>CM033711.1:86345247-88959218 GCA_019671005.1 Hibiscus mutabilis | reverse complement strand
ATTTTTCTTATCCTTTGCATGGTCGGTTTTATTTTACATCCTTGTTCCACCAACTTACTTACCTTAGACGTTGCATGATCAAAAGTACATGTTTATTTATCATAGCATTTTTAACTGGATTTTGGAGATGGCAATCAAAGTTGATTTAGATATACAGCTGGGGCATTACCAGTGTTATTTATTCAAGTTTTGCTCCCACCTTAGTTGATTTAGATGATAAAAAGATTGACTAGTTGATTCATTTAAAGTTCCTTCAATTCAATTTGGAAGCCTAAGTCTACAATAGATATGGAGGAGGTCAAGAATAATGTAGTGACTTAACCTTAGTGCTTGTTATCGTAGACTGTACTGTTATTTTAAACTTCAAAAAAGTAGTGTTGAATAGCAATGGGATACGGTGCCTAGAAGCAATCACGAAATTTGCATTTCTCTCTTGGTTTGAGGGAAAAAATAATTACATGCTTTTACTAATTCAATGTAACATTGTGACTCTGGAGATTCTAAAATTCCTGTTAAGTTAGAAGACAAAAGATAGGGAAATATTCAATAAGCATGCAAAGTGGAAGTACTAGTGGAGGGGAGATGGGGGGTGATATCCACTTCGGACCAGTAGAGTGCATTATTTGTATAGGGAAAGACTTGATTTCATTCTGACAAGTTAGTTCATGGGTATTGTTTTATAGGATTTTGTTAACAAGTGCCCTAAGGGTACTCTTTCAGGTTACTATATATAGTTCTATATTCACTATTTGATTGAAAATGATGAGTAAAGTGCAAAACCCTATTCAATATTAGAAGAGGCACTTTCTAGTGACTTCATATTTGTTTTCATGCTATTTACAATTCTCATAACTAGATTTTTTAAATATGTATCAACCTTAGTGCTTGTTATCGTAGACTGTACTGTTATTTTAAACTTTAAAAAAGTAGTGTTGAATAGCAATGGGATACGGTGCCTAGAAGCAATCACGAAATTTGCATCTCTCTTGGTTTGAGGGAAAAAAATAATTACATGCTTTTACTAATTCAATGTAACATTGTAACTCTGGAGATTCTAAAATTACTGTTAAGTTAGAAGACAAAAGATAGGGAAATATTCAATAAGCATGCAAACTGGAAGTACAAGTGGAGGGGAGATGGGGGGTGATATCCACATCGGACCAGTAGAGTGCATTATTTGTATAGGGAAAGACTTGATTTCATTCTGACAAGTTAGTTCATGGGTATTGTTTTATAGGATTTTGTTAACAAGTGCCCTAAGGGTACTCTTGAGGTTACTATATATAGTACTATATTCACCTATTTGATTGAAAATAATGAGTAAAGTGCAAAACCCTATTCAATATTAGAAGAGGCACTTTCTAGTGACTTCATATTTGTTTACATGCTATTTACGGTTCTCATTACTAGATTTTTTAATATGTATCAACTTGAGCATCTTCTGAATTCTGTGTTTTTTTTTTTGTTTCAAAATTTATCCTCCATTAATTGATGCAGAACATTTTCCCCCTTATTATCATTTTTCATTTCTGATTTGCAGATATTTTAAAGGTCCTGAGCTTCTTGTTGATTTGCAAGACTATGATTACTCTTTAGACTTATGGAGCCTGGGCTGTATGTTTGCTGGAATGGTGAGTTACTACCGTTGGTCTTAGTTTACCCCTTTAGGCTTTGATCACTTGCACAGAGTTAGGTTTTTACAGTGTACTTATTACCCTTAGAACTTCATATATCAAATTCTCCTCGTGTACATTTGCGGTCTGATGCAAGTAGACTTGTAATGCCTTTTGGAAAGGCTGGTCATCTTGAAATCTTGACTCAAATGCCATCTGCTAATTGCTATATAATCAATATATTGTTATATGTTAATAAAAATCAGGCAAATGAACTTTATTTCTCTCAGGACCCTGTGAATATGTTCAAATATTTGGGTCCTACGTATGGCATAGAGTTTTGTGATTAGATGAGCACATCTTGATCTGCTTGCATATTCATCCATGGATGGCAGATAGCAGAGGAGAATTGAAAGTTTCTATAACCCCAAGGTATTCCATGCTCTCTCGTTTGAGATGCTTACTTTTAAGAGTTGTGCTATACAGATATTTAGAAAGGAGCCATTCTTCTATGGGCATGATAATTATGATCAACTGGTCAAGATAGCCAAGGTATGTGATTTGTTGATGTTCAAGTAGGAGTGAACTCACAGAATTGCATGCCGTTGTTTACATCCTCATCTTGTATGATATTATTTTGTTGTTGAGGCCTGTATGGTTGTTATCTTCCTCTTATTAAAATATTGGTTCTGTTTATGATGAAATAAGATGCTTATATGCATAATGGAGGTCTATGGAGAGTAGGAGAGTCCTTTCAGCGTTTGTTAAAATTGAATCTATTGGAGATGTGAAAAATAATCCTTATGTTTCTCTAATACTTATATTTGCTGCTGTAGGTTCTTGGAACAGATGAATTAAACGCTTATCTGAACAAGTACCGCATAGAATTGGATCCGCATCTGGCAGCCCTTGTTGGGAGGTTGGTAATATAATCTGATTATCATATTGATGATAGAGAAGTGCTATGACTTCTAGTTGAGAAGATTTTTTCCTTTTCTTTTTTCCACCTTGATACAGGCATAGTCGTAAACCTTGGACAAAGTTTATTAATGCTGAGAATCAACATCTAGCATTGCCTGAGGTAGTTGAACTAGTGATTTCTGTATACAATTCTTAGACTTCTGCATTCCACCTCTAATGTTATGTATTTCTTGCAAGGCCATCGACTTCGTTGATAAGCTGCTTCAATGTGATCATCAAGAAAGGCCAACTGCTAAAGAAGCAATGGTGAACTCCTTATCTTTACGAACCTGTTTAAGAAGACCTATTTGTGTTAGACACAACTTTCAGCTTTTTGTCTAGCTGTTCTCTGTGTGTTCATCATCAAACAAGACCTCATAACGTTGTAATCTTTTAATTGGTATGCAGGCGCATCCTTATTTTCACCCAATTAGAAATGCGGAAAGCAGCAGAACTCGTACATAGCAACTGCGATTTTCATCGCAATGATGCAAATCTTCTTTCTGTGGTTTGGTGGCTGGTTCCTGAATCGTGTCTTTGTAGTGTGAGCAAAGATTTGATTATTTATATGTGCTTTGGTTGAGAACCAACTCTTTTTATGTTTGGCTCAAAGGGAAATTTCAGTTTGTTTCCAACCTTTCATATTTGATACTATTATTGCTGATAATCTGTGTGTGGCAGTTCTTCAGATGTGAGAATAATTTCCTTGATCCCTCTTTGTTTGTGGCTCAATCTTAATATACACATTGTTGTCTTCATCTTTTCTCTAGGCTTTCACGAGCTTCGTTTAGTAGGTAAGATAAGCTTCAAACTTTGAGTTGGGTATTTCTTTTTCTCTAAAAGAGAATTGATAGATTGGAAGAAAAGTCAGACTAATTATAATGGAAATTAGATCTGTTATTTTTATTATTTACTATTTTTTGAAAAATTTAACACATTTACATTTTTTCTTGATATTTGAAACGGAGCTAAACCGCTCTACTTGTACTATGTTCTAACTTCCAACATATCTCATATTACAATTAACTGCGCTGTTAGCTTAGCCGTTTGTTGTAGTGCCTTAATTTTCTTTATCAAAGTTGTAGCGCCTTAATATTACTTAATTCTTTTGGTATTTCCATTTGTATTCATCGCTGTTTAAACTTTATCTTTGTTCATTTGCTCTCTGCAAAGTTTAAAAATTCCTAACATGGTAGGAATATTTATCTACATTGATGTTCATCGTGATAAGAACATATAGTAGATTTGATTTATTTTATTATTGAAAATATTATCTCTATTAATTAGTATTTAACGTATTATGTAATTTTTATATTTATAAATAGATGATTTGAAGATGTTATATACAATTCAATATTGAGAATAAATACAAAACTTTTTCTTTCTTTAATCTCTTTGTTTTTATTTACTTTATTTATAACACATTATCATTATGATCTCACTCAACTGTTGTGGTTTTTGTTGGTAAATATTTGTTTCTTGAAATCGAGAAAAAAAAATTAAAGAAAGATTGATGCGTACTAATTTTATTTAAGAAAATTTGATATACTATGTTGAATTCTCTTCCGTTTTAATTCATAATTAAATATCTGTATATTTTATTTGGTAAGAATTGATGTTTTGAGGATAAAAGAATGTCTAAACTTCCAATGCCACGAGACAAATGTTATCAATTCTAGCGGTTAATTCTCCAACCTTTACTTCAAATTAGGAAGAATTAAGCCTATTAAACTTCCATGTTTCGCATAAAGTTACCAAATTTGCAAAATCTAAATTCGAACTTTTCATTGAAAATCTTTAGCGCTGGTCAGTTAGTTTATAGTCTTATGTTTCCAACATTGGTGAAGTTCAAGAGAATTCTATATGCTAATTTGAGTTATGTATAATTTATCAAGAAAAACAAATAGGAAATCAAAAATATCCACAAGACTGCGCAGCCATAGCCGCCATTTCCAGTTCCACCTTTTTTATGATTAATAACACTAATTTTCACGGGAGATTAGGCACCTTAGGGTGCGGTCAAAATATGGCTATGGATAATAGTTTATACATAAATGAGTAATAATTTAGGTAGAATTAAAATTTTATTAATTAGGTAAAAAATTTATAACTACATAAATTTTTATCAATTGGGTAAAAATTTATTTAAATTTTACTTAATTTTTATCATTTTGGTAAGAAATTGTGTATATTGTAAGAAATTGTGTAGTTATACAAATTCTTACAAACTGAATAAGAATTTATACAAGACCGTCTCATTTTAGCCGCACCATTAGAGTGCCTCACCTTAGAATTACCTTAATTTTCGTTGTCACACTGACGACTAATCGATCAAACAAAGAGAAAACTACTTTTTAGATAAAATAAAAAGAATTAAAATCTAAATATTACAAATAAAACAAATTGAGTGAAAATTGTATCATAATAAATTTTATTTAAATTATCCCATCAACATTTTTAAGATTGTACCATATTTTGATACTAATTAAAAATAGGTAAAGTACACAAATAATCACTAAATTATAAAAAAAAAAATACAAATGATCATCAAACTTTCATTATTGACATAACAGGATTTGAGATGGATGATGGGAGATTTGGCTTTTAGCTGCTATGGGTGGTTTTCCGTTTGCTTGTTGGAAGCTACAAAGGGATTGAAAATGATAGGAAAAGGAATAATTTAAGTGTTTTTCCTTTTGTTCAATGCTTATCTGTTTTTTCTTTATTTTTTAGTTTGGTTTTGGTTCGGAACTATGGGCCATGGAGGTGGAAAAAAAAAGTTTATATGATTGAAATTCACTAATAGTTTAGTGGCTAAGAATACTCATATTACCTAATCTAATATGAGTACGAATCTCGGTATGAAAATGTATTATCTTTCTATTTAATAAAAAAAAACTTTATAGGATTGTGATTTTTCGTTCATTTTCTTCACAATAACAAACCCAGTCTTTTTTTTTCTTCTTTAGAAAGACAACGTAGATCATGATAATCATGTTTGAGTGTCTTGAAGTTAAGGTTATAGGTTGTTAATTTTGTCTATTTATTCGAAACATGGACCGGTATAAAATTCAAATGCATTTATATCTTATATGTTTTGACGATCAAACTAGATTCGATACACGAACTGATTCTTATCCACAACTAAACGGATTTAAAAGTTTTGAATTGCCCAATAGAAATATGCTATATTAATGTTAATGTATCCTATAATTACATGGAAAATGAAAATAATGTAGGGGATGGTTAATAGTTCATACATGTAAGTCAACAATTTTTAGAGCATGTGGTTAAAAGCTCGCAGTTGATAAATTATTCTTTTTCTCTAGATTATGGTTCAATATCCATTAAAAGTAAAATTCTCCTTTCTTTTCTTTAGATAGGAATTGTTAAAAAAAATGTTGGGTAAAAAAAACAAAAAGGTGGAGTGAATGAATGGTGAGTTACTAAATAAAGACCGCAAAAGCACAACACATCTATTCTTTTAGAATTGATTGTATTTTTAAAATGAGATGTTCTATGCACAGACTTTTGGTTCTACAAGTGTCTAGTTTTAGGGTTTATAGGTTAGGATTTAAGGCTTAGTGTTAGAATTTTAGTGGTTGTAATTAAATTTTATGGTTTGAAAATAAATCTTATAACTTAAAATTTAAAATTTAAGGTTTAAAGCTCATAAAAAGAACATATGACAGCTTTAAAAATCCGCTTGTGAAAAAAAAAACTTTACACTAACATAGTAACAAATTATTACCCTTTCAAGATTTAGAGTTAAGTCACATATTCATAAGAATCATGAGGTATTGAAAGTTCATTGGTTGATCTGTTGTGAAAAAAAATGAAATTCTTATCCATGATTCGACTATTATTCTCATCCAAACTTTAACTCTCAGCTTCAATTAAAATCTATGTAATAATTTAGACAATATAATATAAATTTGAAATTGGACATGTGACTTTTTGACATCAAGTTAAATTAAAACTTGAGGTTTAGAATTGTTTTTAGACCGGATTATGACTTGATTTGGTTTAACCAATCTTTACACACGTTTAAATAAATACATATAAATATGTTAACATATTAAATTTATAAAATATTTTTTATATAGTTTTGAAAATTTTGTTAGAATTGTCGAGTACAAATAAATAGTATTGGATTTTTGAGAAAGTTGTCAGCCATTATTTTTTTTTTTAAAAAAAAAGTTCAATACACAAGCAACGTAAATACAAGTTTTTTATTTTAGGGATTAGATGTTTAGTTTAAGATTTAGAATTTAAGGGTTTGAGTCGTAAGATTTAAAATTTAAGATTATTGTTTAGAATTTATGATTTAGAGTTTGAGGTTTAATATTTTAAAGTTTAAGTTTAGTTTTAATTTATAATATAAATAAATAAGCTTATGTAAAATTTACACAACATATATATATCAAAATTTAACCCTTGATTTTTCCCTTTGCTTTGTGATTTTGAAATTCGATAGTAAAGATATGTATTCGCCAATAAAGTCGTATGAATCCAACATTTCTCTTGTGGGAGAAAAGAAACTAATTAATTCATTAGTGTTTGGATTTGATATAGTAAATATTATTTAAAAAAAATTAGTTAATTATTGTGTGACGAATAATTAATTAGTCATATGTACAATGCATTTTGTAAATTCGATCATTATAATACTTTCATTGTAATTATTACTTGAAAAGGACAATTTTTGTTTACAATTATCGAGAAAATAAGATGTTGAGACGTAAAAAGAATGGTTTAAATGATAATAAGATATATCTTATTTTCTACCGTCAAAATGTTATCACAGTTATCGAGAAAAATACACTAACAGTGACAAACAATGAATGATTCAATTCTATTTAGCGTCTAAATAGTCATTATAATACCTTAATTTTATCCGAATATACCAATATATATATATATATTATATTTTTTCTATAAATAAAACATAAAAAATAAATAATAAATAAATAACATAATAAAGTCAAATAGTAATAGTAGTAACCCATAAATAAATAAAACAATTTAAATTCTTTAATAAAATGTTCATTACATATATCCAAAGCCCAGTTCGGGTTCCGGCCTAAAAGTCTTAATTATATTCTTTCCCGCATAAACAACAACCAAAAAAAAAATACAAAAATCGGCCCAAATAACACAGTTGTGTTTCATTTTCCCGCCAAAAGAGCCACGTGTCACCTCCGAATTAACCAACAGCCTCTTCACTTGGATCAAGCCTACGTTGATGTCACCATGGGTAAGCACTATAAATAGCAAGTGAGAGAAATGTCTTAAATCATTGACCACATTAATTACCCACTAATAATTATCATAATTAAATAATAATAAAGAAGAGAGAGAGAGTTTATCATCCTTGAAATTTGAACCGTCATTGAAAGGGGGAACAGTAGCCGGAGCAGCCGGAAGAGCCGAAAGAATACTGAGAAGGACGGTCGGTTACCGTAAAAGCTGCTGAAATTGCTGTAGTCGCCGCTATATAGGTATATCTTTCCCTAACCTTTTATTTCTTGCAAAAAAAAAAAAATGAAAACAAGTTGGATCGAAGCAAAATATAAAAGAAAACAATAGTAGAAATAAAGTAATGGTGGTGATCAGAAAACAAAGACGACGGTCGGAGTATTTTTCAAGGATAACGGTGGAGTTTGAGAGGGTTTTGAGTTGCAGGTGGAGTAGATTTAAGCGGGGAAGTTGAGAACCCTATCAGATTAGGGTTAGATCTAGGATTTTTAAGGTTTGAATCAGAATTTTGGGGAAAATTTAGGGTTTTGGCCGACAGCCGAAAATTGTCTCACGACAGCCAGCCGGAAAGGAACAATGACGGGATATCTTTGACGGTGGTCGGTGAACGGTCAGTGGTCATCGGCGAGGGGCAAAATTGGATCGAGGCGGAGGAGTGCGCGTTCTTCGTTTTCACGAAGAATACATGACGAACACAACCGAAATTAATAGATTTTGATCCATTCTCTTGAGGTTTCCTAGAAACGGGGTGTTTGTGGTTCAAAGAAAATAAAGGAAGAGAGGCTAGTGAGATGGTGGTTTGGGTAAAAATGAGGGAAAGGGAAAATTGAACCGGTTTAGGATTTATATATCCTGACCTGCGAGATGGTTCAAACCTGAATCAAGATCCGCGCCCTACTCCTGAAATCTCACGAATTGGGCTACCGACTTTTGTAATCGTTTTAATTCAGTCCCCTATATGAAATGAATTCGGGAATTGAAAGTTTTAAATTGCTTCAATTTTATCCTGATCCATATTTTTATTAAATGTATGAATTTATGGTATGTTTCTGTTAATTGTTTAATTAAATTTAATTGTTTAATTGCATAATAATTTCGTGCCATATATATATATACACACGTTATCCATCATTTGTGCATATTACCACATATTTTGCATGCTTTTCTAAATATATATATATATATATATATTAACCGGTTAATTATCACATGTTTTCCTAAAACATACATACTTTACTGATTTACTATATTAATTAATAGTTTCCTTGTAAATGTGTAATAAATGTTTATATATATATATATATATATATATATATATATATATGGGTTAGGGTCCACTTACATGGTGTAAAATTCAATTACTTTTACACTTTTTTAGACCGTTGGATGATGGTAATTAATGGTTAAGATTATTTCCTTATCTTTTTTTCAAGTGATAATCTTCACATTTTTTACTGTTAATCTCATCCATTCATTTTACTCGTCCAATGGCCATGGATTAGTATAAAACTAAATGAGTTTTGCACCATATAACTGGATCTCATCTATATATATATATATGGGTTATGATCCACTTACATGGTGTAAAACTCAATTACTTTTACACTTTTTTAGACCGTTGAATGATGGTAATTAACGGCTAAGATTGTTTCCTTATCTTTTTTTTCCAAGTGACAATCTTCACATTTTTTACTATTAATCTCATCCATACATTTTACTCATCCAATGACCATGGATCAGTGTAAAACTAAATGAGTTTTACACCATATAACTGGATCTCACCCCTATATATATATATATATATATATATAGTCTGTAATTACCCTTTAATAATCTTACCACATATATTTAGTATCAAATATATGGTATACGTCTTTTGAATATCAATATAAAATATATATCATCATAGTTCACGTTTAAATATATACATACGGTATAGGTTTTTCCCCCTTTTAATACATACATTTATATGTAGATTAATTAAATATTGTACACAATATAGAATTTTGTTTAGAGCGTTTAGCCTTAGGTTCTTTTTTGTGTTTCAGTAATTAATTAGGGAGATCATTATAGTAAATTAATGTATTTTAGATGGAAACTTCGGGGGTTCAAACTTGGATGGTACTCCACTTGCTTGCAATGAGTTGTTATCTTAAAATTGGCCTTAAAGATTTACATTTAATATAAATTACAACTTAAAATTAAATAAATTTACTTAGTCAATTAAAATAGAACCCTAATTAGGCTATTACCTTAATTAATTAGAGTGTCATTTTAATTAGTGAATATCATTTGAATCTAGGGGTTCCGAGATGCTCGGTATTCAAGCAATTGGTATTGTCTTATAAAGGCCTTTAAATTTGAATGATATTTATAGTTTAATTAACTTGATTAAATATAGCCTAATTAACTTTATACTTAAAATGAACAAGACAATAATGAATCATGCATTTGAAACCTTTCATGCTGAAAATACCTTTTTATGAATATGAATAAGGGTGCTTCTTAACATGGCGCTTTTAATCTCATATTCGATATAAAATGTATTCTCTTGTAAAAGGATATCTCCATTTGGAGTAAGAATTCAGTTAATAATTATGGTCAAATTAAATTCAAATTGTTATTTTCAAAATGCCAAAATGCCATGTAAAATTAAAAGGTACCCATAACAGGTGTTTGTGGGGGTGTTAATCCTTCCCCACACGTAACCGACTCTCGAACCCAAATTTCAAGAAAACGAATCTCTGGTTGTCTTTATGGTGTCCGGTGGGGACTCCAGATTTGTTTTTTTCAAAATAAAATAAAGGAAAATCCAATTTAATATGAAAAACCTAAGTTTCCAAGATTAAATTAGGAATGGACAAAACCGTTATTTGCAAAACCCTAATTGTCAGACTATTTTCACTCGTCGGTTCAAAAACGGTCACAACAGATTGGCGACTCCGTTGGGGACCAAAATTGAGATTCAAACCTAATTAATTAATTTTACGTGATATTCTGGCATTAAAGATTGGTAATTTGAATTTAATTTTTCCGATAATTGTTGGGTGAATTTTTAGAAAGAATGGAGGTAACATTTTCTTGTGTGATATATCTGTCATTCATGCATAGGCTTTTACCCGGGCTTTCACCCTTAAGTGGGAGCGAGACATTATCTTGCGTTGAGCTATCTAGCTCTGTGACCGGATATTTGTCTTTCTTCATGTATACAAACCTTATACACCGTGGAGTTCCGCCTCTGCTATAAGGGGTCGTATACTCCCGAATTGATGTCTTACTGTCGTAGTAGACGGTAACGACAGTTCAGGTGCCTAGAGTCTAGAACGAAACCCACGTGTTGTAATTTAGAAGCCTACCCCGCTAGAGCCAGATAGGGTCCTAAGACAAGTGCTATCGATTTAAATACGTTTCTTTAGTTATTCTCCCTGCTCGATATAACATGCTTTACTGTATCAATTTAATTTAAATTTTTGCCTTCAGTATTATTTTACCATACTGACATTGTTTTTTTGTTTTGTTTTTTAATACCTGACATCATTTTTTGCATTCATTAGAAGTATCGATTCGAGGACTAGTCATGTTAGGCAGTGTTCATAATGACCGATGGGTCTGATAGAAAAGGAGAAGGTAATACGACATTGTAGACACAGTCTGTCACACCCCAAAAATTGGTCTAGTCAGAATTAGGTTTCGATGATCAAAAATTTTGTACCGATTATACTTGAATGATATAATTGCTCAATCCTTGTATCCAATTTTTAAGTAATGAAAGTTATTTGGGCTTAATTGAAGTTTTTGGACCTATTCGTAAGGAGTGAAAGTCTTTTTAGTGACCAAATTATAAAAATTCAAAGTTTGGAGACAAAACTGCAAACTTCGAAAAGCTCAAGGACCATCCTTGTAATTATACCATTTTCGAAGATAGTCACCACCTTGCTTAACATTCCCACGTGAAGTATGTAAGGTGATTGGAAGGAGATTGGTTGAACTTGGTGGTCAATTGTATAGCCTTAATTGTGCAAAAATGGAAAAAATGATACATTAAGCTTTCCCTACTTTGAGGGAAAGCTACACAAGCTAATACATGTGAAAAAGGGGATATATTAGAAAAATTTTAAGTTGGATAAAACCAACCAAGAGCGTATTATAATTGCTATCATCTTCCTTCACCTTTTCCACTAAACTTTGATAAGCTCAAGCAAGCACCTCCATTGTCATCTCATTCCTTAAGCTTAAGCAAGCACCCCAGTCCAATCTTCGCTCTTTGTTTGGTTTCAATACGCCATTTGAAAGTTTCTAACTTGGTGAGCAAAACCCTCATATCAATTTGATAATTCCTTCGATCAGTAGAGCTTAATTTCAAGATTTTAAGTCTTGAATGTTCAATCTAAGCCTATGTGTTAGATGGTTAATTTTCTTATTTTTATATTTCCTACAAGCTTTAATAAGCTTGAAAAACGTTTGTGAATCATTATTTTCGATTCTAATATAATCCTCTAATTTTGGGCTAGCTCAAGTGGTAGAAGACAAGTCATCTTCACTATCGACTATTCCGAACTCTTCTGAGGGCAATGGGATTGTAATTCAGGAATCTTGAAGCCTCTTATTGCTAGGTGAGTGTAATTGTGTCTCAGGATCGGCTAGGTTCTATCCAGGTTGCATTTGATTTGTGTTTACATTGAGTCTTCATTTGGGTAGCTCAAGTGGAGCTTACAAGATGTGAACTTCATGTAGTAAGTGTGGTAAGGTCATCCTATTGCTTTGGACACATTGTGATATGCCATGATTTAATCGTTATATGATATATGTGAAAAGTGAATAATGTAATATTGAGGTACATGGGTATTGATATGTTGCATAAATGACATGATATGCCATTTGGAGCCAAGGCTCAATTTGCAATCTGATATGATATGGCCTAAGGGCACAAAGGCAAGTTTTATGATAATATGTGTAACCATGGTCACTTGTGGACTTTGGATACAATTGGCAAGCCATAGGGTTATTTGAGCTCACTATGTAAGGGATTGGACTACGGTCTGAGGCTACGACCTATATGTGAGGAGAAAATGTTGGATTGTGTAAGGGACTCCGGAGCTATGACTCAAGGCTAAAGCTTACTTTTGATACGATTTGGTGTATAAGAGAATCCGCGTATCCATAGCTTGCCATGTCCAAGAAAAATGAAAGAATATGTGCTTTACATTTAATATAAGAAATTACTATATGTTGATATTATGCATGATTTGTATATGTTAACGTTATGCATATGAAACTCAAGTATGCTTACAAGTCATATATGTCATCAAAGAACTTATTTGAATTTTCGATAACTACCTCACTAGGCTATGTAAGCCTAACATTCATTTGTTTCATGCATTTTAGGATCTTGAAGAAATTCGAGCCTTAATCGTGTGGTTGCAGTTGCAAGTCACTCTCATCAACCCCATGTATGCTTACATTTTGTCTTGAACTCCTAGTAAGGTGGCATAAGGCTTAGACATGCTATATTTGTCTATTTTGATGTGTGTGTAATGACCTAAGTGTGTATAAGGGGTAGGTGTGCATTTTGGTATGTTTGTGAAATAGTAAAACTAGTTAATTTTGGCTTAAAGGTACTAAAAGGTGAAAATGAGGTAAACATATTCGAATCGCTCTAAAATTTTGTATGCTATTAGAAATATGGATTAATAACTTGTTGGTAAAATTTCATGGCATTTGGACATCGTTCAACAGGTTAAATTGGATAAAAACTAGATAGAATCTATCATTACAGTACAGATGTATCGATACAGGTCAAGTTGTATCGATACGACCTTGCATATTTAGATTTGGTAAAGTAGAGCGTACCGATACATTAAGGGGTGTATTGATACGAATTTTGGTAGTGAGGTCTGGGAAATAAATTGTATCGATATGACCTTAGGCTGTATCGAAACGAGTCAACATTGGTCAACCTGTATTGGTACTGACTTAGTTGTATCGAAACAGGGTTTGTTAAGAACGGTCAACTTGGGTTAACCTATATCGATACAGTCTCAGTGGTATCGATACAAGGCCTTAATCACTTAAGTCTAAATTGAATATGTGCATATCTGTATCGATACAAATCCAAGGAGTATCGACACTGAGGTAGTTAATTATGTTAAAAGGCTTTGAATACAGTTTTGAATAATTTGCAAAATGGTCACTAAATATTGTAAGGTCTGATTGGATAGGTAAACGACCTCGGTTTGTAATGAAATTTGACAGACTAATAATTAGAAGGTTAAACTTCGGATTGTTAACATGAATTTCAGTTAAGGAACCTTAATTTGTAAAATTTATAGTTTAGTCCCTAAGTTTAAAAAGTTTAAAATTAACCTCAATTTGAGTAAGTTATTAATAAGTTAGTTTGACAAGTCTTAAAGAGATTAATAAGATATTTTGAATAAGATTCCGAAATCCAGTTAAGCTTCCAATCTCTGAATCTATTTCCTGGTAGCACCTTTCGAACTAGTTCCCTACCAGGCTGGGAAGAAGGTGTTACACGGTCAGAGAAGACTCAGTCCAAAGAATGGGTAGTATCTATAGGAAAGATGTGTCAGGACGCAAAAAATACAAGAAGTTGTATGAAGACACTAAGAGAGCAGTGAGAAAAAGATTTAAGAATTAATGGATTTAAACAACTGGATCAAACAGAAATTAGAGGCGGAGTAAGCTTTGAATTCAAAATTGTCATCTCAAGTTTCACAAATGAAGAAAATTCTCAAAAGGGTACTATAATGAGGGAAAAGCTGATTTCCTACAAAAAAATAAAAAAGAAAGTGACAAAATCAGAAAGTGTCGTACAGAATTTGAAAGACTAGCTTATAAATTTCAAATGGGCATTACAAATGGAGGACAAGGCACCGAAAGGCAAGCTTGAGGTGGCCACCCAGACTAACCAAAGACGGAATTATGAAGTGGTCAACCTCAGAAATCAAGTGCGGGGAATCGTCCAGCTTGTGCAAATCTTGTCCAATAAAGCTATGAACCTGCAACAACACCCTGGCATCAATACAGAGTTAAGACATAAGGACTCGGAAGCTGAATGGAGTGATTAGTCTAGGAGTTAGGGCTATTTGCTCTCTGTAATCAGATTGCCTATTTCTTGTACTCGACATTTTGGCTAAATATTGTTGCTCTAAAGACTAGTTCTTGAAATTGATACCTTGTGCATTCATGCATTGCATTGTTTAAATATTGTACTTTGAAAAACATTTCATTTTCTAACAACATCATAACATTGCATTTTTTAGTTAATATTAATTTTTTTTCAAATAGCATTGCATTAGAGAAAAACTAACATTTTGAGAAACATGGGCAATATGCTTGTTAGGGTGAGGCAATCTCAAAAAGTTGTTGATGGCCGCTTGGGTAGCATGGAGCAAATGATTGGTCAGTCCTAAAACGAGGTGATAACTCAAGCTACCACATTGTTTAGAATCAGGAAGGTCGAGAAGGAAAAAGTTCCAGATATAAATTCCAACATTGGTGGTCAAGATGAAAACTTATCTCACACAAGAGTTCAACCCGAAGGATCAGTTCCGGAAAAAGTTCAGACTGGAGCGGTCAGAGTATCAGTCAATGATTCAGAGAATTTGGAAACAAATATTGGAGATGATGTTCCTAGCCTCGGTGCGCTGACATGATTTGATAGAGCTAAATTGGATGTTATCAAGCACACAAATACATAAGGTACAAGTAAAAGCCAAAATTTTGATGTTTGCTCCAGACCTGTATTGTCTAGGGGCTATGAGACTGATAAAGAACAAGTTTATTCTAACAGAGTTACAAAACCACATACGTTTCCAGAATGTTTCTCCGAAAGGATGAAAGCAAAGGATTCAATTGATGCCAGAAATTTTTTCACTGTGGAATTGCCTCCGTCAAAGAAAAAAGGGGCATCAAGCACATAAACAAAAGGCAATGAGGTTGAATGGTTTAGAAAGAAAAAGGAGACGATTATTCCTATCCCAATTCCATATTCTGATTTTTTGCCACACCTTGTACAAAATCACTTGTTGATGATGATTCCATCGAAGTTTTATAAGTCTTCTTATGGCATAAAAAATGCTTGTGGTTATTGTGGAGATTCCAGTCACTCTAAGGAAGATAGTATATTTGTGAAACACATAGTCAGTGACCTTATCATGAATAGAAAGTTATGTTTTGAGAATGGAGAACCCCGATTCCACAAAAGACCAACATTTTTCTAGAAGAATCGAGATAAAAGAAAAATAGCAGAATTTACAACAGGCTTTCAGGGGTAATCCGCTACAATTTAGGGTTTTCCAGAATTAGAGTAATGTTTGGACATCTACCTCTTCAAAGTTTCCTTTATTGAAGAATACCCCAAAGTTAGATGCTCAAGGTACACTTGTCAGTGAAAAATTAAAGACTAAATCGGATCTCACTCATGTCTCTTATCGTGAGTTGTACTTCAAATTGCTCGAAGCTTCACTGCATCATTTGAAACTTTCAAAGCTTCATCATCCAATTTGTTACAACACCGAGAATCATTGTGAATATCATAATGGAGTTTATGATCATGACATTGAGGACAATTACACTTTCAAGCGAAAAGTTCAAAAACTTTCTAAACCAAGGGATTTTAGAGGTTGACACTATGACCAGTCCATTAGGATTTGCAACCCAATAGGTATTCACCTTATTGGAGCTAATACGATTGGAATGCCTAAAAGTCAAGTACCGAAAGGTGTCAAGAAAAGAAAAAAAGAAGAAGTGAAAGGTGAAACCGTCGAGAATCAACAACTGACAATGAAGAAACCTTGAACATACATGACCACTAAAAGCCTGAACACATCCAGCCAAGAGCAGGAAAAAGTAGATATTTATACGACAGAAGAAGTAGTCAATTTCCATATGCAAATGATCAAACATTCTAAGGGAAAGAGCAAACAATTGATTGAAGAAACAAGGAAACTCATAGACAAGATGATCTTAATTCAAGACTCGATAAGAACATTGGAACATGAACAAAATGGTGCATGTCTTTGTGCTGGTAAAGGAAAATAAAGAATTGTTGAGGCTGAAATTCGCTCAAGATTTCCTTGAACAAAGACCGGTAGCAAGAAGGGGATCATTATAGAATAATACCCAGAGCCATCGCAATCGCTTTTGCCCGCGGGCATTGGGGGTCCTTTGTAAGGGAGGTTATTCGGTTTATTTGTGTTAGATGCTTGTTTCCTACATAATTTTTCTCAAAAGGCAAACATGTTGCATTCGTTGATTCTTTTAATATTTCATTTATTCTTTGACATGGGTTACTTTTTGTTCTCCCATACATATATATATATATATATATATATATATATATATATATCTTCATAATCGTTTTTATCAGGTCCTTGAATATCTGCTACAAGAGAGACCAAGAATAATTTCAAAGGTCAATTCTAAAATATGACCCTCTTCTAATTTATTTAGGCCAACGAGAAGACATTAACGAGTGTTCAAGAATCACGGGAAGATCCTAAATACAAACTCTGAGTGAATTTTCCTCTCAGGCATTGTTGATTAAGGTCCTTAAATGAAGTGATAACCTAAAACATCTACCACCTGAAGAATGATTTTCTTAGAAGGTATCCGTATATGGGAGGACATTTGGCATTCCTTCATCTTTCTTCACAAAGAAAGAAAATAAGAAAAATATCACTTGTTGCCCCCTTTGAGCCTAATAGTTTTCTTTTGACTCAACCCAAATCAAGGATCACCCATACACTAGGGGGCAAAGAGGATGAAAGGTTGTTTGCAAGTGGAAAATTGTGTACTTTTGATCATGCTATGGAAGTGATGCCTTGTGAATTAGGGCAAGAAATAAAGGTGGATTTCTTGAGTACAAGAGCAATAAAAGCAATCTGAATGAAGGCAAATATTCTGGATCAAGTCAAAAAAAAGAAAACAATGGGTGTTCAAAGAAGTCAAGTGAATCAAGTTAAAAATTATTGTCATGAAAGTTGAAGCAATTGAAAGAGAAAACACTAAGTTGAAAAGTACAAAGGAAGAGCAAACGACATATGCAAGATCTAAATGAGCAATGGAGGTTTGATCCTTTGAATTCGAGGAAAGGAAATGAACTCTATGGGTGAAAACCTAGAAATGGGCAGTTTAGAGCGATCTAAAAAAGAGAAAAGAAAAATAAAAGAAAGAGTATTTTATCCGAGCATATTAGATCAAAGAGAGCAGAAATAAGATTTTACATGGAAGAAATGATCATTGGTTTCATCAACCTTAAACACTTATTTGAACATATATATCATTTTCTTTCATAGTCGTGAACCATAGCCCCATTACAAGCCTCAAAAGACCATTTTGATCATATATGATTGGAGTAAGAGAAGTTTGTCTTCAGAATACATCCCGCTTATCAGGGTTAACCTTTCTTCAAGGATTTCCAGACTTTTAATGCCTGGTTGAGATCAAAAAAGATGGAAGGACTAGGTTTGGTAGTTAGTGAGGTAAAGAGTGCAACTTAAATGGGATAGAATTAGGCATTTGGGAAATATTTCTCTTGGAAGTCTAATAATTTGGAAGGGGTCACATTTGAGTTGATCTCTGCCAATCTAGTTCAAAGGCTTTGTTGTATTTGATATTCAAGGGCCTAATCTTGATTTTTGCTTTCTCATGTTTACCATTACTTATCAAATTGTTCCATTTTCTCAAATTTATTAAAATATTTCGAGCTTTTCACTTATCGTTTCAACAAGAATCTTGCATATAAGTTGATTAGATACAAGAAAAACAAAGGATTTCATGGGTATTATTATGATGTACTAATCCTTTAAGTGTAGAGAGAACAAGAGGTGGCCTTCGGTACTTGGTTAATGATGAAAAGTATGTCGAGGAAAACACACAAATTTGAGTCTCAGAAATATTCAAACGAAAGCTATAAGAAAGTGACAAAGATAACCTGGGGCAAAGAAAGAATATCAGCCATCTTTTGGGGAAAAAGCTGCAACAAGGCTGATCTATTAAAAGTTCATACTATTCCAAAGCAAAGACCATCACTTCTGAGGCATTGTAAGACAAGAAAGCTTTGTGAATGATAAAGTGAATCAAGATGATAGTTGAAGACCATAGCAATGCTATAAAGAACATTACAGAAGAATATGTTGCAAATCCAATGAATAGAGTCCGCAAGTCGGAACAACAGAAGTGATGATTCTTTTTGGAATCATGAGAAAGAATATTGCTAAAGAAGCTGAATGAAGACGTGAAAAGAATGACTTTACAAGAAAGGAATTATCATCAGCACTTGAGTTTCTCCAACATGAAATGTAAGTTTATATGATGAATCTGTGGAAAACAAGTCTAGCTTCCATCATAATTGAAACTTGTCTTATTTGGAAAAAAAGGAAAAACATCATCGTAGAAAAGAAAGAAACATGGTGAAAACTCACAAAGGCAATTCAAAAAGAAAAAGAAAAAGAAAGAGAAAAGAAAAATAAAACTAAGGTGAAAACCTAAAAGGGCGCCTTGAGAAAAAGAAAATGAAGTCAAAGTGAAAACCCGAAAGGGCACCTTGAGAAAAGCAATCTAAAGTGAAAACCTGAAAATGTGCTTTAGAGCAAAAGATGCAGAGATCTCGAAGATTGAACCTGAGTGTAAGATGGGTTACTTTGGCAACAAAATAATGTTTGAAAATGGAGCAAATAAGTTTTGGGCTTCCCTGAAGATGAAAGCTCACTCAAGTGGTCCTCAATTAACATCATTCATGCATTATACATAGTTAGGCATCCGTAAGATAGAAGCATACTAAAGCATGCATTCAAAGTATTTTGTACATTTTTGTAAGAATTTATAGGAATCAACAAGGAATGAGTAAAATTTCAATCTACAACTTCGAGATTAGAGAAGTATATCCAACAAAGAATTGCAAGGAAATCAACCCATTTGAAGAGACAAATTTCAACAAAGATTTTCTAATTGTATGTACAAACATATAGTGCATTAAAATCCTAAAACCTTTGGGTCATCAGTAAGCCTTTCGGGCATGATATTAATTCCTTTAAGCCATCACCTTTGGGAGTGATGAGAATATGTGATTGTTTGCACAAGACAGATAGTGCATTACTATCCTAAATCATTCGGGTCATTAATAAGGCCTTCGGGAGTGATGATAAGTCCATCAGTCGACACCTCCAAAAATGATGAGAACTTTTTGGATGACATCACAGTAAGAGAGTTGGGGTATAGTTTCGGTAAAGATATTATCCTTTTGAACTATTGGTTTCAAGGAAAAGAAGGAAGTTCAGTTTACCAAGTTGGAAAAACAAGATATATCCACTTCAAGCTCAGATGAGGAAGATTCACAATTCAATTGTCCACATATATGAAAAGATCAAGCAACAAAGGAAGCAAAAAAAAAAGAAAGTTGATATGAGCTTCAGATTGAATAATCAAGACGCCTTAGACAGAAAAAAATAGTAACCCCAAAGATCCCACCACTTCAAACTGAAAATTGAGGATATTTTATACCACTTCAATTTGAATTTTTATTAATTAATTATATTTTTTTTGCAGGTTCAATTTTCCCCAAAAAATAGGTGAATCGACATTCTTAACAAAAATACAGAGTTCCTAATGAGAAGAACTTGCCCTGATCTCTTAATGAGAAAAGTTCATCAAGCAAAAATATAAAGTTCCTAATGAGAAGAGCTCACCCAAAAAGAATAAAGAACTCCTAATAAGAAGAGTTCACCCTTAGAGTTCCTAATGAGAAGAACTTGCCCGATGAATAAGGAATAGCTCATAATAAGAAGAGTTTGCTCTTTTTGAAGAATGAAGAAGTTCATAATGAGAAAAGCTTGCTTATTCAATGCCTTTACAGAAAGATGGACCAGCAAAAAAGTGAGGAATGAAGATTTTCATAATAAGAAGAACAACTTTAAACCTCAAAAAAAGAAGAATTTCAAGGAGCAATGATAAATCTTAGAGGATGAATAATTTCATAATGAGAAGAACAACTTCAAACTCTACGGTTTGGAAGAAGATTGAAGAATTTCATAATTAGAAGAATAACTTCAACCTTTGGTGGTCAGATGGTTCAAGTAAAATTTGTGTCTTTTCAGTCTTTGCTCTATTCATGTTCTACAACAATGAGCAAAAAAGGACAATTGTAATACCTTAATTTTATCCAGTATACCCATATATACTATATTTTCTCTATAAATAAAGCTTTAAAAAATAAATAAAAATAATAAACATAATAAAGCCTAATAATAATAGTAATAGCCCATAAATAAATAAAACAATCCAAATACTTTAATAAAATGTCCATTACATATATTTAAAGCCCAGTTCGGATTTCAGCCCAAAAATCTTAATTACATTTTTTCCCGCCCAAATGTGATAAACAACAACCTAAAAAACACAAAATCGGCCCAAGAAACACAGTTGTGTTTCTTTTTCTCACCAAAAGAGCCATGTGTCACATCCAGATTAACCAACAGCCTCTTCACTTGGATCAAGCCTACGCTGACGTCACCCTGGATCAGCACTATAAATAGCAAGTGAGAGAAATGTTAGAAAGATTGACCACATTAATTACCCACTAATAATTACCATAATTAAATGATAATAAATAAGAGAGAGATTTTACCATCCTTGGAAGTTGAACCACCATTGGGAGGGGGAACAGTCGCCGGAGCAGCCAAAACACCGCCGGATGAGCCAAAAAGACACTGAGGAGGACGATCAATCATCGTGAAAGCTGTTGGAATTGCCGTAGTCACCGCCACATAGGTATATCTTTCACTAACCTTTTATTTCATGCAAAAAAAGACATGAAAACAAGTTGGATCGAAGCAAAATATGAAAGAAAACAAAAATGGAAATAAAGTAATGGTGGTTATTGGAAAACAAAGACGACGAACATAGTATTTTTCAAGGATAACGGTGGAGTCAAAGAGGGTTTTGGGTTGAGGACAGAGTAGATTTAAGCGGGGAAGTTGAGAATCTTATCGGATTAAGGTTAGATCTAGGATTTTTAAGGTTGAAATCAGAATTTTGGGGAAATTTTAGGGTTTCGTCCGGCGGCCAGAAATCGTCCGAAAAGGAACAACGACGGGATATCTTTGACGGTGGTCAAACGGTCAATGGTCACCGGCGATGGGCGGAGTTGGATCAAGGCGAAGGTGTGCGCGACAGTGCTAATCGGAGTTCATCGCGTTCTTCATTTTCACGAAGAATACACAATGAACTCAACCGAAATTAATAGATTTTGATCCATTCTCTTGAGTTTTTCTGAAAACGGGGTGTTTGTGGTTCAGAGAAAATAAAGGAAGATAGAGGCTAGTGAGATTGTGGTTTGGGTAAAAAATGAGGGAAAGGGAAAATTAAACCAGGTTAGGATTTATATATCCTGACCTTGAGATGGTCCAAACCCAGATCAAGATTCGCGCCCTACTCCTGAAATCTCACGAATTGGGCTATCGACTTTTTTAATCGTTTTAATTTAGTCCGCTATATTAAATGAATTCAGGAATTGGAAGTTTTAAATTGCTTCAATTTTGTCCTGATCCATGTTTTTATTAAATGTCTGAATTTATGGTATGTTTCTATTAATTGTTTGATCAAATTTAATTGTTTAATTGCATAATAATTACGTACCATATATATATACACGTTATGCATCATTTGTGCATATTACCACATATATTGTATGCTTTTCTTAATATATATATATATATATATATATTAACCGGTTAATTATCACATGTTTTCCTAACATACATACTTTAGTGATTTACTATATTAATTAATAGTTTCCCTGTAAATGTGTAATAATTTTTTTATATTTATGGTATAATATATATATATATAATATGTATAATCTGTAATTACCCTTTAATAATCTCACCATATATATTTAGTATCAAATATATGGTATACGTCTTTTGAATATCAATATAAAATATATATCATACATAGTTTTAAATATATACATACGGTATAGTTTTTTTTTCCTTTTAATACATACATTTATATGTGGATTAATTAATTATTGTACATAATATAGAATTTTGTTTAGAGCCTTTAGCCTTAGGTTCTCTTTGGAGTTTTAATAATTAATTAGGGAGATCATTATAGTAAATTAATGTATTTAAAAAAAAAAACTTTGGGGTTCAAACTTGGATGGTACTCCACTTGCTTGCAATGGGGTGTTATCTCAAAATTGACCTTAAAGATGTACATTTAATATGCATTACAACTTAAAATTAAATAAATTCACTTAGTCAATTAAAATAGAACCCTAATTAGGCTATTACCTTAATTAATTAGAGTGACATTTTAATTAGTGAATATCATTTGAATTTAGGGGTTCCGAGATAGGCGATATTCAAGCAATTGGTATTGTCTCAATAAGGTCTTTAAATTTGAATGATATTCATAGTTTAATTAACTTGATTAAATAGTGCCTAATTAAGTTTATACTTAAAATGAACAAGACAATAATGAATCATGCATTCGAAACCTTTTATGTTGAAAATACCTTTTATGAATATGAATGAGGGTGCTTCTTAACATGGCGTTTTTAATCTCATATTCGATATAAAATGTATTCTCTTGTAAAAGGATATCTCCATTTGGAGTAAGAATTTAGTTAATAATTATGATCAAATTAAATTTAAATTGTTATTTTCAAAATGCAAAAATTTCGCGTAAAATTAAAAAATACCGATAACGGGCGTTTGTGGGGTGTTAATCATTCCCCTCACGTAACCGACTCCCGAACCTAAATTTCAAGAAAATGAATCTCGGGTTATTTTTATGGTGTCCGATTTACCAAAGTGACTAGTGGCGACTCCATATTTGTTTTTTTTCAAAATAAAATAAAGGAAAATCTAATTTAATATGAAAAACCTAAGTTTCCAAAATTAAATTAGGAATGGACAAAACCCCTATTTACAAAACCCTAATCGTCATGCTATTTTCACTCGTCGGTTCAAAAGCGGTCACGACAATCATAATATTACTTTTCTAAATTACTAATGATTAGTCGAGTTTTTACATATCACGGTGCAGTAGTCTGCATAGTAGATTAAGGCTTTGTTTATCATTAAAGGGTGAAATTTCGTTGGCCGGCAACGCCTGTTTAGACAGAAATTAGATTTTTTTGTTGTGAATAAATGTCCGTTTAAAGACAAAATTAAATGGATAAACGCTAGTTCGGCGCCAAATTTTGGTTGTTTGCAAATATTTTTCCGTTCGGCGTTCTAACGCTCGTTGAAGAAGGATTGACTAACGAAGTTATTTTTTCGATTTGTAATTGTTTTTCTCTCTTTGAATGCACAAGAGAAGATGAGACAAATTATCATTTGAGCCTATAATTGAAAGGATCGTGTTGAACCAAAAACATGCTCGATCAACTTCAAGTGTGATTAAACTCGAGCCTAAACAAGAAATGGCTTAAACTCAAGTCTTAACGGAGGAGTCAGTAATATTAAATTAAAATATGTAATTGTAGACACATATGTATAATGTATGATACTATTAAAATAGCATGACACAAAATAAATTGATCAATTATGTTACACGTGTCACTAGTATTAAAATGTCATGGAACTAAAAAAATTTAGATACCATAAGTTGTATTTTATAATTTGATGAGGGGCTGAATTATAAATACTTAATAATTGATTTAATAATAAGTTATATAAGGAGATAGTTGTCCCAAAAAAAATATGTTTACTTGTTTTTTTCTCCTACCAGTCAGAGAGTTTTACGTCAGAAGAAAACATATCTTATTGAAAGATCAATATTAAAGATTCAAAATTTTAACTTTAAGATTCAAAAGTTTTTAATTTATCGATTGATTCATTTACTCTTTCGCATTAAATTTATTTGTTGTTAATGATTTGACATAATAGACTATAATTATCAAGTTTTATATTAATTTATAATTTGATTATAGCAAGTAATGCTTCTGTAGCCCCTAGACAACTAGTTTTCAATAGTACGAAAGATTATTCTATAA
The DNA here is from genome assembly GCA_019671005.1 of Hibiscus mutabilis. Taxonomy (NCBI): domain Eukaryota; kingdom Viridiplantae; phylum Streptophyta; class Magnoliopsida; order Malvales; family Malvaceae; genus Hibiscus; species Hibiscus mutabilis. The sequence goes on along the minus strand of CM033711.1, from coordinate 88,934,363 downwards.
TTATAACATGTTGATCAAACAATATTCAATAATCAGTGACTGAGAATGGATATCTTAAAATTTAAATTAAGCTAACGACTTTAACCATACTTAAGAACAACATTCAATTTCATAATTTGTGTATAATACTTTAACCATACCCGTAAAATAATTCTGATCTAAATATTTTTCTGTGACTAAAACGACGACTTCATAATAAAACCATTGGGTTTATCCAAATGATGATAAGAATAGGTACAAAACATGTGAACGGGTTAGAGTTTTAATGTGAAAGTGTTATCATTATGATATTCCTGAATGGATGCAAATTCAAATATTTTTATAATGGACCGACATATTTGTACAAGTCTACTATTGAATCAACTGCAGATGGAGCATTCATGTCCAAAAGTGAAATAGAAGGAGAATTCAAGTCTACAGTTTGTCTTCGTCGTCGTTATTATTATTATTATCGGAAAATACTTTGATTCATGTTCTAAGAATTTCTTTTATCTTTGTCCTCCTATTTAAATTTTAAAAAAAATTACTTTATTTATAAATTTGTCCCCTACTTTCAAACATTTATAGTTTGTCCTCTTTACCCTAAATTCTGGCTCCGTTCCTGTTTTTGAGGGTTAAAAAATCTAAATTGTAATTTAGGGGTTTAGATCGTATGATGTAAAACATAAGGTTTATAGTTAGAATTGAGGGTTTAGAGTTTAAAGTTTAAGCTTTAGGGTGTTAGGGCTATGAATTTAAGTTTTAAATTTTATAACTTAAATACGAATAATTATATATTTTTTTACACAACTTGTATATCAAAATATAACGTATTATTATTTATTTGATATCATCGAGGTTGATGCAATGAACCAACAACTTCAAAAGTTTATCGATAGTTTAATAGATACCTACACTCTATTTTTGTAATATCTTCATTGTCGAATCTAATTATGAATTATCCACTTAATGGATTGACTTTCAAAAATAATCATTTAACAATTAAAGCTTATACGTTGACAATATTGATTAGTCTTAAATTACGCCAAGAAAAGATCAAAGTAGGCCAAAGTAGGTCTGTGTGAAAGTGTTAGGGTTGTTTTCATTTAAGCATGCTTAATCGAACTTAATAATGATTGATTAATTAATGTATGTTTATTTGTTTAGTGTGAACAGCTTCTCTTCAAGTTCCAAACATATTTTTTTAGTTTTTTTAAATAAGTAAAAATAAGGTTAAACGGTTAATTTTGCGGATTTAATAATCCGAAATCAGTAATGTTTTCTCTATTTTTTTCCTGTAATTTTGCCTTCAAAGTCAATCAATTATAGCAATATTTTTTTGACTGATTTTGACCGTTAAATGTTGACGGGGCAATTTTACCCTCGAAGTCATTTATTGCAGCAATTTTACCCTTGGTTTATTTAATTTTTGAATAAAATTAGATAAATAATTTAGTTTTTCGAGTTGAACTTTAACAAACAGAATATATGAAAAATCGATTAACAAATTGACGTAAATATCTTTTGGGTCCCTAGTAATTTTAAAAATAAGCAAAGTGTGTGCTCTCACAAAAAATCAAAATATTTTTCAATTTTTTTTAAAAATCTATAAACTTAATAAAAATAAATAAGATAGTCAAAAAATTATTAAAAATAAAACTAATATAAAAACATTTATAAATATAAAGTTATAAATATAAAAAATCAAAATATTTATAAAACCCATTGAAAAAGTATTCGATTGTTTCTGGTTATGCTAAGCCAACTAATATTCCTTGAACATATTTTCAATGGAATCGTTCTTCTATTAGAGTAGTGATAAAACTTATCAAATATTAATGAGTATTAGTTTGATGTAGAAAAGAGAAAGAAATTTTGATGAAATTATTCAAATTTTTAATATTTTATAAATACTTTTAATTTTATATTTATATTTCATTATTTTATAATTTTTAATATATTTTAATTTTTTTGTGAGAATTCTCACTTTGCTTATTTTTAAAATTACCAAGGACCCAAAGGATATTTATATCAATTTGTTAATCGATTTTTCATATATTTTGTTTGTTAAAGTTAAACTCGAAAAACCAAATTATTTTATCCAATTTCATTCAAAAACTAAATAAACCAAGGGTAAAATTATTGCAATTAATGACTTCGAGGGTAAAATTGCTCAGTCAGCACCGTTAACTACCACGTCAGCATTTAACGGTCAAAATCGGTCAAAGGGCAATATTGTTGCAATTGGCTAACTTTGAAAGCAAAATTACGAAAAAAAAATAAGGGCAACATTGCTGATTTCGGATTACTACATGAGCAAATTTGACCCTATAGCCTAAAAATAAAAATAAAAGCTTAGGCAAAAGTCTTTTGGGACCTATACTTGAAAATATGTGGGTGGTTTAGGTAAGATGAAGGAGGAGGAAATTGTGGTCAAATTTGGTCGGGATTTTTTTAGGGTTATTATCTTTGTTATTCAATCATACAAGCTAATAGTTCTAAATTTGGTCGGCAATTATTTTAGGGGTAAATCTCATTTGTTTTATCTAGTAGTCCGAGAAAAGATATAAAATTAAATAAATTTTGTACAATGTAAGTGAATTTTATATCGATGAGATTTAATAAAAAAAAACTAAAAACGAAAAGTGGTGTGAGAATTTGACTAAACGAAACAAAAGACTATTAAAAAATTTAGCAATAATGACTCTATTATGAGGTGAGTCCACTCCATTAGGTATATGAATAAAGATCAAGAGAGATTTAGGGACGAGTATTTTATCCGACCTAATTGGGTTGGATTTTTAATAAAAAATTAGATTTGAGTCGAATTTTTACTAATTGTGAAGTTGGGTCGGGTTCGAGTACAGAATTAAAAATATCCGACCGGCTCGACCCAGGATTAATAATGTAACTTTCCCCTAATATTTTTAGGGATATTTGTAATAATACCTATTTATATATATATATATATAAACTTTTATAAGTAGGTCCTTAAAATTAAATTTTTATTTATATTCAATCCTTAAAATTATTGTTATTTACAATTAAGTCCCCTAAAATTATTTTTTATAATTAGGTCCCTAAAATTATTTTTTATAGGTTGGGCCGGGTCTGGTTTAGAATATTTATTTTTAGGTCGAGTTTAATTTTAGGGTACTTATTTTCGGGTCGAGTTCAGGTGGGCCAAAAACTCGACTCGTGACATCCCTAAATATTATCTTATTTCAAACCCTTTTGATAGTTAATAACAAAAAGTCAAGTTTCAGTTACATACAATTAAAAGATTTAAGAGTTTATGTATAATTTATAAAAGTTGATATTTTAATTTAAAAAAATAAATATATGTTGATTTGTGTGCATAGTATACTGAATCTTTTAAAAAATAAATTTAATAAGACTCAAAATTTATGAAGTATAAAAATATTTTTTTTCTTTATGTACGGCACCACTAATCCAGAATTAATTTCTTAATATTTTTCTTGCAAACATTTAACTTGACTTTTTTTAAAGTTTTTCTTAATCTTATTCGATCATTCCTGTTATGCTTGTCCAGAATCGCTATTGCTTCAGCAATATTAACCCAAAAAACAAAGTTGGGCACCCTTGCTGAAAATCACTTTCTGGTCTGGGTTTTGCGTGTGACAAAAAATGGCATTTTCACCTCTTTCTTTTTGCTTATCGTTCACTAAATCGAATTTTACTTGCAACTTTATTTGTATTAGTGTTCAGAATTTTAATAAAAGGTGAGGATATTTGGGGTCAACCCAGACAGAACAAGCCAACAAGTTTCTTTTGACGTGTACCATTATCCGCCAATGTAACAACTTACACTATATGAAGTCGCATCTTTCACATCATTACCATATTAGTTCAAATAAACAGCACTGTTTTTATTTCATGGTCTAATTTTGAAAGTGTCGGTGTCGAAATAGCAGCAAAGTCCCCTTTAGGCCCTTTAAAATTTTGTTCAGACTGAGAACTTTCAGCCCATGTCCTAAAAGTCTGGTTTGATGAAATTCGGCTAATAGCCTTATGCTTTCTTGATTTTTGGACTACTAAATCTTGTATGCTTCTGCAAGGAAACCAGGTGATACAATATATTCATTTGTTTCACTTGTGGCAGTAATGGATTATCTTAGAACTTCCATCTCTCAGTGAACAAAATGTAGCAGTGAATCGAATCTGTGTTTCAAGTCAATCACCAGGCTGTTCGATATGTGTCGCCTTCCGCATGCTCAAAAGAAGAAGAAAAAAACCAAAGAGGTGAACTGAACCACCTAAAATTTCGATTCTAATGTCCTACTGTCATTTTGCGACAATTTTGGAGTCAAACAACACATGTTCCGGTTCTGGTTAGTGCATGTTTCCTACTTGTCAAAGGGCTGGACTTTGTTTCTTCAGCGTTGATTGAGCCAGGGCTCTCAGATGTATTGGAGCTGCTAGTTTCACCATAATCTTTACCTGATAAAAGCTTCAATAAGATCTTCGACATGACCAATCCTTTCATTCTACTAGCGGCAGCACTTTTAACAGCATCGTTTCCGCTTCTATTGCTGCCTAATCTTAGAGTAGCAAGCTCCCCTTTCAAAGCCTTGATGTCTTCAGCTGTTGGCACAGAATCCCATTCATCTTCGGTGTTGGTCGTAGTGGACCTTGAGCTGCTTTGAGATCCTCCAGGGAGAAGGGCTCTAATGGAACCTGGAAGAGCAGACGTGCTATTGCCAGCATATGTTGTAGCTCTTACTTGATCGAAGAAGAGGACCTGCAAAACAACACGCAATGGGAGCCTCTCATTTTGCATAGCGTGCATGCACGCTTTGGCCGATAGCTTCCTGCAGTCCATCAACCTGCATATTCTCTTTCTTTCACTCTTACTGATTCCACGGTGTTCCTGTATTTAGAAGAAATGGTTAGCCTGCAATTATAGAATATCTCTTATAAAACACCTTTTATAAGTTTAAACTGCATTTTGTTGTCGAAATAGTTGAAATCGATAAACGTGAATTATGGAAAAGAAAGAAGATTGAATGGCCAACCTTAAAAACCAGAGAAGAAAAGGTTTGAAATTACCTTCAGATACATGTCAATGGCGCGGTAAAGTCCATCATGTGAAGGTCTTGAAAAGCTTGCTATACTAGCAGCAAGATTGACGAATTTTGAAAGAGGTAAATTCGGATCTCGTGCAATTTCAGCTAGGTAACCCTCAATTAGCTTTGCTACCAAAACTTTAGAACCATCTGGTCCAAACTTGGGCTTTTGACTCTCCTCAAACTCATTCTCGATGGGGTCGATTTTAGAGCTGTGAGTTGCGAATTCCTTAACTAAGTTATGAACTACGTCAACTTCATATACTGTAGCTTTTCCAGTTGGAGCTCGAATAAGAAGATCGGTCACTGTTGCCTCGGGAAGCTGCTGACTGATTCTCCTTGACAACTCATTTCTGTCTGTTTCTCCACAATCCAATAGAATGGCTGCTCTTAATAATCTAAGCAAGAAGCTACAAGAAACGGAGCCTTTTTCAGCAGGCAGCAGCTGCACAATGGTCTCAACCAATGACTTATACTTTAAGAAATCATTATTCCAGATCATACCCTAGCTAAGACATGGCAATCTTCTCAAGGTGTATGCATTTAAGGATTCACCGATTACATCACCTGGAACTTGGCCTTTTGCTTTAATTGTTGCTATCAATCGCTTGTATAAGTCAATATGAAGCTCACAGAGATCTTCTACCCACCAGTCCTTTGGGACCGTTTGCGGTTCCCTTGCACCATTCCATTGTGAACTATTTCCGTTCTTCGATGGGAGCTTTTTCCTATTATAAGTGTAAGACCACTCCACCTTGGAAGCATCTATTGAAGCCTTGGAAGCTATCGAATCAAGGCAATGGCTAACCACCTTTAGTTTCTCGCACCATGGATGTAGAGATTTTGTTGTTTTAAGAACAATGATAGAATCTTTCCAGCTCCTGAATATACTTGAATTCAGGAAGACATCGATCTTATAGATAAGATTTCCTTTCTCAATGGTTTCGTACATCTCAAGGTACTCAGCTGCACATCTAGCTGCAACGACATTGTATGCATTGAGAGTGACTGTCATACCATAGCAGAACTTAGCACATATTTCGAAAGCAGCAGGTCCACCAGGCATTTCCTGAATGTGGATTTCTTCGATGTTCTCATCGTTTGATATTGCTACCAGCTTCTGCAAGCATGCGCTTTTGGATAACAAGGGAAACTACAGAAACATTATGGTTATTAATGTCAGAAACCATGATGTTTTGACTTTCGACCATTAACAGACACAAAAGGATGAAAATTTAGTATGTAACCATTTATATCTCCTATGACAATCAAAGCACCTATCCTTTGTATGATGACAGATTGATGGTGGGTTCATAGTTCGTACCTTATGCAGATAGAATTTCACGTCCCCGATGTTAACGATCAAGTCAGTTTCCAACTCAGTTGCAACGTACCTGTTATTACAAATGTTTGGCCAATTATATCAACAAAATATCAGTGGTTTAAGTTCAAGTTAAGAAACATGTTTGATCACACTCGAATACATCTGATAAAACACATGACCAAGTTCAACACATGCCTCGAAAGCACTATCAGATAAAAATGTCCAACATAGTCTATTGATGTACTCTTCAACCCAACATAATAATTCGAACATGATGTCTTTCCAGCATACAGAGAGGGAATGAACAAAGAAAAGATTGAACTCACCTAACATTGTCTCCATCAGTCTGAAATGCATCAGGCTTAGATCCAAGTTTCATGAACTTCATCTTGATGAAGAAAGATTGAAGCCTCTTGTATTTCTTTCAGTACTCGAAAAGTTAACCTCCTGTTAAATCTACAAACATTCCAAAGGTGAAAATCAGTACCAAAAACACTAACTGAGCTCCCCAATTTCAAATATATTCCAGTTTCAACATTAGGAAGGGATGGATCAAAGGAAAATCATGTGTATTTCTTAGTATGATCAAACAAAATAAGGCCACCGTAAAGGGGAGGAAAAGGGGTAACTGGTTTTAGAAAAAGGCATCTCGACTGAGAAATGGGAATACACAATCAAAAACATATATAACTCAACACCAAATACACCCCCACTGGCTAATGAGTGAGACCAACTCCCCTTATTTGTTTAGCTTATTCTCTTAGTTTAATGTCACCTACAACATTACCAAGAACTTTTGAGGTCCACAAAAATCTCTAAACCCCAAAACCCAGAATGAATCTTCATTTCACTTTTTAACTTAGGTAGAAATTTTGCAAGAAAATGAAGAGTGTCTTGGTATGAGTTGAAGAAACCAACAAAAAGGGTTGCTCACGAAATCATCAGTTTCAATGAAATTGCTCCAAAGTATTTGAGATGAGAAAACTGGAAAATTTAATCCCAATAGTAGATTTAGAAATGTGACACAGATATCAATCCAGGAACATACCCATGTTCTTATCACCTAAATAAAGCAGTAACAAACAACTGAACCACAAGAATTCATGCTGAGCTCAAAAGAACACATGGTTTTAGGACAAAAACAATGAAACCCAAAAACACAAACAATGGCAACACGTCAATAAGATCATCATATGTTTCATTGTGAATGGTAAAGAACAACAGAAGAAAACCAGTCAAAGCACTGAGAAATCCACCTCACCATGAAACAAAGTGGATGATTCAAAAACATAAAGAAGGAAAACAGATGTGAAGCATTAGAATGTGAGCATACCTAGGAGGGGTCACTAGAAAAGGAGCCTTAAAATGTTCAGTGCATAAAACAGCTAATATATATATATGTGTGTATCTTAGTTTTAAGCCAGGAACAACAAAGAAACGGCTAATCAATAAAGTTGGCTGATCCCCATCTTTTGACAGCCCTCACTTTCCCTCCTCTTTAACATTTCCCACAAAAAACTTCCAACTTCTTAACTAAAATTTTAAATGAAAAACCTTAACTTTTTTATTACCATAAATAAATGGTAATTATACCATGTACTGACGGTGTAAATGTTGTTTTTATAAATGTCTTAATTTTAGGGGTTAGAGATTTAATTTATTATTTATAATATACAAGTTTAAGTTTATGGGCTTAAAATTTAGGGATTGTTGTTTGAATTTAAAGTTTAAGGTTAAGATTTAGGGTTATAGGTAAAAACATAAATCCTTACCATATTACCATAAAACTTAAACACTAACCTCTAAACCCTATACTCTAAATTCTAACCACGAACTTTAAATTCTAAACCCCTGCCCTAAACTTAAATTCCTAAACTATAAGCCCTAAATTAGATCTCTAACCCCTAAAATTAAGACGCTTGTGAAAATAAAATATTTCTACCGCGAATACATCTTATATTTTTTGATAAATAAAAGCTCAAACTTCACTACACTTCTTTTTGGGCTTTTGCGAAAAAAGAAAAAAAAATGTAAACTTTTAGCAATTCACCTCTATAAAGCAAGAAACTTTGTGAAATATAAATAGAGTTTCCTTTCCAACAAGTGCTTAGCTCAGTCTATATAACGTTTTAAAAAACCTAATCATATTCAAGTTATGAATTCCAATCTCTCTCTTCTTCATTTTTTTAAATTTAATTTCACAGTCAAAATTGTTAGAAAGAAAATGCATGCCAATTCTGACAAGAATAATTCTTGTCCTCCCTTTCTCAAAATACAAACTTTCACTTGCTTTTAGAGTGGTCTGAGATGATAACAATCCCCTATTTAGTGTTTGCTACTAAGATAATATAAGATTTGATTAAATTAATAATCAAATTTATTATTTTCATATTTTTTTCAGTTTCTAAGAAATTCCCTACTTGAAAGAGGGGACCAATGACAGATATTCAACCTCAACGAGCAAATCTCTGTGTTTGTCCAATTGCCATTGTTGTAACCGAAAAGAAAATAATTTATTTTCAGCAGACACAGATGATAAAGTTGAAGGCTTTGTGTTACTCAAAACTTTAGGTGATTATGGCAACGCACATGGCCACGGATTCTCATGCTCTTCGTAAATCACAGTGCGAAGTTTTGTTTTAGCTTCAAATATTCCTTCAAATCTTTACAAACATCAATTGTAATCATGGATAATATTCTGAGTTTGATAACTTAAAAGGCAAGATCTTGGATCCTTCTGACATGTTTGTAAAGATAAGTTCATTGGCTTTAGCTTTATGGGTTCATGTTTTTAATGGAGAGATAATTAAATAAAGGCTTAACTACAAAATAAGTACTTAAACTATTTTTTTTTTGTAATAGGAGCTTAAAAATATTTTTTAGCCAAAATAGATGTCTAGAATTTTATTTTTAATTGAAATATGTGTCAAAGTATGTGTCTCAGTTAATTTTAAAACAAACTAAAAATAAAATTTTAAGAACCTATTTCAATTAAAAAATATTTTAAGCACTTATTGCAGAAAAGAATCATTGTTTAAGCACTTATCTTGTAGTTAATTCTTAAATAAACGAGAGAACTTTGGTAATGGTTGGCTCAATGAACTCTTTGCAGTTCATGTCGTTTATTCCTTTTGTGATTTACTCAGTGTTTCTGAAGATTCTATATGTCGCTTGAAGTTCAGTTTTTTGGGTCAAATTTAGTGGAAAGTACCCGCACTATACGATTTTACCAGAAAAACTTAAAAATTGTAGTATAAAATCCGCCAAAAATACATAATATAGAGACTTTTTTTTATATAGAATTTGACCTTAATTCTCCGTATATCAATTTGTTTTCATATCTAAAATATAATCATCACATTTCATTCACCTAATGCAATTATGCAGTTTATTAAAGAAAAGACCCCCTTTATTTTCATATTTTCTTTTAATCTCGCACATTTTATGGAGACATTCATAAGTTGAATTGGGTCAACATTTAAATAAAATTTGTTGGATGATCAGATTATATTAGAGACGAGTTGAGTTCGGAACTTGATTTTATAACTAAACTCGTTGGAGTTGCTTAGTTTTGTAATATTTTATCGATGAAACATATACATACTTAATTCTTCGGAAAATCTTTGTGATTTGTAAATTGTATTATATACATGTTTATAGTATGTAATTGGCTAATTTGGGCAGTAGTCACGGAGCTGTGGTCTGCCCATTTGTAGTTATTTTAGGATCATCATTTGTATAATTAGCGTCAATGTCTGAAACGACATTGTTGGATCGTAAATGGTTAGAGGTGGTCCCTTGTAAGACAGCTGAACTAAGTTATATATGTTTAAAATTAACTAAAAAAATTAGGTTCGATCGGTTAATTCGGTTAACATATTTGAACGCCCCTAAGACAGCTGAACCAAGTTATATGGATCTACATGTATGAGCCCAAACCTACGCCATTCTCTAGCCCCAATCGAAAAACTTGTATATATCTTTTTAATAATCACTAACATTAATTTTGTTATTAATTAATTCGAATTAAGAATTATAAATGTTTATTATGAGATTTTTTTATTTTAATTTATTTTATTTATAAGGTCAAGATTCGAATATTAAATATTATTTTAAGAACTTAAAGGCATCGTCCTGCAAACTTATATCTTTAATCTTAAAAAAAAAAAAGCAAAGAAAAATATCATGTTTTAGCCTTGACCTAAATAATTGTTATGTTGGGAGAAGCCAGACAGGTTACATCACATGCAGGACCTAAGTGAAGTTGATCAACAAGCAAGGGGGCAAGTTTAACTATGTTTCTATCGAAGTGTTGGTCCTTGCCTTGTAGAGTTGTAGTATTAGAACCCTGTTTCAATTTTTTTTTCAGAGCAAAGGCAGAAAATTGTTGGAAGAAAAGAAAAACAAAACCTCTCTAATGGAAACCTTAAATAATATTTGTCCAAGTCACCCCAATGTCACATTTGAGCTCTTGTAAAACCTGCTCAGTCCAGCCCACCACCATGAAAATATTAAAGATGAGTAGGGTGTAAATGAATCGAGTTTGAATAGATTTAATTTTGTTTGTGTTCATTTGTTTATTTCTTAAGGTGTTTTTTAGCGTTCACGAACATATTCGTTTATATGTCTGTAAATATGTTCGCAAAATGTTAAAAGTACACCATTAGTTCTTAAGCTCCTCATGCTTCATAATTTGAACTTCAAAGTTCACCATGTGTTTAATTTAGTCCCTACATTCACTGATATTTAATATTTAAAAAAATAAAGAGAAAAGGGAGACAATTTAAACGAGCTTATAAACAAGTCGATAAACGAGCTTGTTCGTCAACATAAACAAACCGAACACTCCTCTTTTCGTGTTCGTTTGTTTATTAAATGAACATAAAAATTTCATTCACACTTGTTTATTCAACTTAATAAACAAACATAAATGAACGATATATGAACGAACGGTTCACTAACAGTTCATCGAACGCTCTGTTCATTTACATTTTTAAAAATGAACATAAAAAAATTTCATTCACATTTGTTTATTTATCTTAATAAACGGACATAAATGAACGTTATATGAACAAATAGTTTACAAATAGTTCATCGAACACTATGTTTATTTACATCCCAAAAGATGAGTTGTGTACTGTATGTATGTGTAGAAACGGCGTCAAAATACGATCTACAGAGGATAAAATATACTCATTATAATTCATAATTATTTCATAAATTTTAAATTTTTATACAAATTAAAAGTAAAATAATAAAATTTGGATTGGGCGGAAGATAGAGCCCCTCCAATTAATAGAGTGTCTCCGTCGTATGCATCTATCAAAATCTATAAGGAAATTTTAATATTTTAGACCAATGATTTAGAGTGTGTGTATATAGAGATCCAAAAGTTCTGGGGTTAGTTAGGTGGGCGGTGAGTGTTCTCATTTGTGAACAATATATTATATGGTTAATTCCATCGGACATCCTAAAACTATAGTTGCGATTCTAAGTTAAGTCCTAAAATGTTTTAATTGGACCCTTAAAGTATTAGTATTGTATCGATCAAGTCTTGTCAATTTAGACATTAAATGTTAGTTTGGATCTGACGGTAGGGGTGTTCAAAATTATCCGACCTGAACTACCCGACCCGACTACCCGAACACAAATAACCGGGTATTTATTTGAAAATACCCGAATTTTTCGGGTCGAGTACCCGACCCGTAATTTTTCCCGGGTAGTCGGGCCGGGTCAGGGCCGAATTTTTTTATAACCGGGTACCCGACCCGACTTGGTAATTTTAATACTTATATATTTTATATTTTAAATTCTATTTTTATTTTATGTTTCTTAGTATTTTTCTCTAAAATTAATTCTAAATCCTTAACTTCTTTTTATACTTGTAAGTTTTAAAATTTTTAAAAATAGTTATATTAATTTGTCAATATGAGATTCAAAAGAAAAATCATATTCAAGATTAATATTTTTAATACATTCTTTTGTCGATAAACTTTAATACATACATATATATATATATATCCACATATTTCTCTCTTAAAACTAACCCCAAATCAATAATTTTGTGTTTGAAATATATTTTATATTTTAAATTCTATTTTTATTTTATGATTCTTAGTATTTTTCCTTAAAATTAATTTTAAATCCCTAACTTCTTTTTATACTTGTAAGTTTTAAAATTTTCAAAAATAATTATATTAATTTATCAATATGAGATTCAAAAGAAAAATCATGTTCAAGATTAGTATTTTTAATACCTTCTTTTGTCGATAAACTATAATACATATATATATATCCACATATTTCTCTCTAAAAACTAACCCCAAATCAATAATTTTTGTGTTTGAAATATATATCATGAAATTTTATGCGTTTCCTATGTATGTTTTTTCAAAATATAGATTTAAAAAATATATAAAAATAAACCGGATATCTGGTACCCGATTTTACGGGTACCCGAATTTTGCGAGTACCCAGTTTTTATGGGCCGGGTAACAAGCCGAGATTTCACTACCCGAAAATTTCAGGTACCCGGATTTGAACACTCCTATCTGACTAGTTGTATATCTAAAACACTTGAATCAAATTTTGAATGTGTATGTACTTATCGCATAGACAATTTGGATCTAGCCTGATAGAAAAGAAATAGCTCTCCTAAACTTAAATGAGAACGTACGTTCTTTTTAACATGTTATATCAAAATTATCCGGTAGTAGGCATAGATGTGTTTAAAATTTGATCGTACATTTTTGAATACGCTCTGCTTAAACCGGCGTTGAATTGATGTTTCCACTCGATTGATATGAAATGGATACTTTGTAAACTTAATTAAAACATTTTAAAGTTTAGATGTCAATTTAAGATTCAGATAATAGTTTAGGTTGTGGAATGTAATTGTCCGGTGTATATATAATAAAAACCAGAATCTGGTAAATATATATTGGACAGGTGGGACTGATAGTGTGGGATATAGAGGGTGAGCTGGAAACAAGCAACGTGCATGTTTTAAGATTGTTCATTATTGTTGGGGGGTCACATTTACCTCATCAATCCTCATTGTTAAATTGATTCGAGATTTTCAACCATGTATTTTATTTCATTTCTTTTTTGCTCATAAGGACCACATGGATATTAATTCTTTTTGTTGCTCCAATAAAAAAATGTATAGTTTTGTTACCATCCAACTATATTGACTGTAGTATTAAATTGCAGTCACGGTTGCGGATGTAGTTGTAACGTCTCGGTTGCGAACGTTGCGACATAATCTTTTTTTTAAATATAACTAAAATTCTAAATGTGGTTGCGGGGACTTCCAAAACTGTTACGATTCGGTCGTTACACTGTGTTGCGGCCGCAATTTAATACTAATTGGATCACATTAATTTTATTTTGGATCCTAATTTTACTTTTTCCAAATGTAATAGACACAAAAAAGGAGAAAGTACGACGATTCACAGTGTTAACTCATTGATATTGCTTTGGTGCAAAACTCTATCCATCATTTTAAACTATAGGAAGGAACATCGAAAGTCATTGTTACTCTAACACAAAGCTAATTCCTCTAAACATGTGTAAAAACTAGAATTACTCTCGAACTGAGAGAGAAACTTGAAGACTATACCGATAAGAATGCTCAATTTTTTTTCATACTTTACAAATGTTTTTAATTTTTGATTTTTTACTAATTTATACTTTTTGTTATTTTTTGAATTCTAATAGTGCTTTTATTATTAGTTATTTTTAATGTTTAATGTTTTATTTTTAAATATTTTTAAATTTTAAACATTTTTTAATTGTTTAACTTAAATATTAATTAAGCCTCAAACTTTCTAAAGAAACAATTAAGTCTTTTTGACACGTAACATTCAGAATAGATTGTTATATTAGCATTATAGACTGTTACATCAATACTATGATAGTAATTTGTAAACGACGGTTTTTGTCGTTGAAAGATCACGTAATTTTTGTTCTTTAAAATTTGAGAGTTACATCAAGTGTAAGATAAACTTAAAGATCACATTAATTTCTTTTTTTTAAAAAATTACGAAAACCTCACGGAACAATAAAGCGATTTTTATTTTCAATTTTGTTCTTTCATGCTCTGTTCTCCCCTGATGCAGAAAAAACCCAAATTCTTCATTGAATTTGGAATAATGTGATCATCAGGTATTTTTGGGCTGTAAGGCGTAAACAATTGTAATATGAACATATGTAGGCGAAGAGGGTGTAGATCATAGTAATATTTAATCTTCATCTCACCGAACTAAATTTTTATTATTCACTCAATCCACATGTACATAAACAATAACAAAAGAGTTTCAAAAAATTATAAAATAAATAACGATGAACATGCAAATTAAATGGGAAAAATAAAATAAACAACACCAAAGTCCACTCCAATCATTCACCTAATCTGAATCTGATCTTTTACAATAACATTCAATAAACGTGGTAGTAGCCGTGCTTTGCCGCCGGCGAGAGGGCTCTCCACCTCTTCATCGTTGCCGAAAATTTTCTCTTTCCGACGAACGTCGTCGATACTAGTTTCCTCCGGTCCAGCAGGTAAATTTAGGTCAAAGTCACGTTGACTTTTGCTCGACGATTTAACACCATCGCTACCGCTGTTATTATTGCTGCTGCTGCCGGTGCCTGAATCGCAGTGGCGTCGTTTATGTCCTCCCAAGGCTTGACCTGAAGAGAACGTCTTGTAACAGATCGTACACGTGTGAGTCTTGCCACCTTGGCTGTTCGACGTGGCTATGACGGCACCCGAAGCGGAGGATTTATCTTCGGCACCGGCGGTGGTGGAAGGGTGTTCGTCAGCTCCAACGACAAGTTTCCGGTGACTGGACTTGTGTCCACCTAAAGCCTGATACGTTGGAAATGCTTTGTCACAAACTTTACACTTGTAATGATTGAGGGAGCTTTTCGCGGCTGGAGAGGGGTTGTCTCCGGTGGCGGCGGCGGTTCCCTGAGCCAGCATGAGAAGGCAAAGAGCTAAGTATTCTTCTTCGGTAGGTGGGTTTTCAATTCTGGGACGTTTTGTTCTTTTCCTCTTCGTCCATGGCTCAACACAGTGGAGGTCCACCATGTCATCACGGTGGAGCAGTGGAGGTGCTGAAGTGGGAGAATTCAACGCTTCAAGAGCCATGGAAGAGACGTTTTTCAGTGTTGTTTTTTGCTCTTGGGTTTGAGTGAGTGTTTTGAGTGAAGGAAGGGTTTTTATATGAAAAGGAGCAAGGAATTAATATAAAAGAAGGATGGAAGGAAAGTGCTTCATAAGTGGAGAGAAAGAGGGAGGGAAAGTTTTAGTCTAAGATATGTTAGCACGTCATCGTCCATTGGGTGAGTGAAGTGTGGATTGGGTTAATAATTACTACGCCTATTGTTTTATAAACAAAGGCAAATGGGGACTTAAAAAGCAGGACTCGGTCTATTCTTCAACTTTCTTGCTCTTTTCCGGCAGTTATTTGAACAGGGACCTTGTATAGGTGAGTTGGTAAAAGTATTTCCAAAATTTCAAATCTTGTGTGTAGTGTCGTAGAAACATGAGAGATGGGTGTGTTTAGCGTTTGCACCATGTTTGCCATAGCAGGAGTGGGAACTTGATGACTTTGCTTTTTGGTCTGATTTTGATAGTGTGGCGTGTCACTCGGTAACCGCGGATGCGACTTTTGCTAGTTGGTCGACTCACCCCGAAATTACTTGGGTGGTCCACCTGTCCATGAACCGGTGAGTGATGAGCGGGGGACAAGCAGCGAGCCCACTAGAAACCGTGCAATGTGTAGGCGATGGGCTCGCTAGCCTGCTCGAGGTGGACCACAGTCCAGGACATTAATTAGCTCAGCTTAACTAAAAGATCGGGTTATTTAACTCTTAACTTGAGTCATTATCTCATCAAAATAAGTGATAAGTACAAAGTTTTTCTTACATGGTAAAGTCATTAACTCAACATAGGAACATTTCAAAGTATAGCAAGAAAAGGAATTTATTTCTACAACAAAAAGCTTGATTTAAATGTATGTAGTCCAATACTCTCGAAATGCCTGAGAATGACTATGGTTTGCTGAAATTTAAGTCAAGACGTAGGCCTGATATATTTGTTTTTTATGAATGTTTTAATTGCTATAGTTTGAATTAGTTGGGTGGCTATTTTTTTGCTAATTGGTAGCTCATAGAGGTAGAGAGTAATGACCCGACTGACCGAGCCATGTTATTGGTTGTTGCCAACGAGTCAATGATTCATTCAGTAAAAGGCCGGCGGCCGGCCACGTTATGGGTCAGTAGTAGTACGGCACCACCTGGCAGCTTTGTTTTGCTACTGTCGAATCAGTAAGGAGTATGGAGCTTGGTCGACATATTCAGAATACAACGCGAGGTTTTTGAGTGAGAAAGAGCCAAAAAAAAAAAAACTACTTGGTTGAAGCACCCAAGCTATTACAAGAGAGATGTCTATTTCTTTATTCAAAACTCAAACCCCTATGTTATACCAATTCAAGCAAAAGTAAATGGTGAATATGGATATGGATATGCGTCGAGCATATACTCCAATATTTGGAATTGGGCGTTATTAGACTATAACCTGGAAAGCTCAATTACTGTGTTTTTTTGGTAAAGTTTAAAAATTAATTAAATTATCTTAAAATACTTATTTTGGTCATTTAACTTCAAATATAAACCGGACATTAAATTTTAAATTTTATTACAAAATAAACTTCGTGTCGTTAGTTGTTAAATGATAACATGATATGCTAAAATTAATGAGAAATATCTCATTTAACCATCAACGATACTATATTTTGGTATTTTTAATAGTTACAAGATATAATTCCAAAAAAATGGAATCTTTTAAGTATATGAAAATCTTCAATTTATTTTTAAAATTACGAGTTTTTAACATTTTTAAAAATACAATTAACAGTGAATAACATTTTAAAAATAAAATTACAGTTTTATGAAAATTTTAAAATATTTGTCCGAACTGTTTGGTGTGATTTTATCTACTATATTTGACCGGAGCGCAATGGAAGATTATATATATTTGCTCGACAAGCTGACGGTGTTGCTTTGCGGGTTAAGTCCGATGTTAGATTAAGATTATTGGAATGTAAAAATTTTGATCAGACTTGGTATTGAGAGTTATAGTTTGTACGGGCTGATATGGCCATTTGTAATTAAAGGGGTATACTGAGGTGTATAGTTGTGGTTAATTGGATGAATAAAAACTAACATTTATCTAAAAGAAAAAATTTTAAATATATTTTTTTATTTTTTCTATAATATATATTTTGCTTTGTTTTCAAAGAAATAACATATTTTGAAATTATATTCTTATCTAACACAAAACTTTTTTTACGTATAGCATTAGAGGTGTTCAAATGGTCTGTTCAATTAATAACCATACAAACTACCCAAAAGTCAAAACCAAAATAATCAGACTTTAAAAAAAATTAGTCGTTATTTGAGCTGATTTTTTTCCGAAAACCATTAATCAAACTGAACTAAGTTCGATCAACTTGGTCGGTTTTCGAATTAACCGAAAAATTTAATATTTTTTGTTTTGATTTAGAATATCAATTTAAGTAGCAACAAATTAAAAAATATTTCATTAGATATACTTTTTTTTATTTTTTCTCTCTTTTGGGTTCATCTTAAAATCTAGATCATGTTTGGTAAATAGCAGTTTGGGCCAAAATTAGAGGTTTTAGCTAATATTAGAGGTTTGACTGGTCAAATTCGCTAATTTGAATATTTTGTGAATAGCGGATTAAAATAGTGGATTGGGGTGAAACCTTTAATATTGAAAAAGTTGCTAATAAGAGCTTTTTGAAATTAGCGGTTTGACATAATACTTATAAAGACCCATTTACCCTTAACATTTATCAAAAATCTCCAAATAACCTAAATTTAACATTTTCTATTTTAATTTTTACCCTCACGTATTTATATTGTGACATTTGTAAAGTAATAATTTTTTTCTTTTTATTTTCACACATTTATATTTTTATTTAAATTTAATAATTAATTAAATTGTATTAAGAAATTATATAAATTATAAATTAATATATAGATCTTCAAATATGCTTAGTATTGTTATATTAAAAAATATTTTTCATAATCTAATTAATATTAATAGATATAAAATAATTTTTTTAAACAGTAATAAATACAAAACATTGATAACTAATAAACTATTCAAACAAACATCAATTATAATCATGTCCTTATATGTCATTTTGTTTGTTTAAATAATCAAACAGCTATCAGTTAATTTTACCAAACACTTTTATACAATCCGCTAGTAAAATCAGCTAATACAATCAGCTATCCGCTATTAGCTAATATAATCCGCTATTAGCTATCAACTATCCGCTAATTGCCAAACATTGCCATAGTTATTTAATTTTAAATATTACGGGTCATTATTGGGATTTAGACTTAAATGAAAATATATTAAATGTATAATATTAAATTTTTTAGTTAATTTAGTTAATTAATCAGTTTTTAACTGAATTAACCTATAACTAAACTTTAAAAATTTTTATTGTTAATCAATTAAACAATTAATTAATCGAAATAAATTTTAATTCGATAAGCTAATTCAATTTAATCAACCATTTCCACACTCATCAAACATAGTTAAAAACATTGTGTACTGCCACACAAATCTAACACAAACACAATCATATTTGAGCAATTAACGATGTGCAGAATATGAAAAGTCTATTTTAGTCAAAAAGAAGGCATTTAAGGAAACATGACACATTCAAAATAATTAAAAATTTAAATTGAAATAAAAAGTAGTTGCATCTTCAGCTTCTATTTAATTTGTCGTAATTTTTAAAATAAAATTTAAAAATTTATTTCCCTAAATATAATTCCAAAGGGCAATATTCCTCTTATTTCTCCCAAAAAGAATATGAAAAGTCTATTTTTATTTTAAAAGTTTTACAAAATTGTTATTTTAAAATATATAATTTAAAAAAATAGTAATTTTTATATGTTTTAAAATATTCAGATTTTTAAAAAAATTATGCGTAGAGTTTTAAAAATATTAAAATAAAATTTTAATAACACTCATTAGATGTGATATTTTTCATTAATTTTAATATGTACCGTCATCCCCGTAATGACAACTAAGAGTACGATATTCATTTTATAACAAAAACTTAAATTTAATGCTTATTTTATATCATTTAAAAATTTTAAAATAATTTATATATCATTTTTAAACTTTACCTATTTCTCAGTTTTCTTGGATATTGGACACCCACTATGTGGAATTTGGGAGTTTAGTAGCTTACTAATTGAGATTTGAGAGTCCATTGTCTTCAAATTGGGCCGAATCATATCTCATAGCCAATATGTGCCCGATTATGGACTTGATGACCAACAAAAATTATTTAACGTTATTCAAGTTTTAGGCACCTTGATGAACAAAATGACTTTGGAGTACCAAAGTAAATCCAGCAAGTTGATTTCAACTAAAGTAAAGAGATCAGGCAAAGACAAGCAGTTTTAAGGCAAAAGTGCATAATATAGATGGAATCATAGTAAAAAGTCTTACAAATTAGTCATAGGATGCCAAAATAACTAAAGAAACAGAATCTTCAAGTCATACTCGCTACTGAGAATAAAAGGCAAAAAGAAAGAGACAAATTCACCTTGGAATCAGACCCCACAGATATCCCAGTTTGCAATGGAACAAACCAATATTCCCCATTGTTCAGCTGAGATCAAACCGACATTGAAGAAAACCTGAAATCAACATTAAATCATGTTGTGATTAAGCAACTCTCATGAGAAAGCAAGGCAATATAGCTTAAATTTAAGTGAAAACTAATTATATAGGTTAAGTTTGATTTACTTGGGTCAGCATTGATGAGCATAGCAGTGCCACCAAAATTGCAGGTTCCACCATTTCTCTTGGTCTTCTGCCAGTAACTGTTGAAAGCATAAGAAGCATGGGCAACAATGGTGTCCGGATCGAAACAGCTCCTGTTTGGCATGAGTTCATTACAATCAGCACCGCCTTCACCACAAGCGAAGTCCATTGCTTCCTGTAGAGTGTCGGAAGGAACGCTAGGCTTAGCCACACACCAAAGCTTTTCTTGCATCATCGCCGTCTGGGGTGCTGGTGCAGTGTCGTCATAGACTGGATTACAAGGAGGCAAATGGAAGCCAGTAGGTGAGCTGGCGGGAACAAGCGGCCGAGGCAGCTCCGGAGCAGAGGGGAAGGGAAATGGCGGTGGAGGATCATCAGGGAAGGAAAATGGAGGCGGTGAAATGGTGGGGTACTGTGGAGGATGAGGCTTTTTGGCTTCATTGGCAGGCGCGGAAAAGCCAATAGATGAATGGGAAGTTGAAGAAGTGGTTTCTGGCGACGGGTTTGGCCTAGCTGGGAAGGCGGAGAGCTTCCTGCTTACGGCGTTTTTCACTTGTTGACTGAGGACTACCACATTGACCTTTGTAAGCTCAAAAGATCCAAACTTTTCCATGAAATCCTGGTGGGAGGATAGCAAAAAAGAGGAAGACAAATTTGTTGGAGCAATAATGGAGTAAGTGGAGTTAGTATTTTGGAATAACTCCAACAAAGATTCAACGACATTCTTAGCCAAACCACCACTAAAAAGAGCAGAGTTTTGCATCAAACATTTGGAAGAGAAAGCAGCTGAAACTTTGATGTCTTTCTCAAGACCCCACCTTGTAAGAGAGTGATAAATGTTCTTAAGAGCTGGTAATAAAAAACCCATACTTTCTTCTTCATCAACTTCACAGAGAACGTTTTCACCCACAAGAATGGTAGTGATTTTGGTAGCCGGAAAGTGAGCTAAAACATGGAGCCTGAGCCAACTCTCAGCTTTCAAAACACTGCTAGAAACCTCCCTCAGGACAATGCCATTCACATGAACTGCTATAGGAAGATCACCGTGAGATAATGCATAAATAACCTCTGGACTTGTTTCATAAAGCTTAAGGTATTCAATAGATTCTTGACCTGCGCCTGCAAAAAAGATGAGGAACACAAAATGGTTTCAAAAGACGAAAATGTAGAACAAAAAGAAGCCACATTTAGAGAAAAAAACAGCATGAGGTTTGGTTTTTCAAGCTTTATACTTGTACATACCAGTAAGACCCAGAAAACAGAAAAAGAACAAGCAGAAGACCATTAACCGCATCTTCAACATTTTTCTTAAGGGTTCAAGCAAGAAATGCATGAAGAGATCTGCAAAATCTTGGTTCCCCAGATTCATAAAACTACTGCACCTACATTGAAAGAGAAGAGTCAGTTTTTTAGCATAGGAGCGCGTGGAAACCAAAGAAAAAAAAAGGACTGTGTGCGTTAGTGGTGTGGGAAGTATGAGCTTTTGTAGCAACCATTGCACCTCACCCCCAACATACTCTGTGTATCTTATCACTCCAAACTTCAACGACAAACTTGCTTCTAAAACGACGTCGGTGAATGGAAGAAAAAAAAAGGTGAGTCGGGCACATGAAGCGGGAAAGAGAGAACAAAAAGGGGTTCAGTGATTGGTGGCAGAATGTGGGGCCCAAGTAAACGATCGAACGGCGGAGATCACTTCTAAGAGGAGAAATAGATGATCTTTGATCTGACCATATCACTGTTTGCTTCCAACTTTTTGTATGTTTTTTAGTTCTCTGACTAGCTCCATACGGGCATACTGATACAGGTAAAGGCTAGTCCTATTGACTATGCCAGTTCATGGGCCATGGTTTGATAGTAATGGAAGCAAAATGAGACCCAAATCTCGGTGGTCCAATGGCCTCCCACCCCAAGGCTCTAATGATGTGAATCAAAACCAAAATTGTAATTAAGTTTTGTTGGTATATATTTCGAAAAAACTTTGATACACAGGCCGTGTAAATTTTAGTTTATACGTACCTTTTAGTTTTAGGGGTTAAGGTTTTAGTTTAGGGTTTAAGGTTGTAGGGTTTAGAATTCAAGGTTAGTCTTTAAAATTTAGCGTATGTGTTTAGGGTTTAGTTTTTTAAGGTTAGGGTTAGGAATTTAGGATTTAGGTTTTTATAGTGTATCAAAGTTTTACCCATATATCTTTGTATATATTTGTGATACAAAACATTTGATAGTATTGTTTTTCATTACAATGGTCAAAACAATGTTCTCTAAAAGCATAAAATTATTATCATATAACATCCACACATAAGAAATTATGATGATTGGAATCAGCAGTGTGAAGTTCTTATGAGAGTGAGCGTTTAATCCTATACGACAACTTAGAACTTGATTATATTTTGTAGATGGATTAAAAAATAACATATGCTTCTTCTTATATTTTAAATAGTCAGTGTCACTCAGTCTGTTGAATATTAACGTGATGATTTATGTTATCAGTACCGCTTTCTTTTAAATAACTAATGAAAAACATTTGAATTTTGATAAAAAATACTTTTGAAAGATGATTATTGACTCAAACCTAAAATTTATAGTCTTTTAACTTTGGGGTTGAACATTTCGTTTGGATTTAAGATGACATTCTTAATCCTTATTAATTATTAAATTTAACTTTCACATTTTCTAAAAACACTTTTTACAGCATGTCTAAAATAGACATTTTATCTTTCTAACAACACTTTTTGACAATAATATCAAACATTAAATTTTTAAACTTAATTTTTTAAAATCATTTTTCTACAACATATTTTAAAATTACTTTTCTACCGTAATTTTTATAATCAATGCCAAATTACACAAAAACATATGGAACCAAAAGGGAATAAAGAGAAATTAAAAAATAAAAGGAAAAAAAGGCATATTTACATTGTAAATCAAATATTCTTTGGGATGTGAACAAAAAGGGAAGAATCATAAATAAAAGGGTAAACTACATCAGTGTCCATCGAATTAATTGGGGTACATATTTTGACTACTGAACTATCGAGCTCGTTAATCATACCACCAAACTTATTAAATTGACCTATTTTGACCACCATCGTTAAAAACTAACGGATGGGTAATGGAAGGGAGACGTGGCAGTTAACGAAAATTTGTAAAATTACACATTTAGTCCCTATTATTTACTTATAATTTTAATTTGGTCTTATTTTAAATTAAATTAATTAAAATTAATCATCTAATCAGATGACGACACATATTAATTTTCCTCAAACCAGATGGTGACACGTGTGTTTGGGGTGGTTTGAACCTAAAACCTCGTAGGTAAAACACCCATGCCATTACCACTACGCCGAACCATTTGTTTTGATACAAATTACACCATTTTATATATATCTTATAATACTGTAATTGTTAGGGAAAAAGAAGTAAAAATGATTGAGAGGGGATTCGAACTTAGTTCATTTGGGATGTGTAAAAATATACAAACTGGTAAATTAATTCAATTTTTTAGTAGAAAATTAAAATATTTTGAATATATTTAAAGTGTAATTAAAGAAATATTTGAAATGAAAACAATATTTTTAGATTAAATTGACTATTTTTTTTACATTTAGTTTAATAATTCATATATATAATATTGAAACAGTTTTTAATTTAATTAATAATTTTAATTTCTCACATTAATTAAATATCTTATAAACATGTATATTAAATATATACATTTTAATATATAATCAATGAATTAAGATATTTAATAAAAAATTAAAATTATTAATTAAATTAAAAAAACTTTTCAATATTATATATATATATATGAAATTATTAAATTAAATGTGAGGGAGAAAAGTATTCAATTTAATCTAAAAATATAAAAATTAAAAATTAAATAAATATATTAAATATTAAATAAATTAAATTAAAAATTAAAATAAATTGTCCAATCGGGTGATGACACGTGTTGTTATTCGACTGGATGATTAATTTTAATTAATTTAATTTAAATTAGGACCAAATTGAAATTATAGGTAAATAGCAGAGACTAAATGTGTAATTTTACAAATTTTCGTTAATTGCCACGTCATCCCTCCGTTACCTATCCGTTAATTTTTTAACGGCGGTAGTCAAAATAGGTGAATTTAATAAATTTAGTAGTATGATTGACGATTTCGATAATTCAGTGGTTAAAATAGGTACCTCAATTAATTTGGTGATCACTGATGTAATTTATCCTAAAAAAAATTCGTGTATTACACTCTTTGCACCATTTTGGTCGGCTCTCTTACACTATTACTTAAAACACTCCTTTTGTAAAAGCAATTGATTTTAGATAATAAAGCTTTCAAAAAGGTCGTAACATTGAAGAGGAATTCTAAAGTTTTATTTACCTTTTTTTCATTTTCTTATCTTATAAGTATGAGTACTTAATTTTGATATTTGAAAATAATTTTTAAGATATTATTTTATTTTACAAACAATTTACTTGATCTATCGGTAACTTTCTTATACAAATGTCAAAATGAATTTTTTTTTTGATAAATTCTAATCCTAATTTTACTTAGAGTGTAAGAAAATGAAAAATTCTAGATGGAAGGGAGAAGGTGTTTTTACATGCCTAAAACTCATGACCTAAATTGATATTCAACATATTATGTTTTGTATTATTTTTACGTTTTAGTTAAACATGTTAGTTTAGTTATGTCTGGTAGTGTTTAAGACGGGGTAAATAAACCTCTGAAAAATCAAAACAACAACCATAACACAAGAAAAATTAATTAAACACGTTAGTTGTAGGCGTGCAATATTTAATCTAGCTATTCTCTCCCTTCATTAACATACATTAATTACTTAATACTCGTTGTAAACACAACTTACAAAACTTACAATTACACCCTTATAACATTTTTTAATAAACTAATGTGTGCTTAAATAATAAAGGTTTCTCAAATAGGGAGAATATATGATGTACTGGTGATGGAAACATTTTGTTTTCACAAGCGCCATATTTTTAGGGGTTAGAGGTCCAATTTATGGTTTATAGTTTAGGGGTTTATGTTTAGAGGTTTAGAATTTAAGGCATGTGGTTAGAATTTAGGGTTAGGGTTAGGTTTTAGGGTTTATATGTTAGGGTTTAGGTTTTAGGGTAATATGTTAGGGATTTAGGTTTTTACCTAAGCCCTTAAATTTTAACCTTAAACTCTAAATTCAAACCACAATCCTTAAACTTTAAGCACCTAAACCCCAAAGTATGAACATTAAATTGAATCCCTAACCCCAAAAATTAGGGTGCTTATAGAAACAAAATATTTCCACCGCCAGTGCATGGTATAATTACCCTTCTCAAATAATACAATAAAAGTTCTAGCCTTTAATATATAAAACAACATTTAATTAGACATTATGCATTTTTTGTAAGGTTTGGGATGCAAGTCTTTTCTAGAGTTTGACTTATAAAGTGCTCAATCAAATTTTCTTTTGATAAAATCGAGAGCTAATGTATTCACATATTAGGATTCGAATACATACAAGATGAGATGATATAAGCATCCTTAACCACTAGGTTAATTAGTAATCTCAATAATTAATCAAATATTCATTTCGAGTAAGAAACTATTCATAAAGTATTTATTTGACGATCAAATAAACTTCTCAAGGTAAACTTATCTTTGTTGAACAATGTTCTTGGAAAAATATGGTCATCTATCATCAATGTATTTCTTCTAGAAGATTCTTGTTGTATTTTGTTTGATTGAATAAAAAGTCTGCTCAAATAAGAAAATTTCATGATAGACCAACTCAAAGTTTACGGTTTTCAAACCAAAAAAAAGTTATATGAAATAAACCTCATATTATTCTTCAAAACACATCATTTAATATAAAATAAACATTTATAATATTTTTAAAAATTTTAAATAGACCTTCCCAATATATTTTACCAAAATCCACTCATGTCAACACATAGAAATTAAGATATATACTCTTTTGTTAATATGATATTTTGCAATGTTTTGGAGTACAAATGATCATCGTACAAACATACTTTAAAACCAACAAGTAATTGGTATTAACTTTGTTCACATCAATGAATGAGGGACATAATGGCCTTGTCCTTTGATTAAATGGTCAAATTGTTTTTTAGTCCCTCATTACTATGATTAATGCAATTTAAGTTTTCAACATAGCATGAAATAATTGCACAAATGATATTTCCAACTGTACAGGAGCAACAACACTAAATGGTGGCGAATCAAATAATGTGTCCCCTACTGAATCCTCTCGAGTCATCTTTACTAGACCGTCTGCAACAACTGGCATGGACAACTTTACCTCCCATTATCCAATTAAATAAAAAAATATTTAATTTTATTTTTTTAAAATCAAATTTTTTCTAAAATTTTATATTTTTATCTCAATTCCATCCCAAAAAAAATTAGGATTTGCTCCAGGCAAGGAATCAATTATTTGGTCAGGCTAATGGTATTGAATATAGATGATGAACTTCAACACATTACACAAAACCTAAAGGGAACCCCCCCAAATCCTAAAGTTCCCGA
The DNA here is from genome assembly GCA_019671005.1 of Hibiscus mutabilis. Classification (NCBI taxonomy): domain Eukaryota; kingdom Viridiplantae; phylum Streptophyta; class Magnoliopsida; order Malvales; family Malvaceae; genus Hibiscus; species Hibiscus mutabilis. Next base: position 88,907,543 of record CM033711.1, on the reverse strand, counting down.
TTTTTTCAATCCTCAACCTAGGATCTGTGGCTGTTGCTCGGACGTCGGATCCTGTGGTGGTTCTTCCTCTAGGGCGGCTCTTCACTTCTATTGTTCCCCCCAGGTGGTTTGATTGGTCCGTGGATTTCGATGGTGAGGTGTGGTTTTTCTCCTTTCTTGAAGTTCTATGTTGTTGTTTATGCGAGTCTCTAGAGAGCTTCCTGCATTATTTTCTTGGGTTGGATCTCCTTGTTTTTTAGGAATTCAGGTTCTGGGTCGACATATAGGGAAGGGATCTTAGGGAGTTTCTGTTTTGGATTTTCATCCCCTTTTTTGCCTTTGTTCTGCTTGCTTCTCCTTGAGGTTCGAGAGCTTTGTGGGTGCTTTTTCCTTTCCTCGTCCTTTTGTCTGTCGAAAGTTTGGTCTCCTTGGAGATTGTAGTTGGTTTTCTCTTGATACGGGCCGGTTCTCGGAGCTGAGTTTTTGACAGTTTCTCCCTCATTGGTATTTTTTTCTGGTTTTCTCGGCATTGAAAACTTCTGTTTCGAAGGTTTTTCCTTACTTCATTGTGGCTCTAGAGGATCTATTTTCTATTTCTTGATGAGTTTTTTGAGGTTTGATGAGATCGTTACGAACACTCCTTTCTCTATGAAGCTCTTCATCTGGAATGTTCGTGGCTTGGGGATGGCACGGACGGGGCGACGCCTTCGTTATATGCTTCGAGACATATCCCCTTCTATCGTTTTTCTTATTGAAACAAAGCTTCAATCAATAAACATGGAAAGAGTGCAAAGATCGTGTGGGTACCCAAATGGGATCGATGTGAGCTCTCACGGCAGTAGTGGCAGTCTTTCGCTTGGATGGAAAGAGAATGTCTTTGTCTCACTACGCTCTTATTCCGCTAGTCACATTGACATTATGATCGATGACGATTCTGATGGTTTGTCGTGGAGGTTTACATGCTTTTATGGAGCTCTTGAAGTGAGCAATCGAAGTGCCTCTTGGCAACTCTTGCGAAACTTAAACGACTGTCCGAATGTACCTTGGTGTGTGGTCGGAGATTTTAATGAAATTTTAAGCATTGATGAGAAAAAACGGGGTCAGCTCAGAAGTGAATGGCAAATGTATAATTTTTGAGATGCTCTCTCAGACTGTGCGCTTGAGGATCTTGGTTATCAAGGCCAATGGTTCACATGGGAATGGGGTAGAAATGCTTCAAACAACATTAGAGTGAGACTTGATTGAGGAGTTGCAACAAACTAGTGGGGAGATTTATTTCCCAATTACCGTGTGAAGCATCTCACACATTTATTCTCCAATCATTGTCCAGTTCTGTTAAATTCAAATGTTGCTTCGAATCACTCTAACAGGGTATGGCATTTTAAATTCGAAGCAGCTTGGATATTGGAACAGTCTTGCGAGGACGTACTTGGACCTCATTGACGGGATCAGTACCCGAGAAACTTTTGGTGGTTAGTCAAGGTCTTGATCGATGGTTTCGAAAAATAAAAAGAACAAAAAAACTATCAATAAAGAACCTACAAAAGCGAATTGAAGAGCTCAATGCACAATCTATATCAGATGATAATTTGGGGGAATTAACAGAGGCTAAACTGCCCTTAATCTCAAACTTGACAAAGAAAAGATTTATTGGAAACAAAGAGCCCATGCAAACTGGTTACGAAATGGGGACAGGAATACTAACATTTTTCCACAGATACGCTAGTCAACGACGGCGTCAAAATCGAATTGATAGTCTCACTTCTGATGATGGGCAGACTCACAAAGAGGAAGCTGAGATTCACAGTATTGTCGTGGGCTACTTCGAGTCCCTTTTTTCCTCTTCTGGTGTGACTCACCCGACAGCTATCCTCGAAGGAATTGAATCAGGTATCTCCTCTGATCAAAACTCGTCTTCTGCGTTATTTTTCCAATGACAAGGTCATGGCAGCTTTACGATCTATAAGTCCCTTAAAAGCTCCTAGAGCGGACAGTCTTGGTGCAGTCTTTTACGAACGATTTTGGAATATTGTAGGCCCCGAAATCTCCAGTTTCTATATCGGGGTTCTAAGAGGGGATCATCCAATCTCAGAAATAAACCACACTCACATTGTTCTGTTCTCGAAAGTAAACAACCCGAGGTGCATGTCTCAATTTCGCCCAATAAGTTTATGCAATTTTTTCTTCAAAATCATTTCTAAAATGTTGGCCAACCGTTTCAAGATAGTGCTTGGTTTGTGCATCGATGAGTCCCAAAGTGCTTTTGTCCCGGGTCGACTTATAACAGATAATATTATCGCTGCTTACGAAGTTCTTCATTCATTTAGAAAGAAACGAGTAAGAGATCGCGGCTTATTTACTTGTAAGATTGACATGAGTAAGGTCTATGACCGCGTTGAATGGTCTTTCACTGAAGCTGTCATGCGAAAGATAGGATTTTCTGAGTCATGGGTGAGAATCATTATGAGTTGTGTCAATATTGTATCCTATTCTGTGGTGGTTAATGGCATTGTCAGTGATTGCTTTAAACCTACTAGAGGCTTCTGACAAGGCGACCCCCTAAGCCCATATCTTTTCCTTATTTGTGGTGAAGGTCTTTCACCGCTGCTTCAAATGGCCTCAAGCAATGAAAATTTAAAAGGGACCAGAATCACCAGGGGTGTTCCTTTGATCACACACCTTTTTGCAGACGACTGCCTGATTTTTGGGGAAACTTCAGCCACAGGAGCTATGAATCTTATGAACATCCTCGAGATATATGCGGAAAGCTTTGGGCAGCTCATTAATTATGAAAAATCAAGTATCTTTTTAGCACAAATGTGTTAGGAAATCAAAGGCTTGATGTGTGTCACATTTTGGGTGTTCAAAAAATTTGTAATCCCGAAACCTATATCGGATTACCAACAATTGTGGGACAGAATAAGCAGGAAGCCTTTATTGTCTTTAAAGGATAAATTTGAAAGAAGAGTGCAAAGCTGGAGTTCTAAGTCTTTGTCTATTGGGGGCAAAAAAGTTTTTATTAAATCTATCCTTCAAGCTATTCCTCGCTATGCAATGTCTTGTTTACTCTTGCCTATCTCTTTTTGCAGGGAACTCAAGGCCATTGCTGCTCGCTTTTGGTGGCAGAAATCAGCTTCAAAAGGAGGAGTTTATTGGTGTTCTTGGTCAGAGCTCTGTAAACTTAAAAACGATGGTGGAATGGGTTTCGGGGATCTTGAAAAGTTCAACATTGCACTCTTAGCAAAACAAGGCTGGAGGCTTTTCACAAAGCCCGATTATTTGGTGGCACGTTTGTTACGGGCAAAATACTTCCCCAGCTCAACCTTTATGCAATCCTCACTTGGTTGTTCACCTTCACTTATTTGGCGAAGCATATGGAGCTCGAGAGGCTTTTTGGAGATGGGGGACTGGTTGGAAGATTGGAACAGGCATGTCCGTCTCAATTTGGAATGATCCATGGCTGCCGTCTTTACCTTCCAAGATTGTTTCCTCTTAGCGTGTCGAAAATCTCTACCAAGTTTCTGACCTTATTTTGCCTGAGGTAAATTGCTAGAATCAAGGCTTGATTAGGTCCATTTTCAACGAAAAGGAGGCTAACATTATCTTGAACACAAAGCTCCCTTTTTCCTCTCAAAATGGCGTTCATTATTGGAACGGGGGGGGGGGGGGGAGGATCTGGAATATATACAGTCCGTAGCGGCTATAAACTCCTCCTCAACACAGGGTCTAACACACAACATAACGATATTTTCAGGTGCATTTGGAATATCTCCTTATTGTCACTGAATTTTCACCTCTATTTTTATTATTTTATTTATTATTTATTATGTATGTATAATATGTAACACTAATACAATTATTAATTTAAAAACCCAATAAAAATATAAGGGGTCCATTAAAAGAAGCCCATGTATATATAAAAAGGAATCCATTAAGTTTAAATAAAATCCAATACAATAAATGACCCATTCGGCCCCAATGTAAAGCCCTAACTAACCCTTATTTTAAATCTTATGTGCAACTTAAATCTCAACTGTTGGATCTAGGGTTAGATCCAACCGTCATTGTTGGATCAAAAAAAGGAGCAACCCCACTCTCGCGCCGCCATGCGCCCCTATCTCCGCGCGCGTGCAGACCACGCGCCCGCACCTAGGCCATTCGGCTTCCCACGGGCACGATCTCGCACCGTTGCGCGGCCTCCCCGGCGTCACACCGCTACCTCACGACATCAGCAATTGCCCCGGCCTCGTTTCCTCACCCCAAGCCATCACCGTTTCCCACGCTGTGCCGTCGACAACCGCCCCTCTTACCTGCAAATACGAAAAGAAAAGGGGAAAGAAAGGGGACTGATTAGAATATGGAAAATCAAGCATGTCAACCCCAAATTCAAGCCGAATCAATCCAAAATTCAAATCAAATTGGAATGGGGGCTTGAATCAAGCAAATCACCGGGATTTAGGGGATTTGTTCCTTGTAATTTTGGTATAAAAATAACGATAAAAAGCCTAGCAATCCTCTGTAATATACACTACACACAATCAACGCCACCAGAAAATACACAAAAAATCAGAAGGAGCACTCCAATTTTGCAGCATATTGCACTCGATTTTCCATCGGAATAAAAGCATTCAAGCAAGCATTTTTTCCTGGTATTTCTCATCTTGTTCTTTGTTTTTTTATATTTTATTTCGAAAATATAAAAGTAAAAGGAGATAAAAGTTTATCTTGTTTGAGTTTTGTGCCGCCGCTGTCGACGGATTCTTGAACAAATAAGGTGGTCGAATTTAAAAAAAAAAAATGAGAGGAATTTGATTTTTGTTCAGGTTTTGTTTCAAAAGAAAGAAGATTTTAAAAAGTTAAATTTGGTTCGAATCTGTGCAAAAAAGATTTGAAAATGGGAATTTTTTGTATTATTGCCACTGGTGAATGGCGGCCGACGCCGGTTCTCGGCGGCCAGTATGACAGGGAGTTCACCGGTTCTTCAAAAAATGAAGAATCCGGATGAACACTTGAGAGAAAGTTTGAAAGGGTGTTTTGATCCAAAATTTTCTAAGTGGGAATAATGAAATGTGTTTATAAAAAGTGGATTTTATACCCAAAACAATGTGGGCTTATTACACTAATTAAAACCCTCCACTTTTTTTCCTTTTTGCTCCGCGAGTATCTAAGTTTTTAAACTTTTCAATTTAGTCACAGTTTTCTTTTAAATTTGGCCTCTAGCTTTATTTTGTAAATTCAGTCTTTAAATTTCTTTAAATTCATTTTTAAAATAAATTCATATTCACTTCTTTTTTTTAAAAATAATTTATAACTTATATGTTTTTATAAACTGGTTTATATATAAAATATATATATATTCATTTAATTTTAATAAAACCGACCTATTTTAATAATTGTGTTTTTCTTTTTATTGTTTGTTTATTTACGTTTTTTATATCTTTGTATGTTTTATATTATCTTGTAGATTAATATATTTATTGTTGTAATGTTTAATAATCTAACAAATAAGGTGTTTTATCAAATAGAAATGGCGGGTTAATGCTAGGAGTGTTGGTGGTGATTAAAGTTCATTATCCATATAATAAGATCGTTAAAATAGAATAATATTAATAAATGGACAGATAAATTGAATCTTACATGAACTTGCAAATTCTGTATAACACTCCATCCCGGTCCGATAGAGAACCGGGTTAGAAAGTGTTATCGGAATACGAAACCTGAGATCGGAATCGAAATTGGGGTTAATTTAAAACTTTTTAAATTAAAAAGGGATAAATTGCAAACGTTACAAATTAATATTCGTAAGCTGAATTCTTGATTATCAACCTGTAATTAGGCTCACCAATTATTAACCTGAGGAGCTTCGTTGTTATCAATTATTTTTAACCTATCCATCTAAGTCATATAATTATTAGTGACCAATTTGTAATCTTTTAAAATTGTTTCCCAAGCCTTTTAACAAAATTAACTGACACCTTATTGTCGCAACCCTTTTTAGGAAGGTTTTGACATTTTGGAAAATTTTGTAAAATCACGTAGTCGCCACCAATCTTTTTTAAAAAAAGTGTGATTGAATCACTTTTAAAACAATGGTATTTTGATAAAAATGTTTTATTTATTAAAATTATATTTTGGTCCACAAAAAAAGAAAACAGGTTCGGGGGTCGATTACGCGTGGGGGAAAGATTAGCATCCTCACAACGTTCACAAATTGGTACCTTAATTGATTTCAAAAAAGTATTTTTAAAACTAGAATTTGCAAGTTCACAAAATTTCATTTTTATTTGTCAAAAAAATGAATGTAAATCTATTTTAACGGCCTTATCGCCCGAGAAATGAACTTTAATCACCGCCAACACTCTTGACGCTAACCCATCATTCCCATTTGATAAGACACCACATTAATCAAGTTTTCACTTTTTAACAAATCAGCAAGAAAATTAGATGAGTTAAAGTTTTTTAATAAAATCTAAGTAGTGAATAATCCTAAAGAAATGTCTATATTCCTTTTAATTATTAAGGTTTAAATATAGTTAAGTGTGTTTTTATTGAAAATGAAGAATGTTTTACATACACGACCCTAATCTAAGTTTTAAGTTCCTAATCCTAAAGATTAACATACATACAAATATATACATAATAAGCATAAAAGAAATAGTTAATTAAGTAAATAAAATAAATAACTAAGCAATTAAATAAAGAAAAAAGAATTAGATTTTTTATATTTTTAAAATAGATAACCTAAATTAGGGATTAAATTGAAAGAAACTATTATGTGAAGGAAAATTTGAAAACAATTAAAAATTTGGCGCCGAATTGAAAGGAAAAAGGACGAAATTGAAACAATTGAAAAACTGGAGAGCTGCGGTGTGAGATCCAGGAAAGTAGGGCGCGTGTTATACCCGGGTTCGGGTTGGGTCAAGCGGGTTAGTATAAATGGCAATTATAAGAAACATGTTTCATTTTATAATTCCTCCCCAAAATGAATCAAAACCGGCTTTATAAAATTCTCTAAAGACATTCATCGTGTTCTTCATGAATTGAAGAACATGGTGGTGGTCCTCCGTGCTGGCCGTCTTCCACCGGCGCTGGCCGCCGTTATCGGCGGCTAAATTCCCAGATTCTAGCAAAAATTCCAAATTCCAACAACGTTTCGAATAAAAAAAAAGTAAAAAAAATATTTTCTTTTTTATTTAAACTGAAACTGAAAGTACAAAGATAGGGAAAATTACCAGAAATTGCTTCTTTTATTGCTTTTGAATGCTGATTGCAACTGTTTGCTCTTACTGCCTCCGAACACTAGTATGTTTACTGTAATTGTTGTGTGATTCTTGTGTGGAATTGTTCACGTGTCGAATGTTGTTCCCCTTTACAATAATTTACAGTGCTATTTATGGTAAAAGAATTACCTAAATCTTAAGCCTAGATCCCTGATTTCTTCCCCTCTGGTTTGCTTGATTCTTGCTATGGCACCGATTTGGTGATTATGGTTTTTTTGAATTGCCTTTTGCATATGTAATCATAGCTTGATTCTCGCCAAAGCTTTGAATTAGGGATTTTAAATCATTATTGATTTTATCTTGACTTGTTTCTGTCCCGATTTAGGGATTTAACCCTTTTTGCTCTTCTGTTTGTATGTTTTTGATGACTCGAATGGCGTCGGCGAAGAACAATCGGAGCGAGTGGGGTGTCGGAGAAGATGAGGCATACGGCCGAAGCAATTACAAATAAGAAAATATCTCTCATTATATCAGACTTAGTTATAAGGATCAAGCAATTACATCATTCAAGCATAACTGGTACAAAATTTTCGATCACTAGAACCTAATTCCGACTAGACCGATTTTTGGGGTGTGAAAACTCTCCCCCTTAAGAAAATTCATCCTCAGATTTTCACTCTAACTGAAAATATGAGGATATTACTTATGCATTGTTTCCTGTGGCTCCCATGTTGCTTCCTCCACTGAGTGACTTCTCCAAAGGACTTTTACTAGAGGCATAGACTTGTTTCGAAGTCTCTTGACTTTTCGTGCGAGGATCTGTACTGGTTCCTCCTCGTACGTCAAGTTGAACTGGATTTCCACAAACTCTGGCTTGATCACGTGAGAAGGATTGGACCTTTACTTTTGTAGCATAGATACATGAAAGACATTTTGGATTAAACTTAACTCCTTATGGGGAGCTAATCGGTAGGCAACATGTCCAACTCGCTCGATCACCTCGAATAAACGAGGACTTAGCTTCCCTTTCTTGACAAAACAAAGGATCTTCCTTCACAGAGATACTTTAATGAAGGCTTTCTCGCCAACATCATATTGAATGTCCATTCTTTTCAAATCAGCATAAGCTTTATGCCGGTCAAACGGCTGCTTTGAGTCGGTCACAAATGATGGCTACTCTTTCTTCAGTTTCCCGAAGTAAGTCAGGGCCTAACACCTTGCCTTCACCAAGCTCGGTCTAATAGAGAGGGGTTTTACATATCCTTCCATAAAGAGATTCGTAACGAGACATTTTAATTAAAGCTTGGTAACTGTTGTTTTATACAAACTCCAATAACGATAGGGATTTCTTCTACGTATCCTCGAAGTCGATAACACATGCTCGTAGCATATATTCCATAATCTAAATAACCTTTTCAGATTGACCATCGGTTTGAGGGTATAAAACAATGCTTAGGTGTACTCGGTTTCCCAAAGCCTCATATAAGGTTCTCCAAAAAGTGGGATGCAAAACGTAGATCACGGTCGGAAATAATGGACACAGGAACTTCGTACAAACAGATGACTTCATGAATGTACAACTCAACAAGTCTAGGCAAGCTGAGATCCATTGTTACAAGAAAATGAGCATATTTGGTGAATCGATCTACAATGACCCAAATAACATTATTTTTCTTCGGTGTCATTGGTAGACCACTTACGAAATCTATCGTGATACGTTCCGTTTCCATTGTGGAAGCTTAATGGGTTGCAAGAGTCCAGTAGGCACCTTGTGCTTGGCTTTAACCTGTTGGCAGGTCAGACACCTAGTCACAAAGTTCGTGATCTCATCTTTCATACCAGACCACCAATACAGCTCTTTCAAATCTTTATACATTTTGATTGCTCCAGGATGAACAGAGAAATGACTCGAATGAGCTTCACTCAGAATTTGATTTCGAAGATCAACATCGTCATGAACACAGATACGATTTTGAAAACACAACAAGCCCTCAAATTCATAGCGAAATTAGGATCTCGCTTGTCTTTAATCATAGCAATAAGAGTTTGCAAATCCTCGTCAGACTCTTGGAGTGTTTTGATTCGAGACACGATGGTTGACTAACTCTCAATTCAGCCAACAACTTGCAATGTTTTTTAAGCCGGAAATGAGCATTCAAACATCTCAGCGGGAACGGGCTTCCGAATGAGAGCGTTAGCCACAACATTGGCCTTACCGGGATGGTAATCAATGACCAAGTTGTAGTCTTTCAAAATTTCCATCCACCGACGTTGACGGAGATTCAACTCTTATTGAGTTGGAAGATACTTCAAGCTCTTGTGATCAGTGTACAAGTAACACTCATCACCATAAAGATAATGCTTCCAAATCTTTAAGGCAAACACAACATCAGCTAGCTCCAAATCATGTGTCGGATAGTTTAGCTCGTGTGATTTAAGCTGACATGAGGAATAAGCAATAACTTTTCCTTTTTGCATAAGTACACAGCCTAATCCCAAGTAGGATGCATCACTGTATACTGTGAAGTCTTTGTCTGGCTCAGGTTGTACCAAAACAAGGGCATATGTCGGACTTGTCTAAGTTAATCAAAACTCCTTTGTTGTTCCATTATCCAGACAAAGGGAGTTTCTTTATGGATAAGCTTTTTCAATGGTGCAGCATAATCGAGAAACTTTTTACGAATATGCGGTAGTAGCCTGCAAGGCCTAGAAAGCTACAAACTTCTCCAACATTCTTAGGAGGAATCCAATCAAGAACAACTTGAATCTTCTTTGGGTCAACTTGAATTCCTACCGAATAAATCACATATTCCAAAAAATATACTTTAGATAGCCATAACTCACATTTACTGAACTTAGCATACAATTGTTTCTTCTAGAGAGTCTGAAGCACAATCCGGAGATGTTCTTCATGAGCGACAGTGTCTTTGTAATAGATCAGGTTAACTATGAACACAACCACGAATTTATCTAGATAGGGCCGGAACACATGGGTTATTAAGTCTATAAAGGTTAGGTGCATTCGTAAGCCTGAAAGGCATTACTAGGAACTCGTAATGGCCATATCTGGTTCGGAAGGCAGTCTTTGGAACGTCAGACTCCTTCACTAGCATTTGATAGTATCCATATCGTAAGTCTATCTTAGAGAATATATAAGCACCCTTCAACTGATCAAAAAGGTTATCAATCTCCGGTAATAGATACTTATTCTTGATTGTTACCCTACTCAGCTGACGATAATCAATGCATAGCCATATCGATCCATCTTTCTTCTTGATAAACAAAATTGGTGCTCCCAGGGTGAGAAACTTGGTCGGATAAATCCCTTGTCTAAAATATCTTATATTTGATCCTTCAGCTCTTTTAATTCGACCAGAGTCATCCTATATAGAGCAATAGAGACTGATGTAGTCCGCGGTTGCACTTCGATCCTGAATTCCACTTCTTGAGTCGGATGGAGTCTTGAAAGTTCATCAAAAAACATATTAGGGAATTCCTTTACCACCGGTACATCTTCAAGCTTTACATCTTCTTTAGATTTCATAGCACACACGATGGTTTCATTAGACTCGGGCTTAATTTTCATCAAAGTTATGCTCTACTTGTCGAGTCTACGGAGATATAGCTTCTTCTTCGAACAATCTACCCAGGCTTTATGTTTAGCTAACCAATCAAATACTAGGATAAGATTGAACTCATGAAAGGGCAAGGCCATCAAATTAGCCAGAAATGAGATCCCTTGGATCCTCAAAGGACAAGCTTTACAGATCAACTGTATAACCACACTATCTCCTAGTGGGTTAGAGACAACAATCTCAGAAGTATCTGGTTCAGGTTCTAGGACATACTTCTCGATTAATGGTTCACTAAAAAAAGAATGCGTAGAACCAGGATCCACCAAAGTATTTGGGCTGAGGTCTAAGGGTCGCGCCCAACTGAAGAAGGATTTGAGTTGCGAGGTTTCCTTGTTAATCCAGACTGCACTTGTTTCGCTCCTCTTCCCTTATTAGGATTGTTTTGAGAAGCCAAAAAGATATGATCACTCAGATTCTATGGGCATTATCTGATAAAGTGACCAGCTTCATCGTAGAGGTAACAAGATTTTGTCTGTCTGCGAAACTGCCTAGGATACATCTTCTGACAAAAATTACACAGAAGAATCTGATAACCTCCCCCAGAAATGCTTGTACTATCAATTGAAGCCGTACGAGCAGTAGATGTTCCCGCAGATTGGGACTGTGGCACATATCTCATCTTTGGCAGCTGTTGAAAGATAGCAGACTTCTGGTCCCACTGTCTATTCTTCTTTTGAGGCATGAGAGATCTAGAATCATCTTGTAATCTCTTGTTGGATCTGGTTTGGTTCCATTGCCTTCTTTCATAAGCCTTCTAGGAGGTTTCAGTAGAAATCACCCGGTTGACCAGGTTCTGAAAATCCTCTAACTCCAAAGCAATGAAGAGATGACGTAATTCATCATATAGGCCATCGATAAACATTCTGCGTTTCTCCTTTTCAATGCGTATGATCTCAGCATCATACCTCGAATACTTGCAAAAGTCGTGGAAATACTACTCCACGGGTCATCATCATTGTCTCAGATGGAGGAACTTTTTACGCCTTTCAGCAAGGTAATGGTCGCTGATATACTTCTTACAAAACTCTTGAAGGAAGAATTCCCATGTAACTCTATGCTCAGGTACGGTAAGTGTCACGGTGTCTCATCAGCTCTGAGCCTTTTCCGAGATCAACTTCAGAGTGCACTCCAGCTTTTGTTCATCAGGACACTTCATGCTTATTCAGGACTTTTAGAGTGTTCTCTAGCCAGTACTCTGCTATTTCATGGTTGTCTTGTTCTTGGCCGGTGAATGTGTAATCGAATATTGTCTGAGCTTATCAATAGGGGTTCTCGAGACAAATGGAGATGCTTCAGCAGGCTGAGGTGGTTGCTCATGCCTAAGTGACAACCACATGTTTGATTATCTTAGCTATGGAGATCAGATATTCCTGTTGAGAGGAAGGCACCGAGGGGGATTAGGCGGGTCGTTCTGTCCCACCTGTTCAGGTCAAGCTTTGGCTCTGAGAAGCCAATATTCGGTCTCATTTCGACACATTTGTCATTATGCGTAGACATTCTTAAATCTAGTCAAACAAAAAAGTTAGATTGTGCTAGTTGCAAGTCACAAATAACACATACAAATAAACTCCTAGGTGTTATATGTACATATAGACTTATGATAAGCCTCGGTTTAGTCCTAGAATTGAATAAACTCTAGCTCTGATACCATAAATATAACACCCCATTCCCAGCCTAGTAGAGAACCAAGTAGAAAAGTGTTACCGAAAACTTATTCGGAGGTTGGAAGCTTAACCGGAGTTTGGAATCTTATTCGAAATGTCTTATTAATCTCGTTTACAGCTTATCGATCTAACTTATTAGTAGCTTACTCAAATTAAGGTTAATTTTAAACTTTTTTTAAAATTAGGGACTAAATCATAAATTTTACAAATTAAGGGTCTTTATCAAAATTTCTTTTTACTAACCTTCAATTGAACTTGTCATTTATTAGCCTACAAAATTTTGTTATTAATGTAGGTCATTTACCCATTCGATTAGATCATTTAAAGTCTAGTTACCAATTTGTAAACTATTTAAAACTGTGGTTTAAGTCTTTTTAACAGAATTAACTACACTCGTATCGATACACTTGGAGCCGTATCGATACGGAGACACGTGATTTACATCTTTATTCGACTTTACCCAAATCATGTATCGATACGCCATCACCCGTATCGATACAGGTTGACCCGTTTCGATACACCCTAAAGTTGTATCGATGCAATTTATTTCCCAGACCTTACTGCCAAGATCCGTAGCGATACACCCCATTTTTGTATCGATACACTTTTTTTACCAAGTCCAAATATGCAAGGTCGTATTGATACAGCTTGACCCGTATCGATACGTCTGCCCTGTAATGATAGATTTTATCTGGTTTTTATTCAAATTAACAAATCAAACAATGTCCAAACTTTACCAAATTTTACCACCAGTATTTAATCACTAAAACCTACTAGCATGTAGGTCCATTTGAATTCGTTTACAATGTTTTTACCTTTTAGTGCCTTTAAGCCCAATTTAACTAGTTTCTTTAATTTACAACCGCACCATCTTCCATTTTTAGTACTTAGACACTTTAGGGTCATTGTATACATATCAAAATAGACCAATTAACACGTCTAAGCCCTATGCCACCTTACTAGGAGTTCAAAACAAAACGTAAACATACATGTAATTGGTGAGAATGACTTGCAACTTCGACAACACAATTGAGGCTTGGATTGCTTCAAGGCCCTGAAAAGCATGAGACACACAGATGTTAGGCTTACATAGCCTAGTGAGGTAGTTATAACAAATGCAACATAAATTCATCTATGGCATGAATGATATGTGACATACTTGTATGACACGTACTTATATCATATATATATCATACTCAAGCCAAATGTCATATCTTCACGCATCAAATGTAAACCATAAACATATATCATCTCCTTGGACATAGCAACCAATGGATACGTGGATTCCCATATACACCAAGTTAAATAGAAAGTAGGCCTTAGCCTTGAGCCGTAGCTTCGGAGTCCCTTACACAATCCAACTTTTTCTTCCCACATATAGACCATAGCCCGGACCTTGGTCCAATCCCTTACTTAGTGAGCTTAATAACCCTATGGCATGCTAATTGTATCCAATGTCCAAAAGTGTCCAAAGTTACATATTTCATCATTTACATATTTCATCATAAATCTTACCCTTTTGCCCTTAGGCCATAACACATCGGGTTGTCAATTGAGCCTTAGCTCCATATAACATATCATATCATGAATGTATCATATCAATTCTCATGAATGTCAATATTAGCATTAAACATTTTTCACATATAACGTACGAAAAATGGTTCATAAGACATCGAAATGCATCAAAAGCATTAGAAAGACCTTACCATACTTACCACACAAAGTTCGCACCTTATAAGCTCTACTTGAGCTATCCAACAAAGGCATAATATAGACACAAATCAAATGCAACCGAGATAGCACCTAGCCGATCCCGGGACACAACTACATTCACCTAGTACTCGAAGACTTCAAGGTTATCAGATAACGATCCCCTTACTGTTGAAAGAATTCGAAATAGCCGAAAGTGAAGATGACTTGTCTTCCACCACTTGAGCTAATTCAAAAATTAGGAATCCCATTAGAATTGAAACTAATAATACACAAACATTTTTCAAGCTTACCAAAGCTCATAGATAACTTTGAAACAAAGAAATTGGCTTCCTAACACAAGGGTTCAATTTGAACATTCAAGATTTAAATCTTGAAATTAAACTCTAAGGATTGATGAAATCATCAAATTGACATAGGGGTTTTACTTACCAAGCTACAAGCTTTCAAATGGCGTATTGAAATCAAATAAATGTCAAAGATTGGATCGAGATGCTTGCTTGAGCTTGAGGAAGAAGATGACAATGGAGGTGTGTGCTTGGCTTCTTAATGACAAAGGTGAGATTGGGTTTTGGGAGATTCAAAACAAATGAATGAAGCTTTTTCTTTGTTCTTTTTAAGGTAACTAAAGCCTCAATCATTCTCCACCTCATCCCTGGCCAATGGGAAGATTTCCCTTAGCAAAGGGTTTTCTTAACCCATTAATTAATACAGTTTCTTAATTCTTTCCAACTTTTGACAATTGATGACCAATTGTCATCCTTTTCAGATCATTCTCACGTGGAGGTGTAGCAAGCAAGTAGGTGAGTCATCCCCTACTTATGATATTTTCAATTTTTTCATTAAATCGATTTGGGTAGGGACCCGTATCGATACACCTTATGGCCGTATCGATACGGCTAAGCTAAGTTGGGTAAGTTATTTAAAAGCAGTTAGGCCATATCGATACAAGTCCTACCGTATCGATACGTCTTGCCCAAATTCAACATTTTCAATGAAATCCCTAACTTCCATTCTTTACAAAAAGTTCCAACAACTTCAATTAAGCCCAAAATAACTCCCATTACATCAGAATTGGTTACAAGGATCAAGCAATTACATCATTCAATCATAACCAATACAAAATTTTTGATCACCGGAACCTAATTTCGACTAGACCAGTTTTTGGGGTGTGACATATAATATATCCCTAAGGTAACTCTTTCAGTTTATTGAGCCCTTGAGCCTTTCGTGTACATTTAGTCCATCTTAGGCTTAGACTAAGGACGTTTTCCTTCCCTGAACTACATCATTCCCCTCGGGCGAGAACACTAACTAAATAATGGTGATTGCTTGAATAAAAAAAGAGTGTGATCATGCAACGCTGTTTGCCGCTCCGACCTCAAGCAAGAAATAGAGTAATAGAACATTGTAGCGTGGACGCCCCTTTGAGTTGAACTGTATCTTAGCTTTTTGTTTGAATACATGTGACTCACGTTTTCCTCTTTTTTCTCTAACGCTCGACGCTTGCAGACCCTCTCCTTTCAATCGACTACTCGTACCCTCAAACTAAGTTCTTTCTCTTAAGCTTTCCCTCGTTCAGCTAACACCACCTTGCGCACTCACGGAACAATAACTTCATCTTGGGCATTTATGAAATTAATTCATACAATTAACTTGATCATTTCCTGGCTACGGAGGGATTGAAATACCTCACTCCCCTCGCTTTCCTCAAACTCTTCTTGCTAACATAAAAAGCTTTCCTAAAACTCTCTTTACTTTTACTCAGATTGCACACCAACAAACACGAGAGCTTAAACCGACATGAAACCAATACATGGATCCTCTCTTTCCTCTTCTTAATCAATATCAGGCGACGAACTTGAGCTTCCCTCAAACACTTTTGAGCCCGAACGCTTTATTCAATATACGACGAAAAACCCTCCATTTGTCGCAGAGGGAAATGAAAGCGTTCACACGTACACTCCTAACAGACCCCTAGATCAATCACTGAATCTTTTCTTTACTTGGCCACCAATAAAATATTAGTTTTCACCTAGGGTTTGCAAAAAGTACTCACTCATCTCTACTACCTTTATGAGTAGATTAGCCCAGGAAAGTACTCCCCTCATTTAAGTACCCTCCTGAGTTCGGGGTTGTTCTCTAGCCTAAGGTTTCACATGATTTACAGGATGTAGTTGCCCCCGAGGAAGCCAAAAGATCTGAATCAGCAAAAGTACACTACGATGTATGTTCCCCTTCACGGGTAGAAAGTACTCACCACATTTAGCTCATCTCACGAGTAGATTCGCTCCGTAGGACCCTTGTACTTGAGAACATCTTGCCCATCTATTATTGAGTGGAAATAGGCTTTTGGCAGTAAAAAGTATCCTTTTTGGAGTATGTCTTCTAATTTAAACTTTCCTAAGGCGTTAGAGGAAATTTCTTCTGTTTTAAGTGGCTTACCAAGCACAACAGAGTCAGTGTCCGTGTAGTAGCAGTTTTCTCTTGAGATATGAGGATACATATAGATCTTAGCAGAGGTATATGAAATAAACTCTTATTCTATAAAAGAATGAGTTATGTCTGTCTGCCACTTTCTTTCAATGAAATTGCTCCTCTACCTAATGGTGAAGACCCAGGCAGACAACGACTTGGAATGTTCATGATCTGAATTCTAGTCGCATCATTGTAATCCTCCTTGATCACAACAAGGTTCAAAACCTCGGTGCTATATGTAATCCATTTTTATTTTACTTCTTAGCTAACTCATAACTCTGGACAGAGCACTCCACTGCTCTTTCCCTGGATTACTTGAGTTCTTGCTCAACATCTCCAAAGCAAAAGCTATGTTTGGTTTTGTACAATACATGAGTTATATGAGACTTCTCATTTCTGAGAATATTCAGTTGAGTTACATAGCTTCAAATATAAAATGCTTTGTTCCGTATCAACTTGATTGATACTAGGATCATTGGATTCCTTAAAAGCTGGGTTGGAGCAAGCGCACACTCGAAGTGATTAAGCTTCTTGAGAATCTTTTCAATTTAACTCGACTGGGTAAAGAAAGGTTAACCTGTCCTTCTGTCTAACAATCTTAATTCTCATAATCACATTAGCCTCTCCCATTTCCTTAATGTTGACATTTTCAATGGCTATCCAAAATCCTAATACTGAAAGATTCTCGCTCAAAAGTTCTCTAGAAATTTGCTGAAGATGCAAATGTCACCTCTATTTATCAAGAAACCGTTGGAAAACATCACTTCTTGAACCAGTCATGCCAGCAGCCGGGTTTCAAACTTGAGCAAAGTCTCTTCTAATAAAGATGGATCAAGTAAGGACGCAACTACAACTGATTCAGAAAAGCAATTTCATTGCCTGCTCCATTCCCTCATTTACTTCAGTTTCAGGTCGACAAAGGAGGATTTCGTTGCTTGATCATTTAGATCGTTACTTGCTCTTTTCTCTGTTTAATCAAATAAAGTTGGTTTCCCAATCAAAATCTGAGCTCGCTAGGTGCTTTCGGGCTTTGATCTTTTCCAATTTTCACAATTCGGTCATTTTTTCTTAAAATTCGGCTCTTAAATTTTGTTTGTTTGCAGTTTAGTCATGGCTAATTTTTTTCCTTCAAAAACTACCCCAATTTATTTTTATCATACCCTTTTAATTAGTTTTTTTGTTAACTCAAACAAATTTATGAATCTGACCCATAAATCGTGTTGACCCTATTTAAGGAATGATAAACATTTCTTAATTTTTTATTAATTGTTTTACTTTCCGCATTTGTTTAATTCCACAATTTTAATTTGTTACTCCTTCACTTGCATGTATTCAATTAAATTGTTTTCTTTTATGTTTAGTTTAGTTGTAAAACTTTAAGGATAAGTTCTTGAAAAGCTTAGTTAGAGCCTTAGAGTTCAGTAAAAAAAATTCCGCATTTAAAGACTCATAAAACACACTTAATCATACTATAGCCCTAATAGGTAAAATTTATTTAGATAACTCTTTAATTTGATAAACACTAATTTAGATTTAATAAAAGACTTCAAACACATTTAATTGCTTTGTGGTAGTTTGTTAAAAAGTGAAATGTAATTAATGTGATGTCTTACCAAACGAAAATGATAGGTTAGCGCCAGGAGTGTTGGCGGGTAAAACCGTTAAAATAGATTCATATTCATAAATAGACGAATAAATCAAATTTTTCGTAAACTTGCAAATTCCGACATTAAAATATTTTTGTAATCGGCTAGGTACCAATTTTTTAGAGTTGTTGGGTGCTAACTATTCTCACGCGTAACCGACTTCCGAACCCGTTTTTTGTTTTGCATACCAAAGTCATTGTTTTAATAAAATAAAATAATTTATTTTTAAGTGATTCAATTATATATTTTTAAAGATTAGTGGCGACTTTATTATTTTTATTTTTCATAAAAACCGTCGAGCCCAAAAAAAAAACTGCGACACTACTACGTTTAGGTGGAAGATTTTCGGTTGACTTGCTGTGTTGGATCGCCCTCTTTTTGTATGATCCTTTTATGGCTCTTGTTGTTTTTATACTGCCTTGTTTTTTACTCCTGTATTAACCAAGGCTGGTTTCCATGACTCTTTTGGTTTCCTTTAATAAATTCAACTGACCTTTTACTAAAAA
Source organism: Hibiscus mutabilis (assembly GCA_019671005.1). NCBI lineage: Eukaryota > Viridiplantae > Streptophyta > Magnoliopsida > Malvales > Malvaceae > Hibiscus > Hibiscus mutabilis. The sequence continues at coordinate 88,888,705 of CM033711.1, read as the reverse complement.
ACTTTTAAGAGAGAGAGAGAGAGAAGATGGGCCAAAATGGCAATGGGTGTGGAGTGGGGACTGGGGACTCACAACAAAAAAGACAAATTGTCTTTGCGTGTATAGAAATAGGACTCCAATCCATGACCAATCACAGTCAATTTGCCAGCTTTTTCAAAGTGGAAAACAACTAAAGAAGGCAACCATTCCTACTTGTTCAAAGGGGCTTATAAATTTAAGGGTGTGGATTTTGGTCATTTTTTTAATAGAAAAAGTACCACAAAAGTGCCTAACAAGAACAAAGAAGCTAACCCTATGCACAGTCTTTGCGTAGTGATTTCATAGGACGTAAAAGAACACATGAAATAGTTGCTTTCTTCCCTTTGGCTGTACATTGCCTACGAAGCAAAGGTTAAATGCCTGACGTGCAGGTGCAGGTGCAGATAACAGAGATGAGGCGTTCCATATATATAGGTTAAACTTCACCGTAGGTACAATTTGTTTAGGACGTATTTTATTTTGGTCACACATTTAACAAAATATTATTCTTGCCACTTATGTTTTCAATTTATTTTGCTTTAGTCATTGTGCCGTTAATACCGGTTAGTTTGATGACGTGATACATTAGTCAAAAAAGCTAATTTCTAATTTGAACCCTAAACTTTAAATAAAATATTAATTTAACCCTTAAACTTCTAATATATGAATTTATTCATGGCCTCGTGGAATATGAAACAATATGTTGTGTGTCACAGTGGTGCTATTTTTTTTTACCACGAGCATAGTGTTTCTTATGATTAGTTCTTGTAATATTTTGTTTAAAGTTCAGAGGTCAAATTAGAAATTAACCTTTTGACTAACGTGATACATCATTAAACTAACGAGTGTAATGGCACAATGATCAAAACAAATCAGATCGAAAACGTAAGTGGTAAGAATAACATTTTTCAATATATATATATATATAGTTAAAAGACTAATGGTGTGAGATCCACTAATTGACCGAATGGTCAAGGATGCTCATATTGTCTCGTCTTGTATGAGTTTAAATCTTGACATGAGAATGAAATATCTCTATTTAGTAAATAAATAAAAGTATAAAGTACACAAATGGTCACTAAAATATCCCGAAAAATATAAAGGTAAAATACTTAAATCATCACTTAACATTGCTCTATGACCTATTTTGGTCACTGAAATTCCAAAACGCTCAATTTACTCATTAAACTTTATTTTCTGAACTATTTTGATCACTCTAAATTATTTTATTAATATTTTAGTATGACATGCCATATTTTATTATTATTAAATATAAAAATAATTTAAAATAAAAATAAATTATTGGTAAATTGCAAAAATCATCATTGAACTTTACTATCCGACCTATTTTGGTCATTGAACTTTTAAAATGATCAATTTACTCACTGAACTTTATACATTGACCTATTTTGGTCATTTCACCATTAAATAATTAGCGGTCAAAATAAAGAGAAACTAACCAGGCAATCTAGGTTTCTGTCCAAACTTCAAAAAACATTGTTCATTACTTTTTAGTTTTTACTACATCTTTTTTGTTTTGGTTTGGTTTGGTTGTTTCCATGACCAAACCTGAATGCAGAAGTGATAGCTTTTTCACCCAAAACACTCATGGCAACCAATAGATTCGTTTGTGACATCTGCAGCAAAGGGTTCCAAAGAGACTAGAACCTCCAACTTCACCAGACAGACCATAACTTGACATGGAAGTTGTTTTCAGTCTCAACTTGTCTTCTTTACGTGAAGAGCTTGGATTGATCCATCCATGTGAAGATGAATATGCAGTAAACTATTTAAGGAAATGATGAAGTTTTGGGGATGAAATGGTGATATCGGTGGGGTTTGGGTATAATTTAGTAATTTTATTTTATTTATTTTAAATCATACATGTCAACCAAATATTAATAAAAAAATCTATGTCACAGCCAAATATTAATAAAAATAAGCCACATCATTAGGCTGTTAATGAGAAAACAGATGAGTGACCAAAATAGGTTAGCGAGTAAAGTTTATTGATGATTTTGGTAATTTACTCAAATAATTTATTTTTATATTTAATAATAATAAAATATGCCACGCCAAACTAAAATATTAATAAAATAATTCAGAGTGATCAAAATAGGTCAAAAAGTAAAGTTTAATGAGTAAAATGAGCGTTTTGAAAGTTCAGTGACCAAAATAGGTCAAAGAGCAAAGTTGAGAGATGATTTAGGTATTTTACCCAAAATATAAAATGGTCACCAAACTTTCAAAAATAATATAATGGTCATTAAATGCTAGTTTTTATTACAAAATGGTCACTGGGCCGTTAATTGTCATTAAGTGGGAGAAGTGGCAGTTACGAAAATGTGTATAATAACATATTTAATCCTCGATATTTACGCATTCAATCAATTTAGACATAAATAAAGAGAGTTAAATTGGGAATAAATTCATTAAATGGGTCAATATAGAGGATTAAATGTTATATTATTCGAATTTCTATAACTGTCACGTTACCCAATTAACGACAGTTAACGGCTCAATGGCCATTTGTAACAAAAACTAAAGTTTAATGCCTATTATGTAACATTTGAAAGTTTGGTGACTATTTTTTATTTTTAGAGATAATTTAGTGACCATTTGTGCACTTTACCCTAAATAAAAACTAATGGTGTCAACTCACTTTTTAAGGGTAGTTCTGTCGTACGACATGTTAAAATGCGGCTAATATACGGCGTGACCGTTTCTTTCCTTTACCCGGTTACCAACCTAAAATATTATATATGTTAGTAACAATTTCAGTTGCAACCTTGTTATGATTTTGGGTGATATTTCATGTTTAGGTTTTCAAACTAAAATGTTATATGTATTGGTAATATTTTAGGTTTTCAAACTTAAATTGTTATAATTCTGTATAATATTTTAGGTTGAAACTTAAAATTTTACTAAATGTTATGATTTTGGGTAATATTTTAGGTTTAGGTTTCAAAACTAAAATATTATATGTATGGGTAATATTTTAGGTTGCAAATTGGTAACATTTTAGGTTGCAACTTAAATTTTTATAATTTTGTATAACATTTTAGGTTGAAACTTAAAATTTTACTCACTTCAACCTAAATTATTATATGAGATTTGACAGTATAAAATGAAAATATTTCATGACAAGTATCAAAACCTTACTCTAAGTTTTACTAAAATTCAAGAATTCTAGCTTAAAAGCAATATTACAATTTTCATCAATTACCAAATTATGAGTTTGAATTGTTAAAATCAAGTTTAGATTACGCATATACTCTAAGAAATCTTCATTACCCAATACAAAATCTTAGTTTTACGTCGGAATTGACAAAATCACCATTAAAGAGTTAAAAAAAACTTGAACATAAGCTATTCCTTTCATCAATTGCCTAATTTCGAGTTTAATTTGTTAAAATCAAGTTTAGATTACTCATATACTCTAGGAAATCTACGTTACCCAATAGAAAATCTCAGATTTAGTTCGGAATTAACAAAATCACCATTAAAAAGTTAAAGAACTTGAAAAATAAGTTATTTCTTCGAATACATATTTCTAGGTTTAATTTGTTAAAATCAAGTTTAGATTACTCATATACTCTAAGAAATCTTCATTACCCAATAGAAAATTTTAGCTTTAATTTGGAATTAACAAAATCACCATTAAAGAGTTAAAGAACTTGAAACTCGGCTAAACTTACAACAAGTATTGAAACTTAGTCGGAAGTTTTGAAACTTATAAAAATTGTATCATTCCAACTAAAGTGTTATCCATAGTAGTTACATTTTAGGTTTTAACTTAAAATGTTATATCTTTTGGTAACATTTTAGGTTGCAACTAGAAATGTTATCTAAGTTTCTAAATTTTAAGTTGCAACCTAAAATGTTATATATAATGGTACCATAAAAGTTACATATTAGGGTAAGTTTCCATGTTTGTTAGTAAGTTTCCATCTTTTGGTAACATTTAGGTTGGTGGATACATATCAAAGTAAGTTTTGATACTTATTAGTAAGTTTCTAAACCTACCATGTCAACTTAACATTTAAGTTGGTGGGTAACATTTTAAGTTTCGTATTTTTTAAATTTTAGGTTGCAGCCTAAAATTTTACATATTATAGTAAGTTTCCATACTTGTTAGTAAGTTTTGAAACTTACCATGTCAACTTAAAATGTTATATCTTTAGGTAACATTTAGGTAAGTGGGTAACATTTTAAGTTCCGTAATTTTTAACTTATCGGCTACACAAACTCCCGGTTACACACTTTTTTTCTTGATCTAATTAAATTTTTTAAAGTTTTGATACCTACCATAAAAGAAAATGTTATTAAAAGGTATAACATTTCCAGTTCCATGTTTTACATTTTCAGTTGGTGCCCCATTGTAGCCTCACCGTAACTTACTAAACGTTAGACAAACCCCTTTTTAAAGATTCAACATATTAACGTTTACTGCCGTATATTGGACCTTTTTGGTATCAGTGTTGAAAAATGCTTGAATTATACCAAGTTTGGTTTCGAAAAATGCTTAGAAGGGCGATGATACAAATTTGCTTGGGTTAAATTGTATTTTAGGCTTATTGTTTAAAAAATCGTATTTAGGCCCGAATAATTTTGAAACCATTTAAATTAAGCTCTTAATTCTCCTAAAATTATTTTTAAAATTTAATTATTTTTTAAAATTTTAATTTTAAAATTATTAAAATTATATTTGTAGCACCTTCTTCCCGGTCTGGTAGAGATCTGGGTCGGATAGTGTTATTGGAAAACGTATTGGAGGTTCGGTAGTTAATTTGGAGTTGGAACTTATTTGAAGAAGCCTTATTATTCCTTTTGTGGCTAACAACTAAATTACTACCAAACTCTGATGGGCTAATTTTAGACTTTTTAAACTTAGGGGACTAAATCGTAAAGTTTACCTATTAGCGATCCTAATCAAACTTCTTTATTACCAACTAGCAATTAAACTTAATGATTATTAATTCGTAAAGTTCCGTTACTACCGAATATCATTTACTAAACCAATTAAGCCGAATAGGATTTAGTGATCATTCTGTAAACTGCTGAAATTCATTCTTATCATTTTCAACCGAATTAACTGACACAGTATCGATACCCTATAAACTGTATCGATACGCTAAGCCAAGTTTCCAGATTTCTAGATTCAAAAGATGTTAAGCTTGTATCGATACAACTAGATCTGTATCGATACACGTTGACTCCGTACCGATACGCTCTAGACCGTATCGATACAATTTTCTATTCCAGATTCTAGAGAGCAATTTCCATATTGTATGCCAATATCGTATTGATACACCCTGTTTTATTAAGCCAAATTAAGCCTAACCGTATCGGTACGCCATCACCCATACCAATACGGCTTGACCTATAATGACAGAATTTTGCTGGTTTTATTCGATTTACCCAACCAAACGTTAATCAAATTTTACCAACAACCCTTAAAACAGTATTTCTGATTGGATGTCAAATTTCAAAGTGTTTCGAATTCATTTACTACAATTTTACCAATTAGGGCTTTTAGGCTCATTTTAAACACCCTAACCATTTCATGATATGCCAAATTGTCCATGCAAGACCTAGAGGCTAGTAGGCTTACACAACATATCGAAATAGGTTACTACAACACTTTAGACCTTATGCCACCTAACTAGGATCTCGGATAACATGAGCATACATACATGTGGTTTGAAGATGTGACTTGCAACCGAAGGTTACACGATCGCAACTCAGAATATCTCAAGGTCCTGAAATGCATGAGACACACACATGTTAGGCTTATGTAGCCTAGTGAGGTAGTCATAAGCGCATGAACATTAACATTAACATATATGACATACTATGAACTTGAATGGCATATTAATATACTTAGCTATCACATTCGTATGCTTTTAGTCACATTGTCTCATGCTTATATCAATCATCTTATTATCATATAAACTTAGCATAAATTAAGCTCATATTTCATTCCCTTGGACAATGTAACAAATGGATACGTTGAACCCCTTTACACCAACACATATAACGGAAAACAGATCGTAGCCTCGGATAAATCCCTTACACAATTCATCCTTATTTTCCCTACATATAGGTCGTAGCCCCAGACCGTAGTCTACCCTTACTTATACGAGCTCAAATAACCCTATGGCATGCCAATTGTATCCAAAACTCACAAATGTCCAAGGTTCACATATATCATTATATTTCTTACCGTTGTGCTCGTAGGCCATAACACATTGAAATCGGACTTGAGCCTTATCTCCATATGACATAACATAACTTTCATAATTCCATGTTCACATATCAATTCATAATCATTCATATTTCACATTTTATTTCCATTTTCATGACTTACCAAATCATTCATCACATGTATACTCATAATCATATTAGAACAATATAAGAGAACTTACCAACTCACCATTCGAATTATTAACCGATGGCCCTAATTGAGCTATGACAAAAAGCATAGCAAACCATAACATAATTCAACAGGATAGCATTGAGCCTATCCCTAGACATGACTACACCCACCTTGATTACGATGCTCTTGAATTACAACTCCAGAGTGCCTAGCTTTCTTGGAAGATGGCAAATAATCCATCTCAACTTCTTGAGCTAGCACAATTTAATGATTGGATTAGAAATCAATTGAAGAGTTCGAAATTGTATTTTAAGCTTACCAAGGCTTAAGGATAACATCGAGTTAAAAAATTTACCACCCTAATTCATGGGTTCCTCTTTAGACGTAGGAAACCAAATTCTAAAATTAAACTCTAAAGGAACAAGGAATCGATAAATTGGCATAGGGATTTTACTCACCGAACTAAGAGCTTTCAAATGAAGTATCAAGATCAAGCAAAGGAGGAAGGATAAAACGATGTGCTTGGGTCTAGAGGTTGAAGATGGGGATGGTGGTGCTTGCTTAAGAAAGATGAAGTTGTTGTTGAATTAGCTTTTGGGAGTTTAAGGAGTGAAGGGTGGTAGCTTTCTATTCATTTTTTTTATTTTAAGACTTATCTCAAGACCCTAATCATGGGCCACCTAATCTTAAGCCAATGTGAACATTACCTTTTGGTGAGGGTTTGCTTATCCCAGCCTAATACATGGACCCAAGGGTCTAAGGCTAACGACTTTTCAGCATGTGAGTGGCCTAACCACGTGACATAGCAGTTGAAGTGGTGAGTCACTACTTACAACTTTTATCCCTTTTAAATCTACTACCGATTTTATTCAAAACAGAGGACCTACATCGACACGCCTATGACCATATCGATACGCCCACACTAAATCAAGTAAGTTAGTTATTGGCAGTTAGGCCGTATCGATACTAGCATGATTGTATCGATACACTTGGCTTAGAAACTGCATTTGGGCTTTACGTAACATACCAGGAAGTACGATTACTCACATATGATCAAAATGTGAATTCATTACAACAAGAGGGGTACAATGGTCATTCATTACAACATTTTACTCATCGGATTCAAAATTTCTGATCACTAGAGCATATTTCCAACTAGGTCGATTTTTAGGATGTGACAACTCTTCCCCCTTAAGAAAATTCATCATCAAATTTTCATATCAAGCAAAAAGATGAGGATACTGCTTCTGCATGGTTTCTTTAGGCTCCCACGTTGCTTCTTCAATAGAATGACTCTTCCACAAGACTTTCACTAAAGCCACTGATTTGTTACGAAGTCTCTTAACTTTTAGTTTGAGGATCTGTACAGGTTCTTCCTCGTACGTCAAATTTGATTAGATTTCCACAAATTTTGGCTAGATCATATAGGAATGATCAGATCGGTACTTGCGTAGCATAGACACATGGAATACGTTATGGATCTGACTTAACTCATCGGGTAGAGCTAACCGGTAAGCTACAGGTCCAACTCTTTTAGCCACCTCGAATGGGCCAATAAAACAGGGACTTAGTTTTCTCTTTTTGCCAAAATGAATGATCTTCTTCCACAGAGATACTTTGAGGAAGGCCTTTTCACCAACCTCGTATTAAATGTCTCTTCTTTTCAAATCAGCATATGACTTGTGTCGATCGAAGGCAACCTTAAGCTGATCACGGATAATGGTTGTCCTTTCTTCGGTTTCCCGAAGTAAGTCAGGACCGAGCATCTTGCCCTCACCGAGTTCGGTTCAGCAAAGAAGAGTTCTACATCTTCTCCCATACAAAGCTTCGTACGAAGCCATTTGGATTGAAGCCCGATAACTGTTGTTGTATGCAAATTCGACCAAGGGTAGGGATCTCTCCCACGTATTCTCGAAGTCGATAACACAGGCTCGAAGCATATCTTTCAAAATCTACAAGAAAGAATTGAGATTAACACAAACATCTAAGACACACAATTCAATGAGGATTTAGAGTTACCTGAATAACTCTCTCAGATTGGCCATCAGTTTGGGGATGAAATGTGGTGCACTTGCGTTTCCAATGCCTCATGTAAGGTCCTCCAAAATCGAGATGCGAATCGTGGATCACGATCAGAAATGATGGATATGGGAACTCCATGCAAATGAATGACCTCACGAATGTACAGTTCCGCGAGTTTAGGCAAACTGAAATCCATTCTCACTGGAAGGAAGTGAGCTGACTTGGTAAATCGATCCACAATGACCAAGATAGCATCATTCCTTTTCGGTGTCATTGGTAGACCACTTACGAAATCTATTGCGATACGCTCTAATTTCCATTGTGGAAGCTCAATGGGTTGTAGAAGACCAGTAGGCACCTTGTGTTCAGCCTTGACTCGTTGGCAAGTCAAGCATCTAGCCACAAAGTCCGTGATTTCGTTTTTCATACCAGACCACTAGTACAATTCTTTTAAGTCTTTGTACATTGTAATAGCTCCCGGATGAACAGAGAAAGGGCTGGAATAAGCTTCACTCAAGATTTGATTTCGAAGAACATCATCAGGAATACAGATACGGTTGCGAAAACATAGCAACCCTTTGAAATTCATAGCAAAATCTAGGTCTGGTTTAGTCCTGACTTTAGCAATAAGAGATTGCAACTCTTTATTGGTCTCTTGGAGAGTTTTAATTCATGACACACTGGTAAATAAACTCTTAAATTAACTAATAGCTTGCCATACTTTTTGAGTCGGAGGGCATCTTGGAGAGGGAGTAGGTTTCTGACTAAGGGCGTCGGACACCATATTGGCTTTACCGAGATGGTAGTCGATAGCTAGATCGTAATCTTTCAACAACTCCATACACCAGTGTTATCGGAGATTCAAATCCTTTTGAGTTAGGAGGTACTTCAGGCCCTTGTGATCAGTGTACAAGTAACATTTCTCACTGTATAAATAATGCCACCAAATTTTCAGTGCAAACACAACTGCGACTAATTCCAAATCATGAGTCAGATAATTTAGCTCATGGAGCTTGAGTTGACGTGAGGCATATGCGATGAATTTGCCTTCTTGTATCAAAACATAGCCCAATCCCATATGGGATGCATCGTTGTAAACAGTGAAATCTTTGCCAAACTCGGGTTGTACCAAGACAGAGCAATGAGTAAGGACTTGCTTGAGCTGATCGGAACTTCTTTGTTGATCTACAGTCCACACAAAAAAAATGTCTTTGCGGATGAGCTTCGTCATGGATGCAGCAATGAAGGAGAATCCCTCAACGAATCTACGACAGTAGCCTGTAAGGCCCAAAAAACTACGGACTTCTCCCATATTCTTCAGAGGAATCCAATCAAGGATGGCTTGAATCTTCATTGGGTCAGTTTGGATTCTCGTAGAAGAGATCACATGGCCCAGAAAAGAAACTTCAGATAGCCAGAACTCACATTTACTAAACTTGGCATATAATTGGTTTTCCTAAAGAGTCTGAAGCACAGTCTGGATATGTTCTTCGTGAGTAGCAGTATCATTCGAATATATTAGAATGTCTTCTATGAACACAACCACGAATTTATCTAGGTAAGGCCGGAACACACGGTTCATCAAATCCATGAAGGCTGCTGGTGCATTTGTAAGCCCAAATGGCATCACTAGGAATTCATAGTGACCATATCTAGTTCGGAAGGCAGTCTTTGGAACATCAGACTCTTTCAAAAGCATTTAATAGTACCCGGATCGAAGGTCTATTTTTTAGAAGATAAAAGCATCTTTCAATTGATTGAAAAGGTAATCGATCCTAGGCAACGGGCACTTGTTCTTGATTGTCACCTTATTTAACTGACGATAGTCGATGCATAGGCGTATCGATCCATCATTCTTCTTAACAAACAACATCAGTGCTTCTCAAGGCGAAGAACTCGATCAGATGAATCCCTTCTCCAAAAGGTCTTGGATTTGGGCCTTTAGCTCTCTTAACTCCACCAGAGCCATTCTATACGGAGTGATAGAGACCGGAGTAGTCTCGGGTTGCACTTCTATCCTGAATTCCACTTCTCGGGTGGGAGGGAGACCCGGGAGTTCATCGGGAAACACATCGGAGAACTCTCTCACAACTGGTACTTCTTCAAGTTCTAAATCTTTCATAGCACACATGAAAGTTTTCTTAGGCTTGGGTTTGGAATGTGACAACTCTCCCCCTTAAGAAAATTCGTCCTCGAGTTTTCATATTAAGCAAAAAGATGAGGATATTGCTTCTGCATGGTTTCTTCAGGCTCCCACGTTGCTTGAATACCAAGTTAGAACAGAAAGTAAAAATGGAAAATATATGAATGATTCAATTCATTTCATTGTAAAAACCCTAAGCCCCAATACTCACAATGACAGATGCGATACTAAAGTTACTATTAACTTACCAATTTACCTTAAAGGCATATTTTAATATTGCTATAAACCTTAACTTTCGTAAATTTAATTACTTTTTAAAACTTTATTCATATTAAAGTTATAGGTCTATCCCTCATAGTTCAATCATAGCTTAGAGCACAAATAACCAGAAATAATGAATTAACCTCTGGGTACATTTGTCATTGACTAATTCCCTATTAAATGTAACTTTTAAGCACTAAACTAAACACCTCCGATGTTCAAAGATTATATGACTAAAGTAATCCCTCAAAACTGTCGGTCAATAGTTCTTTTATTATTACAATGTTAACTGCTCGTATAATAAAATTGTGATTATTTCAATGATTATAAAGTAATTTTGATCATTTTAATGATAAAAAAAGCTTATTAAATGTACATTTTAGATTTTTTAAATTAATACTTACCTAGTTAATGATTTGAACTTGATATGTCGTTAAAATTTTAATTTAGGGATAAATAAAACCTATCCATCTATCCTTATATTGTGCGTTTATGTTAAATTATGTCATTATTCTTTAATTTATTTAATTAATTAATGTTGTAGTGTTTTTTTGAATAGTCTAAAGGTGATTATAATGTGGTATATGTTCATAGATATTCTTAATCTATTGACAATGCATACACACCTTGTAGATAAAGCGATTGAACACATGTCTTTTTGGATAAACATCATCTATTTTTCTACTTGAACTGCTTGTTAGGCTCAAATAATGTTGTATCTTTTGTTTAATGTTAAACAATCTTTTTAAATATAACCTATTGCAGAATATTCATTAAAAACCTACAATAAAGTACAAGTTTGATTAATATTCTACTCAATTTATGATTTATTTTTCTTTTTATACTCTTGAAAGAGTTGGTTTTGTTCTACACGAACCATGCACGTGTAAAATGGAATTTTGACATAAAAAACAATTATAGAAAAACAAAGAGTAATTTCAAAAAACATGAATAAAAATTTTAAGAATGGAAAGGACGTCTAATTGTGGTACAACTTTGATAGGTTAGGAGTTAGGACCGATTTGTAGGAATGACTAAAGCATATGGTACAATTAACAAACTTTTGAAAATAATTTCAAATCTTTTATTATTTTTTTTAAATTTTATTTATAGTAATTGTCATGCATTATTTTTGTACCTACCATGAGAAGTTCGTAACAAAATTTCATGCCTTGAAAATGAATGTCCAATTGGCATTTGAAACACTGAGCAGCAATCTGTCCCTTTTCACCGAAGAAAAGGAATATAAAATTTCATTGCCTCTGAAAATTTTTAAAAAAATGACAAATAACATGTGCTAAAATAAAAATGATTGATATGATTTTATAATAACACAAATACTATAAGATACAAAAGGCTGTTCTATTTAAATTTTAATTTAAATTGTAAAAAACGCGAAAATCCTTAAATGATCTATATCCCATTTAACGTACTAAGGACATAATTTGGTCTACACCGATTGAAAATAAAAAGAAATAAAAATAAAACTACAAATATTATTCATTTATTATTTTTCTTGAAAATATATAATAATTAAAAATCGTTTTTTAAAAGTAAAAAAAATTGAATGAAAGAAGGAGCCTATGTCTTAATTACATTTTGAAGATACCCATGGTTTAGTTTGAAAAGTTGAAATTTTAACTTTTGGTAAAAAAACATTTTGAAGAAAATTATATCATCAATTCTTTTTTTTTATAAATAATGTCTAATCTATTAAAGTATTTTACAACACCGGCAATTACTTATAATTTAAAACAAACAATTTTTAGAAATATTTATATGATTTAAAAAACAACAATTTCAAATTAAACTTTAATGTATTAAAATAAGATGAGTATACCATGCTTAACGAACATCGTTGAAAACTAATAACGCTGAACACCATTAAATTTATTAATAAAGATTAGAAATTTCAATGACTCGATATATAATTAAATTAAATTATTTTTCATATATATATATATATATATTATTTTTAATCTTTTTTAAATAATTTTATCAAATACCAACCTTAGTCAATTTAAAAAATAAAAAACCCAAAACCATAAACATTAACCACAAAACCTAACCCATAAAGCTAAAAGTCTAAACCCAGTGTTTAGACTTAGGGTTTTGGGTTTTATGTTTCGGATTTTGATTTTATATTTTTGGGTTTCGAGTTTATAATTTAGGGTTTTGGGTTTAAGATTTATGGTTTATAATTTAGGATTTAGGGCTTTTATTTTTTAAATTGACTAAGGTTGGTATTTGATCTAATTATTTTTAAAAAATTAAAAATATAATATACAAAAAAATAATTTAATTAAAATTTTATTTTAAATAATTTATAATTATATGTTGAGTTCTTGAAATTTTTAATCTTTATTAATCAATTTAATGCAGTTCAGCGTTAGCAGTGTTCAGCTGTGTTCATCGAGTGTGGTGGAATTTTAAATTAAAATAATATTTACGAAATCTATAAAATCGAAAGAAAGGATAATATTGTCTTTTGCATAGTGGTGGTGTCCCATTAAAATGCATAGCAAAAAGACGGGGGGGGGGGGGGGAAGCAAAGTAAAAAAGCAAAGGCTATTTGGGACTTGGGAGTTTGCATGTCCCTAGAGAACGACGGCCCGTGGCTGCCGACTGACAAAGGAAAATTTATTAATATAAAAAATAGAGTTTAAATCTTTGAATATTCATGTTCAAATCTTATTATATCCAAATAATATATCTAATTTCTCTATTCATATTTATTCATGTAACTCACACTATGTATGTTTTGTCTAAGTTTCTTTTAACAATATCTACAACTTAAGGAAAACTAAGGGAAAATGATCCTGCTTGATATTAAATTCAAAACCTAAAAACGAGAGGAGATATCAACAAGAGGCTCAACCACTTGTCCTAATATTTGTTAACTCGCCTAAAGTTATATTAATCTAATTATGGATATAATCTAACAATAGAAAATCAAAAAATATATAAAACTGATATAAAAAACAAACTTGAAAATACAAATGTTACATATTATAAGTTGTTAACATATCTTTTTCATTTATTAATATAAAAAATTTTGACAAAAACTAGGAGCATTGGGTCCTTGAATATTCAGAGTCAAGTTTTATTGTATCCAAACATAATAAGCGAGTTTATAATTTAGATCTAAGTCTTATTATATATGGGTCGTTTAAAATTATTAGTCTAATTTTGGATATCCTACAAAAATAATCATATTTTTACTCTCTTATACCTTCAGATGAAACTGAATATAAAGATTAAGAAGTTTCAAACTTTCAATTTTATATCCGTTATAGCTATTATTTGTATTATTAGGGTGTTTTTGTCTGAATTGTTTAGGGGCGAGTTAATTACCTATCTATCTATATTATAATGATCAATAATGATCGAGGATTGATCAATGGGGTGTCAAGGGTTGCGATTGCATCTTGAATATTTTAAATCTTCATATAATTTAATTATTTTTATATTTTTTATTAATTGTAAAATTACTTAAATATTGTTGTTATTTTTTTTCTTCTAATAACATGTTTCTCGTCACTTTATTTCCAAGAATATGGTAGTTCATTGTTCAAAATAAGAAATCGGATGGAGCACTATCTGACTTTACTGTTCATTCACTTTTTCTGAATATTTTTTTAAGTTAAAATATTAAAAACGGTGGAAAGGAGTCCAACTTCAGTGTAAAATCCTGTTCAAAGTCAAAAGGAGTGCAATCCGACTTCATTTGTTTATTAATTTCTCGACAAAACATTGTTCAAAGTTGGAGGAACCGACTCTGACTTGAACAGTAAACAACCATAATTCTAAAAATAATCTGCCTTAAACCATATTTTGAGAAAAAAAATTAAACCACAATCTTGTGATCTTTTTACCTTTATTAATTATCTAATTTCTAGTGACATATTCCCTATAGATATAGGGGAGCCTTGACTCCCGAAATTTAAAAAACTTGTTTTACGACCCTTTAAATTTTATAAAATTGTTCTTTATATATATAATGAGTCCCCCAAATATTTAAAAATTTATTATTATAACTCGATTTTGTTATTTTATGATTGACTTTCTTAAAATTTAGTGTCAAGATTCGTCCATCTAATTTTATGTCCCTAAATTTTTAAAACTCTCTCAAATTTTATATCATAAAATCATGCATATGATTATTGCTATAAAATAATAATAATACTTTCATTTTTTAGATTACACGTCAAATCCTTTGTCTCTATTTCTCGAAATTCTTCTCCTGCATTTTACGTTATTGCATAACAAACTTCCAATTATTATCATTGTAATAATAACAGTAGTTTATGAAATTTTTATAATCGTGAATATTAATTGAATTAATGTCACCATCTTCTCTAATCAAATCACAAAACAACTATCAATCAATGAATCAAAACCCACCAAGCAAACGCATTAAAGCAAACCCCCCCCCCCCCCAAATAGAAAAAGAGTTTAAATAAAATGCCACGTTGTTATTATTATTTATACAATTAAATGTATTTATTCGAAGGTAAATCCCCAGACGTAGTCCTTAATAAAAGAGAGGAATTCCATTCAGTTGTAGATCTAAATTCATCATTGCATGCATTGGATGGAAAATTAGAGAACGTTTCAAAAAAAAAAACATCAATTAACTTTGAGAAAATCTTTAAATTAAAAAGGATATTTTGATAAAATTATCACATGCGAAATTGGGCACTATTTTGATATAAAAAAATTGTAAATCGAAATTTGTTTATTCAAATAAAATTTAAAATAAAATGATATGAGAAATTTATGTAAAAATGGTAATTACTATTCTACTGACACTAGTTAAGCTAATATTTACCGAAAGAAAATAATAATAATTTACTTTTCATAAATCATTTTCTATGAAACAAATAAACTCTTGACCTCTCTAGATGACAAAACATGACAAAGTTAATTGCAAGAAAGGAATATATCCCTTTTCCATAATCCTGTCATATACGAAAGTTTGGTAACTATGAACTTTATTTTCATCATTATTTTTTGTTCTTAAATATATTTCAAGTTATTTGATTGTCTTAATTTAGTTTACATTTATTAAAGATGATACGATCGAATGTATTTAAATATAATTATTTTAAATTTAACAAATTAATTTTCAAAATTATTTAAATTTAACTCTAAGCAACAAACCCTAACGGCTCTCTATTTTTTTTCTAACACAACTTTCTTCATCTATCGAGCGCCTTAAGTTTTATTTTTTTATTTTATTTAACCGGCGGTAGCATTGGTTTTAATATTAGTTTTCGACCGCGGGATTTGTTTTTTTTTATTTGTTTTTTTTTGTTTTTTAATAAAAATAACTCTGTCTTTGTGGCAAGTTTTTCTATGCCTATATGGCATGTTTATCTATGTCTTTTTGGCATGTTTGTTCTTCTTCCTCGGTGGTTTAGCCGTTTTCTTATTTTATGTTTTTCTCAGGATTGGATTTGGCGACGCCACGACTGATTCAGATGGCGCTTATTTGTAATCCTGCTGATCTTTCCTATTCTGGACCATCGGATTGAATTTGGATACTCATTTTGCGCTCGTGGATAGTTTCTCATGACGCTCGGCTCTGATTTGCGGTTCTCAGTGATCTTTCAATAGCTTAATCCTCCTTTTGTGATTTGTTTGCCGATGCAGTTAGATTTGTTCGTGTCTATTTTTCATTCGAGTCTTTTGGATGAGTTTTTAACTTTTTTATGTATTGTCCTTGTATGATCTAAAGTGGCTAGTTTTAAGAAAATGTTCAAATTATATATTTAATTTACGATTATAGTTAGTTATAACTCTTAATTGAATCCAACAAGTGTTCTAGTGAAAAAACGGATGATGTTCATTCTAGAAGATACGAGTTCAATCACTTTGTCTACATGATTTATACTTATTGTCAAAGGGTTAAGAATATCTATAAACATATACTACAGTCTAATCATTTTAGACTATTCAAAAAAATATATAACTCTTCTTTTGTCTATATTAATATTTTTTTGATTCAATGTCTATATTAATATTTTAATTCAAATTTTTTTAAGGCTGTACATTACAGTTAAGATATTTGTCTGATGAAGTATTTTTTTAATAATCCGAATACAAGAGTTTATTTTTATGTTTTAAAAGTATTTACCATCGTATTACTTCTGTTCAAAAATAACAAATAAGTAGAGCTTAGGCTTCAACTTTTTTTTTCTTTTAAACGATAGCTTAGCCTTAGGCTTCAACTTAAAGTATTAAAGTAGGCAGTGACCGGTGACCACGAGGATTTAATGGCAACAAAAGCGGATATTAAAAAGATTAGCTTAATACAACATTACTTGATATTATGTTTTAATTTCCACTTTATTCATTGTACATTTTTTCCATTTATTCTTGCACTAGTATTTTGTTTTCGGTTATTCATTGTATTTTCAACGATAGTTTTTTTAAGAAGTTACTTACACCGTGCAAGCGTTGATGCCGGTCAGAGCTGCTCACATGCTCTATTCCCTTCCTTTTAAGTTCCGAATTCAGTACTCAGCAAGAGCATTTCCTTCCCCCCTAGAGTTTTCCCCTCCCCTCTAGATAGAATCAGTTCAAAAAAAAGTTACTTAGACCAATCGAAACATCTCAAGTGTCATTTAAAAAATCCCAAAAATTAAAAATATAAAAAACTAAAATGTAAAAAGTTCTCTAATTTTCAGAATTTATGTTTTGAATTTATAGTTTTTAGAAATATAATTATGGTTATTTTTTAAATGAAAATTTGAAAAGTCATAAAAATGTAAAAAGCTTAAGTGGCAAATAAGTACTTAAACCATGTCATTTTTTTAGATAAGTGCCTAAAGTATTTTTCGGGCCAAACAGATGCCTAACGTTTTTAACGTTCTCAAATAGGTGTCTATCATGACTGTCCGTTCAACAAAATCTCATTAGCCAATAAAAACATGACACGTGATAGTAACTAACATTTTTTTTAAATAAATCAGAATTTTTAAAATATCATGGAATTTTCAAATAATCCCAAAATAGTCCCCAAACCCCCCAAATCCGGCCACTACCACCTGCGTTGGTCACGTTTCCAGTGACGGATTGAAGCGCCCTCCCCTCGTCGAATGACCTACACACCGTTCAACGTTCGTTATGCCGTCGTTCGTCCCGAATTATTCGAATGAACTATTAGACCATTTCAGTGTTTCGCACGGCGTCGGTCGATTTTCGATGACGAGGTGGTGGGGTAAATGGTTGTGATGATCTGGCGACAGATGTGGTGGGCGGAGGTAACAATCGACGGTGAAATCAAGTCAAATCGGGATTTGGGTTTTGGGTGTTAGAGATTTCAATTTTTGAGGCTATTTTGTGAAATAAAGAAAATATTTTGCTTTATTAATTTTATTTATTTTGAAATATAATTTCAGAAATTTAAGAAGCTAACACGTGTCAATTAACAGTGAAAATTAGCGAACGTTGACAGCAGGTACCTCTTTGAGTAACTTTAAAAATGTTAGGCACTTATTTGACCCGAAAATACTTTGGGCACCTATCTAAAAAAAATAGTATAGTTTGGACACTTATTTAACACTTAAGCCCATGTAAAACATTAAATATTGGAAAAAATGGAAACCAGATTTTCAGAAAATTAAGAACATTTAAAAATAAATTATGACTTTCAATATTCTTTTACATTTTAAATATTTTTGGCTTTTTAAATGATCTAGAAAATTCGAAAAATATTAAATGAAAAAAACTTAACATATTTTTTAAATTCATATTTTTAAAATTTATATTTTAAACGTATATTTTTCCTCAAAGTTATAAATTATTCTTACTTTATTTTTAAAAAATAAAATCCATAAAATTATTAAAATGTAAAAAAACATAAAAACTGAAGAGACCCATACAATTCTAAAACAATAGGCTTTTTAAATATAAATTTCAGATTTTTCATATTTTTATGATTATTTATTTTTTGAAAAATATAATATAATTAAACCATGAAATTAGGTCACCTCATCCCTTAACCATCACATTTTATGGCCGGTTGTTTACCTTTTAATAAGAACACTCGCGAAAAGTGAATTAATCACTGTTAATAGCGGTGAATATTTTGGTTTAAGCCAAAAAAAAAATATAGTTCTTTAAGACATGTTACATGTTAAGATCGGTTCAAGTTTTTTTTAATAAAAAATATAATTAAATAATATATAAGATTAAAGGGTAATTGGCCAAATATTCTCTTTTGGGAATTTGTTTGGCCAAATAACCCTTTTAACAATATTTAAAAAATACTATCCATTTGGGCCACGTAGGGCGAACTAGCGTTCTGTATTGAGTGAATAAATAAAAAAAGCAAGTTTTTATTACACATAACTCGCGTTCTGGCAAGACGCGAGTTCGCCGTACGTAACCCAAATGAGAGTATTTTTTCAAATATTGTTGAAAGGGAGGTATTTGACCAAATAAATTCTTAAAAGGAAATATTTGGCCAATTATCCTTTAAGATTAATAATAATAAAAAATAATGAGAAAAGTATACAATAAATAAAAGAATAATATTATATTAAACCAAAAAGGTAAATGAAATATGTGTCACTGCATTTTCTCGATCCCGACGAAAGATGAAACATCAAATATATTAATAAAAACACTTTAACAAAAATGGACATGAAGGTAGGTTGTCATTTAATTTCCATGGCCATCATCGTCCCTTTACTTTTGGAATAAACCCGCTGAAACCCAACTCAAAGCTAATGTTTTATTCTGTCTTCTCAAATCTCTTTTACGGTACAGCTGAAAAGAATATGATATAATGCAGTATTTGTATATATCTACGGAACTCAATATTATTTATAAAAAATTATTTGAAAAATATTTAAATTTAAAAAATTAATAATATAAATTATATATTTTTATGGGTCTAAAAATATAAATTTATCATTATTTAATTTAAAATATTTTTATTTTTTTTATTTTTTGTCATTTAATTTCTATTATTTAGATCTTATATATCGATCCATTTACTTTTGGAATAAACCCTAAAACCCAACTTTTATTAATAATATTCAATTCTTATTAATTAATTGATTTAAAGTACAACTTTGTAAATGTTCATATTATCACTAATGACAATAAATAATATACAATTTTTACTAAATATTATTATTTATAAAAATTTTCAAAAAATATTTTAAATTTAAGAGAAAATAAATAAATTATATAAACTTATTAATCTAAAATAAAATTTGTACTATTATGGAAAGAATTTTTTAATCTTTTTTTAAAGCTAAAACAATAATTATTTTTTTTAAAAAAAAATATATATTGTTAAATAATAGTATTTAATTATATTAATTAAATGGAATTTAAATTAAAAAACTAAAACATTATTTATTCTTTTAAAAACATATATGTATGTCTACATTTAGTAAATTTATATCAACATATTCATTTATAAAATAAAATTACATTTCTTAAATCAAAATTTTTCATTTGATAAATTTGATAATATTTATTCATAAATAAGAAAATCGTTAAACAATAAATTTTTTTTCAAAAAATTAAAAATATGTATAAACAAATATTACATTATAATCACCTTTACGCTATTAAAAAAATTACATTTACTTTTATTTTTTATTATATTTTAAAATAAATTTAATTTTAGTTTATGCCCCAACTAGTCAACAAATATTTGATTATTCGAATGATTTTTTGTTTTGTTTTATTTAAAAAACCAATCTGAAAATATGATATTACTTTATTTTAATATATTTTTCAAACTTTCATTTTATAAAAAAATTAAATATCAAATGCCTCATTGTACTAAATTAACTAATACTTAATATTAATTATTTTAAAAAACTTAAAAAAAAAAAAGTAGAAAACTATATATTTTTTTTAATTAAATATATAAAGTATATTTTTGGATAATAAATAAAAATTTAGAAATATTTAAATATTTAAATATGTCTAAATTATAATTTTCATTTTAAAATTTTAAAACATGTTTCAAATTATATGTTAAATAATTTATTTTAAAAATTTTAATAATTAATAAATTTAAATAATTTTTTTATTTTTTTACCATTAAAAAAATTTGCCATTCAAAACCTAAAACAATTTGACATGATTTCGCTTTGAATTAAAATATTTTTAATCTTTGACCATTTAATTAGAATATTTGATTAAAAAATCGATAAAAATTTTTTAATTTATTTAATAAAATATCAAATATGGTAATATGGTAAATTTAATAATCAAAGTAAAAAAATCATTACCCGATTTTTTAAGGAATAATCGCATTTTTCTATTTGTATAACCATCTCATTTGATCATTGGTTCAAAATTGAAATTTTAATATATTTTTATTTATTTGAAAAAATTTTTAAAATATTTTAAAATGTTTGATTTAAATTTTCAAAAAAAAATTCAGTTGATATTTTATCATGCCACATATTTAAATTTTATTGAATAATAAAAAATTAACGTCTATCATAAAAAAAATTTAAGTATTCAACATTAAAATTTGTTTGGCTCGAAAAATGCTTTGAGCACTTATTTAAAATAAAAAAATATAGTTTAAACCTATTTTATCTTTAAAACCTATAATTTATATTTTGTTAATCAAAAAATTATTACTAAAATCAAAAAACTAAACCTAGTTATGGTCCTTATGGAATCCTTCCGAACTCCAATCCCGTAATTCCTCCACCTCCGGCAGAACATTTACGAAGGGAATTTATAAAAATTTTATTATTTAAAATTGTAAAAGATGCGAGTATGGCTGATCTCAGCTACTTGGAGGGAGGAAGGGGAGGGGACATCCAGATCTTGCAGCAAAAAGAAGCTTCCCCTCACTAAAACAAACTCCATTTCTTCTTTCCCTTATTAAACAATCCTATTTGTTTTTTTATTTTGATTTTCTCTTTGTCGTCTTTAGCAAAAGCTCCAAAACAGAAGCAAACTCATTGATGAATTTTGAGAAACAAGAAGAAAGGTTTTCGGCCCAGAAAAATCCACCATGAGAGCACCTTATCATTTCACCTTCCTTTTCATCTTACTCTCATTTTCTTCATCAACACCACAAGTTTCTTCTTCTTCTTCTGTAATTCAGGATTTTATCTTTTATAGAAGAATTCTACACCAACCATTGTTTCCAGCTGGTACAGCCCCACCTCCAGGTACTGACAATTCTATACCTCCACCGTCTCCTCCGTCGCCCGACGCTCCTGTTTTCCCAGACCCAAGTCAGCCATTCTTCCCTGAAGTTCCATCGGGGGAACAATCCCCAGAATCAGATTACACCACCGGCTGCACCTACCAATGGCTCAATCCCAATTGCCACCGCAACACAACCCGCCAAACCAGCTAAAAAGGTTGCGATTGCCATCTCTGTCGGAATTGTCACTCTGGGAATGTTATCCGGACTTGCTTTCTTTTTGTACCGTCACAGGGCTAAACACCCTGGAGAAACTCAGAAGCTCGTCGGAGGCAACTCGGAGAGGTTCCAGGAAGATTCCAGGGTGCCACCTTCGAGTTTTCTGTACATTGGAACCGTGGAGCCGAGCATGAGATCGGTGAGTGAAGCGAATGGTGGAGCCAATGGTTCACCTTATCATAAATTGAATCCGGGGAAGAGATCGGATCGGTATAGGCCAAGTCCGGAATTGCAGCCATTGCCTCCATTGGCTAAGCCTCCTTCGCTTGAGAATGCTTCGCCGACGGCAATGTCGTCTTCATCGTCATCTTCGTATGAAGAGAGTCAGGGGACTGGTTTTTATACCCCAAAGGGGTCCATGATTATCAACGAAGATAGCTATTATACTCCGGTGGCGCGTTCGGTTAGTGGCAATTTGGTGACTCCGGCGATGAACGAAACGAATGGGAATGCTAATTCTGGTCCTCGTTCCAAAAGAACATCTTCGAAAACAAGGCTTTTAGCTTCTTCACCGGAAATGAAGCATGTTATTATACCTTCAATAAAGCAGCAGCAGCAGCAGCCGCGGCGACAGCAGCCTCCTCCTCCTCCTCCTCCAGAGCCACCGTCGCTGCCTCTTCAACAATCAGAAGGGCTAGCAGCGGAGTTACATGAGACCCAAGAAGATACTTGTGCAAAAAGGGCAAAATTCTCCGCCCCACCACCTCCTCCAAATATGGCACTGCTTCGATCAATTACCAGCCATACATCCCCACGAAGAACAAAAGCTCCAGCTCCTCCTCCACCAGCTCCTCCACCGCCACCACCCCCTCCGCCCCAGCAGCAGCAGCAATAGGACCTTTAATACCAAAGACAGTAAGGCCTTTGGAAACCAATGTGTCTCCAAAACCTTCCCATGTGTTGAAAAAACAAGAATCCTCGACCCCAAGTCCCAAAATAAGTGTAGGGACTGGGACTAGAAAATCCGTGGAAGAGGCCAATCATAAAGGTGCCAGTTCTTCAGAGAAGACAGATGGGGATGACATGGATAGTGCAAAGCCCAAGTTAAAGCCTCTGCACTGGGACAAAGTACGAGCAACCTCGGAGAGAGCTACAGTGTGGGACCAGTTAAAATCAAGCTCATTTCAGTGAGTGCTAAAAAAACTTGTACATATACTTACTTAGGATATTAAGCCTTCAAAACACAACCTCTAAATTGCTTGCCTTTGTTTGCAGATTAAATGAGGATATGATGGAGACCCTTTTCGGCTGCAATTCCACAAAGCCAGTAGCCAAAGAACCTATTAGAAGATCGGTTCTGCCTCCTGTTGAACTGGAAAACAGGGTGTTGAATCCAAAGAAGTCACAGAATATTGCCATACTGTTGAGAGCACTGAGTGTAACTCGAGACGAGGTGTCCGAAGCTCTTATGGATGGTAAGTCATTACTATCATCAATCTTTCCCCGTTTTCTATCAGTAATCAGCTTCTTAAATCTTTAGATATACATTAGGATTTAAGAGCATAAAAATATTGGCGTAAATTATAGTCCACCAAGATTTAGCTACCTGGTACTTAATTTGTTTTTAGGTTCTTGATCTCGGAAAATATATTCCTAGTTCTTCGAATTTCGGGATCCAGGTTGCATCTCCAGCACTTTTGTCAATGAAAGATGAGGAATGAAACTTGAAGAACTTAATTAAGAACTTATTATCATTGCACTCAAAACTCAAAAGAGAGTAAGGCACTTGTATCATTATGTTAGTTTCATCATGAAATATAATATAACAGACTTTGAAACGTTACATATAGGACAACCAAGATCTTGAAATACCCATCTTCTACAATATTTTATCACATATATTATAATAAACTCATCTCATCTTATCAGTATCTATTTTTTTTATTATTCCTAATGTGATAAACTGGCTTTCAACTTTCCAAGTCTTTTAAAATGATTTTGCTTATCAAACCTTTGCTGACATAAATACATTAACACATAGACAGCTGAGGTTTCCCACTAAAGTAGCAACTAGCATAACTCATTTTGAAGTAAGCTGCTTAGGTAGAAATATATAGATAAAGGAAAAAAGAGAGGAAAAGATTCATTGTGATGCCAATTATGGCCTCAATTTGCAAATGATTTTTATATATAAATCTTGAATCTCCGTTTGCTGCATCAAATGCTATTCTGTTTGCATTAACAGGTAACCCTGAGAGCTTAGGTCCTGAGCTTTTGGAGACTTTGGTAAAGATGGCTCCAACAAAGGAGGAAGAAATAAAACTTGTAGAGTACAGTGGGGGCATCTCGAAACTAGGTTCTGCAGAAAGATTTCTCAAGACCGTACTCGATATCCCCTTTGCCTTCAAAAGAATTGAAGCCATGCTCTATAGAGCAAACTTTGATGCAGAAGTAAAGTACTTGAGGAAGTCTTTTCAAACCCTTGAGGTATTAAAATTCAAAGGCTCAATGTTTGGTGCGATTTAGATATCCATGACTCGTATAAAAAAAGTTCCAAAAAATCTGGTAAAGGCTCCTATAAATTCATTTATCTCTATGTGGTTTCAGGAAGCAAGTGAGGAATTGAAGAATAGCAGGCTATTCCTCAAACTCCTAGAGGCTGTTCTAAGGACAGGAAACCGGATGAATGATGGCACCAATCGTGGTGATGCTAAAGCTTTTAAACTTGATACCCTTTTGAAACTTGTGGATATAAAGGGAACAGATGGGAAAACGACACTACTGCACTTTGTTGTTCAGGAGATCATTAGATCCGAAGGTGCTGGTACTAACTCTATAAATCGGAATCCCGAAAACAAAATGCCATCCAGCATTAAGGAGGAGGATTTCAGGAAGCAAGGATTACAGGTTGTGGCTGGGCTGAGCAGAGACCTTGGCAATGTCAAGAAGGCAGCAGGAATGGACTCAGATGTCCTAAGCAGTTACGTGTCAAAGCTCGAAATGGGGCTTGAGAAGGTCAGGTTGGTTTTACAATATGAAAAGCCGGATATGCAGGGGAATTTCTTCAACTCGATGAGGATGTTTCTAAAAGAGGCTGAAGAGGAGATATCTAAGATCAAGGCCGATGAAAAAAAAGCTTTACTGCAGGTGAAAGAAGTTACTGAATATTTTCATGGGAATGCAGCCAAGGAAGAAGCTCATCCTTTCAGAATCTTCATGATCGTGAGAGATTTCCTGTCGACATTGGATCATGTCTGCAGGGAAGTGGGGCAAATGCAGGATAGAACAATGGTGGGTTCTGCAAGATCCTTTCGGATATCCGCAACTACTTCACTACCAGTTCTTAGCAGGTATAACGTGAGACAAGATGCAAGTTCAGATGACAAAAGCTTGTCTCCATGAAGTTGTGTGAATACAGGTCCTAAGAAATATCAAATTTGCTCATACTCCCACAGTTAGACCCTTTTTTCCAGCTGAACCAACAGTATAGATGTCTCATTTACCATTACAAAGCATGCAAAAGGTATATAATGAAAAGCATAGCATGCCAACTCGATCTTCAGTTCACATGGAGACATAGCTGTTGTTGGCGGGTGAGTTATGCCCTTTTCATGGTGTAATAATAAGGATAGGTTGCAAGATAAGTGAAGGGTACCATCATCTACATTGGAAGATAAAATGGATGACGGAATGAAGAACAAGCCGGACCAAGGTAACAAACAAGCCACATACTTTTCTTTCTCTACTTCAACACACATGCAATGGTAGATCAGATTCCTGTAAATTTTTAGTAAAAAGAAGAATGTTTTTTTTTGAATATTACTATATGCAATGGTCTGCATTTATTTGATAAACTACTAATAATATATGTTTCAATTTTGCAACATTGCTTTTGGTTTAGGCTTTGGAGCTATCTATAATTCTGTATCAAGTTTTAGTTTCTACTTCTAGTTGGTATCGAATAGAAAGATTACTTTTTCCCCAGTTGTATGAAACTAAAACAGAAAAAAAAAAAACACAGAGAGAAATGATCACCAAATGAATAATGAAGATCAAACAAGACAAGACAAAACATAACAAAATTGTTCCCAAACTTATGGAAGATTTTTGGTAAAAATCATGGTTTTCTCTATTAGGATAAGTAAAAAAAAAATACAACTTTAAAAGTGAAGTGAAAATTTTACTAAAACATACACGAAATTGTTTTTTAACGGCGCTTTTTGACTGTTTCATTTGTCTTGCTTCCTCCATTGCCTTTGGAGTTCAGGAATGACGACGGTGCTTCAGCTCACTGTAAAAAGAAACAAAACAAAGTTTATCTTGTTTGCCTAAATTACCTTACTATTTTTTATTTTTTTTTCACTTGGAATGAAAGACAAACCTCATGTTAGAATGAGATTTTTCAGTGGAGGGAATGTTTTTGTCGCATGTTGTGCCTGCGTAATGGCCTAATGGGCCAGGAAGCATATATTCCACAGGGCAGTCCAAGTTGTCGGACTTCATTTCATCCGCAAGTAACTCAACTTTTTAAACTTACCCTTATTCAAAACTTTTTGTTTTCACTTGAATAAAAGGTCAAAAATCACGTTAAACTGAGATTTTTTTTTTTCACTCTACTTTATCTCTGTTTCTGTTTTAGTCATTCAATTTTAAGAACTTTTGATTTTACCTTACAGTTTTATTAAATAAAGTTTTTATTTAAATATAAATATCTGTTAGGTTTAAATTTTATAATAAAAATTAATATAAATATTTTTAATCACTAAATTTATTTTCAGATCTCCTTTGATTCACTTTATCCGGGAAGTATTTTTCTCCAAATCAAATGGTTTTATTTTTATTATGATGTTTTTCCCTTGAATAAGGTAATCCAAAATTTTAATTCCCAAAACAAGGTAATTTAAAGTGTATTATTAAAAAAAGTGTTTTTGACACACTTTAAAAGTTATAGTCAATGTCTATTCTTGTATAAATTAATAAATATAAAAAAATAATCATCAGCTTGCTTCGGTAGCTACTTTAAAAAATAAAAAATATTTCAATCTAGTTTGATGCTATGCCAGCATTCTTTGTCATTGTATAAATCAATAAATCGAAATGCGATAACATAGTTGATGGTGAAGTAAATATGAAATTTAAAAAAATATTGACCAAAAAATAATATTAACTATGATTTTAGATTTTGATAACCTATAATATATTATTAGATAAACAACTACAACTTGACACCTTTGATGAATAACATCTCCCTTTTCACTAAAACAACTTAATAGATTCGGTGAAATTCTAAACTTGTACCTTCTTTTTGTTCGAAGATGAACTTATACTTTGATATAGGAATTCAAGTATTTAAATTTTACTGTTTATGTATTGGCGCCTCTAATACTTGTAATCCTTAGTGTGGTACCCCGATTTCTGTTTTTAGATATCTATATCCCATATTTATATAAAATACATATTTGACTATAAATATGTATATACAACAATATCTTTAAACATTTTCAGAACACTTTTCAAGATATTTGAAAACTTCTAATATCAAATATATTTGTGATATATATTTATAGGTTTGATGTTATTGGGTGTTAATTGAAAATGTGAATGCAGGAAATTAAGTATTGTTTGGGGTAGATCATTTGGATTGAGAGAATCGTTCGAATGTTATAACAATTTTTACAATACCCAAGAAATAACAATTACTAGTAAACCTCCTATATAAATAGCTAATCCTCTAATCTATACATAATTGTATTAACTCTGCACCAATATTTATTAAAAACCTTCCTTAGTGTGGAATAGAATCCATCTATGTCACATGTATTATTGATAAAACATATATAATTAATAAAATTTAAAAAAATCATTAATACATTATGACATAAAATAATTGGTACGACATAAAAAGAACACATAAAAAAGATGAATTTGTTCTTTAGTGTGCTACCCTGATTTCTGTTTTAGATATCTATACGACTATATCCCATATTTATATAAGATACATATTTGCCTATAAATGTATAACGTTGTTTTGTATTATCAAGTCTGGCCACCATTAGTGGCATAATCTAAAGTCGAGAGAACATATAACTCGCAATTCCATGAAAAAAAAGCAAATGATTTTACAAACAAATACATAGAATCTGTAAACTAAGCATAGATAGAATATAACATGTAAAATACAGGAAAACAATCAAAAGTCATCTGTTGACTATCTTGGACTTCCCATGGATTTTTATTCAAAGAGCTCTTAGACCCAAGCAAATACACACCACCTTCTCGCAGCTGCATCTATCTACCACTCTACACATGTAAACTATATGATTCATACCAATAATAATAATTAATGAAACTCGGAATTTATTTTAGATAAAATCAAATAATTTTTTTAAAAGAAAAAAATATTTAAAATTACAATAGGGGTTTACAATAATAGATATTTTTAAAAGTTCAATAAAATCAAATTTTTTTATTAAAATGAAAAATACCACATAAAATTATACATGGATTTACAATGGAAAGTGTAAAAATTAAACAAAAATCTCGAACATTTTTATAACTATTAAAACAAAAATCAATCGCGAACAAAAAAGGATGATTGAGGTGTGTTCAAAAATACCCGATCGGAGTTCAAAACAAGGAAAATAACCGGATAATTACTTTAAATTTTTTTACTCGGCCCGCTATTTTCAAATCCACCACACAAAAAATATAAAATGAAAAAATTGGTCAAACTACCCGAAATCCGAATATATTTTAAAAAATTGATATATTAAGTATGGTAAACTAATTAAAAAAATCCTAAAAGCATTATTCTTAGGCTATTCGTCTATTACCATTATGACAATTAAATCGATTTTTAGTGCATTGTGTTTTGCTTTTATAAAACTCAAATTCTAAATTTTTTGATAATCTTAAAAAAGTAAACTTTGCTTTTAAACTGGAATAAAAAATTTTAAACATAATATATATAATAAACCCTTCAAAAACCCCTGTGTTTAAATTATATATTATGAAAACCCTAAAATTTATTTATTTCTTAATTAATCAAAGTTTTTTTATTATTCTTGTTAAAAACTAGAAAAAAAAATCGAAAACAATGATTGATTTTTAAAAACAAACGAAAAGGAAGAAATATTGAGATCGAGGGTCAATAAGAAAATTAGTGTCAAAAAATGGAGGAAATAAAGATTTAAAAATTAATTTTTTTTTGAGAAAAAAATATTAACAACTTAATTAATTATTTTATTATTTTATTTTTTTATTTTTTGATATTTTAATTTGGAGAGAAAGGGTTGGGAAAAATGACAAGATGTTAATTTCATTGGAAACTGCTTTAGCAATATAATGTCTATCACAAAAAAAAAAACCAAATGGACACGACCCTTGGATATTAGGGTACAGCTATTTGACCTAAAATATAGTTCGGTCCTCAATCTAAAAAGTTGGTATTGTTTTTCCATTTATTTAATACTATCTTCACGTTTGTTATCATTTTTATACTTAGTATCAATAGTATTTAAATTCTCCCAATGCCCCTTTAAATATTATCCCCTCTCCATATCCATTATACAAACAAAATTAATACTCAATTAGTTAACGTAGTCTCCACCAACAATTGGTTGGTTTAGTGAGATTTAAACAACCACCTTAATCTCTTAGGCGAGTAGAGCAGTTTAAATTTTAACATTGTGAATTGAAATATTGGTTGGGAGATCATTATAAATAATGAGTCTTATATTGATATATTGATTTAAATTTTAGTTTAACAAACAATGACTTAGATACTAATGATTATTGAAAAAACTAATATAATCTCTCTCTTAACAAAATATATATGAAAAAGACTAGTTGATTTAGTAGGATAAATTCATAACTTATTAAATATTACCATAACAATTAATTCTAATACAAAAATGAAATAATTAGTTGAGATAATCTCCACATAATGAACTATAAGCATTGGTCGAAATCATTTATGTAGCTTTTAATGTGACATTAACAGTTTTTAATGAAAACAAAGAAAACAAAAAGGTTAAGGAAAACAAAAAAGAGAAGAAACAACTAAAGAGGATTAAAAATACAATTTTGGAGAATTAAATGTGAAATAATAACATTATGTTAAATAAATTATCATATTTTAAAAATGTGAAATTTTTAGACTCGACTTGATCGAACGTCCAGGCCTAGAGAAAATTCAAATCTAAATTTTAAAAATGACATTATTGAGAAAGAACATTACAAATCTCAAATATAAACCATAAAATAGACACGTATATATTCATAAAAAAACTAATACTTATACCAAACATACTCAAAAACATTACAAGGAAAGAAAGACAATAAGTCATTTTATTTTTTAAAAGCAAAGGAAAAAATGTTCGAATTTAGCTCATTAAAGTTATTATACAGAAACTATTTGTTTAAGAAAATCTTTTAAGTATCTTTCACTATCTAGAATTCTATTTTCTATTTAAAAATAATGTTTTTGGATGATAAGAATTTTATTTTTAGTTGCAGTGTTTGATAGGAAAAATTATATCATTTGTTATTTTCGTCATGTCATTTATGAGACTAATCAATAAAAACCACTTATTACATTATTTTTTTATGTCATGTTTTTATTAAGTGAATCTTCACTCATGTTTGCTGTAAATCAATTTTAAAAGTAATTTTTTACCGAGTGAAGATTCACTTGATAAAAATATGACATGAAAAAATAATGAGATGAATGATTTTTTTTAGTTGGGTCTATAGATGACGTGGCGAAAATGACCAATGATTTAATTTCTTGTTTGATAGAAAATATTTCATCAAGAAAATTTTAAAATATATGGTAACGGAATTTATATATATTGCGTATAATAAAATGGGACAATTCTAAATTAAAAAAATAACATTTGTGAACTTTATCCTTAAATTAAAGTGAATGTAGGAATTATTATAGTAATAAAAGTAATTATTTTTTAAATTAAAAAATAAAAGAAAATTTGAAAAAATAATATAAAAATTATTTTTTAAGATCTTATTCTAAAAGGGAATAATAACACTTTCGGTCCTTAGAATTTTAAAATTAATTAAAACGGTTAATGGTACATTACGGTACATATAAATAGTGGTATATTGCGGTACATGTAATTTATTGTAAAATTATCCAAATAAAATGTGCATGAAATATAAAATAAAATAACAAAATTACCATATGCACAATAGAGTACAATTATAATACGAGAGAATAAAGATAAACAGTTTATCCAACGGGTTAAATGTGTTTGCTCTTATTATTATTGTTGTTGTTATTATTATTATTAAAAAAACAATTTCAACCGACTAAACGTATTTGCTCATTAAACAAATCTCTTACTTCTCCTAAAATTTTAGTAGGAGAATCACCCTAAAGATGCATAAATTTAATGGAGAGAGATGTATAAATAAAGTACAAAATTACTTTCCTACACTACACTGTACAGTAATGTAACTGCCAAATAACGCCTCATTTTCTCTTCTATTATATATCTCATCCGCTAATATTGGCGGCACCAAACCCGCCAATCTCATCCACTACCCTTTTCCCGGTTCCCCTTCTCATCAATTCAGCCCCCAGTCCTCACAAATCAAATCTCTCTTATTCTTTTTCCCATTTCCGTATAATTTTCCTTAACCTCGTCAAACGTGGATTCAACACAACATATATAGCGGTTATTGTAGTAAATAAACCACCAAACCCATGTTTTGTTTTTGTTCTTTTGGTTGAGATTTGAGTTTTTTTTTTATTTGTTATGTAACAAAGTTTGATAGAGACAAATGAGAGAGTTAGGGAGTTACTTTTCTTGCTCCAGTCTCTTGTGTCATGAAAACGAAGAAGAAGCTTGTTGTTTTGTAACAGAACCAGAAGAGGGCGATGAATGTCTTTACTTGAATGATAAGGAGTACGACGAGTATATTGAGAGTTTGGTTCAAAGGGAAACTTCTACTAGTGATTATTCGATTGCCGATCGAGACAACTGGCTGCAATGTGCTCGCTTTAATGCCATTGAATGGATCTTCAATGTCTGTAATCTGTCTCTTCTTAATCTATTCTCTCTCTTTTTTTCTTTTTGATTTGATGAAAAGGTTGATTTTTTATTGTAATACAGACAGGAACACTCTTTGGGTCCAATCCATACGACATATCTGTCTGTAATATACTTCGATCGATTTCTCTCGAAGAAATCCATTGATGTAAGCTCATTTTTTTATTGTTCAATGGTTAAATCAAAGGTTTATTGTTTGTGTTTCTAACAATCTGTTTTTTGTATTGATTAGGATGGGAAATTGTGGGCTATACGATTGTTGTCAGTGGCATGTTTATCAATAGCAGCAAAAATGGAGGAGTGCAGAGTACCTGTTTTATCAGAATTTCCCACACAAGATTACCAGTTCGAAAATAAAACGATTCAAAGAATGGAGCTATTGGTACTCACTACTTTGGAATGGAAAGCGAGTTCGGTAACGCCTTTCGCTTATTTATCTTACTTCATCCATAAATTTTATGGTGAATCTAGACCCAAAGGATTAGTCTCAAAAGCTCTGCAGCATATTGTGGTTATACTAAAAGGTAATCAGAAAATCTAGTTTTTGAATGACATTATGAAACTTTTCTTTGTATGCTTATGATTATGAATTGATCTTGCTGATGCAGAAATCAATTCAGCCGAGCGTCGGCCATCGGTTATCGCTGCAGTGGCTGCATTGGCCGCTTCTTGTGGCGAAAGGTTAACAAGAAAAACGATGGAGCTCAAGATGGATTTCATTTCATTCTGGGGATCTCTAGCAACTGTGAGCTATAACTTTGTTATTATAATTTTCGCATGTTTTGTATAACTTGGAACTCTATGGTGAATGTTGCATTGGATATTTTGATGCAGGAAAATGTATTGTCCTGCTATAATACGATGCAGGCAATAGAGATGAGAAAACCCAAGACACCAAAATCTGTAATTCCCTCAAATTATTCTTCACCATATCATGCCACTGAGAACTCCTCTGCTGGCAGTATTGGGGCTGGCACTAAGAGAAAACTTACATTCAGAGAGTCTGACCAATGAAAATCTGTCGGCCATCTTTTTTACTGATAACATTTTTTTATTTTGATTAAAGAAAAGGAAGGAAATTTTGATTCTTGGAATTTGATTTTGGTTATAGGTTTCATCAGTGTTTTTTCTGGCATTTCATTATGATTTTGTTGTTGGATGATTTGAGGGTTCCATTTTCCGACAGTAAAATACTGTTTTTTTTTCTGGCATTCCACATGCTTTCATGGGGTTCATAGGATTTCCAGTCTGTCATCGTACACCACTGTTATTTTAGTCCCCCTGTTTGAATATATATAGGGTTCCTCTCCAACACTCATATTTATCCAATGGTCATAATGTATTTACTAAAATTCATTTTTTGAACATAAGATCCAGCCTTCATTGAAAAAACAATCAGAGATACAAGGAAAAAACAGATAGAAAAAATACAGAGGAAAAAGGAAGAATATACATGGGAAGGGACCCAAACCGACCCAACAGAGGTAGAAAACAGAAAAGACAACGCCTATAGATACAAGAATTAATCCAAGAGTTCAAACCTAAGCAGAGTAACATAATAATCGAATAACAACTAACTATAGACGTGACGTCAAATTTAACCCTTACAAAAGTAAGACAAGTGTGTTATAAGAGTAGAAAAAGCATCATTACGTTTGTTAGAAAAAGAAAAAGAATTATTAAATCAAATCACACAAAAATTTAAATATACAACAATAAAAACTAAAAAGATGAAAAATGAAAAAGTGTAAAGAAGAGAAAACGAAGAAAAACACAATAAAAGTTATAATAAAGCATGAGTAACAACAGCTTGACCAAAAAGAAATAAACATACGAGTCATTGGGATGTAAAATCAATGCACAAACCACTAAAACAAATACAATTCTTGGTTAAAGGTTTACAATGATTTTTTAAAATGTTGTCCTTTAGGATGTGAAAATCAAAGGAAAAATGCATCTCAAAGGGAATCAACCCTGGACAATTTAATGGTATAAGAGTGCATTACCACCGAGCTAAGTCCATTTCATGAATAATATTGACAACATATTTTATATATCTTAAATTGTATTTTTGGAGAATTAATTATATGATTGGAACGTTATTTTTTAAAATTAAATTAAATTATGATTAAATTAATAGAATATGTAAGTAACATGGATTAAATGTACAATTACATCATTTTTTTATTAACAACCACGTCACCTCTATAGTATGATTTTAACGATAAGTGTCTTAATTGATAGCATTATAATAGTTTAGTGGTATGATTGACGAAATTATTATATTAGTGGCAAAAGTAAAACTTACTTTATAGTTAAGTGGTCAATCATATAGTTTACCCTGAAAAATTAAAGTTGTGGGTGATAGATGATGAAAAAGGTTTTCAGTGGGATATAAAATTAATTAGATGAACCATCTTAAAATAAAAATGTTGAAGTTAATGATTAAATTATTATGTTAATTCTATTAACTTTTACTCTATCTAAACTTAGCCGCTTTGTTTTTTTTTTCAGTGTCGTCATCACCTTTTTTTTATTCTTGTCTAATTTTATAATAGATGACGACACTAATTTTAGTACTGATTATCGATCGTCGGTCGCCTTTTTTTATTTATTGTCCCGTATTTTTTTTAGTCCTTTTAATTTAATAAATTTATTTTTATGACAATTTTTTTTACCATTTATTTTTTTCTTTTTGCACGTTTTTTGCCTCTTGACATGCTTTTCTGTTATTTATTTTTCTGTCAGGGTTGAATTTGACGTCACCACGACTAATCAAGATGACATTCTTTTGATTATCATGTTGATCTCCCTGTTTTGGACCCTCAAACTGAATCTAGATGCAAGTTTAGTCGCCACTTTTGTTCGCCATTGAGTTGTAGTAATAAACGTGTTGTCAACGTGCCTCAATTCTATAATATGTATTTTTTAATGTTATTTGTTGATGGTTTTTACTTTCATCGTCGAGCTTTGATGATGTTTTGTATCTATTTTATTTCGAATCTTTGAATTAAGTTCTTTATCTTTTATTTCTTTGGTCATGTTTATGATCAAAAACTATTAATTTTTATGTTTTTAATAATATGTCCGAATCGTATTTATTTCTCTATATTATAGACTTTCATCTTAATTTTTTTTATTAATAAAACTGACGTAATCATATTCAAAAAAAACTTTCACCCTATTTGTTGTTAAGAATTTAACGCAAGAAATCAATTTATTATTTTTTAAATTGAAATACTATTGTATATTTTTTTAGTCACAGGACTACTTGGGTTGTTTACCCTATTTTTATACTGAAGTGTTTCCTCCCTGGCATTGATCGAATTTTGATCACAGTCTTAATCAAATCAAACGGTCAAGAAATACTGCTAGTTCGAAGAACAGTCACACCTGATAGTCACCCACTTGAAAATGTTTTTGCATTTTCATTTTCATTTTCATTTTCATTTTCGTCTCCACTACTAAATAAACCCTTCCGTTCTTCGATTCGATTTCTCCATCTTTTTTATTATTCTCAATTTCTCAGATCTTTCCTGGGCTTGCTGCAAGCATGAGTAAGGGACCAGGACTCTTCGTCGATATCGGCAAGAAAGCCAAAGGTAATCGAATCTTCCATTTCCTTCCTTCTCCACCGTGCGATCTTTCGGCATTTTGATTACCTGTTTTCATTTCTCTCTGTTTGGAATTCTCAGATCTGTTAACTAAAGACTACACCTCGGATCAGAAGTTCACTGTTTCTAGTTACACTGGCGCCGGAGTGGTACGCCAAAATCATCTGTTTTGCACCTTGAATTTTGATTAATGTTTATGTATTAGCTAGGGATTCATTGCTTATTCTGTAATGAGATGCTAATTTGCTAGGACTTGATATATAGAGGGAGGGATCTGTACTGGCGTAAAACTAACGCTTTCGTAACTTTAATGCAATTTTATTTGTGTTTAATCCAATTGTTATATTTCAACTAGTTTACGTTAAACTAGATCCTATAAATTAGAACTTCCCACAGGCCTTCATTGTTCTAATTTATTCCTTTTTTTGTCCCCTTATATTCAGGCTTTTACATCAACTGCTCTAAAGAAAGGAGGTCTTTCAACTGGGGATATTGCTGCATTATACAAGTACAAGAACAGTCAATTCGATGTTAAAGTCGATACTGCCTCTAACGTGGGTTCCTATGGTTTTCACTTCCTTTCTTTTGGAAGTATTGAATAACATGTAGCCTAATCCAGTGCAGCATCTTACATTTTTACATTATTTCTCCAGATTTCAACAACAATTACATTCACTGAGATTCTTCCATCCACCAAGACTATTGCATCATTCAAGGTTCCTGATTATAACTCTGGAAAGGTATAAAGCTGCCGCTCATATGAAGAAATGATTTTCAACATGATGATTTTGATATCTAAAGTTTCGCATTTGCTATCTATGTTACAGTTGGAGGTTCAGTATTTCCATGACCATGCTACATTTACAACAACAATTGGTTTGAACCAGACACCAGGTGTTGATGTCACGGCAACCATCGGGACGCCCACTATTGCATTTGGTGCAGAGGCAGGTTATGATACCACCTCTGGCAAATTTACAAAGTACACTGCTGGTATTAGCGTGACAAAACCAGAATCGTGTGCTTCGATACTTCTGTAAGCTTTTGTAAACTTGCATGTTTACTCCACTAGATTTCCAAAGTGAATTGAATTGATAATTTTCTAATTTTGCGTCAAATTTCTCTCCTTTTACTTTCAGGGGGGACAAGGGAGACAGCATAAAAGCTTCATATGTGCATTACCTGGACCAGCAGAAGAAGAGTGCTGCTGTGGGCGAAATCAGCCGGAGGTTTTCCAGAAATGAGAACACATTTACCGTTGGAGGGGCATATGCTGTTGATCATCTCACACTGATTAAAGCGAAGCTCAACAATTATGGGAGGCTTGGAGCCCTGCTGCAGCACGAAGTCGTACCAAAGTCATTGTTGACGATCTCCGGTGAGCTCGACACCAAGGCCTTGGAGAAAAGTCCCCGTTTCGGGTTGGCACTTGCTCTCAAACCCTAATTAGTTTTTTTTTGTTATTCAATGATGCTTTTGATTTATTTTTCCTGGTGATTGAAAAGGGTTGGCAATAAATAGTTCCACAGATGCTTGATATCCATTTCTAGTTCTCAATGGCTGTGGATGGATTATTGACGATACTTTAGGTTTTCCATGATTCAATATTGCAAGTTTTGAGCCATTTTTACAATGGTACATTTATGCCTCGTTTTATTGAGGTGTTCTTTTTAATTGGTCGAGAACTTTTTGGATTTTTCATTTGGTATTTTGAGTAACCATTCCAGTCGCCTTCTTTTAAGTTGTATACTTGTGTAAGATTTGCTATTGAATCTATTCTGTCATTATGTGCCATATCATTTGAATGCAACTTTTCTCTAAAGCATTAGATACTATACAACATAAAATGGAAAATATAAAATCTATGATTTGATTTTATGTTATTTTATCACCAATGAGCTAAGATTAATCCTCTTCATCTAATCCAAACCTAATGAAAAGCACCTTGACTACTCACTTCTTTGTTATTATCTTCAAATTACAAACCCTACTACATCTAGATGGGCTAAAGTTTAACCTTTGACAACATTTATTAAATTCCAATTGCACTCTAAAAATCATTTCAATCTAAGTTTAAAACACCTTTTTTTGAAGAATAAACCTCAGTTTTAGACATTGCACAAGCATATCTTCCTTGGACAATAGATCTTCCTTGGGCAGTAGAGCTTATCTTTATCAACCATTTGCAGTCTGGTTGGCATGTAAATATCCGACTCATTGTTCGACTATCTTGATCATATTTTGCAGAGGCTCAATATGAGGTGGCTCTCTCAACTTATTTTTTTTCATTTATTCTAAACTTTAACCTTGTTTAATTACTTAGCGCCCCATCTCGATACCTAACTGATGGTTGGTTTTTAAATTTTAGCATTGGTTTTCGGTAGTCTTTGATTTGGGCTATATATCAAAAGGGAAAAACTTCAATACACAAGAATTGGGTCGTAGGTTGTAGTTTGGGATTTAAGTTGTAAGGTTTAGAATTTAAGGTTAGTGTATAAAATTTAGGGTATTAGAGTTAAAAATTTAAAATTTGTATTTTATAAGGTAAAATGTGAAATTAATTTTACACAGCATGTGTATTAAAGTTTTACCCTTACCAAAACTTATTAAATGCAAATTCTTTTCCGGAAAAGTGAATGAAATTGAAAAAACAGGGCATTGGCTTATAGGAAAATCAACGCATACCAAAAACCGGGAGGATCATCACTGCAACACACAGATCTTTTACTCAACAACAAAAGCAAACTAAGACTGTTTTTGTCGAGTTCATAAATTTTCATTTTTATCATAGAAATCTGGAAGATCGAGTGTTGTAAAAGGAAAATAGAACCTAAAAATATTACAATAATACTTCTATCATATATTTCAGTTGGAATTGTATGATGTAGAGGCTTTGCAAAAGTTTAGTTTGAAAATAACACTAAATCATTGTCTAATCTAAGACCTAAACATCTCGAGCTGTTTAACAAATTGATAGAAATCGCATTTGAGGGGATTAAAATATTGATTAAAGAGTTCAATTGATATAATCTAACGGTTTATTTTGAAACAAATTAAGTATAAGTAAAAAAGAGTACTTTCAATTTTTTAAAGTTATATTCTCTAATAATGATAATAGATTTAGAACAAAAGAAAATATAGAAATAGTCCATATTGATGGTCGTACCTAGTGATAATACAAATTCATAAAACAAAAAAAAACCCAAACAAAAAGCTTCAAACTTTAATTGGGTGGGGTACGCCAGGCCCTAGCAATAGTGTAACGCTTGGGCGACGCGCAAGAGCCCCAGTAGCAAGCTACTGCTATGGGCCCTTCCCCTCAAAAAATAAATTTAATATCGTGTGGGCCATTGACCCACGTATCAGATATTAAACTGATAAGAACAGATACTACACTTGATCTTAGCCAAAAGGCCGAGAAAGGTATGCTTTGTTTAGTAGAAGCCCTCCTATTTTATAAGCCCCTGCTCGCCTCGTTGCCTTATATCTACACTATGTGGGACTTTAGGCAATGAAATCAGCAACTTCTTCTTAAGAAGCTTGTTAAAACTAATAGTCAACACCTTTTCTTGCGAATTCACAGGGAACTGCTTTTCACCTTCACAAGGTAAGCTTTTTTCTTCTTTAAACTCTGCTAATTCAAACAGCTTTTCATCTTGTTTAACTCTGTAAATTAAAACGATGATCATGCGGAGTTGATACATCCAATAAATCTTAAACCACCATAAAAGGAATCCAGTCACCCTGAATACTCTCCTCCTCACTTTTCAATTCGTTTGATTTGCAATGTTAAGCTTAGTAAAACCAATATATTTTGGGTATCTGCAGGCCTAACAAGAGAGAAACCCTGCAATTCCAGATTTGACATAATCACCTGTAAAATTAGTATGCTGGATCAATTAAAATTGATCATCCCCCGCCCCCTAAATTAAGCACGTTTATCCGGATCCTGTTTCTGGTATCAAGGAAACACCTTGTTTCCTGTATCTGTAGTTTATATCCTGTGTTGGATAATTTGCGGTACTCGAATTCGGGTACGTATATGGTTACATTACATTTCCGATATAGGTATGTTCAAATTCTATTTTTGTTCAAGTTTTTTCGCGAGTGTGGACGTATCCTTTGAGTGTTATTATATCCCTGTACCTATATCTAGCTATGCATTTAACACGAGTTTTGGACACGAGTACTTTAATAAAAATGGAAAGGGGGATTAACACAAGGTTCAGTTGCTTTGATTGGCTTACCTATGAGTTTCTAAGCCCTACAGCTCTGAATAAATTCTTGTTTTTTCGACACAAAGCAATAGACTTGATGGATTGCTTTTAATCCAAATACACATGTTTCTAGATTTCAAACCTAATCAAAGAAGCAAAATCATGTTTAAGTACCTAACTGCCAGTCTAACCATATGCAAAACAGAGTCAACTACAGATCAATTGTTCACAAAACCATCTCCTTTTCTTCTCTACGACAAGAGTCTGTATTGCATATGTTAAGTTTCGAACTCCGGACTTGCGATGCATGAACCAACAAGAATAAAGCTCGGATCAAGGTATATACATTACACTCATTGCTTGGAAAATTTCTCATTCGAAAGTCCAACAAAAATATATACCTAACAACCATACTTGAACTTGGAAGATACATGAATCCATGAACTTCTGCTAATGGTTACCAAATAATTTGCCAAAGTTACAAAATGCTGATATAAAATACATATATATTTATTGATACATTCCACATATATTCTTGTTGATCAGTATGAAAAGCTTGAATTGCAGCAATAAACAGTACTACAAAACAACATGATCTTAAAGAGATGGGTGCTATTAAAATTTCAATGAAGGAAGAAAAAAAGAGATAAGGAAACGATGATCAAATGAAGGCAAGACCGATCTCCGGTCGTGCATGCCTATGGATGGAAAAAAGGCAGACAACAAATGCCGTTGTAATGGAAATAGCAGCTGAGCTCACAGCATCAAAAGTTGCAGAGAACCGGCTCTCTTGCATGCCCCAAAGAGTCTTCACAAGCAATCCCAAGCCATCAACCACCATTGCCAGCACCACCGCCATCTTCAAAACTGAAACCCAAGAGTACTATAAAACAAAATATATATGATAAGAATTCAGAAACTATCTCTTTCAGCTTGAAAAATGGGGACTCGGAAGTGTGAATTGCAAGTGAAGGAAAAGAGGTTGAGTGGTTGAATCTGCCGTCTTTTTTTCTTGGTTTGCTCATTATAAACTAAGGGCAGCTTCATCACTGTATAGTTTCAAATATGACACTTTTGGTGCCGGTAAGGCCCGATGCTTCCGCGTTGCTTCCTTTGTTATTTGTGAAATCAAGTGATTACAAAAGCCGGCATTTTGGAAGCAAATGGTTAATAGATTCAATAAAAGCTTTGGTACAATCAAATTAGCTTAACTAAGTTAATGAATTTGTTTATCTTTTACCTCTTCAGGTTTCATATCTCTTTTGTTATTTAATAACAAAAAAGGCAAAATTTGGTTTCAACTCTGCAATCTTTGACTTAACTCAGTTTAAACATGGGAAACAATATTATTAGAAAGAACAATCATAAATTTCGAATAAATTATGTAAAACGGACCTAATAGATAAAAAATGTTACATAATTGTTGGATTCTTAGGCAGATTTATCAAGGTAAGTAAATTGGGCACCTTCCTTTTCTTTGTCCTATTGAATGCCATTTGTTTCATGTGTAATCATTGTTGATTCATCGAGGACCCTATTATTGCTTCCTATCCTCACTTTAAAGCCAAATTTCTTGGGTAGGGACGATCGTATCTATCTTTTCATGTATTGTTTTCTTGGTAAATCCTAAATTTTCTATCACATGAATTTCTTCATTATGAACTCCAATGTGTTGTAATAACTTAAATTTAGGATTTATATTCGAACGAGTTGCATCTTTTAGTTCATTGATGACTAAAATTATTTAGTTTTACAATAATTTAAGATTATTAAATTAAAAATAAGTCATTAATTTTTTTCGTAAAAAACTTTCATTTCTCATATAAAAAAGTTTTATAATGTATTAATGGGTCTTAGAAATGAAAATAAAACCCAATTATTCAAGCCAGCTTTAAAGTGGGCCGTTTTTGCCGATTCGAAAAGTCGGTAATTATCGGAGCAGGAACAGTAGAATTTCGCGTGTCAAAACGGTCAAAAGTCAAAACCTCCCTCCATCATCCCTAATTATACAAAACGATCCAATTCCCGCTCCCCCAAATCATAAACCCTAGCACCCAACGCAATTGAATCGTCTTAGAGTAGGTCGTGAAGATGGGGAAGAAACAGCACAGCAAGGATCGAATGTTCATAACGAAGACGGAATGGGCAACCGAGTGGGGCGGCGCTAAATCCAAAGAGAATCGTACCCCTTTCAAACGCCTTCCCTTTTATTGTTGCGCGTATGCCTCTCTTTCGTTCCCGCATTTGCTTGCATCTTTATTAAATTCGTGCTTATTTACTTGCAAAATTTGAACTTCAATTTTTTGGTTTTCTCATTCAGTCTTACATTCACGCCCTTTGAGTTGCCTGTATGCACGAAGGATGGGAGCGTCTTCGAATTAATGTCGGTATCTTTTTATTTTCAATTTGACCTATTTTAAACTTTGACATGTATGTATATGTAAGTGTAATTAAGGGTTGATTGATTGTTTTCTGGTGCAGGAATATAATTCCTTATATTAGGAAGTATAGGAAGCATCCGGTTACTGGAGCTCCATTGAAGCAAGAGGATCTTATCAATCTTACTTTTCACAAGAATTCTGAAGGTTAGAAATATTTTCTTGAACTAATTCTTATTCTTAAGAAGATAAACCAATTGTAGTACTTGAGCTTCCATATGATATATTGCCTTTGCGATGTGTCAGTGAAGCATGTTGTGGATTTAGAAGTAAAATTGTAAAGTTCAAATTGAAAAGGTCATACTTATTTGAAATATCGTTCCTACAAAT
Organism: Hibiscus mutabilis; assembly: GCA_019671005.1. Taxonomy (NCBI): domain Eukaryota; kingdom Viridiplantae; phylum Streptophyta; class Magnoliopsida; order Malvales; family Malvaceae; genus Hibiscus; species Hibiscus mutabilis. The sequence goes on along the minus strand of CM033711.1, from coordinate 88,845,848 downwards.
ATAGTGTAATGAAGATGTCACTCCTTGTTTGAATTGTTTGTTTGATATTTAGATTGTGTTAATTGCTTTCTAGATTCTTTTATTTGGTGCATGAGACCACTGATCAATGTATAATCTACAGCTGCTACAGAAATGTTATGAAAAACAAAATTTTTGTCATCTATCCTTTACTTGACTTGTTTTAACTTTCTCAATTAGGTAGAACTTGAGTGTGTGTCTCTTCTTTTGCCTATGGCATGCGAATCTTAGATTTTATACAGTTACTTTGGGTTTGGATTGCATAAACAAAACCATGGGATGGTTGTTGCATGTTATATTTAGGTTATTCTCGTTCTCTATAAACTGGTTTTTGAAGAATGTAACTTCTTCCGGCTTTTCGAGTCATTTCCTGTTCTTTTATTAGCTTAGATAGTTAATGTCCTGCCAGACTAGAGTACACTTCCACTTTGTTTTAAGTTTTGAGCTGAAAGTCAGGAAGTTGGAATTGGACTCTACTAGTTAATGGCCTAGTTATTCTTCAGTGTTCCAGTATAATATTTGTAGGTTATGTCAAGACAACCTTCTCCCATTACCATGAAGTTGGTAAAGAAGGGTAGTAGGGGAAAGTGCACATAGTAATAAATCCTATGTTTGTTGTAGCTTTAAATCATATCTTTGTTAGATCAACTTTAACTAATTGAGAAATGGAATAAATGTTTGAAATTCTCTTTGGCTAGATCAACTTTAACTAATTGAGAAATGGAATAAATGTTTGAAATTCTCTTTGGCGGTAGTGTAAATAAAGGCTATTAAGTCTCTTGTGTAATATATGGAAACCTTGCTATAACAGTCTGGGTCTTTTTACGTTGTTGTCATATAGATTATATTGTTGCATTTTGGTAAAAGGCTGTGCATAAACATTGTTCCTCATTTTTTATGTGTAGTAGCGTATTGGTCTACTTATTGCTTTTCTTTAGATTTTATGTATTTAGAATTAGCTTTATTTTGGATATCTTTAGTCTTTTCATGTTTGGTTTACTTTTCATGCCTCCATGATTTTAAATTGTGCATTACTCAATGCAGGAGAGTATCATTGCCCTGTTCTGAACAAAGTTTTTACCGAGTACACACACATAGTTGCTGTGAAGACTACGGGAAATGTTTTCTGTTATGAGGTATAGTTCATTGCTTATTGTCAAGGTTTTCCTCTTATATTAGGTGTGTTAAAGCACTATAGTGTTGTTCCTTTTTGTTCCTATTGCAGGCAATTAAAGAATTAAACATCAAGACCAAAAACTGGAAAGAGCTTCTTACAGATGAATCTTTCACTAAGGATGATATAATTACAATTCAGGTAAGCAGTACATTTAATTTATATTCTGTTTATCTTTGTTCAACACATTTATTATTTGTTTTGCCAGTTGCACATCATGATTATAAGATGCATCTATTTTTGCTGCCAATTTTCTCCAGAATCCTAATGCACTTGACAGTAAGGTTACCCTGGATTTTGATCATGTCAAAAATAGTTTGAAGGTTGATGATGAAGGTATTGTATTTATTGCTGTTTTAGCTGTAGTTACTGGTAGGATTTGCTATTCTGCCCCGCCTATTTTATGGTATTGAATTTCCTTTAATCTCTTTGCAGAACTAAAGAAAATGAGTTCAGATCCAACTTATAACATAAATGTCGCTGGAGATATCAAGCAGATGCTAGCAGAGCTTGGAACCGATAAAGCAAAGCAAACTGCTCTGCTTGGAGGTGGTGGCAGTAAGGCTCAAAATGAGAGAGCTGCTGCTCTTGCTGCCATTTTAGCTGCCAGATCTCGCATCAAAGAGGATTCTAAGTCAGATACAAATGAGGAGAGTAAAAGTCAACCTGCATTTAGTATTGTGGATGCTGCATCTGCTTCAGTACATGGAAGAAGTGCTGCGGCAGCAAAAGCTGCATCAAGTGATAAAACTGCTGCTCGGATTGCTATGCACATGGCTGGAGAGAGGGCACCTGTGAATGCTAAGATGGTAAATTCCTTGTTTCTTGTTTTTTCTTTTGGGCATAACCACTTATCATAAAGCTTCATTTCATCCTAAACTAGTGCCATGTTCATCATTGTTTGAGTTTCTATCTCATTCTGTGTGTTAGTACTCTTTAGAGACCTTTTTTTATGTCAATTTGTTGACTAGACTTTCTGGTGATAGTGACATGATGATTCTATAATGAATCAATTGATAGAGGTAAGCTTATGTGAGAATTTGCATATTGATTATCAAGAAAATTGGAAAATGGTAATTCCTTAATGAAGATGTTTGTGAATATTCTCAGTCGGTGTTAACATTGGATTTTTTATCAGGTGAAGAGTCGTTTTACAACTGGTGCTGCTTCACGATCCTTTACTTCTACCAATTATGATCCAGTCACCAAAAACGAATATGAGTATGTTAAAGTTGAAAAAAATCCTAAAAAGAAAGGTTATGTTCAGCTGCATACAACACACGGTGATTTGAACATTGAGCTGCACTGTGATATTACTCCGAGGACATGTGAGAATTTCATAACTCTTTGTGAACGTGGCTATTATAATGGTGTGGCCTTCCATAGAAACATTCGGTATGGTGCTAATTGCTCAGTTCAAATTCTGTCTACTGTTTTTCATCACCTGGCTTAATATTTTTGACTCATGCTGATGAAGTCACTCTCTGGTTTCTAGGAATTTTATGATTCAAGGTGGTGATCCAACTGGTACTGGGAGAGGAGGTGAATCTATCTGGGGAAAGCCTTTTAATGATGAACTTAACTCTAAGCTGCTTCACTCAGGAAGAGGTGTTGTTAGTATGGCCAACAGTGGCCCTCACACAAATGGTTCGCAGTTTTTCATCTTATACAAATCTGCAAATCATTTAAACTTCAAGCATAATGTATTTGGTGGAGTTGTTGGTGGCTTGACGACACTATCAGCTATGGAGAAGGTTCCTGTGGATGAAAATGACAAACCTCTGGTGAGTTTTGGTGTTGAGTGTTCATTCCATTATTGGTGATTCACTGATTCTCAAGTTTTTATGTTTTTCATCAGCTTGGTTGATTGCTTCATTATACATGCAAGTTCTCCTTTCCTCCATTTACAAACTTTAAGCTATTTAGCTTGATAATCTTACATTTTCTTTTTCTTTTGCATAAAGATAATATTGAGGTCAAAACCAGTTTCTGTTTACGATAAGTCCTGCATATCAGTTTATGCGACATTTGCTGCTGCATCCCTTTTAATCATGTATGATTTACTACTGGAAAACTATTTGATAGGAAAATCCTGAATGTTCAACTTGTATTTAAGCATTGGTATTGTTCGAAGGATTGGCTTCCGAGGTAATTTATGTTCCAAGCCTAATTATTGTGTTTTCATGTGTTACTTGTGCAGGAGGAGATTAAAATAATTAGTATTACTGTATTTGTAAATCCATACTCAGAACCAGATGAAGAGGAAGAGGAAGAGGAAGAGAAGAGCAATGGTGAAAAGGCAGCCGAGGATGAAGATAATGTTAGTTTTTTTTTTTTTTGGGGGGGGGGGGTGTGATTCCAAGAATTCTTAATTTTTTAGTTTCTTATTCAACTCATATTTCCTTCTTTACAACTGATAATTTTGGGCCATTTCTTTTGAATTTCCAGGATAAGATTGGGTCTTGGTATAGCAATCCAGGTACAGGAATGGCAGAAGCCGGAGCTGTTGGTGGCAGTGGTGTTGGAAAGTACTTAAAGGCTAGGAACTCCCAGAGTGAGTCTGCTGCTGCTGATACCAACATAACATCAATTTCTGTAACAAAGAAAAGGAAAACCGCTCCCGGAGAATTTAAAGATTTTTCTGCTTGGTAAACCGGCGAGGCTCTTCAACCCACTACTATTATCCGTTGAAATGATACAAAATGTACACCAGAGCTTGGAAACAAGAGGTGCTCGATTTTGAATTTCCATTTTAACACTGCTCCGACCAAAATTGCGGTAACTAGACTGAAAATTCAGATTCAATGCTCTGGTGGATGTGGTGAAATGATATTTTCAAGGTGGTGAAAGGAAGAATGAAAAACCAGCTTTCATACCTTTTGTAATTTATCCTCTGTAAAATATTGTTGTGAACTTTTGAACTAAGGCCATTAGTGTTGTGATCTTTTTTCTTTTACTTTCCTTAATGTTAAAACAGTTGCTGCATAGGGCGCTGATTTGCCACACCAAACGGCCAAAGCCTCTTCTTGTTCTCTTTTAAAATTTTAACAGTGTAGGAGAATATAGGGATGTGAAATTAGGTAATCGTTTAGGTTTTAGGTTAGGTCAGATCAAATTAGATACGGGTTATGTCAGGTTAATTTAATGGTTCGACTCGGATTAGGTTGGGTTCGAGTTGACTCAGATTTAGGTTATTATAAGGTTGATTTCAAATCAGATTGAGTTCGGGTTCAGGTTGGATTAATTTTAGGTCGGATAAGTTTTAGTTCAGGTTAAAACGGTTCGGGTTTGAATCAGTTAATTAACGGCTTAATTCAAGTTTGGATGGCATGTCGGGCCACGTTCAGATCGGGTCACGTCGTTGATACATAAAGTTCAAGTCGGGGAATATCGATTTTAGTTAAAGTTCAAGTTGGGTCTTACCGTGTACAAATAGACTTCGATATGATAATTGTGGGTAAATTTCAAATAAAAATAAAATTTTAGGGATTAATATGAATTAAAATATCCTTTAGGATGCCGAAATATTTTACAATTTAATATATATATAATTATAACTAAATTGAATTAAACTAAAATTTAAAAATGAGTGTTAAGATTAAAATGAAAAAATTTAAACAAGTGAAGACCTAAAAATAATTAATCACTAAACAAAAAATTAGGAGACAAATTCCAAATGGGCAATTAATTATTGAATCAAATTTAAAAAGATTCTATTCAAATTTTAGAAGGAAAAAATTTAAAAATTAGGGGCTTAATTTCCTCCAAATTTTTGTCTTCCTCCCACCAATTATTTTTTTTTCATGATTTTAATTAAAGTGAAACGGTGGGAGAGAAAGTTTCCCACCCGCGTGAGTTTTTAGGTTAGGATAAATTATTTTTTAGCCCTTTCAACTTTAGATGTTTTTCATTTAAGTCTTAAATTTTCACTTTTAGGTTTTAATTTAATTGAGTCCTAATTTAAATTAATTTAATTGAAATTCCACATTTAGTTTTAGAATTCTTTTAATTATGTCCATGATTTATGCTTCTAAGTTTATTTTAGCTCAGTTAGATCCTAAGTTTAATAAGTTAACTTAATTCGAGCATTATTATTATACCATATAAATTATGATTTAATATAATTATACACAAATTTTTGATTTGGATGTAAATATGTAATTGTACACATGAAAGTTGAAACTTTAATTTAGTTCAATTGTACACATGAAGCTTTGATTTAAATATTTAATCAAATTCAAATGCATAAATTAGCAAGTTAAATCGGAATAAATCTCGTAAATCAATAACCCTATACTAAACCATAGGCCATTAATACTAAACCCAAAATTATAAACCTTAAAGAATCGAAATTAATCTCATAAACCAATAATCATAAGCTAAATCATAAACCATTAATACTAAACCCTAAACTTTAAGGAATCCAAATTAATCACATAAACCAATAACCCAAAACTAAACCATAAATCTTAAAGAATTATAATTAATCTCATAAACCAATAACACTAAACTAAACCATAAATTGTTAATATTAAACCATAAATCATAAAGCTTAAGGAATTATGTTCACAACATTTAGATATTTAATAAAATTTTTAAATATTTTATATACTATAATTTATAAATATAAAAAAGTAAACATATTAATTTAATGATCATAGTTAATCATGTACCTTAAATTTGTGAAGATGTATTTTGTCACACTATAATATAATAAATTTATAATCACATAAATTCATCAATTGTAACTTATTACTTATTACAAGTCAGATAAATACCAAGTCAGGTAAATATCAAATCAGTTCAATAATAAGTCAGGTCATTTACAAGTTGAGTCAATTACAGATCAGGTTCATAACATGTCAGGTTGATAACAGGTCGGGTAATATCAGATATTTACCAGGTTAATCTCGGGTTCAGGTTCATATCAGGTTGGATGCATGTCGGATTCGGTTATCACATTATCAGGTTGAATTCGGGTTCAGGTCGTTCTCAGGTCGGGTCTAACTCGGGTTCAGGTCAACACCAACTCAGACTCGAATCAATTTCAAATCACTGCCTACTCGAGTCACAAGCATTTCTGATTCAAATCGATTTCAATCAATTTTGCAGGTTGGGTCAACTTTTTACATCCCTAGGAGAATACCCTGAAAATACGTTTACAGAATCCTCGTATAATATAATATAATATAATGCATTTCCTTATTCATCCTAACCAAGGTCCATATGACAATTCAGTATTGCAATTCTAAATCACCCCATGTTTTCTCCATCATCTTTGCTCACGGTTGAGCACGAAGAACACGAGAAACAATATGATTATATGATGGCAGTTGGACAAAAAAAAAAGGTGGCCCTCCAGCTGTTGAATTCAGGACAAAACAGGAGAGTTTGATGATTCATTTAGTTGGCGAGGTTTTTGGATGTTCCAGCTGACGTTATCTTCCTCAACATGAGTTGTTTGCTGTTTAAAGCCAGAAACGCTTTAGAGAATTAACGGCTTTTTCCATGTTGCAGGCAGGGCAACTAAAACTAGCCATTATGGAATGGACCACTTACCAAATGTCCATTTCTAACTTCCAAATAAACTGGAAATAAATCATCAACTTTCGGCGAAAGGTTAAACCACGTTCGAGCCCACCCACCACCACCGTCACCCAATTTCTCGATGAATAAAATTTAAGTTTTATAGTTATAATTTAGATTATAAGATCATAAGGTTTGGAATTTAAGTTTTAAATTTTAAAAAAGGGTTGTATAATTATTTTACACAACTTGTGTATGAAAATATAAGTGAAATCTCATTTGGTAAAAGTGAGAAACACCTATGTTTTTCCTTTCCATTTTCCTTACGCTTAATGTCTCATTACACATTTACCTAATATTGTCTTCAAAATTGATACAAACAAGGAAAAAGAAGAAGGGCAGTGTTTTAGAATCTAAATTTCAATCAAACATACAAATTATTCCAATCTCTCCAAGTAATATTTGGATTTAGAATAAAATTCGAGAGAAGAAAAGTAAGGTGTCATGCAAAAACTAATATAGCATAAGCAACATATACTACAAGTCTAAGACATTATGTGATTCCTTAAATTGTTTAAGATAAGTTACTTAACATGAGACGTTGCTTTCCTTTAGTACAGAGATTGATGGTAGATGTATGTTTTGTTGTATTCTCTTTAGATGTGATTTCTCGAAAATTATTGAAAGTGCATTTTGAAATTATATCAGATTAATTAATTTGTATTAGATAAAAATCAAGAATTATTATAGACGCGGTCAAAATCAAGAGATAAATCTTTAACTGTTCTCGTCCTCAAACTTGCAAGCTATTTTGAGACACTAATTTAGTAAATGGTCAAATTGTATGTAGTACTAAAAAATTAGTAAGGCTATTATCACTACTTCCATTTTGATATTTATATTTGTTCCAAAATCCATGGCATATACTAATTTTGATATTCAAATCTAACCGTTCAATTTATTATCACTACTTCCATTGAAGTTGATGGTGGTGGTGGGTGTGATACAGGCCAGCAGCTTTACTCTCCCAATATCCCTCACTAACCCATTTACCACGCCTGCTCCGTACTATCACCTACCCCTATTAATTCATATGTACATAGACGTGTACAAAATTTTATATTAAGAGTAGACGATAAATTTATAAAATTTTAAAAATAAATAAATATATATATGATAATATATAAATTTTAAATTTTTAAAAAAATGATCGCCTCATTCAATCCCCTCGATACTCATATGTATATTTATTTGCACTGTGTTCATGTTATATATTGTATTTTAATTATTTTTATGTATGATGTGCTAATTAATTGTGTTATGGTATGGTATAACATTTTATAATCTTTTCCCCATGAAAATATTGGAATCTCTATTCATCTTTTGCCGGACAGAAATTCTATTCTTAAAGCAGCAGCCAGCTAATACATTCTCCATTTTTTTCTTCTGATTTTTCCATCGATTACCAAAAAAGAATCCTATTTTTTAGATTCCCAATTCCTTTTTATTTAAATTATTATTCTTCCTTTTGTTTCTCTATTATCCATTGTTGTTGTCACCTCTCTTTAAACACTCCCCAATACCCACAATCAATCCGAAATTTTTTGAAATGAGTTCACACTTATATCATAATTAAGTATTTAAAATATAGCATATTTTTTATTTAAATATTAAAAAGTATCTTTATTTAAAGTATATCATAATTAAAAAAATTGTAAGATAATTGTACCATCCACCGGCATTGAAAATATTTTGTTTCTACAAGCGCCATAATTTTAAGGGGTAAGGATTTTGTTTAGGGTTCATAGTTTAGGAGTTTAGGTTTATGTGCTTGAAATTTAGGGACTATGGTTTGAATTTAGAGTTTAGGTTAGAATTTAGGGGTTATAGATAAAAACCCAAAACTCTGTCATATTACCTTAAAACCTAAACCCTAACCTCTAAACCCTATACCTAACACTAAACCCTAAATTCTAACATCAGACTCTAAATTCTAAACTCCTAACTATGAACCCTAAACTAAATCCCTAACCCCTAAAATTAGGACGCTTGTGGAAATAAAATATTTTCACCGCCAGTGCATTATATATTTTTTCTTCTTATTTAGGTATTTAAAATATGTTTTGACCAAAATAAGTATTTAAAAGAAACTAATTTTTTTATTTAAATTCTTAAAAATTGACATGTAATATTGATTAAAAAATATTTTTGGTACTTAGATGAAATAATAATACACTTTAAATATCAATTTTGATTAAAAAAATACTTTATATACTTAGATATAAAAACTAGTATACTTTAAAAATATATCTTAATCAATAATATTTTACATGTGTAGATGAAAAAGTTGATATAATTTATATGCTTATTTTTTTGACAATATTTATATGGTTATTTATATATAAACATTAAATTCAAGTAGACGAATTTTTAAACCACTTATTATAATTATAATGTGGCATATAAGTTTTCTAAATTTTGTTTTATTAGTTCACGAATAACAAGCTCCTAGACTATGGTCTGAATTCCAAAAATCATTAAAATTTGAACCGCCTTCCGGTTTCAAGCTAAATTTCAACCAACCCTAAATTATGAGCGTAAATTTATTCAATTTAAGAACAAGTGGTCAACATAATTGAAGTCGATCTTTGTTAAAAGAAAAAAAAAACTAAAAAATATTTTAATTTATTAACCACCTTTTGGTGCAATCATGGAAGAGGATAAGTATGATTATTTAAACAGAGTTAAATGTTTAAATTTTATCATTAAATAAATTAAATTAAATTAAAAAAATAGTATTTATAATTTATAATAATTAATTTGAATGAGTTGATCAATAGATCAAATAATTTGTTATGAAAAAATTTACAGTTTTTAGAGACTACCAATTTACATTTTTATTAATTTACTGTATATTATTTAACTCCAAATAGTTCTTTATACTAAATTAATTTTTTGAAAAGAAATGGTAAGTTTGTGTTTATAATAGCTCTCTTGTTATTTGGTATTTGATGGTTTAGAAATTTCGGGTCTCCAACTATAGGAATAATGCTTCAACTTTTTCATGGATAAAGAAGACTTCCCTTCGTCTTCTTCTAGACATTACTATCCTTATCATTCCCACCCCCAACCCCATCCTTCTGCCACCGCCGAAACCGCCGGCACCCCCACTCCCAGTGGTAGACACCGTGCCTTTGAAACTTCTGCGAGTAACTTCGATTTCTCCGGCAAATGGGCTACCGATATCCTCCTAGAAACAGCAACCACCATCGTCGACCGGAACAGCGGACGTTTCCAACAACTCATGTGGATGCTCAACGAGCTTAGCTCACCTTACGGCGACACCGACCAAAAGCTTGGTTCTTACTTTCTTCAAGCTCTGTTTAGCCGCATGACCGACTCCGGCGAGCGTTTCTATCGAACGTTAGCCTCGGCACATGAGAAAACATGTTCTTTCGAGACAACGAGGAAGATGGTATTGAAGTTCCAAGAGGTAAGTCCGTGGACTACTTTTGGTCACGTTACTTGTAATGGTGCAATCATGGAAGCTTTCGAAAGTGAAAGCAAATTACATATAATTGATATAAACAACAATTACTGCACCCAATGGCCTACTTTGCTTGAAGCCCTAGCCACCCGCACCGATGAAACCCCACATTTGAGGCTAACCACGATTGTCGCCACCAAAAACTGTGGAGGAAGCTTAGCTGCAGTCGAGAAAATAATGAAAGAAATCGGAAACCGAATGGAAAAGTTCGTCAGACTTATGGGGTTCCCTTTAAATTCAATGTAATACACCATGCCGGTGATTTATATGACTTAGATTTATCAAAATTTGATATCAAAGAAGATGAAGCTTTAGCCATCAACTGTGTTGGGACGTTGCATTCGATCGGAGCCGTTGATAATCGTAGAGATATGATGATATTGAATTTCAAGAAACTGCAGCCGAGAATAATCACCGTCGTCGAAGAAGAAGCCGATCTCGATGTTGGGGTTGACGGGTTGGAGTTCGTTAAGGGTTTCCAAGAATGTTTAAGGTGGTTTAGGGTTTATTTCGAAGTATTGGACGAGAGCTTTCCTAAAACAAGCAATGAAAGGTTGATGCTGGAACGAGCCGCCGGCCGAGCCATAGTTGATTTGGTGGCTTGTTCGCCGTCCGAGTCGATAGAGAGACTCGAGCCGGCAGCGCGGTGGTCAAGACGGTTCCGTGGAAGTGATTTTAGCACCGTGGTTTTGAGTGATGATGTACGATGATGTACGCCTTGTTGAGAAGGTACAAGGAAGGTTGGTCAATATGACAGTGTTCCGACGCCGGATTATTCTTGTCTTGGAAAGATCAGCCGGTGGTTTGGGCCAGTGCATGGCGGCCTTGACGACGGTGGTTGCATTGGAGGATATAAAAATAGCCAACTGAATTAGCCAAAATCAAATTTTATAATTGTATTTTTATAAATTGAACTGCATATACATTTTGAAAGGGTTAGTGGTTCAGTTAGCCGAAAAAAAACTATAATTTTTTTAGTTAAATTATTATTTATTTAGGAAAATTATTGGGTAATTTATATTCTAGATCACTAAATTTAACATTCACTTCTATTTACATTAAAATCTTTTAATTTAATCACATTACATCATTTAACTTTTATTATTAATAAACTAAAACACTTAAATATATAGTTATTTTTTTAATGAATCCAATAATGAAATGGGGTTGGTATTTGGTGTAAAAAGATGATATCAGCTTAGGGAAATTAATTATTTTAAACAATCAAAAGAAGTTTTGATTAAAAATTTCAATTCCGGGACATCTTATATAAGCTACAAGAAATAATTTCTTTCAGTACAGGTGATAGAAAATTAGCATTTTTTTCATAAAATATGATTAGAATGTCGAGGTTGAAACTATTTTTTAAATGATAAAATCAATTAATTTAAAAATGTTTAAATATAAATATTTTATGGAAAAAACTTTGATATACATGCCGTGTAAAATTTTAAGGTAGAATTTTAGTCCAACTTTAAGGGTTTAGAACTATTTTTTAAATAATATTTTTTTTTTTTTAATCAATTTAAATTTTTATAGTGTAAAAAAATTTTAAAAATAAATATTTTATTATATTTTGTAACAGTCATGCGCCTTCAAGTTAGCTTGGACCCAACTTGAACCGGATATGGATTTTCAAAGAAATCTAAGCGGTAGCCCAACCCATTACACTTTTTACATCATTATATGAGGAGAAAAATGAAATGGCATGACACTAAGTGAGCAAAAATATTTAGGAAAAGGCTTGTCTAAGTCTGGACCAGATGAGTATATTTCTCTGTTAAAATCTACAATCCTCAAAACCTAATCTTACCAATGTACATGAACTTTGTAAGTTCATTGGCAGTGCAAGAGATCAAACATGTACAACAAATTATTGCTGTGTTTGAGCTCGAAAAAGGCTTCGAAAATCATAGAGACAACCATGCAATCCAGGTGAAAGAATAGGTAAACAGCCTTAATATACAATACACTAAAACCATATATTTGAAAAGAAGAAAAATGAGAAACCATTTCTACACGCTCAAAGCTGAGGGAAGTCTCCATTTCCGATGCCAATATATGGACACCCTCGGCCATAATGGAAATCCAAAATTGAACTCAAAAGGCCGATCAGCAGGGCCACCAACTATTAAGGGTAGCCATACATATCTCGAGTCACCTAAGTCGGCTGGATTCCACCGGTCTGCCATGAAAATATACGAACCTGGAATCCCTGGCAAAGGAATCACAAATGTACTCTGCGCGAAAAATGTTGCAAGTCTAAATATTTTGTTCCCTCCAATGCATGGGTTTCCCATTGTCTCCCATGGTCCCATGATCGAGTCAGCTGCATGAGCAAATGCTTCATTTGGTGCCCATCCAGTGCAACCTGAGGTGATCATGTAATAAGTCCCCCTGTACTTAAACAGAGCAGGGGCTTCCCGGTGCTGCCCGACCAGAATCCTTCGCATTTCAGGCTTCACATCTAGATAATCTTTGGTTAGTGGTCCAATGTGAAGCTCACTGTTGTCTTCAGATGAATAAACTAGATATGCTACTCCATCATCATCTTTGAAGATGGTCATGTCCCTACTCTCGCATCCATGGGGGTTTTGGCTACCCAGATAATCAAAAGGGCCTGTCGGGTAATCACTAACAGCAACACCAACAGCAGCTTTAGTATAGTTAGCATCATCAATATGCATCCACATTACATACTTTCCTGTGTTCTCATTGTAAATAACTTTTGGCCGCTCCAACACATTGGATTTGTGTAGATCATGGGTTTCATTCGTCTCTTCTGCAGTCAACACAATGCCCTCGTTTTTCCATGTCCACAAATCCTTGGAAGAATAGCAACCAACTCCTATGATGTCAACCTGATTACAAGGTAACCAAAAAATTCAATGAAAATCCTTTAAGAACTAAAAATTAGATATGCAAAATATAGGTGCCGAAAGTCATCTCTTGTGCATTCAAGTGGAAGATGTTCAGAGCGAGAAGATTCTACAGGGAATGAATTGAATATCTCTTTCACTGTTCAAAAACCACGAAATGCACCTACTCAAAACTCAATCCCTTGTGGGAGCTAGGCAAAATATAAAATGTAATATAATCTCACTGGTGTCAATCACAAATTCTAATCTCAAATGACCTTTACAATATTATCAAGTCATCAAATGTATTGCACTTTTTAAGTGGCAACAGAAGTTAAACAAGTGTACAGACATGAGGAAGGAGCTTCATTGCTTCTAAGGTAAATAGGAAGGATAGAAGAACATGCTATCAAGTATTTCATTAGGATAAAAGCATTAATATTCCCCATGATTACACCTTTGTAACCATCTTTTGTCATACAGTCAAACCTTAAGAATTCAGAAATTATACGATGGGATGTTCTAGTATCTCAAGCATCATGCAACCCACAAAGAGATTGATAGAGATGACAACTTCCATTAGATGACAACTTACAAAGATACTTAACTTTCCACAGACCAAACTAACCAGGGCAGCCTAAACTACAAACTAAGTTGAACTAATAATTGTGCAAGGATCTTTTATTAGGCTCAGAATTGAGCTTCTCCATTTCTAAACAAGTAAATCTTTGAAGTGAAAATAAGCTTCTCTACATCCAGATTGTTGTTGCATTCCATATCACCAAAGTGGGGATAACACAATGATTTGAACATGAAGTTTCAAATGAAGGATTTGGCAAAGTACGCACAAAATGTCTCTTTAGAGCCCATCATATTTTGCATTTAGTTTCTTTCATTTTACACTGAAAATATGGGATGTATCTTTTAAGATACCTGCAAGCATGGAAAATACCCCAAATACAATAATAGTAAGGCATATCATTCAAAGAAAAACAGAGTTCAAACTTTACTACTTGCATTAGGTAGTTCCTCATATAGGAGTTTAGTACTTCTAAGACAGACTTTATATAAGTCACTACCAGGCCAAGTTACACTTCACACTTTAGAAGGATCGTATTAGTGAATTTGTAAATTTTAGCAATTGAAGCATGGATACCAAGAATCCTTATTTCACACTTTTATCTCTATATCCTTATTCATTCTTCTATCTATGTATGTGATTCTCAACCCTTGTTTCAGTGTTCTTCAACTAGATCTGTCCCATCTTTCTCTAACCCTTTAAACCCTTAGTCCTCAAATGCTAATACCCTTGAATCCTCAAAACATTTGCCTCACATAACAAATCCTGAATCTTGTTTCTTTATATTCTGCAGACTTGCTCCAGTGACAGAATGCAAGCAACATATTCCTCGGTGACAGCAAATCCAGAAGCCATAAACCTACAGCTTTTCCACACCCTAAACCCTAAAGCCTTTTTCTCCAGACAAAATATATACATTAAAACCCCTAATTTATTAAGACTTTAACTCATAAAAGCCACAAAAGTCACATTTCTCAAATCTGTCCAACGTCAGAAAAATAACAAACCAGCATTAGCTCCTCAGATGTAATATACTGAGTTAAGCAAAGAATAGTACTGTGGGAGTTTAAGCAATGACCTTAGCCGAGGAAGAATTCAGGTTGTTCAGGGATATCGGCTACTCAGTCAATGAAGGATAAGGTCTAGTGCCATATTAGCAAAGCTGTAGTTCTAAATTAGATTATGTATTTAAATTAATAAACTTACTCGTGCTGCACCCTTTTTATGAGCATGGTAGGTGGGTCCATCTTTGTACTCTCCATACCAGTAGTATGTACTGGATCTTTCATCGTATAACATGCCACCTCCATGAGCTTGAATAGGATTTCCTTCAGTATCCAACCAAATTCTCCCTGGATAATAGTAGTAGCTATCGTTTCCTGCATCCTTTAGTGGATTAATAGCGGTTTTCATATCTGGAAAGAAAACATGCCGAATCTGGAATTCTCATCAAGAAATTCATCAACCAGAGTGGTTGTTCGCTTTGGTCTCCGTTTAGCAGCACGTGGGGATCGTTTTCCCCTAGGAGGGGGAATTTGAATATTCTCCTCCTCCACCTGTTCAAGTTCCCGGACTAGTGGATGACGACTCATACGTAATTGTAATATCTCTGCTGACTTCATTTCTGCGGCTAACAAGAGAGTAGAGTTGAAGCAAAAGAAGAAACCCCACCAAGCTCCAAACAACAGCAGAAATTGAACATCTGCTCCCTACATTACAAGGGAAAGCTGTTGATTTCCTGTATTTGTTCCTCACCCTCATATTCTCTTCCTTTTCTATCTCCAAGATAATTCTGCAATTAAGAAAATCAAACCTATAAGGATCCAATAAAAATTGGACCAGTTATGAGCCACAATCATGCTAATCTACTCTATCTCTCAATTTCATCAAAAGTTAAAACACTACAAACAAACTCCATCCACCGGGACTATTGACCGGCAAGACTTAGATTCAGAATCAATAGCAACCAAGTCAAAACATAGTCAAAATGCAGATTTTCATGATTACCATAGGCGATTATCAACTCCAAATCAGAAAAACGACCATCTTGAAAGAACAATAAGTATAATTGACTTAAGTTTAATATTTACCTATACATTAAATTCAACGCAGCCATTTCATACTCAAATCAAGTACAGACAAACAGCAAATAGAAGTTCAATATCAATGCATACAAGCCTATTTCATCGTTATTATCGCCTCAGAAACCATCAAACTTTCATGTTATCAACTTTACAGTATAAAAGTCGCCCATATAGCAGATCCACAGACCATAAAAAAAAAAACTTAGCAGAAAAGAATTAATACCCAGAAAGGGGGGAAAAACTAACTAACCTGGCAAAAACTCTAGGAAAATTCAGAGTCCGAGTGCATCTCTGCTTTACCCTTTCTTTAAAGTTCCAAACAAAAAATCAAGCAAATGATAGTCTGATTATAGCAGGAAAAAAACCCAAAGTAGAACAGCCTCCAACAATCTTACTAAAGACCCAGAGAGATTGAAAAGAATTAAAGGAGTAAAATTTGAGAGGAAGAACAAGACAAAGTGGGGAGAAGTTGGGTAGTTTGTGTCTGGTTTGTTTAAAATAAGATTTAAAGACGTTTCTTCGAAGAAGAAGACTGTGACTTTTGAACAAAGATTTTTTTTCCCCTTTTTTTCTATTTTTCTCTCACTCGGTTCTATCTATGTTTTAGCAATCTGTTGTTCTTTTGTTCATATCTCTTTGGTGCTGAGTTTTGGAAAATGGAGTTTTATCTCTTTGATCTGATTTGTTTTTTTTTTTTTTCTTATGTCTTTGAGATACAGCATCTCATTTTATAGTGCTGAATGATTTTTATGGAAAAAAAAAATGGACTTTTTAAGATGAGATTAATTTATTATATATTGATGGTCTAAATTGATTTGTCTTTTCCATTTTTTTTAGAATATATTTATAATTTAGTTGATTTTTAATTCTAAATTATTCCAATCATATATAAAGTTAATAAATTTTAAGATCTACTAATTAATCAATGTTTATTTATAATCTATAGATGGTGGTCGTTCGGTCCTAAATTTTACCGTTCATTTGTAACGGTTCCTTGAGTCCAAATTTGACCTCCATTTTGTCGAAAAGTACTCCGAAGTATAAGAAAAACAGATCGAAAATGAGGAAACCGAAACGTTTATAAATTTAGATTCATTTGAGTTTGAGGATATTTTTCCTCCATTTTGGGTCACCGGATCCGAACTCAACGTGTTTAAAATGAGTATTTTTGTCATTTGGTGCAAAACGGTCAAATCGGTTTTGAAACAAACATGGTGATGACAAGCGGCATCGATAATTTTAAATATTTTAAATTTTAATAATAATAAAATATTGTTTTTATTATTTATTTTAAATTATTTTTATATTTAATAATACTAAAAAATCAAAATAATAATAAAATATCTGAGAGTGACAAAAAAAGTTCAATGTATAAAGTTCAGTTATTAAATTGAAAATTTTGAAAGTTGAGTGACCAAAATTGGAATGAGAAGATTGTTGAGTGGTGAACGGTGCATTTTACCATATTTTATTTAAATAAAGTTTCTTCATGCATAAATTATGATTTTTAGTTTGTATTTAATTGTATTTTTAATTGAATAGTAACTTTTTCACAATAATTAGCATTTATATCAAATGAATTATATAAAATGTAAATAAAAATAATTTAATACAATAAAAATATTTACTTTTGATTAACTAATCAGGACTTTGTCCATTTTAGGAAAGGAAAAAATTTTAATACATGGATGTGTAAACTAACGTTTACACGTACTTTTTAGTTTTAGATGTTAGGGTTTTAGTTTAAGGTTTAAAGTTTACAGGTTTAGAATTTAAGGTTAGTGTTTAGAATTTAGTGTATAGAGTTTAAGGTTTAGGGTTTAGTTTTTTAGGGTTATGATTAGAAATTTAGGACTTAAATTTTTATAGTGCAAATACACAGTCTTTTGTAAAATTAGTTTTACCCAACCTGTAAAGTTTTACCCTTTAGGAAATTGAAATTATTATATAATTTTTAATTTTAGAAAATAAATAAATTTAGTGTTGGTTACAAATGATGTGTAATCATCAACAGATTATCGGTTAACTGAGAACTGCTTTAAGTTATTTTTTTGGTAGTAGGGTTATTTATGTCTTGAGTAAATTACACAGACCACACTTAATTATCTTTTGACTCATATTTTGATCAATTAACTTTTAAAATTTTTAATTTAATAGCTAGAATTTTGAATTGTTCTTGTTTTAGTCACTCTGAATTATTTTATTATTATTTTATATGACATAACATATTTTATTATTATTATTATTAAAATATAAAAATTATTTAAAATATAATAAAAATATTTTTTATTATTAAATAAAAATAATTATATTTTATATCCAAATCCACCCAAACCCTAAACCTCAAATTATAACACCACATTTTCCATCCATGTCGATCCCTATCACCAAATCAACCCCAGTTACAAACAGAACAATCACTCTAAACTTCCAAAATCAAATGCTTAGCAAGTTCAAATTTTGCATAAACCCATCATATATAGCCTCTTATAAAGTTATAATAAGTTTAAACAACAATTCTTCCATGGCTTTCGGTACAACAACTTGAAAACCAATTAAAACAAAAAAGCACCTATAGTTTTTCCTTCTTTTACATAAGGCTCGATGATTAGTTCAATTTTTTTTTTTTATAAAGGCAAGATACCTGAATTAAACTCATGTCCTCATTAGCCAAAATCTCATTTTCACTCTCCAGATTCTTCAACCCTTGTCTAAACAAAGATGACTCGATAGGCGATAGTAACCCTGTAAAATTCACATTCATGATTTGATCAAACTATGGGTACTTTCCAATTTTCAAAAACTTCAAAGAACTAAGACAATAAATAAAAATGGAAAATAAAAAAAGGCTATTAACCTTAAAAAAAAACTTCAAACAATTTGAGAGGAGCGGTTTGGGATGGACATCAGGGAGGAAGATAGTGGAATTGTAATGTGAGGTTTAGGGTTTGGGTGAATTTGTGTATAAAATATAGTTGTTTTTTATTTAATAATAAATATATATTTTATTTTAAATCACTTTTATATTTTAATAATAATAAAATATTCCATATCATATAAAATATTAATAAAATGATTTAGAGTGATTAAAACATGAACAATTCAAAAGTTCAGTTATTAAATTGAAAATTTTAAAAGTTGAGTGACCAAAATAAGAGTGAGAAGATAATTGAGTGATGATATGTGTATTTTACCCTTATTTCTTTAGGTGAATAATATTTGTAGGAGATAAAATGAGAATATAGTAACATAAGAATTAAAAAATTAATAAAATAATTTTAAAAATATGTACTATTTTTTTTCAAACTCACTCATCTTATTATCAATTTTATGACTCAAATCCTAAAATTAAATCAAAGGGTAAAATCTTATTTACCACTAAACCAACAACGTCCTTAAAAATATTTATATCACCAAAAGAAAACTTTAAGGTACATGATCGATTCATTATTATCAATATAGAAAATTATAATTATGCAATCTTTGTGAACATTGAATCTTAGTTTAATTTAAGAAAAAATCATTATTTTCTATAACAATCGGAATTTAACTCAATGATTGACTAATTTGGACCAAATACTCTGCATAGGTACACTATAAAGGCGACCCTCCCAACCCAGTTGTTCTATGCATAACCTCAAAATTTGGACCATTGACCTTGTTTAAAGGATCAAATACCTCATCTCACTAGACCAACTAATTGTTCATAAAAAATAATTATTCCTTTAAAGCAACGTTAAAAACTACGCGTAATATCTCAATTAAAGATTAATGCACGTTTAATCGTGTTTAAATTCATAATTTATAAAAACATTATAATAACCATGTACTACTTGAATTAAATTTTAATTTTTTTGACAAATCTTAATTTCAATCTTAATTTTATTTAGAGTGAAGAAAAAAGAAAGTGAGACTCTAAAGAAAAGAATGGGTGTTATTATTGAATTTAGGATTTATGACTTAAAAAATATAAAAGAATAAAGATTAACAGCTTGGTCAATGGACTCTGAATTAAAGTTCAGTTTAGAATTATTAGGAAGCTGTTCATAATAGGGTTTGTTGAAATATAGTTGTTACTTGTTAAGATGCCAAGCATCCATTGGGATATCAACAAATGAAGCGTTTGATGAATTAGAACAGTCCAACCATACGTAGGGAAAGACAACATTAAGCTTCATTTCAGAACAAATTAAATGATTTCAGTGGTAGGTCGAAATGCGGACTACTTGACACATGACAGCCTAAACGCCTCCATAACATGCCATTTGTACTCTAGTTGACCAAATTTTAGCACCAAACATTGGCTTTATTAGGTATTACTACATCATGCACTGCCAACCTTAATTCAATTATTTTTAAAATAAATTATTTAATAAATTAAAATTTATTTCTCAACATGTATTCTTTTATTTATAATTTTCGTTGTAATATGCTGTTACAAGAGGCAATCAACAGTTTTGAATAGAAGATCATAATAATAATAAGTATAAATTATAAATGTATCTGTTTATTTGTATAAATTGTAACCGGCGATTTTACTTTATAAAATACAAATTCTAAATTCCTAACTCTAATACCTTAAAACCTAAACCATAAATCTTAAACTCTAAATTTTAAACACTAACCAAAAATTCTAAATCCTGCAACTAAAATCTCTAAACTAAACTCCAACCTCAACACATATTGTGTATCAAATTTTTTCTCTTTTCTATAAAAAAAAACCTATCACATTATTTGAGTAATTTCTCCTTTCTGTTTTTATTTGCCACGTATCAAAAAGTTAAAAAAATTAATTTATATATATCAAAATACTAACAACAACTGTTTTATCTTTTCTTGTCAGATATGAAAAATAAAAGAAACACTTACTAAAATGTTGATATTATTTATTTTTTCTTTCTTTGCCAATAAAATGTTGGCATCAATTATTTGTCTTTCTTTGACATATTATAAAAAAATAACTTACTTATCCTTATTGGAACATTATTCTTAACCCTGTTTTAAAAACGCTTAATAGTTAAAAAAACTCAATATATATATATATATATATATATATATATATATATATATATATTTAAATTTAATACCTAATGTTTTTCTGGCTATTTTAGTCACCAACCTTTTATTTTGCAATTTAGATTAAAATTTTCCAACGGTCATTAATTTTTTTTGTAATTTTATAAAAATACGACACGTGGTATGTCTTATTTATTTAATTTTAATTTTTTTTAAATATACTTTTTAAAAAATTAGTTTATTTTAATCAAATCTTCAAATCACATCTCTCTTATCATCTGACATCCCCACACGTCGGCAGCTTACCATTCACCACCCAAATGCTGTGTAATTCACCGTTTAATATTTTTCACCCTCTAACCGTCGATTAAAAGTTCAATTGATTTTTTTATTGTTTAGATGTTCGTTGACGAAACAATCAACGGTTCATTCGCTGATCTTCAACGACAAAATAACAAAAGTTTTAGTCATGAGAGTAGAGAAATTTAGTGATATCCGATTTGAGTTTGGAGAGTTTTAGAGAAATTAAAAATGTTAAGTTTTTAATAAAATTAAAGATTTTTTATTTTTAAAAAATTAAAAATTAACAAAAATACTAGAAATATACTACGTGTCGTGTTTTTATTAGATAACGAATTTTTTTACCGTTTGTCACGATAAAACTTTATTTAAATTATAAAATAAAGCGTTAGACACTAAAATAATCTGAAAAAACGTTTGCACTAAACTAAAAAAAGAATATAAGTTGGGCACACTTTTAATTGTTAAACTTTATATTAATAATTTTTAATTTTCTTTAAATAACATAGCTGGTGTCGAATTTCACATGTTTAAGTAATCAATCCCGATTCACGATGAATAAAGGGATAAATCAATACGGATGGCAATAGAATACTGTAAATGATATTGGATAAATCTTAATTGTTATACATTGGGTGGTTAAACAGACAAAGTAATTAATTTCCTTAATTATAATTTATAATGAACCCCGAAAGCTGATCAATTTCATTCTCAAAAGCATGCATCCAGAAGGCAACAACAGCAGAGGGCTGCTAAGCTGCAGGAGAAATTAAACAACACAAAATTCATGAGAACTCTTCAAATCCGATTAGCATGCATAAAAACACCATTTGAACAAAGAAAATAATATACAATCAACCAAACAAAGGATTTTTTGGTTTGATCTTAGACAAACTCGACCTTCACAAACATATAATCAATACAAGAGAAAGAGAACAGGTTTTACCATCCTTTAAGGAAGCTGGTTTCCTTCTGCTGCTGTCTTGGCGGAGGTGCGCCGTACTGTGGTGGGGGGTAGGGATAAGCTTCAACCGGATACCCCGGCGCCGGCGGTGGATATGCATCTTTGGGAGGATACCCTGCAAAAAAAAACCGAATTTATATCATAATTATCAATAACAAAAAAGAATCACATCAAATACTATAAAATCAAAACCAAGAGTTAAAAACAAATACCTTGAGAAGGAGGAGCACCAACAGGAGGCTGCTGCTGAGTGTAATAACTCATCTTTGTTACTTTCAGCTCCTTTCGTTTTCCAAACAGATTTCTGGGTTTTCAAAGAAGATAATATTTTGATCAAAACAAGAAAACAAACTCTGGGTTTCCTGAGGAACAGAGGATGGTTTTATATAGGTAGCAAAATAAGTCGGTAAAAACAGCTCATCAAAATTCCCAGATTTTAAAGTTAAACCACCGCGCAAGTAAAGTGAAGGGAATTGGAAAGTTATAATGATTTAACGTGGTTGAAGGTGTAGATTCCAAATTCCAGTTTCACCTACAAAGTTGTATTCCATATTCATTTTGCAGTGCAGGCAGCAGTGCAGAGGGAACATTTACTTGCCTTTCCATCCAATTAGTCAAAATGCATTATTGATTACTGTCGGAGAATATGTATTTCACATCAGCAGCAGCAGGAATCCATTAACTCGATATTACTCATTGAATTTTTTGATGTGAAAATGTGCCTTTTTCGTCTCTATATTGTGTTTTACAATTCATTTTAGATTTTGAATTTCCTCAGGTAGACTTGGTAGTTTCACATAATCTCACCGGTTTAATACGTTTAATAAAAATAAAAATTAAGTGAAAAAAATTAATTTAATCTCACCGGTTAGAATAATTAGCTTGTACTTAATAAAAAACAAAACTGATTGAATAAACCAAGATTTAGTTCAACTGAACCCTAATGGTCACCCCTACAATAATCCCTGAATTTTTTTATTGTCAAGAAGCAGGATAGATATGGAAAATCAGTTACATTTTAAATTCTAAAGTTGCAAATATCAAAATATACAAGTTTATGTGAACAATAACGGTAAAAAGGTTCCCTGCCTAATGAATTGAGAGACAACATTGGCACCATGGTCAGTCATCCAAAACCTTCGCCAATCAAACCACAAAACGGCGAATGCAATGTCAGTTTTGAATTTCCCACCATCTTTCAACTGTAGTGCCTTCAATCTACAATCAACAATGAGCTACTTTTCTACAACCAAAGAAACCAACGACGAGGTCTTGCAGAAGCACTGCCCAAACTACTTCTGGGTGTCACAGTGATCCTCTCGGCATTGGCAGCTGCCCATCTACTGAAATCGGGCGAAGAAACAAGTTCTTCAACAGCCCTTTTTGTGGAGTCTCTGGTGAACTTCTCCCACTCACCTTTGGAAAATTTTCTCCTCTCTGGAGTCTTGTGAATAATGGAAGGGAAAGAGTCCATATCCGACAACCGACTTGAAGATGTCTTGTTAGTTCCTGAAGGAGTGGACATGAAAAGCACCAATTGTTTTCTTACATAGTCAATCCGCAAATGACTGAACTTTCCTTTCATTACATATATAAAAGGATCAAAATTGTGGACCAAACCTTGTAGAGAAGTATTGCATGAAGCCAGGTGAAAGTGGTTAGACCGCCGCTTAAGGAAATTAGAGTTTTCGGGGCTCTCGTACTTATACTCGTCACGAGAATATCGATCAGGTGACAAATCAGGAATTTGAGTTTTTCTTCCGATGGCTTTGGCTAACTTAAACAACTTCCTGCAGAAGTAATCCCCTTAATGTTATGCAATGCAATCTAACAGGAACAGAACAGAAGATGAAAGCCATGCAGAAACTTCTTCTGATGGAATGACAGAGGTGACACTGTTAACAGTAGGAAAAGAAAAACATACTTGCCCACACGGCGCAGGAATTTCAACCGAGTGACTTTACGCAATATGGATGAGAGGATTAACCCAGATAAAAATGTCTCTGCAGCAAGGAGGGGATCCATAGAACTCTGCAAACATGGAATAAATTACAAGTCTAGCAAAGACTGAAACTATAATTAACCACTGGTCAAGGATACTTCAATTGAATTCAAGAAAAGTACAGAGATTCGTTTAGGGATACAACCTGAAGCATCATGATAGCACCCACTATTCGGATGGACCAAGCAACAAAGTAAGATGTGCTTATGTCAATTGATCCATCTTCAGTCAGGACAAGTTTGCGTACAACCCAGAAACCCAGCCAAGCTCCAGCCAGAACAAGAAAACCCAGAAGAAATATAGCCAACTGAAATTTGAACATGAAAGGCAGTTCAGTGTATTATCAGGAAATATTTGCAAAGCTTATCACCAGCTACCACATCCAATGATATAAATTTAAACCACTGAACCATAAAATACTGTCAGACATGTAAAATTTAGCTCCAAGCAATTCTAGTTTATGAGTTAAAATGAAGCAAAAAATGTCATATTCAAACATTGAACCAAGATAAGTATAAACAGAAACTCTAGTATAAAGACGAAGAAATCAGAAAACTGCAAAATGAAGTAACAAATCTAAGGTATTTTGCAAATCAAGTATTAGTTCTGAATATTTGCATTTTTTGGGGAGTTAAAAAAACACATGGATAGTTTTGCTACTTTTAATTACCATTTCATTTTTCATAATAATAACATATGATTTCAATTTGACAGCTAAGATAAATGGATCTGTTAAGTCAGCTACCAAGTTCCATCATTCATGTCTCACTTGTTATCCAATCAAATTTACATCGTCTCATCCAACATGAACAAAGAGTTTGATAACTATAATAATTAATAGCAGAAACATAATAGAGGTTATGCTCTGCATCATAGAGACATATGGAGCAAGCTAACAACAATTTTTGTAGAAAACTTACAGGATTATACATGTCTTCAGTGATACCCAGTTCTGAAAGTACTGAATGCAGCAATTGAGGTATATAGCGGAGAAGAAAAGATCCCAAACCAAGCTAAAACAATGACAAAAACCATATGTGAGAAGAATTAAAAGAGAATACATGCATACACATAGATGCAAGCGTACGGAAATATACCCACCAGAGATGAATATATAACAATAGCCAGCGAGTTCTTCCGTCCAGTTGGGAGAAGCTTCATTCCCTATCAAACATGAGAATATTAATCATATCAGATATTGATAGCTCAACAGACAACAACAGCTAGTGCAAATTGAGGAACTTTCAAGTATTCATAAACCAAATTATTTACCTGAAACAGGACGATCAATACCACAAGGATGACCCCAATTGCCATCGCACTGCTGTAGTAAAATACTAAAGACTGGCTTAGGGTATATGCCACACTCCACAACACAATGCCCACTATTAAAAAGACTATACGATATGCGAAAAATTCTGCCCCCAAAAAAAAAAAAAAAGAAAAGGGAAATGAACAAAGGTAGATAAACAAGCTCCGATTGTCAATACATAAAGCAACAAGGGTAGAAGGATCACAAACTTACCCTCTTCAATAGACACTTCAAGGGTCTGTGTTGATGAACTGGTCATCCTTATATCTAAGAGCTTGTGATCGAAAGGAGACATCGGTTTAGCCCATAAACCGTTTGAAACCTTCTCCCACTTGCCTTGAGGGCACATCCCAATCCCAAGTGAAGCATTCCTACAAAACTAAGATATCAGTCTCAAGCCAAAGTTGCTTTCCAATTGGAAATAGAGTTTTTGTTAGCGTTCAACCAAAAGAAAGCCTGTTTTTCAAATGAATTTATGGCTGAATTCAACAATGTATTTATGCGAAACAGCTTACCTATGGAAGCAAACTTCAACATGGGGTCTGCGTAGGGTGGAATTCCCCTGTGAAACCTTCACCTTGACTGAATGAGCAAATTTCTTGAGATTCCTAAACCTAGACAAACCATCAATGTAAACTCTTTCACAAACAACTCTAGTTCCAGGCTTTAAACCAGGGGAGTTTTCTACTTGTATGCCAGGAGTTAAGTGCAATGTCTTATTGAACTCCCCAACAGCTGCAGAAATAAAAGAACAAAAAAAATCAAAATTTAAGAATTTTCAACTATTAAGACATCGTTACGAGCAATTACAAAAAAAGAAATGAAAATCAGAGAAACCCAACAAGCTAAACCGACAAGAATTTAAAATTTTGTTCCTTAGTCATTCAATTTGATCAAAAATATAATTCTTTAACCACTAAAAGGCAAAACAAAACCCTAATTCATGGAAATTAGGGTGTTAACATAATACAAAAAAAGGTAAAGAAGAAAAAGAAGGGAGAGAGCACCCAAAGAAGGCTTGTCGGCAGTTGCAAGGGAGGAAAAACTTGAAACAACGACGAAGATAAGGTAGAGAAGCAAAGCAGAGCTCCGGTCCCGTTTCCCGGTACCCATTGTTGAGTCGGGAGTTGAGAGATTGAAGAAAGCATAGACAGAGATTTGAAAATAACCCATTGGTGGTGGGAGAAGATCAACCCGTCTTCTAATGGCGGTTAAAAGTTGGGACCAGCCCATACGCCCAATCTTCAACGACAACACGAAAAGGGGTAAATTAAATAGATCCGAACAAACATAAATTAAACAAGGTGTTTCCACTTCCAGTAGACTTAACTGATCAATTACCTCCTAAATTATAATTTCTTTTTCGTTCTGATATTTTAAACATTTTTTTAGGAGTAGTAGCTAAATTTACCTTTCAATTTATGCTTGGAATCGTCGATAATGATTAAGGGTGGTTTATTTTGACTCAAGTTTTAATTAGTAATTAAATTAAATTTTATTGTAATTTTAGTGATTGAAAATTACTTAAGAATTATGATTTAGATATTTTATTGAATAAAGTTTCTTCGTCATAAGTATTTGGGAGAATAAATATAGGCTATGTTTAATTTTTTGAATTGTGAGAATTTAAGAGAATTACTTTGGATATATGTAATTACTTTTAGGATCTCTGCAATTATTTGTCGCTAGAGTATTGTAGGGACATTGGAAAGAGTGCTTTAGTTCCATTGGGTTCTAGAATATGTACGTGAAAATAGATTATGCTGAACCACCTTAAATCTTGGTTATTAAGTATTTGGGAGAATAAATATAGGCTATGTTTAATTTTTTGAATTGTGAGAATTTAAGAGAATTACTTTAGATAGATGTAATCACTTTTAAGATCTCTGCAATTATTTGTCGCTAGAGTATTGTAGAGACATTGGAAAGAGTGCTTTAGTTCCATTGAGTTCTAGAATATGTACGTGAAAATAGATTATGTTGAATCACCTTAAATCTTGTCTCGTGTATATATCTTAGCATATGATGTTATTACTTTAGTTATTTTACAGCATACTAAATTCTTAACCTTGTTCGATAGTAGTTGCATTGCATTTTGTAAGGGCTTCACGAGATCAAATAAAATCAAAAGTAATTGTATGGGAGATCTCCAAACTATGACTTCCCTTCTAAATTAATCTATAAACTTTAAATCATTTTATTTTGGCTAAATGGTCAAATTTGTTCATGTAGTAATCTAAAATCAATAATGTTCTCTCTACTTATTTTTTGTAATTTTGCCGTCAAAATCAGCCAATTGCAACAATGTTGTCCTTTGATCAATTTTGACCGTTAAATGCTGACGTGGCAGTTAACGGTGCTGACAGAACAATTTTGCCCTCGAAGTCATTAATTGCAACAATTTTACCATTGGTTTATTTAGTTTTTTTAATAAAATTGGATAAATAATATGGTTTTTCAAGTTAAACTTTAACAAACAGAATATATGAAAAATCGATTAACAAATTGATGTAAATATCCATTGGGTCCTTGGTAATTTCTATTTTCAATAATTTTTTGGATACCTTATTTATTTTTATTAAGTTTACAGATTTTTTTAAAAAAAATGAAGAATATTTTAATTTTTTGTGAGAGTTCTCACTTTGCTTATTTTTAAAATTACCAAGGACCCAAATGATATTTACATTAATTTGTTAATGATTTTTCATATATTCTGTTTGTTAAAGTTTAACTCAAAATATCAAATTATTTGTCCAATTTTATTCAAAAACTAAATAAACCAAGGGTCAAATTGCTATAATTAATGACTTCGAGAGAAAAGTTGCATGAATGACTTCGAAGGTAAATTGCTCTGTCAGTACTGTTAACTGCCACGTCAGCACTTAAAAGTCAAAATCGGACAAAAGATAATATTGTTATAATTTGCTGACTTTGAAGGCAAAATTACAAGAAAAAAATAAGAACAATACTGTTACTTTCGTATTACTACATAGGCAAATTTAACCCTTTAGCCTTTTATTTTAATTCTTAAATTATTAATATCATTCTAATTAAATCTTTCAGTCATTCTATCCTTACCTTTTCATTAATGACACGTGTCAGTGATCAGAGGTAACATTGAGAAATGGGAGATTGATTATAATCGGAACGTAGGAAGGTGCAGTATTACTTAGGGCCCGTTCACCTTCGCTGGTAGAAGATCATTGGCGATGAAAAATAGGCGTTGAGGACTAGATTCAAACGCAAAAATACGGTAAAAAAGCAAACGTAGGATGTTCAGCGACGCTTTTTCGTTTGGCTCAATTTTCTTCCAAATGCCGCCCTAAACGCGTTATTTAACGAGCCCTTAGATGGAACTTTGAAGAATATTTGATGGTTTGGTTTGTCATGTGCTTGAAATGCCGGTTACAAGCAGGTTCTAGTTGAAAGTGACCGTAAGGCTGAGGTGCAATTAATCAACAATGAATGTGGATCAGCTTGGTGAGAAGCATAAAAGAATTCTCTTACAGACAATGGAGAGTTGAATTTGCACATATTTAAGCAAAAATGTAAAATTCAAGTATCAATTTACTTCTCTAAATCCGTAAGAATAGATGTTTAAAGGATAAACTATTTGAATAGTTACTTATGTTTAGAGTTTGTATACTTTTGGTCATAAATTTTTAAATTTGACTGTTATGGTCACTTACGTTTTCGATCACTATATTTATGGTCATTAGAACGTTTGTTGTTGTTAAACGTTAACGGGAGGCTTATCTGACACTTTAAAAGAATGATAAATTACACTGTTACTTTCACTCTTATTTTGACAATTGAAATAAAAATAATTTGTATAATTACTCATTTAATTCTTCATATTTATATTTTTTTATTTCTTCTCTCATCCACCATCTTCTATATTCTTCTTCATCTAACTCGATCCCTAATTTTTTACTATATTAATCCTCAATTCACACCGTATATTATACAAAAAATTGTAAATATAAAGAATTAAATATACTATGTCAATTATTTTATACGGTGTTTGAACCTTATAGAAATGGATTCGGTTTTCTTTGGTATATAATCTGAGAGACAAAAGGTGAAGTGTACAAGACTGTCAGTATTCAACTGTAGCTTTTATGGTCAAGGAGTATCCGTGCCTAAGTACAATACTCACATTGGAGACGATTTGCAATGCTGACCTTATTTGCTCGGTGCAGCATCCTTCAGCTTGAAGGATGTTGGGACTGTCAGATGGAAGGACATGTTCTAGAGGGTAGCTTCGGTTGGAGTGAAGCTTAAGAGCACTGTTGCCACTTCCCTTCAATACGACTGTTTTATGGACTCCTCCAAGCAATTCTTTGTAATCCGTGACTCCGCATTCTCCGGCAAAGACCCCCAACGAATGTACATGTACCTAAAGGAGAGCAAGTTGTATTATATACCAATACCCGATGAGTGATGAGTCATCTGAAACATGAAGTACTTCAGCAGGAATACCTTAAAGCTTGAGCTCGAGAAGCCAAAACAGGGATTACATTCAACGTGGTGCCATTTTGACAATAGATAGCAATAGCATTGCATCTAAGGGCCAGAATACTGAATTCTTATCAACTTCCGAAGCTCCTTAATTGGGGGAACCTGTGAATAGAAACAAGCATTCGAGGAGAAATGAATAAGGCTGTGAATGTTGTGGAAACATGAAAACTGAAAATTGATTACCAGTTCAGGGTCCTTCACATTGAATGCATTGCAATGAACAGTGGATCGAGATTCATCTTCCAAAACAATTTCTCCGTTTTCATCATTAACAGAAGTAGTCCGTCGAACCAAAGTTTTCTTTAAATCCCCGATTCACATTTAATCGTTCATTTTTTACCATATGCATTTATATGTTCCGTCAATTAATTTTGTTTAGTAGAAAAAAAAAATACATACAATGTGAATTGAAAATTAATATAGTAGAAAATTATAGATTGGGTTAGATGGATAAGAATATGGAAAATGGTAGAGGAGAGAAGAAATAAAAAAATTATAAATATGAAAGATTAAATGTGTAATTATACACATTATTTTTATTTTAATAGATAAAATAAAAATGAAATAATAGTTTAGGGACTATTTAAGTAATTTATCATTTTTTTTATTGTGCTATATCATTAACGTTTAACAGTGACAAAAGTTTCAATGATCATAAATTTACAGATAAAAAATATAAATAATTATAATGGTCAAATTTAAAAATTAATGACAAAAAAGTGTACAAAATCTAAAAGTGGGTAATTCTTACAATTTCCTTGGGGTATGGATAGCATTACAAAACAAAAGGAAGAAGAAAGCAGAATACAATAATATGGTTTGGTTAAGAGCCGAATTCAAGAACTGAAAGTTGAAGGGGCCCTGTGTCAGAGAGTCACATGAGGGAGGCCCATAGCAATGGCTTGAACCGTCACTGTGTCTGCAGGTAGCTCCTACAAATGTTATCTTCACCTTCAGAAATGGGTACCACCTGCAATTTCAAACTCAAATTGCCCTCTTCACATTCACTATAATAAAATACGTGACAGAAAACTAACCAATTATGATTTCAAATAATGAAAAAAATAACCTTTGAGATTTTTGTTAAGTTATCTACTTGCCAGTTGCCACCTATTTTGGATGTTTGCCTAAGAATAGAATACGACGAATAATTATTAGTTTATCAATAATTTTAAGATATACGGCACCAAGCTAGCAATTCAAGCCTTAAATCAAGGCTTTTTTTTACCCAAAACTCTTTATTTTGTATTTAATAAACATCCAAATTCCATTAAGAATTAATAGCATCCATTGTTACAGTTTATGTAGAATATCAAGCTAATCAAGCCCAATTTTTATACATTTCAGCAACCTAAGCCTGAGAGTAAAGGCGGCCAGTTCCATGGGCTCCAAAATAAGGGGCACTTGTTGGGTCTTTTGGTCCATTTCCATTCAACCAGATCTTTTAGAGAGAGAAGATGCAAAATGAAAGCGTCCTCGAATCACGTGCATGCCCATCTCGTCCTCCTTTTCCTTGTTCATTGCGAAGTTTTAAACGGTGAGGACAGAGACAACACTTGCCCTATAGCTTCAAAAAAAATAAAACAAGACAACAATTAGTTTTTGGGAGTTTTAATTTTAGATTTAAATTTTAATCTTTAAATCTATTATATACTTATTTACTAATGGCATTAAAAGTTTAATACAACTTTAGATTTGACAAGTTCATGTTTTCATGCTTATTTCTACTGAATATTAAGTATATATTCGTAATGTATGTAGTTCTTGTCACTATCAATTACATGGCAAATGAAATCTAAATCCTCATGTGAAGCATAAGACAATTTAAGTTTAGAGTACAAAACATTCGATTGAAACTGTTAAATATATTTTTTTCAGACTAAAACAATATAAATGAAATTTTACACGGCACAAATTAAACGAGAATAAAAAAGATGACATGTCTTCTTTCTTGGAGAAGTTTCCCAACAAATGCTCTTATTAGTCTATATAATCTATTAATGAGGCTTGAACTATCGGATTCGACGATGAAATTATTTCAATTCACTCAAAACACTAGCTAGAATGGCTCCAAGTGGAATTTGACATAGCTTCCTCGACTCGAATTGTATACTTTTTCACATTTTATTTTATTTTAAAATATCATATTAGTATAATATTTAGATTTAATTTAATAGTATATTTGTAATCATTAATTATTTACGAAAAAAATCTAAAAAAGACTTTTTGACAAAATCTTTCCACTGTTCAACTCTCAATAAGTACAAAGCTCATCGGACAATTAAATTTTGGCCGGAAAGAAAAAAAAAATACCATTAACGGAAATAACGGATAATTAGTCCAACGTAGATTCCTAGTGCTCTCTAAACTGTTGGCACAGGTTTCACGTGACAAACTCCAACGTGTCGTTTAAATGCTATTCATCTCTGTTTTAAGCCCGCGCATTTTAGCATCCCCGGCGCATCCAAACCGATTCCCTTCACTTGTAAGGCAAAAATCGAACACACTTTAAAACAGTGTCCCAGTTTCTGTTTCTTCCTTAATTACCCAACCAAATTTGGAGGGCATCCCATTTTTCTGAGCTACCAAACACATAAACCTCAAAACCCAGTTCTCTTAAATTCTAGTAATTTTTTTTTAAAGAAATGGTGTCTCCTGAGTTTTCTCATCCTCAATCTTCTTCTCCCACGGCTAAACCTCGGAACCGATCGTTTTGGTGTCTTCCCGATGTCTGTCTTGTCTTGGGTAGTGCTTTTCTTGCTCTTCTGTTAGTATGGTCGTTTTGGTCGTTTTTCACTCCAACACCAAACTTCCAATCCCCCGTAACCGAGCCATCGTCGAAGTCGAAGAGCTCAGTGGACTGCTCGGAAAGTGGGTTCGGAGTTAACTTAAAATCCGACCCCAAAGATCCGATCTTTTACGACGATCCGGAGATGAGTTACTCCATTGAAAAGCCGGTGAGAGATTGGGATGAAAAACGCCAAGAGTGGTTGAAGCATCACCCTTCTTTCGCCGCCGGAGCACGTGAAAGAATCGTTCTTGTAACTGGGTCCCAGCCAAAGCCATGTAAGAATCCCATCGGAGATCATTTACTCTTGCGTTTCTTCAAGAACAAGGTCGATTACAGTAGAATCCATGGCTACGACATTTTTTACAACAACTTGTTATTACACCCCAAAATGGGTTTCTTTTGGGCAAAATTACCGGTCGTTAAAGCAGCCATGTTGGCTCACCCTGAAGCCGAGTGGATCTGGTGGGTCGACTCGGACGCATTGTTTACAGACATGGAGTTTAAGTTACCTTTAGAAAGGTACAAAAACCACAACTTGGTTGTCCATGGTTGGCCTAAGTTGATTTATGACAGTAAAAGTTGGACCAGTTTAAATGCTGGGGTTTTTCTGATTAGGAATTGCCAATGGTCTATGGATTTGATTAATACTTGGTCTAGCATGGGTCCAATTAGTAAGGACTATGAAAAGTGGGGTGAGATTCAACGATCAACATTCAAAGATAAGCTTTTCCCGGACTCAGATGATCAATCGGCTCTGATTTACTTGCTTTACACAGAGAAAGAGAAATATTATGACCATATTTATTTAGAAGGAGAATTTTATTTGGAAGGGTATTGGGTTGAGATCATCGGAGGGTACGAAAACACGACGGAGAGGTACTTGGAGATCGAGAGAGGGGCACCGAAGTTAAGGAGGAGACATGCTGAGAAAGTGAGTGAGCAATACGCTGCATTTAGGGAAGAGTTCCTGAAGGAAGCTGGGAACGGGAGTTGGAGGAGGCCGTTGATCACTCATTTCACCGGTTGTCAGCCGTGCAGCGGCGACTTTAATCAGATGTATGCCGGGGAGTCTTGTTGGGAAGGGATGGTTAAAGCTTTGAACTTTGCTGATAATCAGGTGTTGCGCAAGTATGGGTTCATGCACCCGGATCTACATGATTCCTCCACTGTCACTGAAGTCCCCTTTGATTACCCTGCTGATGAAGGTCCATGGTAAAACAAAACAGAGACATCAAAAGGTATGGTTTTTCATCATTTTATTACCATGTAAAAGTGCTTCTTTGCTTTTTAATTCTTTATTTTATGTTGGGTAGGTGGGAGATTAAGGGTACTAAAAGGATGGTTTTTTGGTGGTATTTAAGGCTACAAAAATTCTTTTGAATTAGGTAGAATTTTTATGTTGGGAACTACTTGGATTCAATGTCACCTGTCCTTTTGTATCAAGTATCTACAGTGTTTCTAACTGCTGATAGTTATGAATCTGGTTTAGAAACAATGATTTATTTTCTCAAAAATGGGAATTCATTAATCTTTCACATTAACTAATTTTTGTGTTAAGATGTTTTAATTTAGCTGAAGCTAATGAAGTTTCTTTCGTAAAGCAGAGAAGATAATAGCTAGAGTGAACCGAGGCGCGAATTCTGCAGCATTGATGGCAGGACTCCGCTCATCCTTTCTGGTTTATAAGGCAATCGAGAATATATGGCTGGAAACAAATATTGTCCTTAAACTAGAGGCACCATCAAGCAGAAGTTGCTACTGGAAGTGCTATGTATTGATTTTGAGTAATATATATTTACACACACATATATATATATAAAGATCTTTATTGTACCGATATAATTTGGTCGAATAACAGCTTTCTTAGTATGATTTTGTAGCATGAAACCTTCATTGATTTTTAATATTAAAACTGTAATATTGGCTCTGAAAACATTTTTCAAAAGCAGAACATGAAATTTTTAACTTCAGCCTTTGAATTGAAAATTGCTTTTCAAAGATTTTTTTTGGTTGCAAAATTTATGTGTTCAGCATAAAAACACTTTTTAT
Organism: Hibiscus mutabilis; assembly: GCA_019671005.1. Lineage (NCBI taxonomy): Eukaryota > Viridiplantae > Streptophyta > Magnoliopsida > Malvales > Malvaceae > Hibiscus > Hibiscus mutabilis. The sequence continues at coordinate 88,811,106 of CM033711.1, read as the reverse complement.
AAGCAACGGTGAACAAGGCCACATTCATGTCAGAAATACATGCGATATTCTCCACTTTTACAGTTCTTTTTACTTGCAGTACATGATTTAACCTCTTTCTTGTACTTGCAATAAAACAAGTTCTGCATAAGGCAAAATAGCAACTCAGGTGTTGCAATGAGTCACAGAAATCCATCTAACATGGCAAAACATTCCTTAGGATTGTACTCTGGAGCTGTATGACCTGCTCCCTGCAAAACCCCCAATTCCATTACATGTTATTTTCTTCGAAAATCATCTGTCAATTAAATAATTTTTCATTCACAACTATATGAACTCTTGCCTTTACAGTTGCAAATGTCAAGTCATTTCCGTATTTTCTCGAGTATCTGTAAGAACCAAAGCATCATAAAAATGAATAAGCTCGTATACATATGCGAAACAAAATCCATTTAGAGCCTTACCCTCCAACTTGACCATCAACAAACCATGGCCTCCAAGCATCGACAATAGAGAGATTCAGGGACTTGATCCATGATTCGGTCCCCACGTATGGAACAGCTAGGTCATGATCACCACTGTAAAGAAATTAAGATTCAGTTCTACCTTTTCATACACATAAGAAATCGGACAGTGAGAGCGGTAAGCAAGCAAAAGTGTAACCTGTATATTAGAGCTCGGTAACCTCTTTTATTGAGATGAAGATGATGGCTTAGAGTACTCTGAACATCATAGTCATAATCCATGCTTTTGTTACACCTTACCCATACTTCGATTGTTCCCTGGTAAACAACATCACATTACATTAAATTGTAACACAGTTATGTTATTTGTTTTTGTTGTTGGTGTAAACGTTTTTATCGTCGGAGTAAAGCTTCAATTCTTACCTTTCTGGTACGGAGTGCTTTCTGGACACTGATATCACTTGCCCAAACTTTCAAAAGGTAACAATAATAGTTCTGTAATATGACTTAATCAGCAGCTCAATTATCTAAACAAAGTTAATACATTTACAGAGTGACAGATATAGTAAGTGCAAGAAAAATTATGCGACATCCAAATTGAGGGTATCCAGCTGACATATGCAAGGAGTCTTCATGTGTTTCTAAAAAGTATCTTCGGTTATTCGCCGGAATATCCACTTCTGGGAACTCAGATGGGCAGTAAGGCTCCAAAATATGCATTTCGTTTATGCGTTCGGTTCACTAGAAAAGCCAAAGTCAAGTGTTATTAATTCAGTCTAGTCAACACAGAAAGATGTCAGGAATTTCCAAAAAATGACCCTATAAGGAACATGTTTGTTTGCATTTCTACCTCTGAGATAGCTTGAAGATCATTTGCACACTGTTTATTGCTGGCTTCTACTTTTCTGTATTCTCCTTTACAATTCTTTTTGGCTGACTGCAAAACCAAAAAAAATCTCAGTAACATCAGCATACATATATACAATTTCCTTGACGAATTACTTAGAATTCAGGGAATAGATAACTGTAAGTTTCAATATAAGTGGTCATCCACTTATGCTAGTTCGTATCAGAAGCATTAGAAGAAGGGGTTTGTGTCTAATAACCTCGTACAGTTCATCAGAGATAAATGCCATACGATTAGAATATGGAATCTTTGAGTTGCCATCAAAATTTCCGTCTGTAAATGGAATACCAAGCAAATAACCCTGCAAAAAAAGCTAGAAATGTAGTAGCACACCTGAATCCAAAACCCTGTATCTTAAAAAGAAAATGTTGAAGCACAAGTAGTCTTTAAGTAGAGCACTTACTTTGAGATTCAATACCGGTATGCCTTTGTCTTCAATATCTGAAGCAGAATGAGTAACGGTTATTGCTCCATTGGTTAACAATATATAGGAAATACAAGTCTTACGAGAAAGAGCATGTAGCTACCATCAGATATTGCTTGAGTAATTATAGGTACAATCATGCCCGAGTACGAGTAGCCGGCAATATAAAGTGGATTAGTGATGAACTTGGGATGACTTTCCAACCACTGAACAGAAAATCATACTATTGGTTATTAACTTGATAAACTTACAGATGCATTTGCAGTAAGAACAATATATGGTATATTTATGTACAGCAGATACTAGCAGTTGACATTTTTCTACACCTTCCTAACAAACTTATAACAACTAGTAGCATGTTTCATATCCCCAGTCTTGAAACCTTGCAGTGTCCTCGAATAAGAGAATCCGGTACCAACCGGAGCATCCAAGAAGATTATACTCGAAACCTATAAAGTTATCAATGATGTTCACAAATCAAACATCAGAAAATGGAAATAAGAGGCAGAGTACTACTATATGGTTTATAGCAATTAGTCCTAAACGATTTCACCTTGGTCCATGCATACGGGTTGAGGTGGAAAGTAGGCAAGCTGCCATTGTACTCCACCATGTTAAAACGCAAGGGGCATAAATGGATTTAGATTCTAAATTAGCACCCAAGGCTGGAGCCTGGAAATGAACCAGTAACTTGTAACCAAGATATAACTCCTTGACATAGTAAGTAGAAATAAACAATCAGATTACCTATTTCAAAGAAAAACCCAGAAAGATTAGAGCAGCCAGGGCCTCCGGTGATCCACAGCAAGAGAGGATCCTCTTCTGGGTTGCTTTCTGATTCAACAAAATAGTAGAAAAACTCCGAATCATCCACCCCTATGTATCTGAGACACATTAAATTAACTAAACCGTTATGAACAAAGCTAAGAGTTTGAGAAATGAAATTTATGCTACCCAGAATCGGTTTGAAGAGAAGCTTACCCGGTTTCAAGCTTGAAAGGAAGTGGAGCGTTAAATCCAGGAAGAGAGTTGACCAATGAAAATGAAACTGCAGCCCCACACCAAATCAATACAAACACCATGTAATAAAAGCATGCAGCCTTCAAATATTTTACCAACATCTTTGCAACTCTTCAGCTCAACAACAAAGCTAAATCTTCTTTAAAACAAACAAAGCTTATCTGAAGTCTGAACTTCTTAGCTAATATTTCTAAAAGGGTAAACTATACAGTGACCACTGAATTATTTGGGTACACTTATTTTGACCACTGAATTATATAACTCGTCAATCAGACTATCAAACTTATTAAATTAACCTATTTTGACCACCGCAGTTATAAAACTAATGGATGGGTGATATGTCAATTAACGAAAATTTGTAAAATTACACATGTAGTCCATGTTATTTACTTATTATATCAATTTAGTCATAATTTTAATTTACTTAAAAAAATTAATCGACCAATCGACATGGCATGTTTTTTTTATTTTTAATTTATTTAATTTAATAAATTTGATCAACTAACTAGATAGTAACATATGTCACCACCTGTATTTTTAATTTATTTAATTCAATAGATTTAACCATTAGATTGGAAAGCAAATAGCCATACCACTAGGCTATCATTTTATTCTTGTGAAAGTTTTGTAACATTATTTATTTAAGCCATACGTTTTGGAGAAATTAAAGAGAATAAATATAATGAGAGGAAAATCGAATTCGATTTTAATAAAAAAATAAAAATGATGCTTGATCGTTGGACTATATAGTTAATATTTGATAAAAAATGATGGAATATTATTTATTAATCAATATGTTATTAAATAGAATATTTATAATAATGTTACTACCTTATACTGCAATAAAATTTGGTTTCATTGATAAATCGAATGCCTGATAATATTTTCCATTTGTAATATTATAATAATTTGATTATTAAAATTTATTGATATAAATCGGTTAAGTACGTTGTTGTGGTATGTTTTATATGCTATTAATATAAATTTAATAAAGACTAATTTAAACTTATTGAAGATAGTGTCATTAATAAATAATATTTTATAATTTTTAATCAAATATTAACTCTGGTCCAAGGATCAAGCACCATTCTTATTTTTTTTATTAAAACCGAATTCGATTTCCCTCGCATTATATTTAGTCTCTTTAATTTCCCCAAAACGTATGACTTAAATAAAGAATGGTACAAAGTTTTCACAATAATGAAGTGATATCCTTGTGGTTTGGGTTCTTGCTTTTTCAAATCGAATGGCGTGGTATCTCACTTTCTTCTTTTTATTCTTTTCCTTTGTTTCTCACCAACCCTTTTATTCATTTCTTTTGTTTCTCACCAAGTGGTGACACCTTTTATTCCTTTCCTTTGTTTCTCACCCACCCGGTAGTGACACGTGTCACTATTTGGTTAGTTGATTAAATCTATTAAATTAGATAAATTAAAAATAAAACGACATGTCATGTGTCGTCATTTGATTGGTTGATTAATTTTTTAATTAAGTTAAAATTATGACCAAATTGATATAATAAGTAAATAACAGGGACCACATGTATAATTTTACAAAATTTTGTTAACTGACACATCACTTTTTTTGTCACTCATTCGTTAGTTTTTAACGGCGGTGGTCAAAATATGTCAATTTTATAAGTTTAATGGTCTGATTAATGAGTTGCATAGTTCAGTGGTTAAAATAGGTATCCCTAAATAGTTTGGTGGCCACTGGTGTAGTTTACCCTATTTCTAATGATGGAAATAAAGTCTCGTTCTACCCAGATTAAGAAGTAAAATGGTTTAAATATTTCTGGTCCCTGTCGTATTTTTAAGGGTAAAATACTTAAACAATCACTCAACTTTGCTCTCTGATTTATTTTGGTCACTAAACTTTCAAAACGTTCAATTTACTCATTGAACTTTATTTTTTTGACCTATTTTGACCACTCTAAATTATTTTATTAATATTTTTGTATGACATGGTATATTTATTATTATTAAATATAAAATAATTTAAAATAAAGATAAATTATTAGGTAAATTACACAAACCGTCACTGAACTTTGACCTCTGACCTATTTTGATTACTGAACTTTAAAAGCGACCAATTTACTCACTAAACTTTATACATTGACCTATTTTGGTCACTCCACCGTTAATCTATTAAAACTATTATGGCGTGTCATAAATAAATCCGTCCCAGCATAGCTCTTTGTGCTGCATTATACTCAAATTTCTACAACACATCTTCTATCTCTCTCGCAACCTTGACTGTCATGATGGGGCCATCACCTCCCCAAAACCCTAGTCCCTCAACCAAACCCAAACCAATAGCCCAAGTCGTATTTGAAACTAATACATTCAAAACATCGATAGGTCTTCTTCCATCATTACCTCTCCCATAAACTTTAACCTGCAAAATCCCCAAAAAACAACCAAACTCAAATACAAAACTAAATTCAATTGAAAGGTCATTAAAGTGAAAACAATCATACATGTCTTAGACAATCGCCTAGTTGAGTGGATCTCCTTGTCACCATTTCTTCCTTGAGGTGCTTAAAGATGGTTGTACTGTTGACCAATTTAAAGTGTAATTGTCTTTAATCTTTTAATCATTTATTTTTATTGTTTAATTAGGGGATGTTGAAAATTTGTGAAATTTGTTTGTGTGCGTATAAGAAGGGAGTTTATATGTTTGGTCGTGTTGATCTTTGCGACTTTGTGCTTTAACATCCTACCATCCTCAAAGTTTCTAACTTTTCAAGTGTTTCCACTATATTCAATGGTAAAAATTCAAGAGTCTTTCACAATCTTCCACCTAGAGATAGGTAGGTCAGTTCAACAAACCCTGTTTGGGGTCATTGAGGTAACATAAATGGAAAGCTTTTAGCAATTAGGTTTGGTTGAAAGCACCTTCGAACGACGAAAATGGGAAATAGAGAGAGAAAAGGAGAGAAATATTAATATTTTATTATTTATTTATAACATTTCATAACGGAGTTAATAGATTAATGTCTGAGTGATCAAAATAGGTCAATGCATAAAGTTCAGTGAGTAAATTTATCATTTTTAAAGTTCAGTGACCAAAATAGGTCAAAGAGCAAAGTTCAGTGATGGTTTGTGTAATTTACCCAATAATTTATTTTTATTTTAAATTATTTTTATATTTAATAATAATAAAATAAGCCACGTCATACCAAAAATATTAAAAAAATAATATAGAGTGATCAAAATAATTCAAAAAGTAAAGTTCAATGAGTAAATTGAGCGTTTTGAAAGTTCAGTGACCAAAATAGGTTAAAGAGCAAAGTTTAGTGATGATTTAGGTATTTTACCCTATTTTAAAACTAAGTTCATGTATTTTAAGGACAATTTCTTTATTGTATTTGTAATGGCCTAATGACATTTTTTTTCTATTTCTAATAAAAAATAATGTCATATATTTTTATGTTTACAAAATTAAGTCACTGTAATCTTTTTTATTAGAAAGTTTTTTGTGAATAGATTTTTTACTAGAAAATTCTGGTTTCTATCTTAATTTTTGTTTAATTTTATTATTATTATTCTAATAATTATAAAAATGTAATTATACCATCACTGGCGGTGGAAATAGTTTGTTTCTACAAGTGCCTTAATTTTAGGGGTTAAGGATTCAGTTTAGAGTTTGTAGTTTAGGGGTTTATGTTTATGTGCTTAGAATTTAGAAATCGTGGTTTGAATTTAGAGTTTAGGGTTAAAATTTAAGTGTTATAGATAAAAACCTAAATCTCCACTATATTACCCAAAAAACCTAAACCCTATACCTTAACACTAAACCTTAAATTCTAACCACAATCCATAAACTGCAAACCTCTAAACCTAAACCTCTAAACTATAAACCCTAAACTAGATCCTAACCCTTAAAATTAGGACACTTGTGAAAACAAAATGTTTCCACCGCCAGCGCATCATATATTTTCCCTTATAAAAAAATATAAAATAAGCTTTTTAGTCTTTTTTTTTTTATCTATGTTGCATGGATACTAATAAGGATATGGGTTCGGGTACGTAAACGGTGACGAGTAACAACAAATTTTAAAATTATAGTATACGGTAAAAGTACGGTAAGTATAAAATAAATTTATTTTTCTAAAAAATATAAAAATAAAAAGTCATAAAAAATCATGTGAGCATGATATCACACATACTTATATTCTTATAGTTGAATCATGTGAGTAAGAAAAAGTCAAAAAAGAGTGAGAGACTAAAAAAAAGAAAAAAAATGAAATACTTGTAAATACTCAATCCGCACCAAATATATTTCCGGTACAAGAACATAATACAACATTAGACTGAAGTATCTATTCTTCATAGCTTTTGTGCTTATAATTTTTATCAAATTGATTCTTACTATTTAAAAATAAAAAACAATAATTGAAAAATATATTTTTTCAATCATATACCTTTTTAATTATAAAATTATAAGAATGAAAAACTTATAAAGTTACTTTATCATTTTATAATTTTTAAATGACAAAAAATAAAAGTTAATGGACTAAAATAAAAATAATACATACTCCACGCCATAAAAATAAATAATAACTAAGTTTTAAAAAACAATAAAATGTTCTACACGTTTAAACAAAAAAATAAACAAATGTGCACGTGGCGACCACCATTGATAATAAAAGAAAATCAATAACCTCCTTTGAAGGATCGATTCAGAGAAGAAGAGACACTTGGGAACATCTCTCTAAACCCTTCTTCCATCGATCTTCATCGACTCTTTATTCAAATCAGAAAAAATAAATGGTAAATTACACTACAAGTCAATTAATTATAATATTAGTAATAAATATATCACTTTTCATTTAAAAATAACAACTAATCACTCAATTATAATTTTAGAATTTAAAAACAAACATGAAGCTTTTTTAAATAACAATTCAGTCATTCAATTATAAGTTTAGGAATAAACATATCATTAAATTAAAATTTTGGACAAACAAGTCACTCTATCATTAAAGTTGAAATAAGGACTTGGTATAATAACAAATTTAGTCCCAAAAATTTATGCATTATATTAATTTGGTGCTAATTCGAAACAATTCAAAGCCCTTCATATTTAAAAATTTCATTAGTAAAGTAGTTGTGCCTACTAGTAGGTAGCATTAAGGTCATAATGAATCTATTTCATCAGTCTGTTAATTGTCTAGTTGTAAAGTGATTGTATCTGTCGAGCTATCACATCTTTTGATATACATCACATTCTATTTATTTTAAGTTTAAGATTTAAATTTAAAATTCAAAATGTAACCTAAAAATTTATAAACCCTAAAAATGATAGACATGTATAAACTTCAATTTATATAATTCATATATCAAAATTTTTATCTAATAAAAAATATAAAGTTCTCAAAATTTATAAAAAAATATATCATTAACATATTAAATAACGTAAATCTATTTTTTTTAGGAAAATTTGCTAGTAATGAGTATTTAACCTACAACATAAGGGAAATGAAAGAGTGTAAACTGAAAGCTTTTAATTATCTATTCTAGAGATTGTTGACCATATTATTTTTTCTTTTATGATATATGTACTATTTATTAGGCTTAAATGAAAAATAAGTGCCCAAAGTATAATTTTAGGTACCTAAAGTAATTTCTTTTTTGTAAAAATAGGTGTCTAATGTGTCAACTGTTATAATTTTAGGTGCCCGATAGTTAACTACCGTTAAAAAAATCCATTAACAAATAAAAATTCGTCTCGTGTCATGTTTTATTTTATAATTTTTAATTAATTTTTTGTTTTTAATAATTTAAAATTATTCAGAAAAATATTGAAAATTTTAAAATAGTCCTAAAATCCCTAAGTCTTAAAACCCCAAATCTTCATTGTTGCCACCACCGGACGCCGTCTCCAATCCCACCATTTCGATCGCCGAACTCAGCGGATCATTTTTCTAACGTGTCGTCACTGGAAAGTGACGAATGATGTGTCAACCGAACATTGAACGTCGAATATGAAATAGTCGTTTGATTGATACACCGTTCACCGATTTTCGACGATGGCGTGTTAGGAGAAATGGTCGGCTGAGTCCAGCGACAGAAAGTGTGGGGTCGACAATTGTGGTAGGCGGTGATAGCGATAGCGGTGAAGATTTGGGGTTTTGTTATTTTTAGGGATTTGTATACTAATTTGAATATTTTTGAATATTTTGGGATTTTTTAAATTTTTTTTAAAGTTTTTTAAATAAAATAATTAAAAAATTAATATTCTTGCCATGTGTGGCATTTTGATTTGGTAACAATTTTTTAAACGGCTAAGCACTTAAAATTGTAACAATTGAAACTTTAGGCACCTATTTTTATAAAAAAATACTTTAAACATTTAAAATTAAAAAAAAATATACTTTGGCACCTAGTGTTCATTTAAGCCTATTTATTAAGATATTTCAATCTAGCTTGTGAGGGGTGTCCGTGGAAATGTGACATGAAATCTTGAAAGATGTTTAATGTTATTTTTAACTCTTAAACTTAAACGAAAAACTATTTTAGTCTTTAATTTTCTTTTATTTTCTAGAGTTTAAAATTTTATTTTCTTTTATCAAATTGAACTAACATATGAAAAAACAACAAATTTATTAAGCTAACATCAATTATTTTGAGCAAGTATATTTGACCGGTTGACCAAGTTGCTCATCTTTGTTCTCTTATTTTCCTTAGGTCATGGTTCTAGACCCACCAGGAGCATCCCCTTTCTCCCCTAGACTTATCTTTTTGTCCTCTAACTCGGTAAAGTATTAAGGTAAATAAATCTTTTAATTCATGTTTTAATAAAGACTTGCTAAATAATTTTAAATAAATACCTTAGGTTTATTTTTATATTGATAACTTAAATACCTTAGGTTTAGATTCCTAAAATAGCTTACCCTTTAATAATCAACTTAGTAAGATAATATTTTCCTGTAAATGTAAATAGTTAATTAAGTTCTTAATTAATTTTTCTTAAAAAGTAAATAATTTATTGATCGTAAATAATGCTAAATAAAAACTAACTTGATAATTCTTTAAGAAATGAGTAAATAATTCTTTAATTGTAAATAGAATTCTTTAGGTAATTGTTAGATAAGTAAATAATTCATCTTCTTTAAATGTAAATAATTAGATAGAGCCTTTTAGGATTAGTGTCTTTAAATACATGCTTTTAAGAATACTAATAAATATTGAACATTAAAATTTGAGTTAAAATTAATAAAAGTCAATAAAACATCATTAGAAAATGATTTTTATTGCATCATAAAAAACGAGATATTTTCTCAATTAGGGTTAATTTGGTTTTCCCCTAGCCGTTGGGGAACGATCGAAACTCCTATGCGAGACTATATTTTCAAATTTTGGGGATTAGTACCTTAATCCTCTTGTGTCTAGATTGATCCAGATTTTCTCAGTTGTGAGCGAATTCGAGTCAATTTTAGAACTTTGTGGATTTTTGTATTATTCCTTGTACGCATTTATCCATATTACAAGGAAAATATTAGTGATCAAGTAAGCGTCATTCTGGGGGCGTGATGGGGGTGCTAATCCTTCCCCACATGTAACCGTGCCCTCAAACTATCGATCTGGTTGATTTTTAGGTTTTCGGTCTGCCTAATATAATAAAAGGGACCAGTGGCGACTCCGTTGTTATAGCTTGGCAACTCCAATGTGGAATATTAAGAGGGCACAACTTTTACTTGATCACGAGTTATTTTTTTAGTAATCCGTTACATTTTTGTGTGCATTTTTGGGTGCTATAAACTGTTTGCATCATAACATAAGCCTTCTACCCATGTTCTATTAAACTTAAGTAGAAGAAAATAGCTATGCCTTCGTGAGTAACCCTCCGCATGGGCTAGTGAAAGTCTTCCAGGGTCTAGAGTACTTATGCTTTCGTGAGTAACCCTCCGCACGGGCATAACGGAAATGTATCCCCTCGATCCATGTTTAATCCGCAAGCCTGTGATGGGCCATGATCGAAGTCCTATCCACCTTAGAGTAGGGGATAAGGACAGTTTGAGAACCCGTTTTAGATCCAAACCAATATGAATGTATATTTTAGAATGCTCACCCCGTTAGAGCCATGTGAAAAGCCATAGGTTTCATTTTCTGTATTATTGTTATTTATTATTTATTTGTTTTACTTTTTGTATTTTATTTCATTGTTACCATGTACTAACACTTTTCTGTATCCTATAGAGCATACATCACATTACATCCGGTTGGTATTTCGAAACATCAATCAATCAGAGATCATGAGTAATCAGGTTGCATTATCCAGTGTTGGGGTCCCTTGTTCGAACACCGACGTCCGAAATAAGTCCTTAGAACTTCAACACCACTATAGAGACAATGTGCAGAATAAAACTACCATCTTTCTACCGAAGAAATTGCACATGGGCTTGCCTCACAACCATTTGTCAGGATTGGTCACTATTTGGGAAATCCTAGAGGCCCAAGACCGAGCTATATTCACCAAGAGGTACGAAAAAATAGCTCTTCTGTTTGGGGTAGAGATAGACGAGCCCATGGTACTAGAAGCTATTGAATTCTAGGATCCGACCTATTGTTGCTTCATCTTTAATCAAGAAGACATGACTCACACTATTGAAGAATACATTGTCTTGTTGCGCCTAGAGTTAGAGAAGTCTGACAAAATATACTGTAAAGAGAAGAACTCCGACTACCGAGGGAATTTTGCCAAGCTTGCTAGTCTAGACGTAAAAGAGGTGAATGCCCATCTTGCTGAAAAGAACAAAAGCCCTTGCTTCACGTGGGAATTCATCTATGCCCAAATCATAAAGGATGTAAAGCACGGAAGGGTCTTCGATTTGCTTTCCTTAGCCATTTACGGGTTGGTGATTTTTCCCAAAGTCTTGGGGCATGTTGAGATAACCCTAGTTGATATACTGGCCTAGAAGAATGTGAATCCGGTTCTAGAAATTCTTGCGAAGACTATTCAGCCCTTGAACTTTTACTGAACTCGAGGAAGGGGGCGTTTCACTAGATGCTCACAGCTCATTTACTTGTGATTACAGAGCCATTTTTGGGACAACAGGAAAATAAGCAGATATCCAACATCTAGAGATCTAGTCCCAGTCAAAGAGGTTACCAGGAAACAGTGGCCGTGAAATGGGAAACGGGAGCAGTGGGTGAATTTCTTCAAAAACCTTACCGATACTGATATCACATGGAGAGCCCCGTGGATGTATCCAGTACTGATCCAATACAAGTGCAGAAAGTTGGGATGGGTCCCTCTCATAGGCCTATGGGGAGCTATCAGTTATGCCTCTTTGGTTGTACAACGCCAATATGGTTCTCAACAGTTCATCGTGTTACATTTGGGCTGCGTGAGGAAGAGTTCTCTTACACAGAAGTTAATTCCATAAAGAGAGACATGGAGTTGACTAAAGAGTGGAAGTAAATATTAAGGATGAAAATGGCCATGTTTTTTGGTGTTGTGCCCGAGTATTCCAGTTGCAGGAAGCAAAGAGTTGACAACATAGGTGTTTCAGTCCTGGCGAGTCCATCAGAAAACCCTCAGCCTGACATCTTATTGATCGAGTTAGAAATTTACAAACAGGACTTTGAGAAGGAAAAAAGAAAAGCTGTGGGGCAGAGTTACTGAACTTGAAAGCAAACGCATCATCGAATGTCCAGACCGGTTGGGCCCTACGTGGACCTGCAGAAATTTTACCACTTTGAATTATTTTTCTTTTTTGAGATAGCATATTATCCTGAAATTAAATGGACAATTTCGAATTGAAATTCGAATTTTGATTGCAGCCCACTCATATATCCGATCAAGGGAAAATCAGAATATTTGTGATTCATGTTTAACCTAATTCTCCCTTATAAATACATGATCTTTTTCAGTTGTTTAAATAAAATTAAACACAATTGATAATCGTTTTCCTTCTCCCAAATTGCATTGGTTTTTCTGGTGATAGTCGAATGCTCGAGTTTGTTCGTGATTACTCAGTCGTGTTGCTGAAGATGATCATCCGCTGCTGTATCCTGGGAGACCAACGACCGAATATCTCTAGCACCGAAGAGCGGTCAAATCTGTCTTAAGGAAACTGCGTTTCTAGCATTTCTCAGCAACCGTGTTTGGTTACTTCGAATCTGTATTTAATTTATTTCTTTTTTATTACTGTAATTTCGTTACCTTAATTTATTTCACTTAATATTTTGAATTTAACCTTGTTTTGTCCAACAAGTGTTGGTAGTTGAATCTCAATGGTGGTCATGTCTGCGGCTTTGTATCCCTACGGGGGGTGTTGTGGTGTCTCAAGCGGGTATTGTGTGGCAACCACCGCTGCAAGGGGTGTTGAAATTCAACATTGATGGATCGGTACGGGGAAAACCGGGTCCAACAGGTTGTGATGGCATTTTGAGATACTCAGATGGTCTTGTGTTAGCAATGTTTTCGAGGTCGTTGGGTGTTATAGATTCGAATGAGGTTGAGTTATGGGCATTGTGGGTGGCTTTAGATTACTTACTGAAATCGCAGTGGAATGGGGGTTATTTAATTGTGATTGAGTCGTATTACCAAGTTGCGATTTCTTGGGTGAATCACTTTGAGACACGGTCATAGTGCTTTTGGCATTGTTTCTAGATGCTTGATTTGGCGGTGGCAAGCTTTCAATGTGTCTACTTTTGTAATGTTCTTCGCGAGGCGAATGGGGTGGCAGATGTCTTGGCGAAATAGGGTGTGGATCGAATGGGTTGGATGTTTGTCTGAGTCAGAAATAGGGTGTGTTGGGCACTGCTTTTGCTGTTGTGTTTGGTACCTTTGTGTGCTGTGAGTTTGTTGGTTTAGTTGTCGTTTGTTTGAGCCTGAAATGAGGTGTGTTGGGCACTATTTTTTGTTGTTGAGTTTCGTGCGTTGTGTGTTGTGTGCTTGTTGGTTTAATTGCCGTATTTTCTTGTTGTTTGGTGTTGTGCGCAAGGGTGTTAGTGTTTGTTGCTGAAGCATGAGGGGTGGGGTGTTGCTTGTGTTAAGGCGAGTTTTTATCGGGTTCCTTTGTGTTATACTAATGTGTCGTACTCTTTTCCTCCAATCTATGTTTAGGGAGGTTTTTAATTAGGCGCATATTAGTATGTTTGTGTATGATTTTCTGCTTAATAAAATCTTACCGTTATGATCAAAAAAATTGTATGAAAAATATAATTACTATTATTGTAATTTCGTTTGCATGCAATTACAATGAATTTTAATTCTCTAAATACGTAGAGTGTAATTACATCATTTTTTATCAAGGATAATGCAAATCTTCATTCAACATAAAGAAACATACAAACCATGGCTAAAGATGCCAAGAACATACATCCGAAAAGAAAAAATAAGACGGGTACCCGACAAGCCCGGAACCTAGAGAAAAATGAGAGAGCCACCACAAACGAGCGGACGAGGGAGGAGCAGGTTGCAATGGCCAACACGAGTGAGAAAGAAAAGTTTAATTTCAGCACCCACAAAGGGCAAACGACAACATGGCGACAGGATTCAGATACACCGAATTGGGATCCAAGCGTCGAGCTGAGCAAGACGACAAATGAGGTTCCATAAAAATGGGTCAACCTATTCATATGAGATCCCGACAAAACGCCAGGAACAAATGGCCACATGCAAAAAGAGCACCTGAGAGAGAAGCCAAAGCCACTGCCTCCTCCAACATTCTTCGAACCTGCAAAACCAAAAAGCGAAGAGAAACTCATCCAAAAATGAAAAAAATAAAGTGCAAAGAGAGACAGGAGGTACCGAGCCTCTCATCCACTTGTTCTTTCCCATTCCGAGCAAAAAAAGAGGACCGATCGTCCCTCTTCTAAAATTGGTGCCTAAACTTGAACCGTGGTAATTGGGGCTCGAAACACCCATCGAGAAACTCCAGATGAAGCTTAAAAAGCAAAAACCAAACGATGGTTATTAAGTAGTGGGATAAGGATTCTTCAAAAACGAAAATTACAGGAGAAATAGCGATTTCTGATTATAAACAGACAAAGGTTTAGAGGGGGAAATGTAAGGAAACATAAGTAGTGGGATAAGGATTCTTCAAAAATCAAGCAAAATCACCATGGTTATTAAGCACAAGCAAGAACTAAACCAAATCCCTAAAAAAGGTAGAACAAAGAATCAAGTAGAGATACAATTGATCAAACAAAAATAGATTAAGGTCCAAGTTTTAATCGCATAAATTAACAAAGTAAATATGTGAACAAAGAAAGAAGAGAAATCCCAGAGTAGCTAAAAGAACATACCAAACAATGGAAAAATCAACTCCAGTAATTTTAGAAAGGAAGAGTAGAGAAAAATCAAGAACTGAAACAATTAAAAACAAAGGTTTGTTCGTGCCTTAAAGGCAAGCAAGCAATTTCTCCTTATTCTGTCAAAGAACAAAAATCTTTGAAGAAGAAGGAGCTATGCTAGTTTGATGAGATTATATAAAATATTTTGTATTAACTTGCAAACCTGTGAGATTGGTTTGTTGTTTAGGCATTATGCTTATTATCCATTAGACTTGGGTTCAAACCATACCTCCTCCATTTCATTAATTTTAATAAAAAATAAATATAAAAAATATTTATTTTTTTTAAATCATAATGTTACGCCAGCATCTCTATACATGCCTAATTATTTTTTAAATCATAATGTCTTGCTACGTAGACATGTCACATCATCAAAGGGTGTTGATCGTTAGTTAACTAACGATTTTTATCCAACGAGAGTGAATTTTAAACAAAAATGAAACGTTAAGAGTATGTTTACACTAAAAAAGAAATAAGTGTTAAAGTGACAAAAAAAATCAAATGTTGAAAACTAATTTTGACTTTATGCCTAATTATTTGTGTACTAGCGAATGTAATATGTTTGTAGGTAGAATGACAAAGATCGCTACGCCTCGGTTTCATCTCTCAGTCTTCTCGAGTACTCTTGAATCTATTCGGCCTCTTATGAATCACGATATAATGGAACCTCCTTACTCCAAATCTATAATAATTAATTAAAGTTTTATCTATTTTATTAAAAAAACAAAACAATATTAATTATAAATTTAAAGAGTATAATTACATGTAAAATTACACAAATTCTCATTTCTTCCCTTTAAGAATCGAAGACATGATTAAAAAAATAATAGTGATTGTCAAAACAAGCTACGACTATATAATTACACTTAATTACATCATATTTAATTACATGACGATCTCCCAAAGGCACCCTAATACATAAAAACCGAAACGAAGTAGGCGTGGATCCTTTTAAGGGACCCGTGGAGCCGACCCTCCCAAAATTCTAAAAAAATTAAATTTTATCTTTAAAATTTTTGAAAATTTTAATTTGACTTCTCAAAATTTTTAAAAATTCATATTGATCTTTAATATTTTTAATATTTTTAATTAAATTTCCTCTCAATTTTTTTAATTTTTAAATCTCTCAAAATTATTAAAAATTTTAGTTAAACCCTCATTTTTAAAAACTTTTCATTTGAACTTTTATTTTTTAAAAAAAATAAATTTACCCTTAAACTTTTAATCTTAATTCTGCCACCGGAAGTAGCAATCTCTTAATTTCATTTGAAATCAAATTCTTTTAAATTCATTTACTATATAGCAATAGCAATGCTAAGCTTGGGCGGTTTATTAAATGATTAATGAAACAGTTACTAACTTATTATTAATTATTCGATTAAAATTAATTAAAGATTGATATCTAGCTCCCTTCTGTATAAAAAAGAAAGGATGAAATAACCTTATTCTAATTAAGTTACGGAGGACCATATATGCAATGTTGATCCAAAGAAGCAATACAAAAAATAAACACTGAATTATAATTATTTTTCATATCATTGATAATTAGTTAGGATTCATATAATTAGAAGAAGATTATAATTTGAAGACGTATGATGTAATTAACTCTTGTTGTTGCTGGTGTAGGATAACTGGATAAACTATCCGATAATTATTCTTACTAATCACAAATTAATTAGATATAACATGAAAAAACTATCTTCTTATTTTTTTTTTAACATCAAAGTCATACATAAAAAAAAAGTTGAAAGCTAATTTTCAATAAAGAAATGATGTGTGGAAACTATCTTCTTTTTCTTTTATTCCAAATTTTATTCTGTCGAAACCCGTTTTTTCTTTTCTAAAATATACAGCTTCAATTATAAAACAATATGATAGCCAATAAGAATGGAAAAAAGGTTTTAAGAACTCAATAGTCACAATTGAAGCCTAAAGCTCAGTGGCGTCCATTTGAAGAGACTTTGGTTTCAAGGATGTAAATGGGTATTGCCTGTATTTTTTATGGGCTTTTGTGTGGTCTTTATATACTCCATTTTGGATCAATTAGATATTAGCGATAGAAAAAATTAATTAATTCCTTAAGAAAAATTTGATTATGATTGTGATAAAGATTTGATTTTAAATTAATACACATTTTTAAATGTTTTTTAATAATTTTTTTATATTTAATTCGGTCTGGATACTATAGAGATCAGGGCCGGCTATGAGGGGAGCACCTGAGCGACCGCTTAGGGCCCCCAATCAGTCTAGGGCCCCTAAAATTTAATTTTTTTATATCTTTTTACTAATTAAATAATTAATTTAATGGTACAAATTAATTCTTTTTCCTAAATAAATTAATTAATTAATCTAACAATAAAAATAATGTGTTTGACAAAAGTTTAATCATGTTTTTATAGTTTATTAAAAAAAGGCTTAACTACAAAATAAGTGTCCAAATTATACTCTTTTTTACTTTAGGTCCCTAAAGTGTTTTTTGAGTTGTGTTTGAAGTTTACTCTGTGACCATTTCTAGGTAATGGCCGTTAAAAATTAAAAATAAGTGCTCAAATTATGTCGTTTTTTTAGGTGTCTATTGTTTAAAAATTAGTGCTAAAATTATGTCTTTTTTATTTTACGTGTCTAAAATTTTTTATAAAAAAGTAATGATCGTTACACAAAATGATAACAAAATAAACTTTAGGCACCTAGAGCAAAAAAAAACATGTATGGTTTGGACACTTATCTTGTAGTTAAGACTTAAAATATTACCTTTTTTAGATATTACTTTGATTGTTCAAAATAACAAGATATGATTTTGTTACATAACGGTCTATTTTTTAATTTTCGTTCAGGGCTCCGAAAATTTTTTAGACGGCCCTGACAAAAATTTACTATGAGGATGATCATCTCAATTTAATTTTCTTCAATACATTTTAAACATCTAATCTTACTTAAAGTTTATAGTTCCTCATCTCACTAGATCAACTGATAGTTAGATTTTTTTATATAATTTTAATAAATGTTTTACACTTTTCACTTAAACCCAATTAAGTTGGAATAGATTATCTTATTACTACATCATCGCTATTTTCTTCATTGCAAATATAGAAGGCGATATTTTTTTTAACAAATCTTATTTTTAATTCGAATCCTAATCTTAATTCTATTTGGAAGGGAGAGAAAGAGAGATTAAAGGATAGTGCTATTAGTGGATTTAGAACCCATGACCTAAGCAAATATAAAAGAACAAAGATTAACAATTTGGCCAACCGACCATACGTACTTACTCGATACAACACGATAATTAAGTTAAACCCTTAGATAATTAATAATACAATCTTTATGAAAGTGGATAATGAAAATGTTTATTTGTCATTTGAAATCACCACTTATCTTATTATTTTGATTAATGTATGGCATATTAAAGCTTTAAAAACAGACCTAAATTATGATCTTTTCACATACAGATCTATTCTTGAGATGAAAAAAGTGATTGTTTCTCTTAATTTTTGATATAATAGTATCTTATTTTTTTATAGTTTAAATGTTAATCAAACAAATTTTTTTTATTTTAAATGTAAAAATTTAGCTAATTTTTAATTTATCTCAATATTTAATCATAGCTTTGTTTCAGTTCTTGCCACTTCGCACATAGATACATTAATTTATATATTTATATATAAAGATGATGACTGCCGAAAAAACAATTTATTGTGGGTCACGTGACACCCTATATTGGTAGCATATGCTCATGTGATTCCCTAATGTTTCTAGGTTTATGAAAACTTAGATTTAAAATTCATTTTTAAACCCCTTTCTTGATTTCACCCCAACTCGATTATTTTAGCACATATTAGATCGAAACTTGAGCGATTTAAAAAAAATAAAATACTAATATTTGTTGGATGTTATTTTAATTATTAATATATAAAGCAGTTGAATTTAATCTCGGATTTCTCACCCACCACCTTTATATATAGTTATATACACAACCAAAAAGCATATGAATTCAAAACAAAATACCTGTCCATCCTTAATAACCAATTAATCTAATTAATTTCACCCTCCATCAAATTTCGAAACAACTCCCTCAAATCTTTATTATAATTCAATGTAAACCTAAATCCATTATGTTGGTTTAAAAATAATAATAATTTTGACTACCCACTGCCAACTAACTCTGTGAAACCCTCACTGTCCAATTTTCGAACCCTATTACACACCATACATGCTAGACTAATGTAATCAATATGGACATCATGAATTTAAATAGCATCCCGCGACTGCTATTTAAAGGTTTTTGCATTGTTTAAAACTGTGATGTCTGTAACCATTATCTCTACAGTAGCATATATTTTTTAAAAAAAATTTACGACTGTAATAGTCGCAATGACCGCTTTAACACTTATTATGTTCGTAACCGCGACTAAAAACGCGACCGTAGTTGTAATTTAAACCTCAAGTCAGTATAAAAAGTATCTAAAGTAATCATACAGATGATGTCATTAAGAAGATTAATCAAAAGTTTCGCACATTATTTGTGGAACAAACTTGAAAGATAAAAAAGATATGTACGGTCAATTTGATATATTCTGTATATAAGGGATGCTTTTTTAATGAAAATAAAATTTAAAATGAATTATAAATAAGAGAGATGTTAAAACATACAAATACAAATTAATATCGAATATCAAAGCAAAAACAATAGACAATGCTATACTTAATTATATCGCGTTGTACACACCGAGAAAGTAAAAAAACAAAGAGATAATATATATATATATATTTAAATATGTTAATGTAATTATAAAGTAATATTTATTTAATTTTTTTAATCTTTTAATAAAATACAGACGTACACACATAATATTTAAAGTCGAATCACTTAAACAAATGCATCCTTTAAAATAAAGAGATAATATAAATTTAATTATTCAATATTAAATATTTAAAATTACAGAAAACAAAGAAGGGACAGGGATCGCATAATGTACGTGGCAGGGTGTGATTGGTTAGATCTGGAAGTGGGGCAAAGGCAGTCAACGCAAATACCGAAAAGCGAAGCAGCATAGGCGTGCAGTCAAAGCAAAAACTGTCAGGGTCAAATGCTTTGCTGGCACTTTACCTAAAATAAACACATAAAAATACAAAAAATAATAATAAAAATAGTGTTGGGGAGTTCTCCATAATGGCCCCCACTAGGCCAAAGGTTTTTAAGCTGAAAATACCCAGTTTTATATATCACTTTATTGTTTTATTTAAATAATTAATTATATTTGTTTATTATTCAATTAAAAAGAAATAGTGTAAATCAGAGTATTATTGGTTAAAATATCCTTTATTTTCTTTAAAATATTGTTAATTTTGAAATTAGATTTGGTCCACATAACATATGTGGTTGTGGATGAAGTTTTCTTAAGATGAAAAGAGATTCTTTTTTAGTTAAAATAACAAACATTAAAATTAAAATCTGCAAAGATTTTCATGTTTTTCAATAATCTTTTTGCAAATGATAGAAATTGGGATAAAATTTATTAGGGGCATAAATGGAATTTAACTTTTTGTAATTAATACCTTTATTAATCGTTAAATTTAAAAGTACTTAAAAGTAAAAGCGGGAAGATTACGGCAAAAAAAAGATACGACTGCACGTGTGGTGTGCGGGTCGTGTGGCTAAATTACCGGTTACTATCCGGTAACTTGGTAATTTTTTTATTAAAAAATCAGGTAAAAGAATTAAGGGAAAAATTCATTTCCTTTATTCAAATAAAATAAAATTAATGCATTAATTAATTTGGTAAATTTAGGAGAATAATCCAAATAGAAAGTAATATTTAGAATATAAAGGATGTTAGGGGATATTTAGAATGGTAAAACTTTGATCCACATGTTGTGCATTTACATTACAAAAATTTAAATATTAAATTTCTAACCCTAACCCTAAAAAACTAAACCTTAAACTCTATCCACTAAATTCTAAACACTAACTTTAAATTTTAAACCCTACAACCTAAACCCCTAAATCTTAAATCCTAAATTAAAATCTTAACCGCTAAAATTAAAAGACACGTGTAATCTAAAATTTACACTATCAAAATTTTTTTCTATTTAAAAATATATGTTATTTTTTACTGTACAGGTAAAGACGTCACTTATTTTTGGCCTAAATGTCTGTTCCATTTTTGGTTGGGTTTAGGGGAAAAGGGCTAATTGATTAGCTTTTGTATCATGTTTAACTGTTGATCTTTGACTGCTTTCTTTAGTAGTATCTTTCTTTTCTTTGCCTTACTTATTTTGCTGTTTTGAGGGCTTGTTGATTCCCAGCAAACTTTTTTTCTCTTTCCTGAAGTTTGTACAATAAGTGAAAGATGGGAGCTTGATTGTTGTGTGTTTATTAGTGATATTATTGTCATTATGATGATTGTAAAATGGGTAACTTTTGACCATAGAAAAGAGATCATGATAAAGCAAAGGGAAAGGAGGATGTTAGTGAGATGCATATGTGTGAGCTTGTAGGGGGTGCAGAAAAAAAAGGGTATTTTTTTTCTTGCTTTATGATTTGTCAATGAGAGAAGAATTGAGTGGAAAGACACCAAGTTCCACTCGTTTTTTGTAATGTGGGTTGAAGGGTGCTTGTCACTGAAGTGAATTTAGGGCTTCTTTGGGGGTAGTGGTGCAGGGGTTATAAAAAAATCTTTCTTTTTTGGTTCCTTGAGAATCTGTGTTGCTTTATTTTTATATTTTTGGAAAAAAGGGGTTGGTTTCAAAGATGCCTATGTTTCAACCCTCAAAGAGGGATGCGGTTGTTGTTGCTGGATTTGATGGTAGTGGTGATGGGCAAGTTCTAGATCTGGATACTGCTGTTAAAGATGGGGTTTTGGGTGGTGTTGTTGGCGGTGGAGTCATTGGTGCCACTGTTGGCGAGAAATTGGATCTGAAGAAAATGATTGAAGAGCTTGATTTGCCTGAGATTCCTTCTGTGTTTATTTGTCCAATCTCTCTTGAGCCAATGCAAGATCCTGTTACTCTTTGCACTGGCCAAACTTATGAGAGGGCCAACATTCTCAAATGGTTCAATTTGGGGCACTATACTTGCCCCACTACAATGCAGGAACTTTGGGATGATTCTGTAACTCCAAATAGAACCCTTTACCATTTGATTTACACTTGGTTTTCGCAGAAGTATTCGCTTATGAAGAAGAAATCCGAGGATGTACAAGGGAGAGTAAGTGAGCTTCTTCAGACATTGAAGAAGGCCAAGGGTCAAGCCAGGATTCAAGCCTTGAAGGAGCTGAAGCAAGTTGTGGCAGCGCAAGCTACTGCAATCAAGACGGTGGTTGATGAAGGTGGAGTTTCTCTAATTTCATCATTGTTAGGCCCATTTACATCCCATGCCGTTGGTTCCGAAGCTATTGCCATTCTTGTCAAATTAGAGCTTGATTCAGAGTCCAAAACCAATTTGATGCAACCGACAAAGATTTCGTTGATGGTAGATATGCTGAATGAAGGGTCAGTGGAGACGAAGATCAATTGTACGCGATTGATAGAGAAGCTAATGGAGGAGAAGGAATTTCGCTCCGAGAGCATCTCCAGCCATCGGCTATTGGTCGGTCTAATGCGATTAGCGAAGGATAAGAGGCACACAAATGGAATCTTGCCCGGACTTTGCTTGCTCAGATCTATATGCTTACATAAACAAGTCATGAGTTTGATTGTGAGCTTTGGAGTCATTCCTCAATTGGTCGAATTGTTGCCTTCTTTGGAGCCTGATTGCTTGGAATTAGCCCTTTTCATATTGGACTCATTATCTTCTCTGTCGGAAGGCAAAGCAGAATTGAAGGATTGCGGAAACACAATTCCGAATATGGTGAGACTTTTGATGAGAGTTTCAGAAAGCTGTACTCAATATGCACTGTCAATTCTGTGGTCTGTATGTAAACTTGACCCCGAAGAGTGCTCCTCGGTTGCGGTGGAAGCCGGTTTAGCAGCGAAGCTGCTTCTCGTAATTCAGAGTGGTTGCAATCCCGTCTTGAAGCAAAAGTCTTCGGAGCTCTTGAAGCTATGTAGCCTAAATTATACAGACACAATCTTCATTTCAAAGTGCAAGCTCACAAGAACAATCCAATGACAAGTTAAAGGTCCTGCCATAATTGGTTCTTGAAACCTTCCAAGAATGAACAATCATACATATGAGACAAGGGCATTGAGGTATGAATTAGCTCTGTTGTACATATTTTAAGCACTTCAATTCCAGCAATTCGATTCAACTTTACTTAAAAGAACACTCATCATAATGTGGATAAGGGGGAAAACACAGTTCATGCAGCCATGGAATCATATCAAGCTCTCTTTTCCAATGCTTTGAAATAAAACCCCAAAAGGATAAATGATGTGGAAATGGAATGGATTATTGTTGGTGGGGTATGTTGTTGGATAGATTTGGAGCTTGCAATAACAACTGTAATAGACAAAGAAATGCTTTGCTCCTTGGTGTTGGACGGGGGGCTTGTTTCCTCTCAGGTTGTTGGTATGGATTGGTAGGGGTTGTAGAGAGATTTGGAATGCCTCTGCCTCTGCCTCTGCCTCTGCCTCTGCCTCTGCCTCTGCCTCTGGATATCAATTGTCTTTTCAATATGTACAATGAAAGTAACCATTTCTTTTCTTTCTTTCTTTTGGTCTCTAGAACTACGAGTCCAAGTAGGAACCAACTAACCACATGTTTTTTTCCTGTCGTAACATGCACATTTTAATTCAGATAGGATATCAATTATATTCGAACTGGTTGCAAATCATCATTGATCCCCAGCGCTGGTTACATAATTAGAATTTAGGGTTAATTCAACCTTATATTTAATCAGTTCAACGCACAAACAGAATCACAAATAGTATTAATATAAGTATTGTATTTTAATACACAATTATAATTAATCATTACAGAGCATAAACAAAAACATATTGATAGTTGAAATATATCTAAATCTACGTTAAATCGGGTTTATATGTAATAAAATCTAAATTAGAATAAATATAGATTGGAGCCTCCACAATAACTCAAATTTGAAACCTTAGAGATTTACACTAGATATGCTTCATACGTAACTAAAATCTCACGGTAAAGTACACAGATGTCAGTAAACTATTTTTAAAAATATAAAATGATCACCAAAATTTTAAAAATTACATAATGATCATTAAGCATTAATTTTTATTTTAAAATGGTCACCGAGTCGTTAATTGGGAGATATGGCAGTGATGAAAATTTGTATAATAACTTATTTAATCCTAAATATTTACACCTTCAATCAATTTAGACATCAATAATGATGGTTAAATTAGGAATAAATTAATTAGACGCGTCAATATGGAGGACTAAATGTTATATTTTTCAAATTTACGTCATCCAATTAATGCAGTTAACGGCTCAATGACCATTTTGTAACAAAAACTAAAGTTTAATGGCCATTATGTAACATTTAAAAGTTTGATGACCATTTTGTATTTTTAGAGATAGTTTAGTGACCATTTGTATACTTTACCCTAAATCTTAATAAATATGGATCGAAACCTACACAATGACTCGAACTTGAATTTTAGAGATTCAAGGTCTATTTTTTTTACTTCGAATAAATTTTTAATAATTGACAGAGAAAATAATGTTCGAACCTTGGATAAGAAAATATCAATGTTATTTACTCAATATAATAATAAAATTATCTACTTTATAATTTTAATGGCAAAAAAAATTAGGAAATATGGTATTATATTTATTTGAGAAGCTATTTATGTCAAAATCAAATGGAAATCCTTTGCCTCTAAGTATGTCTCTTTTGGTGTCTATTTTAAAAAAAAACGGTTTTAATGTTTAAAATTAGAGATTACGGCTAGGGTTTAAAAAATTATGAGTAGAGTATATTTTGTAGGGTTTAAGGTTCATAATGTAAAATTTAAGGTAGGGGTTAAAATTTAAATAAAAAATGATATATTTAGGGGCAGAATATTTTTATTTGTCAAAGTCTTGGAAAAAAAAAGAAAGGTAAAAAGAGAGGAGGGTGTCATAGCTTTTACACATGCGTCGAACTGTAAGAATTCGGGGGGATGGGTGTCACAGTGGCACACCTGGGGTCCATTTTTATGTAGTCTACATGTCCCATTGTGGGAGAAATTGAGGACAACACCCATTGTCACCTCTCTTTCAATCACTGTTGTAATGAAATGTTTCACTGCTCCATTTCTCAAAAAACCTCCTATTTGGAATCAGTAAAGAAAGTTAAACTTCTACGTCAATTACAGTGGCTTGATTCAACATGAAGAAAGCAAGGCAAAAATTTATTCTTCTTGCCTTCTAAAGGAACCTCTGCAAATTAAGGGCCCCCTTGGCCATGGCATCTTTGAATAGCTGTTAAGGACTCCAAACTATACAAAATATTTGCTCATTACTTTAATAATAAAAGAAAAGGTATCTAGAATCTCTTGTGTTGCAATTATAATGATCTGTGGTTACATTTGCTGATGTTT
This sequence comes from Hibiscus mutabilis, assembly GCA_019671005.1. NCBI lineage: Eukaryota > Viridiplantae > Streptophyta > Magnoliopsida > Malvales > Malvaceae > Hibiscus > Hibiscus mutabilis. Next base: position 88,785,504 of record CM033711.1, on the reverse strand, counting down.
TATGTGATGAGTAAAGCATCAAGTGATATGTTATCAAGTTGAGCCTGCTGGATTGGACCATAAATACGGTGAACCAATCCACATGTGGAGCTTTTTCTATTTGTTTGTTTGCACCTACTTATAGTAATTTTATCTGCAGGAAGTAACAGTGGGGCTAATTTAGCCGTCAAATGTTGTGGCCTGTGGGGCTCTGGGTAGCTCCATTATTAGAAGATGCATTCATTCCAGATAGTGAATAATCATGCATTTGAAATTGAAATCATCAAACAATTACGATTCATAATGAATAAAGAGATGGGGGATTGTCAAACACATAATCTGCCATTGTTTGCTTTCCCTGGAGGGATTGTGATCAAGTTTTAGCATCGATTTGAATGAGACTTGGGCGGTGAAAACCAGGCTTAAGCTTCCTTGTGTTTTCAAAGGATCAGAGTCGCCACCATGCATGCATTGCTCGACATTATTGAAACAAATGAGTAACGTTGAAGAGTTGAAATATATGCAACACATGAATACAAAAGAGTTGCGGTTCACGGTTTGTGTTCTGTAGTAAATGATTTTTGCGCAGCTAAGCGTTTCTAAAATTTCGAGAAGCCAACATAGAATGACATAGTATATGCATAAGCCAACTTATATTTTGCTCTCTTTTTTCTTCATAAAAGCATATTTGGTCTTTGCACGAGTTTTGGAAATTTTCAAATCAAATGATCACGAATCAGCGTGGTGATAATTAAGTTTGGGGTTAGTCATCTGAAGTTATAAGATGTAGTGGTCCAATGGGAAGGATTAAATAAATATGATTATTGAATGCTGATGAGACAAATTGAGATTTTACTTTGGAGTTATCAGCTATATGGTTGAAGAGTAGTTTGACTTGGTAAAAAACCGCCCATGGTACCGCACTGCAGCGGAGTTCCATCCATCCATAAATTCAAGCATGACGACGACGAATTTCAACAAACACATACATCATACAACAGCTACTCTTACATTCTTATTGCTCTTGGGCCTTGGCAAATAACCTTTGCAATAACTAATAAATGCAAGCTTTACGGGAAGGGAATAGAAAATGCTCTACCATAATTCCCAAATTATAATCTCAATCCATAAACCCAAAACCCTTCCCTTCTTCTTCAACCATACCCTCGCCCAATAAACTTCCAATTTGCTCAAAAACCACACATCAACGTTTAAAGCTTTAAACGCTTCAACTTTTATTAAACCAAGGTGTTAGAATTTTTTAGTTTTGTTTTTCAATGTTGGGGTTTGAAGTAAATTGGTTTCAGTGAACTGGGTTTTCTCTTTGTCCTTGTATATACATGTATATTCATTTGCTAAGTCGAGATTTTACTGGTATTTTGCAGTGAAAAGTTTGAGATTTTATCGGACCCACACCCTAAAGTTCGGCCGGTGAAAGTCCGCCGATGAAGAAGGGAGGGTTTATGGGTTGAAAATACAATTGGGGGATTTAGGTGGATTTGAGATATAATTTTAAAATTTTATTTTAATAATAATAAAATATAATTTTTTTATTTTAAATTATTTTTATATTTAATAATAATAATAATAAAGTCTTGTCATATAAAAATAATAATAAAATAATTTAGAGTGACAAATATAGGAGCAATTTAAAAGTTCAATTAGTAAATTAAAAAATTTAAAAGTTGAGTGATCAAAATAGGAGTGAGAAGATAATTGAGTGTTGATCTCTATATTTTACCCACTTTAATTTTGTAGTGTTTTCTAGTGTTAGAGCATAAAAAGGAATACCGTTAGTCCTTGCCAGATTGTGCGGTGAAACCTTCGGTCTGCTACCTATTAGTATTTGTTAATGTGTTGTCTTTTGGAAGAGGTGGCAAACAAGTTGTTCGGATCAAGTTCGGATTGGGTCACTTTAGTCGGGTTGATTTTTAGTTTAGATTATTTTTAGTTTAGGTTCGATCCAGGTCTGATCGAATCGGGTCAGATTCAGATTTAGTTCATGTCTATGTTATTTCAGATTTGGTCGAGTATTGGGTCGAGTTAATATCGGATCATAGGGTCAATATTGGATCGTTTGATTTTTGGGTCGAGTCTATATTAGATTGGTTGACTTTCCATGTCGAGTCAATATCAGATCAGTTGTTTTTCGGGTCAGGTCAATATCGGATCAATCGGCTTTCAATTTGGGTCATATATGAAATAATATTTTAAAGGAGAAAAAAAATGATATTAAGCTATTACTAAAGGTAGTTGTTAATTAGTAATATAATACAAAGTGAGAATAAAACATACATATTTGAGGAAATTAAATTTATGTTGCTTTCAGTTCGGGTTGTTTCGATTTTGATTGTCTTCGGTTCAGGTTAATTTTCAGTTTAACTAAATTTAGGTCGGTTTTAGTTTAGTTCGATTTTAGTTCAAATTCGGATCAAATTTAAATCATCATATTCGAGTCTATATCGAGTTTCAAGTCAAGTAAATTAATTCAAGTCTCTTTGTTAGGTTTATGGGCCCATAAATCTTGAGTTTCTTTCCGCCTATAATCGTGGGGGTGGTATAATAACTTTCTTTAATGCATAATATTACTTTGTGTTGATGGGTGAACGGATTTTTTTTCTTCTATAAAACTTATATTTATGAAAGTTAATTTAAGCACATTCAAAAAATAAAATAAAAATAAAAGTTGGAGATGTTTTTATTTTTTTTATTTCTTCATTTCTTCCATTTATTCTGAGGCGGTTATAAATTTTTTTTAAGTTTTCAAGTTCTTCTTTTTTATACTTTTTTTTTTCGCCTATTGCAGCTGTTGGTCGTTTTGTTGGTTATGTACATAAATAAGATTCATCTTTACTGGTGAATTTTAGTTTCATATTTTTTATTTCTTTTTTCGTTTGTTTTACTTTGTCAGGTTTATACCATATCTGTTTCTACGACAGTTTTTTCCTCTGCTTGTATGGCAGTTACTTTGTCTACTTTTATGACAGTTTCAGTCTATCTTTTGATAGTTTAGAGTTCGGGTGATGAGTATCATCGAATTTCTTTGTCAACGAAGGAGGTCGAGCTGTACATGTTATAATCCCATTTTTTATTGTTGTATCGATACGCCAAGAACAAGTAACGGACGGATTTTGCTTTTTTCAAAGAGCACTCAAGGTAAAGTAATAGTTTTCTGGATTTAATTTCAGAAGCTTTCTCAAGTTCTTCTGAAGGTGTTAGGTTTGGTATTTTAACGTCTTTCACACCCCTAGATTTTACTGCATTTTTTATTTTGATGTTTGAAGTGTGATTCCTTTGTAATCCTTTCACTATTTTATATAATCGAATTTCAAAATAGAAATAAAAGATTATAGATGTAATTCGTTAGGGTTTATATACAAATTTACTAGTCTTGTACTAGAATGATTTAAACTTCAAAATTCTTTAATATAAAGTAATTTTTTTAGGATGGCAAAATAATTTGTCCTCGTCAGGTCGAGACCCGACTCGATAGGGGCGGTTTTTTAATTAAAAAATTGTATTCGGGGTGAGGTGGAGGGGTTATTGATAAGATAAAGTCGGGGCGGGGCGAGGTAGGTTCGGGTTTAAAGTGAAAATTTTCTGATCTGACCCGACCCAATATATATATATATATATTTATTAACTTTTATATATTATATTTAATATTTTTATTATTTTTTTCTGGGGCAAGTCGAATTTAGCCAGATTTTTTTATTAAAATATCGGGGTCGGGTCGAGGTCAGGTTATTTTTTTATTATGTTGGGGCGCGGTCAAGGCGAAAATAAAATATATTAAAATCGGGATGGATCGAGATCGGTTGGATGATTTAAATTTAAAGTCGGGTTCGAGACAGCCAAAAAGCCCCGCCCGCCCTGTTGTCATCCCTAAAAATTTTGATGTACTGATAGTATTTAAAGTCAACAAGTATATTCACGTCTTATCGTTAATATTATATTTTAGACTTTAATACATATTTAATACTTAAACTATACATTTTCTCTCAAGTTAATACCTAAAGAATTTTAGCTATTAAGTTGGTACTTTAATTAGACACCTTCTTTCAAGTTTATACCTAAAAATTTTTTGCTCCCAAATTGGTAATGAACTAGACACCTTCTCCTAAATTAGTACTTGAACTAGGCACATTCTCTTAAGTTGGTATTAAAACTTATACATTATATCAATTTAATCATAATTTAAAACAATTCATTAAACTTAACATTCTATATTTAAAATTCTATCAATTTAGTCCTCAAGTCACATTAAAAACTCTCGACTTCACTTATAGTTCAAAAATTTCATCAATTCCATATATAATGAGTAGCTTCTGGACAATATTATTAGTCTAACATTCCATATATGGAATGATTTAAAATTAAAGTTTGAATCAAAATATTTAAAGGTAGGATCTCTAAACGCATCAAGTAGTTTAAAAGAAAAAAAAAGAAGTGTTGTTATCTTTAGACGATCCAGTTCAAGTAATTTGCCTATATGGTTGCGTGTTTAATTAAAAGATTAAAATTAATTAATAGAAATTATATTGTAATTACACCAAAATTTTTAACAACAAAAAAAACATACGATTCTTTTGCATCTTGTAAATTAAAAAAAAACATTCATTTAATAATAATAATAATTATTATTATAAAAACAATACCTAAAATTTTTACCCTCATCTACTAATTATTAGAAAATTTAAGTTATTTTAGTATCATTTTATAATTCAAATTTTATTAAAAAAAATTCTAATTCGAGATGAAAGTTTTAACATTTTCGAACCGAGTCAAGTTTTGTTCAACGCTGAAATTAGATACTTAACTTTTTCTTTAATGAGGCAATGTGCCCAATTTCTATTTTTTGATGTAATTAGATGCCTAATATTTTTTTAAAAATTATTTGTGTTTATACTTAAATTTTTTAACATTTAACTTCCGAGTCTGCAACACATATTAGATACTAAATTATTTCATTCACAACGTCATGATTCGAATTTTTAACCTTAGTTAAAGGATCTAGTGTCTCATCCCACTAAACCAACTAAATATTATTGTTATTGTTCTATTTTAATTATTATATACTAGACCAATTGAATGTTGTTTTTTTAATTATTATATATTTATTTTTTAATATAAATAACGATCTAAACCTTTTAAAAAATAGAAGGCGAAGACGAGATCTCAGTTCTCACGTGTGATAGGTTGTGATGTTTGAATGTAGATAAGTCAAACAAGAGGCGGCTGCTCAACCCGCACTAGATAATGCCTCCAGTCCTCCTCCCATTATAGGCTTCGATTTCTTCTCCCGGTTGGCTATCCATAAAGTTATCACAATTTATTTTTATGTGTAAAATTTTGATACACACTTTGTATAAAATCAATTTTATACAAGTTTGTATATTTACACTATAAAAATTAAAATTCTAAAATTTTAACCTTAATCCTAAAAAACTAAACCTCACACCCTAAATTCTAAACACTAACCTTAAATTCTAAACCCTACAACCTAAACCCCTAAGTTTTAAACCCTAAACTAAAACCCTAAAGCTAAAAGGCAAGTATAAACTAAAATTTACACGAACTGTGTATCAAATTTTTTTTTCATTTTTTATTAACCCCTAAATTATCGTAGTTTTCATAAATTTCTTTTTTCTTTTCATTTTTATTCCTATTATTTTTCTTCATGTAGATACATATATTTGTTGCTAGTTGAAGTTATCAACGATCAAATCCTGATAATTGAAATTAAAAAAATTACATAAAACTATAAACGATCACGGACTTTTAACATAAATAATGCTTTTTCTAAGTTACATCTTTATACTTTTTTTTTTTGCTAATACATCTTTATAACTTTACTAATAATTAGAATGAAAATAAGTTAGAATTGGTTATTATATTTTTATACAGTACCTTAGTTATTTGCAATTTTTCTTAGACTAAAATCAAAAACAGTTACGCCAAAACACATTTGAACCTATAACCTCTAAAATGAATCAACTAAGTTCATATTTATAAAATTAGGATTCAATCGACAATGTAATTATATTTTTATAAATCCCAAATACGGTGATATTTGAATTTAAAACTTAGAAATGTTTGATTTAATAGAAATGAATATTTGTGTAAAAGAAAAAAATAGTTAGATAACTAGGGGTGAGTGTTCGATTGAGTTGAGTCGAGTAAAAGAATTCAGGTTAGTTGAGTTTACGAGTCCTATTTTACGACTCAAACTTTATTTGATTTTTTTGTTCGAGTCGAGTTTATGAAATTCGAGTCGAATCGAGTTTTCGAGTATCTATACAAATTAAATCGTAATTATTTACAATGTTATAATACAAATTGATTCAATTTAAACGACTCTTTATATCCATATACAATACACATATATATTTCTTCATATTTTTTCTTATGTGGTATATATATATATATATATATATATTAGAATTAAGGAACTCGACTTGAACTTAAAATATATATATATATATATTAGAATTAAGGGATTCGACTTAAACTTAAAAATCAATCCACTAATTACTAAAAATTTTGAGTTATTAGATTTATTCGAATTTTCATTGTACAAGTCAAAATTTATTTGAAATTTTTTTGAGCCGAGTTTATAAAATTTCGAGCCAAGCCAAGCCAAGACGAGTCGAGTTTTTCGCACCAAATCTTAAAAAAATCAATTTTTTCGAGTCGAGTCAAATTTGGCCCAGCCTTGTAGATAACCTTGATTCTTCTCTATAATAATTTAAAATAAGGAATAATGTTTGATTTAAATAAAGTAAAAAAAACAAATATTGCAAAAATGAAAAGATTGAGAGATTTATGGATTAACGTAACTTCTTTTGTACTTTTGCATGTTTACCATTTTCAAAGCTTGTCTTCCTTTCCAAAGGAACAATAATGCACGCACGAATGGGCCCGAAACAGAGGATTATTTAAACTTCTTTTTCTAAAAAAAAGAAGAGGAATTTGGTCTAAAGTCAGGCAGTTTGACCTAGCAGCCCCTGTAATTTGGAAGCATAACCGTCTGCTGACACAACACCGTTTGAATTTCTTCATATCATCAGCCCCAGCGAATTCATCCCACCGTTTGAATTTTTTTCCTTCAATTATTTTTTTGTTCCCATTAGTTACATCTTTGTCCGTATACTTCCTTTTCTTTCTATATATATCCGTGTCTCCACATTCTAACATTTCAGCTCTATTTTATCATCAGCTTTATTGCAAAAGCTCTGCAATTTGCACGTACGACTCCATAGTCTTTTCTATTAAGAAACTATCGCTATGGAATCTTACTCTTCTTCTTCTGCTTCTGCTGCTTTAGGTTTCGAAGAAGCAAGAAGGTTGAAGGCTCCACCGGCTTCATTTCATGGATCACTTCATTCCGTGCGTAAGCCACTGTCAAAGCCCCGGAAGAAGCCAATTGCACCATTTCCTCCCACGCCACCAAAGGTCTACCCGGTCGACCCTATAAACTTCCGGGACTTGGTTCAGAAGCTAACCGGTTCACCTGAGTTCATGTCCCGATCTCATATTCCGACGTCGACAACTCAGTTCGAGGTGCCTCATCATCATCATCATCAGCAGCAGCAGCAGCAGCGTCTCCAAAGAGTGGCACCTCCCCCTCTTCACGTTGCATCATCACCATTGTCTAGAGCTGAAGTTTCTGCACCGTTGAATATGTTCTCGGGATTAGATCATAGCAATTCCCAGAACCAGAATTACTCTAATGTTCCGATGAATACAATTACATCGAATTCATTCGGATTGAACCTGTCGCCATCTTCTTATAATTGGCGCGCTTTCCCCATTCTCAGCCCCGGTACACTGGCCAGCTTGGAGCAAAGCACTGTTCCTTAGATTATATACATCAATCAACGCTGAATTACTTTATCATATATATGCTGATAGTTCAATTCATGCTAAAGCTTAAGGAGAATGTCTGTAATAAGATAAAAACTACATTATTTTGTTATTGTAGTGTCGTAAAAAAGTCTTCATCTCTTGATCGTTGTAATGTATGCTAATTTACCTACTCATAAATAAAGATACTTGCTTATATTGGCTTCAAAAACAGTCTCCAAAGAATCTAGTTCATCCATCCCTTTAAAAAATAACTCTAAATTAATCATGGACTAGTCTAATCTCTCCCTTATATTGGTTCATGCACGGTGGTGCAGAACCCTCTTAATTTAATGAAACCAAAAGTCTCCACAATGTACATGGTAACATGGAATTAACTCTAATGATTGTACCACTTGCATGGAGTTAATTCAATCCATTTATCTCGTGTAATTAGTGTTTGCCTAACAATATAATGTAGGGGCTCAAGAGGAACCAATTACGACATTGTAGTAGAGGAATAAAACCTAAATTAAGTGCAAATTGAATAAGTTTTTTTATTGGATTGATTCATATTTTTGGGGATAATGTATTTTACAATCTTTGAATGAATGAGAACTCTAAACAATATAATTTATATTTAATCATATCCTCTAGTTTAACGGTGTTAGTCAAGAGGTTAAAAATATTTGGTGAAAATTAAATTGATCAATTGCAAATACATTTTCTAGACACAAAACTGACATAAAATGTGTAAAATGAAATTCAACTATTGCTTTTAGCGAAAACGAAGACGATGTTCATCATAAGAGATTTAGATTTAAGTAGTTTTATTTTTTATGTTTTTAAATGGGTTAAAAAAATATAAACATATACAACTTTGATAAAATTTCAAGTCCTAACTACCCTATTTCATTGGGATGGAAATGGGGCGGGGTGGGGCGAGTTTTTGGTTGCCCCGAACTTGCCTCGATCTATAAACCCCTTAACCTAACCCCGCCATGCCACAAATTAAAATATTAATTTACATGCCCCACCCCTCCCCAATGTAGTAACTTTTAAACCCGACCCTGATCCAACTTGAAAAATTAAATAAAATTTTAATCTTCGCCGACGATAAAAGTTGAATTTGGTGAATCCATTATCACAACCACAAAATATATAGTTTTAAAAGACTTTAAACCTATATAAAAATAAAATAAAATAATTTAAATTACCCACATGAAAATTTTACATATTTAAAAGAATAAACTTGAACCATTGATCGTCAGAATCAGATATGATAAACTCCAACATCTAAAAAATTACGATAGGTTCAAACCCCAAAAAACTATATATTTATTTAAATATATATATATATATCGAGGCGGGTGCGGGATGATGAATTTCTTACATATATCCACTCTCCCCGCCCCGCCTCGTCCCAATCCCTGAAATTCAAGACTAAAAATTCGAACGAATCAGGTCGAGGTCAAGTAATTTTTCCATCCTTACTAGTATTTCATGTTTTCTTGTGGTTGAGGTTCAGGGTGGTGCTGACTGTTGAGATGGGGTGACTCGGTCTCATTAACCAAAATTATAAGTTTCACATTCGCTTTCGTCCCCCACAAGAAACTATATAAATACACATACATGTATATTAAAAAACGAATTGACTAGCATCACCATTTTTTACTCTCTTTTTTACTTATTCTATTTGCTCTGTGATGGTTACAAAAAATTTTCTAAATCTTTTTATTGTATTTTTTACCGGCGGCGGCCTTCGGCCATTTTACTAGTTTTGTACATAAATAAAAATCATCTTTGCTGATGAATATTTTATTTTTATGTTATTTTTTTACATCTGTTTTTATGGCAATCTTTCTGTTTGTTTTTATGACAGTTTTTTCGTCTGCTTTTATAGCAGTTATAGTATGTCTTTGTGACAGTTGTCTAGTTTTTGACAATTTAGCGTTCAATTGACGAGTATCAAAAGGAGGCCGATCTGTATATGCTTATGATTCCCTTTTGTGGCTGTGCTGATATGCCAAGAACAAGTAGCAGAAAAATTACTTTCTTTATAGAGGACTCTGGTCAAAGTAATTGTTTGCTGAATTTTATTCAGAAGATTATTTAAGTCATTCTGTAAGCGATATGTTTTGTATTTTAATGTCTTTTACACCCTTAAAATTTTATTGTATTGATTTTTTTGAATTAAATTTTCGATGTTTGCGGTGTGATATCTTTATAATCCTATCACTTTGAATATAATGCAGTTTATTTCAAAAAAAAATGATTAATGTTAGTATCATACAAAATGTTAATTTCTGTCGTTTTCCTTTAACATTGTTTGTGGAAAAAAATTACCGCCAATATATTTGATAATAATCTTTCGGTTTATCGGGATAGATTTTCATATTTTGTCCGAAATGATAAAATATTCGTATGAAAATTCACAAAGATAGGTTAGTTATAACACTAAAAATGTAATTTTGGCAGCACGTTTGCCTTTTTCTTTTTTCTCTTTTCAGTCACTTTCATTATTACAAGGAAAATGAAAGAACTTAGATTGTTTGATCAATATATACAGAAAAGAAAATTCCGTGTTGATTTGTTCCTATTCTTTTCTGGGCATTCAGCAGACACTGCCGACATCTTTATAGAATAAAGAAACTATAAGATACTTCAGAAGGCAAGTTTTGGGAGAGATTAGTAAGACGGCGAACAGCTAAGTATTGGAAGCAGTTGGCAGAGTTTCATACTAAGACCAAATCAAACATGGAAGACTTCACGATGTGTTTGATTCGAAGAACATCTTAATCGGTATGGGTTGTATTATCTAAAGATTATTGCAATTCTATTTTATTTTAATCAAACTAAATATTGCATATAGTATGTAATCGAGTCGGTTCTAAGATCATGTCATGTATTATTGATGTTAAATTCAATATTCTTCCATTTGAATTTCTAGTCTTTCTCACAAAGTTTGAATAATTTTATGCACGTTTGAAATTTTTAAAAAGATTCAAGTATTTGTTAGCCATTTATCGATGGTAGACTACTACATATCGCATGATATATGAAGCATCAAATATTACTCAAACCTTAATTAATAAACATGTTTTGAACAAACCTTTAAGCTGTTGTATAGTACATGACCATCAATTCTTCCATGGAAAAATGTGAATCTATTATTCCAGCAAGCTCAGCTAAGCAGTACTCAGTGGTATATTAGAGTTGGATTCTTAGATTGTCTATTTGGCTCACCAAGAGATTTTGTTAGGGAATGCGACCACCGAAAAAAGTAACATCAGTTCTTTGTGTTGTCATCGTTGGTTGGTTCTCAACTGCTCTTTGGCCTGCTTAGTTTTGGAAAATCTTTCGCACCAACAAATTGTGTTCTTGATTTCTAACCGTTTCCCTTTTCTGGCTGTCGTGTGTTCAATCATTCTGAACTATGCAGTCAAAAATCGAGGTTCCCAGTTTTGGAGGAACTAGAGCAACTACCTGATGTGCCGTATGAAGCTCCACTCGAACCGTCGACAGGGGCCTGATTTAGGCACTCTAAAACTAAATACCGGCATTTTTGCAACTTGATTGAGAAGGTTGTTGCCTCAAGAATGAAGGGAACCTGATAACATTTCAGACAAATAAGGTATAAGATTCATTGTGCAAGATATGAGTAAAACTGACAGTTGCATTGTTATATATCTCTTAAGGAATTTGATCAAGCTGTACATGACTAGGATGAAGATTAATACTAATGAACCTGTGTGTTGATGCGCGCCACTTTGTGCACATTCAGAAAGCCAACCATATCCTGGTAACCAGTGAGGAGTTGTGCCAAACCCTTGTCTTCATCTGAAGGAAGAATCCAAGAGATCAATAAGTCGGTACAAACTTGAAACCAATAAATGCAAATGATAAGCAAGAGGCAGACTGACGATAAACCTTGAATTGCTTTGACAGAAAGCAACGTGTCTGCCATCTTTTACAGAAGGATGGTGAAAGAAGGGAAGGAGGAAAGGTTATTATGGCGACTGAATTCGAAGACCGTACAAGACTTTTGAGAGATCTAATAAATGAAAGCATCTCCCACTCCTGCAATGGTTTATATTAAGTAATGGATTATGACCCTTTAAAATGGAATAGCATCGAAGTGACTTCTAAAACTACAACTTCTACAGTCTGAATGGTCCAAAAAACAAATAAAGTTACTCACTTAAGGGAACTTTTCAAAGAAGGAAATGAACAGGAATCTATAATAGCTCAATAAATCTAAAAAATATTCCACGAACCATGTTGGAATGCGCACACTGTGGAGCACAAAATGATTGGATAGCAATACGACCAGCACAAGAAATACTGTCATCATTTCTACAAGATTGCCAAAATAGAGGAATGACCAACATGTATACCAAATGGAAAGAAGGAAAGGTAGGAAATGGCAAGTTAGTTGAGACACTAAAAATAAGATTTTGGAACTTCATACAGGATTCTTCATGCAGTTATAAGGGAGATGATATAACAGGTAATAATAAAATCACTGGCAAATATGGCAGCAGGATCAAATATTTCCAACATCATGAAAATATGAACAGTACAGCAAAGTGCAAACAATGATACCGTGGCAACTGAGATAAAAATGTCGCACATCGATCTTTAAGAGTGGAAAGATCAGAAGAATCTTGGATGCTAACACAATCTATGCGCTGCCCATTGATTAAGTGTCTCTGTAGGGGCTTCCGCAAGTCAAATTCATTAGAGTACTCTTGTTTGCCATCTGCACCATGTTCAGATAATGAGATACGATTAGTACTTTCAAAAAGAGAATAGCATAAACATTGGTTAAGAACAGGACATTTTCAGACAAACAACTGAAAAGTAATGATACCATGAACATTGGTTAAGAACAGTGCACTTTCAAACAACAAGCTAAAAGCTAAGAGTGTAAGGAGTTGAAAGAGAGACTTTTGTTAACCCAACAAATAAGATGAAATAAAGAAGAATATCTTATCGGTGATAAACTACCTCTGTGGCCATCAAAATTGAGCTGGTTTTCACCAAAATACTTCTTATACTGCCAAGCAATTCTCAGACCGTTCTCCTGCAATTTTTTTAACATACCACACACTTTGAGCATTTAAACATATGATATTTCAAACAAACTGAAGAAACATAAGAAAACAGGAGTCATAGATGAAGGAACCTGATCTGGATCGCGTTCCCGGGATTTGTCATCTTTGGATGCAGCAGGACAAGGCAAAGTACCCAAAAAACCCCTTGGATCTCTGGCTGGACTACCATAGAGGAGAGGTTGGCCGTGAACAAGTCCCTGAGCTATGAAATTCCTCAACAAAAGCATGTGATGTGGTGCTTCTGCATCCTCCATCACCATAGCTAGGCTTCCCAAAGGGAACCCACCACCCAGTATCTCTGCATAACACATAAAAAGTGAAAACTATTCAATAAGAGAACAAATCACTCAAGTCAGTGATAAGAGAATGTTAGGCAGTTAAGTTTATGCATTACTGTCAAGGTCGGGTATCCCAGAAGATAGAAAGACCGTGCCATTAGGCCCACACTTACGTCCAGGGCCTAGAGATGGGGCTGCAGTGGAAAGGTTTCGAGAGAAGCTACTCGATCGAGTCTTGGCGGTAGCCATAGCAGTAGCAACAATCAAAAACTAAAACCTCACACAATGCAATGATCTAAGACTTTCCCGGTTCTACTCCAGCAAGTTTGCTCAAGCAATACCCTGTAGCACACGTAGTCAAAAAAAAAATAAAACAACAATAATAATGATCACTAATAATATCAGAAACGGCAATGAAATCATATAAAAAAGGCATAATTCTCATAATCGCATGATTATAACTATAATTATTAAAATTAATTCAAATTTGAGCTCTTTTCATACCACCTATCTTTGCTAAAACCAATGAACATGAAATGGTATCAAAATTTCTTTAAGAACCCAAGTTTTTCCCCATCTATTTACATTCAATCCTTTTATCAAATAAATGGTACGCACTTTCTTAGTAAACTTTACCAAACATGAAAAAGGATCCAAAAGTGTCTTTCTATCTAGGTAATGAAGCAGAGATGAATCAAATTCTCACCTGTAGCTCCAAAACTGTGGCTTTGTAGTAAACTCTTCGCTTCAAGTTCCCTGCCTCTTCAGTTATGGCAACTTCTACAAACTCTTCGCTTTCCCGGCCTCGGAGTTCCGCCGTTTTCAAAGCAGTTATGTGCGTTTTCGTCATTTTTAAACCTTAAATCTAAATTATGTTTGCTTCTCAGGTTTTACACAAAGCGGTTCACCTCGAGTTTTTTGGCTCAGCCCATTAATTATTTTAGTGGGCCAATATTATGAGATTTTTTCCCCTTTTCTAATTCATGGTAATTTTCTAAAACAATAGAAAATAGATCAAGATGGTAATTTTTGTTTCTTTTACAGTATCGTGATTTATGTTTTTTTCTTTCAAATTTTAATTATTTTTTAAAATAATTTAATTAAGGTAATCACACTTATTAAAAAGTACTTAACTAATTATCAGTATTCTGTTGGCTCATATAAAAAATAAACGCTAGCCACAAGTTTAAAAAGCAATGTCTTCCGTAAAACCATATCCAATAGGATCTGTCTAATTTGGTGGCGGATTCAGTTCAGATTTTATCATCTAAATGCTATAGTTTTGGGCAATGTCTAACTCGAACGTTTCAAGCCTTGCCCTTCAGCATAGAACTCTGCTGCTGGTCCCTTTGCAATATGCCTAACGCTTTGAGTTTGCTTCTACAGCCAGAAGAAGCAATGAAGCATTAATGGCTGCCCCTACCACGGATCAACAATTAAAGCAAAATAACTACAGTTTACTTTCATGCCTTGAGGAGTAAAACAAAATACATAAATTTGGTAAAAGAAATGTCTTACACTCTGTAAAGAGTTAGTTATTTTGTTAGGCAGTCAGTTAGGATTGTTAGTTCATGAAATTATTTGTATATAAACAATGTATTGTATTTTCAGTAATACAAAAGGAATTTAACATGGTATCAGATTAGGCGATTTGGGCCATTTACCCTTTGCTTTGCTCGTTTTCCCCTTTTCTCTCAATTTCTAGGGTTTCCCTACTTTTCTCTCATTTCATTTCAATGATGGATATTCATTCTAATCATCTTCTTTATCTTCATCCGTCTGACACACCGGGCCCTTTACTCATTGCTCATCAGCTTTCCGGCATTGAGAATTACAGTTTGTGGAGCCGTTCGCTGCGTATCTCCCTCCTTGCCAAAAACAAACCCGGTTTTGTGGATGACACTTGTCGCCGCGAAGATATTGTTGCTGCTCGTCGTCCTCAATGGGATCTCTGCAACGCCCTGGTTATCTCTTGGATTTTGAACAATGTGAGCAAGGAATTGTCCGTCAGCATCGTTTTTGCTCCCAGCACGGCCGCGGTCTGGGCTGATTTAAAGGAGCGATGTGATACAATTGATGGATCTGGGATTTACTTTCTCCACCGTGAGATTGCTTCTTTTCTTCAAGGTGATTCTCGGTTTTAGTTTATTTCACTCGCTTGCGCCTTCTTTGGGATGAATATGTTGTTCTCGTTCCTCTCCTTTCATGTGATTGTGAACAATCTCAAGATGTTATTGCTCATTCTCTTCAACATCGCTTATTTTAGTTCTTGATGGGGCTGAATGACACATATTTCACCGTTCGCAGCCAAATCATTCTCATGAAGCCTTTGCCCTCTGTGAATCAGGCTTACTACATGGTTGTTCAGGAGGAATCTCAGCTGGCTCTCGTCTCGGATAATTCCCCTGTTTTAGATTCCTCGGCTTTCTATTCCAGCAGTATTCCTCTTGGTGATTCTTCCAAATGCAGGTTCAATTGTATTTGCTCCCATTGCAAGATTCGTGATCACAAGCGTGAGCAATGCTACCGACTAAATGGCTCTCCCTCTGACTTCAAATTTACAAAACAAAAGGATTCTCTTGCTACTCTCATTGTTGTTCCTGAGGACTCTTCTCCTTTGCCAAGTCTGTTGCCTATTTCATCTGCTCCAGTGTTCACTCAAGCTCAATATGATCAGATACCTTCCCTGCTTCATCAATTGCCCTCTAGTGAACCAGTGGTAAACTTGGCTTCTTCTGCATGTAATTCTATTTGCCTCTATACTGTTAGTAGCACTGATTATTGGATCTTGGATACGGGTGCCACATATTACGTTATATTTGACTTTCATTGCTTGATTAACCCTGTTCCTTGTGCTTTGCCTAGATTTGTTTCCCTACTAAATTGAAAAAAACTCCCATCACACATACCGGTTATGTTCGCTTGAATTCTACCCATTTTATTCATAATGTTTTGTTAGTTCTTGCCTTTACATACAATTCATTATTCATTTCCAAATTAAAATCTGACCTTCATTGTGTTACCTTATTTTTTCCTAATTTCTTTCCGTTACAGGACCTCTCAAATGGGTAGATTCATGGGATTGGTAGAAAGCACGGCAGTCTTTATATTCTACCTTTTGCTTCTAGTATGGCTCCTTCCACATCTAAATTTGTTTCTCCTCATATTTTTCTTTTTTTGCCATCTAAATTTGTTTCTGTTTGTACTTCTTCTACTGAGAAAGAAACTGTTCTTTGGCATAATAGACTAGGTCATGCCACTGTTAAAATGAATAAAATGTCTTGTTTTTCTTCTAAACTATTCAATAAAGATCACATTGATTCTTGTGTTGTTTGTCCTATGGCTAAACAATTTCGTATTCCTTTTCCTGTAAGTACTTCTCGATCTACTTCTATTTTTCAATTAATTCACATTGATCTTTGGGGCTCTTATAGGATTTCAACACATAGCGGTTATAGATTCTTTTTAATCATTGTTGATGATTATAGTAGGATGACATGGGTACATTTGCTGAGATTGAAATCTGATGTAATTCTTCACTTAAAATCGTTCTTTCACCTTGTTCGAACTCAATTTTCTACATCTATTAAAACTATTCGAAGTGACAATAGGAGTGAGTTCTTCAATAAAGATTGTTTTGCCTTGTTTAACTCTCTTGGTATTATTCACTAGAGTACTTGTGTCCATACACCTTAGCAAAATGGTGTTGATGAGAGAAAATATCGCCATTTGCTTGAAGTTGCTAAGGCTTAGAGATTTACATCTAGAGTTTCAATTAAATTTTGGGGGAAATGTGTCCTTATTGCTTGTTATTTGATAAATAGACTGCCATCTTTCATTTTAAATTGGAAAACTCCTTTTGATATGTTTTATGGTAAGTCTCCTTCTTTGTCTCACCTCAAAGTTTTTGGTTGTTTAGCTTATAGATCTAAACCACATTATAAAGATAAATTTTCTTCCAAAGTCATCTCTTCTATGTTCATGGGATATTCTGTCAATCATAAAAGATACTTACCGTTTAATTTGGAATCCAAATCTTCCTTTGTTAATAGAGATGTCACTTTCCATGAGAGTATTTTTCCTTTTCATTTTGCTTTTTCTCTTAGTCATTTTTCCTTTTTCTCCTTCAGTTGTAGATTCTGATTTTTTACTTCTGGCACCACAATTTCCTCTTCCTATCTCAGCAGATTCTGTTTCACCTACTGATCTTTTTATCTCAGAAGATTCAATTCCCGCTACTGATCTTGATCCTTCTGCTTTACCATCAAATTCTTCTACTTTACCATCCAATTTTGTTTTGCAACTCACCACACAGTCCTCTAGAGAGAAAAGGGCATCTTCCTGATTACAAGATTTTATTTGCTCATATCAATCTTTTCTTATTTCTGCTCTAAGTCTGTATTCTATCACAAACCAGATTTCTTATAACCATTTACCTTTTAAAACTTATTCTTTTATTGCTTCTACATCTTCCTTTGTTGAACCTATCACATATTCCCAAGCCATTAAACAGCCTATCTGGGTTAAAGCAATGGAAGAGAAGATGCAAGCTTTGGAAGCTAATAAAACTTGGACTTTTGCTCCTTTACCCAAGGTAAGTCACCTATAGGCTACAAATGGGTTAATAGAATCAAATACAAGGTTGATGGCATTGTTGAAAGGTTTAAAGCCCACCTTGTAACGAAGGGATATAGTCAAAAGGAAGGGATTGACTATGTAGACACTTTTTCACCAGTAGCTAAGATGGTTACTGTCATAGTTGTGCTGTCACTTGCTGCATCATTTGTTTTTGGCCTCTATTTCAAATGGACGTTCACAATAATTTCATCCAAGGTGATCTTCTTGAAGAGGTCTACATGAAGCTTCCCAATGGTTTTTGTAGTCGGGAAGAATCAAGTGTGTAGACTGCAAAAATCCCTCTATAGACTTAAGCAAGCTTATAGACAGTGGAACATAAAATTTGCAGAAGCCCTTTTAGCACAGGTTATGATCAAAATAAATTTAACTATTCATTGTTCTTGAAGAAACAAGATGATGGATTGGTTATCATGCTTGTTTATGTGGATGATTTGCTCATTACTGGAAATGACTTGGAATTAATTGTTGAATTAAAAGCTCTTTTGAACCAGAATTTCAAGATGAAGGACTTGGGAGAGTTAAAGTTCTTTTTTGGATTGAAAGTTTTGAGGTCAAAAGAAGGTATACTGTTAAACATTGCAACAGTTTTGAGGTCAAGAGAAAGTATACCTTGGAATTAATTGAAGCTACTGGTTTAGGGAGCTAAGCCAACTATGACTCCTTTAGAGCAAAATTTACACCTTGCTGCAACTGAATATGATGCAACATTACAACTGTCTTTTGAAGATGATATACTTGAAAACAAAACAAGTTTTGAGGACAATGGCTGCTGTTGAGTGGCACTAGCTATTGTCAATTGATTTCCTTTTGTGACTCGAATTGGGCATCATGTCCTATCTCAAGAAGATCTGTCACTGATTTTAGTGTGAAGTTGGGAGAGACTTTATTTTCTTTTAAAATCCAAAAAGCAAAGTATTGTGGTCAGATTTTCGGCAGAAGCTGAATATAGAAGTATGGCGATCACAACAACAGAAATAGTTTGGTTAAGAGGACTTTTACAAGAACTTGGTGTAAACATTGAATTACCTGCAGTCTTATACAATGATAGTAAAGCAGCCCTGTAGATTGCTGCAAATCCAGTCTTCCATGAAAGAATGAAACATATCGAAATAGATTGTCACTTCATCGGAGAAAAAAAATTCAAGAAGACTTGATCAGAACAGAGCATGTTAGTTCCACTGAGCAGCTGGCAGATATTTTGACCAATTGGTATTCAACAACATAATATTCTAGCTTTTAAGTTGGGAATGAAAAACATCTTTCATCCACAAACTTGAGGGGGAGTGTAAAGAGTTAGTTAGATGATAGTAGCACAATTATTTTGTTAGGCAGTCAGTTAGGATTGTTACTTCATGGAATTATTTATATATAAACAATAGGGCTGAGCATGGTTAACTGCAAAACCGAAACCGATCCGAATTGAGGAGTTTGGATGGTTTATGGTTCATAAGTTTATAAACTGTGGTTAACTGAATTGAACTAAATTTGACTTTTTATTTAATTTATAGTTATTTTTATAATGTAAAAATAAGTATTTTATACTTAAAATACTATAGATGCATTTTTAATTATTATTATTTACTTAAAAAATTAAGTTTTAAAAAAATGTTTATGAAAAATACTTTAAATCTTTACCTTTTAATGTTTAAAAGTTAAAAAATAAGCTATTTTGTAAAAATAAAAATATAAAGTTTTAAAAATTAACATTAATATAAAAAACCCGAAAATCGAGGTTAACCGAACCGAAAATCAGTGGTTACTAAAATAGCTTGCTGAATTAAATTGAAATCGAATTGTATACACCCCTAATAAACAATATATTGTATTTTTAGTAATACATAAGGAAATTATTAAACACGTCTATTACTTTAACACACTCGGCATTATGTTTGTCTTAAAACTTGAAAACCTTTTTTAACATGATCTTTGAATTTATTTATTTTTTTACTTTTTATGATAAAATACTATTATGTCACGTCATTTTTAAAAAAATTAAAATTATATATTTAAGTTTTTGGTTGATTCTATTATTATCAAAAGAATTAAAATTTTAAATTTAAAAATTAAACTGAATAAAATTATCAAATTTAAGAATCAACATGGACAAAAAAAATAAGGTTAATTAAATAGATTATTATAATTAGGGGCTAAATGTTATTTTTACTCTTTTATGGATAAATTTTCGATGTGAATTTACTTAGGCATTTTGTTTCATTTTCTTTGTTAACTTTTTAGGGCATATGCATCTCATTAAAATATTGATCTCAATTTATATTAGTAAATTTTTCCTTTTTAAAGTGATGATTTATTTTTCTCAATGTGATTTGATTATATAGTTAAAGTTATGTGAAAATTCAATCAACTTTATTCAACTAATAAAGAACTTATACATTAACTATATTTAATTAATGATAAGTTTATAATTAAAAATAAAATGGATTTAATAGGTCGAAAAAGAATCACATGTACCAATTGTGATTGTCCTAGAAAAAGGACGGCTTTGATAAATAAAAGAGAGTATGACTATTGACTGGGTCTAAAAATAAAAGGATCTTTAAGACATTTGGACAACATATAGTTGGTAGGTAAAAACTCCAATTCACATTAGCATTGACCCACCAATCCATTCTTAAAGTAATTACCATCATACTTAAATCATGTTTCTCATGCCTTCGTCTTTTTAATAGTATAAAGGTGATTATAAGGTAGTATATGTTCATACAAATTCTTAATCATTTGACAATGCACACACACTTTATAGACATAGCAAATTAAACCCAATATCTCCTATAATAAACATCATCTTTTCCACTGGAACCATTCGTTGGGTTCTTCTCATGCCTTAATGAATTCGATGAAATAATTGTAAGTTATGATTAACTCAAGTTTCCTTCTAGTTTTCCTGGAATAAAACTTCAACTGTCAACTATATTCCTAACCTTCTTCAACTGTATAAGCCTGCAATTAAATCATCTGTAAGCTTTATGTCCTTTTTAGATGGAATCCTACATGATCCTTTTGATAGGAATGAATAAAAAACTGTTGGAAGTTATTTTGGTGGTTAACAAAAGATTAGCATGCAAAAATCGGTTTACAACCATGGCCAAGTGAAGGAATATGTGCTGAGAATTAGGAACTAGAAATATATAATTGGAATCATTGTTTCTCAATTTTCCTTTTAAACTGTTTTTTCCAAATAAAGTTCTACACTCAGAAATTCTTTATGGTCACAATTATGAACTCATACTTGAATTTTTTAAAACATAGTTTGTATTATAAAATACATTTAAATGTGTTGTTGGTGACTATTTTTAAAATTATTTACTTCTTTAATGTTTATTTAGTGATAAATTTGCATTTTTATAGGTAACATTTGAGAAAATATATTTTTAAAAAAGTATATTTATAATTAGTGTAGTAATTAGATCGTCTTACAATTACAAGGAATCCTAACTTTTAGAATTGTCTCGGGTAGTAAAGTTTAATTACAAGATTCACTAATTAGAAAGATCCTCAAATTCTCAACTCTTTGTAAGAATTTAAATAAGTGGAGGTTCCAATTAAACTCAATTGATTAAGATCCAGTAATAAAAGTGGTTCCTAAAAAAATATCTTGTATGTTTTAGTTACAATCAATTACATCCTAATCCAGTCACTAATTGACTTTCTAAATACACCCTTCAAATATATTTGAACACTACAAAGTACAAAGTAATTACCAAAAAAGTATAATTATAAGAGTAAGTACATTTGGTCGGTTGATTAAGTTGCTCATCTTTGTGCTCTTGTATTTCTTTAAGTCATGAGTTATAGACCCACTAAAAACATTTATTCTTTCTTCTAAAGTCACTTCTTCCGTCCCTGTAAGTAGTATTAAAATTAAAATTATAGTTCGTAAAAAAATATAATTATAAAGTAATAATTACTTTTTCTTGTAATTACAAAAAAATGCTGAACTTGTTTGAAGATGTTTTTGGTTGTACGAGTGTACTTACATCCCATTTTGTAAGATTCACTAACTAAAAATTAATAAAAAAAATTAACAATGATTATGCCTAAATACCATGTGGTCCTTCCCGACTCTCAATGAAAGTACAAATGAAATTGATGTGCTCAACTTTCTGTCTTAATAAAAAGTTGAAGTTTCATCTGCTCGAGGTAGAAGGGGCAAGGCTAAGATGCGACACCCTTATGGTAAGGTTAAGATACAATTAATATAATTTTTTATTATTTTAGTAAAAATTTACGTAATATTAGGCAAGAATTTCTGTTTTGAAATTTTTATTAATTGGATAAAAATTTGTATAATTACATAAATTCTTATCATTTAAGTAAAATTTTGTAAAGATTTTAGATAAGAATTTATATAATTACACAAACTCTTATGTTATAACCTAAATTTTTATTATTTAGGTAAGAAATTTTGTAACTACCAAGGTTGAAGACACTCTCTGCTTGGTTTAGAAATTTGAACTTTAAAATTTGTTTGATAAAAAACGGTTAATTAAATACTTAAAATTTATAAGACTTTTGTATTTTTATTATTGTTAATGTCAAAAATCAATTGGCATCAAATAAGGTTATGAACGAAGGTGGTCGCGACAGTTTCATGTGGTTGACTCGTTTTGATTTAGATAGATAATTGCTAAAAATGATGGTCGAAATAAATGGAGGATAAAGGTCTGAGTGTTTTGGCCCCAGTGGTGGAACTTGGAGTAAAAACTTAAGTTGGGCAACTTAATTTTTAAAAAAAATGAAAGATTAAACGAAAATTTTCTTTAAAAAATTGAGGGTTTAACTAAAATTTTTAATATTTTTGAGAGATTTAACAAAAAATTTTAAAAATTTGATAGGAAATTTAATTAAAAAATTCAAAAATTAAAGTTTAATATGAATTTTTAAAAATCTTGAGGGACCAAATTAAAATTTTTAAAAATTTTAAGAACAAAATTCAAGTTTTCCAAAATTGGGAGGAGTTGTGGCCCCTACCTATCCCTTAAAGCATCTGCTCCTACTTGGCCCTATGGTGGAGAAAAGTGTTTATGTATAGTGTTAGGTTTAAATTGCTTTATTTTGGTCTCGGAATGAAGTATTTAAGAGGAAATTTAACACCTGTGAGTAGGGGTGTTTAAAAATATCAGACCCAGATGATTTGATTCGTTAACCCATCGACTTGATCAAAAAAATTCGGATAATTTTATAATTTTTCACTTCCCGAATTGGGACCGGGTCCTAAAATTATAAATTTTCGGATACCCAGTTACCTGACTACCCGAATTTATTTAAAATTTATATTTTTTATACTCAATAAATATATATTTTTATATTGAACTAATAAAATATTTTTATATTTAAAAAATACATATTTTTATATTCAAGCACTCAATTACCCGATTTTACAGGTACTCTACCAACACGGGTCAAAACATGGGCCGACTAAGCTACTACCCGAAGACTCGGTACCCGAATTTGAACATCACTACCTGTGACTACTGATAAATGTTGAGTTTAAATATGGTCGATTAAAATTTAATAACGTGTGTCTAACGATAGACTTGACAAATGAAACATGTAAAAAGTAATAAATGTTGACGTTAGTTTTATCTGAACAATAAAAAACTGTAAAAAGTAATAGAGTAATTCGAATTATCCTTCATAAACTCTCAAAAGGAACTCTAAAGTTCCATAGCGCGCGAGCACACTTTTTCGGACTAAAAAATTTTAGTAATAGAGAAAGATCGGTCGAAAAGTCTTCTTTTTACAGAGATTTGGGTGGTGAAAAATAAAAGAATTTACCACTTTTTTATATTTATTAAAAAAAATAAATATTTTTATATTTTATACCACACGAGTCCCAATAAAAATATCTTTGTTGATTTGAACAATAAAACTTCAAATCACTTCACTTCAGTTAAAGTTGATGAAGGATGTGTGTGTACATATGCACACTTTTATCTATTATGTTAATTTTGTGGGCAGCATTTAAACGAACATTTCTTGTTAAAAAAATGAAAATTTCATTCTTTTAATGTACTAATTATACATATTCAAATATAAAATTGTGCAAAATGATTAGCACATATGCTTCGCATCATGATTTATGCACGTTTTCCAACATAGAAGAACAGTGAAACATACACTAACCAAAAAAATAATACTCCATATAGCAAAAATCATTATAGAGAAAGTGGTCAAATATAGGAATAGAAAAGGGAAATGTTAAATTATTTTTCATGTTATAAAGTTTGATTTATGATTTTTAAATCTATTAGCAACAAACCATGTATTATATTTAGCATTACAAAAGTAATGGAAAATTTGAGAAACTCAAAACCAAAGCAGAAGATGCAGGAAGAAACATAAAATCATCAAGAAACGAAAGCAAGAGTAGGATATCATACAAAATTAACAAGCACGATAATTTCATAGTAAGAGAAAAGTGATAATCATGGCTTGTGCTTCTGAGTATAGATATAATCGACATGAGCGGCAAGAGTTCTTCTCATCAAACACTCTTCTTCTCCAACTCCATCACAGCTATCTTCAACTGCATCGCTGGACTGCACAGTTTCAACAGCGATACCCTATCATTCAAAACCCATAACCATAAATATTAAGTTTAGGATAAGGAAGAGTAGCAAAACTCAGTCAAATTGAACTAACCTCAGCTTGGGTTTCGGCAGCAGGAGACTGATTAGGCAAAGCAGGGCCAGAGCGAGCGGCAAAGGATAGAGTAGAAACGAGGAAAAGGGTAAATATGACAAAGGTGGCGAGTTTAGCCATGTATATAGATATATATCTTTTGCTTTACTAACTGTAGAATAAAGGGGAAACTTAAGAGGATTAAGGATTTGTGAAGATGAAGAGATGATAGGGGTGAAGAGAGTTGTTGCAAATATATATACACAAATGGGAGGCAGACAGCGTGTGAACTAAGAGGTGGAAAGGTAAGACTTCTAAATTCTGATCAATATGCATCTGAATAGATAGATAGATAGAATTATGAAACAGAGAATAGTACTATATTAATCTAATTGGACTTTCACACTTATCTTTAGAATTTAATATTCCACATCCTTCCCGAAAAATATATACTAATAAAAGCCTGCTAGCTGCAAATTAACCATTTCCCACGTCTGTAACTCTGAACAGTACAATAAATGTTGTTTCTAAAATGGATATTATTAAATTGAGAAACAAAGTGTATGGAATGATAAAATATGTTGTTTTTTTTAAAAAAATTGAAAATAATATCTTCATATAAGAGAAAGCGTCACAAATCTTAAATTATAAAATAAATATATACTAAACCCAAAAAAAATATGAAGGGAGATTATAAGAACATTACCAAAACATAAAAGCGGGTAAATCATATAAATACGAACTGAAAACCCAACAGCTAGCGCGAATATAAAACAAAACAAAACAAAACAAAACTTTTGGTAACAATCTCTTTTGTAAAATGAGTTATTGAAATCGTAAGAAATTATTTTAATTAATTTTATTTATTTGAATGTCATATTAAAAGTTTAAAGGTCTATACCTATTGTTTTTTTTCTTCTATAATGAAAGTTCTATGCCTATTGTTTAGTTTTACGGCATAGTCAACAATTTTTACAGCATACGGTTAATGTTTTCAGTTCACATCTTTCCCTTCTCTTAAGGCGTAAGTTCTAAATTTAGTAGAAACAAAATTTTTCTTCCATTCCTCTAAGTAGAAATTATTTTAAAAAAAATTATGAAAATTTAAGTACATAAGTAACTAACCTACTATCTTCTTCAATCTTCTCTCTAATATATACTATATTTTAAATTTTTTGAATTAACTTTCTTTTAAAATATGATCCTTTTTTAAATAAATATAAGTATAAAAAATAATATTTTCACCCCACAAAACAATTCTACTTTTTTTATATTGAACCTTAGGGACATAAATAAGAATTAAAATGATTAACTTCTTAACATCTTTTATAAAACAACTCATATTTAAAATGCAATACACCTTATAATGTTGTCCATTAGGCAGAATGTTTAAATTGTACAAAGCTCTGTTTTGTCCCAACTTGCCTTGGTTGAACTTGAAGGGGAAGGGGTGAGACAAATAATGAAATTTATATATATTTATAATAGAAAAGTAATATTTGTACGGCTACCGACTCATCCATGATCCAACTGAGGGAAAATCGCTCCAAAGAAATATATATAATTGAAATGAGAGCAGAGGTTTAGGTCCATTTCAACTTTATATATTTTTCATAGTATCAATTTTATACTTAATCCAAGTCTTAAATCTTTTGTACAATCCTTCTCCCCCTCTTCTTCCTTTTTTTTTAATGAAAAGGAAAAAAAATTATTATCATTTGTTTTATTACAAATTTTCTCAAAATCTAATCGATAAATATATTTAATAATTATTATAAAATTACGAGAAAAACTAAACAAGCAACGACATTACATGTCTCAATCAAAACAAACAACCCCTACCAAAAGGACAAGCCTAATCTATTCAAGCCTCAAGAGGGGGAATAGCATGGAGAACCTCACCCAATGACAAACCTCGAGCCATACTAGTCATGAGAGTAGCCATATGTATAGGTAGGGTGTCGGTTCACATCCAAAATTTTTGAAAAATTATACTTTTTTATGTAAGTTTTATGTAAAAAATTAAAAATATATATGATTGACACCCTTTTATAAATAAATTGACACTCATTTGTATATAAATTAACAATTATTTACAAATAATTAATTTTTCTTAAATATCGTTCAAAAAATGACACAATTTTTTTCTTTTATTTTCATGTCGTGACTTGTTTTAATTATTGTTTTTGTATATTCAATCTAATAATGTTTCTATATCTAATGTGTCACACGCATAAGCAAGAAAATCTAATGTTGTAAATGCTTGCAATATTACAGGTCAGCTAGTGGTGGCTTTTAATCGAACAAAAATTATGTTCCTATTCGGTGTTCTTTTTATGTTAAAAAAATTATAAATATTTATCTTAAATCTTAAATCATGAACACTAGACCTTAAAAACTACACATTACCTTAATTCTATAAATTCTAATCATAACACTGAACCTCAAACTTTAATCCTAAACCATAAATCTAATTTTTTAGTATAAAAGTATAAATATGAACACTACGAAAGAGTAGGATTCTAGTCGCTTTGTACTCTAAACCATAAAACATTATTTCGGCCATTTCTTTTTCCATGGAATCTTCTTATAAATTTCAAGGTTGGGTTAATTTATCATAATCATTTTGACATGCATCCGCAATCTAGAAGACCCTCAAATCAAGACAACGTAAATTCCTACGAGGGTTAGCTTATATTCATCCGTGAATCTATGTCATAACATGTAAAAAAAGGATTTGGCGGAAAATTAACTAATAGTTTTTTTCTTTTCAAATTAATGTCTATTATTGAGCCGTTTATTATAAAAATTCCCATTTTCATGACTTTTCCCAATATGTGACATATATATGAATTTGTTTCAAACTAAAAATACAAAGGAAAACTAGTCAAAGGCGTAAGATATCAATAAATTATTTGTTGATATTTCACCCATTTTCATTTATTGATCTTAGATCCATAAATTAAGGTTTAACAAACCTTAATGCCCTTGTCACACGCTTTAACAATTTTGCGACGATAGATTTATTCAAAGATTACAAAAAAAAAAAAATAATGCCATTTCTTTTTGTTTTAGATAGTATAGGTAAGGCTCGTGATGCTGTCCTTCTCGATTACCCATCCATGGAGAGTTGATATGTTAGACTAATTAACCAAAAAACAATGTGAACATATTAAATTAAACAGATTGCTTGGAGGAACGCGAATGAACTTATCTATAATGAAAATGATATTAATTATATTGAAAAAAATGCTGGTCCACTTCTATAAAGATGATACAATATATTTAGATCATACACCAAGTGGCGTTTGACCAAATAGATTGAAGCCCCGCTTTTTATTGTTGCTAGGGTCTTTGATGTTCGTTTGTCTATTATTTTTAACGTTCAAGCGGACATTTGATGGCAGATGAAAATTTTAATTTTTGACCAACCAGCATTTACCCCAACGTTAGTTTACAACAATAAAGGCACAAGAAGTCTGAAAAGAAAAAAGGAATAATAATATAAATTCTAATTTTCGTTAGTCTAATTTTCTTTAATGTTAAATTGTGATGTAGGTCATATATTAAAAAAGGTGGGAGTAAGATATAGCAAATAGCAAAGCATGCAGCCGTAAAGGAATATATGTGAGAATATAATCACATGCGGATGATGATCGTAGATTAACCCAAATCTGATTGTTGAATTAATTAGTCAAAAGACTAACATTAAAGGCATTTCGGTTAGTAACCTTTCGGTCTTAAACAAAGCAGCTAGGATATGTTATTCTCCTTAATCACATGATTAGAATCCAATTCCATGCTATCCTATTCCTGTATAAACATTCTCTGAATTGGTTCCTCAAAAGATTTAGTTTGCTTGACTTTTTGTATCTCAAACAATGTCAATTCTTCGAGATATGTCAAATGTTTATTTTTCAAACGAAGAGAATAGCTTTTTCTGATTTTGATTTTAGTTTTTCATTACAATTTAAAGTGATGAGAATTGGAAACCTATGCATGACGTATTGCAACGTTTCAATTCAAGATCAGGCTTTTCTACCTTTGGATCTCATCACACTTATAATGAAAATGGAATTTTCAAAAAGAATATTATCAAAATAATATTTTTTTTTATCAAAATTCAGACATAGATTTTATAATAAAGAAATAGAGATATATGTTTTATATTTATTTTGTATAAAAACTTGAAAATTAAAGAATAAAAAATAATCATTTTTAAAATCTGAAAAGTAATTACAAAATTGTGAACTTTTAAGTATTTGGCAACACTATTTAAGATATGGCAAAATGTTCTTTTTCTCCTTCAATTTTATGGGTAAAACTTCAATATACAGGCTGTGTAAAACTAATTTTACATAATCTTATGTTTTTACCTTAAAAAACACAAATTCTAAATTCTTAACCCTAATACCCTATAACCTAAACCCCTAAACTCTAAACCATAAACCCTAAATTATAAACTCTAACCTTAAATTCTAAACTCTACAACTTGAACCCCTAAACTTTTAACCCTAAACTAAACCTCTAAATTTGAAAATCTCGTGTAAACAAACGTTTACCCAAACTATGTATCAAACTTTTTCTCCAACTTTATTAGTTTAGTCTCAGCCTTTAAACTTTATTGTATTGTTTTGGCCTTGGCCTTGGCCTTTTATTTTATTTTATCAAACTAGCCCAAATGCGACGAAATAATAATAATAATATCTTTAAATCGATGTCAAATATTTTATCTTTTTGCCATATCTTACAAAATTGAAAAAGTTAGAGAAACTAACTAATTTGTCTACACTAAAATATTGATATCAGTTTTTTTTTTACATTTCTAATATTTTTGAATTTATAGACGACATGATAAAAAATTACAAAATAACTAACATCAAATTTTGAATAATGACAGAGTAATTTTATTGTTCCGTCATGTTTGAGTGCAACATCTCAATAAATTAGAATGCTAAAAAAATCCTATTCAAACTATAATCTTTATTGAAACCAAAACCAAATAGACTTCTTCTAATTAATAAATACAGTTCTAACAATTTTTTATTATAAATATATATATTTTTGTTATTAAATCTAACTAATTTTAATACTTTATTAATTTAGATATACTTTTTTTTATAATTTTTACATCTAATTTCGTGTAAATGTTCTTATTTAATATTTTGTATTCCAATCTTACCAAACTTATTTCACTACTAATTTTATTATACGGTAACTAATGTCAATAACACTGCTGGTTTTAGTCTGGCTAAAGTCAATCCGCTAATAATCCAATCTCAAATTTACTTGTCTATGTGCCCTCGGCTATGATCAGACGGCTGACAACGTCGTCGTTGTGAAGAAAAATAAAAGAAATGCCCAATCAAAGCCAGCAAGCAAATCCATATCTTAGCAGAACAACAAAGATTGATGAGCAATTCTATTGTCTTTCCCTGTGAGAATCCACGACAAATCTCATAGACTTTAACCCCTTTGCTGTCAAAGCAAGCTTGTTTTTTTCCAAAAAGTTTCCCAATTCTCTGCTTGTTTTGTTTGAATCCCCAATGTTTTCTTTCGTTTTTTTTTTTATTAAAGCAAAATGTTGACTAGTATGTAAAACACAAGCAGGCATGGTCTGCAAATGCACTAGACTTGAGTCTCTTGTCTTTGTCTTTGTCTTTGTCTTTGTGTTGTATAGTATAAAGAGGGGCTTTATACCCGAATACCATCCGTCATTTTTGGAATAATTCTCACCATCTTAATGCCTCGTATTTTGGAATAAGGTCTTTGGTGGATCCACGTGTAGTGTGAGGTGGCCCGTGCCTATTATGAACTTTTTAAAGTTTACACATTTATCTTTAATTTTTTTAATTTTTATGAATTAGTCCTTAAATTTTATTAATATTTATGACTTGTGCCCACCCTAAAATTTTGAAATTTTATGTGTGCACACCCTCAAATGTATTTCTAGATCCACCACTGAGTAGCGGAACTTGGAGTAAAAGTTAGAGGGGCCCAACCTATTTTTTAAAAAAATTTGGAGGATTAAACAAAAATTTTCAAAAAAAAGGTGAGGGTTTAATTAATTTTTTAATAATTTTGATAGATTTAACAAAAAAATTTAAAATTTTGAGAGGAAATTTAATTAAAATATTCAAAATTTTAAAATTTAGTATAAATTTTTTAAAAATTTGAGGGGCTAAATTAAAATTTTTAGGGTAAAATTGAGTTTCTTAAAATTTTGAGCACCATCGCTTAATGTTTGTAAACATGTTTACTTTTATGTTCAGAAATATTAGCTAAACAAATAAACAATTTAAAATAAAACAAAAGCAACTAAATAAAATGGTAAAAGGAATGGTGAAATTATGCTAATAGTCCTTAACTTCTTCAAGCTTTACAATTTAAACTTCAAAATTCACAATATATTTAATTTAGTCCATAAATTTACTGCAACGTCGAGAGAAAAACAAAACACTTGTCTATCCATGGATGCAATTAACAATTGTGTCTATCAATTGAGGCAGTAGCCTTAGCCGAAGGGCAACTGCAACGCGAAATGAAAAGCAGCATGCGTATCTTCCACATTATAATATGTCCATTCACAGAATGCTGCATGATCGAGGTTGTAATTAAATACTGTTTTTTCTTAATATAAAAAGACTCAAAATTCAAAAGGGAGGAATTAATGTAGTTTGCAGTATGAACATAAAACCTCAAATGTTATGCTACTACTCCTTTTATTAAAAGTGATGGGGACAAACGATGGCAATAATTAAAGATGTTGAGGAATCAAACAAAATTCTAAGTGGGGTTAATTTTTGACATCAAATTCTAACCAACATTAATGTACACAAAATTCTAAACCGATTTTAAAAGGACAGTGTAGAATATTGAGATGCCATTATTAGGGCCTGACTAGCATAGCCGCTATGGGGTTTTGTCCATCACTCATATCAAAGCACTGATGAGGCCCTTAGTCAAACACCATTTCAGTTCACTAAATTCGTTTGTTTTTCTAACCTTTGAAGACAGTTGGAAAATGAAAGAACGAGAAAGTAGAAATTAATTATAGTAAATTAATTTTTATAAATTTTAAAATTAAAAAAAGCAAATGTTTTAATTAGCTCATATTTAAATTAAAAATAACCTAAAATTTCATTAAACCAAAAAATTGGGAATGACTCTATCTTTGATGTTGTGAAACGTGAATTTTTTTATATCATTTCAATTTATATATTACATACGTAAACTATTATACGTATCGCAATATTTTTTCTATGCGAGCTCAGTAGCTCAGACACTCACAAAACCACATTGCTAATCCTGTGGCTCGAACCCCCAATTTAAAAACTAAAAGCTCGATTGGTCACGAAGTCAAACAACAAATCTCCCCATTTTATTTTAATTTAATACTTTTTTATCATTTAATTTACATATTAATATCTATTCAAGACACACTGATAACAAAAAATAAAATTGTTTATTCTTTCTCATGTATTTATCACGTCATAAAATTTTAAAAATTTATTAAAACTTTAATAATTACTTGTGTAATTAGGGGTGTTAAAAAAAAGCCGAACCGATGTACTATACCGAAAAGCTAGAAAATTGGATTAAATGGTAGGTAATTGTATCGATAAAAATTGGTCAAAACGGTACGGTAACCATACCGGTAAAATTAGCGGTTAAATGAGACGAGAACATTTACGATTTTTGGCTAAAAGGACCAAAAAAACTGATAAGAAATTTAAAATTAATTTTATATTCATACTTAATTTATTGATTGCAATTAATTTTACTTTGGTCATATTTACTTAGTTGCTTTGGTCACATTTGTGCAATTAATTTCATGTTTTTAGCTAACTATAATGTATTTACACTGGTGTAAGTACATCTAACTAGACTAACAACTAACTATATTACATTTACACCGGTGTAATTATAGCTAACTAAACAGAATCCACACGTGAACTAAAATATACATTTATGTTTCTATGCAGCTGTGTGAAAATCATTAGTTTTTTTAAATAATTGTATTAATAATTTGTTAAATAAATATATTATATTTCTATATAAATAAATACAATACTTATTAAAATTAATTATAACTTAATAATTCAAATTATTTAATATTTGCATTTGAGACTATAACATTATTTTTAGTCTGCTCTTTCTACCATAATACTTTATGGCCTTAATTGATATTGTACTATATTATTATTAAAGACTTTATTTTAATTTATTTAGTTGATATCTTTTAAAAAATAAAATTAATGGTAATATATATATATTTATAATAATAAATGTAAAACGGTTTATGATTAACTGAGTAACCGTGCCGAATAAAGCGATTAATTATTTATACGGTAATTAGTTTAAACGAGACGATAACAATTCATAATATATCAAAATTATCATTCTAATAATCATATCATAAGTTGTTTTGGTACAGTTAACTGCCTATGAATACCCCTATGTGTAATATTAAGAATCAGTAGGACACAGAAACCTGGAACTGACATGTAGCCATAAGATTCTGGAAAGAGGCGAACCCAACCCAAGCAGCGGCCTAAAGTAACAGAGTGGGCTTGCAGCAGCAGAATGCCCGATTCCCTTCTCTAAATCAAGCCCATTGCAATTATTGAATTCATTATGACCAAGAAACTAGGAATATATACCAGCTTTCTAAGTTTCAACATTTGACAACAGCCTTAAAAAAAAAAAAACATTTGACATGAACCAGAAATTCCTTGCTATGAAATGAACACCTTTTTATTGGATTTCTATTTCAACAATATTCTAACCTGAACTTGACACTATTTAAGCATCCATACACAAACTATATATTTTGTCTTATTCATCAACGCAATGCCTCTATATCTACATACCTATATATAATTCCATGTTCTTATCAAACAAGGCTCTATTTCAGCAAAGCTCTCAATGGATAAACAAGTTCCCGTCGACGACGGATTCCGTCTTTCGGAAGAGGTGGGAGATTGGATAATCTCACCAAGTTATCATCTCTAACATCAGATGATTCCTTGCAAGAAAAACCAATATTCTTCTTCCTTGCTAATTTTGGGCCGCCGTTTTCGCTTGACAGCTTGCCATTTCCCCCACTTTTGGTACACTCTTTATAAGCAGCAAGGAAAGGATCTTGCACCCACCACCTCAGGCCCTTCGCAGAAGCGCTCCTCATCGGGAACGGAGGCGGAGGAGGAACTTTCTTCTCGTGAACCGAAATCTTGGACGATCCACCACTGGTAAGGGCATACGACCCTACATCAATAGGGCAGTAGTACCGATGATCACAATGGATGCCCTTGGACGACTTGGAAACCCCTGGCTTGTCCTCCCAAGAAAAGGGTATATTTCCTTGTGAATGTACCTTTTTATGACTCATTTTCCCCCGACCCTGATCAATGAATCATTTGCTGGCGTTGCTTATATATATACTGTAGAGGATGCAAATGAAACGTGAAAATTAAGCAGCAATTTGCTTTCAAATGAATTTAAAGAAAGAAATGATGAAAGTAAAGAAAGAGTTCATGAAGAGCTTTGTCTGTTAATTCGACAGTCCCTTCCAGTGGTTCAAAGTTCGGGTAGGTAAAGTTGATCACTTTCATTCTAATTAACTAAACATAATTATAGAGAAATTAGGTTTTTTAGTTAAGAGCTGAATCTGATAGCCGACATGCCAACAATAAAAAAACAAGTACATTCCCCTTTTAACAGATTCATCATTATTGTTAATTTTCGATTCGATTGATGCATGATCTTTTAATTTAAAAAATAGGTTCAAAATTATACATTCTTTAATTAAAAATTAATTCATGAACCAACAACAGTGAATACACTGTACTAAAAATATAAACTGAACATAAGCTTTTTGTTTGGTGGCGTGTGTTAGTTGTTAAGATCAACCTTAGTTAAATAAAGAAATTCTGACCAAACTGTTTAAAAAGTTCAAAGTTAGTATGAAAATCGATATTGAAAAAGGATCATCTACATATAAAGCATTGCTTTAAGAATCCCTTTGCAGAATGGAACAAAAAATTAAATTCTAAATCTTAATCCTAATTTCCACATCTTAAACCCTACATCCTAAAAAATACACCTTACCCTAATTCCCTAAACTCTAATCCTAAACCATAAACTATAAACCCTAAACCCACTATTTTGAAGTGGAGGCACCAAAGGAGGCGTAATTAGGAGGCAAACTATTTCCATTCTGCAGAACGCGATTGTAAAACGTAGATTTTATTCGAAAAAAAGTTATTTGACTCCTAAATATGCCTCTTTCTATGCCTCACACTAAAAAACATTAAACATTTTAATTCTAAACCTTAACCCTGTATTCCATGTTTTAAACCCTACACCCTAAAATTACATCCTACCCCTATTTTCCTAAACCCTAACCATAAACGATGCCTTTAAACCCTAAACTATAAACCTATTTTTTAAAGTGAAGCATCAAAAGTAGCATAATTAAGAGGCATGCGATTTCATCCATTTTTTCCCTTCAAATAATTAGAACCTTTATATGGTTTTATATATTGTTGTTGTAGTTGAATCTTATCATAATTCAACCAAAAAATTTATTTGATACATTATTAATAATATTTTACAATTTTATCACTAGGGTTAATAAGTTCGTCCAATAATCACTTATTTATATAGTGAATTTCATATTAATATAAACTATTTAAAGAGTATCATTACAGAGAAAATAATGATGATCGGGTGATAAGAGCTCTTTCACCTGTTTCATCCCTTTTTCTCTTAGGAACTGAGTTCTAAATCTAGCCGGAACACTCCCTTCCCTCTTAAGTTGGAATTAATTTCCAACAAAAGTAGTCCCCCTTCCTTTGTTAAAAAAAGAGAGTATCCTTGCTAAAGAGGAATTCTTATGGGAGGCTTGGCACAAAGAATATATTACCATGGGTGTGAACCCTTGGCAAATTTTAAAGTAAATCTTATTTTAGTTGGACTGTGATGGAGATATTGAAGATGAGAGACGAAGCCTATCGGTTTGTTTTTTAATGCGACAAATTGGTCTACCATTAAAATCAGTTGAATCTGAGATGAGTGTAAAAGAAAAGTCTAAAATTCAATGGCATAAATTGGTATGGTTCTCCTTCCTCGTACCAAAATATGTCATAGTTACTTGGATGACAAAGCTGGACCAACTCCCAATTACGGATAGACTTTAGAAAATGAATATAGTAGTGGACACATCTTGTAGATTGTGTGGGTTGGACAATGAAACATGAAATCGTTTTTTTCGAATGCACTTTTTCGAGAGTCATTTGGGAAAAGTCTTACGTTTATGTAAGAATAATAGAATTGTACAAATCCAAGAGGAAGAAGTACAGTGGACTGTTACTTACCTCAAAAGCAAATCTCTTCTAGTTTTTATCGTTAGACTTGCATGAAGTTCTTATGTGTACAACATTTGGGAAGAAAAAAATTATAGACAATTTTAAAATTTATTTAAAACTATTGATACTGTTTTGAATAGTCTAAAGGAAAATTTTAAAAATTAAGACTCAATAATAGTATACAAACAAGAGTGTAGAACCTTATATCCTCAACCGATTTGCTTGCTAAGTTGGTGGAAAAGTTCTATTTTGGGTGATGATGGTGGAAGCAATAAAGAAAAATGAACACAAAGAATTTAGAGTGGTTCGAGCTTCTAACCAAGCTCTACATCCATTACCTTAGCTTCCCCACTAAGGATTTCCAAAAAACAAATTCACTAAGAATTTCTTCCCCTTTTCTAGGCAAAGGAGACAACCCTTATGCACTCAAAGCTTTCTATCCCAAAGCTTGAGCAAACCCTCTTATTCAAAGAGAAATACAAAGCAAATTAGGAAAACCTCTCAAGGTATATGTTTGCACAATTTAAGCACTCACCCAAACTTAAAACACTTGAGCAAATTATAACAAGTTGAGCTCACAAGTGTTGTCTATGAAAGAATGTGAAAATTAAGCACTAAGACTCTTTTTCAATCATTGTAATGTTGGCTTGTTGATCATTAGTTGATTCTGGTGCTTGAAGTCCCTGTCTATACTCCTAAAAGAGATTCTAGTCGTTGGTGACCGTAAGAGATGAATTGGAGTCGTTAGGGATGATTCTCATGTTGAATTTCTCAATTTGGTGCAGTGGGTATCGGTACGTAAGCTTTGCATATCGTTACGACCTCTTTGGGAAATAGCCGTTGGAGCAGTTAAAGCATACGAGTATCGGTACGCATTGAGGCGTATCGGTACGACCCCTTTCGTATCGGTACAACTAAGCCTGTACTGGTACGGTATTTTGCTACTGGAAAATCACTGTAGCTGAAACCTTAAAAGGTATATGGTACGGTGTTGTGCCGTATCGGTATGGAGCTGAGAAAATGGCTAGTTTGACTATATAAAATCGTTTTAAAACATGCCAAAAGCCTTAGAAACATTTTCAAACATATTTTCAAGTTGTTTGGACTTTAACACAAGTTTGCAACATATTCAAAAAAGTCCAAAAACATTTTTCAAATTATTATATCAAAACAAATATCTTAACAATCTTTCATTTTTGACATAATAAAACCAACTTGAAAAATTATTTTTGTGTTTCTCTCCCTTTATAAAATAATTTTTGAATAAGAGAACATAGATTCAAAAGAGTTAAAAGCTCTTCCTTATTCATTTGAAAATTCAAATTTTCAAACCATTATCCCTTTTTTTATATGAAAAAAAATTGTAACTTGAAGTTCAATAATAATGGAGATTTTAAAAAGATTTTGCAATTTAAAAAAAATTGGCTCCCCCTTACTCAAGCATCAAACAAAATGTTAGTCCAACAATTCATGAATAACTAGTTGAATGTAAATCAAGATAAACAAATGAAATTCAACTAGTTTTTTACCACTTGAACTAAAGGTAGGATGTTAAGCCTCTTTCTTCAAGTGTTATTTCTTGTGTGCATACAGCTTTAAGAATTCATATCATTTGTTGAGCTAGCTCCATCACACCTACAATAAGACAATCAAGTAATTTTCGGTATCCAAATTGCTTTAGATCCAATGGCACTAGTTGCACAAATTTTAGTCCCCTTAAGAATCCATTTTATAATTTCATCTTTCTTATTTGAAGTAATTAGTCCTTTGAGACCCAAATATTTCTAAAACATTTACCGTTCAAAAATCTAGGGGCACTAGATTGTCTTTGATAAAAGTTGGATTTTCCAAAATTGTTTTTCTTTTCAAGTTCCTCGAAAATCAAAGCCTTTTCTTTCTTAAGATCATCCATCTCTTCATGATGATCTTTTCTTAAACTTTGAAGCAATTTTTTTAAGTTTAAGACTTTAAGTTCAAAATCCTTAATTTTTGCTTCAAACTCCAAATTGGTTTTCAAAAGAAAATCATTTTCGTTTATCAATTTTAAAATCAACTTTTTATTTTTCGAAAATGAAGCCTTAAACTCAAAAACCAATTAGTCATATGATTCTTGTAACTCATCAAAAGTATAAGAATTAGAAATAGATGAGTTAGAAGTTACCTTACCCTCTTAGAGGGTCATAATGTTAGAGTATGCCCAAAGACCAATCATAAGATGATTGTAAATGACATTTGTTTTTACCTTATTCATTCATAAAGAGGCATTGCCATTATTATTTTCAGTTACAATTCTGCGTGCATAAATAAACTGAATTATAATAAAGTCCTTAGAATAATATGATTATTCTTAAATGTTCTTAATCGAGTATTATTTTGGGAATGGACAACAATAATGCATTAAGACTAATATGAAGTTGATTGATGATAAAGTGTTGTCATTGATATGGAGATGTCAAAATCAATACATAAGTATGTGTTGGAGAACGACATACTGAACTGACCCGCTATGAGCATATTTCTTGGATTATTATGTGACAGTCACAACTTTGCTCATAGTGATAACTACATGTATGGTCCTCATACTTGAGATCATCATTATTTCAACATTGTAAGTGGCATATTTTGATATAGTCAAACGTGTGTCGTAACTGACTACTCTATAAAGACTGATATTGGATATATCACAATCTATGTAGTGGATATGGTTGATCAAGATAGGATTTGCCCCTCCTACATAATAGGAGTAATATCGTGGGCCATTTGATTGAGTGAGACTAGAAATGCATGGCCATGCTCGAATAAGTTGATATGAGATATCATAGTTATTCGTTTATAATAGTCTACTCAAGATATCAAGAAATATTAGATTGACTATACAAGTGTGACTGTTTCATGACTTGTGTTCAATCTAGATATAAGGGACAAAAGGATGTAATACATGAAAAAGAGTTAATCGCGAAAAAGTTATGTCGAATCATGATTTCTTGTAACTTAAGTGACAATGATATATTGCTAGATGCCACTCATTGTTTCTAATATTATAAATGTTCTAATATTTACTACTAACGTTACATGAACATACAAGGTCACACCCACGGTTGAAATGAGCATATATTAAACGAATTATATATGTACAAAATTTTTGTACACGAATTTAGTTAAATTAATATATATTTGATATATTTATATATATAATTTAACTATTAGATAAATATTAAAAGAAAATAATTATTGTAATTATGACTCTTTTAATATATATAAATAATATAATTCGATTTAAATTAATATATATATTGAAATCCTAATTAAAGTTGAATTTGGATTATATATATATATATTAAAATCCTAATTAGTTGAATTGAGATTATATATTAATATATATTGAAATCCTAATTAAGTTAAATTAAGATTATATATATATTTACTATATATATATACTGAAATCCTAATTAAAGTTGAATTGGGATTATATATATTTAATATATATATTGAAATTCTAATTAAGTTGAATTGGAATTATATATATTTAATATATATATATATATATATATAAAATCCTAATTAAAGTTAAATTAGGATTATATATATATTAAAATCTTAATATGAGTTGAATTAGGATTTCAAATGCTATATAAAGGCATGAGAGATCTAGCAATCATTAATGCTTTTGGAAAAACCATATAAATAGTTTAGAGAGTTTTATATGCTCGTTTCAATTAGGTGAACTACGTAGAGGTCGGAGCATTATCGTTGCGACTTAGGAATCGACATCGTGGAGTCGTGATTGGATATCTATCTCTTCCAAATTCATAATTCCAGATTTAAAACATGTAATTCTTTACCCTTATTCACCCTGATTTGTTCCTCGTACATGGATCTCTGGTGGTAATCGCCGGATAATTTTTTTGCTGCGCTATGGGGTGTATCGGCGTGACCCAATAGTGGTATTAGAGCCACTTGTACGATACGAATTCAGACTTTAATTACTTGGTTGATGTAATTGTATGAGATACATGTTATTTTTAATTTATTTAGCGAATATATGATATTTGTTTGAGCAAATCTATTCAATCATGGTTAATTTGTTAATATAGTTAAAAGATGTTCCAAAGATCGATGATTAAGAGTTAATCATCAGGATCTTTATCGATAGAGTTTGAAATATTATATGTTAATTGTTAACATATTCAAAATATAGTTTTAGGTGTTAACATACACGAATTATAGTTATATTTTAGACTAATGGTTAGTCTATGGATTTCGTGCAAGAAAGTAACAAAAGTTGTTATAGTAAAAACCTCGTTGATTTTAAAATCCTGAAAAACACGATAATGTTGATAAAATTTATCAAATCGTGAGGTTTTTACACAAAAATTAAGATGCTAATCTTTAAAAATTTTCTCACTACTAACCAAGCAGTGACAACCTCGGCGGCGACTACGGGGCCATCAAAACCTCGTAAGGGGCTTGACACATGCGTAGGAACAATCTAGTAAGACTTTAATAACAAACCGTGTCGTTATTATGTTTGATATGCATTGTGTTTAGAATGCATGGTTATAGCCCAATAGCCCATTTAGTTTTATTTATAAGGTTTTACAAACACGACCTACGTGTCGTATCTTTCTCTACTTCTATTGTAATTCTCTTCTCATCTTACTCCCTCATATGTAAAATGAGTTTCTAAAATTATAATCTATACGAAGAAGCATGAACCAGATGAACAGAAGTGTGGGCCGACAAAAAAATGCTTGAGAAATGTTTTTATCCTTAGAATAATTTGATTCTCTCATTGGCTTGGGACGTGCCACCTTAGGATATGTGCTATAATTATTGCATTCATATTTACTACTTTTCATATATGTGATAAAATGAATGTACGTTACGTGTTTAGAGTACTTCGCAATTGGTGCAAGTGTACACGTCGTAAGTTATAGTATAGATTAGATATCGTCTCCACAAAGATTGATGCAACTTTTGGATTCTAATTTCTTACATTGAAAAAAAGAGTAAATTGGTGATTGTAGGAGTTTAAATTAACAAGTAAAATAAGAGAGCAAGTAAATAAAAGAAGATTGTAATCGAATAAAATAGAGTATATCGGGTTATCATGAGTTGTGGTGTGATTGTCGGATGGATCGTCGTGGTAATTGGTTGCTGAATTAACACAGTTAACTTGGTAATTAGAACCGGTTGGATTGCCTGGGCAATTCGTCAATTGCCGTGGCAACTGGGAATTGTGCTATTACCTTGGCAACTGGGCGACTTTCTTTTAAAGCTCGACGAAGTGTTCTTCAATGGCTTCTTGTTATCCCTAACTCGAAACACTGCTCAATTGTGCATGCCTTGGTGATACATCCCTGCGTTAACCATGGGTGAACAACAACCAATCTTACGTTTCTCTTAGCCGTTGAAATTCGCAACTTATCCCTAAGTCGGATTAGTCTTCACCAACGTTCATTTGAATGAAAATCATGCTCATTCGTTTCTTGAATCTAACTCTCCTGATATTAGATAAATGTATGAATTCACGAGATCCTCTCCCAATTTACTCGCAATCAAATTAAGAACCAAGAATGAACAAACTTTGAATTTAAATTGCAATAAAAAATCTAAACAAATCCAAACGTTTTCACAACTACAAAACACAATAACCTAAGCCAATTTAGTTTAGTTCATGGCTGAGTGCAAAAGAAATACAAGATAAAAATTCTCCAACATGAATCGAATGGAAACAATGAATAAAAGAAGAAGTCGAACAACCCTTAATTTTCTCTTTCAAAATCGACTACCCTTTGGGTTGTGGCCGAGTCTTCTATTTATAGGAGATGATTATGTCAAGTTGTTATGGATGAGGATGAGTTTAAGTTGAGATTAATTAGGATAAAAGAAATAATAAATTCTTTTTTATCCTTATCTTCCAAAAATTCCTCATAAACTTGATGTTTTAATCTTCTTTGATCTCTGCCTGGAATTTCAACTCTTTAAAATTTATCATTTCTTCTCGTGCTCATCTCGAATGAGGTGGATTTATCCAGTCATCAAATCGGTATCTTCTTCATCTTTATCCTCAATTACTTCGGCAATTTCCTGCTTGCTAAGGCAATTAATTCCTCCACACAAAATTGCACATACCAACAACATCTTTTCCACAAAACTAACCACATTGTGCAATCAAACTTAACGGTGAAGAAAACCATGAAATAATGCATGAATGATTAGATATGCAACTAAAATGAGCTTACGTCTTACAATAATTATGAGAAAAAGGGTATAGAATATAGTACTTTTGCACACTTAACAATTTAAGAGATGCATGCTAGTTAATTGATAAGATCAAATGTTAAATGGTGAGATAATATTCACGAAACACCTCAATAAAATATTAAGTCTTTTATTGATTCCCAATGTTAACCCTCGTTAAAGTCTATATCGATACAATGTAGGTCTTGCTAAAGCGAGGTACTTGTATCTATCTTGGCCAAACGCGAAGAATAAGCAAGTGATAATCGTTGGTTGTAACATTGGCTAAAGACTTAACTAGGTTACTCTAACAAGATTAGAAACCTAAAGTCTAGTTATTTGGATAATCATAGGATGATTATGAACAAGAGTTGTTCACCAAATGAAAGAGTTACATTAGATGTAATTAGAAAATGTTGCTTACCTAGATAGACCATAATCTTAAGAGAAAAGTCAAAGCTGACTTAAGAGAATGTGAAATTTGGATCTTTGCCCATTAGAAAAACCTTATAGAAAGTATTTTCAACATTAATATTTGAGGGTTATTAATTTTAATAAAAATAGTGGGAGTATCAAGTCATTTTATAAGCAAACATGGTAAACGTACTTAAAATTCACATTTTATTGTTGTAGACTTATTATACAAATTTGTTATCATTGCGATCAGTCCTTGAGAATGACAAGTTGAACGACGTAAACTACCTTGACTGGTCACTGGAAGGAAAATATTTCTATTTGTAATAAGATATTTCACTGTAAAAGGAACTGCCCCATTTATCTTGAAAAGTCAAGAAGGCAAATGAAAGCGGAGCGTTCGCCTCGAATATTTATGTTATTGATATTAATTTATCAACACCGACTTCTTGGGTACTGGATACCGGTTGTGGTTCTCATATTTGTACATTTGTATAAGGACTACAAATGAGTAGAAATTTGAGAAAATGAGAGGTAGACCTACGGGTTGGTAATAGAGCAAGAGTTGCTACATTAGTTATAAGAACATATACTTTATCGTTGTCTAGTGGACTTAATTTATGTTTAGAGGATTGTTATTTTATGTCTAGTTTAACTAAAAACATCATTTCTATTTCTTGTTTAGACAAGATTGGTTTTGAGATAATTATTAAGATTAATTGTTGTTCTTTTATCTCGATAGTATTTTCTATGGCGTGACACAATTAATAAATGGCCTTTATATTTTGGATCAAGAGAATTCCATTTACAACATAAATATGAAAAGATCAAAA
Organism: Hibiscus mutabilis; assembly: GCA_019671005.1. NCBI lineage: Eukaryota > Viridiplantae > Streptophyta > Magnoliopsida > Malvales > Malvaceae > Hibiscus > Hibiscus mutabilis. Next base: position 88,742,146 of record CM033711.1, on the reverse strand, counting down.
CAAATGACTCTAATCAAACTCATCTTTGGCATTGTCATTTGGGTCACATAAGTGAAAACACATTTTAAAACTTCATAAAGATGGATTTTTGGATTCATTTATTTTCGAACATCTTGATGTATGGGAGCTGTTGCGCGTAATAAGTGCTACGCAATTGTGCAAGTATACACGTCGCAAGTTATAGTATAAAAGATATCGTCTCCACAGGGATTGGTGCCACTTCAAGAATCTAGTCTCTTGCACTGTAAAAAGTAAAAACACAAGTAAAGGATTATCGAAGTTTAACTAATTACTAATCTAGAAAGCAATAAAATAAAATAAAAGATGAATTCAATTGAGAGAGATAGGCTAGGTTATCGTGAGTTGAGGTGTGATAGCCGATTGGATTGTCTTGGTAAAAGAGTACATGGGCAACTCAGTTGCCGTGGCGGCTTGCACAACGGGGTTGCCTTGGCAACTAATTGATGGTTGCTTGGGCGACTAGTTGGGCAACTACTTGGGTGATCGGGCAGCAACTTCAAGGTTCGGCGGAGCGTTCTTCAATGGTTTCTTCTTATCCCTAAGTCGAAACTCTAGCTACTTGTGCATGCCTTGATAATACATCCTCTGCGTGAATCAAGGGTGAACAACAACCAATCTTGCGCTCCTCTTAGCCGTTGAAATCCTTAACTTATTCCTAAGCGGATTAATCTTCACCATCATTGGATTGCATAAAGATCATATTCATTCGTTTCTTGAATCTAACTCTCCCGATATTAGATAAATGGATGAAATCACGAGATCCTCTCCCAATTCACTCGCAAGCAATAATAGGAACCAAGAATGAATAAACCTTGAAATAGAAAAGTGCAAACTCTTATTACCTAAACAAAAACCAATAGTTTCTCACAACCACAAAACACAATAACCATAGCCAAGTAAATTTAGTTCATGGCTAGGTTCCAAAGAAACACAAGATAATTAATCCCTAGCATGAACCCAATCGAACAAAGATGAAGGAAGAGGCTTGTCGAAATCCTCCTTGCCCTTGATGCTTGTCGAAAATTCTCTCCTCTTGCCCTACTTGGACTTGCCGAAATTTCCCTCTTGCTCTCCCTCTTGAATTGTCGAAATCTCTTGCTATTTATAGGCTAGGCCAAAGTCCTTCTTTGAGGAGGAGTTTGAGTTGGAATTAAATTATCTTTAAAGAATATAATTCTTTATTATAATTTTATTCCTATTAGAACTTCTCCTATCCACTTGGAATTTAATTCTTCTTTAATCTCTGCATGGCAATCAAATTCCTTTGGGCTTGGACCTTGCTCCATGTCATCTTGGGCTTGTAAAATCATGAATTTCGACATCCATATTGCTTTTGGTCTTTGTTGACAAATGCCATGGCAACTGCTCTCTCGCGTCTCCTTCATGCACCGCCACGCAACTAGCTCGGCATATCCTTCATGCATTGCCCTGGCAACTAGCTCGGCATTGCTTTGGCAAGTGATCCTGCACATACACACAAAAACACACCAAAGCAGCATCTATTTCCAAAAAATCACCAAGTTATGTAATCAAGCTCAACGATTGAAGGAAACATGGATTAATGCATGAATGGCTAACTATGCAACTAATATGAGCCTAAGTCTAACAATAATATGAGTAAAAGGGTAAGAAAAATAGTACTTTTGAACACTTATCACACCCCCAAACTCGAACTATTGCTTGTCCTCAAGCAATGCAAACTCATAATTATTACACCAAGACTTCAAATTTTCACAAACTTAGCTTTGAACTTGATTTCAATTCTCTGAACCAAGGGCACAAAGTATGATTGGCTTTTTATTTTTCAGAAAAACTGATGAATTACTCGGAATCAAACTATAATGCTTGTGAGTGTGTGCGGAGTTGTGTGCAAGTTGATTTTTCGGATTCTATGCAAACAATAGGTTTTCAAATTACTTCATTGGGTTCTTTTAACATGTTTTAACTAGAGCCAATTTGGGCACCTCTAGTGTTTTATTTTTAGTTTTCTTAAGTTAATTTAATCGACTAGAGCCGTTTTCGGCACCTCTAGTTAACCGAAAAAAATTTTAACGCCTCCTAGAGCCAGTTTCGGGCACCTCTAGTGATCAATTTTTTTGCATATGCTAGAGCCAATTTCGGGCACCTCTAGCCTTCATCCAATTTTTATTCTAATCTCCCAATTAGTTAATTATCAACCTAAGTTTACTAGAACTCCTTAAATCAATCAAACCACAAATGGTGTGTTTCATCAAATTTAGCATCATAGTAAAATTCTAAGTTTTTTTTTCATGGTTATCCTAGAATAAAAATTCTATCAATTAAGTGCATTGGTAAAGTCATCATTGAATATTCATCAAATCTAAGCAATTTTTGTTCCAATTAAAGGCATGGCAAGCAATTTATGTATCGTAAATGTAATGCTTAAGATTAATGTAACTAGACATGGTAATTACTAATAACAATCCCCCCCAAACTCGAGTGAGGCATTGTCCTCAATGCATGAATAATAATAACGAAAAATAACAATAAAAATAAAATGCATACGAGGACTTACTCCGAGAGTTCGTCATCGTAGATGATTAGTTTCCTTCTAGTTGGCGTCTTGATTTTCTTGCTTGAACGTGATGGTTGTTTTCTTGTTGCCGGGACGTCTTGAGCTTTGGTTGCCGTGGCATCTTCATGGTTAGTTGCCGTGGCATCAGCTTGTCTTGAGCACGATGTAGGTTGCCGCGACATCTTCTTCTTCATTGGTTGCCGTGGCAAGGATCTTGTGATAAATTTCCTTAGCATAGTAGTTGTGAGTCTTGTTGTGAAAAAGAAAATAAAGAAAACCTGAAAACTAAAGATAATGAAGAAAAAATAAAATATCTCCTAAAAATAAAAATGAAAATAAAAAGAAAAAGAAAAAGAAATCTTGAAAGGAGAGCATGCTCATGCATCTCCTAAGTTGACCACTTCCTTATTACGTTCCACATGGGCACCATTGTAGTGCTTCAATCTTTGTCCATTAACTTTGAATTCATGATTGTCGAGATGGACTTGATTATTACGGCACCATGAGAGAATGGTTTGACGACTTTGAATGGTCCCGACCATCTTGATTTCAGCTTTCCCGGAAAAGTTTTAGCCGAGAATTGAATAGGAGAACTAGTTGCCACTGGCGTGAATTGTCGTGGCAATAGTTTCTTGTCGTGCCATCGCTTTGTTTTCTCCTTGTAGATTTGTGCATTGTTATAGGCGAGTGCACGAAATTCTTCTATCTCATTGAGATCCATCAAGCGCTTTTGTCCGCACTTTCCCAATCCATATTCACGGTCTTGATTGCCCGATCGCCTTGTGCTCGATTTCCACCGGTAGATGACATGTTTTACCATAGACAAGCCGGAAGGGGACATACCTAATGGTGTTTTGAATGCGGTCGCGATATATGCCCAAAGTCGTCATCTAGTCTTAATGACCAATCCTTCCTTGCGGGATTTACAACTTTCTCGAGTATTCCCTTCAACTCCGGTTGGAAATTTACGCTTGCCCGTTGGTTTGTGGGTGATATGCCGTGGCGATCTTGTGTGATATGCGAGCGTTGCAACATCTTGGCAATTAGTCATTGTCAAAATGCTTGCCCCGTCGCTGATAATTGCTCTCGGCATCCCAAACCGTGTAAATATGTTTTTCTGCGGGAATCGTTGCGGTCTTGGAATCGTCGTTGGGAACTGCAGCCTGCCTCTACCCATTTAGACACATAGTCGACGGCGGCGAGTAATGATGTAGAGGTTGCGAATGAAGATGGAAAAGGTCCCATAAAATCGATCCCCATACATCGAACAGTTCCACCTCGATGATGTTCGGGTGGCATCTCATGTCGCCTAGAGATATTGCCCGTCCTCGCGCAACGATCACATTGCTTGTAAAAGTCTTGGGCATCTTTGTACAATGTTGGCCAATACAAACCGGATTGCAAGACTTTGGCGCGATGCGAGTTCCTCCAAAATGTCCTCCATAGGGTGAAGAATGGCATTGCGAGAGTACATTCTGTTGCTCTTCTTGAGGACACATCGGCGTATAACCTGATCTGCACATTGTTTAAACAAAAGAGGCTCGTCCCAAAAGTAATGCTTAGCATTATGGCGGAACCGCTTCTTCCCTTGGTGAGTAATGCCATACGGAAAAATACCACAAACAAGGAAGTTAACTAAATCTGCGTGCGGGGTATTGCCGGGGCATGTCTTTGCCGTAGTGTTTGCTCCCAAAATTGCCGGCGTGCGTGCTCGTCAAAGACTAACTGCTGCGGCGTCGAGAGTTGCCGAGGCGTGTACTTCCATGGTTGCCGAGGCGTCATGGGCTGTCGAGCGTCAAGGGTTGCCGAGGCGATTAGAATTTGTTCATCCGGGAATGCATCGCATATCTCTAGATCCGCGTCCTCTTCCCTATTGCGTTCCAAACGTGATAAGTGATCGCCACTTAATTTTCTGTTCCTTTCTCGTCCTTAATTTCAATATCAAATTCTTGTAAAAGTAATATCCAACGAATCAAACGAGGTTTAGCATCCTTTTTAGCAAATAAGTATTTGATTGCCGAATGGTCCGTATGAACAATTACCTTTGTACCAATTAAATAGGATCGGAACTTGTCAAATCGAAAACTACAGACTAGTAACTCTTTCTCCGTTGTTGTGTAATTCACTTGAGCATCGTTAAGAGTTTTACTAGCGTAGTATATCACATGGAAGGTCTTACCTGTGCGTTGGCCTAGGACTGCTCCTACCGCGAAATCACTTGCATCACACATGAGCTCAAAAGGTAGCGTCCAATCTGGTGGAACAACAATGGGTGCCGAGGCAAGCTTTTTCTTTAGGGTTTTGAATGCTTGGGTGCAAGAATCATCAAAATCGAAGACTTTATCTGTTCAAGCAGATTACACAAGGGTTTAGTGATTTTAGAAAAATTATGAATGAACCTCCTGTAAAAACTCGCATGTCCGAGAAAACTTGAATTCCTTTAACCGAAATTGGTGGGGTAATCTCTCGATCACGTCCACCTTGGCTTTGTCTACTTCAATTCCTTGGATGAAATCTTGTGGCGAGCACTATTCCTTCATCTACCATAAAGTGGCATTTCTCCCAATTGAGGACTAAATCTGTTTCTTCGCATCTTGCCAACACCTCTCTAAATTGCCGAGACAGTAGTCGAAGTCATTACCAAAAACCGAAAAATCATCCATGAAGATCTCAAGGAAGTCTTCGACCATGTCGAAAAGAGCGCCATCATGCATCTTTGGAAGGTTGCCGGGCGTTACACAATCCGAACGGCATCCTTCGGAAGGCATAAGTACCGTAGGGGCATGTGAAGGTTGTCTTTTCTTGATCTTACGGTGCTATGGCAATCTGATTGTAACCTGAATAACCATCAAGAAAACAATAAAAGGGTTTACCTGCAAGACGGTCAAGCATTTGATCAATAAAGGGTAATGGGAAGTGATCTTTCCTAGTGGCTTTGTTTAGCTTTCGATAGTCCATACAAACCCCAAACCGTCACACCTGGTTGGGATAAGTTCATTATTTTCATTACTCACCACTGTTATACCTCCCTTTTTAATTACACATTGTACGGACTTACCCACGTACTATCGGAGATAGGGTATATAATGCCGGCGTCAAGCCACTTGATGATTTCTTTCATTACAACCCCTTTCATGGCATGATTCAGTCTCCTCTGGGGCCTCAATTGAAGGTTTGTGATCATCTTCCAACAAGATCTTGTGCATGCACACCGTCGGGCTAATTCCCTTCAAGTCGGCAATTGTCCACCCTATTGCCTTTTTATGTAGTTTCAACATGTTGATCAGCTTCTTTTCTGCTCAGGCTGTAACTTAGAAGAAATAATTACAGGTAATGTATTATCAGTCCCTAAGTATACATATTTGATTGCTCGCAATTGTTTCAACTCAAGAATTGGTGGATTTTCGATGAGGGTTTTTTCGATCTTACCTTCCTTACCCGAGTAGTCCAGTGGTTCAAAGTATGTACCTGGTCGATTGACTAGCCAATTTACCTCTTCTGGTTGTTCCTCATCGACCGGTTCTTCATACTCCTCGGTTCCTCTTGATCGGCAATGTAGTTGCCGAGGCAACTAAATTCCTCATCGGTTAAACTCTGCCGTGGCATGAAGTAGTTGGCATTCTTACGGATCATCGGCATGCCTTAGTGTTTGGAACACATTTAGTTTTACCTGCTGGTCATTCACCCTCATTGTGAGTTCTCCCTTTTCAACGTCGATCAAGGTTCTCCCTGCCGCTAGGAATGGTCTCCCGAGAATGATAGGCGCATGCTCATCATCTTCACAATCTAAAACAATAAAGTCAGCGGGAAAAATAAATTTATCAACTTTTACCAAGATGTCCTCGATTTTTCCCTCGGATGCACATAGGATCTGTCGGCTAGTCAGTAGCATAATCTGTTGTAGGTCTTGCCTTCCCGATTCCTAGTTTACGAAAACCGATTTAGGCATCAAGTTTATGCTAGCCCCTAGGTCGCATAGTGCTTTCCCGACATAGTGATTTCCAATAGAACAGGTATTGTGAAACTTCCGGGATCCTTCAACTTGGGCGGCATACGATTGTGCAACATTGCCATGCATCCCTCATTGCGGCAATTGTTTCAAACTCTCCTAGCCTTGTTCTCTTGGACACAATGTCTTTAAGAAACTTGGCATAGTTTGGCATTTGTTCAATTGCTTCCACCAATGGCAAGTTGATGTGGACTTGCTTTAGGATATCAAGAAACTTCTTGAATTGGTATTCTTGCTTTTGTCGCTTCAACCTTTGTGGGAATGGTGGTGGAAGTCGGATATCTTCGATCTTTTCATTGGTTTGAAACCTGATTGACGGCATTACAGGGGACATCCGGAGTTGCCGATGTGTTACCAACTCGGGGTGCCGCGGCGTGCTTATCGCAAGTTACCGAGGCGTCATTGGTTGCCGAGGCATGCTTATTGCCGGTTGCCGCAGCAATTCTTGGTTCAAAGATCCGAGACTTTGCCGCTAGGTTCGTCTTGCTCTTTTTTTGTGGAGTTTTGTTTGACGAGCGGGTTTGAACCTCTCTAAGTTGTTGGCCACTTCGGTGGTGATTGCCTTACATTGCTCATGGCCGTTCCTCTTGCGACTTGATGATCGCTAGGTAAACCTCCTTGTGGTCTAGTGTTGATTTTGAGCAAATTGTCCGACTTGATTTTCCAATGATTTGATTGCCGCCTCTTGGTTCTGCAATCTCATCTCGGTCTGTTAATAAAAGCATCAGTTCTTTTTATGAAATTACTATTCTCACCATATAAGATTCATTTTCATCATAAAAGCATTTAGAGAATTTTCCAAAGAACTAGATGTTGTCGGTTGTTCTTTGCGGCATCATTTGCCGTGGCATATTCTCTTGGAATCCCGATGCTTGTGCATTCTGATTGTTACGGTTTAGAGCATTGTTGGGATTACTCCATGAAAATTTTGGGTGCTTCTTCCAAGCTGGATTGTATGTATTTGACATCATGTTGTTGCCCGATTGTAATTCCCACATAGAAGCTAGATTCCGGATTCTGCATACATTCAGAAGAATTATGGTTATCACCACATAACTCACAAAAAGAATCCATTACCTTGACTTCATGTGTGTTGTTTGGTTTTTGCATGTTCTGGACCATCTTGGTTAAAGCGGCCAATTGTGCCAAAATTGAATCTGATGATCCTAGTTCATGTATTGTGGCTTGGCGTCTAACTCCTCCTCTTCTAGTAGATGGGAATTGATAGTCATTCTTGGCCAGCCTGTTTAAAATTTGCATTGCTTCCTCCGGCGACTTATCTAAGAGTATGCCATTTGCCGAGGCGTCTAGCATCATCCTTGTTGGTGTATTCACGGCGTTGTAAAACATTGTTACTTGAGTCCACACCGGGAATCCGTGTAGAGGGCATTTATGTAGAAGTTCTCTATATCGCTCCCAAGCCTCGTACATGGATTCATCATCTGCTTGCCGAAAAAAAGTAATGTCGTTCTGAAGCTTATCGATTAAATTTGTAGGATTAAATCTAGCAAGGAAATCACGACAAAGATCAGTCCAAGATGCTATAGATCCGGCAGAATGCTATTTAGCCATGCTTTCGCCTATCCTCGGTGAATAGGGAATAATCTTAATCGTAAGACATCGGGGTGACTCCGTGTATCTTGAACGAGTTGCAAATCTCGAGGAAAGATTTCGAGATGTTGTCGTGCATCTTGATTCTTGAGCCGCCAAATTGACCTATTGTGTTGATCATATTAAACATTACGGTTTCAACTCAAAGTGGTCGGCTTCAATTTCGGTGCGACAACTCACGGGTTAAGTCCATCAAGATCTTCTTCAAGATAGTCTCGAATAGTTCTTTCTTCGCAAGAATCACTCCTCCTCCCGCTCGAACATCTTGATTAATATTGCCGTCTTGATTTGCCATTGCTTCTCTTATCCTTCGTCTAAGTCCTTGTAAGGTTCGTTCGATTTACGGATCAAAGGATATTCTGGTGAAGTCGGTCTTGCCACAGGTCATATACCAATGCAAAACCAAAGTTTGTTAGCCCTTTGAATTTTAAACAAGAAAAATAAAAAGAATGTGCAAGAAAGTAAAAACAAAGTCGCTATTGCCAATCCCCGGCAACGGCGCCAAAAACTTGTTGCGCGTAATAAGTGCTACGCAATTGTGCAAGTATACACGTCGCAAGTTATAGTATAAAAGATATCGTCTCCACAGGGATTGGTGCCACTTCAAGAATCTAGTCTCTTGCACTGTAAAAAGTAAAAACACAAGTAAAGGATTATCGAAGTTTAACTAATTACTAATCTAGAAAGCAATAAAATAAAATAAAAGATGAATTCAATTGAGAGAGATAGGCTAGGTTATCGTGAGTTGAGGTGTGATAGCCGATTGGATTGTCTTGGTAAAAGAGTGCATGGGCAACTCGATTGCCGTGGCGGCTTACTGTAACGGGTTGCCTTGGCAACTAATTGATGGTTGCTTGGGCGACTAGTTGGGCAACTACTTGGGCGATCCAGGCAGCAACTTCAAGGTTCGGCGGAGCGTTCTTCAATGGTTTCTTCTTATCCCTAAGTCGAAACTCTAGCTACTTGTGCATGCCTTGATAATACATCCTGCGTGAATCAAGGGTGAACAACAACCAATCTTGCGCTCCTCTTAGCCGTTGAAATCCTTAACTTATTCCTAAGCGGATTAATCTTCACCATCATTGGATTGCATAAAGATCATATTCATTCGTTTCTTGAATCTAACTCTCCCGATATTAGATAAATGGATGAAATCACGAGATCCTCTCCCAATTCACTGCATAAGCAATAATAGGAACCAAGAATGAATAAACCTTGAAATAGAAAAGTGCAAACTCTTATTACCTAAACAAAAACCAATAGTTTCTCACAACCACAAAACACAATAACCATAGCCAAGTAAATTTAGTTCATGGCTAGGTTCCAAAGAAACACAAGATAATTAATCCCTAGCATGAACCCAATCGAACAAAGATGAAGGAAGAGGCTTGTCGAAATCCTCCTTGCCCTTGATGCTTGTCGAAAATTCTCTCCTCTTGCCCTACTTGGACTTGCGAAATTTCCCTCTTGCTCTCCCTCTTGAATTGTCGAAATCTCTTGCTATTTATAGGGCTAGGCCAAAGTCCTTCTTTGAGGAGGAGTTTGAGTTGGAATTAAATTATCTTTAAAGAATATAATTCTTTATTATAATTTTATTCCTATTAGAACTTCTCCTATCCACTTGGAATTTAATTCTTCTTTAATCTCTGCATGGCAATCAAATTCCTTTGGGCTTGGACCTTGCTCCATGTCATCTTGGGCTTGTAAAATCATGAATTTCGACATCCATATTGCTTTTGGTCTTTGTCGACAAATGCCATGGCAACTGGCTCGGCGTCTCCTTCATGCACTGCCCTGGCAACTAGCTCGGCATATCCTTCATGCATTGCCCTGGCAACTAGCTCGGCATTGCTTTGGCAAGTGATCCTGCACATACACACAAAAACACACCAAAGCAGCATCTATTTCCACAAAAATCACCAAGTTATGTAATCAAGCTCAACGATTGAAGGAAACATGGATTAATGCATGAATGGCTAACTATGCAACTAATATGAGCCTAAGTCTAACAATAATATGAGTAAAAAGGGTAAGAAAAATAGTACTTTTGAACACTTATCAGGAGCCTTGCTTATTGGGAAAGATGACCAAAGCTCATTCTAATGGTAAAAGTGAGCAAGCAAGTGATTTATTGGATTAATACATAATGATATATGTGGACCAATGAATATACAAGCCAGAAGAATGTTTTCAATACTTCATTAATTTCATAAATGACTTTTGTAGATATGAGTACATTTACCTAATGCATCATAAATCTGAAGCCCTTGAAAAGTTCAAGGAATTTAAAAATGAAGTACAGAACCGACTAGGAAAAAACATTAAGGCTCTTCGATCAGATCGAGGAGGAAAATACTTAAGCTTAGAGTTTGGTGACCTTCTTAAGGAATGTGGGATTGTCTCACACCTCCTGGTACTCCACAATGGAATGAAGTTTTCGAAAAAAGAAATCGAACACTGTTAGACATGGTTCGAGATGTATTGAAGCCAAGAATGAGCCTAAGACTTATCAAGAAGCAGTGACGAGCCCAAACTTTGAGAAATGGCTTGAAGCCATGAAATTCGAGATGGATTCCATGTCAAAAAAACTAAGTTTGAACCTTGGTTGACCCACCTCTAGGGATTAAGCCCATAGGGTGCAAATGGGTTTTCAAAAAGAAAACCGACATGGATGGTAATGTACAAACATACAAATTGCGATTAATCGCTAAGGGTTTTGGTCAAATTCATGGTATAGACTATGATGAAACCTTTTCACATGATGTTATGTTTAAATCCATCAGGATCTTACTTGTGATAGTTGCATTTTATGATTACGAGATAAGACAAATGGATGTTAAAACCGCTTTCCTTAATAGAAAACTAGATAAGGATGTGTACATGACACAACCTGAAAGTTTTGTTGATCCAAAAGATTCCAAAAAATATGCAAGCTACAAAGGTCCAGTTATGGATTGAAACAAGTTTCTCACATTTGGAATATTCGTTTTAACGATGCAATCAAAGAGTTTGATTTTATCAAAAATGAAGATGAGTCATGTGTTTTCAAGAAAATTAGTGGGAGCACTGTCATATTTTTGGTACTGTATGTGGATGACATACTGATAATAGGAAATAACATATCTAGCTTACAATCTATAAAAACTTGGTTAGGAAAAATGTTTTTCCATGAAAGACTTGGGTGAGGCAACATACATATTAGGAGTCAGGATCTATAGAGATAGATCGAGACGACTGCTAGGACTGAGTCAAAATACATACATCAAAGAAGTACTGAAAAGATTTAGTATAGAAGAATCTAAAAGGGGGTTCTTACCTATGAGACATGAAATTTCACTCTCGAAGGAAATGTATCCTTCAACACCTTAAGAAAGAGAGTGAATGAGTAAGATTCCATATGCTTCAACAATTGGATCTATCATGTATGTCATGCTATGTACTCGTCCAAATGTATCATACGCTTTAAGTATGACAAGTCGATACCAGGTAGATCTCAGTGAAGGTCACTGGATCGTAGTTAAAAACATCCTTAAGTACTTAAGAAGAACTAAGGATACATTCCTTATATAAGGAAGTGAAGAAGAGCTAAGTATAAAGGTTATACTGATGTCATCTTTCAAATCGATAACGATGATTCACGATCGCAATCAAGTTTTGTGTTCTACCTTAATGGAGGCGCTGTGAGCTGGAAATGTTCAAAGCAAGATACAGTAGCTAATTCTACAACAAAAACCGAGTATATTGTAGCTTGCGATGCTGCAAAAGATGGTGTTAAGATCAAGAAGTTTATATCTGAACTAGGGGTTGTGCCAATCATTTTGAATGTTATAGATCTACGTTGTGATAACAACGGAGCCATCGCACAAGCAAAAGAAACCAGGTCTCATCAACGATCTAAACACATACTTAGGAGTTATCATCTCATTCGAGAAATTATAGATCAAAGAGATGTGGAAATATGTACAGTACCAACAGATGATAACATTGTCGATCCACTGACAAAGCATCTGATGCAGCAGAAGCATGATCATTACACTAAGTTACTTGGTATTAGATATATGAGTGATTCATATTAGTGTTAGTGGGAGATTGTTAGAGTATGCCCAAAGACCAATCATAAGATGATTGTAAATGACATTTTTTTACCTTGTTCATTCATAAAGATGCATTGCCATTATTATTTTCAGTTACAATTCTGCGTCCATAAATAAACTGAATTATAATAAAGTTCTTAGAATAATATGATTATTCTTAAATGTTCTTAGTCGAGTATTATTGTGGGAATGGACAACAATAATGCATTAAGACTAATATGTAGTTGATTGATGACAAAGTGTTGTCATTGACATGGATATGTCAAAATCAATACATAAGTATGTGTCAGAGAACGACATACTGAACTGACTCGCTATGAGCATGTTTCTTGGATTATTATGTGACAGTCACAACATTGCTCATAGTGATAACCACATGTATGATCTTCATACTTGAGATCATCATTATTTTAACATCGTTGGTGACATATTTTGATACAGTCAAACATGTGTCGTAACTGACTACTCCATAAAGACTAGTATTGGATATTTCACAAACTATATAGTGGGATATGGTTGATCAAGACATGATTTGTTACTCCTACATAATGGCAGTAATATCGTAGGCCACTTGACTGAGTGAGACTAGAAATGCTTGGTCATGCTCGAATAAGTTGATATGAGATATCGTAGTTATTTGTTTATAATATTCTATTCAAGATATCAAGAAATATTAGATGGACTATACAAGTGTGATTGTTTAACGACTTGTGTTCAATCTAGATACAAATGATAAAAGGATGTAATACATGAAAAAGAGTTAATCGCGAAAAAGTTATATCGAATCATGAAGTTAATCGCGAAAAAGTTATGTCGAATCATGATTTCTTGTAACTTAGGTGACAATGACATATTGCTAGATGTCGCTCATTGTTTGTAATATTAGAAATGTTCTAATATTTACTACTAACGTTACATGAACCTACAGGGTCACACCCACGGTTGAAATGAGTATATATTAAACGAATTATATATGTAACAATTTGTTGTACATGAATTTAGTTAAATTAATATTTATTTGATATATATATATATAATTTAACTATTGGATAAATATTAAAAGAAAATAATTATTGTAATTATGATTCTTTTAATATATATAAATAATATAATTCGATTTAAATTGATAAATATATATATATATATATTAAAATCCTAATTAAAGTTGAATTGAGATTATATATATTAATATATATATATTAAAAATCCTAATTAGTTGAATTGAGATTATATATATTGATATATATTTAAATCCTATTTAAGTTAAATTGAGATTATATATATTTAATATATATATATATATTGAAATCCTAGTATGAGTTGAATTAGGATTTCAAAGGCTATATAAAGGCATGAGAGATCTAGCAATCATTAATGCTTTTGGAAAACCCCTCTAAATAGTTTAGAGGGTTTTATATGCTCGTTTCAATTGGGTGAACTGCGTAGAGGTCGGAGCGTTATCGTTGCGGGTCCATCTTGAAGTTTTCATACTCAAGGTTGAGATGACCAATTTTGGTCTCATTTACTTTGTTTGTTCCCTCATATGTGACTTCAAGCTTGTCCCATACTTCATTGCCATCTTCACAAGAAGAGACTTTGGCGTAAGTGCACAAAGGAGAAAGTGCAAGCCCTTCGCGTTTAGCTCAATCTTCTTGCGATCATCCGTACTCCATTTTGCCTTTCTTCTTTGTGGCACGAACGGACCATCAAGAACTATATCTCAAAGACGGTAGTCTTTGGCTCTCATGAAGTACACATTCTATTCTTCCAATAGGAGTAGTTGGTCCCGTCAAAGAATAGTGGCCTATCGATGGATTGCGCCATGATGTCCAGTTGATGTGAAGAATCGATCAAGCTTCTCAGATCATCTCAATAGGTGGTGAAACCTCTCGATTGAGCCTCACTCTAATACCAATTGTAGAATCTGGTATCCTCAACCGATTTTCTTGCAAAGTTGGTGGAGAAGTTCTATTTTGGGTGATGGTGGTGGAACCAATAAAGGAAAATGAACACAAAGAATTTAGAGTGGTTCGAGCTTCTAACCAAGCTCTACATCCACTACCTTAGCTTTCCCAGTAAGGATTTTCAACAAATTCACTAAGAATTTCTTCCTCTTTTCGAGGCTAAGGAGGCAACCCTTACACACTCAAAGCTTTCTATCCCAAAGCTTGAGCAAATCCTCTTATACAAAGAGAAATACAAAGCAAACTAGGAAAACCTCTCAAAGGTATATGTTTGCAATCCAAGCATTCACCCAAACCTAAAACACTTGAGCAAATTATAACAAGTTGAACTTACAAGTGTTGTCTATGAAAGAATGTGAAAATTAAGCACTAAGGCTCTTTTTCAATCATTGGAATGTTGGCTTGTTGATCATTAGTTGATTTTGGTGCTTGAAGGTCCATTCTATACTCACAAAAGAGATTCTAGCCGTTGGTGATGAATTGGAGTTGTTGGGGATGATTCTCATGTTGAATTTCCCAATCTGGTGCAGTGGGTATCGGTACGCGGGCTTTGCGTATTGGTACAACCTCTTTGGGAAATAACCGTTGGAGCAGTTAAAGTATAGGGGTATCGGTACGCATTGAAGCGTATCAGTACAATCCCTACGTATCAGTACGGCTAAGCCTGTACCTGTATGAGTTTTTGCTACTGAAAATCACTATAACTTAAACCTTAAAAGGTATCGATTCGGTGTTGTGCCGTATCGGTACAGGGCTGAGAAAATGGCTAGTTTGGCAATATAAAATTGTTTTAAAACATGCCAAAAGCCTTAGAAACATTTTCAAATATATTTTCAAGTTATTTGGTCTTTAACACAAGTTTACAACATATTCAAACAAGTCCAAAAATATTTTTCAAATTATTATATTAAAATAAATATCTTAACAAAGAGAGAGTGCGAATGTACAACTTTGTGTTGCTTGAGAATTTTTGATTAATCCATTATAATATGTTATAATTTTGTAAAAACATAGAGTTTCTTTTGAGTAATATGATACAAGACAAAAATATTAAAGAAAAAGAATCAAGTATAATCCGCTTTAATAAAAGTTGGATCGGTTATCAATCAGGCTGGAATATATGGAATAATATTGTGCCTTTGGCTCAGAACTATCCGACTATTTAACACGAAGGACAACATCGTCATTTACCTAAAACCCTAAAATAGCTCATATTTAGGGTTTCACGGCTATAAAATGCAAATCAGCTCTAGTCTTCTCCGCCGCATCTCTCTTGTGCTCTTCTTCTCTGTTTTTATATGTTCTACATCTGAAAATTTTTGAAGTTCAAATTCTTCTGTTTTGAAGATTTGGGAAATTCTGTTTATAATGTTTTGCTAAAGTTATGGCAGTGATGACAGATTTACGTTTCTCGATTCTGATTTCATTCTTTTCTATTTCTTAAATTTGTGTTTATTTAAGGACCAAACAGCTCTCTGATGACAGTGTTTGTGCGTGTCTGAGCCTATTTATTTTGTTTTTGTTTTTGGTTTTGGTAAAGCTGAGGGATATGGAGATGACGATGATTATAAAAATAATTCCTCGTTCTGATATTTTGCTCAAATTGGGCATGACAGACTTCTTATTACACCCATAGAATCTGAGCTCTCCACTCTTTTTATTTTCTTTATTGCAAGTAATTGCGTCTCTTATTTTAATCTCTGTGTTTGGTTTTTAATATAAAGATTCAAATCTAAGATTGTGCTTCAAGATTTAGACTTTTCATTGTTAAGTTTTTTTACTTTTCAATTTTTTAATTATTATGTCACAGTTTCGCGTCTACTTTATATTTGTTAACATCAAACATTGTGTACTTTTATGTTTTTTTAATAAACTTCATTTGAATGAAGTGTAATTTACCCCAATAAACTCATTTTTATCAATTTTAAGAAAAAATACTTCCTCAAAAGTTATTTTGTAAAGGAAAAATTATCTTAGTGATCACTCAATTATTACCCGCGATTTGTTTTAATCATCTAATTAAAAAATTTAAAATTTGACCAGTGAACTATTTAAATAGACTTATTTTGACTATTGATCGTTAAAAGCTAATGGAAAAATGATATAGTTACGTATTTGGTCTTTGTTAGTTATTTATTATATTAATTTAATTTTAATTTAAATAAATAAAATTAATTAATCAATATATCATCATTTGATTAAATGATTTTAATTTAATTATTTTTTTAATGTTTAATATATATTTTTTTCTAATTAAATGGTGACACGTGTCATTATATGATGAAAAGAAAATTCAAGAATATAGGAAAATACTTGGAAAGAGGTTTGAACCCACAACCTCATTGGTGAAACTTTCATGACTTTATTATTGCACTAATTCAATCTTAATAAAATAGATTGTACTAGTTTTTATCTTATAATGCAATAAATGTTAGAGAATAAAAAATTAAAAATGAATGGTTGCAAGGGGACTTGAATTTAAATGACTTGAGATGTGTAAAATTATACGAATTACTTAATCAATTCAAATAATTAATTTAGTTTAAAAATATAATTTCATTTATTTTAAAATAAAATTATATATATGAAACTATTAAAATAAATGTGAAAAAGAAAAATATTAAATTTACTTTATAAATATAAAAATTATATATTTAATTTTATTTTAAATCTTGCTTGAACTATATGTTAAATGTATTTAAAATATATTTATATTTAAATTAATTATTTGAATTAGTTAATTGGTTTGTATGGTTTTACACATCTCAAGTAATTTAGGTTCGAGTCTCTTTACAATTATTTTTAATTCTTTATTTCCTTTATTTCCTAGTGTAGTGGTAAAGTTATAGTGTTTTGCCTATGATGTTGTGGGTTCAAATCTTATGCTAAGTAGTTTTCTTTTGTTATTGAATTTTTCTTCTATTAGTTGGAATCATCCCATTTTTCAGGCATATGATATTTTGGGCTTGTATTATGGTTTTGGTCGTACATTCTTCAATCCAGCTAGTGTAAATCTCTTGTTCACTCTCTGCAATCATTTTGATGACTACACCAACAAGTATAAAACACGACACGACATGAAAAATAACACCGATACGACAATTTGTTGGGGTCTAGGATAGTGTATGATTTGAATGGGTAACGTTGTGCAGACTAAGGTGTTTTCAAGGTTCGAATCATTGCGAAAAGCTGTGAAAAACTATACAATTGAGGCCACCCCTGACGAAAGAAGTGGTGTACTGCAACAGGTAAAAGATTAGCTCTGTAATCTTGAATGGCGCTTTAACATAAAAATCCATGTTTTTAAAGCCATATATCAGTGTTTATAATGTGAGTTTTCGTGTTTGGTTGTATCAGGGAGGGATGATTGTGTTCAAAGGAAAACAAGTGTTATATGCTCGAAAAGATGAAGGGACCGGCGATCATGCACCTCTAGATGAAGTTTTTGATGTATGTTGCAAAGTTCCAACACCATGAATATTAAATTTGTACCAACAAATTATGGTGTTACTAATTTAAACTAAATCCAAATTCTCGCAGTTTTAAGTGTAACAAGAATGAATATTTGTATAAATTTTGTTTTCTATACACTTGATAGTGAAAAAACAAAAGAATCACTATGCATATCTGTAGCGATGTCCTTTTTTTTTATCTTCTTCGAGTTCATTCCTTAAGATGTCGGCTTCAGACGGTACCACCCTTGTAAGCTCTTCGAGTGACACTGCTGGTCCTTGATCAGATTCGGGAATCACATTATTAACCCTCAAACGTCTCCAAATATCGTAATCTGGGGTAGTCATGTGCTCGGTATCTCCTTCCACCCTGATCCGGTAACAATGATCCCAGGCCCTCATGATGGTCTGAAATTTTCCTTTGAACTCCACTTTGAAAAGAAATTCAGTTTGGCTTAATCCGGCGGCATTGAGAATGAACTGTCGTGATCCGAACTGCCGAGACACTAAAAGCGGAGCACAGGCGATCCCTCCATGCAATCCTAACATCATCAGCCAGTTGAAATCCCCACAACTGTATAGAAAATAATTAAGTTTACCGAGCCATGAGACCCTCCATGTTATGTCTTCATCTTGAATGTTCCTGAAGAAACTGGTCCACATTTTTGTTTTCAAATCTTCTCGCCATTCCTTTGCTAAGTACTCCCGTAAAGGCGAAAAACCTTGGAAGGATATCCCCGGCAAGACCCTCGTCGGTGACTTCCACATGTGACTCTGAATCCATACTTGTAACAGCTGTGCGCATCCTCGAAAACGTCCTTCTTCATGTTTCCGGCTAGCATTTAAGGAAATGAAAGTCTCGACCAAGATTGCTGGTACCGAGTTTGCTTTCCGTTTCACCCGCTCAAACAAATCCAGAATGGCTATGTCAATGTTCCCGAGTACTATGGGAAAGATCACCAAGCCATATATTCCTAAAGCGAATATGTCCATTTTCTTTGCCTCGTCTGGATGTGTCAGTATGATGTCCCGAATACTTTCCCATGCAAAGACTTTATTATCTCCTCGGACCTAAAGGAGGCCATTAACCCAATCGTCACTCATCCCCGCAAAGGTTTTGAGTTTCGCGGTGTAATTCTGATTCCTCGGAGGTTTCGCGTAGATCCAATCTTCCTGAATATTTTTCTTTCTTCTTCAGTCCTTTTCCTATTTTGGCTCTTCGGCCCAAAGTTTCTGCGACAGTCATCTTGGTACAATTAGATAACCTTTCTTTTTCTCCAATTACGACTTGGAATTCTAAAATGCCATTTCGGGTTTTCACTTTAGAGAGAGTTTTTTTTTGAGGGGTGCCCTTCTGGGTTTTCACCCAAAAGATCTCTCTTGTTATCTCGCATGCCTTCCTTGAATAGATAGGACGTGTGCCATTGGTCATCCTACCTGGTTGTTTGAAGCTTTCCGCCTTCCCTATCGACAGCCATTATGTAGGGAACTAGAGGACGGAGTTAACATCGTTTTCTTTTATCACCTGCATTTTCAAGGTTAAATTACAGTAATGCTCCGAAATCTCTTGTTTCATTATAAGCCTATGTTAACTTATTTGACTGAAATTGACAAGAAGGCCAGGAATGGATGCTCAAAAACACGGTTTTATTACGTTTAAGGGCTTGGGAAATCTTAAAAAGAAAGGTATGACACACATGAGTTAAGTATGAAAATACAAGATCCCTCATTATCTTCGATATGAATGATACATGATCCTGTCAACCGGTGTAGAAATTTTTTGCCTGAAGCCTCCTCTTCATGATGTTCATGGGGATACCCTTCTCTTCGGATATTCAACTTTTCATTTTACCCAAGCCGCCCTTTGCGGGTTTTCAACTCGGGTCCTCTGTATTTTTGCTTGTAATAGAAAGGCATTTTTTTGATAAAGAGTGTTCTTGTCGCTCAAATCTGCATTTAATTTCTTCAATTGCCTAATGATCCCGTCCCGCTCGTCAACCTCTAAGCTTGCCTTATAGAGCTCGCTCGCATGTTGGGTCTGTTGGATGTCCATTTTCCTTTTAACTTCTTCGAGTTCATTCCTTAAGATATCGGCTTCAGACGGTACCACCCTTGTAAGCTCTTCGAGTGACACTGTTGGTCCTTGATCAGATTCGGGAATCACATTATTGACCCTCAAACGTCTCCAAAGATCGTAATCTGGGGTAGTCATGTGCTCGGTATCTCCTTCCACCCTGATCCGATAACAATGATCCCAGGCCCTCATGATGGTCTGAATTTTTCCTTTGAACTCCCCTTTGAAAAGAAATTCAGTTTGGCTTAATCCGGTGGTATTGGGAATGAACTGTCGTGATCCGAACTGTCGAGACACTAAAAGCGGAGCACAGGCGATCCCTCCATGCAATCCTAACATCATCAGCCAGTTGAAATCCCCACAACTGTATAGAAAATAATTAACTTTACCGAGCCATGGGACCCTCCATGTTATGTCTTCATCTTGAATGTTCCTGAAGAAACTGGTCCACATTTTTGTTTTCAAATCCTCTCGCCATTCCTTTGGTAAGTACTCCCGTAAAGGCAAAAAACCTTGGAAGGATATCCCCGGCAGGACCCTCGTCGGTGACTTCCACATGTGACTCTGAATCCATACTTGTAACAGCTGTGCGCATCCTCGAAAACGTCATTCTTCATGTTTCCGTCTAGCATTTAAGGAAATGAAAGTCTCGACCAAGATTGCTGGTACCGAGTTTGCTTTCCGTTTCACCCGCTCAAACAAATCCAGAATGGCTATGTCAATGTTCCCGAGTACTCTGGAAAGATCACCAAGCCATATATTCCTAAAGCGAATAGGTCCATTTTCTTTGCCTCGTCTGGATGTGTCGGTATGATGTCCCGAATACTTTCCCATGCAAATACTGTATTGTCTCCTCAGATTTGAAGGAGGCCATTAACCCAATCGTCACTCATTCCCGCAAAGGTTTTGAGTTTCGCAGTGTAATTCTGATTCCTCGGAGGCTTCGCGTAGATCCAATCTTCCTGAATATTTTTCTGGTTAAGTAAAGCAGTGTATTCTTCCACCGTAGGCATCATGTCCTGCCCATTGAAGGTGAAGCAGCAAAAAGCCGGATTCCAGAACTGGACTATAGCTCGGAGTAGGGGTTGATTAATCCGAACATATAACAGCTGTGCGATGTCGCCATAACTATCGCAGAACAAGTCTTGTAGTCTTCGGTCCCATCTTTCCCAAATGCTTTGAAGATCCCATAAGTCGCTTACATTTGGAGACTTACATAAGTGTACCTCGCTATTACGCTGCGTTCGCTTCGCAAACTGTCCCCTTGGATTTTCTGGTTGACCTCGACCAATGTCCGATCGACAAATTAAGCTCTTCTTTCCTAAGACACCTTTTTTCCATGGTGAAAGACTTTACGATCAGGCAAACCACTTGATCCAAAAGACCTTTATGTGATGCAAATGAAATGATGTATGAGAAAAAACAAAAGCGAAAAGAAAACAAGTCAGTACCAGATAAAATTGATAAATATATAAATAAAAGGACAAAATTAAACAGAATAAACACAAAAAACAACTCTATTTATCCCGTCTAAAATATCTAAGGTTATCCGCATGGCTCTAACAGGGTAGGTTTCTATGTTCTCTACATGCAGTGTTGGTTCTAGGAGGTACCCGAATTGTCCTTGCTGTCCCCTACTAAGGGTAGCAAAGCCCCCGATCATCACCCATTATAGGCTCCTTTCAACCGGGTTCAATTCAGGGGGACCCATTCTCTTATGTCCGTACGAAGGAACGATATCCTTACAAAAGCATAAGGTACTCGAGCCCCGAAGGTACTTGCTAGGCCTATACGGGAGAACGATATCTCCACGAAAGCATTAGGGTTTTCCCCCCACTTAAAAAAAACGGGTTTATATGCCATATTTTAAATGCGTTTAAAATAAACGCGCAATTATAACCGAATGTTAATTTAATATTCGCTTTAACCCGGAATTTCTAATATTAATAAAGCGGTAATTATTTTGAAAGCTTGACTCTCATTTGTTTTTGAAAAACAAAAAATTATCCCCAGCGGAGTCGTCATCTGTAGCGATGTCAACAAAAAGGTGCGCCCAAGAGAATTCAAAGAAGGGGATCTGGTGCTCAAGAAAATCCTCCCTATCCAGAAAGATTCTCGAGGAAAGTGGATGCCCAACTGGGAAGGACCGTACGTCGTAAAAAATGCCTTCTCAGGAGGAGCCCTGATCCTAACAGAAGTGGATGGGACGAGCTGAAAAATCCCGTAAATTCTGATGCCGTCAAGAAATACTATCTCAAAAAAAATAATAAAAAAATAAAAGAAAATTAATAAAAGAAAAAAAATACAAAAAATGATAAATAAAAAAATGGTGCCCCGTACAAGAGATCCCTATTGTTTACGGGCAAAAACAAAAGGTTGATTCGGAGCATTACTCTGATCTATTCCTAAAAACTACAGGTAGATCAATGCAGCTCCAGTTATCGAGCCTGAATTGGACCCGGTTGAAAGGAGCCTATAATGGGTGATGATCGGGGGCCTTACTACTCTTAGTAGAGGAGAGTAAGGACAATTCGGGTACCTCCTAGAACCAACACTGCATGTAGAGAACATAGAAACCTACCTTGTTAGAGCCATGCGGATAACCTTAGATATTTTAGACGGGATAAATAGAGTTGTTTTTTGTGTTTATTCTGTTTAATTTTGTCCTTTTATTTATATATTTATCAATTTTATCTGGTACTGACTTGTTTTCTTTTCGCTTTTGTTTTTTCTCATACATCATTGCATTTGCATCACATAAAGGTACTGGATCAAGTGGTTTGCCTGATCAGAAAGTCTTTCACCATGGAAAAAAGGTGTCTTAGGAAAGAAGAGCTTAATTTGTCAGTCAGACATTGGTCAGAGGTCAACCAGAAAATCCAAGGGGACAGTTTTCCGAACGAACGCGTAATAGCAGGGTACACCTATGTAAGTCTCCAACAGAACGACTTATGGGATCTTCAAAGCATTTGGGAAAGATGGGACCGAAGACTACAAGACTTGTTTTGCGATAGTTATGGCGACATCGCACAGCTGTTATATGTTCGGATTAACAGTCCCTACTCCGAGCTATAGTCCAGTTCTGGAATCCGACTTTTTGCTGCTTCACCTTCAATGGGCAGGACATGATGCCTACGGTAGAAGAATACACTGCTTTACTTAACCAGAAAAATATTCAGGAAGATTGGATCTACGCGAAACCTCCGAGGAATCAGAATTACACCGCGAAACTTAAAACCTTTGCGGGGATGAGTGACGATTGGGTTAATGGCCTCCTTCAGGTCCGAGGAGATAATACAGTCTTTGTATGGGAAAGTATTCGGGACATCATACCGACACATCCAGACGAGGCAAAGAAAATGGACCTATTCGCTTTAGGAATATATGGCTTGGTGATCTTTCCCAGAGTACTCGGGAACATTGACATAGCCATTCTGGATTTGTTTGAGCGGGTGAAACGGAAAGCAAACTCGGTACCAGCAATCTTGGTCGAGACTTTCATTTCTTTAAATGCTAGCCGGAAACATGAAGAAGGACGTTTTCGAGGATGCGCACAGCTGTTACAAGTATGGATTCAGAGTTACATGTGGAAGTCACCGACGAGGGTCCTGTCGGGGATATCCTTCCAAGGTTTTTCACCTTTACGGGAGTACTTAGCAAAGGAATGGCGAGAGGATTTGAAAACAAAAATGTGGACCAGTTTCTTCAGGAACATTCAAGATGAAGACATAACATGGAGGGTCTCATGGCTCGGTAAAGTTAATTATTTTCTATACAGTTGTGGGGATTTCAACTGGCTGATGATGTTAGGATTGCATGGAGGGATCGCCTGTGCTCCGCTTTTAGTGTCTGGGCAGTTCGGATCACGACAGTTCATTCCCAATACCGCCGGATTAAGCCAAACTGAATTTATTTTCAAAGGGGAGTTCAAAGGAAAAATTCAGACCATCATGAGGGTCTGGGATCATTGTTACCGTATCAGGGTGGAAGGAGATACCGAGCACATGACTACCCCAGATTACGATCTTTGGAGACGTTTGAGGGTTAATAATGTGATTCCCGAATCTGATCAAGGACCAACAGTGTCACTCGAAGAGCTTACAAGGGTGGTACCGTCTGAAGTCGACATCTTAAGGAATGAACTCGAAGAAGATAAAAAAGGACATCGCTACAGATGGCGACTCAGCTGGGGACCGAACCCAGAATCTCTGGTTTTATGGTGTCCGGCCTACCTAAGTGGCCGGTGGCGACTCCATTTTTTTAAATGTGGTTTCTTTTAAAACCCCACAGAATAAATATTTTATATCCAAAAGAATCACCAACACCTTTCAAAAACACCTTCAAAAATCCACCACGCTTTTTTAGCGATAAAAAAAGGACATCGCTACAATATCCGATGACTTTGGTACCGGCCAAAAGCTATAAACATTGGATTTTTTTAAAAATGCAATGAACCAGTGGAGTTTTAATTTTCTTCGTTAAGCCGAAATCATAATATGTAAGCTTAAGGGTGTAAGAAGCCCTTGAACTTTAAAAAAAAATCAATGAAATCTTTGAACTTTTTTTACACTCAATTAAGCCTTTAAACTAAGAAATTTAATCTATTAAGCCATTGAACTAAGAAATTTAATCAATTAAGCCCTTTGATTAATTTTGGCCATTAAATCTAAATAGATTTTTTTGATTCACTGTTGTAGTGCATCGTGTCACAGTGTTTTCACTTGACATTTTTGAAAATTTATTATTTTATTTAAAAAAATTCTTTAAATGTTTTAAAAATTCTAAAAAGCTTAAAAAATTTATAAAATATACTTTTTGAATTTTTTTTGTAAATGCAACATGATAGAACTGTAGGTATCATGTTCCGGTAATATCTGAAGAAAAAAATGTTAAGATTTAATGGTCAAAATAGGTTAAAAGGCTTAATTGGTCTAATTTCTTGGTTCAAGGACTTAATTGATTAATTTTTTTGGCTCAAGGGCTTAATTGGTACAAAAAAAAGTTTGATTTAATTAATTTTTTTTCTTTCAAAAGGACTTTTTACACCTTTAAGCCTAAAATATATTATATTGTTTGGGTTGTAGCATGAGATTTTAAGCTTGGAAAAATATAAGATAGGATAAACACGAGACAAAATAGTTCGAGTCGAAGGGATAAAGTGTCTGTGTTGGATAGTTATCAAACCATATAAGTTTTTCTAACCTATTATTTAAGCAATCTTTTTAAAATTATTATTACACATAATAGCCATAAAAATAGAAAATTATTTAATACATATTGTCACGCCTAAGAAGAGACGAAGACATTAATCTTATATTGAAAAAATGAAAATATTAAGAAATGTAAGCAGTGGCGCTGAACGTCCTATTAGGAAAAAAGTAATGATGTGACAATATGCTTTTTAAGGTTATATTTTTAATTTAAGAGTTTAATTTGTATTGTCTAAAATTTAGAGTTTAAAGTTTAAGTTTTAGGATTAAGGATTTAGATTCTATTTCTTGAATAAATATGTAAACTTGTGTAATTTTTTACGCAACATGTGTATTGAAAAAATTACTCAAAAATTAATATTTATTTGATTTGAAAATATAAAATGTAAAATATAAAATATATTAAGATATTACATATTTTTTAAATTTAAAATTTAATCTTCATATTTATTTGAAATGAGTGATTCTTCCCTTTAGAATTTGAAAATATTAATCTTATCACTAACTTTAGTCAAATATGGCGTTAGAGACATGTATTTTATATAGACTTAAATAGAAAAATTCTCTCATCTATGTTTTTTTTCTTTAATTATCTGAATTATTTTTTGGTTAAAATAAGTCTTTAAATTAAAACATGTAACTTCTTTAAATTTTGTCGTTTTATTTGTTAGAAATTTTTTCGCCCAATGAAACAATGACACGTCATAAAAATTTAGATATTTATTTTAACTAAAAAAGAGTTTAGATGCTAAAAGCAAATAGTACATAGTTTAGATACTTATTGTGGTAAAAAAATAGTTTAAATACTTAAAGCGGTCGTATATAATAATTTAGGGACTTGTTTTGACCAAAATATAACTTAAGTACTTATAACATAAAAAACATAATTTAAGGGTGATTTTAGTTTAAGTCTTTTATAAACAAAACTGAAAGAAAAAGGAATTCGACGTAGAAAAATCAATTTTATTCAACATAACCTTTTGAAAAATTTAAAAGCTTTAATTAAGGTCAAAAGGCAAAAATAAAACCACTATAATATAAGATTAAAAGGGTTATGTTTGTTGCTTAATATTAATAAGGGTACTATTTTCCTCTATTTAAGCATAGAGATGTTTTTAATAAGACCCTTAGTAATATTTCTGTGTATGTTTTTCTATAAATGAAATGCATATCCTCTCACACACACAAAAAAGAAGAAGAACACCCATGAGGCACTTGTTTATGCTATTTCTCATCCTCTTGTTCTGTTTTTTTTGTTTTGTTTTGTTTTTTGACAAGTTCTTCATCCTAATTAGTTACCTAAACACAAATTAACAGAATAAGCTTCGTTTCATCTATCGTATTTTGTTTAAGGTGACTGGATTTTCTCAATAAAACACCCACTTTCCTTCCCCGAATCTTGAAAGTTGTAACACCAACTCACAATATCCGTTGGTATATGAGTGTCACATTTTAGTCATCGAAACAACTCACTAAAATTACTGTTTTAAATTCATTATTTAAAAAACTGCTAAATTAAAATTTAACCAACTCATAAAAAAATAAAAGTCCGTGTAATTAAAATTCGTTGATATTTAAAGGGGTGCTCAGTATGGCAAGCCACTGTTAAATCAAATTTCAGTTGGGCTTGAAAGAAGATTCTAAAACTAAATGATGAATATGCACCGATTGGGAACATAAGTGGTGAATTCAAAGTTAAAAAGGTTTGGGAGGCTCTCAGGCACAAAAATGATCCAGTCCCATGGTTTCGAGTTATTTTGGGGGAGGGGTCTCTATCCATGGTTAATCCTTTGTTGCTTGGCCTGCGGTCCAGGACAGGCTACCAGCGAGGGAGAGGATGCTACGCTGGGGGGGAGCAGAGATCATCTAATTGCTGATTTTGATTTCTCTCGATAGGTTTGGAAAGCAATCTTGTTTGCGTGTGATTTGGATGTGTAATGGGATTGTTGGTTGCATTTGTTGTAGTTGGTAATTGTGCATGGAAAAGGGAGATCACTTTTAGCTGTTCTTATTCACTTAATATGGTACAGTTTTATTTACTATACCTGGCAAGAAAGAAACTGGAGATTGCATGGAAGGGAGCCTCGAAGTGTGAAAGAAATTGTCTTGTTAGTGCGGAGGGATGTCGATTGAAGCTGTTGGGTTGTAGGAAACTAATTCATCCTGCTCTCGTTCTTGTCTCTGAGAGAGAGATACCTTAATTTTGCTTTATTATTGTATTGTTTTTTTTTTCTGGCCACGTATAGTTGATGTTTAAGTTGTAAGTAGTTGGTATTTTTTTGGATGAATAAGAGAATCTCATTTATTCAAACAAATCAATTTATCAATAATAGAAGTCCACGATAATAGTGTATAAAGTGCGGACATAACAAAATTCTGTATGAATAGGAGCTACAAATTGAAAATATAAATAATGGTCCTAGAGTAGTACATACCTGCTTATATCATGCAAACTACATCGAATCAAGTGTATTACGGACACGAATCATCTGTTCCTTTTCAGTACCGTAAAACTCATATTTGATTTTAATATAACTAATTATTTAAGGACCAAATTGAAAAAGTACATAAATTTTTAAGTATTCAAAAGTCTCACAAAAAATGACAAGCATTTGAACCAAAATTATTTTCTAAGTCAAAAACCTTAAACCCAATAAAAATTTCTAAGTGTTTCAAAGCCAAATTAGGCATTTACGCCCAGACGTATTGATACGCCTATAACGGACCGATACGGTTTCTTAACACTGGAATTTTAATTGACAAAAGTGTACCGATACGGTTATTCCCGTATCGATACGGCTTTTGATCTGGGCTTGTAAATAGGCTTTAGTGTGCCGATACAGTAGTCCCCGTATCGATACGGTCTTTCATCCGGGTTTAAGATTTTACTTCTGAGTACCAATATGGCTCACACCGTATCGATACGGTTTGGTCGGATTTGCAAATCTTGGCACTTAATGTTATAGCCGTTGCTTGGCAGTTATTGGAATCAGAATTTTTAAATGGCCGTTTAACCGTATCGATACGCCCTAGAAGCGTACCAATACCTTTTTTGTAAAACTTTCACCCTTGATTCTAGTGAGCAAATCCCATACCGATATGGCCTTCCCGTATTGATACGAACCTTGTTTTACACTAAGACCGTAACGATACGCTTTTCCGCGTGTCGATACGCCCCTGTATTTTGTACACAATGGCTCTTTCTATTTTGAGACAAGTATCGATACAGCTATTTGTGTACTGATACTGTAGGTTATAGAGTGCATTAATGGTGGGAAAAAGAGAGCCCGACGGCTCTATTGATGATGCCAACTACCCAAACAGATAGAAATCAATGAAAGGGTATAAAAGCAAGCCTCAAAAGCAGCAACAACAACTATTGAAAGATTTTACAACTTCCAAGCACAAATCCAATCCCTTTGAGTTCTTAGAGTCAAATCTTGTAACCCTCACTTGTGTATTTTTATTGTATCCATTTATTTCAAGCTTAGGGAGTGTTTATTTGTAATTAGGCAACAAATCAACCTATTGAGAGGTATTTTTCAGTTTGCCAAATCTTCTTTGTAAGAGAGAGAGTCTTGATTAAGCTTTGGGTAGAAATCTTAATCGAATTGTAAGGTTTCCTCCTAATCCGAGAAAAAAGGAAAAATTTCTAGTGGAAATTGGTTCAAAATCCTTAGTGGGAGCTAAGGTAGTGGATGTAGAGCTTGTTCGAAGCTTGAACCGTTATATATCGCAAGTTTTTCATTTTTATCATTTCAATTTCCTCCCTCCAATTTTTAAAGGCCAATTCACCCCCTCATGCCATTTATCCATCGATTGATCCACACAGCAATTGGTACCATAGCCTACTTTTTGAAGGACTTACATCCACAAGAGGCGATCTTAGAAGTGTTTCAATCAACCATCAATCAAGCCATGGCGTCTACCTCCGGTCAAAACTTGTACGAGTCCCAATCCATCACTAAACCACTATTCTTCAATGGGGATAACTATCCTTATTAAGAATAGGATCAGGTTCTTCATCAAATCAAATGACTACATCCTTTGGGATGTAGGGGAAGACGGGCCAACAATCCCAATAAAGAGAGATGAAGAAGGAAGACTCATTCCTAAGACAAATATGGAGATGACCGATGAAGATCGAAGGAGACTACAATTTAATGACAATGCCTTGCACATCTTTTTTGTGCATTTGGACCGGAGATGTATGTGAAAATATCCTCTTGTACAAGCGCAAAGGAGGTGTAGGACAAGCTCGAGACCACCTATGAAGGAACCAACGTCGTAAAGGAGACCAAAATTGGAATCCTTAATTTGAGCTATGATAATTTCAAGATGGAGCCCGATGATAGCGTCTCCAAGATGTTCGATCATTTTTTCGTCATCTTCAACGATCTCAAAGGCTTTTGTGAGATCATTCCCGAAGATAAGCTTGTTCAAAAACTTCTCTATTCTCTTCTCGAATCATGAGATAGGAAGAGAACCGCCATCATCGAGGCTAAAAACTTAAAGACTTTAAAGCTCGATGAACTAGTGGGGTCTCTCTTTTCTCATGAGATCATGAAGCAAGGAAAAGAATAAGAAAAGAAGAGATAAGAGAAAAGAATAGAGAAGCAAGAGGTAGAGAAGAAGAAACAAGGAATTGCTCTCAAAGCTTCACAAGAAGAGAGTAATTCTAGTGAGGATAAATTTGAGGAATTGGCTATGATAGCCAAAAGATTCTCCCAGTTCATGAAGTTCAATCGAAGAAGAAAATTTCAAAGAAGATGAGACTTCAAGAACAAGAACAAAGAGGAAGAAAATGATCAACTCATATTCTATTAGTGTAAGAAGTCGGGGCACATTCGAACCTAATACTCCTAACTCAAAAAAGAAGAGCTTCGAAAAGAAGAAGAAGCTCAAGGCAAATGTGGTTACTTGGAGCGATTCAGAGTCATCCAATGAGGAAGATCAAGATGTCGCCAATCTTTGCCTCATGGATCTTGAAGAAGATCCTAAGGTAAACCCTAACTCATCCACATTTGATTTTACCTTTGATGAGCTTCAAGAAGCTTATGATGAGTTACAAGAGGTTTACGATGAGTTGGTTGAAAAATACAAGGAATCGGTTTTGAAAAATAAGAAACTGATTTTTGATTTGAAAAACCAAAATGATTCCCTCTCTAAAACCAACTCAGAACTTGAAAAGAAGATTTTGGTTTTACAAGATAATCAAAAATATTTTCAAAAAAAATGTTGATTTAAACAATCTTCTTTCCAAGTTTCATGATGATCACCACAAAGTGTTGAATGAGCTTAAAGCTTCTCTTAACCAAGTTGGGAAACAAAATTTTGAAAAAGAAAGTTCTTCAATACTCAACTATGTAAAGAGAAACTTTAATGTTACAAACAAAGAGGCTTCCAAAGGCCCTCTAAAGGTAAGATGATTAGGAGTGTTTGGGTTCCCAAGAACCTAATTACTTCTAATGATTTACATGATATTACTTTTTGGATTCCCAAGGGAACCAAGATTTTGGGAGCTAATGTTCATGGACCCAAAATTATTTGGGTACCAAAAATTAAGAATTAATTCTTTGTTTGTAGGGGGCATTACTACAAGACCAAAGCTACAAGTCAAAATACATGGTACCTTGATAGTGGATACTCAAGACATATGACCGGTGACAAGAATAGATTCTTAGAGCTAAAACCAAAAAGTTGAGGGGTGGTGACATTTGGTGACAACTCCAAAGGCCACATTGAAGGGATTGGCTCTATTGGTAGTCACTCTTCTATTCTCATTGATAATTTGTTTTATTTCAACACTCTAAAACATAATTTATTGAGAATTAGACAATTATGTGATAAAGGCTTTAATGTTCTACTTGATGTAAATGGTTGTAAAATCTTGAACATTGAAACTAACAAAATAATACGCATAGGTCATCACATAGGTAATATTTATATAGTGCATTTAGATGACATTCACATTTCCAATGAATGTTTTGTTGCACAAAATGAACATGATTGATGGTTATGACATAAGAAACTAGGACATGCTAGCATGAGTGTTTTAAAGAAATTGATTTCCCAAGATCTAGTTAGAGGTCTACCTAAGCTAAAAAAATTTCAAGATAAAATTTGTGATGCTTGTGCTAAGGATAAACATAAAAGAGTTTCTTTTAAACCTACAAATGATGTTTCAACTTGTAGAGTATTACAATTGATCCATATGGATCTTTTTGGTCCAATTAGGACTATAAGCTTGGGTGGTAAATCTTACGCTTATGTTTTAGTAGATGACTACTCTAGATACACTTGGGGTTCTATTCTTAAGTACTAAGGATGAGGCTTTAGAAAAGTTCATCACATTTTAAAAAATTACTCAAAATGACATTGGTCAAAAGATTTCACATATTAGAAGTAACCATGAAACTGAATTTCAAAATATTGGTTTTGAGGATTTTTGTAATAAAAATGGTATAAGCCATAATTTTTCGGCTCCTCGCATTCCCCAACAAAATAGGGTTGTTGAGAGGAAAATTCGTACTTTAGAGGAAATGGCTAGAACCATGCTTTGTGAAAACAATTTACTTAAATATTTTTAGGCGGAAGCCACTAATATGGCTTGCTATATTATTAATAGAGTAATGATTAGGCATATTTTGAAGAAAACACCTTATGAGATTTTGAAATCCAAAAAGCTTAACATTAGCTATTTTCTTCCATTTGGTTGTAAATGTTTTGTTTTAAACAATGGAAAATATAATTTAGGTAAATTTGATGCAAAAATTCTATCATGTATTTAATAAAAGAACTTTAGTTGTTGAAGAGTCTATTCATGTTGTCTTTGATGATAACCTCCTTCCGAGGAAGGATTCTTGTGATGATGATGATGTAGGAATCACTGAAGCCATTGATGGATGACAAACATCAAAGGTGGATGAGGTTCCAACCAAAGAAGAAGAAACACATGATCCACCTCTTGAATCTTTTAAGGACATGGCTCTAGAGGAAAAGGAGGTCACTTACCCAAGGGAGTTCAACTATGTCAAAGGTGTTGAGATTTTGGGTGATCCATCCAAAGGGGTAACCACTAGATCTTCTCTTAAACTTGTTAATAACATTGCATTTATTTCATGCATTGAGCCTAAGAATATCAAAGAAGCATTAAAAGATGACTATTGGATATTGGTCATTCAAGATAAACTAAATCAATTTGAGAGAAGTAAAGTATGGACATTAGTTGATAGGCCTAGTAATAAGTCTATAATAGGAACTAAATGGGTTTATAGAAACAAACTAGATGAGAGTGGTAACATAGTGAGAAACAAAGGCTAGACTTGTTGCTCAAGGTTACACTCAAAAAGAGGGATTAATTTTGACGAAACATATACATCCGTAGCTAGAATGAAAGCTATTAGGATGCTTCTTGCATTTGCATGTTATCATCAATTCAAGCTTTTTCGAATGGATGTAAAAAGTGCTTTTCTAAATGGTTTTATTAATAAAAAAGTGTATGTAGAGCAACCACCCGGTTTTGAAGATCCAAAATTTTCAAATCATGTTTTCAAACTTACTAAAGCTTTATATGTTTAAAACAA
The DNA here is from genome assembly GCA_019671005.1 of Hibiscus mutabilis. Lineage (NCBI taxonomy): Eukaryota > Viridiplantae > Streptophyta > Magnoliopsida > Malvales > Malvaceae > Hibiscus > Hibiscus mutabilis. The sequence continues at coordinate 88,709,589 of CM033711.1, read as the reverse complement.
GCTCCTAGAGCTTGATATGAAAGACTTTCAAACTTTTTGATTGAAAAAGGTTTTGAAAAAGGCAAGGTGGATACTACACTTTTCATTTAAAGAAATGACAAAGACATCTTAGTAGTTCAAATATATGTTGATGATATAATTTTTTGTTCTACTAATGAGTTGTTTTGCCAAGAGTTTGCTAAGTTGATGCAAGGTGAGTTTAAGATGAGCATGACGGGAAAGCTCACATTCTTCTTAGGGCTCCAAATCAAACAAAGGAAATATGGCATCTTCAATCGAGCTAAGTACATCAAGGATATGCTCAATAAGTTTGGCTTGGAGAATGTGAAGCCTCAAGCCACACCAATGAGCTCATCCATAAAACTTGACAAAGATGAAGGAGGTAAGTGTATCGATTCTAAGCTTTATCGTTCTATGATTGACTCTTTACTTTACCTTACCGAAAGTAGACCCGATATTATATTTAGTGTTTGCTTGTATGCTAGGTTTTAAGCTAGCCCTAGAGAATCGCACCTTATAGCCATTAAGAGAATCTTTAGATACCTTAAAGATACACCTAGTTTAGGTCTTTGGTATCCTAGAGATTCCTCTTTTGATCTTCATGATTTCTCGGATGCAGATTATAGGGGATGCAAAATAGATAGAAATAGTATCTCTAGAACATGCCAATTCCTAGGTAGTATGCTCATATCTTGGTTCTCTAAGAAACAAAATAGTGTAGCTTTATCTACCACCGAAGCAGAGTACATATCGGCCGGGAGTTGTGCTCAAATCCTTTAGATGAAGTAACAACTCTTAGATTATGGAGTTGATGTAGGTACCATACCCCTTAAGTGTGACAACACTAGTGCCATTTGTCTCACTAAGAATCCCATCCAACATTCTAGAACCAAACACATAGAAATAAGGCATAATTTCATTAGAGATCATATATTGAAAAATTATGTAATTCTAGAGTATGTTGACACCTTAAATAAATTAGCGGACATATTTACCAAACTATTAAATAAAGAGCGTTTTTGGTATCTTAGGAGAGAGTTAGGTTTAACCAGCCTATCTTGACCTTTTAGAGCCTTTTAGTGCAAAATTTGCTTGAATTTTGATTCATTGTCATGCTCTTGTAATTTTGCCTATTTATGCTTCTATGCTTATTGCTAGGGGGAGTATGCATCTATTTTAGTCCATGCACATTGCTCATTCATTATTCACATGCATTTATATTCGATTAAAATTGAATTTTTGGACTCCTTTGTGCCCAAAATGTCATTTCTGGCAAAGACGTATCGATACGAGTTCATGAGTGTGCTTCGATACAGTCAAAACTGTATTGATACGGTCACGCATATCGGTATGGATTGAAAAGTGTATCGATATGGTGGATCGATATGGCCACGAGGCATATCGATACGGATAGCCGCTGGACATTAAGAGTGTTAAAAATGAGTTTTCTACTTTAATTAAAATCGACCATTTTTTTCCAAAAACCTTAGTTCGAAATTTTCCTATAAAAACCTATCAAAACCCTTTGATTTCTCACACCAAACTTAAAATATCTTGAGGGTTTTTTATTTTTCACATCAAGGCTAAGGCTTTATCATCAATTTTGGTGCATCCTCATCCTTCATTCATCCATATTCCATACTCAAAGTATAAATTTTCTTTCTTTCTCTTTTTCATTTTCGTTTTAACTTCTATACGATTTTTAAATAATTTTCGTGTTTTTAGTTTATATACAACATGGGTTTCAAAGTTTTTATAAAATTTTTCAAAAATGGATTTTTTTGTTCGAATATAAAATTATACCGTATATTTTTCTAAACTATTTTTCAAAATTCTTTTTCCCAAAAATATTTTTATACTTGTATATGATTTTTAAACTATAAAGTATAGTATTTTATCAATACCTTGGTTATTGGATTATTCATTAGATCGAATGTGATGTTTATGCATACATGTTGTTTTTGTCTTATCTTTGATTTCAGGTGTTGTTTTTGTCTTATCTTTGATTTCAGGTTTTACTATGGCACCTAGAAAAGACCAATAACTAGTGAAACCGGTCAATCCTCCAACACAAACCATGAAGGTATTACTAAACCCAATCTTTCCTACATTTTTCAAAAGAGTTTTCTAACTCTCTCGGATATGGCTCACTTTAAACAATATCAAGCTTTCAATATACGTTGTGAGCGTGTTTTTTCAATTCCTTTTTTGAACTCTGAGCGTTTTAAATTCAAATACTTTGGTTTATTGCGAAAATGTAAGCTTTTGCCTTTTTTGAGTATACCCGAGTTTTTATATCGTAACCTTGTTTTAATCTTTTTCATAAATGCCCAGTGTATCCCCAACTCTGAAAAAATCGAGGTTATTTCCATTGAGTCTTATCTCATCGGGAAGAAATTTAGGATTGATCAATAGGTTTTATGTAATGTTTTAGGGTTTGAGAATGTGGGAATTGATGATGAACACTTATTGGGTCATACTCAACTTGGCTTTGTAGCCGTCCTTAACACCCACGATCATATCCTTTATCTCATCATCTCTTGGTGGATCCGTCCATCCGGTGGGAAATTCTCAACTATCCAACAAGTTGATGATTTTTGGCTTCGATGCTTTCGTGAGGGTAAGCGCCCAAACCTTTGTCAAATTATGTTCATAGAGTTGGTGTTCCTTGTCCAACATTGTCATACCGACCAAGTATCCTCATTCACTTATGGCACGACTTTGAGCCACTTATTTATTGCCTTGGAGATTGATTGTTCTCATGATGCTTCCGAGCCTCTTAGCAAACTAATTGGTGGACGATCTCTTGTTCAATCAAAGTTCCAATTCATTGACAACGAGTGGGTTCATATCGAAGCACCTCTTCCACAAGTTCAACCTCCTCTAGTGGCTCATCCCGCTCCTATTGCCCAACCTTCTATGGATGCCCTCATGGCGTACCTAAATGAGCAATTCACATCTTTGTGTACCAATATTGCTTCTTTGGATACCACCATGAATTCTGACTTTGCTGCAATTGATACACGCTTCATTTCCTTGGAAGAAAAAATGGTTACCATCGAGAACCGAGTCACCTCCATTGAGCAACAACAAGCTTTCATGGACGTCTCCCTCACTGCCTTCAATAGTGCTTGGCTTCAATCTCGGGCTCCTCAAGCCAATAAAGATGACGATGATAAAGAGGATGAAGATGATGATAACAATGGGGATGAGTCTTAGTTATTCTGCATCTTATTACATATTCATATCATCTTAGGATTTTTATTTTATGCGTCTTTGTTATTTGTTTCTCGAGCTCCTCAACCCATATTTGATTTTGATATAACAAATTGTTTAAGAAACAAATTGCAAAAGTAAATAAATTTTTAAGTATTCAAAAGTCTCACAAAAATGACAAGCATTTGAACCAAAATTATTTTCTAAGTCAAAAACCTTAAACCCAATAAAATTTTCTAAGTGTTTCAAAGCCAAATTAGGCATTTACGCCCAGGCGTATCGACACGCCTAAAACGTACCGATATGGTTTTTCAACACTGAAATTTTAATTGACAAAAGTGTACCGATACGGTTATCCCCGTATCGATATGGCTTTTGATCTGGCCTTGTAAATAGGCTTTAGTGTACCGATAAGGTAGTCCCTGTATCGATACAGTATTTCATCTGGGTTTAAGATTTTACTTCAGAGTACCGATACGGTTCACACCGTATTGATACGGTTTGGTCGGATTTACAAATCTTGGCACTTAATGTTATAGTTGTTGCTTGTCAGTTATTGGAATCAGTATTTTCAAATGACCGTTGAATCGTATACATACGCCCTAGAAGCGTACCGATACCTTTTTGCAAAACTTTTACCCCTAATTCTAGTGAGTAAATCCTGTACCGATACGCCCTTCCCGTATCGATACGCCCCTTGTTTTACACTAAAACCATATCGATACGCCTTCCTGCATATCGATACGCCCCTGTATTTTATACACAATGACTTTTTCTATTTTGCGACAGATATCGATACGGTTGTTCATGTACCGATACGGTAGGTTGCAGAAGTACATTAATGGTGGGGAAAAAAAGCCCAATTGCTCTATTGATGATTCCAATTACCCAAATGGATAGAAATCAATGAAGGGGTATAAAAACAAGCCTCAAAAGCAGCAACAATAACTATTGAAAGATTTTACAACATCCAAACACAAATCCAATCCCTTTGAGTTCTTAGAGTCAAATCTTGTAACCCTCACTTGTTTATTTTTATTGTATCCATTTATTTCAAGCTTGGGGAGTGTTTGTTTGTGATTGAGCAACAAATCAACCTATTGAGAGGTATTTTTCAGTTTTCCAAATCTTCTTTGTAAGAGAGAGAGTCTTGATTAAGCTTTGGATAGAAAGCTTAATCGAATTGTAAGGTTTCCTCCTAATCTGAGAAAATGGGAAGAATTTCTAATGGAAATTGGTTCAAAATCCTTAGTGGGAGCTAAGGTAGTGGATGTAGAGCTTGTTCGAAACTTGAACCGTTGTAAATCGTGTGTTCTTCATTTTTATCATTTTAATTTTCTCCCTCCAATTTTTAAAAGCCAAATCACCCCCTCTCGGCCTTTTACCCATCGATTGATCCACACAACAAGTACCCCTTTTTATATCTTAACACTAAAAAATTAAATTCTAAGCCCTAACCCTAAATTCTAAATCCTAAAACCCTACGTCATACACCCTAAAAATACATCATACCCTAAATTTCCAAAACTCTAACCTTAAAGCCCAAATCTCAAACCCTAAACTTATTTTTAAATGTGAGACATATATAGAGTCACCAAAAAAGAAGATTTATATTCGTGTATTACCCTATTCAATGACAAAACTCAAAACAATAGTCCATTTCTCTCTTGCCTTGAAGGACTCTCCATTTTTTGGAAGCTTAAACTAATAAAAGTAAGAGATAAAAATGACATCTTTCAATGTTATAAAAATGACATCTTTCAATGTTAGGATGGATTAAAAACAACTTGAAATGCATAAAGGAATGAAAAGGAGTTGAAAAACTTTTTTTCCCCTCAAGATTTCTCAAAACAAATATCATTTTTAAGAGCTTAAGAGTTCATCTTGAAATTCATGAAAAGAAAAGGAATAATGTTACCTTTGATACACTTTGTCTATAAAATCACACTTAAAAACTAAATCATAAAGTTATCACTTTTGAGCAAGATTCAATGAAGTAAAAAGAGAACTTTAAGATAAAGAGGTGGAATGAAGAGAACGACGGAGAGGAAATCACTTGGGAAACAAATAAGTTGAAGCAAAAGAGTGTTTAGCTCTTTGTCTATAAAATCACACTTCAAAAATAAATTCTACTCAACCAAATTCCAATATAGAGGTCTAATTTTTTTCATTGGTCCCTCAACTATATCATGGAATTGTAAAATGTCATTTTCATTATTTTTGGCCCAATCTAAAATAAAATCAGCCCAATTTTTTGCCTAATAAGTCCAAGACACTTAAGAAATAGGTAATCTAAGATTCGTGTCAACATTTGGAGGTTGACTTTAAAATTCGAGCCATTACAAAATTAGTTTGAGCTCTCATTCTTATAGCTAATTTAGGGTTGAATTTCAACTAAAAAAAGGCATTTTTTAGGATTTTCCAATAGTTTTTAGCCTTTGGTGGAGATGAAACTTTTTAAGAATTTTGTTCTTTGTCCACTCAAATTTGGGGAATAAACGTGTTCTCGAAGATTCTCATCTCTTTTGTTTAAATATGGCATAAGGACAGTTATAATCTTTATTGCTTACAGTTTTTTATCATTTTGGCACTCATTTTTTCTAAGATAAATTTAGCTCTTAATTTATATTTTTTGTCAAGTTATTTATTTTCTAACTAATATATTATTAGATCATTAAGAGTTTAAGGGTGATGATATGACACATACATATAATAATGTGTTATTAAATAAAATAACATTTAACCAATCATATGTTTACATGTGAGATATAATTTTATTTTAATATTGAATATAAAAATAATTAAAAGTCAAATAAAATATTTAGAAACAATTGAAATTAAAAGAAAAAAACAAATGTGGGAAAAGTTAGATAAATTTTATAAACTGGAAATATAATTTCCAAAACCCTTTATTAGTCTATGATTTTTTATTTAAGGTATTCGAATTATTGAACATAATTTTCAAAACCCTTAATTATATTTTCCCTAAACACAATAAAATTTATTTATTTTTCTAAAATTTGTTTATCGTTTTTTTACAATTGTTTTATATTTTATTTAACCTTTAATTATTTTTTATTTTTATATTAAAATAAAATTATATTTATCATTAAGATATGTGATAGACTACATGTCATGACATTTAAATATATTGTCATATAATTTACATTAATTTTTTAACGGTCTAATTAACAATTTAGTTTAAGACGAGTAACTTAACAAAAAGATATAGGTTGAGGGCTAAATTTATCCTTAAAATGGATAAAGGCTAAAATGACAAAATTGTAAACATTAAAGGTTAAAATTATCCTTATCCCTTTAAATATTTACTAATTCTTTCTTTATTGGATAATTAAATATTATTAAATTTATTAAACACAATTTAATTAGCTTTACTAATATTTTTTTTATTTTCATCAAGCTAATGTGGTTCATTCAATATATGCCACGTAGAATATTTTTACAACTCAATCAGTTCGGTTGTTGTTATTGTACTCCATCAACGTCTTTAACAGTAGATTTGATAGAAGTTAATAATAGGAATACCTTCTTTAAATTTTAAATAGTATATGAATTCGATTCAACAAAAAAAATCGAATAAATTTTAAATATCAAAATAATATTTGAACTTCTTATATATTTAAACTTAAAAATTAATGTTACTTCCAAATTCATAAAGTAATTAACTATTATTAAACTAAGAAATTAAATTATAAATAACAAAATAGTTAAATATACTAAAAAAATATAAATAATAACTTGTAAAGTAAGGATAAGTTCAAATTAATAAATAATTGTATATTTATTGTATTAAAAATAAATAAATAATATATTTCTTCTTAATTAATTGATAACCAATCGTACTACTACCAAAATGTAAACTATGCAACAAAAAGAGTTGCAATTCGAGTTGATTAAGGAATTTGTAACGCCCATAAACTACAACTGATATTTTTTATCTTATATATATACATAGTTATCACCAACGAATCTTTCATAGTAATTCATTCTAAAAAATCATAGTAATTGTTTTAGGGAGTTCAAGTTTTCTGTGTAGGAAGTCTCAAATTTTTTTTACAATTTTTGCCATGGAGTTCAAGAATCCTAAGCTGTTTATAAATAGAATTTCTTCGGAAATCACAGAAACAAACTTACGAGAACACTTTAGTGAATTTGGTGAAGTTAAAGATGTTCTTATTATTCCTCAAAAGGACATTGGTTTCGTTACTTTTTCTGATCCTTCTATGGCTCAAAATGCCCTTGAACAAGAACATATTATTCTAGGTCAAAAGGTATGTTTCTCTCTCTCTCTCTTGTACTTGTTAATATTCGATACATGAATTTAGATGAATAAGAATCAAGTTTGTATTAGGGTTTAGGGCTTTTTTATTCTTCGCCCCAGTGACTCAAAGGTTTAACCTATTTGATTCTGTAACTTTATTTAAAATAATTATCTTGAATTAGCTTGAGGTTAAAGCAGCGAAACCAAAAGTACCAATCTGCGATAGGAAGATATTCGTGGGAGGGTTGCCTCATGCCATAACACTGGAGGCATTCAGACAGTATTTCGATGCATACGGTAACATAACCGATGCGGTCGTAATACATGACAACGAAACCAAAATAAGCCGAGGGTTTGGGTTCGTGACTTATGATTCGGAGGAAGCGGCGAAGCGAGTTCTGGAAAACAGCTTCCACCAGTTGCAGGACAAGATGGTTGAGGTTAAAAAGGCCACCCCCAAACAACAAATGCATAACGAGCCGGGTGGATTTAATCCCAGTCCTGGTCCTAGTCCTATTCATGGCAACATTTATGATGTGAATTCTCAGCCATATTGTGGCACTTCCTACTGGCCTTCCTACTTCCAGTGCTGGTATGCTTTCTACGGTGGCTATTATCAGCAGCCATTGGGTTTTGATCATGCTTATTGTTATGGTCCGCATCCTTACTGTAACAACAACCGGGTAGAAACCTATTATCAACCGTCGGATCTTTATCTTCCATTCCATTGTGCTGATCCTGATTGCCAACATCCCTACTGCAACAACAGCCGGATATGAAACTTTGGTAAACAAATCTCTTTCTTTTACCTATTTTATCTCCCTTGCATTTTGTGTTTGATCTGATTTCAACTTTTTGAAGCCCAGATTCAGAGTCCAAATAAAGGGCAACATTTGGGCTTCAAAGTTAAAATTATAGATAGATGCCAATGAGTTGCTTTATTTTACGGCTTATGTCATGTATTCTCGTATTGGGTGTTATTTTTAAATATTTTAAATGTGATTATAAGTTAATATATATTTATATATATATTTCATTATTTAATAATGCACACATATTTTACAGATAAAACGTTTGAATTCGAGTCTATTAAAATTAATATCATCCGCTTTTCTATTGAGATCAAGCCAAAGCAAAATTGAGGGGATTGTAATGAGTGTTGAACGCATATTTTATCGTGATCAATTAAACATTTAAAAAAAACTGTTTGATTATATTATTTTATGCTTGTAAGGCTTTTCGGTAGTTGTAAATTTTTCTCCATTCTCTAATGAATACTTTTATAATATCAAATTTTCTGTTATCATATTTATCACAATTATTTATGATAATATTTATAAAGGTTATAAAGGAAATCTTGGATAAACTAATTTCAATCTATCTATTACCAAAATTTATCATTATTATTTTTGATAACATCTATAAAAATGATAAATGAAATTTCAGATTGAAATTGTAATTTAAATTTTTACTATTATCAATATTTATCACTGTTATTTATGACAACGTCTCTAAAAATGATAAATGAAATCTCGAATTAAAATTATAATCTTAGTTTTTCTATAATTGATATTTACCATCACAATTAATTATAATAATATCTATAGAGATAAAATAGAATCTCTTATAAAAAAACATAGTAGAGCCAAAATAATGGAGTCATTTTCATTTGATTCTAATTTCCAAGCCAATTTGTCTTACATGAACATTCACTCTCCTCTGTGCGTCTCTTACATTTATGGCCGTAAACGAACCAAACGTTCAACAGAAAATTCGTTTACGTATTAAACGGATGAACATGAAAATTTATTTCTGTTCGTTTAATTAAATGAATTAACATGAATGAAGAGCTAGTTTATTCATTTACTTTCGTGAACGTTTGATAATTCTTTCATTTATGTTCGTTTACATTTATTCACATATGTTCGTTTATGTATTATATTTTAAAAAAAAAACTTGTTCACATATATCTTTTTATATTCGTTTATCATTTTAACAAACGACTTGAACATATACTCATTCATGTTCGTTTACAGGCCTACTCACATTCCCCTCATGCTTTTATTGAGGACAAAGTAAAAGTGAAATGCTACAAATAAACCCATATTTCCGGGACCTTGTAGCAGACATGAGAAAGTTGGGTTTCAAAGAGTTTTTGGATTGTTGAATGAAAGCAACCTCACCACGAACAAACTCTCACTAGACATTTGTGCATATCCATTCAATTTATTTTTCTTATTTAATCACCTCTATCCAATTTATTAGTGGTCCATTATGGGTGATCTTTTCATTCTAATTTTTTAATTCATAAAGTCAAGACTAAAATCTTTGATCTTACTCAAGAAAATTAATGTCTTATTCTACTAGACAAACAGTTTGTTGGTATTGAATTCACTCCTTTGTCTTTCTTCTCCGCGATTACTTTCTCTGTTTGCAGTCTGTTTCAGACATATAGGTGTCCTAGGAATGTGGGTATTTTGGTGATGGGTGGTTTATCAAGGTACAAGAGTTGCTTTGCATCCCTATTTATGACACCAATAACTTGCAGGGTCTTCTCTGCTTCACAGCCCTACTGGCTACTACAATACAATACCCCTCTAGGCTCTACGGTTTAGCTTAGTCCCAGGCTTTTAACACATCTTCATTCTCAGAAACAATTTGAGAAGAACAAGGAAAAGTGTTTGAAATGTATAACTCAAATCCCAAATTAGCAGATAGCAGTGCAGAAGTAAAAAAGATGGTCTACTTACAAACTAGGTGTTTGCAGACTCGAAATGACCAAAATCCAAAAGCAGGTCTCTAGAAAAAGAAACAAATGTGTGAATAAGACAACACCAATTTGCCTTTCACCATCACATCCCAAAGTAGAGACAGAGAGGAAGATAAACAATCTTTCTCTATCAAATTATCATAATCAATCATGGTAATACTTGTTAGTACCAAATACAAATTTTAAATTTAATATTCGTAACCATATAAGGATTCATTGTTTGGAAAAACGAAAAGAGGCAGCTTTTAAAACGCATGCAATAGTATTCCGCATGGTCATGGATGTGGTCACTCTCAGATTGGTTGTTGTCCATTACATTGTCGACTTTGGATTACATGTACAGGTGAGTCTAGATATGTATAATAAGAACAATTTTATAGGGCCTTAAATCAGACTAGTCTGCCTTTCTTTTTCTTATGCCTTGCTTTGTGATCAAAGTGCTCTCTCTTTCACTTTTCTTTTTAATTTTCGTCTTTAATTGCTTAATTGCTCCTGTTGTACCTTCACAGCGCTTGATTTTCAATGCCAACCCTCCTTAATTACCAACATTTTGTTTGCTTTTGCGGCTCTTGATGAAAGAAAAAGAAAACATGTTTTGTCAAATAGAGTTATGTCCTCAACGTCTCTAAAGTTCACTTGTGATTTCAGACCAAACATTTCTTTTTTATGTTCTTTAAGGCAACCGAATATGCTGTGTTTGCTTTTTTTTCTTTTTCTTTGCAAGATTGATATTGAATTTGCTCAACCATGTAAAGTAGATTATCTCTACAAATTAAGCCTTTCATTACCCAATTTTGTTGGTTGCACTTCTGATTTCTAGGGCTTCGGCCTGATTAATCTGAACCGACCCACGTCGCACACCTAGTTTTGGTGGCTGAGTCTCTCAACGGAGATTTTCTACATACACAATGCAAACTCGAAACATACTTAAGCGATACCAAATTGCTTACCACTTGGACCAATTCTCGTCGGTAAGAGCATAAAAGCATGGCCAACGAATATCATCAATCACTCAAATCAAAGCTTGGGAAATCAACACACTGCGGCAGCTATCTATGCCCTGTGTGTGAATGGTCCAACAATATGGGTTCACGGCGCAGCTTCTGTCGTTGTAGCGAGGCAGTGGTCCATGACATGAGCAACACTTCACTTGTTGAATTAATATCAAACCAAGTAATAGGGTGTTGTGAGATTAAAGACATTTTTATCTAAAAACCCATTTTAATAGTTATTCAAAATTTTGACCCCACCCAAAGTTATTTAGAAAAATGACCTCCAAATCGTCTACGTAGAAAGACCCCGCATTCTATAGAAAGCGATGCAGAAAGCGAGTTTCATGTTAAAAATCACGGGAAATTAATTTTTTTCTTTTTTTATCAATTTATTTAACAAAGAACTCGCATTTTGTAGAAAGCGGGGTTTGAACTCGCTTTCTATAGAAAACGAGGTCTTCTTATGTAGACGATTTGAAAGTCATTTTTTAAATAACTTTGGGTGGGAGTCAAAATTCTAAATAACTATTTAAAATGCGTTTTTTAGATAAAATTGCCGAGATCAAATTATGATGGGAAACTTTTTAAGGATTCCAAAGACCAAAACAGATGGTATTTTGGTCTCATGAGCCATGACAGATCTGTTAGTTATGATCTCGTGGTCTCCACTTTGGGTTAGATGGAGATCTGTCTTTTTTAGTGTTTCTGGTCTAATAATAGTAACGCCATGCAGCTTGTTCCACTGCGATTGTTTAAAGATCAAATTCTTCTATTATATACATGACTCGATTCTTCAACTCATAATGAACTCCTTTGATAATGAATACAGCTAATTAAGTGTAAAGTTAGGGTTGTTAAACACAAAAGATGGTGATAAATTGGTCCTAGAAAAAGACTAAAGAGCTAACCAAGTTTGTAATTATAATAATATAAAAGGTTAATGAGAAGAGCTAGTTGAAGCAGAGAATGAAGAGAAAAAGAAAGCAGCAGAAAGCCAAAGCTACAAGCACTTGTCCAATCACCACCAAAAGGAAAGAAAAAACTGGTGATTGCATTTGCAGCAGCACAAAGCAAAGCTTTTCCATTGCAATTCCCATGCACTATTTCTAGTAAACACTTATTGGTCTCCATTGCTTTGTTTTGGTGGATTTTCTCATCATTGCTAATTTGCTATTGCCACTACTGATGGAATAAAGATGTTATAGTGGAAGGGTACCCCCCAAACTCTCCCTCTCTTCAAACCAAATCATTCTCCCCGGAAATTCTGTCTCCATGAATTTGGCCCATTTTTACTCCTGCAAATTTTGCATGCACAATTATATATTACTTCACCATGCAAATCTCTTTTAGGACCATGCTTTTCTGGTTTATGCTCTTATAATTTGTTTGGCTTATTTTCATATTAAAACCCATAATATGTATTCAAATATATATATAAAGTTGAAGTATGATAATATTATCTGTTATTATGTCTTATTCTATGCTGAGTTTTTTTTCTCAAATAAATCCAATTTGATTATTGAATCATACGGTTCAAATCTTTACTAGAATTTTTTTTTTTGTGAACTTGGTTTGAAACATAGTCTGACACAGGCGGCCGACAACACCATAAAACTATGCTCTCTAGCTGCCTAGAACAATAATGTGGGTATTCAAATGAGAATCTCGTAGTAAATAATGAATGTTCGTAAGATAGCCAAATTAAATAATTAAAATTATTTTAAACCACGTGCAACAAATTCAACAATATGAGTAAGATATTATTAATTTCCTTTCGTTATTAACGACTTCCCCCAGGCTTTCTCTAAAATAATTGCTAATAATCCAATACTACAAAGAACGATAATTATTTTAACTTTGAAGTTGCTTTGTGTTTGTATTTAAATTAAAAGTAGCTCTGCCTATCCCAGAAAGTTTTCATTTCTTTTTGTTCCATAATGAGATATTCACTGGATACCAATAATAAATGAGAAAACAGTGTGCACTCTTACCAAAATTTTAACAGTTTAATCGATCAGAACTGGTCCAAGTAGTAAGTATATTAGTATCACTTAAATAAGTTTTGAGTTTTAGATATTGTATATGCAGAAAATTCCTGTTAAAAAATTCATTCACAAAAATTAGGTGTACGACCCGTGTCGATTTAGATTAGTCACAACCAATTTTCTTTTAAAAAAGTTTTACCGATGTAGATTGCCTTATCTGTTCAAGTTTTTTTTTTGTTTAGTTTAGTGTCTACTGGCATTGAATTAAATATAAAAATATAATATTTAATTTAAATAATCTAACAAATATAAAATAATGAATTCAATCTTTAGATTGAACAAGTTTAACTGTTTTATTACTAAAAAAATTAATGGGATTAAAATGCATCTGTAAATTTGTTTCTGGTTCATAAAAATACTAAAAGAATACCAGCAACCAGTTTATTTAGGATGATGATGTATTAGGTCTTTAAGTAAAGTTAAGCGTTTGAATTCTGACATTGTGAATGAAAAAAGTTAAATTAAAATAATCACCTTCATAATGAGTCTTTTGTATAACTCGATATAGATTAGTTAGTTAATACGTCGGATTGTGATTGTTAAAAATATACTAGAACGATGGGTGCATTTAATGCAGCAATTAAAGAGAAAAGAAGAAATGCAAATGGGCAAGGTGAGTCTTTATAGATTAAAAAAGTATTTAAATAAACAAACTTGACTAAGCAAATATTCTCCCGTCTTAAAATAGGCTTTTATTCAGACAATCGGATATAAAGTATGTTCTTTTAATGGTCCCTTCACTCATCATTTGCATAATATCAACTTTGGCACAAGTTATTCCAAATCAATTTTTTTATTTTTAAAAGATATTTATATTTCTAGAAAAATACTTTAATGCACAAGCTTATTTAAAGCCTTTTAATTTTAAAGTTTACGGTTCTATATTAAGGTTTAAGGGTTTAGTGTATAAGGTGTAAAACTTAAGGTTTATGATTAAAATTTAGGGTTTAGGTTTTAAGGTGTTAGAGTTTGAGATTTAGGTTTTAAATTTTATAGAAGAGTTGTGTAAATTTTTTTTACACAGTTCGTATATCAAAATATAACTTATATTTTTATATGATATCCTCTAATGCTCGGTGATCATAAAGAATACATTCAAGTCTGAAATCAAGTTTGGGGATTCATTAAAAAAATATTCACAAACTTAAACTCGAACGCAGTACTTAAGAATTGTTGAATTGCTTATTATTTAATAAAAATATTTATATTTATATGTAAAATTTATAATTCATTCATATTAATATATGAAGAAATAAAGTTTTTATATTCATAAAAAGAAATTTGATAACTTCGAATACACTTAAACATAAACTCATAGACCATGAGAATAATTTCCTTATAATATAAGTACCTTGTAAAGCATGTTCTCAAATTCTAGTATTTATTTGTTGGATGAAAATCGTCTGTCTCTAATTATGTTTTTTTTGGTGTCTTACTTTAAAAAAGTGGTTTTAGAATTTAAAGTTAGGGTTTAGAAAATTAAGTGTATAGTTTAAAATTTATTTTTTTAGTGTGAGACATAGAAGGGGACAGACGGGTAGAGAATTTTTGTTCTTATCTCTTTGTTTAATTAGCCATTAATATTCTCAACTACATTAAACCAAATATTAATATTTTCTAAAAACAAAACAAGAGGAAGGGGTTTTTTTTTTATTTAGTCTCATTTTTTTAAATAGTCTAAAAGTGATTACAAGATAACATTTGTTCATATATATTTGTCGTTTCCATTTTTAACCGATGGTGTGAAAATAGCATGACGGTTGATTCTTTTTAAAATTAGAGTTTTATCCATTTAAATTCATTTAGCATTAAAAATTAGGGTTTTTATCCATTTTAATTTTGAAAACTTGGTTTTTCATGTTAAATCATTTTTTCACTTAATTAACCATAAAATTGATTTTCTTTTTATTTAATTTTGAAAACAAGGTTTTTCGTCTTAAATCAATTTTATTAATTAATCATAAAATTTACCCATTTTATTTAATCTTGAAAAATATTTTGAAGTCGTCATCGATAACTTTGGTAGACCAGACACCATAAACCAACCAGAGATTCTTTTTAAAACAATTTGGGTTCGAGAGTCGGTTACGTGTGGGGAAGGATTAGCACCGCCACAAACGCCTGTTATCGGTACCTTTTAATTTTACATGGCATTTTGGCATTTCAAATAGCAGCTTGAATTTAATTTAATCATAATTATTAATTGGATTTAAATTCCGAATAGAGATTTCCTTTTATAAAGAAATATATTTTATTCGAATACGAGGTTAAAAGCACCAAAATACTTTAGGACACCCTTATTCGTATTCAAAATATATTTCCAACATAAAAGATTTTCTGATACATGATTGTTTATTGTCTTGTCAATTTTAAGTTTTAACATATAAGGCTCTAATCAGTTTAATCATTTAAGACTAAATGTTATTGAATTTAAAGATTTCTATGAGATAACACCCAATGAATTGGGCACTATTCATATTGAAATCCATAAATCAAATAATATTTCTATTCAATTTGTCATTCTAATTATTTAGAGTGATAGACTTAATCAAAGCTCTAGTTAACTAACTAAGTCATTTATCAAGTTCTAAATTATAGTAGATATTAAATGTTCTACTTTAAAGCCATGCTGAAATAACATCTCAATACATTGAGACACTACCCAAATTTGCACCCCAAGATTTTTCATTTAATATATACTAATTTGCTACAATTATCTCCTTAATTGATTAATTAAACTTAATTAAAGAACCTAAAATACTAAAGGCTCTAAGCAATTAATTAAACTAAGTCTTTGATTATCTAATTGATTAAACTATATGCTCATTCTAAAATCATGCATCAAACAATATAATTTAAAAATAATTAATTAAGGCAATTAGGGCTAAATTAAAAGAAAAAAAAACTTTAAAGCTTTAATTTTATTAAAAACAGTGACCAAAATGAAATACAACTCAGACTCGAAGGACCAAAACTGTGATTACCCTTTTTTTAAAAATACGCGGGCCTTGGATCAACCTAGACCAAAATGTGCGGACCCTAAACCAACCTGGTGCCAAAACGACACCGTTTGACTCAGAGTATAAAAGCCCTTGACCTGACCAACTCGACCATTTATCACGCAGACCCTATCTATTCTCTCACTCCTCCCAATACTCTCTCAATCACAAACAACCCCAAAGCCTAGATTTTCTCTCAAAACCGATCTAAACCCCCTTTGTTCTTCATGGATTCAAACCGAGTTCATCATTTTTCTCTCTTTCAATCCATACAAACACAAAATTTTCCCTTTTTTCTTATTTCTTAAGATCAAAAGCCCGAGTTCATACGAAACGCAAACCATGTTCTTCACCACCTCCATATTCGATCTAAAGCCACCACCCTAAACCTTAGCTGGCCTGTTCATCGGCCACCGGAGGCGGCGCCAATCACCATCTGCTGTCATCTCCGATCATCTTTAACCTATCTTCGGTCACCACAGCAACTCCGATCACCCATAACCTAATTTTCGGCTGTTGTCCTCCGCCATTGGATGATTTTCAATCATCGTGTTGAAAACCTAAAATCTCCCAAAAAGGTCATTTTTTAAACCTAAACCTAGATTTAGGTCCCGATTCAACTGAATCACCTGTCTTCCCCGCTTAAACTAACTACTCGAGCATAAACCATCTCATTTTTGACTCCAACAACGCTATATCATTTCGACCAACACTCAAGAACACTCCGACGATAAGATAAGACCTATGATCACCATACTTCAACATTATTTTATTTTTAGTTACTGTTTTATAGTTTATGAACCTAGATCTAACTTGTTTTGGTGTTTCAGTGTATGAAAATAAAAGAAGAGATTGAGATATACCCCTCGATGAACTCTGGTAGCAATCGCACAGCTCCGGCGGTCATCTCCAACGTCATCTAATATCTCCAGCGTCCTTTGGTCTACTGGTAAGACTCCTCAACTTTTCATCTCTCTTTCCTCGATTATTTGGTAATAATTGCACATTAATCACTGTGTTTTTCTCTCTCTTCAAAGGTATTTATAGTGTTGACAATGGTGACGTCATCGGGGCTTTAATACGAGTGAAATCCTACTCGGCCAATCCCAAGCTGCCACATGTTCATTGGGTCACCTAATTTGGGCGGGAAATAAAAAATGGTTGGGCTTTGTGCTTTCTTGGGTTAATATGTGTTTTTTCTGGTTTGACTTTTCAGAAACTTGAGCCTTTTGTAATTAATTTGGGCTTCATGTATTTTTGCATATATTTGGACAATATGTAATGGACATTTGGACTATTTGGGTTTATTATTGGGTTCTATTTATTTATTATATCAATTTTATTTATTTATGGCCTTATTTATAGTGAATTATATATATATACCTATACTCGGGTAAAATTAGAGTATTACAGCTTCCCCCTTTTGCTCGTTGATGTGGAATAGAAATAGGGCAAATACTAAAAAGACATAAATTTTACCCGAACCATCTGACCACCGAAAGTTGAAGTTGTTCTTCTAATTATGAAATTCTTCAATCTTCTACCAAACCATAGAGTCTGAAGTTGTTCTTCTTATTATGAAATTCTTCATCTTCCAAGGTTTGAAATTATATCTTGAAATTCTTTATTTTCTGAGATTTGAAGCTGTTCTTCTTAATATGAAATTCTTCATTCCCTATTCTTTCACTTTTTCTATTGAATAAACAAGCTATTCTCATTAGGAACTTTCTCATTCTTTAAAATGGCAAACTCTTCTCATTAGGAGATCTTTATTGGGCGAGTTCTTCTCATTAGGAACACTGGAGTGAAATCTTCTTATTAGGAGTTCTTCTTTCTTCATTGGGAGAGTTTTTCTCATTAGGAACTCTAGGGAAAACTCTTCTCATTTTGAGCTTTTCTTTCTTCATTTGACGAGTTCTTCTCATTAGGAACTCTGAATTCTCTACTGGGCAGGAACTCTGAATTCCTTGCTGAATTCTTGTCAAAACAAATTAGGAATGCTTTGATAAGGGTTAGTATGACCCTAATTTTGCTATTTGATGCATGAATCATGGCTCATTGGGATTAATCAAACAGCCCCTGCTTTTTGGGGAACCATTGTTATTTCATCTCATACTTGAGATTGACCCTTTAAACATTCTCTTAGTGTTTCTTACCCTTTGATCTAAAGCTCATTCTCAGGTTTTCACTTTAGATAGCTTTTCTCAAATCATCCTTTCAGATTTTCACTTTACTTTTTTTCCTCATTTTCTCGAGGCGCCCTTTCAGGTTTTTACCTAGGTTTTCTTTTTTTTCTTTCTTTTCCTTTTTCTTTTTCTCTTCATTTTCTTTTCGAGGTGCTCTCTCAGTTTTCACCTTTCTTTCTTCTCGTTCTACTCTTTTCATTCATTTTTGTCCATTCTTCCAACTTGTTCATGTATAACTTGATTCAGGCATTTCATTTTTCTATTGCTGGCACAATACTTTGCTCTTCCTTCTCTTTCTACACTCATTTCCAATATCTTGGAGTGCTAAAGCCACATCCAATCCTTCAAAACATAGTAATACTAAGAAATCAACTGTTTTTCAATGAATTATGCATATTTACTTGCACGATGCTTTAATAGAAATAAAGAAAGCTCGAAAGAGAATTCATGAATTTCATTAAGGCTTATAAGTAAAAATACAAAGATGATTTGAAAAGTCATGGCAAACTAAAACAACAAAGTCAAGAAACAAAGCCAGATCCTCGGGCATCTGTAGCATGAAGGACACAGCCACCCCATCAACCAATTGTAGTTTTGAGCTTGAGCATTTGTCCAGCAGACTTCAACGTTGTCAAGATGTTTACATATGTGAAATCCCTCCCAAAATACTAGGTGTCCGAGACATTTTAATCGACAGATGCCTAATCCTAAGTCACATGAGTTGTCATTTACGGGTTTTCAACCCAAATTCACATTCGGTTTCAAGACGCCCTTTGCAGATTTTCATCTTGAACCCCCCATTTTTTTTCTTTCTTTCTCTTTCTCTCTTTTTTGAATAATTTTTTTGTTTTTTATATCTACGGCGCCCTTTTGGGTTTCCACCATAGATATTTTTATTTTGCGAAACGCCCTTTTTCGGGTTTTCACTCTGTTTTTCTTTTCTTTTTTCTCTTTTTATATTCTTCATACATAATATTTCTTGACTAAATCTAAATTCATTGGTTTATGTAACTCTTTACCATCCATTTTTGTCAGAATCAGTGCTTCTCTAGAGAATGCATTTTTGAAAACATAAGGTCCCTCCCAGTTAGGCATCTATTTTCCACGATCATCTCGATGTATGTGCAAGATATTTTTCAACACAATATCTCCCTCTCGAAATTCTCTGGGTCGTACTTTCTTATCATGTGCCCGCATCATTCTTTTCTAGTACATTTGACAATGACAAATGGCCTTCAACCTTTTTTCTTCAATGTGATTTAGTTGATCAAATCGAGCCTGTTCCCACTCCACGTCATCCAATTTCACTTCAGAAAAAACACAGAGAGATGGTATTTCAACCTCAATCGAAAGTACCACTTCTATTCCATAGACCAAAGAGTAAGGCGTTACCCCAATCGAGGTTCTTATCGAAGTTCGATACGCAATCAATGCAAATGGTAGCTTCTTATGCCAGTCTTTGTAAGTCTCTGTCATCTTTGATATAATTTTCTTGATATTTTTGTTTGCCGCCTCCACTGCCCCATTCATCTTAGGGTGGTAAGTTACATAATTGTGGTGCATAATTTTGAACTACTCGCACGGTTCTGCTATTACCTTGTTGATGAAATTGGTGGCATTATCAGTGATAATTCTTTCTGGCAATCTATATCTACAGATAATCTCCCTCTTCAGAAGCTTACAGACTGTTGATCTCGTGATGTTGGTATAAGAGGTTGCTTCCACCCATTTGGTGAAGTAATCAATGACTACGAGAATGAAACAATGTCCATTAGAAGCCTTGTGGTGAATTTACCCAATAACATTCATGCCCCAGACAGTAAAAAGCCAAGGTGAATTCATCATATGAAAAGGTACTGGTGGAGAATTAATCATGTCAGCATATATTTGGCATTTGTGACATTTCTTAGCATACTCAATGCAATCTCCTTCCATGGTTGTCCAATAGTATCCATACCTCATAATCTTCCTAGCCATTGCAAAACTGTTCGCGTGTGTTCCGCATATTCCATCATGCACTTCTGCCAAAATTTCTCTAACTTCTCGAGAATTGGCACATCTTAACAAAATCTGGTCATTGCCCTTTTATACAGGATTTCACCATCAAGTACGTACCCTGAAGCCATTTTTCTAATAGTTTTCTTGTCATTATCATTTGCCTCCAGGGGATAAGTCTGGAATTTAATGTACTAAAGAATATCAAAATACAAAGGGTTTCTATTCGCCTTTTCTTCTATGTTGTAGTAATAAGCAAGGTTTTCATAACTCTGCATTCGAATCAGTATCATATCATCTGGTTTATTTGCTAAGAATATCGAAGCTAGTGTAGCTAAGGCATTAGCCATTTAATTATCTTCCCTGGGAATGTATGTAAAAGTAACTTCTTCAAACTCTTTCATTAGCTTAAGTATCAATTTTCGATACTCGATCAATTTTACATCCTTTGTTTCCCATTCCCCACGGAGCTGGTAAATAACCAAGGCTGAATCCTTGTATACCTTCATGACCTTTATCATTCTTTCAATAGCAGCTTGCAAACCCATAACACAAGCTTCATACTTTGCCATGTTAGTACAAAGGAACTCTAACTTGCTTTTGAAGGGATAATGTATATTGTTTAGAGAGATCAACACTGCTACAATCCCACGTCCTAGGGTGTTGGCTGCCCCATCAAAATACAACTTCCAGGTTTCATTATCTGGGATTCCATTTCCTTCCATGGAGATATTCATCACATCCTCATTTAGGAAATCAAAATTCAGGGGCTCATAATCTTCTGAAGCACGACTTGCCAGAAAATCTGCTATGACGCTTCCTTTTATTGATTTCTGGTTTACATATACAATATCGAACTCTAATAGCAGCATTTGCCAATGAGCCAATCTTCCAGTTAGTGCTGGAGATTCCATCATAAACTTCAATGGATCGAGGCGAGAAATTAACCAAGTAGTGTAGTATAACATGTATTGTTTGAGTCTACGAGTTACCTAAACCAAAGCACATCATAAATTTTGAATTGGTGAGTATCGTACTTCACACTCTGTAAAATTTTTGCTCAAATAATAAATGGCTCTTTCTTTCTTTCCTGTATCATTATGTTGGCCCAGCACATATCCCATTTAATTTTCATAGACCGTCAAGTAAAGGATGAGTAGTTTATTTGGAATTGGTGCCACCAGAATGTGAGCATTTAAAAAATATTCCTTCATCTTATCAAGTGCCTTTTGGCACTCCTCATCTCATTCACCCAAATTATTCTTTCGAAGAAATCTGAAGAATGGATCACATTTATCGGTCAACTGTGAAATGAACTGAGAAATGTAATTCAATCTCCTAAGGAATCCTCGAACTTCTTTTTGCAAATGAGGTGGTGAAAGATTCTGGATTGCTTTCACTTTGTCTTGGTCGATCTCAATTCTCAATTCCTCTCCTACTAACCACAAAGCCTAAGATTTTTCCAGACGTAACCCTGAAGGTGCACTTGTTTGGGTTGAGCTTCAATGATACTTTCTCAACCTCTGGAATAGCTTCTGTAAATTTTGAATGTGCTCTTACTCTGTCTGGGACTTGGCAATCATATTATCCACGTACACTTCAATCTCTTTGTGCATCATGTTATGGAAGAGAGTCACCATGGCTCGCTGGTACGTTGCCCCTACATTCTTCAGTCCAAAAGACACCATTTTATAACAATATATGCCCCCACAAGGTTATGAATTCTATTTTTTTCCTTGTCTTCTGGGTTCATCTTTATCTGATTGTACCCTGAGAAACCATCCATAAAAGAGAACCATGAATGTCCTAATGTATTATCAACCAAAATATCAATATGGGGTAAAAGAAAGATATCCTTCAGACTCGCTCTATTCAAATCTCTATAATCCACGCACATGCGTACTTTTCCATCTTTCTTTGGTACCAAAACTATGTTGGCTACCCACTCTGGGTATTGTGCTACCTCGAGGAAGCATGTGTCAATCTACTTTTGCACATCTTCTTTGATTTTTAGAATCATCTCCGGCCTTAACCTCCTGAGCTTCTGTTGAACCGGTTTGCATTCTGGCCTTATGGGCAACTTATGAAAGACTATGTCAGTGTTCAGTCCTGGCATATCTTGATAGGACCAAGCAAAGACATCTTTAAACTCTCGCAACAAATCAAATAACTCTTGCCTAATTTTTGGCAAGAAAGTAGTATCGATCTTCACCTCCATTCTGAACTCATCTATTCCGAGATTCAGAATTTCCATTTCTTCTTTATGAGGTAAGGTCTGCTTGTCTTCTTTTTCTATCAACCTCAGTAATTCGTTAGGGATTTCACATTCCATCTCATCTTCACATTCATTGACTTCTAATAGACACATTGGTTGCTCAAAAACTAGTTCAGGATTAGGTTCAGGATCATTCATGCAATTAATAGTTGAAGACTACAAGGAAAATAATAATATATTTGGAAATGATGCTAAAAAAATAAGAAATATGTTTTCCATTTGAGAAACATCATGAAAGCATCTTTATTGAAGTAAATTTGCATAATAGCCATTTTATAGATAATCCCCTGTATTCGCGGGCAAAAGTACAGGGTGGTTCAAGGAAATTACTCTATTTTATTCTTAAAAACTAGAGGAAGATCTTCTGCCGTCCAATTTTTTAGTGCTTCACCAGGAAAGCATGGACGTATTTGTAGCACCCCCTTCCTGGCCTTGTAGGAAACCAGGTCAAAAAGTGTTACCGAAAATAGATTCAGTGATTGGAAGCTTAATCGGAGTTCACAATCTTATTCAGAATGTCTTATTAATCTCTTTTAAGACCCATCGAACTAACTTATTAATAGCTTACTCAATTTGGGGTCAATTTTAAACTTTTGTAAACTTAGGGACTAAACTGTAAATTTTACAAATTATGGGTTCTTTCAGAGTTTCTTTTTACTAATCTTCAATTGAACCCATCAATTATTATTCTGTGAAATTTCATTATTAACGGATGTCATTTACTTATCTAAATAGACCATTTGAAGTTTAGTGACCAATCTGTAAGCTATTTAAAACTATAGTTTAAGTCTTTTAATAGAATTAACCACCTTCATATCGATACCCTTTGGGGTCGTATTGATGCAGGTGCACACAAGTCACATCTTCATTCGACACTACCCAAATCTTGTATCGATACGACATCACCCATATCGGTACAGGTTGACCCGTTCCGATACGCCCTAAGCCCGTATCGGTACAATTTATTTTCCAAACCTTACTTACAAGATCCGTATCGGTACACCCCTTTTGCGTATTGATACTCTCTGTTTTACCAAGTCCAAATATGTAAGGTCGTATCGATACAGCTTGACCCGTATCGATACACTTGTCTTGTAAAGACAGATTTTATCTGGTTATTATTCGAATTAACCTATTGAACGATGTCCGAAGGCCATGAAATTTTACCAGCAAGTTATTGATCCATAATTCTAATAGCATGCCAAATTTTAGAGCATTTCGAATCTATTTACTAAGTTTTTACCGTTTAGTGTCCTTAGGCTCATTTTAACTAGTTTTACTATTTTGCAAACACACCATATTCCATATTTAACACCTAGACACTTTAGGGCCTTTATACACATATCGAAATAGATTATTGTAACTTACCTAAGCCATATTCCACCTTACTATGAGTTCAAAACAAAAATGTAAGCATACATGGAGATTGGTGGGAGTGACTTGCAACTACAACAACACGATCGAGGCTCGGATTGCTTCAAGATCCTGAAATGCATGAGACACACGAATGTTATGCTTATATAGCCTAGTGAGGTAGTTATAACAAATGCAACATAAATTCATGAATGGCATGTAACATGCTTGTATGACATGTACACATATCATTAATCATATATGGATCATACTCAAAGCTAAATGTCATATCTTCATATATCAAATGTAAACCATAAACACATATCATCTCATTGGACATAGAAACCAATGGATACATGGATTCCCCTATACACCACACATATCGGAAATAGTCCTTAGCCTTAAGCCGTAGCTCCAAAGTCCCTTACACAATCCAACATTTTCTCCCCACATATAGGGCATAGCCCCGGACCGTAGTCCAATCCCTTGCTTATTGAGCTCAATAAATCATGGCATGCCAATTGTATCCAATGTTCACAAGTGTCCAAGGTTGCACATATCATCATAAAACTCACCTTTTTGCCCTTAGGCCATATTGTATTGCAAATTGAGTCTTGGCTCCAAATAGCATATCATAACATGTTCATATAAAGTTCCAGACATAACATATTCAAATATCATACATAAGTTCACATATAACATATTCAAATATGAAGGACTTACCACAATTACCATAGAATCCACATACATTTTCTCTGCTTGAGCCCTTACCAATATGCAAGTTTCTAAGCACAAAACAAATGCAATCGGGATGACATCTAGCAAATCCCATGACACAACTACACTCACCTAGCAATAGGAGGCTTCAAGATTCCCGGATTACAATCCCTTTGCCCTCGGAAGAGTTCAGAATAGCCGATGGTAAAGATGACTTGTCTTCCACCACTTGAGCTAGTTCAAAATTAGAGGATTACATTAGAATCGAAACTAATGATTCATAAACATTTTTCAAGCTTACCAAAGCTTGTAGAAAACATCAAAATAAGGAAATCAACCATCTAACACATGGGTTTAGCTTGAACATTCAAGACTTAAATCTTGAAATTAAACTCTAAGGATTGATGGAATCATCAAATTGACATAGGGGTTTTACTTACCCAATTACAAGCTTTCAATTGGTGTATTGAAATCATACAAAGGTCAAGGATTGGATCGAGGTGTTTGCTTGAGCTTGGGGAGAAGATGACAATGGAGATGTGTTCTTGGTTTCTTCAATCAAAGGCTTAGCTTTGTTTCAGAATATTCAAACAATGAAGAAAGCTTTTTCCTTACTCATTTTAAGGTGAATAAAGCCTTAATCATTCTCCACCTCACCCTTAGTCAATAGAAAGCTTTCCCTTAGCAAGGGGTTTGCTTTAATTACTAATTTCTATCGATTCAAGCCCTTTTCACAATTTTAAGCAATTGATGACTAATTATCATCTCTTCAAATCATTCCCACATGAAGAAATGATAAGCTAGTATGTAACTCAGCCCCCTACTTTCAACCTTTACAAATTGCTCACTAAATCGATTTAGACAGGGACCCGTATTGATACACCTTATGGTCGTATCAATATAGCTAAACTAAGTTTGGTATGTTAGTTGGAAATGGTTGGGTCGTATCGATATAGGTTCTACCGTACCGATACACCTAGCTTAAATCTAACTTTTTAGCATTTTCAATGAAACCCTTCACTTCCATTCTTTACAAAAGGTCCAACAACTTTAATTTAACCCAAATAATTTTCATTACTTCAAAATTGGATACAAAGATTTAGCAATTACATCATTCGGGCATAACCGATACAAAATTTTTGATCACCAGAACCTAATTCTGACTAGATCGGTTTTCGAGGTGTGACAGTATTCCCTCCAGATACTTGCCAGGCTGGGATCCCACAAATATGCTATTGACATGCAGCCCCTCCATGATCTCGCCAAAGGTCTCCTCTTCCTGAAGCTTCATAGTTTCCAAGTTGTCTTTCTCAAGTTGCTTTTCTACATTTTCAAACCCACGTGACTTGAAGATTCTAGTAAAGTCAATAAAAGCCATGGGTTCAGAAGAAGTTTCCATCCTTAAAAATTGAGCTCTCCTATGGTTCTCTCTTTTCTTCAGACCCTTCTGCCTCTGTGGAATGTTGGGCTCAAATACCAATCCAAAATGATCATTCTTTATGATAACAGGCTTCTGACGCAGACATCCCTAAAGATGTTTTCCAAGTCTTTTTCATGATTTTGCGCCTCTACCAATTATCTCACGGACGGTCATTTTGGTGCAATTTGATAGCCTTAGTAGAGGTATCGACTTTCCTTCAGCAATGAAAATTGCATTGATAAACTCTAAAGCACTAAAAGAACATTCAAGAGCATTTTTGTTTGCTTCTATATATGGGGCATCAATTGTTACCGAAGCAATAATATATTTTTCCGCTCTAACACAAACCAACTTTCCATCTATCACAAATTTTAGTTTCTGATGTAATGATGAAGGTATCGCACTAGCAGAATGAATCTATGGCCTTCCCAACAAACAATTATATGTTGGCTTAATATCCATCACCATAAAGTCAACATTGTAAATTGTCAGCCTAATTAACAGTGGCACCTCAATCTTCCCAAGCACATCTCGAGTAGTCCCGTCGAAAGTGCTCACAGTGTTCTTGTATGCTTTCATGTGTGAATCATCAATTGGCAATCTTTGCAAGGTAACCATTGGAAAAATATTTGGTGCTGAGCCATTGTCTATCAATACTCTGGGAAGAACATGACCTTTACAATGAGTTGTGATGTTCAAAGCCTTGACAGATCCATCCTACCCTCCGAGATCTCTTCATCAGTCAAGGTAATATTGTTGTCTGCAGTAATATGGTTCATAATTTTGTCCAGCTTGTGTACTGATATGTCATTTGGCACAAAAGTTTGATTGATCACCTTTATCAAAGTATTATGGTGCCTTTCCTAACTTAGCAATAATTCGATGACATAAATCCTTGTTTGTTGTCTCTTTAATTGCTCAACTATATTGTATTCTCTGTGTTTCAAGAACTTTAGAAACTCTTAGCTTGTTCTTCTATAACGAGCTCATTTATTTTAGGAGCGGGCTTTTCCCCAAAGATCTTTTCCGGTATTGTAGTCTTTCCTTTTGTCTTCTCACCCTCTTTGGATGTTCGGGGTGAATAACATCTGCCACTACTGGTGAAATGCCCCACTTCATTTATTGGTTCCGAATCAGGCTTTTCATCTTACATTTCGTTTGAAACTGTCTTTGTTTCTTCCAATGGCTTTATCTCTTCTTGGGGTTTTGGCTAGTAGCATAGTTCCAAGGAATCTTGTGGGAATTCTTAAAAGAAAATGGGGTTGGTGGAGTATTCATAATTTTAGGAGTCACTATCGACTTCACATTGGTTGAAGATCCTTCCATCTTTGGCCTAGCAGAGATGACCAACGACCTGTTGACCTCATACTTAACTCCTGAAGGTTCAGAGGTTCATACTTCAACTTTTTCCACCATTTTTTTTGAAAACTCAATTTCTTTGTTATTCATCATACCCTGAATCAAGCACCTGAACTCAGCACAACATTAAATTTCATGACCTTCTTCCTG
This sequence comes from Hibiscus mutabilis, assembly GCA_019671005.1. NCBI lineage: Eukaryota > Viridiplantae > Streptophyta > Magnoliopsida > Malvales > Malvaceae > Hibiscus > Hibiscus mutabilis. The sequence continues at coordinate 88,681,830 of CM033711.1, read as the reverse complement.
GTGATATTCACAATATATACATGACTCCACTTTTTCCTCAACTTTCATCCCTATTTGTATCATCCCAACATTATACAGCTGTCCAAATACCCATTTTAAAGGATACCTAATCTCAGCCACATCAGTCTTTAATCGCTTGGCCTCGTCATCTTCCTCTATCGCATTCACACATCGTCCTTCATGATTAGGTAACGAGTTGGTTGGGCTCATCAAATTTCAACACCCCAATATTGACCAAGTTCTGAACTACTTTCTTAAATGCAGTGCAATTCTTAATTGTATACCTAGGGATCCCAGCATGATATTCACAATGAGCCTTTGGGTCATACCATAGAGGGTGTGGGGGCTGAAGACGTGTGAGATAGTAAGGTCTCACCAAATCTATATCGAATAATTGAGGGTATAGCTCAGAGTACGACACCGACAAAGGCATGGAATTCACTTTATCTTTTCTCAAAAATCATTCATGTTTGAATTTTGTGAATTTCCTGATACAGTCCCATGTGGTGTGATTGTAATATTCTTCGGTGCCTCATATACACTCGTATTATTCACTTCATTGTCCCTCCTCTTAAAATTCTCGTGGGATCCTTCTCCACTTTCTATTTTTTCACTATTGATTGCCGCTTCAATCAATTCACCAGTCATCACCATGTCAGCAAAGTTATGGGCAGCGCTACCAATTAAAAGTTCAAAGAGTGGGCCCCTCAGAGTGTTCACGAACTTATGAGTGATCTCGCTCTCCATTTTCACTGGCTGTACTTGTGATGCCATCTCTCTCCATCTTTGTACATATTTTCATAGACTTTCAATAGGTTTTAACTTTATAGCTTGCAGCATGACCTGACTAGGAACCATTTTAGACACGTGTTTATATTGCTTTTCAAAGGCCCCAAAAAGGTCCTTCCATGTCTTTATGTTTACTCGGCTTAGCTGGGTGTACCATCGTGCTACCGAGCTAGTCAAGCTATCTTGAAAATAATGAATCAACAATTTCTCATCCTTCAAGTAAGTAGCCATCTTACGACAATACATGGTAAGATGTGCTTCTGGGCATTTTGACCCATCATACTTCTCAAAATCTGGTATCTTGAATTTGGGTGGAAGGACCAGGTCAGCAACAAGAATCAAATCAGTTGCACTAAACCCCTACTCATTCTCCCTTTACATCTCCAACAAGCGGTTCCAGAGCTTTGCAGAGCTCTTCATATTTCCTTTCTATTTTAGCTCGGATCCTTTCAATTTCATTGACAATATTCAAGTCTGGGACTTAATCACCACTCTCAAAATTTGCTCCAATATTGACCGAATGATTGGCAGTAGCCCCAACTAGATTGATATGGACCTTCTTCACAGGAGGAGGTCCCTTAGGCTGCTCTCTTATATGAGATGTAGTATCACCTTGTTCATTTATTTCATTCGATCCATCATGTACCTTGCCTTTTCCGAATTCTTTTGGTCCCAGCAAAGCAGTTAGTTGGTTGATTATCTCCCTCAGAGCCTGAGCAAAATGGTCCTTCATGGATTGCTCAATTCTATCAAATCTGTTAAGTACTTCAACACGATTATTTTCAAGGCTAGTGATCATGTCCTCTGCAGCCATGGTCTTAGAGCGCAAACGTGTTCCGTATGAATGCGAAATGATTGAGGTTTAAAAATAAAGCTGAAAAATTGTTTGAAAGCTTCAACAAAGTTGTGCAATATGTAAATGCATGAGTGCATGAATGCAAGAATGCAAAGGGGTATTGAGTTCAAAAGCTAGTTTTTAGCGAAACGTTCATTAGCTGAAAAATCAAATACATGAAATGGATAACTTTAGTTACATAAATCTCTCAGCTCTCACTCTTAGGTTGACTAGCTCATGTAGCAGGCACACAACCATCTTCTCAAGCTCTAGACTGACATTGGAATGCTGCAGCAAAGTCGTAGCATCTCTTGACAGCATCTGCACATACTCTGCAATACTCCCCACCTATTCTTGGAAAGTAACCAGTTCATTACTTTGACTCTGAATTGTGCGTTGAGCTGAATCATTCTTGTTTCTCCATACTTTATTTTCTGGCTGCAGCGCTCCTTCAAAACTCGCAAGCTAATCTTTCAAACCTTGTACTTCGCCTTCTAACTCTATCACCATCTTTTGTAGTCCATCACTTTTTTGGTCCATATTGGCTTTATCTTCCTCATGGTACCTTATGACCAGTTGTTCCAGCTGTGATACTTGAGCCTTCAATTCACCGTTCTGAGCTTACTTTTCTTCTAACCTCTTTTTGGCTTCGGTACTTGATTATTTCAATTCTCGTGCTTTCTTCTCATACATCTTCTTGTAGCTATTTCTCTACTTTGTCATGTCTTCTAATTGTTTTGACATATTCTGCACTATCCTGCTCGTACTTTCTTTTTGTGATTTCTTACACTCGGAATAAATTTTCTTCAAGCTTGCTAATTCTTGCTCAACTTTCTGATTTTGCTCAAAAAGTTCTTTTATATTATTTTGCTGAACCTTCACCTCTAGTGTTGTCATTGAGATATCATGTTTCAGGTCGCTAATCTTTTTTGTGTATCCTCTCAATTCTTTCTCGTGATCATGCTTTAATTTTTCTATTGTTGATGGAGCATTCTTCGCGCATTCGTTAGTTGAACAAACTCCTTCTGAATTTCTCTTTGGAAGGTTGTCATTAACCCTTTTAGCTTTCCTATCCTCATAACCCTTCATGAATTCTGTCTCATCTTGAAGCTCCACTCTTCTCGGTGTTTGCCAAGCCCTTGAAGTATCAATTACCTTTGTCTTGTAATCACTTGTTTTGTGTGCATACCCAAAAGTTTCCATTCATTTGTTTGCAATGATGAACTATCTCGATCCAAATTGTCTAGATACTAGCAACGGGCAATAAGCTGGTCCACCCCAAATCCCTGGCAATGGAATCCAATTAAACTTTCCACGCCGATATCGATAACTACTCACATTTAACCAAAGACCCTTCCATACCACGTCTGATTCATTCATGTTTAAGAAAAAATCTTTCCATTGAGCTTTTGTTTTCTTTTCGGGAATGCACGAAGTAAGGTATTCTTCTAATGATGAGTAGTCACTAAAAAACCTTCAGACTCTATAGGGTGTGGTCCATCGATGTCCCTGAAACCATACTTCTAACAACTGAGCACAACTCTAGAATCTTCATTCCCCTAATTTTCTATAGGCAGTTAATAATCTATAAATTTCTGCCAGGATTGCAGGTACCGGATTAACTTGCTTTTCTAATCGCTCGAATAGACCTAACGTTGATAGATCTATACAATCAACAGTTTTGGGGAATAGTACTAAACCGTCAATGCACAAAGCATACAATCTCCTCTTCTTTTTCCCCGATTCATCACTAGTTAAGATAATATCTCGGATGACCTTCCAGTCAATGCGCTCATTGTCTTCCAACACATCCTCATTTCCTTTCCCTTTTAATTTCGCCTCAAACCAAGTTTCGTCTTTACAAGTGACTGCTTTCAACATTTTTTTGAAGCCCGGTGGGTGGTTAGGCCTCGTATAAATCTTATCTTTCTAAACCGTCGGGCAATTTAACAAGGCCTCATATTCTTCCAATATAGGTATCAGGTCTACATCTTCGAACGTAAAACAGTTGAAAACTGGGTTCTAGTACTGTATCATGGCCCTTATCATCTTGGTAAACTTGGACATCTAATAACTTAGCTATATCCCCAAATTAAGTTTGGAAATCCTTTTTCATGCTTTCATCCCATTGTTCCCATATGGCTTTTAACTCTGGCAAACACTTGTTCTGTCCTAAATTAATCTTAGCAATCTCTTTTGTTTGTGTCACATAGTCTCTATGGATGTTGTCCCCTTTTATGTGTTGTGTTTCCTCTGACCACATCCATACAACACCATTATCTTCTCCCTGTTTACTGTACCCTTTAGCCATTCGAACACTTCTTAACTGACTAGCTCTTGGATCAATACCCCTTATAGATGCAATAATGCCAAATAGAAAAATAGTAAACAACAAACAAAACAAAGAAAGACAAAATAGTGTCAGTATCATAATAATATTGAAGGAAAAGACTTAATATTGAAGCAAACAGTAAGATAGGTTATACCAAGCAAAAAGAATAACCAAATAAATGTATTTAAATCGGCAGCACCTTGTCATAGGTCCATGTCTGGCTCTAGCGGGGTAAGTTTCTAATATACAACATATGGTGTTTGTTCTAGACTCTGAGTTCTCGAACTGTCGTTACTGTCTACTACGACAGTAAGACATCGATTCGGTGGTATAGGTCCCTTATAGCAGAGGCGTAAACCCCACGGTGCATAAAGTTAGTATACCGAAAGAGAGACAAAAATCCGATCACAGAGCTGGAAAACTCAACGTATGAGAATGTCCCGTCCCCACTTAAGGATGAAAGCTCGGGTAGAAGGCTATGCATGAATGACAGATATATCACACAAAAAAGCTACCTTCATTCTTTCTAAAAACCATCTAATAATTATTAGAAAAAAATAAATTCAAATTATTGTTCAAAATGCCGAAATGTCATGTGAAATTAATTAATTAGGTCTGACTCTCAATTTAGTATCCCAACGGAGTCGCAAAGCTGTCGTTTTCATTTTTAACCGATGGTGTGAAAATAGCCTGACGATTGATTCTTTTTAAAATTAGGGATTTTTATCCATTTTAATTTTGAAAACTTGGTTTTTCATGTTAAATCGTTTTTTCACTTAATTAACAATAAAATTAATTTTCTTTTTATTTAATTTTGAAAACAAGGTTTTTCATGTTAAATCAATTTTATTAATTAATCATAAAATTTACCTATTTTATTTAATTTTGAAAAATATCTTGAATTCGCCACCGGTCACTTTGGTAGACCGGACACCATAAACTAACCAGAGATTCTTTTTAAAACAATTTGGGTTCGGGAGTCGGTTATGTGTGGGGAAGGATTAGCACCAACACAAACGCCCGTTATCGGTACCTTTTTAATTTTATATGGCATTTCGAATAGCAATTTGAATTTAATTTAATCATAATTATTAATTAGATTTAAATTCCGAAAAGAGATATCCTTTTATAAAGAAATATATTTTATTCAAATACGAGGTTAAAAGCACCCAAATACTTTAGGACACCTTTATTCATATTCAAAATATATTTCCAATGAATTGAATTTAAATATTTCTATGAGATAACACCCAATGAATTTGGCACTATTCATATTGAAATCTATAAATTAAAAAATATTTTCTATTCAATTTGTCATTCTAATTATTTAGAGTGATAGACTTAATCAAAGCTCTAGTTAATTAACTAAGTCATTTATCAAGTTCTAAATTATAGTAGATATTAAATGTTCTATTTTAAAGTCATGTTGGAATAATATCTCAATACATTCAGGCACTACCCAAATTTGTACTCCAAAATTTTCCATTTAATATAAACTAATTTGCTACAATTATCTCCTTAATTGATTATTTAAACTTAATTAAAGAACTTAAAATGCTAAAGGCTCTAAGCAATTAATTAAACTAAGTGTTTAATTATCTAATTGAATAAACTATATGCTCATTCTAAAATTATGCATCAAACAATATAATTTAAAGATAATTAATTAAGTCAATTAGGGCTAAATTAAAAGAAAAAAACTTTAAAGCTTTAATTTTATTAAAAAGAGCGACCAAAATGAAATGCAACTCAAACTCGAAGGAAAAAAAACTATAATTACCCCTTTTTAAAAAATGCGGAGGTCTCAGGTCGACCCGGACCAAAATGTGTGGACCCTGAACCAACCCGATGCCAAAACGGCACCGTTTGACTCAGGGTATAAAAATCCTTAACTTGGCCAACTCGATCATTTATCACTCATACCCTCTCTCTTCTCTCACTTCTCCCCATATTCTCTCAACCACAAACAACCCAAAGCCCAGATTTCCTCTCAAAACAGATCTAAACCCACTTTGTACTTCATGGATTCAAACCGAGTTCATCATTTTCTCTCTTTCAATCCACACAAACACAAAATTTTCTTTTTTTTCTTTTTTTAGATCAAAATTCTGAGTTCATGCGAAACTCAAATCATGTTCTTCACCACATCCCTCTTCGATCCAAAGCCACCACCCTAAACCCTAGTCGGTTGCTGAAGGCGACGCCGACCACTATCGGCCGTCGTCTCTAGTCATCTCTAACCTATCTCTGGTCACCACTGCAACTCTGATCACTCATAATCTAATTTCTGGCCGTCGTCCTCCGCCGTTAGACGATTTTCGGTCATCGTACCGAAAACCTAAAATCTCCCAAAAGGCCATTTTTTAAACCAAAACCTAGATCTAGGTCCTGCTTAAACTGAATCACCCGTCTTCCCTGCTTAAACTAACTACCCGAGCTCAAACCATCTCATTTTCGACTCCGACAACGCTAAATGACTCCGGCCAACACTCAAGAACACTCCGACGATAAGATAAGACCTCTGATCACCATACTTTAACTTTTTTTTTATTTTTAGTTACTGTTTTTATAGTTTATGAACCTAGATCTAACTTGTTTTGGCGTTTTAGTGCAGGAAAATAAAAGAAGAGTTTGAGATATATCCCTCGATGAACTCTAGTAGCAATCGCGCAGCTCCAGCGGTTGTCTCTAGCATCCTCTAATATCTTCAGCGTCATTTGGTCTGCTGGTAAGTCTCCTCAACTTTCCCTCTCTCTTTCCTCAATTATTTGGTAATAATTGTGAATTAATCACTATGTTTTTCTCTCTCTTCAGAGGTATTTATAGTGCTGACGATGGTGGCTTCAGTGGGGCTTTAATCCGAATAAAACCCTACTCGGCTAATCCCGAGCTGCCACGTGTTCATTGGGTCTCCTGATTTGGGCAGGAAATAAATAAACAGTTGGGCTTTGTGCTTTCTCGGGTTTATATGTTTTTTTTTGCTTGACTTTTCAGAAATTGGGCAAAGGAAGGATTAACTTGGGCCTTTTGTAATTAATTTGGGCTTCATGTATTTTTGTATATATTTGGACAATATGTAATGGACATTTAGACTATTTAGGCTTATTATTGGGTTCTATTTATTTATGGTCTTATTTGTAGTGAATTATATATATACCCATACCTATGTAAAATTAAGGTATTACAATATTTTAACCCTTTGACAATAACATATACCTTGTAGACAAAGTATTTGAACTCGTATCTTATAAAATTAATATCATCCAGTTTTTCACATAGACACGATCTAAGTCTCAATTTTCTTAGTTCTCTATATAAATAAACAGACAAATGAAAGGATGGGTGTAGTTGTATTTTAATTTATCAGTGACCCAAAGCGAAAATAAAAGACCATCCTCTATTGTATTTGGCAGCATCAATAGTTCTGAAAATTTATTTTTGAAAAAAAAATAGTTCTGATAGCTCGACCTGGAATTGGACATTGATTTGCCAAAGTAAATTCCATAGGGGCCACACACCTGTTTAGTCAATTCTTTTCATCATAAAGTAAAATTAATGTCACATTTTTTAAAGGTTTATTTGATAAAAATGTCCGAACTATATATTTCTTTTTGTTCATGTTTAAAGTTTCATTTTATTCTCATCATTTTTAATAAAATTTTATTCTCATCCTAAAATTTATCTATTACGATTTTTAAAATACTATTATCCGTCATTAACGAATTCTTCAAATCTTACAATTTTTTTTTTTACCAAACTGGTCATTATAAACACCATGAAAGGTTTAAACCGGTGCCCAAAATAACTTTGCTTCTTTTTTCTTTCAATCTGATTTACATTTGTACAAAATCATAATGGAGTTGGGGAGTTGAAGTTTTGATTTCATTATTGACTAGATACGTTTTCAAAATCAAAATATTAGAGATTTAAGATTTAAGATTTTTCAAAAAATAAACCAATTTTCACTATGTTTTCTTTCTTCTTCTATTAGACAACTTTTTTAACCGACATAATATAAAAATTCGAAAATAAAAACGTTATGCATTCACTTTGACAAAAAAAACTTTAAACACTTCAAACAAAAAATTATATAATTTAAACATTTGTTTTACAAATAATCATTTTAAATACTATCTTTTCTTCTTCTTATTATATTTGTAGGTATTGTCTTTTAATTATTCTCATGGACTGTACAACAAAAAGTACACTCATTAATTCATTATGCTGTTGGCACATAAGGTTGATATTTAAAACTACCAAAAAGGGAGAAAGATGCAGGCAATGCAAAGACAACTCGGGGGTTGATTTTCTTTTTCTTTTTAAATGCTTTCATGTATGTAATTATTTGTAGCTGCCTAATTTTACTAATCTAATCGCGAACAGAAATTATATATTCTTTTTTGTGTATTTATGTATGTTATAATATTAAAAAATTGAGTTTAAGGATTAGGTCTAAGTTTAGGTGTATGATTTAGTTTTTTAAGTTTATGATTTAAAATATAAGATTAACAGAATTTAATATTTTAGTGTTTGAGTATAAACAGAGACACTAAAAAAAGTAAAGAATTGTTGTTCTTTAATCACAGCTAATAAAATACTAATTAATAATTTATACCATTATTTTGTCGTCCTATTATAAAATTAATCGGATACCTTAACAATAATTATAAAACCCTAATTATTGTATAATTTACATTAGAACAAAGTTTAAGCTAATCTGTTTACTAAATTTAAACCAAAAGAAGAAAAACAATGGTAGGGCCAGGAAAATAAGCAGTGCAGTGATAGGCGAGCAGAGATCAGACAGGATTGTGTTCTTTTCCAGGCAGTGAAAAAATCTATTGCTCTTACTCCCTCTAACGCCTACCACTGCTTCAACAATTAAAGCCGGCACTGTACTGCGCCTCTTGCCTTCAATTTTTACCCACCATTTCTCTATTCATGTGCTTCACCTGTATTTTCCTTCCTTCAAAAAAAAAAATCGGTCTCGTTATTTAAAATAATGTATAAAATATTCATAAACTAAATTTAAAAGAAAAAAACCGTATGTAATAACAATTGATACCAGGAACTTGGAAGTTTTAATTAGCTTTTCCCTTTTCATTTGTTCACTCCGCTCTTCATTTTTCTTGTTTCAACAGCAATCATGCAGACATAGTTTTACACGAGGAAAACTTTTTTTAACGTAAAACACGTAGATTTATAACTTCAATTGACCGGCTAATTAGGATGAAATATAATATATAGACATGTCGTAAAAATGACCTTTATAATCTAATTTATTCAATTAGTAACCCCACAATTCGAGCCTTTAATATTTCTTAAGGAATCTAATGTCTCGCCCTATTATATAGAATGAGTCTACTACATGTGTCAAACACCGTTGAACACCATTAAATTAATTAATAAAAATTAAAAATCTCAAGTACTAAGTATACAATTAATAATTATATAAAATACAATTTCAATTAAATTATTTTTTATATATATTCTATTTTTAATTTTTATTTTCAAATAATTGGATTAAATATCAACTCCTAAATTAAAAAACCTTAAATCTTTAAGAGAAAAAGATTAAAAAATAAAGATTAAAAAATAGAACATATATAAAAAATAATTTAATTGAAATTTTATTTTAAATAATTATTAATTGTATGTTGAGTCTTTAAAATTTTTAATCTTTATTAATTAATTTAATGATATTCGATACTCAATTGTAAAATTTTCTCATTATATATACCAATTTTGCATTGTATGACTTATTAATATGTCTTTGCTATCATGAAATAGTAATAAACATTGTCAGCTACCATAATAGTTCAAATAATTTTATGAAGTTCCACGCATTTTGTTTGCTTTATTTTTCCTCTCGTTTTTTATGAGTTTGTTGCGACTAATTTAAACCGGCAGTGTCATGGGTCTTTATGCGAAATTTTCTGAATATCTCAAACTCGAGACTTATCTAAGTAATATCAAGTTGTTTACTATTTAGATAAATTTTCATTATTTGCTTTTATTTTTTATGCTTGAAGAAAAATAAAAGAGCATTGGGATTAAGGCTTATGTCCCGATCAATGCAAGTATTTAAGTTGGGAATTAAAGAGACAAAGAATGAGAGAGGAGTTTTGTTTAAAACTGATGGACATTTAGAGGTTGGGGGTATCCAACAGGAGCCGATCAGGCTTCCCTTGGCTGTAAGTAGATGAACTACAGCGACTGGTATCTTGTCTTTTGGCTGCCACGAGTTTCAGGATAGAGATGGCAAATATACTTCTTCTTCAACTTTTTTTTGAAAAATAAAATAAAATGAATATTATGATTTTTTTTAATGTGTTTTGGGGTCTTTAAAAGGAAAAGAGGAATACAAAAGGGAAATGAAAGAGCTGGGAGCGTAGGGTAAAGCAAAAGAAGAGGTCTTTCTCATACACAGATCCCAATGGAGTGCATGATGTATGCCCAGCATTAGCTTGCTGGAACTCCCTCTTTATCTTTTGTTTAGTTTAAAGGAACTTGCTTTCTTCCTCTTTAGAAATGTTTTCAGTGAGATAAGAAAAAAAGAAACATAGAGAGAGAGTCTCATCACTCACTCATATAGAATAGATTCAGTAGCAGGAGCTTTGGATTTGTTTTAGATCAGTTCTTAGATTTTGTCCATTTACTTCTACTACTACAAAACAAAATTCCCTAGTTTTTTTTCTTTAAAAAAATGGAGTGAAGGAAATGGTTGTTTCTATGATTATGTTATTTTGTTTCCCAATGATTGAGTTGCCCCTGCCCCCTGCACTACGAGGAACTCTTCAACTTGCCTAGAAACATTGCTGGGTTTTTTTTTTTTTTTAAATCAGCAGCATAGTAAAGAAAATGAAGTCCATGAGTAATGATGATAACAATAACAAAACAAACTGGTTAGGTTTTTCTCTCTCCCCAAACATGAAGATGGAGGTTAGCAATCAAGAAGCTCATCACTTTACACAGTCTTCTTCAGCTTCAGTTGCTGCTGCTGGGGTAACCACAGCAGCTCCATCAAGCCTTTTCCAATCTCCATCTTATCTTAATTATGGACTTTATTATGGAGCTGAAGGAGAAAACGGTGGCTTGTATTCTCACTTTCCTGTCATGCCACTCAAGTCTGATGGGTCTCTTTGTTTAATGGAAGCTCTTGGCAGGTCACAACAACCACAAGGTAAATTAGGTTCAATACTTGTACATATTATATTTGGGTTTTGTTTTATGTGTTTTTGTTAAACTTCTGCCCTTTTCTGTGTTTGACTTTTGGTGTGAAGCAATAGTTCCTACTTCAACTCCAAAACTGGAAGATTTCTTTGGGGGTGCAACCATGGGGACCCATCACTATGAAAGCAGTGGCAGAGAAACCATGGCTCTAAGTTTGGACAGCATGTATTACCAACATCAAAATCCTGGTCAAGAACACAACAACCAGAATTGCTTAGACCACCTGCACCAGCCCTCCAGGCAGCAGCAGCTTGAGGCCCAACAGTATCAGTATTACTCGGGGTATAGGAACCAAGAAATGTTACTAGGAGAGGAAGCTAAAGAAACCCAAGTTACAGACTGTAATCTCCAGGCCCCAACAATGGCAGATGATGTTGCTGCACCGGGCATGAAGCACTGGGTTTCAAGAAACTACTCCACTGACCATGCAATGCATAAGAAGCTAATTGGTTGCATGGGTGATAATGGAGCTGAATCTGGCTCTATCGGTGCAGTAGCATATGGAGATTTACAGTCTTTGAGCTTGTCCACGAGCCCTGGCTCACAATCAAGCTGTGTTACTGGTTCACACCAAATCTCACCTGCAACCGACTATGCAGCCGCCATGGAAACCAAGAAAAGAGGGCCTGAGAAGGTAGATCAGAAGCAAATCGTCCATAGGAAATCCATTGATACTTTTGGTCAAAGAACCTCTCAGTACAGAGGTGTCACAAGGTTAGTGTTTGATTTTCCTTTTTTATCTTTTTAATCCTGTTTTAAGATTCTTCTGTTTTGTTTGCTTTCCTCAAAACTAGTTTGTCTTTAATCGATCTTTACGTTTTAACTAAAAAAGCTTCTCCTTTTTTAGAAACCAAAGTTTTTTATCTGAAAAAAGGATTCATTTTTATTACAGTTATTTGTTTTTGTTGTGTTTATGTCACTCAGACATAGATGGACCGGAAGATATGAAGCCCATCTATGGGACAACAGTTGCAAGAAGGAAGGGCAGAGCAGGAAAGGAAGACAAGGTTTGATTCCTGCAATAATATCTTCTATTTTGATTTATCTATTTATTTTTGTTCTTGATCTGATTTGTGTTTTTTTACCTGGGTTTTGGTTATGATGAAATGATGATTCACAGTTTACTTGGGTAAGCTCTTCTTACATTATTAATAATTACCAAAGTATATTACGTTTGAACTTTGAATCTGTCATGTGCTGAATAGCAAGTGATTCCAAAACCTTGATTTTTAGGGGGTTATGACATGGAAGAGAAAGCTGCAAGAGCTTATGATCTAGCTGCACTCAAGTATTGGGGACCCTCCACTCACATCAATTTCCCGGTAATTATCTTTTTCTCATTACATTTTTCAAATCTGATTGCTCCTTTCTTTGGAATTTTTTCAGTTTCCTTTTTATGGTACTGAAATGATACTTATGGTGTGTGTGTTTTTCCTGCTAGTTGGAGAATTACCAAAAAGAACTTGAAGAAATGAAGAACATGACAAGACTGGAGTATGTTGCACACTTGAGAAGGTACAATATTTGCCCCCTTTGTAGTGGATTTTCATGATGAATTTATGAAATTTTCATAATTAAACCATGCAGGAAGAGCAGTGGATTCTCAAGGGGAGCTTCAATGTACAGAGGAGTGACAAGGTCTTCTAATCAGACTTCAATTATATGATAGTTGAACTGTAAAACTCCCATCATTTTTCTCATTTTTTTACATATATAAATTTTAAGCAGACATCATCAACATGGAAGATGGCAAGCTCGGATAGGAAGAGTTGCAGGGAACAAAGACCTTTATCTTGGAACATTTAGTGAGTTTTCTTTGTGTGTTTTTATTGACTTAGGACAGGCCAATCTTTGAGCTCTTTCGGCTCTTTTTTAAGCCACTAGTCATGCTTTCAAAAGAAAAATACAAACAAAAAAGCAAAGTGAAAAGGATACAACAGCTCCCGTTAGGCTGTTTGTCCACAAACATGCAGAAAAAAGGAATGTGAATGTAATTCAAGAATGATGATTTACTTTGTTTAATTTCAGGCACTCAAGAGGAAGCAGCCGAGGCGTATGACATAGCTGCCATCAAGTTCCGTGGGGTGAACGCAGTGACCAACTTCGACATCCAAAGGTACAATGTTGAAAGAATCATGGCTAGCAATACACTTCTCGCGGGAGAACTCGCTAGGCGCAACAAAGATATTGGTCCCGGTAATGAGACCATCAACCACAACCTTTTAACTGATGAAACCAATAATATATCAGCGGAGAACAATGGTGTTCAACAGGACTGGAAAATGGTCCTTTATCAGTCATCTGATCAGCAACTTGAGATGAAGCAACCGAATATTATTGAGAACTATAAGACTCAGGCTTTCTCATTGGCACCAGAAACCATGATTGGGGTTGTTGACACGATCGGTTCAAGCCACAGAGAGGTGGATGAATCGAGCAAGATGGGGACTCACTTGTCCAATGCTTCTTCATTGGCGACTAGCTTGAGCAGCTCAAGAGAAGGTAGTCCAGATAGAAACAGTTTATCAATGGCGTTTCCCATGCCTCCTCCGGTATCCAAGTTGTTCGCCAGTTCTGCAAACACTGTGAATTCTTGGATTCCTTCAGCTCAGCTGAGGCCTGCAATTTCCATGCCACAGATGCCAGTTTTTGCTGCATGGACAGATGCATAGATTAGACGTTTTGGGGTATAGTAGCTAAAAAAAGTGTTCCTTTTTTGTTTTGTTTTTCTATTTGCATGGAATTAAAAAATATCAGGAAAAAAGTTTGATTTTTTTCCCTTTTATCATGAGATTTTCGTTGGTGAAGAACAAACTCATGTCCTTTTGAACATCTAATATGAAGATCTTGAACATAAAAATTGACAAAGTGGAAAGCTTTAAAAGACAAAATGATTGAAGTCTATGAAATGAATTTGTCGATATTCATAATTGGATTCACCTTTTGATTGGTCCTCTAAAGTACAGAAACAGCTCAGTATGTGTCCCAATAATGCAAAAGCTGGTCTTCCAACTTTGGGGCATTTGACCACAATATCTCTGATCTCAAACCCCCTTTAGTGTTCTCTATATCCATAACAACATCATTGCCATTTCAGCTTTCTCCAAAGGTAAAAGAAAAGAAAAGAGACATTCCTTCACATAATTCAAAGAAAAAAGAAAAGGTCCAAGTGTGTAGTGGATGGATTCCTCTTGTATGAGAAATGAAGCTGCTTTTATGGTTCTATGATTCAAGAGGGTCATCATTGTTTTGGAAATTTGTTTGATAGTTTGGTGGGAAAAGATGAGTTACCACCAGTTACTGAGAGGCTTAATGATGCAGAGAGGGGAGTATTAAAAGCCTTTCCATGTCCAATTGTGGAGGGGATGACCAGTCAATTAGGTTTTGATTGATCGATCATCATTTGTTTTTCACTCGTTTGGGTAATCATTAGTTCTTCCCATTCATGGCTTCATGCACATGTGCAGACTCAATGCTTTCATACCAAGATTACAACATGATGATCAAGTTTGACAGATTGCAAACAAACACAACCATTAATACTGAGCCCACTCACTGGTAAAAGGATGATATTGTTCCTGAAAGGTGATCCGAGTTCGAGCAGAGTAGTCTGCATGATGTGTGTGCCTTTCAAAAGGTCAAAGTAAAGAACTACTATCAATACCATAAGCCAACATACTAGGTAAGGGGAAAAGTACAACTGATAATAGAAAATAGGGGCAAAACAAAATAAATTAAAATTAGAGGGTCTAAATAGGTAAAGATTATTTTTTTAATAATACATAAATGAGGAGAGGATAGTTCCTCGAACTAAGCATAGCTTCGTCCCTGATTATCCTCTAAATATGTAAAAACTCCATAAGAATTTGTCTTTGTATTCGAATCTAAAATCTTTTTTAACCACTCTAGTAACATTCTGGGTTTCTTTTTTATAAGTTGGCAGAGATTGAGTAATCCCATAGTAGATTCTTTGTTTTTATAGCTAAAAAACATACTTTTCCATATATTAAGCGCACTTTCTACATAAGACAATTAAGCCTGTCTTGATAACAAAAGTAGGATTTGAGAAGATTGATTTTGAGTTCTAAGACTTTTTGTTTATATTACACCTACTCTTAATATCGTTGATTAGTACCGTTTAATTTCATTTTTCTGTTCTTAAAATGTGATTTTTTTTTTAATTTTTGCAATCGGGCATGGTATTATCTGCTTCAAACAATAATTTTCTGATTCCTTTGCAAATATTTAAAGTTGAAAACAAACAAATTTCAAAACAGTTTGGCTACCAAATATATCACAACGCCGGGCATAATCTGAAACGTCTTTTTTTTTATATTAAAACTGGATTTTGATTACTAAAAGTTTCTTATTAATGATAGCTTTCCGAAAGAATATATGTTTCAATAATTTGAATTAATTGTAAATAACTGTAAGTTTACAAACTAATAGTGTTTCACTCATGGTCAAAATTAAATCTTATATGAATTAAAATCTAGACGTATAAATATAATATCTCTTTATTTAATAAAAAATTAAAAAAAATTCAATCAAATATTTAAAGTAATCAAATTAAACTATTATAATAAAAGCGGAACTAGCATAGATTTCAAACCGAATAAAACGTGGGTTAAGAACCAAATTAAATGAAATAAATAGAAATGAGGCAGGCTAATCAAGCCCAAATACCCAACCGAGTCAAACTGCAAATTGCAATATACTGACTGGGCCTATTCTTTGATTGCTTTAAATTAAATAATTTCTCAAGCATTTGGGTCAGTTTCTTCCTCGTTGTTAAGGTCCACAGAATACACAACCGTGTCACAACAACGCCCATTGCTTTTGTTCCTGTACATTTTTAAACCCCAATCATTTCTGTGGTTTTTTTAAAACAATTCCTGCCTAAGAGAGTATATATGAAAATTTTGCTTTTAACGAGCCTAAAACCTATAATTTTGGGAAGAAAAAATATTAAACGGAAAATTTTTAACCACTAGTACTATAGATTGTTGACAATTATTTTTGTGTTAAAGCTTAATTATGTAGAAAAAGAAGCCTATAATTGGGGTTTAAAAATGTATAGGAGATAAAAAGAATTTAAATTCAAATCTTTTGAATAATATTTTAAAAAGAAAATCTCAAAGTTTAAATATAAATCCTAAATAAACATAGGAGATAAAAAAGTTTAAAGCCTTAAATGGAACAAGTGTTGGTTTTAGGACTTCATAGACATGATTGAAAGAAGAGAAGAGAGGGTTGTTTTTTTGTGTCCGAGTTTGATATGCAAATTACTGTCGAAATTAAAACAAACTCATCGTCCAGCTTGATTGATAAAGAAAAAGAAGAAGAAGAAAGAACAGCATAACCCGACCAAGGTCCAATTAAGAGAAGAAAAAAAAGGGCAAAGGGTGTTGATTTTGAAAGCTTACATACAATCAACGTGAGCTTGAACTGAACAGAAGTTGTCTGCTGTCCCGCCAATGTTCGTATTCTGTCTTGGGGGTCCATTCTATCACGGTTGTGATTTCCCCACGGGGTGAAGTTGACACCAATAGAGACCACAACAATATTTATTGGCTCACACCAAACCTGATACCTTGCAAATGGAAACTTTGCACAAATATGATACTTGATTTTTTTTTTTATTTTCATAAATGTGATTTTTATTTTTTTATTTTCAGAAATATAACACTGTCTACAGTGAAGTAAAATTGAAGGGAACATATATCGTCTTTGAACAATGAATGATTTTTTAATTAAAAATATTGATATCGAAGGGAACACGCCGTCTTTAAATAATATTTTACACGGAAGTCAAATTGTAGACCTACCATCTTTAGAATATTTTAATTAAAAAATATATATAATAAAGTCGAATTATATTCCCATTGACTTTACTTTTATTATAACAAATATTATAGATTTAAAATTAAAAAAATAAAGATGCCATATTTTTGGAAACCCCCCCTGCTATATTGGTGCAATTTCTCCCCTTGCAAATTGTAATAGTGGTTTTTTTTTTCCCTTTTTCGGATGACAAATACAAGTTGATATGGTGTTTTTTTTCAAGGGGTTCTTACCATGTCTAGAACTTATGATCTAAGGGTATGTGGAGGAATAAAGATAAACAGCTTGATCAATCGGTGAAATGTATCTGTTCGTGTGTGTGAATTATTTACATTTTAATCATAATATTTGAAATTTAAGGATATAGTAAACCAATTACAAAATCAAAGTTATCTACTGAATATTAATTCAAATGGTACCATTTTTGTTATGTCATCATTGATACTGTAATTTGAAAGTGGTTAATCGCACTTTAGCTCTCGGTTATGTCCTTAATAAATATTTAAAAATAAATATAAAACATAACGGTTTCTTAATACGATTTGTATAATTAAAAACCTCTAGTGCTGTAATAACTCTTGTTTTAATCAATAATAATATACTAAAAGGCTTCTTTGACGGTAATCTCTATAAAAATATTTTTTTTTACAATTTTAGATTTTATATGAGATTTTAGTAGACTAACCCTCACTATTCTCCCCTCTAGATACGTTGTATTTACGATATATTTTAATAAAATTCAGTTACTTTCGCAAAAAAATAGTACTAAAAAGATCTTAATCTAGAGATAAAAATATATATTTTTTTGAAAATATAAAAAAACATATAATTAAACTTAGTTGGAAATCCACAACATTTATTTAACCCGGTGCCCACCTACCAAATAATGCTTTGTCCTAAGTACCAAAAGATTTTTTTTTTGTGTGTGCATATCTCATAATTTGAAAACTAATGCAGCATTGTGAATTAAAATGGTATGTCAATTGTCACGTCCAAGTGTCACCTCTTCCTCTTTATTTCCCTCTCAAACAAATTCACCATATATTTATCTGTACTTGTATGCTCTTACAAAGTTAAGGATCGGAGGTGACATGAGTTTGGTTTTGCCACCAAACTAAACAAGGGAAAGATATTTTTATGTTGGGCCGTGTAATAACCCGTTTTGACCCGACCTAAATTTTAAACTCATAACTCGACCT
Organism: Hibiscus mutabilis; assembly: GCA_019671005.1. Classification (NCBI taxonomy): domain Eukaryota; kingdom Viridiplantae; phylum Streptophyta; class Magnoliopsida; order Malvales; family Malvaceae; genus Hibiscus; species Hibiscus mutabilis. Next base: position 88,663,598 of record CM033711.1, on the reverse strand, counting down.
AAATCTAAAATTATTAAAATATTTTTTACTCTAATTAATCTAACTCTAACCTTAATACCCTCATTGTCGTCGCTGCCGCCGTCACCGGCAGATAATCTAAAATCCTAAAACAAATCTTAAACTAAACCAATCCCCAAAATCTCTAAATTTGTTACCCCTAAATCCAACCAAAACCCTAAAATTAAATAATCAAACCTACCCCTACCCCTGCCACTACCCATCACCCATGTCGTGGACATCCTCCATATCCCATAAATTCGGGCAAGTGAATCCTTTAGATCTGCAGCATCAAATAAAATATAGGGTGTTGTTAGTATTTTATTAGGTAAAATCGGATATAAATCCGTATGAAACCAATGTAAAAGGGGATGAGGAGTTTGAAAAAAAGAGATCTGAGAGGGGGAAAATCAGTTTGAAAAATCAAGGTTTTTTCTGAAAAAATTATAAAGGAAATTTCGGTATCAAATAAAAAATTTCAAAGGTAAAAGCATTAAATTCCTTTGAATTTATTTTTAGATCAAAGTTTTTTTTTGTTTTTATTTTTGAATCATTTTTTAAAAAATGGAGGAAAAAAGTTTCGAATCTTATCGGGTTATTGAGTGTCGCCGTGTATACGCTGGATTCATCTCCTCCTCGCCGTGAGGTTCAAATGCCGGTGAACGGCAGGTTGAAACAGGGAGAGCGGCGCTGCACTGGTATAGAACAAAGAAAAAGATGACATTTAGGGTTTATTTTTTATTTCAACTGATTTCGAACGAAAAATTATCCTTATCTGTGTTTTAAACTCATCACATAAAGCGGCACCGTTTTAGCGTGCCCGACCCGCGGTAACCCGTTAACTCGGGGGATCCGCGTTTTTGTTTAATGGGAAAATTATGCCCTTGGTCCCTATACTCTTTCCTGCATTGTTTTTCGGTATGGGCTAATTCCAGTTTTGATCCCTCCCCTTTTTAGTTTCTTTTATTTTCGCTTTTCTTTCTTTTAATTTAAGCTTGTGATTTTAATTTCAGTTTTGTTTGGTCACATGTTTTGTGTTTATTTAATTTTAGTACTTTAGTTTTAAGTTGTTAATTTTCAGTTCATGCATTTTGCATTTGTTCCATTTTAGTCCTATTTTTATGTTTTTGCCATGTAATTTATTTTTAATGCATTTAGTTCTTAATGTTTAATTTCATAATGTTTTATATGTATTAAATTAGTTCATGCCATGCATCACTTATTATTATTATTATTATTATCATCATCATCATCATTAGTATTATTATTGTTATTATTATCATATTTTATGTGTTAGATTAATATTTATGTTTGTATGTTTTAGAGTATTATTTTATTATGTTAGTGTTTATTTATATCTTTATCGCATCGTATTTATTCTTGTTCGCCATATTTTGAGTTGTATTTCGGATATATTATTGTCAATGTGGTGCCATTTTATTCGAACGTAAATGGGGCCAGTATCAGACGTAGGGATAGTGGTTGGGCGTTTACTCTCGGATATCGGAGCTTTTAAAATCTACTCGCATTTATAACCAAATTTTAATTTAATCGTCACTTTAATCTGGAAAATTTAATATTAATAAAGCAGTAATTATTGAAGTGCCAATTTTGGGCGGTGTGAGGTGTTAATCCTTCTCCATCCGTAACTGACTCCCGAACTCATCAATTTTAAATCTCTGGTTTTTACGATGTCCGGGCTACCTTGAGTGGCCGGTGGCGACTCCATTTTTAAATAAAACACAAGTTTTATAAAACTCCACGCGAAAGATATTATTTTTAAAATAAAATAAAACAAAACAAAACTATATTTTTTAGCGAGAGAGACATCGCTGCATGCTGTTTTGCTTAAAAGGAGATTAGGAGAAGAAAAGGCCTCAAAAAATAAAAATTATTAAATGGGTCATTAGGGATCTTTCATTTTCATTCGGACAGGAGAAAAACCCTTTTCAAGAGTGAAGGAACCGAACCCTCCAACAGTGTGTTGCTGTGTAGGCATTCACTTGGGTCCCCTTGTGACCGTGAAGAGAAGGACCATACTTTGGGGACCATTGAAGCCCAACTCAATTCTAGACCTTAAAAGCCATTAAAATCTTCTCAAACCCAAAGCTCCAATACTTTGAAGTTTTAAGACAAACCGTACAATAAGAGTACATTAATAGTTTAAGCAGAGCAACACTAACTCTGGGTCTTGGCTTGTTTTGTTCGTTTTCTATTGGTTGTGGCCTGTGGGTGCCCTTGAGACTAGGGACAACCATGCGTGTGTGTGTGTGTAATAAACAAAGGAAATAAATGGTGTATCCCTAAGCTCCATTTGATGAGGATGTGGATTTAGTGTCTACACGACATGAAAAGGTATAGAAAAAATGGGTGTAATAACATTTAACAATGCAAATTTCAATGAAAGTAAAAAGAGACTATTGGTTGAACTTAATCCTTAAGAATAGAACGAAGCCTGTGGCTAAAGTCATGGTTTTAACTTAAAAACGATGCCAAGATATTTCTTGCGTGACGCCTTTAACTTCTCCTTTGTGCTTTCCCCCCGGTTTCTTCAGGAAGCTGTTGCCTCTTGCTTCAAGCATTTACGATTTGCACGATACAAAAATTTAGCCATGAAGCTGTATTTTATTCTTTATGGTGAATTGAGCTTTGTGGCAACCAAGGAGACTACAATTTTGACTGTGATTTGACTAGTGATGCAATCAAAACAAACCGGCTAAGTCCGATTTTAAATTTAAATAAATTCAAGTGTACATGCAAACTAAATTATTTGAACTCGAATCATTTGAGAAGAACAATAACATCTTTTATTACTGAATTACTCACTAAGTTCAAAACAAACTATTTTTTAAATATTTGAAGTCATACGAGGATATGATATGATTCCCCTTTTCCCAAGCATGCGCTGTGGTCTTCACCAATGGAACTTGGGTTTCATTAGCTGTAAGATCCAAGATAACAACTCTTTATATAATGAAAAGGGGTTTATTTTAATGACAAGCAAGTATGAACATAGAGAGAGAAAGTCATGACAGCTAAACGGGCACTCGAAGGAACCTTACAACAGTTGTTTTTCTTCTATTTGGTTTTGATTTCCATAGCGAATCAATCATAAGCACAAATCAGTTTGGTCCCACTTTAAATGGTTTATCTGGTGCTTAGTAACAAAAGAATGTGTCACAATAGTCGCCACACGAGCTAATTTGGTGATGCCGATTCATGATGTTTTTTCTCTTTTTTTTAAAAAAAAGGTTTGTACATTTATTTTAATTTGAAGCATTTAAAAGAGATAAATATCCGTATTAACAGAATCAAGAAAATAATTACTTTACTATTGTTGTTACTGTACACGACCATAAACAGACGCATAACTTTATGTTATGAGTCCACTTATAAAATTTTAAAAGAGACAAATTTATACCGTTTTAAAAGAGACGAAATAAATTTTCAATAAAAAATATATAATAAATTTAAAAAATTAAATTATATAAAAAAAATTAAATTGTTAGAGGGCAACGGATGTCTCCAAATCCACCCTTGTACACGACTACTTAAACTCCATTGACCCAAAATGGGTTGATGACTAATTGACTATGAGTCAATGTGAGGAAGGCAACATACAATTTTTCCATTTCTAAATGATGAATCTATTGTCAATTGGCCACAGAAAAACTCATTTTCACCATCCAAATTAAACAAGTCAACGGCAAAAACCTAATCTATAATCTATTAATGCTTTTTTGCGGTTTATGATTAATGGTTTGGAGATGAACGAACCAAATTATTGACAGAAATATCTTTCAAGCTAATGCTTAAATGGTTTTTTTCTTTCAGAAATTAAAAAACATAATTAGCGGTTGTCAGTAAAATGGTGGGCAGCAGTCAGCGTTCCTTGGCGAGCAACCTCTGCTTTCGTCCTCCTTATTTGCCTCACCGTTCCCTTTCATCGACAACCTACAACACTTGCCTGCAGCCGTATTATTGCTACTTCCCTACAACTACAACTCATAGTAAATGACCAAATCAACCCTCCTCTCTTGCTCATACATATGCGAAAATATTTTGTTTTCACAAACACTCTAATTTTAAAAGTTAAAGATTTAGTTTAAAGTTTATAATTTAAGGATTTAGGTTTATGTATTTAGATTTAGGGATTGTAGTTTGAACTTAGAGTTTAAGGTTAAAATTTAAGTGTTATAGGTAAAAACTTAAACTTCTAATATATTACTCTAATTTCTAAATCATAAATTTTAACCATAATACTTAAATTTTAAACCCCTAAATTATGGACTCTAAACTAAATTTTTAACTCCTAAAATTAGGGCGTTTGTGAAAATAAAATTTTTCTACTACTAATACATGAAATATTTTTTTATAATTTTAATGTAATTATAAAATAATATTTACTTATAATTTTTTTAATCCTTTAATGAGCAATATATAATTATTGCTTATAAATAAAATTACTCAAATTTAAAATTTTGAAGATCAACACCTTCATCCTTTCCGGTCAAATCACTCTCTTGTTCATTTAGTCATATATTTATGATTTATGAACATTATTATATGTACTGTAAAATAAATAAATATATACTTGTATTATATTTGAGGACATCCTCTTATAATCTGTGTTGTCATTATCCTTAGGTCTGAGTTGCGCAGCTCTGTCATCCCCACCCACCTCTCTTCCCCTCTCACTTTGGCTTCAATATTTTTATCAAACACTCTTTCACTTTCACCATAACCCCCTCACTTCAGCTCCACCCCATTTCCTCTCTCTCCTCCTCCCTTTCTAATGTGCGCCTATAAATTAAAAACACAACAACAGGACTCTTATGCAACCTACAACTTTCAACACACCACAACTTCTCTCTCCCCCTCTGTTCTTCCCTAAATCTATTAGTATTTCCTTTGTTGTTACAGTGTAGATTTCTTTGTACCATTACAATAGTGAAAACACAGAAAAAAAAGGAAGGATTAAAAGACCTGTCTTTTTACCCTTTACATTCCCTTGCCATCTGCTAATGTTTTCTCATCTTCATAATCAGAACTGTATCTGTATTTGTATCGTATCAGAAGGTCATCAAAGAGTCCTCCTTTAAAAACCAAGAGATCCTGTAATTCAGGGGAGGAAGAAGAAGAAGAAAAGGTTGAAACTTGAGCTCAAAGACCCAACTTTTTAATATATTTCTTTTAATGGGTCTGCTAATTCTCTTGCTGCTAACCTGCGCCGCCCTTCCATTGGCTTCATCAGATCCAAACGACGAGGCGTGTTTGACTCACTTGAGCCAAACTCTGAGTGACCCATTAAAGAACCTGCGGAACTGGACCAAATCCACCTTCGCTAACCCTTGTAGCGGCTTCACTTCTTATCTGCCCGGTGCCACTTGTAACAATGGCCGAATCTACAAGCTTTCCCTTCCCAACCTCTCCCTCCAGGGCTCCATCTCCCCTTTCCTTTCCAACTGTACCAATCTCCAGTCCCTCGACTTGTCTTCCAATTCCATCTCAGGACCCATCCCGCAAGACCTACAATATCTAGTCAACCTGGCAGTGCTGAATCTCTCCGCGAATCGCCTCGAAGGAGAGATCCCACCACAGATTACGTTCTGTGCTTATTTAAACGTCATCGATCTTCATGACAACTTGCTCACTGGTCAGATTCCACAACAGTTAGGCCTTCTAGCACGTTTGTCTGCTTTCGATGTTTCTTACAACGAGCTGTCGGGGCCAATACCAGCCTCTTTAGGGAACAGAAGCGGGACTCTGCCAAAGTTCAATGCCACTTCTTTTCAAGGAAATAAGGATCTTTACGGATACCCTTTGCCGCCAATGAAAAGCAAAGGATTGTCTGTTTTAGCCATTGTTGGAATCGGATTGGGAAGTGGACTTGCTAGTCTGGTGCTTAGTTTCACCGGAGTTTGTATTTGGTTGAGGATTACTGAGGAAAAAATGGCTGCCGAAGAAGGCAAGGTTAGTCAACTTATGCCCGATTACTGAGTTCCAGGTATGTGTTATTTAGATTTGGGCAGCTTAGTCATTTTGTGGGTTTTAAATATTTATCAACAACAATGTATAAAGCAATTCAAACATGATCGTTTCCAGTGAAATAGTGCAGTTTTTAGTATTTAATCTTCTTCTTTGTGCTTAGCTTTTTCCAGTGTTCATTGTATTGATAAAGATGAATAACTTACTGCATACACTTTTGAGTCTTCATTTTTAGTTTTTGTTTAAGTCTGCATAAATTTGCAGAATCAGTGGGGTGATGAATGAGAGAACTGCGCCCTGGAATTTTGTCTGCTGGTGGCAATGGCTTGAGCCAACAAAATTAGAGATTAAAATAAGAAAAATACAAGTGGTGGGGGCTGTGGCAGTGGGGGACTGGGGGCAGGGCTCCTTGTAAAATCCTTGCATTTATTAAAAAATGCACTTCAACCTACTTGGGGTATTTCTTGTGCCTTGCTAGTGTGAGCTGGTGGGAGACCAGCATCTTCACATCACATGCTCCTCTCTATATCTTCTAATTTCTAATATTATAATTAATGCTTGATAAAAAAATATTTTAATTAATCATACTTTTCAAAATTATAATCTACATGTTGAAAGTAGTTGATCAAGTTATTACTATTAAACTAAAAAACTTAAAATGATCTGATTAAATGTCAATAGTCTTTAAAGTAGACAGTTAAAAGTTTTTGTCGACACCTTCAATTTTTTCTCTAAATTATGAGTTCAATATGTATTAAGACCAATTTTTTTCTCTAAATATAAATTATTAAACAAATGATCCAATTAGATAATAATAATAAAACTTTTTATAAACTTTAAATGTCGTTAAAAGGACAATTATTTTGTGTACCGGTAGTTTTTGACAAATATTTTTGTAGAAAATTAATTGTTACCATTGTACTCGATAATAATCCTCGCAATTTTTATAAAAAATAATCCTCCTCGCAAGTTGCTAGTATAGTATAGTGATCTATCTATCTTGTGAATCAATATATTTTTTAAAAGATGGAATTAACAACATAAAATATATTATATAAAATAACTTCAATACTAAATGAATTATTTTTAAAAAAATATTCTCCAAACAACAAATGTATCAAATTGTTAAACCTTCACTTTAGGATAGAATTTGTTTAAGTTCGTCAAAGACAAATTTGTCTTCTTTATTAAGTATTAACAATGAACATGTTATAGGCATATAGCTTCTTCTTTTTTTAATATTTCATATTAAATATTTGAAGCTATGCATAATTTGATGTGCCTATCCTTATTACCTCAAACTTGACTTTTCTCAATTCAAAATAGGTTCATTGAAGGTTGAGGGGTTTAAAATTTGTAGTTTATGAAATTGAATTCATGTTTAAAAGCAAATTTGTTTCTTTAGCTAGATAATATCATAATATATAAATTTATACAGTGGTGTGTTTGTCCATCAATATATAATTCTAATTTTCTTGAGCAAGTATATTTTGCCGGTTGGCCAAGCTGCTGATCATTGTTCCCTTATATTACTTTAAATCATGGGTTCTAGACCCATTAGGAGCATCCTTTTGTCATGCATGAGAAGATACGAGGTCATTAATCCCACATCAGAAAGGAAAATAGAGGTCTTAGGATGTAAATACGGTAGCGTTGCACATCCTATCAAACATGTTTTTTTGGAAAGAGAGTAATGGTCCCATAACACCTTACTCCCTAAAGCCCCCTCCCCTCCTCTAAATAAAATTAAGATTAAAATTAATTTTTTTTTAAAAAAAAATCAAACTTTACTGCTCAAATTTAGAGGAGTGAACAACAATAGAAGCCCCAAGATAATACTAATAACTTCATTGATTTAATTAAATTAGAGTCCTTAAATTGCGCCATAAACAGAAAAGCAACGCAAATAAATCGGAAAAAAAAGGAAAACCATATCCCAACAAAATTGAGGAATAAAATGGGAAAAGAAGGCCAGAGCATTGCCAAAGCCGAATTAGACAAAGGATCTAACCACATTATTATGTTTTTACTTCTGTCCTTTTTAAGGTTCTCTAAACAAAGCCTCCATGATATGCATTAGTATTTTCTATCGTGTAATTATCTTCTTACATGTAGATGATGAGGTTTAGCTTCGAACCCTAAAGTAAAGTTAGGGGGTCGTCGGAGAATGAATGGACGGCTGTGATCGAAGAAACCAAAAGGCGATGGTGGTAAAAATTAGCTTTGCTTGGTTTCATTAATGAGTGTTCCGAGAATGGCATGCGTATCCTATCATCATGGCCCTGGACCCCATATGTTTCATTTCTTTATGTTGCTTGCTGCCTTACAACAAATAAATTCTAAAAACCTTAAATTTGTATATTAATTCAATCTCAGCCATTGCTTCTTCAGTTGGGTTTCGGTTTCAATGCCATTCACGCACTCAATAGTTCTCGTTCATGTATTCCAGATCTTGAATTTATGAATTAACTGATCCTAAACGACATTTGTAAGTAAACCCCTACATTCCGTGCTTTACATTTTAAAACAATCAATATCAAGTTGAAATAATAAAACTTGTTTAAACCATAACTTCACCACTTTTATCAATCACTAAATTTATTTAGTTCATTTCCATTGGACATGAAGTATATATTGTCACATGGTCATTATCCTCTTCCCAAAAGACATATCTGATAAAATATGTAACGTCATCGTTTATATATTCTAAAATTTCTCTTTTTCTTTCCAATGTAAAATCATTGTCCTCACTTTTTTTTAAACGTGACAATATACTATTTTGGATCACGTTTTATTGTGATGCATTAATTTCAAGTAGTCAATATCGCACTGCGGAAGTAACGAGAATTGGTAGAAATAGGCAGTTTTTTTTTAAATATTTAATATATGATTCATCGTTTAACAAAACTAAGATAATTAAGAGAAACGAATTTTTAAACTTAAACCGTTAAAATAAAAATAATTTAACTCCTTTTTTTCAACCTTATTCATTCACAAGTTGATGTGTTTTGTTCCCACCGGTTTAATCAGAATTGAGTAAAACAAATCGACGTGATTAGTATAGATCAAAATTTCCTGCAATGTAAAATAGAACGTTTGAATTTGATGTTCCAATTTTCTATTAAAACAATGCACACCGACTGATATTACCGGAACCGAATCAACATATAGAAAGTTCATGTACGTTTGGTCCAACACCAGCCCAACCCATCATTTCTTTGGACATGTTGAGGAATTTTATTTGTAAGCCCAGTTTCCACTCCGGGCCGGATCTTCATCAATTAAGCAGGTTGATCCAGATTCCATAACCCGAAAAAACAAGGAAAAGTTAAAGGAATTAACATATCAAAGTTTTGATTTTTACCAATACTATTGATACTGATTTCAAATTGAAACTATTCTTTGAAAATAACAATAGTTAGTTGTTTCCCAGCAAGAGAATAGTTAGTTTACAAATGACTTAAGTCCAAAGTGCTTGATTTTTTTTGAAAGATGAATTGTATTTCATTAGCCATAAATGACATCATCGATTACAAGGTTAACAATATAATCTGATACATTATACGAAAAAGTAAAAGGTTCATTACAATTTATGCCCCAATGTGCAAGTGCGTGCGCAACTCTATTTGCTTCTCGGCCTATATGTGTGGCCTTGTAGTTGTTACGTTCGGTCAGAATGGCGTACACTTCGGGCAAGTGTGTTGCGGTTATCGACCTATCAAGTGATATGACGTTCAACTTGTTAACCACTGCCATGGAGTCTCCTTCAATGCAGGCGCTTGACCAATTGTTCTCTACGACCATTTTGAGGCCCAAGTTGTAAGCTCATGCCTCGGCTGTTTCGACAGTGTGCACCCATTGGAGCTTTTGGGCTATCGCGTCAAGGACCAAACCGTGAGAGTTACGAGCCACTATTCCAATCGAGGCTCCCCCGAGCTGGCCATGACCGCTGCATCAACATTTACCTTAATGGTACCCTTGGGGGAACATGACCATCTCTTAGCTCTGCAAGGGACTAGGTTACTTTTGGGCTCGAGTGCGGCTTTGTAATCCGAGGCTAACAAATGCACATAATCAACCACAACTCGAACTAGTAGGGTCTTGTTCTCGTGGGCAAGCTTGTTTCTCCAGTTCCATAGGTTCCAAATGAGAACGATGAGAAGTGTGGACTTTTCCTTGTCAAAGAGCTTGAGTGTTTCCTCCAGCCAGGCCTTTTAACTCGAGAACGGACCATTTTGTAAATATGTCGATAGCGCACAAAGATCGAATGCTTCTTTAGGGATGGGTAGTCCTGGAAGGCATGAAGGCAAGATTCAAGGCCGCTGTTACACATTTTGCAGATATATAGGCCAAGACCAACGACTGTAAGCATGTGGCCCGTAGGAAGAGTATCATGACATAGTCTCCACCTGAATAGTCAAATTTTGGGCAAGGTGGGGGCGGGGGAGGGGGTTTTGCCATTGCCTTCTAAATTGAAGAGGAGTCTCTTACCTCTTACTTTTGGAGAAAAAGCCAATTGTAGCCTGATCGGGTGATATAGCTGGCGGACGAGTGGTGTCCCCAAACTAGCAAATAACCCGAGTGGGGTGCTATAAGGCACCGGTTGATTGAGTGAGCACCTTCCTCTGAGAACACTTGATTAAGCTTGACAACATTCTAAGTAACAACATTGCGCACCATAAACTCACCACACTGAATCGGGTTGAGATCGTTGTCCAACTGCCTTCATTCTATCGAGATAGGTTTGGTACCTCCCTCATTTATCTTTAAAATTTTGAACTTGATTGTTAGTCCCAAGTATCCAATAGAAGCCTTCCTTGATTGCTTCTTTTGCCTTGAAGATGTTGCTCCATACAAAAGAGTTTTTTCCCCTTGTTTTGCTTCAAGCACATCCCCATTGGGGAAATATTTTGCGAAGAGCACCTTGAAACATAATGAATCTTTGTTGCATACCAATCTCCAAACTTTCTTGGCCAGCAGTGCAAGGTTGAATTTCTTGAGATCCCGAAATCCTAGTCCCCCAACTCTTTTTGGTTTGCAAAGGTTTTTCCACGCCACATGTGACCATCCCCCCTCATTGTTCTTCCCACCAGAAATTCCTTGTTGTAGACACCATGGGGTCAATAATGCGGTCCGGGAGTAGAAAGTAACTCATAGCATAGGCGGGTATGGCTTGTGCCACTGATTTGATGAATACCTCTCAGCCAGCTAAGGAAAGTAAATTCTTGGTCCAGTTGCACATCCCATAGTCCACTTTTTCATCCAAGAACCCAAAGGCCTCCACCTTGCTTTTTCCCACGATTAGAGGGAGGCCAAGATATTATCCAATGACCGCATCTTTCTTCATGCTCAAAAATAGATTTGATTTCAGTTTTGCTTTGGGCGTTCATGCCATTGCTGAAATAGATGAAGGATTTCTTAACATTGACATTTTGCCATAAAGATGCTTCATAAACCGTGAGCACATGCTTAAGTCTCATAGCTTCCTTCTTCGAGTTCTTAATAAACAAGAGGTAGTCATCGGCATACAAGAGGTAGTTAACCCTTGGTCCGTTTTGGCTTGCACGGACACCTCTAATTCGCCTCTCCATTTGTTCCTTAAGTAGTAAAGCCGAGAGCACCTGTGTGCAAAAAAAAGAAAAGGTAGGGGAGAGGGGTCCATTTGCCTTAGTCTTCTATTGCAATTTAAATTATGTTGAGTCTTTAAACGTTTTCGTTTCGTTAGTGTAATAATTATGCAATGATACGCTGCGTTTTGTATGAGATAAGATTAGGGAAAGTTTTCCTTTGTCTATCTTATCCCTTTTTCTCTATCAAATACAATTCTCTCTTTATCTTGTCTGTCTTCTGTTCTGATTATTGAAGAAATTTTGGGGTTAGTTTATTTGAGCAGCATCAAAGACAGTTGTTCTGGCAATGGTAGACGGGGTCCAAACGCGTTCGCAATAGGAACAAGAAAAAATGCAATCCGATTTCAAAGAGCTAGAAAAACGACTAGAGGATAAAATTGAGAAATCTCTGGCTGATAAGGTTCATGATATTTGTTTTGAAGTCAGTGGCGTCCGCCAAGAAATGAGGGTGGTCAAAGCTTTGCTCGAGAACTTGTTGGGTAAATCTGGTTCTAAGAAAGGGGTTTTAGGTGCTTCTCTATCTGGTGGGTTGAAGTTGGAGTTACCTGATCGCGTTCAAGGTGATGGACAACATGATGATGATGCGATTATTGTGGGTGAGTCTAATTCGCATTCGTACAAGCTTAGAACAATTTTTCTCAGCTAAAGCAGTTCCTGAAAATGTTAAGGTAAAGTTGGTGATGCTTCATTTGGAGGGTGATGCTCTATAATGGCACCACTTTGTTGTGCGAAATAATGGTGGAATCAACCAACTGAGTAGGATCGTTTCGCTCCTGAAGGATTAGTTGATCCTATGGGTGAGCTGGTGGGCCTTCGACAAAATGCATCGGTTGAGCAATATTACGCTGAATTTGTGAGTCTTCTTAACCAAATTCAACTTTCTGATGAATATGCCATTAGTATTTTTATTCAGAATTTAAAATGGGAAATCAGTCAGTATATTCGAGTGTTTCAACCGAAAGACTTGCTTGATGTATTTCGGTTGGCTCTACATTTTGAACGGATTGTGTTTCAATTGCCAAGGAAGGAGTACATTAATTTGGTTAGATCTCAGTCTGTCAGTTTACCTTTCTCTTCAAATGTACCTATAACTTTCAGTAAGATGGGGTCTTCTTCTACTACGGTTAGGAATGTGGTGGGATCAGTAACTCCTTTTTTTAGCTCGAGAGGTGGATCTTCGTTTAGCAGCAAAGTGCCATCTCTAAAGAGGGGAGTTCCAGCCACAAGTAATGGACCTGGTAAATTGTCTTCAACTGATATCGAGGAAAAGAGACGTAAAGGGTTATGTTATTGGTGTCCTGCTAAATATACTCCATGCCACAAGTGTACTCGTTCCCAGTTTGAAGAGTGTAACAATCGATCGAATATATCCAAGAGGGGGTGAATTGGATTTTTAAAGATTGGTGGACACTATTTGCAAAGAAGGACAATGCAAAGGGATTTAGAGTGGTTCAACTCCCCCAATGGAGTCTACATCCACTATCTTAGTGACCACACTAAGGATTTTCCACAAATCCACTAATTTGTCTTTCTTTTAGGATAAGGAGTAACCTTATACAATTCAATAGACTTATACCCCAAAGTCTATTGAATCCTTTCCCAAATTTTAGTACAAAGAAGCAAACTAGAAAATCCTCACAAGATAGGTGTTTGCACAATGTAAGCACTCTCACACACCCAAAGAAACACTAGGAAATAAATTACAATGAAGAACAACACTAGTGTTTACAAGAAAGATGGAAATTTGAGCACAATTTGAGTTGTTGATGACTTGAATGTTTGGATAGGCTTTCTTATATTACTGAGATGCTTTGACCTTGATTTTATATCTTCTCTATCAATACTAGCTGTTTGGAGCCGTTTGGGATGTCATAAAACCTTTTTTCATAAAAATATGACCGTTGAAACCAGTGGATCGATCCCATAAACCAGTGGATCGATCATTTTGCACTAGAAGGCTGAAAGTGAAAAAATACACTGAAACTGTCAACCAAGAGATCAATCCCTTTATTTAGGGGATCAATCCTTTTTTCCTTGAAGTCTGGAAAATAGAATTTTTAGTGCAAAACGGATCATACTTGTTTAGAAAAAGATCGGTTAAGATGGAAATCATTTGAAACATATTTTTCAAGTTTGTTTGGACTTTGAATTATTTTTGAAAGATTTAATATATTCGATTAAGTCCAAAGACATTTTTCCTTTAATTTGTTATATCAAAATATTATTTCAACACAGGTGTATCAGTTGTTGATGGAGGGTACTGAAGGTGAAGAGGAGCATGAGGAATTTGTGGATTTTGAAGAAAAACTGGATCCTAATGCATTTGAAGGTCTTGGACATGAAATTCCTTTGCTCTCTCTACAAGCCAAGTAGGGATCAACAAGTTGTGAAACGATGAAGGTTCTGGTGACTATTAATAAGCAGAATTGGGTGGCTTTAATTGACTCAGGTAGCACCCATAATTTCCTCAGCTTATGAGTGGTTAAGGCCAATGGATTATTAGTTGAAAAGATGCAACAACTAAGGGTCACTATTGTGGATGGGGGATTCATTCAAACTCAAGGAGTATATAAAGAAGTTCAATGGGAGTCACAAGGTCAAATTTTTTTACTGATTTTTTAGTTCTGCCTCTAAAAGGTCGTGACATGGTGTTGGGGGTTTAGTGGTTAGCTTTATTGTGATCAATTAACTGGAATTTTTCTGCTTTGACCATGGCTTTTGTGTATGATGGTCAGAATGTTAGTTGGAAGGGTATTTCACCTGGTCATTCTCAAGTTCTAGAGAACAATAAAGGATCCAGAATTTTTAAAGGTTCTAGAGTATCTCCTGGCATCTCTCTGTTGACTATGAAGACACAAGTAGAAATTCAATTGAAGGGTAAAATTTTACATGATGATTTGCAACAGCTATTGGATGAGTTTTCCAAGAACCAAAGGGGTTGTCACCTTGCAGGGGGCACGAGCACAGAATTGTCCTACAAAATGAGCAAGTTGTGGTGAAACTTAGACCCCACAGATATCCTACTGTGCAGAAAAATGAGATTGAAAGGTTGATTCATGAAATGTTGCAAGCAGGGATCATCCGGGACAGTGTTAGCTCTTTTGCATCTCCCATTGTCATGGTCAAGAAAAAAGATGGGTCGTGAAGGCTTTGTGTTGATTATAGGCAGTTAAACTAATTGACTCTGAAAGATAAATTTCCAATTCTTGTAATTGAAGAGCTCCTGGATGAGTTGGGAACTGCGAGGGTTTTCTCTAAATTAGATATGTGATCTGGTTATCATCAGATCCGAATATGGGAGTCAGATGTGCATAAAACAACATTTTGAACACATGAGGGCCATTACGAGTTTTGAGTAATACCTTTCGGCCTCACCAACGCGCCAGCTACATTCCAAGGTTTAATGAATCATGTCTTCAAGAAATTATTGAGGAAAACAGTGTTGGTATTTTTTGACGATCTATTAGTATATTCTGAAACATGGGAGGATTATTTGGTGCACTTGAGAGAAGTGTTGGAACTGCTCAAGAAACGCACATTGTTTGCTAAGAGGACCAAATGAACATTTGGAGCATTCGAAATAGATTACTTAGGGTATATCATTTCGGGAGGGTGCATCTCGATGGACAAGGAAAAAGTCAGATGCATTGTGGACTGGCTTAACCCAACCAATATTAAAGAACTAAGGGCACTTTTAGGGTTATCTGGCTATTATAGGAGGTTCATAAAAGGGTGTGTAGGTCTTGCTAAGCCACTCACTAATTTATTAAAGAAGAATGCTTGGGGATGGACTATTAAGGCTAAAAATGCTATGACAAACTTAAATACCGTTGTGGTAACAACCCCTATTTTGGATTTACAGATTTTTAAAAAGAATTTACCATTGAAACTGATGCTTCAAATATGGGAGTCGAGGCTGTCCATGTGTAGAATGGTAGACCTTTAGCGTATTTCAGCAAAGGATTGGGAGTGAAACATCAACCACTCTCCATTTATGAGAAGGAGATGTTGGCAGTGTTGCTCACTGTTAAAAAGTGGACTCCATATTTGGTGGGAAGACATTTTAGGATAAGGACAGATCACTAGAGCTTAAAGTTCTTGTCAGGTAATCAGGCCACTACTCCAGCTCAACAAACATGGGTTACAAGGATGATGGGTTTTGATTACGAGGTTTGCTATTGAAAAGGGGCGAGTAACATAGTAGCTGATGCATTATCAAGGAATCCAAATTTTTCCAAGGGGGAATTGATGGCTATAAATTGCTTCACTTCTGATTGGCTAGCTAAGATAAGGGCTACTTTGACTATTGACCCTAAGTTGAAAAAGATTATTGAAGAGATAGAAAAGGATCCAGCTTCACATTCGAAGTATGTTTGGGATGGCACTTACTTGAAGATGAAAGGAAAACTAGTTGTGGGTGATGATATGGAGCTAAAAAGGCATATGATCGAAATGTTTTATAGCAATCCACTTGGAGGCCATTCAGGAATACCACTAGTAAAAGAATCACAAGATGTTTGTATTGGAAGAGTTTAAGGAAGAATCACAAATATGATAACCAACTGAAACTGGGTCTGTTACAACCATTGGTTGTTCCCGAGAAAGCATGGTCTTCCATCAGCATGGACTTCATCGAAGGCTTGCCTGTTTCGAGAGCTAAGGATACTATTTTCGTGGTAGTCGACAGGTTCACTAAATACGCTCATTTTATGACACTTTCTCGTCCCTTCACAGCTATTGATGTTGCACAAGTGTTTCTCGATAATATTTTCAAGCTACATGGGCTGCCCGATTGTATAATTTGTGATAGGGATAAAATATTTATGAGCACCTTTTGGAAAGAGCTTTTTTCTAAAATGGGAGTAGCTATCACCTCCTCGACAGCCTATCACCCCGAGATGAATGGACAAACGAAAGTAGTAAATAGGTGTTTGGAGACCTATTTGCATTGTATGTCAGGGGAAAAACCTTGAGATTGGAGTCGTTGGTTACCATTGGCCGAATGGTGGAACAACACCTCGTATCACTCATCCATCAAATCCACTCCCGATCAAGCGTTGCATGGACACGAACCTGCTATTCATCTACCTTATTTGGCTGGTAAGTCCTTGTTAGCAACAGTAGATAGAAGTCTGCATGCGAGGGAGGCAACATCAAAAATGTAGAAATTTTATTTGAAGAGGGCTAGTGAAAGAATGAAGAAGCTAGCTAATAAAAAGAGAAGTGATAGGGAGTTTGCTGTAGGAGAGTGGGTTTATTTAAAATTCAACCTTACCGACAACAATTGGTTAAGACTCAAAAATGTCCAAAGCTTTCCCTTAAATGGTTTGGTCCTTTTATTATACTTGAGAAGATTGGGAAGGTTGCCTACAAACTACAACTACCTCCGGGATCGAAGGTACAACCCACATTTCATGTATCTCAACTTAAGAAGCACATCAGATCTGCCCCAGCTGCATCTGACCTGCCTATTTTGGGAACCGATGACACTATAGTCAAGGAACCTCTGAAAATTCTGGACAAGGGAATGGTAAAGAAGGGAAACAGAGTTGTCACTAAGGTTTTAGTCGAGTAGACGAACTCATTTCGGGAGGATTCCACTTAGGAAGTTTTGCACAAGCGACAAATGGATTTTCCCCAGTTTCATCCTTGAGGACAATGATGTTCTTTTCGTGCAAGGAGTATTGTTGCAATATAAATTATGTTGAGTCTTTAAACATTGTCGTTTTGTTAGTTTAATAATGCACATGATACGCTGCGTTTTGTATGAGATAAGATTAGGGTGATTCCTGAATCAGGGAATGTCTGATTTTTGGGAAAGCTTTCATATGTCTGTTTTATCCCTTTTTCTCTATCAAATACAATTCTCTCTTTATCTTGTCTATCTTCTGTTCTAGTTATTGAAGAAATTTCTGGGTTAGTTTATTTGAGCAGCATCATCCTCTAGATATCTTGAAAGAATCTGAAATGACACCGTTAATATTAAAATAATAAGAAACAATTGACACACATGTCATCACAATGTCAATCCATTTCGAGGCAAAACCCATTTTGGTCATAACGTCAGTAAGAAAATGCCACTCTAGTCTGTCATAAGCTTTTTCCATATCAAGTTTAATCGTTGTCCCTTTGTTTGACCCAATTTTTGCACCCTTTAGATAATGAAAAAGCTCATGAGCCACAATAACATTATCAGATATAAGTCTAGCCGCAACAAAAACACTTTGGTTCTCGGTAATACAAAAAGACATCATAGATTTAAATCTATTCATGAGAACTTTAGAGCAAGTTTTATAGACCATATTACAAAGACTAATCGGTCTAAAGTGTTTCAGGAGGGTCGGGTTGCCAAGTTTAGGGATAAAAACAATGACAGTTTGATTAACATCACCCATGTTAACTCTACCTGACAAAAGGTCAAGGCAAAGATTAATGAAATCAAGACTAATAATGGACCAGAACTTGCAGAGGAAAGACGCAGGTAAGCCGTCCATACCTAGGGCTTTGTTTGGGTGAATTTGAAAGAAGGCTTTTTTTACATCCTCCACAGCGAATTTCATGCAAAGCTTGTCGTTCATCTCTGGTGTTATGCAAGTCTCCACGGCTTGAAGGATCATGCTAGAGGTTGAGCCATTATCGAATTGGAAGAGCTTGGAAAAGAAGTTTTTTGTCACCCCAAAAATATTTTCCACTCCTTCTACCCAATCCCTTACATTATTCTCGATGCCCTTAATTAAGTTAATCTTTCTTTGGTTGCTTGCCCTGGCATGGAAGAAGCTCGTGTTTCGGTCCCTTTCTTTAAGCCATTTAACCTGGGACATTTGCTTTCAAACATTTCAACTCATTTTTTGAGTTCTTAAGGTCTTCCACTCTTGCCTCAATAATGCTTTGCTCGAGAAGGTGCTTAATTCTTGTTTGGAGCCATTTCTTGCACCGCATGACATTTCTTCTTCTATTCAGCTGCCATTCATGAAGGCTTTCGTTGACGTTCTTTAGATTCCCTAAAGTGTCTACCCCAGGGGTTGATCCATGTGCTATTGACAATGTTCGAGCACTCTTCCTCATTTTCCCAACACGAATTGAATTTGGACTAATCCACATGTGTACCCTCCTTTTGCATGCCCTATATGTTTGCGAGAAAGAAACAATGGTCAAAGTCTTTTGTGTACTCCGTGATAATCTCGGATCGACCAAACAAATGCAACCAAGGGATTGTGTTCACAAACCTATCAATCCTTTGTTTTACATGATTTCCCATATCATTTCCTCGGTGCCAAGTGAACCAACCTTTATGGGGTTTCATATCCCAAAGACCATTTCTCTCGAGTACTTCTCAAAAGGCTTCCATCTCAACTCTAGGCTGCCTTCTTCCTCCCGCCCTCTCATTCAAGCACAACATATCATTAAGGTCCACTCTAAAAGCCAAGGTAATTGTGATTCCCTTTTGAGTCTATCAAGAAGCTCCCAAATCATTATACTTTCTTGGGCGATTAGTAGACCCATACATTTTAGTGAACCAGAACTTAGAGGCACCATGAGAGATTATCACATCAGTGTGAGACTTCGAGAATGAGAGTAGATCCGCTTGCAAACTGTCTTTCCAAAGTAAAATCTAGCAAACACAATTGTCACCCATTTCAACGTCAAAACAACCACTCATGTTCAATCTTCTACGAATAGTGTCCACTTTATTCTTGAAAATCCAAGTTTCACTAACAAAGATTAAATCAGGATCATTCAAGGTCACAAACCTTAATAAATCTTAAATTGTTTTGGGGTTTCCCAAGCCCCAGCAGTTCTAGCATAAGGTTTTTATTGCTCTCGGTGGGGCTGGGAACCAACCTCCACTGATATAGGTGTCTTGAGAGGGGACACCACCTCTTTACCAATTTCCACTTCATCCGAGGGTGGGCAAGGCATAGACTTTGCCTTAGTTTTATTCGAGCTGCTTTCTTCCATTTTCGCCTTCAACGATCGCTTAGTACTTTTAAGCTTAGGTGTCGGGGTGGTGAGATGTCTTGGCCGGTCTGAGGAAACAACCAAGATATTCTCATTGATCTTTATTGCAACCTTGTCTATCTCTTTCACATTCTCCCCTAAAGCTCCACTAATCTCATTTTCCCCGGTTGCTTCCCTAATAGCTTTGCCTTTCAATTTCTCACCCGACTTTAAGGCTTCACCCTTTGATACATACACAATCCCTTGTCGAGTCTTTCTTCTAGTGAAGTCGTTTGATTTGGGCAATTCCACCCTAAGCCAATCTTCGAATTGGAAAAAGGGGAGGGGTCCCCTTCGAGAGATCCGGGCATAGATGGTGTTCATGGCCAATGATGCCACAATAGAAACAAAACTTTGGTAGCCTCTCATACTTTGCCAAGCAAATTTGGGGATGACCCGTTTTTATTTTCCTCCCTATGACCGTACATATCTTGATGGGTTTGCTACAATCTAATTCAACCTTAATCCTTAGGTACTTATCGGTGCAACCTTCCTCATCCCGAAGATCCGTGGTAATGCATTTTCCAAACTTATTACTCATAACTTCCCCAACCCTACTATTCATGAATCCCAAAGGAACATCATAGAAATGAATCCATATCAGAAAGGGGTTGAAATCATACTCCTTTGGGCTTAGTAGCCTATCAATCTGCTTGATGGCAAGAAGCTCACCATCGAAGGTCCAAGGACATCTCATGAGGATAAAGTCCTTGTCTTCAATCTTATTGAATTTAAAAATGAACATATTTGGTTCGAGGGATGTGGCTTCCTCGAGTAGGTGTTCCTTCCAAATCGAGAAGTAAACTCTAATAAGTTTTGGGCCATCTATAATACGTGGTAAGACAAGCTTTCTCACAACCCATTTCTCCTCACCTTCTACTGGCTCTTTCCCCAACTCTTCGATCTCATCTGTTATATGAAGCTCATCTTCTGTGAATTGGAAACCTTCCATTTGCTTAACAAGGTTATTGGGTGATTCTTCCATGAGTGATTACTCGGGTATAAGACAGCCAAAAGGAGAGGGAGAAGCTCAAATATGAAAAGGATTTCAACAACACAAGGGTCACAAAAGAAAGGATAAACCCATAAAATGTCTTTCTCTTTCTTGTTCAGTCTCTAATCCAGAGGGGACAAATGAAACTTTTCATTAATGGCCCACAACTTTTTACTTTTTTAAAAACAGCATGCATTACCCAATTTGGCAAAACTGTCATCCACTAGCGGTTTGGGCCAGAATCCCAGCTGCCCGATTCAGCAAAGTTCACGCTAGCCCTACAACCTAGGATAAATCGAGCAACAGAAAGATTGTACCTCGATGGGGGTTCTCAGGATGATACATTAGGGCACGAAACACTGCCGTACCTGCCTGTTATGTGAGCCGTGCTTGACCAAGGGCGGGAAAGTAAATTTTTGGAAGGACCACCTCCCTACGTGGTCTTATTCCTTCTTGGTTCACCGGATAAAATAAGCCAACCAATGAAAAAACATATCACCACCGTGCTGTCATTTTAAGCCACAATATTCTATCAAAGGGTCAACATCTCAGATACCAAGCCGCCCACCTCGCACCTCTTGGGGCCTAGGACCCCTCCCGATGGGGTTTGGGGGCGCGGATCACTACCCCTTAAAGAGCTAAAAAAACTTAACCGAACTGCTCCCTGTGAACATTGCTTTGTCTGAAATTAGGATACTTTTCCCTAGCATCTTGTTGAAGGAAACCCCAAGGCCGTCGTGCTGCCCTTGGTGTGTGGGGCTGTCGCACTATGAGGACATCCATCTGCACAGTGTAGCCCCCCATCGGGACCCTTAAAGAGCTTAAAAAACACAATCAATCTACCTTCAATAGACATTGTCGTGTCTAAAATAGGGACATTTTTTCCCAACCAAGCAAAACAAGCCATAATCCATGCACTTTTCCATTCTCTTGCCGATCTTCCAAGGCCCTCCCTCGAACATGATCTTGCAAAAAAGAAGAGAATAGAGTACTTACCCAACACCGAAAAGTTTCGCCATGGTTTACACCTCATTCCAACCCTGATGGTGTAATACCCTAATTTTACCCGAGTATGGGCATATATATTATATTTTTTCTATAAACAAAACCAAAATACAAATAAATAATAAAACCCAATATTAAATAAATAAAATATTCCAAAAATCCTAAAATTTATTATAAAGTGTCCATTTACATAAAATATTCCCTCAAAAGCCCATAAAAATAAAACTAGACCCAATTTACATGAGTTTCTCGCCCAAATATACCTAAAATCAGGCAAAAGGCCCAAAAGAAATATATTTGTGTTTCTTTAGCCCGCCAAAAAGGCCATGTGGCAGTCATCCATTTGTCTGTTCAAGTATTACGCGAATTGACTCTCTCTGACGTCATCTTCGTTACCCTATAAAATCAAGAGAGAGAGAAAGAGAGTGTGTGTGTGTTAGGAATTAATGATCAATGAAGAATAACAATAATTAAGGTAATAATTAAAGAGAGAGAATGGCTTACCTCGGGAGTTGAAGGGACGATCGAAAGATGCATACCTGATCGGAGAAGACAATGCCGAAATCTGAAGAGACCACCAAGACTACAAATTGTCGTTGGAGTCTGAAATTGAGCCGTCGTTTCATGGCCGAAAAGGTATATCCTCCATCGTTTTTCATTTCTTGCAAAGATCAAAAGTCAAAAACATTAGATTAAGGAAAATATGTAAAAAATAGAAATGAAGTAACGGAGGAGATCAGAGACTCATCTTTGTGGTGGTCGTTGTTAGGACAAAGGTGGAGTTGAAGAGGGTTTGGTTCGGGTATAGTAGATCTAAGTGGGGAAGTTGGGAATCCTAATGGATTAGGGTTAGATTTAGGGTTTGAAAATTGGATTTTGGGAGATTTTTTAAGTTTGAATGGTGGCAAAAAATTACCCTATGGTCAGAGTGAGGTTAGGGATGACCAGGGTTCATAGGTGGTGGCTAGCGAACGACCAAAGGCCACCGAAGGGTGGCAGTTGAGGATCTGGTCTACAACTTTCGATTGGAGAGAATAGAGAGTGAGAGGTGGGTAGAGAGAATAGAGAGGAAATTTAAACACACCTAAGTTGAAATAATTAATTTAGAAGCCACGTGTTCATTGTAATGAGATGTTAATCAATAGGGCTTTTTAGTAGAATATTTAATATTTCATTTGAATTTAGAACAAGAAATTACACATAAGTAGTTAAATTAAAGTTTAATTAGGGAATAGATAGGTTTAATTAATTAGAATCATTAAATGAATATGAATATTGTTAAATTAGGGTTTAATATGGATAGTACCCAAGCAATTGGGTGTTATCACATAAACACCCTAAGTCTAAAAATATTCATAGTTTCTTAATCAATTCAATTAATTAGATCTTTATTAAGTTAGAACTTAAAATTGACAAGGAAATAAATGGACATGCATTGAAAACCTTTTGTGTTGGAATAAATTTTTAAATATGAATTGAAGTATCCAAAAGTAACTGGATGTTTCCAAACTCATATAATGATTAAGGATTAACTTAAATTTAAATTATTGTTTGAAATGCCAAAATACTACGTGAAATTAATAAGGTACCGATAACAGGCGTATGTGGGGGTGTTAATCCTTCCTCACACGTAACGACTCCCGAACCCAAATTTTAAAAAGAAATCTTTGGTTGTTTTTTTATGGTGTCTGTCTATCAAAGTGACCGGTGGCGGCTCCATGTTGGGTCACGCCGGTACACTTCATGCGCAGCGGAAAAATTATCCAGCGATTACCATTAGAGATCTATGTACGAGGAACGAATCGAGGAGAATAAGGGTAAAGAATTACCTATTTAAAATCTGGAATTCTGAATTTGGAGGAGATAGATATCCAATCACGATTCCACAATGTCGATTCCTAAGCCACAACGACAACACTTTGACCTCTTCGTAGTTCACCCAATTGAAACGAGCATATAAAACTCTCTAAACTATTTAGAGAATTTTTCCAAAAGCATTAATGATTGCTAGATCCATCATGTCTTTATATAGCCTTTGAAATCCTAATTCAACTCATATTAGGATTTCAATATATATATTAATATATATAATCCTAATTTAACTTTAATTAAGATTTCAAAAAATATATATTAAATATATATAATCCCAATTTAACTTAATTAGGATTTCAATATATATTAATATATATAATCTCAATTCAACTAATTAGGATTTTAATATATATATATATTAATATATATATATATATGATCTCAATTCATCTTTAATTAGGATTTCAATATATATATATTAATTTAAATCGAATTATATTATTTATATATATTAAAAGAGTCATAATTACAATAATTATTTTCTTTTAATATTTATCCAATAGTTAAATTATATATATATATATCAAATATATTAATTTAACTAAATTCGTGTACAACAAATTTGTATATATATAATTCGTTTAATATATGCTCATTTCAACCGTGAGTGTGACCCGTAGGTCCATACAACGTTAGTAGTAAATATTAGAATATTTCTAATATTACAAACAATGAGTGACATCTACCTATATGTCAGTCACCTACGTTACAAGAAATCATGATTCGACATAACTTTTTCGTGATTAACTCTTTTTCATGTATTACATCCTTTTGTCATTTGTATCTAGATTGGACATAAGTCGTGAAACAGTCGCACTTGTATAGTACATCTAATATTTCTTGATATCTTGAATAGACTATTATAAACGAATAACTATGATATCTCATATCAACTTATTCGAGCACGGCCATGCATTGCTAGTCTCACTCAGTCAAGTGGCCTACGATATTACTGCCATTATGTAGGAGGGACAAATCATGTCTTGATCAACCATATCCCACTACATGTGAAATATCCAATACCAGTCTTTATGGAGTAGTCAGTTACGACACATGTTTGACTGTATCAAAATATGTCACTCGCGATGTTGAAATAATGATGATCTCAAGTATGAGGATCATACATGTAGTTATCACTATGAGCAATGTTGTGACTGTCACATAATAATCCAAGAAACATGCTCATAGCGGGTCAGTCCAGTATGTCGTTCTCTAACACATACTTATGTATGGATTTTGACATCTCCATGTCAATGACAACACTTTGTCATCAATTAACTACATATTAGTCTTAATGCATTATTGTTGTTCATTCCCACAATAATACTCGACTAAAAACATTTAAGAATAATCATATTATTCTAAGGACTTTATTATAATTCAGTTTATTTATGCATGCAGAGTTACAACTGAAAATAATAATGGCAATGGCTCTTTATGAATTAACAAGGTAAAAACAAATGTCATTTACAATCATCTTATGATTGGTCTTTGGGCATACTCTAACACTCCAAAAATTTCTTTCAAGATTAAATAAAAGGAAAATAAATTTTATTGTTAATTAAGTGAAAAACTTGATTAAATAAATGAATTAAAATGACAAAAACTATAATTTTAAATAACTCATAGTCATGCTATTTTCCACACGTCGGTTGCTACAGACGGTGGAGGCGACACGGGGTTCTATGGCTATGGCTTGGCCTTCCTAACTTCACCAACATGGTACTACCCTCGCACATTTGACCGGAAAAGGGATGAGAAAAGATGGGAGTGAGAAAATTTCCTCAAAATTCTAGAGAGAAATTAAAGGATTTTCTCTCACTAGAATTCCCAAACCAAGCGCCATCCAAAGTGCTTGAATCATCAGGTGGAATAGGTATATATATATATCCATTTTTCCTTCAAAATTTGATTTTATTATTGTTCACATGTCTCTTTCTTGCTCAGGTTATAAAATTTGACATGCCTTCAAGTGCTTCAGGATATGAACTTCATATTGGACGCACTGGGAGAGCATTTAGAGCTGGTGCTTCTGTCTCTCTTGTGAGTTTGTTTGACCAAATTGTAAACATCTTTTATAAGGGCCACTATCTTAGTTAAATGCTTTTCATTATTGACACCATATTCTGCAGTACTCTTTTCACTATTTTCCACTCCTAGATTTGGAATGGGAACCGTTAACTTTTTTGGTGTTCTGTAAGTTACCTCAACTTTAATTAGAGAACCTTTATAGTTTTTTATCTATAGGCTAGGCGCAAACGATCTATGAGTCGTTATTTTTTTTTGAGCAGTACAGGACGGAGCCATATATAATAGAGGTATTTATAATTGATCCAATGGGTACTTAAAGGCCCAATAAATCTATAATACAAGTTAATAGAGTGGAAGAGATGATGAAACATAATAATACTATGGTGTGATATTGAACTTATCGGTACACTATGACCCGATTATGAACACACCTAATATATAGTGTGAGAGGAGCTACTGTCTTTTTCATAATCTTTGACATAATAACATTTTAATTTTTTTTAATTTAAATATTAGTTGAATAAAATATTTGCACCTCCCAAATTATAAATTCAAAGACTTAATAAACTTTTGTCTCTCTCAATATTTGACCTTAGCTATAATACCATCTGCAAACTAAACTTGTCCTTTACAGACAATGATGACATGGTATCGTCAAATCTTCCCTTAAATCTTGTGACAACTTGAAAAAATCTCCATGATTCTTGCCCTCAAAACCTTCCACGTTGTGCGGCTTGTCTAAAGTCGGTGCTACAGATGAGTCATTAATGAGATGTAAATTTTCACATCTACCATGTATTGTCTATATGTTTTGATAGCGTTTTCAAAAGGACCTGCTTGGAGGATTTTAGTTTCCTGCCATGTTCAACAAGACTGACATTTTCACCAAAATGCTCATGTTGCGAGTGGTTCGATCAATTTTGCATTCGAAATGCGGAGATGGAATGTCAGACTGGGGAAAGTTTAGGAAGAGACTTCCGGACAGGATTTGGTTCTTGGGGGGGGGGGGAGATTCCGAGAAATGCAAAATGTCGGTTATCGCCCTGGTGATTGTAGCTTTAATTAGTGCATGCTCCAATCCGTCATCTCCTTCTCAGGGGAGACAGATTCGTGCTCTGATAATCAAATTTGAACAATTCAAGTCAGTAATGCCTTGATTGTTATGTACACGAAATACCTTCAATGCTCGTAATGCACAGCATAGGTTTGGAACAGAGCTGCTTGCAAATTCTTTTCTAACACATGCTGGAACGAAATATTTCCCCCTACAAGTATAACCTTCGTCTCTGTTCTCTCAGCATTTGCTCATAAAAATGTATTTGATCATGTTATACAATTATAAATGTAACAATGATCAAAAACAGAGTCATTAGATTACAAAATTAATAGTAAATGAGAAACAAGAAACAGTAAAAAGTAAAGGCTAGACTGATACAACAAAATCAAGGCAAGAAATGCATGTTTGACAACCACTAAAATAACTGTAAATTTCCCATCAATTAAATTAATAAATAGTATAAAGTTTGCAGTATTAAGGGCACAACAGTAGTTGACTGATACATATCTTTTAACCAAATTTAGTTACCTTAAATGAATTGAGGTGAACTTTTTCTTTCCTCTTGTATCAGTGGTATGGATTTAGGTGAAATACTTGACATGCTGGCTGGTACGACTTCTTTGAAGCAGCCTGCTCAAACTTCTTAATGGCAGCTTCATTTTCTTCTAAACTAGTCTGGACGAAAAACCGAATCCACCAAGTTGAACTCCGCATTTTAGCCTTCAAGAATGAAACAAGTTTTGTCAATCATAAGCTGGACTTGGTACATTAGTGTCAGTGACAATTGATAATTCAGAAACAAAAAGTAACCAATTTGGTAATGATGCATGTGCATATCCATTTTGATTTTTTCTTTGTTCCTCGCAGACTATCTCAGGACATTAAATCTATCACAAGTCTTGATTTAATGAAGGATATAAGCTAACAAGTCCAAATTTTTCTGCCTCTTCTTTCTGAAATATTTAGACTACTTAAACTTCAGATTAATCACATTGAAGTCTGGCCAATACTATGGTCAGAACTATATATTCCCTAACTAAAAGTATGTCTGAAGATTTACAGAATAAAAAAAAACATGTGATAATTTTGATCATATGGAAGTTAAAGATATACACTACAGTGATTTCAATTCCAAATCTCATTGTTATAAGGAGTAGAAAGGGACTGACCGGCCTCCCAAACTTGGATAACTCTGCCACTTTAGCCCTCTGGTGGCCAGGGTAACCTGAACAACAAAATGAAAGCAGCTAAATTTCAGATGAACAAAAGAAAGGCTCGAATCTGTTGAGGGGAGACATGATGTGATTAATCTTGCAGCTAGCCAAATGGTCCAAATGGTAATACTTTCCATGCCAGAGTAACTTTAATTTTATAATTTATATTCAACTAAAAAGAGTAGGAATTACCTGCAAAAATGACTAGACCGTCAGAGGCCACCCTTGCCAACTCGGGAAGAGTCTTGTTCAGGTATTTTGGAGACAAATAATCAAGGGCATCTGACACAATAACAAGAGAAAATGACTTTGCTCTATAGGGAAGAGAGAACTTGATGTCTGCCACGCGTACAATGCCTTTGCGCACAAGATTCTTGCAATTTGCTTCAGCATCCTCTATGTCATATGGTTCCACACCCCAGGCCTCAGTTTCATCTTCTTTCAAAAGTTTAGAGACCACTGAACAGGTATCAGGGCCTACATGCAAAACTTTGTGCATGCTGTCACCATATGCCTTCTTTAGAAAAGGTATTGCCCTCTGAACTTCTAGTGTGCATGAATAGTCACCTACAAGACCGCAAGAACATACATGATTTTTTGGAATTTTACACCAAATAAAAATACACCATTCGCAAAGCATTGCATTTCCATGATAACTGCACACTTTCAATACCTCACTTGTCACAGGACATTCAAATCATGAATACCTAATAAAAACACCAGTGGAATACATTTTCATTCCTTAGGCCTCTAAGATCAAATTTGCTTCCAAAACATTGTTATTGTCAGTTGTCACCATCGAATCTAAAATGTACCCTCTCATACCCTCTCAAAAACATAGGCATATTGAAACTTAACTAACTTTTACTTGATGAGCATTCACCCTCACAATTTATATGAAAACCAAATCTAAATCCAATCCACCCTCTCAAACATAGCATTACGAATAAAAAAAAGAGACAGTAGCTTCACAGGTTAATTTAATTATGGACATCAAATCCACTTAGGAATAACGTAAAACAGACTTTACCTTCAATCCTACTAACTGCATCACCTCGGAGTCTACCTGCAATCCAAGAAAACAAGAGTGTGAGCAATTAAGATTAGCAAATTAAAAAACGAAGCAGCTAAACTTAAATAAGAAATTTCAATAAAATGATGAAAAATACCTGAACAGCTATAAGCATAACCAACAATAAGGATAACTCCCTGAAAGTTATTTAAAAAAATATAGTTATCGCTTCAAGCAATTTCCTTTTTTAGATGTAGCAAAAATTAGATGAAAATTCTTCCGTAAACGGAAGAAGAAGTAGAAGATATACCACAACAACAAGACTGATGGATAAAATGGAAGGAGATCGAGATTTGGAATGCAAGGCAGTAGCGAAAGGGAAGTTTCCGCTGTCGACAAAGCGGCGCGCGGAATTTACTGGCCTCCTTGACATAGTTGGTTGCTAATCGGATCTAAAACTTAGTTTTTACTATATACACTGTGCGAAACGAACAAACAACAGATTTACACAGAAATTAGCCTCTTCATAAACTTGATTGCCAAATGAAAAAGTAGATCCAAAGCATGTTAAGATAAAAACAGAGATAATGGAAGTAAGAAGATAAAGATAGAGATAGAGAGAGCACCTTAGATGAAGAAATGGGATATGGGCATTCGGATTTTGGATCTTAGATCTGTGAGCGTTTGTCTTCGCTTTATTCTTCTAACACTCTCATGATCCAACGTCAAAAAAAAAAAAAAAAACATTACTACTAGTAATCGTAGTCAACTGTGAACACAGCAGTATTTTCCCTGTTTACTGGCTTTGCTCTTAGCGCGTCGGTGACTTGTACGACGTCGTTAGCTCTAACATTTTTGTAATAGACAAGTTGATTTTTTTAACCTTTTATATTATTTATTTGTCTTTTTTCTTTCTTCTTTCTATTTTTCTATTTGAAATAAAAAATTAAATAAAAAATAAGTGCTCAAAGTATATTTTTTAGAAAAATAAATGTCTAAAATTTTAAAATTTACAATTTTAGGTGTCCGACCGTTAAAAGATGTTAAAAAAATTATTAACCAATCAATGCTTGACACGTGGCATATTTAATTTATTTTTTAAAAATAAAAATTTAAGATAATTTTTTTTATTTTTCATAAAATTTCGAAAATTTTACAATTTTTACAAAACAGTATTCAAATCCCTAAAATTATCTAAACTTAAACTCTCAAATCGTTGTCGCTTCTGCCACCGATCGTCGCCCCTGAGCACACCCCTTTGGTCGCCAGACCAAGGCGATCATTTCTCCCAATACGACGTCGTCGGAAATGACAAACGGCGTGCAGCTGAACGTCGAACACAAAATTAACATTCGATTTCACGTTGTTCGACATTTTCGGCTACGCCGTATAGGGGAAAACGACCGCCTTGGTCCGGCGAAAAAAAATGTGCTTAGGGGCAACGATAGGCGGCGGAAGCGGCAGCGATTTGGGGGTTTGAGTTTGATAATTTTAGGGATTTGAGGACTGTTTTGTAAAAATTTTAAAATTTTGGCATTTTATGAAAAACTGAACATTTTGGGTGTTTTTTAAAATAAAAAAATCAAATTAGTATCACGTATCAAGCATTAACTGGTTAACATTTTTTTAACACCCATTAACGGCCAGACACCTAGAATTATAACTTTTAAAACTTTGGACACCTATTTTTACAAAAAAAATACTTAAAGTACTTAAAGTTCAAAAAAATATATACTTATTTTTCATTTAAGCCTAAAATAAATTATCAATTTTTTTATGGGTAAGAGGAATTTCTTGCTTGTAGTGTGAGGGGGCAGCATAACTTGTCCTTTTATTTTTGAAAAGTGTATCACTTATCTTTTACTCCTATATTTATGATTGAATTTAAATAGAATAAACGTTTTTTATTATTAAATTTAGTTTTGGCATATCAAACCGGTTCGAAAAATATCTTTGAAGAATGAAAAACTCGATTTTGTACACTTTTGAATATTTCTATTAATAGCTTTGAACAAAAAAAAAGAATATTCTATTTATAACACTAGTTAGAGTGATATTTTTTGTTGGCCTATCTGTTTTTTAGAGTTTTATTCTAATTAATCTAAATTAACTTGCGTCGTACACTTAAATATAGTGGGTGAGTCTCTCAGTAAAATTTTTCTGTATACACAAGATCTCGAACTCAAAACCTGCTTAAGCGATACCATGTTGGTTATCACTTGGAACAATGTCGTTGGTTAATTAGAGTGATATTTAATAAATAAATATTTTTATTTTTTATTAATTATTAATTATTAATTGTTAGGATAAAAATTATTAATTGAATATGAAAAGTATTTACTTTTAAACACATACAAAATTGAAAACACACAGGTTGGTGGCACTGTTGGCTAGGCAGCGAGATCATAAAGCATTGTAGGTGGGCAGGCTGGGGAGCTTTCCCTGGGAAAAAGGTTTTTGCCCTTTTTTGTTGTTTCAATTTCAGCAATTAGTGGGGTTGGTTAATTGTTTGAAATGGCAGCATCATTGATCTGTCTTTCAATGCACTTTAGTTGATAACCGTAAACCCTTCCCTGAATTATTATGGCAATGGCAATTCAACCATGTTGCAATTAATGTTTATTCGAGTATGCTCAAAGAAGTTCTTTTTTAATGGGTTCCCAGCTCAGGGCCTAGGCCGACTGTTAGTATTTGTTCCAGCATCTCATCCTTGACTGGGAAAACAACTTCATGGTTGATGGTATCAGTTGGATATTAAATTCCATGGTAAATGTGCATGACTTTGTGCCTGGAAAAGATCATCTTGCATGCATGGTTGACCTACTTGGTCGGGCTGGGTATCTCGATGAAGCAGAAAGAGTAATAGACAACGAGCGTACTGAACCCAATTCTAATATCTGGTGGACCATGTTCAATGCTTGTGCAGCTCATAGACTCATAGTAATCTAAGGCCTGCAAGAATTCTTCCTGTAATGAGAACATGCTGAAGTTTTGGATGGTCCATGAGATTTAGTTCATTTACAGCAGGTCATTAGTCCACTGTTGGGTCCCAACCGATTGCAGATTACAAATAGGCCGACACTTTATGCCAATAGTTTGGGTCGGAGATATTTTGTTGGGCCTATTACTACAATCTCAGTCGAGCAGCCGAAAAGGAATGATGGATCCCGGGATTTGAAGCATTTTCTTTTTGTGGTTTCAGACACAGTAATTCCCTTTTGTCAGCATGCTCATGAATATTATGCTTCTTTTATTATTTTATTAAGTCCTTGGGGACTAACAACGAGGTTCTGAAATGTACTTGTAAGATAACTTCAAAGCAAACACGACACTCGGAAGCTTGATTTGCAGACACAAACACTCATGCCATGCCCTGTTTCTCATCTCTTTTGCTTCACTGCATTTCAGCTTTCTTTTATTATTTTTAAATTTCACAAGTAAAAGAAGTGTGCGTAGGGTTAATATTTCTTAAAATTTTTAAAATATATTCCTTCAACTATAATTATTATTTATATGGTTTAATGGGACGAGATCTCAAATCCCTTAAACAAGATCAAAAATTTACATCGTATTGTAAATAGGTTGAATTGAAAAAGTCGCCCTATAATAACATTAACAATATTCATATGAATAAGTTGATCAATAAATTAAATATTGATTAAAACTTATATAAAAAACTTATTACTATTATTTATAGCAGAGTCGTATGGATTACAAAAATCAGCCAACATTTTCTTCGTGGAAAAAGAATAAACAGAGAAGTCCATTTTCGCAAGAAACAAACAAATTATTTAATCTTACTAAAAACAAAGTTTGCAAACTTTGAAGTTTCAAAATCAATTTTGATATATTTTTTAAATATTATTTTCGTGTTAGTGAGTGTCCATATCACAAAATATAGTATAAAAAAGATAAGTGCGATTGATTAATTTAATAGAATTTAATCCAAACATATATCCGGAAAAGCAAGAAAGGAATGTGGAGTCGTCGGGAGGCATTTGTCGTGGCATGGGGTTGGCTGCCTTTAAGCCTTCAATCAAGGTTTCATTCAGTTGGAGTTTGATAATCAAATTAAATTTTAAAATAATAATTGAGATTACATGTGGTTAATGGGATTTAACAGAATGTGCCATAAAAAACAAAGCTTAAAATTCTGGGAAATTTGGTTCTACTCTTCAAGATTGTTTCTGTTTTGCTTCTTCTTCTCAACTATTTATTCCTTTCACTTTACCTATTTTATTTTCTTGCACTAATTAGCATGCAATATGACTTTTTAACATTTTTTTAACAAATGGCCACTGAATTTTTATAAAAAAATTTATAGAGATATTACAAATACATCGCATCTATACATCTAGAATAACAAATAATGAGGATCAGATCACTAAAATTCTATACAAAAATTTATAGGTGCAAAGAAAAGTAAATATTTCCATAAAGATAGCATACAGTCAAAATTCAAAAGCTTTCATAAATCTTTTTAT
The DNA here is from genome assembly GCA_019671005.1 of Hibiscus mutabilis. Taxonomy (NCBI): domain Eukaryota; kingdom Viridiplantae; phylum Streptophyta; class Magnoliopsida; order Malvales; family Malvaceae; genus Hibiscus; species Hibiscus mutabilis. The sequence continues at coordinate 88,630,316 of CM033711.1, read as the reverse complement.
CTCTATCGAAATAAGACGTTTTATGGGATGAAAAGGAGTGGTGACCGAACCAAACTATCAGGCAGATTGCTCCGCTATCTAGGTCTGATTACATTGTCAAACAACTATCTACCACTGACAGAATCATAATCAGAAATTAGCGCGGTAAAGATCTTTGTAGGAGCACCAAACGACCTTTAAGGTATGCTGAAATCATGTCAAAATAATAGATGAGACAATCCACAAAAAACAAAGAAAAGACGTGCTACAAAAGCAAAAAAAACACGTACCACAAAGACTAAAATTCTTATTAAAAATATATAAAAATATAAAAAATAATGAATCCGGTGGTCGACAACCAATACTAAAATTAATTGCCGACCACCGGCTAAAGAATTAAGAAGCTGCGTCGTTAAAAGGTAGAGAGAAAAAAAATTAGGATAAAACTATGATCGAATAAGTTCGTGCTTCACTATGAACTTCCGAATAAGTTCTATTACTATCGAATATTTTAGCATCTAAATTATATGTATAAGATTTATTTGATATTTGAAAAAAAACATAAAAATCTTAACCATGAACTTCTATTACTATATAAAATTCATGTAGGCAGCTTTGGGAATTTGTGTTTTAAAAATATTGTAAATGAATAATAAAATATTAGAAATCCACGTCTCTATATGCAATATAGTTTTTTTTTAAAATTCTTAACTATGTATTTATAATATATGTCTTTCTTTCTTACTATTTATATCACAAATGAAATTCAAAACTTCAAATTTATGTTCTCAAATAAAGCATTAGATTGGATTTTCAATTTTTTTTGTTTTTAAAGAAACATTAAAGATTTATCAAATATATTTAATATTCACTAATTGGCATAGTGACTAAATGATGCTCATATTGTCTCATATTGTTTAATCTTGTATGAGTTCGAATCTCGGTATAAGATTGTAATTTCTTTATTTAATCAAAAAAGTTTATCAAATATATTAACTATTAGTTAGTTTAATATGATAAGATGTTATATCCTTTTAAGTAACGGAACAAGCTAGATTATAATAGGCTCTATAAAGGAGTTGGGAAATGATCAATAGAGGCGAAAATATAATAGAACCCAAATCTTGGTAATGGCTGCAGTCCACTGGCTTATATATTGGCATATAATAATCTACCACTACATTTTCTAAATAGGACCCCCAATTGCAATTCATGTGGAAAATGTTTTTGATGCGACTTCAATATCAAGATGGTAAAATTTAGCCTCAAAATCTTTCAAATCTTACTTTTGTCAAAAGTTTTTCGCAGTATCATTTTTAAAATTAAAGATAAAAACTCTTTGTGGTAGTAATTTAAAATAGTTTAATTGTATTTTTTTTTGTCTTTTTAGTTTTCAGAGTTTCGTCGTGACTAATCTGGACTGACCTATGTCGCACATCTAATTTTGGTGGGTGAATCTCCTAACGAAGATTTTTCGCATACACAACGCCTTGAAGTAGAGACATGTTTAAGCGATATCAATCTGCTTATCACTTGGGCCGATTCATCAGTTTTCTCATTCGTTGATGGCATTCCTTATATATATAATATCATTTTACTAACACAAGTTTTTTAAGAATAAAATAAATACAATTAATCAAGTTAAGTTAGTTTGGCCAAGAAAGAAACCGGTCAATACAAGGCTTGGAGGAGCTTCCCAGAAATTACATAAGAGTGCTACTTTCCCTGGTTTTGGATTCGTCCCAGAAAATACATATGACTTTGTAAAATATTGTAATCAAAGTGACATAAGAAAAAAACTGCATTACTTCATGAGTCATGGTTACATGGGATCAAAGGGGACTATCATCTCTTTTCTTCAACAATGTAATCATTTCCACTAAAAATGTTTATTTACAAATTTATTTAACTTTTTTTATAAAAAAAAATTGTGCACTGGATCTATTTAATATCTTATTTAATTAAGAGAGATATTGACAGCTCGACATAAAATTTCCACCTGAATCTCGCCCTCAAGATTTCAACAAATATGGACAAAGTTAAATAGAGTTTATGCCGACTATATGTCAACCCAGTCTAATTTATATATATTGGCCTACAAACAAAATTCAACAAGTCAATATGATGGTTAATTACATGATTCCATTCATATTGCAACAGCGACGTGTAAAATCAACACGTATCAAATATCGATTCGGTCGATTTTGACCTCAAAAGTAAGCACAACGTCATTTTTTTTACAAAGAGTTGATTTGGTGCTTATTTTGTTTAATTTTAGCGTGTGAACGCTGCGTAACTTAAATATTTTTTGATAGATTATACGTAAATTTTATGGTTTATGTTTGAGACTCGTAATTTTTTTTTAATAATGTCATTTTTAAAGTTTAAATCTGAATCTTTTCATTAGGAGAATAATGTGTTTTATTATCATACATAACTCTTGTTTCACGCATTAGAATGACTTTTGAAGGTAAAGAAAAGGAAAAAAAGCGTTATTTTAAAAAATATTTTAGGAACTCATATTTGCATTGCAATTTTGATGACATGAAGGTTTGGATGCCACTGCTTTTATGGGATGGTGCTGATGAAACCTAAATCAGAAGTTGTTAAAGGTAGCTATCCGGTTAGAGTGTTGTGTTGAATGAGTAAAAGAACCCTAAAAAACAAAAAAATAACTCCATTAACAATTAACCCTTATTTTCAAATGAATAAAAAGATAGCCTTTAAATTTTATGATTTAGTTGTATTTGATGCTACTTTTTGTTTTAAAGTCAGTTATTTATTTTTAATAATTTCTAGGTTACAATTACAAATAATACATCTACTACAAACAAAATTAATTAATATAATGTATAAATAAAATTACAAATACAATCAATATGTATTTTTATATTTTAATTCAATTACAAGATAAAATCTTAATTTGATTTTAAATTTGGCTAAATTCATGCACACTATACGTGTATACCATGATATTCGAACTTTAATCACTTAGGAAGAGTAACATATCATATACTATAGGTCACTCAATAAATTTCAATATATATATATATATATATTTGGTATAATAAATTTAAGGGTTATTTAATTCTCTTTTTTACTACATACGTTTACACTTCACAAGCAATACAATTTTTTTTCAATCGTATTGGTTTTTTTAATAGTTTAAAAGTGATTACAAGATAATATACGTTCATAGATAATCTTAACCCTTTGATAATGCATATACACCATGTATACAAAGCGATTTAAACCCGTATCTTTTATGATGAATATCATCCGCTTTTACACTGGAACACTAGTTGAGTTCCAATCATATTAGTTTTTAAAATCGTCTTTAAAAAAACAGTTCAAATATATGTGGTTAAAACTATATTGTTATATTAATATCTAGAAATTTTCAATAGTACTGAAAATGATAATGGAAAAAGATCGTCCGTCTTTGGTATACTATTCTTTTCGTGATTCTAGAAAATCCTAAATCAATAAGCTTTCTATTAGGATAAAAAGATGGGGAAAATAATAATATAATTAATTTTATTTATGTTTAAATATTTATCAATATTTATTTGTATATCTTTCATTGAGTTTTTATTTTAATTATTATGAGTGACAAGTTACAATACATCAATAATCTATGAGATTCATATACTGACGATACATTAAACATTATTTTTTATCGGAATTTAATAAATAGTCTTAGAAAAAATAGATAATATTCATATTAAGAAATTCGAGTTCAACCGTAATATCTGCAAAGTTTATGTGCATTGTCAAATAATTAAAAATATCTATGAACCAAATATAACATTTTAATCACATCTAGATTATTCAAAGAAAACATAAAATTAATATTTATTTCAATTAAATTAATTAAGAGATAATATCTAACCAATTTAAGATTTTTATTTTCAACGTCCACACTGGTTTATTTTGTTGCTAGATTACAGCCTCTTTTATAAATATATAATCGAAAATGATACATGATTGACCTATGAAATTCTCAAACCTCGAATGCAGCCAAGACTAGAAAAGAAGTAGGTCAATTTTGTTTAGCCTGATGCTACTTTCTCTCCTTTTGACTTTAAGATCCATAAACACATAATTTCATTTTTTGTTGCCTTTTCCCTACCATTTCTCTTTCCCTCCTAAATATATATTACCCCATACGTTTAAAATTAAATTATTTTTTTTTATAATTAAGTGCTTTTAATTTTTTTATTTCCTTTGTTATCATTCTCCCATTATTGTCTCCCTCGTGTCTCATTTCTTTGGTGAGTGAACAATGATGCATGCCTATTAAAAATAATTGAACAAAGTTCATGCAACAGGTTTAATGATTTAATATTTCATTAATAAACCATATAAACATGATTAATAATTGAACAAAATTCATGCATGTCTATTAAAAATAATTGGTTCTTATACAACGAGAGTATATGTTATTATTTTAAACAATTAATTTAATATTTCATTAATAAACCATATAAACATGATCAAACTTTGACAAATACATTATTTTCATTATTTTGTTAAGAAAATATTTTAAAATTATTGAAATTGTGGAGTTAGAAAATGAGGGCCTGAGCAAGAGCTCATGTTGTTCACCCTTCTGAGACGACACTACCTTAGATCGTAATTAACTCGATGATCCATCATATATGTATATATAATTCCAATTGCACCATGAAATACATTCACTATAATAATTATGAAGGTTTTCATTTTTAAAGTTTAATCCAAGTCCTCCATGAACACCGTGTGCAGCATCTCTCATCATCTCTCTACTACGTAATTTGCCATGTTAACTTTAAAATGTTTATAATTTTTCTTAACTTAGTGGAAGCAACTGTTTTGTGAATAAAATATCGTTCTAAAACGATATTACTTAAAGTTGAACCTGTGAGAGTCCATTTTTGTTTAAAATAATGTGCATGATTACTTTATATATATAGGTTATTTTCATGTTTAAGCAGCAAACCAGACAAGCTAAAGTCACAAAAAGAAAGTTTTAATGCGAGAGCAAAGCTGATGTTATTGAGATATATAGGACAGTCGATGTTCTGGTATAATCAAGCACAACATACTTATTCGACCCATCCGACATAAACATAGTGTAGAAAGTAAAGGTATTTTGATCTATTTGGCAGTAAATTAGTACAAGACATATGAACTGATTAACATGTGCTTTCAAAGGTTGCCCAAATGCTTTAAATTGCAGACATGAAACCAAAGTTAGATGCCACAGTTTGCTAAAGTGTTGTAAGTTGATGCCAAAACGTCAAAGCACCTTTTTATTTACTTTAATACTGTGTGCCTTTTTCATGGATGTCTAGGAGGGCATTCAATCCATGTGTTGCAAACAAATGAAAAGGTGTTTTTTTTTTACATTGTAATTAAGAAATATATACCATAAAGCTGCTCAGACATTGTAATCGAATTCAACTGATTTAGGGTTCCACATTCAACATTATTGAACAAAGCAAACAGTCTAAAACTTGATTTCATATAGGTAGATTAATCAACTAGTATTGTGGAGAAAGCAAATGGAAAAATTATAAAAAAGTTGAATTACAAAAACAAAACAATCTCTTTCTGCATGAATTCATTAGGAGGTTTTTTCTTTGCTTTTTTTTTCCCTGAAATTTTCTGATCAAAACCAAACTAATCCTCTAGTTGATACAAATTTACATCGCCCGTGTATACAATGTTCTTATTGTGGCCGGAAGTAGGCTGATTCATCATAGGTAGAAACTTGTGGGATGCTTTGTTGTTGGCAAGCTTCAAATCCAGGGACAATTTGAGTATAGGCCAGTGAATTTATGTCTCCCCAGCTGCTACTTTCGACCGAACTAGTCCCGGTACTGCTGCCATCGACCATGTTGTCTGTTCCATAAAAGCCCTCAAACCCATCCAATATGTGCTGGTTGTTGCTGTAGATCAGCTCACTTAGCTCCGCTTGGAAACCATCAAGATCTTGAAACGCATCATTAGGACCATCAACATCGTTAACAGTAAACTGGGTAGTAGTACCGTCTGTGACTTGAGAACAAGTATTGAATAAGGGACTAAGGGAAGAAGCAGATGGAAGTATGTTCATGGAATTCTCATATGGCTGGTATTGAGCAAAGGGTACATCGGGAGCGTATCGGAAATCCATGGGACTGGTGGTGGATTGTGGATGATCATCGGAGAATCTTCCTCCTAGTTTGACAAGCAAATTCCTGATGGAATATTGAGGATCTTCGTGCGTGCTTGGTAGGGGCATGACTGGTGGTGGCAGCAGTGGCCAGTGTGAGGCTGAGGTCCGGTTCACCATCCCAGGAACCGGATAATTCTCACTTTCTCTCTTCATTTCTTGCTTGAAGGTAAGGCTGGTGGCTCTCCGAGCTTGCTGCTCTTTTCTCTGTTTCCCCAGGAGCTTCTTTTTCAGCTTTGTGTTCCAGTAGTTCTTGATATCATTGTCGGTTCTCCCGGGCAGTTGTGCTGCAATTATAGACCATCTGCGCATTAAAAAAAGAAGCATATAAATTAGAGCGTAATTCTTAAGAAGAAAAAGACCCCCAACTATAGAAATCATATACCTGCTTCCAATGCTTATGTAAAGGCTACAAATGATGTTATCTTCTTCTTCAGAAAACCCTCCATGCCTGATGTTGGGTCGAAGATAATTCAACCATCTAAGACGACAACTCTTGCCACATCTCTTAAGCCCTGAAATTTGGTATAGTTCAAGAATTAATTAACTTACGAGAAAGGAAACCTTGATTACAGTACTGAAACATATATAAAGAACTGAACTATTAGTCTATTACTATTACTAACCTATCTTCTGAGGCAAGGCAATCCAGTTTCCTCCGGTGCCGTTGGTCTCAATATAAGCCTTGAGCTTGGAATCTTCCTCCGGCGACCATGGCCCTTTCTTCACGTTAGCTTTGTCACAGCAAGGAGCTCTCCCCATGTTTTTTTTTAGAAATAGAGTTTCAAAGTAATCTATCTGCTCTATTCTCGTCCCTTGCTTGACAACAACGAGAGAGTGATGATATATATATATATATATATATACATTCACACCTGGGAAAGAGAGAGGGGGGAGACTATAATGGCCAGAGGGGAGGAAGACAGACTTGAAGATTAGAAATATGTCCCCCCAAGATTTCAAAAAGGGGAATGAGAAAAAAGAAATTCAAAAAAGATGAAACTTTATGCATAAAATATTAAAGAAATTAAAAGTGGAAGAACAAGAGAGCAGGATTTTTCTTATTGTCTTTCTACCTCCAGAATCTACGATAATATACAATTATTTATATCATTTAATTTGCTGGTTGCTGCTCCATTCATCAGCTATCGCCCTATAATTTGACTGGATCGCTGATCTGTTGATGTAGCCCTGACACATGATCAACGGTTGGTGATGATCATGGAGTATAGTGGACCCGGCTATGGTTTGTGTAGCGTTGAATGGTTCTTAATAGTACGTGGCTTTTTCAGTAGCTGCCTTGATTATGTTGGGATTAAACGTTATGGTTTTTGGCACAAATTTGGATACTTTGGAATAAATATGGGAGCTTGCCACGTGTAATTTTTTTAATTAGTATGTCGTTAATTTTTTAACGATAAAATATTAAAATAAAACGTAACATTAGATATTATTATATTAAAAAATATAGGTAGAATACTAAAACAATAGCACATGAGTAGATAAGGTACTAAATATGTAGTTATCCCTATAAATTATTAAGGGTAAAACTTTAATATACAGTCTGTGTCATGTACTTTTTCTTTACAAAATACAAATCTTAAATTCCTAACCCTAATACCCTAAACCCCAAACTCTAAATTCTAAACACTAACCTTAAATTCTAAACCATAAACCCCCTAACATTTAAACCATGAACTACAATCCTAACCCCTAAAGTTAAAAGGATTGTTACCCTAAATTAGCCTTATAATTTCTTTTAATTTTTATAAAATAAATTATAATTTATTTGAAATATTCAGATTTAAATTTTATTTTTTAAAAAATATATTAATTAAATATTTTCACATCTTCATGTATGTTTTATCGTTCATGTTTAGAACTTATTCTTATTGTTTTTAACTATATTAACACCGGAATTTAAAGTTTCTATTTTTTATTATAAAATAATTAAGACATAATGTTTTATTTTTGATCAAATTTTTTTTATAGATTAAAACTGTGAGTCAAGTGACATAATCAATTTGAAATAATTTAATTGATTGACACATCGTTAGAAAAATAATTTTATATTTTGTACAATTTTATAAAATTCTTTTTGACTGATGTGTCATTCTGTAAAAATAACGTATTTGTTTATATGACACTGTTGTGTCAGCGTGCACTGTCATGTACGTTTATCACATTATTTTAAGCCATTTAATGTTAGTTAACTAATATTTTTTATACACATAAAAGCCTTTTTAACCCAAAATAAAACATTAAAAGTTAAAATACTTAAAAAAATAATAGGTACCAATAATTAAATAGGTCACATTTTATAATTAAGAACAAGTAAAAGTAATAGCAATTGGGTGGATCAGTTGTTTTTGAAAAAATCTATTTCGTGCATATTCAATCTGGACCAAACTTTGTGCTAGTGAAAGAAAAACAGGATTGTTAGACATGGTATAAATAGGTCACATGCCCAAATTAATGTTTAAAAAAGGAATTACCATAGTCTTACAAGGGAAGCAGCGTAGGTAAAAGGGGGAAACAAAAGAGACATGGTCAAATACCACATAAATGATGTAGAAAATGGAAGGGGCGTACCATTAAGTTAGGTTATTAGGCAGCCAGTAAGAAAAAATTACCCTTGGAATACTTGGTCCATGCTTTGCATTTACTTAAATAATACAAACACCAGTAATGGATCTGTGGGTTAACATTTATTATTATTATTATTATTAACAAAAATAATTGATTATCATATAAAAAAGGACAACTGCATATTTAGTACCTTATTTATTATCGTGTTACTATTTTAGTACCCTATCTATTTTTTTAGAAAAATGATACCTAACGTTACGTTTTGCTTTTATTTTGGTACTCTACCGTTAAAAAATTAATAGTAGACTGACTAAGAGAGAGAAAATTACATGTAGCAAAATAATAAAAAAAATACACGTGGCATATTGATTAGAAGAGAAAAATTATGTGACATTTTATGTGTGCTTTTTTTTTATAATCAGCATATTATTAATTTTTTAACTGTAAAATACCAAAAAATAAAATGTAATATTATGTATTTTACTACTAAAAAATAAATAAAGTATTAAAACAAGCGTCAATAGGTGAATAGTGAATGTATAGTTTAGCACATGATTAGTAGCGGAAACCCACTATCATGTCCAATTGCGTCACGGAATTGACCTTACGCTTGTCTCTTCTGTTTCTTTTCTTTTTTTAATATGTTAAAATATTTATAAAATTTGTTCCCCCTCACCACGTACCGTATGTTTTTTGCACTTGCCACTAATACAGCACATAAATTAAATTTGTTTTGAATTCCATAAAAATCAAATACGAATAGTTCGTGTATTAAAAAAATACGAATAGAACTTGTAGAGTGGTCCCAGTAGTATAAGATAATGTATTTTATTAAAGTGATTCGAGTTCGAGCACCATATGTGTACAGTATGTGAGTTATTAAAAAGCTAAAAAATTAAACATATACTATCTTGTAATTACATCAACATATTAAAAAAAATATGAATAGTAAATGAATTTTAGGGTCAAGCTTGATTCAATATTAAAGCATACCCCTAGTTAAGATTCGGGAATTAGAATAAAATGTAAATATATCTATATTAATCATATTCATGTATATTAAATGTAATAATTTAAATCTCGAATAAATAATTTTAAAATTAAAATCAAATCATGATGATAAATTAAGACAGACGGATATAAAAATATAGTGAAACAATTAATACATTGATGAAAGTAATATGAATAAAACACATACACAAAAAAAAAAAACAAACTACAAACTAAACAAAATATTAACCCGTACAATTATAATACCCAATAATCAATTTTTAGTTCATTCAATATAAAAGACGATGATGTTTATTTTAAGAGACTCGAATTTAAATTATTTTGTTTGCAAAATATATATTTTATCAAATAGTTAAAAATATGTGTGAACATATACTACCTTATAATCACCTTAAAATTATTAAAAAAATTATTAAATGTAATAAAACAAAAGCAAAACACTTGAATCTCAAAAGAACGAACCCAATTATTCTGAATAAAAAAGTAATAAATCAAAAGATTACTTTTACTAAACATCAATTTATTAAAGCTAATACTAGCGGGATTAGTCTAAGTGATAAGCAATTTGGTAACGCTTAAGCATGTTTCGAGTTTGATGTTTTATGTATATAGAAAATTTTCGATGGGAGACTTACTCACTAAAATCAGGCGTACGACGCGAATCGGTCCGGATTAATTAAGGTAAAACCTTGAAAAATCGGGTGGGCAACCAAAATAAATTATTAAAGCTAATAATGCAATTACAGACTGGACTATAATAAGATTTCCTGATTCTTAGTTGTTAGAGGGGAGGCCAAGCCCGACTTTATAACTGCAAAAAAGAAAGGTTAGCTCGTAAAAGATGGTTGCCTTCACTAATAATTGAGATCAAATCAAAGTGTAAAAGTCAATATATGGCAATATTATACTTTTATTTTCCATATGCTTTGATTTCTTTGTTGATTTGGTTGCATTAGCTAATGCCTAGACATATCAAATGAAAAAAAAAAAACTATGCAAGTCAATTTTAGGAGTTTGATATTTTAAGTGGGTGTAATCACTAATTTTATTCGGGGTGTTAACCCGTTTTTTATATTCTTTTGCAATAAAGAGCCTTGTTTATCTACTCCATCTATTTCATTAAGTATGTATCATTAAAGCTAAAACAAAAACAAAAAGATTACTAGTATCATCATTTGTTTATCACAACTATACCATCCAATTGAAAAAATCTTAAACATTATTAATATCATTTATTATTAGTATCATTGTTATATTATTGTTATTATTAGTATTATGACATATAATTTGAAATAAAAACCCTCAAAATATTACTAGTATATTATATCTTTTATTACTATTACTATACTATTATTATTTTATTACTGTTATTGTTACTATTATTACTATTATTGTTATATTATTATCATTATTATATTTATATATCAGCATTAGTATTATTACTATTAGTATCATTATATTATTATTATATTCTATTATTATTATTATTATAAACCAAAAACCAAAATTAAAAAAATTGTTAGATAAATAAAAGTCCAATATATTGTGAATAAATGTCCAAGATGAAAATGTCCATTTACAATTGGAAGTTAAAAGCACAAAAGAATTATCATTACATTTCAGGCCAATAGGGCTCGAAACCGGATAACCCAATAAACCCTAACTAACACCCTTATCGTTGCGTAGCCGGATTTGGACCACTAGATCAAGGGCTCCACCTTCAACGGTCCAGATCGAGCCGTCAAGATAAAACCCTAAGGAGTACTTATTCATCCTGCGCCGCGGTCCCCTCAACCGTCGGATCAATGCTACATCGAATGGCCATGATCGACTCTCGTGCGCATGCCAATCACGTCCGCCCTCCGTATCCTCCACGCGCGTGTGCAAGGATGACGCCCTATCATTTCTGCTCTCAACGTGCATTCACACGCTTGGAATTTCAGGAGTCAACCTCTTTCAGTCCGTGTCTCCCCCGTTCGAGTGTCAGCTGACATACAACAACGAAAAACACAGGACATCAGACAACCAAAAGAGGCAAAGACAATATCAGAAACCACAAACAAATGCAAACAAAAACTCAGAGCAACCAATAGGGTTTCAAATTCGTTTTTAATTTATAAATTCCAAGGTAAAGTCAAAGGGCTATAAAAAGCCTTAAACATTGTAAATCTTAGTTCAGAACGGGGAAATTTTTCAGATAGAGCAATACAAATCAAAGAACCTTCAGTGGTATATCGATCTTTCTATTTTATATTTCCAATCAGAAAAAAGAGCAAAGGGTTAGAGTTTCATACCTTCTCGATCTTCGGCCGTCGTCGTAAATTTGGCCGAGGTGGGTGTTGCTGAGGAACAACACCGTTGTCGTGGTCGTTTTGTCTTCCCGGGTTTGGGGATCTAAAATTTTTGGATGTTTTTAGCAAAAAAAGAGGTTCTCAAAGGTTTTTTCGCTTCGATTTTTATATATTCAAGAGAGAGGGTATTATTTTAGAAATCAGTGGTTGGATTTGAAACCAGTGAGAAAAAAAGAAATTTTTTGGTAAATTTAAGGTTCACCAGCCGCCGGCGAGCGTCGGCCGATGTGGCGGTGTATGGCAAAAAGGCCACCGAATTTTGGAAATCACGACAGCTGTAACCCACTTGACCCGATCTAGTCGCATGACCGAATCGAGCGAGTCACATGAGAAATAATAAGTAAACCGAAAAGATTTACCTCAATAAGCGACCCTATTTTTTTCTTTTTATCTTCTCTAGATGCAATATTATTATCCTAAGTGTACAAACTGACAGCGGGTGAAAATACGACTCGATCGGGCTTCGAATCGACATCCAATTGCTTCAGTTGTCAATTAGGGACCATTTTGTAAAACTTAAATATTTCAGGGAGTTAATGTAAAATTAAAGCTACCATTTTTCAATTAGCCAAGTTTTGTTCTTACATGTCAATTTTAGCTTAAAACGACCACCCAAACTCATTCAATTGCATTCACGACATTCAGGGACCAAAACGTAAAATAACAGAAACTCAAAAGATGCCATTTAACTACCATAACGGCTGGTCGTTTCGATACCCCTAGGCCCCATATCGATACGGTGGATGTTGAATTTAAAACCCAAATTCCAAAAACATTTAATCGTACCGATACACCCACGCGTATCGAAATATCTTCCCTTTTTGCCTTCAGCCCGTACCGATACGGTACTTAGAGTACCAATACGGTATGCCTGGAATGGCTTACCCGTATCGATACAGTAGCCCGTATACCAATACGCATGGTCCTGTAATGACCAATTTTGTTGTTTAATCACACAAATAAGCTACCCAAACCACTCTAACATGCTTCTATGACACACATAACATATTCAAGGATCGATCCTCAACCAAAAGCACCATGAACAACATCAAAACACGATCACATACACAAAAGTGGAACCTATAGGCATGCACCCTATTGCCAAGCCAACCCAAACACCAAAAACCATACCAAAGCTCAAACCAAACAATTAAGGCCTTATACAAGTCTTTAAAGGCAACACAAACATGTGCCAAACTGGGGAGTTCATCAAACATACTCCCAAATCATATGAAACCCCTCCCATTGCCAACTATTACTATGATTAGTTCCAAAACCATACTTGAGCTAGGTGGAAATCCCTTGGACTTTTTTTCTTGCTTCCTTGTTGTCCGAACCAGCTACCTCTCTACATTGTTAAGAAAATAGAGCGTAAGCAAATAAGCTTAGTGAGGGACACTTATTTGAAAACCACAACAATGCCTTTTCGAAAACCTTTTCTCAACAAACCGTTTCTCATCATGCTCAAATACTTTCTCATGCTTTAAAACCCATCAAAGTAAAATCATTTACCTTTCTACACATGTATCATTTATCTCATGTATTAAACTCAATGCAAATCTCAATGCAAGCTTCACATGCTTGAACATTACAAACCACAATTCAAAATAGAATATCATGTATAAATCACATTATATAAAATCTTTTTAAACAATGATACATGTAATCTCATATATTGGCATTCAGGTGACCCGGATGACATTACCCATATCCTTGGATAACACTACCCCTATCCATTAATGTTTGGATATACGGATACCTTGATGGAACTACCCCCATCAAGTCTCATGGTGAAACTACCCTTACAATAATCTCACTTCGTCTGGATTGGCACTAGCCACATTGCCCGTTGGTGATAGCACTACCCCTATCACTCGCATCACAATAGCACTACCCCTATTGTGAAACTGAAGAATTTGCTCACGTACGAATTTTGTATATATTATAATGCACTTCTCATCCTATCAGTTGACCAATTATATCTGACAATATTTAAATCTCATAACTTGCCAATATACACTTTAAAACCATGTTACCTTACTATTTTTCAATGCATAATCAAAAACCATTTCTCATCCCATCTCAAAAGCACAACCAATGCATAGCATTTTCTCAACAAGACATAATCTCTTTAAAATCATAAAGCATCTCTCAATTCATAAAAACATGCATAATAGTAGGTAACAAATCTATCTTCAAAACATGAGCATGATTTAACAAAACAATGGGAAAACTGAAAACCGATAGTGAATTCTTCCATGCTTACTTCTGAGCTTAGATTGTCATTTTAGGTTTAATCTAAACCCCCCAAACCTTGCTTTCAAACCTTTGAAAAGCTTTTAAAATCATTTCCACTCACCGACAACGCCTCGCTTGTTTTGCCGAAGCGATCTCAAGCCTTCGGATCAACCGAAACTTCATCCAACGCTATTGGATCAACCTCCCCTACTTCTAACCAACGCAAAATAGAGGATTAATGCACTTCCCTGCATCAAAATCCCCAACAACTCAACTCTACGCTTTCTTTACTCAACTATCAACATTTCATTACCCGAAAACTACCAAAAACATCGGTAAAACTATCTTAATCAATCTCCAGCCATTACCCAGCAAGATCAACATCAAAACATCAACAAGATACATCTAAAAACATCTCATCAACACCAAAATATCACCAGCAACCATTTAATCACTTAAACAAGCCACATACTCAAAGATCTCAACTTATAAATCTAGCAATCTACCTAGTTTCGGGATTACCACATTAAAATCCAGTAATCCTCACTGTTAAACATCAAAATTATGTTTAATCTCAACCTAAAACCCAACATTATCAGATCAAAACGAACCTTAATTGATTTCACCCATTAAACATCAATTAAACCAATTTTCCACAATTACATCATCAAAACCCATTAGAAAACAGTCATAAAAGATCAAGAACTTGGGAATTTTAGTAAAGAACCTTTCATTAGAGGAGAAGAACGAAACATTACCTCTAATGATTGTTTTTCCCCTCAATTGTATAGATTTACATGAGAAAACAAAGATAAAACAATAAAGTCTTGCTAGGAAATCATTTAGAGTTAAAAAGATGAATTAAATCAAGTGATCACCTTAAATCTTTGAAGAGAAATTGATGTTTGGCTGGAGAGAATTTGAGAGAAAATAGTTAAGAGAAAAGTTAGTTACGTGAAATGTGTTTTAAAAAATTAATGACTAATTAATTCTCTCCAGCTTATTTTATTTAATAAAACCATTTTAAAATTAACCAATTAAGAGGGGAAAAGTCTAAATTAGACCTTGGGTCAAATGCTCCTTAAATATTCAAAGTTCCGATCTTTTACAAATTAGTCACTAAAAACAATTTTACAATTTTATATTTTGGTCACTTGTCCCAAAATGTCAAACCTCCAAAATCCATTTTCCAAAATTGATCCCACCAAAATCATTTATATATTAAATAATGATTTTAAAACATTTTTCTATATTTTATTTCTTCCAAAATTCCTCCAAATCGATTTATTCCCGAAATAGCCCAAATTGCCAAAACCGGTTCAACCGAACCGTCTAGCCTAAACCCGGATAGCTCCTAGGCCCAAAATCGGGGCATTACAACGGAATTCATGAGTTTTTGATGAACTCACATTAACACTTCAGAGGATTTCATAAAGGTTTTTTTATCTGTTTTCAAAAATAAAGGGGAAATGAAAGTTGTTTATGTTATTTGGTATTTATACATGATCGAAAATGAGTTTATTGCCCATTTAAGCCCTTCTGCCCTAATTTAATCCTCTTCGCAATCCCTTTTTTTAATCTTTACCGTTTTGCCCCTTTCTTCATGAATGTTTAATTTCTGCACTGTAATTTACTTTCTTTTTTATCTCAATCCTTTATATTATTTGTTTGTTTTTTACTATGACATATGTATGCTTAATGTGAATATGGTATGTATATGTTATATTAACATGACATATGATTTATAAAGTATATTTTTTATGTATAGTATATGTAATTTTTATTATACACATAGTTTACATATAATATATGTAATATACGTTCTTAGTATATAATATATGGTTGTAAATATAAGATATAGTATGTATAATATATGTTTATAATACCTATATAACATAGTTTATCATGTGATACTGCTTGTATATATTACTATATGATATAATTGACATATGCTATATATATTTCACATGTTGGATACATTTTGTCGTCCCATTTTGTGCATGGTTTATTTCTTTGTTTATTTGCCCTATTTTAGATAGTTGGTCCTTAGAACTTAATCTAATTAATTTAAAACATACCATTGGCTTAATGTGGTGTGTGTTTAGATTAATTAGACTAAGTATAGGTTCTTTTAGATTAAGTAAAACCTAGGTTTTGGGCCTCTTAAGATAGTTTAGGGTAATTTGATTTGATTAATCTAAAGTGTGCGCTCAGCTTATTGTGGCATAATCTTTAGATTAATTAAATTAGATATGGATTAGATTTTTAGAGCCGTAGTTAGATTTAAAGTTCGAATTAGTTTAATAAGTTTGAATCTATACTTGGCTTATTGGGATAAATGTTAAATTTATTAAACTAGTTGAACAACTATTAATCACCCCTTAACATAAAATTGACATAGCTTAGATGGACACTTAATTCAAAACCCGATTTGATTAAATTGATTCGTCTTAAATAGAATCTTTGGCTTATTGGGATACTAGTTTAAAATTAATCAAATTAATTATCATTTAAGATAATTTGTAAATCATTAGGGGTTTCTTTTTAGGGTTAATTAATTTAGGGTTAATATTAGACTAACCTAGCTAATAATTAGATCACTAATTAAATTTTCATAATCCGCGCCTTTTAGGATAAGACTTTAGTGGACCTAGGGTTTCTTTTTTAAAGTCTTTCCTTGTCATGCATTTTTAATTGTGCTTCATATGACTTTCAATATTCTAATTGGACATGACAATTAATCAATTTTAAACCCTAAAAAGAAGATATTTATTAATTCCGATATTTGAGTCGTAACAGTCCTAACTTAATGGATACTGATCAAATATTTGAATTAATTTTTACCGTCCGAAGGTAAATATTAATTTGAATTAAAAGTTGATAGACCATAACATCATACTTAAATGCTCGCATCATGCATAAAGGTGATGTACGAAATTCGAACCATAAATTAGCACAGCAGTCGACCTTATTCGATGTCGGTTTAATCTATGGTCTGTTGTATCGTCACCCTTATTGATTAAACATTTAATTAATTCGGACCCACTAATTTGACTAAGCTCACTTAAGTAGAATCCATACTCAATTGAGAACACTTGATTAGAGTTACTTGGAATTTCATCTATTTCTATCGATTAAAAGTAATATATGATTTGGTACCGATTTCGGGCGTTGTGGGGTACTAGCCCTTCCCCGCATGTAACCAACTCTCGAACCCAATTTTACAAATCTTTAATTTTATGATGGCTGGTCTACCTTATCCAAATAACTGGTGGTGACTTCAAATCCACTTATTTCCTAAAAAAAATATTTTTCACAAAAAAAAGAGGTCGCTACAGTAAGTTTTGGGTTTGATATTGTGAACAGGGAGAATAATTTTCTAAGAGTTTTGTCTTCTATTTAACTGTCTAACCTATCTCGACCCTGAATTTAATCGTTTGATTAATTATTAAAATACTTTAATAAAAAATCAAAGATCGAATCTCGGGAGCGAAGAGAAAGTATACAAGTTTTGAACGCGCTAGCCAAAGGGAAATGGTTCTCAGCTCTGTGTTAACATCTGGAGACTATTTCCTCCATAGCTGTACAGCTTTGAGATAAAGTAACTCTTTTGACTATCCTAGTTTAATTAAGTTAATTATATGATTTGAGATTAAATCCCTGTTTGACTATCAAGGCATCTTTTCTAAAGAAGCTTTTTATTTATTTTATTATGTAAATCTCCAGGCATTTTTCTAACCATATTGTTTGAAAAGACAGAGATGATAAAGGAGATAGGTGATTGGGAGAAAGAAGAACGAAGGTGGGAGGAATTTGCTGTTCATTTTGATTAAAATAAACTAAAAAGATTAAGCCACTTGTATTGAATTGGTTATGTGACATAAATCACCTCATAATGATGAGATAATCATGACATTTGGCTTTGTATTCCATTCAAAGGTTAATTATTAGCTTAGAAAGGACTAAGTAATAATATCAAAAATTAAGTAAAAATATTAAAATCACGGATTAATGATTGAGTTGGGTGGTATGAGCCAATTTCGATATCTACTCATTTGAAAATTATTAAAATAATTATATTTTAAAATTTAATATTATCTACAATTTTTAGAGTAAGCGGTATTAAAAGCTCTCAGTTGATACATTCTTTTCTCTTCTTCGGTTGTGGGTTAATTATCCATTAGGAAAAAAAATATTTTTTCCCCTCTCCTTGAGTAGAAATTGTTCAAAAAATATTTAAATAAAACTACTAAAAATAATTGCTTGAGATTCAAAGTCAAAAAATAAATATTTTTTTATCACCGAGTATGATTTTATTAAAGTAAAAAAACTATACAAATAAATATTATCTTAAAAAAATTTCTAATAAAAAAGAGAGTACAATATAATAATATAAAAAATACAAAACCCCGGAAACACAATACAATAAATAAAACACCAAAACGAAAACCTCTTTATCAAAACATAGCACAAGGAGCTACAACCGGTGTCACCCTGCTCGCAGCTCACCTAAGCAACCAGCGGTTCCCTAACCTCACCAACATGTATCGAAACAGTACCCTCGTGAACCTAGGCGAAACACAATGTCACAGCTCGCTAAACACTACGAGTCACAAAACAGAACCAACAAAAATTAAAATCGAATCGGACTCTACAGCCTATCCTTATAGCACAATAACGTGTCATTGCATGTACCTCATTTTGTACTGGACAAAAAGTTTTGTATACAAATCTTTTACGACTCCACCGGTGGTTATTCAATTGTTTTTTTTTTCTTCCAAATATCATTATTTTTATAAAAAAAATTATCTTTATTTTTAATGTATATTTCAATACTACTTGATTGGTTTGAGAAAGTATGCAAAAAAATGAAGTATAAAATAATTAATTTCTTATTTTTAAAATTTAAATTGTATTGTTTTACAATATAAGTATTTATAACAAGTTATATTAATTTTGAAAACAAAATATTTTATCTCACTTAGTGAGGTATAGAACTCTGGTTATTATTTAAGTTTTTTTTTTATTTAATAGAGAGATGTATATTCTTAAGATAAATGGAATGTAAATATTGAGATTCGAACTCATGTAAAATTGAACAACATGAGTTAATAAGTTGTTAACTCGATTGGGAAAAGACTGAATATTTATTCCAAAATGTTAATAATGTTAGTACAATTATGGTTTTGTTTTTTCTTCATAGTTCTATATAATTTTTAAATAAAAAATAATATTTAAAGATCAAACATTAAATAATTTATTTAGATAAATGTACATGTTTATTCAATCAATTGATGCAATTACTATTAAAATGATTAATAGAATATAAAACATTTTTATCTTAATATTAAAATAAGTGCTCAAGTTATCCGTATTAATTTTGGTTAATTTAAAGCAATAGAGAAATAAAAAAATTGAAGAAACCAAACAATGATTTTGAAATTTATGCATCGCTTCTAGAAACATGCAAAGGACTCACTAAACCATTAATGTTATAAATATTTAATAAAAGCACATTTTCCTTTTTATTTTTTAAATCAAATTACTGTAACACCTAGGAATTGAAGTTCAATGTTACTTCCCCTTTTTTACCGCGTCAAAAGGCTTTTCATTTTATGTATCTCGAAGGGAGAAATATAAAAATTAAACATTAATTTAGTTTGTGTAATATGATTATAAATTTTAATTTTTTGCAGTCTTTTATATATATATATATATATATATCATTGTAATTCTTGATTGTGTTGTACTCTTTTCCTCTATTTGTTAGGGGGCTTCTAATGAGACATACAATACCGATTTCGGCTGATATAATTCTCTCCCTAATAAATTATATTTTCCGAACAATATATATATATATATATATATATAGGATCCAGTTACACGGTGTAAAACTTTTTAAGTTTTACACGTTTTTGGATCATTGGATAGGGGAAATGGATGGTTGAGATTAGTTCCTTACTTTTTTTTCTTCCAAAGTGATAATCTTCGCATATTATAGTGTTAATCTCAACCATCCGTTTCACCCATCCAACAATCCAAGAAAACGTGTAAAACTTAAAAAGTTTTACACTGTGTAATTGGATCATTTCCCTATACGTAAATCTGATTCAGTTTTTACAAATATTAACTTAGTGGTTGTTTTTTCTTAAACCTTTGACAAGATACACATCTTGTACACATAGGTGTTTAAACTCGATCCTAAAATGAGCATTATCCTTTTTCTTCTGGATTCACCCGTTGGGTTCATAATCAAAATAATTTTTTTGTATAAAGTTAAACCAAAACCAAAATTTCATGTGTATATCTACACCAAATAAATATTCATATACTATAGTATACATTTAATTAGAGTTGTGTGTAAATCTGAGACTTATTCCTGTTTGAAAATTTGTTAAATAAGTTTAACTGCAATTCAATCTTTGAACCATTAATTGAAAGACAATTTGTCATGGCGCATCTTATTCATATTATTATTTAGATGATTTCTAATACTAACAGAATTTTAAAAAAATAAACAGATACGATTAAAACATTAACCAGTGAAATTAAATGAAGTTTACTGACCAATGTCTTAAGCCATTGTTTATTCAAAAGAATATCCCTTTAAATTTTCTTTTAATCTCGAATTATATAAAACTAAATGAGTTAAATACCTGAATTCAGTACTATTTTCTTTGTTTAGAACACGAACTTAATTTTTTTTTTTTTGAAGAATGGTCTAATAATTGTCATATTTTTACTGGATCAGCATCGTATTTTGGGTCAATGCATGATACCATACATGTCATATATGACATGCAACGCATGCATGCACGGCGTTGAGTCGTTGACTGAGTCTACACATTTGATTATGATTGAAACTTTCTCCCTCTCAAGCCAGCTACACTGTCGTTCCTCTCCTTTTGCATTAATTTAGAAGGGACTTTCAGAAAAAGACAAAAAAAAGTGTTTAAATGGTCAAAAGAACAAAGAAAAGGGAATTTACTGATAAACCCCGTATTCTTATTGGTAACTTTACATTTGATTTTTCAAAAGAAAATTATTAATTTAAACCAAATATTAGAAATTCTAGATAAAGTTATTGGACACATGAATGGAAGAAGCAATT
This sequence comes from Hibiscus mutabilis, assembly GCA_019671005.1. Taxonomy (NCBI): domain Eukaryota; kingdom Viridiplantae; phylum Streptophyta; class Magnoliopsida; order Malvales; family Malvaceae; genus Hibiscus; species Hibiscus mutabilis. The sequence continues at coordinate 88,608,838 of CM033711.1, read as the reverse complement.
AGAGAACTACGATTCAATAGGTCTTGACCAGATCTGACTTGACCGTCATAGGCCAAACTGTCTTTTCTTATAGTTAGCGGGAAATGACTTAAGGATTTGTGTAATTGCGTAAATTTTTATATTATAACTTAAACTATTATTTAGTAAAAATTTACACAAATTATTACCAACTAGATAAGAATTTATGTAAGAGTCTATTTCATTTTAGCTGGCACCTAAGGGGCCTCACCCTATAACTACCCCATCAATTGTTGCAAAAGAAAGAGACTGCAACATGAAATTTGTTCGCAAAACCATTCTACATTCTTCCATCAATTTTAGTAAATTCCAAGTTTTTTTTTTCACGCCCATGAAACAAAAAAAGATTGGTTGCAATACTTTTGGTTTCCTGCTTCGAAACTAACAAGTTTGAAAAGTTCCATTAACTTGAAATTTTCAATGCCCTTGTCTAACAGTACATCATTAAGTACAAAACAGAGAGAATTCAGACCAACATTGCCAAAAAAGGAAAAACTATGTCATGTAAGGACATTTTACCTGAGGCAATGATGTCTTTATACAAGGCACAAACCAGATGTTACTACAGTATGACTAACTCAACTCAACAGTCCAGTTCATCTTGTCATCTATAAGACCCATCTGAAGTTGGGTAAGCTTCGAGTAAAGTTGTTGCGAAACAGCCCCAAAACCATCTAATCCATATGATACCCTGCACGTTAAAAGTATTTTACTATTTTACAAATAAATTAATGTCACAGCTTTTTCTTTAAAATTAAGAATTGAAAGCTCAACTACAGCCACTCCCTATGTTACTGGGATTCGAGTTCGTTGGAGATCATATTCTCATCACTCCTAATTTTTCACCCAAGTGTTAAAATTTTATTTACTAAAATAAAAGTAGCTAATAAGCACTGCATGCCTATCATTTCCATTTGCCACAAAAAATGATAAACATAAAAAATGGAAGACAAACTGAAAATGAAGCAGATGCAAAATTATTATTTTATGAAAAACGAATTTACCTTTCATCCTTATAAGTAATGCTGCCAACAGGTGACACTACCACCGCTGTCCCAGTGCAGAAAACTTCGTCTGCATCAAGCAACTCATCCACTTCCACAAGGCGTTCCTCAACCTGCGTCATCAGAAGATAAGCATTAAGAAGTAACCCAAGGAGCTCCCTTACATACTCACTGAAACAGATGAGATACTGTTATGATGTTGTACAATAAGAAATTGGGGGAAATAATTATCAACTCAATCCAGTGGACAACGTCCATGTAATTAAAAAAAAACTGCATCATCGAGTTGCAGAATACTTATCCATATATTCAGAGGTTATACACAAGAGAAGAAATTACATGTAACCACCGTGAGACACTATTTCCATCACAAAAATGTAATTCGAAGAGACAAGTAACCATTCTTTAAGAAGCAAAAATTAATTGAGAAACACCATACCACCACAGCATCCACACGTTGCAGAAAACAAATACTAAACATAACCAGATTGGCAGGGTCCAGTTATATACAATCCCAGATAATCAATTTTATTTTGACAAGATGCATTCATCAAGAATCTTCAGAACTGCACAAGTACCTGGAACCCTTGGCTTCGAGCAACATCAATTATACTCTTTCTCGTGATGCCAGGTAAGATCGTTCCCTTTATTTCAGGAGTGGAGATGACATTACCCTAAAATACAAAAACTATGTTAAAAAGGGCATATATTAGCATCATTTGGGCCATTTCATTATGTTTTAGCTCATTAACCATGATTAAGGAAAGATCTAAAACAAGCCTTATTTAACTCAAAAATCTGAACTCTTTGATGGTATATTATTTTTGAAACACAATAGCTTCTAGATGTTTCACTGAAATCATTTAACCACAATTTTTTAGCATATAGAATAAACAAAATATCCTTAATGATCGATTGAACAAAGCATTTAGTGATATAGATTGATTCTTAGCAGCTGCATCATAGTAAAAAAGTAAAAGTTCTAACAAGCAGCTGTAGTGCCACAGCTATATGTAGGAGTCATTCAGTCAAAGTCGGTATAGTAATGATGGTAGCCCCAGTTTTTTTAGTTCTAGTGATGAAGATTCAGGGCGAAGACAAAGCAAGGAGATCATGATAACAGAGCTTGGTCCAGTGACGAAGCATGGTTATGATTCTGATAATAAGACAACAATAACCACCAACAGATAAGCTGACCGTAATACCTTCACCACAAATATGTTGCAAGAGGAAACTTCCTCCAGATACTTCTTGTGAACACAATCAAGATAGAGGACATCAGAATATCCATTCGTTTTTGCAGCAGATTGTGCCTTCAGAACCTACATATGCCATAAAGAGACAACATTAGCTTGTGGAACTTTAATGAGTCTCGTTTTTTTCACTATCAAAATCAATTCAACTGTACAAGCAGATAAATTGGTGAAGGGATATGCTAATAACCAGAAAGATAGCTTACCGCAGCATAATTCCCAATAGTTTTTACACCCCCAGTACCACCAGGAGTGGCACGATGCAGCTTGTGTTCAACAATTAAATTTATAGGAGCAACACCTTCCTGGAATCATATTAAAAATTTTGGTTAACAAGTAATCATCATATGACGGTTAGCTAAAATTCACAAAACAAGGGGACTGAATGAATACCAAAGAGTAAACCTAAAGCAAATGTTTAACCAGAAAAAATAATGTAAATGATTATTCCAGAGAGTTAATAGCTTGAAGTTAGGAACCTTCAGTTAAGCAAGAACATGACTACTAATCTATGGCAGCTTAAAAATAAAGCCAACATAAATTTCTAAAACAATGGTGTAAAATCATGAAAATTTATGGTGAAATCAGTCTCGCCCACAAGGATATCTGCTTGTAGGACAATATTCCAGAATCCAGATACAATAACACTTCAGTTTTCTATTTGAATGTGTTATACTACTTTCAGGATAAAATTACTTTGCACACAAAATCAAGCTAATATCTTTCCTCCAAGGTTAAATATGGAGATAAAAGTTTAAACCTTCCAAGTTACAGTGTATATGTGTGTGTAGATGAGTATGTAAGAAGAACCTTAAAGCAAATTATTATAGTACAGCTAACATGTCTCTCTTTCTTGGCTAGATAAAAGAAATTTCCATTAAGCTTAAGCACAACTAAAAATCAAGCAACGAAGGTAATAAACCTTAAAATAGTTTCCCACAGGTGAGACATAAATAAGAAATGTGTATTCAGGCGCAGGAGCAAGACCAAGGACAGCTCCACTCCCCATGAGCAATGGCCTGATGTACAAGGAACCTTTACCTGGTGGGGGAACCTGAAATGAGAAATTAAAACTTTACTTATAAAACAGGTAAAGCCAATTACAAACCAACATGCTTCAAATGTAACCATTAGTTACCCAACGTTTGTTTGCTAAGACAGCTTCCTTTATGGCTTCCACAAACTGCTCAACAGTGGGTGATGGCATGCACATCCTCTCCGCTCCCTGCCTCATTCGGAGAGCATTCTCCTCAGGACGAAAAAGAAGAATAGAGTCATTTTCTTTCCTGTAGGCTTTCAGACCTTCAAATAACCCCTAGAGAAATAAACCAGAAAATGATGATGGGAGAGACAGAAAAGAGAAATGCTATAACACAATTCTTAAAGATAAATTAAAAATAATTTTCTTTCCTGTAGGCTTTCAGACCTTCAAATAACCCCTAGAGAAACAAACCAGAAAATGATGATGGGAGAGACAGAAAACAGAAAATTATCTTGGAGCAGATATCATACATAATGAGCTCTCTTTTGCATTTTTAGAGGAAAGGTGGTGAAAGAAGTCACATTACATATATAGGCATATATCTAGCTTAACTTGTAAGCATTTGCAAATAAGAACGGCTACATAAAAACAAATGAACAGCAACCATCAAATAGCAATAACGTTCAAGTAGCATAATGAAATACAAGCAAAAGCATGACAATTAATTAAGGCATAAATAAAGTTAAGAAATGTGACCTGTCCATAATTTAAGACACCAGCTGAGGGGCTTAATTCAATATTCCCAAACCTTTGTAATTCACCTTCAGAAAAGCTTCCACCTTGAGTACATTTCATCATATACATATAATCAGTAGGAATAATCCCAAAACCAAGATTGTCCCAGTCTATCTCGGCTAATTCAGATGCTTCACTGGCGCATTTAACATAGTTGAGTCACGTGCACAGAAAAACAAAGAAAAACACCATTTAGGATCAAAAGAAGAAAAATAACAGATAAAATTAACAATATCATAATATGATCCCTATAAGCAGAGAACTCTTTAAGAAAAATAGTTTTAATTAATGAAAACTGTCGCAACACTAGGGCGCAACACTTTTGTTCTCCGTTAGAGAATTTCGTACTCAAATAAATATTTTTAATTAATGAAGACTGTAGTATTCTTTTGAATCCAATGCCAATTCGTAATACCCTCTTTTTTTCATAAGAATAAAAAGTTGAAAACAGAATAAACACCAACCAAAGGAATCACAGCTGCTAAGATTAAACTTTCTTTCACTGTTTAGAAAAAAAAATAGAACTGTGGAAAAGAAAGAAATATTTGATTAATAAATCAAAGCTAAAAATGCAAATGAAAAAGAGCAAAAATGTAAGATACATACACCAAAAAGCAATAAACCGAACAAATCTAATGCAATTTCAGTTTTTTCAATCTTCAGAGTGAAAAAAAAGGTAAGCACCTATAAGAATCTGCTAACACAACAGCCCTCTTAAAAGGAGAGTTAGCTCCATTAACGTTACGACTCGAAGCAGAAGCTAAAATTTGCATCTGTGAATGCAAATAAACGCATGGTCAATATAAGAAAACTCAAATACATTGAGATGTAGAAGAAAAACGAATGCAAAAGCGATGTTACCTTGTGAAATAGCGGCGGAGAGAAACGCGTTTGCGGAGAGGAGGAACGATGAAGAAATGTGAGGGTGGAGACGGCGGTGGAGGAGACGGAGGAGCGAGAAGAACGGCAAAGGAGGTAATTAGGTTGGAAATTAGCGAGGACGGCGTTGATCTCCATTTTCTCACTCTTTGCTTCTCTTTGTCCCTCTTTTCTGTTTGGTCTACAAAATGGAAGCCTTTTAAGTGTCGTCTAAGAGTCGTCTATACTCTTCTTATCTGTAACTATCGTAATTTATTGTTTAGGCTAAACTACACCAGTAGTCATTGAATATTTAGCGTACTTTTAATTTAGTCATCAAATTTTTAAATTTTTATTATAATTATTATATTTTTTATTTATTTTCATTATCATCATTGTTATTGAAAATTACTGTTTGAATTGACTGACGAGCATTTCGTTTATTGAAAAATCATCTTTTGTGATAACTATCAAAGCTTAAAAATAAAATTTTTAGAAGAATATTTTATTGGCAGTTTTCAACGATAGCGAAAAGTAATAAAAATAAATTAAAAATTTAGTGACAATAAATATAAATTTTAAAAATTCGTTGACTAAAACAAAAGTGACCTATTAATCTCCAAAAGTCTTTTTTTAATCTACGGCCGAAGTCCATCGAAATCGTAATTAAGTATTTTAACAAAGGAATCATAGTCGTTAATTAATCTATTGGCAAATCATTCATTAAATGTCGAAATTTAAATATATATATATAATAGATAATAAAAGTATTTTTTGACTATTTAATCAATTAATGAATTTAAATTAATCCACATGGGTAAGGTAGGTGGAGAAGCGTTATATGGTTTAGATTTGTGAGTTTTCATTGAAATTTGAGAGTGGAATCCGTTTCCAATTTGTCCAGCATCTTGCATTACTGACATTTTTGTTTGTTGTATTTGTCACGCCTGAGAAGAGGCGGGGTCATTAATCCCACATCGAAAAAAAGAGAGGAAGTCTTAGGATACAAATACAGTGGCGCTGCACATCCTATCAGACATGTCTTTTAGGAAGAGGGTAATGGCCCCGTGACAAGTGGTATCAGAGCGACCCTTTGACTGCCCGATTTCACGTCGAGTGCCCATGAGTTGGGTAGGCAGGGTGGACAACTGTGACAATGTGGCCCATCACGAGAGCGGAAGCTCGTGACGAGGTTGAGTGGGGAAGAATGTCACGCCTGAGAAGAGGCAGGGTCATTAATCCCACATCGAAAAGAAAAAGGGAGGTCTTGTGATATAAATACGGTGGCGCTGCACATCCTATCAAGCATGTCTTTTGAGAAGAGGGTAATGGCCCCGTGACACATTACATGACTGACATCTTTTGGCTTTCCTAACCAACTTTATCCTTTTGCATAGACAACTTGGTTTTTTTCGTAAGATCTATCGTACGGCAGCTTACAGTGCGATCAAATTAAGACATCTTCAATAGAAATTTTAAGCATAAAATTAAAAAAATTACCGTTTAATTAAATAATTATTTTGGCCATTTTTTAGAGCAATTTAACTCTTGGCGTTTTATTTGGGTCAAAATGTCCATTTACAAATAAAAACAATCAATCAACTGACAGTAAATGGCTTGAAATTATGAGACAAGCATATATGACAGTGCACGCTGATATGACAGTATCATATAAATAAACGAGTTGACTTGAAAAACGTTACATCAGTCAAATAATAATTTTATAAAATATAAAATGATTTTTTTGCTAACTTGTCATTTTGTCAAATCATTACAAACTGTTTACTGTCGGTTTTCTATTAATTTTCATCTGCAGATGAGTCATTTTGACCCAAAATGAAATATTGAGAATTGAATTGCTCCAAAAAAAGAATATGGGCCAAAGTGGCATTTCAATTAAAAGTAAAAGGTATTTTTTTAACTTTATGCCAAATTTTTATTATATTGGATTTAATCAAAATTCTTATACAGTTAATAAGAATTTAAGTTATAACATAAATTTTTACCCAGATGATAAAAAATTTAATTTTACTTAAATTACTACTCAATCCAATTAAATTCTTATTAAAATACTAAAAATTTATATTTATCGCTTTTAGTCACACCCCTAAAAGTGCCTCACCTTAGCCCGTGCAAATTATTTTTTTGTCTTCTCTTTTGAGCCAAACCATATAACTTTTGAATACTTATGATGTTCTTTTTCAAACGGAAAGGGAAATTAATAAATCTCTGCAATGCTCACCTCAGTTTGATTTTTACATGTTTATTATACCTTTTCTCAGTCCACTTGGCATGGATTCAATGTTTAAATACATATATATACTCTCCACCTACTAAGCAGCTTAAACGTCTATGTTAAACATCTTTTCATCATAATTAATTTCAGATTTAGACTTAGGCAGGTAATGAATGTATTGGTAATAATAAATTTCCTACTCCAAAAAGAAGACTTTGGGAAACCCATAAATAAGATAAGGCCTAAAATGGGGAATCATGGATTTCAACTTTTAGGCCCATCTCGTCTATCGTTGGATGATAGCAATTTAATCATATTCTCAGAAGCCCCAAAAATTAAATATTTTTTGAATATCCCAAAAATTAAATACGCTGTCCTTGTTTGTACTATTATTTTGTGAGAATTTAAAAAGATCAATTCTATTATATCATATGAAAATTCTATATTATCTTCTTGAAAATCTCATTTGCCTCTTTAAAAATCTCACACTCTAACAAATCAAGTGGGCTCAATTGACTTTACTTTTATATGTGGCTCCGCCACTAGTTTTAGGAGGCGACACCCTCCTTTGATTACACATGTCAAGATGAAATCACTTATAAGACTAATTTTTATCGCTATATAATAAATTTATTTTATTTTCTATAATTTATTTGGTAGTCATTACTAGCATTTTATTTATCAGTAGTCTTTTTTTTCCTACAAAGGTACAAAACATCTCTCTTGAAAGAGTTGTGAATTCACGTTGAACATTACTTAAATATGTTGTAGTCAAAGAGTATTGCGTGGTTAACTTGTGCATGCAGCATGCTTGACATGTTTTTTATAAGTGCATACTTGACATGTTTTTTTCTCGCTTATAAGTGCATGCTTGGCATGTTAATCGCCAAAAACAAATATTTCTAGATGGTGAAACTTATTAAAATTTGAGTTGTAATACATTAGTACAACTTTTTTCCATTGCATTTAAAAATTATTTTTCGAAAACTTAAGGAACAGTATAATCTTTGTAGTATAGGGTAAATTATTTTTTTGATGACTCGGATTCAAGTAATATTATTTGTAGGAGATAAGAAATAGATATGGATAATATAGAATATTAAAAAAAACTTTTCTAAGTAATGAAAAGCTTATATAACCAAAGTAAAGCAACATCATATCATTTATAGGAAAATGTCCAAAGATATTTACATAGCATTAAAACATAATCTTGAATTTTGATGTTAAAGAGATAAGGCATCCCATCTTCATTTTAATCAATTGCTGACTTTAATAAGAACTATAAGGCACATATGGATCAATTAGATAATTTCGTCCATCAATTTTAAGCTTGCTTTCAATGGCAAAAGGAGAGTCCGACGCTAACATGTTTTGTCTTTAGCTAGCAGCACGTACTTTTTTTTCTCAACTTCTTCATGGTTCATAGCAACAAGCTTTGGATATGACTGATTAATACATATTAGGCGATTGAATATTAGTTCAATTAGTATCGATTAGGGCCGTGAATGAGACGATACAAATCGCGAGCTACTTGAGTTCAATTTGGTCAAAGCTCAGTTAACACCCGACTCGACTTGAGCTCAAATACAAAGCTACAACAAAAGCTATCAAGATGATTTACAAGGCAAAACTAACGCCTATTTATAAAAAAATTTGTGATGCTAGATGACAATGGAGAGTGAACTTTTAGCCATTTTTCTCGACTTAAAAAATCTTTTTATATATGATGATATCCTTAAAATGTCAAAACTTATCATCATGTTGTCACCACTTGTAAGATTCCGGTTTTAACATTTTTCTGAGCATTTCCAGATTTATTTTGGCTTCCCAATTACTTTGAGAATGTAGTAGACTCAATAAGCTTTACAACGGTATCTCATGGGTCAACTTTTGAGTTCTGGAGCTCAAGTTATAGTCAAATTGTGCAACGTATTGAGTGTAGAAATTTAGTACGAGTTTATTGAGTCTATTTTCTCAATTAAAGCATTTGCCCAACTCCTTTCACCTTAAATAATCTTTGGATTCAACTTCATTTGTTTCATAATTGCAATCACCAAAATTAACATATCTAAACCTGCAATTAACACAAAATATACTTTATTAAAAATAACTGAAAACATAATAAGAGTATTAAAATCGCAACATATTTAAAATACAAACCACAAAATATGAAATAACTAAAAACCTACAAATGTCAATAGAACACTTAATAAACACTGCAAATATTTGTACTATAGATACTAAAATGAGATTATTTTAAGGACTCATCACTCAACACTACTCAAGCTCAACTCGGCTCGTTTAAACCCATATTATCGATCTCGTTGATTGAATGGGTTTTAAATGTGTTTCAGTGTTTAATTAATTAGTTTTTTTATGAGGTTACAAGTAGATTAAGATTTTTTTAGAAAAAATAACACGCGTTAAAATTTACAATTTGCATGGAACCATTAATGCTGGCTTTATTTATTTTTACCAAGATTAGGTGAATCCAATTTTGCAACCAAAACTTAGCTAGTATATCAAGGAAGAAGCTTCATAATTGTTAGTTGCAATATTGGGCATGAAAGTAGAGCACAGAGTTTAAAACATTTCAATTCACAATCTCACTTAAATATATTATGCGCATGCGGGAGGATAGTGACATTTTTTTTTGCTAAAGAGTGAAGTGATCTATCTTGATAAAATAAAAGGCTCTATGTTTAGAAAATGATACAAAATATACAATAAAGTAGGGTGGAGATTCAACTATATGGAAGGATATATTATATCTATCTTTTGATAAAGCAAATTTCCTATTTGGCAATTAGATGAAAAAATAAAAATAAATGACAATATTATAATATATTTATATGTTTTATTTGACAATTAGCGGATAATTGATAACTAAAAGCGGATTACATTAGTTGATATTTGACTAGCATATTACATTAGTTTATTGTATAAAAGCGTTTGGTAAAATTAATTGATGGCTTATAGTTGTTTGATTATTTGAACAAACAAAATGACATATAAGAATATGATTATATTCAATAATTGTTTAAATAATTTATTAGTTATTAATATCTTGTATATATTAATATTAATTACATTATGAACAATATTTTTTTTAATATAATGTTACTAAACATATATGAAGGATGAATATGTTAATTTCTTATTTATAAAATTATCTTTTAATATAGTCTTATTAATTATTAAATTTAGATGTATATTTATTTTTTTTTAATTTTATTAGTTATTCAAATTTTGATTATTTAGAGAACTTTTTGTAATTGTTGAAGATAAAAAAAAAAGTCTTTACAACTCTTATATCTAATTCTCTAAATGAAAAGGTTCCGAAAAAGAATTTTTTCAAATGGAGAGGTTTCACTTTAATATACCATTACAATCTTCTATTTACCAAATATTCAAATTAATAGATTTGATGGGTCAAACCTCTAAAAATAATTTAAACCTTTAATTTTGATCGAAAAAATTATTTACGAAACATGATCTGAATTTTTTTACTGCATTTTAAATAATAATATTTTGAACACATAATTGTTTGGATATTTAATTTTTTATTACAAGTATTATGTTTTTTCATAAATATATAGATAAGTAGGAACTAATTTCACACCCATAATGAATGGGGATAGGACTAGTCCCATAACCTAATAATATCAACAATGATCATGTTATGGCCCCTAGCCAAGTGGCAAGTCTAAGCCCATGTGGCTAAGCTATTGGATTGACACCCACAATCACAACATCACCGCACCCATGTTCCTTTCCACCCCCACCATTCGTAAACCAATGTGCCTCCCCATGTGTGCTCAACTTTGAAGCTTAGCCCCCGTTTTTTTTGTTACTGTCAGTGTGTATTTTAATAGCTCGTCAAACGATTATCAATTTAATTTTTGACGAATGTTTGTTTATTGTTTTCAATGTTTAAACAGGCGTTTAATGATAGTTGTTTTTTTTCTTTTACTTTTTATAACGTCTGTTTATTTTCTAACGACCGTTTGCCACCCATTAACAAAAGAAGCCTTAATCCTCTTATATATCCTTTGAATGGATGATGGATGGAGGGGGGAGGGGCCTATTGCCATAACTTTGTGCCACAAATGCAGCCGGCAATTTCTCAACTGGTTCATGCCTTCCTCTTATATTCAACAAGTCAAAATATTTTGGTGTTCCCCTCTCCAAGTATTTGAAAGTGGGACCATTCTCCTTTGTTGGGTTTACCCTAAAATTTCTCAACTTTTTCTTTTGGGGGTGGGGAATAGACAAGAAATTGAGGTAAAAGATGTCAGCATTGTTGGGGGGTGACTTGGACATGGGTCTTGAATTCCCATTTCACTACTTTTAAACGCAAGCAATGATGCTTTGTTTGTGAAAAAAGATTTCACCCCCACAAGTATCAGTGTTGTTTAGGAGAGAAAGTTGTAGTGGGGCAAGCCAATGCTTTTTGTATAGTGTATGTCGGTGATTCTTGCTCCTGAAAAAAAATTATATTCCAAGGCCAAATGATTCTACCTTTGTATGTATAAAAAAGTTCAGACTCGTTTATCTTGCATTATATTTCTTTTTTATGTTTTTTTCTTTTGCAAATTCACAGATTCAGCTCAAAGCTCTTTTTCTTTCATCGTGGCAAAAATAATGCAGTGGGAAAAAAATATTTAGATGGTTTTTAAATTATTTCGTAAATTAGAAACCTCTCTACAGTAAATTGAAAATTATTACGAGTCTAGTGTATTTTTTTTGTCCCTTCCTCGTCGGTATCTCACCAAATAAATTAAAACTCACTCTAAATGACTAATTCTTTATTCCCACGATTTTATCCGGGAAATTTTGCCCTTCACCGTTGAATGATTATTTTCTTTTATAAGCTCTTTTACAATTTTATTACTTTAGTATTAAATTAGGGTTTAGATTCAGGACAATCTCAGTTCAATTTTTTCGAATTTAATTTTTTTATTGGCTTAACTATAAAATAAGTATTTAAATTATATTTTTTTACAATAAGTGCTTAAAATTTTATTTTTTTGTTAAAATATGTGTCAAAGTGGGTGTCTTTAAAACAAGCAAAAAATAAAATTTTAGGCACATATTTCAAAAAAAAATATTTTAGACACTTATTATAAAAAATACATAATTTGAGTACTTATTTTATAATTAAGTTTTTTTATTCGATCATTTTCATGTTTAGATATTTTGGACTTGGATTTTTTACATCAAAATTCGCAGGTTCTTACTTATTTTGCCACCTTTTGGAATGAATCAATTATATTACTTTATATAAAAATAAAGTTTAAAATGGTACTATTCTCCGAAGTGTCTCATTATCACTCGGTATTCAGAGAAATTTTTTGTTCAAATTAACCTCTGAACTTTTCACCTACAATGTATGCTACCTCAGCCTATTTTTTGTTATAAAAAATAAGTGTCACTCTAAAAAAGTGTCATGCAACTTATAATAAATATTAAATTCAAACAACTTCATGAAAATTGTTAAAATTTTGAAAATCTCAAAAAAAGTTCCACTTTTCGATTTAATAATTAAAATTTTTATTTTTATGATTTTTCTTGAACTTATAGTATGTGTCAGTAGCGGAATCAAAATCTCAAAAATGAGAAACCAAAATTTTAATAAACATTTTTTTTTATAAATAGTATATGCAAAATAAAATTACTTTATAAATTAAACTATATTTTTAAGTTTTTTTTTCAAAAAATAGAGATGCATCTGCCCCTTATGTGTTATGACATGTTTCAGATAAAACTTTTACGATAAAACTAAGTTTTTATAAAATATTTGAGGGGCAATGATAGCGATGACAAGTGGAATTTATGGCGTCAACATAACACGAGGCCTATAGCCTGGGCTTAACTCTCAAACTACTCGTGATTAAGAGAATATCTATTGGAGATCGTGGAGGCTATCAATCGAATGAGATAATGATCCTAACCATCATTCTATTATTGGTAATCTTTAAACTTAATCTCTTATTTATTTATACACTTCAGTCTTTAATATCAATCAATTGTTGCCGTTTACTTTTTATGTTAACTCTTGCATTACACTAGTAGTTTAGTTTAATTAGGGTGCTAAGTCATTAATTAGTTCATGCATGATATGTTTTTCTTGTAAATTTGATCTTCAATTGTAAATATTATTCACAAATGATATTGTGCATTTATGATTATCGAGAAAATGAATAATGGGAAATAATAAAAATAGTTTAAAAATAATAAAAATATCCTATTTTTTACCGTCAAACATATTACCATTTTATATAATATTTAAAAATTTAATAATGAGCAAGCATTGATGGCTAGTTAGTTAGAGCTGTTCACTTGCTCCCTTTCTTTTTCTTTAAGTCTCGGGTTCAAAACCCAATAGAAATATTCCTTCCCCTTATAATCTTTCCCTTCCCTTTCTATATCACCTTGTTGAAAATTACAGAAAGGATTGTCTTTTATAAAAATGATTTCCCTTTGAGAGAAAAAGTATCAATAGTTTTTTTTCACATCAGAATTCATCCATCAATATTTTAAAATATTATAATTCAATCATAAGAAAATAGTTCACACTGATTTTAAATTTAAATAAATTTAATTACTCAATCTAAAATCACTACTCAATCTAAAATCACTTAAAAAGAGCAATATTATTATTTACCAATAAGACCCTTCAATAAATTCTTTGTACAATAATTTTGAAGCACTAATAAAGAATGAAAGTATATTTAAGTAGGTGGGGGCCTAAGCCCACTAGTTGGCTGGATATGATAATAATTAGACCTGACAAATTTGACCCGAGATTCGAAAACCGAAACGATTTACTCGAAATCGACCCGAACACGATGACCCAAGTTTGATCCGAAACCCGAAATAAACCGAACCGAAATCAAACCGAATTTCAGTTGAACCGAAAATGGACTCGAACCGAATGGAACCGAACTGATTTCACTCGAACCGAAAGCAACCCAAACTGAAGGCAACCCGAAATAAAAAATATATCAAAATAAATAAATAAATATGAGATTTGAATTGTCGTGCAACACACTAAAAAGTCAAATATGCAGGCTATATAAAGTCGTGTATATGGTGGAAAAACCTAACATGACCTGAAAACTCGATTAAAACAACCGATCTCCTATTAACCCAATATTGACTCGTCCCGAAATCAACCAAACCGAAAATCAACCGAACTAAAGTCTTGACCCGATACTCGAACCGAAATCACCATAGACCCAAACTAAAACCGAACCAGACTTAAACCGAACCGAACCGAATGACCCATTTGCCACCTCTAATAATAATTAAGTTCATATTGTGGTTGAAGAGAAGAATATGTATGCAAATCTCAACTACACCATTCCCCCAAAATCTTTTTAATACCTATGAAAATGCCATATAAAATAACAATAAAAAGGGAACAAATAATGCCGCCTTTATGGAGTCTAACATTCTATGTACCTCTTTTTCTTTATTTTTTAAATAATTTTTCTAAAATCTAAGGGAGAATGTAACATTAAAAAAATTAAATATATTAAGATTTATATAATATAGTCTATTAACATGAAAAAGTTTAAATAAATATATTATACACTTCAAATGATTATAATAAAAATAGTGAAATGTTGACTGAATGTAAACGGTACCGCTTAAAATGAAAAATTATAATTAATATATAAAAAAAATTTGATATACAGTTCGTGTAAACAAACGTTTATCCGTGCTTTTCAAATTTAGGGATTAGGGGTTTAGTTTAGGATTAAAAGTTTAGGGGTTCAAGTTGTAGAGTTTAGAATTTAGGGTTATTGTTTAGAATTTAGGGTTTAGGGTTTAGATTTTAAAGTATTATGGTTAAGAATTTAAAATTTGTATTTTATAAAGTAAAAACACATATTTTTACATAGCATGTATATCAAAGTTTTACCCTTAATATATTATTTCTTTATTTCAAATTCTATGTTTTACATGATTCATAATAATCATTCAATTTATTTTTAAAACTCAGTTATTTTATCATATTTTAAAATTTTAGTTCGCTTTTTATTTGGAACATAAAGAAAGATGAGCATATTCTAGTAATATAAGATTGTGGGATATAGTGGGAGCACATTATCCTGAAGCAGAGGGCAGACAGTCATTCAACTGGCGTTGGCTGAACCCACCTTTTTCAAATGTGCGCAGCCACCGTACACCCGCATTGCAGCCTAATCCCAAATCAAACTGACTCATCAAACAACGGAATTCCTTTCAAATTCCAATTCATTACCAATTATACTAATATTATCTTTTTGATCAAATTTTCAAACTTGATCAGCAAAAGAAATATTATTTTGTTTTGCTTTTTGAATTTCAAATACCAACTAGTAAAGCATAGACGTAGAGAAAAACAAGCCCGTTATATTTCGCGGAACCAACAACACCCTATCATTCTACATGAATGGTCGTAATTTTTTTATCTCGGGGATAAACTATTAGAGAATTATATTATAAATTTAAAGGTATAAAATTATAAAATTTAGGGTACAAACTTAAATTATCAATTAAAAAATATAAAAATATATATAATTTATATAAAAATTTAATTTTTTTTAAAAGATACTACTACCCCTCTAGCATCCCATAGTTCGCTCATGCCTGGTAAAACGACCGATACAAGGGAGTGAAGGGAACAACCATCAAAAGTCCCTGAAGGCCTGAACCAAAGCAAAATTCCCATAAAAAGTGTCTTAATTATTAGTTATTTTACAAATATATCGATACACATTTGGTGTAATCACTGTTATTCAATTTTCCAACTAATTAATTCAGATAAAGTGTTTCAAATATCTATTACGAGAGTAAATGCTTTCGATTCAAAATTTTCTATTTACGATACAAAAAATTTAAATTCACGATTTTACTTTTAAAAAAACTTAACATTTTGTTATGTTATGAACAAAATATCAATGTTCTTTTTCGGTACCCAAACATTAAAAAAATTAAAGCTTAAATAGCTTAAATCATAAATCTTAAACCTTGCAAAATAAAAACTTACACCCTCTATTCTATACTTAAACCTTAAATTTTAAACATTGACTTTTAGCGTTGAAATATAAATAAAGGTATAAAAAGAGGCCATGCTTTCTGTTATGTTATATAAATCACAGTTGATTACAAAATTTATATTTAATTAGGGGGAGATTTGGTTTAGCGAGTAACAACGACCCAAAGGCTTGATCTCATGTTGGTTAGTTGTATTATTTTAAGTGATTCGTCATTTATTTTCTAGGTGACCTAACTTTCTGATAAGTATAGCCAACAAAAGCATTATTGGGAAGTGCTTACACAATGTATAGGATAGGGAGGCAGTAGGCCCCCCATTGCTCTCCCACTTCAACTTTCTAGTTAAGCAAACACCCTCAATTCTTGGTTGTGAATCATATTCTTGCCCCATTATTCTTTTCAATTTCGACAAAAAAAATCGAACTAAACATTATTATTCGAATCAATTTTCAATTTTTAAACCAATGGTTGAAATTATGAGAGAGATAGTGGACATCTTTTTTCCTGATCTTAGCTCATAATTATAAACAAGGGGAAATAAAAACTGCCCGCCAGCCTTTTGAAATAACAAAAGAAATGGGAATGGAAATGAAGTGAAATATTTGGTAAGCAAGGGTGACATGGTACCCATCTCCAACCAGTTGAAACCAGGCATGGAGTGGGAGACAGTTCATGTGGTCTGTCGTAAAGGGAACTTGTTAGTATCCAATTGTCCCCTCTACCCCCATTATTTCGAATTAATTAAGGCAGGCTTTAATAATTGTCCAATTTAATACTACTATACATCGTTATGATTTGTAGTTTAAGTAACCTTTAAACGGTTGCAAAATCATAGGCAGTGTGTATTAATTATTGGGTATTGTTTGGGAAAGAGCGAACAAAAAAGGTAAACACACCGCAAGTCAAAATTATTAGTAAGATCATAAATAGATTTTTGGATTTTAAAAAGTTACAAACATGTTATTAAATTAATCCATTGTTATGAATATATTATTATATCATTAAGTATTTGATAGACATTAACTTTTTAGTTATAATTGAGTGACATGATTGTAAAAAATGATAAATTAAATGGTCTATTTCTACAATTGATAAATTGAGTAATCTAATTGTAACTAAAAAACTTGTTTGTAACAATGATTAGCTGAGTGACTTGTTTGTAAGTTTTGAAAATCCAGTGACTCCGTTTGTAATCTTACTAATACTTGAGTTACTTGTGAGGTGTTTTACTCAAAAATTTAGTATAAATATAAAAATATTTTAAAAAATATTTAATTGTTACTAGTTTTTTCTTTCATGTAAAACTTATGGTGCATGTAGGGTGTTGTAACTTCCAACTATATTGTCTTTAAGTTTGGATTTAAATTTTTTCATTGAAAGAGCAATATGTTTGATTAATGTATCTAACACGATCGACAACTATCACTATATTTTAATTGTGGATGTACAAAAATATTTAAATAAAAATACATTTATAAAAAGGGTAAAATTTTAATATACAGGCTGTGTAAAACTAATTTTACACAAGCCTGTGTTTTTACCTTATAAAACACAAATTCTAAATTCTAAACCCTAAATTATAAATACTAACTTTAAATTCTAAACCCTACAACTTAAACCCCCAAACTTTTAACACTAAACTAAACCCCTAACACTTAAATTTGAAAAGCATGTGTAAACGTTTGTTTACACGGACTGTGTATCAAACTTTTTCTCTTATAAAAATATTTAACATATGATTGTAAATAGAATTGACAAAGAATTTGTATATAAATACATTAATCTTTGAATGTATGATTTTGTATTTTGTCAACAATCTCTAGAGCAAGTGGTTAAAAGCTTCCGGTGAACACTTTCCCCTCTTATTAGGTTGTGGGTTCTAGACTCATTAGGAGCAAATTTTCCATTCCATTCTCCTAAGTAAGAATTGTTAAAAAAGAGAGAGTATTTTAATATTTTTTTATTTAATAATAAATATTAAATAATATTAGAAATTTGAACCATAATATTGTAAATAAAAAAAGTGAATTAAAATAATTGTCCTTATAATAATTTTACAATATTTAATTTAAATTAATTACTTAATAAATTAAATATAAGTAATTATAAAAATAACTTTTTTAAGATAAAAGTTTTTTTTTTTTGAACATGTCAAGATAAAAGTTAAAAGTGAAAAAGAAATATAAAAGTAGGAGATAAATGGAACATGCAAAAGTAAGAAACAATCAAAGTGGGGTTAGTAATGAAGAGTTAAATATGGTAAGATTAATGAGTGGAGTGGGCAAGTGCTGACGAATCATTCCCTTGATATGGTAACAGCAGCCATGTGGATTGTTGGTGTATTTCGATAACATTGAGATAGGAAATTGCCATGTTTGTTTCATAAGATAAAGGTTGATAAATGTAGTGGGGTTCAACTGGTCAACCTTTGTATATAGAGAAAGAGAAGACCTTTCATTACTATTTTATTTTTCTCGCAACAATTCATTCCTTTGATTAATAATCATGGCCACCCACCCACCCACCCACCCACCCACCCGGCACCCACCCAACTCCTCTTCTTAAGACCCCTTTTGCACCCTCATATCATTTCAAACCGCTCCTCTATTTCCGCTCAAAAAATCCCTCTCCATTTTCATTGCTAAAACAAAAGGAAAATCTTCAGCTCAATGGGTCTTGATGATGATGCATGTAACACTGGCCTTGTTTTAGGACTAGGCTTCTCCTCCACCCTTGAAACTCCGACCAAGGCCACCAATCAGACGTCCAAGAAGCCACCATGTCTCAAGTTTGAACAACAACAACTACCAACCATGGCGGCCGCACCACCACCACCAGCACCATCAAGTTTTGAACCCTTGTTGACCTTGGGGCTTTGTGGTGATCAGTTTTACCAAGTGACCCAAAAGGTTGACATCAATAAAGGTGGTTATCTTAATCACCATCACCATGATCAGGAACAGGAACCTACCGCTGGTGATTTGTATCGCCGTCAAGCTTCTCCCCATAGCGCCGTTTCATCGTTTTCTAGTGGTAGAGTCAAGAGGGAAAGAGAGCTTAGCAGCGAGGAAGTTGAGGTGGAGAAGAATTCGTCTAGAGTTAGCGATGAAGACGAAGATGGTGTTAATGCAAGAAAAAAACTTAGGCTCACTAAAGAACAATCTGCTTTTCTCGAGGAAAGCTTCAAACAGCATAGCACTCTCAATCCTGTTAGTTCCCTCACTTTTTTTCCTCAAATCCTGCATCTCTCTCTATATAAATCAATATATCTGATTTTTGGTTCTATTCTATGCTGAAACAGAAGCAAAAGCAAGCTTTAGCAAAGCAATTAAACCTGACGCCTAGACAAGTTGAAGTTTGGTTCCAGAACAGGAGAGCAAGGTAAATCGACCGTCCATGAAGATTTTGCCTTTTACTTCTTCTTTTTTATAATTCATCAAGCAAAATCATGAAGAAATAAAATTTCTGTTTTTTTGGTGTGTGCAGGACAAAGCTTAAGCAAACTGAGGTGGACTGTGAGTTCCTGAAGAAGTGTTGTGAGACACTGACAGATGAAAACAGGAGACTGCAAAAGGAACTACAAGAACTCAAGGCACTGAAAATGGCGGCTCAGCCTTTTTACATGCAGATCCCGGCGGCTACTCTCACCATGTGCCCATCTTGTGAAAGAATCGGCGGCGCCGACGGCAATTCCAAGATCCCATTTTCGATGGCTTCCAAACCTCGTTTCTATAACCCCTTCTCCAATCCTTCCGCAGCATGTTGATTAAGTTCTTTAGAACTTAGTATAGGAAGAAGAAGAAGAAGAAGAAGAAGAAGAAGAAGAAGAAGAAGAAGAAGAAGAAGAAGAAGAAGACTCCCCCACAACCCATTTTTTGGTTTAAGGGTTTGTAGTGAATTAAAAAAATTAAGGTAATTTGTAGAAACAAAATAGTATAATTACTGATCAATCTTTTCATCTTTTGTTTGAATATATATGTTTGTAAATGATCATTAGAAGAAGATATAAAGGGATTACTCTTGGTATTTATTATTGATTCTTTCGTTCCATATCTAATGATAGATTTCTTGTTTTCGATCAGTTTCCCCTTTGAATTGTTTATTGTCAATTGAAATATAATTTGGCATCCTGTTTTTGACTGCCCAGAAAATCTCTCCCCATGATATTTTGCACCAAAGGTCTAGATAGAAAATAGAAGTAAATAATGATGGTGTTCACATTGACTTTCTTTTTCAAATGAAAAAAAAAACTTTGAAAATCAGTATTTTCACCTAAATACCACCCACAAAAAATAATTCTGTGTATATAACAAGTTTTATTAAAAAATTATAAAAATAAAACTCGTTAAGTATGTACGACGATTTTATTATAAAAATATTATACTGAAAAATAATTTCATATATGATATATTTTAGTAAAAATCCATGAAAATTCTCGATGGGCATGTTAGTTGGATATCAGCCATGCACTTGCCCCGGAAACTTCTTACACACTTGTCAATAAACTGGTTCTTAGTTAGTTTCTTACTTTCTTTTGTTAATTATTCTCAATAGTTAATAAATTAAGATCGGATGATTTATATTTTATTTAAAATGGAATATTCTTGGAATAAAACAACAAATATCTAACAATCTTATCTTGGTTGGAATATAAATAAGAATGTAATTCGTGAAAGTGTATAATCCATCCGAGTATGATGGTGGGAATAGTGTCAACCTTTTAGGATGTCTCAAATGAAGAAGGTAAAATCAGTTTGAAGCTTATGATTAAGTGAGAGAGGAAAAGGGTGTGGGGGGAGGAGGAGGTGGTTAGCTCACGTGTTTTTGTCTTTCTGACATATGAGAGAGAGATAGAGGGGGGGGGGGGGGAGGGGGGGTGAGAGGCGTCTACGCTAAGAAAGGAATGGATGGTTCACTTGAAAAAACACAAAACCCACAAAAAATGGGTTAGGAAAAGTGTAGGGGCTCTACCCTTAAGCCTAGTCATAGTCTCGTTTCATGCTCTCTCTTTAAGGGAGCCGGTGGGTCATAATACCCCACGTGATGTCCCAATGGCCTCACCTACATCTATAATATGCATAAATACATAAATAATCTATACGGACATGAATCGTACATTTAATTTTGATTGGTAAATTTTTTAATAAAAATTTTATGCATATATAAGACATCAAACTCGAAACATGCTTAACTAATATCAAACTATTTATCATTTAAATTAATCACGTTAAAAATAATTTTTAGCTTTTAATTTAATATTACCATAAAAAAGATTATATTGCACTATTGAGTATAATACAAGTATTCTCTAAATAGTTTATTAACCTTTCTTATATTTTTCTCACCTTCCTATTACGGAGATTTTATATATGGGGTTGACACTATCCTTCTATTATATGGACCCAAAAAGGCAAAAATACCTCTTTCCTTCTCCCTCAACTTTCCCTTCAATTCTATTGCATCCCCTTTTGATTGGAATTCCATATCTCATCCCACAAGCTATATATTTCACTTTACAACAATGTAACATATCTTAGGTTTCATCAACTAGATCAAGTGGACGGCCCCGAGTCATTCGGGCTTGTAACTTTTACAAGTAATTCACTCGTGATTTTTTTAAAAAATATTAATCGAACTAAAACTCAAATAAATATATTAAGATTGAATACTATTTTTTCCCATTGCAATTGTATTTTAAATTGATGGCGTGAAATTAGGGTGTGAACCAATAAACAATGACCAACTAGTAAGAGCACTTTCCTTGAAAAAGAGAGTGACTTTCCAGGAAACTACTCTAGTCTCGGCTCCCTCATTCTCATCATCATCATCACTTTCATGAGCCATTATGCCATCATCATTATACGAACGCTTCAACCATCTTTTTTGAACTTCAAGCACAAAAAATAATTATTTAATTGGACGTTTGCCCCAGCAGCATTATTTACTTTGTTATTCCTACTCCATTTGGCTCTTTCAAAACGTATCTTCTCATCTTTCGGTGATAATAAAAACAAGTGGGGGAAAGAGCAAGGCTTCTCGAGTGGGAACATTGACAATTCTCCTCTATTAGTACAATAACAAAGAATATTAGTACTTATTAATTAATCAATAATCCCCACCTTTACATGATTAAAAGATTTCGCCTTACGTGTGTGCCGACGTAATTTTTTTATTAATACCTAAAGAAGGAAAATCAGAAACACCAAAAGACACGTGTCTTGTGTTGGGAACATTTTCTTTTGGATACCAAAGAGTTGGATATGGTGCGCTGTTTATTTAGTAATTATTATTTTTCACCAATTAAGGTTTGATAGCAACTAAGCTGTTTTCTTTAATGCAAACAATATCCGATTCTAATGAAAAGCCAGAGCATATTTTAAAAACAACCTACGTGTTGTTTTGTATTAAATGACAACCTCCGTCCAATCATGGATAGCCTTGATAATAATAATAATAATAATAATAATAATAATAATAATAATAATAAAAAAAGAGACATTGTCAATATCCAATTATTTATATTTAGTTACTTCAAATTTGTTGGGTTACCATCCAACTTGATAGACTCGATTTAAGTTGGTTGAATTTGTAGTTGAGATTTGTTTCGTTCAATTCAATTATTACTTAATTAATATAAACATATTTTACTCAAGTTTTGTTTTTTGCTTTTCAAAAAACTGGGCAAAAAATTTAATTTTGACTATAACAAACATATTTTGACCTCTCAGTTAAGCATTTAATCTTTATTATTTATATCCGTTTTATGTGAAAACAGGGTATTAAGGAACGAAAGACAGGATATGAGGACTTTAACTGTAAACCGACTTGGTGGTTGGTTTGATTCATACATAGGGTCAGATCTTGATTAGGGTTAGGTAGGAGATTAGCTCATCATTATTGGTTTGATCAAACAGCCACGCCATGACTCCTCCGTGATTAAAAAGTGGGATTAATGATAATTTTAGGGCTTCCAAATCGGGAAAAGGAGCCGACCTAGAAGACCAGGAGTGAGATTAAAGCATAACAATAATAATATGATGTTGAATATTTGATATAATAATAACAACGTATAATTTTATATAATATTATTAAATAATATTAATGACTTAAATAATGTCATACTATAAAAATAAATAAATAAAATATTAAAAATTATAGGTAACATATTAACATATCATTATTTTTACGGGCAATAAATAAAAGATTTAAGGGGTAATTTTGTTTATGTAGCAATATCAAATTAGTAATTTTGCCCTTTTTAATTGTATCAATTTAGTCCTTGTAGTCTTTCAAAATAAGCATTGTTGCCCCCTCATTTTTTTTCATTTCATCAATTTAGCTCGCAAACTTCTGAATTGCGTCAATCTTGTCATATGACTGTCATTGACTGACAGAACCATTATCATCAGTCGCCATTTGCCATGTTAGACACTTCGTCGTTAAATAATTAACAACGTTCGAAATAGCATGTCCATATGTCATTTTACTTAATAAATTAATGACATCCAATAAGATGACGACGAGTCAATTTTGTTTATATGACAGTACGGTTGGTGTAGATTTTTTTAAAAATATATATGTAATTTTAAAATTCTAAAACTCTTCATCCGTACTATCACATCACAAAAACTGATTCGTTATCATTGACACGACAAAATAGGTGGCGATAACAACTAATGTAGAAGTAGATAGCGATCACATGCCCATTAAATAATTTAATGGCACTATTAGTCAACCACATTCAAAAGGCGAGATGGATACAATTTAGGAGTTCAAAGGTTAACTTGATAAAATTAAAAAGAAATAGTAATATTGCTAATTTTGAAAGATTATAAAAACTAAATTGATGCAATTAAAAAGTAAAGACAACATTAGTGATTTGATATTACTATATAGAGAAAATTACCTCTTAAACTTAAATAAAATTATGCTTAACCGTCAAATAGGTGCTCAAACTATACTCTTTTTTAGTTAGGTGCCAAAACTATTTTTTGAGCCAAATAAGTGCTTAACGTTTCATCCGTGATCCATTTAAGGTTCTCCGTTAATTCCCACCATTAAAGGACATGTGTCATCTCTTGAAAAATTTAAAATTATATTAAAAATAAATAAAATTACTTAATTTTCAGAAGATCTCTAAGTTTTCCAGACTTCACAAAACAACCCCAAATTTCAAAATCCCTAACTCCCCAAAACTTAAATCCTGATTTGGGCCAATTTTGCCGCTGCCCACCACATCGGTCGCCGGATCATCACGATCATTTCCCCAACCACCTCGTCGCCAGAAATCGATCGACGTCGTGCGAAATGCCGAAATTGTCAAAAGGTTCCTTCGAACGATTCGCGACGAATGACAATAGGACGGGCGATGAACATCGTGTGGGTTGTTCGACGAGAGGAGGGCTCTTCATTCCGTCGCCGACAATGCAGCCAATAACGGGAGTGGTCAGATTTAGGGGTTTAGGGATTTGGGGACTATTTTGAGAATATTTGAAAATTCCATGATATATTTTTTATTTTTGTTTTACTAATTTTATTTATTTTTAATATAATTTTGAAAATTTCAAGAGATGACACGTGTCCTTTAACGGCGAGAATTAACAGAGAACCTTAAATGAGTCACAGAATGAAATATTAGGCACCTATTTGACCTCAAAAATAATTTGGGCGCCTAATTAAAAAAAGGGCATAGTTTGAGGACCTATTTGCCTATTAAGCAATAAAATTATAATAATAGGTATTTTTAGTCAAATTCCTATTTATAGAATAAGATTGCACAATAATTAAAAGTCAAAAGGAGATGGAGGAAGGTTTATTTTCACACACCAAATAGAAAAGGCCTACTTAAATTAAGTCTTGAAATAAAAAGCCGAAACCAATGATACGGATAACATGTGATTTTGTTGCCTTTGTTCAAGACATTGAAGATTTGCTATTGAAATCAAATGTAATAAAGTTAGTCGGCAGATATAATTATAACCAAATTGGTCCTCCTCCGTCGGTGAAAGATTTTAAATTTCACGGTTCGATTTCTTATGATTAATATTGAAAATAAATTAAACATAACACAAATTTAACATAAAAATACAAGCTTGTGGATGTCTTTTGAGGGGTGAATGTTTTAGTGGCCTAAAATCAATTGAACACGACAAGGATTATATATTATTTAAAAAATGATTTCGATCTATATTATTTTTTTGATCCGCAAATATATTGTGTGGATATAATAAGATGTATTTTAGGGTCTCGACCTTTTTTTATTAGGTTCTTTCAAGGGGTCCATTTCTCTTACTATCAAAGGGAACGATAACATAAAGAAAGAACAAAAGAAGGCATGGTGACTAAGCCTTTTTGGCTGATTTGCTTCAATAATTTGTTCTATCAAAATCATCAGAAGATAATTAGGCAAAATTGGTTAGGTATTATATTTTAAAAAATAAAATCTATAACATTAGGTGGATTATTTTTGAATATATGGTATTTTTTACAGTAACTTTTAAGGTTAGATTGTTTTCTATTCGACCTCATCAAAAATTCAAAAAAATGAGGGCACGTTGTTTTCTATCCGACCTCATAAAAAAATAAAAAAAATTGAGGTCGATGTGATTACAATCCAACCTCATGGGCAGCACACGGTGCAGGCTGGCCAGACAAGGAGACGTGTAATGTTAAGCCTTTTAAAGGCTGAAAAATGGATTCGGTGGGCAGTGATAAGTCTTTTAAGGCTGGAATATAGATTGTAGGGGTATGTGAACCAACTTTAAATTGTAGGGGTATTGAATTTAAATTTTGAATGGTTATTAAATAGATTGTAGGAGTAAATAACGGAAAAAATTGTGTATTATTTTGTGTGTTGTGTTTTTGGGTTAAATAAGTGAGGTTAAAGGTAAAAGTTGAAGAAAGTCTGAAAAAAATTGAGTGAAGAAGGAGAAGAAGAAATTTTGAAAAAAATTATAGTAAGTTGATTTTTACATTTTGTTTTGAATATGTAGATTGTTTGTTTATTTTTATTTTGTTGTTTAGGTAAAAAATTCGTAGCAATATAATAACATTATGATAATTTTGATTTCTGTAATTTAATTCCAAAATATATATAGTTTTGAACGTGCAAAGACAATGAGCAACGTGTTTATGGCCGTTATCCATTACGATGGAGAAATTGTGAAAATTGATATCGATGTCGTATATGACTCAAAAAGCACTACAAAGATGAGGTTTTCAAAGAACATTTCCTTCGAGAGTTGAAGCATGAGATAGAAAGAAAAGTAGGAGCTGAGATTGTTCATTTGCAGTACTGGTAGAAGGCATGTGATGATCCAGTTAGATATTCTACAATAGCTTTTAAAGATGATGATGATGTTGGAACCATGATTGCAGAGCATGATTCAATACATATTCGAAGTGTTGAGTTACATGCGTGGGAGATATGACGATTCAGGCCCATCCAGAAATGTATTTGGAAGTTCTTCTCAAATGGGTTTCGATAGTGCGTTGAGGACCAGCCATATAAGTTTGGAGACAGTTTTGTTGCTATGTTGGAAAGTGGGACATCAGATGCATTTTATTTATATGCCGGACCTTTGACGTTTCCAACGGTAAAACCGACAATTGATCCGAGTGTTGGCATTGACGTTGAAAATTTTCATGGTAGATGGGGAGAAGCGCTTGTTGATTCTAGTGAAGATGAAGAAACCGTAGATCCCAATTTGAGTGGTGATAACCTTGGTAATGAACATGTTTTTGGTGGCGGTGAATTTGTTTCGGTTGAGAATGACATTACATGGTACGAACTTCCTGCTCACATAAACTTAATAGATTATGATGCGATGAGAGCACCTGAATTTTTGATCATGCCACAATTAAGTTCGAGTTCCTCCGATGAATTATCAGTTGGGATGTAATTTAAAGACAAGGAAGAAGTTGCATTGGCAATTAAAGAGTATTCCATCAGAAAGTATGTAGACTTTATTGTTAAAGAATCTAGTCCGAGAACTATGTTTGCCAAATGTGTTAAATATGGAGAATATTGTAATTGGAAGATTCGAGTGTGTAAACTTCATAGGAGAACTGCTTGGGAGATTACAAAGTACAATGGTCGTCACACTTGTTTACGAAATTCAATCAACCAAGACCACCGTAAGTTGGACTCCGATGTAATATGTCGCCACGTGAAGATATTGGTTGAAGCAAATCCTAGGGTTACTGTTTCAACGATTATGACATCTGTGAAGCAATAATTTGAATACCAAATAGAATATGGCAAGAGTTGGTATGCAAGGGATAAGACACTAAAAAAGGTGTAAAGTAATTACAAGAAGTTTTACAATGAGCTATCGGTACTATTACAAGCAATGTTATATTTTATTCCGGGGACCATAGTCAGGTATAAAACCAAGAATGCATGCAACCGAGAATGTCATCTTCTTCAAGGGAAGAAAATATTCCACCAAATATTTTGGGCATTTAAGCCATGAATCGAAGGCTTTTCATTTTGCAAACGGATGGTCCAAGTCGATGGCACATGGTTGTACAGAAGATACAACCGTACTATGTACACCATATTGGCAATAACACAATTGAAAGGTGGAAACCCCCACATTCGCATCTCGATTTTAGGCATGGGTAAGTAATTTTCATTTTTTCAGACTTGATTGTTTACGTGTTATGATTTTTGTCGATGCTAACAACATATATTTGAAACAGGATACAAACTACTGCAACCAAATTTTGAGAGGAAGTTGGCAAATTTGATGGACTATAGCGAAGATGTTTGGGTATGGGCAAACAATATCGAAAGAGAATGATGGACCCAATTGTATGATGAAGGTCAGCGATACGGGGAAATGACAACCAACCTTGTGGAGTGCATAAATGGTGTATTAAGAGGAACACGCCATCTCTCAATAGCAAGTTTGGTGAGAAAGATGTACTATAGGTTGGCTAAGGTTTAGCTGATAAAGGGTTAGAAATCCAAGCTATGATAAATAGGGGACTAGTTTGGTCTCCCGATCTTGTGACAAAAATGCAAAAGAATGTGGAACCGACAAGATCGATGGTTGTTCACGGGTTTGACCTAAATGGACAGATTTTTGATGTTGTTGATTCCATACGCAACAACGAAGAACGCCACCGCCAAACATTTCGAGTCAATTTTAGGCAAAGATGGTGTGACTGTGGCGAGTTCCAAGTATGGCGATATCCATGTAGGCATGCAACTGCAATATGTATGTCTAAAGGGGTTGGACCCATACAGCTTTACGGATGAATGCTTTAACTTGCAGAGGATAATAAATATTTACATATGTGAGTTCCCATCGATCGCAAATTTGCAATATTGGCCACCACTGGAGCATGAAGAATGGTTACCGAATCCAATACTCCGTAGAGAACCAAAAGGTCGACCTCCATCTACTCGCATCCATACCTGTATGGATCTTCATTATAGGGAGGCAGAAGAACTAAAGAGATGTACAAGATGTAAGGGTACATGACATTCCAAAAATAAATGTCTAAATCGATCGAATTACATGACAATACCTCAGTGATTTCATTCACTATTCGTGGTAGAACTAGTTTCGTTTCTTTATATTTGTATTCGAATAAATATTTTCTATTTGATTATGAGTATGTTATTTGATGCATATAATTTACTTATTAGTTAATGCACGTTCGGTGTTTATTTTGGTAATAAATTATATTCAAATTTGTTGAGATGTTTATTTCGATATAATAATAATATTCAAATTAGCTTAAATTCGAGCGTGCAACAATCCTAGCAAAATTCAAATAACTAATAATAATAGACATACCTAAATTATTTGAATTACATAGAAGAAGAGTTACATGAAATCATTTTCTATGCAATTTTTGTCTGTGTCGGGATGTGGTCAAATGGTAACGCCGCGGTGGTCGTCGATCTCATTGCGGTCTTTAGGGTGTATCATCATCATCAATCGCTGGAGGCCTAGGAGGCGGCGTTGTAAACACATAGTCACTACTATGTGGTGAAATACTATGTAGTGGAAACGTGGGACTACTAATTGACGTATATGCCATGAAATCTGTGATCCCCTGATAGTCCAAGTTTCCACCAAAGCTCGGGTATATGGGTGACTGTGAATAATAAAAATTTGGTATGTATGCTTCAGAATCATTCGCAATCGAGCTCCCGTCCACAGCTCTATAGTAAATAGGTGGATGCGAATGATAAAATCTGTCATCTACTAGATTTGCAAACAAGCTCCCTCCTATAGCTGAATGATAAATGGGTGGCTGCGGATAATAAAATCTGACATCCACTGAATTTGCAAACGATATTCTAACCACTAATGGATGTTCATATGTGGTTGGAGAAGTATCAGCATACATATTCACTGTGGGATTCATCCGCTTGACTCTGGCCCGCTGCATTATTAGATGATTAACCATGGCCATCATGTTTTTTAGAAATACTCGGCATTGTTCCCGTTCTTCTGCAGTAGTCAAGTACAATATTTCATTATTGCGATAGAAGAACATGTACTCTGAATTATCCGACTCTAAATCATCAGCTTGAAGTGGAGAGCGAGGTGGCAACAGTTCACGTCTGTTGTTCCACATATCAACATACTTGACATGCTTTATTTCCCATGCATGATGCCCCTTGCCGCGAAAGTCCACATGATGTAGGTTGTCATGATTCAGTGGATCTCTCGAAATGGGCTGGTGGAAGCCAAACTGCCTTAGGACTTTATCTCATAACTGGTACTCCACAAAAGCAAAGTGGATTATTGGTGTAACCACACACCAGAGATAAGAATCACGCATCAATGCTTCTGGTACATTTACACGTCCACCGGTGTATGACCTCCAAATAAACTGAAAAAATCATATAAATTTAACTTAAAAATAAATTAATTATATAAAAAATAATATGTAAAAGTAACTTATTTCGATACCTCATTTTTGCAAGATAAATTAATAGAAGCTCTAAACACTCTTACATTGTTGTGTGCTAATCCCGTGTAAGCTTTTTTCGCATTCCATTTGCATACACATCCCAATAACAGTCGTTTGATTATTTTTCAGATAAAATAAAAATATTTTAAAATTGAGTAAACTTAAACTTTCAAATCAAAGTAAAAAAATTACTTACTGACAAGAGGAAAATTTCTCGAACATCGAATAACCGGTGTCAAAAAATGGAAGTCATTCCCATGCCCAAGCTTGCAATAGCAACAAACATCTACCAACACCCATTGCGTTCACACTATTACTGTATAATAGAGTAGCCTTGCACAACTCACGGTACAAGAATGCTAATATTGTGGATCCCCAACTATAATTACCAGCTTCTAAAGACAATGACATTATGGTAGATACCGTGTGTGAACAAGATTGTCAGATTTATTTGGCATCAGTATCGCCCCAATGAGTTATAAAATATAGGCTCGACTTGCACAGCTAATATCTTGCGGTGTATTATTGCGCCCGAGCTTGAATTCTCTCTGCAAAACTTTGTTGAGGTAATCATAGCAAAACTTTGCAGCTGAATCCTCCGTCTCCTTAACCAATGGACTCTCGTTTACCGGGACCCCGATTAGCAACACCACGTTTTCCAGCCTAATGTTATATTCTCCACACGTCATGTGAAACGTATAAGTCTCCGGTCTCCAGCGCTCAATTAGTGCAGTAATTAAACCGAGAATCAGCTTGTAGCCACGAATAAATGTGGCATGATAGAATCCTGCATCTTGCAACCATTTAATCATATCGGGGTGTGGGTCATTACTCCCCATGCTTAGGTGATGTTTAAAGGTTTCCTCGGTTGCCTGCATTAAATTAAAAAAATTGTTAATAATAACAAATAAGAGAATAAAATATTATTGGCAAAATACTAATCTCAAATTAATTAACTTCTTTAAAAAAATTCACCATATTATCAACCGCAACACTAGATACGTGTCGATTCTGTAATCTCAACATAGAATTTTGATCGGTCATCCTTCTAAACAAAGCTACATACATGACAAGTAACAAATCAGTACTGCCATCCAATGCATGATTCATAATTTCACACAGCACTGCCATTCACAGGTTTTTATTTTTTTTCATGACAGGTCATTTACACAGCACTGCTATGACCAACATGACACGCCTATGAGGTTGGACTGCAAGTATGCAATCTTTATTTTTTTATGAAGACGAAAGGTAAGCATGCCGACCTCATGCTTTTTTTTTTGTTGAGGTGGGTTTGAAAGCACATTGCTTTCATATTTTTATTAATTTTTTATGAGACCGGATTGAAAGGGACTTGATTTCATGTTTTTGTGAATTTTTGATGAGGTCGGATAGAAAGCAATCCGACCTTAAAAGTTACTGTAGAAAATGCCATAGATTCGAAAATAATCCACCCAGTGCTATAGATTTCGATTTTTTTAGATACAATATCCAACTAATTTTACCACATAAATTACATATTAAAAAAGCTGTCGTCTTTTCGCAAATAAAATATGTGTGGACAATTCCACAACATTTCTAAACATGCTCTTCCCGTTCCTTAACTGGTTTCACAAGCTTGAAAAAACCAGACATGCTAGCTCCATGCATGTTACCCTATGATGTTTTGAACCGCATGCTTGTCTCCATCATTCAAGGTCTCTCTTTATTAACATTAATTCTAGAGTTTAGTCTGGTTTACAACAAAAAAGTAAGGTTGATTTTTCATATTTATTTTAGCCATGAAAATTCCTTATTCCACAACCCGTAAAACAAGTGAAGCATAGAAACTTCAATCATAATCATTCAAACCTAACATAATTTATTTTTCCTGCATTAAGAAGGGAAAAAGTAGGCAATTATCAGCCCAAAAATGAAGAAAATGAAGCATTGCATGTGAGTCATATTCCAAATGGAGTCAAGAAAACGGGGCCCGGTCTAAGGTATATTTTTCAACCCCATGAAAACACATGACGGGGAAACTGTGTGGCATTGCCATGTTTCATATGTTGTCAATGCCATCATCCTAAAGTAAAACCAAATCATTCATACGAATAGTATTTCGATGGCCCCAACACCCCGCCTTGCCAAGACCGTAACAGAAACAAACAAATTAGGAAAAATAAAAAATAAAATAGCAATCACTACACGAAATCGTGATCGTTGTCGTAAGATTTAGATTTTGACAATTTCTTGTTGTAACGAAAACAAAAGATAGTGTAAACATATTCTCTAATAATTAGAACTTGATAAGGCAGTCGGTCAAATATGGGCTCAATCCTTTTTATGGTCATGTTAATCTAATCATGAATTCACAGTTCTTTCATCTAATTTTTAGTTTCTTTTTTGGTCCAGAATAATCTTCATAGTTCAATGATAAAATTCAATCACATAAAAGTTGGGTGACAAATTTACCATTACAATGGTAAAGCTTTTTCAATGCCATTTATTTACGCATCTAATCCCTTAATTTACGACCAATAACATCCCACTGCATCTGCTGCACCACTCTTTCTTTGTTTTTCCCACTCAGTTTCTCTCAAGTGTTGCGTTGCCCCACTCTGTTTTAAACGGGCCAGATTTCACAAATTTTACACCCTTGATTCTTGGGCCATGGCTCCATAGTCCATACTTTACCGGATAAATAAAAACCAGAGGGATTTATTTTGTTAATTATTTGTAATAGGCTTA
Organism: Hibiscus mutabilis; assembly: GCA_019671005.1. Lineage (NCBI taxonomy): Eukaryota > Viridiplantae > Streptophyta > Magnoliopsida > Malvales > Malvaceae > Hibiscus > Hibiscus mutabilis. The sequence goes on along the minus strand of CM033711.1, from coordinate 88,575,976 downwards.
TAACAAAAGGCCCGCAAACTTGTCAAGTTTGGTTAAACTGGTTTTTAAACTTTTTTGGGTCAAATTAATCTATATTTATAAACTTGGTAAGTTTGATTAAATTGACCTCTAAACTTAACAGGTTTAATCAAATGAAAATAAAACTTGTTAGGGTACACACACATTAAGGGTCGGGAAATAAAATTTTGTTGTTGGAGGTTCTGATCGACAAATCGGAGATTCCTCAACATGAGTCAACAATAAGTAATCTTGAGCTTAAGATGAAGGTTGGCAATATGATCCTCATACAAATAATAGAAATCATTTGTTATTTTTAACATTACAAGGCATTTTGTCATCATGTTCATGTCAACACCTTTCTTTTGGTGAGCTGCTAAGATATTTTTTATCTTCTCGTACCACTGTTGGTGCTCAAGAAAGGAACCAAGTTTTCATCACATAAAAATAAAACTGTTTATTTATCATTCGCAATAGATGGACGTAAATAATAATAGAAAATTAAAAGAAGGATTAAATGAGTACTAAAAATATAAATTTAGGGTTCTTTAAAAGGTAAAAACTTTAGTATACAGGCAGTGTAAAACTAATTTTACACAAGCATGCGTTTTTACCTTATAAAACACAAATTTTAAATTCCTAACCCTAATACTCTAACCCTAAATCTTAAACCCTAAATTCTAAACACTAACCTTAAATTCTAAACCCTACAACTTAAACCCCTAAACTAAACCCCTAAATTTAAAAAGCACGTTTACACAGACTGTGTATCAAACTTTTTACCTTCTTTGAATCCCTTATTTTAGAGAAAAGAAAGATTTAAAGAAACCTATATCTTTTCATCAACGATAAAAAAGATGAAAGATACAATACTTATAATTATGTTTTTAGTTATGTTTAAACTTATATTCGCGATATGAGATAACACTCCATGATTCATTAGGTGCATCTAATATAATCTATAAAATTAATTCGAAAAATCATACGCAAAACTGTTAATGATGCATTTACGTATATAGCAAAAGGAAAATAAAAGAAAAATCCAAGAAGTTGGTGAGAGACAAAAGGAAGGAAGAATAACCATAACATTCACATGTACTATCAATTACCAGGGGACCAGAAAAAGATGATCAATCAAAGGAAATCACATCGGATTGTGCACCAAGACATGAGCTCATCGCTTGTGATTTAACTATCATAATTCAAAACAATAAGACAGATGTATTAAGATTATGCTCTTCTCTTTTTCTTTTGTTTAAAAACAAGATATGGCGTGATGATTTGGAACTGCTCAGTAACCAGCAACGACCCACCACAAGAAAAAACCAGACAATTCGCAAATTCATCAGAGGAAAGGTGAATTACTCAAATTTCGCAAAGCTGTTATTTCATGTCCTTTTGTGGGAACTCGGTGGCGTTTCTGGTGTTCTTCTCCCCCCCCCCCCCCCACCTTGAACTCCATTAACTGTGTTTGAAAATCTTTGTTGGGGTTGTAGCTTGTAGGAAAAGGGCTCAAGAAACGAGGTTATTAATAATATTCTTCCCTTTTCGGGTTTCTTTTTTTTTTTTCACTATAATCTCTGCAGAACACTTCCAATTATTTGTCCTTCCACGTTCTATCATTTCACCAGAGTGTGAGACAACGCTTATATTAAGCTGTCAATTCATTCACCGAAACGCCCATTGTGCTCTTCATCAAAATGGTTCATACTCACTGTTTCATACTTTGCCCAAGACATTGCCACTTTTTCCTTATTTTCCTCTTGGTTTTAAGCCTATCCCAAGTCAGATACAAAGCTGAAGGTACGTAATTAAGCATCTTATTCATAACAAACGATAATATTTTTTTGAATCCAAACTGGTTCTTGAATTTCACTTCAGGTAGGCCAAACCCCAGATCTGATAGTTTTTCCAAGGTAAGCTTTGCATAAACCAAAGCAAAAAAAAAAAAAACCACGTTTCGTTTCTCTGATTACCATACAATGAATTCTAAGAATGTTTGTTCTTCTTCTTGTTACGTTGGGTAGGTAGTAAATGAAGAAAAGGAAATATTGAGAGGTCGGATAGGGTCAAGACCGCCAAGGTGCGAGAGAAGATGCAGCTCATGCGAGCATTGTGAAGCCATTCAAGTGCCAATAGAGCCACGAGTCAGAAATGGGAACAAGAATGTTTCAACGTTGAACTTCCATGCTGCTTACGCAAGAGGAGTTGATAATTCCAACTACAAGCCCATGAGTTGGAAATGCAAATGCGGCAACTTCATCTTCAACCCCTGAATATACTATTTGCCTGAAACAGAACTTTAGGTCGCCTCGTCGAATCGCATACCTATTTTTGCACTGTGTAAACCAGGGTTAGAGAATATATATACTCGCTTTGGTATTGTTTTGTTCTCATGCTTGTGAGATTCGGACGTTTGACGATGTTGCACCTTCATACTTCATACTACTATTCTCATTGCCTGCTCCATGATATATCATAATTTGTTGATAATCAGAATATCAAGTGTATATACCGCTACAAAAGGCTTTTACAGTTTAAACCTACTCCATCGCTTTATAAAAAAATAAAGCATGAAAAATGAGTGAAAAGTGTGTAATTTGGCAGAAGAATGGACTGGAGAATTGCAAGCCCAAAGGTCTAAAGAGTAGAAATTGGAGAACAACGGAATCCCACATAGGTACAAAACATAAAAGAGCAACCCCCGACACGTATAAATAAAAGAGCTAAATACATCTGTAGACTAACGGAGCTGTGTTGTGAGCACAGAGCGAACTATTCTTTCGCCTTTTACTAAAGAATACCGTGAACTCTCCACTCAAAGCGGCATACGCCTAATTTTGGAAGGGTATCACATGTTGAATACCCTCACCCCAATCCAAGTCTCAAAGTTCTCTATCAGCAGTTTTTTTCACTGAATAATTGCAACATGTTTTAACATATTGAACATCAAACCTACATTTATTTTATGAAACCAAAATTTAATATCTTGATTTATCTACTTAATTAAAACAATAACCAAGTACACTTAAGTTGCCGAGATTACTTAAATTCCAGTTAAGTTTCAAACATCCTACACCAAGAATAAATTTTTGTTTCTCAGAGATGAGAAACCAAAGGTTAAGCTTGATGGGATATTTCTATATCTGGCTTTTATCTGTTTCCTTTTATTTTGATAAGCTACAAAATTCAATTCAAGGCTCGAGCATCTTTCATGTAGAGATGATTGGACAAGACTTCCGTAAACAGTAGCTAAGCTTGCAAGCTACCAAATTCTTGAATGACAGCAGCTAAATTAAAGGCCAGACACGGCTGCTGTCATAGCTACGTACGAGCTCTTTTACTTGTAAATATACAATCAGTTTTCCAAAGACAGTTGCAGGTAAAAAGGACTATGGATGATGATACCTCAGTAAGTCATTAAAGTGAAAAACAAAGTGGGTTTTCGTCTTAAGCTGCACATTTACTCTGAATTCCAGATGCAACCCTTTATCGATTATCATTTCTTTTGTTCAGTCCTGAGCACTGGTCTCATTGTATTAACAAATATAGCATAAGATTGGGACGACTATGTTAATCCGGATATTAGAAGCTTTGTTGAGGATGTTTATCGACAGCTTAATGTTTGCTTCAAAAATATAAGTTTTTTTAATCAAGTGGCACCGGTAGAAAAGAAGATGTTCATCTTAAAAGACCAAATTTGAGCACTTGTGTGAAAGGTGTGCGCATGTTGTCAAATGTTTAAAAAAAATATAAACATATATTACCGTATAATCATACCAGTATATTAGCTGAACTAAAAAATATATATTTTTTGTGGGGTGGGCGGGGAGAAACATGAGGACTTATGGGACATTTATTTCGCATATTGTAAGATTATTTAATATATTAAGATAGTAAGAAAATGGTGTTTGGTTTACATATTATAAAATTATCTAAGAACACATTTTACTAAATTGTATTTGTGATAATTTTTTTTAACAATTTTAACTTCCGATTTCAATTTAGAAGAAATTGATATGTTTTTTTCTTCTTTCCATTAAATTTTATTTAAATTTTAAATTTAATATAATATTAATATGTTTAATAGTGCTAAGAAAATAAATGCACATTATTAATACAATTATTATTTATATACCAAAACGTTTTTTTAATCATGTCTAATATAATCAAGTCTATATAAGAACAACCTACAAAACAATCATTACTATGACCATACTGTTCAAAACAAATTAAACATGAAGATGCACAAAAACATAAAATAGGACTTCTATATTTTATTTGAAAGTGAAGTGTCCACATACTAGCTAGACACAATCTCGATTTAAAGAGTAGACACAAAAAAAAATCAAACTCAGTATTGAACTTGGCACGTCCCTCCCCAAATTATCCATTTTTAATTGAAAATAATAAAAATATAATTCTATATTAATATTTATTTATTTTTTATAACTAAATTTAAATAGAAATATAATTTTAATTTATATAATTTGTATTCAAACTGAGAAAGGTAACTCATCTTGTGTCGATCTTGAAAAAAATTAAGTTAATAAAACAATAACGTTAAGGAGAAAAAAATTGTTTAAAATATTATATTCCCATAAGAATATTACATTACATATGAAATTGATAGCAGTGACAAGTGACACAATCCTCCTATATTGTCAAATGCTATTTACTATTGATAATCTTAGAAAACCAAATCAAATAACGTCATTTTGAAATCTTACCTTACTTGAACCAAACATACCCTAAATAAGAAAGAGTAGGATTGGTTTTAAATGAAATACTCAAGACATAACAACAAGAGTTTGTGTAAGAGCAACCATCCATGTTTGGTTCATAATGGTAGTTTCTAATTTCTATGCACACATCTCAATTCTCAAGGTCCAAGTTGCAATCTAATACTCCGTAACTTTTCTTCATCCTAGTAGTCCTAGAGACAGCATTAGACTTCATCAGCAATGAGTTTTTGTGGACACTGTCTAGTCCAACCTACTTCACAATTTAATCCAACAAAACTGCCAAACATGGTTATGCATCAGTAGCCAAATCAGCTCTCCCCAGCTTGGAGGAAAAGGGAAAGGTGTTATGACAGAATGATTACTGATAAGCTACCTTACGACGCTTGATTTGATCAAGAGACTTCACAATTATTTCATTGGTAGCAGAACAGGAATATTATTACAAGTAATGATATCATCACATAAAAAGCAACATAAAACCAGGGGTATTATTTGGTATCCAACACAGAGTGAGCTCAGAGTTACAAAACATTAAACTTTGCTGCTAAAGCAGGATTGTTTCTTATTGTTTCTATTATCAAAATAGGATCTCCCTATTTTGAAGAGGAAGTGCAAGATTTACTCTCTAATCATGTAAATTAATCAAGAGAGCTCTCAGGGATGTACATGGATGAGAGAACAAAACCAGGATATAGTGATACAATTCTAGCTCTGTATAATCATTCAACACACAATTCATATCCAAAACAGCCTCACCTGTATTCATAGCTCGATCAATGCTGTGCCCACTGAATCTGCTTAATATCAATACCTTCCTTCACCATCTCATAAAGTGGACTCATTTCCCTTAATTTCTCAACCTGCTTCACAGTAAGCTCAACTGCCTTATCTATCTCCTCCTCGGTAGTAAACCTCCCAATCCCGAACCTAATCGAAGTATGTGCCATATCCTCGTCAACACCCAATGCTCTCAACACATACGAAGGCTCCAAACTTGCACTAGTACAAGCACTCCCACTAGACACTGCCACTTCTTTCAACCCCATCAACAAACTCTCCCCTTCAACATACGCAAACGACAAGTTCAAGTTCCCAACATACCTCCTATCCATACTCCCATTCACCACCACCCCATCAATCTTCTCCCTAATCCCATTCAACAACCTCTCTTGCAAACCCTTAATCCTCTTCTCATCATACTCCATTTCCTTCATCGCCAACTCACATGCTGCTCCCATCCCGACAACAAGCGGAGTAGGCACAGTCCCACTCCTAATCCCTCTCTCTTGCCCACCTCCATTCATTTGCGGTTCAACTCTTATCCGTGGCCGCCTTCTCATATACAAAGCCCCAACTCCTTTAGGACCATAAATCTTATGCCCACTTAAACTCATTAAACTAACGTTCCATTTCTCTACATCAACCTTAATCTTACCTAAAGCTTGTGCAGCATCAGTATGAAAAGGGACATTAAATTCTTTACAAATTTTACCAATTTCTTCAAGCGGTTGAACCACACCAATCTCATTATTAACCGCCATAATAGAAACTAACCCTGTATCCGGCCGGATTTCTTTTCTTAATCTATCCAAATCAATAAGCCCATCAGACTCAACAGGCAAATAAGTTACCTCGAAACATTCCTGTTGAAGATGCCGGCAAGAATCCAAAACGCATTTGTGCTCCGTTTGAGTCGTGATGACGTGGCGCCTCTTTTCTTTATAGAAATGCATACCGCCTTTGACTGAGATGTTGTTCGATTCGGTGGCGCCGGAGGTGAAGACGATTTCCTTAGGGGAAGCTCCAATGAGCGCCGCGACTTGTGCGCGGGCAGTTTCAACGGCGGTTTCAGATTCCCAACCGTAGAGATGAGTACGGGAGTGAGGGTTCCCGTAACGGGAGAGATAAAACGGTAGCATCGAATCTAAAACCCTAGGGTCCACGGGCGTGGTAGCTTGCATATCGAGGTAAAGCGGACGGCCCGAGATTTTCACACCTTTCATTGTGACCCCTGTTGGTTCCTCGTATCCTGTAGGAGAAGCGACGGCGGCCGCGGTGGAAAAGCGGCGGATAATGGTGCTTGGCTTGGTCTTGGTTAGGGTTTGACGAAGAAATTGCGAGGCCATTTCTCCTTTTCTCTTGGAACTTTTTTCCCCTTATTTTTTTCAGCGTTACAGGAAAGCAAAGTAGAAGAGAAATCAGCGCGGTGAATAAAGGGTTTTTGATAAAACTACGATCACCCACTTTTCGTATATCGATTCTAACGCGTGGCCATATATCTGCCGCTTAAGGAAATAAATATTCCTAAGGTAATTTTATTTTTTAAGCCACTTAATTTATACTTGAAGTTTAAACCGTATTTTTATTATTAATAAATTAAATCAATTCTATTAATTTCATTGGGTAATTTTTTGAAAAAGCTGGCTCAAAATGTATACATAATTTGAAATTTTTATTTTAAAAATAAGTCACGTACAAATAATATGACAATTTTTTTGTTAAATTATTTTAACCAAGTGATCAAATAGATTAATAATAGAAGATAAACAACTTAATGATTAATGAAATTAAAGAATTGTGAGATACAAGGAAGTTAATATTATCATAAAATTATATAGAAAAAGCATGAGATCAATTTATACTAAATTAAAATATATGGATCAAATCACAAATTTAAGTACAATACAGGGATCAAAGTCGAATAAGCCAAAACTGAAAGCGAGTGAACTGGAAACGGCGTAGCATGCATATCATGTAAATACACGCGCCATTAAAAGTGTGAAGAATGCATGCGATTATTTCGATTTGCTGAGATCGATGGAATACCTTTTTAAGGAGCACGAAAGCATGTGTTCCGAACTCTCTGATTTTCCATCCAATCTCATTTTGTCACCCACTCCATAGCTTTTTCTGTTTTCATTTCGTCCAGATTCCCGGAATTCTCATTTCAAAAGCAAATAGTGTCCATTGTTAGTTCTTCCTGATCATTTTGGATTCCAGGTGAGTCTTTTTTCAATTTAATTTTGGAATGTTAAAACTGGGTTTACTTTTTAATTTTAAGTGGTTGATTTGTTTCAGATTTTTAGTGCAATTTTGATCATCCTGCATTGTATTATATTCATCTTTTTCCTTTGTTATCTCTTCATAAAACGTCTTCTTAACTTGTTTTTATGTCATTTTTTACCTTAAAAAGACATAGGAGTTAATTTATATGAATTTGGTTAAAGCTGTAAGGGCGTTGGATTCCTCTTGTTTGATTGAATGTTGTATATTGATATATTTTCCGAATTTTGTCAACCTTCCTATTGTTCATTAGTTGTTCATCGTCATTTTCTTTGGATTGGATCAGTTGTAATTGTTATTATTATCAGTGTGTCAAGAACTATTCCTCAAACAATCTGCGGAAGTAAAAATTGCAGAAGTAAGAATAGAGGGAGAAGAAAAAGACAGGAAGGAAAGGATAATTGTTTATAAAATTCAGCTTGACCCTTTACAATGGTCACTAGTCATATATATTTATAATGCAATGAAATTTCCTCAATGAAATTTCCTTGGCTGTTGACTCTTGTTGGTTGCTGCTGACTCAATATTCCAGCTGTCCCACCTTGCTAGCTATCCTTCCAGAAGTCTCGGTTCATAACATTACCTTCCCCTAGGAAAAGAACCTTGTTCTCAAGGTTCGAGTGATCAATTATTTTATCCAGCCACAAGAGGATTGAGGGAATTCGACTAGCTCGAGCAATTATTATCCGTAGAAACGGCAGTTCCACAAAGAACTTTATCACCCAATGCACAGTCGTGTAAATTGACATTGCCTTAGCCCTTATCCGATCGAGAAGCATTTTTGATAGGAAGAGACTAAGGATTGGTCTTGAGAAACTTGTGATGACAACTGCCTTCCTTCCCAATTTATCCATCAAAAGCAATGCAGCAATCGATCCTAACCAATTGGCTATTCCCACACATATGTTTGCATACTGTGAGGATACTTTGACACTCTTAAAAGCGGTAGAAGAGGTAAAAAAATCTAGCATTTATACCAGAAAGTTGCTGTAAGGAAACAATAGTTGACCAAATAAAATAACTTTATGACGATGGTCATAAAGTAGCTTTGACAACTTGATTGCTTCCGCCTTATCCCTTCTCTTCGACTTTGACAATTCGAACATTGCACCCTTGACATATGGTCCACCGAGAAGTTTCTCAAATATTGCTTCATCATCAGCAACTCTTTTTTTTCTTGAAAGTTTGCACAAAGTTCACAAGTGCATATGTAAACTTAGGCATTGTTTCCTTCTATATATTTGCAGCATATATTGGCAGCACTTTACTCCACAAGGACATGACAGAAATGACTGAGTTAACATCAAAAGGTATGTGATAATTGACAGCTATAATGTCTATCCGACTAAATATCATGTTGTGGTAACCAGATGCCTTGTCTGTCATGCTCCGAGTATACTCCCAAGCTGTAGTGTAGTTGAACCTTGCACGTATATCAAGATGTAACAGAAAAAAGATGATATGCAATTTAGAATTGTCCTTCACCAATAGCTTGACCACCCTAGTTAGTTGCAAGGCATTTGGAATAGGTGACTGAACCATATATGTCCACTGATCACAACCCATTTGTACGAACCATTGGTCAGCTCCAAAGACACTTGGACCAAATACTACAACAGTGAGACCATATTCAGAGGCAGCAACAACTTCATCTTCTTCTTGTTCATTAGCTTTCACGGGCTCTTTGTGAAAACATAGATCCACTGTCATATTCCACTTCTGTCCTGAAGTAATTGTACCACACATTTGAAGAACCATTACATGATTTTCTTTAACTGTTGAAATACAATAGAGATGAATATGGGTGTGGAAAAACAAATGAGGCATCGGGTTCACCATGTGATATAAGCAATGAAGGAACACTTTCCCATTTCTTTTCACCATCCAAGAGGATTCAAAATAATTCTACCCAAATTTCTGAAAATCATCCTTATGAATGAGAATTTGAAATGAGCAATGAATAAACACTTCCCAATTTTTTTTCACCACCCAAGAGGATCCATAAAAACTCTGTTCAAAGTTTTGAAAGTTATTCTCATGAATTTGCAATTGAAACTCCACAACTTCATTATCCAAACATCCAAACATGACATGCCCACATATTTACAAGCAACTTTCATGGATAACACCCCAAACCTACAAGCAACAATCACCGCAAAAATGACACCCCTGTCTTTACTATAGTAGAGGTTGAATAAGTGGATCGCTGTTGCAACTCTATGCTTACTAACACATGCATTTGACTTAGTTAAAGCTTGCAGATTATCCAAACAGATAACTTTGCTTTCAGTTAAAGCTTGCAAATTATTTAATATAACTTCTACGATGGTGTTTCCCCCGGGATCAAAACAAATGTTATGATACGTCTTTCTCATGAATGTGAACCCCTTTGACTTAGTTAAAGCATCCTTGAAGTGATGAGGAAACTTATCTGTATGACCCATAGTGCACATTTCATCAAACATATTTCTGCTGTTGTCATGCTAATTTTCCAATTCAGATTGTATATCCACATGTGTTGCTCGATCACCAACAATAACGAATTCCACCATTTCAGTAATTTCCCTCTGCTTCTGAGGATTGACCACTAATATGCGTTGAGGGGGCAGGTTTTTTACCCCATGTTTCTCATAATTGAACGTTGGTTTATGAGTATGGTCAGAACGATCTTGCATCACTGTTTCATCCTTTTGAAAATCAAGTCCCCCACTACTCTGAATCAATTGCTTTTCATATGGTTCTGACAACGGAACCATTCATCAAAACGATCATGAATCGTTGCATTACCATCATGAAAATCACCTTTGTTACTGTCAAGAATCGGTTGATCAACAATTTCCACGTTTGTTGGTGTTGACATTTTATCGAACACCTGGTGGGTCATGGTGTTTGTGTTCTCTTGCTTAGCCAAAATTTCAGGTGATACACCGATCCCCAGATGTGCAGAAATGGCGATCATTTGACAAGCTAGGTCCTGCAACGTTCGTTCTGTGTTTTCATTCCAGCAAGTCTGCTCTTCGAAGTGATTTTGCAGAGAGGTCAGAATCAGCTCGTATCGAGCGGTGGTGTCCTACAAGGTTTTAATAGCCTCGGTGTTGTTGACCATGGTTCTCTCTCAACGAAAGCACCAAATATCAAGAACTATTCCTCAAACAATCTGTAGAAGTAAGAATAGATGGAGAAGAAAAAGATAGGAAAGAAAGGATAATTGTTTATAAAATTCAGCTTGACCCTTTACAATGGTCACTAGTAAAATATTTATAGTGCAATAAAATCCCCTTGGCTGCTGACTCATGTCAGTTGCTGCTGACTCAACATTCCAGCTGTCCCGCCTTGCTGGCTATCCTTCCAGAAGTCTCGGTTCATAACACAGTGTGTCCGAACATATTCTCTTATGGAAGTTTGAATTGAATATATTTTTGTTCATGGTAAACTAACATTTGAACTTTAGTTCATGGGTTGATCTGGATTTTCTTTGTATGCATTGCATTTTAACAATAGAAACATTGTCTGATTGAGTTTTCGTTTTCTCTGTCGTGTTAACCAGTGTTCTCGTCGCTGTAATGTATGACTATGTGTAAATACAAAAGAAATTTGATGTTCTGTGGTGTTTTGGGGGCAGGTTTGTTGAAGGGAGTGCACCATGTTCAGGGTTTCACCTTATAGGAATCAAAGATCCAGAGGGTTGAAGGTAAAGCATGCTCTTCAAATATGCCTTCTGGCTGCTATTTGCATTTGGCTGCTTTACCAAGTTAGGCACTCGAGTGAGAAGAAAGCCGAGTACGAGAAATCCGCAAACCATGTCATAAAGTTGGGGAGAAAGGACCTTTCTCGAGCCGAGGAAACGGTTATTAAGGATGTGCCAGTCAAGGACGAAGACAAGGAAGGAAGCAAGATTGGAGAAGAAGATAACAAGCATGAAGAAACTGAAAGTGAAGGAAAGGGGAATGGAGAGGATGATGTGATGGGTGAGCATGATGATGTTAAGGCGGAAGAGGAAACCGAGCACACAAAAGATTCTATAGATGGAGAGAAGGAAAATGAAGAAAGTAGGAACACTGAGATTGAAGAGAAGGAAAGCGGTGACCTGGAGAGTGAAGAGACCAAAGAGAATGTTGGCAAAGATAAGGGGTTAGAAGACAGTAAAGAGGACAGTGAAAACAAGGTGAGTGGAGTCAATACAGCGGACAGGGAAAATAAGGCACTTGAGGGGAAAGAAAATACCGAGGAGAGTCGAGAGAAGGAAAATAACCATACTAGGGAAGAGAATGCAATGGAAAGTGGCAAGAAAGAAACTGAGAAGAGTCGAGGTGAGATAGAAAATTTAGGTACTTCAGATGATAAGGTCCGTGATGGAGCTGACAGGAACAATGCAGAAGCAAGAGAAGAACATTACAAGGGGGGTGATGCTTCAAGTGAAATAGTCCATGATACCCAACATGTATCAGTTGAGAATGAGACAGGTGGTTCCGAAAATTCCAACGAGTCGGAGCAATTGGAAAACAGAGGTAAAAATGAATTTGATCGGGAGAAAGGATCGACAAATGTCCATCTTAATGAGTCAAACGTGCAGGAAAATGAAACAACTGAAAACAATAAAGAGAGTGGTAATGAGAGCACTGAGGCTTCAGTGACAGATACAAACCCAAATGAGCACCAGAATGGTACAGAGGCAACATCCGATTCAACTCAGAATGAAAATGATCAGCAATTGGAGAAATCTGACTCAAGTGGCGATGGCGGGCAATTAGATTTAAATGCAATTTCTACTTTGACTGAGCATCTGAATGGAGGTAACAGAGGTTCTGCAAGCTCTACTGGTAACTCTGAATCTGTTGAATCAAATGGGCAGACTGAGAACTCTGATGCATGGAAAGGATCAGACAGCAATTCTTCATCTTCAGTTACAAGCCAAAATGAAAGAGTTCAGACTGACAAATCCAACAAAAATTCTGGAGTTGAGGGTACACAAGAAAAACTTCTTTCGTTAAACACAACTGACGGCCAGAATGAAGAAGTTCGTTCTTCTGATTCTTCGATTGCCGAAGGGAGGACAGCATCCTTGAACACTAATGGTAATGCCGGTGCTGATCAGAATAAGAGTGAGAGTGGTGGCGATACCAACAATGAGGCAAATGTTAATGGGAGAGACATCAGCAGTGACAATCAGAGCAACACTAATGACATTGCAAATGCAAATGAAGATGTTACTGAAAAGGACAATAACAATTCAAGTTTATATGAAAACGCTGCTCAGAACAACAACAGCAACGAGAATGCTGGTCAGAATGAGAATAATGCTGCTCGGAGCTATACTAATAATGAAAATGCAGGTCAGAATGAGAATAATGCTTCCCAAAGCAACAGTGAGAAAGCAAGTCAGAATGAGAACAATGATACTGTTCTGAGCAACGACAACAATGAGAACGCTGATCAAAATGAGAACAATGCTGCTCAGAGTGGTACTGAGAACCAGAATGCCGGTCATAATGAGAATAATGCTTCCCAGAGCAACAACAACAATAGTGAGAATGCAAGTCAGAATGAGAATAATGCTTCCCAAAGCAACAATGAGAAAGCAAGTCAGAATGAGAACAATGATACTGTTCTAAGCAACAACAACAATGAGAATGCTGGTCAAAATGCGAACAATGCTGCTCAGAGTGTTACTGACAACCAGAATGCCAGTCAGAATGAGAATAATGTTTCCCAGAGCAACAACGACACCAGTGAGAATGCAAGCCAGAATGAGAACAAGGATGTTGTTCAGATCAACACTAACAATGATGAGAATGCAAGTGAGAATGAGAACAATGCTGCTCAGAGTGTTACCGACACCCAGAATGCCGGTCATAGTGAGAATAATGCTTCCCAGAGCAACAACAACAACAGTGAGAATGCAAGTCAGAATGAGAATAATGCTTCCCAAAGCAACAATGAGAAAGCAAGTCAGAATGAGAACAATGATACTGTTCTGAGCAACAACAACAACAATGAGAATGCTGGTCAAAATGAGAACAATGCTGCTCAGAGTGTTACCGACAACCAGAATGCCAGTCAGAATGAGAATAATGCTTCCCAGAGCAACAACGACAACAGTGAGAGTGCAAGTAAGAATGAGAACAATGAAACCGTTCAGGTCAATACCAACAACAATGAGAATGCAAGCCATAATGAGAACAAGGATGCTGTTCAGATCAACACCAACAATGATGAGAATGCAAGTGAGAATGAGAACAATGCTGCTCAGAACATTATCAACAACGGAAATGCAGGTCAGAATGAGAATAATGCTTCCCAGAACTACGACAACAATAAAAGTGAGAATGCAAGGCAGAATGAGAACAATGCTGTTCAAATCGACACCAACAACGGGAATGCAGGTGTGAATGAGAATAATGCTTCCCAGAACTACAACAACAGTGAGAATGCAAGTCAGAATGAGAACAACAATGCTGTTCAAATTGACAACAACAGTGAGAATGAAAGTCAGAATGTGAACAACAATTCTGTTCAAAGCGACACCAGCAATGAGAATGCAGGTAAGAATGAGAACAATGCTGCTCAGAGCATTACTGACAAAGAAATTGCAGGTAAGAATGAGTATAATGCTTCCCAGAACTTAAACAATGATGACGCCACCACCAATGACAATGCAAGCCAAAATGAGAACAATGATGGTGGTCAGGGCAACACAAACAACCAGGAAACCACAAGTCAGGATGATACTAAGACGGCCCAGACCTACAAAAATGAAAATGCAGGTCAGAATGAAAACAACAATGCTGCTCAAAGCAACACTCGCAACAATGGGAATTCGGATGAGAATGAGAACAGTAATGTTTCACAGACCAACAAGGACAATAATGCAAGTAACAATTTTAGGACTTTGCCAGGTACCGGAGCTGGGAGAAATGATGGTGAGAAAGTAGCTGCAGAGTGAAAATGATGTTCTGCTGTTCACTATATGACTATTATTGCCATCAAAGTTTTGTTTTCTTCTTCCTGAGATGAAAAAGGCAATTGTGAGTTCCTGGCTACTTGTGCTTTATTGTGATATTAGAACTGAAAATGTTTCTTTCTTGTGCCTATAGTTCTATTTCTAATGATTTTTTATTGCCATAAGCCACATATGTATATGTTTAAACTGTGTTCCCTGTCTGGCAAAATGAAAGTCAGGTTTTGATTCAACAGAATATCTTTCTGAAAGCATTTTGTTTAAGAAGGAAAGTTTTTTCTGTAAATTTGTGTAGATGCCTCTTACATCATCATTTTGATTCCATGAATTTGTTGCTCAACTTACAAGGACCGATAGGGTTGGCAAAGCAATAAAACCTGATAGTGCCCCAAGACCTAAAACCTATCTGAAAAACTAGACTCTTAACCTTATCTTTATCATCGCTTCAATTGTCCCATGATTCTAGGATATCTTGGTAACATCATCATTTCTTATGAAAAGATCTTCCATCTAACATTAAACAGTGAAAACAGTTGGTCCCTTCCATTAAGAAACACTTGGTCTCTTCCATTAAGAAAGCTCTCTCTCTAGTCTTCAGTGATTGGTCATAATCTTTACCAATATTCTTCTCTTTCGATGGGTAGTGATTCACTCTGCCATATTTCCAACACGCAGCTCTACTGTCAATTGCTCCCAGATGGACACTCAGGCCAGGACATTCCATTTCTCAGAATTTGGTTCAGTAGTCTGTTTTATTGTTTAAAAAGAACTAATTATTACACTTTAATGTAAGGCCAAGAAAACACAATACTTTAAACATATGTACAATAACACCATGTGACATAGTTAACAGGCCTTACACATGGACAACATAAGGATCACCAATTTCACTTGGAGTTAGGTAGAGAGAATAACATAATACTAATATCATTTGTTTTTGAAATTTGTATTTTATGAACACAAGGAAACATATTTCGAACGAGATCAGATTCTTTCGTACATTATTACATACTTATACTTCTAAATGTTAACGTGTACCCTCTATGTTATAGCCTATTATTTGATCCCTAAGAATATTTTTTTCACAAAGATTTCTTAATACATCCAGTACCACCAAACTCTTCACTGTAATAAATCTTCTTTTGTATATTTTATATCTCATAAACACCACCAACTCAAAATTAAATAATCGTCTTTGCATCACCGCACATTCTTAACTTCAATTCACTTAAGTAGATATTTTTTTCAAATACAAACGAACAGTGTTAAGGCATTACAAATATAATCATTTGCCAGACAAATTCAGACAAGACAAATGGAAATTTCAGTCCCTCAAATATATGCAGACAATAACAGTTTATCAGTCTCCCCATTTTTTCCCATGTAATTCCAAGTATTTCAAATATATGGAAACGAGCTATGTCCAACCTCTCAAGAAAGTAAATCATACATGAACTCTGGTGAGGATTTTGTATGAACCAATCATGGATTCAACCTGGATCACAAAGCCATCGTTTCATGAATAGAATCAGACAAACTGAAAGAAAAAGAAAACATGGTAGACATGGGAAAACCACTTCATTATTTTATTATTATTGATTTTCAACTTATTCTGTTTCCATTTCTCAGTCCAACAGACAAAACAAAGAGGGAGTGACTACTAGATCTGTTCATAAAACCAAAGTAGCTTTGGCACGACATACTAGATAAACCCTCTCCGAACTGACTGACTGGGGAAATTCAATGCTCATGCGGATCAGCAGAAGAACCACCGTTAGTAGAACCATTCAGGGAAGCATTACTTCCTCCTGCTGACATGGAAGTTGAAGCGGCATCCTTAGACAAATGTTCCTGGAGACGCTTTTTCACCTTCTCAGATAATTCTGTCATCTTTGCACAGTGTCAGCAACTCCTCCACGTTGAGTTCATCAAGTGGTCTATCCACCAACAATTGGCCCTTGCTTTGATTCTCCATCTTCATCCGCTCAAGTTGCTTACCTTGAAGTTTTGCAGCTTTCAGTGCTTTACATTTCTCAGAGTGCTCTTCCGAAAGCTTCTTGATATTGACCAAACTTTTAGCGTCCTCACGGCTGATTTCATATACAACCAGCTTCCCACGGATGCCATGCCTATATATATTAGTTTCAAAACCGGGATGGACAGAGCGGATGGCCTTGCTGCCGGGAGAGAAAATGATTAGGGCAGCCTCAAAAGCAACTAAGGTACACAGCTCAGTGACCTTCTTTAAGAAATCGGATCGACGTTTGATAGCATCCTGCTGAGCATTTTTTCCTTGTGTCGTAGACATCTGACTTCTTCTCTGCTTACCTCGGAGCACCAATCCTGCCATTGAGAAATAATCAGAACAAAAACGTAAGGTTTTGAAGATGGAGATGTGCAATTTGGAGGACAAAAGAATGCTATTTACAGGGCTTCGGTGGCTAGACTAACTGGCGTAGTTATCACGCCACATTCTCTGATTGGTCACCTCAACTTCCTACCATATATTACCATTGCAAAGATGTAATAAAAATACTCTTCTATTTTCCGTTTTTCAACTTACTAGAAAATGGCAATGCTTGAATGTCCTAAGTTGGCATGATCAAACAAACTCACGCTTTTGGTACTTTGAATAGAAATGGAAGTTAAATTCCATAATATATACCTGCCATAGCCGCAAAAAAAAAATGAAACAAGCCTACCAAATTCATCTAATAGGAAAATATATGGCACTAAATAATTCAAGACATGCAAGATCCCTGTTATTACTTCAAAAAAGAAACTTTTTTATCTGGACAAAAGAAATCACTAATCTTCGGTTTAAAGTTGACCAAGTGACTCAACTTACCCTAGGGCCACAGGGTTTGCAGAGTACCATACACCTCTAACGGTAACCCATCTAGACATTTTCCTCATAAAGGGAAAGTCACTTACGACCAGCTTAGGAATTGGTAACAAATAATTACAACTTAGGGTAGGTACCGAAATCCTTACCCAATATCACCCAAACTAAAATAAACTCAACTTAAGGTAAACATTTGTGTACATACATATTTTCCTACGAGAAAATCCATTTTCTTACAAGAATGGTTAAAATTTAAATAGGTACAAAAATTATTACAAATTATACATAATTTCTTACAGAAACCTTAAGAAAAAAGGTAGGTGTAACAACGGAGAGCCGCCACGAATCTTTTTTAATTTATATTTTTAGGTGAGATTTTGATCACCTGAAAATCCGGTTATTTTAATAAAACTTGTTTTGTCATTTTTATTAAAACAACGAGTTTCGGTCTGCAAAACTAGAAAAAATAGGTTCGGGAGTCGGTTACGTGTGGGGAAGGGTGAACACCCCCACAATGCCCAAAATTGGTACCTAGTCGATTACAAATTGTTTTAATGACAGAAATTATGAATTCGGATTTAATTTAAAAAATTGTAATCCCTTAAAACATTTAGAAGAAAATTTCTTTATATAAAGGAAATTTACACCCCAACACCCGATGCATAATTTCTGTTAAATTCTTGAATAAAGGAAAATTACTTGGAGATTTATAATTTATACTTATAAAAAAATAATGTTTCGTAATAGAGATTAATGGAAAGCGCCACCCCTACGTCCTGGGCACATTTTTCATGATAATCCCTATTAAAAAGGTCATTAAAGATTCGATTAATAAGTATATTTAAGTAAATAACAATATTGTTAACAATAGTAATAATTAGTATAATATAGTACAAATAATATATAATCATAACAATGGTAATAATAATAATATGATAATACATATATATATAGTAATATAATAACAATAACATAATAATAATGATAATAATAATAATAAATAACAACAATAATAATGATAATAATAATATTAGTAATAATAATTAATTAGTTAATAGTAGTGATAATAACTAAAATGTGACTGAAATGGAATAAGGTAAAAACTGAAATATGATAATATAAAGGATATGAAAGTAGAGGGACCGAAGCTGGTTACATATGCTCAAAACGATGACGTATTGAAATGCCCTTATATACAAACTTCAGCCCCCAAAAAATCATTCCAACACTTGATATAACAAAAAATCTGAAACTCTCTCCCCCCACTCGACCGAGGTTTGGCTGCTGCCCAGCGTCCGTCGTGAGCCGCCGTTTGCCAGCGACGGAGAATCGCCGCGAACGATGGCCAGAATACATGCAAGGGATGGCTTAGGTTCGGTTTTCCCCCTAAGGTCAAATATACGGTTGGTTTTTCTTAAATCCTTTCTTATTTTCTTAGATCTTGAGATAACCGAAAGGTTTTTAAAAGAAATTTTTACCTTTTCAGACTGTTTTGCTTCGATTTTTTCCCTTTTCTTTTTATTTTGTTCGATTACCTTCTCTAATGGTCTCTCTCATCTCATTCTTTTGCATATCGAACTCGTTTTTATAGGGAGTCGATCAGATGATTTGGAAAGTAAGGGGGACAGGTGGAGGCTCAGTGGATAATTGTTTGGCGGTGATAGTAGTGAAAGACGGTGGAGCAGATATAAAGATTTGGGGTTTTATATTTCAGGCTTATCTTGGCTGTCGGTAGCGGCTTGGAGTCGATGAGGTCGCGACGGCGGCGGCTGATGGTTAACATATTAGGGTTTGGATGGTTTTAGGTTATGGGCTAGGGTTAGTTTATTGTATTTGGGTTTGGGTTAATAAAATGGGTTATAATTTGGTTTATTATTGGGTCTGGTACGTTATATTTGGGTATTGGGTATATTTTAAATGGGTAATGGATTTGGGTCATGTTATTTGAATATGGGTTGTAATATATTTGGGTTCAAAGGCCCAGACTAAAATGAGTTACTACAGCTGGCCCTCTTTGTTTATTGTTGTATAACAGTAATGAAGCAAAGATAAAGAGGAACCCATTTTATCCGACCTGGTTGGGCTTCTTCTTTCTCCATTTTATTTGATTTGCTCGGCCGCTCATGTGGGCATAATCTTCAAAATGGAGTGACCTATTGGGGAAGATGGTCTGTTGGGGGAGCAAAATGAGTTCGGCTTGCTACGAATCTAGCGACGATGTGACGCCTAATTTAACTTAGCTGCAATACTGACGAGGAGGCAAGGTCTGCAAAACCTGATCCAGCTGCAATGCTGACGGAGAGACAAGATCAAAGAATAAAGGTTCTGACATCTAATCTAGCTGCGACACTGATGAAGAGGCAAGATTGAATAATGGTTTTGATATTTGATCCAGCTACAACGAAGAGACTAGATCGAATGAAGATGGTTGATCCAGCTGCAACACTGACGAAAAGGCAGAATCAAATGATGAAGATTCTGATTAAAGATACGGGATCTGACGAAGATTTTCTTTTCCTTTCTTATCTTTTCATTTTTTTTCTTCTCTTTTTTTCTCTTCTTTCTTTGTCTTCTCTTTCTCTTTTTTTCTTTTTCTCTATCTCTTTCTCTTTTACAACATTTACGAGGGAAGGAAAAAATTAGTAAATTTTGACATGGCTACAACACTGACGAAGAGGCAAAGTCTATAGTTAGTAAGGTTAATCCAGCTACAACGCTAACGAGGAGACGGGATCTGAAGTTGAATTCGGTCTAGCTACAACACTAACAAAAAGGCAAGACCAGAATTTAGTAAAGTTTACCCCAGCTACAACACCGACGAAGATGCATGATCTAAGAGTTTGATTTTGATCAAGCTACAACTCTGACGAATAGGCATGATCTGAGAGTTTAATTTTGATCAAGCTACAACTCTGACAAAGAGGCATGATATGAGAGTTTGATTTTGATCAAACTACAACTCTGACGAAGATGCATGATCTGAGTGCTTGATGTTGATCAAGCTACAACTCTAACAAAGAGGCATGATCTGAAGAAGGTGCCGATCAAGCTACAACTCTGACGAAGAGGCGTGATCGAATGATGAAAGTTTGATATGCTACAACTCTGACGAAGTGGCAAGATCTGAATAAGAAAATTTGATCCGCAACAACTCTGACGAAGTGGCAGGATCTAGAGAAAGTTGTTGATCAAGCTGCAACTCTGACGAAGATGCATGATTGAATGCAGAAGGTTTGATCTACAACAACTCTGACGAAGTGGCAAGATCTGAATAAGAAAGTTTGATCCGCAACAACTCTAACGAAGTGATAGGATCTTGAAGAAGAAAGTTTGATCCGCCACAACTCTGACAAAGTGACAGGATCTGGAGAAAGTTTGATCCGGCTTTCACTCTGGCGAAGAGGCGTGATCGGAAGAGAGTTTTTGGTTTTCTCTCTTTTTTTCCTTTTTTCTTTTTGTGTGTGTGTTTTTTTTCTTTTTTTCATGCTTCTCTTTTCTTTCTTTTTTGATTTTTTATAAGTGAGGATGAGATCTGAAGAAAATATTTGGTCTAGCCACACTATCAATAGGGAAACTAGGTCTGGGAAAAAATTTGTCCTGCTGCGCCATCAATGTCAGGATGAAATTTGAAAAATGTAGGACCTGCTATATCGTGGAGGGAAATCAAGACCCTCTTGGGTTTTGATCACTTTGTCTCATTCTTTTAAAAGGGGATAGTATTCCATAATCGTTCTTTTATTCTGCTTCTATGGGTAAGTAAACTAGATGATATGTTCTATTGCATCCTCAAAGAGACATGACCTATTTGTTGTTTTCGTTCTACTACAATTTCAGGGAGATGAACTTGTTTTCATGCTTATTCTGCTGCAAACGAGGTTGTTGTCGTGCTAATTCCGCTACAATTCTAGGGAGATGAAATTTTTGTGCTAATTTGTTCCACCACTTGCTGGGGGGATATGATTTGTAAAGCTTTATGAACACATTCGGGATGTTATGATTAGCATGAGTCAAATGATCCCAGCTTAAATATGTCTAATGAATGTATGAATGATTCTAGCATTAATGTAAAATGTCATTCGAGAATGATTTTTATTCTCGAGATCGTCTTAAACATCTGGCATCATCGTATTCTCGAACTCTATTTGAGTCATTGGGCTCTTTTTTCAGGTCTGATTAGATTGCAAGAACTATTTGCCCCACATTATGTCTAGGTAGTACATCTTTTATCTTGAGCTGTTTACCGACGAGAATGTCCCTTTTGAATCAGGACTGTCTTTGGTCCCTGTACTTTTAAGAATCTTTCAAAAGTAATATAGAGAGATCTTCTTGTATTTGTTAGCTCACCGATCCTTATGTCAATGTATAATACTTGTGTAAACAAGAATATGAGATGAAAGAGAGAATTTATTGAAAATAAAGTTCATGACATTTAAATGGCAAACATTGAAAGAAAATCAAGCAAAAGATAAAATTAGGTGCCCCAGATATCTAGCTGATGAGCTTTGCTGGACTGGTTTGCCGAAAATCATCATGTGTCTAGGAGGCCGTAAGTGCTTTAACGATATCTCAACACGAACAAATTCTCTTCATACTGCAGAGCTTCAAGGGAACTGATCATTTCAAGCCTTAACTTCTCTCTACCAAAATTTGAGTTGCCTTCATTTTTTAGGTGAAATATTTCTTGACTAAATCTGAGTTCACAGAGCTGGACAAATCTTTACCGTCCATTTCAGTCAAAATTAAAGCTCCTCTTGAAAAGGCTTTCTTCACAACGTGCGGGCCTTCCCAATTTGGCATTCATTTTCCTCGAGAATATCTCTGAGTGGGCATGAAATTTTTTAACACTAGATCTCTCTCCCAGAATTCCCTTGGGCGAACCTTCTTATTAAAAGCTCGCATAATCCTTTTTGGTAAATTTGACCATGTCGGATGACTTTCAGTCTTTTTTCTTCAATCAAAGCAAGTTGATCATATCTGGCTTGGATCCATTCTGCTTCATCTAATTTCAGTTCTGTCAAAATTCAGAGGGAAGAAATCTCGACCTCAATGGGTAGTACCTCCTTTATCCCATGAACTGAGATTGAACAAATAAGATTATGTTCGTGTTCATTTGTTTATTTTTAAAAGTGTTCATGTTCGGTTCGTATTCGTTTATTTTTTTTAATATTGTGTTTGTGTCATTTATTTATTTTTTAAGGTGTCCGTGTTCGTTTGTTTAGTGTTCCTAAACGTGTTCGTTTAAATGTTCATGAACGTGTTCGTTTAAGTGTTCGCGAATGTTTTCGTTTAAATGTTCGCGAACATGTTCGTTTAAGTGTTCGCGAACATGTTCGTTTATATATTAAGAAATGTTAACTAAATTAACAATAAATAAATAAAACAAAAACAACAAAATAAAACTTACATTTCAACATAAACTTATATAACATCCTTAGCAACAACAAAAAGTGATATTTAGATACATCCACAAGCATTTTTATCATATAAATGAGCTTATAAACGAGTCTATAAACGAGTTTGTTTGTGAACATAAAAGAACTGAACACACTTTTATTTGTGTTTGTTCGTTTATTAAACGAACATAAAAGAAATTGTTCATACTCATTTATTAAACGAATATAAACGAACATTATACGAACGATTCACGAATGGTTCGTCGAACACTCTCTTGATTTACACCCCAAGGATCATCAATTTCACTTGAAGTTAGGAAGAAAGAATAACATAATGCTAGTACCATTTGTTTTTGAAACATATTTCGAATGAGATCAAATTCTTTCTTACATCACTACATGCTTATACTTCTAAATGTTAATGTGCAATCTTAGTTATTGTTATTATTCGATTGTTAAAAATATTTTTTCACCGATTTTTTAATGCATCCAATACATCACACTCTTCGTGGTGACAAATTTCCTTCTAGATATCTTACCAATTTGAGAAAAGGCCCCTCAATAAATTAAATAAAATACTTTGATACAAGTCTTTCTATTTTAGAGTTTTAGGTTAGGGTTGAAGGTTTTATGTTAGGATTTAAAGTTTTGTGTGTAGAGCATAAAATTTGATATTTATGGTTAGAATTTAAAGTTCAGTGTTTAAATTTTAGGGTGTTAAGATTTAAGCTTTAAGTTTTGAATTTTATAGAAGGGTTGTATAAATTCTTTTACGTAGCCCGTGTATCAAAA
The DNA here is from genome assembly GCA_019671005.1 of Hibiscus mutabilis. Classification (NCBI taxonomy): domain Eukaryota; kingdom Viridiplantae; phylum Streptophyta; class Magnoliopsida; order Malvales; family Malvaceae; genus Hibiscus; species Hibiscus mutabilis. The sequence goes on along the minus strand of CM033711.1, from coordinate 88,552,183 downwards.
TATAACTCATAAATTAATTCCATGTTAATATGTTTTTACACAAGTCGTGTATTAAAATATAACTCATAAATTAATTCCATGTTAAAATATATACGTTTTTATAATGAAATTTCAATAAAAATATATTTTCAACAAGATAATAATCATCTGTTTTACAAATTCATGACTTTCTTGAACTTCAACGAGGAACAAGATGCAAGGCAGCCTCACAGTCTTAATTTCAATTCACTCATGTAGATAGATAACCAACTTGAATTTTTTCCCAATACAAACAACCAGAATTAAGGCATTACAAATATAGTTATCCGTCAGACAAATTCAGACAAGACAAAAGGGAGTTATAGTACCTCAAATATATGCAGACAGTAACAGTTTATCAGTCCCCCCATAGTTTTTCATGTAATTCCAAGCATTTCAAATATATGCAAACAACTATGTCTACCCTCTCACGAAAACACAGCCATACATGGATTCATGGATTCAACACGGATCACAAGGCCATCGTTTCTTGAATTGAATCAGACAAACAAACTGAAAGAAAAAGAAAACATGGTAGACATGGGGAAAACCACTTTATTATTTTATTATCATCATTATTGATTTTCATTTCTCAGTCCAACAAACAAACAGAGAAGGGGTGACTACTAGATCTGTTCACAAAACCCAACTATAACTTCGCCACAACATCCCAAACAAACCCAGACTCTAAAGTTAAACTGACTGATTGGGGGAAATCAATGTTCACGAGTATCAGCAGAAGAACCACCATTCTGGGAAGAATTACTTCCTCCAGTTGACATTGAAGTTGAAGCAGTGCATCCTTAGCCAAACGTTCCTGGCGAACCTTTTTCAGCTTCTCAATGAACTCCGTCGTCTCTGTATCTAGTGTCAGCAACTCCTCCAGGTTGAGTTCATCAATTGGACTATCCACCAACCACTGCCCTTGCTTTCATTCTCCAACTTCATCTGTTCAAGTTGCTTACCTCGAAGTTTTGCAGCTTTCAGTTTTTTACATACCTCAGAGTACTCTTCTAAAAACTTCTTGATATTGACCAAACTTTGAGCATCCTCGTGGCTGATTTCAAATGCAACTTGCATCCCACGGTTGCCACACCTATTTATATTGGTGTCAACACCAGGAAGGCCAAAGCGGATGGCCTTGCTGCTGGGAGAGGAATTGTTTAGGGCAGCCTGGAAATCAAAGAAGGTACACAGCTCAGTTGCCTTCTCTAAGAAGCCGGATCCATGTTTAGTATAAACATCCTGCTGAGCATTTTCTCCTTGTGTTCGTAGGCTTCAGGTTTCTTCTCCTACTTCTCTTGAGCACCAACCTGCCATTGAGAAACAATCAGAACAAAAATGAAAAGAAAAGTTTAGAAGATGGAGACGTGAAATTTGGAGGATAAAACATGACATTTATAGAGCTTTGATGGCTAGACTAATTGGCAGAGATATCCACGTCTCATTCTCCGATTGGTCACCTATATTTCCTGCCATATATTACCATTGTTGAGATGTAAAAATACAAATTCTTCTACTTTCCTTTTTCCGACTTACTAGTAAATGGCAATGCTTGAATGTCATGAGATGGCATGATCAAACAAAATCATGTTTTTGGTGCTTGGATGGGAATGGAGGTTAAATTCCATAATATACCTGCCATAGCTGCAAAAAAATGAAATAAGCCTACCAAATTCTTCAAATAGGAAAAATATATGGCACTAAATAATTCAAGACACTCAACTTACCAGAGGACCACAGGGTTTGCAGAGCACCATATGCTTCGTATGGCAACCCATCGCGAACATTTTCCTCACAAAAAAACAGGTGACTTAATATCAAATGGAAACAAAATAATTACAACATTATACTAGGTGATCATTCCAGACCTGCATTAATTATATTAAATTAGTATGAATTATAACAATTCTATTGGAAATGCAGATACATGCGTGATGAAAATATTTTCGGTTAAGACTGATATTTTAATTTTATAGCAGGTTTCATTGCCAATCAAGGAATCTATACACCAGATCTTCGAGGGACTATAATCTTGTGAAACAAATTCACAAAAGAACTCCTAGGATTATAGTCTATGTTATTTGGACTCTTCAATTTCCGATACCAAGGTTTGACACATATTTGAGCTGCAGCATAGGAGTATGGTACTCCAAATATATGGAAAAAAAACTTGCAAAAAATTGATCATATACAAGTTGGACAGATATCCGTATCTGACACCCCAAGTCTCGATAACATAGTAATGGCTATAGAGATACCACAACAACAAGCGTAAATGGTGTGAGTTAAGCTAGAAAATTCTATTAGGAAATGGATTACTGTAAACACAACCGTATTTCTCCCAACACATTTGCACAAATTGGAGAAGAAAGTAACTCTCTCAAAGAGAGATTTCAGCTGAGATAGAGTTCTGCTTGTATTGACTTAGAACAGAATACATTTTACTGATCAGAAAAAACAATATATATTTACAATTGAGAAAACAGAAGATCAGAAACCAAAGATCTAAGTCTAACTGGTCTCAAATGTACTAGACGTAATGATAATACTGTCAATAATTTTGTTGTGCGAAAAAAGTTGTTTCTTCCTCTTTTCATATTCAGTTAAAACTAGTTGGAAATGATTCGGGGGGAAATCAATGTTCACGAGGATCAACAGAAGAATCACCATCAGTAGAACTATTGAGGGAAGCATTACTTCCTCCGGAAGATATTTAACTTGACGTGTCATCCTTAACCAAACATTCTTGGCGATGCTTTATCAGCTTTTCGCTTAACTCTGTCATTTCATTATAAGGTACACAGCTCACTGACCTTGAAGAGTTCTTGTCAGCTTTTGGTATAAGAATCCTGCGGACTGCGGAGCAATTTCACCTGTGTCGTACGTGTCTGAATCTTCTCAGACTGCCCTTGACAAACAATCATGTCAATGAGGAACTACTAAACCAGCAATTAAAAGAAGTGTTTTGAAAAAGGGCTAATAAAGTTTGGAGGACTAAAATATGTTAGTTCTAAGACTTCGAATATTAGACTAGTCTGTCGAAGTTATTCGAGTCTCAGTTCTTGGATTGGTCACCTCTGCTTCTTTCCATATATTATCTTGTCATAGATGTAAAAAATAAATTCTTCTAATTTCCTTTTACGACTTACTAGTAAATGCCAATGCTTGAAGGTCCTAAACTAGGAAGATAAAACACAATCATGCTTTTAGTCCTTGGATGCAAATGGCAGTTAAATTCAATAATAAACCTACCATAGTAGCAAAAAAAAGTGAAATAAGCATGCCACATTTATCTACAAGAAAATATAATGCCACTAAATAATTCAAAGACTTGCAAGATACCTTCTGTTACGACATAAAAGAAACCTTTTCATTAGGACAAGAATTCATTAATCGTCGACATAAAGTTGTCCATGTGACTCAACCTAACCTAGGACCACAGACTTTGCAGAGCACCGTCCACATTAAGATCAGCTTTAGAATTGGTAACAAGACAATTACATTATTAGAATAGGTAATAATTCCAAACCTCTACTAATTACGTTAAATTAGTATGATCGCAACATATCTATTTGAAATGCATAGACATCATGATGAAAGATACTTTCCGTTAAATTACTTTATTATTATTATTATTATTATTATTATTATTATGTTTCACATTTCTCAGTCCAACAGACAAAAACAGAGAGGGAATGACTACTAGATTTGTTCACAAACCGAACTAAGTCTAACTTTGCCACAACATCCCAAACAAGCCCTCTCTAAGCTGACTGATTCAGGGAAAAACATTGTTCATGAGGATCAGCAGAACCACCATCAGAAGAATCATTCCGGAAGAATTACTTCCTCCTGTTTATATTGAAGTTGTAGCTGCACTCGTAGCCAAACGGTCCTGGCGAACCCTTTTCAGCTTCTCAATGAACTCCGTCGTCTCTGCATCAAGTGTCAGCAACTCCTCCAGGTTGAGTTCATATCCCCCAACCATTGGCCCTTGCCTTCATTCTCCAACTTCATCCGTTCAAGTTGCTTCCTTCGAAGTTATGCAGCTTTCAGGTTTTTGCGTGCATCACAGTACTCCTCAAAAAGCTTCTTGATATTGACCAAAATTTTAGTTTCCTCGCGACTGATTCATATACAACTAGCTTCCCAAGGTTGCCGCGCCTATCTACATTAGCGTAACACCGGGATGATCAAAGCAGATAGCCTTGTTGCCAGGAGAGAAACTGATTAGGGCAGCCTCGAAAGCAAATAAGATACACAGCTCAGTGGCCTTCTTCAAGAAGTCGGTTTGACATTTAGTATAAGCATTCTCCTTGTATCGCAGACTTCAGGTTTCTTTTCAGCAGGATGCTTACACGAAACGTCGATCCGGCTTCTTGAAGAAGGGAACTGTGCTGTGTACCTTATATGCTTTCGAGGTTGCCCTAATCAAATTTTCTCCCAGAAACAATACTATCCGCTCTAACCATCCCAGTGTTGACGTTAATATAGATAGGCACGGCAACCTTAGGAAGCAAGTTGCATATGAAATCAGCCGCGAGAAAGTTAAAATTTTGGTCAATATCAAGTAGCATTCTGAATAGTTTCAAATCTTGAGATAACTATTCACACGCTTTTTCCGGTCAAAATGTTCAGCTAGCCCACTATCATATCTTAAATTACTATATCTCTCTCATTGTCTAGAAATATACTTGTAGCATGATTTCAGAGGCAAACTAATATAGAAAATGTAGTTGATGCATTTATGCAATGGTGCACATTTTAGACATCATTAAGTGTATATTTAGCTAGCATCTAACTGTATTTGGTCTGAATTATTAATGAACCAGCCAAATCCATACCATTATCTACAGGCCTAAAGCGTAACTACGTAACGGTTATAACGGTTGGTTACTATGCTTCTCTTATAAATTTAACTGTTTATTCAAAGTATATAATAAGAGAGCTTATGTTGCGGAACATTATTTATATAACTAGCCAGTTTTCTCAAGCTTATCTATTTCATGTCCTCAATTCACAGCACATGCTCCTTTTATAATAAATGTAAATTCGAACATATTCTCACTCAAAACAAAATCCAGTTTAATGGTCTTTATTCAACATTATTTAGCCAATAAAAAAACATCCAACACAGGCAATGAAGCCATAAAAACTGAATCCATATCGAACATCTCAAAGAAATGGTCGACAATAAGAAATTACATCTAATTTCCCCCAGATTTTGATGACTTCTTTTATTCCATACCTAGCTCGGTCATGATTTTGTCTTCTACATTCAATTCAAACATCAGACTTAATGAAAATTAAGACCCAACAAAGCAAAATTTGAATCAAGATCTAGAAAAACCAACATTAATGGGACATGTAACACAAAATTAAGTGAATGTTAGCATTTGAAAGAGCCCGAAACCTGTTTTGATTGTGATTTCAAATCCTCAGAATAGCAGCCCAGGAATGAACTGCCACAAATATCACACCAAAAACCAACTTTTCAGACCGGGACCTCGTGCGTGCTTACAAAGATTTTGTTTACGCTATGTAAGTTTGTATAAAAACCCTGGGAAACTATGTTTAAATAAGGACCATAGAGAGAGAAAAAAAGGAAATAAGTGTTTTTTTTCCTTTTTTAACCAAAATTGAGGTTTAGGATAATATACACCACAATTCACTCAGTTGTGTTTTATATGGAAATGAATCATTTTTTTAAACTTATAATTTAGTATTTTAATTAAATTTTAATATAAATATATCATTTCACCTTTAAACTGAAATATGGTTCGGCATACTAATAAATATTGTCACCAATATATTTATTAATAATTTGGTCTTAATTCAATAATAATTTGATAAATTTAACTATGTTATATTTAAATAAATTTGCAATGCATCATCCAAAGACACCCCTTAAGACTACTTGACACACTCATTGATATTGTTCAAAAACTCGATAACTGATAGACTAACAAAATAAACTCATTTTGACTCTAACATTGTCTACTAGTAAACACGATCACCTCATTAATAAATTTTTTAAAGAAGGTAAATTTCAACGAGGAACAGATGCAAGGAAGCGTCACATTCTTATCTTCAGTCCACTCATGTAGAAAAACATCTTGAATTTTTTTCAAGATACAAATATAGTCATCTGTTAGACAAATTCAGATAAGACAAAAAGGGAGTTTCAGTCCCTCAAATATATGCAGACAATAACAGTTTATCGGTCTCCCACTGATTTTTATGTAATTCCAAGTATTTCAAACATATGCAAACAACTACGTCTAGACTCTCATGAAAACATAGCATACATGAATTCATGGATTCAACACGGATCACAATACCATCGTCCATCGTTTCATGAATTCAATCAGACAAACAAACAGAAAGAAAATGAAAGAAAAAAAAAAAGTAGACATGGGGAAAACCACTTTATTATTTTATTATTATCATTATTGATTTTCAATTTATTCGGTTTCCAATTCTCAGTCCAACAGACAAACAGAGAGGGGGTGACTACTAGATCTGTTCACAAAACCCAACTATAACTTCGCCACAACATCCCAAACAAACCCAGACTCTAAAGTTAAACTGACAGATTGGGGGAAAATAAATGTTCATGGGTATCGGCAGAAGAACCACCATTCTGGGAAGAATTACTTCCTCCTGTTGACATTGAAGTTGAAGCGGCATTCTTCGCCAAACGTTCCTGGCGAACCTTTTTCAGCTTCTCAATGAACTCCGTCGTCTCTGCATCCAGTGTCAGCAACTCCTCCAGGTTGAGTTCATCAATTGGTCTATCCACCAACCATTGGCCCTTGCTCTCGTTCTCCAACTTCATCTGTTCAAGTTGCTTACCTCGAAGTTTTGCAGCTTTCAGTTTTTTACATACCTCAGAGTACTCTTCTGAAAACTTCTTGATATTGACTAACCATTGAGCGTCCTCGCGGCTGATTTCATATGTAACTTGCATCCCACGGTTGCCAGGCCTATCTATATTAGCTTCAACACTGGTATGACCAAAGCGGATGGCCTTGCTGTCAGGAGAGGAATTGTTTAGGGCAGCCTCTATATCAGATAAGTTACATAGCTCAGTGGCCATCTTAAAGAAGTTGAATCGACGTTTGGTATCAGCATCTTGTTGAGCATTTTCTCCTTGTGTCGTAGACTTCAGGTTTCTTCTCCTACTTCTCTTGAGCACCAATCCTGCCATTGAGAAACAATCAGAACAAAAATGAAAAGAAAAGTTTAGATGATGAGATGTGAAATTTGGAGGATAAAACATGACATTTATAGAGCTTTGATGGCTAGACTAATTGGCGGAGATATCCACGTCTCAGTCTCCGATTGGTCACCTATATTTCCTGCCATATATTACCATTGCTGAGATGTAAAAATACAAATTCTTCCACTTTCCTTTTTCCGACTTACTGGTAAATGGCAATGCTTGAATGTCATGAGATGCATGATCAAACAAAATCATTCTTTTGGTGCTTGGATGGAAATGGAGGATAAATTCTATAATATACCTGCAATAGCCGCAAAAAAATGAAATAAGCCTACCAAATTCATCAAATAGGAAAATATATGGCACTAAATAATTCAAGACACTCAACTTACCAGTGGACCACAGGGTTTGCAGAGCACCATATACTTCGTATGGCAACCCATCGCGACATTTTCCTCACAAAAAACAGGTCACCTAATATCAAATGGAAACAAAATAATTACAACATTATACTAGGTGATCATTCCAGACCTGCATTAATTATATTAAATTAGTATGAATTGTAACAGTTCTATTGGAAATGCAGATACATGCATGATGAAAGATATTTTCGGTTAAGACCGATATTTTGATTTTATGGCAGGTTTCATTGCCAATCAAGGAATCCATATGCCAGATTTCGAGGGACTATAATCATGTGAAACAAATTCACTCAAGAACTCCTAGGATTACAGTCTATGTTTTTTGAACTATTCAATTTCCAATTCCAAAGTTTGACACATATTTGAGCTGGAGTATAGGAGTATGGTCCTCCAAATATATGAAAAAAACTTCCCAAAAATTGATCATATTCAAGTTGGACAGATATCCGTATCTGATGCCCCGAGTCTCGATAACATAGTAATGGCTATAGAGATACCACAACAACAAGTGTAAATGGTGCGACTTAAGCTAGAAAATTCTATTAGGAAATGGATTACTGTAAACACAGCCATATTTCTCCCAACACATTTGCACAAATTGGATAAGAAAGTAACTCTCTGAAAGAGAGATTTCAGCTGAGATAGAGTACTGCTAGTATTGACTTAGAACATAATACATTTTACTGATCTGCATCTTGTTTTTCCACATTAAAGTTTATGCATAAGAAGAGGAGGGGAGCTCCATTAGTGTGTTTGGGAACCGAGTAAAAATTCCGTATTTCGTTTACTCTTGAGTTTAAAGCTAAATTGATAAGTGTGACCGCCTTTACTTGTATAACATACTATGACATTTTCAAATCAAACTCTGCATCTTTAGATCTTACAATTGATATTAGATAACAAATATTTTTCCTGTGTTCCTCGCATTTTTGAAACCAAATCTGCCACTATTTTTATCATCAATCTAGACAAACTTCATAAACCTTTATAGCGGGTTGCATGTACCATAACTATGCAAAAGACTGCAGCATTTATAACAATGCTAAGACATTCTTTTGTGAAAAACAATATATATTTACAATTGAGAAAACGGAAGATCAGAAACCAAAGATCTAAGTCTAACTGGTCTCAAATGTTCTAGATGTAATGATAATGCTGTCAATAAATTTGCTGTGCGAAAGAAGTTGTTTCGTCCTATTTTCATTTTCAGTTAAAACTAGTCGGAAATGAGGCACCAACACCACCCCCAACTCCCATTTTTTCTCTTAATCAAACTGACTATGCTTGAAATCTTTACATCTACTGTTAAAGTGGGAAAATTCCAATTTTCCAAATAGAAGAGTGATAGGTAAGATTAGGTATTAGTAGAGTGGAATAAGGCTGAAAAGCTAAGATCAGTTCCACATAAGTAGGCACTCATCTATACAATACTAGGCAGAGAGGTTCCAGTCATGCCTTGATTTGAAGAGTAATTTGTCTTTTATGATTGATTTCCATGCACTAATATATTAGGACCTTACTGTAACACTTGGGATAATTTCCCACACTTCCATTTTCTATGGCCAAAATTTTCAACTAGCCCAATATCAGCTCTCCACTTTGTATATATCTCTCATTGTCAAGAAATGAACTTGTGGCCTCAACTCAGAGAGGCATAGGAAAAACTGAGATAGAAAATGCGTTAATACACTTATGAAACTAGAATATGATGCACACTTTACACTTCATTAACCGGAGTTAGCATCTAACCATATTCAGTTTGAATTAAGAATGAACCAACCAAATCAATACCATTATCTATGTGTCTAACGCATAAGTACATAATGATTCTACTATTAGTTACCATGCCGCTCTTATACATTTAATAGTTTATTAAAAGTATATGATAGGGAACTTATGTTATTGAACATTATTTATACAACTATCAGTTTCCTTAAGCTTACCTATTTGATATCCCCTATTCACAACATAAGTTCGTTCGATAATAAATGTAAATCGAACATATTTGTAAGTTAATCTGATGTAAATAGTTGTATTTAATTATTAGTAGTAGTTTTAGTTAAAGTCTACTACCTAGAAGAGTTGAAAGTCTAATGTAAGTAGAACTAGTCTAATGTAAGTAGGACTAAAAGTCTATTATAAGTAGGACTCCTAATTGTACCCAAAGTCTTATCCTAAGCCTATAAAAGGATGTAATCTCTGTAACTTTATTTATTATTCATTCGAATACAGAAAAATAGATTTTATGTTTCTATTTCTCTTCATGGTATCAGTCTAATCAATCCTATTTCGACAAATTAACATGGATAATTCTTCGAAATCCATTGAACAACAATCTACAGCAGAAAATTCTGCAGGCTTGGAGGATTTTTTCGATATTTTTGGTCTTGGTACTCAAACCTCGGCTAAAACCAGAAAAGATAGAATTGTGTGTCACTTGCAAGATGGGGCACTTGAAGGAACAATGTTGGAAACTACATGGCAAACCAGCTGATTGGAAATCATCCACCAACAGGGCTCCTAGAAAATCACAGTCTAATGCAGCAACTAGTGGTAGTTCAAGAGGTTTTTCTAAGCAAAAAATGGAGGAGCTTCACAGGCTGTTTGGCAGGTTTACAAAGCCTAGTGATGAGAATCTAGCCCTAGTAGAAGAAGCAGGTAACTCTAGCCATTTTTTATATACTGCGCTTCTTTCCACCAAGGCTGCCTCATCCTGGATCATTGACTCTGGGCCTCAGATCACATGACTGGTAATAGGGAATTATTTTTCAATTTTACACCTATTAGTTCTAACAGCTCAATTAAGATCGTTGATGGCTCTCTATCTCCTATTAAAGGCAGTTGTTCTGTTGTTGTTAGTGAAGACTTGTTACTTGAAGAAGTACTATTTGTGCCTAACCTTGCATGCAATTTGCTTTCTGTCAGCAAGCTTTCTAAAGATTTAAAGTGCTCCTTGAGTTTTAATGACTCTAATTGTTTTTTGCATGCGCTGGACTCGAGAAAGAATATTGGCAGTGCTAGCTTGCAAAATGGCCTTTATGTTCTTCACAGCAATCACAAGCCTTTACCTCCTAAGACAATTTCTTGTTTTACTTCTTTTGGACAAATAGATGGTGCAATGTTATGGCATTTTAGGTTAGGCCATCCTAGCTTTTATTATCTTGCAAATTTTTTCTCTGATTTGTTTGTTAACAAAAGTCCAAGTTCCTTTAACTGTCATATTTGTCCCCTTGCTTAGCAAACAAGATCTTATTTACCATCTCTTTATAAATCTTCACAACCTTTTTCTTTGATCCACATTGATGTCCTTTTAAAGTGAAGAATGTGACAGGTAGTAGGTGGTTTGTTACTTTTATAGATGATCATAGTAGAACCACTTGGACTTATTATTTGCTTCAAGATAAATCAGAAGTTGCACCCGTTTTTGAAAGATTTTACACCATGATTAGTAGTCAATTTGGTATAAAAAATTCAGATTCTAAAATTTGATAATGGGGGTGAGTACTTTTCTAAGTTCCTAGGAATTTTTTTTGCTAAACATGGAATTGTTCATATTACATCTTGTGTAGATACACCACAACAAAATGGAATTGCAGAGAGAAAAAACATACATTAGTTAGAGGTTACTAGGGCTCTCATGTTTACCAATAATGTTCCTAAATATTTGTGGGGTGAAGCCTTGTTAACTGCCACCTATCTCATTAATAGGATGTCCAGTAAAGTTCTCAAATTCAGGACGCCTAGGGATGTTTTCTTGGAGAGTTTTCCCAATTTTAAACCTTTGTCTTCTGTCATTCCCTTGAGAGTCTTTGGTTGTACAGTTTTTGTTCAAAACATAGATCCCTCTAAAACCAAACTTGACCCTAGATCCTTAAAGTGTGTCTTGGTTATTCTTCACTTAGGAAGGACTACAAATGTTTTCATCCTCCTTGATTTTTTTTACTTCTATGGATATTACATTTTTTGAGCAGGTACCCTATTTTTCGAAGGCTGCAACTCAGGGGGAGAGTTGGGATGTGTTCCAGCCTCAACCAAATCAAAATTATCCTTTAGTTTCTTTAGCACCTATATTTTTTTATAATCCTAAATTTTTGAAACCTCAGAATTTTTCCAAATCCCCTGCTTTTTCACCCATTACCACAGAAACTGTTCCATCACCACAGATTACTCCTACAGCTTCTCACACCTCACCTAATCCTACTCTTAATCCTCCTAAAGAACTACAAGTTTATACCAAAAGGAAAAAGTTTATCCCAGAGACTATTTTGCAATCTGACACTTGCCGAAAATTGCACTTGAGTCCAGCTGCCAGTGAAGAAACGGAGGTAATGAGGTAACTGAAATTCCTTCCCACTTGTTTGAGTTTAAGTATCTGTCTATTGCTAAAAGAAAAGGGATTAGAGTGTACAAAACACCCTATTCAAAAGTATGTTGGTTATAGTAATTTAATGTCATCTTTTGAGGTTTTTACAGCTTGTTTAGATGAAGAGCAAATACCTACGACTATTGAGGAGGCATTATAGAATCCTAAGTGGAAGAGGGTCGTTGAAGAGGAGGTTGAAGCACTGAAAAAGAATGGAACCTGGTCTGTTGTTGATCTTTTACAAGAAAATAAACCAGTGGGTTGCAAGTGGGTCTTTGCCATTAAATACAATGTCGATGGGAGTGTGCACAGGTACAAAGTCAGATTGGTGGCCAAAGGCTTCACACAGACCTATGGGGTTGACTACAAGGAAACCTTTGCTCCAATAGCCAAATTAAACATTGTCAGAGTTTTAATGAGCTTGGCTGTGAACAGTGACTGGAAGCTACACCAACTGGACATTAAGAATGTCTTTCTTAATGGAAAGTTAGAGGGGGAGGTCTACATGAAAATACCCACAGGCTTAGAGTTTGCAGGTTGTGAGAAGAAGGCTTGTCGACTAGAAAAATCATTCTATGGATTGAAACAATCTCCTAGAGCATGGTTTGACAAATTCACAAAAGTTGTCCTTGAGAGGGCATATCAGCAGTCCCTAGCCCCTAGCAGACCATACATTATTTTCTAAGGTAACTTCAAATAACAATAGGGTTATCTTAATAGTATATGTGGATGATATAATTTTGACAGGTGATGATGATGAGGAAATAAGTCGTCTGAAAAATTTGATGAGCAAGGAATTTGAGATAAAATACCTAGGGAAACTTAGATATTTCCTAGGTATGAAGGTAGCTAGATCAAGCAAAGGATTGGTCATTAACCAGAGGAAGTATGCATTGAATTTACTCACTAAAACTGGAATGCTAGGTTGCAAACCAGTCAAAACGCCCATGGATGTAGGCTTGAAATTCAGCCAAGGTGATTCAAGTCTAAAACCAAATAAGGGGTTGTATAAAAGGTTAATTGGGAAGTTAATTTATTTATCTTTGACTAGACCTGACATAGGTTTTCCAGTTAACATTGTTAGCCCGCATATGACTAATCCTACTGAAGAACACATGGAAGCTGCAAAGAGGATTCTAAGGTATCTAAAAGGGACACCAAGCCATGGTTTGATGTTCAAGAAAACCTTGGACAGGACAGTAAAGATCTTTACAGATTCTAGTTGGGCAAGTGAACTGGCAGATAGAAGGTCAATTAGTGGATATTGTTCTTTCGTTTGGGGGAACCTGGTCACTTGAAAAAGCAAGAAGCAAACAATTGTTTCGAGGAGTAGTGCAAAGGCGGAATACAGAGCATTAGGCCTTGGAATGTGTAAAGGAATTTGGTTGGTAAAACTGCTCAAGGAGCTGGGAGTGAGTGAAGGTGAAAAGTTTGAAGTGTTCTGCGACAACCAGTCTACAATTCAGATTGCCAAGAACCCTATTCAACATGACAGAACAAAGCATGTTGAAACATGTTGAAATTGACAGACACTTCATTGCAGAGAAGCTCACAAGTGAAGTGGGAGTCTTGAGTTATGTTACTACTGAAGAGCAGGTAACAGACATTCTAACAAAAGCTTTACCAAAAGCTTTTTTCAAGAAATTCAAATTCAAGCTGGGATTATACAATGTATATTCTCCAGCTTGAGGGGGAGTGTAAGTTAATTTGATGTAAATAGTTGTATTTAATTATTAGTAGTAGTTTTAGTTAAAGTCTACTACCTAGAAGAGTTGGAAGTCTAATGTAAGTAGAACTAGTTTAATGTAAGTAGGACTAAAAGTCTATTGTAGGTAGGACTCCTAATTGTACCCAAAGTCCTATCCTAAGCCTATAAAAGGATGTAATCTCTGTAACTTTATTTATTATTCATTCGAATACAGAAAAATAGATTTTCTGTTTCTATTTCTGTTTCTCTTCAATATTCTCATTCAAAAAGGTTTCCAGTTTGTTGGTCTTTATCCCTCTATTATTTATCCAGTTAAATTCAACCAAAAATTGAGTTAAGCTCTGACCATCTCTTAACAATTCATATATAGACATCAACAGTTAAGAAATTATTTCTAATTTCCCCCCAATTTTTGATGACTTTCTTTCATTCTATATCTAGCTTTCTTTCTCAAATTTCATTGTTCAAAATTTTGAGGTACCTTTTGTTTTCTACATTCAAATCAATTAACAAACTAAAACTTTGTTAAGACCCAAGAAAGCAAAATTTGAATGAAGTTCCAAAAATAAATGCAAAGAACGGATATACTGCACTAACATGATTCATGAATGTGAAAAGGAATCCAAAACGTCAAATTAAGTGAATGTTAACGAGACATAAGCAGTTGAATGAACCCCAAACCTCATTCTGACTATGATCCCCAATGTGCATCAAAGCAATGAGAGAAATCCTCAGCAGCAGAAACACCCAAGGAAATGAATCCTGATATCACAAATATACCACACCAAAAACCAACTTTTCAGACCAATTCACAAATTCAAAGCAGCTTTGGCACATCTCAGACAAACCCTCTTTGAACTGACTGATTCGGGGGAAATCAATGTTCATGAGGATCAGCAGAAGAACCACCGTCAGTAGAACTTTTGAGTGGAGCATTACTTCCTCCAACAGACATTGAACTTGACGTGACATCCTTAACCTTAACCAAACGTTCTTGGTGATGCTTTATCAGCTTTTCACTTAACTCTGTCATTTCAGCATGCAGTATGAACAACTCCTCCAGGTTGAGTTCATCAATTGGTCTATCCACTAACCTTTGGCCCTTGCTTTGACTCTGTCTTCATCTTTTCGAGTTACTTTCTGATTTCATACACAAGTAGCTTCCCACTGTTGGCAAGCCTTTTTGTATTAGTATCAACACCAGGATGGCCAGAGGAGACAACCTTGTCAATAGGAGAGAATTATTCGGGCATCTTCAAAAGCACATAAGTTACACAGCTCACTGACCTTCTTGAAGAGTTCGGGTCAGCTTTTGGTATAAGAATCCTGCAGAGTATTTTCACCTTGTGTTGTACACTTTTGATTCTTCTCCTATTGCTCTTGGCAGACAATCATGTCATTGAGAAACTACTAGAACATCAATTAAAAGAAGTGTTTTGAAGATGGACTTGTAAAGTTTGGAGGACTAAAATATGCTACTTCAAAGACTTTGATGATTAGACTAATTTATCGTACTTATCCGAGCCTCGTTCTCGGATTGGTCACCCCTACTTCTTGCCATATATTATCTTGACACGGACTTAAAAAAAAAAAAAGAAACTCTTCTAATTTCCTATTATGACTTACTGGTAAATGCCAATGCTTGAAGGTCCTAAACTTGCATGATAAAACCCAATCACGCTTTTAGTGCTTAGATGCAAATGGCAATTAAATTCGATAATAAACCTAACATAGTTGCAAAAAAATGAAAGGAGCAGGCCACATTTACCTACAAAAATATATAATGCCACTATATAAATCAAAGACATGCAAGATACCTGCAATTACAGCATAAAAGAAACCTTTTAATCAGAACAAGAATTCATTAATCTTCGACATAAAGTTATCCTTGTGACTCAACCTAACCTAGGACCACAGAGTTTGCAGAGCACCGTACACTTGTACGTCAACCCATCCGGAAATTTTCCTCAAAAAAGACAAGTCAATTAAGATCAGCTTAAGAATTGGTAACAAGACAATTACATCATTAGAATAGGTAATAATTCCAAACCTCTACTAGTTACATTAAATTAGTATGATTGTAACATTTCTATTTGAAATGCATATACATCATGATGAAAGATATTTTCCGTTAAGACCGATATGTTAATTTTATGGTGGGTTTCATTGTCAATAAAGTAATCCGAGAACAAGTTTATTTTGATTATGCTAACTTTGTACATTCAAGCATTATCATTTACTAATGTATCGTAAAAGCAAATAGAAGAGCTTATTTTGACAAGATAATATAAGACAAGAAATAGGGGTGATCAATTCAAGAACGTGACTTGGATAACTCTAACTAATTAGACTATTCATCAAAGTCTTATTAATAACATGTTTTTGTCCGCCCAACTTTAGAAATTCATCATCAAAACATTTCTTTTCATTGTAGTTCTAATTGTTTCTCAATGACAGAATTGATGGTCAAAGACAGTCGGAGAAGGAATCAGAAGCCTACGATACAAGAAAGTCTAAGCTAAATGCATGAAATTGACCGCCATTACTCATAATATGCTATGATCATTCAATTCATACTCTGCAGCTTTAGATCATATAATTGATATCAAATAATTTTCCATATTCCTCGCATTTTTTAAAACCAGTTATACCACTATTTTTATCATCAGTCTTGATGAACTTAATAACCTTCGTTTATAACAATGCTAAGACCTTTTTCTGTGAAAAAACGGTATATCAAAGCCATTTACAATTGAGAAAACTAAAGATTTGAAACAATATATCAATGCTCAGCAGGATGCTTATACCAAACGTCTACCCGACTTCTTGAAGAAGCCATTGAGCTGTGTACCTTATGTGCTCTCGAGGCTGCCATAATCAATATCTCTCCGAGCAGCAAGGCTAACTACTCTGACCATCCCAGTGTTGATGCTAATATAGATAGGCACGGCAACCTTGGCAAGCAAGTTGTATATAAAATCAGCCGCGAGGAAGGTCAATATCAAGAAGCTTTTTAAGGAGTGTCTAATCTTGGGATAACTATTCACACGCTTTTTCTGGCCAAAATGTTCAGCTAGCCCAATATCACATCTCCATCAGTTATCTCACTCTCATTGTCAAGAAATAAACTTTTAGCATGATTTCAAAGAGGCAAACTGAGATAGAAAATGCAGTTGATGCATTTATGCAACTATAATAATTAATATGGTGCACATTTTAGACATCAAAAGTGTATATTTAGCTAGCATCTAACTGTATTTGGTTTGAATTAAGAATGAACATGCCAAATCCATACCATTATCTTCGTGTCCAAAGCGCAACTACGTAACGGTTAACGGTTATAACGGTTGGTTACTATGCTTCTCTTATAAATTTAACTGTTTATTCAAAGTATATAATAAGAGAACTTATGTTGCCGAACATTATTTATATAACTAGCCAGTTTTCTTAAGCTTACCTATTTCATGTTCCCAATTCACAGCACATGCTGATTTTATAATAAATGTAAATCAAACATATTCTCATTCAAAACAAAATCCAGTTTAATGGTCTTTATTCAACTATTATTTAGCCAGTTAAAACCATCCAACAAATGTAATGAAGCCATAAAAAATGAATCCATATCTAACATCTCAAAGAAATGGTCGACAATAAGAAATTACTTCTAATTTTCCCCAGATTTTGATCACTTTTTTTATTATGATTCCTTCCCAAACTTCATTGCTCAAGATTTTGCAGTATTATTGTTTTCTACATTCAAATCAAACATCAGACTCAATAAAATTTAAGACCCAAAAAAGCAAAATTTGAATCAAGATCCAGAAAGACCAAAATTTGAATGTTAGCATTTGAAAGAACCCGAAACCTTTTTTTGATTGTGATTTCCAATCCTCAACATAGCAGACCAGGAAATGAATCTTGCGCCACAAATATCGCACACCAAAAATCAACTTCTCAGATCGGGCCCTCGTGCGTGCTTACAAAGATTTTGTTTACGCTATGTAAGTTGGTATAAAAATGAGAAAAACTTCAATATACATGCGTTTATAATTTTAGGGGTTAGGGTTTAGTTTAAGAGTTTTAATTGTAGTATTTAGGGTTAACATATAAAGTTTATGGTTTAGTTTTTAAGGTTTAGGATTCAGGTTTATAGTATAAATATGCAGGCTAAAATAAATTTTACACAAATCTATATATCAAAATTAAACCCTATAAAAAAAACTTTGATACACTGTTCGTGTAAACTAAAGTTTACACATGCCTCTTAATTTTAGGGGTTAGGGTTTTAGGGATTAAAATTTAAAGTTTAGACCGTAGTATTTAGAATTTAAGATTAATATTTAAAATTTATGGTATATGATTTAGGATTTAATTTTTTAAAGTTAGGGTTAAAGTTGTAAAATTTAAGTTTTATAATATAAAATTACATACTTATATAAAATTAATTTTACACGTACATCAAAATTTTAGCATATAAAACCCCCCGAAAATTGTGCTCAAAAAAGGAAATAAGTGTTTTTCCTTTTCTAACCAAAATGAAGTTTAGAATAAAACACACTACATGTCACTTAGTTGTGTTTTGATGCAAATGGGTCATTTAAAAAAATATAATTTAGTTATATAATTAAATTTTGTTATAAATAAGTTATTTCGTTGTTTAATTGAAATATAACTCGGTATAATAATTATTTTAGTCACCAAAAATATATATATTATTAATTTGGTCTTAATTAAAAATAATTTGATTAAATTAACTCTATATATTTAAAAATGTTGACATTGTATCATTCTAACACACATAGAGATCACTTGTCACACTCTCTACTATTTTTCATCAACTCGATAACTGACATTTGAGATAGCTTGACACAATCATTTCACAATTACACAACTGATAGACTGACAAAATATACTCTTTGTGACTCTAACGCCGTCTACTAGTAGACACAATCACTTCACTAATAGAATTTTTAAAGATGATAAATTAAATTTATTGGATTACTTAGAATTGTTACCAAATTAATTTGAAATATAGGTTTTAATGACTAAAATTATTATTATACAAAGTCACATTAAATGTTTGCTTCAATTTTAACGACGGGGTGACATGTTTGTAAAAATATTTAATTAATTGACAAACTATAACTTAAAAATGACTTGTTTATAATCAAACACATAATTGAGTGACTTGAGGTGTATTTCGACCTAAAGATTAAGAGTTTTACTGTGGTGAAACTCTTTTTATTAATATATGTATTATATGTCTTTTATGTATTTTTTTATTAAATAGTGAGTATTTCATTCCATGTTCGAATTCATACCAGATGAAACAATATGAGCATTTTTAGTTATTAGGCCAATTAATGGATCTCTATGTCTTTTATGTACTTAATCCTTGTATTCTAATTTTTATATTTTAAAATTCTTTACTTATTAAATTTTAAAATTTTGATAAGACTAAATGATCAAATTTTACAATTAAAAGCATAAGGTCAAATTGTAGATTTAGTATTTTAATTTTCTTTTAAACTTCTTTTGTATCGAATTTTGAAGGAGACCACTTTTATCGGTAACGGTATATGGTGGGTGGTGTTCTCGATGATGGTTTGGGGGTGAGGTAGAGTATGAGTGTAAATAAACAGAGTGTTCGATGAATATTTGTGAACTGTTTGTAACGTTTATTTATGTTTGTTTGTTAAGCTAAATAAACGAGTATAAACAAAAATTTTATGTTTGTTTAATAAGCTCGTTTATATGTTGAAAATGCTTGTGGATGTTATATAAGTTCATGTTGAAATGTAAGTTTTATTCTGTTGTTTTTGTTTTATTTATTGTTAATTTAGATAATATTTCTGAACACATAAATGAACATGTTCTCGAACGTATAAATAAACATGTTCTCGAACGTTAGGGGTGTTCAAAATTGCCCGACCCGACTGACCTAGCCTGATTACCCGACCACTCGGTACAAAATAGGAGGGTATTTTTAAGATTTTTATTTTTTTTATCAGGTCGGGTACCCAACCCAGTAATTTTCCCGGGTACACAGGTCGGGCTTGGGCCGAAATTTTTTCCTTACCGGGTACCCGACCCGACACTTTTAATATATATATATTTTATATTTTAAATTATATGTTTATTTTAGATTTTTTAATATTTTTACTCCAAAACTAAATTCAAATCCCTAATTTTTTTTCTATGTTTGTATTATATACTTTTAAGTTTTAAAAATTTTAAAATATTGGTATTGATTTGCCAGTATGATATTTGAAGGGAAAAAATCACGATCGAGATTAATCTCTTTAATAAATTCTTTTGGTGATAAACTTTAATATATATCTAAATATTTCACCCTTCAAAATTAAAACTAATTTCAAATTACTAAGTTTTTGTTTGAATTACGTATTATAAACTTTTAAATTTTATGGGCTTAATAAGTGATTTTTTTAAAAAATTTAAAATTAAAAAATAAAAAAATTATGAACGGGCATTCGGGTTTTACAGGTACCCGAATATAACGGGCCGAGACACGGGCCGGCAAAGGAGGTACACGGATTAACCGGGTACCCGACAATGAATACCCCTATCAAACGTATAAACGAACATGTTTGTGAACACTTAAATGAACATGTTTGTAAACACTTAAACGAACACGTTCTTGAAAATTAAACAAACGAATATGAACACTTCTAAAAATAAATAAATAAACGCGGATATAATATTATTCGTTCAAACTCAATTCAT
The DNA here is from genome assembly GCA_019671005.1 of Hibiscus mutabilis. Classification (NCBI taxonomy): domain Eukaryota; kingdom Viridiplantae; phylum Streptophyta; class Magnoliopsida; order Malvales; family Malvaceae; genus Hibiscus; species Hibiscus mutabilis. The sequence goes on along the minus strand of CM033711.1, from coordinate 88,531,700 downwards.
TTACACCCTTAAAGAGGGGCCCATGCCTTCCGTCGGCTTTTTTCTTTTTTTGTTCTCTTCTTTTTTCATTTCCTTTTTTTTTTGTTTCTTTTCCTCAATGTAAGTGTCTGCTATTATGTTTGCCGGTGATTTTGTTCAAATGTGCAAATATATATGGGAAAAGTGATAAAACCACCAACAAGCATATCATTGATTAAAAAAATCGTCTTATAATAAATTTGTATCTCAATTTACATAAAAAATATATATCATTAACAAAGGGTTATTTCAACAAAAGCGGCAAATTTTACATAAGCTCACGAAATCCAATCCCAACGATTTTGAAAGCATAGTAGCAAACACAAGGCATTGGTCGACAACAGCAGCACATACATTCATCTCTTAGTATTCATCTCCCTCATCACCATCTTCACCTTCCCCTTCGCCAGACTCAGCACCAACCTCCTCATAATCCTTCTCCAGGGCAGCCAAATCCTCACGGGCTTCGGAGAACTCACCTTCCTCCATGCCCTCGCCGACATACCAGTGCACAAATGCTCTCTTTGCATACATGAGGTCGAACTTGTGGTCAATACGAGAGAACACCTCTGCAACGCTAGTTGAGTTTGAGATCATGCACACTGCTCTTTGCACCTTGGCAAGATCACCACCCGGAACAACGGTTGGAGGCTGGTAGTTAATGCCACATTTGAATCCAGTAGGACACCAGTCAACAAATTGGATGGTGCGCTTGGTTTTGATGGTGGCCACAGCAGCATTGACATCCTTAGGCACCACATCACCTCGGTACATCAAGCAGCAGGCCATGTACTTGCCATGGCGAGGATCACATTTAGCCATCATCGATGAGGGCTCGAATGCACTACTCGTGATCTCTGCAACGGATAGCTGCTCATGATAGGCCTTCTCAGCTGAGATGACAGGAGCATAAGAAGAAAGCATGAAGTGAATCCTAGGGTATGGGACAAGGTTGGTCTGAAATTCAGTGACATCCACGTTTAAGGCACCATCAAACCTCAAGGAGGCAGTCAGTGATGATATGACCTGAATCATTAATCACAAGAGAATTAGTTTGCATTCCCTGCTACAAGTAGATATTTAACAGATGAGACAATGAAATATACCTGAGAAACCAGGCGGTTCAGGTTGGTGTAAGTGGGTCGCTCAATGCCGAGAGACCGTCTGCAAATGTCATAGATTGCTTCATTATCAAGTAACACAGCAACATCCGTGTGTTCCAGAAGGGAATGAGTGGAGAGGACACTGTTATAGGGCTCAACAACGGAGGTCGAAACCTGCGGTGAAGGATACACAGTGAACCCCAGCTTGGACTTCTTACCATAGTCCACTGAGAGGCGTTCCAGGAGAAGGGAACCAAGTCCTGAACCAGTGCCTCCACCCACAGCATTAAAAACAAGGAAACCTTGCAGACCAGTACAGTTATCAGCCAGCTTGCGGATGCGATCCAAGCAAAGATCGACAATCTCTTTCCCAACTGAGAAAAACAGATGGTAGTTAAGGCAATCAACATTCCAAGCAGCAACAAGTATAATACAAAACTGAAGATACAAGAATTATTACTGGTATAATGGCCACGAGCAAAGTTGTTAGCCGCGTCCTCTTTGCCACTAATGAGCTGTTCAGGGTGGAAGAGTTGGCGGTATGTTCCAGTCCTAACCTCATCAATGACAGTGGGCTCAAGATCTACAAAAACAGCACGAGGAACGTGCTTTCCAGATCCAGTTTCACTAAAGAAGGTGTTGAAAGCATCATCACCTCCACCAATGGTTTTATCACTCGGCATCTGACCATCGGACTGTATAGAACAAAATACAAGTTTTAGAAATATTATAAAAGGAAAATATAGCTAGAGCCATTGACAACTAAAGAATTGATAAACTATCTCAATGAAACTAACAAAAACAATCCTACAAAATTCAAAAATTTAACACTTGGAATTTTTAGCAAATGATGTTAGATTTGGTTGGAGACTCGATTGTAATATTTTAGGTGATAAATTCAACACCATGATTAGATCGGATAAAGAAATTTAAAATTACATTGCAAATCTGCCAAAAGTGAAAACAATACTAGTGATACTGCAATAAAGTGAGCAATGTGTTTGGGGGAAAATATTAGATCTGATAAAAATTAGACTAAAAAAAGGATTCAAAATCTCATAATAATGAGACTTTGCTTTAATTTCAGTTGACAATAATGTCATTATTACACAAATCATGAAATCCAATGCCAAAATAGTTTTTTCCCCCTATATCAATCTAAACATAATGATCAAACGAAATTCGATGTCAAATACTACAACAATCGCGGAATTAGTGAAAATTCGTAAGAAGTAGCCGTAGATCTACACAAATCATTTGAACAATCAGCAGAAAACGAAGAAGAAATCTAAGAAATTGAAAATTTACCTGAATGCCGTGCTCAAGACAATAGAGCTCCCAACAGGCATTGCCGACCTGAATACCAGCTTGGCCGATGTGGATCGAAATGCACTCTCTCATTTTCTCTCTGATAAAACGGGAGAAAAAAGCTAAGAGGATAACTCGGAAAATTTAAAACGAGAGAAGCGTGTATTAAGACGCCTTCCTTTTTGTTCTTTCTTTTTTTAAGACGGGAAAATGGAATGTGGGATTTCATTTCCGAAGTCGGTTTTATATAGATCGAGAAGGAGGTTGAAAATGCCAAAATGGGTTAACCACCACCCAAAAATTAGTTGGGATTCGGTTTCATTTTAGTGGGATTTTTCATAACGGTACAATTTCAACTTCAAATTCGAAGTTTTCGGTTATACGACGTCGTATTTCTTTTAGTATTTTGCTTTTTGAATATAGAAACCACTAATCATGTATAAAAACCATTCTCATAATGAACTTCGTTTCAGTTTACATTTTAATTTAAACATATTAATTGAGATTATATTGAATTCTTAATTAAAAATTGTTGAATAGCTTATATTACCTTGTATATAAACTTACATAAGTATAAATCAAAAGTCCAAAATGCTCCTTACCCTGTATTTTTAATGAGTAAAAAAATTAAAAAGATATAATATTACCTTATCTTATATGGTTCGAATCTCGATACAAGAATTAATATTACTATTTAATAAAAATAAAAAGAAAAGTGAAAATGTAAGGCCATTTACATTGGCAGGTCAAATGTTGTTGTCATTTGGTTGATAATTTATGCACCCTTAGCTTGTAAGCTAAGCATTCTAAAAATAGAAACCTGCCATCTCTTATAAATATATATAGGAGAATAATACAAGTTTTATGCAACATTAAGTTAATTTCGTTTTGGAACTATTTTCAATTAAATAAATATCATCTATCAACTTAAATACAAAGAAACGTGCTAAGTTGAAACATTTCATTTAATATATCTGAATAGTTTAATTTTTCCTTTGAATTGTTATAAATAGGTATGTTATCTATCAAAGATTAGATTTGTTAAAAAATATATATAAATAATTTTTAGAAAATAAAAACAAAAATAAGTGAAATTATGAAAACATACAAAAAAAATGTTTTCACTATTTTTATTGAAAATATTTTAAAAAACTAGAAATATGAAAACAAAGGTTTTGTAATTTTAACTTGATTTAATCATATTTTATTTTTGTTATTATAATAATTTTTTCTAATATTTATATTTTAATTTAATTGTTTAATAATTATATGTTTATTTTTTATTTTGAAAAAACTAAATTCATTTTTAATTTTTTTTAAAAACGTAATTTTATTTTTATTAACCAAATGTGGTTTTTATTTTTAAAAAAATAAAAATGAAATTGTTTTATGAAAACAAAAAATAAAAAAAATATTTTTCAAAACCAAGCCGTCTTTTAAGTCACCATATTATCACATGTTTGGTCTTTCTAGTGATTCAACTACCTTTCTCATGGAAGGCCTATTAACCGTGAGCGAGGAAGTACAAGTAAGTGCCACATTTAAAACTTTCTCAAGCTCCATGAAATCAGATTGTGATTGGATAAAAAATCTGAGCTAGTTCTTTGCAGCCTTTGTCAACATCTTCACGAGATTGGCTCCAAGAAATCCAAAATCACAGTCGAAATTGGCCTCAAAAACCTTTAGAGATTTTTTAGTTTTCACAAGAAACTTTTGATTTTTACTTTCAATCAATCCGTCTTTTTTATTATTCTCGAACTCACAACACGGCGAGACATATCTAGTTTAAACGAATTTGAGATTTTTTGTGTCAAATTTTTGAAGTCGAGTTCATTTTGTCATCTCTACTTTTTTTGGTGAAAAAATATATGATATTAAAGAAGAAGAATCATACACTTGAATTATCATCACATGCCTCGTTAAAAACTTTCTTAAGTAGAAAAAAAGAGTACATGTGATGGTAATAAACTAAAAATTCAGATAATGAAGTAAACAAAAATTAACCACAATAAAGCAAACATCAAAAACCCACCATCAGACGCCAAAGACTAAAGCATAATATGTGTATCCGCATGCACCACACTCAACAAGCTTTCAGGTGGTTCATCAAAAAGAACCATGGTAAACGTGGTATGATCCACATGCAGAGTCAAACCATCTACCACTTTATTACCATCTCGAGCTACATGCTACAGGCGAATTGTCCAAGCACGATCACGCAACTCCGCAAAATACCAATCAAGTCTAGCGGTTTAGGACATCTCTTTCAAAGAGGCAGCGGGGATTCGACTTCCCCTGGCGGTAGGGTACTACGAAAGGAAGTTGATCATGGATTATCAATAAACCTAGAATTGATTCATCTTGGGTCGATGCCCGAGCGGTTAGTGGGGACGGACTGTAAATTCGTTGGCAATATGTCTACGCTGGTTCAAATCCAGCTCAGTCCCCGTTCGATGTTTATGTCATTCCGTAGAAGCTTCAAGACTGTCCATTTCTAAGATGACAGAGCGTAACCCTTTATTCCAAGCACATACTAAACCAATATACACACCCTACAGTTCTGCTTCACGAACCGAACATATATCAATAAATTTTGCATAGCCCAACAACCAGTCGTCATTCGAATCTCTGATGACTCCACCACGAGAAGCATAACCCCCATCTAAACTTCTGGCCCCATCAGTATTGAGCTTTACCCAACTCCCCTCGGGTGCCGTCCAATGGGATAAACCACCCTTCCCATGCCGAGGCACGAGTTGAGCTTCGTCATCAAGTCCTAAAGTATGCAACGATGCCCCCAACACCAATCAACTCATCTCGGCAACCGCTAGGCGATCCTCATCTACAATGTCAAAAACAATAGCATTCCTCCGATGCCAAATATTCTAAACTACATACCCAAATAGGATGTCCCAATGCGCTTCTTCTCGGATTCCCTTAAAATCTTTGGTCAAATTTGCTTTAATCCACATGCGCAAATCTAGTGATAAAAATTCAGCCATGGCCTCCAGTTTAATGAACGTTTGCCACACACTCAAAGCTTACGGACACAACCTCAGTACATGATCAACATCCTCAGTCTCGATAGCACATGCGAGACATTTATCATTCAACACAAAACGACGTTTAACACGCTCCTTGTTGGTCATTAATTTCTCACAACAAACAAGCCATAAGAAGATTTTAACACGTTGTAATCCTTTAAAGGAGTGTACCAACTTCCAAACATTGTCCAAAGGTCTCACAATTATTCCTTGTTGAAGAGTGTAGGCGGATTTAACAGTGAAACTGCCCTCGCGCGTACCATTCCAAACTACCGAATTGTCCAAAAGGTGAGGAGTCGAAACCTTGATTGTTGCCAGCCGCATTAGAATCTCATATGGCAGCATTGTTTCTATCAAATGTCAATTCCACTCCCCCTCATGCGTGACCATTGAAGCTACGAGAACATGGGGAATAAAATCTGTCGAACCATCTATTACAAAATGCACCAGAGGACCAATCTCTTTTATCCAGATATCATACCAAAAGTCCACATCTTTACCATTGCCGATATTCCATGAAATGTTATCACGAACCAATTTTCACACCACACCAAGGCCCTTCCATAGTCTCGACGCATTTCAAGCCGTAAGTGAAGCCGGAACATCATCATGGCACTTATACTTAGCATGGAGAAATCGAACCCACAAAGCATCCTTCTTAGTGATCAAGTGAAACGCCATCTTCATTAAAAAAAACTTCATTTTGCACATTCAAATGTCGAAAACCAAGGCCTCCATGACGGATTGGCCGACACACAATATCACATCCTACAAGATGAACTCCCGAATTATTCTCAGTAACTCCCCATATAAAGCGTCGGATAAGGCGTCCAATTCATTACAAGTACGCTTCGGAAGCAATGTCGTTTGCATGGTATAATTAGGAATTGCTTCAAGAACAGATTTAGAAAGTGTAATGCCGCCTGCAAGAGATAAATTCCTCGCCTTCCAACCAGAAAGCCGGTGACTCCCCTATAGCAATGTATTTTTAAAATTGATACGATGTGTCTCACGTTTTAAAAATTGAATTTTACGAGGATTTCCTTTAAAATTCATATTTTAAAAATGAGGTAGACTGTACACCATAAAACCAAAGATTTAAAAAAATGAGGTTCGGGAGTTGGTTACGTGTGGGGAAGGATTAGCACCCACAACACCCGAAGTCGGTACCAAATCAAACGTTGCTTTTTGTCGACGGAAATCATTGAAATTTAAATTGAATGTAACTAAATATTCTCAATTGAATACAATTTTTAATTAAACGGGCTCTAACATTTGGTGAGTTTGAATTAATTAATCCTTTAATTAATAAGGGTGATTATACATACGAACCATAGATTAAACCGACATCAAATAAGATCGACTATCGGGTTAATTTATAGTTCAAATCAAGTACATCACCTTTATACATGATACAAACAATTAAATATGATACAACTACGCGAATATTTGGTCAATATCTATTAAGTCAAGATATTATGACATAAATTTGCGAATTAATAAATACCTCCTTTTATAATTAAAATTAATTAGTTATTAAAATGTCCATTAAAATTAAAGGTTTAATGAATGACAATTAAATGCATGTCAGATCAAATATGCTAATAGAAACATAGGCAAGAATATAAGTAAAGGCAAGCATAAGAATAAATGAATATACGAATATAATACATTTTATATGAATAATATAATAATATGTATAGTATAAACTATGGATATATTCCAATATATAAAAAGATGTGTACTATGAACTGCACGTTATATGAAAACTAAAAATATATTAAAATATGTGACTTTAGAAAATTGTATATACATATATTGCGTACTATATGGTATAAAAAACTATATATTATATTATACTATATGATATACAAACCATACATATATTATACATTACTGTATATAGAGAAACTATATATATGGGAAAATGGGATGAAATATGGGATAAAATCGTGGTAAATATTTGTATATATGTAGGAGACGTATCAAATTAGATTAGAATAAAATAATGTCGGTAATAATAGAACTAAAAAGGCATTTACCTAAAATACATACATATCTATATAAACATAAAAAATTAAGGTGAATAATTATAGTAAGATATAAATATATTCTTACAAGGAAAACCTAAAGTTTAGGTAAATAAAATAAATATGACAACAATACACATATTAACCAAATTAAATACTCAATGCTAGTGCTGAGAATTTAAAGCAAAGCAAGTAGATTAATATTCATATATTCATATCAAACAATACAATATCACTAAAATTGTGCTGCGAAACTAAATGGGCAGAATTAAAAAAAAAAAAAAACATAAATAAATAGACTGAACATATAAGAAAGAATGGGTCCGGGGTTAAAAGAGGAAATACACCACTAGAAACGGGACCAAATTAAAAAACAAAACAAATAAAAAGGGCAAAATGGGGGATTAAACCATTTGAAAACGGATTAAATTAAGTAAAAGGACGAAATTGCAAAAGGATTTAAAATCTTAGGGACGACGGCCATGGTTTAAAAGCGCGAAAGGGCTAGGGGCGTTAATATAAAAATGCAGAGGAATTTAATGAGGCTAAATAACCTTTTTTTAAACATGGGTATAAAACCCAAATATGAGAAACAAGTTTTATTCTTTTCATTTATAAAACTAGAACAAAATTCTCTTTTGAAAATCTTCTCAAATGTTCTTTGGAGTTCTTGAAGAACTTATGAACACCACCACGATTTTCAAAAACCAGCGAGACTCCGCCACATCGGCCATCGCAGTCCGTCGTCGGCCGCCGCTCGCTGGCTCCGGAAAACTCAAACCCTAAATTGAAATGCTTCTTTTTCTTTTTCAAACTCAGATCTGAAACTCATTTTCAAAATAAAGAATCATTTCCCCATTTTTTTTAAAAAAGAGACCATTCTTCTTCTTTGGAAGCAAAGACATCCCCAAATCCCTAGCCGATTCACCTCACACGGCTCCGATGGCCCGAGGTTTGCTACTGGAAAGGGAAGCTCGTCCATCATCGGAACCCCTAGAACGGTCGGGAAGCCTAAACGGCGAGAAGGTAAAACCCCGTTTACCCTACTATTTTCCTTTATGATTGATGCAGTGGAAAGAAATGAGAGGAAGAACTACCTCAGAAATTTCTTTGCTTTCTATTGCTTAGTAGAAAATCCCAGAATGAATCCACTACAAATGGTTGACCTCGTTTTATAAACGAGTTAGAAAATACATAAAAAAAATTATATATCCATTTTTAATCTGATATGCCATGTTTTTTACATTGATTTGTGTTTTTTGCCTTTTTTGGTTCATCTTTGACGACAGAGAGGAGAGCCGGTCGTAGCTTCTGGCGCCGATGGGATGCTCGGCAAGCCCAAGGAATCACGGGCTCATCTGATTGCTGAAGTGGCGTTAATCCGTCGGTTGGAAAAATTTCGAGACGGCTAACGTGGAACTTCAAAGATCGCACGACATTAAGTGAGTTCCCTTAAATCCCGTGTTGCCATAAATTACCCTTAGTCCCTGCATTTGCATTAATTGGCTAACGGCTAGGGTTTAGGCTATTTGAAAAGTTAGCCAAAATGTTTAATAAGTGGGCTGGTCTGTATTGTGGGCTTGAAGGGTTTTTTAATATCGTAGGTGGACTGATATTTAATAAAGGGTGGACTATTTATTTATCTATGGCTTTATTTAATATTAAATATGTAATAGACTAGATAAAATATAGTGATTACAACTCACCATCTAAACAAGGTAGTGATAAGTTGCCGAAGTAACACGATTATGAAACAGAAGAACCCCTAAATACTTCCCCAAATCCAGCTCCTCAATAAAACCAAAGGAATAACTAATAGAATCTCTTAATGGCTGAGGCACATTCCTAAAAAAGAGAATATTCGTTTTGCCTGCCCTAACCTTTTGCTTATATACGACACAAAAATCAACAAGAATCTGTTTAATTCGTCCTATCTGTTCAATTGATGCCTCCGCAAAAAGGAGCATATCATTCGCAAGAAATAGATGCGATATTGGGGGACATTTGCGCATCATCCTAAAAGTCTTCCACTCCCCTCTATCAAGTTCCGCTTGTATTGTTTGCACCAAACGCTCTAAGCACAACACAAATAAGTATGGCTAGAGAGAGTCTCCTTACGGATACCTCTCGATGGTAAAAATGCCTCGGTTATTGAACCATTTAGTAGCACCTGAAAAGACATTGAAGAGATACAAGTCATAATAAGTTTGAGTAGATGCTCTGGTAGACCAATTTCGTATAATGTATCGCAGACAAATCCCCACTCAATACGATTGTAGGCTTTCTCCAAATCAACTTTTATCTGTCATACATCCGTTTGCCCCCATTTTGCATCTCATGGTGTGCAAAACATCTTGCACAATCACGATATTGTCTATAATCGCTCTGCCCGGAACAAAACTAGTTTGATTATCCGAAACCCAAGATGGAAGTTGTGGTTTAAGCCGGTTCACAATAACTTTCATAATAGTTTTGTATAACACCTGACAAAGAGCAATAGGACGAAACTATGTCATAGAATCGGGCGTACTAACCTTAGGTATCAACAAAAGGAGTGATCGATTAAGATGAGATGGAATATCACCAGAACTAAAAACATTGCGTAAAAAATCACACACCGTAGTCCCAACTGTACTCCAATTTTTCTGAAAAAATCTTGCATTCATCCCATCAACCCCAGGAGCTTTGAGGGGTCCAATGTCAAATATCGCCCTTCTAATTTCCTCATCGTTAACCAGTTTGTTTAAACAATCAATCTCGGCAATGGTCAGCTTAGGAAATCGGCCTCTAGGGACCATATCAATGTTCAAACTAGCTGAACTAGTGAACAGGTTTTTGTAAAAACCCGTGACTATAGATTCCAAACCCTCCGGATCCGTTATTCATGAGCCATCATCGCAATGGAGTAAAGAAATAGCATTCGCCCTCCATCTCACTTTAACCGGCGCATGAAAATATTTGGAATTCCTATCCCTATTAAGGTGTCATTGTGAACATGCCTTTTGCCTCAAAAAATCCTCTTCTTGCACTAACACAGCCTCATATTCTGCTCGTAACTGATCCGCAAGAGAGACAAGAAAATCTAAATGGCGAGTCAGTAGAGCTCGGTCAATCCCTCGAAGCCTTGCACGAATCCATCTCTTGCGTTTACCAATGTGTCTGAATACATCTCGATTTCATTCATCAACTTGCTCCTTAAAGGACTTCATATTATGCTCCAAGCATACCTCACCTTTCCAAACAGAACTCAAAAAGTCATGAAATTAAGGGTGATTTTGCCAAGCGGAAATAAAATGGAATGGGCGGTGTGGGGCCTCCTGTCCATTTCCTGAAACCCGAGCAACAAAGAACGATGATCCGATCCTAGATGTTCCAAGTGGTAAACATGAGCATCACCAAATCACTTATTCCATTCCGAGTTGACAAGACATCAATCAAGCCTTTTGTTCAAGTCTCCAGGCGTCTAAGTGAAAGGGGTCCCTGAAAACCAAGATCCGTTAATCCCATAGAGAACACAAAGTTTGCAAACGAGCGACTACCTCTACCATGGCACACCGCCCCACCATACGCTCATCATCTGCTAGCAAAACGTTAAAATCACCCCCGATAATCTAAGGGCATTCGTCCCCAAGTTGGAGCTGATCAAGTTGTTGCCACAAAACCCTCCGGCGCAAACTAAAAATCACTATCCATTCCCCTAAGTCTTGCTCTGCCGTTGACAAATTGATTGGCTATATGAGTGACTTCAACATGCATCGACTCATCCCAAAGAAGCCAAATTCTTCCAATAAACCCATGTGTTTCATCCCGAAAAGAGTGTGAGAAGCCTAATCGCGCAATAACCTTGTCTGCAACTCGCCCATTTATCCGTGGTTCAAAAAGTGCCACCACTTTAATATTATGGTCACGTACAACACTCTTAAGATGTCGCCTAAAAGTAGGGCTTTCCCATACCTGACAATTCCAAAAAAACAGTCATTGATAAAGGTAAAGAATGAGAACGAAACTGTATTGGTCGTTCCCTCCCACTTCATCACCCGATCCTTCACCATCATCTATATTGTTCATGGAGATGTCTGTCCCAAAGTTCCTCATCATCTGACGGAACCACTCTAGGCACCTGCGGCAAACCATGCATACCATCCCCATCAATCAGGCATCTTATGACTCGAACCAAGCTCATCAATCATAGCGTGACTGCGTCCCAATCCATCACCCTTAGCCGAGACTGTTTAGTATCGCTAGCCCTACGCACCTTGAGATTGTTCTTAGAACTACCCTTGACGCCTAATCCGAACCCCACCCTCTGCTGTTTTTCCTTCAACAAAACCTTGCCATTGCAGCCTATACCATCCTCAATAAGTTGCACCGCCTTATGAGACCTTATTGATATTTCGGTTGAGTGCTCGATCACTCTCGGCTCTTGACCAATCGCTAAGGGCACCTTACTCATTGAAGCTGACTTCTTCCATTTTCCCTTTTTGTCCAGGTACGAAGCCATGTATGCGGCGTTTTTAACAACTCCCTGCGTACCTCCAGTTCTATTGTCAGCGGTTACTCACATTTCCCACAGCCTGTCGAGGCGCGTTCGGTTCTATAGTAGCCTTTGCAGCCCGAGTGGTTACCATATCCTCTTTTGAATCCACATGCAATGCTTCAAAGTGAAACCCGCTATTAGCATGCTGTCCACCGACCCCATTCTTGGTTTGTTGATCATTACCAGGACGTCGTCGACGGGTGTCAACAACCATCCAAGGTCCATATAATTCCTCTATTTCTGCAGGTTTGTCAGACGCCGCGGGATACGTATCCTTATCAGCCACGCGTTCATTCACTGTAGCCGGCACCTGGGTACAGCTTTCCTTCGAATGTCCATAAATACCACAGACGAAGCAAATCTATTGAAGTCCTTCGTATTCCAACTTTTTCACGGTTCCATCGATGCGAATACATGATATGAGAGGCTTATTAATGTCCACTAAGATCGCAAGCCGCGCAAACTTCCTCCATCCACCTGCCTGGGTGTTTTAATCAACTCTTACAACTCTTCCAATGAACGCAGCGATATGCCGAAACATAGACTTCGTGTAATATCTGTACAGAAGTCCAGGGATACGTACCCAAAAAATCACATGCGACGGATACTTTTTCGATGTAGAGAACGTACGACTCTAAGGTTGTACCGTAAAGTAGCTACCATAAATGGTCCAACGGTCATCAGTAAGAACACGGGCGTAGTCATGTTCACTAGTAAATCTCTCCAAGAAGTAATTATTATCCAAATCCATAAGCTGAAAATCACCTACCGGTTCCACATAGCATGAACACGATTGAGTAGAGTTTTGTAACCAATCGTACGTCCAAGTAACCGAACGATAATACCATTCCTCATGTTCTTGTCCACTTGGTCATGAACACGGTTAGAGAAATTAATTGATGGAATTGGTCCCGATCGATCCATAGTCTTCCTCTAGAATAACAACATCATCATTGAATGAACCAAGTTTTCTGCACCTTTAGCCGAAGTCGATCCAGACGAAACCTTGCTTGCATAAGTAGCTTTCTCAGTAGTTGGTACATGCTCACCAGCCAGAGCACTCGTAACTGTTGCTGAAACACCACCCCCAACAACAACACCCTCTACTTCCATGTCCACCAAAGCATCCACGTCTTCACCAATATTGCCGCTCTTCACTTTCTTCACCGATTCTTGTCCTTCTAATTGAGTAGGAGAAGGCGGCCTCTCCAAGGTTTGATCTGTCGGGATTGTCGGAACTAAGTCCGGTGGCTGCCTGCCGGAGCAGGGACGGTGCTCCCTTGGGGCCAAGGGGCCCGGCCCTGTTATAAAATTAATATATTCGATCGATTTTGGTCTAATTATCATTTGGACCCTGTAAAAATAAATGTTCAAATTAAAAAATACAAGAATTTATTAAATATATGATCAAGTATGGATTGTAAAAAAAATAATGAGTCCGCATTATTAATTTTTTTGGTCTAATATCAATTTAAGTCCTTATAAGTTTAAATATTCAACAAATTAGGCATTGCCCAATGAATTTTGAATTTTAAATACTTAATAAACCCCTATATTTTTTAAATTTAATATTTTGACCCCTGTAAATGTTCAATGCTGGCTTTGTCTGTGCGCCGGAGCCCTCATAGAGAAGCAGTCGAGGCGAGTCATTAAGGTTACCTATTGGGAGAGTATTTTTGTCACCTCTAATTCTAACCAGTGTGTTTATTAGTTATTTTATAATTTTATTTAAAAATGCTATTTTTTATTTTTGTTATTATTAGTGAACAATTTTTGCCTCCAAATAAAAAAAGTACATTGACACATAAACATATGACTGGTAAAGATTAATTTTGATTTAATGGGTGATTATGTCGGTTCTTATTATTTTCACTATAAAATTTTATTGTAATTGTTATCGACTTTAGGGCTTCGCGTTAATTTTATTTTAAATATAACCATTTTTCATGTTAATTTAATTATTAATATGTACAACAATAGGTACATGCATAACACATTACAATATATTCAGATGTTGAATACTAGTTCATCACTTCATCTAATTAATTGTTATAAATATCAATAGATTTTTTCGATAAATTTTAACTTTAATCTTACTTAGAAGGGAGGGGAAGGGGGACTCTAAGGAAATAAAAGAATGCTCTTGGTAGGTCTATAACTCATGACCTAAGAGAAATGAAGGAATAAAAATGAGTAGTTTGACCAATCGACCAAATGTCATTAGAATATTATTTTAAAACCCCCGCTAGTGATATTTTACACGTAGTAGCTTAAATGAATTAACCTCCTCTCTTTCAATGGATAAAATGAAAGTACAAATATCAAGAATACCTTTAAAAGTAGAGATAGTGAAAGGGTAAGTAAGGACATTTACCCAAAATTTTTTTGGAGATGCCACAAATATAGACAAATTGAAGAATAATGGAGGGGATTGGAAAAGGGTTGGTCTCAGTCTATTCACAGTCTATGCATGTAGAATATTCATTATTTCAATCATCAGGTCTGCAAAATTCGTGAAGTGATCGGAGAAAGTCGCCGAAAAGATTATGACTTTGACATGTCGTTGGTAAAATGGGGCAACGTTAGATTTAGATGAAGAAAACAAAGGTAAAAACGTCAAAAAGGGACAACGATTTTTTTTCGTACATGTTTAAACTATTAGTCTTTTCGACAACTTTTATAACTATTTTAGTATTTTCAACGAATTTTTTATTTATTGTAGCAACATCTCTATTAGGTTAAATAAATTTTCACCCACTCCACTTTACTATATCTTTTTTTCATATTATTTATCTAAGTAATTTTACTCCGTCTTAAAATATATATAAAGTGCACGAGTGAAAACAAGGACCAGTGAGAGAATCGTTGCTAAATTTAGTTTCCAAAGTGTAATACCTATTTTTGTCCGGACCCCAAAATTATATTCGAATCATTTACCCTATTTGAACCGAATTCAAAAAAAAAAACAAAAAGGGCATGCCGCCCATACCCTGCCAATTAAACACCCATACCCTGCCAATTATTCCCCATGCCCACACTCCTCGCCAGACATTACACCCACTCCAACCACCTTTACAAAAAACCAACATCATCTCATCCCCTATAAATAGAGGATTGCAGCGGCATGAAGGAGAAAAAATTGAAAAAAAGCAATTGCAATTGCAATTGGAAATTGCAAGCAGCAATTTGAATCGGCAGGGGCAGGTCAATTCGGCTAGCCCAGGAACGGGGTAATATCTTCGGTTCTAACCGGTTTGATCGGGGTCCTATTTTAGGTCCGATCCAGTTAATATTTTTGGAGAGGTCGTGGTAGATCTCGGTGGGGTCCAGTCGGGGTTCGTCATTCGAATTCCTAGTTAGATATATTTTCTTTTCTTTTTATTTATGTTGTAATTTTTATATTTTAATGAAGTAGTAGTTAATTTAAAATTGTGCTTTTAATTTGTATGTTTATCTATGTTTTAGATTAGTATGCTTTAAATTTATGTTTTAGACTAGTATTTTATTTATGTTATATATGTTTTTATTTATAAGTTAGATTAATATTTATGTATGTATGTTTTTAGACTAGTATTGTATTTATGTTAGATATGTTTTTATAAGTTAGATTAATATTTATGTATGTATGTTTTAGACGAGTATTTTATTTATGTTAGATATGTTTTTATTTATAAGTTAGATTAATATTTATGTATGTATGTTTTAGATTAGTATTTTATTTATGTTATGTTAGTATTTCATTATGTTAGTATTTATTTATATTTTTTATCGCAAGGTATTTATTTATGTTTGCCATGTTTTTTAGATTGCATAACGAACATATATTTTGTCAATGCGGTGCCCTTTTATTCGAGCGTAAACGGGGCCAGTATCAGGCGTAGTGATAGTGGTTAGGCGTTTACTCTCGAATAACGGGGCCTTTAAAATCTACTCGCATTTATAACCGAATTTTAATCTAATCGTCACTTTAATTCGGAAAGTTTAATATTAATAAAACGGTAATTATTAAAGTACCAATTTTGGGCGGTGTGGGGGTGCTAATCCTTCCCCATCCGTAACCGACTCCCGAACGCATAAATTTTAAGTCTCTGGTTTTTTACGGTGTCCGGTCCAGCTTGAGTGGCCGGTGACGACTCCAATTTTAAATAAAATGCAGGTTTTATAAAAATCCCACGCGAAAGAAAATATTTTCAAAACAAATAAAAACACTACATCTTTTTAGCGGAAAAAAACATCGCTACAGATGGCGACTCCGCTGGGGAATTTTTGTTTTTCAAAAACAAATGAGAGTCGAGCTTTTTTCAAATAATTACCGCTTTATTAATATCGGAAATTCCGGATTAAAGTGACTATTAAAGTAACATTCGGTTATAATTGCGTGTTTATTTTAACGCATTTAAAATATGACATATAAACCCGTTTTTTAAGTGGGGGAAAACGCTAATGCTTTCGTGGAGATATCGTTCTCCCGTATGGGCCTAGCAAGTACCTTCGGGGCTCGAGTACCTTATACTTTCGTGAGGATATCGTTCCTTCGTATGGGTATAAGCGAATGGGTCCCCTTGAATTGAACCCGGTTGAAAGGAGCCTATAATGGGTGATGACCGGGGGCCTTGCTACTCTTAGTAGAGGATAGCAAGGACAATTCATGTACCTCTTAGCACCAAAACTGCATATAGTGAGCCGTAGGAGCCAACCCTTTAGAGCCATGTGAAACTCTGCCCGATTAGAGATCACCCTATTTAGGCTCTGGTGCCTTATTTCTTGTTTATGTACAATTTTTTATTACTCTATTTTTATTTGTTTTATTTAATCGTTTTATTTGGTACTAACTCGTTTCATCGCATTGATTTCACCTGCATCATTGCACAATATCATCACAATCTTAATTTTGCATTGCATGATTTAGGACACATTTTGCATGCATTCATTTTCAGAATAATAAAATTAATCCTCTGGTTGCCCCATTAAATACAACAAAGATGGTCGATCTAGCACCTTACAAAGCCTCTTACAAAAGTTTGATCTTGGGGCATGTCCAAAAGCAGCCCCACATCTTTTACAAATAGTGTGCCTCTAACAAGGTCCCAGTCCGAGGGCATTCTTTGCCAAGGTTCAGCCTTCATTGCCGAGTCAAACTCTTGCATCTTTGACCACAGTCTGCAAAATTGCACCCAATCCAAGAATAATAATAATGAGCTGCCATGAACCAACACACAATTTATAAACCCAACCTAGGGGGCAACAGAATCAGCACTCAAAGTGTCAAATTCAAGAGCAATTTCAGACGATGGCATAGGAATTAATAAAATGTTGGGGCATGCACCCAGATGACTGATCGAACCCAAGTTGAGGTTGGGGCACCGTCACATACAAAAAAACCAAGATCCTGACGGGACCAGTGAGGAGTCAGGGGCATCCCTTTGAGGATCGAAAAAAATCATATCACATTCATGCATTTAGTTGCATTCATCTTGCATTTTGCATACGTCACACATCTATGTTCAATGCATACACTAAAGTCAACATGCATTTAGGGTAAACACATGCATTAGATACATTCATGCAATCTCGCTTGTACATAACAGGTCTAGGAAAAAGACCGAGTACCCTCGACATGGGGGCAACAACACGACAGCCAACTTTAGTCTTGGAGGAGACCAAACACAAAGAGGATGCTGAAACATCAATAAAAGGTAACAGTGACAAATTTTGTGAACATTTACTGATTAATGTTTTTTATTCATTTTTAGGTCATACCTCTCCGCCAGTAGAGCAGCAGAAGTAGCTTTTTCCAGATCTTGCCTGCGTCATTGTTGATAGGCCAACAATTTTCAGATTCTGCTTTACCGCTGATGGTGCAACAATATAGACATCCTGAAGATTTCGTTTCTCCGTTGATGGTGCAACAGATCCGAACCTTTCCCAAAACAGATCAAATTTGTATTCAAGTCTTGTTTCTCTGCTGACGGTGCAACCAGACCTATTTTTTTCTCGAGTCTTACTTCTTTGTATAGTTCAAGAAAAAATAAAAATTATCAAAAAAGGAGAATTAAAAAAATTTTGAAAAAAGAAAAAAAAAGAATTCAAAAAAATTGAAAAGTCGAAAAAATAAAAAAAGTAAAAGTGAAGAAAAAAATGAATGAAATGAAAATCAAAATGAATTTATCAACTTTCATCGCCCGAACCAGTCCTCCGCTAATGGAGTGGCCAGGTACAAGCTATCGTCGTCCTTTGATCCTGCTCTCCGCTGATGGTGTAGCCGGTTTTAGGTCGTCATTATCAAATCTTGCTCTCCCCTGATGGAGTTGCTAGGTCCAAGCTCTCGTCGCCCTCAGATCCTGCTCTCCGCTGATGGTGTAGCCGGTTCCAGGTCGTCATTGTCCAATCCAGTCCTCCGCTGATGGAGTGACCGGGTCTAAGCTCTCGTCACCCTCAGATCCTGCTCTCCGCTGATGGTGTAGCCGGTTCTAGGTCATAATTGTCTAATCCAGTCCTCCGCTGATGGAGTGACCGGGTCCAAGCTCCCGTCGTCCTCTGATACTGCTCTCCGCTGATGGTATAGCCGGTTCCAGTCGTCGTAATTGTCCAATCCAGCCTCTGGCGATGGAGTGACCGGTCCAAGCTCCCGCGTCCTCGATCCCTCGCTCTCCGCCGATGGCATAGCCGGTTCCAGTGTCGCATTGTCTCATCCAGCCCCTCCGCGATGATGGAGTGACCGGGTCCAAGCTCCCGCCGCCCTCCTCGATCCTGCTCTCCGCTGATGGTGTAGCCGGTTCCAGGTCGTAATTGTCCAATCCAGTCCTCCGCTGATGGAGTGACCGGGTCTAAGCTCCCGTCGTCCTCTGATCCTACTCTCTGCTGATGGTGTAGCCGGTTCCAGGTCGTCATTGTCCAATCTAGTCCTCTGCTGATGGAGTTGCTAGGTCCAAGCTCCCGTCGTCCTCTGATCCTGCTCTCCGTTGATGGTGTAGCCGGTTCCAGGTCGTAATTGTCCGATCCAGTCATCCGCTGATGGAGTGGCTAGGTCCCAGTTGCAGCTGTCATACTTATCCGCTGATGGTGTAGTAGGGTTCCAGTTAATATTTCTGTTTCTCCGTTGATAGATCCAACTTTACTGATTTTCAAGTTTTCTTTATTAATGTTGTAGCTAGAAAACAAATCAAAAAAAGAAAAAAGAAGAAGAAAAAATCAAAGAAAAAATCAAGAAAAAAAAAGAAGGAAAAAAATCAAAAAAATGAAAAAAAATGAGCTTTCAACCAAATTCTGATCATGCCTCTTCGTCAGAGTTGTAGCTGGATCAGACATCAGAACTTTCACCTATCGGTCTTGCCTCCTCGTCAGTGTTGCAGCTGGATCGAATTTTGTAAACCATGTCTCTTCGTCGGTGTTGCAGCCGGGTCGAACTCTCTTTAGATTTTGCTTCCTCCAAGAGTGACAAAGTAGATCCGTCAAGTCCAGAAAGAATACATGCGCCAAAGAGAAAGAAGATCTACCGAGGAAAGAAGACACGCGTCAAAAGGAGAGAAGTTCAGCTAGATCAGACAAAAATGGTTATTCTATTGTCTTTGCTCTATTCCTGTTACACATCAACGAGCAAAGAGGGGCAGCTGTAATACCTATTTTTATCTGGACCCTAAAATTATATTCGAGTCATTTACCCTATTTGAACCGAATTCAAAAAAAAATAACAAAAAGGGCATGCCGCCCATACCCTGCCAATTAAACACCCATACCCTGCCAATTATTCCCCATGCCCACACTCCTCGCCAGACACTACACCCACTCCAACCACCTTTACAAAAAACCAACCCCATCTCATCCCCTATAAATAGAGGATTGCAGCGGCATGAAGGAGAAAAAATTGCAAAGAAGCAATTGCAATTGCAATTGAAAATTGCAAGCAGCAATTTGAATCGGCAGGGGCAGGCCAATTCGGCTAGCCCAGGAACGGGGTAATATCCTCGGTTCTAACCGGTTCGATCGGGGTCCTATTTTAGGTCCGATCTAGTTAATATTTTTGGAGAGGTCGTGGTAGATCTCGGTGGGGTCCAGTCGGGGTTCGTCATTCGAATTCCTAGTTAGGTATATTTTCTTTTCTTTTTATTTATGTTGTAATTTTTATATTTTAATGAAGTAGTAGTTAATTTAAAATTGTGCTTTTAATTTGTATGTTTATCTATGTTTTAGATTAGTATGCTTTAAATTTATGTTTTAGACTAGTATTTTATTTATGTTATATATGTTTTTATTTATAAGTTAGATTAATATTTATGTATGTATGTTTTTAGACTAGTATTGTATTTATGTCAGATATGTTTTTATAAGTTAGATTAATATTTATGTATGTATGTTTTAGACTAGTATTTTATTTATGTTAGATATGTTTTTATTTATAAGTTAGATTAATATTTATGTATGTATGTTTTAGATTAGTATTTTATTTATGTTATGTTAGTATTTCATTATGTTAGTATTTATTTATATTTTTATCGCAAGGTATTTATTTATGTTTGCCATGTTTTTTAGATTGCATAACGAACATATATTTTGTCAATGCGGTGCCTTTTTATTCGAAAGGTAAACGGGCCGATGATCGGGCGTAGTGATAGTGGTTAGGCGTTTACTCTCGAATAACGGGGCCTTTAAAATCTACTCGCATTTATAACCGAATTTTAATCTAATCGTCACTTTAATTCGGAAAGTTTAATATTAATAAAGCGGTAATTATTAAAGTACCAATTTTGGGGGGTGTGGGGTATTAATCCTTCCCCATCCGTAACCGACTCCCGAACCCATAAATTTTAAGTCTCTGGTTTTTTACGGTGTCCGGTCCAGCTTGAGTGGCCGGTGGCGACTCAAATTTTAAATAAAATGCGGGTTTTATAAAAATCTCACGCGGAAGAAAATATTTTCAAAACAAATAAAAACACTACATCTTTTTAGCGGAAAAAAAACATCGCTACACAAAGCATTCTTAATCCCGAGGGTTTTAAACATATGCCTCAAGACTGGAGCTTGGCCTTTGACTAAACAATTGAGAAGACAAGAAGATCTGTAATCTCCCAATGATGCATCAAACACAGTATGATTTGGTCCGGTTTTGGGAAGCATATGGGGCCTTGATCTGTGGGATTTGAAGACGATTAATTAAGATTAGAGTTAATCAAAGACGTTGCGGCTGCTTGGGAAGTAGCGACAACTCGAAGACTATGCGGTCTTCACCGTCAAGACTCGGTTGTTTGGAGACCAGGAGGAAATTAGCCAAGCCTAAGCTAGTTGAAAAATCATGCTCCCGAGGCCTTGTGGCGAAAAAGAAGATAGATTACAACTCCTTGCTAAATTAAGTTACTAATGTCGGTGTTATTCGAATTTCTTAGACTTTGGCCACGTTCATACTCACAATTGAAGTTAATAATGGAGTACTATTGTTTGTCAAGTGCACTAATATAGGTTTATAACATATTTCACTTGTGCAAGCAATTTCCCTTCTACATAACATTCCAGAGGATAAAATTTGAGACGAAACCAAAATTTATGATTGGGGTAAAATATAAATGTTAAAAAATATGATAAATTTATAATATATCTATTTTTTAAAAAATATATATATATAAAGGTAAAAAAATTCCCTCCCAAGATAAAGGTGGGTTTGTTCCAGTTGGTTAGGTGAACTAACACATTTGATCCTCAATTAGACATTCGAAAATGAAACATAAATTAAGTCTAATTCATTACGTGATTAACAACCTCGATCACGTATTAAGTAGAGAACTAGAGATTATGTCAATTCTAAGTGATTATCACAATTCAATAATATGAAAATTAGAACCCAATGAGGGGTCAAGTAGAAGTAGAACAGCGAATGATGTTAGGGATTTGGATTTAAATCACTTTGTCTACAAAGTGTGTATTATCAAAGGGTTAAAAATATATATAAACATATATTGCATTGTAATTAGGGATGATAACGAGCCGAACCAAGCCCAAACCTGGCCATGCTCGGCTCGAAATAAATAATTTTACTATAATTTTTTTTATAAAAGATAGTGGCATCGTTAAAAACTCTTTTCATAACCAATACTGAAACGAATTTCAATATCGAAAAAGGGGAAAATGCCTAAAAATTAGATTAATCCAAATAATCAAGAAATATTCTTACAATACAAACACATAATCAAAGAAAATACAAAATCAAACAACAACCAACTGAGGAAAATGAAACCACAAACAAGCATCAATGAATTTTTCCCTAATTTATTTTATTGCTTTTTTTTTTTGCTAAACAAATTACTTTTAGTGCATATATAGATATAATATATATATATATATATAATTATTTCAAGCTTGTTCACGAGCTTTTCGAGCCGACCTTGGATCGGTTCAGCTTGGCTTGTTAAGGTCTCGAGCCGAGCCCGAGTCTGGGTTGAGTTCACTCGAGCCGAGCCCGAATAGCTTGCGAGCCAGATAGGCTCATTATTACCCCTAATTGTAATCACCTTAAGATTATTAAAAAAACAATTTGAAAATTAGAGTCCAACAAGTAGTCCAATGGTACATCGGATGATGTTCATCCTAAGGGACCTGAATTTAAATTATTTTGTCTATAAAGTATGTGTATTATTAAAATGTTAAAAATATATATGAACATATACTAGTAATTGTCATGAGATTATAAAAAAAAAAAACCATTTGAAAATTAAACTTTATTTTAGACTGTATCAGCCGGTCAAAATACACTTTTTGTATCAACAATTAAGAGCAGTCTAACAGGTGGACGGGCCCTCCCGAGTCCTACAACACTTGAAACAAACAATAAGATTGGCCTAGAAGAGACCCAAAAACAAGGCTTAATTGGACTTAATAAAACGAAGGAGATTAACCCTAATGAACACACACAAAAAAACAAGATAAATGGATAAAGAAGAGGGGTGAACTAAGTTTTTTTTAAGAGTGCTAATAATTCATTAGCATTCAGACAAATATTCTTGTTCCATTCTATCTGTATTTTGACGTGGTGGGCAAATGTGCGAAAGTAAAAATTAGTCATGCATACGAAACAACAAATTTGCAGACAAAAATCAAACCTAAAAGACCGACTTTTGATTTTGTTGGACGATAAATACTGGGTTTGAAAAACATCCCCCATTGTATCATGTTAAATTTGTGGAATTCAAGTCTTGAGCTGCTCTATATATTTCAAATTACAATCGTTTTTTAATTCTAAGGTATTGCGCATCCTCAACATTTCCACTTAAAAGACAGTGGAGCAACTATTACTTCTGCAATATGAATATATATATATATATATATATATATATATATATATATATATATACTATGTCAAATAATTAAATTACGATATCAAAATTAAAAAAAAAAAATTGTGTTAAATTTAAATTGCAAGTGTCAAACTTTTAAAAATAATGTATATATTCTGTTAAATTAATATTAAAATTTTTATATAAAATTTTAAAAAATATTTTCCAAAAATTATTCCATTATGATGGATTTGTCGGGTTCTCAATGCACAACTTTATGCCTTGGTTTCAACGTTCATGCGTACTCTAATATTTCCGCATTTTTTGACTTGGTCGTTCAACATTTTTAGTTTATTAGTACTATATTACTTTATTGAGTCCATTTTTAACTTACTATCTACAAATCCGAATTTAATACTTAACAAACATGTTTATGGTTATATTATTATTTTTGATATTTTATTTTATTGTACAGTAACGTATGTCAAACTGTTTATATGCTAGGAGTTTTTAAACTTCACTTACAGTATGTTAAATCAATCTTCTCTTCATTAAAATGTCGTTCGATTGACCATGTAAATGTACTTAATTAAGCATTTGATTCACTCATTATTATAGGAGCAGCTGACATGGTTATGATAGAAGTAATCTTGTTGTTATATGTTTATATTAGAGTAGTAGGGTTCAAACCTTTATAATCTAAATCTTTACCTAAATTTGTAATGGCAAAAAAAATTTGTTCAACAACTAGTTTCGTTTTATTGGGCGACTAATTCAGATTAAATTTTGCAGATGCTCATTACGAGGGCAACCTTTTCAACCTATTTTTCTCTATTCACAACGTCAGGATTTGAATCACTGACCAGTGACGGCGCCACATGTAGTTTAGGAGGATCAATTGACCCCACTTAATTTGTTGTGATATGAGATTTTCAAAGAGTTAAATGGGGTTTTCATAGAGTTAGTATGAAAATTTTCATGGAAATATTAGAATTGACATCACTTAATTTGTTTGAGTACGGGGTCAACAATATTTATATTGTAGTGGTATGAGAATCCTCGTACCTGAAAGCCTACTCTGACTTCACTATATGAAGATTCTGACTCTACCACTGCCATTGACCTTACTTAAAGGATTTAGTGTCTTATTCTACTAAACCAATTGATATTTTTAATTACAAAGAGATTATATTTAGATGCTTCAAAATGATTACATAAAATTCCGTATCTCTTCTCTTAAAATAAATACAAATTATATGTGTGCTTCAAAGATCCCACGTGCATGATACAAATTATGATCAAGTAATTGTATTGGCCTAGTAGTTTAGTCTTTTTTGGAACGAAATTATGTGTTGGGTACTTCACATTAACCGTACACATAAACTAAACTTGTCTAACAAAACATGCAGCATCCAAGGACAGCAGACATGTTTGAACTTCAAAGTATCTTATTGTAAATATGGCAACATTATCACATATATCTATGGCATTTTAAAAAATTACGTGCCGAATAAATTAGAATGGGACATACATTGAATAAACTAAAATTTAATTCACCCAAGAAACAATGGAAGAAATATGATCTCAAAATATATCCAAAAACCAAAGTTCAGTTCAGCCATAGATATTGCATTATGATGACAAAAAAAGAGTTGGAAATGTCAACAAAAACTGCAGTCTTACTGAAATAAACTTTCCTGCCGGAGAATTATTGGGAAAAGTTAATTATGAGACGCACGAAAAAAAATGTTAACGCTTACTAGTCTATTTTGCTATCATTTCTTGTCATAGAGAACATATTTCTTTATTTAGAATGAGATATGATCCGAACTCGATCCAGCTTTTACGTTTAGAGAACTAACATGAGAGGAACAAGAAAAAGTAACAGAGATACCCAGAGAATGCAATTCGCTGAATGAAAGACATGAAAATAGTCAGAAAAAATGAACAGAAAATACCCAAGAATAATCAGACAGCAAGATTTAGAGAAAGGGTCTTACATATCATTAATATGTATGAAAATAAATACAATCTATTGAAAAAAAGGGAAGAAAAATGCAACACCACCACGAATAATAGCATGAGAGAAGATGATTTCTTCTTCATACACTTGTGCTTCGATTGTTTTTCCTTCTTCTGGGAAACTATAAGACTACATAACAAAGATCATTCAACCAAAAGGAGCATATTATATGATGAGAATAATCTAAAACTAAGCACTGAAAAGTGAAAACCATAACTTTTTTCACAATTGCCTGGCTCCATCCTGTCTGCCTATTTCCTTTTTCTAATTCTATGAAGCAATGCTGTTGTAAACTTGTGATTGTACTGAGATAGACAAAGAAAGAGAGAAGAGAGTTAATACATTAAGTTGCAGCCTTGCCCAAGCATATGACGACCTTTGGGATTACAAAGGGAAATATGAATGGAAGGGCAATCTGATCTCACCAAGAGTCAGTATAGAGAAATGGGTGGTTGAGAAAGCTGAGAATCGCTTGTCATCTGGAGCCATTTCCTGAAACTTTTCCATTTCAGCCCCTCCCCCAACCCCACCAAAAAAGTGGAGGAAAAGAGGTGTGAAGAAGTTTGAAGAATGAGAGGACATGGAGATGGCGTTATAAAGGAGGGACCCAGCTGCCTTGAACCGGGAGGAAGATGAATGAAAGAGAGGTAGAATAACGCCATTTTTATGCACGCGGGGGAATAAACTTTTCTTTTTTTTTTCTTTATTCGAGGGACCAACGCCAAGGCCAAAGCCAAAGCCGAAGCCGAAGCAATTGCTTTGTTAGCTTTAGGTGGCCGGTGAAAGACCCTTTTCAACTTACCCTTTGTTTTTTTTCTTCTTCTGGTAACACATATCAAGCTCTTGTTCATTGTCTTAATTGCTAATTATTTTATTTTAAGGGGATTTTCAGATGGGTAATCCTGATTATGGGTCCGAATATTCAATCATGCAGAATTTTAATTTTTTAAAATCTTTTAAATAAGAATACAAAATATAAATTATTTGATGAGGTCAAAGTCAAATCCAAATTTAAATAAAAAATTTATTTTTATTAAATCGTAATATTGGTGCCTATTTTTTGACAAATTTTAATTCTAATTTCAATCTTACCTAGAGGGGAGGGGAATGGGGACTCTAGGGGAATGAAAGTGTGCTCCTAATAAGTCTACAACCCATGACTTAAGAGTACTGAGGGAACGGCCAACTGGTCAAATGTGCTTGCTCTAATATTGATGTTTATTTTTCAATAGTCTAAAGGTGATTTCAAGATAGTATCTGTTCGTGCATTATTTTCAACTCTTTAACAATGCGCATACACCTTCTAGACAAAGTGATTTGGACCCGTGTCTCCTAAGATGAACATCATCTGCTTTTTTCACTGGGACGCTTGTTGGGTTCTAATATCGATGTCTATTAAATTTGTGGTTTGTTGATAAATGATATAACTATAGTTATAAATATAATTAAAAATGATAAATTTAAAAGAAACCTCTATATTTACACTAAGGTCACATTTTTTTCTAGTAATTAAGTTCGGGAATAAATTTTGAAACTAAAACCTGTGATATTGCAAGCAGATATGGATAATTTTAGGTTAATGATAAGGGTGGGAGCAAAATAAATAAAACTAGAACCAATTAATTTGAGATTTGTTACATTAAAATCCACCCCCACCCCCCAAATTTGATGATTAATAATTAAGATTAGGTTTGAGGTTAGTATTTAAGAAATTAGGGGTATGATGTATTTTTTAAAGTTTAAAATTTATAGTTTAAGATTTAAAATTTAAAGGTTGAGCTTAGAGCTTAAATTTTTAGTGTTAGATATAAAAAATATCCAAAAAATAAAAGATTTTTGTCCCTAATAATTTATTTCATGTACACATTTTGGGATGAGATAGAACAAACCGGTCCAAAGCAATTTATAACTTTATTTAGCACATTCTATATTTAATTATTTCCTTGAATTCCAAGTGAAATGACATTGTTGCTCAGTTTTCATTATGATGTTCTTGCCTTTTATTGCATAATTTTTGTATATTTCTTTTTAGAAATTTGCTCGTCTTAAAGGATTAACAAATATTCTTATTTTGTTTTTATGCTAACTAATATGATTAAGATCGGATAAAAATGATTAGATTTCGAGGGGAACCGAAGGATTTGGATAAAGGAAATTGCAATTCTATTTAATCTATTCATACTAATTATATTTGTTACTTAATGAAGGAAAATATCAATATCAGAAAAGATATTATTTTTATTGTTTTTTAATTCAAATAAAATTATAATTTTTTATTAATGTCAGTATAAAAACACCTACTCTTATTATTATGATATTAAAATAAAAAAAAAACCGCGACACGTAGACAACCAACCTTTTCCTAATTGGCAATGACATGGATATTCAAGTGCTGTGCCTTAGACGTCAATGTTCTCTTTATTCAAGGGAAGGAATCATCATTCTTCAAAAAAATTCTCAAATTCTGTATTATATTTATATTATACTGATTGCAACTTGAAAACGATATTACCTTTTCTAGAAGCTCTCTTTCTTTATCTTACGAGATTGCTAAGCTTGGGATCAGAAATGCCGACACATTAGTATGTATTTGTTTAGTTGCTAAGCTTGAGATTGTGGCAATGTTTCCGTGTGATTGACAATGCTTGTGATGTTTTTCACTGTTTTTGTTTTAATAATATATTTAGGGAGCTAAATAGTATGGTCGATGCGTTGGCGAAAAAAGGTGTGGATTGGAACATTTGTTCTCGGTTGTGCAGCGATAGGCAGCAGGGATGTTAGAGCTCTGTGCTTGTGTGTGCGGAGATATTTGTGGCGGTGAAGGCTGGGTGTTGCTCATGGGCGTATTTAAATGGTTACCTGGTGGGTCATAGAAACAAATTTCATTTATTACTTTGGGTAATTTTTATATGGGTTTTATTTTGATACACAGTTCGTGTAAAATAAATTTTATACAATTCTTTATAAAAATTTAAAATCTAAAATCCTAACCCTAACATCTTAAATTTTAACCCTTAAACTCTAAACTCTAACCATAAACCTTAAATTCTAAACCATACAACCTAAACCCCTAAACTTTAAACTCTAAACTAAACCTCCAACTCCTAAATTTGAAAAGTACGTGTAAACTTTTGTTTACACGGGCTGTGTATCAAACTTTTTCTCTTTTTATATTAGTCTTTTCTTTTTTATTTATAATTTATTTTAATATAATTTTATATAATTACATGCTATTTTAACTTTTTCAAGTTTTATTTTTTCTCAATTTGACCCTTTAATGTGTTTATTTTTATTATTTATTTATTATTTTATTGTATTGTATATTTATTGTTAATAAATTTTATTTTATTATTATAAAACACCACTATTATAGTTATAAGTATTGTGTAATATATATTTACCCTCTATATTTATTATATGTATTATGATTTTTTTTATCATTATTACTTTCAATATTTTGTTACCATATATATTATTTTTTTCTAGTACTACTGATGTTTTATTTTATTCTTATTTTTATTATTTTCACTAATTAAGTTCGCTTGTAGTCATTGTTATGTCTTAACAATTTGTATTTTTTATTTTTTCAATATAATTTTTAAATTTTTTATGATTTTTTAATATAAATTTTAATGACTTATTTAATTTACTCTCGATTTACATGTGATTGTACTTGTTGTTAGTCGGTGAACCACCAAGTTCAAATTCTTAGATCCACCCCTGGTGTTGTTATGTCCTTTGTGAAGTTGTTGTTGGGTTGACAGTAAGGGTGAAGCCAAAAATTTATGTGTTATTTTTTAAGGCTTAATAGTCGAAAAGGTGCTCAACTTATAACTTTTTTCCAGTTTGGTGCCTAACGTTTTTTTCCATGCCACTCTGGTGCCTAACATTTCATTTCGTAACTCAAATTGGATTTTTTCGTCAACAACCGTTAAATTTTTTGTTATCCAACCAAAACACGACACATGATATTTTTTTGGTATTTTATTTAATTTTTATTTTTCTAAAAATCATAAAATTTTTAATTTTATATAAAAAACCCAAATCTTTAATTTTCTAAAAAATCCAAACCCAAACATTAGATCCTGTAATTTCTCCTCTCCCACCACCGATTCAACCACCACCAGCCACCCTTGCATTCATCGGTCCCCCATGACTGAAAGTCCATGATCCCGTCGTTGAAAATCGGCAAATGAACCGTCAATTGCTCTGTCGACGAACATCTAAATATAAAGAAAAAACCGATTGAGCTTCTAACCAACGGTTAGAGGGTGGGGATGTTGAACGGTGAGATACTCGACGCTTGGGTGGCAAACGATGAACCGCCGGCGTGTGAGGGATGCCGGACAGTGAGGGAGATGTGATTTGAGGGTATGTTTGAAAGAAATTAAAACTTTATGAAATTTTAAAAAATTCATAATTTTAAAGTAATTCAAAAATTAAATAAATAAACAAGTCATGTGTCATGTTATAATTGGTTAACGAAAAAATTAACGGACGTTGACGGAAAAGCCCAGATTGGGTTACGGAAAGTGGCTCGAAAAAACGTTAGGCTACAAACTGAAAAAAAAAATGTATAGGTTAGGCACATTTTTGACTATTAAGCCTTTTTAAAATATTGTTTAAGATAAATTAATTATTTATAAAGTGGTGTCATTTTATTTTTATAGAGGTATCAATTATATATATTTTTAAATTTTATAAAATTTTTATAAAGGTATCAATTATATATATTTTTAAATTTTTTAAAATTTTTATAAAGGTATCAATTATATATATTTTTAAAATTTTTGTATACAAATTCCACAAAAAAATATAATTTCTAAAAAGAATTTTAGGGTGTCTGTTCACGTGGCTCCGCCCATGGTTGACAGGGAGTCGCTGGAATTTTATTGTGTTCCTTGAATTTGGTGATGGACTGATGGTGAGCAATTGGTTCGTTGGCAGTGGTGTTTTTGTGAGTGGGAATGGAGGGGTTTGTCGTGTGTTGCTATTGTTGTTGGGCATGTTTTTGCCCTTCCCTGTGAGGTGCTTTTATTATCTCTGATACTCTTTTTTTTATTTAGAATTATAATTTTTTTAACAAAGGCTGAATAATTATTATCGTATGATTTTATCTATATCGAATAAAATTTATGTTCTTTTTATATATTTTTTAACATATATAAATTTTTATGTTCTTTTTAAATATTAAAATGATCATATATCAAAAAAGTGCTCAACAGTTTAAAGTATTTTGTTTAGTGTTATTCTCTTGGCCTGAAACAAGATGACTTGTTCTACATCATGAGTCATGACTAGTCTTAGCCACGACAGCCTTTCTTGTGTCCTTTAATCCATTGACTCTCTCAGTTCCCTTTCATGGTTCAACCTTATTAGGCCATGCGCATCACAAAGTTCAAAGGAGGACGTCCACTCCCATAATAGGGTGGAACCCAACCTTATATTTACGAATACACATCATTTGCCACGTGTCACAAGCCCATGGCATTACTCTATATCTTGACATGGAACCCTTCCCCCTAAAGAGCTAAATGTATTTTATAGCACTGTCTACAAAAATGTTAAAACAGAAACACTTTTGTAACAAGCCAAACCATAGCCATAATCATTCCCCAATCCCATCCCGAAGGGTACATTTAACCCACCATGTTGCTGCACATTGTCTAGATTGCTCAATCATCCCACTTAACTTATCCATGCACAAAGTCTGTTAGACTTGACACACCATCGAACATCGTCTATCTCATTACTCAATCTCGTTCGCTGCTATATAATAGTTAGTCATAGCTTGACACACCATGAGGGATGCGAACGGAGTTTGGGTGTTGTCGTGACAATCATCTTTAAAACGCCAAAGAATATCTTGATGTATGAGATTGGTTCCGACTGAATCATAGATTTCTGCATATGAACGGGTGTTATTTTGTTTATTTTTATAATATAAATTTTACATATTATGTTGCGATCTCGGTTTTTCAATGTTTTTTTTCCTTATTAATCCGAACTGACTTATGTTGTACACCTGACTTTGGTATGTGAGATTTTTAGCGAAGATTTTCTGTATACACAAGACTTCAAACTCGAGACATGTTTAAGTGATACCAAACTACTTACACATCAAAGCCCTGGGTGACTCACCCATTAAAACTAGGTGCGCGACGCAAATCGATCTAAATTAGTCATGGTAAAATGCTAAAAAATCGGGATGACGAAAAAATAGTATTAAATTGTAAAAATCATGTGTGTGATTTGTGTGTCCAAAATTAATGATGAAAACCGAAAACATGTGGGTCAATTCAACCAAATGGAGTAACACTTGGACATGGGCCTTGATTTATTTCCCTCGATGAAATCTGCAAAGGTGGGCTTAATTTGTCACCTCTTTACCAAAATTACAAATGTGATTCACGCTAAACCTATAATTTTTCAATGCCCCACTGATTTAGTTTTTTTTTAAAACAAAATTTAGTTTTTTCTTAACAAAATTTAGTTTTTTTAGTTGAATGGATACCATTGATGTTATAATATTTTTATATAATATCTAGACTATTTAAATTTCATTTATCTTTAAATTGCAGGACATTAAATATTTAAATATATTTAATTTTATATCTTTTTATATATTGTATCGACGATAATATCAATTAAGTTGAATTTAATTAATATTATAATATCTTAACAGTGCTCGTAGATATTTTAATATCAAATACATATATTTTTATTTAAATATTTAAAAATAAAATACAGAATTAAGATATTAAATTTAAAAAGAAAAATTATTGTGAGAAAAAAATTGAAATTGCACACATATTTTATCGTGATTAAGGAACATATGATTTAAGTTTTATTAAGAAAATAAACTTAAAGTGAAAAAGTAATTAAAAACAAAAAAAAATATAGACCAAATCATAAAATGACCAAACTACTCTAATAAATGTAAAATCTAAATATTTTTAATATTCAATTTTTTATTATTTAAATTATTAAAATTTAAATTATACTTGAATCTAAAATCTAAATTATTAATTAAATTATAATAAATTCTAAAATTTTAAATTATTCGGCTCGAATAAGCACCTAAATATAGAGGGGTCGGTTGAGAAGCTTTTTAACAGAAATTTCCAAGTAATCGGTGGCATCGAAACCCGCAATTATTAATTATCTGGAAGATCCAGTCGAGATAAGATCAGTTTCCACGCTTCCCAATTCTTCAATTCCTGCAATAAAAAACACACAATTCTCTCGCGTCAACCATCTTCCTCTTCCCTAACCCCTCTCGGCTTCAACCTTTATATTCACAAATCACAACCTTCTAAAACTCCAAACTAAGTAGAAAGATATGGAGGCTAACAATTCTCAAGTCATCCAACGTATTGCAACAATTGCAGCCCATCTCAACCCTTCCGGTAATTCCTTAACGGAGGGTCGTTTGGGTTTGGAGCGAGGCATCTGCCGAGCCAAAGGTGGGTCGGCTGGGTTCAAGGTGGCTATTTTGGGAGCAGCCGGAGGAATAGGACAACCTTTAGCAATGTTGATGAAGATGAACCCTTTGGTCTCTGTTCTTCATCTTTATGATGTGGTTAATACCCCTGGTGTTACTGCTGATGTTAGCCACATGGACACCGGAGCTGTGGTATGTTTTATGTCAATTTTAATGTTTCCCTTACATAACAATATCTTTCTCTCCTTTTTTGGCTTTTGAAATCCGTAATTGTTGTTTTTATAGGTGTTGGGATACTGGAATTGCTACACTGAATTCGTTGTTTTGATTAGGAATTAGGAGATAAGTGTGATCAATATGTAGTTAAAAGGCTTGAAATCAATAGGAAATAGCCAGAAGTTCTGTACTTATTTTGCTTTGCCCTTTACTGCAAAGAACTTAA
Organism: Hibiscus mutabilis; assembly: GCA_019671005.1. Lineage (NCBI taxonomy): Eukaryota > Viridiplantae > Streptophyta > Magnoliopsida > Malvales > Malvaceae > Hibiscus > Hibiscus mutabilis. The sequence goes on along the minus strand of CM033711.1, from coordinate 88,498,490 downwards.
TTTACCCATGTGCTTCTTTTCACATATGTTAAGCATGAGACTTTTCGAGCTTCATTGGAGGTATTTGCTAATAATTTTAGAAAATTTTGTTGAATCTTTAGGTACGTGGGTTTCTGGGGCAACAGCAATTGGAGGAGGCTCTAACAGGAATGGACCTTGTAATTATTCCAGCTGGAGTTCCTAGGAAACCTGGAATGACAAGGGATGATCTTTTCAACATCAATGCTGGAATTGTTAAGACTATTTGTGAAGGAATAGCAAAGTGTTGTCCCAAAGCGATTGTCAATTTGATTAGTAATCCTGTTAATTCCACAGTGCCGATCGCTGCCGAAGTTTTTAAAAAGGCTGGCACCTTCGATCCAAAGCGACTTCTGGGAGTCACGATGCTTGATGTTGTCAGAGCAAATACTTTTGTGGTAAATTTGAATCTTGTCATATTGATTTGTTCTTCTTCATTGTTGTTTAGCCAACTCTAGATTGTTACTGCCATTACTTTCATGGGAAGTGCAAATTTTGCCAGTCTTGATAGTCAATGCTGATTTTGTTAGACAATGTCTGCTTTTGTATGGCAAAGGCATACTATTTGTTCGGTTCTGTTGTTCACTAATGACTATTGCCCCCATTATTTTGGTTTCTGACTTTCTGTATAGGCGGAAGTCTTGGGTCTGGATCCACGGGAAGTTGATGTTCCGGTTGTTGGGGGACATGCAGGGGTTACTATTTTACCTCTTCTATCTCAGGTTCAAAGAACTTGTTTTCAAACATTTACTTGCCCACTAATTTGTAATAAAATGGCATTCTATGTAACAATTACTATTCCCCTTACAGGTTAAACCTCCATGTTCTTTCACCCAAAAAGAAATTGATTATCTGACAGATCGTATTCAGAATGGTGGGACTGAGGTCGTTGAGGTAAAGCATTTTTTCCTAGACTGAAAACTCGAATAACTTGAAACGCCTTGGTGATTTAACAGTAATTAAATCTAACTATAACAGACCTAGTTAGCATTCCATAGGTCATTTTTGTTAGAGTGTGTGCATTTCCCATCTTGCTATCCAGCAACTTGATATATATGTAGAAACAGTACCCGTTGCATGATGGGGTTGAGAAAAAGACAGGTTATGGGGTAGAAGAGACTCTTCTTTTCCTATAACATGGATCATCTTCAACTGAAACACAATGCTCTGAAAAATTAACTGTGCAGTACTTATGAATTATAGCATGATTTAGTGATCAAGGAAGAATTGTTTTGAAATTAACTGGTAAAAAGATAATGCTGGGGCTTAAGTGTTATGTGATATGATGCAGCTGCCTTTAAAGTTAAAACATTTTAGGTTGTCCTCCAAATAAACCTAGGCCTGTCATCTAATCCACGGCTGAGCTTTTAACAATAAGAATAGAGGGCTTTGCATTTCGATTTTTCTTTATGGATTTGTAACTTCTTACTATTAGCAGTCATGATATTCTTTACAACATCAATGGTAAGACAAAAAGTTAAGCACACAACATTTGTACTTCATGTGCCACTTGTTCTGTCAGTTTTGCTGAGGTTATCCGATTAAGTTACTTTATGTTATCATGTGTTATCATTCCCTGGGTTCTGGAAACTGATTTATTCTGGTTTTCTGTACCCATTATGATGTATATACGGTCGAAGTCTGGTTAGTGACCCATTATGTGCAATATCTTGCAGGCAAAGGCTGGCACTGGATCTGCAACACTATCAATGGTTAGTAATGTGTGTTTTTGTCTGTGTGTATTCACTATCACTCTCTCGCAACCACTAAGCACATATACTATGTTGTTTTGTATGTTAGACATGATTTTAGCTGGATCTTAATGTATTTCACAAAACATAAATGAAAGTGCAGGCATATGCCGCTGTTAAATTTGCTGATGCATGTCTCCGAGGCTTAAGAGGAGATGCTGGAATTGTTGAATGTGCATATGTGGCATCTCATGTATGTTATCCAGGTCCTCCTTCACATGAAGATTTCTCTCCGTTTCTTCCTCCCCCTCTTTTTCCTATTTTCTCGTTCTTGGTTCGTAACAACTAATGCATTTCCTTTTGTAGGTAACTGAATTACCCTTCTTCGCATCCAAGGTAAGACTCGGTCGTACTGGAGTTGAGGAAATACACCCTCTCGGCCCACTCAACGAGTATGAGAGGTCTGTAACAATAACCATCTCTGTTAGATATGATTTGAATGTTAATCAAATATCCATTGCCCCGCCTTTTATATATAAATCTCACCATGAAAATCCTAATGATTGATCAACAGGGTTGGCTTGGAGAAGGCAAAGAAAGAACTTGCAGCTAGCATTCAGAAGGGGGTTTCATTTGTCAACAAATAAATAGGGGTAGCTGATAACCTGGTTTCCCCTACGAAACACTATTTATATGTCTTTTCTCTGATAAACTAAAGTTTCTAGGAATAAGAAAGTAAAACACTTGTTACCCTATGCTATGGGTTCCTAGATGTGAACCAACCTGGCGAAAGGGAAAGATTTGTAATTAGGCACAATAGTTTCATCCATCTACCTATATCAATCAATTAATTTGTCTGCATGATTTGCGCCAATGATTGGCTACCCGTCTGATTCTACGAGTAGAAAAATAACTTAAATTCGAGTTCGAGCGGTTATGTATGTAGAAAATTTTTGCAGGAAAGACTAACTCACTAAAGTTAGGTGTGCGATACGGGCCGATCCGGATTAAATTTTGAAAATTGGAAAGGGAACCACAATAAATTTGTTAATTATAGACTTCAATCTACTGTGTTTGGACTAGTGTACTGACCAGCAAACTTATGGTGCCTATTGATCATATTCGTTAATGTTTAGGATAATGGGAGCAATTGTGGTCCATAAGAGATTAAAAACTTTAAAAAGCCTATAACATATTTGGGGCAAAAACCAACCTCTCTGATCCCATTTCCTGTTTCACATGTTGGACCGAGTTGATGGAATAAACAATCTCCATTTTACTTGATCAATAAAATAATTTTTCAAAAATATAATATGAAAAACATGCTATATTACTTGATTTTTTTGTTAATGTTGGGATAAATATCGAAAGTTTATTAAAATAATGATATCTTGAGGAGTGATAGTTTTCATGAATACTTTATTTGGGAAAAAGGAAGATAATTATGACGGCAAACGTGTGTGAGTGGCTTTTGGGTATAGACTATAGATGGCCATATAAAGATCACATGATAGCAATTCCATGCTACTTCTACTTTATTTCCTATGCTTTGACTCTTAGTCCCTACCCTTCTACTTTATATTGTTGCTCTCTCTTTTTATATAATAATACATATACGAAGAGTTTTTAAATTTTATTCGTTTTTTAGATTGTTTGATAAGTGGAATGAATTGTTTAATAAGAGTTTTTAAATTTTATACGAAAGTTTATTAACAGTAAGATATGTGAAGATTATTATTTAAAAAAATAATAATTTAATTTCAACCATCGATTTCACACATTCAACGATTCAAAAAATATGAGTAAATTCTAACTATACGTGTATTTTAGAACTAAAATATATATTACATGATTGCAAAAGCTGTTTTATTAAATCCATTCCCACCCTCCAAGTTTCTGATGACCCACAAGTTTTTCCATAATTATCAGATAACATTATAATGTTATTTTATGCAACGAATTGCCACTTGCAATTGTTTTCCACTATTGAAAAGTGCAGAGTGCAGAGTGCAGAGTGAGGGGGAGCAGGTTTGCAAATGAGTGAAGTGGACTTGGGTATAAAGCTTGCTTTATTTGGTGTACATGAGTGATGTTGGAACCCCCCAGCTCCCACGCTTATCATTACACATGTTCTACTTTGTTGCTAAAATTGCTGCAATAATCTCCAATTTGCTGCAATTTTCTTTTGTTGAAAATTTCCAAAGTTATGAACATGAATGGCCTAGTTGTCATATCAGTATCATTTTTCTTGCCTTTTTCCTAGCTGCATCAATCTCAGATGTCTACCACACTTTAACAGTAACAGTATTTTTCTTGATTCATCAAAGCTGCATGCACTGATTCCTGTGGAGGTGACTTTAGACTGTTTTGGAATCAAGCTATCCAGGCAGGGCATTTTCCTTCTATCTCCAAACACCCACACTTCAAAAATTCAGATCTTTTGCTATTTGATCATGTACTTGATGCTCACCCCAGCTATGCTACATCTAGCTACCCATTTCAGTCCTCATCTTCACTTGCCTATGAATCAACCCTTGAAGTGAATGCATGTATTCCCCAATGATTCAATATCAGTTTCTTTTCTCGTGCTCAAAATCTCGAATCAATTAAAAATCAAGTAGACAAGAACAAAGCTTCAATTTCAATCGTATTTCTATATTCTCAATAAAATTATTAAAATTCGAATTCACACAAAATAAAAAATAAATGACCATCCTTGATTGCTCGTGGAATATATTTTATGGTCAACTATTTATCTTTTAGAGAAAATACCCACAGCGTAAAAATTAATCACTATTATCGACGGTTAATACCTTAACTCAAACGTAAAAAAAAATGACCATCCTTAATTGCTCGAACACTTAACCTTTTTCTTTGTTATTAAAATTTGGTTACTTCTTTGGGTGAATTAAACATATTATTGTTCCCCACTCGTGTCCTTTCCAACAACTCCAATGCTTTTTCTCCTGAATTCTGGATCATGGTGTCTCTCGTCTTTATTCCTCATCCTTTTTTTTGTACAATATTACACAATCTTTTTTCCTTGTCCAATTATCCTACATACATTTTCAAGGAAAATAACGTTGCCCCCTAGAACTTAGGCCCCTAACTCAATTGTCTCTTACGGAACACGACATTTTCATTATTAAAGAAAAAACAGAGAAAGAAAATGCAAGAGATTTCAAATCAGTGTCTGCAACTTTGCCAGGCTTATTTAAAGAAATAATAAGGAAAATAATAAAAATTGGGAAAATAGATAGCGATAATTATTTAGGGAAATAAGTCAAAAGAAACAATAACCAGTAAAATGATAACATGTGTTTAGACATACAACACATTTTTTTTATTTTGGGTTCAAAATTTTAAATTTTATTATTTTTATCCAACTTAATCTCTTCTTTAATATTATTAATATTTTCTCTAAAATTGTTGAAATCTATTGGTTACTTTGACAAATTCGTCGATAGCTGACAATGATTTTTAAATTAAAATAAGTTTTTCGTTTTCGATCAACACAAAATAATTTTAACAACATCGTTTATCGGATGAGAACGACTTTGCAAAATAATGTAAACTTTAACCCATTTTCCTAAATATTTTTTAAAAGAAGAGATTTTTTTTCTCCCTTTTCCATTGAAATGCCGTTAGCAATAGTATGACTAGTTGAATTATGAACTGGTTTTCTTCATCCTAATATTATGAATTGCAGTCAATCCTCTCATTCTCATTGGATGCATGATTATTTCACAGTTTATGTACATATTTATTTAGGGTTTATATTAAAGGGACGGTTTTTTTAGTAATATCAATTTTAAAATTCAAATAAATTTAAACTTAAAGTATCATGTACATCTAACATTTATTAATTTACTATATTAACGTATACATATTCGTTATTTTTAGAGCAATAGATAAGTATCATCGACCTAATTAGATAAGTGTTGGGAAGGTGTCTGAAAACACAATAAATGAAGGCATGTGGAGTAAGAATGGTATCTTAGAAAAAGGAATGAAAAATTGGGCATTGTTCCCAAAAATTCTGACTTTACAAATTAAAGCCCTATACCTACTAAATTGTGAAGTTTGGCCTCATTCTACCCTAATTTCAGCTTTTATTGGGAGTACCAAAATTCGACAGATCTTTTAGACATTAGCTCCCAACATGAATTAACTAAACGAACAGCACATATTTCCCTATTGTTTGCCTCGCCTTAGTTAACATGCAACATAAAACTGGACCACTTGTCTATTCATAAATAAATATCCATATAGACATACACAATAAATTAAAGCCGAAACGGTTTGCAAAGACGAACGATGTAAGCAAGACAATGGAGCTCTGTTTCTTAAGTATGTTTGATTCAAGGACAAAACCCGTGTTTAGGGTAAAATATAAATATTAAAAAGTAGAAGAGTAAATTAATAATTAATTAATTAATTTTTAAAAAATTACTATATAAAACAAATATAACAAAATTATGATGCATGGAAGACAATAGCCTCTCTCAAATTATACGTAGATCTCTCACTGGTTAGATTAGAAAAATGATGTATTTTATCTAGACGGTCCGAGTTTGAGTACTATATGTGCAAGATGTATATGCGTTATTAAAATACTAAAAAAATTAAACAAATACTATTTTATAATTACATCAGTATATTAAAAAAAGATTTCAAAACAAAAGTCGAAATTAATGAAGGTTTAAAATGGTTAAAAATTACAAGTTGCAGACCTAAGAGGCTAAGAGCCGGGGTGCAATGTAAGAAAATAAAGACATTAAATCAAATCAATTTTTCTTCAAATATCAAAGTGAAGTCTCATTCACGAGAATTATGAAACACGTTCTGTTTTTTTTTTTCCCACCTTATCACAATAATTTACTTCATTTCCTTGTCCTTCATTCCTAATATTTTGTCTTTTTTTCAAACTGGATTTAGTAATGATGGTCCTATGAATTCTATTATTCATCAATCATTGAGCAATCATCCATTCGTCTCCTATTCATTGTGCTTCTTTCGTTTAGGCTTCTCACAATCACACAATCTTTGAAATTTTAAATTTTTACTTCCTTCTAGATTTCATAGTTTCTTTAAATTTAACTTTGTTGTTTTAGTTTATGTTTTAATGTATTTTAGTGTAATTATCTTTTATTTATGGATTTGATAAAATTATGAGATGAATGGTTTGTGTATTGTGCAAAAAAAATATCTACACTTGTTTATAGTTTATGATCGGACTTTAGTTGTTCGCGAGCGTGTTCAAATCCACTATATATATTCAATATAAGAGACATTTTAACCCAACTACTTAGCAAACTAGTTGCAACCACTCTCTCATATATAGAGACAAAGTTAAGATCACTTACAAAATGCAAAATTGGTTAATTTTACGTTGATTTAGGATAATTGAATCAATTGAATTAAATTGTTAAGATTAAAACTTTTAAATTGAGAATAATATATGTTTTTCCATAAAAAAGTGTAAAAAAATAAAAGTTTTATATTATGTCAACTGATGGTCTATATATCTTACTCTCCCTTAAACATTCACCATTTAAATTAGATATATACTTATACAAACAGCTAAATCGGTATAAAAAAAGTTGTATTGTATATCTCTCAGTGGCATATCTACGTATAAGGTTGGGTGGTCTCACGTCCGCCCTGAACATTTTAAAGTTCACACATTTAGCTTTAAAATTCTTAATTTTTATAAGTTTGTCCTTAAATTTTTATGACTTGTGCTCACACTTAAATTTTTGAGATTTTTATAACTTGTGCCCACCTTCCAAAATATTGTGACTTGTACCCACCCTAAAAAATATTTCTGAATCCGTCATTGATATCTCTCCCTTAATTATTCAGTAAAAGAAACTAACGAGTATGCGCATGGTTTTATTTACTCAAATTGTATTTATTTACAGTATAGTTAATATGTTATCCAAGGTGAAGTGATGTTGTTATTATATATAAGTGGGATTATGTTTTGAACAGTTATTAAGCTCCTTAAATAGATCAATACATGAACAAAATACAATTTATTTTCCTTGTCATTTAGTTTACTTCTAGAAGATCTTTGGAATAAAATTAATTAATTATATGTAACATAAAAATAATTAAATCAGAATACAAATATATTTGAATGTTAAAAATGACCGAGCAAGCAAATCACGTGTATGAAATATTTACTAAAACGCAAAACAATGGCAAATTAAGGAATTGTTTATATTATCAAGTCAGGGGCCAGATTATAGCCAAATACCACATGTTTATATTATCAAGTTTCTAGGTTATAGATTAGGTTTAGTTTTAGGAGTCTAGAATTTAGGGGTTGTGGTTGAAATTTATAGTTTAAAGTTTAGTGTAATATGATTAGAATTTAGGTATTAATCTATAAACCCTAATTTTAATCCTCAAACTTTAAATTCTAACCACAGTCTATCAACTATAATTTATAAACCACTAAACCTAAATCCCTAACATTCAAACCATAAATTCTAACCCTAAACCTAAAATCTAAAATAATTATAGAATATTTTGTTACCACCGTATATATATAATAATAATTAAATTACCCCTAAGAAATTTCGATCATGGCATTTAGCATATGAAAGCGATGGATAAAATAAGAATGTTATAAAAAAAAGTGCTTTTATTTTTTATTTTGAATAGAAGTGTTTTTATTTTTTAAAATTGAAACATTTCCATTAAACAGTCAAAAACATTGTGGAAAAGAAATAGGACTATCAAACTTTACGTGTTTAATGGAAAAAACCTGAAGCAGCGGGTACAAAACCCACCAAAAGAAAGACGAATTTATTTTCTAAAATTGAAGAAACAGTAAGAAAAAGAATGAAACGTCAGAATCATTTTCAGAATTTGTCTATCAGATTGACACGGTCGTAAACCTTTCTATGCTAGAATTTATGATGTAATATTTGTACATCGACTTAAGGATGTTAAAAAGTTCACGTCTAACACTTTAACAAGAGTAATTAAGGATGTTAAAACTAGACTAAATGATAATACTAAAAATAAGACCGAATTATTATATATCTAACTGTAACATAATAGAGAGACCAGAATTATAATTTGAGTAAAATTTTAGCCCAAGAGTTTTCACCTTTCACTTTGTTGGAATCAAAATAAAAGAAGATGAAAGGATCTGAAAAAGAAAAACGCACTCCTCACCTTCTACATGCTTTATTTTTGCATAGATATATAATGGATTGGACAACATTTCACGTCAATACATAGAGGTACAATCAATAATTGTTGTGTATAGTTGTTACAATTTTCAGTTGAGAAAATAATGGAACCAAAACAAACACTGCAAATGGTAGCCAAAAGCAAGAGGATTCATGTCGCCAACTGCTACCGAACAGAACGTAGGGTTTTGTCACTGTCCTTTAAAACAATAATATATATCTCTACGAACTTCATATATATACATATATTATACACACACTTTATTTATTTCTTGCAAAAGAAACTGTCGATGCACAACATGTTGTGTGCTTTTCTTTAAATAGTCTAAAAGTGATTACAAGGTAGTATATGTTCATAAATATTATTAATCTTTTGACAATGTGCATACACCAGGTAAACATAGCGATTTTAACCGGAATAATTGGCCAAATATTCCCTTTTAGGATTTATTTGGCCAAATAACCCCCTTTCAACAACATTTGAAAAAATACCCCCCATTCGGCCCACGTAAGGGTAACTCGCGGCCTGCAAGACGCGATTTCCAACCTCGCTTTCCCCAGGACGCGTCTTTAGTCCGACGTGGTTTTTGTTATCCTTTAATTTTTTTTAAAAATAAAAAGACGAAAATCACATCCTGCAAGACGTGAGTTCCACGAGAAATTGTAACGGAGATGCGCGAATATATCGCGATACATGGTTGAACTCGCGACCTGCAGGACGCAAGTTCTTCGCGATCATGTTGTTTAAACAATGCTCGGTAGGCTTGTTCGTGGTTAATTTTCATGGGCAAAGACGATAATTTTTCTTGGTTTTGGACTTTTACCTCATAGTACTGACACATCTCTTGAAGTGGTGTGAAAATAAACGTGTATAAGACAGCCGAAGCGGTGTATAAATTGCGTTAAAAATGTTATCTTTCCATGTTCCTTTGCATGAAGAAAATTGACACTTGGGTCGGTAGTGATTTTTGAGTCGATCTTGTGGTATTTTTGCGGTTTTTTATTGTTATTTAACTTTCACGTTGTAGTAGGAGAACACATGTTTATAATGGAGCAACATTCTACGAGTATAAGACATCCTAAAGGGTGTGAAAATCGTGTTAAAATGCTATCTTGGTGTATTCGTTTGCATGAAGAGAATGGAAACATGGGTCGGTAGTCATGTTTTAGTCAATTTTGTGGTATGTTCTGGTTTTTTTTTTTTTTGTTATTTAACTTTCACGTAGGAATACGAGAACACATGTTTACGATGGTGATTAGGTAACGAATGTAGGAAGGTTGATAATGTTATTTATGTTTAACACATTGAACTTACAATTACAGTTAGTTTATTCAAAGGCGGGTCCTATAAGGATATTTTCTGATGTCGTGTCCAGGGTTCCAACAATTGTTGCATAGCTTTGGTTGGTCGGTCCGTTCTCTAGGAACCATATCCTCGGCACAGTGAATCCTACTTGACTTTGGGCGACCTTTTTTGTTGCGTTGTAGGGATTTATTTGGCCGTATCTTATGTTCATTATCTACCATATCACGATCACCGTCGTTTCCAACCGGAGGAAACTCAGATCGGTATACCTTGAAAATGTTTTCAAGTCGGTATACAGGATCAATGAGTGTTATTGCGTCTAAATAAAAGGATGCACATGCAGCGAAGACGTGCGCGCATGGGTACTTGAATGTCTGGAAGACTCTACAATCGCATCTTCTCTCTTGTAGATTAACAACGTAGTCGTGTTGTATAATTCCTTCCAACGGCCGCGAAAATTGAGTAACCGTGAAGCGATTTTCGTACCGAGAGAAGGATATAGCACTCATCGCGTTTGCGTGCTGACGTTATATTTGAAATTTTCGCTGGAGATCTGGATAGAACCTGTGGCCACCTGTCATCTAGTTCGTAGCTTATATTCCGAGGGTTGCAAAAAGGGTAGCCAGTCGACAATATGCCATATTCACAACAGATGTGATAGGCAAATGACGTGTTCCGTTCAGAGACGAATTGATTGCCTCAGCCAAGTATGTCATCATGTGACCATATTGGCGACCTCTCATCATAACATCGCAACCATTTCTCCCTCGAGATTTCAAGAAAATAGCCATATCCAGGTGGATTTCTTACGCGCAACTCTTCCAGCATCTCCTCAACTTCGTGAACCCTATGTGTGTTGTCTATTCAATAACAGATGAAATAGTTAATAATAAATAATAATAAAAGCAACGGTAAATAAAATAGAACAACAATGGATGGCGTACCCATGCGAATAACCATTATACGCTTATCATTATTATTGTACTTCTAGTAGTAATTTGCGGCAATGTGTCGCAGACAGTACCAATGATGAATATTCGGAGGTTTCCAAGATAGTCTTAAACGTTGGATTGATGCCCAGATCCTTGTGCCTCTGTTTGAAGTAATACATATACCATATTCTCTTTTCCGTAGGACCTGGCGTAAGACATGGGTGTACAGGTTGGTGAGGAAAAATGTCCCCGAAGGGATATCTTTCTTTTCAACAATTAAAAATGCTACCATAATGCATTTCCTGTTGCTGTCTTGTATAACCGTCAGTAGTAAGATATAGGTGTATCTTTTGTACAATAATGTGTCTTCAGTCTGCAGCATCGACTTGCAGTGGTAGAATGTCTTATCGCATTGCGGAAATGTCCAAAAAAGGCAAAAAAATTTGCACTCCCCAGGTACGAATTGATCATTGTAGTATCTTGGCTTTGTCTCTAATTGCACAATCACTAATGGGTGGTATTTCTGCACCACATTCAGCCACGTTCGCCACTCGATGTAGGATTCCTCCCACTACCTATATAATTGTTGGATGACACGATATCTTGCAAACCACGCCTTATCATATTTAATTGTGCATGTGAAATAATTTTGGATCAAGGTTATACATACAGGTACAGATACACATAGATTTGCTCTCATAAGTGGCAGGATATGATCAGAGAGCACGTGCACATCCAAGTTAGGATGATCTTGATTAAGGCTTTCCATAGAGCATGTATGAGGTCTGTCGTATATCGTTATCTGCCACAGGTTGTTTATCCTTTTCAAACGTGATACACGAACCCTCTAGTTACATCCATCGTACTCGTGGGGGCATTCAACAATAAATTTGTCCCCTTCAATTTTCTTGACGGTGGTCATAAATGAGTTGCGTATGTTGTAATGCTTGATGGCAACCTCCGCCAGTTTCTTTGCCTTGAAGACCATCCCAACATGTAGTTCACCATTATTTCGTTCGTTGAACTACTCCAATTGTGGGATACTGGATTGTAATACGCAACGCTACTAACAGTTCCAGTAAAGTTGCTTGGGGCAACAACTTCTACAGGTTCTTCCTCTGTAACATACTCTGAAACATTGTCTACATCATTCTCAGCATTCAAAGGCTCGTCAAGGTCGGTTGGTTTTTCTGGAAATAAACACATATCGTCACCTTCGGGCCCGGGCTCCCTTAGCGGTTCCTCATCAGAATTATACCCTTTAAAACTATATAGTTATGATTCATCGGCAACATGTACCCTACTAGATTCTGCAATCGAAACCCGATCAGGAGTCTGGTGACGAGGCCTACATCCAATATGTAGGTCGACATCAGCAGCACATAAATGAGAAATCAACTACGTTTGCCTCACTGTGATATAAGTTGAATGGCCTCCTAAAGAGAAGTCATCAAACTGGTAAAACTCTTCACGGTAAAACCCTGTGTTTGTTGCCTATTCAATAACAAATGGAATAGTTAATAATAAATAATAATAAAAGCAACGGTAAACAAAACGGAACGACAATGGATGGCGTACCCACGCGAATAACTATTATACGCTTATCATTATTATTGTACTTCTAGTAGTAATTTATGGCAATTTACCGCAAACAGTACCGATGATGAATACTCGGAGGTTTCCAAGACGGTCTCAAACATTGGATTGATGCCCAGATCCATGTGCCTCTCTTTTAAATAATACATATACCATATTCTCTTGTCTGTAGGACCTAGCGTAAGACATGGGTGTTCAGGTTGGTGAGGAAAAACGTCCATGAAGGAATATCTTTCTTTTTAACAATTGCAAATGTTACCGTAATACATTTCTTACTGTCGTCTTGTATAACCGTCAGTAGTGAGATCTGGGTGTATCTTCCGCACCAGAATGTGTCGTCAATCTCCAGTATCGATTTGTAGTGGCAGAATGTCTTAACGCATTACGAAATTGTCCAAAAGAGGCAAAAAAATTTGCACTCCCCAAGTACGAATTGATCATTGTGGTATCTTGGCTTTGTCTCTAGTTGCACAATCATTCATGGGTTGTATTTCTGCATCACGTTCAGCCACGTTCACAACTCGCTGTAAGATTTCTCCCACTGCCTATACAATTGTTGGATGACACCATATCTTGCAAACCACGACTTATCGTGTACGCGAAATGATTTTGGATCAAGGTTATACATTCCAATACAGATACGCGTAGATTTGCTCTCATAAGTGGCAGAAAATGATTAGAGAGCATGTGCGCATCCAAGTTAGGATGGCCTTGATTAAGGCTTTCTATAGAGCATGTATGAGGTCCGTCGTATCTCGTTATCTGCCACAGGTTGTTCATCCTCTTCAAACGTGATACACGAACCCTCGAGTTACATCTGTGGTACTCATAGGGGAATTCAGTAATATATTTGTCCCCTTCAGTTTTCCTGACGATGGTCGTAACTGAGTTGCGTATGTTGTAATGCTTGATGGCAGCCTCCGCTAATTTTTTGGTCCTGAAAACCATCCCAATATGTAGTTAACATTTATTTCGTTCGTTGAACTACTCTAACTGTGGGAATTCCATGAATTCTGTAGCGTAAAATCTTTCTATATCTACTGTTGTGAAGTGGGATAGTGGATCGTAATACGCAACGCTACTGTCAGTTCTAGTAAATATGCCCGGGGCAACAACTTCTGCAGGTTCTTTCTCTGCAACATCCTCTGAAACATCGTCTACATCATCCTCAGCATTCAAGGGCTCGTCAAGGTCGGTTGGTTCTTCTGGAAATAAACACATATCATCACATTCGGGCCTGGGCTCCCTCAGCAGTTCCTCATCAGAATTATACCCTTCAAAACTGTATAGTTCTAATTCATCAGCAACATGTACCCTACTAGATTCTGCAACCGGAACCCGATCAGAAGACTGGTGACGAGGTCTACATCCAATATGTAGGTCGACATCAGCAGCACATGAATATCTCCTCATCGATAAGAAATCAACTGTGTTTACCTTACTGGATATAAGTTGAATAACGTCCCAAAGAGAAGTCATCAAACTGGTAAAACTCTTCATGGTATAACGGCCCCATAGATGATGACGACCCTACGCTCGAGATATAAGTTGAGTGTCGTCCATATTAGAAATCATCTACGTTTGTCTTACTAGGGATATAAGTTGAGTGTCGTTCGGAAGAGAAGTCATTGAACGAGTTAAACTCTTCCAGGTCGGACGGCCCCATAGATGATGACGACCCTACACCAGCATTGTATAGATTGTACGTTGAGTACTAGGTTGGCGACATGTTTAGGTCAAAATCGAACCTTCCTAAGGAAGAATGTCTTTGCGTCGAGGTAGAAGATGATGAAGCCTGGTCATTATTCGTACTTAATAAGTTGAAGCCTTGTCGAAAACTTGATGTTGGACTATGAGCATTTGGGTTGAAGTCAAAATTTTCTCATACCCAATTTGGCATAGCGCTTTGGAATCTGACATTTCGTTCAAAAAATGTTACAAAAAGCTCTAGGGGCCATCTTATAGAAAACTGGGTATAGGTATCAATCATTATTTCCACATCTTCGTCGTCACGAACATCGAATATTACGAAATACAACGGATCTAACGATGTAGGTAGTCGATACCTCAATGATTGTAACATCATCCTAGAAGTATGTGAAACCTTCATCGTTACTTATCGCTTAAGCCTTTCATATGATACTCCTCTCAGAATCATTAGCGTGACATTATTAGGGGACTTGAATATGAAACCGAGTTCAACATCAGGGATCATCTCACCATCGTAGTGAACAAGAGCATCCATTTTTTTCCATTGTTTGTCGAGAAAAAAAAGTTGTCTTTCTTCTTTGCACACGAATTACTTTGAATGTTTGTTTGAAAAAATTTCTTCTGTCAAATTGGTTTACCCCCTCCTTTAATTTATCGGGTGATATGGGATGTTTGACAAGCAGAACACGCGGTATGTAGAACGCGAGAGCTTTGTAGGATTCCTAACATGTCAGCCAAACTCGCGTTCTTGGGGGTACGAGTTCTGCAGCCAACTCCTTTTGGTATATATATACCCCAGACTTGATTTTACAAGAACGACATAATCTTAAAGCAAATTTAGGTTCGTTGATAGTTGGAATATAAAGTATGGCTCGATTTCCCGCTACCATTTTCTATTTTGGAACGTACACCTACACATCTTTCGACGAGAAAATCGCAAAAGATGCTTTGTTTGAGTTGATTGCAACACGTGTTAGCGAATATACAAGCAACAAAATTTATGCCCTGCTTGTCAAAGTGCTAATCGTTTGCCCGGCTCAGAAGAACATTACAAGCTAAAAATACCGGCTGAGAAAGATATGCGCAAGATGTTTCGGTCGTATAAACGTGTTAGGGGTACAAACATCGAACTGACTGTACAATTTGATGAGGGTCCAGTTCATCAACTAGTGAATCGAAGGCCCCCAATTTCGAAGACGAAAACGCAATCTCAACGCGAAATTATATGAGGCGGCAGGAGAAAGAACAAATAATAAAGGAACTAAACCTAACATCTGACATCAGTACAGACTACGAGGACAGTGTACCATATTCATCATCCATTCATTTTAACTAGGCTTAGTAATTTGAGGTTGGTGTAGTTATTTGAATGACCTGTTGTTAATATATTTTCAAATTACATCTATCGGATTAAAATTTTGGCCCATATTCTTATAACATCATAACTTAACGGAACATCCCAATTTGTTTGTAGTCACTAACATTCGGATTTAAATATAAAACCGTACGAAACATAGAATTACATTAAAGTAAATAACAAGTATGAGGTCCGTCGTATCTTACTATCTGCCAGACATTCTTTCGCCTCTTCATTCGTGATACATGGATCCTCCAGTTACATTCGTTGTCCTTTTGGACGCATTCTGCAATATGGGTGTCCACCTTTGTTCTCTTCACTCTCAACACAACTGAACGGTGTATGTTGTAATGCTTAATGATGTTCTCTGCGAGTTTCTTTGTTGCGAATACCATTCCAACTTCTAATTCACCATCACTCACGACAATAACAGATGATGATTGACTCTCAATGCATGGGAAATCATCAACGTTACCAGCCATTGTAGAGCGAATTAGTATGATATTGAGTAAGATGAATACATAGGGAAAGAAAATTTAAAGAGCAATTTCTTAAGGAATTGGGGATGGGGTATTTATAGGGTTGGCATTTTAATGAGTTAGTTTTGGACGAACCTGACCGTCGAACAGTTTTTGAGCGTGTTTGATTCAAAAAAAAGATTCATAAAGTAAATACGAAAACAAAAAATATCATAAGATATTAATAATTAAAACCCTAAAAATAAGAACAAATTGTACTTAATACATAATAATTAAAAAATAAAGATTCATAAAGAAGAATACGTATGGAAAGAAAATTTAAGGAGCGATTTCTTGAGGAAGTTGAGATGGGGTATTTATAGGGTTGGCAATTTTTGAGCATGTTCGACTCAATTAAGCTCAGTAACATATTCATTAATTAGTTCGCGAATTGTATTTTCGTGTTCGTAAATGTTAATTAAACCAACAAATAAATAAATTTTAATTTCTGGAAAATCAACAAAATAAAACTTACATTTCAACATAAACTTATATTACATCCTTTGGAAGAACATAATAGAACACCTATTTTATTGTATCCTACAACCCACCAAAAGCTATAGCCCTAGACATGATAGATAAAGATGCAGCTTTGTGGATTTCGAGGTACCGATTAAAACCACGGTCGGCATCAACATATAACAATTGCTTTGCATTATCAACTGTCAAGTCCGGGTTGGAATACAACTTCTAGTTTTGACCCCGATCTAAGATGACACCCCCAACAAATAGGGTATCTTGTACATTATCGGGCCTGGGTCAGCAACGTTGTAACCGGCTAATTGTTCCCCTACACATTCCCACTTTCATCATTATCGGAAATAGTATGGGTTTTGACCATGATTACATTTTCGAATATTGTGATTTATCTTTCATCTTCAACAAAAACACGGTACACACATCGCACCACAACTGGCCACCCTAGAAAACCACATACTCGTCATGCAACTAAATATAACAACAAATCACAATACTCGGAAAATCTCTTTGCGAAAGTAATTTCTGGTATGTGGTTTGTTGTCATTGGTAGCTACAATTGAAGCGAAGTATCCTGCAAAGCTACCTGATTGCAACACCGGTTGGTTAGGGGTATTTATAGACCAAACTCATATTATGTAGGATGCGAGTTTAGGTACAACTCCTGACGTGTCAGGAAACTCGCGTTCTATAAGATACGAGTTTGGCTAGGATTCCTGACGTATCAAGAAACTCGCGTTCTGTACATTGAGAGTTTGGCTAAGATTCCTGACGTATAAGGAAACTCGCGTTCTGTACGATGCAAGTTTGGGTACGATCGTCCAAGAAACTCGCATTTTTTAGGGTGCGGGTTCTAGGAATTTAAAATTATAAAGTATTAGAAAAATAAAATAAAAACAAAAAAATTAACTATAATTAAAAATAAAACCATAAATATATACTAATTAAAATGAATAAATCGTACTTAATACATAAAAATTAAAAAACGAAATAAAAAATAGAGTTCAATATTTTCAAAGATGATAAAGTAAGTAACTAATGACGCCTATGTCCATTGGTACCATAACGCGGTGGATGGCGAGTTCGATCGGGATTGTGTCGAGGTGAGTATCTTGGACGGGCTCATCCTCCTTATCGTCGTCGTTGACATCATCATCACCATCATTCCCGGTTCTAACTCCAATAGTACCACTCGTTTCATAGAGCCCACTAAGGTAGAAAATGGACTACGATGGCGTTTGTTGGACAATCTCGGTTGCAAATACGGTCACCCCCAGGGGAAACTGCATGAAGGGCAGGTAGGCTGGATGAGAGCTGGAGGCGTCACTCATCATTGCCGCAAACTGAGCATAGGGGTTTAACATAGAAGGCGTGAAACAACCTATGCTCGGACTTAGGCCCAGTTGGAATGATGACTACAGCGATCCACTAAAGTTCTGTGGTCGCATCAGTAGTGAGGTGGCATTGACTGCTTCGGAGGCAGGACCGCGGGTTCTTGTCGATGATGACGCACCTCTAGAGGTGTTTCGTGCTCCAATCATACACTAAGATGGTGGGCAGTTGCGTTGCTGACGACGAAGGATTCGCGCTCGTTCTTTTAGAGTCAAAATAAATAGCTTTCCATTGGCCATAAACTAATCCTCGTAGTCGTGGATGACCATCGTATCAAACATATAGTAATAACGCTAGGGTTGCCATCGTGGGTTCGCCGTGTCCCTCTAGTGAACGATATAAGTTTGGTGATACACCGACCAATCAACCTATCATACAATAAAAAAATATTATTCTTTTTAGATGTGACTTCCGTTCAAGTTAATAAAAGAATGCGGTATGTACATAAATATTACCTCGGGTTTCCCCTTTCAAGTGAGTTTGTGAAACTCATCCAGGTTTGGAGGCGCTAGTGGGATACGTTGGAAACAACCAAACTGCCATAAGACGCGGTCAGTCGGATGCCACTTAACTACGGCGTATTGGACGAGTGGTAAAGTGGCCGTCCAAAGTTACCTCGTCTCGTCCGAAAATTCTGGGATGCACTCGTGCACTTTCGAATCCGCGTACGGTGTCTATAAAAACTGTAAAATATATATAATTAAAGTTAAATATATAATAAATTTTATATAAATACACCAAAGTGTTACTTGATTATTTACGAATTGATTCTCAATATCCTGTCTGATAAGGTCCAGACCGCAAGTAACACCGACATAAATTAAAGGACCAGACCACCTACAAAACAAGACGTATAAGAATTAAACACGTATATTAAAGAATTAAATTTTAATTATACAAATTTTTATATTATAATAAAACCCTTTTCTCACCTCTGGCCCAGCGAAAAAACATATGGAGTAGGCTCCCTAAGCTGATGGCGTAAAAACGACATTCCCTACCATGCCTAGGACTGGAGCAATGTCAAACAACCTACAATCTGACACTTCTCTGGATCGGTGTTCTTGCACAGCTCCCTAAACAGACATGCCAAAACTGCGGATCCCCGGCTCAGTTTACCGGCATCTTCAAAATCCTCCAAATGTCGCAACCAAATCATGGGTATTTTGTTGCGAGATTTTTCAGGCATCAATACCCCGCCGATCATCTGTAAAATATGAGTACGAGCATATGCCTACAGTAAAAAAATATTAGTATATGTACATATTTTTATTATTTCAATAATAAAAATTTTAAAAAAATTATACATTTCTTACAACTTCGCTCGCGTCAACGGGTAAATTTTGAAAATTATCCCGTAGGCACTTCAATTTTACTTTTCCACCGTCAAAACTCTTCGGCGCATCCCCTACCCAATCCAAACATACGGCATTTCAATCAAAAGTACTGGGACCAGTGATCACCTCTCGATCCATAGGCAAACCCAGGATATAAGAAATGTCCTGTAGGGTAATCGTCGCTTCGCCCCACGGAAGGTGGAATATGTGCAGAAATCCGACATGAGCTAAATACGGTGCGATCAACGGGTCGAGTAAGTTCGACATTCGGTCGTGAGACACCTCTAGACGACGTTTCTCCCCTCCCTAAAAAATAAAAAAAAAAGTATGTCTAAATTAAACTACATAAAAAATTTGAAATACTCATATGTAAAATTAGAATATATAATAGAATAAAATAAAAACGAAATTAAACTAGATAAAACTTACATGTCTCCGATGATAGTCGAACATGTGATTGTGATCCAATCTTATGAATCTCGCCATTAATGCAACATGAGAAATTAACCGAGAAATTGAAAGAAAATATATTTGAGAGAGTGAATTTTGTTTGGTATGGTAAAAAGGTGGGGGTGAGGACCTATTTATACTCGTAATCGCACCGGCTGGGGTGTGACGATTGAATGAAACTCGCACCCTGCTAAACGCGAGTTTCATTAATCGCATTATACAGAGTGCGAGTTTTTCGTACCCTAAACGGCGTAAATAAATTTTCAACTATTATAAAATTTATTCAGATGAAACTCGCACCCTTCAGGACATGAGTTCCACTTACCGCAGAAATCACGTTCTGTAGGATGCGAGTTCATTTAAAATCAAGATAAAACTTACTTTTTAAATTGAAAGTAAGTTCATATAATATACACTATTTGTATTCCATTTAACTATGTACCATATTAAAAAGTAAATATTTATTATATACATTATTTGTATTCTATTTTACTAATTACTTTTAAATATTTACTATATTAAAATGTAAGTATTTATTATATACATTATTTGTATTCTATTATCCTTAATATAATATCGACTCCATTAATTTGAAATATATCGTTTTCCTAATTGACAACTAATTTCAATTCTAATCCATGCACGATTCTAAAAATCTTTTTATAATTAAAGCGTTTTTAATGGCATAACTTACAACTTTGTGTAATCTATAACTTTTAAAAATTACTACATTAATTTAAACACTCTTCTTTTTATAATCAACATTATTATCATTTAATACATACTATATTTTATACTGAACTCGCGTCTTGGTTGAATCTGATTCCAAAATATCGCCGGTTCTGGTATAAATAGAGCACCGCAGTCTCCAAATTTTCTCACAATTCATCTTCATTCTTCTTCTTCTTGCTCTACATTTCAATATTATTTACATTTGTTATATCGATATAATATGTCGAGACGATAAAATATTAATGCTTTGTTATACTACGATGGACAGATAATCGATGATGAATCTCTCGAAGTCATATATCTAGTCCTCAAGTGCTTTATTGCTTCCGTTGTCATACAAATTAACGTATAAGAAGTTGATAAATGAAATGAAGAAACATGTTTGACACGGTCGTGGGAAAAAGTTAGAACCGCTGAAGTATCGACTGCAGATGTCGTTAGAACCATTAACGTACTCATTATTCCACGTTGCGGACGACTCTGTTGTGGAATTGATGGTGGAACCTCACCTACAGACTCCTTTTGGGGCGGGCCTTGAGCTGTATGCAATATTTTCTGATGATGATGATGTTATCGGAGCCTCAAATAATATGTAAACTATATTTTTATTTTTAACGATCTTCTTTTAAATTTTTTTTACAAAAAACAATATTAAAAAATAATTATTTTTTAACGACGTTATTTATAAATCAAATATACATTATTTATAAACACTACATTACTTCTAACGATCTTCTTTTGGAGGGTGCTAATTTCTCAAAACCCTAACACCGTAAATAATTTTTTAACCATTAATTTGAACACTTTATTTATAATCAGAATTAACCTAATTTAATCTAAAACTTTTAAATGGCAGATTATCTCGGTGCTTCAATTTCTCGTGGAACTCGCGTCCTACGGGATGCGAGTTCCGTATTTTTATTTTTTTAAAACTAAAGTATAATAAAAACCACGTCGGACTAAAGACGCGTTTTGAGGAAAGCGAAGTTGGAAATCGCGTCTTGCATGACACAAGTTACTTTTACGTGGGCCGAATAGAGAGTATTTTTTCAAATGTTGTTGAAAGGGGTTATTTTGCTAAATAAATTTTCAAAAAGGAATATTTGGTCAATTTCCCCGATTTTAACCCCTGTCTCATATGAACATTATCTGTTTTGACACATCACAAGCCACATCCCGTAGGCAGTCCAACCTTTCTATCCCACTTAAGCTAAAAACGTTATATATGAGTACCATTTCAATAAATAATTAGAGATGAGTACCATTCTGATTTATTCTTTAAAAATGTTATATATGAGTAAAAAAATCCTTTGTAATACTAAAATAAAAATGGTAATATTTTACGATTAATTTATAATATTTCTACAACAATAATAAAAGAATTTAGGCTTAAGTGGTAAATAAATGTCTAAATTATATTTTTTTTAAATAAGTGTTTAAAGTATTTTTTTAGTCAAATAGGCGTCTAACGTTTTCAAAGTTTTTATTTAGGTGTCTTGTCGCAATAAAAACATGACATGTAACATGTTTTATTTTAAGAAATATCTTAAAATTCTCAAAATTCATCAAAATAGTCTGAAAATAGCTTAATTATTAAGTCTCAAATCTCGATTCTAGTCGTTGCTATCGTCAATCACCGACAATGTACCCACCGCTTTTGTCACCGGATCCTACGATTATTTTTCTATTATTTTTTCGTCAAGAGGCGATAAACGGTGTGCCTGTCGTCAAAATAAAGTCAAACTTTCAAAAAAAACGATCGACGACCAATCGACTGACGAGCAACGTTTGAGTCTTGTGACAAAAGAAAAAAATTCATTTCATTGCCGACAACATGAACGGTAATGACGTTGGCTGAATTTAGAGATCTAAAGATTTTAGAGTTATTTTGATAAATATAAAGAATTTTTTAAAATAAGTTAATGATGAAACACCTAAATGTATAACTTTAAAAACATTAATCATTTATTTGGTCCGAAAAATTTGAAGCACATATCTAAAAAGAAAGGTATAAATTGGACACATTCGACACTAAGCAAAGAATTTATAATATCATATTTTGATGATGTAATGTGAGTATTGCGGTTGCGTGTGAATTCAAAGTTGCATGGCATGTGGCAGAAGCCACAAATGGGGTCCAACTCGAAAGGCCATTTGCCTTGCCCCCAAAACCAAAGACCGAAGAAACAATGTAAACCCTCACGGTTCTGGTCCCCCCAATACCCTATTAATGGCGAGAGTTGGACTCAGAACACCAACCCTGTTTCTCACTCAGTTTTCTCTCTGTACTCAGACAGCCACTTCCTTCATCTGTGTTTTTACGTGCCACTCAAACCCAAACGAGCTAAGATTTGAAGTTATGGGTCAAATTATAAATGTTTGAAAGAGAGGGCAAATTCATTAATAAATTAATTTTTTTTAATTAAATAAAGAGATAAAAGTGAAAATTTCTTTAGGGGTTGGAGGGGCGACTGCCCCTAATCACACCTCTGTTTACCCCAAACAACTCTGCAATAATAAACAGATAAGCAACCAGTAGTACATCTTGATGAAGACTGTTTTACAAGGAAAAAGAATACCCCCCCCCCCCAATCCTACTGTACAAATAAAGGAAGAAAATTCATAAAACAAACAACTTAAAGTTAGAGTAAACTTCCACCCAAGCATAAAGCTAAAACAACACAAACTAGTAAACTAGCATAATTCAGGGAACTTAGAGCACAAGCCAATCTATCCGAAACATAAAAAAAGGGGCTTCAAATGCTAAGAAGATCAGGCGTTGGGTTCTTTGCCGTGGCATTATTAGGAGAATCTAAAGTTGAGGCTGGTGAATGTGAGGACTCTGTTATTGTGAAGTCTCCTTGCTTTGAGTTTGGTGGTTTCCGGACTTCGGTTAGAATCTGAACCACTTCCCTCATTGTTGGTCTCTTGACGGCCTGTTCTTCGACGCAGAGCATCGCAACATAAAATACGTGCATCACCTCGCGGAGGGGAACCGATGGGAGTCTCGGGTCAAGGATCTTGAGCACTCCTTCCTTGTTTGAATCTGTTGTTTTTCGAACCCATTGAACAATGTCCACACCGTCTCCGAATTCACCTACTGGTTTTCTGCCACTAACTAGTTCTAAAAGGACTACACCAAAGCTATACACATCACTCTTCTCATCCACCTTCAGCGTGTAGGCATACTCTGCCAAAAAAAAGCAGGACAATGAAATTCTCAGTCAAATTTTAGAAACAAGTCAAAATATGAACTTTAATGGATCAAACTTAACTAAAGTTGGCGTACTTTCAAAGCTGCCTATACCGATTGAAATGAAGAAAACTTTAACTAACAATATTCAGCAAGACAGATCAAAGTACACAGGAAACTTGTAGGTAGCTAAATAAATGCATGATATTAACCAGATCGTAACAAGAATAAAAGAAGTTCGCTCAAGAAACATTATAATGCATTAAGTATGGAAGTTGATATATACCTGGAGCAATGTATCCGTATGAACCAGCTATCGCAGACATGCATTCAGATGTGCCCGAATCTTGCAGGAATTTGGCAAGACCAAAATCAGCAACATGTGCTTCAAAATCCGAGTCAAGCAGGATGTTGTTTGATTTCACATCTCGATGGAGTATCAAAGGGGAGCAATCATGATGAAGGTAGCAAAGTCCCTTAGCAGCCTCAACAGCAATCTTGTATCTCGTATCCCAATGCAAATGACCCCCTTTCTTCCCATGAAGAACTTCTCCTAAACTTCCATTGGGCATATACTCGTAGACCAAAAGATTTGTCTCGTGATTTGAGCAAAACCCCAACAATCTAACGATGTGTCTGTGCCTTATCTTGCCCAGTGTTTGTATTTCAGCATTGAATCCATGGTCATGAGAAGACCCTCGGCTCATTGCCGGTAGCCTTTTAACAGCAACCTGATGACCATTAGGCATAACTCCCTTGTAAACAATCCCAGCACCTCCTTTGCCAATAATGTTATCTTCTTTCAGACAGTCCAAAACATCATCACATGTAAAATCCAAGCGCTGGAAAGCAGTTAACTTCCATGTCCGAGAGTCACTCGCCTTTTTCAAAGATCTTGCTTTGATTATAGCGGCGACTGCAAACAAGATCGAGCAGACAAGTAACCCGATGACAAGAAAAAGCTTCAAAGAAGCAGAGAGACCACCTTTGACATGAACTTGATGAGTTCCTTTAGCAACCCCATCTTTACAAGGCCCCAAATAAGGGCCACAGAGTTCAGGGTTTCCCAAAAATGAAGTGTAGTTGAAGTAGCTAAACTGACCAGTGCTCGGAACCAGACCAGAGAGATTGTTGTATGAGAAATCAACTGAAGTTAAACTTTGCATGGTGGATATTGATGGAGGAATGCTACCGATAAGATGATTCCTTGACAGATTCAGGTAGTTTAATATCCTCATACCTGTAATTTCAGTTGGAATCTCACCGGAGAGCTCGTTTCGGCTAAGATCAACAAACGTTAACAGCTTGCATTTACTAATTTCCGGAGCAACCGTGCCTGAGAACTTGTTGTGACTAAAATCCATCTTTGAAAGCTGTTGTAAGTTTCCAATCTCAGCTGGGATTCGACCCGAAAATTTGTTTCCATCAAGAAGAAGCTTCTGAACGCCTGAAAAGTAACCGACAGTAGCAGGTAATGGCCCCGAAAGATGATTGTTTGATAAACTAATTTGCCCAAGATTCAGCGAAATGGAAGAATCAGTAACTGGAAACTCCCCGGTTAAATAGTTATCTTGCAGCTCAACTTGAGTAAGCTTAGGTAACCCGAAAAGGCCTTTTGGGATTGATCCATTGAGGAAATTTTGACCCATTCGAATCCGACTGAGCGACTCACATTTTCCTAACGATTCTGGGATTGAACCGAACAAGAAGTTTTGCAAAGTGATTATCGTATGCAAAGTGTTGCCGGAACACATGTCTGGAGGCAAAGTCCCCGTTAGCTTATTCGAGGAAAGGTCGAGAAGCTGAAGCTTTCGATTACTTCCTAACTTCTGAGGGATACTTCCGGTGAAGTTATTTTCCCATAACTGTAAAACCTCCAACTCGGGCAACTCACCAATGAACTCAGGAATCTGTCCGTAAAGCTTGTTTCTGAAAAGATTAAGCAGAGTCAAGTTCTTGAGGTCTGCGAAACTCTCTGGAAGCTCTCCAGCCAGCATATTGTTCGATAAATCCATGGATTTCAAGCTTTTCAAGGTTCCCAGCTCGGGATATAAGGGACCAGAGAGTGCATTAACTTGGAGAAACAACGTATCTAGCTTCTGCAACTTGCCGATTTCCGGTGGAATTTCGCCGGATAACATGCAGTTAGCAGCATCGAAACGAACAAGTTCAGACAAGTTTCCGATCTCCGGCGGTAAACCACCTTCAAATGTGTTGTAGTAACCAATGTACAACTGCTGCAACTTTTTTAAGTTACCGATTTCCGGTGGGATTCTACCGCCGAGCTCGTTACCAGAAACGGCTAAATATTCAAGATGCTCCCAACGGCCGTAACTCGACGGGATTTGACCACTGAAAAAGTTTCCCCCCAAATGCAAGTGACGCAAATTAGGTAGCTCCGTGACGGAAATCGGCAAGTCTCCCGTCATGTTGTTGTTGTACAAATCGAGGACTTCGAGGCTTTTGAGTTGGGAAAGTTGGGTCGGAAAAGAACCATTGAAAACATTGTTGGAAAGGTTGAGGTAACGGAGAGCAGATAGGGCCGCCAGTTCCGTTCGAATCGGACCGGAAAGTTGGTTGGCCGCGGCAGAAAAGTTTTGGAGGAAACGGAGGTGGCAAAACGACGGAGAAAGAGTTCCGGACAGGTTTAAGTAACTTAGGTCGATAGCGATCACATGACGACCGACGAAGTCGCACGTGACGCCGGTAAATGAGCAAAGCGGAGTAGTTTCATTCCAGTTTGAGAGATAAGATTGAGGGTCGTCGGTGATGGAGGATTTAGCAGTCAGAACAGCCTGAAACTCCGAGACGGCTCGTGCGGCGGATGAACGGGAAATGTGGCAGAGAAGATGGAGGAGGATGAGGATGAGCCACCTCATTGTTTCTTCTTTCTTTTCTCTCCCCGAAACGGATTTGAGAGAAAATGGAGGGAAGGTAAAGAAGATGAGAAGTGTGATTTTATTTGTTTGGTTGCAGGTAAATAGATTTTTTTAGGGGAAAAAAGAATTTTCATAATTCCGTATAGGTTTTCATTTTAAGATGGCTTAATACTTGCAAACTATCCCGTTTTTTCATATTTAAACTATTTTTTGTCCCACTTAAATGCTTAAATTATCTCATTTTTTAAGCGTTTAATTTTTATTTTGTTTTTTAAGTGCTTAAGTTAATATTATTTGGTCAAAATAGATGCTCAAACTATTATATTTTGTCAAAGTATATGTTTAAGTTTCACCTTAAAAGAGGTAAAAAATAATAATTTAGGCACCTAAAAAAGATAAAAATAATTTAGGCACCTAAAAAAAATATGATAGTTTGAGTACCTAAAAAAGGCAAAAATAGTGTAGGCACTTAAAAGAAGAAAAAAAACATAATAATTTGGACACTTATTTTGACATTAAACCTTTTACGATATAGGTCATGTTTGGTAAACAACTTTTTAAGCCAATTAGAGGTTTGAAGTATTTGTAGAGATCTAATCAGTCAAATCCGTTAATTTAAATGTTTGGTAAATAAATGATTATAATAGCAGATTAGGGTGAAACTTCTCATTTTGAAAAGCTCCTAAAATAAGCCTTTTCAGTTAGAAGTTTGAATAAAATGTTTGTAAAAACTTTTTTGCCCTTGATAATTATAATTTTTTCTAAATAACATAAATTTAAACAATTAAAAAATTAAAAATCATAAATAAAAATTTAATATATACATATAAATTTAATAATTAATAAATTTATATTCAAAATATTATTTTATAAATGAGAAATTAACATATACATCTAAATTTAATAATTATTAAAATTATATTAAAAATAATTTCACAAATAAAAAAATTAATCTATAAATTTTTTATATATACTTAGTAATGATATTCAAAAATTAATTTTTTATAATTTAATTAATATTAACATATACAAAATATTAATAACTAATAAATTATTCAAACAAGTATCGAATATAATAATATCATTATATGTCATTTTGCTTGTTCAAATAATCAAATAGGTATCATTTAATTTTACAAAACATTAATATACAATTAGCTAATACAATATGCTATTCAAATCAACTAATGTTATCAGTTAATGTAATCCGCTATCAACTATCAGCTATTCTTTAATTGCCAAATATGGTCTTAAATTTTTTTTCTTATGATAATTTTATTACTACTCTCTTTTTAAAATTAAATTTAATAATTATTTTAGTGCTTTTTTGTTGTATCTGGAAGGAACAATTTTAAAACAGTAATTGAAAGAGAAAATTAGAGTAGGGAAAAGCAACTTTTATTCGGGGTTTTACCTAAGTAATATCTTGTTAATTATTTAATAAATGGTAAACTATATCTCAAGTCGAGTTTAGTAACAAATATATTATTTTTTGAAGTTACAAGTAGATCATTCAATTAACAAATTGTTAAAAACATATCATTTTAATTATTAACATGCCACTTAACTAAAATTTACTACAAATATGTCACTTAGTTAAAATTTACTATAAACATGTCACCCAATTAATATATTATTATAAACAAGACATTTTTTATAATATGACATGTATAATAATATTTTTAATTCTCAAAATTTATACAGTCTATCAATTTAATCTTAATTTAAAACACAATTAATTTTACTTTTAATATTATTTAATATAATAATAATTTAACAATAACTTATAATTATTTTATGATAAAATAAAAATATCGCACTATTAATTTAATCTAATGAACTCGCATGTTTTAATAATATCGCAAAAATAACTCCGATTCATATTATTCATTTAAAAGAAAAAAATATTTAGATTGTACATATTTAATTAATATATTGTATAGCTGGAAAGAGGCATGCTCTAATTGACAATAAAATATCACATAATTATTAGGACAACAGAACTATCAGCGACTCAACGTATGATTAACGTATACTTATATACCAATAAATTCGATAATTTTAAATAAGATAGAGAAAATTAAATCAAATGCAATACAACACAAAAAAAAATATAAAGGCAATATAAATGTATGATTATATTAAAATTTATATAAAACAAATTACTAGTGTATCAAATATTTCTAAAATACAATATTTTTAAACACAAATGAGAAACTATAAACATAGAAACAATACACATGTATACAAATCATCGTGACAAATAGGCATTAGTGGTCGTCTTCTTAAAATTTAAAATTAATATATAATTTATAAATTTTTTAGATTTTTTTTGGAAAATCTATTTTCGTCATTCTCTAAAATTTTATATGTTCACCCTAGAGTTTGAATAAGGATAAAATTTTATGTCCCCTAACATAAAATTATATGTTCGGCCCTGACAACAAACACTAATACAGTAATATAAGAGTATTTAAAAATTGAATATATACCTAATATATATATATATATATATATATATTTGGGTAAAGATAAACTACATAAATGACCACTATATTATGGTTGTAGTCTCTATTTGACCACTATACTTTTTTGAAGCAATTAAACCACTTAACTATTAAAATGGACACCTGCAATTAGAACCTAACAGAGGGAGTGATATGACAACTAGTAAAAATTTATATAATTACACATTCAGTCCTTGTTACTTATACATTATATCAACTTGGTCCTAATTTTAATTTAAAAATTAAATTAAACATTCAATTACGTGGTAACACTTGTCAACACCTATTTAGAGGAGAAAAACAAAATAAAGAAAACTTGTGTTGAGTGAGACTCAAACCCAAGAAAGGCACGGGTAAAAGGGGTGGCTTAGTCATTGTACCTAGCACGAGTTTGTGCTATGAATCACTAACTTTAATATATGTCTTATTGTTTTTTATATTTATGTTTTTAATTTCACATATATAGTCATCGAAATATTTTAAATTTAATTAAAAAATCTTAATTAAATTATTACATATGTTAAATTATATATAATAAATTAAAGATTTTAAATTACAATAAAATTCATTTAGCGAATCTAAAATCTCAATTAAATTGCTATATATATTTTAATTTCACATATATAATTATTGAATTAATAATTTTAAATTATTATATATTTTTTATACATTTATTTTTTAAATAAATATAAATATAACACAAATCACAAGATAAATTAATTTAAATTATGTTTGTGAGTTTAGATTCGCTAAATAAATTTTTAATATAACACAAACCACAAGATAAATTCATTTGAATTTTGTTCGTGATTTTAGATTCGCTAAATGAATTTTTATTACAAATTAAACTTTTTATTTATGAAATATAATTTAATTGAGATTTTTTAAATAAATAAAAAAATTAATTCGATGATTATATATGCGAAATAAAAAAATGTAGAAAATAATAAGACATATATTAAAATTAGTGATTTATAGCAGAAACTTGTGCTTGGTGCAATGGCTAAGCCACTCTTTTTACCCTAGCCTTACCTGGGTTTGAGTCTCACCCACTGCAAGTTTACTTGATTTCGTTTTTCTCCTTTAAATAGGTGTTAACACGGGTCACTACGTAATTGAATGTTTAATTTGTTTTATTAAATTAAAATTATGACTAAATTGATATAATGTATAAGTAACGAGGACCAAATGTATAATTATATAAAAATTTATTAACCGTTGCGTCATTCTCCATTAAGTTCTAAGGGTAGGTGATCACATTGAATTTATTTTAATAGTTTAGTGGTCAAATTGAGACTAAAACTATAGTGTAATGGTCATTTATGTATATTACCCTTTGAATAAATGAGTTGCTTTTTTTGTTGCCCTCTGGTTTACAGGTTTTGCCCTAAATAATTTAGATCGACTCGCGTCGCACACCTGACTTTAGTAGTTGAGTTTTTTAACGAAAATTATTGGCATCCACAACGTTTCAAACTCGATATCCGCTTAAGCAATACAAATCTAGACCAACCCCGTTGGTAATGAGTTGCTCTGTTGAATCTCTCTAATTTCTTTTCTGAAATTTCCGAACGAGGATGGGATTGTTTGTGAATTATTATATGTGTGTTATTTTTGTAAGTATTTTTCTTTCAACGTAATGGTTGTGTAGCTGTAGCATTAATGTACAGTATAAGGATTTTGACCATTTTTTGTACTTTAAGTGGACGCAATCGGACAACATATTGGCTACGGGCGTTGACCGTTTTTATTTAAGGCATTCGTTCATTAATCTCTCCTTTATGTACACGGTAAATTAAAGGCTTAAGTTGCAAGAAATCTATGGACTTTTAAAAAAATTTAATTAAACTCTTAACTTTTTACACTCAATTAAAGCCTTTAAATCAAAAAATATAATCAATTAAACTTTTTGATCAATTTTGACCATTAAATTTTAATAATTTTTTAAGATTTGATGCAATGCGTCATATTACAATGTTTTCACTTGACATTTTCAGAAACTTTTTTATTTTATTTAAAAATTTCATTAAAAGTTATAAAAATTGTAAAAGACTTATAAAATTATATTTTAGAAAAAAATCTGTAATTGCAACATTATAGAACTGTAGTGTATCATTCGCCGGTAATATCTAAAGAAAAAAATTGTCAAGATTTAATGGTTAAAATTTATCAAAGGGCTTAATTGATTCATATTTTTGGTTCAAGAGCTTAATTGATTACTTTTTTCGTTCGAAGGCTTAATTGTTTGCAAAAAAAAAATTAAGAGCTTAAGATTTTTTCTAAAAGTTTAAGGGCTTCTTACACCCTTAAATTAAAATTAAATAATCTTTATTTGTTATTTATTGATATAATAATAAATTTAATCATATTTTTTATTTTTTTCAATCCAATATTTAATAACTATTTTATGCTAAATTTTGATAATCACCCTTGTCATTTGTTATTAAATTATCATGGTTTATTTATTGATATAATAATAAATTTAATCTCGTTTTTAATTTTGTCAATCCAATGTTTAATAACTATTTTATGCTAAATTTTGATGATCACCCTTGTATTTGTTATTGAATTATCGTGGTTTTAACTAAAATAATAATTAAAATATTAAAGTTTTTGTATTACTAACTTGTCGACTGGTGTGACAATTCACGTGTGCTTTATTATTAATGTTGAACTATTTTATATTATATGCCAATATAACAATTAAATAAAAAATATAAAATATTTTAAAAAGGCACTTTGTTATAAATTAGTCTAAAGTGTCAACAAATTAAATGTGAATTGTCACACTATAACACAAATAACGTTACCCAAGTGTCATGAGAAGTTTAACGGTCTAAAATGTATTTTAATTGAAAATACAATAATTTGACTAAAAACAAAAAGAATGAAGGTATGTTAAAATAAAAAATATATTATCAAATTAATAAAATTATAAATATTAAAATATTATTTTATCATTATATTTTTGTTCTATTTTATATGACCCCAAATAAATTAACTTGTTTTCTCTATGGTATATACATAGATTATATTTCGTGTGTTTAAACAAATATATTAAATAGATAGATTATGATTACTCTTTTTTATTGGACCAAGATAGTTACTCATTTTCACATTTCAAACAATTAAAAACGTATTTGTATTTGCATTAAATGTATATATATATATATATATATATATATATATATTAAAACATTACGCGTTAACCATATGTTTTATTGCAAATCCAACCCATTTGTGCATTTTTTTATGTTAATATATATACGCATACATTTATAATAATATTATTTATGTATCAAATAATTATTTTACACGGATTTTGACATGTTTACTTGTATGTCTCGTATTCAGGACAAACCTAAAATTTTTAGAGGGCATTTGGTTCGCAAAAAATATAATTATTAAGTGTAATAATAACTTTTAGAGTTACATTTTCATGTTTAGTTTAAAAAAATCCCACTATAAGGTATTATTTTTTCTTAATAGTTACTCTTCACCCCCAATGGTGGAGATGCTATTTCCCTCATTTTCTTAAGTTTATACAATTCTTTTTTTTTGGACAACATTGTCCTTAAGATAATAAATTATGTTCATGTTGATCATTTATTATATTTTTAATTTAATGACTAATTATTTATGGTATTGTTTTATTAAATATTTTTATTTAATATATAAATAGTGTTGTATATATTTAAATAATGTTGTAATATTTAATATATTTTTTATAAATATTGTATTTATGATATTTCTAGGGATATAGGGTGAGATTGCATGTTGCTTGAAAGTGAATGCGTTAAGAGTTGATGTTATTAATTTTATTAATTGATTTACAATATATTTTTCATCTTAAAAAATTTAGCAGGTTAATACATTTTTATCATTTTTACTACTTTTAGATTTATTTTTTATTTACTTTTAATTTAATCGATAAATGATAAAAAATAATAAAAAATTAAAAGATTAAACATTTAATATTTTACTATTCACAACAAACTAAAAGGGAATAAGGGTATATAAATATAAAACATTTTTAAAAAAATCAATATATTAATTATATTATAAATATAAAGTTTTTGTAAATTTTAGATGATGTAACTATTCCATAAAAAATAGATGATGTAAAGAAAATAGTTCTATAAATTTTTATGCAACTATTTTTAATTTAATAATTGAAAGTTCAACTTGTTAAAAAGAAAATATATCATAAGGTTAAGTTGGTAAATTTTACTTTCAATTAATTTTATATTCCTTCAACCAAACACTGTAATTTTATATTTATACTAAAACCAAACAAGATAATGTAATATCCTCACTAATGTGTTAGGTAATGTTACATTCCGATAATTCTATTTCCAGATGTAATTTTACATTTCGTGAACCAAAAGCCCCTTATGTTAAGAGGTGTAAACTTTTAAGATGTTATATTAAAAATTCAACGAGATAAAATTTCAAAATTTTAAGGTACGAAATTAAATTATCAATAGAAAACATTTAAACTAAATAGAAATTTGAATATTCAAATAGTGCGACCTCACTCCCTCCATTTATCCATAGTCGTATCCGTGTTGCAGTGTATTGCATTATATCTAGTTTGTCATAGTGATTTAATTTAAAAAAAATCATTCCATAAAGATTTAATATGTTAGTGTAAATTTTTTGATAAATTTTAATTCTAATTTTAATCTTACTTAGAGATGATGGAATGAGAACTCTAAGGGAAGATGAGTACTCCTAATGAGCCTATAACTCATGAACTAACAAAAACGAGAGAACAAATATGAGCAGCTTAGGCAACCGATTAAATGTGCTTGCTAAATATGTTAGTGTAATTTTGTAATATATTTGATTTTCAATGTCATCACATGTTTTAAATATTTATTATTTCATGTTACATCTTAGTACATTTCATATTTTACCTTATTTTACATAATGGTTCATTCAATTTTTTAAAACTTGTTTTAGTATTTAGTTCAATTAGAATGTATTGTTTTAGTTCGATTATTTAGATAAATTCACGCACATATGCAAATTATCTGTTTGAACCCGAACTATTTATAAAGAATAACATCATTCTTTAAGATCATTAGTTGGATTCTTTAATTTCTAACCCTGGCTTCATTAAATTAGAAATCCATATATTACCCCTGTTATATATTGATAAAAATATAATATTACTAAAATTTCTAGAAGGTAGCGTCAGTATATTTTAGTGAAAGTTAATTTTATTCATTCGTATGTTACTTTTGCCGTCGATTTTTTGCTACAAGAATCAAAGAAGCCAAAACCATAACCAAATTCTCCTCAATTGACTGCATTATTTTGAAATTTTATCCACGAATATTTTTTATAATTTTTTAATAATTTTAAGGTGAATTATAAGGTAATATATGTTTATATTTTCTCCTAAATTTTTGATAACATATATATACTTTGCGAACAAATTTAATCGAATTTAAAAAATTTAAAATAAATATTAATATTTTTTTTGAATAGTAACATCATTATTTTTAACAATTTTCTTTAACTTAAAATTTATACTTTTCTCATTCTTAATTTTTTCGCTCACTTTTTCTTTTTTATAATTCACACAATCATATCATATTATATTTTTTTATTATATTCGACATTATCGGATCTTTAACAACATCATGAAATTTACTATTTACAATTATTAAATAGTAATAATTTTGCCGTGGGAAGTGATAGAGGTGAAGAAAGTTTGTCGAATTTTGGCCCACAACATCCAAAAACAATGGAGCGACACGAAAAAATGGGTTTTCTATCGAAAGAAAAACAATTTCAATATTCAACTAATAGTTTTGAGCCACGTCTTTTTTTTACCCTTCTAATAATTTTTAGATATTTTACACGATAATTATTATCACTAGCGTTTGGCTTTTTTTGTCATGACGTTGTCGAGTTTATTTTAATTTTTTTAATACTATTATAGATATTATTTTTTTAATTAAATTTAAGTGAATTTTTAACGAGACTTATAATATTATTTGTTTTCTTATTTATCAAAAAAATATTTTAATGTTTATTTATAAAATCGACACCTATTTATCGTTATTTACGAAGGAGTTATTTACTTTCATTTATTGTTTCTTCCCTTTATATTTTAAGCAATAAAGGAAGCCGGTTAGTTATTCAAAAGATTATAAAATTTAAATTTCTAGTTCTAACACCTTAAAATTTAAATCTTAAACCATAAACTCAAAATTCTAAATTATAATTATAAACATTGAATTCTATACTCTACAACCTAAATCCCTAAACCCCAATTTATATCTTTAAACCCTAAAATTAAAAGATTTTTATATCAAATAATTTTTTACGAATATAATATTCGAATGTCGATTCAATTCGCCGTGTGAGACAAAGTACATTAAAACAGACGCACATGCAATTTATACATAACAACAATAAGTATGTATAACTCCAAGCATTTTGAATACAATTTAGAGAACTCTTAAACATTTCGGTGTATCAATTTTAATCAACACACACTACCATTTATAAGCACTCAACCATCGATTTGAAATACAAATTTAATTGTCGGAAAAGATTAGATAAGATTGAAGCGCATAAAATCATGGAAATGAGTAAATAAAAACATGTATGTTGAAACACACTTTTAAATTCAAACAATGGAATTTGTCATGTAGGGTAAAATCGCGTCCAAATAGAAATACTTTTTAATCAGTGTTTGAATGTAATATCCATAAATAATGACAATGGGATGTCAATTCAATAACTAAGCATAAAAGGGTGTTTTGTTAATAAAAAAATCCTGAAAAATCAATGTTTTATAAAATAAAATAAAAACCATGAAATATGATAGGGTTGTTATTCACTCCCTCTCTTAATACAAGGTTGAGGATTCGATCTCTACGCATGAAAATATATTATATTTCATGGCCAATCGTTACCTTTTAATGAGAACACCCGTGATGAAAAGACTAATCACCGTTCTCAGCGATGGATATTTGATACATTGGTTTAAAAAAAACATGATGTTATTGTAAAAAGGCCATTTCTTGGTCTATCCTGGTTCGTGGCCTTTGTCGCGAAATATTTTTTTTATTGACAAAACATCTAATTCTAATCTTACGTAGAAGGGAAGAGATGAGGACTACAGGGAAAGGGAGAGATGCTCTTAGTGAGTCTATAACCCATAATCTAAGAAAAATGATCAACTTGACCAACCAACCAACCAAATTAGAGCTTTTAGGTTTAAGTTATTAATGTGTTTAAATTAATATCTTAAAATATATTAAAAAATTAATTATTGAAAACATATGTAATTCTAATTATTCGTGAAATCAACAATTTATGTACATTAATTAATTAGTCTTGTGAGACGAAGTACTATATTTTATAAATAAAGTTAGAGGTTCAATTATTTGTTTTATGAATGCAAAAATTCGGGTTGAAGTAATCGTTCGCCTTTGTAGTACTCAATACAAATTAGTAAGCTAATAGATCATGTAAGGTTATACGAAAAAATTAAAATTTTATACACAAATTATTAAAAGAAAATATACTATTAATAATTGGTATAAATATCAAAAGTACAAATGAATTTTGATAAAATGTACTATATAACATATAAACTTTGATTTTATATAAATTTACACAAATTAATTATTTGATTTACTTTTCAGAAACTACTAATATTATGTTGACATGGTATATGTGACATTTACATATTGTATATATAAATACATATAATAAATATATATATTTATTAAATTTTTATCATTAAATTAAAATTAATATTTTACGTGATATAAATACATCAAATCAAAATTTATAAATCAAAGTTAATGAATTAAATTTAATATATACGTCCACTTACGTTTTATGAAATTATACTATGACCGTGTCGTGAAACTCCTATTTTACCCCGAACTACCACTTAGGTAAGGCAGGGGACCCAGCTACAAAAGGGGAAACCAAAATAGGAGCCGGAGATGGTCCAAGACCATGAAGAGGAAAAAGATTAAACAAAAGTGGGATTGCTTTCAGTGGTGGTAAATGACCAAACAATCCTTACACGGCAAGGGAAAGGGACTTTATAATGCGTTTGGGAGGTTGATCTCTCGGTGAATCTCAGTAACTTTAAAAAAACAAGTGTCCCTTTCAGAGTGCCCAACAGCCACGTGATCCAAATGACATTTCTGTAATTCAGCAGGTACAGCTACAAATTTTATCCTCATTGATTAAAGAGACTCAAAAGAATAAAAAGAATAATATAATATTATACTATTCAAACCTTATTTTATACTATTAAATGCTTAAAAGTATTGATTTTATGTTCTTGCACCAACAATACGCGAGTTTGATCTTTAAAAATAATATTGTTAGATCCTTAAAAATGATAATGTTAAGAGAACAAACATTATATTTAAATATGTATCGTAAAATGAATATGTATATTATAAAAAATACTAATAAAATTAAATTCCTTTCAAAATATTCACGACCAAATAGATTCTTGAAATTTAAATATATAATTCCAAATAAGTAATCTAGTAGAAATATCTATTTTTAAAAGCTTTATCTTAAAATTTAAAATAAATACATAATTAAAATAACATTTCACTAAAAACACATTACATCAATCACTTTTTTTATGAGATTACGTTGCACGGCGTTCCTTTTGTCCCCTACAGACCTCACTCGTTCCGAACAACATTATCAACCTCTTCCCTTTTTATTCATCAGAGATATAATATATTCCCAAGGTACGTATTTAAATTTAAAAATAAAAACAAAATAAATATAATTAACCACTCTACCAATTAGTTAATCTCTCGCCTTTCTCCATTTGAAATGATGTATAGGATTTGGCTCCATTACCACTAAACTTGGTAATGCATTGGTTATTTGTTCTAAATTATATAGAAAAAACAGTTACTTAACTAGTATTTTTAAATATTTTTTTCATCATTTGCTTTCACTTCAATTTTTTTTTGGAAAAAACATAAAATTAATTTACTATTTTTTTCAACAACATGAATACATGATATCTTTACCCTGTACTGATCCTCAAGTTAACAATCCAAATTACCTCGTGATTGCTTTGTCTAGGGCAACAAACCCTGGTTCATTTATTCTTCATTTTCCCATAATATATTTTATAGGAACGCGAGTAGTGTAAACTATACGACATGGCTAGTGTTAATAATCCAAAATTATTATTTTTTAATTAATTCCTATGCATTGTACAATTATTTTCGTTAAAATATGTGCATTTGTAAGTATATGAACGGAGGAAAATGGATAATGCTGTTTAGGTTATCGAATTTGGACACTATATAATAAACTAGTTATTTTTCAAATGATTGTTAGTTTTAATAGATCGGTATTGAATTTGGACATCAAAATTTATTTTTATATTTTATGTATACATTTTTCTAAGAATGATAGCAGATCAAATATTTGTTATTTTTGAATTATCGAAAATTTTAAATATAGAAATCTGAATGTATTTTTTGTATATAAATTATCTTACTACTATTATCTGAATCAAAATTAAATATTTTTATATTGGCTATTCAAATTAAACTCTTATCTACAACTACATAAATAATGCGAATTCATAAATTACCATCCCTAATTATTTCAGTTTTCATTTAATGTATGGTTTTGTCTAACTTATGCATTTATGCATAGGTTAGTGTCATTTAAGAGCTTACATTAAATACAATATTCTATTTAAAATAAAACTTTAAAAGATTATATTGAAAAAAATTAATTCAATGTATTATTAAACTCCAACTCTAAAATTATAAACCCTAATCGTAACCTTAAAACCATAAACCCTAACCCCGATCATGACCATAACTACAAACTCTAATCATAAACCCTAATCCTAAACATAAACCCTAAATCATAACAACTAATCATAAACAACAAACCCTAAACCTAAACACTAAACCATAAGCATAACCTTAATCCTAAACCCTAACTCTAATATTAAACCATAATCTTAAACCATAATACATTAAATGAGATTTTTTTAATAGAATCTCTTAAATTTTTATAATATAAATGATATAATTTTTTTAAATAAAATATTATATTTAATTCAAACTTTTAAATAACTATTAACGTATACATTTATATACAATAAGTAGATAAAGCCGTATTTCTGTCACATCAAATCAATCCCATGGACCTTAATTTTTGATGATTGTAACTTGCATGTCGAGACCATTAATTGATTTGTCATATTCTGAACTGGGCCTA
The DNA here is from genome assembly GCA_019671005.1 of Hibiscus mutabilis. Classification (NCBI taxonomy): domain Eukaryota; kingdom Viridiplantae; phylum Streptophyta; class Magnoliopsida; order Malvales; family Malvaceae; genus Hibiscus; species Hibiscus mutabilis. The sequence goes on along the minus strand of CM033711.1, from coordinate 88,458,927 downwards.
ATAAATTGTTCATCACCAAAAGCTAATGAAAATGTATTTCATAAATATTTATCATTAATAGACGTGATTTAAAGGAAAAAGAATATGGGGACCTCCATATGAATGTAGAAGAAGGAAAACATGGTTTAATTACTGGAAACGAAGCGATGATTTGAAGCCATAAAGAATGTGAGCCTGCAAATGCCAGTTCCCTTTGTCTGCCCCTTTTCTTGCATAACTTTGAATTCTTTGCAGGAAGGAGAAACATTTCATTTCCAACAACAAAATTAAAACATATATTTCTGTCAACTTTATTCGTGATTGTCAGACGTTTAATTCCTGCTACTAACTCATACGTCTTTCCGCTTCCCACATTCTTCTCACGTTTGTTATCGCTATTTTCGTTCACAACATTGTTATCCCAAAGAGATAATCTAAATTTAAACACTACAGTTGAAAGATAGAATTATAAATTTTGAATATAAATTATAAAACGATCGTATACTATATTAAAACACACAATATTATTAAATTTATATTCTTATCTATATGAAATTATTTATTATAAAGTTAAGTATACTTTTTATTTAAAATGTTTTCTTTTACGTAGGCCATGTGTGTGTCAATGTTTTTATCTAACGTTAGAATTCAAAATTCAAGTAACATTGATATTAGTAGATTTGATTGTATAATTATTTTGTTTTAGCTTTGTTGGCTCGTAAGCCAAAACCATTGTAACTTTTGGTTGGACTTCATTTCAAAATAGGAGGGAAGTAAGACTTTAATCCAAGTTTACAAGGCAATTATTACAGGTAGGGTTTCTTATCCAATGAATTCAAACTCAAAAGCTGCATCTCCATTCAGTGGTATTCATAACCTGCCTCAAACCATTTTCCCAGCCTTAAAAGAAAGAGAGCTTCTGCACTCACCATTCTTTCCGATAATCTATGGCGGTGGTGCTTTTTATAATAAAAAACAAAATAATATAAAATATTTTTGAAAATAAAAAAAGAACTTTAAAATTGGCGGAAGGGATGGTTGGAACCATCGAGATTAACATTTAAAAAAAAAATGAATATGTGTGAGAGCTTGAACCGTGAAGTGAAGACTTCACTGAAATTTTCTACTCCATCTGCCATTTATCTGAAACTTAGGCAAATGGCATTGATGTTGTGGGAAATCGACAATGAAAAAGACGATACTGTTTTCGCAGATTTGTCTTCTAGTATTGCTCCAGTCATTTTCAGTTTGTCAAGATTAACATACACAGCACTTCGGTTATGTCGGCACCGATCCTTGTTTTGTTACCTTTTGCCCCCCTTAGTGAATTAAGTAAAATGATGAAAATTCTTAACGTTGTCCGATTTCTTCCTAGATTTACATGGACATTATTCGGAATAGTTTTCGACACATTCGGACATCTTCTCTTTCAACAGATAATTATATATCAAAACATGCTTCGGTACCAGAAAGGCATGCTTGTCCTTTCTGTATGAAGAGTCAAAAATCACTCACGAACTCGTCTTTTTAGCATCGATGACTTGAATTTCCCCAGAACTCAAATCTTTGGGCTACTGCCATACGTTTCATATTTTCATTTTCAGCTTAAATTGGCTGAGAATCTGTGTTTGTAAACCGACGCCTTATTACACAGATGTTGTGCACCTGCTAATGGATGTCACTTCATAGGTAAACAGTTGTATTTTGTACCCTGTGGAAGTGACAAGTCCCAACCGGCAAAAGAGGCAAAAAGTAACATTAAAGTGACCAGGTGAATCTGTTCTTTTTGAATAGAAAGTCCACGATTTCAAGCCCAAAGACATGCAACTTACGAAGCTTTAAACCGCTGAATATGTCTTCCTTTGGGCTTAGATAAATCTTGGGTGCCATATATGAAGAAACCTCAAATTTCCATTTTTTATAATATTTGGGCTTAGATAACAATTGGTATTTAGACTATTGTTTGAACAAGATGAGTCGAGTATTGCATGTGTTTATTATAAGAAGATCTTTACAACTTAATTTATTTTATTTATAATATAATTTGATTAATTTATTATTGATTATAAGCTTACTTTTTATTTAAATATAAAAATAAAAAATAATCACTTGTATAAGTTTATTTTTCCGACCAAATATTGCGAAATTCACTTTATATATATATATATATGTAACTTTGAATTCATCCATACTCAATACAAGATAACATATGAATTTTTTTTATTGTCGCAAATCATCTATGATTAGTTTTTTAACTTAAAAAAATTAAAATTATGTAAGCACGTAAAAACAATTCACAAAAATGAATGGGCCTTTTAGAAACATCAAAATGTTCAAAATTTTTTTTATCACTGTGACCCGAACCTAATCGGGTTCGATATTCTACACTACTTACGGTATCTATAAACTCAAAATGTTGATACAGTTGCTGCCAAAAGGAAAAGAAACACTATTAATTTCCTTTTAAATGATGAGGGCCAAAGACTGACCAGTTTTGAGGGCATCTCAGAGGAGCTTCTTAATTTCTTCACTAAGCAGATTGGTACCAAGGATGAGTTGGTTAGGGGATGTAGTGTTGAAAATTTGAGAGGTATTTTACAGGTTTCTATATCTGATTCTGATCAGAGCAGTTTAGTCAGGGAGATAACAAACGATGAGATTAAATCTGCTATTTTCAGTCAGGGCAAGGATAAAACCCCTGGACCTGATGGCTCTACCTCTTGGTTCTTCAAGCAAGCTTGGGCAATTGTTGGAGGGGATTTTACTGCTGCTATAAGTTATTTCTTCACTTCTTATTCCCTCTTGCCAGCGTTTAATGCTATTGTGGTCACTCTAGTTCCTAAAATACCAAATGCTTGTAGGGCTAGAGATTTTAAACCTATCTCTTGTTGCTCTGTCATTTATAAAACAATTACTAAAATTCTTGTTGAGAGACTACAAACCTGCTTGCCTGGTTTAATTACCAAAAATCAATATGCTTTTATTAAAGGCAAGAGCATTGTAGATAATACCATATTAGCCCAAGAATTAGTTAAGGGGTATGGAAGGAAGGCAATCTCTCCTAGATGTGCTTTGAAGGTTGATCTTCAAAAGGTATTTGATTCAATAAGTTGAGACTTTTTAATTCATATTTTTGATGCTATTGGCTTCCCTGAGAGGTTTAAAAACTGGGTCAGAGCATGCTTTACTGGGAGTAGGTTTTCTCTTGCTTTGAATGGAAGTCTAATAGGATTCTTTAAGGGAAAGAGGGGTGTCAGACAGGGGACCCCCTCTCTCCTTATCTTTTTGTGCTTGCCATGAATGTCCTCTCTCAAATTCTGGATGTTGCTGCTGAAAATGGTGTTTTCCAGTTCCATTCAAAGTGCAAAAAAGTACTTCTTACCCACCTTTACTTCGCTGATGACTTGCTCATTTTTTGCAAGGGCAATTTTGACTCATTGCTAGGTGTGCAAATTGTGTTAGAAGTATTCTATACCTACTCTGGTCTAAAATAAAATGTGGCCAAGTTTGAGCTCTTTATTGCAGGATTACCTTCTGATCAGAAAGCTATTTTGGGGGCAATAACTGGATTTAAGCTGGGGAAATTGCCTATAAGATATTTGGGTATACCTCTGGTCACAAGAAACTTAACTGAAAATGATTGTGCTGCTTTGCTTGAGAAGGTGCAAATTAAACTAAGGCGATGTTTTAGTAGGCTGCTTAGCTATGCTGGCAGATTGCAGCTGATTAATGCAGTCATATTCAGTTTAGCTAATTACTGGTGTAGACAGGTTGTTCTTCCGAAGTGTGTGATTGTTAAGATTGAGCGGCTTTGCATGCGTTTCTTTTGGAAAGGCAAGGACGAGCCTGCCAAAGGAGCTCGAGTGGGGTGGAAGGTTATTTGTACACCTAAGAATGAAGGTGGGCTCGGTGTGAAAGATTTGGTCACTTGGAATAAAGCTTGCTTGCTCTATTTGGTTAAAGACCTCCTTTCTACTAAGGGGTCATTGTGGGTTGCTTGGATCCAGACCTATGTTTTCAAAGGACGAGATCTATGGACTGTGGAATATACGGAGCAGTCCAGTTGGAGTCTCAGGAAAATGCTCAAGCTTCGACTTATTTTACTAACCATGATGCCAGATGTAGACTTGACAGTAGGGAAAATATGGAATGCCATTAGAACTGCAGGCCCTGAGGTTTGTTGGTAAAAAAAACATTTGGTTTGGCATGAGAGTGTCAAAATACTCAATAATTGCTTGGATGGTTGTACTTGATCGGCTGCCTACTTTGGATCGACTCCAGCGTATGGGAATGACTTGCAAATTGTTGTGTTCTTTGTGGCTCTGCTCAGAAAACTAGAGATCACCTCTTTGCCGGCCGCTCTTATTCAAAACGGATATGGGAGGTTGCTCTTGCTTTATGTGATCTAAACAGAAGGATGTGGGATTGGAGCAGGGAGCTGGAGTGGCTTTGCTCTAGACTAAAGGGTAAATCGCTGATAGTGTTTGTCCTCAAGCTGGCATGGAATTTATTTGTGTATCATGTGTGGGAAGAGAGGAATAGAAGGACATTCAGAAATACCAATAGATATAGTAATAGTTTACTTGAATGTATAAAAGAAATTGTTTGTATAAAGTTACCGGGTAGAAACATTCAAATGGATGCTGTAAATAGAGACATTTGTGTAGATTGGGGAATTCTTTGCTAGATGGCCTCCGAAGGACACATGCATAGGTTTGATGTTATAGGTTTTTAATCCTGTTTTCTTGGATAATACAACACTCTATTCATCCTGATACCTTCAGACTAAATCAAACCTCATTCATCTATGGGGAGACAATCACCTTTCACTACAGCCCCACCGAGTCTTCTCTTCTACTTCTAGACAAGAGCTGACTTGTTATTATATACATACTCAGAGACTGTCAGATCTCTTCTTTTGGAAGTGTTGGTATCATGTTCGATTTCAATGGAGTTTATGTATGTCTTGTTCATATTTTTACTTAGCTTTTTGACAACGCACACATACCTTATACATATAATGTTTGAATTCAAATCTCTTAAAAATAAATAAATAAAGTTTCATTTATCTAAATCTACGATCCATTAATTGCTAAATGCTGGTTAATTAGTCGAGCAAGGTCTTAAGTCTTGTACGTAATTTAAAATTAAGGAAGCCACAAGCCAACCTCCACTTAATTATTCTGTTAATTAATTTGTTTGGCGAAGGGGATAGGAAGAAAAAGATATTAGTCATTTAAGTTTTTATTTATTATTTAAACTTCAACAAATCTCCTAATCACATTAAATTTTGGACTAAAAATGATTTCTTATTATCTCAATTGAAGTAACTACTAGATAAGAAACAATCACAAATGCAAGAAAAAAAATAACACCAAAATTTACGTAAAAATCCCTAGAAGGAAAAAATTACAAGCAGAGGATGAGACATTTTACTTAATCCCCTTCTTCCACCCCAGACTTAATCATGCTAATTCATTGCAATACTCCAGAAAATAGTTTGGCTTGCTATGTTTTATATGTGCATGCCTACTGGATTTGTAAGTTTGTTATCCCATTCTTTCTCACTATAAATAGATTGGTGAGAATGGGAGTAAATTAACTATAATCTCTTTAAACCTTTACGTTAAAATTAATTATGCTTAAATACAATTAAATTCATACTTTATACCAATTAAATTAAAATTTAGTCAACAATTTTACGTTATATTTAAAACATTTATTGGTACAACTTTTGTACGGAAAACCCACATGGAATATGTAGAGAAGATGAGACCATCTATAATAAATGTTTTGGTATATTTGGTTATCTGATAATACAAAATTCATATCCGAGAAGAAGTCAAGCGTGCAAATAAACAGTAAAATGTGTTTTCGTTCACGTATAGACAGATTTTTTTATTCCTCCTGGCAATTTGGAAGCAAATAATTTCAATCAATCTGAACACCCCAGTCCTTTTATTTTCACTCTCCATTTATTACCCCATTAAACTTCATATCCATCCATCTGAATACTTTGTTTTGATTTCTTTAGTTTCTTTATCTCTATTGTTTACTCATTAATTCAGTATTTGATGGAAATCGCTTCAGGCAAATGTCTATCTGAACTGGAACGTAAAAGATTGTTTGTTCCCGCCATATCATCTCGAAATTGTGTTTTTATATGAAATTTTTGATGGAATGATTTGCAGGAAATGGAGGATCCCACGTTATTATTCCCACAACAATACCAAATGATGAACCCTATTGACTGTTCATTCCATAATATGAATTTGGAGCCTTTCTCTTGTGAAAACTATTCATGCAATGCATATATCAATGGTAATTCATTCATTGAAAGGCCAATGAAACAAGTCGAGGCCAACTGTTGGAACTTTTGCATTACAAAAAATCACATTCCTCCACCACCAAAGGCTTATTCTTCGTCGCCATCTCCCCATATCATCTCGTTCGACAACTCAAATTCGTCTCTGGCGGCTATATCTCGGTCAAGGACTCCCATACATGCTAAAGGTCATGTACTTGCTAAAAGAAAACGCCGTGAAAAGTTTAGCCACAACTTCATTTCTCTTTCAGCACTTATTGTTAAAGTGATAGTATTGAAAATATGAATCATTCATTCATGTATAATTTTACATCCGTGCACTATTTATATTACATTTGATTATCCAAATAACTTCAATAACTATCTAACAATCTAACTACTAGGGCTAACAAACTAACTAATATTTACAACTGAATATAATTTCAACACTCCCCCTCAAGTTAGTGGTTTAAAAACATCTTTAAACCCCAACTTGGAAACAAGATACTCATGTTGCTGAACACCAAGGGCCTTTGTCATTATGTCAGCCAATTGATCTTCAGACTTTACATACTCAGTTTATATAAGCCCTTCTTGTATCTTTTCTCTAACAAAATGGCAATTAATCTCTACGTGTTTTGTTCTCTCATGGAAAACAGGGTTGGCTGCAATTTGTAAGGCTGCTTTGCTATCACACACCAACTTTGTTGAGAGCTTTCCCTCAATACCTAGCTCAAGAAGTAACCCCCTCAACCAGACTATCTCAGCTGCAGTGACAACCATGCTTCTGTACTCTGCTTCAACTGAGGACCTTGCCACTGTGTTTTGCTTCTTCAACTTCCAAGAGACCAATGAATCCCCCAGCTTGATACAGAAACCAATAATGGATCTTCTAGTCATAGGACAAGCTACCCAATCCGAATCACAATATGCTAGCAACTGGCATTTGCTTGATGAACTAAAGAAAATTCCTTGTCCCAGATTTTTCTTAACATATCTCACAATTCTCAGTGCAGCTTCCAAGTGAGATTCCTTTGGTTGTTGCATGAATTGGCTCGGAAAATGTACAGCATGTGTGATGTCTGGCCTGTTATGAGTTAGGTAGATCAGTCTTCCAATTAGCCTCTGAAAAACTTTTCTGTCTTGTAGCAAACCATCTTCTATTTTCAATCCTTTATCATGTCCAGTTGTGGTGTATTTTTTGATCTGTTCAAGGAGAGTTGATGCAGGTTTCTCTCCCCTAACCCCACATATTCTATCAGCTCAAGGGCATACTTGCACTGGTTCAAAACAATGCCCTCTTTTGATCTCATCACTTCCAAACCTAAGAAGTATTTCAATGAGCCAAGATCTTCCATCCTGAAATTCTTGTTCAGAATTTCCTTGAGATCAACAATCATCACCTCATCATTTCCAGTGATTAACAAATCATCAACATAGATAAACAAAATGACTAGCTTAGACCCTTGATGTTTAGTAAACAAAGAGTAGTCATACTTGCTTTGTTGATAACCAACACCTATTGAAGCTTCTATAAGCTTTAGATTCTATTGCCTAGATGTTTGTTTCAATCCATTAAGGAATTTCTGCAGTCTACACACCTTACGCCCCCTTGACTACAAAATTCTGTAGGAAGAGTCATATAAACTTCTTCAGACAAGTCCCCTTGAAGAAAGGCATTGAAAACATCCATTTGCAGAAGAGACCAATGAAAAATAAATGCTAAGATAAGAATGGTTCGAAAAGTAACCAATTTAGCCACACGAGAGAAAGTATCACCATAATCGACCCCCTCCTGTTGACTGTACCCTTTGGCCACTAAACGGGCCTTAAACCTCTCAACCTCAATATTCAAATTGTATTTAATTTTGTACACCCATTTACAGCCTATGGGAGACTTGTCTGAGGGCAAAGATACAACAGGCCAAGTATTGTTTGACTCTAAAGCTAAAATTTCCTCATTCATGGCCTGAATCTAGAGGAGATTTTTAATATCTTCAGCATAAGATTTGGGCTCAGAAACAATAGAGGTAGAAGAAATAAAGCATTGGGTTTGTAAAGGTAAATGAGGATAAGAAACAAAATTAGAAATAAGATATTTACAAGAGGAAGAAGAAGAGCGATAGGGAGAATCAACAAAATTTGAGAGCCAAGTAGGTGGTTTAACAGTCCTAGAAGACCTCCTAAGAGGCTGTGAAGAAGTAAGAGGTAAAGAATTGAAAACAACAGAAACATCTGGGACAGATGCAACAGAAACAAGAGGCTCAAAAATAAGAGCATCGGGATCTGAAACTGGAATTTTAGAATCTGGAATCACAGATTCAGAGCGAGGAACTTCAAAAACAGGAGGAATATTTGTTGAAATAGAAGGTGAAGTAGAACCAAGACTAGCAGTGACAAGATTAGTGGAAGAAAGCACCAAAAAATCAAAATCAAAAACAGAGATGTTGGAATTTAAAAAGTAGAGTTTTGAGAAACATGAATGAAAAAAAGGAAAAACTCCTTCATGAAAAACAACATCTCTGCTAACAAAAAAGGAGTGCGTAAGAAGGCTAAAAAGTAGATAACCCTTCTAAGTAGATGAATATGAAAAAAACAAAAGGAGTTGCTTTAGGAGAAAATTTGTCTTCAAAAGGAACAACAATAGCATAGCATAAACAACCAAAAACACGTAGATGAGAGAGATTAGGAGGTTTGTTAAACAAAACTTTAAAAGGGCTTTTCCAATGAAGAACTGAAGAGGGTAAACGATTAATCAAGTAACATGCTGTGGAAACACATTCTCCCCATAATTTAATAGCTACATGAGAATGAAAACAAAGAGCTCTTGCTACTTCCAACAGATATCTGTGTTTCCTCTCAGCAATCCCATTTTGCTGAGGGGGTATAAACACAGGAAATTTCATGAATAACACCTAGAGAATGAAAAAACGCAGAACAAGCAGAATTAAAAAGTTATGTGCCATTATCACTTCTCACAAACTTAATAGAGGCAGAAAACTGAGTTTTAACATAAGAAAAAAATGTTTAAGGAATAAAACAACACCAGTCTTGAGTTTCAACAAGTATATCCAGGACATTTTAGTGTGATCATCTACAATAGTGAGGAAGAACCTATGACCACTGTGAGTGGAAACCCTGTAAGGTCCCCAGAGATCAATATGAATTAATTCAAATGGCTTAGATGTTCTAATAGTAGACCTAGTAGGAAACGGTAACCTAGTTTGTCTAGCTAAAGGGCAAACAGTACAATCATGAAGGCAATCATGCAAAGCAAAGGACTGTAAAAAGGAAGATCTATGCAAAGTATTAAAGGGAGCATGCCTAAACGAGCATGCCAAAGATTAGTATTATTAACAAAAGTTGAATTACAGTGAGATGAAACATTACTCAAAGAGTATTTAGGAGAAACAGAAACATTACTCACTACAGAAGACAAAACAGAAGCAAAGCTAGCAAACTCAAAGAAATAAAAACCATGAGATTCCCTACCAATCCCCTTCATCCTTCCAGTAAAGAGATCCTGTTAAATACAAAAATCAGGGTAAAAAGTGATGCTACACTAAAGCTCATGAGTGAGTTTAGAAATAGAAAGCACATTTCGAGTAAAGTGAGGAACATACAAAACATTAGAAATGGAAGTATTAGAGTCAAAAAGAAAAAGAACCAATGTGGGTGATAGGAGTGGTTTTACCAGTAGGAAAATGAACAAAACGAGACTCAGAAGCACATGAAATCAGAGAAACCAAACTTTGAAAGTCAGACAAGAAATAATCAGTTGCACCAGTGTCCATAATCCAACAAACAAAGTCAATATTAGCAGGAGAGCAACCAGAAACGATACCTGTCATGTTTGCAGCAGACTCAACCGAGGGAGTCTTGTTTGTCGGGGCCCAAACATTTTGGTCCGAAACAGTTGCGCAAGGATTCGCCCAAGAGGTTCAAAGCGAATCATCGGACTTGCCAAGACCAACAGACTTGGCCTAACACTTGGAGAATGCTAGAGAGCCCGATCACATTGATTTTTCAAAAATGACAGGAGACAAGAAGTCAAATGAAGAATCTTGCCATATCGGGTGTAATCAACTATCTGAGAAAATAAATCTACTAATTGATCTAATTAGGTAGGATTTGATATTCTTTCTTAGATTAGAGATTCTTGTAAGGATTTGGGCTAATCCTGTCCATCCATGTAAATCGATCCAGACCATTGATTGAGTGGGAGCTCAACTATAAATAGAGAGCCTCTCACTCTCATTTGTATCATCCATCATTTGACTAATACACTTGGCATTTACTCTAAAAACACTCTGTTCGCGTTCTTGAGCGTTTTTTTTTGTTCTTGTTGTCTTTCTCTTTTGTTCAGTTCTTCTTAGAACGATTTTGTGTTTGTGTGCCTTGAAAGAATTCGATCATTTGAAGTGAGTATTTAGGCTTACTTAGTCGTTTGTCTAAGAACATCAACTAAGGCCGCACGTTGGGTTGTTTTAGAAGTCTAGCCCCGTGTTCAAGAGGCCGAGGAGCTGAGTATACTGCTCATGAGTGAAGATAGGAGCAGAGACACCAGGTGTGGATGAGACAGGATCAGAAGGTGAATCCACAGCCGGGGTGACCACCAACGCAACTTGAGATGGCTTCCTCTTGGTGAACTTAAAGTCAGGTGGGAAACCATGAAGTTTGTAACAGTTCTCTTTCTTGTGACCGCGGATCTTGCAATGGTCACAAGTACCAATGAACCGGCAGCGATCAGAACCTCCTCCAGACGCATTGGAATACAGGGCCGTAGAATTAGGAATAAAAGAACCAGAGGAAAGTTGAATGCATTGAGCCTCTTCTTGGACAATCATGGAATAAGCCTGATTCACACTCAGAAGAGAAGTCATCAACAGAATCTGGCTTCGAAGAGCAGAGCAGGTTTTGTTGAGACCTATGAGAAATTGAAACAATTTTTTGCTGGGCCAAATGCTTCGAAACCTCACCAGAAACATCACAATTACACAAAGAGAGAGGAACTAAAGAGCTATACTCGTCACACAAAAGATTTAAATGAGTGAAGTATGCAGAAACATTAGAATCACCTTGACCTAATGTGGCGGTTTCGCAGTGGAGGAAGAAAACACACGAACCGTCGACCTTATCGAACTGCTCCTTCAGATCCTTCCAGATAAGGGCTGCACTGAAGGCAAAGATGATCCTCGCAGACAAATCAAGAGAAACGGTGTTCAAGATCCAGGAAAGGTCAAAGGTCTGCGGGTGAAGCAAGGCAACATAATCCTCCCGGCGGCAATCGCCATCCACAAATCCCAATTTGTTTTTGGCGAGAAGGGCTAAGCGCATCACTATGCTCCAGACATTATAGTTCTCGATGCCAAGAAGGCGATGCGAGACCAAAACACCACCAGGAGTATCAGAAAGACGGAGAAAAAGAGGATGATTGAAGTTAATCACTTAATCTGTCATCGACCGGAGACGCAACAAAAAGCACAACTGGAGACATTGCAAAGGGCAGAGAATGAATGAAACAAGAAACGGGCCAAAAAGCAAAGAAATGGCCCAGGATATTAGACCCAAGAAATTGATACCATGTTAAAGTGATAGTATTGAAAATATGAATCATTCATTCATGTATAATTTTACATCTGTGCATTAACTAATATTTACAACTGAATATAATTTCAACGCTTATTCCTGGCCTCAAAAAGCTGTATACCATCTTTCATTCTCCTTAGTTGTAATCAAAGATTTTTGTTTTCAAAATTAAGAAACATGTTTGGATTATGTGTTTATTCAGACAGGCAAGGCTTCAGTTCTGGGAGGCGCGATCAAATACTTGAAACAACTTCAAGATCGAGTTAATGTGCTCGAGAAACAAGTTGCTAATAAAACAATGGAATCGGTGATCTTTGTGAGGAAAACCCAGATTCATGCAGATGATGAGAATTTCAATGGCCAATCTAGCCACTCTTTCCCAGAGATCGAAGCAAAAGTCTCGGACAAGGATGTGCTGATTAGAATCCATTGCAAGAACAACAAAAGGTGCATATCGAACATCCAGGGGCAAAATTAGGATAAAATTACGGGGTCAAATTACTTATCCTTAAAATTAACAATCCACTAAAAATAACCTTAAAATATAAGATTTTAATCTCACTAATTTCAAATTTGGCATATCTTAAAAAATAATTAGACTAAAAAATTTGACAAAACTTGATTCCATTAACTTCAAAACTGACAGGGTCTTAAAAAATTAAACCAAATTTTTTTTGAGAGGGACCAAAACTTAATTTTAATAGTTTCAAAATGTTCAGGGGTTAAAAATAATATTATCCCATAAAATGTTGGGATGGGACAAGTCGCCGTAGGCCCACCCCATGTTCCACCCCTGCGAACATCATTAACGAAGTCGAAAAGCTTCATCTCTTTGTGCTGAATACCAGTCTCTTTTCCTTTGGACAAGCAGCTCTTGACATAACCATTGCATCTCAGGTAAATTTCATTTTGCTACTCAAATCTAGCTTATAATTTGCAACCCTAAATCACTTTTGTCTTAATTTCATGGTTATTTTTTTGCAGATGGAAGCTGAGTTTTCAATGACAGTGAAGGATCTTGTGAAAAGCCTACGACTGGCTTTGCTCAAGTTCATCAAGTGATATGAACCATGTTCACATTGAGAGAAGAAGATTGGCCATGGGAAAGTTGAAGTTATGAATGTCAGAATGTCCATAGAACAGTCTCAATCATTTTGAAGAAGCCATGGATTAAGCATGATGAATGATGTGTATTGGTGAGAGAAGATGATTGTAAATGTTGTTTGCAAGGCACCGACAGATGAGGATCTTGTTAAAATGTTTCATTAGATTTTAAGCAGTTGAAATAAAAAAATATTATTCATGATATCATATAAATCAAAATTCAAATCTTATAATACTCATCCCAAATTTATAATGATATAAAAGAATTCTTAACCTTCTTGTAGTATAATGCTACAACTCCCATTTAATGATCAGAATAGGAATGTCTATGACTTTAATCTCAGGTTTAATGCTATTTCAATTATTGGTTTAGAGTTTAGATTTTAGTTTTTAGGGTTTATGGTTTAGAATTAAAATGTAACATTTAATTTTTTTAGTGTTAAGGTGGTAGAGAATTTCTGTTCGAATATGTAGTTACGTACTAAGAAACCATTTTACATACGAACTTAACGCAGTAATAATGGAATACATGCTTTTAAGTTACAAACATAACCCTTATTTCTCTCACATTCCATCGTTTATTCACGTCATTGGTTCCGGAATTATAAGTTTGGACCAGCTGCTAGAATCTCTCCAGTCAGCTTGTCGTCCTTGCCGATCTTGTAAGTTGTAATTAGTGACGGTCTCAAAGTTGTTTTTATTAAATTATATTGTTCTGGTCTTTGAAACTAACAAATTTCTATGAAAATTTGGCTACAATGGTGAAACGGATTTGCCTTTTCCACTCTTCGTCCCGCCCAAAAGTTAATACATTTTGACAAACTTGTATTAGTAATTGAATATATGGATCAAAGCCTAATTTAAATGTAATTGTCCCTGATTTAGGGATTAAAGGCTATGTTTAATCAAAGTATTATAATATTGTATAAATTTTGATAAATCTGTGTCTTCGTATCATATTTTTATGGGAAAATATATGATGCACTGGCTGTGAAAACATTTTGTTTTCATAAGCGCCCTAATTTTAGGATTAGAGATTTAGTTTAGGGTTTATAGTTTAGGGGTTTAGGTTTATGGGTTTATAGTTTAGGGGTATTTGGCTAGAGTTTAGGGTTTAGTATTAGGGTATAGGGTTTAGAGATTAGGGTAATATGGTAGAGATTTAAGTTTTTACCTATAACCCTTAAATTAAAACCCTAAACTCTAAATTCAAACCACGGTCCCTAAATTCTAAACACATAAACCTAAAACCCTAAACTATGAATCTAAATTAAATCTCTAATCCCTAAAATTATGACGCTTGCGGAAACAAAATATTTCCACCGCTTGGTATAATTACCCTATTTTTATTACATTTTAGTCTGACGCAAAGATTATGTTCGAATGGGCCTAATATTTTGTGTTTTGAGTTAAGAATTAATATGTAGAGCTGACATAAGTGTTACCCCAAATATGATATAACGGGCTTTTAAAGTGGGCCAATTTCTACCCAAAGGTATAAAGGGGCCATTTTTCAACCATTGGAAAGTTTGAAACTTTGCCGACTTTTTCTTCTTTCGTCTCCCCAATTAAAATCGTTTCACAGCATTTTGCCCTGCGTTTAGCGGTTTTCCTTGGCGCCCAACTTTGAAGCAGTAACAATGGAGTACGAGAACAAACTCGTCCTCGCTCCAATGGTTCGAGTCGTAAGTAGACTGAACTCCCTGTTGCAAATCATACTTATCTTACTCAGTTACTCTCTTTTCTGTATATGAAATTTTCATCGATAATTGTACGGGTTTGATTCAGGGAACGCTTCCGTTTAGATTGCTAGTTGCTGATTACGGTACAGGTATTACTTATTCCGAGGAAATTATTGATCATAAAATGATAAAATGTGAGCTTAAAGTTAATGGTACGGTAACGCGTTTTTGCTTCAATTTGTTTTATTTTTTGGAACTTATGCTGGATAACTCTATTGGTGCTAGAAACTTTAGGATCTTCTTTTCTTTTGCGTTGAATTTAGCTTTAATTTCATGGACATGCACAAACAAGGTTGATATATACTCTTTTTCTATGAACTTGATTTTCTTTACCCCAAAAGAAGCAGAACTGCTACATGTTAAATCTGTTTCTATGCTATCTGTATCTGTTTACAATTTTTACCCCGTATGTTGAATACCCCATGGGGACCATGCTATACATAATCTAATAGTATTCAGTAAATCAGCTGTACAAGTATTCATAACAGATAACCTCTATCTCACTACAGCTTTTAGCTTGCTCAACATATCTTCCTCTGATGTCTGTTTCCCTCCAAATTGTCAATAGTTCCGTTCCCTCCATATCAAGTAAGCCTGTGCATTCCAAGCAATTCTCAAAATAACATAGAGAAGAGGCTTCCCTTTCAACTTGGTAGTTGCCCATATCATCTGCTGCTTCCAACTCATAACTGATTTTTCTCGCTGACTGAGTTGCAGCATACCTTCTCATACTGCTCTCAAGTAGCGACACTGTACAAATGATCCCTTTTTTCCATCTCAACTGCACAGAAAAAATTCAATTTCCTTCTATACTCAGACCATATTTAATAAGCCTGTCCTTAGTAGGCAAACGATTTTGAATTACCAGCCAAGCCATTGGAGAATGTTTAATCAGTTCATGTATATTCACACCCACACACTAAACTCAAAGCTTATTGTTAAAATGTATGAATTTACCACCCTACTTATGCAAAGACACTTAGTTTATCATCAATCTTTCAACAGATGCAATGCTGTTCCCAGTTGTTTAAGTTTGGAGCAATATATTACTCCTTATACTTCAAAATTTAGAGTAACAAAAAAAAAACACAGTTGAAAATTCTGCTTATATTCACTTTTTTTTTTGTTTTTCGTAGAATATATTGGCTGAACTGATTTTGTTGAGAAGGGAACTGATAATATTGTCTTCAGAACCTGCAGCCGAGAGGGGGACCGGGTGGTATTTCAAATGGGCACTTCTGATGCTGTGAGGGCTCTGAAGGCTGCTCAAATAGTGTAAGCTTATTCTGGTTGCATTCTTTTTTTTTTTCTCTCATTGTCATGAAGTTGTAATGGTGCACCTGAATTTTTTTGTTTGCATCGTCCTTCCGCATGTCATATTTTTTTGCTTCAAGTACAATTAATTATGTTAATTGTATGATAATCTGAAATTATCCCTTTTGTACTGTTGGATTCTGATGACTCATTTGTTATGATCAAATTACTTTCATTTTTGCTTCTTATGCAATTCTCCCACTAAGAGTTTTCTTCAGTGTGCAAATTGGCTAGAGTTGTAGCCTGTAGGTTAATTGGGATGGATAAAGCGCTTACATTAATGTATAACTAATTAACTAAGTATGAGGGTTGAAGTTGGAATCCATCCACATTTGTGTCTCGATTGAATGCAAGAAGAAAAAAGAATCCATGTCACCTTAGAATGGTTTGTTTAGTTTTTGTACTTCAGCGTTAATTGTGCTCCTGACACTCTTGAGTAACAAGAGGATGGATTTATTAAGTGCAAGATTCTTTTGAAGGATTCTTATTATCAACTTAAAAAAAACTGTCATTATGGTAATCTGATCATTGCCTCATTTCAACCACTTACATGACAAGTATATTATTATTTAAGCAAAATATTATATTTTTGATGATTCTAAAAGTAAATTTAATATAAACGAAGTCATCATTTCTTCTTGTTGATGATGAAAGCTCTTTTAACTTTCATATCCTTTGGTAGGTGTAAAGATGTTGCTGCTGTGGATATCAATATGGGTTGCCCCAAGTCATTTTCCGTGAGTGGGGGCATGGGTGCTGCTTTGTTGACAAAGCCTGATCTCGTACATGATGTATGTGCTGCTATTTCTGGCAAAATCCTTGTGGATATCTATGATTAAACCTTGACCTTTGACATTATCCGTTGCTAATTCAGATTTTAACGACTTTATGGAGAAATATAGACACACCAGTAACATGCGAAATTCGACTTCTAAAATCATCTTCGGAAACAGTAGAACTTGCAAGAAGAATTGAGAAAACAGGTGTTTCAGCTCTTGCTGTCCATGGAAGGTAACTTTATATGTAGACATTTCGTTTTTTTGAGACCCTTAAGACTTATTTGCATGACTGCAATTTGTCAATCATTGAGAAAATGGTAACTGTTTAAAAGGTTGACTGTTTCATCTGTTTAAAAAGGCTCAAGTATGTAATGTAATATTTTTTCCTTTGGCCAAGACCCACAAGTATGTAACGTACTTGAGTCGCGGGAATATCTGTACTAATAATTTCTCGTAAAAATTGTTTCATCTGCTCTGGACTTCCATTTAAATAAACAAAAAAAGATGAAGAAGAAGAAAATTCTGTTATATTACTGGCAGTGCTACCAGAATTGTGTTTGTTTATTTTGAATATTCAATACTTTTTGTCTAAGAAAGAAAACAGCCTTTCACGTGATTTCATATTTCGATAACTGATAGTAGTCATAGTAAATCAAAAATATTTTGACATCTGGTTATGATTTTATGTTGAAATTTGTAATTTCAGTGGCTAGCTTGAAGTTATATAGCCTAAATGGATTAAGGGATAATATAATTGTACATAAAACATTGTCATGACATCAATTAGGCATTAAGGGCACCAAAGGGATCATGTTTCTGTGCTGCCATCTTTTATGTTCTTAGTTTTACTCATTTAGGATTTTGAGTTCCTTTTTTGTTTTCTTAATGCTTTATTGATTTTTTCTTGTACAAATTGTAGAAAAGTTCCAGATAGGCCAAGGGATCCAGCAAAGTGGAATGATATTGCTGATGTTGTATCAGCATTATCTATTCCCGTTATTGCAAATGGTGATGTTTTTGAATATGAAGATTTTGAACGCATTAAAGTTGCAACAGGTGGCCATAAGATACACCCTAACTTCTAATGATATCTTTAAATCTGTTTCTGTTATTTTGTTTCTTTTAAAACGGATGTAAGTGGCTGAAGCTCAGTTTATTGTCCTCCTTGCCCAAACCACTGCCAAATTATTTCACCATTTTATGCAAAGATCTCCAAAAGTATGGTTTCCTACTGGTTTCCTAACTGTTTGAACTTTTAGGCGGTTGCCTAACTCCAAATCTTTCACATTTTGTTTTTATACCGTGTCCTGATAAGTGTAATTTCATAATATTTTTCTTAAGGTGCTTCATCAGTTATGGCTGCTAGAGGTGCTCTCTGGAATGCTTCAATTTTCTCTCCTAAAGGTAAAGCACATTGGGAGGATGTGAAAAGAGAGTATGTTAGGAAGGTAGGTTTCTCTTAACTCAAGAACTGCAAGATGACTCGAAATTGTGCCATGCAGTTCCCGTTGGAAAGAATGATAATATTTATTCTTGAATCTACTTCTATGTGACAGGAACAAGATTTTATTAGCTTTATTTGTTAATGTTTGCAAATATGTCTTGGGTAAAAGAAACCTGATATGAAATAGAAAATAAAAAATGCAAATTATGCAAATGGCATTTCCTTTTGAGAGTAATGTTTATAGATAAAGTAATTTCTTTAATCTATGTTCCTAAATTTGGTCAGCACTGATTTTTTTTCTTCAATTTTTATTGGTTTCTGTTGTGCTGATTAAGTTTCATATTCTGGTATTGGATCAGACTTGCCCGAGTTACTGAGTTTACTAGTTTCTTGGACTTGTTATTTCAGAGCATATTATGGGATAATGATGTTAAAAGCACGAAGCACACGTTAAAGGAGATGATTGTGCATTATTCCTGCCTCGAACTCCCCGAAGGAAAAGCAGTGATCAAGTCGGAAAAATTGGCAGATCTAGCGTAAGCCCAGTTTTATATTTACCTTTTTTTCAGCCTAAGCAATTTGATTTTTGGTTTCCCATCTTGTATCATATTCAGATCCTCCCCTGGCTAAACTTCAACTAATGCAAAACAGTTTGTAAAAATAAAAAAGAACTACTGCAAAACAGACGATGCAATTAAATACCCTATGTGATACTATGAACTAGAAATCTATGTTCTTACGACTTTTAATTTTTTTTCGTGTCCTGACATATTCTTGCTCTGATTGTTCAGTAAAGTCTATGTAACACCCTGAATTTACAAATAAAATAAGATGGATAAAAAAAAGAAAAAAAAGAACTACATTTGTATTAAGTTTGAGGAGTATACCAAATCAGATTTAATATCTCATCTGACTCCTCACCTACCGCCTTTATTATTTCACCGTCATCGAATGTAAAAAGAGAGAGAGAGTCTTTATCTCTGTTGCCGTCCGATCTACCCCACTGCCCGGCCGTGGCGTGCACCGCCGCCACCAATCGGAGTGTCGCCTTCGTCCGACCAAAACCTCTCTCCCACTCGCGCATCTGATCAATCATTCGCTGTGGACAGCGGTTCGAAGGTTCCACCTTTTTCCTCCTATCGCCGCCTCTGGTTTTCAACGATATCACTGCCGTCCGTCTTCTCTTGCCGTCGCTGGTAGCACCATTGAATTCCTGGTGCTGAGGAGTAAAACCCCTTTGACTGATCGCCGATCCGCCACCGTTAAGGCCTTCGTCGGAGTTGCGAAATAATCCGGCCATTTTTTTTTGAATTGTTTGGGTAAGTTCCGGCCGAATCCCGATATGTTTGGCTGGGTTTTGGGATAAATATGATTCTGGGTTTAATAATCTCTTGATTTTTCGGCAGAAACGATCAGAAATGGCATCTCCGGCGACTTTTTCAGCGACCGTCGGTGATTCGATATCAAGGTAAGTGAACCGGTCCAACCCGCCTGGCCCGAAAAGGTTTAAACGAGTCAACTCACCGAGTCAACTCAGTGAGTCAACTTGTCCGAGTCAACTTAGTTGACCAGCTGACTGGTGACGTCAGCAGTCATTGCTGACGTCAGCGTTGATCGTTGACCAAAAAGTCAACATTTCCTGAAAAGTCCTATTTTATGTTTTTCGACGTTCTAAGTTTGATTTTGAATCCTGTTTCATGAAATTCCAACCCGAAAGTCTCCAAATGGGACATTGAACTTGAATATGCATTTGTCTTAAGTTAAATTATTTGAGAAAGGTTGTAGAACAAATGACTGACGTTGATCTTTTGATTAAAGGTACTCATAGATCTCCCGGTCGTGCCTTCGCCCAGCCCAGCTCGTCTGGATCAGTACAGCCCCGCGATCCCATCGTCACTCGTACGGTTCCATAACTTAGTATTTTATTTCGATCAAGATGTGAATCTGTTAGTAACTGTAATCCTTTTCGATCTAGGTTCCAGTACCATAACGGAGCGTAGTCCCGGTGCCCAGTAGATTATCGGACCTGCCTAACTTTTGAGGTGTATTCCTTTTGTGCTATATGATTGATTTCTATTTGTTATACCTGCTTTATATGTTCTATCAAACCGATTATGTGCACATGATTATTTACTTGATTTCACACGAACATAGCATGTTTTCTGAAGTAAGCATGATTATACTATATGATTGATATATGCCCCAGTACCCGATATGACAAGCATGTTCTATGATTACCGTTTATCAGTATAGAATTGTGTTCATCGAGTGTTGTTCTAATTGTTTGCTACTGCATACTATGATGCTGCCCGGATTGATTAATAGGGGTACTTGGGTTATGATATGAAGTATCGTAAGGTTCAGCCTTGATTCGGCTGGTAATTCCGCCCGTATGAGGTTCCCATGCTTCGGCTAGGGTAATTCCGCCCGTATTCGGTTCCTACGCTTCGTCTAGGGTAATTCCGCCCAGACCTAAGATATGCCCTTAAGATGGTACCCAAGCCAAATGGGCCCTGGTTAACGCCTGTATATGATACCTTTCTGGGGAACCGTATTATGGAGTTTGGTTGGAGGGTAGTTAAGTTATGGAAACTTGTATGCGTATGAACATGTCTTACTGAAATGTTTTACTATGCTATTGATATAAATGTTTTTACTTGCACTGATGGAACACACTGAGATCTCTAGCTCATACCCCCTCTTTCTCCATTTTTCAGATATTTTGGATAGGCTACTATGTACCTGACACTCGGAGGATCGACATATTCTGTATTCTATATAGATTGTAATGTTTCCATCCACATTTTGTTATTTCAGGGTGACATGTACCTATATTTAGAGATATATGACGTTTTGTTACGATCTTTTTGATACATTACTTGATGTTGCCTATTTTGTAATCATTATATGCCAGGTTATTATAGATTACTTTATCAGTTTACGTAGATATATATATATATATATATATTCAAATTAAATACTTAAATAATTGACAGATTTTTAATTTAGATATTTAAGTTGAGATGTGCCCCTTTGACTCGGTCCTTCCGCATAGGCTGGTCTAGGGGGTTACAGTATATGGAGAGGAAGAGTATTACCGGTCGGTTAGCAATAACAGGTTCTCACTCAATGGACAATCGGACATGGACCACTGCACCAAGGAGCTCCGGCATGCCGAACCATAAACTAAATAAAGATAGAAGAGCTAGCAAAACGGAGGTGCCAGGCCAAGGAATCTAAGGGCTCCTAGTCTAGGTAATATGATATGTAACATTGATCGGACGACATTTCTTTTAAAGTAAAATTTGTGTCAGAGAATGGTGAAGCAACTTTCACAGTATTCTTAGCCTGATTTGAGTTGTGTACTTTACCAACTTCCCATGGCACTTGGCAAATATTTGGTCTTTTTCGAGCTGTTGTAATCAATATAAATTTATATGTATAATTTTCTGTTATTTCTATTATATATATACATATGAGACCGTCTGAAAATCAATTTTAATCACGAAAATTAGTAAGTCTAATACGCTATCAATGAAATTAAGTTGACATTATATTTTTGTTATAAACATTAATATTTTATTTGTTCGTCGATTAATTTAAAATAAACAATTTAAAATTTATTATAAAAACAGTTTTTTTATTTAATTTATAATTTAAATTTTAAATCTTTAATATTTCGTTTCTCTAAATTAATTAATTAATTGTTGTTTAGTTTATTTTTTAATTTTAATTTACTTTTTAAATTTTAAAATCTAACAAAATTATTATGTCCTACTCTTACAAGTTACAATTTTTTCAACATTATTTTCTAGATCTTGGCCTTTTGTTAGAAGTAAAATAAATGAAAGCCGACATGGGCCCACTTCAAAAGGATCCGACTGGCGCCAACGGCCAGGATTCCTCGACCCAACCAAACACCAGAAATCTCCAAATCACCCCTTTAACCTCAAACGGTACAGAAAAGGAATAATGACAAACAGATAATCCCTTTATTGTCATTTCACTCCTCCCAATCATCCCCTTCTTCTTCCTCTCCCTCACGCAGCGTTTGCTTCTCACCATGGCTTCCCTTCACTGATTCGCTCCTCCACAAACCCGTACGTTTCCCCTTTCATCTTTTCCCTTCAGAAATAGAAATAAACTCTATATTCAAATTCCATTTCTTATTTTACATCTAAATAAAAATATTTCATTTCTCCTTATTTTTCATCCCCCTCTTTTTTTTCCTTTCATTTTTTCTTCAATCTCGTATTTGTAGATGAAATTATTATGATTTTTTTGCTTTTTTTTATATTTTTATGTAACTGATTTGATATTTTTAATTTAATTTTTCGTTTCGATTAAACTATTGATTTAGTTCTTTGATCTCATACTCTGAAGTTGAATTTATCTCGGCGAATTTTGCATTGAATGAATCCATGTAGTTTTTAGATTGATTTGAACACTGAATTTGATTATTCATTTTGTGTGCAGGAATCGTTTCCAAATCTTACTTTAGGAGCCGCAACTTAAGATCTGTAATTTGAGGTTCATGCTTCTTACTGCTCTTCTTTTTTTCTTTTCCTGTTTATTTTGATTCAGTTATTGCAAAGTTTTCACAGCCATTATTGCCTATATTGAGTTAATTTCTTTATTATTATAAGCTTAGGTTCATTTTTAGAATTTCTATATACAGAGAAATGCTTTGAGCTCATTGGAAAAAGATGATTTTGTTAATTGGATAGTAATTTGTTTATCTGAGACACAGTTTAATAAGCACCCTCCTTTGCCTTCAACTTCCTTCATTTCTAACCGTAGGTGCTGATTCAGCTCAGGCCGATCTCAGTTTCAAAGCTATAAAGTTGGCATCTGAGTGGTTATCATGTCCCCCCCCGCGGAAATTCTTTGATCTTTTCAAGCAGATCTAACTTTTCGCGCAAAGTTCTAATTTGCATGGACTGTAAGAATGCTGAATTGGCAGTGAATTATCTATCTATCTCCGGCTGTGCTGAATTTTTAGTATCTGTTTGTAAGTACTACAAACAATGCAGTGTGGAGGAAATTAAGTGGGGAAGGACAAATTCGACAGTTTGAAATGCAAAAAATAAAATAAGAGTATTTGAAATAAATTTTGAATACTTCAAAATGCTGCATTTCCTTAGGTCTTAGCACAGCCAACAAAGACCAATAATTGGATCCTGGATGTAGTGTACTGAAATATAGGTTGTTGATTTTGGATGTATGGTTTATGCCATAACTTTGCTACTTCTGCTACATTTGAAATTTATTCAATAATTTTCAGTCGTTTACTAAATTAGGTTACGACATTTATTTGTAACTTCAAAATTTATTTTGGATCAGCAGCATCTAGGTTCTATAGAAGGCTATTTTATACGATAACCGGCGACTCCCTCCCCCACCCCAAAATAAATGCTTTCCTCTAAACCTAATGAAAAACTGTACTTTTCATGAACTGAGATTCTAATCCAAATGTGAAACTGTATATTTGTGCACTGATCTTTCCTTCCAAAAATCATATAATTTCTTCTCCTGAGTTTTGTAACATGTGCTTTACCTCTCTTCCACGCTGTTGATGTGCCTACTGCTTTGATATTGGTGATATTTGTGAATTTATTTGCTGTGGATTTGATCTTTGTTTTATTTATTTATTCTGCGTAGACACATAGATGTTTGTTGGAATTAGAATACTAACATATATGTTTGTCACTTTCTTTGCAGGTGCTGTTGTAGCAACATTCTTATACAACTGAGTGAATGGAACTGAAAATGGAGTTGAATAGCCTGAAAGATGCAGTTGATCGTGTTGCAAAGAAGCAAAAACTTTCCTGTTCGAAAACCCAGGAAGTCACAGACCGGCTTATCCAAGAAATTGAGAAGGCAATAGAGATGATGCGGTCAGCCACCGTTGATTATAAATCTGCACTTACTGAACTGAAGAAAAAGTTGCATGAAATTGCTCCAGTCAGTCAGCTAGAAGGCACACAGAAGGAACTCAACATAGCACTGAGCAAGTACCAAAAAGCAGTTGACAAAGCCTTTAATCCTGATATTTCCAAGGCATATCGAAATATCGAGTTTGATTCTCATACAGTTAACCAAATAATTGCCAGCCATTTCTATCGGCAGGGGCTGTTTGATGTTGGTGATTGTTTCATAACTGATGCTGGGGGTGCAGAAGCCACTGCTTCTATGAGACCACTTTTCCAAGAAATGTATCAAATTCTTGAAGCTATGAAAAATAGGAACCTAGAGCCTGCCCTGAAATGGGCAACCACAAACTCCAATAAACTCAAAGAAAATGGTTCTGACCTTCTGCCAAGACTCCACCATTTGCAGTTTGTGAAAATACTACAAAAGGGAAGCAGAGACGAAGCACTCAAGTACGCAAGAACGAACTTTGCTTCGTTTGCTGGAAGCCACATGGTCGAAATTCAGAAACTCATGGGCTGTCTCTTGTATTCTGATAGACTTCAGCAGTCCCCATATGCTCATTTATTATCGCCAACCAATTGGCATACAGTAGCTGAGGAGCTCACCAGGCAGTTTTGCAATCTTCTGGGGCAATCTTCTGAGAGTCCATTGAGTGTGACAATAGCTGCAGGTGTGCAAGCGCTACCTCCTCTTCTGAAGTTTATGACTGTCATGGCTGGGAAGAAGCAGGAGTGGCAATCGATGAAGCAGTTGCCGGTGCCGGTGGAATTGGATAAAGAGTTCCAATTCCATTCCATATTTGTGTGCCCTGTGTCGAAGGAGCAATCAACCGATGATAACCCACCGATGCTGATGTTGTGCGGTCATGTGCTCTGCAAACAGTCTATCAACAAGATGTCGAAGAATGGTTCAAAAACTTTCAAGTGTCCGTACTGTCCATCCGATATCAATGCCACACAGTGCAGACGACTGAATTTCTGATGTAGAAAAACCCTTATCTGTACCAAGTGGTTGTATTTAAAAACTGTGTTTCCTTTTAGACTGAATCAAAAATGTGTAGAACTAGAAACTGGTGTTGTGTGGCGTGGTGCAGCCAATGTGGAGATGGTGGCAATGCTGGTCAGTGATGGTGTACTGTTTGTTGATGAACTCTGTTGTAAATATACATTCTTTCCACATTCATGCTGGTACTAGAAACCAACGAATCCGATAATACATCGACACAGAAAAGTGAGTACGAAGTGTATTACGAACGGTAGGATAGAATCTGTGTTCAAACTTTCGAGACTAAATAATAAAGATGTAAAAATAAGAGTAAATTACACCAAATATTATTGAACTTCGGGTGTTGTATTTATAGTATTAAAGTTTTAATTTGTTTAATTATAGCACTAAACTTTAGTTTTGCTTCAATTATATCATTGGGTTGTTAACTTGATTACAACATAATGACATGGGCAACGATTGTCGACGTGACTAAAATGACATCGTTTTAATGTGGCAATGATGTCCGAAATAACGTTGTTTTAAGCACTGAACTTTAGGGTTATATCGATTTTGTCACTAAATATTTTGGTCGTTGTTGTCGACCAATCGTCCTTTGTCATTAGACATCATTTGATGCAAGATTTGTAGAAAAAATGTCCGCATTTCGCTCCTCTTTTTCTCCTCAAAATTGGTTTTCTACGAATTTTATTCAAAATCAATGAAAATTTGTCAAAAGGTCTGTGTTAATACTCCGATCTCCTTCGAAGGTCGTCTAATGAGGTTAATTTTAAGATATATTTTCCGTCTTTTTTAAAAAAATATTTTTTATCGTTTGAATTTTCGAACAAACACACCAAACCCCCCAAAATGATATTTTTTGTTTAATTTCATCGATTTTTAGTAGATTTCATAAAAAATCAATCCGAAAAGAAGAAAAAGGAGTGAAATACAAACGTTTTGAGATTGATATTGTCACAAATGGTTATCGGTGACAGGCGGCAATTGACCGACAATGATGAGCAAAATGTTTAGTAACAAAAAATAGAATCGTTTTAAAGTTTAGTGGCAACGATATGCCAATAGCCACATTGAAACGACATTGTTTTACCCACGTTGTTATTTAGTTAACTACCCAGTGATATAATTGAAAAAAATCTAAAGTTTAGTGCTATAATCAAACAAATTGAAAGTTCGGTGGTATAAACAATACTACACCTAAAATTTAGTGATATCGAGTGTAGTTTCCCTTAAAAATAAATAAACTTAAAACGATAGAATCTAAGAAATCAAGTCTATAATTTATGAGAAATTATATCATGGGTCATTTACACCACATTATTTATGAGACCAACCAATAAAAATCACCAATCTCATTATTTTTTCCGTGTCATATTTTTACCAAGTGAATCTTCACTCATATTTACTGTAAATTAATTTTAAAAATAGTCTTTAGCAAGTGAAGGTTCACTTGGTAAAATATATGACGTGAAAAAATTAATGAGATGAGTGCTTTTTATTAGTTGGTCTTATGAATGACATGACGGGAATGACTCGTGATATAATTTTTCATAGTTTACAGGATGAGTCTGCCACGCTCGACGAGCATCGATAGGCACCACTAACTACGAGCACCGATGAGCACCATCAATTCAATTTATAAAGATTAAAAATCTAAAAGACTCACCATATAATTATAAATTATTTAAAAATCAAAAGATAAATTAATTAAAATATATTATTTTTATTTTTCTTTTAAACATAGATCAAAATACCTATCTACCCCTAAATTATAAAATCCTAATTTTTGTTCATTTGAAATTTAAGCCGTCGTCGCGGTCGCGACCGCTGAGTGTTAGTTAATGATACATCATTTGATAGCAATGGATTAAACCATAAAATCAATGACTTCTCTGTCACCTATAATAAGGCCTTATGCAGCAATATAAGTTTGGACAATTTCGTTCTCAATCTTTCTTCTGTTCTAGCAAAGGTAAGCGAACAAGGGTCGTTGGCTACAAGGGTAATGAAGTGAAAATAAATAGTCCTACCCAGCAGCGGCGACGGCAGGAGGCAGCGGCGGCGACGATAAGAGGCAGCAACAGCGACGGTAAGAGATAATGACAACAACGGCAGCGGCGGTTTGAATTTTAAATAAATGAAAATTAGGGTTTTGGAAATTTAGAGGTAGATAGGCACTTTGATCTATGTTTAAAAGAAAATTAAAAATAAAATAATATATTTTAATTAATTTACCTTTTGATTTTTAAATAATTTTTTATAATTATACAATGAGTCCTTTAGATTTTTAATCTTTATAAATTGAATTAATAGTGCTCATCAGTGCTCGTCGTTAGTGGTGTTCATCGGTGCTCGTCGAGCGTGTAAAATTTTCTTTACTTATAACATAGAGATTAGTAGTAAATTTTAAATGAATTTTATGGTTATTGACTTATTGTTGTACTAGGATTAAAATCTCAAATGTATAGAACTAAAAATGAACAAATTAAAATACTAATAAAAGAATTTGACCTATTTTTGTCTTTAATTTATTAATTTTATTTCCTTAAATCATTGAATTTTTTCATGTTTTTCCTTTTTAAGTTTTTAGGTTAAGTTGCAAGAAAATGGCATTGCTTAGCAAATGTTTTATGGATTTGATATTTTGCAGGCACTTATTTATTGGCAAATGTTTAAAGGACGTTTCCTTTTTAAAAAATTATTATTATTATTATTATTATTAGTCAAGTAATTAAATTAGATGTTTTTTTTGAACAATTAAATTAGATAGTCTTGAGAATCCGACAAGTGGTCCTAGTAGAAAGAGTATGTTGTTCATCCTAGGAAACTTTAGTTCAAATCATATTGTGTGCAAGGTATATATACACTGTTAAGGGTTAATAATATATATAAACCATAAATCTCTAACTTGATCACTCTAAACCCTAAATCCCTCAACACTAAACTAAATCTCTAACTCATAAATTTAACCGATTGAAAAAACTTTTTTTCACCCAAGTGTACTAAAAAATTTAAAGGTAAACTACAATGCGTCGTCACTTTATTGAAGTACTAAATATATTGAATTATTTAATATTAAATATCATATTACCATCTATTATTAAGTAGCGGAAAGTTAACTGATAGTGACCAAAACAAAAAAAGCCAATAGTTCGGTGACCAATAATATGGTTTACCCTTTATTTAACAAGCGGCTGCTTTCAACATCGACATTAATAAGGGCTTCCAGCAACAGATTGGACTCAATAGGCATAGCTGAGCGCAACCCAGCTTAGGCAACGCAACCCTATAAAACTGTGTAGCCTTAGCCTTGCCTGCAAACTTCTTTAAATGCCCTTCTGTTTTTTTTTTCACTCTATTTTCTTTTACCTAAAACAGAGGAGCTTTACGAAGAGCCAATTATAATCGGTCTTCCCCTGCAAACAAGATTGTTTTACCAGTTCAAACGCAATCTGATAGAATTGAACTTGCTGCCACATCAATGCTATTATTATTATTATCGCCATTCATGCATTTCTTGGATTGGTTGAATTTCTGTCTCTACTAGCAACGACAAGCATTATTAATTAGGTCCCTTGCTTGTACGCCTTTAGACATGTCGTTTTCTCATTTTCCCCTTTCATTATCTGTTGAGTTAATTACAAATTGTCCTTTGTGTCTTCAAGATGGTGTTGTTTTTGTAAGGCTTGGTGTTCTCTATGTACCTCGGTTGTACCATTTTCATCCCCCCCCCCCCTGCTTCAGAGATGTTGTATAACAAAGTGGCCGCCACGGCTCCAAATGGTACCAAAATGAGAATGATATTTAGGACAAAAAACTGGGTTATTTTAAGATCAGGAGAGCATTCAACGGAATATAATATCCATAATCACTAATGTTCTTAACACTTTGAAGTTTGAACAACCATTGATGAGAACATAAAAGTAACACAGGTTCCTGGTGGAACCACAACATACAAAAGATGGTTCATATAATATGATCTTTGATTCTGCACATGGTACCCTGTAAATTTCTGCTTTTGATTATCAAAAACTTCGTACTAAGGAGTCTCTTTCTAGTTACTGATCAATCTTGGATTTCCCTATTGCTCTTGGTGCTGTATGCATAGAAAATACAGTTAAAATTAGCCCAAGACTTTGTAGAATCCAATGAAGATGATGCAGATACAACAAAAAAGGAAATGATATGAAATCTAGCAAGGGCAAGAGGACTCTGCTTTAGCCATGATAAAAAAAAACTGTTACATGAAAACACCCTATAATAAAACCTAACCCTCCATAGAAGCTGCCGTGAAAATGAGCTTTGATGTCAAAGCATATGCATCTTTGCTGCATGGTTGAATATGATACCAGATGTGCAAAAATATACTGATCCATTTACATATAACCAAAAATTTCTTACCTAATCCAATTGAATCGGTACTCTTCATGATTTTCAACCTCTTGCAAGTTTCAATAAACATCCTGGGATGAAACAAAATCACAGTTCAGGGTGGTGAAGGTAACCTCGGTGAGGAGTCTCAATCTATCATCATTACAGTGTTATCATGGAATAGTTCAATCCAGAAGAAATAAGTACAGTCAAAATCAAGACGTTAAATAGGAGAGATAGGAGAGTCATAGTGCTCACCTAAAACAAGTAATCATACGATATACACATACATCCATTGTATAAACATGTTTACTGCCATTTGTATTAACTATTACTGAAATAAAGAGATTCAGTCTATAAAAGATAGACCAAAAACTTTTGCATATGTGAATTAGGGTTTTAAAAGGAAAATATCAAGGAAAAAACTCTGCATATGGGAAGCTTACTCCCATGGAACATCCCCAACAAGCATCCAGTCACCATCTTTATCTTCATATGTTAGCACATTTTCTGATCCACGCGAAAGATCCTTCCACTTACTCTCACTGGAGATTTCCGTACCAGAGTCACCATGAGATCCATATGAACCTAATATCAATAAAATGAGGTCACCAGATCCATGCCAGACATTAACAATACAGGTAAGCACATTCGTTGCGCCGAGGAGTACATGGTATTGCACAAGGCAAAGAGGGAAACAGTAGCTTACCAAGTGTAAAGCAGCTGAACATCTTCTCAAGAGCAGAAGACAGCTCCCTATAAGTTGAATAAGTTCTCAAATCTACCTTCCTCAAATAAGGAGCCCCATTCATACTGACCTTGACAAAAAGAGCACCTGGACCAGGTTTTCCATCAACTTCATCACTAATCTTTGAAGAAGAGGCCAAGGTTTTGGTCCTAAATGGTCTTATTGGTGGCCAGCCAACAACCTGTGCCCTGTCAAGGATGACATATCACAGTAACAATCAAATAAAAAATGTCATCACATAATTCCATTTACCCCAACCAAATATTAATTCATTTTTCAAGTATTCTTACTTGGCAGCAGGTGCACTGCTGTTGTGGTTAGAATTGCCAGTTTGCTTAAGGTTGGTCACATTGGTGGTTTGCACATTTGCAGGCCCATCTTTTTTTACTGATGCTTGAACTCCAGAAGACCCTGCTGACATCACATTAACCCCTGAATCACCATGTCCAACAGGCTCAGATTCAGAACCAGCTCCACAAAACATCCAATCTTTTTCAGTGTATAGAGAGCCTTTCACCGGGGAGAACCCATCCATGGTATCAGAGAACCCCCTTTTGTATCCAGTAACAACACTTCTTTGTGATGATGAGCAGATTCCATCTTTAGAAGGAAGTAGAGGAAAAAGTGGCTTCTCATCAGGTTTACCCGAGTTCAGCAAGCAAAGATCTGCATCTCTCTCAGGGGATTGAGATCCAGGAAGGCCAAGCCTAAGCTCGGTCGCCTTCAAATTAAGTTTATTACTGTTACCCTCCGGAAAACTTGGGACACCAAAGATGTTTGCTGAAGAGGAATCTGATAATCCCAGATAATTTCTCTCCTTTAAACCCAGGTCATTCTGGGAGATGCACTCAACAGGGGGAGAAGAAACATTACTTTGCCCTTCATCCTTCACGCCCAGCAGCGGTGGAGACATCAGAACTACAAACTTCTCAAGACAGACTCTTTTACTGCATATGAAAGAATTACAAATCAAGTTTTCTGCTCGTTCAAGAACATCACCTTAAAGCTGAATAATATAAATACGAGATTCGAAGCCACTATGAATTACAACAGATCAGAATCTGCTTACAAAGATATATAAACTAAACCGTCAAGTATACTAGTCTGGTGAAAAATCACCATGCATCTAAACCCGTAACATCATCTATGAAACCCACTTAAACTCATTTTCTTAATCAATTCCAGCTGCCACAATTGGTTATTATGTTCAAATTTAAAGCTTCTAAAAGACGATCAAAACTAATTAAAGTTTTCACTTGCTCAAGCTCAAAAAAATGGTGCAGACAGCTAATCTGCATTCGTCGAATCTACAAACTAAATTACAAGTCCATAGAAAAAAAATCAATTAGATTGCCATATTCATCAAATACCTCTTAATGGAAACTAATTACAACTCCACGATTTAAGAAAACATCACAGCAAAATCCTGAGTCCAAAATTTACAAATAATATTATTAAAAAAATGAACTCTTCTTAGTTCTTAGTGTTATTTTCCACAAAGTTCTCCAGAAAAATAAAGCTTAAACTTTCTTAAAAAAATGAAAAACGTTAAGCGTAAACTTTTTTTAGTTCCTAAAAAATACGAAAAAGGGGAAAAAGTAAAGGTCAAGTGAAGTTTTTACTCTCTTATGCATTACGAGGGTTGAACTTTCCATTTTTCCTGGAAAATAAGCTGAAATTACGTAGAAACCAAACAAAAGATAAAGAAAAAAAGAAAAAGAAACAATATTTTCTCCTTCCATTTTCTTCTGATTTCGCGGCAACCAAACAGAACACACAGATAAAACCAGTTGAAAAGAAGCAGAGCTGCAAAACAAAGAAGAAATACAAATACAAACAAAAATCTGAAAGAAATCTTACCGGGAAGAGAGAGAAGAAGATCGATTGCTGCTTTCAAAAGTACCGAAGAAAATGCAGAGGAAATAAAAAGCAGAGAAACAAAGAGAGCTTAAGATCCTTCCAATAAGCAAAAGGAAACAAAAGCTATTTCACCGGGGAACTCAAAAAGGGTATAAACGAAAATAAACACAAAAAAGCAGAGTGAACTTTTTAATCTTAAGACCGGGTAGTTTTAAACTGCGTTATTGAAGGAGGGGTATCTGATCTAACGGTTGAGGTTGGTTACAAATGGGGAATCTGGACCGTTTGATTTTTAAAAAAAATCAGCATTGTATCTGTCGTCATTACAGGTGGTATGTTTTACGAAATATGGTTTTTGATTGGCTTTCGTGCTGGTTCAATGACCGAGAGTATGTGAAATATCAAAACTACCCTTGTAGCGAATAAATATTTTTTGAACAATAGCATCTAATTTTATTAATTATCATAGAAGATAATACAATTCAATATATAAAAAAAAAGTGACAAATCCACTAAAAGTCTCTACGGTTGTGCAAAAAAAGCAGATATTTCTATTGAAATTAGCATACCTTCTTGAATCTCTTTGTTTCTATCCAAACGAGACGCTTTAAAATAGTAAAAAATGAGTGGTGAGCGAACCAAACTATCAGACAAATTTTGCTCCGCTACCCAAGCCTGATTACATTGGCAACCGATTATCAATTGAGTGAGGATTTATCTTTCTAAAACCACCGACAGAATTAAAATCAGAGATTAGCGCCGTGAAGATCTATGTATGAGTACCAATCGGCCGTTAATGTATGCTAGAATCATGCCACAAGGACAGATAAAACGAACCACCAATCAATAAAAAAATATGTCACAAGGACAAAGAAAACGCGTGCCACAAAAATAAAATTCTTATTAAAATATAAAAAAACATGAGATATAATAAATTCGGTGGCCAATAATTAATACTAAAATTACTAGTGGATCACCGGCTAAAAGGACAAAAATAAAAGGAGTTGTGGCGAATAATTATTCCTCATTTTTGTTAAATTACAAAAAAGAGTATGATTTAACCTTTTTCTTGTAGCGAATAATTATTCATCATTTTTGTTAAATTACAAAATATTTTTCTACTAGTAATTTCATTTATTACAGGAGAAATAAAATAACCAACAACAAATTACAAAGAAGTTTGCTGTATATTAAGAAATATATTTTTTGAATAGGTATATTAAGAAATATTAACTAACTAACTAATGTCTACTTAATTGAGTGATAAGGAAGTTAATATGTTTATTTGAATTCTAAGATTCAAGTCTTATATAGAGAAAAAAATATTAAAAGGACTTTATCTTAATTTATAGATCTAGTTCAATTTAACTCTCAATATAGTTAGAGTTTACGTGACAACCGAGGACTAAAAGATTACAAACAAAAAAAAGTTAAATCAGTAGTATTAGCTATCAAAATAACAAAAATAAATAGTAGTAGGAAGTTATACACATACATATCATATTCCAGCTATATATTGGATAATGTATTATGATGGTCGATTCTAATTATAATTATTTAAATGTATTGAGCAAATACATTTGGTTAATTGGTTAAGTTGTTTATCTTTGTCTATATTTTTCCTTAAGTTATAGGTTTTAGACCTACCGTGAGCATTCATTTCTTCTCTTAGAGTGTCTCATTCCTCTACTTTTTAGGTAGGATTAGGATTAGAATTAGATTTTGTCAAAAAAAAATTATTTGAATTTATTATTTATATTTACACTTATAACTGTGTTTTCAAATTCTTAAAAGTATGCATATAAATAAGTTATTTTACAGTAGCATATTATTCAATTTTGTTACGTAATTAAGATTTTAGAACAAAGTAATTATCTTATGATATAAGTTTAATGAAAATTATACACAATGAATCAAGGTTGGACTTGAATTCTATCAATAATTTTTTATTGTTACAACTTTAATAAACCTTTGTGTTATTAAATATGGGTTAGTCAATTAATAGATTGAACATGAATGATTATAAAAAAGATAAGATCTAGTTATACAGTGTAAGGATTGTGAGAACTTACAGGTGATGATGAGCAATAGTGAGTATAGAAGAAGAGAAGAAGGCTAGGTTTTAATATTTAACTAAAACAGAGTAAATGATGGAAGAAATCAGTTTTATTTATTAATTGGATTGAATCAAAAGCTTGTGCATCCTATTACAATTAATTGATTTTTATAGCCCAATCTTGAGCCTAAGTGCCTAACCAAATAAAGCTCAACAAAAAACCTTAACTGCTCAACAAATCCTATAACCAAAATATAACTAATTAACAATCTACCAACTAATCACTAATTATTTGTCTAACATTCATACTACTTTCTTCAAGTTCTGAACTTGTGAATTAAAATTACAGAGTGAAAATTGTTTGTGAGCCAAAAGAACGAATACAATGAGCTGCTTCCTTGAAATCTCTTCATTCACTTCTTCTTCTTCTTCTTTATCAAATAGAATCTGAAAACTGGTAAAACTAGTACTCAAAAAATTGTTTTCTTTCTTCATCCGAATTTTTTTTTAAAAAAAACTTGCATTTTTTTATTGGTGGCTTACCGAGAATCGAATTTTTTTTCTTCCTTTCGTTCTTCTTTACTCACCTTCTGTCTTATAATTTTTTTATCTGAAACTTCTTCTTCTTTTATCTTTATCATCTTCTTTCTCACTTATTCGACCCTTTTTTTTGTTGAGAGCAATTTGATTAAGCTACGAGCTCCTGAGTGCAATTTGAAGCCTTTCTTCGTGCAAGAAGGCACCCTATTTTGTCTGGTTAATAGAGAGCAAGGTTGCTAAACTCTTCAACTCCTCCCGGAGATTTTCTTCTCATGTAAACTCGGCTGTTAAGCATCAAGTTCCATGCGTTCCTCGTAGAAGTAAGAAGACAAAATAACAAGATTTCAAAGCTGATATCAACCGAACAACATTTACCAACTTCCAGTCAGACGTACACAAGCAGCAAAGCATCAATTGTCAAGTACAACAAGAAAATGAAGCTCAACTAACCAGATCAGTGCCAAAGACTTAACAAAGCCCTCTCTCAAGTTTGCCAACAAAGTATAACCACAAGCCAGACACCAAGATTATTCAACCAAAGCAGCACCTATGACTACTGAATCTTTGCAGCAATACAAGCACTCACGGCTTCAACATCACAGTAAACAAAAAGTCCAGCTCATTTGCAAGCAACGAAGATAGAAAACATGATCCATTATTCAAATAGAACCTAATCTATCATTGCCATCATGACTTATGTGCAAAACGAAGACTTTAAAACACAAACTACCAAACAATACAAAGACTTATGCGGAAATTGGTTTTTCTTGGAACTTTGCAAGTTGGTTGTTGTATTGATTACTGCTGGAAACAGTTCATATTTTGTGATACATTGAGTGATGATGGAGACTGGTTAAAGTTGGTTATAGTGTTGTGATGTTCAGTCCTGCAACAGTTCAAAGACTGTTGTGTGGATGAAGAAAATGAAGAATGAAAAATTGTATGATGGACCTGTGAGAAAGGGGCCATGGTGGCCGGAGAAGATAAACGCCGGTGAACAATGAACAATAAAATATGAAAAGCTACAGTTTAACGATAGAACAAAAATAATATTTTCAACAGAGAACAATGTGTTTCTCTGTATTTTCTCTTATTTTTCTTAATCAAATGTGTATGAGATAAGCCTTTAAATAGGCTGATACAGAGTTTCAGTATAACTAAAATTATACTTTTATCTATAATTTAAATAATATTTATCCCTCATTTAAATAAGACTTCTAGTAAATTTAAACTACTGACTTAGAAATAAACTCTAATTACACGTTAAATTAAACTCTAACACTTTTTGTCAACTTACACTCCCCTCAAGCTCTAACACTTCCTGGATAACTTACAGGACCATCGGAGAAGAAAGGAAAGAAAGAAAGTTGAAGAAAATTTCTTTCTACTAGTACACAGAAAAAACAGATGTTTAAGTAAAGATAGATTTGGAGACAACAGATTTTCTTCTTCGGGTACCAGCTCACTTGCATTTTTGTTTTGTTTTGGTCAAACAAAAATAAATAATGTTGTGCGTGGTGAAGAAGAAAGAAAGTAAGAAAGGATGAAGAATGTTGAAGAAAGACTAACTCTCCATCTCCCTGAACCAGCTCACTGAATTAGCTTATGGACTCAACTCAACTCAATAAAGAAGATCGAAGAAGTTCAACAAAAGAAAGAAAGCAGGGTGAATGTTAGAGTATAGAATATAATTAGTAGAAAATTAAGTGTAATTAATTAGTAGGTTATAAATTTGTTAGTATGTTGTATTGGTTATAACCTTTAGATATTGGGTTATATAAGCGATACTCATGTATTGGGCTGATTACACTAATTAGATCTATTGTTGAATAAAAATCAGATATACATCTTTTTCTCTTAGTTTTCTTATCTCTTTAACCCTAGCC
Source organism: Hibiscus mutabilis (assembly GCA_019671005.1). Classification (NCBI taxonomy): domain Eukaryota; kingdom Viridiplantae; phylum Streptophyta; class Magnoliopsida; order Malvales; family Malvaceae; genus Hibiscus; species Hibiscus mutabilis. Next base: position 88,422,272 of record CM033711.1, on the reverse strand, counting down.
ACTCATCACTTCCATTTACAGACTTCACCGTTCGACAATATCTCCGACCACCATAACCCGTTTCTTATAATTTTTTTAATTTTTACACATTTTTTAGATCGTTGGTGAGTGAAATGGATGGCTGAGATAACATTAGGTTATGTGAAGATTATCACTTGGAAAAAAAATAAGGAGTTAATCTCAACCATCTAACGATTCAAAAACGTGTAAAACTCATAGTTTTACATTCAGTGTAAGTATATTCTATCCAAAATAAAATTTAATCGCTTATTGATTATTGTTGCCAATGTTAAATGTATCGTCTTTAGAAAATATGATCTCTTTCGGGTCTTGTTTTAGTTTGAAGTAACACAAAAGAAGGGTTCATCGATAAGATTACCAATTTAATCCAAGTTTTTTTTATAATAACCTTATCTTTTCGCAATTCAACAATGGAGATTAAAACAATTAAAAAGTAAATAAATGTCTAAATTATATTATTTTTTATATAGGTGCTCAAAGTATTTTTCTAGTCAAATAGATGTCCAATGTTTTTAAAGTTTTTATTTAAGTGTCTTGTCGTTAATAGCCGTTTAAGAAATTTCATTAGCCAATAAAAACATGATATATGGTAGTATTAAACATTTTCTGAATTTTTTTAAATAAATTAGAATTTCTAAAATATCTTAAAATTTTTAAATAGTCCACAAATCTGCTCACTCTCACTGGCGTTGATCGTGTTTATGGCGATAGAATGAAGCGCTCTCCCCTCACTGAACATGGCACACACCGTTCATCGACCGTTATGTCGTCGTTCGTCGCAAATTATTTGAATGAACTATTTGACAATTTCAATGACAAAATGGTGGGCAAAAAAGTCGTGATGGTCCGACGATAGATGTGATCGGCGGCGACGTGGCAATCGGTGACGAAACCATATTAAATCAAGATTTGGGTGTTAGGGTGGTAGGAATTTCAAAATTTAGGGCCATTTTGTGAATTTGGGGTTATTTTGTTTTATTATTATTTATTTATTTTAAAATATAATTTCAGAAATTTAAGAAGATGACACGTGTTAGATAACGAAAGTTAACGGTAAAAAATTAACGAACAATAACAACGGATACCTATTTAAACAACGTTAAAAATGTTATGCACTTGTATGAAGAAAAAATATAATTTAAGTATTTATTGGCCACTTAAGCCCAAAAAATACAAAGTTTAGCTTAATACACTGCCATTTTTATATATTCCATTGCCTTTTTAGCCTTTCCGTTTGCTTATCTCATTAAGTTATTTTATTTAGGTTTAAGAGGTATCTTAATCCTTGATTTTTTTCCGAAAAAATCAATCAAGCTCTTCAATGAAAAATGCACTTGATTGAGCCATTGAATTTATTTATTTTTTGATAAATGAATAATAAGATATTTTGATACGTAAATTGTGTAAAAAAATATATACAACTCTTCATAATTCAGTTATAAAATTTAAAACTTAAATCTTAAGCCTTAACACCTTAAAACTCAAACCTAAAATTTTAAATTTTAACTATAAATATTAAATTTTACGCCCTACAATACTTAATGTGTGCATGGGACCTGCAGCTTAGAAACATCGTGCTTGAGATAGACAACTTAGAGGCTCTGCGTTTCATCCACGCTGGATCTTTTGGCCGGAGCGGCAACTCTATTAGTGAATGCCTTGTCTTCCCCTAAAAGGATTTATCTTCTCGTCTTGCACTGAATATTAAAAAGAAATTTTCGTGAAATAATATAAAATAGCAAGAAAGGGTAAATGTGGAAAATAGAAAGAAAAATTATGAAAAGAGGGAAGAGGGAAGAGGGGACAGGAGAAAGCAGGGGGAAGAAATGTGAGTGGGGGACAAGAAAAGCGGCATTTTCAAGTCTGGTTTGCCGGTTGGTGACAATCTATCGCCCCCACTTCTTTCTTTTGTTTTATTTTGGTTAAAATACATTGCAGGTCACTCGGTTATAAGTTAGTAAAAATATATCATCTCTTTTAAAAGAAACATTGAATCATTTAATTATAAATTTAAAAATAAACAAGTCACTTTTATTCTAAAATATGTCACTTAACTAAATTTTTGTGACAATAAGTCACTGTAGCATTAAAATTGAAACAAGAGTATGATAAAATAATTAATTTTAGTACTCAAAATTTATACATTTTATTAATTTTGTTATAATTTAAAATAATTCAATAAACTTAATACTTCGTATTTAAAAATTTCGACATTACACCATCTCAACACCTCTTCGACTACTTACCACAGTCTATGTTATTGTTCATCAGCCCGATAATCAACAAATGTAACATTTGTTTTAAAAAAAATAGTTGCGACACTTTATCATCACATTAAGAATATTAAAAAAAACTCATTTTTTTTTTAAAAAAAAGTTATAACATATTTTGTTACAACATTAAAGGAACAGTGTCCAAGTAGATAATTACAACCTTCTTTAATTATTTGCAGTAGAAGAACATATTTAGCAAAATTTAAATTTTTTTCCTCTTCAAAATTCAGACAATGTTACTATGTTATAACAATGGCATGTACTCCAAAATTGGGATGAAACCGTCTGTCCCTAAGTATAATTTTTGGTGCCCTATTTTAAAATAACGGGTTTAGAGTTTAAAGTTAAAATTTATGGTTAGGGCTTAGAGAATTAAGGATAATGTGTATTTTTTTAAATTTAGGGTTTAAGATGTAAAATTTAAGGTTATGATTTATAATTTAACTTTTAAATGCTTTTTAATGTGAGGTATAAAAAGAAACATACTAAGGACATATTATTTTTTCCCCCAAAATTGAGAGGTTGTGGCATTGTTACTTGTTCATGACAAGAGAACATCGTTCTAAAATTGAGTGAACTACATCTTTCATTTGAAAATCAATGCAAGTAACTTTTTAAAATAAATTTCACTTTATTGATTTACGTTTGCATTTATATTCAATGATCACATTTTAAAAGGTTAAATTCATATTTGTAATTTGAAAAAGAATCAAAACAACACAAGTTTTTCAAGGGTTTAAAACACTTTCCCTTAAATTTTAAATGTTTTTTCGACTTGTCTCTTAAACTACGTTTTGCCCACTTTTATCTTCTAAACGTTTCGCCGTTATTTATTTTACCCCAAAAAGCTAATACTGTTAAAAAAATCTATGTTGACCAATCAGAACGCGCCACGTCATTTTCTTTATTTATTTTTACATTTTAAAATAAAATAAAAATAATATTAAAATATTTATTAATTTAATTTCATTTGCAAAATACCCAAAATATCCCCGTCTTTATCCTCCCATCATCTTCTTCCCTAATTTTCATCCCCAAATTCCTTAATCTTTCTTTTTCCCCAAAATTCAAACATCCAAAAACCCTGATCCTTCAAGCCCGTTGGGAGTATAATTAGTGAGAAAACCGAATTTAACAATTAAAATGTTTTTCATGTAAATTGCAATAATCCAACATTCAAGAAAACATTTTCTTGACAAACATCAGAAAAACAATTAAAATTTAAGATTTTAAAAAAAAAATCTAGCAATGAAATTACAAACAACTGACGAACTGAAACAAACCCAATTCAGAATAAAGGTAGCAAAATACAAGCCATCCATTTCTATAGACAACCAAAAATCAAAAGAACAGAGGAAAGCTGAAAGCAAGAACCACATTTGAACAATCTAAAAACCGAAACTTGGGTGAAGAACAAAAGAAGAGCCAAAAGGGTCTATTATTTTCCATACCCAATAGAGTTGGTGAAAGCATGAACCGATTGAATGATTTTCTTGGACAATCTTGCAGGGCAATGGAGCTTGAAGATGGGGAATTTTCTGGTTTGTGAAGTTAAACAAAACTTGGTGGCCCCATTAACGGCAAACGTAGGTGGAGAAGAAACACTGAGAAACTCCGCCTTCATTGATCTTGAACAGAAAGACACTAAAAGAGTGCAAAAGTTTGAAGCTTTGAAACAAAACAATGAATTCACTGAGAAAAATAACGAAATTGTTTCAGATTTTTCGAAGGATAAAGGTTTTTAGGTGTTTGGATTTTGGGGAAAAAAAAGATCGCGGAATTTGGGGATGAGAATTGGGAAGAAGATAAGGTGTTTTGGGTATTTTGGGAATATAATTAATTAATAAATATTTTAATATATTTATTTGGGTAAAACTTTGATATACATGCTGTGTGTGTATTTATCTATAAAAACTCAAATCCTAAATTCATAACCCTAAAAAACTAAAACATATACCTTAAACCCTATACACTAAATTCTAAACACTAACCTTGAATTCTAAACCCTACAACCTAAACCCCTAAACTAAAACCCTAACCCCTAAAACTAAAAGACATATATAAACTAAAGTTTATACTGTCTGTGTATCAAAATTTTTTCTTATTTATTTTATTTAAAAATTTAAAAATAAATAAAGAAAATGACGTAGCACATTCTGATTGGTCAACACAGATTTTTTTAACGGTGTTAACTTTTTGGGGTGAAATGAGTAACGGCGAAACGTGTAGGGGGCAAAAGTAAACAAAATATAATTTAGGGGACAAGTTAGAAAAACAGGTAAAATTTAGGGGGAAAAAAGTGTTTTAAGCCATTTTTAAAGTGTACTGATTTTAGGTGTTGCAGAGTGCTTTAACCTTACTTGGGTGAAATCTGTTTAAAAGCAAACCTCCAAAAATTTAAGATGTGTAATCGTCAATAGTACAAAATGATTGATACCAATTTCTATTCTTGGAACACACGTATTTGTAAAAAGAAATATTTTTCGAACCTAAAAACAATTTTAACAAGAGAAATGATCAAATTTTGGTTTCCATCCAATGTATTTTTTCTTATTTTAAAATAGTATAAAAATAGAGAAAGACCAAAAGTACTATGATTTGAGAAATAAAGTAAAAATACAATATTAAATAAATGACCTAAGAAAAGGCTAAGATATTTATTTTTGGGGTATAAATCAACTAATATATTTGGTCATATCTTATAAGTTTCTTATTAATTTTGAAACTTTTACTTGTAAGAGACCTTAAACTTTAAAATGAAAAATAAAGAATTGTGACTTGTTAAATAGACCTGACAAACTTGACCTGAACTGAATTATCCAACCTGAAAATGATATAGACTTGAACGTGATGGTCTAAACTTGACATGAATCCGAACCAAAACCGAATTGAACCAAAACGACATGAATTTAGTTAAACCAAAAATCAACTCGAATCAAAAATAACCAGAACCGAAAATAACCGAGATCGGAAACAACCCGAACAGAAGCAACCGGAACCGAAAATCAATCCGAACTGAAAATCAATCCGAACCGAAAATCTACTCGGACTGAAAGCAACCTGAATTTCATTTTCTCAAATATGTATGTTATATTCTCATTTTGTATTATATTACTAATTAACAACTACCTTTTAATAGTTTAATATCATTTTCTCTCTTTAAAAGATCATCTTCATATATTGACTCAAATTGGAAGTCGGCAGGTCTAATATTGACCCGATCCGAAAAGTCAACCAATTCGATATAGACCCAACCTAAAAAGTCAACTGGTCCGATATTGACCCGACACAAATATCAATCAATTCGATATTAACCCAACCAATAACCGGCCCGAAATAACATAGACCCGAACTAAATCTGAAACAAACTCGGGCTGACCTGAATTGAACATAAACTGAAAACAACCTAAATCAAAAATCAAACCGACCGAAATTACCTGACTCGAATCCGACCCGAACGACCCGATTGCCACTTCTATTTTTAAGTTGCATGTATAAACATTAAATATTAAGAATCATAATTTAATTTTTAAATATACATTAAATAATTATGAGAGAACAAAAGAAATTCAAATATTTTATAAGATCGAAATAATATATTTTTAAAAATTAAAGAGTCCTAATAAAAATTTCCCCACATTTTGTGGGTAAGCCACTTTTTCGCCCTAAACTTTAATTATTATATAAGAAATTATATTTTCATATCAGAATTCGAACTCATACAAGATAATTTTGCCCTAAACTTGAAATCAAACAATTATATTTTTAAAATATAATGAACAAAATGCTTATGTTTTCTCTTAATTACAACGTGAAGGTGAAAAGAAAAGGCTTTAGGCCCATCGATTTTAAATGGCTATGTTAACTTAGGCCCGGTAGTTGAGTTGGTGAAATCACAAGGCTTTTTTGAGCTCATAAGTAAATTACTCTACCAAAGCCACGAGCCCATAAACTGTTAAAAGATTGGTTTTTAACCAAATTACTTTCGTAATGGCAATTGGAGTACATTTTTGAAGTTTTAAAATTGCTACGGAATTTAATCAAATAAATTTTTCTTGTTTTAAAAAAATTGCTAGGTGTTGTTATGAGTTATATCACCATACTAATCATCTATAATATTACACATGATCAATGTTGCTCTGTGTAATTTTCTTTTTAAAAAATATTAACTTCTAATTTTTAAAAAAAATATTTGTAGTAGAAAGTTCCTGACAGGCTACGGTTCTTGGTAATCCAATGCAGGTTCTCTTTTTTAAGTTGAAAAGGTCGAAGAGAGTTTTGAGATCTTTCAATAGGGAGAATTACAGTGAGATATCTAGTCGCGTGGTTGTTAAAAGGAAACTCTTGGAAGAGCAGCTGTTGCTTAATCTATCCCCTTCAGGTGTGAGAGACTGAGTTGAGGTTGCAAGCTGAATTATGGGATTTGGAGAAGGCTGAGAAGTCTTTTCTAAGGCAAAAGTCCAGGGCTTTGAGGATTCAAGAGGGTGATCAGGGAACTGCATTTTTTCATAGTGCAGTCAGTGTTCGAAAGAAGAAGAATACCATCAGATTGATCCTAGATGTCCAAAGTAATCGAATAGAGAATTTTGATGGAATGTCTTCAGAATTGGTGAATTTTTTCTCTCCGTTAATAAGGAAAAGGGATGAGAATGTTACTGGTTGCTTAGTGAATATTTTAAGGGAAATGTTAGCTCGTGTTCCTGAAGGGGCTGAAGCTGATCTTTGCAGGGAGGTGTCTTCTGCTGAGGTCAGGGCAGCTTTGTTTAAGATGGGAAAGGATAAAAGCCCAGGCCTTGATGGTAACACAGCTGGGTTTTTCAAAGCTGCTTGGGGTATTGCGGGGGAAGATTTTATCAGGGCAGTGAAGTGTTTTTTCTCCACAGCAACCATGTTGCCAGCATTTAATGCCACTTTGATTGCTTTAGTCCCTAAGGTCCCCAATGCTTGTCGTGCTAGAGATTTTAGGCCGATTTCCTTTTGCAATGTGGTGTATAAGACTATAACGAAGATTTTGGTTGAGCGATTAGCTAATTTGTTTCCTGTCTTGGTGTCCCTAAATTAGTCGGCCTTTATAAAGGGTCCGGCTATCTCTGATAACACTCTGCTTGCTCAAGAGCTGGTTCGCGGATATTTAAGAAGTTTCATTTCTTCGAGGTGTGTTTTGAAGGTGGATTTGCAAAAAGCGTTTGATTCCATTGATTGGGGATTTTTAATGTCTGTTTTGGAAGCTATGGGCTTGTTTTCAATGTTTAGGCAGCGGATCCAGGCTTGCGTCACTGGTGCCAGGTTCTCTTTATCTTTTAATGGAAGTCTTGTTGGATTCTTTAAGGGAGGAAGGAGAGTTAGGCAGGGGGATCCCTTATCCCCTATCTTTTTGTGTTTGTGATGAATTTTTTGTCTGCCTTACTGAATATGGGAGCTGAAAGGGGAGTGTTCAGTTACCATCCTAAATGTAAAAAAAGTGGGGTTAACTCATCTGAGTTTTGCCGATGACCTCCTAATTTTCTGCAAGGGAACTCTTGAGTCTGTGGTGGGTGTTAAGACCTTGTTAGAAATGTTTTATGGCATGGCTGGGTTGAAATTAAATGCCTCAAAGACTGAGTTGTTTCATGCAGGGATGCAGCCTGCATGTATTGACGAGATTAGGGCCTGCATTGGTTTTCGGGTTGGCTCCTTGCCTATGCGCTATCTTGGTGTGCCCTGTTTACTCGAAAGCTCTCAGCAAAAGATTGTGTGCCTCTCATTTCAAAGATTGAAAGCAAGTTGGATCAATGGTCCTCACGAAAGCTTAGTTATGGAGGAAGGGTTTAGCTGATTCGGGCTGTCATTTACAGTATTGTTAACTATTGGTGCAGACAGCTAATCCTTCCTAAAGCAGTGATTAGACGTATTGAGCAGTTGTGTTCCCGATTTCTGTGGAAAGGGGATGATGTTTCAGCTCGTGGTGCTCGTGTAGGGTGGAAACAGATTTGCACCCTCAAATCTGAATGGGGGCTGAGTCTGAGAGATATTGAATGTTGGAACAAAGCCTGCCTTACGAAGCTCATAAAGAACATACTTGCTGGTGAAGGTTCTTTATGGGTTGCTTGGACAAGGGAATATGTTATTAAAGGGGCTAATTTCTGGAATATGGAGACTCGGCCTTATCATAGCTGGATTTTTGCTAGGCTTCTGAAGATGAGATCTGAGGCTGCTTCTATTTTGAGTAGTGTTTCTATGGGGAATGCTCTCTCTACGGGAAGATTTGGGAGATGACTCGTGAGATTAAACCGAGGGTGACTTGGCATAAGCTTGTGTGGTTTCCATTACACATTCCGAAGCATGCTACTATAGCTTGGATGGCTTTGCTTGATCGATTACCAACTTTGGCTCGATTAAGAAGGATGGGCCTTGATGTTGAGGATGTTTGTTGCTTTTGTGGTAACTTCAGTGAGACCAGAAATCATATTTTCTTTGAATGCTCCTTCTCCAGAGTGGTGTAGGAAGGTGTGCTAGGCCTGTTTGGGAATCGCAGGAGAGTAAGTGATTGGGATACAAAGCTAGATTGGGCAGTTCAATTTCTGAAAGGGAAGTCTTTGCTGGTGGTCATTTTACGGTTGGCCTAGAGTGCGTATGTTCATTGTATTTGGCTGGAGAGGAACACGCTCGGGTTTTCCGACGAGTGGAGTGAGCATGACCTAACTCATTCTGTGCAGCATTTTATTCGGATTAGATTGCATGGTAAAGGTATAGATAGATCTGATGCTGTAAATTTAAGTTTATGTGAATCTTGGGAGCTGATTTAGTCCCTGAACAGTGTAAGGTTGCTGGGTAATATTTTTGTCTGCTTTTGGAATGAAAAGGATATACTTATCTAAAAAAATCAATTAGTGGTTTGATTTTTTTTTCCACTCACATTTTTTCTGCAGCGGTTATCATTTTAGTTGGGAGTTTTTAAGTATTTTTTTAGTTTTTCAAGTCAATGATGGTGACTTTGGTCGTCTACCAACGATTTTTTTATTTGTTTCTTTATTTTTTTTTATTTGTTCCTTTCTTTGATTTAATTTTTTGTTTTTCGTCGGCTGATTTAGCCTGTTCTTCATCTGCTGTTATGGCACGTACTTTGTATGCTTCTATGACACGCTGATATTGAAGACGTTTACAACTTTGTGCATGTTACCATTGAATCTTGCCGCACAACATTGCGTGGGTTGGTTGTCCATGGAGTTAACCAAGACGTTTTCTATCCTTTTGTTGGTTGGAATAATTCAATGATCCGCTCTCTTCCAGTAAGCACTCCAAGATTTGACTATGGTGTTAAATTTGAAGATCACTGATCAAGATTTTATGAGAAGATTTAAATTTGTTATTCACATTTGCGTACTCTTTGTTTTTTTACGTTTATTTTTGTATTTTAAAGTATGCTTATTTGTGTATTTCTTCTTATTATTTTAATAAAATCTGGTGTTTGATTCAAAAAATTAATAAGTCTTTTTATTACATCATCGTTCACATGCTAATTACTGTATCAATAAAATTAATAAACATATCAGCATAATAATAGTTAACAATAAAATTCGTCGGTTAAAATTTCAGGTAATAAAATTTACTTGTTCAATGATTTAATTAGGTGCAAAAACGATGTTAGTTGATTTTAAAGAAAAAAATCAAATATACTTCTTAAGCCAATATTTTTCTATTAACAATGTATAAAATAATAATCTATAAAAATAATATTGTATTATAGATAAAGAAAAGATAAATGTGAAGTCAAAATTTTATAATTTAACAATCGTGACTAAAAGTAAATAAAAGATTGATCTATTAGAATAAGTCGTTAAGTCCCTTAAATAATATCTAGTATTTAATTCCTAACTTACAAATAAAACTACCTGGGTTAAATGCTTAAATTCTTACTAAACTTATTTTTAAAAATACCAGCTAAACTTTTCTGTTTATAATGCATAGACTACTCAAATTTTCCGAATTTTGAATAAAAAGATATTAAACACTTCACTTAGCCGCCATTCTTGCCTTGTCAATTTATAATGATTTCATATTAGTTTAAATATCTTATATTCTCGATTTCATTTTTTTACTTTATTTGGTGCACAGTCCACTTGTGCTTTGTCCTGTTTAAATTGGGTTCAGAAATCAACTCCACCTGAACCTACTAATTAGTGGGTCAATGAAAACATTAAAAATAAGAATAGATTAATTTGTTACGGCCTGTTTAATAGATATAGATTCGAGGGAAGAAGTTTAATCGGTCAAATTTATTAATTTAAATGTTTGATAAATAACGAATTAAAATAAAATTTTAATTTTAAAAAAGATGTTTATAAGAGATTTTTGAAATTAAAGATCCTGACATAAGAGTTTGACCCTTTCACTCTTAATAATTACAAAAAATCTTCAAATAATCTAAATTTAATTTTTTTCTATTTTAATTCTTCACCTTCACGTACTTACATTGTGTATTTGTAAGTTAATATTTTTTCTTTTTATTCTCACACATTTATATTTGTATTTAAATTTAATAATGAATTAAATTGTATTAAAATAATTATATAAACAATAAATTAATATATAGATCTTTTAAATATGCTTAGTAATGTTATATAATTTCTCCTATCTAATTAATATACAAAATATTGATAACTAATAAACTAGTCAAACAAGTATTGAATATAATCATGTCTTTATATATCATTTACTTGTTTAAATACTCAAAAAACTATTAGATATCAGTTAGTTTTACAAGATAATTTTATACAATCCGCTAATTAAATCAGCTATCAATTAATGTAATTCGTTATAAGCTATCAATTAATTGTGAAACAGTGCTATATAAATTAAAACTGGCATATTTAATAGTTAAATAAGCATGCACAAATTATGCAAGCTAATTAAAACCCATTATACCAAAAAATCAGCAATGGTTTCCCTTTGAACTTCAATTTAATATAAGTACGAATGCAGGGTATCTTATACAAAAATCAATTTAGTATATTGATAATCAGTACTTGCGTACTGCGTAGGATGTGATATCTTAACCACTTTATTGAAGGTTTAACGAAGCCAATCGTGATGTAAAGTGACCAAGATGTACCTACCGTAATTATTAATTTTGTCAGGGATTAATATTTTTAGTTTTATTTTTTAATAATGGACTTATATATGTTTATCTTATTATTAGGTGATTATAAAATAGGCTTATATGTATTAGTATACATATAAAGTATATATTATAAGTTTGTGTTTAGTATGAATGTTTATTTAAAACGTGAATGTATGTGTTGTTTGTTCAAATTGCATGTAAAATATGTATGTGTTATGAGTATATTATGTGTATTTGTTATTTCGATGCCATTATTACTAAAACATGAATGTTGTATATTGCATATGTGTTTATATGTACATGTTATGTGTGTATTGTTGCTCGTATGTACATGTGTTCAGGTATGTGTAATATGTATGCGTACATGTATATTATATGTTTGTATTATTATTATTATTATTATTATTATTATTATTATTATTATTATTATTATTATTGTTATCTTAAAAAAATATGATAAAAAATGGATCATAATTAAAACATAAGCCCAAATATTCATAAATGTCCAGGTCCATTACATATTTAAAACCCAAAATATAATAATATAACAAAGGCCTATTCGGCCTAAACCCAATTCTAAAACCCTAACAATAATCTGATCCCCCTTTATCCATTTTGTAACCGCTAGCATCTGGCCGTTGGATCAGATCTGATCCAACGGTTCAGATCAAGCCCGAGATGATTGCCTAGATTCCCAGGCGTGCGTGTTCCTCACATCTGCAACTGTTCGGCTCCCACGCGCCGACTCCCCAACTTCCACGCTCGAGTGTGACCTAAGCCCCAAACGGCCTTCATCGACGCCAGAAATTATGTCGACCCTCAACCACCGAGCCAGAGAAAAACATATAAAAAAAGATGAGCATGTCAGTGCATCATCATCCACAGTAATGGCATTTAAAGTTTACTTAAACTTGTAAATCATAGGCAATAGGGCAATGAACAATCAGAATATGATATAAACATGTAATGCATCATTTGTAACAACGGTAGTTCAAACAAAAAACCAGAAGCAATAAACAAAAAAAGACAACCTTTCGAGGTATGTCTTTTTTTTTATCTATGTGTATGTATATAAAACGATAGAAAAACATATTTAGAGTTTTACCCATGTGGATTTTCCTCGCATCGTTTCAGTTTCCTCTGGCCGACGCTCCTCCGTTGATAAGCCGGAGCCTCTCCAAGGCTGGGTATGGTGAAACGGTGGAAGCACGCGGCGGCAGAAGCCCTTCCTTCGTTTCGGCTTTTGGGTTTCTTAACTGGAAAGTGGTTGATTTTGTTAGGATATGGTTAGAATTTAGGCTCGGGTTGAAAGCAAGGATTTTTTTGTCGGTTTAGGTTCGCCGAGCGGCGACCAACACGGCTGGGGAGTGGCCGATTTTAGGAAAGCTCGGCTGAGTAGGTCGCCGGAATCTGGGTTCATCATGAACCCAGATGAATATCAAGAACGCTCAAAGCGTTCTGGGGGAGGGGGTTTGTTATATAATGCAAAAAATGATCGAAAAAAAATCTAATATTCGAGTAGAGGGGGTATTTACAACGTTATAAAATTTTAAACGGTATAATCTCATTGTTAGCCCCTTCGCCCTAAAATAATCACGCTGGAAGGGCTTTTGCATAGTCCAATTACACAATTGGTCCCTCCGTGTGGGATAATTGTCATGGGAAGCCATTCCTCCTTTTTAAACTACCCGGGGTCCTTCGTATTTTCTCAAAAATTTTAATCACGTCTCTGACATTTCTTTTAATTTTGCCTTGGTATTTCATTTTTTTATAATCAGGTCCTCTTTCCAATTTTAAATTAAGTTTTTTATTTGTTCTTTTTATTGTTTTGTTTGTTTAAATTCTGCACATTTACGTTTACTATTTGCTATTTAATTTTACATTATTTTGTTAAGTTGTAATGGTAATTTTAGAGGTAAAATTAGTTCAAACAGAATGTATTTTAAGAATTTAATGTGTACTTAGGTTTAGCATAAATCAGAGACGCGATGTATAATTCTACGTCTAAGATGCATTTTTGTCTAATTATAGATTAGTAAAATATTGTGAATGTTTTAATTTATGATACGTTTTAGGATAAAAATGGAAATTTGTAAGAAAAATAATGAAAATAGAAAATAGAAATATTTTAATACATATAATGGATTTTTTAATATATCATTGTTTTGTTTTTACATAATATATACCTTCAATATAATAGTTTTAAAGAGTAAGATAGGATTTTGTAAAAGATAATATATATAGGACCCATAACACATAGTTTTCAAAGTACATAATATAATCTTATAAAATAATACATACGTGTTTTTAAGAATAATGCGCATTTTTGTTTAAAGTATAATTTTGAAGAATAATGTATACGTTCTTTGGTACGTAAAATACATACATAGTTATTGAAGCGTATAATGATGTTATGTAAAAAATAATATATATATGTAGTTTATGGTTTAAAGTATATATGGTTTAAAGTATATAGAAAATTTTGGTAAAATGAATAATATATATTTTTTAATAGTAGATTTTTCTTATGAATGATATAACTTTAATACATAATTTGCTTTAATGTATACTTTTAAATAATAGGTTATATATATATATATACATACGTCATAACTTTAACTCATAATTTATTGCATGTATTTTTTTTAAAATAATATTTTTACTATATTATTTTAATATAATGTATCTTAAACCTTTTGGGCTTCCATTACATAATAACAACTTGGGCCTTGGATTTTTGAGATTAGTTTTAATAGTTTGGGCCTTATGCTTTGGGCTTAGATTGTAGAACTTAGTTCCTTTTAGGCTTAGATTAAGAATAGTCAAATTAATTCGAACAAATCGTGCGCCCGACTTATAAGGGCGCATTCGTAGAATTAAATTAGTCCTAGTCTTTTTAAGACTTTAATTAGATTAGTGTTCGGATTAATTTAGCGAATTTAAATTTATCCTTGACTCATTGGGGTAAATGTTAAATTCATTAAATTAATTGAACATTTTTTAATTACTTTAGGGGAAAAATTGATTTTAAACCTAACTTAGCACTAAATTGCAATCTGGCCTCCTTAAATTGAGCTTCTTAATCCTTTTAGGGGTTAAATACATAATTGAGCCATATACATGTCAAAATTGGCCTTTTTTATGTGTTTATATTTATGCCCTTGACTGACATACCTTAATTGATATTAATGTATTCTTTAATCTTAGATGCATCATTAATCAATCTAAATTATAAAAGAGGACGTATTTATTAATGCAAATATTTATGTCGTGATAGTCCGAGCTTAAAGGATGTCGGCCAAATATTCGGATTAATTCTTAACGTCTCGAGGTAAATGGATTAAAAATTAATAAAATCATCACATCATACTTAAAATGTTTGCATCATGCATAAATGTGACGTACGGGGGTCGAACCATAAATTAACACGGCAATCGGGCCTATTCGATGTCGGTTTAATTTATGGTCCGACATATCGTCAACCTTATTAATTAAATGTTTAAGTATTTTGAGTCCACCAATTCGATAAGGCTCGTACACTCAAGGTTAATTTTTATCTAAGAACTTCAAATTAAATTTAATTTCAATAACTTTCATCATTTTAAGGGCAACAAATTTTTTGATACCGATCTCCGGGAGTGATGAGGATGCTAATCCTTCCCCACATACACGTAATCAACTCTCGGACCCTTTTGCAACGAATATCTGGTTTTATGGTGTCCGGCCTACCTTACCCAAGTGGTCGGTGGCGACTCTAAATTTTATTAAATAATTTTAAAAAAGAAAGAAGATTTCAAAAAAAAGATCCCTATTTTTAAAAGAGATTTAGAGGATAAAATCGTAGCACCAAACCTTTGCGAAATACCATACCACTTTTAAATCATATAGTTTGGTGGTTTTCGGAAAAAGGTCGCTACACCAACTACCAACTTCTACACAATATTTAATTTTGTTACTAAACTATTTCATTATTATAGATGTAAACATATGTACGAGACAAATATAAAAGGTATATATACATTTAAATAATTTTTTAAGGATCATAGTCATGATTAGAAATGCTTGAAGAATGGAAAAGTTTAGGTAATAAAACCCGCACTGGTTGTTTTCATGATATTTTCAGGCATTTGATGATGCAAAATGATGAGTTATGAGATTTAATTATTAACAAGAACAGGGTGTATGTATGTTTGAATTAATAACGGAGAATATATATTTGATTCCCCGTGGATGGCCTGTTCTGATTCTGGAAATTATTTTCTTTGTTCAGGGGAATTCGTCTTTTTAACGACAGAGGATATGCAATTATTCTATCAGCTTTCATTATATGGATGCCTGCAATTCTTTATCTGTCTTCTTCAATAAAACATAAAGCATGTTTGTTTGATTCTTCTATTGAGGTGGTTTTTGTTGATTTTGTTTTTTGATATATCGTTATTTAATATCCATGTTCGTTGCATATTTAAAAGTGAATATGAATTATAATCTTTCAGAAAGGATAAATTTCCAATTTTTTTTTTCTAGTTTTTAATTGGGTTTCTGATTTTAACCGGTATACATATTATTACTCCTTTAATAATATATATCCTTTATGGATAGAATAATTAAACTCGAGTCTATTAAAACCGTGATTCAATTTTTACTAGCTTTGTCAAGGGCAGGGTTTGATGAAGGGTGAGAAAAGATATATATGACACATCATTCATAGATGGAAAGCCATAATTGACAGATATCAGATTTATGAGAGTTCTTGACTGTTGGAGTATAATTTTTATCTCTAACGTGTAGAAAACTGACAAAAACAGTCTGATGGTCCCATTTTTACAATAGGCGGAAATGGCTATCAACCTTTCCTATCTACAATCACTGTCCCAAAGTTTGAAAATTTATCACCTTCCTCAACTCTTCTTGCTTCATGGTCCCCAAATTTTACATAATCTTTTCGGATCTAAAACGGTAAAGGTATCGACGGCACCAAGTAGTAGAATATTATCCTGGTTTGAACAGGCTGAAAAATCAAAGCAGACGAAGTAAAATGGAGACCAGAAAGGTATGAGAATGACCTTCATCTGGGTAGTACACTTTTCTTGGGCTACAACTTATCTGTTTCTAGGCGTACCAAACGGAAGTTTAGAGAATAACAAAATCCAATTCCGAAACCCCAAATTGCAACTAAAATTTCTTGTATAGAATCACAGTCTGGAATGATGCAGACATTCCTGAATATCGTTTAACTACGTAGGATTTAGGAAGATGCAAACAAGTCAGTTTCAAAGTATTAAACAAACTTAAAAACGGTCCCCATATTAAAGAAAAACGGGGGGCGGGGGGGGGGGAGGGGGAAGGATTTGGTTTCTGTATTTATTGATGGGAAGGAAAGTCAAAAGAGAGCTGAAAATTGTCTCTTTAGCATTCGAATTTGGATTCTACACGACATTTCTTCTCCATAATTAATTCATAGCCACCATGGGGTTGCTATCAATCATAATCCATAGGAAAAAAAATATGCATGTCTCTGATGTCTTAAACAATTGGTTATTGCCGGATCTTTCGTTGCTTTATTTTCTTGTATTGCAGAAACATCCTGCAATTTCCTCAAACTTTCGCTTTTTACTGTGAAACCACGAAAAAATGGAGAATTTGTTTTGTGTGATATGATGGAATTTTTACTCAAATATAGCTTTAGGTTTTTCCTAAAGATATGCTATTCCCATTTTAATTTTTGAAATATTGTATTTGTTACAGTAACCTAGAAGTAGTTGAATTCAACTATGAACAATATTTTTCTTAAAAAGCCCCCTAAAATATCCAAAGTCCGAGCCTCCTAAACCCGCCTTAAGGGGCATATTTTGTAATTTGTAACTTAAAGTCGGAATCTCCTAAACCAACCTTTAGGTACTGTAGTAAATGCACTAATTCAAAAAAAGGACCATATTTTGAGAAAAAAATCCCTAAAATAATATTTATAGATTTCCTGCTATAGGAAATTAATTGCTTTTTGGGTTTGGTTTATGATTTTTGCCCTTTAACAACTTCAAAAGGCTACATATCAAATACCCACATCTCGGTTGTTGTAGGGACACCAGTTCCCTTTTCGTTTGACAAAGGGCTGAGCTTTGGTTTACGGAGGGTATATCGACAAAGTACAAATCTTTGTCTACGCAAATTCCACATTTTTTGTGAAAGTATATGCTGTTTTCAAATGTAGAAGGGAATTAGCTGTGAGTTGAGACATAATGGTAGTTGCAAAGGTTGAATTTTTGGTGATTTTGAAAGTACAAACAGTTGGATCCAATCCTTACAACTTATGCTTGGGACACAAGTAGGTGGCTGTCGTCCATACAATATGATCATTTGTAAGCTGTTTTCTTTGCCAGAAAGCAAAAGTAATAAAAGTGGGAGACCGAGACCCATTACACCAAACTCAAGTTGCCAGCTAATGGAGCCACCTTGTTCTAAATTTCCCAGATTTTGCTTTCACACCTTTCTAAACACACTCCTTTAGATATTCCTTTGATATTAAAATTTAAATTCGAATCTCGA
Source organism: Hibiscus mutabilis (assembly GCA_019671005.1). Taxonomy (NCBI): domain Eukaryota; kingdom Viridiplantae; phylum Streptophyta; class Magnoliopsida; order Malvales; family Malvaceae; genus Hibiscus; species Hibiscus mutabilis. Next base: position 88,404,335 of record CM033711.1, on the reverse strand, counting down.
AAATAATACACATAAACTCTAAAAAAGGACAATTTGTTACTCAACCAGTAAAACTTTGGACTCTAAGCTTTTACTTTTGGGACATGGCTAGCACGCAACATTTGGACCCACTAAAATCGGTACCATGTCCCGGACAGTAAGGACATTTGCCGGTGACTTTTCCACATGGTATTATTGGTCACATATACACCTCCCCCTTCATTCTATAAAATCCCCATCTCCCTCCTCAATTTGCCTTCACCAGTTCACATTTTCACTGAAATATCATTTCGTATACCATAATCTTGCTGGCTCTTTACCGCTTACTTCTCTCTCTGTTTTTTTTCTTCATACATATGAGAAAAGGAGCAACGGCAACAGCAGAAAGACGCAGTAACTCATCACCGGAGAAGAGGAGTGTATGCAATGGAGAATCAGGTTGTTTCACCGCCCCACGTGGATTCATCTCGACCTTCCCTCGGCTTCCCCCTCGGAACAGCTCTCCTCTTAATCGTCATTTTCAGTTTGAGTGGAATCTTCTCCTGCTGCTACCACTGGGACAAGCTCAGATCACTCCGCCGGGCTTTCGCTGACGGTGCCCACGCTAACGACGACATTGAAGCTTCTCCATCCAAACCCAAGCCTGATTTCATGGTAAATTTTTTCTCTGCCCCCACACTCTTTCAGAAAAAAAAGAAGAAAACAGAGATTAGAATTGAAGCTTACCTTAGTTTCTGTTGTTACTGTATGTCAGGAATTGGAGAAAAACCAAAGCCAGAGCTTGCCTGTATTAATGCCGGGAGACGACATCCCAAAGTTCATAGCGTTACCATGTCCATGTCAACCCCCACGGCAAGTCCAGGTGGAAGTAAAAGTTGAGAAGCCGCTCAAGCCGCCGAGTTTCCCGGTTCCTTTCGGATTGGGAAATTGACGATTTATTGTACATATTGGACCATTTAGATTAATTTTCCCTGCAAGTTATTTTCACCGGTACAAGAAAAGGAAAATGATGGGTAGGAAATTAAATTTACCATCTTTGGATTATCCCCCAGGTTTTAAAAAATTACAGGTAAATTTGTATAGACTTTTCACCGCTTACAACAGTTTCACGCCATCATTCCCCTCAAGGAAGAAGATTCCAATTGTTGTGTCAGTTGGAAAATGAGATGGCTCAATGAAGTTCTTATCCACAAAAGCAAAGATCCAAATTCCAATTCCCTGCTTCAGATCTCTATGCTTAGTTTTATAGCTTTGTACTTCACTCATTTTTATTACAGACCCTTCCTTAATCCCCTAATATAATGTAATCTTTTGCTAGTAAGTGTTCCAATATATTTTATTTTCTCTTTTCTTAAACTTGTAGTTTCAATGTATTCGGCAGTATACGAATTTAACTATTTGGGGTTAAGCGAAGGGGGAACCCTGTTTTCTGGGGAATCAAAGGTAAGCCTTGTCTGTGAAGAATGAGCGGGAGGTCTGTGTCGAAAATTAGGCAAACCTGGAAAACTTTAGAGTCAAGCAAAAGCGCAGTTTCTATGCTAATGATGACTGACAAGTAGGTATCTTTTGTTTTACGACGACTTGGTTTAGTATTATCGCAATTTCCATTTTGGTAGAAAAAGGTGTAGCCATAGATAATTGAAATTGTTATATTATGTGTATAACCACCCCAAGTACTAAGGAAGATGCGTAGATAATAATCTTACGTCGAAAAGTAAAATAAAAATCTTGAGATATATATATATATATATATATGATAGTACTGTACATTTTATCATTAATATTTTTTTAAAAAAGGGTCCAATAACAAGTAGTATTGAGCGACTATTTAACTCACTGAATAAGCGATATAGATAACTGTAACAATGATCCATTACGAACGTGGTTAAAATCTCACACTTAAAAAAAAAGGCGAAAATATTAATAAAAAGAGGTCTAAACGAAGACAAGGCATGGAATATTAAGAGTTTGGATTATGTATAAGAAATTGGGATTAGATTTCGTATTCTTACAAGTAAGCTCTAAATGAACTTAGTTAAACCAGTAACCGAACAAAATACATTTAAACTAACACAACAAACTTCATGTCTTTTTGTTTCCGTCCTTCTCACGTGGCTTACGAAAGAAAGAGATAATACAAGAAACATGGAATGCCATGCCAGGTGTCATGTTAAACCAGGAAAACGAAATGTAATGCAATGTTGAAGATATGGCCGATTTAACCTTCGACGTTGCCGTAACATGCTTTTTCATGCTACATGACGATTTGATGTTAATAATTCTGAGATTTCATATGAAACTTAATTCATATAAACAATATCGAATCTTAAAACTCTAAATCTTAAACTTTAATTTTTAAAATTTAAATATTAAATTCCAACACTAAATTGTAAAATTTTAAACTCTAAACTAACTCATTTGTGAAAAATAAATTTTTTACCCGTATCTTTTAAATAACTATAATTAATAAATTTAATATGAGAAATGTGCAATATCTCAGTCCAAGGGGTTGAAGTGGTGACCTAATTTAACTATTTGAAGCAACAATGAGTTGAATTTGATTCTTCTTCACTCCCCGCCTTCCCCAGTATACCAAAAACAGTTTCCACTTCTTTTCATCTGCAGTAATCAACACTATGAGCATTCTCATTTATTTATTTATTATTATGTGTCACTCTGTATAGATGTTTAGAAGATCCATACGTATAAAAAATAGAGAGTTTTTACATTCTCATGATTAGATTCGAACCCATACAAGATGAGACAATGTAAACATCTTTAGTTACTAGACCAATCAGTGGATCTCAATAGTCTTACAATTTATTTATTTATTATGTGAAATAATTGTAAATTTATGATTTCTTTTGGAAAACCATGAGAAGGAAAGAGTCGTATATATTTATGAATATTTAAATCTATAAATATTATCTTTTGGAGATGATTATATGAATAAGTTAAGAAAAAATCGATTTTATATATTTATGAATATTTTAATAATTATGAGTAATAATTAATACTCATATTATTAAATTGTTAGATTAATAATTTCAATAATTTGGATTAAATTATTGATGATTTATGCATATTATGATCAAGGTTTAATTATTTATGAAGTGATTATTCAAATTGATAGGACGACTTAAAATTAATTTATTGGATAAGTAGTGCATTTTTAATTAAAAAAGAAGCCTTAACCAACTCCATTAATTGATCTTTAAAATCTCAACTGCCGAATTGCAATTTTCCCAATGGCTTCTTTCAATATCATTTCCTTTCCTCATTGTCTTAACTACCTAGAAAATCATTTTAAATAATATAGAATAAAATGAAAAGGAGAGGTGGTTTTGGGCAGCCATGAAAGCAGCCTGGGACATCATGTTCCTTACATGTTAGAATGGAGTGAAAGTTAGGGTTTGCAAAAACGTACGGACAATAAGCAAAGCAAATGGGTTTGTGTAATGTTATGTATTCGTCACCAAAATCAGTTCCACATCCTTTCAATCATAGACAATCCTTAGTGGGTTTTAAGTGGTCTTATCCCAACACTTGATGATGCAACTTTCAATTTCCATTTTCATTTCTTGTTGGTAGAAATTTAGTTTTTGGTTATTTAAAAATAATAATATTTATATACTAACAATGATTGAGTGTAATGACAAAGTGCATTATTTTCAAGTAGAGAACTCGAGTTCAAACCTTAAAAACGACATTGTTGAAAAGAATACCACGAATTCCGAACATAGACCATGAAATAGACATAAAAAATAATATTTATATAAATATTGGTTCTTATTAATTATATCTAATAGTACATGGATTTAGTGGGTCGACTATTTTTTAAATAAAGGAAAAATTAGAAAAAAATGTTATTCAATTGAATTGAAGTGATATGGTATATTGGAGGAATTTGGAATTTTTTGAAGGCCTTTCAAGTTGGATTCAAGTGCACTTTTTGATTAAGTATAAAAAGGGGAAATCTCAAGTCTTGAACTAATCACTAAACTAGAGAAACCAGCTTTGTTCTTACCCTTTTTCTTCTTTTTTTGTCTATTAGTCTTATTTTTTGAAACACTATCTTCACATCAAATAAAAACCTTATTCCTTATCTTTGAAACCAACCTTTTTTTGTTTTTTAATAATTGTTTTTTACTAAATATAGATTTACCCATCACTCAAAAGCTGCGTTTTGTGACGTTCATGTGAAAATAGTTAATTGAATTTACATCAACATTTTTGAAATCAATATCAAAATTTATAACCATGCTTCATATTACCTTATCTTTTACAAGGAAAATCTAAAAAAAATATGTAACTAGTCTTGTTTTCTATATATCTTAATTATTTTTATATTTGATTCTAAAAAATGAATAAATTAGCCACACTATCAAATGGAAAAAGGACGAGACAATGCCCCCCAAATCAAGAAATGAAAGGTTAGGTTTTGGCAGCAAACACTTGAAGGTGATGTTGATAGTGGGGTTGTAAAACCACAATATCTATCAATCAACACCCACAGCTATATCTGCTTACATCAATACCAGTTGTTATAGTGGAATTCACCATCAAAAGTTAGGTCATAAGATATATATATATATATATATATATATATTATCGGCTCTTAAATCATAAAAAAAATTATGCAAACTTTTTTTTTTATTGTTTTATCTTTATGTTCCTTTGAGATTTCATGGTCTAGAGAAACAAGTGGATTGGCTAAAACAAAGGATGTTGGTTCACCTAAAACTTCACTCGAAATTGCCTTTTCATGTCAGCCTGGAGGACAAACTAATTATATATCATATATCATAGTAGTGACCATTAGGTTGATGATATTAATTAGTAAAACGTGGTGATGTAAAGGCAAGCTTTTTCTTTTGATCAAGAACAAATTAGGCTTCATTAGAATGGAAGGTAAATTATAAACATGAAGCAAGCCCCGGGGGACATTCACAACCCAGTCCACAGGGCAACAAAGAGAAAAAAGAGGCTTTAGCGACCCAATCGGCAGCTTTGTTACATGAACGAGGAACAAAGGAGAACAAAGGAGAAGAAAGCAGAAGAGAAAGAAGAGATCAAAGAAATGATATCCTCTTCAATAGCCGCAGATTCCCACGCAGAGAAATGAACCAATTGAAGCTTGTTAATGACCCTAAGACAACCAGACTCGAAAATAACATGACTGAAATTTGCTTTGATGGCCAGAAGAACTTCAAGCCTAATCGCAGAAGCCTCTGCTGCTGAAGCTGATGAGGCAAAAAACACCACCGAGTCTCCTCCTAGGATTACAATTCACCTTAATCGATCCGGCAAGAGAAAGGGACTACGAGGGGCAATCCTTAGGTCCGGGGCGATTAGCCGAAGAGGAACAAAACTGGGCCTGAGAGAATTCCACAAAGGAACTTTTCTCCAAATTCCAAACATCCCATAGGGAGTCAATAAGACCTTCGAAAAAACCATTCCTAGATTTCCACATAGCCCAACACAAGAAGCTTATGAGATCACATCCTTTACCGAAATTACCTAACCGGCGAAAGCTCATGATTTTTTCCCACCATTTACTAAAACCTGGAAAACTGATTCGAGAGGGGGTGTAGTTAAAACCTGAAGCCCTCCAAACAGCTTGAGCAAAAGGGCAAAAGAAAAGCATATGTTCAATACTCTCAAAGTCGATCCCACATCGAGGGCACTAGTCAGACGAAAGAAAAGAGCCATGGAAACGGGCTGCCAAAACCCCTTCGTCGAAACAATGTTGTGACAAAGCTTCCAAATAAAGGTCCGAACTTTCAAGGGCACATTAAGCCCCCATATGAATCTCTAAACTAGCTCATTTCCTTCAAGAGAATCGTTGGACGAAAGATGATCGACCACCTTTTGTTTCCTTTGTAACACCCTAAAATTGGCCTAGAAATGTTACTACAATATAAACTATAGGCTAATTGAATGTATGAATTAATCAATTTAAAGAAGAAAGAACATTAGCCATCCTTAAGATCAAATAAGTGAAATTAGAACCAAATTGAATTGAATTAAAACTAGAAGGCACAAATGGAAAGATAGAAATATGAACATGCAAAACACTAGAGTTTGCATGCAAATGGGATTAAGATTAAGGGCCTTGACACATGTTCTCAATTGATGAGAACATGTGCCAATTGAGGATGACTCACGGCAACATGGGGTAAGGGATAACAAAAATATTGTTATTCTCCTCCCAAAGTCATCACCTTGGCCGATTTCTTGAGAGAGAAAAGGGGAGATAAAAAGCTTCATGCATCACCTTCAATTCATGCTTTTTGATTGAGCCTTGATCAAATTTAGCTTGAAGAATGTATAATGATTGATTTCAATTTGTTATAGAATGTTTGAATGAGTGATTGATGATGTTCTTGTTGTATAAATTGAATTGGATGATTGTTATGTATGTTAGGGTCATGCTAGCTTCAATTAGAACTTGAAAATTGAATGCTAGTAGCTAAATTGCTAATGAAATGTATATATGGTTGCTGGAAATTTAAGAAATGTGTACATGGTTGAAAACAATATTGATTAGGGACTGTTTTGATAGAGAAAGTGTTTAGACATGTCAATTGGATATTGAACCCTGTTTTTATCATGTTAGTAGATAAAATGAAGATTGAATTGAATAGATAACTTGCTGGAAATGTGAAAGCACCTAATTGGACTAGTTAAATTAGGTAATGGGTTGCTCAATTGGTAAATTGGATGTGCAATGTTGATCAAATAGATCAAATTGGGTTCAACATGATAATGCCCTGTTTTAAGCACATTTCTAGGTGTATTAGACTGACCTAGACATGTAAGAACTTGAAAATGAATTGAATTGACATGTTAGAACCTTGTTAAAATGAGTTAAGAAGCTAGAAATTCAACCTAGTATAATCTGCCCAGAATGCTAGAACTTAAAAATCACTATGAATTCATTAGGAGAAAACATAACTGAATTCTGGGTTGTAGAATGAAATGTAGAGAAGAAACACTAGGGACAGTGCAAACTGTCCAGTGTGGCAAATTACCATGTCTTTAAGTTAAAAACTGTATTAATTGGCAAAGAACTAAAAGGCAATCTTTATATGGTTATAAAGACAATTATGTTATCTTTCCAACGGTGTAAACCAATTGAAATTCTGATGTACATAATGAAAGTTATGCATGATTAAGTGACTAGAGTGCAAGCTGCCTGGCAGCAGCAGCAGTATAGGTAATTGCACACTATTTTGTGGCAATTTGTAAACTGTTTTGTAAACAGTTTTAGGACATTGATTCTGCCTTATTTTACATGAACTGGAGTATAGATAAGTGTAGTTAAGTGTAATGAAGAATATATATATGAGCATGTTATCAGATTTGTGTATGTTATGTGTTTGTAACATTGCCTTGAATGAATGATCTTGTTTTGACATGTAATTGTTGTGTAATGTGATAGAACCAGGAGTAAACTTGGTGGAAGAGGATAGAGTAGATTATTCTAAAGCCAAGAACAAAGAAGTGTGGATACAAGACTAGCTAAGCTTGGAGTATTGTGAGTGTAGTTATCTCTAGGGTTAGGACTAGGTCTTAACCAATGCATACTTGTTTACATTCTTGTAATGTTAAATGAACCTAATTGTGGACTTGTCTTAATAAGAGAATAATGACTAGTAATGCATGAAATTTGATCACATCTTGAATACATATTTTATTTGAATACTAAGCATGTTTAAATGGTACATTGGTGCTTGTATGTGTCATGATGCATGTGATCGAATGCTAAAGACTTGCTTGAGATATCATCTCATCTTGATGAAATGAAACATGAAAATTACATGAAATGTGAGCTATGGCTCAAATGGCCTAAGGGCCTAATATGAAATGAACTTGCTTGACATGATCTTGATCTTGAAACACTTGAATAAATGGTAAATCGAACAACCTTGGTAGCTAGTTGGACTAGGTAGAAGGGCATGCCTTAGAGTCTAGAGCTCATTGTGTCAGGGTCGACTACAGTCCAGGTCTAAGGCCCCTATTTGGCGACAGACATAGGGTACGTATGTGGTCTTTGGCAACAGTAGGAGGGTTGACCAGCACTACGATGCATCTTGTGGCGACAGTTGGTTGGAGACTCGATTACCTATACAAACTAAGTATCAAGGGGGTTGTTTAAATGATAACAAATGATATAACAATCCTATATTACATGTTACTTGTCTTGAAAGTTATATGATGTATGTTACTTGACATGAAAGCCATGAATCGTATGTTACTTGTTTTGTAAGCATGATGTGCTTGATTCTTGATATGAAAGCATGAAGTATGATTTCTTGATTCTTGTTCCTTGATAGCCGAATGCTATGATCCTTAGCTAGGATTACTCTAATGCTTGATATCCTTAGCCAGGATCCTTCTAATGCTTGAAATCCTTTGCTAGGATTATACTTGATTTAAATGACACAAAACTTGATATAATAAATGGTTAGAACTAGTTACTACCTCACTAAGTACATTCTTGTACTTATCACTCTCGTTTTCATTCTTCCCAACTACATGATAGAGGATTTCGAGTGTTACTTTATCTTGAAGCCTAATACCTTGAGCTAGAAGCAAGTCACACAAGCTTGGCCTAAGTATGGTTTCATACTTGTTTTGTATATCTCCTAGAATGATGGCATTAGATTGTATAGAGTTTAGCTTGATCATGCATTTTGATACTTGTATATATATTGTTCTTGTATGGGCCTACTATGTTATGATTTTGGATGACATTATGAAACATGTAATGAACTTAAGTTTCTTGTAATGGAATGATGTTGCTGCGCATATGATGATAGTATGAAATGATCGAATGTTTGATCTAGATTACCTTGAGCTATTCGAAAGTCTTGCTTAATGTACATGTGTATGCTTGAATTAAAAGTACTATAAATCGAACCATGCTTGCTTGTATTCCAATCGAATGCCTTAGGAACTATATGGTCACTTGTGTGTGTGTGTATACCATGATGTATGTGTTTTGGTGTTAGCATGATGATTGCCGAATGGTTAAGTATAGATTATGACTTGAATGAAAACTAGATACATGCAAATTGAATGTTCAAGAATCATGTTAGTAATTTAGGTGTGAGATGTACATGTAAGTCTAAGGATCAATGAAAAGAAATGGGAGCATGTTACACCTAGGGTCATTCGAATGATAGGGTTTAAATGAAGTTAATTGTAATGCTAAGTAGTAACCTATAATGTAAGCTTGAAAGGAAATAACTTAGTGACTTATTCGAATGCTTTAGGTTGAAGTAAGAATCAAATGTGAGTTTGCTTGCATGATAAGTAATGAATGCTTGGTTGCTTGTTAGTTAAGTAACTAGTTAAGTAACTCATCTAGTAGGGATGAGTTATCAATGTCTTGCCTTGTATTGTATTGCTTGCCTTGTCCTTGTTCTCACTTAAGTAACGCTCCCGAGCCGGTTTGCTACTAGCTCGAGTAGGGGGTGTTACATCCTTACAAGGAAACGATATCCCGTTTTAACATAATATTCCCCATATTTGGAAATTGCCCAAATTAGACAATCATGAGTCGAAGGACCTCCAATAGGAATGGATAAGATCGCACGAATCTCAACAAGAGAGAAAAGAGCTTCGAGTTTGTTTTTGTCCCAAATTTTCCTCTTAACACACATGAGACTGGAGACCATAACAATAGAACAAACTGAAGGGGTCGAGGATAACACCGACAAGATGAAGCTTTCAGAATCTAGCTGTCTTCTCAAATAAAAATATGCCGACCATTACCCACTTTCCATAAAGATTCTTCTTGGATTACCTTGATACTCTCTCGAATTTTGATTCATTCCCAAGATGGGTTGTGGCACACTGGAGCTTCAAACAGGTTCCCATTAGGAAAGTAAATCCCCCGAAGAGTTTGGGCAAGAAAGTGTAGCGATGTCTCTTTTTATCGCTAAAAAATTAGTGTTTTCGAAGGGTGTTTGTGATTTTTTTTTGATATAAAATATTTATTCCGGTCGCGACTCCATTTTTTTTAAAAAAAAACCCTAATACCGGATGTAATGAAACCTTTTGGTCTGAATGAAAGATGTTCTATAAGGACAAATCACTTGCGGAATCAATGCTTTATTGCATTCATGCATTGCATTTGCATCACATTTTTGCATTGTTTTATCATCACATGACACTTCATCATTTAATACATGGGGTTCGATGGCAGAATTAATTGGAAAATGAAACGAATTGAAGAGTCGAGGCTTGACCAGTTAGAAGAAAAAATCGAGAAAGAGCTTAAGAAGAAAGAGAAGATAAATGTCTTCAATACGAGGGAACTCTGCCTAGTCCCTGATTTGGTCATTCCTCCAGATTTCAAGGTTCCCGCATTTGCGCAGTATGACGGAACCAGCTGCCCGAAGATTCACTTAACCATGTTTTGTAGAAAAATGGAAGGATACATGAAGAACGAAGAATTGTTGATCCATCATTTCCATGATAGCTTTGACGGGACCAGCAAAGTGTGGGTATAACCGTTTGAACAGAAACCAAGTTAGGTCATGGGGTGACCTCGCTAATGCCTTCTTGGATCAATACAAATATGCTTTGGATTTAGCACCACAATCGACGATTTCTTGAAATGAGAAAATAAGGCCAAATGAAAGCTTCAGGAATATGCATTAAGGTGGCGATGTCTGGCGACCCAAGTCCAGCCCCCTATAGCAGAAGAAGAGTTGACCCCCATATTTCATGCAACGCTTCCCTCTCCCTTCTTCGATGTGATGTTGGAGAAATCGAGAAGCGGATTCGAAGATTTCATGACGATTGGAGAAAGGATAGAATACGCAGTCAAAGAAGGAAAATTGGGGTCTAAGTCTAAGGACCGAATCGAAGATAAGATAGATAAGGATGGAGATGTAAATGAGTGTCATCTCCAGGGTTCGCGTGGCCATAAAAGAAGGAGACAGACTGACAAATCGGGGTCATCAAGGAAAATTCCTCGGACGAGCGCAAATTTGGAAGTGTTTGGAATATCTATTTCAGACATTTGGCCTCATCTGGTAGAGGGTCACTATCTTGTTCCTAGGCCGATGAAGAGTGCACCTGATCTGTATGCCCATAGCTTTGACTCGAGTAGCACATGCGAATTCCATATGGGGGCACCGGGGCATCCCACCAGAAAATGTAGACCTTTACTGGATGAAATCAAGAAGCTGGTCAATGATGGAACCCTGACACAAGAGCTGATCAAGCAGTGGAAGACCAAGGATGAGAAGCAAATCTACATAGTGCTGAAGAAGCCATAGATGTCTCTACATTAAAATGCCTTCCTGAAGTAATACAAGGAATCAACTCTATGTGACCCCCATGTGGCAAAGATCTTTTGTGATGGGGCATGTTTGTTGGTTTTTATTTTCAATAAAGGACACATTTCGCTTAACATATAATGTTTTTGAAAGCACATAGATATTTTCTCGTCGTGGTAGGGCACTAGATATCAATTTCAAGATGTGACATTAGATAGATGTCATGACAACGATGATGTGTGATCTTCCCCAGCGGAGTCGCCATCTGTAGCGATGTCCTTTTCTTTTTATCGCTAAAAATAAACGTGGATTTTTTGAAGGGTGTTTGAAAGATGTTCATGATTCTTTTGGATATAAAATATTTATTCCGTGGGTTTAAAAAACCTCATAAAAAATGGAGTCGCCACCGGTCACTTAGGTAGGCCGGACACCATAAAACCAGAGATTCAAAAAGACAGGGTTCGGGAGTCGGTTACAGATGGCGACTCCGCTGGGGACAATTTTTTGTTTTTCAAAAAACAAATGAGAGTCAAGCTTTTAAAATAATTACCGCTTTACTAATATTGGAAGTTCCTGATTAAAGTGACTATTAAATTAACATTCGGTCATAATTGCGCGTTTATTTTAACGCATTTAAAATATGACATATAAACCCGTCTTTCTAAGTGGGGGGAAAACGCTAATGCTTTCGTGGAGATATCGTTCTCCCGTATGGGCCTAGCAAGTACCTTCGGGGCTCGAGTACCTTATGCTTTCGTAAGGATATCGTTCCTTCGTACGGGCATAAGCGAATGGGTCCCCCTGAATTGAACCCGGTTGAAAGGAGCCTATAATGGGTGATGATCGGGGGCCTTGCTACTCTTAGTAGAGGACAGCGAGGACAATTCGGGTACCACCTAGAACCAAAACTGCATGTAGAGAACACGTAGAAACCTACCCTGTTAGAGCCATACAGATAACCTAGGTGTCTTAGATGGAATGTAAATAGGATTGCCTTGTTTGCTTATCGCATATAATTTGCCCTTTTATTACGTACTTATCATTTTTGTCCGGTACTGACTTGTTTTCTTTTGCTTTGTTTTTGCATATCATTGCATTCGCATTAGTGTGTGGGGCATTGATTCCCGAGTGATTTCTCTCATAATAGAAGATTATTCATGATGGACCAAAGGTTCTTTGACCTGAAGGAAGGGGGTCCAATTCCAGAGTTCTATCCCGAGACTAGACCGGGGACAGCCGAAGAAGAACCATTCAAGGACACCAGAACAGATTCAGTAAGCAGTGTCAATCCTGGTGAAAAATAAGATGAAATACAAGAACTAAAGAAGCAGATGTCCGAGATGATGGACCGGATGAATGCCATGATGAAAGGCAAGCCGCATGTCGAACTCAGAAAAGATTCGGTCGGGGAGCAGAATGTGGAACAGAATGGTCAGAATGTCAAAACAGACAACATCGTTAAATATGACAAATCAAATCCCTTTGTGATCAATCTCAAGAAGCAGACAAGTAGCACATCTGGGGAAGATACCCAGGGAACAGAGGCAAAACCAGGGGAAGTTCGAGAATCTGATGACATCAGAAGACATTATCCAATACCCATGAGATACACCGAATTACTTCCGTTGCTTGTCGAAAGAAACTTTATCATACCAGTGAAGTCTGTACCAAGAAAACCTCATTATCCGAAAGATTACAATAGTCGTGTCCGGTGCAGCTACCACATAGGCGATTCGAGTCATCACACTGAAAATTGTAGGGCCCTGAAGGATAGAGTTCGAGATCTTATCAGAATGGGAATAATGGGTTTCGAAGACGGACAACCCCGATTCTTCAGCCAGCCAGTCGTGGCCCGAGGGGCAAAGTCAAAGGAAGGTCAATACCGAGCCCAAGGTTCGGATAACACGGGAGTGGGTCACTTAAGCGGGATAAAGTTAGGAACCAAGAATAAAAGTGTCTTAGAAGATGAATTCGCACACAATCGCGACCAGCTCGAGCATGAGAGGCACAATCTGAGCATGAAATTAAAAAGCGTACAAGACGAGTACCAGAAGCTGCACTTTGAATTCAAGAGTTTCGGTCTGGGTGACACCTATGTATCTAGAGTATGAGCGTATTTGATTAATATATAGATGTTATGTTAATTATATGTATGATTATACGTACGTATACTATAATATTATATTAATTAATGATTGTATAATATAAGTATACATTTTCGTATGTATATGTATTACTGTTATAATTATATTATTATTATTATTGGGCTGACAAAATGAAAAGAATTAAATATATTAAACCCAAATAAATTTACAGTCCAATTACAAATTCAATTACAAGGCCCGGTTGGCCCAAGTCTAAATCTTATCTAATTACAATTTTTATCGCTAAAGAAAGGAATCCAGTTTTCTCAAAATCCTCCATGCTACTTTTGCAATCAGAGCTCGATTGAAGAGCCTAAGGTTCCAAAACTGAGACCCCCTTATCTTTTGGGAGGCATAGCTTCTTCCAATTGATCCAGTGAATACCTTTATCTTTAACACTAGAGTTGTTCTACCAAAAACGTCCCACCAAAGAACACACCTCATCGCAGAAAGTAGACGGAAGAAGGAAACATTGTATGACATACGTTGGGATAGCTTGAATAACTGTTTTGATAAGGACCTCTTTACCAGCTTGAGTCATAAATTTTACTTTTCATCCTTTGAGTTTGCTACGAACCTGCTCCATAATAAACTTCATAGCCTTTTTTTGCTTCTCCCCCAAATGGACGGAAGGCCAAGGTACTTGCTATCCTCTTCCATAGGACAAAAACTAAGAATAAAGGAGAGGAGTTGTTTAAGTCTCGTACTCACATTTGGCGAGAAGAAGACAGATGGTTTGGAGAAGTTAATAGTCTAACCCGTCATACTTTGAAAATTGTTCAAAATTGTCAAGACAACATCACAATTTCCCTCATTAGCAGTAGTGAACAAGATGCAGTTGTCAGCAAACATCAGGTGGTTTAGATTCGGATATCTTCTCTTTATCTTGAACCTATCGAACAGAGATGACTCCACCTCTTTAACAATAATCCAAGTAAAGATAATTGATATGAAGAAGGAAAAAAAGAGATAGAGGATCCCCTTGTCTCAGCCCTCGTCTCGAAATGAATTCCCCTTGTCTTTTCCTGTTGAGAATAAAGAAGAAGGACATAGATGAAACACATTTCATAATCATGTGAATCTACCACTTACAGAAACCCATTTTGGTCATAACAAAATAAAAGTGTTTCCAATCAACTTTATCATAAGTTTTCTCAATGTCGATCTTAAGCCATAATTCTTTTTGATCTTTTTTTGCCCTTTTTATGGATGAAAAGTCTCAAGGGCAAGAATAATATTATCTTGGATGAGTCTCCCATTGACAAATGCATATTGCACAGGAAAGATAATATCAGAAAGAAAGCCTTTAAGCCTGTTTGCAAGAATCTTAGTGATGAGCTTCATAGAGAAATTACATAAGCTAATCGATTTAAAATAATCGACTTCACAAGAATTTTCCTTCTTGAAAATAAAAACAATGTTAGTTTTGTTGAACTCATAATCCAAAAAAAATCAAAATTGAGCTCACAAGGGCAAGCTTTTTCAACATTTGTTTTTAATATATTAATGATGTTGTAAGCTAAATTAATCATTATTATTTCGAGTTGCGAGCCATTTCAATTAAATAACCATATTGATTAGGGTCTTTATAAGTTATGAGCATTAGCGTTCAAAGTTGTAATGGTAACTCTCATTATAATCAGAAGTTTGGAAACACGTTTTGGTTTTAGAAATTATAATTTAATATATGTTTAATCAGTATAAATGTAAGTGTTGATTTTCCTTTAAATTTTGCGCGGTACGAAGGATAGAAAGAAGAAATAACTGAAAAATTAGTTAATCAAGGGAGGTGAGTTTGTA
Source organism: Hibiscus mutabilis (assembly GCA_019671005.1). Lineage (NCBI taxonomy): Eukaryota > Viridiplantae > Streptophyta > Magnoliopsida > Malvales > Malvaceae > Hibiscus > Hibiscus mutabilis. The sequence continues at coordinate 88,389,115 of CM033711.1, read as the reverse complement.
CCGTATGATCAACTTACAAATCCAGCTTTCTGATGTTTGGGTTTTAAGGGAAGAAAAGGATACAGAAAAGGGAGACAAATGAGACACATCCTAAAATTATCAAATCAACACCATAAAACAAGGGTATTCTTTAACAATTGCAATTGCTAAATGCAAAACAATAGCATCGTTATACTTGATGATTGCCATTTCCAAAATCATGATAGAAGTAATAATTGTAAAAAATATGTTATGCGTCATGCGTACTTGATTTGAGTTCTATTTCCTGGCCTCCTGATATTCTGCTTCTGGGGTCTGATCCTCACCTGAGCCACCTTCGGAGGAACCACCTGCGGAACCCGAACCCTTGCTCATGTGCTCACCGATCTTTGAAACGGCCTTATTTGCAACATCCAATTTGGCCTTGATTTCATCTACATCTTCCCCAGCCATTGCCTTCCTCAAATCTGCCACAGCAGACTCTATCTCTGAGGCAATCTCGTTGGGAATCTTGTCCCTGTACTCGTTCAAGCTTTTCTCAACGCTGTATATGCTCGTATCCGCGCTATTTCTCAAGTCGATCAAATTCCTTTTCTCTTCATCTTTCAGAGCATGCAATTCAGCCTCCTTCACCATCTTCTCAATCTCATCATCTGAAAGACCACCGGATGATCGGATTGTGATCTGCTGCTCTTTCCCGGTTGCCTTATCCTTGGCGGAAACAGTCACAATTCCATTGGCGTCTATGTCGAATATGACTTCAATCTGGGGCAAGCCTCTAGGAGCCGGTGGGATACCAACGAGATCAAACTCACCCAAAGTCTTATTGTCAGCTGCCAAGTGGCGTTCACCTTGAAGAACCTTAATGCCAACCTGAGTTTGGTTGTCCGCTGCAGTAGAGAAAACCTGCACAAGGAGGATGTTTAAAAATTTAAAATCTTGATCGATACTAGCTAGCAAAAAAGGCTGAAAGCTATTCATCAATAACTTTTATCTACACAAGATAGCAAAGATTCATTTGAAACAACATATTCGCCTTATAAACACTACCAATGTATCATAATACTGACCTGTGATTTTTTTGTAGGGATAGTGGTATTTCTGTTGATCAACCTGGTGAAGATTCCTCCAAGAGTTTCAATACCAAGTGACAGAGGAGTTACATCCAAAAGAAGCAGCTCCTTAACATCACCTCGAAGGATACCACCTTGAATGGCAGCTCCCATTGCAACCGCCTCATCGGGATTAACACCTTTGCTTGGAGACTTGCCAAAAATTTCAGAAACAATTTCTTGCACCTTGGGTACACGAGTCATTCCTCCGACAAGCAATACTTCATCCACCTCATTGAGGGATACCCCAGCATCCTTCAAGCAATTCTTGCATGGAATTCTAGTTCTCTCAATCAAGCTGCTCACCAGAGTCTCAAACTTGGATCTGGTTAGAGTAATATTCAAATGCTTTGCTCCGGAAGCATCGGCAGTTATAAATGGAAGGTTGATTTCGGTTTGGGATGTAGATGACAGCTCAATCTTAGCCTTTTCAGCTGTCTCCCGAAGCCTCTGGAGGGCAAGCTTGTCCTTTGAGAGATCAATGTTATCAGTTCTCTTGAACTCACTCACTAAGTACTCTAATAGTGCATTGTCAAAGTCCTCTCCACCCAAGAAGGTGTCTCCATTTGTGGCTTTTACCTGATAAAGAGCGTTTGAGCAAATTAAGTAATCAACTAAGCAAAGCAATGAACAAAACACCAAATAAGGAGAAAGAAGCATATACCTCGAAAACACCATTAGAAATTTCTAATATAGACACATCGAAAGTTCCACCTCCAAGGTCAAATACTGCTATGATGCCCTCCTTGTTATTCATCCCATAAGAAAGTGCGGCAGCAGTTGGTTCATTGATAATCCTTTCAACATCTAACCCAGCAATCCTCCCAGCATCCTTGGTGGCCTGCCTTTGTGCATCATTAAAATAAGCAGGAACAGTGATGACCGCTTTGGTCACTGTTTTACCAAGGTATGCTTCTGCAGTTTCCTTCATCTTTGTTAGAACAAATGCACCGATTTGGCTAGGGGAATAAGTTTTCCCATTGGCTTCAAGCCAAGCATCCCCATTGGGCGCCCTAACAATCTTGTAAGGTACCATCTTCATTTCTTTCTGTGTCTGAGCATCATCAAAATGTCTCCCAATCAGACGTTTTGTTCCAAAAAATGTGTTTGTGGGATTAGTCACGGCCTGACGTTTGGCTGGGATTCCAACAACCAGTTCCCCCTGCTGGTTGAAGGCAACCACTGATGGTGTGGTTCGAGCACCTTCAGCATTCTCAATTACTCTAGCATTCTGCAAAATGAAGAAAAAGAACCCGAAAAGACTCAAAAACCCGAGTAGAACTTAGTCCCAAACAAGAAAACCTAATAGATACTTCAAAAGGATAAATAATAATAACAGGGAAAATAATCTACCTTTCCATCCATCACTGATACACATGAATTGGTAGTACCCAAGTCGATACCAATAACATCATTACCAACAGGTCTTGCACTGTGTTGCAGCAGGAACAACAATATCTTAGCAAACAATAAGGCATCGAGCTAGATAATATTTCAATTTCAAGAAACAATAGAATACCTGAATGGCCTTGCCAAGGATGCCCATCTCAGCAGTGGAGAGCTAGCCAATGATGTCTTAGCATTTCCAGTAAACTATATGACAACAGTAAAACAAAAAAGATAATAAGCCACACAATAAATTCGGATCATAAATAACCCTGACAACAATATTTCAAATCCGTTCACAAAAGTTAAGCTCAGAAAATCTCATAACTATAAATAAGTTCTGCTCCATAACTAAAATCAATTCACTTCACAAAGCAACGGTGAGCAGTTCATGTTGATTTAAGCCCAACATAAGAAATAAAAAAATCATTTAACATTGATCTGATCAATCGACAACAAGGCTAAGACCCAAGAAGGAAATAAAAGAAGCGGAAAACGTCTATTAATGGTGCTGCAGCATAAAATCTGTGAACATTAAACAAACATAAACAAGGGACAAAAGCTCTACAATTTTCCCTATTAACAGAGTCATGGAATCAGATATCATCAAAGGAAAAAGAAAAAAAAGAAATGAACATATCCAGAAAGGAAAGACAGAAGGGGAGAGAAGAGAAAACATACGGATCTGCAAGCGGAGAGAGAAGCGTGGTGAAGCTCACGGCGCTGTAAAGCACGGCGTAGAACTGAAGCAGCCATGAGAGGGACGAAAATGCTTTGAGAAAACAGGAGGGGTTTAAGAGACTGTGTTAGGGTTTTAGGAGATGTGATTGGTGGCTTTATTTAACACATGAATGGTTGCGAGTGAACGACCGTTTTAGCCTTGATTTATTTTTCAGATTCCGTTGTCGTTAGGGTTTTTTGGAGGGTAAAGTAGGAATTATGTCAACCGTCAAAAGCTGGAGTTGGGTTTGGTGGCATCTTGGGCAGCAAGTCATGAAGAAATATGAGGGTCCGGTCAAATTTATGGCTATGACTTTCAGCAAATGTATGGCTTCGATTGCTTTGTTCCTAGGGGATTTTTTTACAAAATCGTGAGGGCCCTAATACTACTTAAAAAAATTAAGTTTATGACGTACGATAATTTTTAATCCAAATAGAAAATTCCCTAATCAATGAAAACAGATTCATAAGTCAGATTATTATTATTATTAATTAGTATATTATTGGAACCAGAAATCAAATTTTAAAGGCAAAATAAGTCGAAAACTAAAAAATAATAATTTAAAATTTTAACTTTTTTTAAATAAAAAACTGCAGTTCACTCACCCGGTCTACCATTAGACTCTATTTAGGCTTTGCTGTTTAGTCTGCTTATAATATGGGCCAAGCAGAAGATGATCCGGATTTTCCAAACCTTGGGTCAGCATGGTCCTTGGCAGGGATGTGCTATGGGCCATATTATGTCAGCGATGGTTTTAGCCGGTGGCAGTTCAATAGTCGATACTAAAAGTTGTCTCAATTCTTTTTTAGTTTCACCGCTAATAGCAGTGATTAATTATCTTGTTGTGAGTGTTCTTATTAAGAGATAAATGGTTGAATATAAATTTTACTTCATTCTCATAGATATGCATCAAACTTCTGTCTTCATAATTAAAAAATAAGGCGAATAACCATCACACCACGTTTCATAAATTAAAGTTGTCTCAATTTGTTAGTACATACAAAAACAATTATAAAGGATACTGGATTACTACAATATTATCATTCACACCTCCAATCAAAATGCAAAATTAAGAATTAACTATATTGGTCCAACCGTCCAAGTAATAATCAATTTAGTATAGCTTAAATAAGTCTCGAGTTCGTGATTTTGTGTATATATAAATCATTAGTTGAAAGACTAATTCGTTAAAATAAAATACGTAATGTGAATCAATTTAAATCAATCAAGACAAAATCTTATAAAATCGGAAGGCTAAAAATTTACAAAATGAGGACATGTATATAAGTGCCAGTTTTGGCACTATGCAACAGAAGTAGGCGAGGTTTAATGCTTTGCATATGCCGCCTGTTCTTTGTAGGCATCGAATCAGGTCTAATCGCCGGAAAGAAACTAAACAACTTGCGGCCTTATTTTAACCGTACCGTAGGGCGTAGAGTGCCTCACACTCGAGAGCAAATTTAGAAATTTAAATTTCATAATTCACTAATCAACGTATTAATATATAATTAATTTATATTGATATAATAATGTATTGATAAAGAATTATTATTATACAAGTAAATATGATTTGCAGTCGCAGACATATTAACATTGAAGAACTCATCTATACCGTATAAATATTTTTGAGAGATTATAACTATCTTATATTGGTGTAATTGTGTTTTGGAGAGTAGAAAAATTTACTCTAGTGAAATTAAGTATTAATGGTGGCAATTATTGTGCAAGCAAACTTGAGTTTTATTTTTCAAAATTGGTTTAAAGTTTTAGGATTTTTCAAAAAGATTACGAGATCAAAGTGGTTTTAGGTTTCAAATACTCAAATTGATTACAACTTATCAAAAATAAAAAAAAAACGAAGAAGAATCTAGGTTTCAAAATGGCTTGAACCATGAGAGTTTTTCCAAATGAAGAGGGTTATATGATTAGAAAAAGAATGTTTTTAGAGGTAAATATGTTTATTTGAGAACTAACAAATATTTTATTAGTTTTTAATATTATTTATTTAAATTAAAGGGTAAAACTTTGATACGTACAGACTGTGTAAAACTAATTTTACACAAGCTTGTGTATTTACACTATAAAAACTTAAATCCTAAATTCCTAACCTAACCCTAAACCTTATACCCTAAATTCTAAACACTAACCTTAAATTCTAAACCCTACAACCTAAACTCCTAAACTTTAAACCCTAAACTAAAACTCTAACCCCTAAAACTAAAAGACACGTGTAAACTAAAGTTTACACGGCCTGTGTATCAAAGTTTTTCCCTAATTTAAATTATAATTATTTTAAAATTTTCATCAAAATTTTAGTTAAATTATTTGACATGAGTTTTTTTTAACAAGACTAACAAATATACTTAAAATAGTTATAGAATGATAATTTAGGTACTTGTTTTGACCAAAAATATTTTAAGACCTCAAAGCAAAAAAATAATTTAAGAGCTATTTTTTTCATTTAAACAAAAACATACTTAATATTTCTTAAGGTAAGCTACATTGGTAGTCATTGAGCTTTTAACAAATATACTTAAACAGTTATAGAATGATAATTTAGTACTTGTTTTAACCAAAACTATTTTAGGACCTCAAAGCAAAAAAAATATAATTTAAGAGCTAGTTTTTCATTTAAACAAAAACATACTTAATATTTCTTAAGGTAAACTACATTGGTAGTCGCTGAGCTTTTATGATGCTTTCACTTTAGTCATTGAAATCGAAAAACTTTATAAACTTTTAAATCGATTTCATTACGACTACTACCATTAAAAAAATATTGATGTAACACGTTAAAGTTTTCCTCTAAAAAGAATCCTAATTTTTTAAATTTACAATTGCCACCAAGAACAAAATTATGATGAACGGAAAGGCCGGTGATCAATCTCAGTGTGTGAGAAGGATTCGTTTGGCCAAAAGGTTAAGATAGTTTGGTTTCAAGCTGACCTGACAATTAAAAATGATATATCAAAAAAGTTATAATTTTTAGTTTCAATCGAAGTTTAGTTCTGATTCATCAATTTTAACCGTCAGATCAAACTGAAATTAAACTATGTTAAACTTCAGGCAAATTAAATCTTTCCCACAATTGAAATTGATCGAAAACTCTTCTGTTAACAGTAATTTTGGTCTTGAAATTAGTTGTAAATTTAAAAAATTAAATTTTTTTTGGAAAGAAGACTTTAACATGTCATATTAGTATTTCTTAACAGAGTTAATGACAATAATCATAACAAAAGTAATTAAAAATTTTATTTCTGTGACCAAAATAAAAATACCCTAAAAATTCAGTGATAATTAATATAGTTTACTGCGTTTTTTAATAGTAGGTCGTGACCTACCATGCACAAGGGTGCATCCGCCTCTGCTCACGGTAGAACCTCCCAGACATGACCTGCATAATATCAGCTTGAGATCCTAGCGTGCCAAATTGTTATAGGTCAATTTCTAAAGGCTTCATCACGAGAGTTGCCGAAAAATAAAACCGTGGCTTTATGATTAAAGATGACAAACGGATATAATTTCGTGGATTTCGTATTCCACCAATTTCAATTGAAACGGGTATAAGTGTAAATTTAGTGGGTAGTGAACTGATTCTCTTCCCTATCCCCTTATCTTCAGCTTCTCTTGTAATCTTGTTTGGTGTTTAATTTAAGGTTTTATTATGTTAAAAAAAGTCATTGCTAATTTTGGCCGTAAGCATCACTATGGACGAAGTTTAATGCTTCGAATATGCCTTCGGAGACGTTGGTCCTTGCCGGAAACAGGGTAACCAACTTAGCTTAAATTATGATTTCAAAAAGTTGATTACATTTGTATATAACAATTTGATAAAAACATAGAAATCCAATATTTATTTATTTATTTTTAGTATAATTACTTGTATTCGATCTATTAATCGATAAATTAAATTGAGTATTGCAAAGACTCGTTAGGGAGGCAACAGTTAAGATTTTGTTTTTAAAATCTAATTTTGTTTCATTCACAATGTTAATATTTGAACTCATGGCAGTACTTAAGGGATCAACGTCTAATCTTACTAAACCAACTGATAATTTATTTATTTAATTATTTTCTTCGCTAACTAATCTTTTATTTGTTTTTATATATTTTTAAAATAAATACTTTTATATGAAGCTAGACTGCTAGAGGGACATGTGACTCAAAATTTTGAAAATTCAATATTTAATTTTTTCTAAAAAACCCAATTTTTTAATTTGACTTTTCGAAATTTTCAAATAACTCTAATTAATTAATCTCTTCTAAAAACTTTAATTAAATCTCAAAATTTTAAATCTTCATTTTTTTTTGCAAATTTTAATTTAAATATTTAATATTAAAAAATTGGAAGAAAATATTTAAATTTTTTAAATATCCCCAAATTATTTTATTAAAATCTGTCGCTCATTATAAGTGACAGACTGCTTGAGCAAACAGTTTTATGAATTTCTTATTAGTAAACAAATAAAAGAGCGGTAGTAGGTTTCAGAATTTGTGAATTTATTGTATTTAAAATATTTTATAGTATTTATATAATTCATATTACAGATTTTTAATAGGTTCAAATATTATTATATATATTAGAATGACATGGTTATGACGAAGAACCTTTTTGGTAATTAAAAAATAAGAAAACGAAAAAGAAAGGTAACCAATCAGCCAGGTTTTTAGCATGGCCTGAGTGGATGGATTTGAAAAGAATATTGAATAATTGGTTTCATCTAATATCTTAAACTGTTATCGGGAGTTGACTACGCTGCCCCCTTGAATAGTTCCTTCGCTTGCTTTAAGGTAGAATTGATCGGCTCAGGCTCAGGCTCAGGCTCAGGCTCAGGCTCAGGCTCAGGCTCAGGTTTGAATGCGTTTCAACCTCATATAACATTTTTCTACGCTCGTATATTAAGTTGGAATCACAATCAAAAGTGTGAAAATAGGACTGCAATTGGGGTTGGATTCGCAATTGTTGAATTAATTATAAGATTATTATTCTATACACACTCGCAGTAAAAAATAAAGTTTTCATAGGCAAAATTATTTAAGGTCATAGGTGTTTAAAATTTAAAATTTTAAATTAAATTCATAAAATTTTAAGATTAAAAATTTATATTTTAATATTTAACTTGAAAATAAATATATTTATGTAAATTCATTTTACACTTATAATATATCAAATATTTATCTTTAATTATATATGCCGAGCGTAATTACTAACTCGGTAAACCCTTGCTTCTATCATTTGTGGTTAAAGTGAAACGATAAAATCATTGAAACACGCTAAAAGTTTAGATGGCATGATTGTTTTTAGACAGGCAAATCGGTGGGTCAGCTCTTGCGTTGCTCCAATTTCAGTTTTAAAATCTCTAAGTTATTTTGGATAGCAAAATATATTTGATCGAGTTGAGTCAAACAATTTTAAATTAAGTTACATTAATTATATTGATATAATATTATTTAATTAATTTATTTTAAACAATTTTTACTTAGAGAGAGGGAGAGGAAAATTTGGCTCTTATTGGATCTTAAACTCACAACATAAAGAAAGGGGATGTCATCTGAGAGCTTTATCCGCTTGTTCTAGAGATTGTTAGACAATGATATTCGATTTCTTAGTCGATTAATTAGAATCGAATATCACACCGACTCATTATATGGACAATTCTTTCAATCTAATTTACTTCATTTATAACATAGAGTTTTTTTTTTTGAATAGTCTAAAGGTGATTACAAAATAGTATTTGTTTATACGTATTCTAAACCCTTTGACAATACAATTTGAACACGTGTCTCCTAGAATTCGCTTTTCTACTGATATAAAAATTTAAATCTTAACTTTATATAAAAACCTAGTGTTACATCCCAACTGATAGTTTTGAATGATCAAATTTTAATATCTAAGTCGGAATTGATGTTTTAAAAAATTGAAGAATCTAGATGAGATAGAAGAATAATATGTGACTGGCAAGTTTGGGCTATGTTCTCAAACATATAGAAAATAAAAGAATGGTTATTAAACTGATAATCTTAGTTGTGAAAACCGACATTAAAAACCTTACTGTCTTCCATGAAACTTCACGACGTTACAAAAATATATATATTTGTACTGAAACTGTATGATGGTAACTGGTTCTACAATGTTGTGTTCACGTAGGATTCGGTTGACCAAGTAGAACTCACTGCTTTTAGACTTTGCTTGTGACGAAAGAGGAAACGTACAAGGATAATCAATTTGTTAATTAAATGATTAAAATTTAAAATAAGAAAGTGATTATGAATTTTTATCATTTGATTAATAAATATTATAACTTCATTTTCATCTTTCACACTAGACAAAGCTTTAGTTCGAAAAAACATCCCAATCCGTAGAACACAGCTTTAGTCCGTTCTAAAGGGTTGCAACTCACCCTAATTGCCTTCCCACGTTTTTGGAAATTGACATCTCGGTTTTATTTGTTTTGAAATAGATATTACTTTCACGCATTATTAGCATTGATTTGCTCCTAATTAGTATCTGTAAACAAGTATTTTAGTAACGTGCCATGGATTATTGTTTGTAAGTTGTTTTATTTTATCCACCACTTGTAGAATGCAAAACTTGCCTCACTTCTCTATGCAATTGTTATGTTATGTTTTTTTTTAATAGGGAAAAACTTCAACCCACATAACATGTAAACTTTAATTTATACGGTTTTTTAATTTTAAGGGTTAAGATTGTAATTTAGGGTTTAAATGTTAGGGGTTTAGGGTTTAGAATTTAAGGTTAGTTTTTAGAATTTAGGGTTTAAGGTTTAAGGTGTTAGGGTTAAGAATTTAGGATTTGTATTTTGTAAGGCAAAAATACATGCCTATGTAAAATAGACCGTGTATCAAAGTGTTACCCTTTTTAATATGCTTTTACACCGGCCGTGTATTAAAATGTTATCCTTTTTAATATGCTGGTGAGATTATATAGTAGTATATGTTTAGTTTTTTTAGCCTTTTAACAACGCGCACACACCGTGCACATATGGTACTCGAACACGAGTCACCTAAATGAAACACGCCATCCTTTACTACTGAGACCACTCCAAAGGGTTCTATGGTTTATTTTTTTTTTGATTAAATAGAGATACGTTACATTCTCATACCAAAATTCGAGCACATATAAAATGAGACAATATGAGCATCCTTAGCCTAAGCCAATTGGTGGATCTCTGTCATGTTATAGTTGATTACTTCTAAGGTAAGGGTAAAAATTATAAATACTCGGATTTAAATTTTAAATATAAAATACATTAATTATCTTTACTTTTAAATAAATAATATTATAGAAAAATCTTTTTATATATAAGTGTGTCTAAACTCTAAATTGGTGTCTTGGGCTAATTCAACGTCAATTTAGTTGGTAAAAGATCGAAATAATAATAATAATAATAATAATAAGTTTTTATATAATTTTTAAATAGGAAAATATATAATGCACCGGCGGTGAAAACTTTTTGTTTCAACAAGCGTCATAATTTCAAGAGTTAGAGATTTAGTTTAGGGTTTATAACTTAAGAGTTTAGGTTTAGGAGTTTAGAATTTAGAGATTATGGTTAGAATTTAGAGTTCATTGTTAGGGTTTAGATTTTAGGGTAATATGGTAGGGATTTAGATTTTTACCTATAACCCCTAAATTCTAACCCTAAACTCTAAATTCAAACCACAATACTTAAATTCTAAGTACATAAACCTAAATCCCTAAGCAATAAACTCTAAACTCAATCTCTAACCCCTAAAATTAAGGCGATCGTAGAAACAAAATATTTCCACCGTAAAATATAATTACCCTTTTTTAAATAAAATAATTAAAATCAACATTTACAAAGATGGAACACATATGTTTAATGAAGATTCATATACATATATTTTTTTTACAATTTCACCTGTAATCATTTTCTGAATAAAATTTTAAAAACATTTTTATGTAAAATCAGTTAAAATATTGAACATGTTTGGTAAACAGCTTTTTGAGCTAAAATTAGAGATTTGAAGCATTTTTAGAGGTCTGACTAGTCAAATTTACTAATTTTGATGTTTGATGAATAGAGGATTGTAATAGCGGATTGAGGTGAAACCTCTTATTTTGAAAAAAAACTCTTTTTATGAGCTTTTTGAGTTAGAGCTTTGAATAAAAAACTTGTAAATATTATTTTGTCATTGATAATTATAAAAAATTTCTCTAAATAATATAAATTTGATTAACTAATAAAATTTTAAAAAATAATTTCATAAATAAGAAATTAATATATAAATTAATAAATACATATAAATTTAATAATTAGTAAATTTATATTTAAAATATAATTTCATAAATAAGAAATTAGTATATATACATCTAAATTTAATAATGATTAAAATTATATTAAAAAATAATTTCACAAATAAAAAATTAGTATATATACATCTAAATTTAATAATGATTAAAATTATATTAAAAAATAATTTCACAAATAAAAAATTAATACGTATATCCTCATATATGCTCAGTAATGATATTAAAAATTAATTTTTATAATTTAATTAATATTAATAGATATAAAATGTTAATAACTAATAAATTATTCAAACAAAAATAAAATATAATCATATCCTTATATGTCATTTTACTTGTTCAAATAATCAAACAACTATAGCTATGTAATCCATTAATCAAAAATACAATTTTCCGTTATCAATTAATAAATGTAAAATCAATTAAAATATTATAAATAAATAAGCAATTAACTACATTATTACTACTACTACACTTATTATTAAAAATAGTGGCCCAATGGCCATTTTTCCATGATGTTGCGTCCATGGTAACAGACAAGAAGAGAGACGGAGGCAGACGAAGATGAGAGGTTGTTCAGCTCCATTATTTTAACCCAAATTTCAATACATTGATCACCATCCACCACCAAAACAAACTAAAATTAATCAATATTACTAGTTGATTAATCCCATTATTTTAACATAAATTCGATAATCAAACTTTTGTATTATAATCTATTTCCTTCTTAACTTCTCAGGAAATTAATTAAGCTCCTCTAGTTTTTTTCTTTATTCTGAAATCAAACCTCTATCATTTCCTCCTCCTATCCTTGTTCCATTTGTCCCAGAATAATCACAGCAAAACTTAATGTGATCCCCATCATGAACTTGTCATTTTGATCCGAACAAGTGTGAAAAAACATCGGGTTAATTCGAGACTTCGATCGTCGTACGAATGGTTGAGTTCTTGGTTGTCACAAGGGTTGGCCAGGCATTTGGTGCAAGTTTGAGAACTTGGTTTCGCTTGATATTATGATTTTGATTACCCGACATGGGACGTCTTCCATTTAAGATGAGATGATGATGGAAGGGTTGGTTTGCTGGGTTTTAACAAGTTCTATGTTTTTAATCCTTTGTTTCTTCAATCTTCTTCAATCAACGAATGCTCAAGGTTAGTATTCGTTATTATTATTATTATTATTATTATACATCGTAGATCAAACGAAAAGCTCATATCAGTTGTGTTTATCTTACAAGAAACAGTCAACGTTGTTGATATTGTCTATGGAATGTCTGTCAGAGTTTATGTTGGATGAGTGAATTCAGATCTTTGTTGATTACTGGTGAATTTCACTGGATCAGCAAAAGTTGATGTTTCTAAAGTATAGATTTTATTTTCATGCAGGGTTTTTGAACATAGCATGCTGCGCTGAATCGAGCTTTACAGATAAAAATCTATCTTGGATACCTGATGATCAATGGTTTACAGACAGAAAAGGTTGCAGGAGCTTGCATCAGGGCAACGAAAGAGCTCGGGTTTTCGAGATCGAATCGGGGAAGAGATGTTATAGCTTAACGACGGTTAAAGATCATGACTATTTGATAAGGGGCTCGTTTCCTGTCGTTGAAACGGAGGGAGCCGAGTTTGATTCTTCGTTTACGGTTTCGATTGGTACCACGCCATTCGAGGTACTGGACTCGTTGTCATCGGAGGCCTTAGTGGTCGAGGGGATTTTCCGAGCTCCGAATAACTATACTGACTTCTGCTTATTGTATGGAAAAGGGGATCCCTACATATCTAGTCTTGAACTAAGGCCTTTGAATGATACAGAGTATCTAAAGGATAAATCATCCGATATTCTGAAACTGGTCAATAGAACCGATCTAGGGGGCATTGGAGAGACCAGGTATATAATCTCTATATCCTTAAAAACCTATAAAACCATAAATTACACCTGGCTAAAAGTTAAAACTACTTTTTCACATGATCAATGAGTACTAATTCTGTTTCGAATCGATCCTTATTTGCCAACTTCAGGTATCCAGAAGACAGATATGACAGAATCTGGAAACCAGCATCGAGCCTTTACATTCAAGCCAACTCCACCGTTACCATTCCCAACAATGCGAATACGACAGTGCCACTCGATGTTCTACGAACCGCTGTCACGGATTCAACACGATTGGAGTTCATTCAAAATGGCCTTGATAACGGGGACTATAACTACACTGTGATCCTCTTCTTTCTTGAGCTGAATGACACTGTTGGAGTTGGCCAACGGGTGTTCGATATTTACATCAACGATGAGAAGAAAGAGGAGAAATTCGATGTATCGGCAACAGGATCGAACTATAGAGAGGTTGTTTACAATGTGACAGTTAAAGGGTCTCTGAATTTGACCTTGGTTAAGGGATCAAATGGATCTCAACTTGGACCCATCTGCAATGCCTTTGAGATCTTGCAGGTGCGCCCAAGGGATCTAGAGACAGACTACGATGATGGTAAGTTCAACAAATTGTAAACTGTCTAACGAAACTGTAAATTTTATCTAGTAATTCAAGATCCTGACATGTCTCCTCCTGTTCAGTGATTGAGATAAAGAAGGTAAAAGAGGATTTGCTAATGCTTAACCAAGGAAATAGCTTACTGGAAACTTGGTCTGGCGATCCATGTCTTCCCGATCCCTGGCAAGGTTTGGCCTGCAGCAGCACCAACGGTTCCACAGTCATCACGGATCTGTAAGTTCTTTCTATATTGCTCCGGTTTGTTATTTTTCTTGAAGTATTTTATGTCGATGCATATCGGGACTTGATACGGGATCAGAAACATATCGATACTCATAGTCCAAGTAATTCAGCTTCTACTTAATTACCATATTATCTTGACTCTTGCTTGCTTTCTTATTATATAATTTCAGGGATCTTTCTTCAAATAAATTAAAAGGGCCAATGCCTCCAAATATCACAAAATTAACCCACCTGAAAACATTGTATGAACTCCATTGAAGCTCTTTGCCATTGGTTTTTCACTTTTTAGGTGTTGTTTACTCTCTAATCTCTATTCTTTCACTTAATTGTGGCATGTTAGGAACCTGAGCAACAATGACTTCAGCGGGGAGATTCAACCATTCCCATCATCCTCAAATCTGACATCACTGTAATTTTCTCTTCAAACCCAAATTTCTGCCATTTTTCATTAGCTCATCATAACTCTAAAACACCATAAAAAGCTATTGATAAATGTGATATTTTCAGGGATATAAGCAACAATGAACTTGAAGGATCTCTAACACAGTTACTTCTCTTACTTCCACACTTGACAACACTGTGAGTTGTTCTCTTACAGGAAAAAAAAAATATATTCTGCTGCAGAAGTATCTATTTTTCTGTTTAAAATTATGAATACACAGATAATGATGCAATTTCTTCCTCAGTTACTATGGATGCAATCCTCAACTTGACAATGGTCTTCCATCTGCCTTGAACAGCTCAAAGTTAACCACTGAGTATGGAAATATTCTATTTTCTAACTTTTGAAGAACCATGGTGAAGCATTTAAAAGAAACTGAAGTGATGTTTTTGAATATGTATCTCAGCTCAGGAGCATGCCCCAGAAAGTCAAGGGGTCCAATAAAAGGAATTGTGATCGGTGCTGCTGCATGTGGATCTGCTGTAGCTACTGTGGCTCTTGGAGCCATTGTTGTTTGCCTTTACAGACAAAAACTAATGGCTAGGAGAAAATACAATGGGAAAGGACTCTCCTTGGAAAAGAGTGAGTAAACCCGTTCCTTCATTTCCTGGAAGCTGATATAATCTTGGATAGACAACCCCATCAGTCACCTAACTATTAAGGGTATTCTGTTTTGGACACCAAATTAAAAATCTTACAAATTTAGTCACTAACATTACACTTTATTTCAATTTGGTCACTGGACATTAAACTGATAAAGTGACTAAATTGAAACTAAATTGTAACGTTAGTGGCTAAATTTGCAAGATTTTTAATTTGGTGACCTAAACAGAACACCCTAATGATTTGGTGACTAATGGGAGAGTTTACCCTATAATCTAATTACATATCTGAGTTGATGCATGTAACTTTCAAAATGCAGATTTGGTGTTCTCCATTCCTAGCACAGATGATGTTTTTGTTAGGCCAATATCTATACAGACATATACCTTAGAATACATTGAGATGGCTACCCAACAGTACAAAACATTGATCGGGGAAGGAGGCTTCGGATCGGTATATCGAGGCACTCTACCTGATGGCCAAGAAGTTGCTGTCAAGGTCCGATCAGCGACCTCAACTCAAGGAACTCGAGAATTTGAGAACGAGGTAAACGGTCTATATGCATAAATGATCAGCTTGGAATCTTCCATCCATGGCATTGATTCATGTTGAAATATATCCGAATTGCTAACAATTTTCAATATATCAACAGCTAAACCTTCTTTCGGCTATTCGGCATGAGAACCTGGTTCCTCTGCTTGGTTATTGTTGCGAAAACGATCAACAAATCCTTGTTTATCCTTTCATGTCCAATGGCTCTTTGCAAGATCGACTCTATGGTATTTTTTCACCATGATTCCCTGTGTTTTTCTCTTATGTTGTTCATAACTTTCTGATCATCCATTATTTTTAACAGGGGAAGCAGCAAAACGGAAAATTTTGGACTGGCCAACCAGGCTTTCCATTGCTCTCGGTGCTGCTCGAGGTAATAAACACAAGCTGCTCATCTACTGATGCTTTATATGATATTTTTCTACAACAAAATAAGAACATTGATCCGATTCGAGTGTCTAATGAGGGTTTTCGATATTCAGGTTTGATGTATCTTCATACCTATGGCGGGCGTAGTGTTATACATAGGGATGTAAAATCAAGCAACATACTTTTGGACAACAGCATGTGTGCTAAAGTAGCAGACTTTGGTTTTTCAAAATATGCTCCTCAAGAAGGAGACAGTAATGCTTCCCTTGAAGTGAGAGGCACTGCAGGATACATGGATCCAGAGTAAGAATCAATGTTTGATAGTAATCTATGTTTAACTTTTTCCAAGTTTTTCCGCGTATTTGGAGGGTCATATTCAGATATTCATGTCTGAATGTGTCGGACATGAGTGTTGGACTCGTGTAGTTAAGAAAAATGAAGAGTCGAAGAAATATAGACAAACTACAGTCAATCTAACCATGCATTTGCCTACAGCCTTTACATTTACAAGCAACCTGAATCACAATTTGTGTTGTATTCAGGTATTATTCAACCCAGCAACTATCTGCAAAAAGTGATGTATTCAGCTTTGGTGTTGTTCTACTTGAAATTATAAGTGGAAGGGAGCCTCTGAACATACAAAGGCCGCGAAACGAATGGAGTTTGGTCGAATGGGTATCATCTGATCTCATGGTTTCTCATTTCCAGATTGTTGAATTAACCCATCTCCTATATTAACCAAAGGCAAGAGAAGAGTGTAACAAAGTAAAACACCTTTCCGTGCAGGCAAAACCTTTCATAAGGGAGTCAAAGATCGATGAAATAGTCGACCCTAACATAAAGGGAGGGTACCATGCTGAGGCAATGTGGAGAGTAGTTGAGGCAGCATTGGCATGTATCGAGCCCTTTTCCGCTTATCGACCGTTCATGGACGACATCGTTCGAGAGCTGGAGGATGCTTTGATCATCGAGAACAATGCATCCGAATACATGAAGTCCATCGACAGCATATATAGCTTGGGAGGGTCCAATCGGTTCTCGATAGTTATGGAGAAAAAGATGGTTCTACCGCCCCCGATCGACTGCTTCGGAACCTTTGTCTGTTAATCCACAGCCATTGGCCCCTCCCGAGCCACGATAGTAGATAGGTGGATGAGATGTTTATCGATTTACAATGGGAATAACTACCCCCTACTTTTTCAATGAAAGACCGAGCACTTTCGTTTCTTCCATTTTATTTTTAAGTTTGCAGAACTTCAATGTACTGTTGCAGCAGCTGTGTAGTTAGGTCAAATATGCAACACCAGAATTCAAGGCGTTTTAGATGATTCAAGCCATATTATATATCTGAATGCTTAAGAAAATCTTACATTGAATCTGGACTGAGACCTTTTAAACACCTGAGGTTATGGAAAACGTGGGTTCTCCATCACTGGGGTGGTAACATTTTAATTTGAGACCCTGTTTTCTTGGCATAACATGTCTCAACACTCTTTGGTCAGAATGCGTGCATTTTTGGTAGCTAAAATGTAAAGGGAAAACGCCATAAAAAAAATCTCTCAATAAAATGCAATAAAACAAGACTTCAAAGGTTTGAAGGTTGAACATGTCAACAGCAGACGTCTTAGAAATATCGTTGAACATGTCAACAGCAGACAACAATGTCTTGGAAAACTCTGTTTTTACGAGCTCAAAACAATGGACATTTTTTTATAAACACTGATATCTTATCTATTGATCATTTAATTCAAATCAAAATTTTACAAAAATTTATTAGGAAGATCATCCTTCCATTTCAAAATTTTCATTCACAACATCAAAATTTAAATATTGATTTTAATTAGAAGACCTAACACTACATTACAATAGACCAAATATCTTTGATATAATAATAAATGCTAAAAATATTTTATAAATAATAATTTTACAAAATCCTATAATTCTATTTTTTTTACAACCTATAATTCTATTTTTTTCTAGACCCTTCTAACAAGAGTCCAGACCTCCCAGAAAGAGCCTACAAAGCTAAGACTCAGCATGTTACCATCTCTAATTTTGCTCACATTATTAACACATTACATTATATAGATTATAATTATAAGCTCCACCCGAGAATTTCACTTAATTTATAATAGTACATGAGTTTTTGATCCAAGCAAAAAATTAGAATCTCCATTTTTATTGAAGAAACGAGAGAGAGCACGAAACTAAAATAAATCTTTTTAAGGTTTAAAGACATCTCTAAAGCACTACCCCACATGAATTTAAACCTGGCGGGATTAGCTGCCTAAGTTTGAAGGGTTGAGTTGAACATAAACTGGAACTTAAATGACTATAAAACTTGCTTCAGGCTGTGGCTGGTAATAACCCATTGTGCCTGAGCAATGCCTCGGGTGAAGGTTCACGTCCACGGAACTCAACAAAGACCTGGATATGTAACAAAACCTCATGTTAAGAAGATTCAATGGAAGAACTCTGGGGTCTATTACAAGTTAAGCACTTCAATAAAACAGGTTTTCTCATGTTGGAAAGTTGCTGAGAGGGAAAGAAACAGAAACATCAAATCAAAAAATTTCAGAATTAGGAATGTCAATATACAATTTGTATAAACTAACCTCTAATGGTGCTTTTCCACCTCCAAGAGCCAGAATAGTCTCCCGGAACTTGTGGCCGGTTTCTTTAACAGCCTGTCATAATACAATCAATGAATCATGCCCTTTTTTAATGAAAGAAAATACTAACAATAACAGCATCATGTATCGGCACTGCAGACAAGGATCTGGTCCATAACATGTTTGCTCATTTATACAGGAAAAATATACAAAAGATTGCAAAAAACCAATCCTGAGCAGCCATTTCAACCGCCATACCTTGCTGTCTTCTAATCCAGCATCCTCGAAAGCTGAGAAAGCATCTGCAGACAACACTTCTGCCCACTGCAAAATATCATTTTGAATTTCAAATCACATAGCAAGGGGAGAAGGAAAGAAAATGTAAAACAACGATCAAAATCATTCCCACTGTTCATTAAATGATCACAGGGCTATAGCAGACAAATACTTGATACATGCTAGAATGCAAAAGCAGGCTAAAGATAGAAAAAGAGAAGAGGGAGAAGGGTTAACAAGTTATAAATAGTCTTTCTCTGATTGGTGATAATCAGACCACAGTAGATGGAACAACCACAAAATTCAAAACACATGTTTCCATGGTAGTTTTATAAGAAGAGACTAAGTATACCTTGTAACTGTAGTATCCAGCAGCATATCCACCTGACATTCACAAAAGTCATCAATTAAAAAATCTCCTATGTGAAATCTGGCCCAAATAGTAGTCATAAAAAGTACATAAGGGGGGAGAAAGGATGGGGCTGGAAGAAGTAGAAGCAAACCTGCAAATATATGGTTGAAAGCACAAAGAAATCTATCTTCCGGCAATGGGGGAATTACTTGTGTTTTTTTGGAAACTCTCTGATCAACATCATAAATAGATTCTGACCCATCTGGTATATATTTTGTATGCAACTCCAAATCCAGGCTAGCAAATTTAATCTGAAAAAAAAAACAGTTAGAAATGATCCGTCAATTATTATATTAGTAGAGCAAACACTGATCCACTTCACCATTAGAACAACAAAACAACATTGAGAGTCATGTAAGAGTAGATAGGTAAGCACCAGAGAAAAAAAGAGAAAGAGCAGGATAGAAAAGGGGAACATGGGGCTAATGAACTCTCTCTCACAAGGTACCCTGCATAAATTAAGTGGCAGAACAAGTTCAACTGACCTGACGAAGACTTAGAGAACCAGCACGGAAAGTCCTTGCAGCAAGGAGCTTCAAATATACCTCTTCAGGGAGGCTCTCCCCTGTTTGGTAATGTTTTGCAATGCTCATCAATGTATCCCTGAAGAAAACAAAAGAATATTTAAAAATAAATCTACTTGATGCTAGTCATAATTGATTTGAAAAATGAAATACACTGATATTAATGGAATTCCAAACATGTGGATATGGAAGAAGCGTTCAGGCAAATAATTAGAAAATGCATAAAATTTAGATTTTAGTCCATGCCCTGGCCAGAACATATGAGAACAAAAAGATCAAACATGCTCAAGCTTGACATCCCAAGTATAAAATAGACATATCTTCTCCTAAGGCATCACCACATCATAATATTATGATCAAATGCAATAGGGATAAACCACATGCAGTGTAGTAAAAACAGTGAAGGGTTACATGAAGCCAGAAACCACATAAAATATCATTAGTATGGGGCTGCTTTACTAAGCCATAAATAGGATAGGAAGTTATTACATAGGCCCTAGTTTCCATATTTTCCAATGTGCATGTACATCTATCTAATTTGTTTCTTTTACCAACAAAAAGGAAAATGGAGTCTGAAGTTTAAAGCAGTTCAAGAGATACAGATTTTGGTTGTCAGGAATGTTAACCTGTGGTAACACCAATTTTCCATGAACTGGGAGGGCAACTCAACAGCATCCCACTCAATTCCCGAATGCCAGCTACCAGACCCTCATCTTGCTTAGTCAGCATATGCTGAAGTGCATGGCCAAATTCATGGAAGACAGTTTCTACCTGTGAAAATACAAAACCCCATCAGCCCACAGGACCTAATTGTAGCAGTCACTTTGAACATCCAAAAGCCATTATTGTTATGATAAACATTTAAATATGTTAAGATGAAAGTATATCCTTTGTCATTTCATAAAATCACACATGTAAACGCTGAAGATAGAATAAAACCAAAATCTATGGAAACAAGCTTATATGTCAACTAAACATACAAATGTTCATCTTATCAGACTATGCCAGTGTCGGCCTTAGTTTAAACAATAATATTATTGGAGATTAGGTTTGCTTAGAACCAGATGGTCTAGCACACAAATGCATGTGTAAAATGGGTATTTATTCAAAAGAGTGTACTGGAACCATGCCTTTTAATCTAAAAAGTTCTAAAGTAGAAAAGCATGAGCTCCAATCATACTTGATCAAGGATTATCAACTTGTTACTTTTAACTTAAACATTTACATGGGACTGCTTTAACTGACATATTAATGAAAAACAGTGCTTAGGGGGATAAAATCTTGGTTTTTAGGATAAGATCAGAAGCACCACTATGGGAGAAAAGGAATCTTAGTTTCCATTTATAATCATTCAGAAATCAGAATACAAGAATTTATTAGCATTAGCATCATACTTAAAGCAAATATCTTCAACTTACTTCACGGAATGTCATGAGGCTTGGCTTGTCCCCAAATGGTGGTGTTTGATTGCACACCATGTGGGCAATAGGTAACCTTGAGGCCGTGCCATTACGTGACAGGACTCGACTTCGAGAAACGACCTCATCCATCCATGCACCTTCCCTTTTCTCTGATGGGCGAGAGTATGGATCAAAATAAAAGTAGGCAATTGGACTACCTGAAGAATCTTTGACACAGTAGAACCGCACATCGTTGTTCCAGACCTTTAAAAATAATTTTATAATAATAATAGTCAGTAGGATGTAAAATTAATAAATTCTGTAATAGGCAGTGAAGAAAAGTATAGAGTGAACCAAGAAATACTTACAGGAGCTAGACCATCAGCTGGTTCAATATCAATCCCGAAAAGTATCTTAGCAAGGTTGAAAAGGCCATCCATAACCTTTGAAAATGAGAAATATGGTCGGAGCTCTTCCTGTATGATTGTTTTTCACCAGGAAAGACGTAAACTTTATTCACATAACTGAGATCTTGAAGGTATGGTTTAATTAGCAAATAGAGAAGGTGAGAGAGTCAACCTCATTGATGTCGTATTTTGACTCACGAAGCCTCTCACTCCAGAAGCTCATGTCCCAATGGCTCAAATTATCAGCTTCTGGAGCACCTTGACTTTTGGAGTAACTTTTTAAGTCTTCAACATCTGCAAGGACCAGAAAGGATCATATGCTTTAAATTTCTGTTGATACATCTTTTGTTTAGAAAAGCTTGCATTAGTAGTGAAAATATCAAACAGGAACTGTTCAGGAGAAATATGGAAAGCAAGACAAGGTGGCTTGAGCAAAATCAAGTTCTAAAATTGTATCAAAGAAAAAGCAACCTTCCCGAGTACAACATAAACTTGTCTGCAGTATCAAGATGAGTCAATTCGATGTCAAATCAGACAACACATAATATAAGTGACAACAACAAAAACAGGATTTTAAAATAAGCTACCGTTTTAATGTATTCCTGACAACAAAAACAGCATCTGCAAGTTAAATTTTAACTTTAAAATATAACATATAAATAAGAACAAAAAGTGCCAGGAATAAATGTCTTTTAAGAAAAACAGACTAAAAATTTTCACATGATAAATCAAAAGATCAAAACATTGGCAATCTTTTCAACCCAAAAAGAAACCATATCTATAGCATAGTACCCTGGACAGCAGCATTCCACGAAGCACTCCGAAGCTTTTCTAAGAGTTCCTCAGCTTTATCAACAGTAGCCATTTTTGTTGCCATGCTTACCTGATCAAATATGCTTTAGTCAGCCTATGAAAACAATGCAGTCTCAAAGATACTCTGGAGTCATGCCTCAGCATAATTATTGTAATTGAGAAGCTTAGCCTTCTCCAACCGAAGTTTCAATATCTGATTGATGATTGGTGTATTATCCAAATCACCACTTGATGCCCGTGTTATATAAGCACGGTAAACTTCCTCACGCAAAGCACGATTACAAGCATGTTGCATAACTGAAATAAAACTCGGAGCATCTAACGTAATCATCCATGGCCCATTCTCAGCAGTTGCATTTTCATGACCCTAGGTGAGAACCAAGAGATAACATATATTACATGACAGAAAAACAGAAACAGCATAAGACTAGACAATGAAAGACCACTAATAAATGCAAACATATGATAACTTTTGGAAAAGAATACCTTAGACACTGCTGATTGTGCAGCTAACCCAAGAGCAGTAGCAGGCAAACCATCAATTTCTTTCTTATCAGTTATGAGCTTTTCAAACTTCTTTGTGGCATCCAAAACATTCTCACTAAATTTGTGAGCCAACCTCTCCAATTCCTGCAAATCATCTCATAGTAAATAGAAAAGAATAGCCAAAAGAATGAACATGACACAATTGAGCATAAATTTTACTTCAAAACAAACTTGTATAATTACTTTCTCCTCATTTTACTTGGAATGAACATTGAATTCAAAAGATAAAATGGTCAAGTAGTATGACGCATTTGTGTTACAAAAACTTCACAACTCATATTATCGCACCTGTTTAATTTTGTTGAACTGTTCTCTTTTATCATCTTCAAGTGAAACACCATTAAGAACAGCTTCCTTTATCTGGGCTGAACACATAAAACAAAACAAAAGAGTTATCAGTTCAAAAACTTATAGAAACTAAAAGGAAAGGAACACATAGTAACAGTAACAGTTTTAAATCTGAAGTGTCTAGATGGCTAAATGCAGCATCTCTAAAATTTTAATTTTTTCCTTTTTCTTTCCTTCAGAATGTTCATCTTAATATCTGTTATAGCATGTTACCAATTTGTAGGATAATACGATTTGTATCTTATGTAAAAGGCTAACTCCAAAGGAGTTAGTAGTTATCAAATTTTTTAAAGAAGTCTTTTATTATTTTTCCTTTTAAGTCAGACTCTTTCCTCTATAAAAGGAGATTGAAAAGCCTGAGACTACTGCAGCTGGTTATGCCAAATGGATGCAGGAAAATAGTAGGGTGATGTCCTGGCTCCAAAATTCTATGTCTCCTAGTGTGGGCCGAAATTTTCTCCTTTATCAAACGGTGGCTGACATTTGGAGTGCCGTTCAAGAAACCTACTCTAGCACAGATAACATCTCAGAATTATATGGCATTGAAGGTCAGGCATTAGTTCTCAAACAGGAGGGTATGCCTGTCACTTTATACTATAATACTCTCAATGCCCTTTGGCAACAAATAGATTTGTATGAGCAGAATGAATGGGAGACACCAACTAATGCTGCTCTTTACAAGAAAATCACCACCCAGCGCAGGATTTTTCAGTTTCTCCGTGGGCTGAATAAAGAGTTAGATGAGGTTCGTGGCAGAATTCTTTGTACTTCACCCCTTCCATCCATTCGGGAGGTGTTCTCTATAGTTAAAAAGGAAGAAAGCAGGCGAACTGTGATGCTTCCTGACACTACCTTCCATGAAGGATCTGCCCTACTTACTCAGGCTTCCTCTAGTTCTTATAAAAAGGGTAGGCCCTGGTGTGATCATTGCAAGAAACCAGGCCATTCCAAGGAGAAGTGTTGGAAACTTCATGGCAAACCAGTTAACTGGAAACCAAAGTCCTCTAGTGGTGCCCAGTACAATTTGGCTTCTGCTACAACTATTACTAGCTTCTCTGAGGAACAGATTGCTAATCTCCAGAAGTTGTTTGGCAAATTTACAGGCCCTAGTGGGGCAAATCTGGCCATGGCAGAACCAGAAGGTATCTCCTTTCCTACAGCTCTCCTCTCCACACAAATAACTCCTACTTGGATCATAGACTCTGGGGCTTTTGATCATATGACTGGTAACATGGGGTTGTTTACAACTTATTCAGAATCCTCTTCTGGTAGATCTTGTAGGTTAATATGTAAATAATAAGAGTTGTAAGTCAATTCTAACTAAGTAGTTTAGAAGAGTTGTAAGTCGATCCTAACTAAGTAGTTTAGTTGAAGTCTAACTCTATCCATGTAAGGGATAAGAGTCTCAGCCGAGAGGATATCTACTCAATGTAAAACTCCTTGTAAAAGTCTATAAGTAGACTTATTTTTCTGTAAATCGAAATAAGAAGAGTAGAAAAACTTCTCTAACCCTATTTTCTACATGGTATCAGATTAGGAAGATCCTACCTATCCAACAACTTTTTTTTTCCTTCTAGTCTCTCTCGTCGATCAAAACCTCCTTTTCAATGGCTCATTCAGACCCCTTTGCTTCAAAAATCGTTCTCAAAATCATCCTCGTCCCTCCGAGTTCCAAATTTTCAGATTCATCTCTTTCTCCAATTACATCCTACAAACTAAATGGAAACAACTATCTCCCTTGGTCTCACCAAGAAGGGCTATATATTACGGGAAGAAGGAAAGCTTCCTATCTCTCGATTCAATGCCTATTCCGTAAGAATCTGATCCAAATTATTCTAACCGGTTGAGTGAGAACAACATGATTATGTCATGGCTAATTAATTCCATGGTTCCCGAAGTTGGGGAAAATTTCATGCTCTACCAGATCATAGCGAGAGATATGGAGTGCGGCCCGGGGATACATACTCCAGTTTGGATAATACACTGTAATTATTTGGGGTTGAAAACCAGATTAAGGATCTCAAACAAGGAGATTTGTCTCAGAGTACAAGATTTTTGAGTTCTCACTAAGTGTTGGCAACAAATCGATTTATATGAGGCCAATGAGTAGAAGTGTTACGATGATATTAACTTCTATAGTAAAATAAAAAATCGAGAGGAGAATCTTTCAATTTCTTTCTGGACTTAATGGTGAGTTTGATGGGGCAAGGAGCAGAATTTTGGCTACTAAACCTCTACCATTGGTTCGGGAGGCCTTTTCGAGATTAGGAGAGAAGAAAGCGGACTCTCCTTGATGGTACCAAATGCTCAATGCATGATGCTTGGCACTCATTACAAACTCTAATCCGGGAATAAACAAAGGAGGGGGAGACCATGGTGTGAGCACTTTGTAAAAAATTGGGACATTTGATGGAGCAAATCTTTGGAAGCTACATGGAAAACCAACAGACCGAAACCCTCTAAATCCAGATTTTAGAAGGAAGCAAATGTTGCATCTACGAACATCTTTCCAAAGAAAGCTTGAAGACACACAGCAGATTGCGAACTTCAACAAATATTCACCAACTATCGCCTAAAACTCATACTACCGCCTTAACAACATCCGAAGGTAGAATTTCTTGTTTAGCAACAATTAATACCTTACATTGGATAGTAGATTCGGTGCCTCGACCATATGACAGAAATATGAGTCCGCTCGAAAAGTATAACCATCACAGATCTCCCTCCTCGATCAAGATAGCGGATGGTTCCCTCTCAACAGATTAAAGGAAGTGGTTCTATTGAATTAAGCAAACACATAGTATTATATGATGTACTTTACGTTCCTAAATTAGCCTTGTAATTTATTATCGGTGAGTAAGTTGATTAAGGATATTCACCGTAATGCTAATTTTGGGGTCGATGGATGTATTTTTTTCAGCACGGGGCTCAAGATGGTGATTGGCGGTGCTAGGCTATCTAATGGCTTATATATCCTTGATGGAATATCCTACGAACTCCTTCATTCCCGATTGCCTTCAAACATCGGCCATCCACAAGCTTAGGTTCGAGATAATATTATGCTCGCATCTTAGATTAGGACACCCAGTTTTTATTACCTTGCAAAGTTGTTTCCAAATCTCTTTATCAATAAAAATCCCTCTACTTTTACTTGTGAAGTGTGTCAAATGGCAAAACATACCAAAAAACCATATGTTTCTTCTCCTTTTAAACCTACTTCACCATTTGCTATTATACACAGTGATATTTGGGGCCCTTCTAAAGTTCGAAATATTTCTGGGTCTAGGTGGTTTGTGTCTTTCATTGATGATTTCTCTAGGACCACTTGGACATATTTAATGAGAGAAAAGTCTGAGGTTGAAGTAATTTTTAAAACTTTTTATCAAATGATAAAAACACAGTTCTATAGAAATGTCAAAGTGGTTAGGAGTGATAATGGGAGTGAATATCTTAGCAAGTCTATTAGGTGTTTCTTTCGAGAAAAGGGAATTGTTCATCTCACCTCATGTGTCAATACCCCTCAACAAAATGGAGTGGCTGAGAGGAAAAATAGACATCTAATGGAAGTAACTAGGTCCCTTTTGTTTTCACTAATGCACCTAAATATCTTTGGGGAAGTTTTCTTCGCAACCTATCTTATCAATAGGATGCCTAGCAAGACTCTAGGATTTAAAATACCCACTGAAGTTCTGTTTCAACATTTTCCACACTTTAAACCATTGTCCTCAGCTCTTCCTCTTCGAGTCTTTGGATGCACATCTTTTCTTCATGTGCACAACAATCGTAGTAAACTGGATCCTAAATCATTAAAGTGTGTGTTTATAGGCTACTCCTCGAGTCAGAAGGGTTACAAATGTTACTGCCCCACTAATAGGAAAACCTATATTTCCTTTGATGTTACCTTTTTTGAAAATCAGCCTTACTTTGCAGGGCCTGACATTCAGGGGGAGAGACCTAAAGAATCTCAGTCCATACAGTCCTTTATTCCTATGCCTATGCTTCCTGAGCCTGCCTTGGATATAATTGAAACCGCTGTCCCTAATCCTGTAGACACAACTTCTCCACAATCCAATACACCTTCTCCACAGTCTAAACCCTCCAGTCCCTATACAACACCTCCTCCTACACTCGGAACTATATCACACTCTGTGACTCCACAACCACCAGAGAAACAACTTAATGTCTATACAAGGAGGAAAAGAAATCAAACTGAAGATGTTGGTCAGCCTAGCACTTGCCAGGAACCAGTTTTGAGTTCTGATGCTATTGAGACAGGAGGTAATGTTATTCCACAAGATTCTACTGTAAACTTAGATGACTTTCCTATTGCTATTAAAAAAGGGGTAAGGAAATGTGCTGCTCATCCTATCAATAAATTTGTTGCCTATGGGAAGTTATTATCTGGTTTCAAAGCCTTTACACCACCAAAGATTGATAGTGTGAAGATTCCTAAGACAAGATAGAAGAGGCGTTCAAAGTCCCGATTGGAGGAAGGTCATTGAAGAAGAGGTCAAAGCACTACTGAAGAATAATACTTGGTGTTTGACCGAGTTACTAGAAGGGAAAAAAGTCATTGGGTGCAAATGGGTATTCACAACAAATATCACTCGGATGGGGAGCATTGAGAGGTACAAAGCAAGGCTAGTGGCTAAAGGGTTTACTCAATCCTATGGAGTAGATTATCAAGAAACCTTTGTCCCAAAGAGCTAAATAGAATACCATCAGTGTTATTATCAGCAATGTTAACAAGGACCGGAAGTTGCACCAATTGGACATCAAAAATGCTTTCCTCAATGGAAGCCTTGGAGGAAGAAGTATACATGGAGGTTCCACCAGTTTGGAGGAAAAGACCACGAAGAGGACAAAGTGCAAACTCAACAAATCATTGTACGGATTAAAGCAATCCCCTAGAGCATGATTTGACAGATTTGCTAAGGCTATGGTTCAAAATGGGTACAAGCAGAGTCAGGCAGACCATACATTGTTTCGAAAGGTTGCTCCAGATGGTAAGAAGACTCTTCTAATTGTCTATGTTGATGATATGATCATTACTGAGGATAATATCAAGAAATAGAAGTGCTAAAAACTGTTCTAGCTAAGGAGTTCGAGACTAAGGATTTGGGAAGCCTTAGGTACTTCTTAGGAATGGAAGTAGCAAGATCGAAAGAGGAGATTGTTACAAACCAAAGAAAGTACATCCTAGATCTACTTATAGAAACTGGGATGCTTGGAAGTAGACCAGCTGAAACTCCAATGGAACCAGTTTAAAGTTCAAGAAAGGTGAAATGGGAATCCAAAGAATAAAGAATCCTACCAAAGACTAGTTGGGAAACTAATCTATCTCTCACTTACTAGGCCCGATATTGCATACTCGGTGAGCATAGTTAGTCAACATATGAGTGACCCTCGAGAAGAGCACATGGATGCAAATCAATAGAATTCGAGATACTTGAAATTTACACTGGATCTGGACTACTTTTCAAGAAACATCGGGATAGGACAATAAAGGTCTACACGTTCAAGTCAAGGCAGAGAACCGATGATAGAAGATCTGTTAGTGGCTATTGCACATTTTTTGTGGGGAAATTTGGTCACCGGAGAAGCAAGAAGCAAGTCGTGGTTTCTAGAAGTAGTGCGAAGCGAAATTGAGCCTTGGCTCTAGGGATATGTGAAGGAATGTGGATCAAGAAACTTCTCATGGAGTTAGAGTTGGATGGAAAGGCGAATTTGAAGTTTATAGTGACAAACCGACGAAGAATGAGCATTGCTAGAAATCCAAAGACAACACGACAGACCAAACACATTGAGATTGATAGACACTTCATCTATGAGAAGGTCAACAACAGGGTTGTAAAACTTCACTATATTCCTACTAAAGACCAGTTAGCCGATATTTTCACCAAAGCACTTCCAAGAGTGAGCTTTGAAGAAATGTCATCCAAACTGGGTGTACATAACATATACACACCAGTTTGAGGGGGAGTGTAGGTTAATATTAAATAATAAGAGTTGTAAGTCAATTCTAACTAAGTAGTTTAGAAGAGTTGTAAGTCGATCCTAACTAAGTAGTTTAGTTGGAGTCTAACTCTATCCATGTAAGGGATAAGAGTCTCAGCCGAGAGGATATCTACTCAATGTAAAACTCCTTGTAAAAGTCTATAAGTAGACTTATTTTTCTGTAAATCGAAATAAGAAGAGTAGAAAAACTTCTCTAACCCTATTTTCTACAGATCTATTAAAACTGCTGATGGTTCTCTTTCCAAGATTCAAGGTTGTGGTTCTATTCTTATCAATGACAATCTGTTGCTTGATAATGTTTTATTTGTCCCAAACCTTGCCTGCAATCTTATTTCAGTTAGTAAACTTTCAAAGGATTTGAACTATTCAACGAATTTTAATGCTATTGGTTGTATTTTGCAGGCAGTGGACTCGAAGACGATGATTGGCAATGCTAGCTTGCACAATGGTCTCTATGTTCTTCATGACCCTCAACCATCTTCCACCTCAACATCTCCTTGTTCTTTCACTGCCTTAGGACAGTTTGATAATATTATGTTATGGCATTTTAGGTTAGGTCATCCTAGTTTTCAATATCTTGCAAAATTGTATCTTTCTTTGTTTCTTAATAAAAAGCCAAGTTTATTTAAATGCCATATTTGTTCTCTTGCAAAGCAAACCAAAGCCTCTTATTTTCCATCTAAATACAAATCATCTCACCCTTTTTCTTTGATCCATAGTGATATTTAGGGCCCTTCTAGAGTGAAGAATGTTAATGGTTGTAAGTGGTTTATTACATTTATCGATGACCATAGCAGGGTTACTTGGACTTATTTGATGAAAGAAAAATCTAAAACCACAAGCATATTTGAGAGATTCTACAACATGATTCTTACTCAATTCAATACTAAAATCCAGCTCTTTAAATCTGATAATGGGAGTGAGTTTTTTGCTAGGTCCCTGGGTGATTTTTTTCGACAAAAGGGGTTAGTCCAAATAAGTTCATGTGTTGACACTCCACAGCAGAATGGAGTTGCCGAGAGAAAAAACCGACACCTTCTTGAAGTAACTTGATCACTTTTATTCACCAGCAATGTCCCAAAATACTTATGGGGAGAAGCCTTGTTAACTGCCACCTATTTGATCAACCGAATGCCTAGTAGGGTTTTGAACTTTCAAACCCCTCAGTCCATTTTCTTGGAGAGTTACCCATATTTTAAGCTTGTTTCTGGTATACTCCCTCTAAAAGTCTTTGGCTGCATTGTTTTTATACATAATTCTGCTCCTAATAAGTCCAAGTTAGATCCTCGATCCCTGAGATGTGTGTTGGTAGGGTATTCTTCCCTTAAGAAGGGCTATAAATGCTATCACCCCCCATCTAAAAGATTTTTTGTTACTATGGATCTTACCTTTTTTGAACAGGACCCTTACTTTACTAAGCCTGCAATTCAGGGGGAGACTTGGGATGATTTTCAGCCTTCTCACCAACACCAGGTAACTTCTCCTATTTTTTATTCTATACCTCCAGATATTTCATCCATAAAGTCCTTAAATCCACCTTCGTTACCCACACCTAATACTCCCTCCAAAACGCCTATCACTACACCTACAACTTCTCAAAATTCTTCCAAAGCAACTCCTCCTGAATCCCCTAAACAAACTCTGGTCTACACAAGGAAAAAGAAAATCATACCCAAGGCCATTTTGCAATCTGACACTTGCCGAGAATTGGATTTGAGTCTAGTTGCCACTATGGAAGATGAAGGTAATGTGATCAGTGAGTCTACTTCTCCTAATCTCAATGATTTTCCTATTGCTATTAGAAAAGGAGTTAGACAGTGCACTAAACATCCTATTCAAAGATTTGCTGCTTACAGTTCTTTGATGCCTTCTTTCAAAGCCTTTACAACGAGCTTAAATGAAGAGCAAATCCCTTCAACTATTGATGGGGCACTAAAGGATCCTAAGTGGAGAAAGGCTGTTGAAGAAGAAATTAGTGCACTTGAGAAGAATGCAACCTGGACAGTAACAGACCTTCCTCAAGGTAAAAAACTTGTTGGTTGTAAATGGGTTTTTGCTGTGAAATCTAATTCTAATGGCAGTGTTCAAAGACACAAAGCAAGGTTAGTGGCTAAAGGATATACTCAAACCTATGGGATAGATTACACAGAAACCTTTGCACCAGTGGCTAAACTTAACACAGTTCGGGTTCTATTAAGTCTTGCTATCAACTATGATTGGAAGCTGCATCAACTTGATGTCAAGAATGCATTCCTTAATGGCAAGCTAGAGGAGGAGATTTATATGAAGGTGCCACCTAGATTGAAATCTGTTGAAGGAAATCAGAAGGTTTGCAAGCTTAACAGGTCACTTTATAGGCTAAAACAGTCCCCCAGAGCTTGGTTTGAAAGGTTCACTAAAGTTATTTTGAAGAATGGTTACAAGCAGCCCTTTGCTGATCACACACTCTTCATCAAGGTAACTTCAAACACTAAAAGAGTTGTTATAATTGTTTATGTGGATTATATAATCTTGACAGGAGATGATGTTGAGGAAATTAGCTGCTTGAAGAATCTTCTAAACAAGGAATTTGAAACAAAGGACTTGGCGAAGCTGAGATACTTCCTAGGGATAGAGGTTGCAAGGTCAAGTAAAGGGCTGGTGATCAACCAAAGGAAGTATGCTCTTGATTTGCTTAATGAAGCAAGGTTTTAAGGGTGTAAACCAACAGATACACCAATGGAAGCCGGCTTGAAATTCAATAAGGAGGCAAGTTCTTCGGTAGATAAAGACAAATTTCAAAGATTAGTGGGAACACTAATCTATTTGTCACTAACCAGGCCTGACATAGCTTTTCCAGTGAATGTGATTAGCCAGCATATGACTAATCCTAATGAAGAACACATGGCAGCAGCTTACAGAATCCTGAGGTACTTGAAGAAAACTCTTGGACATGGTTTACTGTTTAAAAGGACACAAGACAGGACTGCAAAAGTTTTTACAGACTCTAGCTGGGCAGAGGAACTCACTGAAAGGAGATCCACTAGTGGATACTGCACATTTGTTTGGGGAAACCTTGTAACATGGAGAAGCAAGAAACAATCTGTTGTTTCCAGAAGCAGTGCTAAAGCAGAGAACAGAGTTTGGCATTAGGAATGTGTGAGGGAATTTGGTTACTCAAATTACTTAAAGAGTTACACACAGGCCAAGAAGACAGTTTTGAGGTTCCGTGCGACAACCAATCTACTATTCAGATTGCCAGGAATCCAGTTCAACATGATAGAACAAAACATGTTGATATTGATAGGCATTTCATTTCAGAGAAAGTCGACAAAGGGGTAGCTACTTTGTCATACATTCCAACAGAAGGACAGCTAGCAGATGTGCTCACAAAAGCTTTACCAAAACCAGTCTTTGATGAATTTCTATTCAAGCTGAGATTATACAATGTATATTCTCCAGCTTGAGGGGGAGTGTAGGATAATACGATTTGTATCTTATGTAAAATGCTAACTCCAAAAGAGATAGTAGTTATCAGTATTTTAAGTTAGAAGTCTTTTATTATTAGGATTCCTAGTTTAAGTCAGACTCTTAAGAACTCTATAAAAGAGTCCTATGTTGTAAACCATTTAAAATAAAAGAATCTCGACTCATCTGTTTCACTAAATTCCACACGATTGGACTTTGCAATTAGTATTGGCTAATATCGAATAACCAAATTAAGGTAGTGGTTCTAGCCTTGAATTAAGGCAACAAAATGAAAGCAGAACAATAACTCCCTATATTAGATATAAAGATAAAATTTTACATATACTTACAGTCTACAATACGTTTGCGAGCTTCACTCAGCGAATGCCAATCAGGAGATTCTTTAATATCCTTGAAGGCATTATAGATGGGTTTACTTTGACCCAATCTTAGTTGAAACTTCACTTTTTCAGGCTGTAAGGAAAAGCTAAACATAGTAAGGACCAAGAAGTTTAGAGTAAAGCGCCAATGTATATTTACTTAAGCTCTGCAAAATACTAGGATCAAATTTATCAACTGCCAAACCAAATTCCTTAAAGACCAATAGGAATAAATAACACATTTCCTGAATCAACCAATAAATAAAAATGAAGAAAACTCCTAGCATATTATGATGTATGCTATTGCTAGTGCTACTACGATTAATGTCAAAACTCAAAATAATATTAACTAAAATCCATGGCTTAATCTAATATAAAAACAAGATAGCTATTAGATGTCTAAACGACTGAAGCATTGATGCATACTGCATGTTACAGATTTGTTTGTCTGTCAATTGAAAACACAAAGACAAGATAATGTACCTGGACTTCTTCAATGGCAGCACGGAGCTCGGCTGTGTCTTTAACAGCTTTCAGATGGTTAACCATTCCCCACACAACAGTCAACCGATCAACAATCTTTTCCAATGGATCCACCAGCTTTGGCCATGAAGGCTCCACTGTCTGCTCCAATTCATCCAAATCACTCTCCTACACAGCCAACACAAATATATATCAAAATCAGAATACCACAAAAAAATCCAGAACATGGCCAGTTACAATTTTTAAACTCAAACAAATAAAAATATATATCAAGGGAACCAAAGTTTTGAATTTTCAAACAAGGACTGAAACCAGCGAATGATCAGAAAACGAAAAAAATATCGAACCCTAGAAAAGGGTAAAATTAAAAAAAAAAAACCCAGAAATGAAAATTGCCCTAAGGGTTGAAACGACGTACGAGCCTCTTCAACAAGGCACGAATCCCTGGCCTAACATGTTTGGCTTCGACAACATCAAAAGGCGGAAAGGCGAAATCTTGCAAGAGAGGATTGGACTCAATGTTATCACCAACAGAAACAGAAGAAGCCATTGAGGGAGGGGAGATTGAAGAACAAGAAGAAAACGAAGAGGAAGAGGAATAGAGATAAGGGGAAGTTGAGCGATGAAACGTCTGGAGGCAGAAAGAGAAAGAAGAAGACCAGAGAGGACAAGGGTGGGATTTAAGCAAAACCTTGGGGGCAAAATGGGGACAAGAAG
Source organism: Hibiscus mutabilis (assembly GCA_019671005.1). Lineage (NCBI taxonomy): Eukaryota > Viridiplantae > Streptophyta > Magnoliopsida > Malvales > Malvaceae > Hibiscus > Hibiscus mutabilis. The sequence goes on along the minus strand of CM033711.1, from coordinate 88,354,546 downwards.
GATAAGAGGGAAAACGGGGGCTTTTAAGAATTGGATGAAGTGAACGGGAGAGAGAGAAGGGAGCAGAAGCCATTAGTACATTGACTATAAGAAAGATAGTGTTGAACAAGACTCTGTTTGGTAAGTGCCGTATAAGTCTCATTTTTTTTTAAACCTTTGCTTGTATAAAGGGAAATCGATATCTCTTTTTGGAGTAGAATGTAGGATGATATTGAGATTGGATCCAAAGGTATTTTTTGTTTGGTAAGTGCCGTATATCATTTTTTTTCAATGTTAGAGTGAGATCAAGTGGTGTAAAGTTCAAACTTTTGTAATGTAACCTCTAAATTTGAACTCTTTTACCACCTTTGATCGTTTTGAAGTCAAATGTCATATTCTTTCCTCTTTTCTACACTATTGTTGCTGTGTCTTCATTCAATTCTCTAGCAATTCATTATTGGGATGATGAACATAGAAAGTGGTTAAAGAGATTTTCCTATTCAGATGAAACCGTGCTTCGGATCCCAATTCAGGTTTTATAAATATCCAAACCAAAGTTTTATCTAATTTTACCCTAAAATTTCTTAATTTATATTCGACACATGCAGGTGCAGGTGCAGGCACATGCATGCCCTGTCCTGTTCCAAACATAAGAATAATAATCAATAAAAAAGAATGACAACAAGAACCGAAAAAAGCTTAGTATATGTCTGCAAATAATTCAGACATGTATGGAAATACGTTCCTCGAAAGTTACGGAAAAACATTGAAAAGTGAGCAAAGCGGTGTCGCATAAATGCTTCATGCTTGTGTACACTCACAGTCACACTAAGAGTTCATATACATTCACAGCTAGAGTCATCAAACTCATCAAATAAGAAGAGAATCTCTGCGTCGATTTTAAAAACATAAATTACGCTGGTGTCCAATATAGTCATTGAAATGAAAGAAGTTTCATTAAAATCATTGCCGTTAGAAAATTTTCATTTCAAGTGTCCAAAGCTCGGAGTTAAATGATTCATGCATACAATTAGAACTGATGTATGACTATAACGTTTGTATTTACTAAAATATGAAAATGTGTTGGTTTAAATGTATAAAAATATATTTTTTCAATTGAGCTTAGTTTAATTGACATGTCGCTGGTACAATGTAAAAGAAGACGTAAGATCTAATATGCTTAAACATTCAATATCTTTCGAAGATTTAAATATTATAAATGTTGTATAAAATTATTTGTTCAAAATATATATTTATGTCAATATATACCTACAATTGCCAAAGGAATACAATACATTATTAGGATTTTTTCTTTCTTTCTCGAATACTAAATCTAATCCTAATTTTAATTAGAGGGGAGGGGAAGAGAACTCGAGGGAAAAGAAAACGGTGCTCTTAATAGGTCCAGAATCTATGACCTAAGAGAAATGAGAAAACAAAGATAACAGTTTGACCAATCGAACATTTCTTGACAAGCATCGTATTTTGTCAAATAATTTAAGCCTTAATCTCAAAATAAATAAATAAAGACGTGGTATAGAGAAGAAGGTGTCGGTCCACAGGGACTAAGGAGTTTCTGATATTAGGAGGTTTTGATTCTGACTGTTTCGAGGCAGTATAGTGAATGGGGGGTTTAAGCAAGAAAGCTAGAAAATAACTGTAGAGTAAAAGCGAAAACGATGAAAGTAAATTTTGAAGAGTAAATTAATTAAATTAATTAGCCTCAAGCTTTGCTCCACTTCAATTCAAAATGATCATCGAAAAAGAAATTTTACTCCGGATACATGCCGCTTACAGTCTACAAGGCTCAATTCTTGTAACTTATTTTTCTCTCGAGTAAATCGGTAATTCAAAATCAATTTTTGAATTCTAGTTTTCTGGCTAGACTAACCACGACTATCATCGTTAGAATAAAACAGTTTTAAAATTTTGGAAAAACCCGACTCGGACTATGTTGTCTCGATGAGAATTGAATCCGATCTCAATTTCCCTTAGCGAATCCGTCACTAAGTGTGTTCATAGGAAGTCGAATTTGCTACAAGTCGATCATTCCTCCCAACTATAAATCTGAACAACAATCAAGTCAACGTGCACTTTTGAAATGAAAGCGAAAAGATTTTAATAGAAAAGCCGATTGTCGATCTAGATTTTCAGAAAATTGAGAATGTAAAATGAAGTTGTTAAGTGCTTTTAATTCTCATAAGGTGAATTGAAGCTCCACTTTAAGCTCTTGGCTAATAGTCCAATTAACTAAGTAGGATTATGGTAAAAAAAACATACTTAGCATTTAAAAATAAATAAATAAAAACTAAATAGTAGAAATGAAAAGAAGAGAGAATTTTATAAAACTTTCAAAGTAAAAACAAAATTAAGAATGAGAATGACTTTGGGAGTATTTATAGTCTTCTAAAACCCTAAAAATGATAAAGGATAAATCCTAAAAATATTTAAATTAAATACAAATGATAATTCCAAGTTTGAATTTTAAAATTTAGCTGATAAGCTATCGATGCGCGGCTAATAAGCTATCCGACGCTGCTACGTCATCTTCTAGAAGCTGCTTACGTCGCTTTCTAGAAATTACTGATTGTACGTCACGTCAGATTTTATGCCCAGATTCATGCCCACTAGCCCAGCCTTGACTCCAGAAAAATAAATGCTACAGAATTTTACTCTTTTTAGCACAGATTCTAAAATTTAATGTCCTGCACAAAAAATAAGAAAAAACGCTCAAATTAATAATATAAACCGACAAAAAAAACAATTAATAACAAAAGAATAACCATTTAAATCACTCATCAATCCTTGCTCAAGATTGTTAAATAAAGTTTTGGAATAATAGTTGGATTAAAAAACAATATCAGATAAGTATCAGACAACATATACGGATCATAAACAGTTTCAAGCCCACACCCTTGCCAGAAAATTTGCAGGGTTCTACCCCACCATTTGCGCCTTTGAATTATTCCGTCAGACGACCGAAGCTGCATCCGTAAAGTACACAAATTTAGCACGCATTGTAACTATCAATGCCAAGATATGATAATGAATCATGACCATCCATTACATTTCAACAAATTCCGTTTCAGATAATATCAGCCATTGTCAACATAAGAAAAACAGCAACTTCAAGTTCACATCGACTCTAACTCTCCGAGTCTCTCATGGAATTTGGAAACTACACACATTTTCTGCTGTGCAAGTAAACAGTGCTTATCAATCCAGCTAATCGTTCGGCGGAGCTGTTGGAAAGCTGGTTTGGTGGAAAAGCAGCGTTCTAATAGAAGCTGAAAATTTCAGCTTTTCCAACCGTGAGGCAAAATCAGGTGGAAAAGCAGGGTGAAGCAGCACAAGAGTTGAAGCGTTCGGTAGAGTTTCAGCCAAAAGTGACCCCAAAAGCTCTAGTTCATGGAGCTGAATGTCTATTTTCCCAGATGAAAATTCAGTTATTTAGATTTTAAATCGCTGGTAAAAGGTGAAGAACAGAGCTAAAACAAAACTGATCGCAACTTACAGGAAAAAAGAACAAACACATAAATAAAACACAACATTTCTCCTGTTGATGTATTCCCCGGTTCCGACCTAACAACCTGAAAACACTCGCTGGTAATGTTCGGATTCTTCACGATGACAACCCTCGTCGAAATTCTGAGAATAGCTAACGGCATCATAGTGAAAGGACAATGGCTTCGAAATCGAACCATACATACTGTTCTTCCCTCTTACCAACCTCCTCAGCAGGTTTCTCCATCGCCCCCTTGTATCGCTGCTGCTGCTGCTACGGTGGATCCTTGAGTACTCCATTTCTTCGTGCACCGTGAAGCACGATGGGGACATCAGCATCACATAGCAACCGCAGAAACAAGACGATGCCCGGCGGCCGCGGCTGATCAGATCTCTTTCCATTTCAGACATATTGGTTTCTTCTTTGCCTTGCTGCAGGACTTGATTTTATGTTTGAAGTTGATGATAATGTGTTTCGTCGACAATCATATGGTATGGAGCGAGATAAGAGGATGTTGTGTCTTTTTATAATGTATCAAGAATACAAGATTTCCGGTTTCCCCTTTCTTTTTCTTTTCTTGCAGTAATTTAGTGGGCCATTCATGTTTACCGGATCAGTGTTGTTTAAGCTGGCAATATATCAACTGTCTGTTCTTTTTCATTCTAAACATCCGATTCACGGATATACTAATATTTGTCGTAAAAATCTATTATGAAGGTGATTTTCTTAATCCAATTTATTTTATCTACAAAATTAAATTCAAATCTTAAACATTGTTTTTTTTTTCTCGTATGTTTTTTAAAAATACCTAATTAATTATAACTTTGCTCATTCAAAGAGCCAAATCTATTTGAAACTCAATTTCTAAAAGTTTATAATAATGGTGACAAGTAAATTAATTATGAGTAGATGGAAATAAATATTACAAGGGTAAAGAACAAACACTGGTCACCAAATCAATTTACTTCAAAACTTCAATGTGTAGATTTAATTCATGATAGAACTGGTTTTGTCGTAATAAAATTTTTGATGTTATTTTCTTATAATAATAATAGATGATGGGTAAAGACATTAATTTGTGAATGTTCTGGTTTTCATGCGGTAGTTGTATGCACAAATAAACAGAGCAATGCACCGTTTAATTGGAAAAGAACAAACAAGTTTCTGCTTTCTGCCACCTTTTTAACACACGAATCACTTTTTTTCTCCTAAATGAGGCTTCGTTCATCGGGGCGCTACTGTTAAAAGTACTTTTCAAAAATACTTTTGGAACCATAAGCAACGTTAAAAAAATAAAACTAACTATTGTCTTAACTAATTTAAAACTGCGGTTGATGATCCAAGAGATTATTATTTAACATAGTGATGACATAATTTTTAATTTTATGAAATTAAGAAGTTATGTGTATTTATTTGGTGTTTTTTAAATAAAATAACACTTTGATTTTTAATTTTTTTTACTTCAGAAGTGAACCAGTGGTCTAGCAGGATGAAACGCTAAGTCTCAAGATTAGAAATTTTAATCTTAGCATTTTGAATGGAGAAAACTAAGCTGGGAGAGTCGTCCCCATATTAGACAATTACAAAACTCGATCCAAATTAGTCGACTAATGAATCAAATACATGTGATTAAACAAAAAAAACCTTGCTATATATCTCATTTTTTTATTTTTTAATTTGGTCCATAAATCCTATAGGTTTCAACCCAAGTTAGCGAACTTTTTAAAAATATTAATATGTAAATCTTGACCAAAAAGCAAAAACCGGAATAGCTCAGTTGGGTAGGGTGTGCGGCTGTTAACCTCGAGGTGGGAGGTTCTAGCCCTCCTTCTATCTAGCGTTTTTATTTTTCCTTCCTTTTTTTGTTTGTTGTATGCACCTAATTGGTTCCTTCACACAACTCTACAGCCCCAACCCAAAATCCAATATATGAGTTAACCCAACGCTGTGCTACATTTCTAAACTATAGCCCAATGGTCATCCAAATATAAAGAGCAAATTGCATTTGGAAGTCACTCTTGTTTGAGTTTTATCTTATTTTGACAATCAAAATTTTAAACGTTATATTTTGGTCACTTTCATTATCGAATTGTCACATTTTGATTACTGAACCATTAACTCTTGTTACACAGATAACATGAAATATTAACAAAAAAGGTTAATTTCGAATTTCATGTTAACAAATTTTTACGTCATCAATGTAATGAGAGTTAAATGATTTAGTTATCAAAATGTAACAAATCGTAACAAAAGTGATTGAAAAATTAGTTTTAAAATTTTGGTGATAAAAAAAGTGAAAGTAAAAGTGACTTCTAGTGTAATTTACGCTCTATATTTTGGAATGGCCATTGGGCTACAGTTTAGAAATCTAGCATAGCGTTGGGCTAACCCATATATTGGATCTTGGGTTGGGGCTGTAGAGTTGTGTGAAGGAAAAGGAAGGAAAAATGAAAACGCTAGAAGGAGGGCTTGAACCTACGACCTTGTGGTTAACAGCCACACGCTCTAACCAACTGAGCTATTCCAGCTTTTGGAAAACATTGCTAACCTAGTTTTTAAATTCATAAATGTATTGCCAGGCGGATATCTTCTGATATTAACAATCAATCTAAGGGTTCCACCGATGAATCGAGTGACATTAATGCTAGACAGGTTGAGAAACTTAATATAGTAGTGTCGTATTTTTCAAGTCTTCCCATCCCGCTACCACTTGACTGAAGCAGAAAACCATCGGCAAACAAGGCCCACGTCAACTTCATTGATTCGGTAGACGTGCATGATCTCCACCATCTTTGTCCCCATGTGCTCTCTTTCTCATCAGCATGTATTTTGGCCCAATACATAACCACTTCAGCTTCTCCAAATGGGGGCACTGACTTGATGACCTCATCAGTTTCGAGTGTTCTTACTTTCTAAAATCAATATTTTGCTGTCTTTTATATATATACGGGTTACGATGATTAACTGAGACCATATATGTTAAACTTAGTGGTCTGCTTTGATTTGGTTCAAGCATGGAACATGCCTTTTAGCATGACCTCAACTAATGCTAGTTTACGATGCGCTCAGGCAACAATAAAAATAATACATAAATACACCAGTTGTGAAATACGATTAGCAAAATTCAATTGTTTAACATGAATTGAAGGATAAGGAAGGCAACGGTGCCCAACATCAAATAAGAATCATTAGCACAAGAATTCAGAGCAAAGCAAAACAATCAGAATATGTAAATGTCATTCATATAAGCTAAAACAGTACAAGTTTGACAAATCCACAGGACCTTTTATTCTCTTGAAAAACATACCTCAACTAAACGAAAAACCAACACAAACTCGCATTACAGTCAGCAGATAAAAAAGGACATTACTTAATATCGATTGAATAACACTTGTTTTTTCCCTTTATTTTTAGTTTCAGCATAAAACGAGTGAAGCCTCACTTTGGGTCAGTGAAGAAGCTGTTGATACCAGGCATGATTTCAGGCGCCTTGTTGCGGACATATTTCCTTAAGAAATGTTCAGCATATTTTTCTCCCTCGAGAAAGTTATCTAAAACCCCAGCAGCCCTGTTCTCCTTGGTTACCCTGAAAACAAATATTTGTTCAACACTTCATCAATTGATTCTCACAAACTTCATTAAATACCAAATAAGGCATGATAATGCAAGTAAAAGTCATTCATATAAGCTAAAACCTACATCTCCCCCAACCCATTCAAGTAAGGCTTTGGTCTCAGAAGGCCTATGTGACTATGTCCACCTAAATTCATGTAACAATATTAAGATTCGAATCTATTTATAATCCCCAATTAAATTTAAGGATCATTCAATTTAGAAACAAATAAATGCTGTTGAGTATGCTCAAGTTATCTTGTCAACAAATCTAGACAGTAAATTTAGATTTAGAAAAACAACTAATGGATTCTATTTCAAGAAGGAAAAAAATATCTACAAGAGGAAAACATGGGTTAAAGGGTGCTAAAATGGCAGCCGAAAAATGGCTGCGAAGCTTTCAGACAACATCCGAGGATGTTTGCAGTTGCAGAAGTTGGTTATTTTCTTTTGGGTTGGGAGTTCTCAAATTTGTTAGAGAGAGTTGATTATCGGATATGTACCATTCAGATATTTATTCAATTTTTTTAATAGCAAAATAGCTTCTATTTTTCTACTCATTCGGGTTGACCCAGACATGGAACAGTAGCAAGAGCGAGCTGGAAGCGCACTGTATTAGTTTATGGCCCGGGTTTGACTGTTATCTTGCAAATCACTAATAATCCAAGCTGCCTTCTACAAGATTCAGTATATTTGGAAACATGGAATTGAATATTATGATTTTATCTGTTACATAAATTATAAGAATGAAATGCATGTATTATGTATAAATTAATTGAGATTCAATAAAACTATATGTTCCAAAAGTATAAAAACATTAATCACAAATTCATTATTGCATAAACATCTAATATATCAAACATAAAAGTTAAAACACAACGAATATATCAAACATAATATTTTTAAAAAATAAAAGAAAAATCCTATAACCAGACAAGTCTAGCTTAAATGAATATATTTATAATAAAACCGCAAATATTTCAAAATATGAAGAGAAAGGGAGAGAGAGAGAGACCTGACTTCAGGATTGATGCAGATATTACGCACCAACTGAAAACCGCAGATCCCCACAGCAACACCAACGGCGGCGAAGAGCGGATACACCTGCAAAGTACCCCAAACCCCCGTTTATTTGGTATTTTTCATCAGATCTGAATATTTACTGCAATCTAAAAAAGTGACTGATATCAACGCTATGGATCTGAGCTTACCTCAGGCCTCAACCACCGGTTTGCCATTGAGCGCGCAGCAGGGAGCGAAATCAAAGCGATGGATAAGCCGAAGAGAAGACAGAGAGAGCGAGCGCTTTGAAAAGAGAGGAAAATGAGAAGAATTGATTTCTTTTTAAAAAATTCCAAGGAAAGGCTCACATGGGCCTCAAGAAATCTGATCCGTTGGATAAAGCCCATTAAACGTAAGCCGTTGGATAAAGTGTATGCTTTAAAGTTTTGATCCCAACTGTTGAATAGAAAAAAAAAGAGAGAAAAAAAGAGCCAAAAAACTGTGTAACCTTGCGGCGCATGAAGCAGCAATTTGTTTTTCAATTAAGCAACTTTTATTCGAAAAAAATAATAGTATTTTTTTATTTTTTATTTTAAAATTTAATCATTTAATTAGTAAATTTTCACACATAAAACATTAATTCTTAGATTTGATATTTTTATTTTGGCTTAAAAGTTCAACAAGTCCCTAAATTTTTGCAAAAAAATTAATTAAGCTCTTAATTTTTTTACATTAAATTAAGTCTTTAAACTCTAAAAAAATTAATTTGGCCCTTTGACCAACGTTGACCATTAACTTTAACGAGTTTTTGAATTTTTTTAAAAATATATAAAAACAGAAAAAAATCTAAAAATAAAAAAATCTGGAAAATTCTTTTAAAATATAAAAGAAATATTTTTAAAATTTTGGACTTTATTTTTAAAATAATAATTTTTCAAAAGACTAAAATATTTTAAAAATTACAAAATTAAAAAGATTAGATATTATTATTATACAATTATAAAAATAATTTGAAAAACTATTTTTGTATATTTTTTAAAATATAGTTTAAAAATCAAAATAATTTTTATTGTTTTATATTTTTTAAATTAAATCTATACTTGTATAATAATATTTTTTATTTTTTATTTTTTTAAATTTTTTTAATCTTCTAAAAAAATATTATTTTTAAATAAATTTTGAAATTAAAAAATCTATATTTTTAAATATTTTTAAAATTTTCCAGATTTTTTTTTCTGTTTTTAGATATTTTTAAAAAATTAAAATTCTTAAAAATGACAAGTGACATTATCTTGTTGCGACACGTGTTAAAAATTTTCAAAATAAAAACCATTAAAATTGATGATCAACGTTGGTTAAATAGTCAAATTGATTTTTTTTTTTGAGTTTGAATGCTTAATTGAATGCAACAATAATTTAAAGGCTTGATTAATTTTTTTACAAAAGTAAGGGCTTATCGAACCCTTAAACCTTTTATTTTTTATCAACAATAATTTCGTAATTTAAAATTTTAGTGGCAGTATTAGGATATCGTGTTATTAAAAAAATAAAAACAATACCAAATTTAACGGTTGATGAAGATAAAAGATCAACAATTAAATTTTAAAAATATATATAATTCAAAGACTATATTATTTTATTTAGGCTTATATATCATATTAGTACTTAAAGTATACTAGCCTTTTATTTTGGTATCTAAAGTATTTTTTTATCAAAATAAGTACCTAAAGTATACTTTTTGGTTAAATTAGGTACCTAAAATATACTTTTTGGTTAAAATAGGTACCTAAAGTATTTTTTCGTCAGAGTAAATACCTAAAGTATATTTTTTGGTCAAAATAAGTACTTAAAATATATTTTTTCGTTAAAATAGGCACATAATGTATTTTTTAATTAGGGTAATAATTCTATACACAAGCGCTTGTGGAAACCTTTTTACACAAGCGCCTTAATTTTAGAGGTTAAGGATTCCGTTTAGGGTTTAAAGTTTAGGGGTTTAAGTGTAGTAGTTTTGAATTTAGGAGTTGTTGATAGAATTTAGGGTTTATGGTTAAAATTTAGGGTTTATAGGTTAAAACCTAAATTCTTACCCATATTACCCTAAATCTAAAACCTAATCACAAACCCTAAATCCTAAATTCTAATCATGAACCCTAAATTCTAAACCCCAACACTAAAACCCCTAAACTCTAAACCTTAAACTAAAACCCTAAACCATATAATTGAAGCGCTTATGGAAACAAAAAGTTTCTAGCGCTAGTGTATAAGATAATAATTCTTTTAATTAATGTCACGTGACAATTAGGAACCTATATAAACAATATGTATAGTTAAAGTACCTATTTTGACGTAAAAATACTTTAGTTACTTATTTTGACAAAAAAATATACTTTAGATACTTACTTTGTCGAATATATACTTTAGATACTTACTTTGTCGAAAAAATACTTTAGGTACCTATTTTGACAAAAAAAAATTATACTTTAGGTACCTAGTTTAACCAAAAAGTATATTTTAGGTACTTATTTTGACAAAAAAATACTTTAGGTACCAAAATGAAAAAGTCGGTATACTTTAGGTACTAATATGATATATAAGCCTTTTATTTATACTTTTTACCATATGTGGAAATAATTGGAAAAATTACTTTAATATTGCACCTGGTATTTTTTTTCTCAATATAAGGCAGCTGGTATTTTATTTCCTGGAATATTGTAGTCTGAACAGTAATCTTAAAAACTCTCTCATCAGACTCCGACTATGAACAGTGCGAACAAAAGAATTGTCAAAGGCAAAGCTATTAGGCTCTGACTTGGGGGAGAGAATGCCCAAAGGCAAGGCCATTAGACTCCGACTTTGGGGGCGAGGGGGAATTGTCCTAGAGTCTCCCCCATTTGAATCCGACTTTAACCTAAAGTCTACCCCATTTGAATCCGACTTTAAGCAAAATTCTACCCCTGCACTGACCCCTATGCTGTGACTCTGCATGCATGAAAGGAAAAGTGAGAAAGAAAAAGATATAGATGCATGCCTCGTGAATTGGGTATATTTGGGATTGGTTGGATGAATGGTGGAATTTAATTGGGTAGGTGATATGAGTAGTTGAGATTTAATTTTTGTGAGGTTAAATATGAGTGGGTTGAAGGTAGATAGTGTAGAGAAAATATTTCGAAGAAGAAGAAGATTTGGAGATTTGGAAGATTTTATTTAGAGTAAGTATTTTTTTGTAATTTATTATTATAATTATTTTGAATAATTTTATTTGTAAGTATTTTTTGTAATTTATTTTTGTATATTTTATTTTATAGTAATTACAAAAATTAGATTTTTGTGTGTTTTTAAGTTAAAATTTGTGATTTTTTTGTGTTAAATAGGTGGTTGAAGAGAAGAAACTTTGAAAAAAATATAGTAAGTTAAGTTATTTGTTTGATTAATTTTGAAGTTGTTGTTTGAATATTTTGTGTTAAATAGGTGGGGATTTGAGAAGAAAATATAGTAAGTAGATTTATTGTATTTTATTGTTTAATTTAAGTTCGTTATTTTTTTAATTTTTATTTTGATGTTTGAATTTTTGATGTTATTTCAAGAAAATATAGTTTGAATATTTTGTGTTAAATAGGTAAAGATTTGAGAAGAAAATATAGTAAGTAAATTTATATTTTATTGTTTAATTTAAGTTCGTTATTTTTTTTAATTTTTATTTTGATGTTCAAAATTTTGATGTTATTTCGAGAGAATATAGTTTAAATATTTTGTGTTAAATAGGTGGAGAGATTTTGAGAATATGGAAAAATAAATTGTTTGAAGAATATAAGAGAAGAAATGTTTTTTTAATTTATGGTTAACGATATTTGAGAAGAAAATATAATAAGTTGATTTGATTTGTATTTTATTATTTTATTTAAGTTTGTTAATTTATTTAGATTTATTTATAGGTGGTTGAATAAAAATGTTAAATTGATGATTTATTAGAAAATAAGAAAATACGTAATTTAATTTTTAATTTAGGTTCATTAGTCATATATGGAGGTATAGGAAAAAATGAAGTAAGTAAGTAAGAAGTAAGTAAGAAAGAAAGATTGGTAAAATTGATTAAACATATTTTTTAACACTAAATATTAAATTTGAAATATTGAAATCTTTTCCCTTCCCTTTGATATGGTAGTTTAAAGTAAGACTATCCGAGTTATTTTTTTATTTTATTATGATTGTTATTTATTAACGTGGTAGATTTAGTCTTAGTTTACTAACATTTTCTTACTTGTCATGTAGGGTGGCTGAGCAAGCTCCATTGTTGTATTTACAAAACCGACACATTACTAGCCTTAGAGTTGATGAGCTCGTATAATTTTTTTAAAATTAATTTATTACGAAATCGGTTACTTATGTGTTTTTTTGTTAATAATTATGTTTAAATAACGTGTTATTTACAGGATACAGAAAATACATTTAAACATCATTTGTGCATGGTAGACAAACCCCTAAACCACAGAATCGTGAATTTCTTATATATGGCAGGATTTTATCATGTCTCGTTCCTCCGTGGGTACAAGTTGGTTCCCGGATTGATTACCGCTCTAATTGAGCGTTGGAGACCTAAAACGTATGTCTTCCATATGCCTTGCGGAGAATGCACGATTACTCTAGAAGACGTGGTTTATCTTATTGGGGTCCCAATAAACAGGAAGCCAGTGGTCGAGCATACCAAGGGCTCAACTGCTGAAATTTGTGAAAGGTACCTTGGAAAGGTACCCTATGGAAGTAACGTGAGAAGGGCTCGTATGAAAATAAGTTGGCTAGAGAGTGAATTTCAACTCGCTGAGTATAATACAGTTGATGAAATTTATATGGTCAGTCGAGCATATATCCTACAGATGATTGGAGGGATACTGATGCCGGATAAATCTGGCAATATAGTCAATGTAAGGTATCTTCGTTTTTTGATACTCTTTGGAAAACTGGTTGTAAATATAGTTGGGGATCAGCTATATTAGCGTGCTTGTATCGTGAGTTGTGCAAGGGCACTATACTGCAAAAGGGTAAGAGGGTAGGCGATATTGGTGGTTGTCTGTTATTGTTGCAAGCGTGGGCTTGGCAGCGGCTTCCTTTTTTTACACCGCTTACTCGAACACATGTACAGCTTCCTCTTGTTGCAAGGTAAATATATATCCTTATTCTTAGTTAAATCTTAAATTAATTAAATTAACTTGTTTTTTAAATATTATTGTGATTTGTATGCAGATGGTGCGAGGAAAAGCATGAGACGGGGTTAGCGCACAACAACGTCAGAGTTTGTAAATCTCTTATTGATTCTCATTGTCAAGAGCAGGTATATGAGTGGAAAGTAATTTTTGACATTAAATGTATTTTTCACACCTTAGTTAGTTAGATGTATTATTTTAAACCATTATTTTTTACAGTTTATTTGGAAGGCTTACGAAGATAACCATATATTTGTATCGGAATATTTGATGAATGATTCAATTTGATGGTGTAGTGTTACATCATTGATCCATTTCTCTACTGTCGAGTTCCACTTTACAGATAGAGTGTTGAGGCAGTTTGGCTTCCACCAGCCTATTCTGCGCATTCCACGTGACCATTATCATCTTCATGCCTATGATGGACGTGGCATGCCATATACGGATTGAGAAGTCAAACATAGCGACTATATTGCTTTGTGGAACAACAGAGGTTTGTCGATGCCGGAACGCCATCCAATGGAAGCTGCCGATTTTGATTTCGAGAGTTCAGAATACATAATCTATTATCGTAGTCATAAAATGCCGTACTTAACAAATCAGCTTGAACGGGAGGAATGCGAAAGGTTCCGAAAAAAATATGGAGGCAAAGGTAAATCATCGAATGTTGCAGCAGGCTCATCATAGGGGCGACAAATTTATAGTAAAGACCCTGAAAGTTGGCCAACGACATGGGAGCTAGATATGAGCAGAGTAACGCCAATGGCTATATGGGAAAAAGAATCGTCTCCTACTTGTGTACAACCATAAGTGGCCCCGAGATCCTCGAATAATATAGGGTTTGTTGATGTCAGTTTCCAAAGAACTGTGTTTTTTTAGCCTGCTACATTTGTATATCCACCAGTGGGCTCGAGCTATTCAGGTAATATGGGAGGGAACTTTTCAGGTAATGTAGAGTTTGATGATCATAATTTATACAGACCCGAGTTTATTCCGCCACAGTCACCAAATTACTCGAACTTGTGCGAGAAAATGGATTTCAGGAAATACAAAATTTCTTGAATTCACCAAATAATATAAGAGCAGTGGATTTTTTCACAACACCACCTCCTATACCCTCAACGACTGAGGATGTTGAAGATGATGCTGAAGAGGAACCGATGCACCATAGAGGCCACGACGTGCTCGACGACAGCCTCTGAGTTATCTTTCAACCACACCCCGTCATGGTCAGAAATTACGTAGGAAATGATTTGTCAAACTGTTTGAATTATTTAATTACTAATATTTTTAACTCACTTAAATCGAAACTCTTTGAGCAAAAAACTTGTTGTTGAACTATGACTAAAACAAAATTAATCAAATTAATCTTGTACCTTTATTTCTATAGGAACTTGATTTTCACTTTGGAAGCTAAAAGTATACTTTTGAGTTGATATTCACCATTACATCCATATTTCACCTCCTATATAAAAAAACATAATTTCCGCAATTAAGCTCAAGATATAATTAGAATATGAAGGAATTAATCACTATAAAGAGTATATAATTATAACCTATCAAACTAATTTCATAATATTATGTTGTATATTTTTCTCGATATTCATATTTTAATTCACACTAATAATATGTATGAATATGATTAAATTTTGGAAAGTAATCAAATAATTAAATTACTACTGATTAATTAAAAAATTTGGACAACATAACATAAAATTATAACATTCCACAACAACATAACATAACATTCACATTAATAATATTTTCAAATACAAACATTGGAAATCACTGAGGCATTGACACGAATCTTGGTTCATTTGGAAAGTTTGATCTGGATTGTCCTTCGGCCCTACATATAGTACATTTCTTTCGCTGTCCATTCTCTTTATCATGAAGATCCATATTGGTATAGATGCGAATCGATTTAGGTCGGCTATTTGGAGATCTACAAAGTGTAGGATCCGATAACCATTTTTCATGCTCCACTGACGGCCAATAAATTGAATTTGCAATCGGTGGGAACTCACTTATGTAAATATTGACTATCCTGTGGAGATTGAAGCATTCATCAACAAAAGTGTATGGGTGAACCCCTACATGCATACACGCTGCAACTTCATGAGTACATGGATATCGCCATGCCTAGAATGCTCCACAATCACACCACCTATGTCTGAAATTGACTCAAAATACATTTGAGTGCGCTGCTTCGCTGTTGCATCTAGCACCAACAACATCAAATGTCTAATTGATTCGGTCAAAGCTATGAACCTTCAGCGACGTTGCTTTCATCATATTCTCTTTCATTTTCATCACAAGGTTGGGAGCCCAACTTTGCCTCTATTTATTAAGGCCTCAATTTCCTTCCCTTTAACTACCCAAACTTTTGCCAACCTATAGTACGTCTCTTTCACCAGCTTGCTATTGGGAGATGACGTGATCCTTTTAATACTCCATTTATGCTCTCCACAAGGTTGGTAGTCATTTGCCTATATCATCTATCACCTTCGCCATATGATTGGATTCATCTTTCCCTCTCAATATCGTTTGCCCAACTCCAAACGTGCTCGTCGTACTTCATTAAATTCGTCATCTTCCTTTTAGAATGTGGCCACGTTAGTAGATATCATTTGTCATAATATTATTAGTATCGATACAAATAAAAAAGCATAAATAAATAAATAAATGTATATGCAAATATAATTTAATTTGTAAAAAGATGCTTACACATGCTTACAATCTCACTGCGAAGATATTTATTTTTTAACCGTTCGTAGCTGTTCTTACTGATATGACGAATACAGTAGGCAGGGTATGCATACGACAGTGTCCAACGACTTTCATCTCCATTAGTTACTGCTTTGATACCCGTCCCTCTATCGGATATAATGCAGACCCCATCTTCTTGGACGACATGCTCACGTAAATTCGTCAAAAAGAAATTTCAAGCATCCGCCGTCTCCTGCTCATCAATTGCGAATGCAATCGGGAAGACGTTGTTGTCACTATCTTGCGCAATAGCAACCAACAATATATGAGAGTATCTCCCGTACAACCACGTGCCATTAACTTGGATCATACGTTTGCAATAGGGAAAGCCCTCGATGGCAGGCTTGAACACCCAGAAAAATCGATGAAAAAATTTATGGCCTTCAACAATTTGGCATTCTCGGCCATACGCATCCTTAGTTTGATACCTCACTATGGTGCCTGGGATAAAATGTGTGAGTGCTACTAATAAAGCCGATAGCTCATTGTATGACTTATAGTAATCACCGTACACCAAGTCCATTGCCTTATCCCTTGCACGCCACGTCTTCTTGTATTTTGTTTGGTATTCAAATTGTTGCGCAATGCTTGCCTGAATCGTTGAAACGGGAACCCATAGATTTGCTTCAACCAACTTCATCACTCGATGGCTTATTACGCTGAAGTCTAATTTCCGGTGGTCCTGGTTGATGGAAGTTCGTAAACATGTGTGATCACCATTATACTTTGTGACCTCCCAATGATTTGACCTTTGAAGCTTTATCACTCGGATCTTTCAATTGCACTCTTGTCCGTATTTCACACATTTAGCAAAGAAAGTATTCTGTTGGATTCTGCGACAACGTAGTCCACGTGGTTCTTGATGCTGTACTCTTTCACTACCAATATAGCTTCATTCTTCTCATCAAATTAAAGCTTAACATATAATTCACCGTGCTGACTCGAAGTTAATCAGGGCAAATCTGGGAATTCAAACGCCCTCACTGCATCGAAATCCACCGAACTCATGCGAGAATGAGGTTCATCGAATATAATGTCACCCCCGGTCGAAACAAATTCTCCAACACCAAAATTAGGGGTTACACAGACGTCATCAGGAAACAAATTGGGATCCTCAATATCTTCATCTTCGCTGGAATCATCAAATGTTTCTCCTCATCGACCTCGTAAGGGTTTCACACCAGCTTCAACAATCGGATCAACACCCGGCCCGTGTGATGAAGCATATGTTGAAGGCCCGGCTGGATGAAATGCATTTGATGTACCACTTGTCAACATTGCAACAAAACTACCTCCGGGCTTATCAATCTCATCACCAAAATTCATTTAAGCATATTCTCCAACTACGTTTCTAGATGGGCCGAGAACATCACGCACCTCGGCAAATAACTCGATATATCGAATTCCCATATAATCATGCTCTGCGATCATCATTGCAACATTGCCATCATCTTGGAGAGTGATTGCACAATATCTGACCAGATTGTCACAGTTCATCCATCTGTAACGCAAACCATGAATCTCTTTCCTAATTTTCTGTGATATTTTCTCCTTCATTTCTCGAAGCATGGTTTTCGTATCGAATCTCATCTTCATACTGCTTTCAGAATCAAATACAACCCCGACATCAGTTTTTACCATTTGTCCATTGTAATGAACAATTGCCATAAATTTGTTGTTGCTCATTTTCTCTGCATGATCAAAATAAACATACTAAATCAAAATGCTCATAATAAATCTATTTTATAAAAATTAACTTTCGTTACTAACATCGTGGACAAGTTTTTTTTCGAATATATATTTTTTAATAAATATATTATATTACTTTTCTAAAATATATAGTTTGAATATATTTCCTAATATACTAATCAAAATGAACATAATAATTTTTTCTAACATAGTAAATCAACTTTACAAATAAATTTTAAAAACATCCAAATCCAATCCAAATTCGAACTAACTCAAATTATAAACTACATGAACAAAATTAAAAATATATGAAACATACAAAATAAAATTACCAAACTCAAATAAAAACGAAACTCTAAAAAAATTCGAATCTACTTACAATATTTTCTCTACTATTTTCCTTATCTTCTTCTACTTCTTGAAACATAACTCCCTTCCAACCTGTTGAGATATAGATTTTGATATAAAAAATTGAAAAATGTTTTGGACTAAGTTGAAAAGAATTTAAAACATGCCTTAAGTTAAAACAACTTGACAATAAGTTTGAGGAAGGTTAAAAAGGTTTTGAAGTGTTTTGAAACATTTTTAAGTAGCCAAACCTGTGATCTTAATGTACCCATTTCGATGCAGGTATACATGTTTTGATACGGCTAAAGGTTTTTGCTACGAGATTTTGAAACTGTCAAAACTGTACCGATATAGGGCCTGCCCGTATCGATACAGAGAGGGGTTATTTCGATACACCCCTTTGGTTTTTCGATACGCCTATGTGGCATATATCTCAACGACCAAAACCCCCAACGGTCATATTTCCAACGATCTTTTAAATTGCAGGTCGTACCGATACGCATATACGCGTATCGATATGCATTAGCTGATCATACCTTAACGACTAGTTATGAAGAAGGTCGTACTAATACAGTTACCCGTGTACTGATACGGACAGCCTCAGAACTGCAATTAATGTGGGAAATAAAGACCTCAACGACTCCAATTCAATCCTAACGGTCTCCAACGGCTAGGAACTCAATTAGGAGTATAAAAGGGACCTCCAAGCATCTATGGATGACTAATGCTTAAAATGTCAACAACTATATGATGAGAAATGTTGTCTTAGGGCTTTAATTGTTCATCTTTTGTATAGACAACACTTGTGAGCCAAATTGGCATATTTGCTCAAGTGTTTAGATTTGGGTGGGTGCTTAGTGTGCAAACATCTACCTATTAAGAGAGATTTCAGTTTGCTAGGATTTTCTTTGTTAGAGAGTGTTCCCAAGACTCGGGTTGTGAGTTCTTGGATGCTAGATCACGGGTTGTGATTCTAGGGTTGTAACGGTTGCCTCCTTAGCCTAGAAAAAGGGAAGAATTCTTAGTGAATTGTTGAAATCCTAAGGTGGGAAGACTAGGTAGTGGACGTAGACTCCATTGGGGAGTTGAACCACTCTAAATCCTTGTGTCTTTTTGTTTATCTCTTGCTTCCACCATTTCCACCCAAAAATCAACCTTCTGCATCACTTGGCTAATTAATCGGTTGTGTACATCGAGCCCAACACAACCTTAACTTAACTATTTAACAAAAATTAAATTTTTTATCACTTATACTACCCCTATCCCTCATTTACTAACAACTACAAATTTTTAACCTTTACCCATGTACATTTTAAAATACCGTAAACCCATCACCATTCAAAAATCACATCCACCACTCCCTAAAAATAAATCTGACACCCATCTTTCCCCAAAAATAAAACCCTAAACTCAGCCTAAATCTATATTCGAATCAGAACCCATTTTTTCATGCATGCACACATGCTGACTGCAACAGCAGGCGGGGCAGGGGAAAATAGACCAAAAGCGAATCCTTATGGCCAAGAATTTGGGGTAAAGTCGGGTCATTTTGGGGTAGACTTTGGGGGATTTTTCCTCTAAAGTCGGATCCTTGTGGCCAAGACTTTGGGCATTTTTTTCACAATCGGCTTCATCAAAATCCGACTTCACGCAACTATTCAAACAACAATATTCTTGGAAATAATCTGCTCAATGCGATATATTGGAAAAAACCCCTATCAACGTACGCTTTATCCGAATTTGTTCAACATACGCTTTATGCAATTGGTATAATTTTAGTTTGGCTTTTGTTATCATTTCAAAGAGCGGATTCAGATTTTAAGTACGAGGTTCGTTCCATTTTGCCATTTCTTCATGTACTGATTGTGATAAATATAGAACAAAGTCGGTCTTTCTTTTGAGATGACTGACTATTCTCGATAGGTTGCCTATAAAGAGCATGATGAGAATGTGGGGATTCAGATTGACACTCGTTGTGTTATGTGGGGGCAGCAAAAGAATCAAGAAAACATCTTTTTTATGAATGTGATTTTGTCAACTGGCTTGGGAGACAATTTCTTTAGCTTCTATTGTGTTTCAATTGCAGGTTGCCTCTTGGGAAGAATTTAAGACGTGTTTATATTGATAAAGAATCTTATTCGGAATCGTTCATTGAACTGCAATACTATTTTATTTTTCAATTCTTATGAATATAGGGGTTAGATATACAGTTGATTGTATACTTGTATATGCTTGTTTCTACACAGACATGGCTGGTATCTTGTAACAAAGCTTTTCTTGCTTCTTTTTGTGTGAATGAAGAATTTTAAAAATATGGACAAACCTAAAACAAGCTTAGATTAATCATTTAAAAAATAGAAACCAACTTTAGCAAAATTTGATCCAACCTAACTCATAAACTCGGCTTAAATCTAATCCAACCTAACTCATAAAAACCTCTAATTATAACCACAAATTTTTATTTAACTAAATTTATGGAACGAATCGAAATTCTAAATATTTTGGGAACATTATAACTTTTAACTCAACTAAATAGCATGATATTCTTAGATCTACTAATTGATCTAGTAGTTAAGGATACTCATACTGTCTCGTCTTGTATAAATTCGAATTTCAGTGCGTGAAGCAATTCTTTTTTATTTAATAAAAAAATGGCGTGATATTCTCCGACACCGTCCAAAGCAGTTGTTTATTATCAGATCGCATGACCCTTTAGGTTCATAAACATCGACAACACCAAAACCGACATTGATGACAAAAGGCCGAACAATTAACTATCTCCAGATTCGTCAATTTTCCAAGGTCAGCAATAATGCAGTCAGCCTGCATCTTATAAAATGATTTAACGTCCAACATTTGAAGATCCAGAACTAGACGGCAACATCAAACTCTATTTAATTCTCAAGTTGGGTACTAATATTAACATCAAACACTTTTGTATTTGGTTTGCCTAAGTCGTTTCCCTTCTTTGCTGGAGCTTCGTCTGCTTTCCATTGCATTCTTTAATGCATACTTTTTAGTTTATACCTGGTCGCTTCCCCTTTTGCTTCTTAATAAAACTCCAAACATAAGAAACCAAACCTTAGGGCTGAAAGAATCATCACCTTACACGTGGAAAAGAAAAATAACGACATTTTCGATTGGATAAAGAAAATTTAATTTCTGAATAGTCTGTATGAATTACTATTTATTCATTATAAATATTTTTTATTTAAATTTAATTATAAAATATATGATTTTGGGTATCGATCTGGTCCAACTCGAATTATGAATGAGTCTAATATCTATTTTTACAATTTTAAACACATTATTGTAAAGAATAACTATTTGATGCACTGTCTCTTAACATTTTTCCCCTCTAAGAGGGTTTCTAAAGTTGTCACATGTTTCTTTTAGAAACTTTAAACCCTAACACATAACCCCTAAATTTTGAACCCTAAATTCTAAACTTTAAACCATAAAATCAATTTCCAAACCTTGAAACCTAACTACAAACACTAACTCTAAACCTTAAAAACTAGAGGCTTGTGAAATATTTCACAAACCAACCCGTCACAAATAAACAATGTGTTTAAATGTATAAATATTTTTTTGGTTGTTCTCCCAGTTTCTTAGGACTTTGTCTTGATGGATCGATCCCCGCGTAATACACCTAATTTTAATGTATTAATCTTCCAATAATTTTTTTTGTATACACAAAATCTTGAACTCAAAATATTATTAAATAATACTAAATTACTTACGATTTACACCAATTCTCGTTGGTTATATGTATAAATATTTTTATAACCAGGGAATGGAATAAGGTTCAGGATAGTAGGGTGTCAATGCCTATAGACCGATGTATAAATATTTATGCCTTGTACTTGAATTATCAATATATAAAAATAAAGGTAAAGTATACAAATGGTCACTAAATTATCTCTAAAAATATAAAATGGTCATCAAACTTTAAATAGTACATAATGGGCATTAAACTTTAATTTTTGTTATAAAATGGTCACTGATCCATTAATTATCGTTAATTGGGTGACGTGACAGTTAATTTTTTTTGAATAATATAACATTTAATCTTCCAGATTGACACATTTAATCAATTTATTCCCAATTTAACCCTCATTATTGATGTCTAAATTGATTGAATGTGTAAATATTGATGAATAAATATATTATTATACAAATTTTCGTAACTGTCACGTCTCCCAGTTAATGACAGTTAACTGTCTAGTGACTATTTTATAATAAAAACTAAAGTTTAATGACCATTATGTAATTTTTGAAAGTTTGGTGATCATTTTGTATTTTTAGGAATGGTTTAGAGACTATTTATGTACTTTACCCTAAAATAATGTTATCTAGACTCTTGTGTTGGATGCATATATGTATCCTATATAAAAATAATTAAATTTCTCTAAAATCTTTTCATGTATTGATTTAATTGATCATTAAAAGTCATATATATATATATACATGGAAGTGTTTTAAAAAATAGAATTATTCGTAATAATACCAAAAATTACTACATAAAAATAAATCAGTCTGCTTTCCATTAAACAAACAGGATTCAATATTCCCTAGAAAGTCGCTTTGAGCATAGTCTAAAACTTGGCCTCAATGGTCAGAATATGATGGCATTGGCATTTGATCTCAAGCTCAGGATGCAGGCCAGTTGTTGCAGTT
The DNA here is from genome assembly GCA_019671005.1 of Hibiscus mutabilis. Taxonomy (NCBI): domain Eukaryota; kingdom Viridiplantae; phylum Streptophyta; class Magnoliopsida; order Malvales; family Malvaceae; genus Hibiscus; species Hibiscus mutabilis. The sequence continues at coordinate 88,331,761 of CM033711.1, read as the reverse complement.
TAAGGAGTCTTTAATATTATATGCCCAAAGTTTGAACCAGAACTAGTTCAGCAGAGGCATTGTTTGCTTAGTTGACCTTGTTAAAATTAATTAATCAAACCTATGAAATAAAAATTAAGGTAATAAAATATTTGAACTACTCATATAGGCCTCGAAAAAACCATTGTCATCTTCATCGATCTCTTCTATGCCTATCTACAAACTCCAATGGCTCTCTCCATCTCAGTTTCATCCCATCTTTCTGCAAAACAAAACCAGCCTCCTGTTATGAACATCTTCGTTTCCTTTCTTTTGTTAATCACTTATGCCCACTCACTTTCCTTAAACTTCACCAGTTTCAGTCCGAACATGGGAAGCATTCACTTCGAAGGCGATGCTTTCTCGTCGCAAAACGTTCTACAACTCACCAAGAACGATGCTATTAACAACCTCACCGGTAGCGTTGGGCGCGCCTCGTACGTTCAACCGGTGCACCTTTGGGATGACAGTACCGGGAAGCTAACAGATTTCACCACCCATTTTTCCTTCGTGTTACAAGCTATCAACCTTAGTTTCTACGGTGATGGAATATCCTTCTTTCTAGCACCGTTCGAATCCCGGATTCCTCCCGACTCCAGTGATGGGTACCTCGCGTTGTTCGATCCTAACGAAAACTCAAACTCCAGCAGCAATAATGTCGTTGCAGTGGAGTTTGATAGTCACGAAAACCGTTGGGATCCGGATGATAATCATGTTGGCATCAACATCAACTCCATCGTCTCGGTGAGGAACGTGACTTGGAACAGTAGCATCAGGGATGGAAGAATTGCAAATGCATGGGTGAGTTACAACTCCACCACAAAAAATCTCAGTGTTTTTCTAACCTATGTTGATAATCCAGTCTACAGTGGGAATTCAAGCCTTTCGTATACTGTTGATTTGAGGGATGTTTTACCAGAATGGATTAGAATAGGCTTCTCAGCATCTACAGGGAGTCAATTTGAGATTCATAATATTCGTTCTTGGAGTTTTGAGTCCACCTTGGGGACAAGTGGGAAGAGGAAGAACTTGGGATTGATTGTTGGCTTGGGTGTTGGTTTTGGTCTAGTGGCTTGTGGGTTAAGTTTGTTTATCTTCATCATGTGGAGAGTGAGGGGGCGGTTGAAGGACAGTGAGGGCATTGATGTCTCCATTGACGATGAGTTCGAGAAAGGGACGGGGCCAAAAAGGTTCACCTATAATGAACTGTGTCGCGCGACGAATAGTTTTGCCGAGGAAGGGAAGCTAGGAGAAGGAGGATTTGGAGGAGTCTATAAAGGGTTGTTAAGCGGTTCCAACACGGAAGTGGCAGTAAAGAGGGTTTCAAGAGGATCAAAACAGGGGAAAAAGAGTATATATCGGAGGTGAAGATTATTAGCCGTTTGAGACATAGGAATTTGGTTCAACTTCTTGGTTGGTGCCATGAGAAAGGTGAACTCCTCCTTGTCTATGAATTCCTGCCTAATGGAAGCCTTGATTCTCATCTATTTGGTGGTAAAATCATGTTAACTTGGATAGTAAGGTACAAAATCACACTCGGTTTGGCCTCAGCCTTGTTGTATCTTCATGAAGAGTGGGAACAATGTGTGGTTCATAGAGACATAAAGTCTAGCAATGTAATGTTGTATTCGAACTTCAATGCAAAGCTGGGAGATTTTGGTCTTGCAAGACTTGTGGACCATGACATGGGTTCACAAACAACTGTCTTGGCCTGCACCATGGGCTACCTAGCCCCTGAGTGTGTCACTACCGGCAAGGCTAGCAAGGAATCCGATGTCTATAGTTTCGGCATCGTGGCCCTTGAAATCGCATGCGGAAGAAAGCCGGTTGAAGCAAGGGCAGAACCAAGCAAGGTAAGGCTGCTAGAATGGGTCTGGGACCTCTATGGAAAAGGCCAACTACTTGAAGCTGTTGACAATAGACTAGGCAAAGTCTTCGATGCGCAGCAAATCGAATGTTTGATGATAACTGGGCTATGGTGCTGCCATCCCGATTACAATCATCGCCCTTCTATAAGGCAAGTCATAAATGTCCTAAACTTTGAAGCTCCATTGCCTAGCTTGCCATCGAAGTTACCAGTACCAATGTATTACGCTCCTCCGATGAGCCTCTGCAAGTTTACGTACACATCGTCACTCACAGGTGTTACAGATTCCGAGAAATATCGAACTCAATGTACTTGCAGTAGCTGCTCTACTAATACATATTCATCATCAGCTGCAGGTTCTGGAAAAGCACTTTTAAGTCCTCATAAGACTAGTTAAGTAATATATGTGATATAGCTTGAACATGTAATTTGTGTTTTGGTTTTATAATACTTGAAAATGAATGAGTTCACAGTGTACTGTTACTTGTAATCTTTTTGTAATCAAATTTCTGGAAACTTGTTCATTAATGCTCTCTGCTTGGGAACTTGGATTTCAGAATTTGAATTTTATTACCGATGTAAATGATAAAGAGTAAAATTATACAAATTGAATTTGGATTTGGAGCATAAGAATTGTGTTGGTAAAAACTAAGCATGCAGAAAGGGGGAATTCTAGTCGATAAGTCCTGTTTCAATTTGTCGGTTAACTATTTCCATTCAGACAAAACTAAGTTCAAACAACTTCCAGAGATCGAATAAAACGTTATGTTGTTTCTTCAAACTTCAAACTCTGGGGGTTTCCTCTGGTTTTTACTGAACTAGTCGTATTTACACGACACTTTGGGTTCATCGAAGCTTATATGGTTGCCATTACTTTCGCTTTCAAGGTTTGTTCTTTCTATAATAAAAGGTTACTTGTAATATACGCTAACCTAATATTCAGATCCCATTCACAAAATTACAATAGAACTTAGACCAACCTGATTGAAACATACAAAACTAAAGTTAAATTATTAACAAATTAACATAATTCATCCATCCCTTGATTTTTCCGTCTTCATTCCTTCGATCTCAACTTGGTTAATACTGTGAAAAATGCTTGTTTTTGGTGGAAACAATGAAACCATTTTTTTATACTTTTCTTATATTTTATTTCTGTTTTTCTTTTAAAAAAGATTTTTCAGCCAGATAATTTCCATTAATAATTTTCATTTTTCAAAATAATGAAAAATATCCCCTGATTTGAGTGTTTTAAAGATTAGAACTGGCGGGGGCTGCTAATAGAGCATTATGCACAGCTTGAGAGATTGCAGTTTAGGTTCTATTCATTTTATTTGTTTAGTTGTACAGTTGTTGCTTTTATTTGATTTATTGTACAGATGATTATAGTGTTTACATAGCGATTTTTCGCTCTTAAGATTGAAATATACAAAACATATTCACCCAAAAATAAATCCCCTGATTTTAAAAGCATACACTGCCTTGCATTTTCATATGACTGACCTCTCTTTCTGTAACATATTTTTGTTACTGTCTTGGATACGAAAAATTATATTATAGGTCTAGCTTACCATATCAGTTATGGTCTCATCCAATAAAAACCACTTCACTAATGTTTTTTTCATGTCATTTAAAAAATTGTTTTTTTGAAAGTTATCATATTATTAAATTAATAATATAAAAAATAATAATAAAGTGAGTAGTTTTTATTGAATGAGACCATAACTGATATAGTAAGCCAGGCGTATTATATAATTTTTTCTTAGGTACCGTCCCGTCAGCAACTAACAGCAGCATTAGTATTGTATTTGAAACTATTTACTCCAATGTTCTCACAACAGAAATGTAAAAGATTAATGGGTAAACTATATCATATATTATTAAACTTTAGGTATTATATTGTTTATATTATCAAATTTTTAATTACTTCAATTACATCATTAAAATTTTATTTTGTTTCAATTATACAATTGAGTTGCTAAATTCAAATGACATGATGATATGACGGATCCTTTCCTCATTGTGATGATGTGACCAAAATAGCGTTATTTTAATGTAGCTATCAATGTTAAAAACTGACTTCATTTACGACACTAAACTTTAGGGGTGTATCGATTCTACTACTATATCTAAAATTAATTCTATTTTTCCCACTGAACATTTTGATTCTCAATCATCACCCGTTATTAATCGTCATTCGTAAAAAGACTAATATCAAAATTTTTGCATTTCGTTTATTTTTCTTTTTATCAGATCAGATTTGTACCAAAAACTTCCTCCTGATGGAGAGGTCAGCTTCTCCAACACAGCCTGTTGGCCTACAAGAAGGTCGCAACCGACGCCGGAAAGATGGAGCCAGGGGGAGGGTGGCTGTCGTGCCACCTTTAGTGGGAAACACCTTTAGTAGGCGTTGCAAAACTCACAACTTACAATACAACAACGGTTGATTATTTTTCAGCTTTTGTATATCCAAGGGCATGTGGTGTGGGATGGGCTAAAAAGTTTTAACGATAGCATGTAAGCTTTTAACTTTTTTTTTTTTAACACTCTTGAATAAAATTACTCATTTATTTTTGTTTGAATCATAGATTTTTTATATTTATAAAAAAAATTTAAAATAGACGTTTTATCTACTTATAATTAAAGAAAACTTTCAATGCACTTAAAAGTAAACGTTTAAGTTGTAAATAATTTTAATTATGGAAAATTTGAGCTTAATAAAAAATATTTTCTAGACCACACATGTAATTAACATTGATCACATGCCACATTATCGTATATTTGACATTCAAATCACAATAAATGAATCAAACCTCTATTTTGATGCAATTTATGCTGCTTTTTATTACACAGAGAGCAATCTAATCAAAGACTACGCCCGTTTTCTAATGCTTTTGAAGAGTGTTTTGCGTCAAAATTGATTTTGAAATTAAAAGTAATACAAAAATATATAACTTTTTAGTTTAATTTGAAAAGTATATTTTAAAAATAAGAATTTTTAGCTTTTAACTTTTTAAAAATACTTTCAAATAAAATTACTCATTCATTTTTGTTTGTATCATCAATCTTTTTATATATTTTTTTAAAAATGTTTAAAATAAATCTTTTATCTACTTAAAAGCATTTTTTAATACAAATATCAAACATTCATATTTTAAATCAAACAATATAAAAATACTTATTAAAATGACTTTTTTACTAAATTTTTTAAAAATAATGTCAAAACTCAATTTTTAAAAACTACTTTTTAGACCAAAAAAAAGTTACATATTATGTATTACTTTTAGTTCCAAAATCAATTTTGACCCAACACACTTTTCAAAAGCATTAAAAACGGTCATGGTCTTTGATTAGATTGCTCTTCGTGTAACAAAAAACAGCATAAAGTGCATCAAAAATAGAAGTTTAGTTCATTTATTGTGATTTGAATGTCAAATATACAATAATGTGGCTTGTAATCGGTGTTAATTACATGTGTGGCCTGAAAAAGATTTTTCTTATTAAGCTCAAATTTTCCCTAATTAAAGTTATTTACAACTTAAATGTTTACTTGTAATCACTAATTTTGTCTGGGGCTAACGTTTTCTTTATTTTGCAATAAGGGGCGTATATATGTTTATATTATTATTAGGTGATTATAAAATAGGCTCATATGTGTTAGTATACGTATTAAGTATATATCATAAGTATGTGTTTATTATGTATGTCTATTTAAAATATGAACATATATGTGTTGTTTATCAAAATTGCATGTAGTGTATGTATGTGTTATTAGTATATTATATGTGTTTACTATTGTTAATATGAGTATATAGGTATTATGCGTATGTATATATATATATTTTCGTTGTTACTTCAATATCATTAATACCTAACTATGAGTGTATGTGGCATGTATAATTGTATGTGCGTATGTATATATTGCAAAAGTATTGTTAAAATTACTAATATGAGCTGATAATTAATTAAAAGAAAAATAAATAAAATATAAATAGACATATGTAAACAAATTAAATAAATAAAGCCCAAGTGTTTTATTTCGGTCCAATATATGTCTAAAACCCATAAATAATAATAATACATTATAAGCCCATTTCTGGCCCAAGTATAATACAAACAAAAAACCCCTAAGTCTGATAAATGGAAACCCTAATTTGTTTATCCTTTGCGCAGCCCAATCTGGACCGTTGGATCAAGAGCTGCTGATCGAACGGTCCAGATCCAATAGAGATCTTCTAGCTCCCCGCGTGCCACGTGCCATCATCCTGCGCTGCCACATCAATCACCAGATGTAATCTGGACCGTCCGTTCCAGAAGAGATCTCAGCCGTCGGATGAGATATGATCCAACGACCCAGATCGAGCCGAACCATTCGAATCCCGCGTGTGTCGCGCATGCTCCGGCCGATCAGCTTCCTCATGCTCCCACGCGCCGGCTCCGGTTCACTCCCTCGTCGGCATAATCACATCACCGGGATCTCCGCTGCCACCACCAACTCTCCCAACCACCGAACAGTAGAAAAAACATAAAAAACATGGAAAAAAATCAGAGCATCATCATCCACAGTAATAACATTCAATGTTTGCTTAAACATGTAAACCATAGGCAACAGGGCAATGAATAATCGGAATGAGATATAAGCATGTAATGCACCGTTTGTAACGACGACAGTTCAAACAAAAACCAGAAGCAATAAACAGAGCAAAAAAGGCCTTTCGATGTATATCTTCTTCTTTTCAGTTTATCCATATGCATGTGTATATCTAGTGTATATATATATATATATGAAGCAGAGTTAGGGTTTACCCTCGTAGATCCATTTTTCTTCCGAGTCGTTCTGGTTTCTTCCGACTGTGACTCTTCCATTGCAAATCGTGGCTTCCTCAAAGCCGATTACGGTGAAACGACATAAGCACGTGGCGGCGGAACCCTTTTTTTATTCGGCTTTTGGGTTTTATACTGAGAAAGAGAGGGGTTTGGATGAAACTAGGTTAAGATCTAGGCTTGGTTTGAAAATGGAGAATTTTTGGGTCGATTTAGGTTCGTCGGCCGCCGCTCGACACGGCCAAAGAGTGGCCAGTTTTTGGGAAACGCGGCGGAAGAGGGCTGCCGGAATCTGGGTTCATCATGAACCCAGATGAACATGATGAACATGTTTAGAGTTTTTGGGGTGAGGGAAAATGTAATATTCGGATAAATGGGGTATATATAATGTTATAAATTTTTAAATGGTATAATATTACTTTTAGTCCCTCCGCCCTAAAATAATTACGCCAAAAGGGCTTCTATATGGTCCAATTACACTATTGGTCCCTCCGTGTGAGATAATTACCATGGGAAGCCATTCTGCCTTTTTAAATGACCCCCTGGGTCCTTCGTAGTTTTTCAAAATTTTCAATTACATCCCTTTTATTTCTTTTAATTTTGCCTTTGTATTTTATTTTCCCACAATTAGGTCCTTTTTTAGTTTTAAATTAAGTTATTTTATTTATTCTTTTTCTTGTTTTTTTAGTTTAAACTTTGCATATTTATGTTTAATATTTGCGATTTAATTTTTATGTTATTTTGCTAAGTTGTGATGGTAATTTTAGGGATAAAATTAGTTCGAACAGAATGTATTTTAGGAATTTAATGTGTACATGGGTTTAGTATAAAATGGAAGCGTGACATATAATTTTATGTTTAACATGCATTTGTTGGCAAATTAAAAATTAGTAAAATATTGTGAATATTTTTCAACTTATGATATGTCTTAGAATAAAATAGGAATCTGTAAAATAATAATAATAATAATAATAATGTTTTAATATATATTGTTTTGTTTTTATATAATAGATACTTTCAATATAATAGCTATAAAGAATAAGATAGGATTTTGTAAAATATAATATATATAGGACCTATAACACATAGTTTTCAAAATACATAATATAATCTTATAAAATAGTACATACATGTTTTTGGAAGTAGTGTACAGTTTCTAAGGTATGTAGTATAATTTTGAAGAGCATACTAATATATTTTTGGGTACATAAAATATATAGTTTTTGAAGTGTATAATAATGTGAAAATGGAATATATATATATATATATGTAGTTTATGGTTTAAAGTATATAGAAGATTTTGGTAAAACGAATAATATATATTTTTAAATAGTAGGTTTTTCTTATGTATAATATAAGTTTAACACATAATTTACTTTAATGTATATTTTTAAATACTAGGTTTTTTTATATATACATGTCATAATTTTAATACATACTTTATTTCAATGTATGTTTTTAAATGATATTTTTTATATGCTATATTATTTTAATATAATGTATTTTAAACCTTTTGGGCTTTCATTACATAATAATAATTTGAGCCTTAGGTTTTTGAGTTTAATTTTAATAGTTTGGGCCTTATGCTTTGGGCTTAAATTGTAGGACTTAGTTCCTTTTAGGCTTAGATCAGGAATAGTCAAATTAATTCGAACAAATTGCGTGCCCGCTTATAGGCGCGATCGTAGAATTAGATTAGCCTTAGTTTTTTAGAACTTTAATTAGATTAGAGTTCGGATTAATTTAGTGAATTTAAATTTATCCTTGGCTCATTGGGGTAAGTGCTAAATTCATTAAATTAAATTGGACATTTTTTAATTACTTTAGAAGAAAAAATTAATTTTAAGTTTAACTTAGCATTTAAATTATAATTTAGTCACTATAATTGGGCTATATATCAAATTGGGCCTTTCTTTTTAAATGTTCACATTCATGCCCTTGATTGTCATACTTTAATTGACGTCCATATAATCTTTAATCTCAATTGCATCTCTAATCAACCTAAATCACAAAAGGGGAGGTATTTATTAATTCAAACATTTGTGTCGCAACAGTCCAAGTTTAAAGGATGTTGACCGAATATTCGAATTAATCTTTACCATCCTGGGGTAAATGGGTTAAAAATTAACAAAATCATCACCTTATACTTAAATGTTTGCATCATGCATAAAGGTGGTGTACGGAGGTCTAACCATGAATTAACACGACAGTCGGGCTTATTCGATGTCGGTTTAATCTATGGTCCGACATATCGTCAACCTTATTAATTAAATGTTTAATTAATTTGAGTCCACCAATTCGATAAGGCCCGTGCAATCTAGGTTAATTTTTATATGAGAACTTCAAATTAAACTCAATTTAAATTTCAATAACTTTCATCCTTTTCAGAGCAACAAATTTTCTGGTACCGATCTCCGGGCGTGATGGGGGTGCTAATCCTTCCCCACACGTAACCAACTCCCGGACCCTTTCGCAACGAATCTCTGGTTTTATGGTGTCCAGCCTACCTTACCCAAGTGGCCGGTGGCGATTCCAAATTTTTATCGTTTTGAAAATTTTAAAGTTTTCAAAAGAAATTTTCAATCTCCCAAAGGATTTTCATTAATAATTCAGGGGATAATTAGTAGCAGACTTCTTTTCTAAACAAATGCCCTTAACACGGCAAACCATTTCTTTCTTCAAAAGAAGTTTGCTTTTTATAATCCTTTTTCACTTGTAATGTAGGATTCAGTTCACTAACAGATTTGAATATTAAAAGAAAATAATGAGGATCTAAATTGGAACAATAATAAAATATATTACAGATAATAAATAATTTTTATAAAAATGACATATTACAACATCATTGTTATCCATGCATATATTGTACTTGTATAAACTGCTGAACGTTTTTAAAATCTATTATTAATCTGTTTCCAAATTTTTTGATTAAGTATTGATATTGTTAATGCCGAAACATGAATTAGGTGTAACAAATATTTATATTTTCAAGATAAAAATAAATTATATAAGATTGAGATAATACGAGCATATAAACATCCCAGTACAAATCATTAGCCTATCCCGAGGATTGATTTCTTCTCTTTTTTCCCTTGTGTTCTGAAATCATTACTAAAAAGCTCCCCTTGATTTCCTTACGTAATCTATAAGATTCTCCCATTTAATGTTGCGTGGAAAAGGAAAGGAAAGACCATGAATATATATATACATATCTGACCTCCAATAGGTTTGTTGATCATCTACTGCGTCAATACACTGAGAAAGAATGGGGAAGAAGATAAACAGTACTCACTCCGGTCACCTTGTTTTATGGCTAGTAATCGTCGTTGAGTTCTCATTACTCTTTTCCTCAGCTTTATGTGCTGAAATCTCACACAGGTTCTTTCTTCTTTCTTTCTTCTTCTTCGTCTTCTTCTCCCATGCCGTTTTCTTCATCTCTTTTACGTTCTTATGTTTGAATTGTAGACAAAGCATGGATGGAAACACGATGGGATCTCAAGTCCTTCTGCATAGAAATAAGGACATTGTAAGAATACATTCCCACCTCTTGTTTAGTACTATGTAATAAAAAGAATCCAGTTTGCTTTATTTTGCAACTGAGTGTAGTATGTAATCATTACCAAATTTAACTTTTTCCAGGTTTTGATTGATAATGGAATGGTTGAAGTCGCCATCGAGGATCCTTCTGTTTATTTGTTAGGAACTAAATATAAGACGACGCCAAATGTACTTGAAACCAAAAACCCCAACGCCAATAAAGGGTATATTCACTTTTATAATATATTGTTTTCCTTTTTTCAAATTTTCCATTTTGATTCAGTTTAATTATTAGTAAATTTGAATTAAATTTCATTGGTTCCTTAGGTACTGGGACCTTGTCTGGGACAATGACGCCGTCGACAAGTAATTTCTTAGCATTTTTACATTAATTGTAATCTGTTACTATTTCTTAATTAACACTAGTTTTTTTTTTTTTGCATGCTACTGTAGATTAGTCGCAGAACGTATGGAGATGATTACGCAAACTGATGAATTAGTTGAGGTTTCCTTTAAAAAAACATGGAAACCTACAGCGGATTATCGCAGCACAGTTCCTTTGAACATAGACAAAAGGTTTGAAAACATTCTCCGAGTTTGAAAGAAGAATCTTTCTTGATTGATTTTCTGTTTAATGCTCCTGCAGGTATATAGTGCGAAGAGGTGTTCCGGGACTTTATATGTATGGTATTTTTGATCGACAAGCAGATTTTCCTGATGCTCATATGAATCAAATAAGGATTGCTTTCAAGCTCAACGAAGACAAGTAAAACAAATGAACTATGGCAATGGCAGATTCGTTTTTTAAAGGTTAAAGCATTGAGGAAAGTGTTAATGTTTAATGCAATTTGACATTTTGATTCAGGTTTCATTTCATGGCAGTATCAGACACGAAACAAGGGATGATGCCTACGGCCGAAGATCGAGAAGCCGGTCGCTGTCAAGTTCTTGCTTTTAAAGAAGCTGTTATCCTGACCAATGCCACCGATCCAAGATTTAAAGGACAAGTATTTTCTTACTAGTAAAACATGGCTGCCTTTTGTTTGTATTCTCTGTCTTTTCCTACAACACTAGAGTGCTGATAATTGTGGAGGCGCAGGTTGACGACAAGTACCAATACTCATTAGAGAACAAAGATAACAAACTTCATGGGTGGATATCGGATGCCGACGCCGTCGGTTTCTGGGTAATCACCCCCAGCAATGAGTTCCGAACCGGTGGCCCGCACAAGCAGGAACTCACTTCTCACGTCGGTCCAGTTTCTCTCTCAGTAAGTTAAACCATCACAATCGCATATACTATATAGCTTCCATTTCAGCTTCAATCAATGTAATATTTGGTTGTTTCGATGATGTTTAGATGTTTGTGAGTGGTCATTATGCTGGCAACGACATGGATACATTCTATCAGAAAGGAAACCCTTGGAAAAAGATCTTCGGACCAGTTTTCATCTATCTTACACAGAAAAGGTGTCAAGGTTCATTCCAAGCAGTTATGTATGATTATATTCGATTAGAAGGACCAGCAGTTTAATGGATTATGTAATGGGAAGTTTGTTCACATTCTATCTGGTAGTAATTCATGAAAATAAGTGTTGGCTTAAAGAATTAGTTTAGTTTATATATAATGAGTGAATAAAATTAATTGGTCATCGTTTTTCTTCGAGTTCTATGATTTTGGCAACCCCAATTATCTTAGAATAGAAGTTTTTAATGATTTATTTATTTTAATCGTAATCGATTACATAGTATAGCATTCTGCCTCTACAATATCATGCAAAGATAATCTAAATTAAAACAAAAGTAATACTATAACATGATATTAAGTGGACTGGTAATTTGCCAGTTCGTTTGGTACTAACAGTGGGCAAAAACTTCAATAAGTGGCCTTCAGAGTGTTCCCAATGTCGATTACAAAATGGTATTTGACATCAGCTTTGAGAAGGCGTTCCATGGAAATGTTCACATACTCCATACCTATAACTTCAATGTCTGGTTTCACGTTATGTTCCGCTGCGAAATCAACCATCTCTTGCATCTCCTTCATTCCTCCGGTCATGCTCCCTCCCACCACTTTCCCCCCTGCACCCAATTTATGACTCCAGGTCTCATATCACTTTACGAATATATATTAATTAACAACAGATTCTTACCTTTAGCAAAGGGAAAGCAGGCAACTCAAGTGGTTTCTCTGGAACACCAACAAGAACAAGCTTCCCGTTAGACTTCAACAGCCCAATCAATGGCAGCAGAGGGTGTTCAGCCGATACTGTGTCGATGATTTCATCCAATGAGCCAGTGGCACCCTATACACGAAATAAGTTACTTAGAAACTTATATGTACACACCCACAAGAACCCTTTCATTGAAAGAAAAAGCATATAAACCTGAAGCTGATCGTGGTCTCGGCTGACCAAAAACGAATCGGCACCAAGATTTTCCAAAGCTTCCTTCTTTTTAGTAGGGGAGGTGCTAATGACTGTAACTTTGACCCCCATGGCCTTGACAAATTTCACTGCAACATGACCAAGTCCACCCAGTCCAACCACACCGATATGCAAACCAGGCTGATCAAGTCCATAATATCTCAGTGGACTGTACATCGTAATTTCAGCGCAGAGCAGTGGAGCAGCAGCATCAAGAGGCAAGTTCTTAGGTATGCGGACGATGAACTGTTCATCCGCAACCATAGTGTCGGATTAACCACCATATGTAATAGTTCCATCATGATATTTTGCCCCATAAGTAAGTATACTTTGGGGGCAGTAATTCTCAAGATCGTCTTTGCAGCTATCACAGGAGCGACATGATCCAACTACGCACCCAACGCCAACTCGATCTCCGACTTTGAACTTTTAGACCTTATTTCCCACCTGGGTCACTTCACCAACAATCTCATGCCTGCATCCATGGAAATTGTTAGTTGATAAACATAAAATGTAACATTTCATTTCAAACATCAAATTAATGGAAAAACATACTCAGGGACAAGAGGGTAAACGGAGAAGCCCCATTCATTTTTGACCATGTGAAGATCAGAATGGCATATCCCACAATAAAGCACCTTGAATGCTACACCCTTTTCACGTGTTGCCCTGCATGTGCAAAATATATATATTAAGAAAAAAACAAGCTCCTTGGAATAAGATCAAACATGGGGAACTGATTCAAAGCCGGATTGATGATGAAAAGTTTAAATCTTCGTGAAAATTTGAAGGGGGATAAAACTCCGGAAAGGTCTCTGGCTGCCCACCCAAAAGCCTTGTTGGGGTGTTCTTTTTCTGGCAACGTTGTCATTGTCGGATTCATAACTGTTTGAACTGTTTTCAAGTTTCGAAGCAAAGCGAATGGTTGTTCAAAAAATGTTATTTTAGACGTAGTTTGTTGAAGAATGGTGTGGGAAGAAGTATTTATAGCCATAGAAGCGGTAATGCTAACGTAATGGGTGAGAAAATAAGGATTTGGGCGTCACGGAACTACCCCAATGCCAATTTAATGCCCAAAGTCGGCCGAAACTTCAATTTAATATCTAAACTTTTATGTTGTTTAATAGGGTAAACTACATAAATCGTCATCATTCTTTTAGGGTTCTTTCATTTTGGTCACCCCAGTTTTAAATCTTTCACTATAGTCACTAAAGTGTTAGTTTGTTTTCAATATAGTCCCTCTCATAACCTTCTGTTAGAAACTGACTCTAGTTTCGTTTTTCCCTAATAAAAATAGGTAAATTACACCAATCATCAGCCAACTTTCTTCTTACATCTATATTGGTCACTAGAGTTTAAAATTTTTCAATTTAATAACTTAACTTTCGAATTGTTCATATTTTGGCCGCTCTCGAATAATATAGTTATACAAATAAAAAATCGATAATCCCTAAAAATTATTTTGATTAATTGGTAAATTCAAATTATTCAATTCCCGATCTTATATTATATCAATTACATTGGATAATTGATTAACCAGTTAACCAAAATATTTGATTCTATTAATAATTTTTTGGCTAAAGGGTCACTTTTGCCCCTAGAGTAGTTCCAATTTATCAATTTCGCCCCTATAGTATTTTTGCATCAAATTAGCCCGTGGAGTACTTGAATTGCATCACCGTTTGCCCTTTGACTGACGAAAAACGTTGATTGCTACGATGTTGACGTGGTAGTTTACGATGACGTGGCAGAGGGGCAAAATTGACTTTTCAAGCGAGTTCGAGGGCAAAATTGATGTTCTGGTTGAGTATGAGGGTAAAATTGATTTTTAGGCAAAAAATGTGAGTAAAATACTATAATATTAAAATAACATAAAAATTAATAAAATAAATAAAATTTTTATTAAAATATGACTAAAATAAAATAAAATAATTAAAAATATGTAAAAATAAGTAAAAATTATAAAATTAAAATATCATAGGCTGATAAATTATAAATTATTCAGTAATTAAAAGTTGAAATATTTATAAAGTGTTAAAAATATATAAAATCCTTCATCAAAAATCTTTGGACAATTTTGGTTTTCTTTCTCTTCAAAAAAGGTAAGGAAAAAAGAATCTTAAAATAGAGTTAATGTGATTCTCTCAACCGAAGAAAAATCTTCTACCCTTTTTGGTGCCCCTACCTCTCAATACTAAAAAAAATTAAACTTTACACTCTAAGTTAATTTCTAAATCACAAACCTTAAACCCTAAAATTTAAACCCTTTACTTGAATAAATTTATACACATACCTTTATGATTCATACTCACTTTATATTGATAAAATTTATAATTATGATTTAGGATTTAAGGTTTGCAATTTAGAATTTGAAATTTTTAGCATTTAAAATTTAGAAATTAGGATTAGAGGGTAGAATTTATTTGTAGGTTTTGGTTTTCGAATAATTTATAGTTTAATAGCTTATGATATTTTAATTTTATAATTTTACTTATTTTTTAGATTTTTTTATTTTTTGTTATTTTTTAGCCATATATTAATAAAACATTTAAAAATGTTGTATTACTTTTACATCATTTTAGCATTTTAATATTTTCTTAAATTCATATTTTTTACCTAAAAATCAATTTTGCCCTCGTACTCAATTAGAAAATCAATTTTGCCCTCAAACTAGGTCAGAAAATCAATTTTGCCCCTCTTCCACGTCATCTTCACACATGGACTGCCACGTCATCACATGTGTATTGCCACATCAGCACCGTTGACCTCCACGTCAGCACTGTAACGGTCAACGTTGGCTTCCGTCAGTCAAAGGGCAAACGGTGATGCAATTCGACTACTTCAGGGGCTAAATTGATGCGAAAATACCATAGAGGCAAAATCGATAAATTGATACTACTACAGGGGCAAAAGTGACCCTTTAGCCTAATTTTTACTTTGTTTATTAAAATATCAAATATGATAATATGGTAAATTCAATAATTGTTCAGTTGTGATAAAAGTGTAAAAACAACTAGAAAGTCAAAAATTGAGAGTTCACACCTATTCATCCTACCCAAAGCCAAAACTTAAAATAAAAATTAGAAGGGTACCAAAATCACTAGACTATAAGATATTTTAATGCATGCAGTTTATAAATATCGTATGTAACTGATCAGATTGATTAATCAAATCTGCTTAAAATTGTGAACCATAACCAAATCAAAATAATTCATTTTAAAAATTTTGTACCAAAATCGGGTTCGATTAATCTTTAAAAAATTGTTTTGGTTAATTAGTAAATTTGAATTATTCAATTTTTGATAGTATATTGTACCAATTAAATCAGATAATCGATTGATCGGTTAACTAGAATATCTGATTCAAGCAATAATTTGTTTACTTTGCTTATTAAAATATCAAATATGGTGACATGGTAAATTTAATAATTGTTCGGTTGTGATTTAAATGTAAAAACAACTATAAAGTAAAAAATTAAGAGTTCGCGTCTAGTATCCTACCAAGAGCCAAAACTTTTATTAAAAAAAAATTAGAATGACATCAAATTCATTAGACTATAAGATATTTTAATGCATAAAATTTTCAAATATTGTGTATAACTGATCAATTTTGCTTAAAATTGTGAACCGTAACCGAATCGAAATAATTTATTTAAAAAATCTACATCGAAACCAGGTTCGATTAACCCTTAAAAAATTATTTTGATTAATTGGTAAATTTGGATTATTCAATTCTCGATCTTATATTGTACCAATTAAAATCGAGTAGTTGATTGATTGGTTAGCCGAAATTTTTGATTCGGGTAAAGTTTTTTTTTATTTTGCTTATTAAAATATCAAGTATGATAATATGATAAATTTAATAATTGTTCGGTTGTGATAAAAGTGGAAAAACAACTAGAAAGTTAAAAAATTGAGAGTTTGCAACTAGTAATCCTACTCAGAGCCATCATATCTTAGAAATCAGAAGGGTATCAAAATCACTAGACAATAAGATATTTTAATGCAAAAATTTTACAAATATTGTATATAATATAGCAGATCAATTAACTAATTTTGCTTAAAACTGTGAACCGTAACCGAATCAAAATAATATATTTAAAAATATGTACTTAATTCGAGAGTAACCAAAATAAAAACAATTTGAAAGTTAAGTTATTAAATTAAAAAAATTAAACTCTACTGACTAAAATAGGAGTGAGAAAAAAGTTGAGTGATGATTGGTGTAGTTTACTTATTATTTTATGAAGGAAAATAAAAACAAGCATCAACTTCAGACGGAATGTAACAAAAGAGATCATATTAAAAACAAACTAAAAGTTTGATGACTATAGTGAAATTTTAAAATTTTAGAATCTAAAATAAAAATGCCCTAAAAGTTCGTGATCATTTTTATAGTTTACCCTATTTAATATACACGTTAGTCATTTTTTGAGAAACTACAAGTTAGTTATTAGAATGAAACGTTTAGGTTATGTAAGTACGGTAAAAGTTTGAATCTCAATGTCTTATATTTTGGTTGAAAGAATCCTTCCTATAATAAATTTATGTAAAATTTAGTTTGAACATAGAAAATAACTAAATTTATATAGTAATATGGCAAGCAGAAACCTTTTGAAAAGTATAATTCTCAACTTTGCTTTCTTATTATTATTATATATAAAAAGGTAATATTGGAAAGTATTATTTTGAAAAGTATTTTTGTTAAACTGTAGAAAGTAAAATTTGTTAAGCTGTAGAAAGTAATATTAAAAAAAGTGTACTTCGTCATCATTCCTTTCGTAGATCAGCCTCCAGTCATCTTCGATTGTCAGTAAGGCGGATGGTAATGCGCCCTGCCATCTAAAATGGAAAAATTAGCATTTAATCTTTAAAATGTTTAATTTTTTTTAATTTAACCATATATGTTAAGGTTGATAGAGAGAGTTATGGAAACCTGAGCCTAAAACTTTGTAAAAGTAACATTTGGCACTTTAAATTTTTAAAATTTTTAATTTGGCCTTTTTAAAATTTTAAAACTTTCCTTAAGTTTTTTTTTCCTTAAAATATTTTTAATTAAATTCTATTTAACTTTTTTTACTCGCATTAAGTCTTATTTTTGAAAAAAATAGTTCATGTTTTTAAAATTTTAAAAATTTAAATAAATTCTCCAACTTGTTTCAACAACATCCGTATCTAGAGGGAAAGAAAAAATAGTTATGTACAAAGTCTGAGCATTAGATTTAGAGATACGAATGTTAGGCATCAGAGGTTACAGAGACCAGAGCACTAGAAATTTTTCGGAGGTGCAAAGGAGTAACATCAAGGAGTGTCGAGGATAGATATTGGGGGTGCAGAACAGGTGCACCATGGGGAACGGAGACCGGGACATCATGAGTCTTTCAAAAATACGGAGGTACAGCTGATGGCCACCAAGGATCCTCTCGAGATGCGAAAGATAAGCACAAGACATACTACGGAACTGCTCGTGCGTGCTAAGAAATTTTTTAAAGAAAAACATCATATGATGTGCGCTCTTGATTTTGAATACAAGCCTAGCATAATCATTTTTTAAACGACTTTTGTTGCTATATTTATGCTTGAATTCTAGGGATGAAAACTACACTCAATTTAGATAGATTTCTAATAATTTTGACAAATTCAAATTTTCTCGCTCTAAATAGTATTCAACAATGGCTATACTAAAGGAGAAATGAAGCATTCAAATGGCATGCGATGAAGATGGGTATGAATGCAGGGCAGGGCCATAATTTTTATATAATAGAGTTAAAGTAGGATATAAGATATGAAGGATTTTTATATTACTACGATAAGTATTATTAAACTCATACTTCAACAAATCAAGTAAGGTCGATTCTAATATTTTTTATAAAAAATCTGATACAATTCTAATATTTTTATATGATGAGTATTTTTTTAGTAGGGTCAATTGCACCCCTAGTTTGCCACGTACATCTGCCCATGTATGAATGAATAATCATGAAGAAAACTCAAGATAAATTAAATTTTACATAGAGAGCTTCAAACGCATGAAAAATTTCCGAAGGGAATGGAAAGTGAGGTTTATGTTCTTGGAAGTTCATAATGACTAATTCATTTTTTGTTGAAAATACTCCACACACAACACACCAATTGATGATGACAAAAATAGGATGGTGATTGTTGTCAAAATTCAGAAGGTTCACCTTTTTCGATTTAGACGTAAAACCGCAATTAACTGTGAAAAATGGGAGAGAAAAAGAAGAAAGTAAGGGTGGAGAGGATGATCCATCATAAGTATGGGTTCCTATCCCCCTCCCTTTTCTTCGCATGTGTATGAGTATATATTACCCTATATAGGTTGTTGGTGCTAGGCCTAGGACCGATGACTATTGATGAGTTGCAAAAAATGTGGAGTAAAACAAAAGTTAAACACTCTTGTAATGACTATTTAAGAAAGTCGACCCTTTAATTATCTTAGAATAAAAGTTTTTAACGATTTATTTATTTTAATCGTAATATGCCATAGTAATATTATGCAAAGAGGATCCAAATTAAAAAGCAAAAGTAAAACAACTTGATAATATTTGGATTGGTAATTTGTTATTCGTTTGGTACATAGTGAGGAAAAACTTCAAGAAGTGGCCTGCAGAGTGTTCCCGATGTCAATCACAAAACGGTATTTGACATCAGCCTTGAGAAGGCGTTCCATGGCAGTGTTCACATACTCCATAGCTACAACTTCAATGTCTGGTTTTATGTTATGTTTAGCGGCGAAATCAATCATCTCTTGAGTCTCCTTCATCCCTCCAGTCGTGCTTCCTCCCACCACTTTCCTCCCTGCACCCAAATTATGACTCTAATTTAACATATATATCTATGGAGAATTCGAAAACTCAAATCACTTTACGAATAACATATGAACAACAGATTGTTACCTTGGAGCAAAGGAAAAATAGGCAACTCAAGTGGTTTCTCTGGAGCACCAACAAAAACAAGCTTCCCGTTAGACTTCAACAGCCCAATCAATGGCGGCAGAGGGTGTTCAGCTGATGCTGTGTCGATAATTCCATCCAAAGTGCCAGCGGCACACTATACAAAAAATAAACTACTTAAGAACTCACAAGAATCCTTTAATTGAAAGAAAAAAAAAACATATAAACCTGAAGCTGATCATGGTCTCGGCTGACCAAAAACGAATCGGCACCAAGATTTTTTAAAGCTTCCTTCTTTTTATTAAGGGATGTGCTAATTACGGTAACTTTGACCCCCATGGCCTTGGCAAATTTAACGGCAACGTGACCAAGTCCACCCAGTCCAACCACACCGATATGCAAACCAGGCTTATCGAGTCCATAATATCTCAATGGACTATACACTGTAATTCCAGCGCAGAGCAATGGAGCAGCAGCATCAAGAGGCAAACTCTCAGGTATGCGGACGATGAACTGTTCATCCACAACCATAGTGTCAGAGTAACCTCCATATGTAATAGTTCCATCATGATATTTGGCCCCACTAGTAAGTATAATTTTGGGGCAGTAATTCTCAAGATCGTCTTTGCAGCTATCACAGGAACGACATGATCCGACAAAGTATCCAACGCCAACTCGATCTCCGACTTTAAACTTTTGGACCTTGTTTCCCACCTCGGTCACTTCGCCAACAATCTCATGCCTGCATCCATTCCAATATGAAAAATAGTTCAAATTTATCCATGGAAATTGTTAGTCGGCAAAAAAAAACATATAATCATTTCATTTTAAGTATCTAACAAATGGAAAACATACCCAGGGACAAGAGGGTAAACGGACAAGCCCCATTCATTTTTTACCATATGAAGATCAGAATGACATATCCCACAATAAAGCACCTTGAATGCTACATCCTTTTCACCTGTTGCCCTGCATGTGCAAATACAAAAAAAAGAACACCTTGGAAGAAGATCAAACATGGGAACTGATCCAAAGATGGATTGATAATGAAAAGATATCTTTTATAAAGAAACCTTCTGGAAAATTTGAAAGGGGCTAAAATACCGGAACTGTCTCTGGCTGCCCACCCAAAAGCCTTATTGGGGTGTTTCTTTTCTGGCAAAGTTGTCATTGTCGGATTCATGATTGTTTGAACTGTTTTCAAGTTTCCAAGCAAAGCGAATGGTTACTCAAAAGCTGATACTTGGAGGTAGTGTTGTCGTTGCAGAGTGGTGCGGGAAGAAGGGTTATTTATAGCCATAGATTTAGCGCTAAAGCTGATGTAGCGGGTGAGCAAAATAAGGGTCCAGGCCTTACGGAATTGCCCCAATGGCAATTTTTTACCCAAAGTTGGTCCAATGCTTCAATTTAATATGTAGATTTTATATACCAAACGTATGGTTGATAGTGATTTAAAGTAAATAAATATACATAGTAATATAGCAGACACTCTGATAAAAAAAATAGCTGACACAAACCTTTTGAAAAGCAGGATTCCTTGGTTGGCTCAGACTCTTGTTTATTGTTATTATTACTATAAACGACACGAGGACTGAGGTATGTAGAACACATTAAAAAATTTTGGAAGAAAAGAAATTTATTCATAGTTAAAATTTTGATACACAGGCTGTGTAAAATTAATTTTATACAAACCTGTATATTTACACTATAAAAACTCAAATCTTAAAAAACTAAACTCTAAACCTTAAACCCTGTACACTAAATTCTAAACACTAATCTTAAATTTTGAACCCTATAACCTAAAACCATAAAACTAAAAGACACGTGTAAACTAAAGTTTACACGGCCTATGTATCAAAGTTTTTTCTTTTATTTAGTGATTGTTGATTAATTATACGTTGATTTCTTTAAAAATAATTAAGAAAATATTTTGATATATAAATTTGTATAAATTAAAGTATATATAAGTCTTTCAACTATAAGGTTTCAGCTTCTTAATTTAAAATTTTAGAATTTAAGATTTATGGATAGAATTTAAAGTTTAAAGTTTAATGGTTAAAGTTTATGATTTAAACTGTGGTTAAGAATTTGAATTTTATATTTTATAATCTAAATATTAAGAGTTGTAAAATTTTATATACAATTTATGGAGAGTTGATTCAAAATATAATCAAAATAACTTTAAATTTTTTAAACTAATTAATCTCGCAATAGTACTTGATTTAAGCTCATTTTTAATTAAATTTTGTCTACATATAATTTATTTTCTAAAAACAACACATGTAGTGTACATGTACATCCTCCAAATATTGTACGGACAAAATTGGTCAAACTGTAGAAAGTAAAATTTGTACTGCTTTATTATAAAATTCTAGATATTAATGAAATTTATATATTATACTGGGAAAAAAAGGTGTCCTACGTCATAGTTCCTTTTCTAGATCAGCCTCCATGTCATCTTAGGTTGTCGGGTAGGGCTTCGCCGCCTAAAATTTTGCAAAATTAGTATCTAATCTCTCAAATTTTAAAAATTTTAATTAAATCCTCCCAATTTTTTTTTAAAAAAATCTAATTAAATTTTGAAAATTTTTAATTAGGTTACTCTCAAAAATTTTAAATATTATCATTAAATCATTTTTTATAAAAAAAATTGTTATACCCATATTTTTTTTTAAGTTTATATCAAACTTTGTCAAAAACCTTCATTATAAGTTGGAAATGGTTTCACAACGAAAATGTCAAAATGGCACCTCATTATAAAATTCTAGATATTAATGAAATTTATATATTATATTGGGGAAAAAAAGGTGTCCTACGTCATAGTTCCTTTTCTAGATCAGCCTCCATGTCATCTTAGGTTGTCGGGTAGGGCTTCGCCGCCTAAAATTTTGCAAAATTAGTGTCTAAACTCTCAAATTTTAAAAATTTTAATTAAATCCTCTCAATTTTTTTCAAAAAAATCTAATTAAATTTTGAAAATTTTTAAATAAGTTACTCTAAATTTTTTTAAATATTATCATTAAATCATTTTTTATAAAAAAATTGTTATACCCAGAATTTTTTTTAAGTTTATATCAAACTTTGTCAAAAACCTTCATTGTAAGTTGGAAATGGTTTCACAACGAAAATGTCAAAATGGCACCGTCTTTTAGTTTAGTAACTCTAATATTTAAAGTAGAGACATTTTCTTTTCTCTTTGCAACATTATTTTTCTTTCATTTTAATTTATGGCATAATAGATGTTAAATTTTTTTAACAAAATTTAAAATTTATCTTTCATGTGACAATGTGGTCTGATTTTATTGTTGACTCAATTTTTACACTATAATTTATTTATCACTTGTCCAACTCAATTTTTTTATTATATTTCTCAAAGAAATTTTCAAGAATTACAAAATCAAGATTTAAGTTCAAAACACTCACACTCTGATTTTAAAAAGTAGGTTAATTGATCTTAAAAAAGTGTGTAGCCAATTTTTTTACCAGTTAAGAAACCAAGCCAATGGGACATGCAAAATTTAAAGGCAAGCTATTTATCCTCCTACAAAATTAATTTCATGCTTTATTTATTACAAGAAGACATTGCCTTTGCAGTGTCTTATAAAGAATATAAGAATCAAGGAGGCTTCAAAGTGTTGCCAATGTCGATCACAAATCGGTATTTGACATCCGACTTGAGAATGCGTTCCACGGCAGTGTTCACATAATCCATAGCTATAATTTCAATGTCTGCTCTTAAGTTATGTTTTGCCGCGAAATTCATCATCTCTTGAGTCTCCTTCATTCCTCCAATCATGCTACCCCCTATTGTCTTCCTCCCTGCACCGAACATGACTCGATATTTACGTGATATCTACACGGAGAATTCGAGAACTATCCTGTTTCAATCGGAAACATGTTAACCATAGATTCTTACCTTTGACTAAACCAACGGCAGGTATCTCGAGCGGATGCTCCGGTAAGCCAACCAGAGCAATTTTCCCATCACTCTTCAACAGTGAAAACAATGGCTTCATTGGGTGTTGAGCTGATACTGTATCGG
This sequence comes from Hibiscus mutabilis, assembly GCA_019671005.1. NCBI lineage: Eukaryota > Viridiplantae > Streptophyta > Magnoliopsida > Malvales > Malvaceae > Hibiscus > Hibiscus mutabilis. Next base: position 88,308,135 of record CM033711.1, on the reverse strand, counting down.
TGATTCCGTCCATCGTGTCGAAGGCAGCCTATACACCATACGACGAATTTAGAAACTTAATATATGAGTTTTTATTACAAAATGTAGAGTAAATCAAATGTGTTCAAAATCAAACCTTAAGCTGGTCTTGGTCTTGGCTAACCAAAAATGAATCAGCACCGAGAGTTTTCAATGCCTCGTCCTTCTTATTAGGAGAAGTGCTAATCACCGCAACTTTGAGCCCCATAGCCTTGCCAAATTTCACTGCCACATGACCTAGTCCACCGAGTCCAACCACACCAATATGCAAACCAGGCTTATCGAGTCCATAATGTTTCATCGGACTATACACTGTAATCCCAGCGCAGAGCAAGGGGGCAGCTGCATCAAGAGGTATGCTATCGGGTATGCGGATGATGAAGTGTTCCTCGGCAACCATACAGTCAGAGTAGCCTCCGTATGTAATAGTCCCATCATAGTGTTTAACCGAGTAAGTGAGTACCATTTTAGGACAGAAGTTCTCGAGATCGACTTTGCAGTTATCGCAGGAACGGCAGGAATCGACCATGCACCCAACGCCGACTCGGTCTCCGACTTTGAACTTTTGAACCTTACTTCCCACCTCAGTCACTTCACCAGCAATCTCATGCCTGCTTTACAATACCAAGGGTTGTTCAAATCTAAATATTGCCAAATACTCCAAATAAGAAATGGAGACGTTACGTACCCGGGAACTAGAGGGTAAATAGAATCGCCCCATTCATTCTTGACCATATGAATATCACTATGGCACATCCCACAATAAAGTACTTTGAAGGCCACATCTTTCTCACCTGTTGCCCTGCAAATGCAAATCCACCTCATCTTGTTCAACATGCAAATGGACATCATTGTTTAAAAATAGTATTAGAAACCTTCCGGAAAACTTGAAAGGAGAGAAAACACCGGAACTGTCTCTGGCTGCCCATCCAAAAGCCTTCTTGGGGTGCTCTTCTTCCGGCGATTTTATCATTGCTGATGGTTTGATCTCTTCAAGTCACTAAGCAAAGGAAATTAGTGCTGGAAATGAGTGGCTACTTATTTTTAGTGAGTAGATTCGAGTCATTGCCAACATGGCGGGTGAGCTAAAAATAAGGATCTAAATCTCCAACCCATGTAAAACTACAAACTGTTTGTCATTGTAACACTGAATATTCGGTCAATAACTGAATGTATAATATTTGTGTACATATTTAATTGTCATTTTATTTTATTTTGGGCCACCACAGAAAATCATGATAATTATTTTGAATGCCATCTTTTCGGTTGGGCCGTTGAAGAATCATGGAAAGCTTACAAGGTATACATAACAAATACAGTCTGGTTCTCTAGCGAACTTTTGAAAAAGGCCCAATCCAGGGTGCAAATTATTTATAGCATACGATAATAAATTAGTTCAATCAACCAACAAGTGTTAAGTGCAGTGGTAAGACACATTGTACTCTCAAGGAAATAAATTAGTTCAGTGAGAGAAAATTAAATGTTTTTGATGAAAATTTGGAAAGTTGTGACCATTTTCATTCTCTAACCTTTTGATTGGATATTAGAAATAATGAGAAATATATTTCGTTCTGTCACATTTGATGTATCTACCTTGAGATATAAATTTTGCATTATCTCTACACAAGATAGTTTGCATCTTATATTGTGAAAGCAATTCATATCTTCTGGATATGTTTAGCCAAACACATATTCCGGCTTTGCATCGTGCATAACAATTATTTACATGATCTAGAGAGGCATCGAGTTTTGAAAGATCTAAAGGTAATGGTCTCGTAGCACTTAGTATTTTTGGACCAGCTAAGATATGATGCTTCCAGGTCAATTAATATATATATATGGTCAATTAATATATATATATATATATAGTTCTTTTGGACCAAGAATATCATCATTTTTTTCTCGAGGGCAGGATAGATCTTTGTTTACATTAAGAGACCTAGCAACCATAAGGGTGATAAACGAATATTCGTTATGCATGTAAAGTCTCTTTAAATATTTTTATGTGTATGTCGATTGATGCACAAAGATTATATTGTTAAGGAGATCTCTTCACGAATCTCAACGATATTCAAATCATCAACATACACAACAACAACAACGACAAATCCAGAGCTAAACCTCTTAATAAAAATGCTTGGGGAAATTGAATCATTCTTATAGCCTTCTGCTAATAAGTATTCGTTGAGGCGATTATACAATATCTGCACCTAATTTGTTTAATCCATAAATAGATAAGTTCAATTTGATTGAATAGTATTCTCGAGAACTTGAATTAACGGCTTCTGCAGTCTAAATCCTTCCAGAAGTTTCATGTACATGTTATTATCAAGAGGCTCATACAAATAGGATGTAACAACATCTATTAGACGGAAACTAAGTCATTTCATTTATTGCCAGACTAATTAAAATCTAAAAGTAGTTGCATCCACCACCGATGAATATGTTTCCTCACAATCGATTTCATGTATTTGTGAGAATCTTTGTGCAACTAAACGAGCTTATATCTCGTGATTTTCCATTTTTATTTATCTTTCTCACAAAGACTCATTTATACCTCACAAATATTTCTCTACTGAAAGAGATTTTAGTTTCGCCTCAATTGCCTCTTTCTATTTTGGCCAATCATTTCTTTGTTTGCATTGTCCAATTGACAATGGTTCATGATCCACATCAAAATCTATAGTGCTATATTGCATGCAAATGTATTATCGATGTTAATTTAATTTCAGTTCCACTTATTACCAGACATGACATAATTGATTAAGATCTCGTATCAGGTACCTAAGTCATGTATAATATCTCTGTTGGAGACCTTTTAATCTCTTCTCATAGTCTGTTGATTCGTCGATCGAACCATCATAATATACAGCTCCTTTTCTTTTTCAAAGATTTTTTTAATCTTTGGAACCTATTTGTATACCACGCTACAGGTGTAAGTTAGACTCATTAGCAACTAGAGTTTGTCCTTCCAAGACATCAAATTTAATCGGAGCATTCATAGCTGGTATATGTGACTTAGTCGTTCTTTTAGATTCAGCAAAATCATCTGGCAATTGATTTGCTAAATGAATTATCCTTTGAACTTATAGTTCACATTGTTGAGTACGTGGATCAAACTGAGATAATGATAATTCATTCCAACTTATTTCTTTTTCCAGCTATTTATTTTTTTCCCTGATGTTGGAAAACTGACTCATTAAAATGATAGTCAGCAAATCGAGCTGTAAATAAATTCTCCATCAGAAGCTCAAGATATTTAATTTTCAGGGGGAATTTGAATCTGGCATATATTCTCAACCTCATTTAAGGACCCATTTTGTGCGTTGTGGTGGTGCAATTATAACATATACCGCATACCCAAAAATTCTGGGGAGAACTTATGATAATTTATTAGCTTGATGCGAATTAGTGATGTTGCATATAAAATGGCATATCGTCGGCATTATCAAGACTGATTGTCTTTATAGGGTAATCTGAAAATATGCTCGTAATTTTATCAACAGAGCAAGTAACCTCGCAAATGCCAAGTTGCTGGTTGATAACAAGGATACATATGACCATCTAGTCGATGCATCGATTAAAACCATAAAATTTCTACATGGTTAGTAAGAAGTGTGTATGAGCCCACATATGTCAACCCTATATCCGTTCCAGAAAATTAATAGATTCATAATCTATCTTAGCTGGTGATGGTTGAATAATCAATTTGCCTTGAGAGCAAGCATCACATGAAAAACATTACTTTGAAGAATCTATCAGTTCTTCAATGAATAGCCATATCAATAGTTTTTCGCATCATAATTGAACCGGGATGGCCTGACTGGTCATGCCAAATAATAAAGTTATTAGTAAACTTCCGGTTTACAATAGCATAAGCTTCAATTTGTACTAATTCTTGTGTAGTACAATCCGGATGACAGTGCATGTAATTTTGTTAAGATTTTTTTATTGTCTTGGGTTATACTCGTAATATGGAGATAGCCAGCATCTCCTTAACTAACAGTCTCAATATGATATTTATTTCTCCGAATATCTTTAAAATCCAATAAGTTTCTTTGTGACTTTGACGAGTATATCGATTGTAAATATAGAATTAAGTTCCATTTGACAATAACGTATTTGCTCTTTTGGAGCCTTCTATGATATTAGTATTTTTGGATATAGTACTCGCATTATTCTCTTGCACTTTTAAATGGGAAAATATGTATAATTATGCACATTTCAATATGTGCTTTGTTCTATTTAGTTCGGGGAATTAAAAATATGTGCTTTGTACCATTCACTTCAGGGAATGAAAAATATTAAATATAGCACATATCAAATCAATTATCAATCAAAGATAATGTCACAAGAACTTATTACTCTTCAGGAGCATTGATATTTTAGTACTTTTAGATATAGTACTCACATTTTCCCCCTTGCATTTAAATGGAAAAATAGTTCTTATGCTTAAGTATAGTATGAGTACTTGCACTGTCTGCTAAGCATAAATCGCCACAGTTCATTACATATTTTATTCCGAAAGTAATCATATTCTTTAAAAGATAAATTAACATAAAGCGTAAATAAATAATATGTAAAACAAATTAATATAAAGTAAATTAACATAAATAAATAATAAATAAAATAAATTAACATAAAACAAAATAAATAAAGGATCAATTATTTCCTTTAGAGGTTATAAGAGAAATAAAATAAATAGAGAATTATTCCCTTCAGTGTTATGAGGAAATCAACAATATTTAATTGAATTGTACCAAAAACGCCATAATTATTTTTGTCATAAACAAAATTTGTTTATATTTTCTTTCCTTTATCATTCATGATTGTAGATAAAAGTCCATAATACTTCAGCGTTCGACAAATACAAAGCCAATGATTTAAGTTGCCACATCTATGACACATAGATTTCTCTTTCTTGGAATGATATTTTGCATTATTGTCATCTTTATTGTTCCACTTGTGGTGGGTATAATTATTCTCAAAATTACCATAATGTCTATGTCAATAACCTTGACCATGACCACAACTACTAACGTGGCATTTATTTTTTTATTATAAAATCTCACATTCACTTTAGAGAACGGAGTGGAGTCAGTGGGCCTTTAAAACATTTTTCATGATATTGTGTCTAAGGACAACATTATTTGCATGAAAAGTGGAGTATATTTTTAACATATCTTCATCAGTAATATTTTAACCACATAACTTCAATTGTGAAGTAATTCAAAACATAGCAGAGTTATACTCGCTTACTGATTTAAAATCTTGCAATCTTAGATGCAACCAACCATATTGAGCTTTAGGTAGAATAACAGTTTTCTGATGGTCATATCGTTCCTTTAGATTATTTCAAGGAATAAAAGGATCTTTCAACGTTAAATATTCAGATTTCAACCCCTCATGGAGGTGACGGCGAGGAAGTATAATGACTTTAGCCTTATTTTGAGCAGATTATTCCAAAGATTTAATCCTTGTATGCGACATTGTTAAACCAGTTCACAAAGTCCTTTAAAAACCTTCTTTGAAACCAATAGCCTAGCAAAACGGGATGTTCAGCCAATATATTCAAATTAAACCAACAAAACAAGGAACATAAATCACCATAATTTATAACAGTCTTCTTGTAGATCATAAATCACCATAATTTATTGCACTTTAAAATCGTAATTTAAAGAATAAAAATAAAAATAGAGTTTATCAATATTGATTTTTCTCTCAAGGACAATGGAGATATAAAAGACCAAGACAGCTCATCATAATCTCTTTATGCCATATCACTTTCCAAGCCATTTAAAGATATCATATAAAACTCAAAATATAGTTAAAAATATCAACTTTAATCGATAAAATAACATAAGTATAATCACTATAAGAATAATTGTCATTCTTAAACAAATAAACAACTATAAGGATGTATAAATAAGAATAATTAATCAATGCAATTACTAACATCTAGTAGATTAAAAACACAAACTTTCATCATTATAATAAAATAAACAAATATTGGTTATAACTGAAGAACAAAAAAATCTCAAAAAAGGTGCAGAAGCACTACACGTATATTCCATTGTGTTTTAAACACATGATTATTCCCCGCTTTAAACAACCATCCATGGATGGTAAGGAAAAGAAATCACGTCATTAAAAAAATCATAATCGTGTATATAGTTAATATTAGATATATCATCAAAGAAACAATAAATTAAAATACCTAACCTTAATTTAAGAATAATTAATCATCCACTATATCGAGATAAATAAGTAAAAACATACCAGACTTTTTATGCTAAGTTGAATATATGGTAGATGTAGTCATCAATATCTTGTTAAAATCTTTTGTGGAAATTTTCGACAAGAACCATGGTACTTGAGCGAGATCGTGTTGATAACGTGTTGCGAATAAAGTAAAGGGCAATAACAAAATAGATGAACAAGAACAATATGAGAGACAAAGAGATAGACTTGTATTATATTATCAAAGTATGGTTATTTACAATGCTTTCTCCAAACTCTATATTTATAGGCATAAGATGAAAACCATAATTCCAATGGATATTAAACACTAAATAATAAAGTACATTAAAGTCTCATTTAATATATGAATTTTCACCATAAATAAAGATATTCATATCATTGTTCTATATATAAATTATTTATTTAATATTTTAATTTAATAACTTGGTTTGAACTGGAATCCGATGGATTTCGGTTTAACTTCAAACCCACTTTTTAATACAATTGTTGCTCTTTTATGTGAATATTTTGTTTAGCGAATTAATCTTAATATATTCTCAATTAAAAATAATCAAGGTTAACCGTCCTCTTTCCTCTATTTTCTGCGGTTGCTCTCTGTAGTGTTTTTTTTGTGTTACCGACGATAATATTAGTTTTTGTGTTGATTGACAATTGTTGGTACATTTTATTTATTTATTTATTTTTATTCTAATAAAAAAATTCTATTTTAAATCTTTTCTTTTCGTATATTTTGCTATATTTTGTTTTGTCTGTTTTTATTGTATAACTTTTTTATGTCTTGCCACACATTTTTTTTATCTTTTTTGTGACATAATATTTATCTATTTTTATAATAGTTAGTTTTTGCGTAATAATTTTTGCGACACACGTTTTTTTATCAAGAAAGATCAATGGTCTATTATAATTAAATTCTATTTCGTAATAATTTGTTGATATTTTTAGTATTATTATCGTAATAATTTGTCAGATTAATTTTATTAATCACCTTTCCTACATTAATACTCAATTATCCATATGGATAGAGACAAAAAAGAAATTCTTTGTCGGATTTCTTTGTTGACGAAGACATAACTAAAAAGAAGATTTTTGGTATTTTCTCTTTCACACCTTTCGAGTTTTCAAGCTTTATTTTTAAGAACTTGATAGCGTTTAGAATTGAATTTTACATAAGTTTTTATCCCTTGTGATTTGGATCCTAAGTTTGATTATAGTTAATAGTCCAATTGTTTATAAATACATAAAAGAATTTGAATCCACATGTATGGTTAGGTGAGATGTGTCCACCTAAACCTTTTAAAGTTTTCATATTTGACTTCATTTTTTTTAATTTTATGAATTAATATTTAAATTTTATGATTTTGCTCACCCTGTGATTTTTAGATTTCTATGACATATGTCCGAAATTTTTAAATTTTTATAACTTGTATTCATCTTTAGAAATATTTTTAACTTGTGTTAACCCTAAAAAAATTATGAATCCTCCACTGATTTTCACCGTAATAAAATCCACTTCATAATAATAAAATAACGGTCTTAAGTACTATAATTAAAGACTCGATTCTCACCATAATTGAGTTCATAAAAATGGAATGTTTTAAGAATTACTTCATAAAACGGGACTACCCCCCCCGGGCAAATCGTAAGCCTCCCAATAGGAAAGTAGATTTGTGTTAAAAAGAAGGGCTTAATAGGTAAATAGGTGTCCAAAAGTATGCCCTTTTTTCAGTTAAATGCCCAAACTATTTTTTGGGCTAAATATGTGTTTAACGTTTAATTATGTTGACTCATTTAAAGTTTTTCGTTAATTCTCACCGTTTAAGGAGTGTCATTTTCCGAAAATTCCAAAATTATATTAAAATAAATAAAATTAATAAAATAAAATAAAAATATATCCTAAAATTTTCAAATAGACTCCAAATTCAACCACTTCCGTTGGCGTTGGTCGTGTTGCCAGCGACGGAATGAAGTGTCATTCCCTCGCCGAACAACCCACAAGCCCTTCGTCTTTCGTCCTGCCACCGTTCGTCGTGAATCGTTCAAAGGAACCATTCGACAATTTCAGCGTTTTGCACGACGTCGAACGATTTTTGGCGACAGGATGGTGAAGAAAATAGTCGTGATGGTCTGGCGACCGATATGGTGGGCAGCAGCGTGACAATTGGTGGCATAATCGTCCCAAATCGGGATTTAAGTTTTGGAAAGTTAAGTATTTTGAAATTTGGTGTTGTGTTTGTGAAATCTAGAAAATTTAGAAATTTTTTAAAAATTAAATAATTTTATTTATTTTTAATATAATTTTAGAACTTTCAATAGATGACGCGTGTCCTTTAAAGGTAGAAATTAACGAAAAACTTTAAATGAATCACGGAATGAAACGTTAAATATATATTTGACCAAAAAAATTAGTTTAAACACCTAATTAAAAAAATATATATAGTTTAAACACTTATTCTACGATTAAAAAAAATAGGAAAGTGGAACTAAAATTACTTGTCAAGCCTCGAGACTCGTGAATTTATGAGACTGACTTAACGCTTCACAAGCAATTAACTGCAAATGACGAAACCACCCTCTAGAGACAGAGAACGCTTCCGTACAACTGGGACAAAGTCGTTTAACTCAATCGAGACCGAGACGGATGAGATGACTTCCGGTATATTACAGCTACGGTCCGGTTCAGTACTTTGCACGATCAGCAATCATGTACCACCCGACAATAGGACAGTACAAAATCTTTCTTTTCTACCTTTCACCTTTAATTAAATACATATGTTGGACATGGTTTATTCAATAGTATTATAAATGTAATTCTTTTTTTTAAAGTAATAAATGTTCCTTCTGATTTTGGACCGTCAGCTCATCTGATGTTTTAAGATGGGATCTGATTGCGACTTAACATTTGACCAACCTCTGTGGACATGGCGCACTGTAGCTTTGTTTTTGTATTGCTTGATTGTTAATTGATTGCTACTGCCTACTGTACGTATTATTAAATCATCTATGATTTGGAAGTTCCGAAGAAGGGGAGGCCCGTGACCGGAAGTTAACGTTTCAGGGGAGAATCCACAACTTCAAAACCATATATTAAACTTGGATGATTATATTTTATAATTCGTGTTCGTATTAAATTTAGGTTGCAAGAGAGAGAGGAAAGTGTTTTTTTAGTGGTGTGTATATGGTTTGGGTCTCACGGGAATTGAGGCAGGGCCCTCCCCTCTTCGACGGACAATCACGTGTTCCTCTGGGCGTGTCCGATTCATCCATGTTGGGATGAATGTGTAGCCAACTGTTTGTATCTGGAATAGTAATTTTGGTTACGGCACTCCACGTTTCTTCTCATCCATGCATTAAGCTTTTTCTCCTTAACGTCTTTGCTCTTAATTTGGTCGGTTCCTATTCCTATATGCCACTTCCCTTCTTTAACTGCCACTTGCTACCTATTTCACTACTACACACCTTAAATTACTCTTCAACCCACCCCTTTTCTATTCATTTACTTCATCTTGTTTCTAATTCCAACATTCATATTATAAATTTGAACTTCTATTATTTGAGTTTTATCTTATATAAATCATAGATTAATTTTCTAAATAATAGTATTACCTAGTTTTATTAAATAAATAAAGCGGGAATATAATAAAAGTTCATAATCTCAAGAATAAGAGTACAAAATTTACACAAATCAGTTGCGTTTAAGGGTGTTTATCGAACGAATCGATCGTAAGTTGGATAATACTCGACTCAACTTAAAAATTGTTTGACGTTTGCTCGACTCTGCAAACTCGATAAAATTTTACTTGACTCGTGTTCATTTAAAAAATTTGTTGCTCGTCTAGACTCATTGTTTGTTAAACTCACCAGAATTTTTACCTTTTTTTAATATATGTAAATTTTATATATAGCTTAATATACACATAAATTAACAAAAAAATTATCAAAATATAAAACAATTCCAAGATTTAAATTCTAAAGTAACAATCCACAAATACACCAAACTAACATATTATAAAGAAATCAATGAGTTGATCCCAAACTTATCGAGTTGAATTTGGGTCTTGCTCCACTCGTTAAGATCTCGAGTCAAGTTTTGACCGAGTCAAACCCGAATTGCCCGCGAGCTACTCAACTCAATTAGCACCCTCTAAATACATCACAAAACAAAAACTAGCCATTAAATAATGAAAACATAATCAAACAATTTTTTTAAAAAATAAAAGATACAAACAAATATCACGGTCAGCGACGAATGGTAAACACCATAAACAATAATATAATAATAACACATGATCGACGCATTAACAACTGATTTCATTACAACTCAAGCATGACATATTTGGGTTTATTGTAAACAACATGATTTTAGACATATGCGAGATGAGCGACCGCACAGGGCCTCCAAGAAAAGAGGGGCCCTAAATAAATTGAATTAAATCTTTATATGGGAAAACAAGACATTTTGTTTAATAAATTACAAGAAAAAATTTAAAAATAACTTTAAAGAGGCCCCATATTATATTTTTTAAGATAAAAATATTTTTAAAAAATATATATTCAAGATTATAAATTGAAGGTGTCGTTTTAATAAACTGCACATGGCCCCATAAATCTTTGGATCATCTTTAATTGTAAATATCTATCAATATAAAAAAAATAACTTGGGTCTTCAAACTAAGAGTAGATCAACAAGATAAAATCACCAACTAGACAAGTAAAAACAAATCTAACCTTGAAAATGAAAAAAAAAACATGTTTACAAAAATATGCTATAAGAGTAGATAAAAATATCTATAATTTTTATAAGAAAACGAGAAGACAAAATAAACAAAATAAAACATAAAAACTAAATTGATTTGTATCTTTTTTTTGAAAAATTGATTTGTAAATTAAATTATAAATACATGAGAAATAGACAAAAACGAAAGAATAGAATGTAGACAAAGATGGAGAAACGAAAGGAAACGACGACTGCTCCTCTTAATTTTGATCAGTGATAATATTGATCAATAAAATGTTAGAGAGAAAAATCATGTAGTATTTAAAATTACACTTGTAACTTCTTATAGTTAAAAATTAAGTCATTGATTTAATCATGGATAAAATTTTAACACACATGTTGTATAAGTCTGCATATTTATACTATAAAACTTAAATCTTAAATTTCTAATCATAGACTCAAAAAATTAAACATTGAACTATAAATCATATACCTTATATTTTAAATACTAACATTAAATTTTAAATCCTAAAATCAAAACCCGAAACTAAATCTATAACTCATAAAACTAAAAGACTCGTGTAAATTAAAATTTACATAACTTATATATCAAAGTTTCTTCCTAAAATTATTATTAGTTTTTTTTTTAAAATTACCTTACTCCATTCATTCTTCTTTAATTAATTCACTTATTTCGATAAAAAAAAAAACATTGAACAACTTAAAAGCTAATTGAGTTAGTATTACTCCATCTGATAAGTTCGCTTGACAAAATTTTTATGAATCGGACAAGTTCCAATTTAACAACAATTTTTAAATTTAATTATAAAATATTTTAGTATTTAATCACATTTAAATAATTTTAATTTATTAACTTCCTCATAAACTAATTCGTTTGGACGATAAAAACTAATGAGATAAATAAATAGATTATGAGTCCGTACGTGAGCTGTCTAACTAGTTAGGGTTCAAATATACACGACCCGACTGACCCAACACGACTATTTGACTATTCGAACATAAATAATCGCGTATTTATTTAAAAAAAATTTGTTCTTCAAGTACCCGGCCTGTCATTTCTCACGTCGAGCCCGAGTCAAAATATTAAGAATTTTCGGGTACTCGATTTATTCAGGTACATGGATATATTTAAAATGAATATTTTTTATATTCAATATATATATATATATATATTAAACTAATAAAAAATTGAATTTTTTTTTTATTTTTTAGGTGAAAAAGAGACACATGCCTCGTTAAAAAACCTCTCTAAACCTAAATAGAAAAAAATAGTGCACGTGAGAATAATAATAATTAAAACAAGTACTCGATTTTTCGGGTACTCGTTAAAAATCTTAATTTTTTTTATATTTTTATATTTAATAAATATATTTTTAATTTAAACTAATAAATATATATTTTATATTTAAAAATATATTTTTATATTTGGATATCCAAGTACTCGATTTTTCGAGTACCCGTAACTTTAGGGCACTCGACTAATGGGTACTCACAACACTTAGACTGGGACACGGGTCGGTCATAATATTACCTGACGATCTTAGTATTTGGTACTTCGGATACTCGAATACCCAAGTATCCGGATTTGAACATCCTTATATTAATGAACAGTAAAAAAGAGAGCTTAAAATGGACATTAGTGGGTTGGCCCAAAAAAAGGACATTAATGGCAAGGGAATTAGACAGTGCTGGAGAGCTGCAGTGCAGAGGCAGCAGTAATGAGAGCACTCCTGCTTACTGTTACTGTGTTTTTTCTCTCTGACTCAACCCTACTACTACAACTATATATCTATATTACTCTAGTTCAAAAAATATATATATCTACGTTACTCACCAATTTTAAGACATTTTTTTTTTGAAATTATAAATTTAGAGATATGATTTTCCTCTCGAAATACGGGTTTAACAAAGATTAATTTTTAAACTAGTTATGAGTTAATTTTATTTTTTGAAATATTTTTTAAATAGTTTAAAGATGATTATATGTTCATATATATTCTTAATCTTTTGACAGCGCACACACTATATAGACATAACGATTGAAATAAATTATTTTAGAATTACCTTGATTATGGTTAGAGTTAAATTTTTTTTAATGCATCATAAAAAATTTGATTATGGTTGGAATCAATTTTAAATAACGGTACCCAATTATAGACTTTAATCACTTTTTATATCCAAATTATAAGTTTCTCAATAAAGTTGGTATGGAATTCAACTCTAGTTAATTGGACCATTTGCGTGATCAGATTGGCAAGATGAAATTTAGTTATGTTTCGCGACAGTATAACGGTTCAACCGATTCTTTAGCTAAGGCAGGCATGACAAAATCAGTAATAGTTTCAAGCCTTATGGTGACATGTTTTGATTTTGAGTTCTATTTTTGGGTTTAATTTAATTTTTTGTTGCCTTCGACTCTTTTTCTATTAATCTATAATAAAATGAATTTTTGCTTTGTGAAAAAAAAAACAAAAACAAAATATTAACATAACTTAATCAGTCTTTCATCACCTCACATTATTCAAATTAAAAAAGGGATTTCTTTCATAAAAACAAATGCGTGAAATTCTATTAACGAATTATTAACAAAAATATTCCAAACTCATTTTGAAAAATAATATTATTTCAAGACCATTCTGAGCATTGATTTTATTGTCACCTATATTCTAAAAAATATTACACGATCTTTTTTTAAAATCTAAATTTTAAAACTTAATTTTAAACTCTAACCCAGTAACCCTAAATTTATAACTTCTAAACCTTAAAATTAAATTATAAACCTTAAATCTAATAACTTTTTCTTTGTGTGTTTGGTTTTTAGGTAGTAGATTTGATTTTAGATTATCGTGATTTTATAAAATTAATTTTATGTAAAATTAATTTTAAAGTAACGTGATTTATGTTTGAGAGTTTTTTTCATAAAAATCACGATTGTGTAAAAATATAATGTAAAAATCACGACCAATCGCAAAAGCAACTCTTACTTTATTTTTTTTATAATCACAATTGATGTCCATAATTAATTTTAAAAATTAGCTTTCAAATATGTTAACACAAAAATAGAGATATGTTATTCCGTTTAAACAGATTTTTGGCCTTCCAAACTTGTTTGATCAATTTTTTTCATATATATATCTGATAAATCACCTCGAATCCAAATATCATAACTAATTACTTGTTGCTTCTTCTACCACTGTCACTGTCATTGTTGGTGGCAGGCAGCATGCTCTAATATCTGCAATTTTCACTTACAATTATTAACCTGCTGCAGCAGTAACTATGAAAATCAATGTTATATATTCTATCAGGTTCACATATATATATAGTATTCAGCAGGCTCACTTTCATGCATGTCAACATGCACCTCCCATACATATTCATAGTCATAGTCATAGTCCATGGACCATAGACCATGCATGCATCACTCCCCCTCCCATAATTTTTTTGTACATGTTTTCATTTGCTTACCACGACATCTTAAAAGCTCTATTAAATATGCTTGATTAATTTCATCTGAAATTCACTAGCAATTGTATGCTTGAGGAATATTATTACCTTTTCACCTGAGAAATTTACATGTTTAATGCTTGAGAAAGCGTTACCGAATATAAATTAAGAAAAAAGTACTTGTATCACCTGAAATGTAATTTATTACCGTTTTGCTTAATAAGCATTATTTTTGTAACCGTCACACTTTCGCAGGTGGATTTATATAAAATTTAAATTAATTAAATACAAGTTAAAATTACTATAAATAAAAATATTTTAATATAATTATAATACAATAAAAAAGATAAAATCTCCTACCTTTTTTGTGCTTCTATTTATTTACCAACACTAAAAGTACACTAAAAAAATTAATTTTTAAGCCCTAACCTAAATTCTAATTCCTAAACCCTAGGCTCTATACCTTAAAAAATACACTCACCCCAAATTCCTTAAACCCTACCCATAAGCTCTAACCTTAAACCCTAAACCTATACTTTAGTGTGAGAGCATAAATAGATCACCGAAAAGAACCAAAAATTTCTATCCCAATAAAATGTATAACATTATATAGATACACGAATTATCATGTTTATTTGTGGAATTAACAATTCTTTTTCTTTTGCAAAAACTAATTTTAATTCCATCGAAGACAGAATATTTGTTCAAACCATTTATCAAAAACGGCAGTATTACAATTTTAGCGAAATTTTCATGTTCAATAATATATATGATAATTATTTTATACACCATAGCAGCAAAATGAAAAATTACAAGCAAAGTATACAAATGTTGTTAGGCGTTTTTTTTTAATTTGTTTGTTTTTATTACACAGAAGACATTACATAAATATATTTTACATATTTGAAACCTATGATATTGTTAATTTAATTGTAATGTTCACACTAAAAAACTCAAATTGAGTACTTATTTATCTTATTAAAAAATTAAAACAGAATCTAAATATATTTTGTTATTCAAATTTAAAGTTTATAGTTTTTTCTTCTAATAATATGATTAGAAACTTTAAGTTATTAATAAAATTATTCATATGAATTTTTAACTAAATTTTAATTTTGTTACATAGCCTATCTCTCCCGTCTCTGCCCTGACAGAACCAGTTTCAGATGATATGATTTCTTTCTCCACTTGTTATTCTTGTAAGATCTAGTCCCCATCCCCCCCCCCTTTTTTCATTTCTTCTCTCTTTTGTCTTCCATCAAACTCTTTATTTATTCCAATTCCCACCAGATCTAACCCTCAAACAAAGAAACCCTGCTTTGCCTATAAAAAGTAATTCCATAACCCCAAACGCCTTCTTTGATGAATATCACAAGACCCCATCTCTCGCTTTCTTTATCATCTTCCCCATGCATGAATCCAATCAATTGACCATCTTTGCCTCTGCCAAAGGAAACTGAAAAAAAAAGAAAAAAAAAATAAGCCTTGAAACAAAGAAATAAACAAACCCGAGGTATCATTTTTCTTCTTCTGATTTCCATGATGTCTCATGATAATCCCAGTGTAAAACCAGCAGCTACCAAGGAAGAAAACCAAAGCAGTGGCAACCGGAAAACTGGTTCAACAAAGCAGCCACAACAAGACCAGCCAGCGGCGCAAAACTGTCCACGATGCGACTCTCCCAACACCAAATTCTGCTACTACAACAACTACAGCCTCAGCCAACCCAGGCATTTTTGCAAGACCTGTAGGAGGTACTGGACCAAAGGTGGGGCTCTGCGTAACGTGCCCATCGGCGGTGGTTGCCGCAAGAACAAGAAGCTGAAATCGTCCTCCAGGCTCTCCGGTGACTCGTCTTCGGAGATGGGTGGACTGAAGTTCTTTCATGGCCTTTCTCCTGCCATGGATTTTCAGCTCGGTGTGTTGTCGTTTCCTAGGATTAATCCCTCACCTGCAGCTGGTATTTACAACCAGTTTTCTTCATTTGGAGACAATACTACTACTAGCCCTTCTTTCAGCCTCGATCCAGCAGGTAGCTCTAGCTCTTTTATGGGGTTTAACAATTATCCATTGTCTTCGGTTACCAGTGGCCTTAGTGGTGTAATTCAGGAGATGGGTTCGTTGAATGTCAACAGTGGACTTGCTTCTTCAAATGAGTCTTTAAGTTCCATAAACCAAGATTTACATTGGAAGTTGCAGCAACAAAGACTGGCTATGCTGTTCGGTGGAGATAACCAAAAGGAAAACAGCACCACTGTTTCTTCAGTTCCAGTTGAGATAAGCCAAGGACACAAAATTCAACCCAATTTGTTCCAGAATCTGGAGACTACAAAGCCTGAAATATCAGCAGCCGAAAATCAAAGGAAAGCCCCAGCAATGAAACCGCCACGGAATGGTTCTTTGGGAATTCATACGCACCAGTAACTCCGACTCCAACCACTAGCAGCAATGGCAATGATAAGACTACAACAAGCAACTGGAATGGGGTTCAAGCATGGAATGATTTGCATCATTACAGCCCGTTGCCCTAAAAAGCCAAGGACCAAAAAAGGTAGACCTTGAAAAAAAAAAAAGGAAAAACCATTTTTAGTTTATTGTCTGTTTAAAATGTTTTATCGTTAAGATATGATCAACATGTAAACGTTGGGGAAAAAATAGTGTTACATTTTTCATTTTCCTTTTTATTAGGAGTATTTATTTTAATAAGATGTTTGGCATTACTACTGATCACTTCATAATTCATATTTCTTTTTTGTTTGTGTTTTGATATAAGACCTTTTGATGAATCTGATAGACATATGTAGTTGCTTCCTTTTGCATGTTTGCACACAAGATTATATATGCAGAAACCAGCAGCTGAAATATAGATGAAAGTGAAAGCTATAGTTGGCTCTACTATCACTATATGTATACATATAGATTTGTTCTTACATATATAAAACTCAATCTCTCGATAGATTTGTTTTTGTCTTATGGTTTTTTTGGGGACTGTTTGAGTTGAAGACATTGGGATCTGTGACTGGAAACATTGGAACTGTGTATTAAATGTGGATAGATCTTTGATCTTGTTTTATATTGAGGCAGTGTCTTCTTTCAATCTCTGCCTATCAGGGAACTGAAGATTGTCATCGTATGTACATATGAAACAAACACCACGGCCGTAGGAGTAGCTGCTGCCTTGGCATCGCATGGGCATAGGCGCCATTTGCAGTGTTAAAAGAGTTTTCGTTTCAGTGTCTGTCTGGATGGGTTAGGTGGTGTTGTGTAATAATTAGTTGCAGTGTGGTGTCTGAAAAAGTGGTGGTTTGAAAGTGTTAAAAGACTGTGGAAACGATTTGAATCGAGACTTGAGAGAGAAAAAGAGAGGGAAGGCATCTAAAGCTTTGGTAGGGTTTCCTTCTTTTGTGTGAAGCGTTTTGTTTAGCCTTTTTGTTTCTTGGGTGGTGAGCCATCTGCCATCTTCTCCCTGCTAATTCCTACTCATCAGCAATATAATCACACTGTGATTCTGTTAGCTTTCCCCCTTTAATTGCCTTTTCCCCCACTTTCTTTTCATTACCCGCAGCCTACGGTGTTTTTGGATTTTGTATTAATTCGTACTGAATTGCGTTAAACACTTAATTTTAATAAATAAAAATTTTAGTGATTTTTTTTTATATATACAAAGATTCAAATTAAATACTTGTTTAAATGATATTAAGCTACTTATTACTTGAACTAAAATGTTGTTTTGTTTAAAATGTATTTAACAGTTATAAATATTTTACACCAGACAAATAAACTCTACGTTAATACTAAAAATTAGGGTTCAACTTCTTTTTACTAAAATTTGTATATTAAATCTTGTGTATAATAAAACATGTTGATTTATGACCCAAAAAAAACATGATCTGTGCGTTTTCATAGTACATGCAATGCCTTGTTCTTAATGCATTCTCATCATTATGCTCTTAATATCGACCCTTAATACACGAGTAAAAGATAAATGATTTGTATATAAAAAAGTTAATTACTATATAAAAACATTATTGAGAATGATTTTGATCGTATATAGAACAAGTTAGCCATAATTGCATGCACCATGCAAATAGTTTTTATTTGATGTATTCGTTGTTCCTATTACAGTATTTAACATATCATTAAAAAATATCATGTACTATATATTTTTTGATAAGAGAAAAATGTAAGGACTCTCTAGGATTAGCACTCGAGATTAGATGTTAATTAGATGATATCATATTGTTATTTTATTTTTATGTATACTTGTTGAGTACTACTAAAACTTTTTTTTTTTAAATGTTAAAACTTTTAAAAGGAATGATTATCTTTTTTGACTATATTGTCAACTTTCTTTGTCGTTTCAAGTTTAAATAGTTAAATATATTTTTTAATTTTTTAATTTTTATTTTTAATCCCATTATTCATCAAATTCTCCTAACTACTATAAATAACAATTATTGAATAAACCCATAACTTTTTCTTAAAAATTCACCATTGTTGGCTAAGTAATTATGTTTGCTTAAATTTTACTGCTTAATCAGAAGGGAAAAAGCCACCATTTCGTCTCATTTTTTCTACCCTCTTTTTAATGTTTTGGGCTAAATCACCGCATAAAGCTGTATCATATATACGTGTGATTATAGTTGCCGACCCTTTGGCGTTTTACAACATTGTCTGTTATTCAAGCCTTTAAATTTCATTACAATGAAACTTTATAGGCTAATGTTTAACCTAAACAAGGCCATGAGTTCTTAATAGAAATATCTGTTTTTTTCCGTGCTGATTTTATATTTTATGTTAAAATTTTAAATTTAAAGTCAAGATTTAGAGAATTATAGATATAATATATTTTAGGGTTTAAGGTTTATAATTTAAGATTTAAAATTTAAGGTTAAAAAGCCAAAATTTAATTTTGTCTCATTTTTTTACTACCCTTTTTTTCCATCTTTTCCTCTAAATCATTTCAGAAACTCTATTTGCTTTTAGCATCATTATAGTTTGCACTACCCTTTGGCGGATTTACTCTTTCATCTATCTTTCTCATCCTAAACTTTTTAAAATTTATATATTTGACTTTGATTTTTTAAATTTTTATAAATTAATCTTTAACTTGTGCCCTCCTTAAAATATTAAGATTTTTGTGAATTGTGCTTACCTTAAAAAAAAATATTTATAGACCCACCACTAGCACTATCAATAAATGTATATTTCCTCAATCATTTACCCATTTGTTTTATTCTCTTCTGGTTTTCTTTTACAAATATATTCTCCTCTGGTTTTTGTATTGTCCATACCTATATAATTGATTGAATAACTAACTATATATTTAACTTATGGTATATGGAAACAAGAGAAGAAATGGTTGGCTAAACAAGGAAACTGATGAAGAACATGAAGGAGCGTGATTAACGTGATGGGGTCTTCCCGGTGAAAAAAACAACTTTGTTAGAGAACAGTTGTTGAAGTGTGATGTTATGTTGGGGTCCTTAGTATCTTCTAACCCTACGAAAACATGCAAGAAGCTCATGAATCATACGAGTCGACAGCCAACCACTGGTCTCATCGACCTTCAACCGGACCAGAGATCGAATTGTTTTCATTAATCCGATGTTGAATCAATATCATGTGATGGACAGCTTTAGACTTGGAACCTAAACTTCAAACTTAAGATATATGTCAGCTGGAGAAAGAATCTGGAAGTGGATCTGTTGGAACATGTCAGCATCATCAATTCATTGCATATAACGTTTTCTCTCTGCGAAAAACAAGAGTTGTTTTTTTTTAGTTGTGTTGTGAGTAGCAGATAGAACAAAGGGGGTGGGGGGCAGATGAGATATGAGATGTTACATTAAGATGCCCCCACTGGAACGAGAAAAATGTTTTGGTCTGTCAACAGACATCATTGTGTTTTTGGCATTTTGCAAGTCATTGGGGGTTCAAAAACCAACATCCCTTCCATCCCTCATATCCCACACCTTTCATCAACTCACTCTCATCATTGCATTTATAGTTTTTTTTTTTTTCATTTCTTTGCTTCCATTTTAAGCTGTTCATCATAGATCGGTTTCATGTTTCATTCATATTTTCTGTTTTGGCTAAATCCCACTAATATATAATTTTCCAAATTCGTCCGATTATAATTATAGTTGTCTCCACTTTTCCAAAAAAAAAAACTTAACGAGGTTAATTTTAATAATAAACAGTTCTGTCAAATTAAATTTTTGAGGATATTTAAAACTGATTTTTGAAGAATAAAATGTTAAACAAACACCCTTTTTGTAGATCAAATCAAGACTCGTTTAAAAATTTTTTGGATAAACTATTATCTAAATCACCGACCGTATTTGGATATATGAATACAATTTCTGTTATAAAATAGAGGATATCTTTTTTTCAAGAGAGTTAAACATTTTATTAAAAAAATCTTAATTCTAATCCTTTTTTGTGCCAAACAAAAAAATCAATTCCTAAGTCATAATCCTAAATCTTAAACCATAAACCCTGCACCTTAAAAATACACCCAATACTTTAAACTCTAACCCTTAAGCCTAACCTTAAACCCTAAACTTTTTTTCTTGGTCACTCAACTTTTGAATTCAAATATTTGTCATATGATTTTAAATTTAATTTATTTTTCAATTTGTAGACAATACTACTATATTCTTTATATGATTTTAAATCTTAAATTTAATTTTTTTATCGAGATAAAAAACATATTCAGATTTTTGAGCGTATATACATATTAATTTCGACAAATTTAAAATTTACAGATATCCAATATGCTCTCATTCCTAGTTTAAAGCAACTTCACAACAAAGATAACGCGATTCAGGCTAAATTTCACGGACAAGATATTGGACAATATTTGTAAATAGTCAAACATTTGCTGCAGTGAATGTCCTTTTAATCTTTTTGATTAAATGATCATCAATGTGCGTGATTGCATGGTAAAATTATCCATTTTATCTAATCATATTAGCAGCATGTTAGAAAATATAAATGACAGTCCAATAAAGAAAGTTAAAAAGTAAACATTGGTATAATTAGATTTTTCTAAGTTGTCACCTATTTTTGAAGGTCATATCTTCATGAAAAATGAATAGTTTGACAAGCATATCATAATGAAACTACTTTATTCAATTAAGATATCAACAGGGTTTGAAGTGTATGCTTTTGATATACATCAGAGAACATGTAAAATCAAATTCAACCAAATCAACAATAAGCTTTTGTTGAAGTTACATATAAATCTTCTTATCTGGTTTGACTTATCTTGACCAAATCTTTTTCTTATTATCTCTCTCCATTGCTGCTTGGACTCTATCATGAATGACCCTTTTGTGAGACAAGGGTCCATGTCCCTGTGCAGCTATGCTACCTGGTTTTGCTGTTTTCACACCCCTTGCAACCTTATTGTGGATCAGATTTTTTGCCCTTTTATCAGCTAAAGAAGCAGGTATAACCATATTGTTGTTCTCTGTTTCAACGCTCCTAGAGTACCTTTTCCTTGTTGTCTCATGGACTGCATCACTAACTCTTGGCTGTTTAGACCCACGGCTCAACAAATGTCTACTAGTTGAGTTTGAACACCTTAGGATATGAAGTTCAGCTTCATTCATTGACTCATCGTCTCTTCTGCGTTTTCCTTCATTAGGACTGGTCACTATCGCATCAGTAAAGTCGCGAGCTAGTGCACATTGCAACTGTTGTTCTTGCTCCTTCAATCTGTCTTCCAACTTCTTAATCTGCTAGAAAATCATCAAACATTAGATATGTTATGAAGGCAAATAAATTAGAGAATATCTGAAATTTCTTATGTTCTGAGAAAATAAATGACATTATCTGAGTGACAATAGAGGTATATATTTATTTAATATATGTAGATGACCTTGAGTTGAAGCGAAATGGATTCTGGGTTTTCTTCTTGCTCTTTCAGCTTTCTCTCAAGCTCCTTAATCTGGAAAAGAAACATAACATGTTAAGCTTTCTGATTCCACATTGATAAAGAAAATATTAAATATAAACCAACATTACAAAAATATTAGCAACCTTGAGTTGAAGAGCCAGTGAATTGGACTCGGATTCTTGTACTTGCTCTTTCAGCTTGTTCTCAAGATCCTTAATCTGTTTTGAATCAGACTACTGCATGTCAAAAACAAGCAAGAAGAAAAAAAAAACAATAAAAATAGATTCAGTTTAGTGTAACCTTTTGCTGGTAACAAGCAGAATCAGATTGTTGCCGCTCTTTAAGCTTGGCCTCCAATTCTTTAACCTTTACCAGATAAAATATTATAGTTAGTATGAACAAACAACAAGGTGGCAATATGTCAATTATATTTTAAATTGATAGCAACCTTTAGTTGCAAAGCAGCGTAAATCTCTTCTTTCCCTTCCAATCTATCAGAAAGTTGTGAGACCTGCTTCTCTGACTGGTTGTGCATGATAGTTTTCAGTTCCATTTGACCTTCAAGTTCTTTGATCTTCTCTTGTTGTGTTTTGTAAACCTGGTCCCTACCTTTTGCCTTACTCTCTAGGTTCTGTAAAGCTCTCTTCTAATTTTCTTAAAGACTCATCTTTCGATCTAGATTCCTGCCTTGCTTTTTCAAGCTTTATAAGAGTTTAAAAGTAGTTGCAGTCAAGTTAGCTGATCAATCTTATATTAAGTAATAGTGATGGAAGAAGAGACTTGTCTAGACCTACCGAAGTTTTCATCTTCTGGAGCTCACACGTATAGATTTGCCTCTTAGCAGGACCCAACTCAACTCCTCGAACTCGAGTTGCAAAATTCAAGGAACTCAAGGTTTCGCTTAAGTCCCTCTCTGAAGGACTAATTTGCACAAACATCAGTGTCTTCGAGTCACCCCTGATAAATAATAGCTACCGTTAGTCGGAATATCAGTAGACAGATATATCCAAAATCTATTGCCATTAAGACTAACAAACAGAAATCAAATAAACAACTAGAATTTGAATCCCCCAAATTTACCTAATGAATCTTGAAGTAAATGTGTCAACTTTGAATTCCTGAAATCAAAATGAAAAACGTCATGCACAAGAATGGAAGGGAAATGGGCTATATTGTTGAGTTAGGTAGAAAATCAATGAACCTGTATGGAATGTGGCTACTTTTTGTTACTAAAGCATATACGACATCCCCAAGAGCTGAAAGTGATTTGTTGATATTTTGAGCCTCCTTGAGTCGTTCCCCTTGTGCATCAGTTTTTGAAAGCCTCTCACAGCCTGCCAAATCCACAAGCCAAAGCTTGCTCTTCGTGCACTCACCAGTCATCAAGTTTTTTGATTTTACCATTATACAAAGCATGCTGAACAGAAGTAAAAGAAAATTCTCTTTATAACAATTAATGAGAAAAGACAGAAAACTTGAAAGATCTTCTTTCAATTTAAAGTGTTGAAAAGAAAAAATAGGGTCTTGAATATTGATACCAGTGGGATCGGCTGCTATGCTCATTCACGTTGTTTGATCCAACAGCTCTAGAATTACTTCCAATTTGCAATGCATCCCAAACTTCATTAATGTTTTCAACTTGGGCTTCTACAATGCCCGGAACATGATGAAAACCTTCAGCAGATTGCTTTATCTCCAACCTATCACAACCAAACCAAGTGAATACATTAAGATTCGATGTCGCAAGGCAAATTCAACCTAGACACACATAAACCACCATTTAGCATACATTTTGGATACCATATGTCAAAAGTGACTGGTTAAGAATGTAATAAAGAGGACAACTGTCTCACCTATTTGATGTCGGTGATGTAGATAACAAATCTCTAATTTGTTCATTATAAACTTCAAGAACACTAACAGATATGTTAATGTTAAACTGTCACCCCTTTCCTTAGAGATTTGAAACAACTCCTCAAGAGTCCTATAATTGACTCCCCTGTCCTGGTTAGTGCCTTCCATTGTAAATGTCTTTCCTGTTCCCGTTTGCCCATAAGCAAAAATACAGACATTGTAGCCATCTAGCACTGATGTCACTAGTGACAAGGCATCCGCAAAAACATCAACTGTTATGCCAAAACAAACACTAGCTAAATCAGCATCTTACAGTAACTTTAAATGTTGATATTGGAGTTAGTGCACAGAATGATGGGTAATTGTTACCTTGATTGTCTTTTGGTGTGTAAACTCGGTCAAACTTGAATGTCTTTTTGGTAGAGGCACCTGTCAGAATGCCAATGTCTCCATCTTTTGCTGCATCGAAGTCTACAACCTGAGCAAAACCAGATGATATCTCCTCTTTACTAAGTGGACGGCAGCGGCAGAAGACTCTGATATTGCCTGAAATTAAATAGACCGGGTAACAAGTGTTTTCCTCTGTAGTCTTCAATGATGAATTGCAAAAGCTGCATTAATGAACCAATCAAAATGGAGAAGAACTCATGCCTTTAGTGTCCTGAATTTGATTATAGAGCTCCTTTCGTTTTGCTTGCTCCTCGCTATACTTTACTTTGAGATCCTCACACTGCATAACTGCAAACACATTCTGTGAGTCCATGCAGCTTTATAAATGTAAACTCCAAATCAGATTACCCAGTTGAATGACCCTACCAAGTGCCTGAACAGCAGTGACCATTTTATTCAACTCGGGTATTGACTCAACGCATGCATGTGCTTCATGAGAGAGCTGAACATGTTCTTTTTTCATTATCTGAAGAATAACCAATAAGAAAATACATTAAAATAAATAATCTCGCGACAACAGGAAGTGGAATTATCAAAAAGTAAGAATTTAATGAAAATATATAACTTTGTGACCTTTATTTTCTCTTGTAAAATACTGATTGCTACCTCCCAATGCTTCTTATGATGGTCATAACTGCTAATAGTATTTTTCAAATTTTCTGCTTGTATCCCCACAGTTTCATCTGACAAGATAAGATTTCTTGATTGACCATTGAGCATGTAATACCATCCCTCTAATTGTAGAACTTAAGCACCAAACGTAATCTAGACAAACCGCCATAACACAGGCTTTAGACTATTACCCACACATCTCCCCCCACTCGAATGTTTCAAGCATTCAAGAATATGAGAAACAAACAACTATTTAGCAAGAACTAAAGTTTCTAAGACTAGTGACGGAAGAAATGTATTTTCTCACATCATTAAAAAACTGAGATCAACATATTCTATCAGAATCACTGTAAAAGAGCTCTTTAGTGGCTTAATAATTTTTCTGTTCAATTTAAAGAATATGTGGTTACCTAGCGTGCGTGTTTGGAAGATCTTGTTGTCAAGTTCCATCATAACTTTCTCCAGCTGCTCATTTGCGGCTGTCAATGACATCCAAGCCTCATGGCATTCATGTGTCTTGAGCTGGCACTGTGTAGTGAGCTCTTGTATCTTCTTCTCATATTTATCTGTAGCTTTTGTTCGCACAAGTTTCATCTGAAAGCCCAAAATAAAAGTTTATATAAGCAACAAGTTGAGCCTTGCAGAGAACATTTCATCAAAGCTAAATAAACCCTAACCTGAGCTGAGGAAACTTCTATTTTAGCAGCACAGTTATTGCACTTAACGTATTCTTGCGATCCCTGAGTAACTGTACATAGATTGGAAATAAGGTTTCAAAATAAGCAGTTCTTCTAACATGCTCCAAAATTAAAATTGAAAATGAATCAAATAATGGAAACACAAACTACAGCAGTGGACTTCCATTAACTCCTTCGAACCTCAATGCAATTAGGCCATCCTCCTTCACGGATACCCTCAAATCAACAACTTGTAATGGCTTATTGGCTCCGAAAACTGAGAAGATATCAAAATCTGATAGTACCTGTCACATTGACATCAAAATTTTAATATTTCTAGGAAGTGAAAAATCACAACACAAACTGAGTGATTTTGACATATAACTTGCCTTTTCTTCTTGCATATAGACATTGAATACCCTCATTCCTTTAGGTCCATTAGTGTTTATGATCTCCGCAAAATGAAGATCAACAAAATAGTCCCCAGGAGAAAGATTGTTGAACCGGTACCAGAAGCTCCCAAATCTTGTTGAACAATAAATGAATGCACAATCTCCAGCCTCAGTTATAGGCTCATTGGTCTGCATAACAGTTCCTCCTTCAAAGTAAGTATCCCCCCTGCAATTTCATGCTAGAATCTGCTGCATATAAAGTCTCTCCTCCAGCATTTATAAACATCACAATTTCATCTGTAAACCATAAAAACGGGGGGGGGGGGAGATAAAGAAATCAATTCACCAAATCAAGAAAATGAATTTTAAGTTCTTCTTTCACCGACTCTTATTATTAACTAAATAATTAAGGGCTTAACAAGAAAAATATCAAGAAATTTTACATACCTGTGCAATTAGATTTGGAAACCCCAGAAGGGATTAGCCTTGAATAAGAGTCACAAAGCATTAAATCAGCAAAATATTCTTCTTCACCTTCATCCATGGCGGAGCTAGGGTTATCTTGATTCAAGACAAGATCACATTTTTCCGAGTCAAAACCCCTAGTAATAGAGGAATCGGGGAAAAGGGTTTCTGGGTTTTGGAGAAAGGAGTTTAAGTGGAAATTACCCATAGGGAAATCAAAGCTTTGGAAGTGTTTGGTTTGCGAGAAAACTTTCGAGATTTTCTTGGATTATCTTTTACGAAGTTTGTACAGAGCAAGACTGAAAGAAGGGGGAGGAAAATGATGAGTTTGGGTTTTCTGATGGATTTGGAAAGGGAAATTTTCGAATTCCTTTGTCGACCGTTAGCTGAAACATTTTACCGGTAAAAACCTTATAAGGCCTGTCAAAAAGTTTTTGCAATGGACTCAAAGGCCCATTGGGCTTCTCTTCCTAAATTTTTTTAAAGAAAAATGTTATAAATTTTAATGTTTTATATATTTGATGATACTTTTTATTCTTTTAAAAAAATTATATCTCTTAAGATTTACATCATGTCATTTTCTTACAAAATTTAAAAACTCAAAAGTAAGAATGTGTTTGATATGAAAAATTATATCATGGGCCTGATTTGTTACATTAGCCATGATCTCATCTATGAAAACCACCCACTTCACCATTATTTTTTCTTATTATTTTTTTTCCAACCAATGAATCTTCACTAATGTTGTTCTATGTCATTAAAGAAAACAATTTTTTAGAAGTTATTATATTATTAGATTAATGACATGAAAAATAATAGTGAAGTGGATGATTTTTATTAGATGAAATTATGGCTGATGTGGTAAGCCAAATCCATGATATAATTTCTTGTGTGATATAGAATTTTTAAAAAACCCTCAAAATATGTAGATATTTTTTGAAATTTGAAAATTCATGTGTTAAATATGAGACACTTATACGTGCAAGTTATTTTAAGTTTAATTTAAAAAAATAAATTCAGTTTGATCATGATTAAGTTGAACTTAAAAACATATTGAACACACTGAATTCAAGTATCTTAATGTTTAATACGATTAATTTACTATTTTAATTGAACAATTTAAAGTATGGAAAATATTTTGATACGCAAGCTTGTGTAAACTAACATTTTAAATTTTAAGGTTTAAAAATTTAGGTTGTGGTTTAGGTTGTAGGGTGTAGAATTGAAGATTTATAGTTAGAATTTAGAGTTTAGGGTTTAAGGGTTAAGTTTTTGGGTGTTAAGGCTAGAATTTTAAATTTTAGATTTTATAGCTTAAATATAAAGGATTGTGTAAATTTTTCACACAACTTGTGTATCAAAATATAACCCTTAAAGTAATAAGTCTTTATCCATTTTTCTAACAAAATCCTTATCTTATTGTATTGCATTGTTTCGTCATGAAATGATATTATGTCTCTAAAAAATAGTCTTAAAATTTTACGGTGAATCCCTTTTTGTAATACTAAAATTGAATATAATTACAGTGTCTATGAATGTGAGAAAGAATTTTTGTTATAGAAAGATTATTTGTTTTTTGTAATTATTAATGTTAGATTCACTGATCGATTAATTTAAATCAAATATAATTTATTAATAGCAAGAAATCGGCAAAAACCTATATGAAGATGATTTTATTAGAATATAATTTGAAAATTTCTTGTTATATCTTATTAAAATATCTCAAAATTCACCAATAATTTAAAGGATGGGTCTATCACGTTCGACGAATACCGCTGAACACCACTAATGTTGAACATCACTGAACACCATTAAATTGATTAATAAAGATTAAAAATCTCAAGGATTCAACGTATAGTTATAAATTATTTAAAATTTTAATTTTTATTAGGCTTAATACGCATTTTCCCCCTAAACTTTACATGTTTTCCCAACTTGCCCCTTAAACTACGTTTTGCCCACTTTTACCTCCTAAACTTTTCATTCACTTCACTTATTCATTCACTTTGAGTAATACAAGAAGCATTTACTCTAAAATCTCTGAGTGTTCTTCTTTGTTCTTGAATGTTCTTCGTTGTTCTAGTTGCCAATCTCTTTCCGTTGTTCTTTGCTTAGCTTTCGCTTAGAACGATATTTCGTTTGAGGGCTTCAGGAAGTGTTTGATCTTCCGGAGCGAGAATCCTGGCTGAGTTAGGTGTTTGTTGAGAGAGCTTCACCTAAGGCCGTGATAAATGATTTCAGGGTGACTTAGTCGACGTTTCAACCAAGGAAGCGACTAAGGCCCGCACGATTCATCTGGCAAAAGTCCAGCCCGTGACAAGATCCATCAAAGCCTGGAGGGCTTGTCTGAGCCGTTGTTGAGCAGGAGTACTCGCAAGGCTGGTTGAAGGCTGACTTAGGCGCAGGAATCGATCGATTAGCGTCTAAGGCATCTAAGGCCGTACGAATCCACTAGGGTCAAGTCTAGCCCCGTGACAAGTTGGTATCAGAGCCTTGTTCGAGCGACGTGAGCTAGTTCGAGGCACGAAGCATCGAGTTGAGATGGCACCAAAGAAGGGAGAGAATGCTGCTGCGAGCCAGAAGAGTGTAGAGACCCAGACTGACAAAGGAAGTTGAACAAACTTGAGGGACAAGTTACCGGCGCTCGAGTAGAGGGTCACCAGGCTTGAGGGATCGATGAAGGATTCTGCGGAGCGACTCGACGTGGTGGATACACGGCTCGAGGAGCTGGATGACCAGGGTGATCAATCAGAAGGAAAAAGAGATGCTCTCGAAGCCATGCTGAAGGCATTAATGGTGGAAATAGTGGATCTAAAGGCGGAAGTGATGGTTTATCAGGCTGCCATACGGAACGGTGTGTTAAGCACGACGACACCTAGACCAATGAAGGATATTCCGAAGCCAAAAGAGTTCAAGGGGAACCGATCGGCGAAAGATGTTGAGAACTTCATTTGGTGCATGGAGCAGTACTTCCGGGCAATGATCATCACAGACAATGCCGAGAAGGTAAATACTGCTGTTGTTTACTTGATTGGCGTTGCTTTGTTATGGTGGCGGCGTATGTGCCTTGATGAGAATAGTGGGGGCACGGGTGTTGGAACCTGGGAGGAGTTCCAAGCAGAGTTTAAGCAGTAGTTTTGCCTGAGTAACACGGAGAAAGAAGCCAGGACCAAGTTTAGGAGGCTTCGACACGATGGATCCATTGCGGATTACATCCAGGAGTTTAGTGAGATACAACTCCTTATCCCGACTTGTGTGAGAAGGATGCGCTTTTCACGTTTATGGATGGATTGAAGCCATGGGCCAGGATCGAGTTAGAGCGGAGAGATGTGCAGGAACTTTCTAAAGCCCTAGCCATTGCGGAGTCTTTGACCGACTATAGTGCTTACAAGTCCATGGAGTCCAAGTCTTCCAAGCCCCATGGCAAGGGCATTGGTGGGAGAGACGATGATGTGTCCGGAGATAGTAGCGATGATGGCAATGAGAGGCCATCAACCAAGCCAAACCGGTATGCGAAACCAGATGATCGGAAGGATCGAGGATCCATAAGGTGCTACCATTGTGATGGTCCACACGTAGTAAAGGACTGTCCCAAGAAGATGAGTCACCTCGATGCCATTGTCCAGGAAGATGACGAGTCAGATGGAGAACCCGGTAGAGTTGGTGCAATCGCTAGCATCAAAGGAGGGAAGCCGAGGGTAGTAAAAGTACATCGAAAGTGTTACCGATGTAAGGGGCCGCATTTAGCGCGAGAGTGCCCGGATCGAGTAAAGAAGTCCAAGGAGGACGAGCCCGAGAGTGATGAGGCTGTGAAGCTTGGCTCGATGATACTAAATTCTGCCAAGGCGAGGAAGGGCCAGAAGTAGAATGGGTTGATGTTTGTCGACATCAACGTGGCGGGACGATCGATGAGTGCTTTGGTGGACATCGGGGTAAGCGATTTGTTCATGTCTAAGAAGGCTGTCGAGAAGCTTGGTCATAAAGTTATGGATTCAACTGGGAAGATCAAGGTTGTAAATTCAAGGGAAGTTTCAGTTGTGGGAACAGTGCAGAAGATCGAATTGTAGATTGGGGATTTGGAAGGCCAAGAAGAATTTCAAGGTAATCGAGTTAGATGACTTTGATTTTATTTTGGGACTAAACTTCCTTGACCGTATTGAAGCTCTCATCATTCCATTTGCCGACGTTGTGTGCATCTTGGATTCGAGACAACGGTGCGTTGTGCCTGTGTGCCGAGACAACGGGCGAGGAACCAAGAAGCTGACAACCATTCAGCTTGTCGAAGATGCTCCAAGCCAAGGAGGCATCGAGTTGGAGACGACAGTTGGGGACACTACCTTGGATGGGCGAGAGTTGCCCGAGGCAGTTGACATGAAGGTTGTCGATGAGCCATCCATGAGCGAGGTGGTCTAGGCATCGAACTTTAACGGGAGAGAAGTATCGATGGGTTTTGCATTGCCGAGGAGCAGTGTGGCATCAAACTTCAGGGACGAAGGATTGATGTGTAGAGTAAATACCGGAAAAAAGAGTGAGGTACGTCTTGAACACGGTGATAGTGTTTTACAGTTTGATTTGCCGGATTTGTTGGGTGTAGGGTGCAAAAAACCTAACCCATCAGATGGAGTTGCCAAGACTTGGTGCGGGCCGAAGTAACCTTTCAATGTTTCGAGGGTTCGTTCGGTGTTCAACGTGAAGGCATCCAAGTTTGTACACAAGGATCGGGAGAGTCCAGATCGGGGCAAGTCAGAACTGGTAGGAAAAAGTTCCTACGATCAAGATGTGCCTGGGACGGGTAATTTTGCATGGCGGTGCGAGCCAATGCGAGCAGTCCTTATGGGGGGACAACCGAATCAGAGTCTGGTGCTCTTTATGGGGAGAGCGGTCCTTATGGGGGGATAATCAAGCCAGATTTCGAATTAGGAGCAAGCCAAGGTGCGCGGAAGAAAGTTCCAGGATCGATCTCAACTTTGTTCGAGATGCGCGATGAGGGCGTCGCCAAGTTTGGTGGGGGAGATTGTCACGGGCCGCGAGCCAAGGCCCGAGTCATTGGCACCACGGGGTACACACCAGGGTTCCCAAGAGGTTCTGTTAGAGATTTTGGGCCCAAAGAGACCACCAGACTTAGCCCGATCCGTGAGAGATTCTAGAAGGCATATTCATCCACTTTGACCTATGTAAACTTGCATTGTATACATAGGATTTGTTACCATAGATAGATGGGAATATTCCCATGATTGTACCATTCTGGTTGGTGGGCTTTGATTTTAGCCGTCGATGTAAATTTGTATAGACCGTCGGATTAGGGGGAACTCAACTATAAATAGAGGCATTCCCCTCCTCATTTGAGGTATCCAAGTTTCGAAGGAATAAAGACATTTACTCTAAATCCTCTAAGTGTTCTTGTGTTCTTTTCTTTGTTCTTGAGCGTTCTTTCGAAGTTCTTCTTCGCTCATCTCGTTTGATCCGATTCCGCGTAGAACGCTTTACGTTTGTCGGTGCTTGGGAAGTTTGATCTTCTGAAAGGGTTGAAAAGGCTTACTTAGGCGTTTTTCTTGAGTCACATCGCCTAAGGCCGCACGGTGGGCTGGTTGGAACTCTAGCCACGTGACAGTCTGAAGTACACTTTGGGCTTGAAGAGACCACCAGACTGGCCCTATCCATGGGAAGATCCAAGAAGGCTTATCCATCCGCACCTATGTGAACATAGGAGATTCTTTCCATAGATAGCTAAGGAATATTCTTGGCATTATGCCTTGTGGTTGGTAGAGTTGTATCTAGGCCGTTGATTTAAATCAGTAGGGACCGTCGGATTAGAGAAGACTCAACTATAAATAGAGGCCTCCCCACCTCAGTTGTAATCATCCATTCTTTTATCTATTCTTGAGTAATAGAGAGCGCATTCACTCTAAATTCTCTGAGTTGCTCTTCTCTTGTTCTTCGCGTTCTTTCAGAGTTCTTCGTAGCCGATCTCAAAGTTTGTTTCCGCTAAGAACGATCTTGCGTTCTTCGGTGCCTTCAAAATTTGATCTTTCGGATTGAGGATCCAGGCTTACTTAGTCGTTTGTCTTAAGAACTCGACTAAGGCTGCACCTTGGGCTGGTTCAGAAGTCTAGCCCTGTGACAGTTGGTATCAGAGCCATTGTTCATAGCCACGGTTGGTGAATCGAGTGTTCGTGGAAAGCATTGTTCGCGATAGCGACAAAGAAAGGAGGAAACGATGCAGCACAGAAAGGTGATGAGGCCCGTGCTGTCAAAGGAAAGACCTAGAGGCATAGAGACTTTGTGGCGTCATGGGAGAAGATATGGGCCAAGCTCGAAACCACCAGATTCCAGAGGAAAAGCCTCATGATTGCCAATGAGAGACTCGAGGTGAAGGGCCAAGAGGGGGAGTAGAAGGCATATCAAGCATGACAAACAAAGTGAATGGACGGAGTGATGCGGTTGGAGCCAAGGTGCATGCTTCGACAAAGATAGATTGGACTTCGCATGGCGAGGAAAAGCCATCGAGGTGGAACAAGCCCAGGATGTTAGTCCGACCATGGGAAAGAAAGCCACGAAGGTGCTCCTATTGTGACGACGAGCATTGGTCAAAGGATTGTTCCAAGAAAGTCGACCTTTCAACCATTAAAGTAAACGATGGGTCTGTAAAAAGGGAAGCTAGAGCACACATGATTGTTTCATCCACAACGGTCAAGCCGGAGGTGCAACGAAAGTGTCTTCGTTGCGAGGGGCCACACAGTTGGCTCGATTATCCTGACAGAGTCAAGTCGATGGGGGAGAAAGTGCAATGGAAGTGTTTTCATTGCATGGAGCCACATCGTTGGCATGATTGCCCACATAGAATCAAGCGGTCCAAGTTACAGGATGAGCCCGAAGAGAGCGAGAGTTTGAAGCTCAATTCGTTATGTGAAGAGCCACCGTTGGGCAAGGTGGATGGTGCATTGAACTTCGTAGAGAAAAAAGTGTCAATGCAAAATTGGGCGTCGGACTTCAAGGATGTAGAAGGACCGATGCATTTTAGTGTGAACGTGAGGGAGTTCATCCCGAAGAAGGTACATCTCGAACACAATCTTTGTGTTTTTAGTTTTGATATGTCCAGTTTATTGGGTGTAGGCAGCAAAAAACCTAACCCATCAGATGGTAAAAGTTCAAAGGCAGAATCCAAACCTTTGTTCGAGGGTCATGGTGATCCAAGTGGAGACAAATCCCAGCTGCTAGGAAAGAGTTCCTACGGACGAGATGTGCGAGGTGGTTCGACGAGTGATGTTACATGGCGGCGACAACCAAATCGAGGAGTTCATATGGGTGGACGACCCAGCACGAGTCAAGTGCTCTTTATGGGAAGAGTGGTCCTTATGGGGGGACAACCAAGCCCGATTCAGAGTTGGGAGGAAGCTAAGGTGACAAGGAGGTCCTAGGGTCGTTTTCGACTTCATTCTAGAACAACGACGAGGGCGTCGCCAAGTTTGGTGAGGGAGAATGTCACGTGCCATGAACCAAGGTCCGAGTCATTAGCACCACAGGGTACACACCAAGATGTCCATGAGGTTCTGAGGCACACTTTGGGCTTGAAGAGACCGCCAGACTGGCTCGATCCGTGGAAAGATCCAAGAAGGCTTATCCATCCACACCTATGTGAACATAGGAGATTCTTTCTATAGATAGCTAAAGAATATTCTTGGCATTATGCCTTGTGGTTGGTAGAGTTGTATTTAGGCCATTGATCTAAATTAGTAGGGACCGTCGGATTAGAGGGGACTCAACTATAAATAGAGGTCTCCCCACCTCAATTGTAATGATCCATTCTTTCATCTATTCTTGAGTAATAGAGAGGGCATTCACTCTAATTTCTCTGAGTTGTTCTTCTCTTGTTCTTCGCGTTCTTTCAGAGTTCTTCATATCTGATCTCATAGTTTACTTTCGCTAAGAACGATTTTGCGTTCTTCAGTGCCTTCGGAATTCGATCTTTTGGATCGAGAATTCAGGCTTACTTAGTCGTTTGTCTTAAAGACTCGACTAAGGCCGCACGTTGGGCTGGTTCAGAAGTCTAGCCCCATGACAGTTGGTATCAGAGCCACGGTTCGTAGCCATGGTTGGTGAAATGAGCAAAGAACTTCAGGGAAGAAGTTCCGTCTCAAGAGAAAGCACCGAACTTCGAGGAAGAAGGGTCGATACAAGAAGAGTGCACCAAAGTTCAAGTCAGAGGGGCGAGTGCAACGAGGGGCAACGAACCTTAGGCAAAAGGTGCTGATGCATGTAAAGAACTTCGACAAGAGAGGTTCGATGCAAAGGGGGCCAGGCTTCGTGGAGACAGAAGGGCTAACCCATTTTAGAGTAAATGCAACCGAAAGAAAGGTACATCTCAAACACAAGTATAGTGTTTTTGATTTTGATTTGCCGAGTTTGATGAGCATAGGTCGAGTTGGACCTAACCATCGATGCGGGGAAGACGAAGCTTGGAAGGGATCTTTCAGAGTTCTAAGGAGCCAAACTGATAGGCTGACGAGTCTGAGAGTTCGTCCGGTGTTCAACGTGGTGACACCCAAGACTTTACCGCGGGGCGAAGACAAATCAAGGCTTGTAGGAGAAAGCTCCTACAACGGTGATGTATCCGGATGCGTCATAGCACGCGACATCACTTGGCGGGAAGAGTCAAAGCGAGCAGTCCTTATAAGGGGACATGAGCAAGTCGAGACATCGAGAAGCCACCAAGACGATGTGAGTAATGGTGCAGAGGATCAAGGAATTCCATGGCGGTAAGAGCAGAGATGAGCAGTTCATATGGGGGAACCGCACCAAGCTGAGGCAACAAGTAGCAGTATCCAAAGAGGCCCTACCCAAGATTGTTCTAGTGCAGCGACGAGGGTCCAAGTTCAGTGGGGGAGAATGTCATGGCCCAAACATTTTGGTCCGAGACAGTTGCGCAAGGATCTGCCCAAGAGGTTCAAAGCGGATCATCGGACTTTCCACGACCACCAGACTTGGTCCAACACTTGGAGAATGCTAGAGAGCTCGATCACACTGGCTTTTCAGAAATGGCAGGAGACAAGGAGTCAATCGAGGAATCTTGCCATATCGGGTGTGATCAAATATCTGAGGAAAGAAACCTACTAATTGGTGTAATTAGGTAAAATTTGATATTCTTTCCTAGATTAGATATTCTTGTAAGGATTTGGGCTAATCCTAGCCATCCATGTAAATCGATCCGGACCATTGATTGAGTGGGAGCTCAATTATAAATAGAGAGCCTCCCACTCTTATTTGTATCATCCACCATCCATCTCATTCCATTCATTCTCTCATTTGAGAAGAGTAATAAGACTCTGAGGCATTTACTCTAGTTTTCCTCTTGTCCCTTTTAGTTGTCTTTGTTTCTAAAGCTCTTTGAGCTGGTTGCCTCTCAAGTGGCCAAGAGTAGCCACCATAGTGCTTAAAGCGCTTCCGCATCCATCAAAGCCTGGAGGGCTTGTCCGAGCCGTTGTCGAGCAGGAGTACTTGCAAGGCTGGTTGAAGGCTTACTTAGGCGCGAGAATCGACCAATTAGCGTCAAAGGCGTCTAAGGCTGCACGGATCCATTAGGGTTGAGCCTTAGCCCCGTGAAAAGTGGTATCAGAGCAACGGTCCGTAGCCACAATTAGTGAATTGAGTGTTCGTAGAATGCGTTATTCGAGATGGCAACAAGGAAATGAGGAAATGCTGCAGCGTAGAAGGGTAATGAGGCCTAGGCTGTCGAAGGAATGACCCAGAGGCATAGAGACTTTATGGCGTCATGGGAGAAGATATGGGCCAAGTTGGAAACCACCAGGTTCTAGAGGAAAAGCCTCGTGATTGCCAAGGAGAGCCTCGAGGTGAAGGGTTAGGAGGGGGAGTAGAAGGCATATCAAGCATGACAGACAAAGTGGAGGGACGGAGTGATGCGGTTGGAGCCGAGGTGCAGGCTTCTACAAAGATGGATGGGACTGCGCATGGCGAGGAAAAGCCATCAAGGTAGAAGAAACCTAGGATGCTAGTTCGACCATGGGAAAGGAAGCCACAGAGGTGCTTCTATTGTGACGGTGAGCATTGGTCAAAGGATTGTTCCAAGAAAGCCGACCTTTCAGCCATCAAGGTAAACGATGGGTCTGTGAAAAGGGAAGCTAGAGCTGGCATGATTGTTTCGTCCACAACGGTCAAGCCGGAGGTGCAGCGAAAGTGTTTTCGTTGCGAGGGGCCACATAGTTGGCTCGATTGCCCCGACAGAGTCAAGTCAAGGGAGGAGAAAGTGCAATGGAAGTATTTTCATTACATGGAGCCACATCGTTGGCGTGATTGCCCTCATAGAATCAAGCGGTCCAATGTATATGACGAGCCCGAAGAGAGCGAGGCTTTAAAGCTCGATTCGTGATGTGAAGAGCCACCGTTGGGCAAAGTGGAGGGTGCATTGAACTTCGTCGAGAAAGAAGTGGCAATGCAAAATTGGGCGTCGGACTTCAAGGATGTAGAAGGGCCGATGCATTTTAGAGTGAACTTGAGGAAGTTTATCCCGAAGAAGGTACATCTCGAACACAATCTTTGTGTTTTTGGTTTTAATTTGTCCAGTTTGTTGGGAGTAGGCAGCAGAAAACCTAACCCATCAGATGGTAAAAGTTCAAAGGCGACATCCAAACCTTTGTTCGAGGGTCATGGTGATCCAAGTGGAGACAAATCCCAACTGCTAGGAAAGAGTTCCTACGGCCGAGATGTGCGAGGTGGTTCGACGAGTGATGTTACATGGCGGTGGCAACCAAAGCGAGGAGCCCATATAGGTGGACGACCCAGCACGAGTCAGGTGCTCTTTATGGGAAGAACGGTCCTTATGAGGGGACAATCAAGCCCGATTCAGAGTTGGGAGGAAGCTAAGGTGCCAATGAGGTCCTAGGGTCGTTTCTGACTTCATTTCGGAACAACGACGAGGACGTTGCCAAGTTTGGTGGGGGAGAATGTCACGGGCTGTGAACCAAGGTCCGAGTCATTAGCACCACAGGGTGTACACCAAGGTGTCCATGATGTCATGGGGCTAGGGCTCAACTCTAGTGGATCTGTGCGGCCTTAGACGTATTTGACGCTAATCGGTCGATTCTCGCGCCTAAGTAAGCATTCAACCAGCCTTGCAAGTACTCATGCTCGACAACGGCTCGAACAAGCCCTCCAGGCTTTGATGGATGCGGAAGCGCTTTAAGCACTAAGGTGGCTACTCTTAGCCACTCGAGTGGCAACTAGCTCGAAGAGCTTTAGAAACAAAGACAACTGAAAGGGACAAGAGGAAAACTAGAGTAAATGCCTCAAAGTCTTATTTCTCTTCTCAAATGAGAGAATGAATGGAATGAGATGGATGATGGATGATACAAATGAGAGTGGGAGGCTCTCTATTTATAGTTGAGCTCTCACTCAATCAATGGTCCGGATCGATTTACATGGATGGCCAGGATTAGCCCAAATCCTTACAAGAATCTTTAATCTAGGAAAGAATATCAAATCCTAACTAATTACATCAATTAGTAGGTTTCTTTTCTCAGATAGTTGATCACACCCGATATGACAAGATTCCTCCTTTGACTCATTGTCTCCTGCCATTTCTGAAAAGGTAGTGTGATCGGGCTCTCTAGCATTCTCCAAGTGTTGGGCCAAGTCTAGTGATCTTGGCAAGTCCGATGATCCGCTTTGCTAGGAAAGAGTTCCTACGGCCGAGATGTGCGAGGTGGTTCGACGAGTGATGTTACATGGCGGTGGCAACCAAAGCGAGGAGCCCATATAGGTGGACGACCCAGCACGAGTCAGGTGCTCTTTATGGGAAGAACGGTCCTTATGGGGGGACAACCAAGCCCGATTCAGAGTTGGGAGGAAGCTAAGGTGCCAATGAGGTCCTAGGGTCGTTTCTGACTTCATTTCGGAACAACGACGAGGACGTTGCCAAGTTTGGTGGGGGAGAATGTCACGGGCCGTGAACCAAGGTCCGAGTCATTAGCACCACAGGGTGTACACCAAGGTGTCCATGATGTCATGGGGCTAGGGCTCAACTCTAGTGGATCTGTGCGGCCTTAGACGCATTTGACGCTAATCGGTCGATTCTCGCGCCTAAGTAAGCCTTCAACCAGCCTTGCAAGTACTCATGCTCGACAAAGGCTCGAACAAGCCCTCCAGGCTTTGATGGATGCGGAAGCGCTTTAAGCACTAAGGTGGCTACTCTTAGCCACTCGAGTGGCAACTAACTCGAAGAGCTTTAGAAACAAAGACAACTGAAAGGGACAAGAGGAAAACTAGAGTAAATGCCTCAAAGTCTTATTTCTCTTCTCAAATGAGAGAATGAATGGAATGAGATGGATGATGGATGATACAAATGAGAGTGGGAGGCTCTCTATTTATAGTTGAGCTCTCACTCAATCAATGGTCCGGATCGATTTACATGGATGGCCAGGATTAGCCCAAATCCTTACAAGAATCTCTAATCTAGGAAAGAATATCAAATCCTAACTAATTACATCAATTAGTAGGTTTCTTTTCTCAGATAGTTGATCACACCAGATATGACAAGATTCCTCCTTTGACTCATTGTCTCCTGCCATTTCTGAAAAGGTAGTGTGATCGGGCTCTCTAGCATT
The DNA here is from genome assembly GCA_019671005.1 of Hibiscus mutabilis. NCBI lineage: Eukaryota > Viridiplantae > Streptophyta > Magnoliopsida > Malvales > Malvaceae > Hibiscus > Hibiscus mutabilis. Next base: position 88,268,701 of record CM033711.1, on the reverse strand, counting down.
CTCCAAGTGTTGGGCCAAGTCTGGTGATCTTGGCAAGTCCGATGATCCGCTTTGAACCTCTTGGGCGAATTCTTGCGCAATTGTCTCGGACCAAAATGTTTGGGTCGTGACATTCTCCCCCACCAAACAAGTAGGGCCTCCTTGGATACTGCTACCTGTTGCCTCAGCTAGGTACAGTTCCCCCACATGAACTGCTTGCCTCGGCTCTTGCCGCCATGAAATTCCTCGATCCTTTTCACCATTCCTCACATCGTCTTGGTGGCTTCTCGACGTCTCGGTTTGCTCATGTCCCCCCATAAGGACTGCTCGCTCTGACTCTTCCCGCCAAGTGATGTCGCGTGCTATGATACCTTCGGATACATCGCCGTTGTAGGAGCTTTTTCCTACAAGCCTTGGTTTGCCTTGGAACTCTGAAAGGTCCCTTCCAAGCTTCGTCTCCCCCGCATCGATGGTTAGGTTCAACTCGACCTATGCTCATCAAACTCGACAAATCAAAATAAAAAACACTAGAGTAGTGTTTGAGATGTACCTTTCTCTCGTTTGCATTTACTCTAAAATGGGCCAGCCCTTCTGTCTCCACGAAGTCTGGCCCCCTTTGCATCGAACCTCCCTCGTCGAAGTTTTTTGCATGCATCGACACCTTTTGCCTAAGGTCTGTTGCCCCTCGTTGCACTCGCCCCTCTGACTTGAAGTTTGGTGCACTCTTCTTGCATCAACCATTCTTCCTCTTGCGTCGGCACTTCTTCCCCGAAAGTCCTTCGCTCGTTTCCGACCTTGCCCATGGGTGGTGTCTCCACGGTTGCAATGTCCCTCGGCTTGGCCCCCTTCGACGCTCTATTGGTCTCAAAAACGATGTTCTTTCCCCGAACATCCTCGGTAAGCTCTCTCTTAGCCTTCTTGGATATGTTCACATTTTTCTGCTTTTGGTCTCCCTTGGCCTTGGCAGAACTAAACGGCTTCGAACCAAGCTTTGTACTCGCTCCCTTCGGGCTTGTCCTTCGTCTTGGACTCCTTGGCTCGAACTGGGCATATCCGCAACTTGTAAGGCCCCTTACACTGGTAGCACTCCAATTGATTCTTATTCACCCTCGGCTTGACGGCTTTCTCATTTGCTATCGCACCGGGGCTCGACCTTGGCTTGACTACTTTGGCACTCGTAGTCCTACCTTGGATTTCCATTGGCTCATTGACACTCGCAATGGTGCCAAGTCGCGCTACTCCCCATTCTGGCTCATCTTCTCCTTTGATGAGTGCAGCAAGGCGATTCTTCTCGGGGCAACTCCTTATCACATGTGGGCTAATACAGAAGTAGCACTTCATCTTTCTGCTCGCCTTCTTCTTTGGCACGGACTTAGCCTCGCCATTCCCACAGTCACTCGTCGTGGGCTTGGACGTCTCGGCACTGACTAGCCTGTCTCCCGTTGGCTCGGTCAGTAACTCAGCGGCATCTTTGGCCTCCCGAATCTGGGCACCTCCTTGTTCCAATGCAAGCCTCGCCCCAGGCCTAAGTCCCTCGAAGATGGTGGCAAGCGCACCCCATTCACTCATTGCACTCTTGCAACTAAGTATCTCTTCCTTGAGCTCATTCACCTCGATCCGCAAAGCCTTCACCTCAGCTTCACAATCATTACTCCTTCAAACTATCTCTATCTTGTTGCAAACTCGTCGCGTCTCGTCCTTGAACCTGTCCTCCATGGACTCTAATCTTTCAAGGCGGGACTCCAAGACACCCTGGGTCTCCTTCATGGACTCCATGGTTTCTTTGAGGGATAAGTCTTGGTTGTTCAACATCTTGCTCATAACGTCGTATTCCTCCCTGAAAGAATCAAACGTCTGAGTAGAAACGTAATCTCTTTGTCTTACCCTATTCAATGTCTTCCACTTTGATGCCATCTCGGTCACTTCTTTGCCACGAACTATCTTGAAGCAAACATTTGCCTAACTTGACTGCAACACTAAGTAGGCTCGGACGCAGACCCCCTCATCTCGCTCTGATACCACTTGTCACGAGACTATTATCTATATAACCCAAAAATTAACACCATTAAAAAAATATTCTGACCAATCAGAACGTACCACATCATTTTATTTATTTATTTTTAAATTTTAAAATAAAATAAATATATTAAAATATTTATTAATTTAATTATATCTCCCAAAATACCCTCACCTTCTTCTCCATCTCTTCTTCCCCAATTTTTCAATGTTGTATCGAGATAGACAAAGGGTGGGGGATCCATAAAGTTCTCATGCTTTCTCCAAACCATCAGTCCGGCTCGACCTCTAACCACCACCTTGCCGTGGTGTGCACCGCCCACCGCATTTGAACCACCGACGTGCGCCGATCAAGACCCAATCCCCTACTTGACTCCGTTCCTCACCGTTTTATCGTGAGAATCGTTGGGAAGGTTCGACAGGAACCCAAACCCATCCTCCTCGTTTTTGCAATGATCCGGCCAACTCCGTCGTCCGTGTGAGACACGGCCACTGGACCTAAACTCCTTGCACCGCGGCGAGCAAAGCCTAGACGAACATTAGTCGATCCATCTCCGTTTGAAGATCTCCAAAATTTGAGAAAAATTTCGATTTTCACGTGTTTTAATCGTTCTCCACCGGTCAAGGCGGCGATGGTCAGCATCGGGAGGCTGAGAAGAGCGGCAACGACGGGCTTGAAAGATTCCACCATATGGAGTAACCGTTCTGAGGCGCCTTGGTCGGATCCGGCACTGGTTCATATTGAATGCGAGGATGAAAATTTTTACTGTTTATGCTAAGATTTGTTTTCATTTTTGCTTGGATTTTTATCTTGTTGGTGGGTGGTGCCAGTGGTTTTTTTTCTGTGGCAGAAAAGGTCGGGCCTTTGGTGCCTGAGACTGGTGGCTTTGGGCTGCAAAATCAGCACCGGGCGTGATGGAAAAACAAAGAGGGAAGGAGATGATGGGAGATGAAGATAGAGGTATTTTGGGTGTTTTAGGAAATTAATTAAATTAATAAATATTTTAATATATTTATTTTATTTTAAAATCTAAAAAAAATGACGTGGCATGTTCTAATTGGCCAAGACAGATTTTTTTAACGGTAAGGGGCAATATGAGTAACAGCAAAAACGTTATAAGGAAAAATGGTCAAAATGAACTTTAGGGAGCAAGTTAGGAAAACGAGTAAAGTTTAGGGGAAAGTGTATTAAGCCTTTTTATTAATCAATTTAATAGTGTTCAACGGTGTTTCTCGAGTATCTAGTTTTAGTCCTAAACTCACATCAATATTATAATAAATATTTATTAATTATTACTGTAAATGGATACGGTAATTAGATGAGTCTACCACGTGCGACGAATACTATTGAACATCACTAACGCTGAACACCACTAAACATCATTAAATTAATTAATAAATATTAAAAATTTTAAGTATTAGACCTATAATTAGAATTATTTTCTATAAAAATATGATTGTGAATATTATTATTAGAAATGATTGTCGGTGGTGCTATAAAAGACATACATGTAAGCGTTGTTAGTCATGTGTTCAAACTCGTAATTATAATCTGTAGTTATTTTATTTCAAAATTCGTATAAATCTAGAAAGACTAATAATTTTAAAGAAATATTTTTGATACACAAATTTATTAAAATTAAAGTTTAAAATTTTAAATTTAGAGATCTAAATTACAGGGTTTAGAATTTGAGATTTAGAGTTTTGTAATTTAAAAGTTAACTGTGTAATATTTTTTTACACAATTTACATATTAAAATATAATTTTAATTTTAAAATAATTTTGTTATTATCAATAAATGAGACTATTTTGATCACGTCTCAGTTGATTTTAGTGAGTAGACACGTGACATTAGCTTAGTCAAAGATTTAGTAAACAATATAGGTACATAAAAATAGAACAATTAAGTTAAGTGACACAGAACAATATACGTAGATAAAAAAATTAAATTACTTTTAATGATAATTATTTATCAGTACAAATAAAAAATACTATTATAATCTTATAAATTTATACTTTTCTATTTACTATATTTTAGGTTTTGCATACTTTTCTCATTGAATAATTGTAGATGTAGTGGTAAAATGTGCTAATGAATAAAAAAACTTTTGGAAATGAAAAATAACAAATTCTATTGTTTATATTAATATTTATGTAAATGTGATTGTGAAGAATCAATAACACGATTTATATATGTTCGAAAAAAATAAACCGATTTATATTTTTTTAATAGTTTAAAGGCGATTATAAGGTAGTATATGGTTATAAATATTCTTAACTCTTTGACAATACACATACACCATGTAGACATAGTGATTTGAACATGTGTCTCCTAGGATGAACATCATTCGTTTTTTTACCGAGACACTTGTCGGGTTCATAACATAATTTATATTTTACAAATAACGTTATTTGATCATTTAATTAATTGAATTGATGTCAAATTTACTTGTGATCTCTCAAAATTTTTGAAAACTAGATTTTAGTCTTTTAAATATTAAAAGATAATTTGGCCCCACAATTTTTTAAAAAAAATTCTAAGTAAGCTTCAAACTTTTAATTTTTTAATTAAATCACTCTCATAAAAAGCTCTCACTATGCCTCTCAAAATTTTAAAGATTTTAATTAGACCTTACTTTTAAAAAAATATATAAATAAAACCCTTTAATTTTTTTTTTGAAAATTTCAATTTCAATTTTTAATTTAAAAAAAAATAAATTTACCACCAAAGTCTTTCGTCAAGTTATGCCACTGGATAAAATTAAACTATAAAATTATATATTAAAGATTACACTATAAAATATTTTGGTTAAAAATGATTACATGAAACGTTGTTATTTTAACATAAATAAATTTGTTTGGTCAATTGACTATTAATTTAGTTGATACGATTATTATCAACGCATAGAAAAATTACAAGTTCAAAGTGTGTTGTACTGTGCATTCTCTTATATAAAAAAATATAAGATTTGGATAGTTTATAAAGGAATATAAATTCTCTACTCATTTTCGGTGTCCTTATTTATTCATTTACACTAAAAATTTAGATTTAAGGTTAAAGTTGTGGTTTAAGATTAGAGTTTAGAGAATTTTGAATATGGTGTATTTTTATGGTTTAAGGTTTAAAATTTAAAATTCAAAATTTAATTTTTGTAGAATTGGGGCATAGAAAGACGCAAAATTTTTTTGTTCGTTTATAAAGAAGATAATAAAATTGAATAAGTTTAATTGTTTCGACAGTTAGGTGAATACTGAAAATGAAAATTAATACAGGGTAAAATGATAAATCCAATTTTATATATGTATATATATTACAAGTTGGAAAATTACCATAATAATGGTTTTTCACTCAATGCAAAGAGGAGATGTATATTTCTACATTTAGGGATCTATACATTGAATTAAGTACAATTATACATGTATTTATATATGGAAACAAATAATTAAATAAGTTTAAAATATTTACAGAGTATTGCATTAACTAATTTGCCATAACACAAGCAAAAATAAATGGTAATAATTTATGAATGGATATTTAATTTACTGTTAGTATAGATTTTTTTATACGTGCATGTTTATTTTGAAGCTAAAATCAAAAGTTTATATTTCTAACTCTAAAATCTTAAAATCTTAAGTATAAAAAGGTAAATTATAAACTCTAAATCTTCAATATAAACCTGAAATTCTAAACCTTACAATCCTAACTATGCTTCCCATTTTTTTAAAAAAATAGTTAACCCCAATTTTTATAAAACCCTTCAGGTTTTTTAATTAATTTAAACCTTTATTTTTAAAAAATAGATTGCCCCACAAAGTCTTTTGTCAAGTTATGTCACTAGATAAAATTATATTTAAAAAGTTACTCTATAAAAAATCCGGTTTAATACATAAAATATTGTTATTTTAAAATAAATAAATTTATTTGGTTGATTGAGTATTAATTTAGTTGATATGATTTTATAGCAACACATAGAAAAATTAAAGTTCAAATTGTGTTTTATGGTGCATTATTCCGTTATTTAAAAATTTAAGATTTGGATAGTTTATAAAGGAATTGAAATCATTTGCCCCCTTTGGTGCCTATTTGTGCATTCACATTAAAAATTTAAGTTTAGAGATTTAAGTTTAGAGTTAAGGTTTATGACGATAGTTTAAAAATTTTGAGAGTGTGTATAATTTAAGATTTAAGATTTAAGATTTAAAATTTATATTTTAGATTTAAAATTTAATTTTTTTACCATAAAGGGAGGCAAAAGGTTTTTGTCTGTTTATAAGAACGGTAAAAAAACTGAACAAGTTTAATTATTTTGTCAGTTAGGTGAATACTGAAATTGAAAATTAATACAGGGTAAAATGATAAATCCAATTTTATATAGGGTAATTATACTATTGGCGATGTGAATATTTTGTTTTTACAATCGTTCTAATTTTAGGGGTTAGGGATTTAGTTTAGGGTTTATAGTTTAGGGGTTTAGGTGCTTATAATTTAGGGAGTGTGGTTTGAATTTAGAGTTTAGGGTTAAAATTTAGGGGTTATAGGTAAAAACTTAAATCCCTATCATATTATCCTAACCCTAACATCTAAACCCTAAACCCTAAATTCTAACTACCAACTCTAAATTCTAAACTCTTAAACCTAAACCCCTAAACTATAGATCCTAAACTGGATCTTTAACCCCTTAAATTAGGGCGCTTGTGAAAACGAAATGTTTCCGCCGTCAGTACATTGTATATTTTCTCTTTTATATATGTATGTATAATACAAGTTGGAAAAATTACCATAATAATGGTTTTTCACTCAATACAAAGAGATGTATATTTCTACATTTAAAAATCTATACATTGAATTAAGTACAATTATACATGTATTTATATATGGAAACAAATAATTAAATAAGTTTTAAATATTGACAGAGTATTGCATTAACTAATTTACCATAACACAAACAAGAATAAATGGTAATAATTTATGAGTGGTTTAGTTCTCTTATAGTGTTACACGTGCATGTTTATTTTCAAGCTAAAATAAAAAGTTAAATTTTTAACTTTAAAATCTTAATTATAAAAGATAAATTATAAACTCTAAATCTTAATCATAAACTTTAAATTCTAAACCTTATAATCTTACAATATAAACCCCTAACTCTAATCTAAAATTTTATATCTTTAAATAACTCTGCATGTAAAAGTTTTATTTTTTATCATCAAGATAATAATTCATAATTTATACTAATAATGATTATAAATGATTTTAGCTGTCCAGACATTGATGACATATAAGGCATTTAGCCGCTCACACACAAACGCTGCTCAACTGAAAAATTCTAGGATGAGGCGGTTTAGATTGAAGCTAAAATGAGACAGTTACATAAATTCTTATAATTTTTATAAGATTTTGTGTAAGACGAATAATAATTTAGGTGATTATATAATTTTTTATTAATTATTGTAAGAATTTGCGTAAATACTAACTTAATAAGAATTTGTATAAATTTACCACGTTTTAATCTCGCCTAGAATCACCCTGCTCAACTTAATTCCAGGCTCCGTCTATATTAAGCGTTCACCATTCTCATTTCTCTCCGACAATCGTCACACCAAAAATAATTTTAAAAAATGGCGGTTTCTGGTTCTTTGATTCGACCATACCAATCCCCTCTTCCATTTCTTAAACCCTCAAGACCAAGCCTTTGTTGAAAACATGTCAGTAATAGTTTTCTACTTTTCTTCTACCATAAACATAATACATGCGCTTTACATGTTCTGCTGTCTGTTTTTCTCTTCATTTTTTTATGTTCAATTGTTTCTGGTTTTGGTTATCATTTTATGTTCGTGATTTCATGTCTGAAATGGTGGTTTTGCTTGTTTTGTGCGTGTGTGTTGTTTTTCTGTTCTGTCCGAAAGCTTCAGCTGGAAACCGGGAGGGAGACGATGAGGGATGTAAAAAGAGTATAAGGAAAGAAAACGACTCCTGGAAGATCGATTTTTCCGGGAACAAACCTCCGACGCCATTGTTGGACACCATCAATTACCCTCTTCATTTGAAGAACTTATCAACAGGGGTAAACTAAAAACTCCATGATCAGCAATTCAGACGTCTCTGTTTTTTTTTTTTGGTGCTCGCTTTAATATGTATGTGTTGTCTTTAGGAGCTTGAACAACTGGCGGCGGAGATTCGAGCCGATATCGTGCACTAGGTATCGAAGACCGGAGGGCATCCGAGTTCAAGCTTGGGAGTGGTGGAGTTGACAATAGCTTTGCACCATGTATTCGACACACCCGAAGATAAGATCATATGGGATGTTGGGCATCAGGTGAGAGAACCGAGAGATCTTTTCATATGGGAGTTTATGTATAAACAGCATCTTTCAAAAATTGCAGGCCTACCCTCATAAAATCCTGACGGGAAGAAGGTCCAGGATGCATACCATAAGAAAAACTTCAGGGCTTGCAGGGTTTCCTAAAAGGGATGAGAGTGTTTACGATGCCTTTGGTGTTGGACATAGTTCTACCAGCATATCAGCTGGACTTGGTATTTGATTATCTCTGTAAAAAGTAAAAAAAAAAAATACTAAAAAAATCATGTGAAATGTAAAATATTTGATAACTTTGAGTTTCTTGCTGTTAATGTAGGCATGGCAGTGGGAAGAGACCTTCTGAAGAAGAAGAACAATGTGATTTCAGTGATTGGAGATGGAGCAATGACTGCTGGACTTGCATATGAGGCCATGAATAATGCAGGCTTCCTTGATTCAAACCTGATAGTTGTATTGAACGACAATAAGCAAGTGTCACTACCGACTGCAACTCTACACGGTCCTGCTACTCCTGTTGGAGCACTTAGTAGGACTTTAACCAAGATTCAAGCAAGCGCAGAGTTTCGAAAACTTCGGGAAACAGCAAAAGTAAATTTCTCTATGCTTTCTTATTATTTGTTTTACCTTACTGGTTGTACAGGGCTGGAATCTGATTGTGGATACTACTTGTTGTTGTTGAAGGGCATTACTAAGCAAATTGGTGGTCCAGCATATGAAATTGCAGCTAAGGTAGATGAGTATGCAAGAGGAATGATCAGTGCTTATGGCTCCACTCTCTTTGAGGAACTCGGGCTGTATTACATCGGTCTGGTTGATGGACACAATGTTGAAGATTTAGTAGCTATGTTTAAGAAAGTAAAAGCCATGCCAGCCCCGGGGCGGTACTAATCCACATCGTAACAGAGAAAGGAAAGGGCTATCCCCCGGCTAGGCAGCAACTGACAAAATGCATGGTAAGATTGCAACTCTTGATCCATGGCGATTTTACAGCCTTTTCAAAATGACCATTGTTGTTACCTGCTCTCAGGTGTTGTAAGATTTGACACAGAAACAGGCAAGCAGTTTAAGTCCAAATCATTTACTCTGTCGTATACACAGTACTTCGCTGAATCGCTCATCAAAGAAGCTGAAACTGATGACAAGATTGTAGCCATCCATGCAGCAATGGGTGGGGGAACAGGTCTCAATTACTTCCAGAAAAGGTTCCCGGACCGCTGCTTCGATGTGGGGATTGCTGAGCAACATGCAGTTACTTTTGCAGCCGGTTTAGCCACTGAGGGGCTCAAGCCATTCTGCGCTATCTACTCATCGTTCTTGCAACGAGGATACGATCAGGTGTGCTCTCAAAATTGGACATACTGCATCGTATATGATCAGATTTCCTTCACCTTCTTTCCCGATTGACACTTCTGTTGGAAAATTCCACTCCTATGACAGGTGGTGCATGATGTGGATCTTCAGAAATTACCTGTAAGGTTCGCAATGGATCGTGCTGGTTTGGTTGGAGCAGATGGACCTACCCACTGTGGGGCATTTGATATCACATACATGGCTTGCTTGCCCAACATGGTGGTAATGGCCCCATCCGATGAGGCCGAGCTCATGCATATGGTAGCAACGGCAGCAGCCATCGATGACAGGCCTAGTTGCTTCAGGTTCCCCAGGGGAAATGGTACTGGTGTAGTTATCCCACATGATTACAAAGGAACACCACTCGAGGTTAGAGTAATCAAATATTTTAGATAACTGAACAAATTAGAATCAAAGCAGATGAACTAATTAACGTTTCCTTCTTCTAATGATTGAACAGATCGGAAAAGGAAGAATCATAATGGAAGGTAATAGAGTAGCAATTTTGGGAAACGGTTCGATCGTGAAACAGTGCATCGAAGCAGCAAACATGCTGAGATCTCAAAACATTTATATAACAGTAGCTGATACAAGATTTTGCAAACCTCTAGATAGTGATCTCATCAAGCAACTAGCAAATGAGCATGAGATTCTTATTACTGTGGAAGAGGGTTCTATTGGTGGATTTTGCTCTCATGTATCCCATTTCTTGAGCTTAAATGGTATTTTAGATGGATCTCTCGAGGTATATATGATTTTTTCACTTTTTACTTGTAACCATCTTTTTTGTTGTTAATATCTAATTAGTTATAGAGGTGTTTGCAGTTGAGGGCAATGGTGCTTCCTGATAGATACATTGATCATGGATCACCCCAAGATCAGATAGAAGAAGCAGGGCTTTCTTCAAGGCATATCTCTGCAACAGTCCTATCTATGCTAGGAAGGCCAAAAGAAGCATTGCGGTTCAAGCACGAATAGAGCATCGGAACCAAGCACCGGGGATTGGCCGAAAACAAAATTCGACGACAAGTTAATCGACCACAGTAAATGTGATGGAAAAACTCACCTTTAGCAAATGAAATAGTCACAGTTCAGTTGTATTGAAATGAAGATTACATAAAAGAAAGCAGTGTTGATGTAGATGAAGATGTATAATCCCCCCAACCACCACCATGAAAAAGAGAAAAGGAGGCAATTCTCTGTTATTTTACTCTCATGTTGTTGTTTAAATGTCTACCAAATGAGTATGGGCAGATGGAACACGTCAACTTGCACTGAACGTGTCCAAAAGTTTCATGTGTTAATTTATGCACATTTTCAGCTGCCTCAGCTGTGATTTGTACATGAAACGTAGGTCGGTTATCACTCGCCAACAAAAATTCTCACGCGGAATTCAAGGCTTTGCAGAGTTTCAATAGGTAACCCGTCCAAAAGAAAATTGAAGCAGAATGCTATATCCGACGTCCATTTCAAATTCGGATAACATGAAAACAAAATGATGAGTCACAGCTAGCGACCTTCATAAATGGCAGATAAATTTTAACAACCTATGTTAATGGTGGATTGTGCCCTTTAGCTAATGATTAAAGTAGTATAGTCTGTAAACGTGCGTGAATTTATCCAGATATAAAAATCAGATTAGAACACTACCGATTAATCAAATTAGAATATTTAAAAAATATATTAATTGTTAGGACATACAATCTCAAATCTTGAATATGCGGGCTAAAGCTTTTTTTATGCATGGTCGAATAAGGGATGAAAATAAGTTCTAGACCACCTGTTGGCTGTTGTTCCCAATTGAACCAGTTCAACCAGTCACTTCGGGGAGAAAGTTTAGCAATTAATTCAGGAATTGCAATTTAAGTTGTTCATTCAAACAAAAAGGAAGACGAATTTCCTTCGTTTTTTTAATATTTGTTAAGTTGTTAAAATTTACTAGTTTCATATCAACATTCCCTCCTATACTCTTGTATTTTTCTTCAAGGATTGACCCGTGCGATAAGTAGTTCTTCCTCAGCCTGGACAGAGAGATTAACGTCGATTCTGTTGGAAAAAACGTGATAATTGGGCAACTTTCAGACACTTTTTCTATTGTAAAGGTAGAGATTTGAATGATGAATATATTGGTTTATATTTTATTCTATAAAAACTTTATAATGGCATATCATGCGTTCAAAATAATCGAGTGATGAATGAGAAATTAATGTTTAAAGTAGGGATTTTGAGAATTGAATAAGAAAGTAAAACCCCCTTATGCCACATTGATGGGATAAAAAACTTAGAATGTGTTTATATACACTTACCCACTTTATAATTATTGAATAATTATGCACAAAGCATAGTGTAAATTAATAATTGAATTTACTCAATAATTAAATAAATAATTAAATAAGATTAAAATATTTACAGATTATTTTTTAACTAATTTACCAAAACACAAACAAAAATAAATGGTAATAATTTATAGGTGGATATTTAATACTCTATTAGTGTAGAATTTACACAAGTATACATATTTTTTAGTTAAAATTAAAATTTTAAATCTTTAATTTTAAAACCATAATCTCAAAATTAAAATCCTAAATTTTAAATTCTAATCCCAAATTCTAAATACTACAATATAAACCTCTAAATCCTAATCTAAAATTATAAACTTTTAAATAACACAATTTACACCGTTATAGTGTATAAGATAATAATTTATGATTTATAATAATGATTATAAATGATTTAGTTGTCCATTCATTGATGACACATAAGGCATTTAGCCGCTCACACACAATGATTCCAGGCTCCGTCTATATTAAGCGTTCACCATTCTCATTTCTCTCCAACAATTGTCACACCAAAAATAATTTTAAAAAATGGCGGTTTCTGGTTCTTTGATTCGACCAAACCAATCCCATCTTCCATTTCTTAAACCCTCAAGACCAAGCATTTGTTGCAGAAAACATGTTAGTAGTTTTCCTCTTACCATAAACATAATACATGCACTTTACGTGTTCTGCTGTCGGTTTTTCTCTTCATTTTTTTTATGTTCAATTGTTTCTGGTTTTGGTTATCATTTTATGTTCGAGATATCATGTCTGAAATGGTGGTTTTGCTTGTTTTGTGCGTGTGTGTTGTTTCTCAGTTCTGTCCGAAAGCTTCAGCTGGAAACAGGGAAGGAGACGATGAGGGATGTAAAAAGAGTATAAGGAAAGAAAACGACTCCTGGAAGATCGATTTCTCCGGGAACAAACCTCCGACGCCATTGTTGGACACCATCAATTACCCTCTTCATATGAAGAACTTATCAACAGGGGTAAACTAAAAACTCCATGATCAGCAATTCAGACGTCTCTGTTTTTTATTTGGTGCTCGCTTTAATATATGTATGTGTTGTCTTTAGGAGCTTGAACAACTGGCGGCGGAGATTCGAGCCGATATCGTGCACTCGGTATCGAAGGCCGGAGGGCATCTGAGTTCAAGCATGGGAGTGGTGGAGTTGACAAAAGCTTTGCACCATGTATTCGACACACCCGAAGATAAGATCATATGGGATGTTGGGCATCAGGTGAGGGAATCCAGAGATCCGACTTGTTTTTGTTTCTTTTTCATATCGGATTTTATGTATAAACAGCATCTTTGAAAAAATGCAGGCCTACCCTCATAAAATCCTGACAGGAAGAAGGTCCAGGATGCATACCATAAGAAAAACTTCAGGGCTTGCTGGGTTTCCTAAAAGGGATGAAAGTGTTTATGATGCCTTTGGTCACGGTTCCGTTTCTGTTTTTTGCTTCAGTATTCTATCAGTTTTACTTCATGATCTTAGCATGGATGTCTACCTTTTTCCGTGTTTCACATTAGTGTGACTGACATGTAAAATTCTCATGCCTTTTTTGTCGAACAAAAACAAGATTAATTCAAAATAATTAAAATAATAAATCGAATAAAGTAATTAAAATAAACAAAATAAACATAACACTGTTTAATTTAAAATACCGTTACGAAATAACTAAAAAATAATGGCTGAGACCTGCGGTAAACTGTTGAAAACTGTGTTTTTCGTACGTTTTAAAATTAAAGAGAGACCATGTATTTACAAGGGAAAATTAGGTTAAACGTGACTCAAAAATATTTCGATTTTGTCCTCTATCAGATATTTACGTGAACTGCAAGCATAAAATCAAATTTGAAAATATCTCTTTAATTTTGGGATAATATGATTGTCACAAAAGAAAAAGGTTAATTTGAAGTGGTAAAATTTTTACAAGTCCAAATATTCACATCACGATGCCATGCAAGTGAGCCCCTACCCAAATGGGATTAGATTCACACTTCCCTTGCGTGTGGATCACAAGTTCAAGTTAAGTCATTCATTAACTACAAAGTGAGTAAGTGTATACAAATACTTCTCATTTTATTTATTCCATAAATGTGGGATTGAAGTTTTTTATTTTTTTTCTCAATTCACACTTTTTTATTTTAAGCATCAATTTTTTATTTATTACTATCAGTTTTGAGCATATGAGATACCGTTGTAAAAGGTCTCATGAAATAAAATAAGATTCAATCGAATTTTTATTTGAATCTCTACCTTTACTCATTCAAAATACGACTCAGTATTACTATTTTATCACGTTTTTCCAAAATTTCCCCCTTACGATTATAAATACAATAAAGAACTCCTTTTCCGGTGTTGAGGCTTGCGATGGACAACTCACTTCATTCTGATAATCATAGATGGTGATATCGGGGGTAGACAAAAAGGAAAAGTATTGGTAGTGGAGACAGTTGTAGAGTTTTGCTGTTGACGACTCTCGCCATTCAAAAATATTAGGTAATACATTAAGCATAGCTAAAAATATAGGTTAACGTAGCAATCAAATATGTTTAAGAAACATCTAAAATGCTAATTGTCTGCTGTAGTTTGGTCATTTTATTGTATATGGGATGATTTGCATGCTTGGCCTATTGAAATACGACTATGATAACATTGACTCACCAAATTCCATTTGTTGTTTTCCAGTGTTGAACTCTAGCGACTAATGCCTGTTATATATATAGTGATAAAGATGATGGTTATCGAGCCGGATTCAAGTGTACGTAGTGTAAAGCGGTTGCCTCCTATGAACTGCAACAATTTTGGATTACTTAGAATTACATTGAATTGTAGAGCCTGATAAACTGAAAATATTAGATTAAACACCGATTGTTCATTGCGAGGGCTTCAAATGCCTGCAAGTTAATCTATAGTTTTTGTTTCAATGATATCTCTTCAAGTGTACCTCTCCTTATGTTTGAAAAGCAAGCATACATATATAATCTGAGGACTTCCATAATGTTTTCAAAACGATTTCTTTCACAGATTTGGCAGCTTCTTTGAATTTGTTTCCTCGCAGACATGTCATGTGTCTGCAAATGGTGCACATATTTCAATGCTGGGTACATGGTTTTTCAAACAAAACCTGCTCAAATTTGAGGCTACTTGCAGCTTGGGGAACTGGGATGTTAGGTCAGGTTTGGGATTTGGGAAATAAGATTCGTCTTTTTCTTCTTCTTCTTGGTTTTTTAATGAATTTTTAACTGAACGTGGAAAAGATAGTTTGTTCATTATTTTTCTTTTGGTGTCAATATTTTCCGTATACATTGTGGATGGTCTTTTTAGACTGAGTCGGAATTTATGTTTTTAGAAATATTTTAATATAGAATAAATAAATTTATTCATGAGTCAGATTTAAACAAGTTGAGGTCTGACTTTTTGTCTATAATTATTTCATTTGACTAGCCTATCAATCCAAAATTATTGGTAATTTTAATATAAAAATTAAACATTTACATATTTTCTTGACCAAGTTACTATAGTTAATGGGCATTTTTAGGCTGGGTTATTATTGGACCTTAATCTTTTATGATGTGACCATATAAATATATACCTGAAAATTGGTCTAAGATGAATCCGAATTTTATAAAAATGATTCATGGGAGTTACATTTAGTAAAAAAAATAATCTACAAAGGAACAAAAATTTTCTTTCTTTTAATCATGTTTCATTTTACGCCCATATTAAGAAACACAAAATTTTAAATTTTAAATTTTGACCTTAAATTTTACACTCTAAAAATATAACAATACTCTTAATTCTTTAAATTCTAACTATAACCTTTAATTTTAAACTATACACCTTAAACTTATTTTTTTTAAGTGAAATACTAGAAAGGACATAGTTTGGGGCAGAAAATTTCTATCATCTATAGAGAGGGACGAGAATATTATTTTATTTATTTATTTTGATTTGATTTTTAAAAATTTTAAATATATATTAAATTTTATTTTTAAAATATTTTTAAATTAAATAAAGAAGTATTACATTTCCATATCGGAATACGAACCCATACAAAATGGAGAAATATGAGCATCTTTAGTCACTAGGCTAATTAGTGGATCTTATTTTTAAAATATTTTTAGTTAAGTATCTTAACATTTTCAAAAAAAATTATTTGTTTTTTTATTAGTTAATACAAAAGCGATTTGAACTTGTATTTCCTAAGAAAAACATCATCCGCTTTTTACTTGGACACGTGTTAGATTCATCATTTGTTTTTTTTTTTAAATTAAATAAATCCTTAAAAATGTTTTGCTAAGATCCACCATTAATCTAGAGTCCATTTACTCGGCTGCTACTAATATTAAATACATTAATTAATGAGAGGTAATGCCACTTGCGACTTGAGAGTAAGTTGACAAACATAAGTTACTTTATATTTTAAAGTGAATTTTTCGGCAATTTTACTTAAATATGGTATCAATTTTGTAAAATAATATTTATTTATCAGATTAATTTTAAATTTATAATATTTATCACATTAAAAATGAAGTCGGTAGAAAAGATCCAGTTTTACTGTTTATCTTTATTTTTTAATTAAAAATATTGAAAATGGTGGGAAAAAGTTTCGATTTCAGTATAAAACATTGTTTAAAGTTGGACTATAATCTACCCGACTTTAATTCTTTAATCATTAATGAAGTTTACTTTTAAAGTCGGATTATAATTTATCCGATTTTACTTTTTACTGTAAAAATTATAATATTTTAAAAATAATTTGACATGTATCATACTGTAAGAATTTTTTTTTAAAGATAATATTTATGTCTTTTGACAGAAATTTTTACAATAATAAAAAGAAAAAAACAACTCCGAGAAGCACAAGTGATGTCTAATCATATGTATAAACAGAGTTAAACTTAATGGCGTTAGGTAACCTTTGAGTACGAAAATCGGCTTCATTGTATATATAAAAACATTTATCTATTTTTTAACATCATATAGCATATTTATATCTAATTATACTTTAAATATACATTGAATAAAAAATTTAGAAAAATAAAATATTATTCATATCGCAAAAAAAAAAAACTAAAGTGGTTTCTTCGCTTTTATTTTTGGTATAACGATAGATATTAATATGATTCATGTACAATATGTCTTTAAAATTTGTGTAATGATAATTTTAGTCTGTTAAAATTAAATTTTCTAATTAAATTGAAATTAAAGGACTGTATTTTTCCTATTGTCTAAGCAAAACTTGACATGTGAACATAGATTATATACAGCTGTTGTGGAGGCTAGTTCGTATAGATCAGCTGGGATTCTAGATGGATGGTGAAGAATAAGAGCAAAGAGGAACCCACCAATAAAAGGAATAATATTCTTATATACGAGCAGTCCAGCCAATTCTGATTTGGAGAATATAATTACAGAACCAGAATTTAATTTATTTTTCTCACTCTCTTGTTTAATTAATTAATATATTTAGAAGAAAAAAGAAAGAAGTTGTATAGTTTTAAAGTGCCAATTACAAATCAGTTACCCATAAATGGCACAGATATACCAATAGAAACAATCATAGCTAAGCTAGCTTTTAAAGAAATACCCATATTCAACTTTTAATGAGGATCTTGCACCGATCCGACTCAGTGCCTATTTTTCATTGTTTTAACCCATATTTATATGGGAAAAAGGAAACAAAAATTCTATAATGTTACCGAGTTAAACTAACTTCCTTCTAATATGTGCTAAATTATGGGCGAAAACCAAAAAGGTAAAAGACCAACACTTTGCTCATAGTAGTACGACTATAAATAACACTTTGTTCACGATTATGTGAAAAATATTGTATTATTTTAAGTGTTTCTTGAGTCATTAAAGAATAAAACCATAATTCTTAAAGAGCGAGTGCATTGCACCAATGTACTCGTTTTTCTGCATGTATGGTGCCATGCATTAGTTCTTTAATAATTATAGTTTTACTCTTTAACGACTCGATTAAGAAATATACTTAAAAGAAAGAATTATTTCAAGTGTGCACGTTAAAGAGTATGGGCAACTTTTGGTTTTTGTAATATTAAGCTATCGTAAACCTTTTCCACAACAAGGTAATCCAACCTACTACCCAATCAAAGGGTTGGGATTTTCCCATTGCTTTCTCTAAAGAATCAATCTTTAATCTATAAAAGCATAAAACCTTCCCAATAAAATACCATTACTTTCTCAAAAGAAACCAAAGAGTAAAACATTTTTTTTTACAGAATAATAACAAGTCATAGTTACCCATTAAGCTCTAAGCCAAGAATAGTTAACAATCTCGCATTAGAAAAAGTAGTTTATATTAAGCATTAGTTTTGCCATTTTTCCTATCATTAAAGGTGCAACTGGGAGAGAGGGTTAGGTCAAGTTGGACGACAAACCCAACCCCATAGCCAATATCTCCACATCTTAAAGTTTTAACAGTTTTCATACTCAAAAACATCAAGCCGAATTTGGTACATCTGTTTTATATGGTTGGACCATCAATAACTATAAAAGATTGTTACAACACATACGTTAGGTTTTATCTGCTTTTTTTTTCTTCTGCCAAAACACTTTTTATAAACAAGGATCATTTACCAAATGGGATGAGGCTTTATGTCTTTTAAGTAAGACTAGGAATTCGAATGAATGGAGAAAATTAGATTGAGATAGTCAACTCATATTGGGCCTCTGCAAAATCCGATCTAAATTAATCGACCAATGAGTCAGATACCGATAGTTAAACAAAAAAGAATTAAAATAAAATAAAAATAAATAAGAACGTGGTCTTATATACTACGTATAGAAATCACTTCGTTTATGGATGGAAAGATGTGTGTAAAAATCGTGTTTTAAATTAATTAATATTTGATATATTAATGAAAATTGATCTATTACACTATAAATGGGATAAACAAAATTCAACAAGTAGTTCTAATGAAAAAGCAGATAATATTCATCCCATGTGATTTGGGTTCAAATCGTTTATGTATAAGGTATATATGCATTGTTAAGTGGTTAAAAATATCTAAAAATATATATTAACTTGTACCAAAATAATAATAAAATATTGGTAATCACCACGTCTTTGAGGTGCCGGTTTTTTTTCTATTAACTAAACTTATTTTATACACCAATAATATGTTAAATATTAATCATATGAAATATCTGCATTTCATTTTTAATGTGGATAGAGATTTATATCTTTGATTTTAAAATTTTAAGATAACTTTCTTTGGGATTTTTGTCAATTTTCGATGAAGTTAGGTACCTTAATTTGGAGAGTTTAAAGAAAGTGTGTAACAAATTTGAGGAGATAATTAAAAGTATTAAAAAAAATTAAAAACATTATGATAGTCTCCATAAATTTTGAGCCGCCTAATTAAAATTTTAAAAATATTTTGAAGTTTATAATATAAATATTTTAAAATTTTGGGGTGTCAAAGCACCCTTTGATTCTACTCAAATTATAAAACGGATAATCAATAAATATTGGTATAAGTGATAAATAATTTAATATTTTTCAAGTATACTTTAAATTTAAAATTTTATGTATATAAAAAAATTTACTAAAAAATTCACTTATAAAATTTAGGTGTACAAGAATTGGCCGAATTAATTAAGATAAAAAAACTAAATAAAAAAACGAGTTATTAGAGTAAAAAATGGAGAAGTGAGAGACATCAAAGAGAAAGGAATATCCCCATCAATCGGAGGGTCGAGATCAAGCAAAAGCGATAGTAATGCATCATTCTGTGAGCCACAGTTTGATTGAAAAGGATGCCATCTCCATTGTCCAATCAATCCCCTCCCCCCGGCCCTAAGCTTTTTTTATTTTTATAAATCTCCCAAAAATGAAGGGTAATTTTACAGGCTCAAGCAACTTAAATCAGACATAATAATTAGGTAACTGATTTTGAGACCCTTAAATGCCACGTCCCACTCCTTTTATCTATTTCACCCTCTCCCATTACTTATATACTTTATAATTAAATGCTATTCCCTTATATAGGATATTTTCATGTACCTTTTCAGAACACCCAGTTAAAAAATTCAAGCCCTCGTCTTCAAGGACATTCCGTGCAAACATGGAATACGTGACGATTACGATTTTTAGGATTAGGGTTTGGTTTTGTTGGTTATATACAGACCATACATCTCGACAATGAGTTATAATTATAATTAAAAGATATAATAAACAATATGCGTTAAATATAGGTTAAAAGTTAATGTTATTGTTTAGCTACTTCATTAATATAACTATCTCTTTCTTTTATAGTTGCAGACCCAACATTAAATTTTGTTGTTCAACTGATCTATCCATTTCCAGATTTTAATGGATCTTTCTTCTTCTTCCTAGAATAATTTTTATGATGTAATTAATAAAGTAGAAGACAATATCAGGAGAAAAAAAAGTAGAAGAGTACAGGAAAATATCATGATTTCCCACATACATTTTCAACAAGAAGAAGACTGTGTGAAAAGATTCTCTCAAGTTCCACTGAATGAATTATATAATATTTAACCATCCAGATTATGATTTGGTTTTTTATTTGGTATTTAATCGCTGACTAGGTCAAAGGCTGTGGCTGGGGAATTTTAATATTTTCTTCTTCCTGTGTTCATTTATAGTTTTGTTACACCAAATAATCTGTAAAAAAATAACATTTATTTTTCTTACCATTAAACCCTAAGTTACCTAACCAGTTTAAACGTGAGAAAAGTTGGATGAATTAGTTTAGTAAAATAAATCAACTTTACTTTTATTTATTCAGTGAATTTAGTTATTGCTTTTTTATATTTTACTAATATTTAAAGAAAAATAACCAGGGGGAGGTTAACTAAGAAAGGCCTTTCCCCTCTGCAAAGAAAGTTTAGTTTCTTTTTACCTATCTTCTGCAAACCATTTGTTTTTGAGCTCCTTTGTTTAATTTATTACATACCCTTTTGTTGGGAAGACAGAGTAAAACGCAAACCAAAACACTGTCTTGTTTTTTGCAGATCAGAGCTTTAAAGACAACATGGGTACTTTCTGATAACTCTTCTTCCAGAAGATCTTCATCTTTCTCCTCTCCTTTTTCTCTTTTATATTGCCTTTTTATGCTTTGTTTTTGTTGTAGCTTCTTTCTTAAATCTTTTCTCTGAAAGAAAGGGAAAAAACCCTCCATATCTGATATCTTTCATCTTCCTTTTACGTCTTTCCTTGTTTTTGCTATCTCTGGTCTGTGTATCTCTTCTCATGGATTCTGGTAACAGTGGTAGTGTGCAATCTTCGAGTTGCGGCAGCGAAGAGTTTGATTCACGCGCTGACTCGATCTCAGCTTTTTTTAACAGTAACCCTTCGAGCCATATTGGTCATGATCCTTCGGGTATCCAACAGCCGCTGTCGCAATCGCCGGTGATGCAACAGCAGCACCACCACGACCACATGTTGGACCCTTTGTCGAACTACTTTGATCATCCTTTACCAACTGTGACAAACCCAAATTCACAACTCAACCTCGACGCGATTTGGTCCAAAAATATAAGATCTGAGCCCAATTGCGATGATCTTGGTGGTGGGTTTATGGCTTCACAACAAGCACAAGGCAGAGCCACGTTTTCTTCTGTTCAGATCCCACACGGACCAGAAATTGGTACGAAAAGTTCGGTTTCAGGCACAACTGACCAACCCAACAACAACAACATCAACATGGTGCGTAACTCAAAGAAGAGATCCAGGGCTTCTCGGCGTGCACCAACAACCGTTTTGACGACAGACACAACCAATTTCCGAGCCATGGTTCAGGAGTTCACCGGGATCCCTGCACCGCCCTTTACCTCCTCGCCTTTCGCAAGAACCAGGCTTGATCTATTTGGCACGAGTTCCACCATGAGACCGACTCATTTAGACCCTTGTTCTCCTCATTATCTTTTAAGGCCATTTGCTCAGAAACTCCAGTATCCTCCCCCATTGATTTCTTCTTCTACAGCTTCTACACCTAGTACTAATTCTACTTCCATTAACTACCAACTACCATCCGAGTTGGGCCTTTTAAAACAGCTGCCTCAAAATGCACTCAACAACATCAACATGCAGAACCCAATTCTTAACTTTGTATCTCTCCTTCAACCCAATTCAACAGGGTCCCTGGATATTCCATCGAACGATTCTCCTCTCAAAATGGGTGTTTTTGAAGAGTTCGGTTTGAGCCAGGGGCATGGAAATAGCAACCTCGGCAGGGTTCAAAACATGGTTCCATCGTCAGATATTGGACCATTGCCGATAAATGACAACACTGCTAATCCTTCGAGCTGGGGAGAACCGACAGGGACTCAAGCCATCAGTGGCAGCTACAACAGCAACACTCAAAGAGTGGTTACTAATGGGGATTTTCATGGCGATAAAGGGCCAGAAATGTAGCAGACAAGAAATGAAGGTATGGTGGAATCATGGATATGTTCATCTGATTAGAATTATCAATTATCTAAAAATATTATCAACAAAATGGTAAAAATATTCACGAAGAATATCAAGGAAACGATGGTGAATATATTTATAATCATGATGCATGAAAGAGATGGAATCTTTCTTGTTCACATTTTAACCATGATTTTCAACATATTTGTAAAACAAAACACTGCCCCCCCCCCCCTTTAAGGTTTAAACCCTCCTTTTGGATTTAATTATATGTAAATGGTAGTAACCTCTGGATATCACATTTTATCATGGTATTATTATGTTCATCATATGTAGACGATCATGGCCTTTTTCAACGTTGTCGTCGGAAACCATGAAAACCGTGAAAATTAATGTTAAGAATTTGCAACAGCAAAAAAACCCTAATAATTATACTTTCTATGAAAACCGTGAAAATTAATGAAAATTAATGAAAACTGTGAGGAAGCAAATGGCTGGAGTTTTGTCTTGTTCTTTCTATGATTATTCAACTCTGAATTTAAAAGAAAAAAATCTTTAATATTGTTTTAAAAATGTCTTTAATTCGAATATTGTGGATGAATAAAATGTTGAACAAAGTTTTTGTTATCGTTTGAGTGTTTGATTTAACTATACTTTAAATATAATCGGGACTCGTATAATTATCAAATATCATGACTCCCATGATTATAAAATTTATGTATGAGGCCTAGGATCTATTTCCTGTGGGAATTTGTGCTTCGGTATAGTTCTATATTTCTTCATATAATCTGATGATTGATTATGTTCTACACTTTTATAATATTTTTTTATCATAACTACAGTTTTGTAGTATAGATAGAAAGATTTCTTCAAAATAAATATATATAGATAGAAAGATCAAAGATGCCCATAGTTTTATAAACCTGTAGAATAAAATTCCCAAATTAAAGAAATCATTAAATATGCATAAACAGTTGAGGAACTTATTGGAATTCCAATTATTAATATTTAAGTCCATATCTTAGGGTTTGGCTCATTTCACACGTAAAATCATCTGGTTTCACATTTTGGACTAAACAAGCTTTTTCCTTTTTAAAATGGTATTTATGGTACAACCATGATTTCCTTGCTGCCTTTTGGTCGTAGGCTATTGGCATTATGGGGACAATTTATTGTTGGAATCTAAGTTCTATATTTCATTTCTTATTGCCCTAAGATCTCCGTATATGATTATCATTTTTCCAAATTTATAATTTCAATTCGTTGTAGTTTTGATATGGATTATCATGATCTATATTATTATTACTCTTTTCGTCTCATTCAATATGTTTATTATTGATATGTTTAGTTAATTTTTTTAACTTTAACTTATTATTATTTTAAATTTATTATTAATAAAATTATGAAAAAAAACATGTTTTAGAAATCTTCAATTAAATATTTTAAAACTATATATTTTATAAAATTTTATTAATTAAAATATTTAAAATAAAAGAGATGTAACTTTTAAAAAGCCAATGTCGGACATATTGAATGACCAAAGTATTATTTAAATTCAGTCTGACGTTAAAAATCTTGATTTTTTATTCTTATTGGGTGGTGACAACAATGACATCAATAATAATAATAATAATAATAATAATAGAGATGTGTTTTTTTATACCAAGTAAAATTTAAAATTTTTATATTTTTTAGACATAATAATTGAAATTAATAGTAAGAAATGAAAAAAATTATCACTAAAAAAATTTTAACCATTTATTTAATCTCTTTTAACAGTTTAAAAATATATATAAATAATTAAATTTTACGTAATTTAAGTGGACCTTAAATACTAATAATAATAGCAATAGTAATAATAAGATGAAAAACAACTATTTTAGAAGTTAATTATCAATATGTGATAAAGTGTGGGGATAATATATAGATCATGATTGATAGATCAAATTCCATTGATTGACAGATCATCATTTCTTTCACTTCAATAATACAAACTTTCATCTTTTAGTTTAAAAGGAATTGGGAAAAGAAATAAATAAACATGATCAAAACCTAAACATCATACTTTACTAATATATTTTTACAAATATATAGACTTTAAATACATTTATAACAGATATCATGAATACACGTAACAACGAAAGAAGCATAAGATTTTGGGGAACATTTATAAAGAAATTAGCACGTTTTATTTATTGTTGTGATGATAAGAATAAAACAGAAATGATTAGCCAAGGGATATTTGGAGATAAAAGGGGCCAGGCCTTTTGAGAGAAGAGAAAGGTGTGACATTTCTTTTACCATATATAACTTAGCTAGCAATCATAGCTAGACTCAGCCCACACGCGCTAGCAAACCCACAATTTAGCGGCAAACCGGAAAGGAAATATATATAAGCTAATAATTTTAAAGCATATATTCAAGATTTGTAAGTACTCTAATAATTTTTTTTGAATAATTTAAAATTAATTAAAAATAATATTTATTTATATATATTATTAATCTTTTGACAATACACATACACTTTGTAAATAAATTAATTAAATTCTTATTTTTTAATATGAACATCATCTATTTTTTTACCGAGACACTTGTTAAATTCTCAAATACCATAATACTTGGAACAAGACAAACTTTTCTTACTTATATTCCGTTTTTATTACCTTTATTATTATTTTGCAGTGGGTTCCCAATGTCTTCCTCAATGGGTGAAAACAGTGTGTATTATTTTAATATATATGTGAAATATATTTTGTAATCATTTCGTATGATTACTCCATGGATATTCTTCTTTACTTCCCTGTTTTTAAGCGGTCCATTTTTCCTAAAGACTAAAATGAAATGGTTTATGACCAACTACATATATCATGATGATGCTAGATTATCTATGCTTTTCCCCTGTATATGCTAATTAAAGAATACTTTGTTTTAAGACTTAAGCGATTTTAATAATAAATTTATTAATATTAAAAATATTGTGAGAAATAAGTTGAGTTTAAAATTTAGTATCGGTATCGGAATGTGTTTTTAAAATAAAACATTCATTTTAGATATGATACTTTGAAATGAAAAATATTTTTTAATAGATAAAGGAAGATAAATAATTAATTCTACTCATTGTTTTTCCGAAAGTTAAAAATTAAAAACTCAGCATTGCTTATTGCTGGAGGCATTGATTTTGACATGAAAAGTACTACTGATATGTCTTTTTCGAGCCACGTTACAAATTACAATGAGCAAAATGAACAGAGGATCTAACAGGGGAAAAACAGAGCAGTTTTCAACTTTCAAAGGCATTAACAATGAGGCCATAATTTTGAACTTTAATTCAGGTGAAACCTGCTGGGATGATGCACAGAAAAGATGATTCATTGTTCCCGGGAGTTAACAAAGACGTTGCAACTTTGCACACAGATCCAACGGTGCTACCCTTTAGCAGCTTATCTTCCAATGCATCGCAATCGTGCCGGTGTCGATTACGTCGGTGCATTTCTCCGGGCTGCGACCGCCTTTCTTGGTGCCATACTACTTCCATTTCTATTCAATAACAATGCCGTGACCCTTATAAAAGGTTACGGCAAAGAAACGGGATGCATAAAACATCTCCACAGCAGAGAATTGCTTTCCTTCTGGTTGGACTAATAATTGCAAACCGTTGCGTTCGGTGTTCATTCATAAAACAAACGACATTTTAAATTATCATTTTTTTGGTAATCTGATGCCTGCACGACACTGATTAATGATTGCATAGATTATACTCCATGTATTCTTAGTGTCGGTAGGTTATGCTTAAATACACCTAAACTTTCACTCAATTCCGAGCAAATCACTTGGATAATCACTTGTAACGTGGTTCCTTTACATCAATATTAATTATATATAATTAATATTGATGTCATATATTATTAAGAACTAGTTTGAGGAGTGAAGTTAGATAACTTTTTAGAGGGATGGAAACTGAATAATAAACTTTTGAGTGTAAATGTAATTTTATTATTGTATTAATTTATAGATTTAAAGGGTAATTTTATTTTTGTAGTCATCCAAAACCATTAATATTATTTTACATTTTTTAATTTTAATGTTAAAGTACGAAGGCCACAATGTGATCAGACAAAAGAAAAGGTGCATAAGAGGCTTATTGGGATAGCCTGTTAAGAAGGTAAACCGCAACGAATGATCAAAATGAAATGATCATATTTGTTTATTCACGTTGTATTTACAATCATCCCAATGTATGCTTTATATAGCAGCTCTCTTAACTGCCCTACCTGACTAACTTCTACTTATAACAGAATAACTACTTGTAACACCTCCTACCCGATTTAGTAGTAAACCGGTTGAGGAGCGTTACGGGAAATACTAGAAACACGCACCATTTAAAACTTTTCGAACTCATCTATATTAGATGAGTTACTTGACTAGTAAGTAACTTAAGCAAGCATATCCTATCAAACAAGCAAGCACACATTTGTTTCATTAAAGATTACCACTTTCGTTTACCATTAGCATTTTCATTAATGTTTATCAAATAACATTCAAATGACATAACAAACAAGCATGTTTATTTGGTTCCAAGTTACCTATATATGCATCTAACATTTCATCATACAATCATGGATATATATTTCATATTCATTATAGGCATTCATTAGAGTGGTTACCTTCAAGATTCATTCAAGGATTAGTTACTACTTGATTAAATGATCATACATGAGGTATTCGAATAAACACTTAACTACAAGTATTGATATTATCCTTGTTTATCCTAGATGAGTAGAGAACTAGCAAGGCACATAGTCATCACATTCAATTACACAAGCATGGACAAGTTCTTATTCATTATAAGTTACCACTTTAATTTTACACTTTTGAATCTAAGTTCATGTGATCATATAATTCGAATAGCTTACCTAGACTAGCATGTGTTCATTTTAACTCCATTTCATCACGTTTCATTCAAGACATGTACCAATTCATGTAGGTTTGACTAAGCATAATCATGTATACATATATTCGAACATCTCTATACAAGCATGTAAGGATTTATTCCTTACCATTTAGAAATTACAATTCTCAAGCACACCATGAATCTCTTGTATCATTCAATCTCAATTATGCGCAGCTCATATATCTTATAACAATAGTTAACAAGGTTTCAATGGTATACTCATTTCACATTAATTAGACATGGTCATGTAAGTTATTATATTCAAGACTTGCAACATTCCATGTAGATTTCAACTAAACAAGTTCATTTAGTGTAAACATTCAAATCATAGTCTTACACAACATTAGAGGTCGAATCATATTTATATACAAGCTTCCAAACATACAAAATGCATGAACTAGCCTTAGCTATAAACAAGACTAGGTGCCACCAACAACTAGGAGTTATACAAAACAAGTAAGGATTCATACTCAAACTCCACTTGTGTCTTGCTTCAGGCTCAAGAAATCTAACTTAAGGATCAAGAAAGTGTTTAGAACACCTAACCTGTTAGTTGGGAAGAAAGGAAACAAGAGTGATAAGTAAAATTTGTACTTAGTGAGATAGCCCTAGCTCTAACAAAATTTCAAGTCACGTGTCTTTTAGTCAGGTATTATCCTAACTAAAGTTTCCAAGTATTTTGAATTGAGCAAGTAGTCATGTAACTCAATAGAAACATGTGTACCATTCAAACAACAAGACAAGCAAGGTCAAGGATTACCATTCGTTCGAATAAGGGTATGGAGTCAAGCAATATACACAACTCGAATTCAAGCAAGCAAATCAATTTATCATTAATTCAAGTAAAATCACGAGACATTCCAAGTAGTAGATCATACCCCACAAGGTTCAAGTATAGGCATTTACCATTTCATGAGTTTCATGTCAAAAATCAAGCATTATATGTCAATCAATTCAAGTGTTCAAGCTTACTTATCAAGCAATTCATGTATTCAAGATTATTTATCAAGCAATTCAAACATTACATGTCAAGCATTTCAACTATTCAAGTTTACATATCAAGTATTATATCTCATTTAATTCTTATTTACTTGCTTTAGTTTCGGGCCTTGGTTTATAGTGGTCTATTATACATGTTTGCATACCATTACAAGTAAAACAATCCATGGTGACTTTTAGTTTATTTAAATCTATCCATGTATGCTTATAACGAGTTCAAAACTGTCCATATATGTTTATAACTTGTTCACTTAATCATGAAGAAAATAAGCCTAGCAAACAGTCCACTTCTAGACTTAATATAACTTAACATGGCAACACACTTACTCATACATTTACACACATAAAATAGTCCGGTTTTAGACTTAATATCACTTAACATGGCAACACACTTACTCACACATTTACACATATAAAACAGTCCAATTTTAGACTTAATATCACTTAACATGGCAGCACACTTACTCACACATTAACACACATAAAACAGTCCGGTTTTAGACTTAATATCACTTAACATGGCATCACACTTACTCACACATTTACACACATAAAACAGTCCAGTTTTAGACTTAATATCACTTAACATGGCAGCACACTTACTCACACATTTACACACATAAAACAGTTCATATTTCCAATCAATCCAAGTCACGTAACAAGTAGCCCAAGAAATCAAGTCAAGTAGCAAATGGCTCAAGTAATCAAATCAAGTAACAAGTAGTTCAAGTAATCAAGTTTGCATATCAAGTAATTCAAGTGTTCAAGTAAGCTTACATATCAAGTAACTCAAATAGCAAGATTTCATGTCAAGTAATTCAAGTAATGCTCACCAAGAGCTTTCTTTAAACATTATGCTCACCAAGAGCTTTCTTTAAACATTATGTAACACATTCACTATTATCTTTTGAATTTCTTATTTAATTTCTCAATAAGGTTCATGTCTTTTAACATGTTTGCCTTGGATCACAATTGGTTATGAATGACATTGGTCCGTGTTTGACCATAAAGGTCCAAGAATCCTATACTTCTCACTATCCAACCAACTGTCGCCAATCTCCGTACAACTCCCCGTTACCTCGTACTGTCGCCAATAACATATTACATGTAATGAAGCGTCCCCCCGAGCCGTGGCTCATGGACCGTAGTCCCAAGAATACCAAGCATCATACCAATGTATCCAAGGACTTCCATTTAAGGCAACTTAAGTCTTTTAAATCTTTAACTTTCATTAGAAGATATCTTGCATCACAAGAATTCTTATTTTACTTTAAAGCTTGTTGTTTCTTATTTTTTATGCTTTCATGTTCAAGTCAAGATAATTGTGCTCAAGAATCACAATCAAGCAAGTTATAACAATATCATGCTTAGCCCTTAGGCTAGTTGAGCCTTAGCTCCTCAATTCACTTTTTATCTTGTTATTCAAGAAAGTATTCGATTATATGCCCTTAGACAACAAGCAATGTCTTTATTTCATGGTTCAATTCGTACTATTGACACATACATCATAGATTATTATCAAGCCAGCATTCGAATACAAGCTTAGCATACTCAATTCAAGAAATTAACATGTATAAACATTATACATACTTCACAAGTCAAGAAACATATGCTAATTCAAGAAAACCATTTCGAATACATGTCATCTTTGGCATCAAGCAAGTCAAGTAGATCACAATCAAGGTACAAGGATCAAGCAATGCCTTATAATTCATAAATCACATCTTTTTAGTAAATGTTAGACCATGGAGAATATACAAGCAATCATTCACATAACCATCTCATTCATCAAGTAAACGTTTAGCATACACTACCTTAGGCAATCAAGAGGTATTCGAATGAATAGCATTCAAGACACAAAGATCACACATCATATATCATGGAAGCATATATATATGCTACTATTCGAATAGCCACATTCAAGAACAAGAATTCACATTTTTGTTTTCACTTTTCTTTTTGACTATCTAGTCATTTTTTCATGCTTTTATTCACTTACAAGTTTAGCTTAGCCAATCTTCCCTTTATATGCATGAACAAGCCTATATTAAGTCTATTTAAACAATACAAGGATGGCAAGTAATTTAAGCATGCATATTTGGTCCTAACCCTACAAGACTACACTCACAGTACACCAAGCTTAGCTAGTCTTGGATCCACACTCCTTTGTTCTTAGCTTTAGGATGTTCCACCCTTTCCTCTTCCACCAAGTTCAATCATGGTTCTAACATATTACACAAGCAAATACATATGTAAAAACAAGCTCACATATTCATTCAACAATGGCAACATTATTAGTACTTAACATACATGAATCTGGCAGCATATTTATTTTCATAGATTAACATACATGACTTCAATTGTTTATATTTCTATTCATGTAAAACTGGGTAGTAGCCACTGTCCCAAAACTGTTATAAAACAGTTTACCAAACTATAAACAAAACAGTCTCAAAGTACCTAGGCTGTTGCTGCCAGGCAGCTTGTACACTACTTACTTAAACATGCATAACTTTTATTTCGTATGTCGAAATTTCAATTAGTTTATACCGTTAGAAAACTTATTTAACCCTCTACACAACAGTTTAGACCTTGCATTTTAAAGTCTTGCCGATTAATACAGTTTTTTTTTGTTCAAAGATAGGGCAATTGCATTTCTGGACAGTTTCATTTCCATATTTCAGCTCACAATCCAGAATTCAATTCTGTTTTCTCCCAATGAAAATAGACATATTAAGGTTCAATCCGTATAAATTTCAGCCATTAATTAGACCTATACAATTTATGGTAATTTTTCAAAGTTGCTGCCCAAAACAGAATTTTCTGGGCAGATTACACTAGGTTAGGTTTTAAGCTTCTTAATTCATTAGGACATGATTCTAACATGATAATTTAGCTTATATACATTTCCGTAAAATTTTAGGTCAGTTTAATTTACTTATCAATGTGATCAAAACAGGGCATTAGTGATCAATAGATTCGATCACTCTATCAAGGCAACATTTCATACAATTTCCAGCAACATGCTTATTCTTTCTAACAACTAGTACATATATATGAACCATGATTATCATATACAATTTCCAGCAATGAATTCAACATCTTTACATGCACACTGGTTCGATTCTTGTTACTAATCTCATAATTTAACCAAAATCTCATAGCAACAAGTTCATGTATGTATACTTTTCGAATCAAACAATTACAACATTACCTAATCAGAAATTCAAGCATATAATCGAATGAAATAACATGTTATTACCTTACTTATGCTGCTAACAAGTTCAATTTGACATTTATTCAAGGTTCACATCCCATGGATTAAGTTTTTTCTCACTCTCTCACAACCGGTTATACATTAGAGAAGGAGAAAGAAATTGATGATCATCTTTACTTGATCATCTTCATCGACACCTCATTGTGTCTTTCACCACTTGTTAATTTCAAGTGTTGCCACCTATATGGGTCCTCTCATTTAGTTGTGTTTTACATGCATTCACTACAATTTCATTTCCATAAAATTTAGTCCTTTTAATTTGGCAACTACAAATGCTAATTGTAGCATTCTAGTCCTTAATCAATTGTTATCAACTTCCTTTCTTTTATATCTCCACAATTTACTCTTTTACTTTCCTTTGTTAAGACATAGTTTTAATTAACTATTAGCTTAAATTGTAGTAACATTCCTAGGCCCGGTTTAGGGGTGTTACACTACTATTAACAAACTATATTAACAATCTGCCCTTTAACACTCCCCTTCAAGTTGGTGAGTGGTATATGTCTTTCACACCCAACTTGCTTAGCAGGAGTTTATGTTGATTGATTCCCAATCCCTTGGTGAAGATATTTGCTTGCTGCTCCCTTGTTGAAATATGAAAAGTCTGTACAACACCCTTTTAAATTTTTTCTCGTATGAAATGGCAATCTATTTCATTGTGTTTGGTTCTCTCATGGAAGACCAGATTTGCGGCAATTTAGAGAGCTGTCTAGCTATCACAATATAGAGATGAAGGTTCTTTGTGTTCAATTCCCAGTTCATTAAGTAGCCCTTTCAACCAAACCAGCTCTGCTATTGTTGTTGCCATTCCTCTATACTCTGCTTCTGCTGAGAACCTGGAAATCGTGTTTTGCTTCTTTGTTTTCCTGTAGATCAATGAATTTCCCAACTTAACACAGTAACATGTTACTGATTTTCTTGTCATAGGGCAAGATGCCCAGTCAGAACCAGAATAGGCATTTAACTGAAGTTGACTGTCGGCTACAAGTAAAATACCTTGTCCTGGATTCTTTCTTACATATCTAACGATCCTTAAAGCCACCTCATAATGTGTCTTCTTGGACTGCTGTATGAACTGGCTTAAATGTTGGACTGCAAATGTGATATTAGGCCGAGTATGTGTTAAATACAAGAGCATGCCTATTAATCTTTGTAACTCTCCTGCATCTTCCAGCAATCCATCTTCTTGCTGTCCACTTAACCCCGAGTCATACTCCACAATTGTAAGCTTTTAGTTTTTCTCAAGGGGAGTTGGTGCACAACGTGCTCCCCTAAGCCCAAATCTGCTATAAGTTTGAGGGCGTATTTTCTTTGATTTAGAACGATCCATTTAGCTGATTTCATTACCTCAATACCTAAAAAATATTTGAGATGGTCGAGATCTTTTATTTTAAAATTTTGAGGAAGAATTCCCTTTAACTCATCGATCAAGCCTCCATCATTGTCTGTGATTAAAAGGCCATCCATATAGACCAATAGAATAACAATCTTTCCTCCTACCACCTTTGTAAACATTGAGTAGTCATGCAAACTCTATTTGTAACCATTGAACAATAAGGCTTCGGTTAGTTTCACATTCCATTGTCTCGAAGCTTGCTTCAAGCCATATAAAGACTTGAGCAGCCTATACACTCGAGTCCCCCTGGTTGCGAAAGCCCTCTGAAAGCAACATGGAGACCTCCTCATTAAGATTACCCTAAAAGAAACGCATTATATACGTCCATCTGAAACAAAGGTCATGCAAACATAGTAGCCAAAGCAATGACAACTCTTACAATAACTTGTTTGGTCACATGTGAGAATGTATCTTGATAGTCAATGCCCTCACGTTGGTTATAACTTTTTGCCACCAAACGAGCTTTGAAACGTTGAACCGTGCTATCTGAGTTGTATTTGACTTTAAAAACCCGATTGCAGCCAATAGGTTTTTTGCCAAGAGGTAAAGAGACGAGTTCCCATGTGCGATTAGCTTCCAATGCCGTAATCTCCTGCTGCATGGCTTCGACCCATCTTTTTTCAACAATAGCCTCATGATAACTTTGTGGCTCAACAATTTGTGAAATAGAAGAAATAAAAGCAAAAGTAGGATATGGCAAATGGGAATAAGAAAACAATTGGAAATGGAGTGTGCACCTGGAAGAGAATCAGAGGATTGGTTATGGCATATAAAGTCAGATAGCTTTAGGGATGGCAACGGGGCGGGTTTTTGGCCGCCCCGAATCCGACCCGAAAATGTAAAATTAAAATACGACCCGACTCGAATTCAATATATTTTTATCCTCGACCTGACCCCAAAAATTTAATAAAAACCCCGATTAAACCTGACCCGACCCGAAGAAAATTAATAAAAATATTAAATATAATATATAAAAATATAATATATTTAAATATATATTTATATATGAACCGGGTCGGGGTGGGGAATTTCCACCCTAAACCCGACTCGAAACCTAAAAATTCAAAACAAAAATCTGACCCTATCGGATCGGGTCGGGTCAGAACCCGTCGGGTTTGGGGTTTTTTTGCCATCCCTAGATAGCCTTGTAGGCGGTTGGGTTGCCTTAAAGGATATGCGAACATGTTGCACAATAGATGATGGATTGACAACAGGTTGCACAGGTTCACGTTGGACAAACTCAATATCAGTTTGGATGGGTTTAATATTAGGTTCAACAGTCTCATTGTTAAGTGCCTAAAAGTACTATAGTTTCCACCTTTTTTCTCATAATTATTGTTAGACTTAGGCTCATTTTTAGTTGCATTCATAGTCATTCATGCATAATTCCGAGTTTCCCTCATTGATAAGCTTGACACTACATTTTGGTTGGTTTTTGTGGATCGTATGTGTTATTTTGTGCAGGTTAGAATTGCCGTAACAAGCAGGAATTGACGTGGCAATTAAGGAGAATTCTAAAGGGTCTGTCGTGCCGATTGCCAACGATGACTGGATAAGTCCACCTAATTTGAGATAAGCACGGAAAGCAAGGGATAAGTCCCAAATATTTGGATTTCCACGCAACATTTAAAGGAGATTAAAATTCAAGATTTATAAGGAGTTTTTGACGATAAAGATAAAAGAGATTTCTTTTATTCAATTTAATTCCAGCTAAAACTTATCCTCATCAACAAACCTGATCGAATCATCTTCTTCAAATAGAGACCAAAATCGCAGCCTTGAGGGTGGCCAATTAGAGAGAAAAATAGGGGGATGATCACATATCTTCTTCTTCATTGTTTCTATTCGATTCATGTTGGGGAATATTTCTTTTGTATTTCTTTTACACCTAGCCATGAACAAAACTAAATTGGCTTGGATTATTGGGTTTTTGTGGTTGTGAAAACGATTGGATTTATTTAGGTTTTTGATTGCAATTTAATTCAAAGTTTGTTCATTCTTAATTTTTATTTTGATTTCAAGTGAATTGGGAGAGAAACTTGAGAGTTATCCATTTATCTAGCATTGGGAAAGTTAGATTCAAGAAACAAATGAGCATGATCTTCATTCAACAAGTTGTTAAGGGAGGTTAATCCATTTTAGGAATAACATTTAGATTTCAACGGCTAATAGGAGCATAATATCGGTTGTTGTTCATCCAAAGTTAACACATGGATGTATCACTAAGGCATGCACAATAAACTAGTGTTTCGGTTAGGGATAACTAGAAGCTATTAAAGAACGCTCCGCCAAGCTTTGAAGGTAGAAACCTAGTTGCTACGGCAATTGAAATATTGCCTCAACAATCAAGTTGCCACATCAATCAATTGCCACGACGGTTCATTCGGCATTCACACCACTACTCACAATAACTCACCCTACTATCTTATTTGATCACAATCTCTTTTATTTACTTGCGATTTATCTTACTTGTTATTCCCAAACACCTATCACCACCAATTACTTCTCTTTTCATTGCAAGGAGTTAAAAATCAGAGTCTCACCAATCTCTGAGAAGACGATATCTTTACTATACTATTACTTGCGACGTGTATACTTGCACCGTTTACGTTGCACTCAAATCACGCAACAAGTTTTTGGCACCATTGTTGGGGTTTTGGCAATTGCGACTTTGTTTTTATTTTCTTGCACCTTTGTTTATTTATTTTATTTTTGTGTTCGGTTTCAAGAGGCTAATAACTTTGGTTTTGCATTGGTTTATGACCAGGGCAAGACCGACAACACCAGATTATCCATTTGAACCAAAAATTGAATGTGTTTTTTGTAGACGAAGAAGAGAGTTGAGAGAAGAGATGGCAGATCCACCTAATGATCCAGTTAGCAGTCTAAATGCCAACGACAATTAGAATACCGCAACAGGAGACATGGTGGCCTTACTAAATTAACCGGTCATTATACGGAATAGACCCATCCGAGACTACTTAGAGCAAGATCTTGACGGTCACACTCTAGGAGTTGTCACACCTGAGATTCAAGCCACCCACTTCGAGTTGCAGCATGTGATGTTCAATATGACCAATAAAATTGGTCAGTTTGGTGGATCAGCAACTGAGGATGCCAGACATCTCAAATTGTTTTTAGAAATATGTGATTTATTCAAGCAATAAGGAGTCCCTGAGGACATCCTAAGGTTGAAATTGTTCCCCTATTCACTGAGGGATAGGGCGAAAACATAGTTGAATAGTATCTCATCTAGATCTTTAGAATCTTAGACCGATTTGTATTGAAGTTTCCTCTCTAGATTTAGTTTTACAAATATGACTGATAAACTGCGTAATGACATTACTTATTTTCGACAGGCAGGTGACGAGTCTATGTACGAGGCTTGGAAGCAGTATAAGTAGCTTTTACACAAATGTCCTATGCACGGATTTAGAGATTAGATGTAAGTAACAATGCTTTACAATTCAGTCAATGCACCGTCGACGTTGATGCTAGATGCCTCGGCGAATGTCACACTTCTAGGTAAATCAACAGATGAAACTTGGGAGATTTTGGACAGACTTGCCAAGAATGATTATCAATTCCCAACCACTAGAAGGGGAATAGTCAGGCAAAATGCCTCGACAATTGAACTTGATTCGTCAGATACTATTTCAGCACAGTTGGCCACATTAACCAATTTGGTTAAGAATATGCAGCGACCCAACAATACATATGAGATCAAGGTAGTAGACTCATTTTGTGATTTATGTAATGGTAACCATGATTCTTCTAAGTGTCTACATAATTAGAGTCTAGCTTTTACGTTAAAAACTACAACCGGAACAACAGTGTGATGTCCAACACATACAATACAGCCTAGAGAAAGCACCCTAATTTCTCAGAAAGTAATCAAAACAACGCCGTTAATTAGCACAATCAAAATACACAAGCAACCAGATTCCAGTAGAACATGCTACGACAACAGATGCCGCAACAACAATTGATATCATCTAGTTCTTTGGAAAACTCTCTTAATGCTTTTATGTTAAAAACTAAATCGTATATGGCTGAGAATAACAGTTTCATGAAAAGTACTGACGCTTTCATTAACAGGACTGAGATAAGACTGTAGAATCAAGAGGCAGCTTTGAAATCTTTAGAGACGCAAGTCAGACAATTCGCTCAAAACTTGAATACGAGACCACTAGGCGATTTACTCAACAATACTGAGGTCACAAAAGGAGTAGTCCACAAGCAATGTAAGGTAGTCACCACTCGAAGCGGCCGATAGCTGAAGCTCATGCTCAGCCCACGAAGAACACTCATCCAACAAAGCAGTCCCCTATCTAAAAATATGTAACCAGCAACAATGCCTTGGCCAGTATTGACGAATCGACGATTGCCATGGTAAGTCTGTCGATCAAATTCAAAATAGATGAGAATGATGAGGAGATCCGAATTCTACCACCATTCTCACAGAGGCTAAAGCGGCAGAAACAAGAATACCAATTCAAGAAATTCCTTGACATTTTGAAGCAAGTCCACATCAACTTGCCATTGTTTGAGGTAATAGAACAAATGCCAAACTATGCTAAGTTCATTAAAGACATTGTCCCTAAGCAAACTAGGCTAGGAGAATTTTAGACAGTTGCTGTGACGGAGGGATGTATAGCAATGCTGCACAACCGAATACCACTCAAACTAAAGGATTCTAACAGTTTTACAATACCTTGTACAATCGAAAATCACTATGTCGGGAAGGCTTTATACGATCTTGGGGCAAGCATAAACCTTATGCCTAAATCTATTTTCCAACGATTGGGCATATGGAAGGCGAGACCCACGAAGGTTATGTTACAACTTGGGGACAGATCCTATGTACATCCAGAGGGAAAAATCGAGGATATTCTTATAATAGTCGATACATTTATTTTTCCCGCTGATTTCATTGTTTTGGATTGTGAAGTAGATGAGTTCGCACCTATTATTCTTGGAAGACTGTTCCTAACAACATGAAGGAATTGATCGTTGTCGATAAAGGAGAACTTACTATGCGGGTGAATGACCAATAAGTCAAGTTAAATATGTTCCAAACCTTAAAGCATGCTGACGATCTAGAGGAATGCCAAGTCATACAAGCCACCAGCGAATTCAATTTTGACATGGAGGAGTATTACCACGGAAATTGCATTGCCAAACCTGAGAAACTTGAGGAGCCGGACGACGAAGAGCATAATGAAGCAAATTGGATACTAAGTCATCTGGGTAAATATTTCGAACCTTTGTATTACTCAGGTAAGGAAGGTAAACTCAGAAAACCCTTTATTGAGCAACCTCCCATGTTAGAATTAAAACCATTGCTAGTGAAATTAAAACATGCTTATTTAGGAAACGATAACACGTTGCCCATAATTATTTCTTCTAAGTTGCAGCCTGAGCAAGAAAAGAGGTTGATTGACATGTTGACACTGCACAAAAAGGCAATAGAGTAGACATTCACATATTTGAAGGGAATTAGTTCGGCGGTATGTATGCACAAGATCCTATTAGAGGATGATCATAAACTGTCGATTGAGGCACAAAAGAGACTTAACCTTGCCATGAAGGAGGTTGTGATGAAAGAAATCATCAAATGGCTTGATACTGGTATCATATATCCTATCTCCGATAGTACAAGGATAAGTCTGGTACAATGTGTACCGAAAAAGAGAGGTATAACCGTGGTAAGTAACGAAAACAATAAACTCATCCCGACTAGGACTGTTACTGGTTGAAGAGTTTGTTAAATAAAGATACTAGGAAAGATAGCTTTCCTTTACCCTTTATTGAACAAATGCTTGACCGTCTTGCAGGTAAACCTTTTTATTGTTTTCTTGATGGTTACTCAGGTTATAATCAAATTGCAATATCATCGGAAGACCATGAAAAGACCATTTTCACGTGCCCTGATAGTACATATGCATTTCGAAAGATGTCGTTAGGATTATGCAATGCCTTGAAAACCTTCCAAAGATGTATGATGGCAATCTTCTCTGACATGGTGGAAGATTTCCTGGAAATCTTCATGGACAATTTTTCGGTATTTAGAGATAGCTTCAACAATTACGTTAGCAATTTAGAGAAGGTATTAGCACGTTGTGAGGTTCCGACCTAGTTTTAAATTGGGAAAATGCCATTTTATGGTGGATGAAGGTATCGTGCTCGGCCAAAAAAAATTATCTAAGGGAATCGTCAGGGGCATCCCATTGAGGGCCAGAAAAATCATGTCACATTCATGCATTTAGTTGCATTCATCTTGCATTAAATCATTTTTGCATACGTCATACATCTGTGTTCAGTGCATACACTAAAGTCACCTTGCATTTAGGATAGACACATGCATTTAGGCCTAAAATTCATGCAGTTTTGCTTGTACATGCAAACAGGTCTACGAAAAAGACCGAGATACCCTCAACATAGGGGCAATGACAAGAGGGCCAACCTTATTCATAGAAGAGGACAAACAAAAGATGCTGAAATATCTAAATAAAATGTATCAGTGACATGTTTTTGAACAGTTACTAATAAATGTTTTTTCCATTTTAGGATTTTATTCCTCCGACGATGGTGTGACGGACGCCAACATTCGAGATCTTACCCTCTACCGACAGAAGCAGAGCAAATTTTTTCCAGACATAGTCTCGCTGTCAATAGCACAACAATTCAACATCTTGCAAATCATGCCTCCGTCAGTGGTGGTACGCCAACCTATCCAGATCTTGCCTCCGTTGGTGGTGTTGCAAATCAAAATTTCCATTCGGCCTACCTCTTCGTCGGCGGTGTAGCGGGTCTCATATTTTACTGATCTAGTCTCTTCGTCAGTGGTGTAGCAGATCAAATCCTCTCTAGGTCTTGCCTCTTCGACGGTGTTGCAGCTAGACCAAACTTTTCCTTGGAATTTGTATTTAGTTACAAGAAAAAGATCATAAAATCAAAAAAAATCAAAAAACAAACAAAAACAAAAAAGAAGGAAAAATAGAAAAAAATAGAAAAAGTCAAAAAAATTGAAAAAAGAAAGTTCAAAAAAAAGAAAGTTCGAAAAAGAAGAAAAAATTGAAAAAAAAGGAAATAAAAGAAAAGAAATGAAAAAAGCAAAAAATAAAGGAAAAATAAAAAAAGTGAAGAAAGAATAAGAAGAAGAAGAAAACTATCCGATCCTGCCTATTCGTCGGTGTCGTAGCTGGATCAAATCTTCAGACCTTGCCTCTTTGTCGGTGTTGTAGCTTGGTCAAATATAACTCTCCGGTCCTGCCTCTTCGTCGGTGTCGTAGCTGGATCAAATCTTTAGACCTTGCCTCTTCGTCGGTGTTGTAGCTTGGTCAAACTTAACTTCTGGTTCTGCCTTTTCGTCGGTGTTGTAGCTGAACCAAATCTACTAACTTCCGGTCTTACCTCTTCGTCGGTGTTGTAGCTGGATCAACATTACTAACTTTAGACCATGCATCTTCGTCGGTGTTGTAGCTTGGTCAAAATTTACTAATTTTCAAATTTTATCAATGTTGTTTCTTGAAAAATGAAGAAAAAAGCAAGAAAAAAGCAAAAATGAAATTAAAAAAAAGAACAAAAGAAAAAGAAAAAAATGGAAATGAAAAAAAAAAGAAAAATCAAAATGAGCTTTCAATCCTTCGATCATGCCTCTTCGTCAGAGTTGTAGCTAGATCAGATATCAGAACTTTCATCCACCGATCCTACCTCTTCATTAGAGTTGTAGCTGGATCAAATCTTCAGACCTTGCCTCTTCGTCGGTGTTGTATCTTGGTCAAATCTAACTTTCGGTTTTGCCTCTTCGTCGGTGTTGTAGCTGAACCTAATTCACTAACTTCCGGTCTTGCCTCTTCGTCGGTGCTGTAGCTAGACCAAATTCACCAACTCCTGATCCTGCCTCTTCGTTGGTGCCGTAGTTGGATCAACATTACCACTTTAGACTATGCCTCTTTGTCGGTGTTGTAGCTTGGTTAAAATTTACCAACTTTCAAGTTTTATCAATGTTGTATCTAAAAAAGGATTTCTAAAAAAAAGCAAAAATGAAATTCAAAAAAAGAGAAAAAAGAAAAAGGAAAAAAGAAAAAAAATAAAATGAAAAAGAAAAGGAGCAAAATGAAAAAGTAGAAAAAAAAGAAAAAGAGAAGAGGAAGAAGTTGTCAGTTTTCTGGTCTTGTCTCTTCGTCAGAGTTGTAGCTGGATCAGACATCAGAACTTTTATCCATCGGTCTTGCCTCCTCGTCAGTGTTGCAGCTGGAACGAATTTTGTAGACCCTGCCTCTTCGTCGGTGTTGCAGCTGGGTCGAACTCTCTTTAGGTATTGTCTTTGTCAATAACAATGTAAGCCGTACTCATTTTGCTTCCCCAACAAACAACCCCCCATTTTGAAGGTTTTGCTTCCCCAAGAGTGACAAGGTGGATCAATCAAGACAAGAAAGAAGACCTGCGTCGAAAAGAAAGAAGATCTACCGAAGAAATAAGACACGCGTCAAAAGGAGAGAAGTTCAGTCAGATCGGACAAAAATGGTTATTCTTGTCTTTGCTCTATTCCTGTTACACAACAATGAGCAAAGAGGGGCAACTATAATCACTCATTTTTGTCCAGGTTTTTAGTATTTTTAGTATTATTATAATAATATTATTAATAATTTAAAATAATAATAATAATTAAAAAAAGGAATGGAGTGGGAAGCTCAACGTCACCCCAAGCAACCCCTAATTGCCTATAAATAGGAGGCATATGGGGGATTAAAGGCATGAGCCGGCAATGGCATGCCAAATAAGGGGGCTTAGGCTCCCGGCTAGCCAAGGACGGGGCAGTGTCCTCGGTCCTAACTGGTTTGATCGGGTCCTATTTTAGATCCGATCTAGTTATTTTTTGGAGAGGTCGTGGTAGATCTCGGTGGGGTTCAGTCGGGGTTCATCATTCGAGCTCCTAGCTAGGTATATTTTCTTTCCTTTTTATTTGTTTTGTAATTTTTATGATTTAATGAACTAGTAGTTAATTTAAAATTGTGTTTTTTAGTTTGTATGTTTATTTATGTTTTAGATTAGTATTTATTATGTTTTAAATTTATGTTTTATATTAATATTTTATTTATGTTAGATTTGTTTTTATTTATGAGTTAGATTAATATTTATGTATGTATATTTTAGATTAGTATTTTATTTTTATTATATTAGTATTTTATTATGTTAGTATTTATTTATATTTTCATCGCAATTTATTTATTTATATTTGCCATGTTTTTTTAAGTTTGCATAACGAATATATATTTTGTCAATGCGGTGCCCTTTTATCCGAGCGTAAATGAGGCCAGTATCAGGCGTAGTGATAGTGGTTTGGCGTTTATTCTCGGATAACAGGGCATTTAAAATCTACTCGCACTTATAACCAAATTTTAATTTAATCGTCACTTTAATTCGGAAAGTCTAATATTAATAAAACGATAATTATTAAAGTATCAATTTTGGGCGGTGTGGGGGTGCTAATTCTTCCCCATCCGTAACCGACTCTCGAACCCAACATTTTGAAATCTCTGGTTTTTACGGTGTTCGGTCCACCTTGAGTGGCCGGTTGCGATTCCATTTTTAAATAAAACACGAGTTTTATAAAACTCCACGCGGAAGATATTATTTTCAAAATAAAACAAAACAAAATAAAAACCACACCGTTTGTTTAGCGTAAAAGGGACATCGCTACAATAACTATGTAAACAACCAAGATAAATAATAAGAGGACTGAAATGTAAAGAAAATAAATTATAAGGCAAAAATTGAATATGCATGAAAAACTAGGATGAAACGGAAAAGACTTAAAATATCGAGAACTACGATCGTAGTTTAAAAAGACGGAATGGCTGCGGTGGGGATTTTGAAAATGCAAAGGGACTTTAAAGGGTAAATATCTCATTCGTCGTTTTAAAACTAAGTATATAATCCCTTTTTTGCTAAAACATAAAAAAAACCCTAAAAATGATAACTCTCCCTCACTCTCTCTTTTTCTATGAACATCGAATGAACACCGCCATGGTGTTCATCCCCAAACTCAAAAAATGCCCTATTTCCCAGATTTCGATGGCGCTTCTGTCGCGTTGGCTGTCGCTTAACGGCGGCTGGCAAACCCAAAAACACCCCAAAACAAACCCTTTGCTCATTCTAAACCTAGATCTGAATCTAAAAAAATGATGAAATCCCACCCCTTTTTAAACCAAAAGCCAAAAAGCTTTTCCTTAAAAAAAGAACCTCCCCCTTTTGCATGTGTCTTCTTCGATTCACCACATACAACCTCGAGAAGGTTAAGAGGCTTGTTATCGGTGATTGAAGGCTGCGGCGCGAAGGAAAGCGAATCGACGCTGAGGAATACAAAATGCCACGAAGGTAAAAAACAAAACTCTATCTTTTTGTGTATGTATGCACTTCGAAAATAAAAAGAATAGGAGATACCTTTGAGAAATTTGCTTTTTCTTTGATTGCTTTTTGTATTCGCCGAACGAAAATCCCCTTTCTTACAAATGTTTTAGGGTTTCGTATATATACCCTGATAATTACACTGATTTAAGATAAAAAAGGAAAACCTAGAAATTCTACTATTGGTTGCCTTTTGAAAATCTGGTGTATCGTTGCATCCTCTGAAATTTTAGGTTGCTCCCTTTGTGTCTCTTTGCATGTGGTGGCCGATCGTGAGGGGGGATGGGACCAGAGGGAGAAGCCACTTGGGGAGCAAGGCTCTACCGTGGCCTGACAACGACGGCGTGAAGCTCGGCCGTTGGTCATCCTTGCCAACGTGGAGGTGTACTGGGAAGATAGGCAGACGTGCGTGGAGGCTGCGCGGAAGATGAAACGGTGGGCACACGCGAATGAGGAGCTGAGGAGTCGCATGTGAGCTCCATGCGCGTGTGGGCTATTCGAGGGGTCGTGCGTGCGACGCATGATGAAGCTGAAAAGATGTCTTTGCTGAAATTTGGACCGTTGAATCTAATTTAGATCTAACAGTTGTGATGTAGCTATGCAAAAACAAGGTAGATTAGAGTTTCTTATTTATCATATTAGGTTTTTAGAGTTTGGACCTAACGGGCACTTTTGTATATATATATGGATTGGAATTTATAATGGGTGCGCTTTTTATTTAAAGTTTTTTTTTGGGTTTTCATATATGTTTAATAATAATGATAATAATAGTAATAAAACAAATACTAAAACATGGACAAAAA
The DNA here is from genome assembly GCA_019671005.1 of Hibiscus mutabilis. Lineage (NCBI taxonomy): Eukaryota > Viridiplantae > Streptophyta > Magnoliopsida > Malvales > Malvaceae > Hibiscus > Hibiscus mutabilis. The sequence goes on along the minus strand of CM033711.1, from coordinate 88,224,462 downwards.
TTAGTGATTTCACCTACTTACTAACTTCTATTTATAACAGAATAACTACTGCTAACAAACTAAATTAACAATCTGTCCTTTAACATAGCCAAACGCCATGATTTGAAGCGTCTCTTATCAATGGAATGAGAAATTTCGTTAGTATAGTAGAATCCGTTATAGCTCTGACATTACAATAGTAAGAAGTTGGTCACTTGCAGAAGTAATAAAAAATTGGTATAATTCAAGATAAAAATCTCGAAGACATTTGGATTCAAACTCTCTATAGTCTAGTTTTGGCAGCACAAAAAGGGATCAAAATCTTTCTTTGAGAAGTCACAAAGACATTCTAAGTGAACCCCATCAAGCATAAAAGACCATTGGATCAAAACTCTCTCCAATCTTGTTTTTATATCTTGTCAACATAAAGATAACCATATTTGTATTTTAAAATCAAGTCTCGACGATCTTTAAAACAAATGTAATTTACATATGATTAAGTTTTGAAAGTGCTTAATCAATTTTTAAATATACAATTTACTAAATCCGTTTTAATTAGCGAGTATTAGTGACTTATCTAAAATAAATTTAAACTATCCATAACTTGAAACTTTGTTAAAAAAACAATTGAAATTTCTTTGTGATCAACAAGTTTATGGAGATTATAACTCAAAGTTTGTGATTTAAAACAAAAAGAAATATTAAACAGTATAAATAATCATTGTAGCTGCTCGTTTGGCTCAATAATATCCAAGGAACGTGTATATCGTTGTAAAATAATTGGATTGCATTATTTAGACATTGCCATACTTGACATAGTTGGACCGACTAATGTGTACATTCTTTTGTTCCTCTTGCCATATTCTTGGACATTGACTTAATATTGTTGTATTGTATTCTCATGTGCCACGTGTTCTAAGAGAAAATATTAGAGAAAAGGTCAAAGCATGACATATCCTTCTTTTTAAGTATCGACAAATTTATTTTTAATAAAAAAGTGATAGAACTTTATAAATTTTTTTATAATTTTTTTTTAAAAAGAAAAACATTGTCAATCTACTACATATAAACTTTAAAATTAAAAATATCATATAATACACCTTTTTTATTTCTACGTTTTACTTGACGGGAAAGTTAAAACATTCATCCAATAATTGAACCAAATTCATAGTTGTAATTTTTGGACCATTATTTTGATCTTCATAATGTTTCTTCTTAACCGCATAATATTTTTTTTTTGAATAATAAATGTATTAATAAAAATAATATTAAGGTAGTTGATAGTCCTTTTCAATATTTGGCCACCACAACATCAAAACGTTGGTTGAATCTATAGACGTTAAAAACGAGAAAACAGCATCAATCCAATAAAAACGTATTATTATTTTTTGAATAGAATAAAACGTATTATTTGATTAAACTACAAATGCGAATACCAGATGCAAAACTAAAACATTACGTTATATTATATTAAATAATAATTATTAGCTAATTTAAAAATTTCCCAACAACATGAAACTATTTATAAAAGATATCAAATTTAAATAATTTATTTTTATAAATTATCTAACGTATCAGCTGGTCAGTGAATCATCGTATAATCAATGTTGGAAAACCAACTCGGAGGTTATTGATGAAACTTCAAAATTTTTTCTATTTGATTAAACTACAAATGTCCCGTCCAATGAATCATTAAGAAAACTATAAATTTAAAAAATTTTAATAACAAATTTAAAATTTTTTTGCGAATTAAAGTCCCTCTGTTTAAATAATATTGGAACCTTTCAAAATTCATGAGATGAGGATTCAATTATATATATAATTTTCTAAGTGTTTAATAACAAAAAATTTTGTCTTTGATTTGGTTACTTTAATTTGTTTTTATTATTTTATTTTAAAATTATAAAAACAGTTTTAAATATATACCTTTATTTAACTGTTTTTAATTTTATATTATGTTATGTGTTAATTTTATATTTTTAATATAATTAATATATGTCTTTTAAATTTTTTATTGACCTATTAAATTCTTGAATCAAAAATTTAATTAATTATTTTGTATAAAATAAATTTATTAAGACTTTTGACCAATTTTAATTATTAAAACTTGACATCTTTTTTTAATTTGTTGGTATATTTGTATTTTTAATATATTTATAATACTAAATTTTATAACCTTTCAATATATTATTTATATGTATATTCAATTTTTAGTATATCTAAAAAAACTTTCTAAGTGTTTAATAACAAAAAACTTTAGTTAAAATAGTTTTTAGTTAACATTATTATTTTAGTTTATTTAATTTAGATAATTATAAAATTGGTGTTTAGAATTTATATTTAACAAATGAATAATTTTTTAGGGTTAGGGTTATTTAAACCCTTTGAGCTTTTTGAACAATAATCAATTGAGTCCCTAAATTTTTTTTTGCGCCCACTTAAGCTCTTAAATCCATAAATTTAATCATTATCATTTGAATAAAAAAATGTATAAAGTATATGGTATTTTTATTCATTTTTATTACCTTAAATTTATACTATTTTTTTTTTATATTAAATTCATATTTATTAATTTGATATTTTTATAATATATTTTATTCTACTTAAAAAATTATTAAAAGTTCTAAAAAGACATAAAATTTATAAAAAAATATATAATTTTAGAAAAAAATCTATAAAAAATTTTGATTTATATTTATATTAAAAATTTAATAAAGTGCTATATTGATTTATTTCATTTTATATTTTGTTTGTTTGTTAATTCAATAATAAATTGTTACAAAAAGTATAAGAGCTTATTTGTCTTTTTAAAACTTTGTTGGGAGTTTCATTACACCCATCTAAACCAATAATTTTCTTTTATCAATTTACGAATTCAAACTCTTGTTCGTTTTTTGGAAATTAATTATTAAATTTTTTTGTGTTATTTTATTAAATAAATTTAATTGAACTTTGAATAAAATTTTGGCATGAATTAATTTTTAAAAGTTACATTTATGGATAACTCCCGAACCTTATTCATCATAGGTTATCTTTGAGTTGAATTTTTAGTTGATCAAAGATTCAACTCCACATTTGTTTTAAAATTTAACGATAATCTATTGAGAGTGTCATCCAATTTTTTTAGAGTAAAATCTCCTTTGATGCTACGCCATAAAAAAAAAAAAGGGTTTTATCCATAAAATAAATTTAATTGTAAAATTTCAATTTTAACAGATAATAAGATTCAAAATTTTCTGTCCACAACATTTTAATAACTAAAAAAGTATATAAAAAACTTGGACATTAAAATATTTTTAAAATTGAATAAAATTTATTATTTCCGTTACTTGGAACTTATCCTACACCGAGACTTCTAGAATCTCAATTTTATCGTTAAACCAGAACAAAATCTTAACTTGAAATAAAATTCCTGAAAATAACATTTAAGTACGATAGAACTCAAACTTTAAAACAACGAGACTTTTAGAATCTCAACTTTATCATTAAACCAAAACACCATTAACATAAATTATCGATTCTTAGTTCAATCATAATTGATTGATCTAACACAATTAAGTTAAACAAAAAATTAGATTTAAATTGATATTCAAGTACGATAGAACTAACAATAAAAATTCCATAATCTCATTTTTTTTAACATCAGAATTTCAACTTTATAGTTAAACCAAAACACCATTAAACATAAATGATCGATTCTTTGTTCAATCATAACTGATTGACCCAACAAGATTAAGATTAGATTTAAAGTTTGTAAAAAAATATAAATTTAGATTAGACTTCTAATAGCTCTTATTATGACTAAAACAAGAAGTCATTTATCAACTGCAAAACGTAAATAGTATTATTAACTTCAAAGAAAAGAATGGAGGCTTTATTTAATTTCAACTCGACTTTTATGTTGTCATTTATTTAGCATTTTTTTGGGAATTTATAAAAAATACATATTAAGACGAGACGTTAGAGTTTTAATAAGATTAATAATTCAGATATATTAAAAATAATGTTATCAGTATCAGAGAATGGATCTAAAAGTGTGAATCACTAATCAGGCAGCAGCTTGTTCATAAGTTTATGAAGTTTGATTGGATTAAAAGTAAAAATTAAGAAGAAAAAAAAGGAAACTTCTATTTACAGAAAAAGGAAAAACACAATTTCGGCACTTTATTTCAAAAGCTGGAATTAAAAAGCTTATAAGTAATATAAATAATAAGGCGCCGTAAAAGGCTCATCATCATCATCATATCATCTATCAGAGGCTTTCTCTCTCCTGTTTCCTTGGAATTTTGTTAATCCCGTTCGTTTTCTTCGGTTTAGCAAATATTTCCTCCTAATATTTAAGGAAAAGTCGGTGGAAATTTCAATTACCGACTACCGAAAACAATTGATAGAGGGGAGAGATAGACACGGGGATTGCAAAGATTCAAGCGGTTTCTGTTGTTTTGATGTGACTGAGAAACTTCTGCAGCTGCAGCTGCTCAGGTATTCTTTAAACACCTACTCTCTTGTTTTATTTTTTCCTTCTTTTTGGATTATAGTTAGTTTTTCATTTATCTTCTTCTTGTTTTTGAATCTGCGGTTTCGAATTATTTTATGGAGCACAGGATTATTATGTTTTCAGGGAATGATTTGGAAAAAATAGAAAAAAGGATATGTCACTATTTACGGAAAGTACGTTTGTTAAGGTGAGGTATTTGATCAAATTATGGAAACTTGAACTCTAGTGGAGCTCTAAAAATTGAGATCAGCATTGTTGAAGTTGTCAGCTTCCGATTTACCTCTGGGACTCTTTTTTGGTCCTCATCTGTCCTGGTATGTCAATTTGTATAAGTATTTTACACATGCAAGGAACTTCATCTGCATCTTTTTATTTATCAATTTGCATAGTTTTTGAAATGTAATTTTTCTTTTTTCATGTTTATTTTATTGATTATTCCTCTTCTTCTGAAATAGGGAATATGCATTAGTTTTGATCAGTGTAACTCCATTTGTTTATCATCTTGAACAACTTAAGGTGTTTGGATTCTGTAATTTGGCTGTATATTGCAATGATTTGATGTGAATGGAACTTGCTTTCAAAAAGAAAAAAGATTGCATGGCTTTTTTCACCTTTTGTTCTTCCCAATTTCTGATCATCCATTAATGATAGATCCACCTGGAAACATCATTGGTTTATACTTTTGTTAAGATAAGCTCTTAGTGTTCTTTTATCCTCCAAAGAACATTTAACTGAAGTACTGAACTTCCAACAATACTCTTGGATTATGATTTTTTGTTTGTTTGTTGCTGCTGCTTTTTCTAGTAGTATTTTTTATTAAATACTCCATTACTGTCTTTGGTATGCTAGTGGTGATGAAATAATGTCTCTCATATATGTTATGCCTGATTATTTGTTGAGAAATATTTGATAAGAACTGCTTAGAAGTTTTCACATTAAGAAAATTGAAGTATAAACTCTTGCCAACGTCTACTACTTTTGGTGGAGCATGGTTATTGGTTAACAATATTGGCCTTTGAATTGGAATTGTGAGAGCTCAACACGACAGTTGTAAGAATGGATTTTTTTGTCCTTTTTTCTACATAAATATTTGCTTTATATTGTTAATCAACAGGATGTGACTTTTGAGAATCATCTTATGTTCTTTATAATGTGAATTTGTTACAATCGTCTTTCCTTTTGCAGAGCATTATCTTTCACTATGCTAGTAATTGCATTAGATGGTATTACAACTACTCTGCTTATTTAGTTCCAACTTGTTGCGTAATGGCTGTAAAATTTTGGAGATCTTTTCTTTTCGAGAATGGCAGGGAAGATTTGGATTGTTTTAGTCATTAATAAGAAATTGATGCGTAAAGTTTCTCTAATTTGAAGACTCCTTCCTAGATTTTATTTTCACATGTAATCTTGTGTCCTATTTTATGTCATTTACAACAAATTACATTATAGGGGTGTATATTGTCTTATATATAATATAACAACATATATATACATTTCTAGTGAAGTTTCTTCACCTTTTTCTTAAAAAGTAACAAGTACTACCCATCCCTCTTTCAATTTATTGGTTCCCAATATTGATTGTAGGAAAACCAAAGTTGAAGCATTGTCATCTAACAATTGTTGTTAATGCATTCCAGAATCTTCCATCCTTGGTTGGTGGCCTTTCTTTGCTACTGTGCTGAGTTCCACCTTCAACAATGCCTTCTCTTCAATTGTTGCAGCTAACCGAACATGGCCAAAATCTTCTGTCTTCTAGGAGGTATTTATGTATTTTTGGTTATATTCTGTTTAAATAATTATGTTGACTCTTCTATATCTTAATTGAATGAATTTATTTTTCATACACATGATAAGAGTTGGTGCTTTTCTTGAACTGGTCTGTTAATGATGATGCTAACATTTTATATTTCTTCTAGATAAAATATTACCTTGTTTCTCTTTTCCTCTGTACTTTTCTTAATATCTACTTCTTGATGAATGTGAATAACATAGAGAAAAGTGTCTTCAGATCTTCTGATTGTTTGAGATTTCTTAGTGTATAATGAAATGAGTGACCTCATGGGTAGAAGGCCTACACTTTGCACATGTTATAAGCTTTAAAAATGTTGAAATAATGATGTGACACGTGGTCATTTTTCAGCTTCCATGTTATTGACTCATCATCTTGGGAACGATCATTGTATCAAGACATTCTCTATCAATTAGTAAAACCTTGCAAGTTGTTTCTTTAATTGTTATTAAAGAAATTCAAAATTTTAGAGGGAGAATAATATAGAGAAAGAAACTCATAATGTTTTGATTGTATGGGGTGGTGATTTATCCATATATATGAACTGGTCTTGAGTAAATGCCTTTATTATCAGGTTAATCATGAATAACCTTGGGGCTTTCCCAACCCATGGTTACCATTTTCTTCAAAGGATAAGTGATTTTCTATGGGATTGGGATATAATCTCACATTCCCTTTATCATTTTGGTCTATGTCTCAATTAATTTAGCCCAAAAGAAAAATGTTAAATATGATTATCTTTGAAATTTTTTAAATCAGATAACTATTTGGAATGAACATATTTTTAAGAGTTGGGAGACAAAAGAAGACTGGGAAATGTTTAGTGTAGGAAACCCCTACTGATTGGGGGTATTCTTTTGTAAAAGATGATGTTGAGAACATACCATCTTATTATTAGGACTGGTGATCTGTGCGAAACTGTGTCCTATCATATCTTTATATAGTTAAACTAATTGATGTTATGTGGCATGATATTATTCTTTTACTTACCTGCTTAGTGGTGCAGGTGCTATGTTGGATGTTCCTGCTATGATATTAATGTTACAGTGCTTATGTCACATAACCTTTGTCTTCTCTCCTCCCCATATGACTAGCATTTTACTTTTTTTTTTTTTTTTTTTTCACAGAAAAGCACTACTGCTTGCTTCTGGTATTGTGGTTGCCGGTGGAACTGCTGCTTATCTGCAATCAAGGTTTAGCAGTAAAAAAGGTGATTCATATAATCATTACAATGGGATCCGAGAAAACAGAGAAAATTCAGGTAAGGTTCTTAAAAAGAACAATGATGTAAAGGGAACTACACGAAAGAAAGGCGGATTGAAGTCCCTTCAGGTTTTAGCAGCAATTCTTCTATCTAAGATGGGCCAAATGGGTGCAAGAGATCTTTTGGCGTTGGTGGGCATGGTGGTAAGCCTTTCTATTGTGTATTTCCAACATACAAGGGCTTAAAGTTTTGCTTACTTTCTGAATTTTTTGTCCTTTATATTTTATTTGTCACATAACATTGCACATCAAAAACATCATTAAGATAGGAAACTTGAAAATTTAATGAGTATTAGGCCTCCAAAGATTGGGGTTATTTAGTGTTTTCCTGATGTTGAATCTTTAACGTAGAGATGTCACTTGACTTGGTGTTATGTGCACATATAACAAAAGGGAATGGTTCAAATCCATCTTTATGCTAGACTATGACAATAAACTTTTTTCAATATGTCGAGCAGCTTGGTTGTCACACCACAATTTATTAGGTTTGAATTACCAAGACCAATGTCCCTTAGCAATTGATATGTCCTCATAAGCTCACATGTAGCTTGTGCCATGGCTCTATTCTCTAATTTTCCAATAAACAAGGATTCACCATTTTGCTTCTTACTCTTCCATGATGCCTAATTGCCTTAAAAAACAATAAGTTGTAATATATCTTCTATCAATTTTATAAACTCATAGATTTGCACCTGAGAAACACTCAATACCATTGCTATATAATATGGCACTCTGGAGCATTTTTGCTAGAGGGGTAAGAGGTTATTGGTTGTAATATGTGTTTTTGTAGCCAATCACTAGGAATGACATTTTTAACATTTGGCTGATGTAATGGCTAATCTTTATTATACATAAGAGAGATAATAGTATAGGTTTAGCCACTGGTGAGAAAGTACTAGAACGTTTGGTGTTTGAGCAGTCATTATAGCAATAAGGGGCAGGTTGAAGTGATTCATCCAGCCATTAGGATTAAGTTTGTCTACAGTACAAACCTATAAACTCTTATCTTCTAGTAAGTATGCTAGTTCCCAAATAACATTATTGTCTTAAGCAGTACACGACATATTACACAAGCAATAAAATTAAATAAATGTAGAGAATCAAATGATTCTATGATTAAGTTTACATTTACTTGCTATATTTACTACACAATAGAAACAATAAAGCCAAGGTACATAAGAAGGAGTGAAGGACATTGGTTAAGGCAAAGAACTTTGTCTTTATGCCTTCATTATGCAAGCATTTGTGCAGACAGATGCATGTGTGCCTATGATTTTAGCTTGAACTTCTCATGTGACATGCATCAGATATAGCAATTGGCACAGAAAATATTTAAAAGGGTGATGGAAATTTAATTTACTTATAATGAAATGTGACATAGGATGCTTTGTAGCTTGAACTTTAGAGGGGGCTTGTGCTTTTTTTAAGTGATATATATTTCTTATACATTTTTGCAGGTGCTGAGAACTGCTTTGAGCAATAGATTAGCAAAAGTTCAAGGATTTCTATTCCGTGCTGCTTTTCTTCGGCGTGTACCATCATTTTTCCAGCTAATATCCGAGAACATTTTATTGTGCTTTCTTCTGTCTACAATTCATTCAACTTCAAAATACATAACCGGTGCCCTTAGTCTGAGGTTCAGAAAAATATTGACGAAACTCATCCATGCACATTACTTTGAGGTAGTTTTCTGCCTTTGATGTTGGCGTAATTTTTTTTTTTGAAGTTTCTATCTCATGTCATTTCATTTTTTTAATCTGGGTGGATAAGGTATCTTTCTCATCTGACTTCATTAATCATGCTTTGCTGTTCATCTGTGCTTGCATAAGTGAACTATCTTGTTTGCACATCTCTACCACTGCAGGTGGATTACATGTTTTTTTGTTTAATATTTAACTGTTTTATATTATTTTTATCTGATATTTTTCATCCTCTTTAAAATGTGCATAATAACTTTAACCAAAGCCTCATGGAGCTGAATTAACCCTCATAGACTTAAAATATGTGAAGTTCAGAATCTTCTGAAATTTTCTTTTCTGGAACCAAGTATATTTTCTTATGCCTGCTGAAAATTTGAGTATTATGTTCTAATCCTGATATCCAGTCATTTACGCTTTCCTCCAAATGCTTTTTCCCAAATCCTTTTTTGCTTCAAACTGCAAAGAGACTGTCCATATGATATATAAATTGCAAATACAATCTTCGTTTCTAATAATGCTGCTTTACTTTTGTTTGTTCTCTCATGAATTAAGAAGTCCTCATCTACTAGATTTACATGTATAATAAGTTTTCTTAATTACTATGTTCTATTTTTTATTTCCTGACAAAATATTTGATTTCAGAACATGGCATATTACAAAATATCACACGTTGATGGACGGATTAGGAATCCTGAACAACGGATTGCAAGTGATGTGCCAAGATTCTGTTCAGAGTTCAGTGAGCTTGTACAGGATGATCTGACAGCAGTTACTGATGGTCTGCTTTATACTTGGCGTCTTTGCTCTTATGCTAGCCCAAAATACATATTCTGGATTTTGGTATTTTTTTGTCCTCTTCAATTGTATCATTACTGGTTTACATAATTTCCTGGCACTGCTCTGCTAATGTAGTCATTACCATATTGTTTGATTGTCAAATTAACACATTGCTTTGCAGGCCTATGTTTTGGGAGCTGGAGCTGCAATAAGAAACTTCTCTCCTTCTTTTGGGAAGCTAATGTCCAAAGAACAACAGTTGGAAGGAGAATACAGACAGCTTCATTCAAGGTTAAGGACCCATGCAGAGAGTATAGCATTTTATGGTGGAGAAAGTAGAGAAGAATCTCATATTCAACAGAAGTTTAAAACACTTGTTAGGCACATGAGGGTTGTACTTCATGACCATTGGTGGTTTGGCATGATTCAGGACTTCTTATTGAAGTACCTTGGTGCTACTGTGGCTGTCGTTCTGATTATCGAGCCTTTCTTTGCTGGCCATCTTAGACCAGATACTTCAACATTGGGACGGGCAGAGATGTTGAGCAATTTAAGATATCACACCAGTGTTGTAATTTCACTATTTCAGGCCCTGGGAACCCTTTCTATTAGTTCAAGACGGCTAAATCGTCTCAGGTATTTCTTTGTTCACTGCTGGCTTTTGAGAGGTGTTAGCAATACAACATGTGGAGGAATATTGAACACTTCCTAAGCGACCTCTGAAATCTCACTGGGCACATCCCTAAAATCCATAATGAATATTGTTGTTGATTGTTACAAAATTGAACTTCAGTGAGACAGAGATAGAGGAACATTAAGCAATAAGTAACCCTGGAAATTTGTTGATTATTACAACTTACTAGAAGTAAAACGTGAGTGAGATAGATTTCTAATTTATCTAATAACTTAAATTTTATTCTTATTATTGTTTCTCTTAATATCTTCCAGTGGTTATGCTGACCGTATTCATGAGTTAATGCTCATATCAAAAGAGTTATGTGTTGATGATAAAAAGTCATCCTTGCAAAGGGCCGGAAGTAGGAATTACTTAACTGAAGCTAATTATGTTGAGTTTTCTGGCGTCAAGGTATTTGAGATGATATTTAATCATTTATGATTCTTAATATGCCTTGGCAATGTTTTTTGTTCTAATGGTTGTAACCGTCCAGGTTGTCACTCCAACTGGAAATGTTTTGGTGAAGGATCTCTTTCTAAGGGTTGAATCAGGATCTAATCTTTTGATAACAGGTGATTTTTCCCTTGAAAAAAGATTTACATTTTTACTTCTAATATTCTTATGTTACCATTTCCTCTTGTTTTAAACATGCTTCTATTTTGCTATTTTTCATCCATTTCTATTATTTTTTAGGTGTTATATATAATGAACTTTTATTGGAAATGAGAGTTACCATAAACAAATTGTAGATTTTGTTACACAGTGATAATTCACTTCAAGTTTTTTTGGTTATTGGGTGGTTTTTTGTTGTTCTTTGTTCTTAATATTTTATATTAACAAAAGAGTGGCTTAATTTAAATATTAAACTTGGTAACGGTTCTATTTGATAACAATCTTGCTTTGTAGTTTTATTTTTCAGTACCTGTTTAATTTTGAAGTAGAAAATAAATCACTAACTGGTGTAAAACATTGAATTTGTAATTGTTTTTTTTTTATAATCCTTCAACCCTTGAACTTTTAAATAAAAGACAAAATAAAAATGTTTTTAGATATTATCTGACATTTATACATTTTTTGTTATATGGCATTTAAAGATTTTTTAGAAAACTATTTTTTATAATTTTTATAAGTTTTTTAGAATTTTTAGAACTTTTAATTTTTTTAAATAAAATAACCTTTTTGAAATGTCAAGTGACAACATTGTAACACGACATGTTGCATCAACTAATCCAAAAATTACTATTAGATTTAATAGTCAACATTGGTCAAATGGATGAATTGATGAAATTTTAGAGTATAGATGAGGCAAAAAAAAAGTTTTGGGCTTAATTCTGATTTTTTTCAAAAGGTCCAGATGGATAATATAACCCTTTTTTTTTTATAATCCTTCACTTTAGCTTTTAAATAAAAGCCAAAAAAAAATGTTCATATTTCTCTGACATTTATGATTCTCTTAAATTTCACTGTCACCTTATCCTCATCAGCCCTTTGGCAACCTTACCTGCCTTTACAGTGAAAAGTGAAAGTCTGTGTTTCTTGTTTATGAATGGGTGTGTGTTTGTGTATGCATGCATGTGTGTGCGTTTTTTGTGCTTTGTTCATATTTGTATATTTATTTATATATGTGGTGCCCTTTAATTCATCTCTGAAAATTAGTCTGCCTGTGCTTAATCCTGTTTCAAAGTTGCGTTTTTATTTTTTGGGCCATTAATATAAATCTCTTGTTTTTTTCTTTGCTGAAGGTCCAAATGGCAGTGGAAAGAGTTCCCTTTTTCGTGTTTTAGGCGGTCTTTGGCCACTGGTATCTGGGCATATTGTGAAACCTGGGGTTGGTTCTGATCTAAATAAGGAAATCTTCTATGTGCCACAAAGACCTTACACAGCTTTTGGAACCCTTCGAGACCAGCTAATTTATCCTCTTACTGCAGATCAGGAGGTTGAACCTCTTACACATAGTGGAATGGTGGACCTGTTGAAAAATGTAAGAGTTTAATCTGATAATAGTTTTCTTGTTTTCTCTTGCTTAATAGTGTATTGATGCTTTCTGTTTTTTTTTTTTTATAGGCAACCTTTAAAATAATTCTTCACTTTGTTGTTCTTTAGGTTGACCTTGATTATCTGTTGGATCGTTATCCACCTGACAAAGAGGTGAATTGGGGTGATGAACTCTCTCTTGGGAACAACAGAGATTGGGGATGGCTAGACTGTTCTACCATAAGCCTAAATTTGCAATTCTTGATGAGTGCACTAGTGCTGTGACGACTGATATGGAGGAGCGATTTTGTGCTAAGGTTAGAGCAATGGGCACATCATGCATAACCATATCACATCGTCCAGCACTTGTCGCATTTCATGATGTTGTTTTGTCCTTGGATGGGGAAGGAGGATGGAAAGTTCATTACAAAAGGTACCAAGCTTAAAGTTTCAGGTATTGCATATATTACCAGTAGTTATGGTGTATTAATCGGATTTCTACAAAATCTGCAGGGAGAATTCTTCAGTAAAAAGTGAGGGCGAGATTGATTTGACTACAGTTTCTGAGACAGACCGCCAAACTGATGCAATAACAGTTCAACGGGCATTCACTGCTTCTAAAAAGGTCTTAAAAATTCTGAAGCTTGGTTTCTGTGTTTTTTTGGATCTGTTTTATCTCACATTCCCACTGCAAAATTTTTACTGAATTCTTCTAGGACTCTGCATTCTCAAGTCCAAGGACTCTATCATATGTGTCAGAGGTGATAGCTGCATCGCCCTCTGTGAATAATGAGGTTAAATTGCCTATTGTTCCTCAACTCCACAAGGTTCCAAGAGTACTGCCATTGAGAGTAGCTGCCATGTTTAAAGTATTGGTATGTTTTGGGCAGGCTTTCTTTATTCTCTTAAACTAACCTCGTGAACTTAAGAGGATGATTTTCCCATTATTGTGCCCAAAGTAGTTATCAGCATTTGACTTTGTGAAGTTCTAAATTTTACTGGAAAACTGAATGATGAGTTTCCCAAAAATGTAGATTATTATACCTTGCGTGATCATTAAGTAGGACATTTATGTAGTTGATATTGATTATTCCTAAAGTGATTTTTCACTAGTTTTTTAGATACAGGAAAAAATTCTGTAGGAACAGTATATTTGATTAATTGGCTTTTAGTATGGAGTTCTAGTCCTGGAGAGTAAATGCTTAAAGTTATATCCTTGTGTTTTCTGAAAGTGCCATCATGGATTAGCAAAGATGGACTCAACCGCATTGCTACATTTCTCTACTATTCATATATAACCGTAACATAGCTGTTACAAGTAGGTTAAACATTTATCTTCAATATTTGAATTTGTGCAAACCTCATGCAAAGTCCTTAATGTAAGTAATGAGCAAATGTTGTTTTTATCCACCAACACTAGTTTGTAATTCTTTATCTTCAACCTTAAATTCTTGTATTTTAGGTGCCTACGGTATTTGACAAACAAGGGGCTCAACTACTTGCAGTTGCCTTTCTTGTTATCTCGAGAACATGGATATCAGATCGGATTGCATCATTGAATGGTATTACAAATCTATTATTATATTATTTATTCAATTTAAAATCTGATATTATTTTATTGCCATTTTAAAATCCATCAACTCCCAGGAACCACTGTGAAGTATGTTTTGGAGCAGAATAAGGCTGCCTTTATCCGTTTAATCGGTATAAGTGTTCTTCAAAGTGGTGCATCTTCTTTTATTGCACCTTCCTTAAGGTAATTTTTCCGAAAGAACACATATTGACTTCCATATGAAATACATAAACTAAAAGAGGGAGATACTAATTGATAAAAGATTTGTGTAATTATGTATTAAGTCTACGCTAATATAATCTTGTGTTACGTTACTTTTCTGCAATATAGGCATACATGTATGTATGTATGTTTTTATCATCCTAACTACTGTAGGTATTGTGTTATGTTAATGATTAATGCTAATGTAGAACCCCAATAAAGAAATTGATATCTTATTGGTACCTGTGATTGGTTTAGCTTGAATGTGAACCCCCAACTCCAGGGTCTAAAAGTTTTGTGTTTTAGTATATTATTTGTTCTGTATGTGAAGATTATGTAGCCTATTATATGCAGGGCTGCTTGTCTAACTTGTTGGCTTATATTTGCCTGTAATTTTGACTGTTAAATAATGTATGTTTTTAGTGATAAACTATCTCATGGTTCGTCATTCTATTTTCTTCCCATTACTTCATGTCAGGCTGATAAACTTCTAAGCTGGTCTTTGGGTCCATAATGAATGTCAGTCACATACAAATTTCATGGATAGTCTCCAGCAATATTTTCTTTTTCTTTTAAATTATTTTGATATTTTTAGTGCTTCAAAAGACTTTGATTAACTTTATTCATGGTGGTATGAATTTTTAGTACATAAGTTTTATTCTCATTCCTAACTTTATTCCTAGTTTTTTTTTAACATTTAGTTTCATGGCTTCTCAGTGAAAAATAATTTTTTAAATAGCCTTTTTCTTGGTTTGCAGGCACTTGACAGCTAGGTTGGCCCTTGGATGGAGGATTAGGTTGACCCAAAATTTGCTTAAGAATTACTTACGAAATAATGTATTTTATCAGGTAGTTTGATCCAGTGAAGATACAGTGATGCTTGTGTACTTGATCGACATTGCGCAATGTTTATAATTTTCTCTACTATTACCAAGATTTCTGCAATGGTAAATCACATCACATACATCTCATTGTAGGTTTTTCACATGTCAAGCAAAAATATTGATGCAGATCAAAGAATAACTCATGATCTTGAAAAGTTAACAACTGATTTGTCAGGACTGGTTACTGGAATGGTAAAGCCATCTGTTGACATTTTGTGGTGAGTACATTATCTTGATTTATTTTGGTCATAGGATTTTTTTTCTGTCTAATCTTGATTCTTGACTTTGACAGCATATGTTTCTTTCCTCCCTCATTTATCTATCCTTCTGAGAAAAATTCTTAACCAATGCTGCAAATTTTAGGTTCACCTGGAGAATGCAGTTGTTAACTGGGAGAAGGGGTGTTGCCATTTTGTATGCTTATATGTTACTTGGTCTGGGTTTTCTAAGGACTGTTACTCCTGATTTTGGTGATTTGACAAGTCGAGAACAACAGCTTGAGGGAACATTTAGGTAATTCTAGTAATCCATCTTACTAGTACTAAGAATGCTAGACGTACTTATGCAGAAATACTTGCATGAACTTGTATGTGCAAAGTTTCAATTTAAACTGGTCTGGTAGTTTAATACGAGAAGCTCTGGAACTTAGAATGTGAAGATATGAGGCAAGAATGGTATGTTTAAAAACTGCAAAGATGAGTATTTGTTTTGAGCAAACTTGCTTAGATGATGCAGTGGATTAATGATAACAATTAAAATCTATAATATGAGAAGAAAGCTATGTTGTTATCTCATTTTTACATCTATATTTTATCATTAAATTAATTATTTCTAGGTTTTTTTCTCGACAATAATTTTTGCCTTGGTTAAACTTTTCAACTTTAGCTCTTCTCATACTCTTAGCTGTTCATTACCTCTTAAGTTCTTAAAGCATTGATGGATAAATGTAAATATGAAAACACATGTATCCACATAGGTGCTTTTGTGTAATTTTATGGATATCTGGATGTTGCTTCATATATCATCCTGTTAACTTATACTATATTTTAATTAGGTTCATGCATGAAAGATTGCGCACTCATGCTGAATCTGTTGCTTTCTTTGGAGGCGGTGCTCGGGAAAAAGCTGTAAGATATTTAACTCATTGTTTTATCTGATACATTTGAATGCCTACTATTGTTTCCATCATTCTTTTACGCTTAGATGGAAACCAGGAGTAGTTTGAATCTTTCTATAAGATGGAAGTTTGGATATGCCTTATGTTTATATTGCACAACTATAGTTTACAGTTAACATTCTAGGCTGAAACCCAAAAATAAACTCTTTCTTGTACTGTTTGTACATTTCAAAGGCAGATATTGTTTGATTGATACCCTCCCTCTCTTGTTATATATATAGAGGAATATTTTACTGTGAAATGGCAAGAGTTCTGGAATATTTTAGGAATCATGGTCTTCTATTTTTTTTCCTTTTTGCATGGTTTGCAGCTGAGCATGCATTATTCAACATTACTAGACTCCTATTTCTCCAGAAATTCCATTCCCTGTCTCTAATTATATGTTTCTTGTATTTAACAGATGGTCGACTCAAGATTTAAGGAGCTTCTTGATCACTCTTTGCTTCTCTTGAAGAAGAAATGGATGTTTGGTATACTTGATGATTTTGTCACAAAACAGCTTCCACATAATGTTACTTGGTTTTTGAGCTTATTATATGCCTTAGAGCACAAGGGGGACCGAGTCTTAGTTTCTGCTCAAGGTTAGATATCTGAGTTGATTTTGTAGTACTTTCTGGTTTCTCCATCTCTCTCTAAAAGTACTTAACTAATTTTTAGGTGAGCTGAGGTTCACATCTTGAAGCTTTTTAGCTTTTGGTTCCTGGCATCTGTTGTTATCTCAAAGCTTTTTTTGAGCTTTTGGTGACATCCTGGAACTTTATAGAAATGGTTTTTGGAGCTATTTCTTTTCACGTGTGGAGAAACAATGGAATAAAAAGACTTTTGAAATTGAAGAGCATTCTTTTTGTCGCCTCTTTTTTAATCTCAGTATATCTAATTTACTTCAAATATCATATGTTTGGTTGTTTATACCTTGCTTTTTCTTTTACAATGTAGAAAATATTATCTCTTTTTTTTTGTTGATGATTTATGGTAAAAAAGACTTTCATTTTAAGTTTTACATTGAGTAGAATTGCTAGCATTCTTTTGAGAGCCTTCTACTTTTAGGATAATCCTCAGATTCTGAGTAAAAAACTTTAGAGAATTCAAATATCATATGTTTGGAGATATAGGTTTTCTGTCCATATCTTCAGGGAAAATTCATAAATTTGTTGACCTTCTCATAGATGAAGTGTCTATCAATCTCAATGTGTTTGGTCCTACTTAGTGTTGTACAACTCGGATTTCTAGCAATGCTCCCCTCAAACTTGTGTATATGTTATGTACACCCAGTTTGGATGACATTATAAAGCTCACTCAAATGCTTTGGTGAAAATATCCATCCAATTCTTTACTAGGAATATAGTGAAGTTTTACAACCACATGATCCACATTCCTTCAGATGATCCCTATCAATCTCAATGTGTTTGGTCCCGTCGTGTTGTCTTTATTTCTAGAATGCCATTCTTGATCGGGCTCACTATAAACTTCAAATTGCTTCATCCAATTCTAACTCCAAATTTCTTGATCCACATTCCTTCATGTATCCCTATAGCCACTAACAGATCTTCTATCTTCTCAATTCTCTTCTTGCTTCTCCAGTGACCAAATTTCCCCATAAATATGTGCAATAGCCACTAAGACCTTTATTGTCCTATCCCTCGAATGTTTCCTTTATTGTCCTATCCTGATGTTTCTTGAAAAGTAGTCCGCACCAGTGTAAAATTTCAAGTATCTCGAATTCTATTGATTGCATCCATGTGCTCTTCTCGAGGGTCACTCATATGTTGACTAACTATGCCCACCGAGTATGCAATATCGGGCCTGTAAGTGAGAGATAGATTAGTTTCCCAACTAGTCTCTCGATAGGGTTCTTTATTCACCGGATTCCCATTTCACCTTTACTTGAACTTTAAACCTGGTTTCCATTGGAGTTTCAAATGGTCTACTTCCAAGCATCCCGTTTCTATAAGTAGATCTAGGATGTACTTTCTTTGGTTTATAACAATCCCCTCTTTCGATCTTGCTACTTCCATTCCTAAGAAGTACCTCAGGCTTCCCAAATCCTTAGTCTCGAACTCCTTAGCTAGAACAGTTTTTAGCACTTTTATTTCTTGAAGATCATCCCCTGTAATGATCATATCATCAACATAGACAATTAGAAGGGTCTTCTTACCATCCGGAGCAACCTTTGAAACAATGTATGGTCCGCTGACTCTTGCTTGTACCCATTTTGAACCATAGCCTTAGCAAATCTGTCAAACCATGCTCTAGGGGATTGCTTTAATCCGTACAAGGATTTATTGAGTTTGCACACTGCCCTCTTCGTGGTCTTTTTTCTCCAAACCTGGTGGAACCTCCATGTATACTTCTTCCTCCAAGCTTCCATTGAGGAAAGCATTTTTGATGTCCAATTGGTGTAACTTCCAGTCTTTGTTAACAGACTCACTGATAATAACACTGATGGTATTCAACTTAGCTCTTTGGGGCAAAGGTTTCTTGATAATCTACTCCATAGGATTGAGTAAACCCTTTAGCCACTAGCCTTGCTTTGTACCTCTCAATGCTCCCATCCGAGTGATATTTGACTGTGAATACCCATTTGCACCCAACAGCCTTTTTTTTCCTTCTCGTAACTCACCAAACACCAAGTATCATTCTTCAGAGTGCTTTGACCTCTTCTTCAACACCTTCCTCCATTCAGGACTTTCAACGCCTCTTCTACTGTCTTGGGAATCTTCACACTATCAATGCTTGGTCAGAAAGGCTTTGAAACCGTATAATAACTTTCCATAGGCAACAAATTTATTGATAGGATGAGCAACACATTTTCTTATCCCTTTTCTAATAGCAATAGGAAAGTCATCTAAGTTTACTGATAGAATCTTGTGAAATAATATTACCTCCTGTCTCTATAGCATCGTAACTCAAAACTGGTTCTGGCAAGTGCTAGGCTGACCAACATCTTGATTTGATTTCTTTTCCTCCTTGTATAGACATTGAGTTGTTTCTCCGGTGGTTGTGGAGTCACAGAGTGTGATATAGTTCTGAGTGTAGGAGGAGGTGTTGTATAGGGACCGGAGGGTCTAGACTGTGGAGAAGGTGTATTGGACCGTGGAGAAGTTGTGTCTACAGATTAGGGACAGCAGTTTCAATGATATCCAAGGCAGGCTCGGGAAGGATAGGTATAGGAATAAAGGACTGTATGGACTGAGATTCTTTAGGTCTCTCCCCTCAATGTCAGGCCCGCAAAGTAAGGTTGATTTTCAAAAAGGTAACATCAAAGGAGATATGGGTTTTTCTATTAGTGGGGCAAGAAACATTTGTAACCCTTTCCGACTCGAGGAGTAACCTATAAATACACACTTTAATGATTTAGGATCCAGTTTACTACGATTGTTGTTGTGCACATGAATAAAAGATGTGCATCCAAAGACTCAAGAGGAAGAGCTGAGGACAATGGTTTAAAGTGTGGAAAATGTTGAAACAGAACTTCAAAGGGTATTTTGAATCCTAGAGTCTTGCTAGGCATCCTATTGATAAGGTAGGTTGCAGATGAAGAGCTTCCCCCAAAGATATTTAGGTGCATTAGCTGAAAACAAAGGGACCTAGTTACTTCCATTAGATGTCTATTCTTCCTCTCAGCCACTCCATTTTGTTGAGGGGTATTGACACATGAGGTGAGATGAACAATTCCCTTTTCTCGAAAGAAACACCTAATAGACTTGCTAAGATATTCACTCCCATTATCACTCCTAACCACTTTGATATTTCTATCGAACTGTGTTTTTATCATTTGATAAAAAGTTTTAAAAATTACTTCAACCTCAGACTTTTCTCTCATTAAATATGTCCAAGTGGTCCTAGAGAAATCATCAATGAAAGACACAAACCACCTAGACCTGAAATGTTTCAACTTTAGAAGGGCCCCAAATATCACTGTGTATAATAGCAAATGGTGAAGTAGGTTTAAAAGGAGAAGAAACATATGGTTTTTTGGTATGTTTTGCCATCTGACATACTTCACAAGTAAAAGAAGAGGGATTTTTATTGATAAAGAGATTTGGAAACAACTTTGCAAGGTAATAAAAACTGGGATGTCCTAATCTAAGATGCCAGAGCATAATATTATCTGAACCTAAGCTTGTGGATGAAACTAATGTTTGAAGGCAACTGGGAATGAAGGAGTTATGGTAGGATATTCCATCAAGGATATATAAGCCATTAGATAGCCTAGCACTGCCAATCACCATCTTCGAGCCCCAGTGCTCAAAAAATACATCCATCACCCCAAAATTAGCATTACAAAGAATATCCTTAATCAACTTGCTCACCGATAATAAATTACAAAGCTAATTTAGGAACATAAAGTACATCGAGATAATACTATATGTTTGCTTAATTCAATAGAGCCACTCCCTTTAACTATTGAGAGGGAACCATCTGCTATCTTGATCGAGGAAGGAGATCTGTGATGGCTATACTTTCTGAACAGACTCATATTTCCTGTCATATGGTCAGAGGCACCCGAATCTACTATCCAATGTAAGGTATTAATTGTTGCTAAGCAAGAAATTCTACCTTCAGATGTTGTTAAGGCAGTAGTATGAGTTTTAGACGATAGTTGGCTGAGTATTTGTTGAAGTTCTGCAATCTGCTTTGTCTTTCAAGCTGCTGGAATTATGTTCTCAGATGCAACATTTGCTTCCTTCAAATCTGGATTTAGAGGGTTTCGGTCTGCTGGTTTTTTCCATGTAGCTTCCAAAGATTTGCTCCATCAAATGTCCAAATTTTTTTACGTTGTTCACACCATGGTCTCCCCCTCCTTTGTTTATTCCCGTGATTAGAGTTTGTAATTAGTGCCAAGCATCTGCATTGAGCAACCGGTACCATCAAGGAGAGTCCGCTTTCTTCTCTCCTAATCTCGAAAAGGCCTCCCAACCAATGGTAGAGGTTTAGTAGCCAAAATTCTGCTCCTTGCCCCATCAAACTCACCATTAAGTCCAAAAGAAATTGAAAGATTCTCCTCCGATTTTTGATTCTACTATAGAAGTTAACATCATCGAAACACTTCCACTCATTGGCCTCATATAAATCGATTTGTTGCCAACACTTAGTGAGAACTCCAAAATCTTTGTACTCTGCACAAATCTCCTTGTCCGAGATCCTTAATCTGGTTTTCAACCCCAAACAATTCTGGTGTATTATCCACACTGGAGTATGTATCCCTGGCTGCACTCCATATCTCTGCTGCAGTCTGGTAGAGCATGAAATTTTCCCCAACTTCAGGAACCATGGAATTAATTAGCCATGACATAATCATGTTGTTTTCATTTAGTTTGTAGGATGTAATTGGAGAAAGAGATGAATCTGAAAGCTGGAACTCAGAGGGACGAGGATGATTTTGAGAACTGATTTCAAAAGCAGAGGGGTCTGAATGAGCCATTGAAAAGAAAGGTTTTGATCGACAGAGAGACTGGAAGGAAAAAAAAAATTGTTGGATAGGTAGGATCTTCCTAATCTGATACCATGTAGAAAATAGGGTTAGAGAAGTTTTTCTACTCTTGTTATTATGATTTACAGAAAAATAAAGTCTACTTATAGACTTTTACAAGGAGTTTTACATTGAGTAGAATTCTCTCGGCTAAGACTCTTATCCCTTATATGGATAGAGTTAGACTCTAACTAAACTACTTAGTTAGGATAGACTTACAACTCTTCTAAACTACTTAGTTCGAATTGACTTACAACTCTTATTATTTACATATTAACCTACATACAAACAGTTTAACAGTTGGGTGCATGTGCATGTAAGCTGCTTACTGTATAGCGCTGCATACATCATGCCTCAGGACATTTCAACAAAAACATAACACATTTATTTGTTGGGCCTTTACCAAAACATGGGATTTGTAGTGTTTATTGTGTTTCCATTGAACATACGTATGCTCATAATATTTATCACTTGAGAAATTATTTCTCGTGATGTATTTGCTTCTGTATAACACATCTGTTTTGGCCTTCATAAATTTTTTTTTTCTGATCAGCCACTTCTCCGTATCTATTTGACTATGATCAACTTCTTTTCTTAGTCATCTTCTGTTGTTCAATTTATTTATTTTTAGACGGACTTAGTTGCCTAAATGTTGCACATTAATCTAACTAGATTGTCATCTAACCAGATGATTTGAGCGCCAATAACTTGTTGCAGTCTCAAAGGACTGCTCTCTCCGCTAAAGATGTTATTTCTTTTTCTGAGGTGGATATAATTACTCCAGCACAGAAGCTGCTGGCCAGGCAGTTGACATGTGATGTAGTCCCAGGAAAGAGCTTGCTAGTTACTGGTTAGTATAGGAATTTTTATTGTTTTCCTAGATAGGAGATTTGTATCTGACTTGCCTTTAATCTCCTAAGGTCCAAACGGGAGTGGAAAAAGTTCTGTTTTCAGAGTACTTCGAGGTCTGTGGCCCATTGTGAGTGGAAGGCTTTATAAACCATCCCACCATTTTGATGAAGAGACTGCATCTGGTGGCATCTTTTATGTTCCTCAGCGACCATATACATGCTTGGGAACTTTAAGGGATCAAATCATATATCCTCTCTCTCGTGAGGAAGCAGAGTTGAGAGAATTAAAGTTGTATGTACAAGGTAACCTACTTGCATAAGTTGCATTGCTTTCCTTATCGTTTGAATTTCTAATTTGATGTCTACTACATTTTTTTATGATTGAATGGTTATTTTGTTCCAATGATATAACCATGAAAATTATACCTACTTTTTTGCTGGACTTTGGTGGTTGGGTTAAGTTGACTACTTCTCTAGACTCTGAAAGTTATATGGTAAAGAAAGAGGTGCCATGTTGGTGAGTAATGGTCTATTAAAGATTTGTTACAAGGAGAAATTGAGCCTTTTCCCTCGATATTGTTGTATTTTGTGATGTTCAGGCTTATATTCTCACTAAGCTCAGTAAGGAGCGAGGTCTTTTTTTTTCCTACTAATTTTAATCCATTTACTGTTTGGTCTTCCTCTTTCCCCAAAAAATTGTAATGAAAAACTACATTGGGTTTTGATTATCCAGAAAAGAATAAAATTATCTGGAATTTGGCAATTGGCATTTTTATTTTTTCTCTGGGGATGGATTATCAAGGGACATGACCTATAATTAAAGCTCAAAATGCTCAAATTTTGATGTAAGGGGTTCACATGAGATTGTATCCAGTCTCTCTTCACTATTCATTAAGAATAAGACAACAATTTAAAAGCGTGGTAGAATGACGAATCATTTATTGTATTGGTGTCAAAGTTACAAGTTTATTTCTTCAGTGACTTATCTGAAAACAATGTACTGAAGTTGTCTCCTTGCTTTTGGAAATTGTAAACGTCTAAAATTTACAGGTGAAAGCCCAGCAGATGCCACCTGCATTCTTGATGCACGTTTGAAGACCATTCTTGAAAATGTTCGATTGACTTATCTTTTAGAACGGGAGGAAGGTGGTTGGGATGCTAATCTCAATTGGGAAGACATCCTCTCACTTGGAGAACAGCAGAGATTAGGCATGGTGAGTTAAGCCAACTTTTGCACCTTTTGGACAACAATATTTTCCTATTTATCCCAGGCGGAATTATGGTCTTTTGATAACAAAATTTCTGTTTTACCAGGCACGGTTGTTCTTCCACAAGCCTAAATTCGGTATCCTTGATGAATGCACAAAGTATGCAACTAATCACCTATGTATTTTGTTTAAAACCCAGTAATAACTGTCTAGTTTACCTGGTTATTCTTCTCATGACAGTGCCACAAGTGTCGATGTTGAGGAACAACTTTATAGACTGGCAAAAGATTTGGGCATTACCGTTATTACATCGTCACAGGCAAGTAGTTTGATCCGAAAAACACACAACCAGTTTTTTTCAGAACATTTTTTTTTAAATTCGATGGATAATAAAACATTTATGATGATCATCATGATTCCAAACGCGATCATGGCAACAAAATTAGTTCCTTCGAATATAAACCATTCCTTTTGCTATCTATTCTGTTTTCCCAGCGGCCTGCTCTAATACCATTCCATGCTTTGGAGTTACGACTTGTCGATGGCGAGGGTAAGTGGGAACTTCGGTCAATCAAACAATGAGTGGGGTGCAACGACGAGCTTTGTGTTTGTGCTCCACATGATGGTATACACAAGAACCGGAGTGCGGGAGACAACTTGAAGCGGACTTTGCTGTTTCACAGAATCAGTTGATATATAAATTCTTTATCATGCTCAAAACAAGGGGCGAGTCAAAGGTAATGGTAGGTGCCTAGTGAGAATTATAATTTACCTTTCATTAGAACATAATAGAAGAGATTATTGCAAATATTGCTAGTTAGGAATATGATTAAATGAGGAGCAATCAAAGTATAATCATAATTATAATCAATGTAGGCATAAAGAAAACATTCGTGTACAGGTTTCTCATTCCCGCCCCTATTCCTATTCTTTTTACCCTTTCTTTTATGGGATAAAAATCCATGGTTCATATTGTAAGAATTGATGTCTTAATTATTCTTGCCTAATGAATAAAATCGAAGGGATTAATAGATTTCTACAATTTTTTGTACCTTGTGTCATATTTTTGTATCATATGTTCGCATTGTTGGGTCAAAGCGACATTAAATCTTGAGTTGAAAAGTGCGAAATGAATCAGGCATGTTTTCAACCATACGGGTGATTTGTTGCGTTACACCTTTTGACCGAAAGAGAAAAGGGGAAATATTATGAAGAAAACAAGAGAAAAAAGACAATTAATGAAGAGATAGAAACTTTGAACTATGGCTTATTTTAGCATTATTGTTGGAAATATATGAGCCTGAAAAGGAATATTAACAAGATGTAGTTTACTGAATTCAAAGAGTATAGTGGTTAGCGGTTTTGACATTGTTTAAAATTGTCATATTCGCAATATTATGTTAGTAACATATGTCATGTTTATAATGACCGCGATAATATTTGTTATGTTTATAATTATTATAAATGCAACGCGACTAAAATTACAGTCGTAAATATAATTTAAATTCTTGATAATAATAGTGAGCGATTGAGTCGTGGTTTATTAGTAAGAGATATTACTTTAAACTTAGTCAATAATAATTGTAGGATTTAATTTAAAATATCTTTTTTTTGAAAAAAAATTCAATCAACATTTAAGGATCGAAACAAACAAGGCCAAAAACAAGCAAGCACTGAGCATAGCTTGGGCAAGAGACAAAAAGGATACAATAATGGTCCAAGATAAAACAAACAAAAAATCATTCAGTGGAGCCGTGCAATCCAATTGCGAGAGAAGCATCTGGTTGCAGATGAAAGTGTCTGACGTTTTTGCCACTCAAGGCTTGTTGAAATGGCGAACTTAGCGATAAATACCGATAAAATCGACATTAATTTCAAGGGCCTGGCAGACGAACATTGCACGGAGATAACAACAAAGACCTTCAAACCACGTTTCCTCGTGGAGGAAAGCAGAAAAATGAACCAGAGTGGTGAAACTCGTGGAAAACAGACGAAAAGAACAACTAGAACAAATTGGGTCTTCCAAAATCTCAAACTGGAAAAAAGGAAGAAAACAGCTAAGGACGAAAAGAAGAGCTGAAAGTCGCGGCGGGATTGTCATTGTCTGGTGATGTCAGAACCATCAGAGGAAGCCCTCTTCGAGATTACTAAATGAAAGAGAGAACAGGATTTATGAGCGTTTTTCTTTATAACTACCTATAAAATTACATGGTGTAAGAGAGGAACATAATTGTGACTTAGAGGCCTAGTGCGATCCTAAAATAATACAATCATTGTATAAGATAGTTAAGAGGCGAATTAATTATTCTTCGGTCTATTAGTAAATTATCTATCCAAAGATTGTGAAAGATGTTCTACTAGAAATATTCTTGTTATTGCTTCGACTCGTATTCTTTAAAAAGTAGATCTCGCTTTAATAGCCCCAAATAAATTAAATACGTGTATTAAGATATGAAGGCTTCTTATTCCTCAACAGTGAAAGCACTTTTTCATTCTTTCATATACTAGAGGATTTCGCTTGGAAAAGAAAATATTCGAAACTAATAGATTCGAGTCCATAACCGTAGATTCCAATACACAAGATTTTGTTAGTACTTACCAATGAGGAACCCTGAACCTTAAACTTAAACCCTAATTCCCATCTGATGAATTACGAAAAAGATGATAGTTGAGATAAACTGCTCATTCAAATTTTGTCATACCATTGGCTAACCTACCTTCGTGAAACATATCTCAACTTTCAGCTCCCAGTGATATTACAACAGAGAAGAGGTATGTAGTAAAATCGTGAAAGATTCAACCTCCTGAACCTTAAATTAAAGCATGCGAATCACCTCGAGATTGTCTATCTCAACCAATTCCGAAATTCTCCCAAACTCCCGACACATCTCAAACCTTCGTATGTACCCCATAGCTCGGCCTCAAAAGCAGAGCATACTCCTGTCGATTTGAAAAGTCCTACCAGCTATCTCTCATTTGCATCTCTAATCACCCCACCACAAACAACGAAGCCGTCGTTACACCCCCTTGCCCCATCCGAATTAACCTTACACCAACCCAATAGGTGTCGCTACGTTTAATATTTGTAGACAAACTCATCCAAATATCAAACCAACCTTCTAAGTTGGATGGATAGGTTTAGTCCTTGTGGTCAACACGAATGCAGTTTACAAACCCCTTTACTTTTGATTAATTAAGAATCTAGTGTTTTGTTCGTTGCTGACGTGTAGCCTGTGTCAGACAACTAAAGCAATGGGCAATTGTTTAGGACAAGTCTATGGTATACGTGTATTGGCATGGCAGTCGGGTGAGATATCAAAGAGTTGTTCAATTTAGAAATCTAGATTCTCATGGTATCTTAGCAATGCCTATCATGGATTGTTGTTTACACTTTGCAATAAGTCTTCTGTTAGATTAAGCTTTTTTCTAAATATTCCGGTGTGAATTACATAGTAGTATTTGTTCTCTACTTTTACTCCTTTGAAAACGCACACATATTATGTAAACAAGCTGTTCAAATAAATTCTTGAATAATGTAATGTTTCTCTATATAGATAGTTGTATTTGCTATGTTTCAGTCCAAGTCGTATTACAAATGTAGCCATATATGTATATTTCCGAAACCTTTCAATTCTCAACTCGCAAAGCAAAAACAGACCTTAAATTGGAGTATCAGCTCACTTTTCTGCACTAATTCTATAGTATTACAACTGCTAATTATGCACAAGGACATGTAAAACAGACATTATGCAGTGATTTCAACGACCCTCTGTGGGAGGTTGAGCTTTATTTCCCAATGAAACCCTGAATCTTATTGAAAGGTATGAATCCATGAAGCATCAATGAAGTGACCATTTTTGGTGCTTCATTTTATCATCAATGAAAACTGTGACTTCATCCCAGGTGGCCCCTGAAAGGCTAGCTCGGAACACAAAAAGGTAAAAATAAATCAAACGATATTAAAGTTGAAGTGTTAGTCGTTGATCTCTTTCATTTTCTTATATTCTTTCTTCCACCTTCTCATATTTAGATTTTATAAAAAAAAATATTACTAGATGCCGAAGCTACAACAAGTAATTGTAGAAAAAATGTTATACCACAACAAAAGTGACAATTAATGAGAAGTCTCATAAAAGCTATAAGAATTGATGGAAACGAGATAATAATTAAATATAAAGCTAAAAAAGTTCTTATTTACATAAATGACGTTAAATTTATAATTCTAAAGATATATTATTAAGAAACAATTTCATATACAATCATTTAACATTTTCTATAGATAATGATATAACTTTATCTGTAAAAAAAAACACTGGTATATATTCCTCTGATAAAAAATCATAAATTCACATATGAGAAAAATATATATTCTTTCTTCCACCTCATATTTAGATTTTTTAGACTTTCTTTCTAGAAATTTAAAACTTTTGCTATATTTCTTCATTATTTACTCAATAAATTTATTATTCTTTAAAAAAACTTTGATTTACCTTTGTCAATAATATTATAGAAATAGTTGTATTATATTTTCAAGGTATGCAGTTGAGCAATCTGTTTCAATCCATGTGCTACATGTGTAAGCGTAAATTTCTTTCGATTACATTTCTTTTGACGAGACGACGAAGATGAAGGCCGAAAAGGTAGAAAAACAAAAACTCGTACGGAATGGAACCCAGAATTGTACACAAAGCAAACCCAGAAAAAATAGTGAAAACAATCGACTCCACTGGGGATCGAACCCAGAATCTCTGGTTCCGTAGACCAGCGCCTTATCCATTGGGCCATGGAGTCTCATGTTGACCTATAAGATGTTTTAATTTTATTAGAATATGAACTGCTTAGTCAGAGCCCTAGCGGCAAAGGCCAAAAGGTAGCGGATTTACTTTAAGCGTACTCTTCCTCGTTAGTTTCGTTTGCAGTGGCTACCAAAATGAATGGGAAAGGAGACCGGGTTGTATAATTTCTCCTTGAAGGTGCGATTTATATTATTTTATTTTATTTCAATTGTGCTGCTTTTGTAGCTGAATTTGGCAGAAGCCAACCATAAACAAAAGAAGATTAATGGAATACAGAATCAGATTCCACTCAAATCGACAAAAAAGATAGGAATTTGTGGTGTAAAAATATCATCTTTTTCTGTGAATTGGATTGGATAATAAAAGCAAGGAAATGGGAAAGAAAAAATCTTTGAGGAGCAAAGCTGTTCACTTTGTAGCTGATCTCACCACTGGCCTTCTTAACCCTATCTCTGATAAAACCTCCACGCCTTCCCATCCTCCTCCTGTAAGTTTCTCTCTCTCTCTCTCTCTGCTGTCGTTTACAAAAGGCTTACGATGATCATAATTATGATGATCACGATGATGTTTGCCCTTGTTCTGATGTTTGGTCAACATCCCAAATAATGTTTGATTTTGGGTAGTTGAGATATAGGCTTTTTGTATCATATGATTGTTTTGATCTTTCATGTTTTTAAGGTATCTGATTGGGTTTTTCAAGGTTGCATCTTTTTCTATTCCTTTCTAATTATCATTTTGTTTGTTTTGTTTTACTTTCCCCCTCATTTGCCTTGGTTGATCCTCCCTTAAAATTAGAAATATTGCACTGATTGTAGAAATTCATTGGCCGAACTTCAGTTTTGGTTTAAAAGTGCAGGTTTTACTGTATTGCCATTTGAAACTTATCTGCAATGAAATTGCTTGCTTAAGAATCTCAACCTTGTAAAAAAAACATGAGTATTGACTGAATAATGCGTTTTGAAGATTACTAATTTACTCTCTTGACAGCCTGCTATCACGATCACGTTTTAATTGTCCGATTTTATTTCTGGTAGGAAAATGTGAGCGAGTCAAAAACAAGTCAATCAGAGACAGATTCGATCAGCAACGAGGATGATCGGGATCTAATTGATGGCCCTGATACGTCTTCATTTACTGCATTCCTGTATTCGCTCTTGTCTTCTTCGGAATCAGGTCACAATTTGAATCAGGATGAGCAAAATGATAATCAAGAAGAAGCTGGTGATTCATCAGACAACAAAATGAAAGAGAACGGTAGAAGGAAAAGCTTGCTTTCTAAAGGTAAGCAATCACTTAGAGCTTTTTACCATGCTACTAGGATCATTGGAAACAAAAATCAAGACAAGGGTGATGATTCTGATGTCAAAAGTGACAATGAGGCCAAATTCGATGGGCTCGAGATGAGACATATTCAAAATGTTAAGGAGCCTTTGGTTTTGGGAGATCTTCCCGGAACTTCTGAACCGTCATTGCTTCTTACAGAGAAGACAAGAAATGCTCTTTATGAATCACTTCCTGCTATTGTTCATGGGAGAAAGTGGTTATTGCTCTACAGGTGAATGCAACTGTTTTTTTGGTTTGGTGGACGACCGGCTTTGGTCTTTCATCTGGATATTTAGTTTTGCTAAAATTGAGAAACAGATATTTTTCTTTCTTTGATATCTCAATTGGCTTTCATAGTACATGGAGGCATGGTATATCACTGTCAACTTTGTACAGGAGAAGCATGCTCTGGTCTGGCCTCAGTTTGCTGGTATTGGTTAAATGACTTTCTCCTCTTCCTTTTTATTTTTTATTCTTTCATAGCATATTTTACATCTCCGATGCAGCCCTGCTGTTATAACTCATAAGTATGAAGCAACAAATTACTTCATGGTGATAGGAATACCATTTCCATGAACTTTATGATGTATTTATTAATGGTGATAGGAATACCCAATGCAGGATATTAGTTTTACATTTCTTAACTTTATGATGTATTTATTCATGAACTCTTTTTCCAATTCATATGTGATTTAGTTCTTGCATTTCATCTTTTATATCAGTGACATTTAGATTTCAAATCCAATTCTCTTTTTATCTGTGCTTGATAATAAAGTTCATAAGCTATAAACATGCATGATATCAGATTCTTTATTGAGGTTATTTTCCCAATGCAAGTCCTTAGGCGAGGTAGTCAATTTAATTTTGTGTGCACTTATGTCAAAGGCTGATGGAATTGATTCTATCTTAGGTTGTTGGAGATCGTAAAGGCGCAGTGTTTGGCGGTCTGGTTGAAGCACCCCTAAAACCAACTAATAAGAAATATCAGGTGATGCTAGAAAATACCTTTTTTGTATCCAGCAGGTTTTTTTTTAAATATCTTGTTCACGTTACATTTTGAACAGGGAACAAACAATACCTTTGTTTTCACTGATAGACCTGGTGACACGGTTATATTCCGTCCCACAGGTATTCCCATCTTTGTCTACCGTTTCATAATTTGAGACTATTAATTCCTCTCTGTTTAAACATCAGAGTATATGGTGCTGAAAAAGTTACTATCCAATGGAGATATGTCTGTGTTTCACAACATAGTATATTGACAGCTGAAATGACATTTAACCCTTGTGCATGATTAACTGGTCTGCAAGGGGGAAATTTGCTATTCCACCGTCCTTTGGTATTTATAACAGTTTGAGTAAACCCAGTCTAAATGCAAATATGGAACAGGTGCAAATCGATATTTCACTCTGTGTTCCACTGAATTTCTGGCAATTGGTGGTGGTGGCCATTTTGCACTCTATCTAGATAGTGATCTGTGAGATATCTCTCCCTCTGATTCATTTTTTACATAAAAATAACGACCCCTCCCCCTTTCTCCCATTCTCTTTTCTTTGTCCCTTCTTTAAAATAGAATATTTGTGTTAATCACAACTTTTAAATGAAACATTGCTTTCTGACATGTTCAAATTTTCATGTAAGCTTGAATGGATCTAGCTCATTCTCGGAAACCTACGGAAACCCGTGTCTTGCGTTCTCTGAAGATTTTGAAGTGAAGGAGATTGAGGTATGCGCAATACCCTACCACTGCTCTATTTGCTTCATGAATTTATATTTGCCTTGTTTGTATAATGATCATGAAGATGCCATCTTAACAGTCCAAATTTCATTAAATGTATCCTTAAATCACAGTTATGGGGCTTTGTATATGGATCAAAATATGAGGAAATACTTGCTCTGAGTAAAACAGAGATGCCAGGAATTTGTCGATGGTAAAGCACCCTTTGAGAGCACAAGTCTATCTTATTTCTTCCTGCAATCATCGACTACCGGATGGTTTAGATCACCTGTTACAATAACCTTTTCACATGTGTCGACATAGCCAACAACTGGAATCAGAATCTTTCATTGTAAATGTCATTACTGCTTTACTTATATGCCTGTACATAAGCTGAATTGTGGCTAATGTTACTGACAATATATGCAAGACAACATGTTTCAGCAAAAATTGCTGGTCAGTTTCTTATCACAACTCTCACTTTAGAGAGTGTTTGACAAATGCGATATTACTATTGTTACCTTGTGATTTCGACCTTAATTGGCACAACCATGATAATCGAGAATAGATGGAAGGAAAATAAGTCTGTGCTCATAATTTAAATTGAAAGGAGGCAACTTCCGAGATTTGGACAGATATGACTTTGAACTTCAAAGAAGTAAATACCTTATCAATTCAGCAATGAAGTTGGTCTACAAGCCAGAGAGTCGGCTGTCAAATAAAGAAAACTCTTTATTTATGCTGTTGCAATATTTTCCTCAATTCCTTTTTGTACCTTCTGGGAAGGACAATCGATCAGATCCTTGGCATTGGCATCTGCTGCTTCCTTATAAGCAGAGGCATGAATACCGAGAGCAGCACGACCGGATGGGTCAGGATTTTTTGACCATGCTGCATCCCATTCTATTGCTTTTGCAGTGCTGCACGCCATACTATATGCAATGAATGAAAACCTCCGATCATTAGGGAGACCGGTAACAAAGCTTGCAGAATAAACCGGAGCTTCTAGTTATCAACATGCGGTCAAGGGTCTCAGACCGGCATTGTTGGCTCCATTGTTCAATGTCAATATCATGGCAGCAATAAGGTCCTGCAACTGCTTCCCGCATGCAATTTGGTCAAGTTATCCCTAAACTTTTTTTTCTCATCAAATTAGCCTATCAACTTTTTTCTTTGATCAATTTGGTCAAATTCCGAAACCCATGAAAAATGTTAATTCATTTGCTCATATATCAGATATGAATAAACTAGTAAGATTTTGTAGGCCAATTGGCAATAATACTCTGTACAATATAAACCATTTATTGAAAGTGGTGAATTGTCCGAACTAAACCCAAAAAATGAAAAAAAAAATCAAATGTAAGATTCAATTATGAATTGGGAGAGAAAAAAGCTTGATTGTCTGTTTGATAACAATGGGAGCTTTTTCATTGACAAATTTCATGTCATGAATGGGAGATGTCAGAGTCAAAACCCTAAACCCAACATCTAAAATTGTGAAGCACGTTTTGGGCATCAAAAGTGAGTATGCAGTTGATTGATAAAGCAGGCCCTACTGAAGACCCCAATCAAGTTATGAGATAAGAAATAGGCCTATCCCTTTCTGATTTGGATTCTCCCAATTCGTTTGCCTTGCCTGTATTGTTCCTTTCACCCCATCTCTGTCTTTCGCTTACTTAGGTCAGACCACCAACTACCCAATTTATTAACCCCCTTCCGTTTCTTCCTACTCTCTTCCAGTTACCTGTAAATTTAATTTTGTATTCGTAAATTATTCGAGTTTGATTAAATTTTTGTTAAATTATATTTAAATGACTCGACAAATAAGGTTAGTCTAAGTAGTAAGCAACTTTGTATCACTTAAGCAAGTCTCAAGTTTAGGCTCTATGAATACAGAAAATTTTCATCGAGAAACTCGCCCACTAAAATCAAGTGTGCGATGTGGGTCGGTCTTGATTAGTTAGAGATAGACCCTCTGGGAGGGCAACTAAAAGTTATATCGTTAAAGTATTTTATAACTTGATTCAAGCATTTCATGAGTTTAATTAATTTTTTATTTACAATGAATTTTAAATATTGAATTGTTATTTTAACTTTAATATATACATTTAAAGCACAAAGCTCAAATTTTGTATATGAGACAATTTCAAGCTCAAACGAGTTTAATTGATCAAATTGAAATAATTTAATCTTATTTTAAATCAATCTAAAGCTTTTATAACAGTATTATTATGCTCAAATTTGAATTTTAAAATAATAAATTTCAAGTCGAACTCAAATTCGACTGCAACTCTAACCATAAAAATTGGGATTTGAACTCTAAATCCGTTTGATTTGTTGAAGTTTCTTTTTTTTTCTCCTACTTTTTAACGAGGATGGGAAAAAATTACAAACAAGACAAAGAAAAAAGACCGAAAGGTCCGACACAGATATTGACTTATTGATTGAGTGCAACGACAATTTTAATGGTATTGTAAGTGATTTTTCTTTCAACATAACAATTTCAGTTCCTTCTCTTTCTTGCTTTTGTTCGCAGGCTCTCTTAAGATTAGTTTCTTTTTGTACTCTGCCATTGATTCTTTTCCATTAAAACACTGGTTTTTACTGGTATTATCATGACTTCACTTATTCTTTCTTCTCTCAGCTTCCCCCTCCTTCTCCTCCTCCTTTCTTCAGCATCTTCTCTTCACCGCCGTTTTCAGCCTTCAAACTCCCCTGCTCCGGTTAGCATTCAACTTCTCTCTTTCTAAATTTCTCCCGTTTTTTATACCTTCACTTGATTATTTTAACAATGGGTTTTGTCAACAGGGTTCGTCTTTTGAAGAGAAAACAAGACTCGGATCGATTCCTCCGAGCTGCCACAACAGATGCAACGGCTGCCAACCTTGCATGGCGGTCCAAGTTTCCACATCCCCCACCAGCCACCACCACGACCGCTTCAAACCAGGTTTGAACCAAGTGGCGGCGGCCACTGACGCCATGCAGTTTTTTGACCCGTCGAGTAATCACTACTCCAATTACAAGCCTCTTGGTTGGAAATGCAGCTGCGGTGATCACTTTTACAACCCTTGAAAAAAGTAAAATTATTGTTCATTGGTTTCAAAGCTTTTGAATTATTGTAAATCTGTTTTATCATGGTCCGTGTGGGTATCTAGACAGAAATTGCTGGTAATAGGGAATATATATAGTATAATATGATCCATAGTTTAGGATTTTATCTCTATTTATCACCCATATTTATGGTTAATTTCTGATTTTCAGCATTAAATATACATTAAAAATATCTTATATCCAATCAAATTCAATGGTTAGTACAAGTGGTAAGCAATTTAGTTTTGCTTAAGTATGTCTCGAGTTCGAGCTGTTGTGTATGCAAAAAATTCTCCCACTAAAATTAAGTGTGCGACGCGAGTCGATCTAAATTAGTCGATATCAATGCTGAAAACCATCCATTTACAAAGGCATCAACTATCCCATCACTTTCTTTCACAATGCCCATCCAATTTACTAGAATGCAGCAAGCATGTTAATTCTTTCATTAATGAATGTTTGGTGATACATGTACTCTAAATTATAAAAAAATTAAAATAATAAAAAAGAAAGTACAGTTATTAAAAATAAAATATTAATTGCTGGAATATCAGGCATCAGCTTCATTAAAATAAGAATCAACGTTAGGTTATATTTGTCAGGCCAAATTCACTGTTTGCTTCTGTTAGAAAATTTAACTATAACCCTAAATTAACTTGCATAAGTGGTTAAAAGAATTATTGTTGTTCCTAGAGATCACGAGTTCGAGTACCAACAACTGCTGCAGCAGGGTAATTGAATATCCATTGTCAAATAGTTAAGAGTATATTCAGAACAAATATTACTTGTAATCACTTTAACTTAATAAAAAAAGAGAGAAAATTTAACTATAAAACAAGTGCTTAAATTATAATTTTTTTTACAATATGTGTTTAGAGTAATTTTTAGTTGAAATAAGTGCTTAAAATTTTATTTTTGGTTGAAAAATATTTTATAGTTTAGTCAAAAAATATTTTAAGTATTTATTTCAATTAAAAAATATTTTAAATACTTATTATAAAAAAAACATAATTTAAACACTTATTTTATAGTTTAGTCTTTATAGAAATTATGAAAAGAAATTGTGAATGGACAATGGTCCCGTAGGGGGAAAATAATCGAAGGAAAAGGCAGAAGCATTGCTGTTACAGTTACAGAAACAATTGTAGCGGCAGTTGA
The DNA here is from genome assembly GCA_019671005.1 of Hibiscus mutabilis. Taxonomy (NCBI): domain Eukaryota; kingdom Viridiplantae; phylum Streptophyta; class Magnoliopsida; order Malvales; family Malvaceae; genus Hibiscus; species Hibiscus mutabilis. Next base: position 88,188,355 of record CM033711.1, on the reverse strand, counting down.
TGTAAATTAATCCTAAAGTCCTGCATTATTTCCGTACGGTGGTCCCTATTACTTACTTACTGTGATGTACGTTTTTTTACTATTTATGGAATATATTTTGAAATCTGTTTTTTTCTACAAATTTCTCTTTAATTTAAGTTAAAAGTTTAAATAATAAAATTAATAATATAGTGTGTGAATAATATGTGTATAAGTTTGTATTAATATATATATATATATATTAATAATTTTTGGGGTAAAATTTTGATGTGTAAAATTTTTACATAAATTTGCATATTTACACTATAAAACTTAAATCTTAATGGTGATTGAGTCGGATTCAAAGGTAGCGATTAGTTGGATTCATAATGTTGAGCGTCGACATTGATATTTATGGGATTTGTTTCGAAGTATTAATACGGTTTGTGTTGCAATGCCCAATGTGTGTTTTACCCATATTTACCGCGAGGCGAATGGAGTGACAAATACTTTAGCCAAGAGTAGAGTGGATCGTAGTTTGATTTTTAGGATCTACCTTTGACGGTTCTCGGTTGTGGGCGTCATTTGGGGTGCCGTGGTCTGCTGGTTTGTGCGTTTTGGTCACTGTTGATATTGTTGCTTGCTCTTTGGTGTGTAGTTTTATGGAGCTGATTCGCTTTTGGTTGGTTTGGCGTATGTCTTGTTTTGGTTGCCCGTTTCTTGTAATATTATCACGGAATACACTTTTTTCCCACTTAAATTTTAGGGGAGGGGTTTAATGAGGCTCTTGATAATGACGTTGTATGATTTTTTTCTCTAATAAAATTGTACTTATTGAACAAAAAAACCTCAAATCCTAAATTCTTAATCCTAACCTTAAAAAACTAAACTATAAATTCTAAAACATATACTCTAAATTTTAAACACTAACTTTAGATTTTAAACCCTAAAATTTAAATCCCTAAAGTTTAAACCCTAAACTAAACTCATAGCCCCTAAAACTAAAAGGCTTGTGTAAACTAAAGTTTACACAGCTTGTACATCAAAAAAAAAATTCTTAATTTTTTATGCACGTGTTGGGTAGAAAATTAAATAAACTTGTACTCTTTAAAAATTAAAATTAAAATTTTTAATCTTAAAACCTAAATTCTAACCATTAAATTTAAATTATAAATTCTACAAATTAAACCTATAAACACTAAATTAAATTTCTAACCCTTAAAACAAAAAGCACTTTGTAACATGTATATTGAATATTTGTTTCTATATTTCTACAATTTTTCCTTAAATGTTAATGTCTGAGGCTCTGAGCCCTCTATCTAATGTTCACATGCCCCTTGTTTAAGTGGAATAAATGTTTTGAACCCTATCAATTGTCCATACTTCAATTTAAGTCTTTTAAATTAAAAAAAAAAAAAGAAGATAAACTCTGCCTTCAAATTTTACAGTTGTGATGGACTTTTAACACCAAATTCCTTGTTTCGCAAAAAAATTAATTGACCCAAAAATTGACACTTCTATTTCGGCTTTCAACACCGAATTCCTGGATCACCATGATTTTAGTCCCTCTACCATCTTAAATTTCAAAATTTAATTTTCTACTTTAATTTCACATCATTTGTCTCGTTAACTTTCATAATATTATTATTGAATTAAGGTTTAATACTAAAATAAGTACCTAAACTATTACAGTTTTTCTTTTTAGGTGCATAAATTATTTTGTCCTTTTTAGGTGCCTATATTTTTTTTGCCCTTTGTAAGCGCCCAAACTATAATTTTTTGGTTAAAGTAGGTGCCCAAACTACTATTTTTTTTGTCAATATAGGTGTCTCGGTTTGTCCTTAAAAGGGGTAAAAAAATATAATTTGAGCACTTAAAAGTGGCAAAAAAAAGTTTAGGCACTTAAAAGGAAAAACATGATAGTTTAAGCACTAATTTTGACCATAAGCCTTAAATTAAAATTATTAACACTATTAGTTCATGTTGTAAAAGTGATGAATTTATTATTAGTTAAACGTAGTCATAGATTTCCACACCTTTACATGTGGGTGTTGGGTCATGCCGGTACACCCAATGGTGCAGCGAAAAAATTATTCGGCGATCACTACCAGAAATTTATGTACGAAAAACGAATCGAGGTGAATAAGGATTAAGAATTACTTGTTTAAAATCTAGAATTCTAAATTTGGAGAAGATGAACATCCAATCACGATTCCACAATGTCGATTCTTAAATCGCAACACGTTCCGACCTCTACGTAGTTCACCAGTTGAAACGAGCATATAAAATTCTCTAAACTATTTAGAAGTGAATGAGCATATAAAAAATGGCTGCTAAATCTCTCATGGCTTTATATAGCCTTTAAAATCCTAATTCAACTCATATTAGGATTTCAATATATATTAAATATATATAATCCCTATTTGATTTCAATATATATATATTAAATATATAATTTAACTTAATTAGGATTTCAATATATATATATATATATATTAAATATATATAATTCCAATTCAACTTAGGATTTCAATATATATATTGATCTAAATTGAATTATATTATTTATATATATTAAAAGAGTCGTAATTACAATAATTATTTTCTTTTAATATTTATCTAATAGTTAAATTATATGTATATAAAATATATATTAATTTAGCTAGATTCGTGTACAACAAATTTGTACATATATAATTTGTTTAATATATGTTCATTTCAACTGCCGGTGTGACCCAGTAGGTTAATGTAACGTTAGTAGTAAATATTAGAACATCTCTAATATTACAAACAATGAGTAACATCTAGCAATATGTCATTGTCACCTAAGTTACAAGAAATCATGATTCGACATAACCTTTTCGTAATTAACTCTTTTCATGTATTACATCATTTTGTCTTTATATCTAAATTGAACACAAGTCATAGAATAGCCACACTTGTATAGTCCATCTAATATTTCTTGATATCTTGAGTAGACTATAGAGCATGGTCATGCATTTATAGTATCACTTAATCAAGTGGCCTACGATATTACTCCTATTATGTAGGAGAGACAAATCCTATCTTGATCAACAATATCCCACTACATAGATTGTGACATATCAAATATCAGTCTTTATAGTGTAGTCAGTTACAACACATGCTTGACTATATCAAAATATCCCACTCACGATGTTAAAATAATGATGATCTCAAGTCTGATGATCATACATGTAGTTATCACTATGAGCAATGTTGTGACTGTCACATAATAATCTAAGAAACATGCTCATAGCGAGTCAGTTCAGTATGTCGTTCTCTAACACATATTTATGTATTGATTTTGATATCTCCATGTCAATGACAACACTTTGTCATCAATCAGCTGCATATTAGTTTTAATGTATTATTGTTATCCTCGCCCACAATAATACTCGACTAAGTACATTTCAGAATAACTATATTATTCTAAAGACTTTATTATAATTCAATTTATTTACGCACGTAAAATTGTAACTGAAAATAATAATAACAATGTCTCTTTATGAATAAACAAGACAAAATAAGTATCATTTATAATCATTTTATGTTTGGTTTTAGGCATAATAAACAAATAATAGTAAAAAGTTTAAAAAATTATATCATTTTAACAACTAATAATATTATCAATTTATTTAAATGTAAGTAATAAAATCGTGTCAGATTAAAAAAGAAATTTCAGTGTACATGAGCTGCCCTTTTAATGTAAAATTGAAATTTTGCAGGAAAGAAAAACATTACTACCTTTTTGATCAAAAAGAAAAGAAAAACATTACTAACTGATAATATTAATAAAGAGAGGCAAGTTCTTAGTACGCATATGATATTCATGCATAAATAATTAACACAAAATTGGAGGACATTGTTGCCCAAATTTTAGTTCAATCTCAAAGAACATTTAATAAAAGGTTTAGAACAGAATCAATGAGGTATTTTGAGCTAAGAATCAAAGCGGTATATGTCTCTAATTCATCTCCTTTTTCACCTCCCTCTTTCCTTCTTCAGATTGGACACAGTTATCACAATATAATCTTTCCTATCACTACAAATTTCAGCAACTATACCCCTTTTGCAGTTTAGAGCTTTTGAAACTACACGATGTTCTACGAACTTCGGAAGTTGCATCATACTAGATAGTGAAAACATTTTACCGGCAACCACACCTTGTGGGTGTATGTTATAAACAGCAACTATCTCCTACTGCTTGCTGCCTTGTCCTTGCTCAACTCGGCAAGCTCTTCGATAAACTTCCTCTCTTCACTGCTCAATTGTTTCGGTATTTCAACCTGTACGCGGACCAACTGATCACCCCTCATGTTGCTTTTATTTAGAACCGGTACACCTTTCTTTGCCATTACAAGGGTGGTGTTAGGCTGCGTCCCAGCTGGTATCTTCAAATCAACCATACCATCCACAGTTGGAACCTTGATTGTTGTTCCCAGTATTGCATCTATGTAAGACACTTTGCAGGAATACAATATGTTGGTATCGTCTCGTTTTAGGGCAGGGTCTGGCATTACTTCAATAACAACAAATAGATCACCAGGAGACCCACCTTTCTTTCCAGCATTTCCTTCAGACCGGACCCTTAACCGGCTACCAGAATCCACACCGGCTGGAACTTTCAAACTGATCCTCTTCGTTCTCCTTACCCGCCCGTCCCCAGAACATTTATTGCACGGGGTAGAAATTTCTCCCGTCCCACCGCAAGAAGAGCATGCCATTACCTGCTGGAAGACACCTAATGGAGTCCTTGCAGATGAGATCACCTGGCCTTGCCCACCACACGTAGTACATTTTGACGTTGTTGTACCAGGTTTTGCACCTGACCCATTACATGTTCCACAGCTTTCTAGTCGGGTTATCTCAATCTCCTTCTCAACTCCAAAAACCGCTTCCTTAAAATTCAAGACGAGGCTGTAATATTCGTCCTGCCCATCAACTGCTCGACTCCTGGAACTTTGGCCACCCATGCCCATGCCCTCAAACAGTGACTCAAACAGATCAAAAGGATTGTTAAAATCCTGAGAAAATACACAAGCCATCAATGACCAAAATGATTCGTTGAGAGAGAAAATAATTTTGAAATAAATTATCATACAGAACTGTCAAGTTAACTTACCCCCATACCCATACCAGCACCTTTAAGTCCAGCCTCCCCATATTTATCATAAAGGGACCGTTTCTCATCATCAGACAAGACCTGAGCAATACATTGGACATCAATGATCATTAGTTGTCATATGACCATAGTCACTGATGCATTTCAAAATTCAATCGTATTCAAAAAGCCAAATGAAGCACAACAGGGAACCATTACTTCATATGCATTGCTAATTTCCTTGAACTTCTGCTCTGCCCCTGGATCTCTGCAAAATAACATATGATGATAAGAAATTGAATAAATGAAGGAAGAACGGACCAACTACTTAAACATGGATTTAAGACGGACGATATTTTAACTAGCAGCAACAAACTGTTCTGGAAGACTTCAGAAGAGATGTCCGACTGGAAGGCAGAAATCTACAAAGAATATTCCACATTTTCTCCTTTTCATCAATCACATTTAGGAATATATGAAATATATGGATACAAAACTCAACAAATATCTAACTTGGGTAAATCTATTTTCTCTTTCTTTCAACAACCACATTCACCTGATAACCATTATTTAATATCTTAATCTGATAAAGGTGCCATCAACTGAAAAAATGATTAGGCAACTTCAAATACACAAAAGAAGGTGAGTGTGCATTACATCTGCAAAAATCTTCAAATCTGATTCTCCATGATGTGGCGCATATACCAAAACAGAAAATAAGTGGACAGTGATCCATCTTATTGATATGATTTCTTAGGAAATTCAAATCTACCTTAATACAGAATTTCCTAGCAACAACGTCATTGTTGCTAATTTCCCTATATTCAACAACATCACAAGGAAGCTAATTGCTGTGGTTCAACCAAAAGGAGAGAAGCCACTTCTCCTAACATCATTGTGACCAATTCTACATGAAACAACTTTTACCATCTCCAGATACAAAATACAAAAAGAAAAAATAAGAATAAATTGAAGGAACATCGATGCTCTCACATTTTTTTCCTAATGCATTGTATGGGTCAATAATTAGACATCTTATATCGTTATTTATTTCTATTTTCTCAGCTTAAATTCCAGCATATAGATTCCTGGAATCTCCATCCAGTTCTCGGATCACGTCACATCAAATCCCAGAAAAATCCAGATAAATACAACTAGCTGGGTCATTGCACAAATTTTCCTAATGCATTCAAATCCCAGAAAAATCCAGATAATTGCAACTAGCTGAGTCATCTCACAAATTTTCTCTGAACCATAAACAAGTAAAGTTCAAGTTTCCTAGCACTGAACATTACACTGCATTTACCACATCATGTCAAAACGTCTAAATAGAATAGAATATACGCAACTGAACCAGACACGACCATAATAAAAGGCTAAGAAGTACAAGGTTATCAACTGACTTGTTCACATCCGGATGATAACTCCGAGCAAGCTTTCGATAAGCTGAAACAAAAACAAAAACACTGAGCTAATATAATACGGGAGATAAAAGCAAAAGGTAGCAAAAGAAACAGGCAAACAGCTAAGCCACTTAGTTTTGAAGCACTTAAGAAAAAAGAAATCAAGTTTACATAATTATCAGTCACTTGTACATGCAGGTAAGTACGCAGTTTAGTCATTTTAAATCTCTGATCAAATCATCAAAAGCAAGGAAACCATCAATTTTCCTTCAAATAGTTGGGACACCTAAAAGATACTTCCTTTTGAACAGGAGGAACCTTCAACACAATACCACCACTTGCCAACTCATCCTATTAGACCTAATCTTACATCTCTCTAAGACGTGCAAGCAATCATTTTCTTCCCCTCGAAGAGTAAGTAGACGCCTCACTGTTATCCCGGAAAACAGACTGAGTTTTTCAGCTTCTATACATGCTTGATATGTGTACCTACTTATATCATCGAATGCGTCTTTAATCTCTCTTCAAACTCATCCACCCTCTCTAAATTCATCTTTCCTTTATATCATTAACACCTACCCTCCCTGAAAACTGAAGCTTCTGCAATAGTGTTAACTTCCACTGCAAAAATCCTTAAAGCTGGATAAACTTTAATTTCAATAAGTTGTGTACCAAAACCATAAATAAGAAATAGATTAGCGAACTAAAATAAGCACATAAATACCCCACAATATCATATAGAGAATAAAATACAACAGTCACTGAACAAGGAATGGTAAGTCATCATACCACTTTTAATTTCGGATTTACTTGCATTTCTTGACAACCCAAGGACAGTGTAATAATCCTGTTCATTACAATGCATGATCATGTTAAATTGAGAATGAAACAGTCAGCAGGAATGCAGGATGTCAATAACAGCAAATATAAATTTTATAATTAATGGAAAAAACCGTCACAGCATCCACTTTCACACACACACACGCACATACAAAAGTAAAATAAGTAGAGATTTATACTCACACTTTCAGCTCTAACAATGAACCGTGCTCCCCTACGACGATGTGATGTTTGAGATGACCCCATATAGGATAATAATGGGAAGGAATCACGTGAAAATAAGCTTGAACTCGATGCTCCCAGATAACTCATTGTACATGTTACTCTACAAAAGGGTAATAAAAACCTAAATTATTCTTCCATAAATACCAAAAGTTGGACTATTATGGCTAGAGATAATACATTATACATCCCCACTTTTTTCCCAGGCAGTCAACCCCCTCCCATTTTTTTCCGTAATCAATACAACAATTATAGCCTAGCAAAAGAGAAATTAGAAAGGGGGTTATGACATAGCAAGTTCAGAAATTCCATGTTTATATAAAGTTCTGAAAGAAAATAATTCCAGTCGAACAATAAAATTCAGTAATGTCCCTTCCATACAAAAAAAAAAGTTGACCAGAAAACTTACCCTGATTGGGCTGTCATTATTCGATTTGGGACATAGGATCGTATAATAAACTGAGGACGAATACCCCATTGTGCAACACAGGTACTTCCACAAGGTATTATTGCCATCTAATAAGAGGATTGACAACCTGATCTTAAGTTTATGCACCTTTGGCAGGCTGAAATAGGTAAAAACTTAAAATTTAGTGTAACCTAAAATGAAAGGTAAGGAAAAACATAGATTGACTGCACCATGATATGATCAAAGCTCAATACAATGCTTCCTTGGAAAAAAATCAATTAAGACTTTCATTTCATCCATCATTGATGCAAATACCAAAAGGGTATCAATCAAATTAACGCCAGAGGATACAGCTGTTATTCTAATGGTCAATGGCCACATCAACCTAAACAATTATCATATATGTGACAAGAATAAATGAGATGAAACAAAATGAACCGGTAGAATCCTAGTATGGAAGTTCACACATAAATGCTCTCTTTAACGTAAAAAAAAAATCATAATTAGAAGTCATATAGGAAATATGAGCTTCTATAGTCGGAGGATAGAGCTGTTATTCTAATGGTCATTGGTCGCATCAACCCAAACAATCATCATAAATGTGACAAGAATAAATGAGATGAAACAAAATGAACCGATAGAATCCTAGTATGGACATAAATGCTCACTTTAACGGATAAAAAATCATAGTTAGAAGTTGTATAGAAAATATGAGCTCACATTGCCAAGGCCACGTATTTCATTACTTGTCATGATAAGCTAAGAATTTTAACACTGTAATAATTAATAAAGGCGCTTCATTTTCGTATTTGAGGCCACAAAGGATTGAACCATATCGCTGGAACTAAACCTCCAACATTCTACTAACAAACTACACCGGAGTTGGCAACACTTCAATAAGGCCACAATTACCTTAACAGTGCAAAACCCTAAGCGACCAAAACAAATATCACCAGCAACATCTCCAATTTTCGAATGTCGTGCTTTGTTCACACTAAAAAACTACTCTCAAATACTGCAACATCAACAAAACTTTACCAACCATTTTCTGCCCGCAGCATTGAACAACCTACTCTAATTCACTGTTAAAGCCCAACTTGCATTCCTTTATGGATTCATGCCGTCAAAAGCTAGTATTCATTTATATGTATGTGTGCGTATTCATTCCCTCAAATATAACCAACGCTTGATGAAACACATGTTTTTCCCAAGCTATTCCAAAGCCATTTCTTTCTTCCTTTAGCACCAAATTAATGCAAATTCTCTATGAACTAGCACCACCCAAAAACCAAAACTTTATAAATAAAAAACAAATATAATAAAATAAGCACAAGAAATGAAAATAAGCATCAGCCATAAAATCGATATAAAATTAAATTTCTCAATACTTACGCCGTATTTCAACAGCTACAACAAACCGGTAACCCGAATTTAAAACAAATAGAACTAAAAAATAGAAATTAATTCAAAATTATGGGGAAAGGGACGACCTTGTTGGCTCCAAAGTGGCTTGCTCTCTCTGAGAAGGAAGAGAGAGGATATAGTGAGGTGCTTTTGCAGAAGAACAAAAAGCAGGTGAAGGATGAGGTTAGGACTTAGGGTCTGTGCATGTAGAGTTTTTATTCTCTGATTTTCTTGGTAGATTTGTGTCATGTTGCACTATTCATTTTCCACCGTTGGATTGATACGATGGATTTTCACGTTTGCCAACATTAGGGTCACTACATGTAGAGTTTTTATTCTCTGTTTTCTTAGTAGATTTGTGTCATGTTGCTCTATTCATTTCTCGCCGTTGGATTGATACGATGGATTTCGACGTTTGCCAACATCCCCCGATTAAACGGTTATATTGATTAGGAATGTTCTTGTTTCCTCTATTTTAGTGATTTTCCTATATTAAATTAGTCATGTAATGTCCCATCATTATTTTTTTAAATTTCGTTATCAATTAATTAATTAAAATAACCGGAAATTATTAAAAAATATTAAAGTTTTTGATTAATTTGAAAATCAATTGAATTTAATCTGATTTGATTAATGATTTTTAAAAATCAAATTAGTTAACAATTAATTTTTTTAAGAGTTTGTTTAATTTAATTTTAAATAATTTTAGTTGATTATTAACTAAATCGATTATTTGAAGACCTGTAATCACTCATTTTTGTCCAAATATAATATTATTACATATTATTATTACATCTTATTATATTATAATAAAAATAAAAAAAGAAAAATATGCATGTGTGCTACGTGCACACCCACGTCACACCATTTGCCTATAAAAGGCAGGTGGAGAGGCTGCCAAAGAGAAGCACAAATTTGGCCATGAATTGCCAATTGTAATTGAAAGCAATTGGCCTGGGGCAGTGCCTTCGAGGATCGAGAGTAGTGCTCTCGACTGGGAAATTATTCTTCGAACTATTTGTTCAATTAGATGTCTTGTTGAGGTTCGTTTGAATAAATTTTTGGGTCATGGTTAGATGATATCGAGATCTCGCTAGAGGTCGGTCGAGGTACTTTGTTCGAGCTTCTAATAGGGTAAATTTTAATCTTTATCTTTGTATTTATTTTGGCTTAGATATAGGGTAATATATATTGGCATGTTTTTGTAATAAATATGGTCAATACGCCATGTTTGTATATTTTAAGTTAAATGAATTATTTACAATGTTCTTTTAATTATCGGTATGTTCTTATATTTTGTATGTCATGTTTATATATTTTAAGTTGTATGAATTATTTACATGAATAAAATATATTTAATTCTAAATTATAACTTTTAAAATAGAATTTTCTTTTTGTATGTATTTTTAGAATACTAATTTCGGTTTAATATTAAGGGAATATTTTCCAATTTATTCTGGGAACTGGCTAGGAAGTGGTATCTTGACTCATCCAGGTATCATCTTTCTCAATTTTCATAAATAATGAAATATTCTCCTTAGACCGTTTTTAGGATTAAATTCAAATTTTTATTTTCTTGCAAAGACAACACCAAATCAACGCGGTACCAATTTTGGGCGTTGTGGGGGTGCTAATCCTTCTCCACGCGTAATTGACTCCCGAACCCAAACGTTTTTGAATCTTTGGTTATTTTTAACGGTGTTTGGCCTACCAAAGTGGCTGGTGGCGACTCTATCCCCCATTCTTCATGTTTTTCAAAAAAACACTTATTACAAATGGCGAGTCCGTTGGGGACATTTTTAAGAGAGTCGGGCCAATGTTAATTTTGTGTTGTCTTGCAAGAAAATCAAAAATTCGATTTAATTTAATTTTTAATCCCTCGACATTCATACATGAGCTTTCAACCCGAGTTCCTCACCTTGTTAAGTGGGAGTGATTACTCCGCTTCGTATTATTACATCTTATTATATTATAATAAAAATAAGAAAAAATGTGCATGTGTGCCACGTGCACACCCACGTCACACCATTTGCCTATAAAAGGCAGGTAGGGAGGCTGCCAAAGAGAAGCACAAATTTGGCCATGAATTGCCAATTGTAATTGAAAGCAATTGGCATGGTGCAAGCTTGGGGCAGTGCCTTCGAGGCTCGAGAGCAGTGCTCTCGACCGGGAAATTATTCTTCGAACTGTTTGTTCAATTAGATGTCTTGCTGAGGTTCGTTTGAATAAATTTTTGGGTCATGGCTAGATGATGTCGAGATCTTGCTAGAGGTCGGTCGAGGTACTCTGTTCGAGCTTCTAATAGGGTAAATTTTAATCTTTATCTTTGTATTTATTTTGGCTTAGATATAGGGTAATATATATTGGCATGTTTTTGTAATAAATATGTTCAATATGCCATGTTTGTATATTTTAAGTTGAGTGAATTATTTACAATGTTCTTTTAATTAACGGTATGTTCTTATATTTTGTATGTCATGTTTATATATTTTAAGTTGTATGAATTATTTACATGAATAAAATATATTTAATTCTAAATTATAACTTTTAAAATAGATTTTCCTTTTAATTTTTCTTTTTGTATGTATTTTTAGAATATTAAATTTGGTTTAATATTAAGAGAATATTTTCCAATTTATTCCGGGAACTGGCTAGGAAGTAGTATCTTGACTCATCCAGGTATCATCTTTCTCAGTTTTCGTAAATAAGGAAATATTTTCCTTAGACCGTTTTTTGGAATTAAATTCAATTTTTTATTTTCTTGCAAAGACAACACCAAATCAACGCGGTACCAATTTTGGGCATTGTGGGGGTGCTAATCCTTCTCCACGCGTAATTGACTCCCGAACCCAAACGTTTTTCAATCTCTGGTTATTTTTAACGGTGTTTGTCCTACCAAAGTGGCTGGTGGCGACTCCATCCCTCATTCTTCATGTTTTTCAAAAAAACACTTATTACAGATGGCGAGTCCGCTGATGACATTTTTAAGAGAGTCGGGCCAATGTTGATTTTATGTTGTCTTGCAAGAAAATCAAAAATTCGATTTAATTTTTAATCCCTCCATATTCATACATGAGCTTTCAACCCGAGCTCCTCACCTTGTTAAGTGGGAGTGATTACTTCGCTTCGTGGGGTTTTTACCTCCGTATGGTATTGTAATTCACTTTCGAAATTCGGTCCTTATATTTCGTGGGGTATTCACCTCTGTATGGTACAAGGGTCGTATTCTTCAGAATCGATGTCCTAAGCGACAGTTCGGGTACTGTTTACTCTAGAACATAACCACATATAGTGAATCGTAGAGCCCACCTATTAGAGCCATGTCGGTACTCTGTCCGTTTAGCAGTGACCCTATTTAGGTTTTTTTATTCATTTTTTTCTTTTCGTTGTTTGTTTATGAATATTTTATGCTTGATTTGGCTGTTAATTTACTACCCCTATTTATTAGTTAGCATTTCCTTTATTTATATTATTCTTGTTGTATTGACGCAATTTCCTTTTCATGTTTATTTTGCCTATTTGCATTTAATTTGCATTGCATTCTTATGGCAATAATAAAGATATTAATTTCGCAAGTGGCCATCACTGTAGAAGGCGATCATAATGGACAAAAGGTCTCGTGATCAGGTAGAGCAGACGGATTCCAAGCACTGTCCTAGAAATACAACGAAGACTAAAGAGGATGAATCATTCGAAGATTTTGAATCAAACAAGATAATTCATATTAATATTAATGAGGAGCGAAATAAAGTGCAAGAATTGAAGAAGTAGGTGGCCGAGATGATGAATATGATGATCGCTATGGCTAAAGGCAAGAAGTCTATCGAATCGAGAGAAGAGTTAGTCAAGAATCATAATGTGGAGCTTGACGGTTAGAGTTTCGTCATTGGACAAAGTAAATATTATAGCTCGAACCCACTTATAATTCGTTTCAACAAACCAGTCGGAAGTACCCTTGAGCCGAGCTCCCAAAAAATAGAAGTAAATATAGAAAGAGCCCGAGAAGCAAGTGACATGAAGAAGCATATCCCGATTCCTGTAAAGTACACCGAACTACTCTCGATACTCATTGAAAAAAGTCTTATTACCCAGTTCAGTCTATGTCAAAAGAATCCCTTTACTCAAAAGGTTACAATATGTGTGCCAGATGTAGTTACCACATAGAAAAGTTCAGGTTACATCACCAAGAATTGTAGAGCGCTGAGGAACAAAGTCCAAGACCTTATCAAAATTAGAATATTGGATTTCGAAGATGGAAGAACCATATTCTACATTGAGCCGGTAACCGCTCGTGATTCAAAACTGCAAAAGACTAAATGCCCAAAACAAGGTTCGAATCTCAATACCTATTTCTCGGCTGATAACCAGAAAGTGAAAGCTAAAGGTCCTTATTTTGACCCGATACCTATATCGTATAGAAAATTATACCCGCAACTGTTAAAGCCCAATTGGTGGGTCCCGTCTTCTTAACACCCATGCAGCCTTCATATCCAGATTGGTACGATATCAATGCCCGTTACGAGTATCATCTCAGAATTCATGGACATACTATTGAGGATTGTATCGCCTTCAAGCGGCAAGTTCAAGCTCTTTTGGAACTTGGAAAATGAGATTTCAAAACTGGAGATCAACTTAGTATAGAAGTGAGGCACTTATTTGAGGTAGATTCTGAAACTAAAAAGGAGCACACATCCGAGTATAGCAAAATCAGGCAAGAGAAGTGAGAATTGAGTGAAAAACTAAAGAGTTTACAAGAAGATCATTATAAGGTTCGCTGTTCATTTAGGAATACAGGGCTAGGTGACACTGCTGAAGAGTGGAAAAATGGCATCATTCAATTGAAGAACGATTTGGGGCATTGGAAATGGAGAGGCAGGACCAGCAAAAATCGAGTCTGGTTGTTGTCCCAAAAGTTAGAAGAGGCAAAGGGCCAGTGTAGTTTTCTTAAGATTGAGAAGGAAAGCAGTCTAACTATGAATAAGATTTTGAAAACAAGTCTGCAACAGTCTGAGGACAATTCCAACACCATTCGAAAAGAGAATACAACACTCAAAGAGCGAATGGATGAGCTTCGAGGTTCTTTGTGTTTGAGCGAGATTCGTGTTGAAGCCTACAAATAGACTGGCTATTGTTGAAAAGCTAACCCTTCAATTACAAAGGCTAAACAAGAAATACAATAGAGGGACAATGATATGAAGATGGTTGTTACTCAAGCGTGCATAGTGGCTCAACAAGTGACAGACTTAGCCGATGCAGCGAGGCCGTTAAGTCAGAATATTGATCCAGCACTGGACCCCAAAGGAAAGATGGCTCGTTTATTGGAAGATGTCAGAAAGTTAGGGGTTAAGGCTCATAAGTATTTGTAAAGCCTAGAAGAGCAATATCTGATGTAACGAGCCTTTTTGTTTAATGTTTAATGAAAGTCTTTCTATGATGATCACTTTGCGACTAATACCTTGCTACATACATATTTGCATTTCGTTTCAAATTTGCATACAAAAGTGTTGATTCAAAAATATTCCATATTAGGAGATCTTTATAATAAGAGAGACGTTTTGTAATGTACATAGATTAATAATACTATAGTTTGAAATGATCCGAACATGAAGCCAATAAAGAGGAGACAATATAGGGGCACCAAATACACATTTTGCTCAAAAAAAGTTAAGATATTATAGAGAATGACTAACAGAAGCCTGTAGAATGTTACCAATATTCTGTACACAAACATCTTCTTTGGATAAAAGTCTTCCTAAAGGATTATTAGAGAATCAACACTTCATTTACATTCATATGTACTACTTACCATTCGGCTCTTTAATCATTTATGATGTATTTCATGCATTAAGTAATCAAATAATAAGATTTTTGGGTTCAATGATAGTAATTCAAATACTAGTAGAAGTTTTTCCATGGACGAAGAAATTGAGCGTACATGAACTCAAAAATCTAGACTCGAGTAGTTAGGAGAAAGACTCGAAAAAGAGTTCGAGAGAAGAAAAAAATTAACATTTTCAATACAAAAGAGCTTTGCTTAGTCCCTGATTTGGTCATTCCTTCAGATTTCAAGCTTTCTAGCTTTGAAAATATGGTAAACTGGTTCGGAAGTGGTTTAGCTAATGCCTTTTAGAGCAATATATATATGCTTTTGATTTAGCACCAAGATGACAGACTCTCCAAAACATGAAGATGAGGCTAGATGAGAACTTCAAGGATTATGCTTTAGGGTGATGGAGTTTGGCAGCCCAGGTACAACCTCTCATAATCAAAGAAAAAATGACTCCCTTATTTCATGCGACTTTTCCCCTTCCATCTCTTTGATAATGCTGAGAAATCAAGAAGCATATTTGAGGACTTTATGACGGTGGGAGAAATGATAAAGTATATGATATAGGAAGGAAAATTAAGACCTAAGTTAAGAAACCAAATCAACCTAGAAATGGAAGAAGAAAAAGAAATAAATGAATGCCGTCTTCAAGGTTCTCATAATCGCAAGAAGACCTACTGATCCTTCTGAGTCACAGCGAAAAACTCCTCGATCTAGTGCAGATCTTAAGATATATGGGATACCCATTTCAGATATATTTTCTCACTTGGTTGAAGGTTGCTACTTCACTCTTAGAACGATGAAGATTACGCTTGACTCATTTGCTCAAAATTTTAACCCAAATAGTACATGTAATTTCCATATGGGAGCACCAGAACATTCTACTAGGAGATGTAGGCCTTTACTCGAAGAGATAAAGAGGCTAGTTAGAGAAGAAAGGGCAAGCTTATACCGTGCCAAAAAGGCTAGAATGAGTTGGCACCCTGAGGTTGATTCGGAAGTCCCTATGCTTGGGATTCTCATCTTTTGCAAAGATGGTAGTTTGATTCCCTAAATTTTGGTTTCCATTTTTTGAGAATAGTACACAGAAAAGCCCTACGGCTTAGGCCCTAAAGTAGTAGGAATATTTGTAAAGACGCATGCATTTTTTCATAATGAAATTGTTTTCCCTTAATTTTTATTTGAGAAATGTTTTTACATTCTTTTCTTTAAATATTTCATTCCTTGTCATGGGGTGGTTTCGTTCTCCCATACTCATATACATGTTTAGGGAAAAGGTATGCATACGTAAATATCATTTTTCATTGCAAGAGCACTTCTGATGTAGATCCAAAGATCAATTACAAGCTGCTTATGTTTAGAAGGAATTAAATATTGTGGGGATGTTGCAAATGTGAGCATCTTTAGTCCATTTAGGCCAACGAAGGAACAAAACGAATGTTTAGATAAGGGGCAGATCCCATTTAAGGAATTTTATCCTTAGACATTTGTCGTTTAAGATTCTTGAATCGAGTGTTGACCCTAAACTCGTACCCCTTGAAGACTCTCTCTGGATGTCTATGAATTGAACAATGAATGACATTTTTTCGCTTTTCAAAGATGAAGAAATGAGACCAGATATGTTGGATACGAAGGCCATATAATCACTAGAGTGAAATAGATGAAGACAAGATTAAGTTTAAAGACTAAACCGAGCAAATAGGGAAATTGACAACTAAAAGGCCGAAGTAGTCAAGAATCAGCATTGAACAGTGCAATAAAGAAGAAGCAGAAGATACATGAAAGAAATCATCACCATTAATTTTAAAGAACTGTGGAGAATTGATTACTTTCAAGCAGAAGTAGGCATCGATGCCCAATATAGATACAGTTTGAATAAAAGGGAAATAAACAAGTTTAGAGCTAAAAACCCAAAATAGACAATTTGAAAAGGAAAAAAGAAAAGAAAAAAAAGAAAAAAAGAGGAAAAAGAATAAAGAAGAAAAGAAAAAGAAAAAGAAGAAGAAAGACACAAGAGGAAATGATATTTATGCAAGAATAAGGCTTAAACCGCAAGAAATGAATAAGAAACCTTTGCATAATCCTTCATTCAAGTAAATATCAATTTTGAAGACATGGAGGATTGATCACCATTGAATAATAAGCGAGCATCAATATCCAACCAGGGTGTAGGTCAATCCAAAGTTGCAAAAGAATAAAATGAACTCTAGGGTGAAAACCCCCAAATAGGCAGTCTAGAGTGATCCAAAGAAAGAAACATAATATTTCATATGAGCAGATCCAAGTCAAACAAGTACTGAAATGCGGTTTTGCTTAGCCGTGACCTATGGCCTACACTATGAGATTACAAAGACCATTCTGATCATACATAGATATCTAAGTTGGATGAGGCTGTCTTCAGATTATATTCTGCCTATAAGGGTTAACCTTTCTTCAAGGAATGTCAAACTTCAAATGTCTAATTGACACCCAAATGAGGGAATGATGAGACCTGGTGAGTTGGTGAGATCAAGAGAACCACCTTAAAAGGGGTTAGATATTAGGTATGAAAATTGTTTCTCTCAGAAGTCTAATAGAATAGGGGAAACTATACATATGCATATATTGCCACAATATTCAAGATCTTCTAAGCATATGCCCTCTTGGAATTGATCTTTGTTTGAAATAGATTTGCCATTGCATTTGATACTTTGAGGGCCAAACATTAGTTTGTCACTTTATCTAAAATCTCGATAAGAATTGTTTGCCAATTTTTTTCTTCAAAATTTAGTTATTTTCTGATTTTGAAAGATAACACAAATAAATTGCCTTTTTGACGTTACTTTATTATGAGAACTAAAGCATAGAAACCGATAGCTGATATTTGCCAAGATGCTGTAATAAGATTAAATTTTAGGGAGTGAATGCATTCTGATCACCTTAGTGTTGAGATAAATGAATACTCCATATGTTGGGTCAAAGACAAGAAAAACAGTTGAGCCTAGAGATTGAATGGGGTTATAAGATGATGAAAGTCCTCATATGAGAATAACATAAGGACTGAAATTAGATTATTTGTGAAAATGGGTAATAACCCCGAAAAAGAAAAGAGTTACTCGCACAAGAAAGAAGCGCCAAACAAGTAAGAGGTAGAGATCCAATAAATAAAGATAAAGATTAAGGAGCATACTGCAAACATATAAAGTGAAGAAATATGAGAATGACCTTTCAGGGAATAAGGTTTTAAAAATAGATTTGAAAAGAAAGAAAATGAGAAGAAAAAAAGAAGAAAATATTACATTGCATGCATCATATAGAGGGCCCTATGTTAGAGGCATGTTAATTTAGAAGCATTTTGCTTGTTTTAAATAGATATTTGAAGATTACCAAAGATTTTGATCTGCAGCTTCACGTTGAAGAGGTAGATCGCATTGAAGATTTTATGTTGGTAGCCATGTTGGCATGAATCTAGATGTTTGTAGCCTTTTAGGCGTGAATCCACTTCTAAGTTCTTTGGTCCATCAGTAAGACCTTCAAGCATGATGTTAGAGTTTTTTTTATGCCGAGTCGATCATAAATTGG
The DNA here is from genome assembly GCA_019671005.1 of Hibiscus mutabilis. Taxonomy (NCBI): domain Eukaryota; kingdom Viridiplantae; phylum Streptophyta; class Magnoliopsida; order Malvales; family Malvaceae; genus Hibiscus; species Hibiscus mutabilis. The sequence goes on along the minus strand of CM033711.1, from coordinate 88,169,609 downwards.
GGCATCCTTCCACCTCTAAAGATAAAGGTTATATATAGGAAGAACCCGAATTTTTAAGACTTTGAAGTGAAATGTTCTATATAGGAAGAACCCGTAACTTTAAGATTTTAGAGCAAAAGGTTCTATATAGGAAGAACCCATCAAGTTCCATATAAGAAGAACTTTTTGCTCAAAAGATTCGAAGCGAAAGGTTCTATATAGGAAGAGCCCACAGCTTCAAAGGTTTCAGAGCAAAAGGTTCTATATAGAAAGAACTCGTCAAGTTCTATATAGGAAGAACTTGTAGCTCAAAAGATAGAGCAAAAAGGTTTTATATAGGAAGAACCCATCAAGTTCCATATAGGAAGAACTCTTTGCTCAAAAGATTCGAAGTGAAAGGTTCTATATAAAAAGAGCCCACGACTTCAAAGGTTTCAGAGCAAAATGTTTCATATAGGAAGAACCTATTGCTCAAAGACTTCAAAACAAGGAATTTCACAGGAAAAACTCACCACTCTAAATTTCAAATAAAAAGTGAAAAAAAGAAAAAAAAAGAAGAAAATAGAAGAATGAGAGAAAAGAAGATAGAAAGAAAATAATGAGAAAAAAAAGAAAACAAAAAGAGAGTTTATATAGGAAGAACTCACAGCTTCATCTTTTCAAAGTGAATAGTTCTATATATGAAGAACTCATGCTTCAGGATTTCAAGGCAAGAAGTTCTATATAGGAAGAACTTGTAGCTCGAAGAATTCATCTGAAGAAATCAGAATGTCCTATATAGGAGGAACCTTAATTCTAAAACTTGAAGGTGAAGAAGTTATATATAGGAAGAACTTGTAGCATAAAGAATTCACCAAGGTCAGCTAAAGTTCTATATAGGAAGAACTTGTAGCTCAAAAGCTTCAAAAAGAGGAAGAGTAAACAGTTCTATATAGGAAGAACTCGAAGCTCTGAATTTCTAAACAAGCAAGCGGGGAAGCAGATACCAACAAACTTGCAGCTCAAAGAATTCACCGAGAAAAAGCGAAAAGTTATTCTGACACGATTCTTACTGAAACCACCTAGGAGAACTAGTTCTATATAGGAGAACTACCAGTTGAAGAAACCATCTAGGACGCAGAAGATCCTATACAGTAAGAATCCGCAGCGTTGGTAATCGAAGGTGAAAAAGTTCTATATAGGAAGGACTTGCAGCCCATTTTGCCAAAGAGAAGTTGAATTCTATACATGAAGAATTCGCATCTTCAAGGCTTCAAACAGAGGAATAGTGAACTAGTTCTATATAGAAAGAACTTGTAGCTCTAGGACTTTAAAGCGAAGAACTCGTAGCTCCAAGACTTCAAAGCGAAGAGTTTTATATAGGAAAAACTCGTAGCTTCAGGATTCCAAGGCGATAAGTTCAATATAGGAATAATATGTAGCTCTAAGACTATAAAGTGGAAAAGTTATATACAGGAAGAACTTGCAACCTAAAAGTTCTTGTAACTCAAAGAGGACAAGATAAAAAGTTCTATATAGGAAGGACTTGCAGCTCGAAGGTTTCAGATGAAAGAGAAGTGAACAGTTCTATATAGGAAGAACTCGAAGCTTCGTATCTCCACATACAGAAGTATGGCAAAAATGAGTGCTTATGATCTTTGCTTTGTTCTCGTTTCACAAGAACAAGCAAATAAGGGCAGCTGTAATCACTCATTTTTGTCCGGATATAGTATTATTATATCTTATTATATTATAATAAAAGTAAAAAAAAGGAAAAAAGTAAAAAAAAGAAAAATGTGCATGTGTGCCATTGCACACCCACGTCACCCCCACCATTTACCTATAAAAGGCAGGTGGGGAGGCTGCCAAAGAGAAGCACACATTTGGCCATGAATTGCCAATTGCAATTGAAAGCAATTGGCATGGCACAAGCCTTGGGGCAGTGCCCTTCGAGGGTCGAGAGCAGTGCTCTCGACCGGGGAATTATTCTTCAGAATGTTTGTTCAATCAAATGTCTTCTTGAGGTTCGTTCGAATAAATTTCTTGGTCATGGCTAGATGATGTCGAGATCTCGCTAGAGGTTGGTCGAGGTTCTCTGTTCGAGCTTCTAGTAGGGTAAATTTTGATCTTTATCTTTGTATTTATTTTGGCTTAGATATAGGATAATATATATTGACATGTTTTTATAATAAATATGTTTAGTATGTCATGTTTGTATATTTTAAGTTGAATGAATTATCTACAATGTTCTTTTAATTATCGATATGTTCTTATATTTTGTATGCCATGTTTATATATTTTAAGTTGTATGAATTATTTACATGAATAAAATATATTTAATTCTAAATTATAATTTTAGACATGACTGCAAATCTAAATTATCGATCAAATAAGAATAGATTAATCTAACGAATTAATCAAATAAGTTGAAAATCAGTAAAAATAGAAAGTTGGAAATAAAAAATCAATATACGGTTCAATTTTTAAATATTATTGTATTAACATAAATTCAAACTTATTTTGGATTACTGTCTACGTCATAAAGTATCTAGTATTGTCTAGTTCAGAAGCATATAACAAAAGAAACCAAAAACTCTCCAAGTCCCAATATAACCCTACAATCCGGTTCAGGATTATGAGGATGCTCTAGGGAGTTCCCCGTCATTATCGACCTGTAAGTTTTTCGTTTCTCTTCTTATACTATATATTAATTTTTCGTTTTTTTACTTATTTTCTTCATGATGTTTGTTGAAAGATGCGTTTTAGGAGTATATAATATGAATTAATAATCTAGCAAATCTATATAAATGCGAATGTACGAATAAAAAGATATAATAGTGGGTAGATGGGGTATAGGATGCTTCATGCTTATTGGAAGAAAGTGAAACCCAGTTTTGCTTAAGCTACTTGTGATGCGATTAATTTTGGGTGGTATATATGCCAACGGAATTTGCCTTGGAACAAGAAAAAAGAGAGGAAGGAGTTATATATAAACCTTTAAAGTTGATTATAACTATTTAATGATTGGATTATTCGTCTGAGATTTAAGAATATATAAATAAAATATTAAGTCTGCAAAATGAGTTTGGACAACTGTTTACAATATAGGATGGATTTAGGTTGTAACGTTAAGGCCTTAATTTGGCCAAACCCGTTTCCAAAGTTTATAATATATCATATATTTTTATTTTATATCAAGTAAAAAATAAATTTATAATGATATATAATAATAAATGTAAACATTAAAGAGTATATTAATTTGTCCATGTGTGCCAACACTCTATGGAACAAACAGTTAAAAGCTCTCAATTGACACCTTCTCATCTCTTAGATTGTGGGTTTTAAATCTAGTAGGAGTGAATTTCTCATTCTCTTCCCCTAAGTAAGAATTGTTTTAAAAAAACTTGTCCATGTGTAAAAGAGTAAAAATTCAATAAAAATATATAAAGTCTTTAAATATTAAATTAAAAACAACATAGGTTGGCTGAAAATGGGGTTTGGTTTAGCTAGCTACTTACATAAACAAAATTTGATGCTCATATTTCGAGTCCAATTGAACTTAAACCAACCTATGAACAGCTCTAGTTGGAAAGGAAATTGAAATTAAAAATAAAATACTATTCTGTTGTTTAGATAATATTTTAAGGTAAAATTGTCTATTAAAATTTGATGTCATGAAAAATAATTTATAAAAGAAAATGATACAAAGAAACATATAGTATGTCAGATTTATAAATATACAAATATCCATATCTTTTTTATGATATGAAAAAAATATATGTTAGAGCTGATTTTATATTGAGTTTTATGTTGACAAGTTGGGTCATCCCGGTACACCACATGGCACAGCGGAAAAATTATCCAGCTATTACCATAAGAGATTCATGTACGATAAACGAATAGGAGTAAAAAAGGGTGAAGAATTACCTGTTTAAAATCTGAAATTCTAAATTTAGAAAAGATAGATATTCAATCACGATTTCACGATATCGATTCTTAAGCCGCAACGATAACGCTCCGACCTCTACGTAGTTCACCCAGTTGAAACGAGCATATAAAACTCTCTAAACTATTTACAAGGGAACGAGCATATAAAAATTCTCTAAACTATTTAGAAGGTTTTTCCCAAAAAGCATTAATAATTGCTTAGTCTCTCATGCCTTTATATAGCCTTTGAAATCTTAATTCAACTCACAATTTCAATATATATTAAAAATATATAATCCTAATTTAAATTTAATTAAGATTTCAATATATATATATTAAATATATATAATCTCAATTCAACTTTAATTAAGATTTAATATATATATATATATTAAATATATATAATCACAATTTAACTTAATTAATTCAACTAATTAGGATTACAATATATATATAATCTCAATTCAACTTTAATTAGAATTTCAATATATATTAATTTAAATTGAATTATATTACTTATATATTAAAAGAGTCATAATTACAATAATTATTTTTTTAATATTTATCTAATAGTTAAATTATATATGTATATCAAATATGTATTAATTTAACTAAATTCGTGGACAACAAATTTGTACATATATAATTCGTTTAATATATGCCCATTTTAACCATGGGTGTGACCCTGTAGGTTCATGTAATGTTAGTAGTAAATATTAGAATATTTATAATATTACAAACAATGAGCGACATCTAGCAATATGTCATTGTCACCTAAGTTACAAGAAATCATGATTCAACATAATTTTTTCGTGATTAACTCTTTTTCATGTATTACATCCTTTTGTCCTTTATATCTAAATTGGACACAAGTTATGGAACAGTCACACTTGTATAGTCCATCTAATGTTTCCTGATATCTTGAGTGGACTATTATAAACGAATAACTATGATATCTCATATCAACTTATTCGAGCATGACCATGCATTTCTAGTCTCACTCAATCAAGTAGCCTACGATATTACTCCTATTATGTAGGAGGGACAAATCTTATCTTGATCAACCATATCCACTACATAGATTGTGACATATCCAATATCAGTCTTTATAGAGTAGTTAGTTACAACACACATTGACTGTATCAAAATATGTCACTCACGATGTTGAAATAATGATGATCTCAAGTCTAAGGATCATACATGTAGTTATCACTATGAGCAATGTTGTGATTGTCACATAATAATCCAAGAAACATGCTCATAGCGGGTCAGTCCAGTATGTCGTTCTCTAACACATATTTATGTATTGATTTTGACATCTTCATGTCAATGACAACACTTTGTCATCAATCAACTACATATTAGTCTTAATGCATTATTGTTGTCCATTCCCACAATAATATTCGACTAAGGATATTTAAGAAAAATCATATTATTCTAAAGACTTTATTATAATTTAGTTTATTTATGCACGCAGAATTGCAACTGAAATAATAATGGTAATGTCTCTTTATGAATAAACAAGGTAAAAACAAATTTTATTTACAATCATCTTATGATTGGTCTTTGAGCATACTCTAACAATCTCCCACTAGCACTAAGACCAATCACTTATGTATCTAATACCAAGTGACTTAATGTGACGGTCATGCTTCTACTGCGTCAGAGGCTTTGTTAGTGGATCAACAATGTTATCGTCTGTTGGTACTCTACATATTTCCACATCTCCTCGATCTATAATTTTTCGAATGAGATGGCAACTTCTAAGTATATATTTGGATCGTTGGTGAGATTTGGGTTATTTTGCTTGTGTGATGACTCCGTTGTTATCACAACGTAGATCTATAGCATTCAAAATGCTTGGCACAACCCCTAGTTCAGATATGAACTTTTTGATCCTAACACCCTCTTTTGTAGCATCGTATGCTACAATATACTCGGTTTTTGTTGTAGAATCAGCTATTGTATCTTGCTTTGAACATTTCCAGCTCACGTCGCCTCCATTAAGGCAGAACAAAAAACTCAATTGTGATCGTGAATCATCCTTATCAGTTTAAAAGCTGACATTAGTATAACCTTTTATACTTAGCTCTTCCCCACCTCCATATATAAGGAATGTATCCTTAGTTCTTCTTAAGTACTTAAGAATATTTTTAACTGCGACCCAGTAACCTTTACCGGGATCTACCTAGTATCGACTTGTCATGCTTAAAGCGTATGATATATTTGGACGAGTACATAACATGACATACATGATTGATCCAATTATTGAAGCATATAGAATCTTACTCATTTGCTCTCTTTCTTGAGGTGTTGAAGGACATATTTCCTTCGAGAGTGAAATTTCATGTCTCATAGGTAATAACCTTTTTTAGATTATTCCATACTAAATCTTTTTAGTACTTCTTCTATGTATGTATTTTTACTGAGTCCTAGGAGTTGTCTCGATCTATCTCTATAGATCTTGACTCCTAATATATATGTTGCCTCACCCAAGTCTTTCATGGAAAAACATTTTCTTAACCAAGTTTTCATAGACTATAAGATAGATATGTCATTTCCTATTATCAGTATGTCATCCACATACAGTACCAAGAATATGACAGCGCTCCCACTAATTTTCTTGAAAACACATGACTTATCTTTGTTTTTGATAAAATCAAACTCTTTAATTACATCGTTAAAACGAAGATTCCAACTTCGAAAAGCTTGCTTCAATCTATAAATGGACTTTTGTAGCTTGCATATTTTTTGGTATCTTTTGGATCGACAAAAACCTTCAGGTTTTATCATGTACACATCCTCATCTAGTTTTCCATTAAGAAAACAGTTTTAACATCTATTTGTCATATCTCATAATTATAAAATGTAGCTATTGTAAGTAAAATCCGGATGGATTTAAACATAGCAACAGGTGAAAAGGTTTCATCATAGTCTATACCACGAATTTGACAAAAACCCTTAGGGACTAATCGTACTTTGTATGTTTGTACATTACCATCCATGTCGGGTTTTTTAAAACCCCATTTGCATCCTATGGGCTTAACCCCTAGAGGTGGGTCAACCAAGGTCCAAACTTAGTTTTATGACATGGAATCCATCTCGAATTTTATGTCCTCTAGCCATTTCTCAGAGTCTAGGCCTGTCACTACTTCTTGATAAGTCTTAGGCTCTTCTTGATCCACGAAGAGAACATCACCATGCAATGTGATAAGAAATCCATATTTCTCAGGCATATTGTATTCTCTCAAAGATCTTCGCAGTGGTTATGTTTCCAAAACTGTTGAATGTTCCTCAACAACTTGTGGAACTTGTTGTTGTTCAATCTCTTGTTCAATGATATGTGGTTGACCTCGAATTTTATTGAGTTCAATATTTCTCCCACTTTCTTTTCAGAAAACAAATTATCTTTTTAGGAAGGTTCATATTCGAGCAACAAACACTTTGTTCTCGGTAGGATTGAAGAAATAATATCCTTTAGTTTCTAAGGATAACCCACAAAATTATATTTATGAAATTTGGGTTCGAGCTTTGTAGACATCTTATGTTTAACATAAGCTTCACATCCCCAAATTTTCATAAAAGACATACTAGGACGTTTCTCACTCCATATCTCATATGGTATCTTTTGAACTGATTTAGATGAAACACGATTTAGTGTAAAAGTAGCTATTTTTAGTGCATGTCCCCAAAAAGAAACTGGAAGATCAGCATGACTCATCATTGATCGAACCATGTCTAATAGTGTTCGATTTCTTCTTTTCAGAAACTTTATTCCATTGTGGAGTACTAGAAAGTGTGAGACAATCCCACATTCCTTAAGAAAGCCACCAAACTCTAAGCTTAAGTATTCTCCTCCTCGATTTAATCGAAGAGCCTTAATGCTTTTGTCCCAGTTGGTTTTGTACTTCATTTTTAAATTTCTTGAACTTTTCAAGGGATTCAGATTTATGATGCATTAGGTAAATGTACCCATATCTACTGAAGTCATATGTGAAGGTAATGAAGTATTGAAATCATTTTCTGGCTTGTGTATTCATTGTTCCACATACATCGCCATGTATTAATCTCAATAAATCACTTGCTCACTCACTTTTACCATTAAAAGGAGCTTTTGTCATCTTTCCCAATAAGCAAGGCTTGCATACTTCAAGTTGTTCAAAACAAAAGAATCCTAAAATCCATCTTTATGGAGTTTTGAAATGTGTTTTTCACTTATGTGACCTAAGTGACAATGCCAAAGATAAGTTTGATTCGAGTCATTTGTTTTTGATCTTTTCGTATTTATGTTGTAAATGGAATTATCTTAATCCAAAATATAGAGGTCATTGTGTCACTCCATAGAAAACATTATCGAGATAAAAGAACAACAATTATTCTTAATAATTATCTCAAAACTAATCTTGTCTAAACAAGAAATCGAAATGATGTTTTTAGTCAAACTAGACACAAAATAACAATCCTCTAAACATAAATTAAGTCCACTAGGAAACGATAAAGTATATGCTCCTATAGCTAATGCAACAACTCCTGCTCCATTACCAATTCGTAGGTCCACCTCTCCCTTTCTTAGATTTCTACTCTTTTGTAGTCCTTATACAAATGTACAAATATGAAAATCACAACCAGTATTCAATACCCAAGAAGTAGGCGCTGATAAATTAATATCAATAACATAAATATTCGGGGCAGACGCTCTACCTTCATTTGCCTTCTTGACTTTTTTCAAAATAAATGTGGCAGTTCCTTTTACAATGACATGTCTTATTACAATGGAAACATTTTCCTTCTAGTGACCAGTCAAGGTAGTTTACGCCGTTAAACTTGTCCTTCTCAAGGACCGATCGCAATGACAAAAAATTTGTATAATAAGTCTACAACAATAAAATATGAATTTTGAGTACGTTTACCATGTTTGCTTATAAAAGGACTTTATACTCCCACTATTTTTATTAAAATTAATAACCCTTAAATATTAATGTTGAAAATACTTTCTGTAAAGTTTTTCTAGTGAACAAGGATCTAAATTTTACATTCTCTTAAGTCAGCATTGGCTTTTTCTCTTAAGATTATGGTCTATCTAGGTAAGCACCACTTGTTAATTACATCTCATGTAACTCCTTCATTTGGTGAACAACTCTTTTTCATAATCATCTTATGATTATCCAAATAACTAACCTTTAGGTTTCTAATCCTATTAGAGTAACCTAGTTAAGTCTTTAACCAGTGTTACAACTAACGAATATCACTTGCTTATTCTTCGCATTTGGCCAAGATAGATACAAGTAACTCGTTTTAGCAAAACCTACATTGTATCGATCTAGACTTTAACGAGGCTAACATTGGGAAGCAATAAAAAACATAATATTTAATTGAGGGGTTTTGTGAATATTATCTCACCATTTAAAATTTAATCTTATCAATTAACTAACATGCATCTCATACATTCATTTTATCACATACATGAAAGAGTAAATATGAATGCAATAGTTATAGTCCATATTCTAAGGTAGGGATGGCAAATGGGCGAGGCGGGTGCGGATGCCCCCTCCCTCATCCCATCTCCACCTAAAATTTTCGTATCCACCACTTACCCACCACCCACGGCGGGTACAATTTTCAAATCCACACCCGCCCACGCATGTATATTCTCAAATCTATCTCCACATCCACCACCCAATTGGATACCCATTACCCATCTCGTACCCGCCTATACCCTCTTATTAACCCGCCTGACAGCAACCATATCACATAAAACATAAATTCAAGCTCGATCATAAAACACCATAAACAAATCAAAGTCTTAAGTATGTAAAACAAACCAAAGTCTTAAGTACATAAAACAAACCAAAGTCTTAAGTACTTAAAACAACATAATCGAAGTCTATAAGACTACAAGCATAAATGCGAAACACATAATAATTTTGTTCTTTAGTCCAACATTCTAAAATTTTAGCCAATGCTTATTAGACATCGGTTATTTCAGTATAGTAATCATCCTCCATGTCCTCAAACTGAGAACACTCCATTTTAAAATCACCACAACCTACATATGTAATAAAAGACAAAACTAATATAAGTTAGTAACTAAACTTTAATAAGATAATTAAGCACAATTTCACATATTAACATAAACTAAAAAAATAATTTTACCTTTAATATCAGCCCAAAGCCAATTATGAGCACACATTAATGCTTCAATCGTCTCTGGAAGTAGTCGACTATGATGAGGATCAATTACTCGTCCACTCGTGCTGAATGCAGATTCTGATGGGACAGTAGAGACAAAAATGCTCAAAATATCCCTTGCTACTTGTTGGAGAGTTAGATATCTGTTTCCATTTGTTTTCCACCAATTAAGAATATCAAAATCATCAACAAGTGATATGTTGACAGCTTCTAAGTACTTGTCCAAATTAGATTTTTTTGGAGTTTCATCATTATCTTGCTCTACAAATTCTGCAAACTCATTCAACATTGTCTCTTTCCCCTTGGTACTGAAAAAACTAACAAGTTTTGCTTTGCTCTTACTAGCTTGGCTCTTACTATTCTTATGTCTATACTCATCCACCAATTCATGTAGAAGATCTTGAATTCTATCAATCTCAGTTTGGACAGTAAGCTCATCATAAATTTTAGCAAAATAAAAACAAATCAGTTTCATCTTGAACCTAGGATCAAGTATAGTCGCCACTCCCATAAGACCATTAACATCAGTCCAATACTTGTTGTACTTCTCTAACATTACTAGCACCATCTTTCTTATATAATCACAAGGTGATGAAAGCCAATTCAACATAGCTATTCTAAGCCCACAAATACATGGAAAATGATCGTTTGTTGTGGGATATTTGGAAGCAGAAAATACAAGTGTAATATCATTAAACACTTCCAATAGTTCACAAATTTTCTCCACTTTATCCCAATCCTCATTGAGTGGCGGATTCTTAAACAAATTTTCATGGCCACTCAAGACAAGAAATACCTCCTTATACTTTAAAGCAACCATAAGCATGTCATATTTAGAATTCTACCTAGTCTTGCAATCAAGTTGCAACTTTTTTATGCATCCAGGAACTACTTGCTTAGCTACTTGTTCAAATTTTTGATATCTTTTATCTGAAGCAGTCCAAAATGCAACACTATCTCTAATTCTATCAAGACCACTTTTTATCACAACACTCAACCCATCTTGAACAATCAAATTAAGTATGTGAGCACAACAACGCATATGAAGAAAACACCCATGCAACATAAGTGATCCATAAGGAAACTCTTGACGTAAAATATCAATCATAGTATCATTAGTTGTGTAGTTATCCACAGTTATAGAAGACAGTCTAATATCAATATTCCAAGAGTGAATGCATTCTTTCAAATGTTCAGCAAGAACCTCAGCCGTGTGAGGTGTCGGGACACACATAAATCTATCACATTAACGTGACATGCATGAACACATGAAATAAAAAGAAGTAAAATGAACACGAAAAAAGTAAAAGGAAATAATATTACTTAAGTATTCGACTTTGGAGTTTCCATCCATTGTCAATAAAGTGTGTCGTGACAGCCATATATCCCTTTTTTGATTGCTTGAGGTCCACATGTCGGTAGTCAAGGTGATCCTACTATTCATTTTCCTCAACAGTGCACTTATGCTCTCTTTTTCAGCCTCATATCTCTGCAAGATGTCTTTCTTGGTTGTATTGCAACAAGGAACTTTGAAGCCTAGTTGAAGTGTCTTAGAGTACTTCCGAAAGTCGTAGTGCTCAACCATGCTAAGGGGGTATTCATGCAAAATAATCATTTCTGCCAAGTCTCTTCTCCCATGATCTTGGTGGAATTCATATGGTGCTAAGGAAAGAGTGTCATTCGAACCACCATCTTTAGCTTGTGTTCCAAATAACCTTGTTTGTCGAATATCCAAGCATTTCTTTTTGACACATTTTTTGTATGCTCGGTTAAGTGACTTGTCCCGGCTCTTGGTCCTCCAGCAAGTTGCTTATTGCAGTGGTTACATTCAGCTTTTACTTCTTCTCCAACTCGCTTTCTTGTAAAATGAGTCCAAGTTGTTGATGTATGCCTCGTAGTTAAAGGAAGAATCACAGAATCTACAGCATTAGTTTGCTTTGGGATTTTGTCATCATCCAAAGAAATTGGGGTAGAACTTGATGTAGTGAATGGTTTTGAGATTGATGGAAATGAGGTGGCAGTAGTATTCTTTTCAGCTTCTTCTGTCATTATGCATTCTGCAATTACAAATACAATAAAATTATAATGATTCAAATTGATGGAAATATTTCTCAAAATGAAGGCTATAACATTATACATAAATCAGTAAAAGGCTTTAGTCCAATGCCTCTTCAAGTAACAAAAATAAAAATGTCAAATACATTGTTTCCAGCCAACTGCCTGCATCTACCACTTTACTAAGCATAATTATTTCTAAGTATTCACTAAGTGACATGAATACTAACTTTATAATTATTTCTTTGTAGGCCAATATTTTCAGGTTTACAATTCACTTGTTCAAATTTATAAAACCTGCAAATTTCACAAAAGGAATGATTGTAGAAATTTCCATGGCAGAACTAACTAAATTTTCATTACTTTATATTCTCCGACTTGGAAAAATTATAATTAATGGGGTGAAGAAAATTCAAATTAAAGAAAGCACACATTTCTAATCAAATTGTTAACAAGTGTCTTTATAAAAAATTACTAGTAATATATGTCAGTAATAAAATAAATCAAAGTCTGTGTATCTAAATTGACTCACCAATCTTTCTTTGTCACAATAAAAATATTGATGCTGAGAGCTATTGTTAGGATAAGGACCTTATCACAAAATACACATCATCTACCACTTTACTAAGCATAATTATTTCTAATCATAATTATTTCTAAGTATTCACTTTACAAAACATATTTAATTTCAACAAACCAAATTCAATTAAAAAGCTTGCATCCCTAGAACAAGAAAACAAATTTAATTTCAAAAAACCAAATTTAATTAATAAACTTGCACCCCCTAGAACAAGAAAACATATTTAATTTCAACAAACCAAATTCAATTAATAAACATAAAAAAGAGATATGAGACGGCATGAAAAAAGAATGCATATATAGAAATGGGTTTTGGATAAAGATGTTTATAGAAAATTTTTAATTCCACGAGTTACGAAAGAGTTAGATGAAATATGGGTGAGTTAATATGGAACAACATGAAAAAAGAGAAAGAAGGGGCGGTGAAACACTTACCAGGGAGTTTCGCGGCGGAAAGAATGACGGCAAAGACAGACACCGGCGAAGGGAAATAGAACGGGAAAGTGATCGGGAATATAGAGGCAAAACTAATTCTACAGGTTAAGATATGAGACGACAATGGTAAAGAATGCCCTGAATTTTGGTTAAATTACAAAGAATATACTATAAAATTTTAGGATTTATAGAATAGTTTGTGAAATTACATCTAAATTCATAATGGTCCAAATTTTATGGCGGGTAGGATGCGGGGCGGGTAAGGTCTTAAATCCATCACCTACCCACTACCCGCGGCGGGTATGACTTTTTGCATCCACACCCGCCCACTACCCACCAAATTTATACCTATCCCCACCCCAATTGGGGTGGGTACGGTGCGGAATCCACGAAATTATACCCGTCTGTCATCCTTATCCTAAGGTGGTCTGTCCCAAGCCAATGGGAGAACCAAATTATTCTAAGGATAAAAACACTTCTCAAGCATCTTTTTGTTGGCCTACACTTCTGTTCCTTTGGTCTATGTTTTTTCGTATAGATTACAATTTTAGAAACTTGTTTTACATATGAGGGAGTAAGATGAGAAGAGAATTACAATAGAAGTAGAGTAAGGCACGACAAGCAGGTCGTATTTATAAAACCATATAAATAAAACTAAATGGGCTATAACCATGCATTCCAAACACCGTGCATATCAAACATAATAACGACGCGGTTTGTTATTGAGGTCTTACCAAATTATTCCTACGCAGGGGTCAAGCCTCTTGTAGGGTTTCGGCGGCCTTGCAGCCGTTGGCGGGGTTGCCGTTGCCCAGTCAGCAACGAGGAAATTTTTAAAGATTAACATCTTAATTGTTATGTAAAAACCTCACGATTTGATAATTTTTATCAACGTTATCGTATTTTTTAGGATTTTAAAATTCACGAAGTTTTTACTGAAACAACTCTTGTTACTTTCTCGCACGAAATCTATAGACTAATCATTAGTCTAATATATAACTATAATCCGCGTACGTTAACACTTAACATCTAAAACCCTAAAACTCAAAATTGAATATGTTAACAATTAACATATAATATTTCAAACCCTATCAACAAAGATCTTAATGATTAACTCTTAATCATCGATCTTAGGAACATTTTTTAACTGGATTAATAGATTAACCGTGATTGAATAGATTTGTTAGTACAAATATCATATATTCGCTAAATAAATCGAAAAATAACATGTATCTCAAACAATTACATCACCCAAGTAATTAAAACACGAATTCGTATAGTACAAGTGGCTTTGATACCACTGTTGGGTCATGCCGGTACACCGCATGACGCAACAGAAAAATTATCCGCCGATTACCACCAGAGATCTATGTATGAGGAATGAATCGGGATGAAAAAGTGTGAAGAATTACATGTTTAAAATATAAAATTCTGAATTTGGAGAAGATAGATATTCAATCAAGATTCTACGATGTCGATTCTTAAGCCTCAACGATAACGCTCTGACCTCTACGTAGTTCACCCACTTGGAACGAGCATATAAAAACTCTCTAAACTATTTAGAAGGTTTTTCCTGTAACACCCCCTCCCCGGCCTGGTAAAGAACCAGATCTGAAGGTGTTATTGGAAAACATGTTCGGAGATCAAAAGCTAACATGGAATTCAAAAACTTGTTCGAATTGACCATTATTCTCTTTTTACACTAACTTATTAACTACTTACTCAAATTGGGGCCAATTTTAAACTTTTTTGAATTTTAGATACCAAATTGTAAATTTTACAAATTAAGGGTCCTTAGCCGAAATTCAGGTTATCATAATAAAATTAAACTTACTAATTTTTAGCCTGTGCAATTTCATTACTAACGTAGGTCATTTACCTATCGGATTAGACGATATAATATTTATTGACCATTTTGTAAACTATTCAAGACTGTTTTTATTCGGATTAACCTATAAAACGATTTCCAAACCTTACCAGGTTTTACCAGCAAGCTAATAATCAGTAACTCTATAGCACACCAAAATTTAGAATATTTTGAACCCATTTAATCTTCACCATTTTAAGCTGAACATGCATTTTTAACCATTTTTAACCTTATCTAACATACCATTTAAACTCCTTTAAGGTTATTACAACTATAGACAATATACACATAACAAAATGGGTAGGTTGAACATCTTTAGGTCCTATGCCACCTTACTAGGAGTTTCAAGGCGAAAGATAAACATACATATATAGATGATGTGACTTGCAACCGCAACTACACGATCGGAGCTCGGAATGCTTCAAGGTCCTGAAATGCATGAGACACACGAATGTAGGCTTACATAGCCTAGTGAGGTAGTCATAACGAATGTAGAACAGATTGCTATTGACATGGATGACATAGTGCATGCTTAGATGACATGAATATATCACAAATCATATATATATAAATTTCATGCTTAAGCCAAATGTCATATTTTATAAATCAAGAGTACGTATCATTTCCTTGGACATAGAAACCAATGGATACGCGGATCCCCTTGTACACCACACATATCGAAAATAGGCCGTAGCCTTGAGAAGTAGCTCCAGAATCCCTTACACAATCCAATATTTTCTCTCTACATATGGGTCGTAGCCCCGGACCGTAGTCCAACCCTTACATAGTCAGCTCAAATAACCCTATGGCATGCCAATTGTATCCAATGTTCACAAGTGTCCAAGATTACATAATACATCATAAACTTACCTTTGTGCCCGTGAGGCGTATCGTATCGAATTTTAATTTGAGCATTTAGTTCCACAAATCATATCATATTAGGTCAAAGTTTCACATATAAAAATATTTCGAATATCACATACGAAATTACAATATATCAAACAACGTTGAGAACTTACCGTGCTCACCACTTGAAACCACATATGCTCTACTTAAGCGCTTAATCAAATGCAAATTTAAACATAAAATAAATGCAATGGGATGGCACCTAGCCTATCCCTTGACACAACTACACTAACCATGTCCAAATTTATGATTCATCTCAGATAGTCGGATTAGATAATAATTTGAACCTCTCTACTTGGAAGATTCGACTATGTCGTGCCCTTCAACAACTAAATAAAAATAAAATAAATGTTTATTCAATCGTAATTTCAATACACATAACGTTTCTTAACTCGTAATGACATCTATATTCAAATTAGGATTTAGGGTTGCTTACCCAATTCTAAGCTTTTTTCTCCACTTATTCGAATAGCCCTCAAGTGCTTCCTTTCTCCCTTTCGTTTTACAATTGCGCAACACCTTTATACTTAAATGGCCGACCTCCCTATTGTTTTCTCTAAGCTCCACGTAATGTTGGAGTGGTGGCAAAATTTTAGGGCACCCATGCCCACGTGATGGAAGGAAACAAGGCCTATGGCCACCTTGTGCCATGTTTTCCAAAACGTGGGAAATCCACGACAAATTCCTTCAATTTGAAGGAATTAGCCGTGGCCCGTGGGTCCTTCCTCTTTTTTAATAATATTTAATAAACTATTACAGTTAACCCGAATAACCCCTATTGCTTCAAATTAGATACAGAATCGAGCAAATTACATCATTTGAACATAACCGGTACAAAATATTCGATCACCGGAACCTAATTCTAACTAAACCAGTTTTCGGGGTGTGACAACTCTCTCCCTTAAGAAAATTCATCCTCGAATTTTCATTCTACCCGAATAGATGGGGGTATTGCTTCTGCATTGTTTCTTCTAGCTCCCACACTGCTTCTTCAACCGAATGACTCCTCCAAAAGACTTTCACTAAGGGTATAGATTTATTTCGAAGCCTCTTGACTTCTCGTGCAAGGATCTGTACTGGTTCTTCCTCGTATGTTAGATTGGATTGAATTTCCACAGACTCCGGCTCGATCACATGGGAAGGGTCTGACCAGTACTTTCGTAGCATAGACACGTGAAGAACATTATGGATTCGGTTTAACTCCTCGAGGAGAGCTAGTCGGTAGGTAACATGTCCAACTTTCTCGATCACCTCAAATGGGTCTATGAAACGAGGGCATAGTTTTCCCTTTTTGCCAAAACGAAGGATCTTCTTCCACGAAGATGCCTTAAGGAAGGATTTCTCCCCAGCATCGTACTGAATGTCCCTCATTTTCAAATCTACATAGGTTTTATGTCGATCAAATGCAACTTTGAGTCGATCACGAATGATGGTTACCATTTCTTCAGTTTCCCGAAGTAAGTCAGGTCCTAACACCTTGCCTTCACCAAGCTCGGTCCAACAAAGAGGGGTTCTACATTTTCTTCCATAAAGAGCTTCATAAGGGGCCATTTTAGTTGAAGTTTGGTAACTATTTTTGTATGAAAACTCTACCAATGGTAGGGATTTCTCCCACGTATTTCTAAAATCGATAACACATGCTCTTAGCATATCTTCCAAAATCTACAAGAAAGAATCGAAATTGGTACAAAAATGATTATATACACAGATCAAGGAAAAACATAAGGTTACCTGAATAAACCTTTCGTTTTGACCATTGGTTTGAGGGTGGAAAGCAGTGCTTAAGTGCACTCGAGTTCCCAGCGCCTCCTGTAGGGTTCTCTAAAACCGAGATGTAAATCGTGGATCACGATCATAAATGATGGATATAGGAACTCCATGCAAACGAATGACTTTACGGATGTACAGTTCTACGAGCTTAGGTAGACTGAAATCCATTCTCACTGGAAGGAAGTGAGCTGACTTGGTGAATCGATCTAGAATGACCCAGATAGCATCATTTTTCTTCGGTGTCATTGGTAGACCACTTACGAAATCCATCGTGATACGCCCCCACTTTCAGTGTGGAAGCTCGATAGGCTGAAGAAGACCGGTAGGAACTCTGTGCTCGGCTTTGACCCCTAGGCAAGTTAAACACCTAGCCACAAAGTTGGTAATCTCCTTCATTCCGGACCAACGATATAGTTCATTGAGATCCTTGTACATTTTAATAGCTCCAAGGTGCACAGAGAAAGGGTTAGAATGAGCTTCACTCAGGATCTGATTTCGAAGGTTGTCATCATTGGGGACACAGATATAGTCATCGAAACACAACAAGCCTTCGAAATTCATAGCAAAGTCAGGATCTGTTCTATCCTTGACCTTAGCAATGAGAGGCTGTAACTCCTCATCGTCTTCTTGGAGTGCCTTGATCCGGGATACAATAATCGACTGTACTTTCAATTCAGCTAACAGCTTGCCACACTTCTTAAGCCGAAAGTGGGCATTCAAACATCTCAGAGAGGAAACAGGTTTCTGACTAAGGGCATCAGCCACAATATTGGCTTTACTGGGATGATAGTTGATAACTAGATCATAATCTTTTAATAGCTCTATCCACCATCGTTGGCGAAGATTCAACTCTTTTTGGGTCAGGAGATACTTCAAGCTCTTGTGATCAGTGTACAAGTAACACTTCTCACCATATATATAATGCCGTCAATTTTTTAGTGCAAATACAACTGTGACTAATTCCAAGTCATGAGTCGGATAGTTCATCTCGTGTGGTTTGAGTTGCTGGGAAGTATAAGCTATAACTTTGCCTTCTTGCATTAGGACACAACCTAATCCCAAGTGAGATACATCACTGTATACGGTGAAGTCTTTGCCCGACTCGGATTGCACCAAGACAGGGGCATGCGTGAGGACCTCCTTGAGCTGATCAAAACTTTTTTGTTGATCCACAATCCATACAAAAGGAGTGTCCTTGTGGAGGAGCTTCGTCAAGGGTGCAGCAATCGAAGAAAATTTCTTAACGAATCTATGATAGTAGCCTGCAATGCCAAAAAACTACGAACTTCTTCTACATTTTTCAGAGGGATCCAATCAAGAATTGCTTGGATCTTCTTTGTGTCCACTTGAATTCCCGCAGAATAGATTACATGGCCAATAAAGAATACTTCAAACAGCCAAAATTTACAATTACTGAACTTAGCATAGAGCTGTTTCTCCATAAGGGTCTAAAGTACGATCCGGAGATGTTCTTCATGAGAAGTAGAGTCTTTAGAATAGATCAGAATGTCGTCTATAAAGACAACCACAAACTTATCGAGATAGGGCCGGAATACACGATTCATCAGATCCATAAAGGTTACAGGTGCATTCGTGAGCCCAAAAGGCATTGCTAGAAATTCATAATTACCATTTCTAGTCTGAAAGGCAGTCCTTGGAACATCGGACTCCTTTACCAGCATTTTGTAGTATCTAGATTGAAGATCTATCTTGAAGAAGACAGAGGCATCTTTTAACTGATCAAAGAGGTCATCTATCCTCGGAAGTGGGTACTTGTTCTTGATCGTGACTTTATTCAACTGACGATAGTCAATGCATAGTCGTATTAATCCATCATTCTTCTTGACAAACAAGACCGACACTCCCCAGGGTAAAGAACTCGGTCGAATAAACCCCTTATATTGGAGGTCTTGGATTTGAGCTTTTAACTCTTTTAACTCTACCAGAGCCATTCTGCATGGGGTAATAGAGACTGGTGTAGTCCCCGGTTGCACTTCGATTCTGAATTCTACTTCTTGGGTCGGAGGTAGTCCTGGAAGTTCATCGGGAAATACATTAGGGAATTCTTTCACCACCATTACATTTTCGAGTTTTGGACTCTCTTTAGACTCCATAGCATACATGATAGCTTTACTAGGCTCATGTTTGATTTTCATCAAGGTTATGCTTTCCTTGCCGAGTCCATGGAGGTATAGTTTCTTTTTTGAGCAGTCTACCAGGTTTGATATTCAACTAACCAATCAAGGCATAGGATAAGATCAAACTCACGGAAAGACAAGGCCATCAAATTGGCCGATAATGTGATCCCTTGGATCCTTAGAGGACAAGCTTTACAGATCAGCCGTATAACCACACTATCTCCTAGTAGGTTAGAGACAACTATTTCGGAAGTAATAAGTCTAGATTCTAGGGCATACTTTTCAATCAACGGTTCACTAATTAAGGAATATATAGAGCCTGGATCTATCAAAGCACAAACGAGATCAGAACATAATTCTACCATACCTACAATCACATCGGGATCATCCTCTTGTTCTCGACCTCGAATGTGATACATCTGAGCTGAGGTTTGAGGATCACGTCCAGCTGAGGGAGTGTTGGTGTTGCGAGGTCTTCTTGCTGATCCAGACTGTATTTGTTTTGCTCCTCTTCCCTTATTAGGGTTGTTTTGAGAAGCTACAAAGGTAAAAGCGTTAGGATTCTGCGGATATTGCCTGATAAAGTGGCTTGATTCGCCGCAAAGATAACAAGAATCAGACTGTTTACGACATTGTCTAGGATGTCTCTTCTGACAGAAGTTGCATATGGGAATCAAAAAACTTCTCCTAGAACCGCCTGTACTATCAACTGAAGTTGTATGAGTAACAGATGTCCTCGAAGATTGGGATTGTGGTACATATCCCATCTTTGGTAGCTATTGGAACGTAGCAGACTTCTGATCCCACTGTCTACCCTTCTTTTGAGGTGTAGGAGGCTTGGAATCATCTCAGAACCTTTTATCAGTTCCGGCTTGGTTTTCCTTCCTTCTTTCATATGCCTATTGAGAGGCTTCAGTAGTAATTGCTCGGTTAACTAGAGTCTGAAAATCCTCTATCTCCAAAGTAGTAAAGAGAGGACGTAGTTTATCACAAAGGCCATCAATGAACATCCTGTACTTCTCCTTTTCTGTACATATGATCTTCGCACCATACCTCAAGTACTTACAAAAATCGTGTATATACTACTCCATGGGTCTTCCCCATTGTCTTAGATGAAGGGACTTCTTACGCCTTTCGGCAAGGTAATGATCACTAATATACTTTTTGCGGAACGCCTAAAGGAATAAGTCCCACGTAATCCTGTGCTCGGGCACTGTAAGTGTTATTGTGTCCCACCAGCTCTGTGCTTCCTCAGAAATCAAGGCCAGGGTACACTCTAGTTTGTGCTCCTCCGGGCACTTCATTGTTTATTCAGCACTTTCAGTGTATTCTCCAGCCAATATTCTACGATCTCGGGATTATCCAGGTCTTGGCCGGTGAACGTGTAGATAGGATATTGCTTGAGCTTGTTAACATGGGCTCTCGAAGTAGGTAAAGAAGCCTCAGCAGGTGGGGGATGTGGTTCTTGTCAGAGAGACACCACCACTTGTTTAATCATGTTCTCCACAGACATCAAATACGCCTGCTGAGCGGGTGGCATTGATAGAGAGTGAGGTGGGCCATTCTGTCCCATATGCTCGAGTTGGATTTCAGGCCTCAAATTGTCCCCCTGAGTTGAGGAAGAGCCCAGATGAGGTTCGTTCACTACCCTTCTATCGGTAAGAACAAAAATTTTGAATCTAATTACATAGAAGGATTAAATCGTGTAAGTTGCAAGTCACAGATAATGTATATAAATAACTCCTAGGTGGCATATACACATGCAGACTCTGATACCACAAATGTAACACCCCCTCTTCGGTCTGGTAGAGAACCAAATCTGAAGGTGGTATTGGAAAACATGTTCGGAGATCGGAAGCTAAATTGGAATTCAGAAACTTGTTCGAATTGACAATTATTCTCTTTTTACACTAACTTATTAACTACTTACTCAAATTGGGGTCAATTTTAAACTTTTTCAAATTTTAGGGACAAATTGTAAATTTTATAAATTAAGGGTCCTTAGCCGAAATTCAGGTTATCATACTAAAATTAAACTTACTAATTATTAGCCTGTGCAATTTCATTACTAACGAAGGTCATTTACCTATCCGATTAGACGATACAATATTTAGTGAACATTTTGTAAATTGTTCAAGACTATTTTTATTCGGATTAACCTATCAAACGATTTCCAAACCTTACCAAATTTTACCAGCAAGCTAATAATCAGTAACTCTATAGCACACCAAATTTTAGAATATTTTAAACCCATTTAATCTTCACCATTTTAAGTCGAACATGCCTTTTTAACTGTTTTTAACCTTATCTAACATATCATTTAAACTCCTTTAAGGTTATTACAACTATAGACAATATACACATAACAAAATGGGTAGGTTGAACATCTTTAGGTCCTATGCCACCTTGCTAGGAGTTTCAAGGCAAAAGATAAACATACATATATATATGATGTGACTTGCAACCGCAACTACACGATCGGAGCTCGGAATGCTTCAAGATCCTGAAATGCATGAGACACACGAATGTAGGCTTACATAGCCTAGTGAGGTAGTCATAACGAATGTAGAACAGATTGATATTGACATGGATGACATGGTGCATGCTTAGATGACATGAATATATCACAAATCATATATATATAAATTTCATGCTTAAGCCAAATGTCATATTTTATAAATCAAGAGTACATATCATTTCCTTGGACATAGAAACCAATGGATACGCGGATCCCCCTGTACACCACACATATCGAAAATAGGTCGTAGCCTTGAGACGTAGCTCCAGAATCCCTTACACAATCCAACATTTTCTCCCTACATATGGGTCGTAGCCCCGGACTGTAGTCCAACCCTTACATAGTGAGTTCAAATAACCCTATGGCATGCCAATTGTATCCAATGTTCACAAGTGTCCAAGATTACATAATTCATCATAAACTTACCTTTGCGCCCGTGGGGCGTATCGTATCGAATTTTAATTTGAGCATTTAGCTCCACAAATCATATCATAGCATATTAGGTCAAAGTTTCACATATAAAAATATTTCAATTATCACATACGAAATTACAACATATAAAACAACGTTGAGAACTTACCGTGCTCTCCACTGGAAACCACATATGCTCTACTTAAGCGCTTAATCAAATGCAAATTTAAACATAAAATAAATGCAATGGGATTGCACCTAGCCTATCCATTGACACAACTACACTCACCATGTCCAAATTTATGATTCGTCTCAGATAGTCGGATTAGATAATAATTTGAACCTCTCTACTTGGAAGATTCGACTATGTCGTGCCCTTCAACAATTAAATAAAAATAAAATAAACGTATATTCAATCGTAATTTCAATACACATAACGTTTCTTAACTTGTAATGACATCTATATTCAAATTAGGATTTAGGGTTGCTTACCCAATTCCAAGCCTTTTGTCCTTATATTTAGATTGGACACAAGTCATAGAATAGCCACACTTGTATAGTCCATCTAATATTTCTTGATATCTTAAGTAGACTATTATAAACAAATAACTATGATATCTCATATCAAATTATTTGAGCATGACCATGCATTTCTAGTCTCACTCAATCAAGTAGCCTACGATATTACTTCTATTATGTAAGAGAGACAAATCCTATCTTGATCGATCATATCCCACTACATAGATTGTGACATGTATAATATCAATATTTATAGAGTAGTTAGTTACGACACATGTTTGACTATATCAAAATATGTCACTCACGATGTTGAAATAATGATGATCTCAAGTCTGAAGATCATACATATAGTTATTACTATGAGCAATGTTGTGACTGTCACATAATAATCTAAGAAACATGCTCATAGCGGGTCAGTCTAGTATGTCGTTCTTTAATACATACTTATGTATTGATTTTGACATTTTCACGTCAATGACAACACTTTGTCATCAATCAACTACATATTAGTCTTAATGCATTTTTGCTGTCCATTCCCACAATAATACTCGACTAAAGACATTTAAGAATAATCATATTATTCTAAGGACTTTTTTTATAATTCAGTTTATTTATACTCGCAGAATTGTAACTGAAAATAATAATAACAATGTCTCTTTATGAATAAACAAGGTAAAAACAAATGTCATTTACAATCATCTTATGATAGGTCTTTAAGTATACTCTAACAAACAATGGCTCATGCGAGAAGATTTAAAGAAATTTTAAAAAAACAGAAAAAAAATTTCTTGAACTTGTCCCGATTTTTTTTTTCAGGGAAGATCTGGCTGGGACTCTGGGTTGGTCTGATTTTCTGCATTACTGCTTGAAAAAGGCAATGGCCAATGTCTGGTTTCCTTTAGTATGTCATCTTCATTTGAATGTTGTAAGGTTTACAATAGGCTCCAAGAACATTACCCCCCCCCCCCCCCCCCTAGAAAAGTTGTAATTAAAGCAGAATATATTTATTAGATAACCAAGTATAGGCAATAAGAAATCGCCCCGCCAAAACTGTAAACCAATAACACAGACTGCAGCAATGTTTTTTCTTTTCTTTTGTTTTTTTACTTTTCAGGATGATTATTGCATTGATATTTGGGTAATTATACTATGCACTCGCAGTAGAAATATTTTGTTTTTATAAACGCCTTAATTTTTGTGTTAGAGATTTGGTTTATGGTTTATAGTTTAGGAGTTTAGGTTATGTGCTTAAAATTTGTAGAATGTGGTTTGAATATAGAGTTTAGGGTTAGAATTGAGAGGTTATAGGTAAAAACTTAAATCACTAACATATTAAACTAAAACTTAAACCTTAACCTCTAAACTCTAAATCATAACCCTAAACCTTAATTCTAACCACGTACCTTAAATTCTAAACCCCTAAATTATGGATCCTAAACTAGATCCCTAACCCCTGAACCCCTTGATATTTTATACATGATAAAAGTGTAAAAAAATATGAAAAAAATAATATAAATGATATTTATATACACAAGCATTTTTGGGGCAAGGATGCAAAGAGTTCTACTCAATAATAATCTAAAACAATCTTCAAATGTCAAGTTCTGTTCTAAAAACTTCTTCTCACGCAGATGATGTTAGGCATCTGTGGATAGATATAAAAAGAGGGCAATTTCACTGCCCAAATCTACTAATTCATACATAAATTCCAAATGTCCGAAGCATGCTTAATGTGTGTAACAAGTGCCTTCACCTGAATATGAAAGACCGGGAAGGGTGATCTGCAATTTAATCGAAAAATCTCGATCAAAAAGTCTTACAGGTAAGACATGGAAAGAGGGGCAAGAAGATTTGGCATAAATGGTGATAATAAGACATTTTCAGGCAAAATGGCTAGACACCAGTTAAAGTAGGCTTATGTGAGAAACCGGCAACTCCCCGATTATCTTCGGTCTTTTTGCATACCTTTCAATCTGTTTTACAGCCATTGCTATTGTTTCCAGGTTCCGAGGGAGGGAGTTAATCAATAAGGAAAGATTTGAAGTGCTTATATAGCTCTTTAGGCTTCTCTACATTGATCGCATGCCCTGCATTCTTTATGATCACCAGTTCTGCATTGTCTCCCAGATGCCTGCATAAGCAAAATCAAGAACCCGAAAGGTCGTGTAAACAACGAAAACAAATTTCACGACCCGGGGAAAAAGGAAACCGAAATACGATATTAGTTACCTTTTCAATCTGTCTGCCAATTCCAAGGGGAATATTTGGTCATGTTCTCCCCAGATTATTAGTGTTGGCTGCACATAACAACAACGTTTACTCAGTAAAGACCACGGAATATAAGAACTCCTTATAATAAATACTATGTTGATTAAAATTCCGGACAAACTGCCATAACCTGGGCTATCTTTGGAAGATCCGACAGCTTCCGGTCCTTGTGTAATGCTTGGATCAATTCTTTTCTCTCTTGAAAATACTCTGTGCACATTTCCTGCCATCGAATTCCGGCACAAACTTAATACGATCATATTATAAGACTTGACTGATCCCGACAACGTTCGGATCGACCATTTTGAAAAGACCCCCCCCCCCCTAGAAATCTAGCACCTTCTATTTATTCATATTCGGACACAATTCAAGAAAAAACAATGATTCAAAAGAAACAGAGAAGGTTAACTTACATTGATGAAATCGTTTAGAAAACAAGTGGGAACTCCTTTAGCAGGCTTATAAAACGAAATCTCCATCAATTCTCTCATCTTTTCGGGCTTTTGGGGCAACAAAATACTAACAGCCTCATCCACGCTCTTCACTTTAAACATCCCTTCATCCATATCCTTCTCTTCCAAACAAACCCCAGCGCAACATAGTACTAACTTCTCCACCCTCTCCTTAAACTGCGCCGCCATACTGTAACCGACGAAGCCGCCGTAACTGATCCCGACAACGTTCATAACCGTAACCCCATGGGCCTCCATGACCCACATGACACACTGGGCCTGGAACTGCTCGGAACGTTCGGGTCGGGTCGTGTAGGAGTCGCCGAAGAAGAGGAGGTCCGGGACGTAGACGTTGAATCGGGACACGAGGGGTGGAATGAAGTCGTTCCATTGCCACATTGCGTTGGCGCCTATGCCGTGGATGAGGATTAACGTGGGCTTGGATTTTATATGAGCTTTTGGGGCCCAAACGTGCATGACGGTGCCGTCGCCGAGGTCCGTCGTCGATGATCGGAGACCGGCGTTGGAAAAGCTGTAGCGAAAACACCAGTCCCGCGTTGCAGTAAAGCTGAAACACTTGGCCATTTTTTTTGTATTCTTCTGAACGCGAACATTAAATCAAGTGGAAAAAGAAGACGACTTTAAACAAGACGTCGAGGAATTTTATTGGTTTCAACTTTCAATTAAAGCGATAACTTT
Organism: Hibiscus mutabilis; assembly: GCA_019671005.1. Lineage (NCBI taxonomy): Eukaryota > Viridiplantae > Streptophyta > Magnoliopsida > Malvales > Malvaceae > Hibiscus > Hibiscus mutabilis. Next base: position 88,142,918 of record CM033711.1, on the reverse strand, counting down.
TTTTTGGAAAAACTACCCAAATAGTACCTTAGCTATTGTTGAAATATCGTTTTAGTACTCTAACTATTTTTTTAGTAAAATAGTACCTAACGTTATGTTTCGTTTTCAAAATAGTACCCCGCGTTAAAAATTAATAGCATGCTGACTAGGAGAGAGAGAAATTACACGTGGCAAGTCACTTTCTCTCTCATAGTCATCATGCCACGTGTGTTTTTTTATGATTTTAGTCGACGTGACATGCTAACTAAGAGAGAAAAAATAATGTGGCAGGCTGTCACATGTGATTTTCTCTCTCCTAGTCAACACACAATTATTTTTTAACCGCGGGTACCAAAATGAAAAAGAAACGTAACGTTAGGTACTATTTTGTTAAAAAAATAGCTAAAAGTACTAAAATAATATTTTGACAATAACTGGGGTACTATTTGAGTAGTTTTTCCTAACGAAATCCAATTTACTGACAGAAGTAAAAATGTCCGGTTTATACTTTGTTTAGTGGTATTGATAATAGTTAAGTTAGAAAATACCATAAATATTGCAGCATATATTTTTTTTAAATTTATGGCACAATCGACTTTAATTTTTACAATATTACATTTTTTATGGTATATGTAAAGTCGAGTTCAAGAGACTTCGATTTTAAACAGTATTTTTCCTCAAAAGCCCTAAAAATACTTGAAGTCAGATCCTCTTATACCCATCTTTAGGGGTATTTTTTAAAATTTATTGTTCGAAGTCGAAGTCTCATAAACTCGATTATATATACTGTAATATTTACAATATTCTGAAAAATAAATTAGTTAGTGCCATATTTTTAAAAAAAATAAGTACGGTATTTAAATAATTTTCCGTTAGGTAGTTTAGCTTAATAGAGAGGCCGGCATAACATTATAAAATTTTAAAGAGATTAAAGTTGAAAAATTATTTTAAAATGATTTAAATTACATAATCATATTTTAGGAATGACCCAAAGTACAATTTTGCACCTAGTTAAAAGATTTAAATTAAATGTTAATATTAATGGAGGGAATAATTTTAAGGTAAATGACATGTTCCGCAATGTACCACTATTTATATATACCGCAATGTACTATTAATTGTTTTAATTAGTTTTGAAATTCTAAAGACTGAAAGTGTTATTATTCCCTTTTAGAATAAAATTTTAAAAAATAATTTTTATATTATTTTTTCAGATTTTATTTTTTTAATTCAAAAAATAATTAAACTTTTATTACTATAATAATTTCTGCATTCAATTAAATTAATGGGTAAAGTTCACAAATGATCACTAAACTTTGATCAATTATTTAATTTTTTAATCAGATTTCTAATTGATTCAATGTTACCATTAAATTTTTCTCAAGACAAGCATAACGTCAATATGTTGCAACCTTTGCGGGAGGGAGCCGAAAACTAGGATCATTTGTTTTTTCAATGCGAGTATTCTCAGCAAGTATATGGGATATGTCTGTGATTTGTATAGAATTGGGATGGCCTCAAGACTTGAGTTGGACGTGTTATAGGTCTAAAGGGAAATCCCTTATTACCACGATCTTGAAACTAACATAAAATGCTTGTGTGTACTTCATTTGGTGGGAGAGGAACTGAAGACAATTTTTGCAGGTTAAAACCATCGCACATAAGGTATTTCTAAAGGTAAAAGAGTGTGTGCAGCTTGAACATATTGGGAAGGTTATTAATGATCTAATTTGTATTCATAGCAAGTTGTGTAATTATCGGTGGTTTTTTGAGTTGGAATACAAAGCACAAAATCACCTAAAAGGCGACCGTCAATGGCGATCGTCACTAGGGATCGCTACCTTGAGAAACTGTTCAAACTCGTTTATGAGCAAGAGGGGGCTTTGATCGATGGAGCCGAGGTCCTGAAGCTCAACCCGGTGGGGCTCCATTACATGCAGTCCTGGCTCAAAGCATTGCAGGAGGTCGAGACACATCTAGCGGGAGCTCCACTTGACTATATACATGCATATATCTTCGACCTCGGGGACCACCATGCGCTCGAGCACCTTGGGAGGGTGCTAGACCTCCTAACGACTCTTAAGGTGGTTTCTGCCTTGCCTCCGCCTGTGCGTGACCCCGCGCCGCTCTTGTTGCTGCCATTCAGAAGACTAAAGGTTTTGGAACTCAGAGGGTGCGATTTGTCGAATTCGGCAACCAAGGGGTTGCATGAGTTGAGACATACTTTGGAGAAGATCATTTGTCATAATTCAACTGTGAATTTCGTCCAGTGTGTTTGCTTTATTTCGAAACAAGAAGAATTGGCAGCACTTGCTAAGGACAATTTAGAATTATTACATATGAGTTACGACTAAATTGTTTAAATCTGTAAACGTGAAGGACTAAATGTGTTATTATATAAAATATTTTAACAACCACATCACTCTTTTAACGGTTGTTAACGGGTCAGTGGCCAAATTGAAACAAAACTAAAAATTTAATGATAACATTAAATCAATTAAAAGTTTGGTTACCAAATTAAATAATTCATCAAAGTTTGATGACCATTTATGAACTTTATCCTTAAATTAAATTGAATGTAGCCATTATTATAGTAATAGAAGTTTAATTATTTTTTAAATTTAAAAATAAAAAATTGAAAAAATAATATAAAATTAGTTTTTAAAATTTTATTCTAAAAGGGGATAATAATACTTTCGGTTCTTAGGATTTTAAAATTAATTAAAACAAATAATAGTACATTACGGTACATATAAATAGTTATATATTGCGATACATGTCATTTACCGTAGAATCATCCTTATGGAGGATTAAAAGTGCAAAATTCCCATCAACAAAGGGGACAAAGCCCTATCTATCAGCCCGTTTTGTCTTTGTTTCTCCTAAATCCTAATAGTTACACGATCAAATCTTATAAATAATTTTTAAAAATTAACCAGTGACGTCTTATAATTTACGGGTTTAGGGTTTTAGTTTAGAGGTAAGGGTTTAAGTTGTAGTGTTTATAACTTAGGTTCATAGTTAGAATTTAGTGTTTATAGTTTAGGGTTTGTGGTTAGATTTTTAGGGGTTTAAAGTTAGAAAATTAGATTTTATATTTAGGCTTGAAAATAAGCATATTTGTATAAACTTTTTTTATACTGACAATGTATCACATATTAATCTTATATATTTATTTTTAGTTGAACATAATTTTTTTTATTAAATTTGAACATAAATTTCAGATATAAAAGTTTTAGTAACAAAAATACGTGTAGACTAGATATTTGTGTTCAACAATTGTTTCAATGATATTGTGAATGGATGCTTTATTGTAAACACCGAAGTTGGGTTTGGTTTTTAGATTAGTGTGTTTGGGGCACAAAGTCTATGGCAGGGGAAAAGGTAATGTATGGTTAATTTTGTTAATAAATTAAAAAAAGTGGTTGAGGTGGCGGCAAGTGAGAGTTGGCCAAATCAGAAGGAATAAGAGTCGTTATCAGATATTGGTGAGTTACCGTTTAAATTATAACAATGTAAATAAAATAAATTTAGTTAAAAAATTATTTGTATAACAAGTCTTTATAATACATGATCTGAAATAATCTATCAATAAATTAAATATCGTCTGTTATAAAAAATATTGTTTTATTGTCTGAATATAGAGTTTTGATTTAATTTTAATTTTCAGTTAAATATATGTTACAAGTGTATCTTTTATAGGGAACATTATTTTTTTAAAGGAATTATATTCAATAAGTTTTGTCTACGCAGTGTGTAAGAGTTTATAGTTAATGAAAAAAACATATGTTTATGTGACAACCAATATTAAAAAAGCTCACTTTCTAAATAGATGTATATTTAAAATTAAAATATAAATGTAATACTAATTACAACTATACGTATGAATAAATGTGTATTTATATGGGCAATTTACGTTTTAGAAAAGGCTAGTTTTATATGTTTGCTAATGCATCAACTATACGTCAATCATGTACGTGTATGTGATTGATTTAAGGGTTAATTACTGGGATGATCACTTATGCTTCCCCAGTATAGAGTTGGTCACCAATTTTCAAAAACGATCAGTAAGGTCACTTACGTTTTCGGAGTATAAACTTTTAGTCACTCAGTCATTTGTTGCCGTTAAAGGTTGACGGCTTGCTGCCTTGGCAACAGAAAAAAGAAGGGTAAACTACTGCAATGGCCACTTACGTTTATCCTATGTACATTTTTGGTTCCTGATTTTAAAAATTAAACGTTATGGTCACTACTGAAAGGGTTTATTTCTTATTTCACCCTTGAATTTTTAAAAATTCATTTTTCAACCCTAAAACTTTGCTCTTCTTATTTCCATTCTTCTTTTTCAACAGTCTAACCTTATCGGTCGACTATTAAAAGTTACAAACTAGTCCTTCTATTTAAAAAATTAATAAACTGGTCCAGTACCATTGAAAAACTAATAGAAAATGACGTGGTCGTTATTAAAAATTGATATAACAACAAATTTAGTCCTTAACCTTTACACCTTGTTGTAATTTGGTCCTAATTTTAAAACTTTAACCAACATTTAAATTTACATCAATTTAATCATTAACCTTGCCTCTTTCACTATGTCTATTCTTCTTCTCTCAAAGCTTGAACTAATTTCTAGTTCTACTCCCTAATTTCCAATTCGGGGTTCTAAAAATTCTTTTTCTTACTCCAAATTCAAAATAAAATGACAAGGAAATAATTTTTTTTATATCTGTATAAAATTAGCTTTTCCATTATCATTTGCTGGTGAAGTGACCGTTATTCAAAAGGTTTGGTTTTGGATAAATTTGCAAGTAGAAGCTGCCCATATATTTGAAGTTTTGAAAGGCTCATGCAAATAATTGGCTTGCTTCTGCAGGGATTCCATGGAAGGAAAATTACAAGACATGAAGTTGTGGCTTCAAAGAATTCAGCTGCAAACCGGTCTGATGGAAAATGTGAATTTGAAGGAAAGGGAGCTTTAAATGTGAAATATTGGAATGAGAATAGCAGTGATCCTCTTAGGGTTGAAACACCTGGTTTTGTAGCTTTTGGTGCTGATTATGGAGGGCTCAAATGAAAACCGGTCACTTTTATCATTTTGAAAATGAAAAAGAAATCCAATTTAAAAATAATCAAAACATCAAGCATTCTCAATACTTCTACAAATGATAATGGAACCAAAAATTAATTCAAGCTTTGGGAGAAGAAGAATAGACACAGTGAAAAAGGTGAGGTTAATGATTAAATTGATGTAAATTTAAATGTTGAGGGTTAAAGTTTTAAAATTAGGACCAAATTATAAAAAGGTGTAAAGGTTAAGGACTAAATTTGTTATTATATCAAATTTTAATAACGACCATGTCATTTTTCCATTATTTTTTCAACGGTACAGGACCAATTTGTTAATTTTTTAAATCAAATGACCACTTTATAACTTTTAATAGTCGACCGAGAAAGTTAGACTGTTGAAGAAGAAGAATGGAAATAAGAAGAGCAAAGTTTTAGGGTTGAAAATGAATTTTTAAAAAATTCAAGGGTGAAATTAGAAATAAATCTTTTCAGTAGTGATCATAACGTTTAATTTTTAAAATCAGAGACAAAAAATGTGCATGAGATAAACGTAAGTGGCTATTGCAATAGTTTACCCTTTGTAGTCACTAATTTTGTTCAGGATAGACTCGTTCTCATTTTCCTTTTGTTTTACAAATAACGGGCTTATATGGGCTATTGCTTAAGTTATATGGGACTGTTATTAAAACCCAAAAAGAGCAAAAAAACTACTATTAACATGTGTCTTATTAGCTATATATATATTGTTGCTACCTTAAAAAAAACCAAAAATTTTCCAGTTGATTGCTAGTTTTTTAGTTAGGTATATGTTATATATATGTTACCATATCTTTGTTATAATCTACTATGTTATGATCCATTTTTAAAAACCCAAAATTTTTACTAAGTAATATGCATGTGTGTTACTATTATATTCCATTGTTATCTTATCTCATTATCTTCCCTCGTTGTTAGTAGTACAATTATAGTCATAATACTATTGTTATTATCATTATTATTACCATGTTATTATCATTACTATTATTATTATTATTTACATCGTTATTATTATTATAGCCAAACTGAAAATTTAAAAAGATTGTAAACTATTAAATAAAGCCCGGTATAAATAAATAAAATTCAAATGTTATAATAAAAGCTCAACAACTAAAATTAAATAATAGCCCAAGTTTATTAAAATACACAGTCCATTTACATTAAAAAAGAAAGAGTCCAGAGTTCTTTTAATTATATTATGGACCAATTAAGCCCTGATATGGTAACCGAAAACCCTAATGCATCTGCCCTCTTTGCACAGCTAAACCACAACCGTCAGATTTAATCTAGATCTGACGGTCTAGATCGCATAGTTGAAGAAAGCCCTAGCCGGACCATTATTACCTTAGCGCCGCGTCGATTGCAACCGTTGGATCGAGAATACATCGAATGGCCAGGATTGCATTTGTTGCGCGCGTACGATCCACGTGCGGCCCTCTGCATTCCCCACGTGCGCGTGTGCCACACCCCGTCTCCTAAGCTATCGAGCCATGCCGTCTCCTCAGTTCTCAAGCCGTGTTGCCTCAACCACCGAGCCACGTCGTATCCTCTAGTCCCTCTCAGCAGCCGTGACACATACAAACAAACCAACAAGAATGTCAGAGCAAAAAAGAGCACACAACAATTGTAGGGATTTCAGAGAATTAACAGCAAAAATCAGAGATACATGTGAATCAAAACAAAATAACAGTCAGCCAATAGGGTTATTTTCGGATTTCATTTTCATCTTTGTAAATGCATGTAATTCATGGTATATAAACAGAATGCCCTAAATCAATTGTAACAATAGCAATCGAGGATTTCAAGAGCAATAGAGCAGAATAGCAAAAACCCTCAAGATTTGAGGTATACTTCCTCTTTCTTTTTCATCTCAAACATCATAAGTATACTATAAAGGGGTTAGGGTTTCGATTTGTTTACCTTCGGCGTTGGTCTATCTCGGGCTGATATTCTTTTCCTCATCGATAAGCCTTTCGACCCTTCAGGGTTCGAGCACGGTGAGATGAAGGGGAGAAGATCAAAAGGGGAGGTGTTTAGGGTTTCTGTTTTCTTTAAATCAAAAGGTTTTTCGTCAATTTTAAGGAGGGATGGCCTCAGTTTTGAGTCGGGAAATAAAAAAGGCTTTTTTTTAGGGATTTTGGTCTCACTAGCCACCGTCGAATGTCGGTCGACGCGACGGCACAGTGGCCATTTTTTGGAAACCATGGCGTTGGTCACCGGGATCTAGGTTCGTGATGAACCCAGATGATTTTGGAGGAGGAGGCTAAGAGCTTAAGAGCTCTAGTTTTATTTTTTTCCAAAAGAGGAAAACTTTTCTGAAGAGGGGGGAATTTATAACATTTCTCGTCATAAATTTGGCTTGTTAGTGTATTAAGAACCTCCACGTTTTCAAAATAACACTCAGAGTGTCTCCCCCTTTTGAAATAGCATAAATAGTCCTCCCGTGTTTCTAAAATTCCCTTGTGAGCCATTTCGTCTTTTTAAATTACCGTCCCAGTCCCTGTGGTTTTAAAACGGCTTGCAATCATGTCTTGTTTTCCCTCTTAATTTTGCCCCTATGTTTTGCCTTTTCACGATTTGGTCCAATTTCCAGTGTTCAACCCCCTATTTTCATGCATTGTTTTCTAGTTCATATATTGTTATTATTTTGCTATTTTGTGTCTGTTCAAATCTGTTGATGTGGTAGTTGTTTTGATATGTTGTTAGTTAATGTTCACATGTTTTGCTTCCTTTAGCTTATAGTTCTTATGTGACATTTTTGTGATAATATATGTATAATATATAGTTTAATTTTCTAAAAAATATGCATAATGTTGCTATATAATCTATGGTTTTTAGGTACTACTTAATATAGCCCTTTACTAGTTTTATAAAATGTAGAATGTATAGTTTACATTATATAATACATATAATTTCATAAAAATATAATATATAATCTTTTAAATATGTAACATATAGTTTTTTTATAAAATATATAAGATATAGTTTTTAATTTACATAATATAAGTTTTTTTATATAATATATATATTACAATGTTTCTTTAAATATATATAGTTTCATAAGGCTTATAATATATATAGCTTTTTTAAATATATAATATAGTCTTTTCAAATATATAATATATGTAATCTTACAAAAGTATATAATATATATAGTTTTCTTAAAATAATGCGTTTTTTAAATATATAATATAATTTTAATATAATGTGTTTTAATGTGTTTGGGCCTTAGGTTCTCAAGCCTAGTTTTAATGGTTTGGGATTTAGGTTTGGGCCTAGTTTTAATGGTTCTAGGTTAGGCTTAGATTAGAATTAGATTAAATTAATTTAAATCGTGTGCTCGTCTCATAGGGGCATAATCTCTAAATTAATCAAATTAATTTTTTTGTTTAGTGTCTTTAGAGCCTTAGTTAGATTAGGGTTCAAATTAATTTAGCGAATTTAAAATTTGCTCTGGGCTCATTTGGGTAAATGCTAAATTCATTAAGTTAATTGAAAATTTCTTAACCACTTTTAAGATAAAATTAATTTCGAAGTTTAGATCAACATTAAAGCTAATCCTCACAATTTGTTAGAGTTTTAGTTACTTAGGGTTAATTAATTTAGGATTAAATGTTAGAATCACTTAGTTAATAATTAGATCACCATTTGGGCTTTCCATAATTTGGGCCTCCATAGGTTAGGTCTTGGGGTGGGCCTTGTGTGTTTATCTTTTATGCTCTTGTTTGCCATCCTTTAATGTCATTCATGTGACTTTAAATGTTTTGATTGCATGTTGATTAATTTAAATCATAAAAAGCGAGGTATTCATTAATTTCTGTATTTGTGTCGTAACAGTCCGAGCTTAAAGGATGTTGACCAAATATTTGAATTAATCCTTACCGACTCAGGGTAGAATTAAAACTCGACCAAGTCATAACATCATTCTCTAACTTGCTTGCACCATGCATAAAGGTCACGTGCGGGATTCGAACCATAAACTAACACGACAGTCATGCTTATATGATGTTGGTTTAGTTTATGATCTGATGTATCGTCAACCTTATTAATTAAATGTCCAATTAATTTGAATCTACCAATTTGATTAAGCCCGTTCAATTAAGGTTAATTTTCAATTAAGGTCACCGAATTAAACTCCTTTCAAATTCCGACAATTTCATTCGATTAAAAGCAAAAAATATTTTGGTACCGATTTCCAGCTGTGATGGGGGTGCTAATCCTTCCCCACGCGTAACCAACTCCCAGACCCTTTCAAAATGAATCTCTGGTTTTGTGGTGTCTGGCCTACCTTATCCAAGTGGCCGGTGGCGACTCTCAGTTTTCAATTAGTTCTCAAAAGAAAAAGAATTTTCAAAAGAAATCCCTTTAAACCGAGATTACAAAGAAATGATTTTGGGGATAACCCGTAGTGCTGAACTTATGATCTTTCAGAGTTCTTTTAAAAAAACGTCGCTACAACATGACGACTCTGCTGGGGACCATTTTGCTTTTTAAAAGAAAACAAAAAGAGATTTAGGCCAAGAAAATATTTGATGTTTTTAATGATGGAAAATTGTCGGAATATCAATCGATTCTAGTGAGGTTGATCTTTTCTTGAAAATGTGGCTACAATTGAACGGGCTTTGATAATTGGTGGCCTTCGAATTAATTCTTCATTTGATTTCTAAGGAATCACCGACACGTGTTACATCATATCATCAAGCTCTATACTCGAGCTCTATCCCTTAAGTGGGAATGAAACGACACATACCCACGTGAATAGCTGTCCACGGGTCGGTAATTCACTTATAGAATCCACGCCTCTTGAGACATAAGCAGCCCTCCACATCATTAGATCGTGCTTTCCCTCAAATCGAAACCAATTCACAAGCTTGTAATGGGCTAGAATTGGGATTCTTATTGCCTTAGTAGGTGGTAAGATAGGTTCGGGTACCTTCAATTAGAACTGAACCCATGTGTGAGAATTTAAGAAGCCCACCTCGTTAGAGCCATGCGAATAACCATAGCGAATTAGAATTCATGTGTTTAGGGTTTTCTTTTATACGTTTTTTTTTCGCTTAATTTGTTTATGCTTATCTCTTCCCATTTTCAAGTTTATTGTTTATCTCATGACTAACATTTTTCCTCGTTTCCTGTCATTTTCACCTTTATCTTGCATATTATGTCACAATCATGAAGAGCACACTGAGTTTGGAAATAGTTTGAAGTTAAAGACTAGATTGATGTGAGACTTAGTTCGCAATAATGATGAATGGAATTTCGATGTCCAGATATGGTCGGAAGGGGAACAATTACATGAGGGATATAGTATTGCCACTGGGTTCAGATTAGCCATGCCAGCCACGACATTCATGAACACCATGTTTAATGATGTGTCTGATTTGAAGTCAGTATGAAACAGTTGGGATTTTGAAACGAAGAGCACTTTCAGAGAAGAGTATGGTGACATCGCTTATTTGCTAGAGGTTCTAGTTAATCAAGCACTACTGCAAAACTTGGTAGGTTTTTGGAACTCCGCCTACAACTGCTTTACGATTGGTAACTTTGATCTTATTCCGACAATTAAAGAATACCAGGATCTTTTAAACTGCAAGAGGATTGACATGGATTGGGTGTATTCTAAGCCAAGTAGGAACAAAGCTTTTCGAGGCAAGCTTGTTAGAATCTCGGACACATTGTTGTCTTGGGTCAAACAGCAGGTCACCACTTGGAACAGTAAGGAGTATCTTAAGTGGGAAGGGATCTTGACATTGGCCTCTGTGTGTCCTGTGGGTCGAGTTCAGCAGAACCTTTTTACGTTATTAATCTATGGATTGATACTTTTTCCTCGAGCATTGGGGCTCATTAACCCATCAGTTTTGGATCTTTTTGAACGTCTGGGTAGTTGGACTAATCCAGTACTTGTAATTCTGGCTGAAACTTTTTGATCCTTGAGGTTCTATCGTGAGAATGGTGGAGGGCACTTCCGAGGATGCCCACAACTTTTGACGGTTTGGTTTTACAGCCACCTTTGGACCAATCCCAGTTTCTCCAGGCCCTTTTACAATGGAAAGTTCTCGCCCTTAGAAGAGTTCCTACGAAAGAATGACTGGCTGACTCGGAGATCCAAAGAGGTATGGCATGACGTTCTCTGGAACCTAAAAGAGGAGGATATAGTTTGGAGAGCACCGTGGTTGTTGGAAAAGAACGTTCTCTTTTGGTGCGGAGAGCATTCGTGGGTACCACTACTTGGCTTTTGGGGGCATACCACTTATGGGCCTCTGCTAGTTCTGAGACAGTACGGTTTAAAACAGTTCATGCCAGCCAGCAAAGGTCTGAATGAATTCAATACGGATTATGCAAAGGAAAAGGGCTATAAGACGATGGTATACAACGCTTCCTCAACCTGGATAACGCAAGACGGGTCACTCCTGAATACGAAGCATGGCGATTTAATCGTGTCAACGACAACATCCTGCGTTTGACTCTCGATGGAAGAAGATCTTTAGAAGAGAGATTGGCCACACTTCCTACCGAGGCTGATTTGATGAGGAAACAGCTTGAAGAAGAGCAAAAGAAATACCTCAAGTTTGAGGAGAAAGCCCATCAAGAGAAGTTCGACTTCGAGTTAGAAAAGACACAGTTCGAAGGAGTGGTCAAAGACCTACAAAAGAGAAGAGATGAGCTAGAACTCGAACTCAAGATTGAAAAAAAAAGAGATTCAACAGCTTAAAAGGTTAAACAGAAGCAAGAGAGCCGCAGAAGGCGGGTCAAACTAGGGGCTAGAGCTTCGACTTAAGGAAGAGAAAGCACGAGCCGAGAACTATAAGAGGATTTTTCTCAAGCACAAGGATCGAGTTCTCACTTTGACCCAAGAAATGGAGAGTCTACGAACCTCCCATTAAAGACAAATTGAGAAAGAACAACACCAAAACAAAGCCTTGAGAGATCAAGTGAAATGTTTGGAAAATTCTCTTTCCAAACATAAGGGTTCAACTAGCAAGTTAAAAGCTAGCAACTCAGAGAATCAAGATTTGATGACACGTGTCGAGGAGTTGGAAGCCGAGGTTCAACAGCTCAAGGATCATGTAGCAAGCATGAGAGGAGTGTCGCAACCCTTTTTAAGAGTCTCGACGTTATTTGGAAAACTTAAGAAAACATAGAGTCGCCACCAATCTTTTTTGAAAAAGAAGTGTGATTGGATCACTTTTAAAACAAGGGTTGTTTTAATAAATTGTTTTATTTATTTAAACAACAAATATGGTCCACGAAAATAAGAGAAAATAGGTTCAGGGGTCGGTTATGTGTGGGGAAGGGTTAGCATCCCTACAACGTTCAAATATTGGTACCTAATTAATTTCAAAAAAGTGTTTTGAAAACTAGAATTTGCAAGTTCACAAAATTTCGATTTATTTGTCCGCTTAGTGAATATAAATCTATTTTAATGGCCTTATCGCCCGGGAAATGAACTTTAATCATCGCCAGCACTCCTGGTGCTAACCCGTCATTCTCGCTTGATAAGACACCGCATTAATTAAGTTTTCACTTTTTAACAAATCAACAAGAAAATTAAGTGTGTTAAAGTCTTTTAATTAAAACCTAATTAGTGATTAAAACCTAAAAGAAAAGTCTACATTCATTTTAACTATTAAAGTCATAATAAAATTAGGTGTGTTTTATTAAAATTGTGAGGAAAATATTTATGCACGCATATCTCTATTATGAGCTTTTAAAGACCCTAATCCTATGGTTTTAAATACACATATTTACACAAAAGACATATAGAAATACTTAAGTTAAAATAAGTAATTGCTAAATTTTAAAATAAAGAAAAGGGATATTTTGTTTCTATTTAAAATAGAAAATCAACATTGGGGATTGAATCGAAAGAAAGCAAAATGTAAGGGTTAAATTTGAAATAATAGTGAAATCTGGTGGTCAATTTAGAAGAAAAATGATGAAATTAAAAAGATTAAAAACAAGAGGGCCGCAGTATAAGACCCATGAAAGTAGGGTGCGGGTTATAGCCGTGTATGGGTCGGTCTAACGGGTTGATATATATAGCCATTATCAGAAACAAAAATCATTTTCTCTATTTTTATCAAAACGGATCAAAACCACCATCTTTTAAATCCTCTGATATGTTCTTCATGAAATGAAGAACACGATGAACATCCATCATGCCAACGGCAAAATTTTCCAGAAAAACCCTAATTTCCCAGATTCTGGGAACCCTAAAATTATATTTTTTCTTGCTAGAGCTATATTTAAACAAAATTCACGGCGGTGTTATTCAAAACGAAAGTAAAAAAACGTTATCCTCTTTTCTTTACTTTAAAACTTGAAACATAGAGAAGAAAATTACCAGAAAATGGGCTTTATTTCTCTGATGAATACTTGATTACAACTGCTTGCTTGCTTACAACTTTTGGAACCCAAATGCTACTTGTATATTGTGTATGAACTGTGTATGTTTCGTATGATTCTTATGTATCTAGTGTCTGTTACATTGAATTACAAAGGGGTTTATATAGCTACAAGAATGCTTGATTCTCAAGCTCAAATCCCTAATTTCTTCCCTTAAATCATCTCCGGTTTGATTCAGATTTTGCTTAATCTTTGCTAGAGGCTTCAATTTAGGGATATGATCTTTTGACCTTGCTTCTGATTTGGGATTCAACCCTTTTTGTTTCCTTTTTGCATGTTTCTAATGACGCCGGTGAGGAGCGATTCAAGCGAAAACGACACGGCCATCATCGGGGAAGACGGAACAGTTGGAAGAAGCTCGAAGGCCAGATGCGTAATTGCCACGCGCGAGTGGTGATCCACTACTTTCCATGGTGTGATTTGGGCCATTAGAGCACTCCTTGATATAACAGTTGGAAGAACATGGCGCTATATCATTCTCCAGCTAGCGTAATTCTACGTCTTTAGATCAATCCTTGATCCAACGGTCCTCTATTAGTTGTGCATAATTAGAAAAAAAAAATCAGTAGGGCTTTGTTTTTTTGGTTAAAATTTAGCCGAATGAGCCTTTTGTAAACATTTATTTTAATGAATCTTTATGTAAATAGACTCCTAATTTGTAATGGACTCTTTATTTGTTTAACAATGGGTTTTAATTCAACAAATGGACCGTTTATATTATACAAATGGGATATGTTCTTTATATTTTTTGGGTTTTGATAACTAACTATTATATTAATTAAACACTAACAAAAAAGTATATAGCTTTGATAATACTAACTACCACATCAATATTATATTAACACATATCAATAATACTAATAACAATGTAACACCAACGATGTAATAACACCATTACAATACTACTAAACCGAAAATGACATAGTTATAAAACAATGAAAGTAAAAAGGTTAGGTGAAAATTCAGTGACAACAGCTGCCCCTCTTTGGTCATTCTGGTAAAACAAGAATAGAATAAAGAACAAAAGGACACTAATTTTCACCAATTACCAAACCATCGATGCCTGAAGAGACAGACGGGTTCTATTCTCCTTATGCTCGAATAGATGAGCGGGTTCCATTCTCCAAATGCCTGAACGGATAGGCAGGTTCTATTCTCTTTAAGCTTGAATATATAAGTGGGTTCTATTCTCCAAATGCCCGAACGGATAGGCAAGTTCTATTCTTCTTATGCTTGAATAGATAAGCAAGTTCAAAAAGGTTCCATCCCCCTTATGCTTGGATAGATAAGCATATTCCATTCTCTTGATGCTCAAACGGGTAAGAGGGTTCTATTCTCCTTACGCTTGAATAGATAATCGAATTCTATTATCCAAATGCCTGAACGGATAGGCGGGTTCTATTCTTCTCACGCTCGAATAGATGACCAGATTGAAAAAGGTTCCATCCTCTTTATGCTTGGATGGATAAGAGGATTCTATTCTTTTTATGCTTGAATAGATAAGCAGATTCTATTCTCTTGATGCCCGAATGGGTAGGCAGGTTATATTCTCTTCACGCTCGAATAGATAAGCGAATTCTATTCTCCAAATGCTCGAACGGGTAGGCGAGTTCTATTATCCTCACGCTCGAATAGATAAGTGGATTGAAAAAGGTTTCATCCTCCTTATGCTTGAATGGATAAACAGGTTCTATTCTCCTCATGCTTGAATAGATAAGCAGATTCCATTCTTCTGATGCCCGAACGGATAGGCGGGTTCCTTTGCAGAAAAAACTTTCACACCTATAAAAATCTGACATATGATGCAGTTATGATGATCATGCCCCTAAGGATGTCTAAAACATGAATGTATGTCTCTTTTGCTTTTTATAATCCTTTTCTTATAATTAGTTTTCTTGAATCATATTATCTCAAACAGTTTCTTAACTCCAGCAACAGATGGTAAGTGTCTATTCTGGCCCATCCCATAAGAAGAAACAATATGACTTCTTTTCATTTCTCTACACTAAATGGCTTTGCACCATGTTATTTGGATCACAAGAAAGCTTGCAATAACCCATCTTTCAATGCTAGTTGGCTTCACCAATTTCTTTTTGTTAAAATTCCATTTACCATTCCTTGGAAAGAAATCTTCACCATTGCTACTCTTAACCCCGGGGGCTGTAGGACACGTCCTTCGATTTGGGTGAAATTGGAGTTCACCAAAACACCACCATTTTGTACTATAGGTTTAATGCCATAGCTACTTTCATCTTTTCCTGTAACTTATGCCTTGATTTTTCAACCATGGAAACTCTTTGTGAAGTGTATAGCGTTGCTAGGAAACTTAAGAGCAAAACTCCGTAGGGATATATGGGGGATGCTTTGGCTTGCCATCATTAATGCCCAGGAAATCATCTGAATATTACAACTATATGCTACGATGATTGACAAAATAAACATAGATAGTCATCTCCATCGTCTTTGCTTCACCATTCTCATTCTTAGTACTTCTTTGCTTCATAGAGAACATATGATCTTTTGCACATTTGCTCGTTCAATCCAGTTATCTTGTATCCTTGGTTGGAAGGACTTACTTTATCCTCATATTCTTTAACACTCTTTTGGCCTTTGTCTAACTATAATTGTAGTTGATACATCAATGTTCAGTGACAAACCTCCTTGAATCCTGTTGTTCTCCCAATGTCTATAAAATTATTCTTATTATCATGGATTATGATGTCATCAATATTCAATGACAGACCTTCTTGGGTGTTCTTGAATGAAAGCACCCCATATCCTTAGTTATTTCCTCCAATGTCTGTAAAATTGTTCTCATTGTTGTAGAAGACAAACTATCTCGTGTAAGTATCTCTGTTTTGCAACATGTTGCCTTAGGGTAATGTCAAAACATCTCTAGAAGGTTCTCTAATTCCTGCCTCCGTAGAGATCTTTGAATTACTTACATGGAAATCTTTGCAGCAAAACCTATTTCCACCTTGAACGTCTTCATGTGCTTACTGTTTTTTTATGCCTTAAGCTCCAAAACTCGACCGCGTGATGCCTCATAGTTCCAACACGCTTTAAAAAAATTTCAAAGTAATGCCCAAAAATCTTTTGTATGTTTTAAATGATGTCAAATTTATTAATTCTCATTTCAATGCAAGTATACGAAAAAGGAAGATGGTCTAAAGAAAGGAAGGAAGGCTGAAGAAACAAAATTTTATTAATATTGTGGCAAACAGAAAAAAGTTACAAATATTCAAATATCAATGACCAAAACTCCTATTGTCAAAACGCCGTGAGATGTCATGAATGTTACCCATGCTGAGCAGACTTCGACAATGGTGACAATGCAAAAAATTCATAACTCATCCGTGTTATGTTCCCGAGAGAATTTACCTGGTTATTAACTACCTAAGCCACCCTTTGTGGGTTTTCAACTTAGGTCCTCCTTTGGTTTCAAAATGCCCTTTGCGGGTTTTCATTTTGAACCCCTATTTTCTTTTTTTCTCTCTATTTTTTCTTTCTTTTTATTTTTTCTTTTATTCCTTCTTTTTTCTTTCCTTTTTTCCTTCTTCTTCAGACATAATACTTTTTGACTGAATCTAAGTTTATCAGACTCTGAAGTTCATCTCCATCCATTTCAACCAAAATTAACGCCCCATATGAGAAAACCTTTGTTACAATGTAAGGTCCATCCCAATTTGGTGCCCATTTTCCTCGAGAATCGCTTTGGATTGATAATTTCTTTTTTAGTACCAAGCCACATTCTTTAAATTATTTCGGGCGAACTTTCTTCTCGTGAGCCCTTATCATCATTCTTTGATACATCTGCCCATGACACAATGCTTTCAATCTTTTCTCTTCAATTAAATTTAGCTAGTCATATCTTGCTTGAACCCATTCTGCTTCTTCCAAATTTGCTTCCATTAAGACACAGAGCGATGGTATTTCAACCTCAATTGGTAATACAACTTCTACTCCGTACACCAATGAAAATGGTGTTGCCTCATTAGAGGTTTGTACTACGGTTTGATAGACGTATAAGGAAAACGGTAGTTTCTTATTCGCAGCCTCCACTGCCCCATTCATCTTCGGGCGATATACCATAGAATTATGATGTTTGACATTGAGCTGCTCACAGACTCCATCCATCATCCTGTTATTCAAATTGGAGGCGTTGTCGGTGATGATACTTTCAGGCAAACTATATCGACAAATGATTTCCTTCTTTAAGAATTTGCAAATCGTAGACCTGGTGACGTTTGCATACGAGGCTACTTCCACCCAATTCGTTAAATAGTCAATGGCTACCAAGATAAAGCAATGCCCATTTGATGCCTTCGGGTAAATCTGTCCGATAGCATCTATGCCCCACATGGAAAAAGGTCAAGGAGATGACGCTCTAGCCATGGTTGACCAGTAATATCCAAGACACATGATTCTTCTAGCCATGGTTAAGCCACTGGGATGGGTTCCGCAAACTCCCTCATAAACTTCTTTCATAATTAATTGAGCTTCTTTTGCACCAACACATCTTATAGCACTTGATCACGACTTCTTTTGTATAAAATTTATCCATCAAGGACATACCCTGACGCTATTTTCCTGATCATTTTCTTTCCATTCTCTGTAGCTTGTGGTGGGTACTGCTGAGATTTTACATATTGCAAGATGTCATGGTACCATGGTAAACCATCTATTTATTATTCCACATCATAACAATGGGCTTGGGGAGTCTAGCATATGTAGCCTGATGGGCATCATCTTAGAATCTTCACTTGCTTTAAACATGGCCGCTAAAGTAGCTAAATCATCGACCATTTGGTTGTCTTCTCTGGGGAGATATTTGAAAGTAATCTCATCAAATTCTTTGGTCAACTCAAGGACCAACTTGTGGTATTCTACTAACTTTTCATCTTTTGTCTCCCATTCTCCACGTATCTGATAAATGACCAATGTAGAGTCCCCCAAAACTCTTAAAGTACGATTTTTCCTTTGTATAGCCTCTCTTAGACCCATTATACAAGCATCGTATTCTGCCATGTTATTAGTGCAGAAGAATCTTAATTGACTGGTAAAGGGTAATAATCTCCTTCAGGCAAAACCAAAACTGCCCCTATACCTCGTCCTAATGCATTTGCTGCACCATCGAAGTTCATAACCCAAGATTCTGTTGGAGCCTTTTCATCTTCTATGATACACATCAAATCTGCATCAGGAAAATTAAAAATTCAATGCTTCATAATCATCACAAGCACGACTTACCAAAAAGTCAGCTATGTCACTCCCTTTTATTACTTTTTGGCTCACATACTGGATATCAAACTATGATAGTAACATCTACCAACGTGTTAATCTTCCCGATAAGGCTAGAGCTTCCATCATGAACTTTAAAGGATCCAATTTCAAGATTAGCCATGTGGTGTGATATAACATATATTGCCTGAGCCTTTTAGCTGCCTACACCAAAGCACAGCATAGCTTTTCAATTGAGGAATATCTGGTTTCACAATCAGTATACTTCTTGCTCAGGTAATATATCACCCTTTCTTTTCTTCCAATATCGTCATGTTGCCCAAATACGTAGCCTATAGAATTTTCATCTACCGTTAAATAAAGGATTAAGGGCCTCCCCGAAATAGGTGGTACTAATACGAGAGGGTTGGTTAACTACTCTTTGATCTTTTCTAAAGCCGTCTGGCATTCTTCATTCCATGTCCCTGGGTTATTCTTTCTGAGTAGTTTGAAAATTGGATCACACTTATCAGTTAACTGGGAGATAAAACAGGCGATGTATTTTAACCTCCCTAGAAAACCCTGAACCTCCTTACGTGTTTGAGGTGGTAGGATCTTTTGTATGGCCTTAATTTTGTTCAGATCAATCTTAATTCCTCTCTTGCTCACCACAAAGCCCAATAATTTTCCTGATGTGACCCCAAATATGCACTTGTTTGGGTTAACCTTTAGCTGGAACTTTCTCAGCCTTTGAAAGTTTCTTTAGGTTCACTAAATGTTCCTCCTCAGATCAGGATTTGGTGATCATATCATCTACATAGACTTCTATTTCCTGATGCATCATGTCATGGAAAAGAGTGACCATGGATCTTTGGTAAGTTGCCCCTGAATTCTTTAGACCAAAGGGCATTACTTTATAACAAAAGGTTCCTCAAAGTGTTATGAAGGTGGTCTTTTCCATATCTTCTGGGCACATTTTAATCTAGTTATACCCGGAAAACCTATCCATGAAAGAGAAAATGGAATGTCCAGCTGTGTTATCCACTAACGTGTCTATGTGCGGTAACAGAAAATTGTCTTTGGGGCTTGCTCTATTGAGATCTCTATAGTCAACGCACACGTGTACTTTTCCATCCTTCTTGGGAACTAGGACAATGTTGGCCACCCATTCTGGATACTTAGCTACCTCTAAAAATCCTACGTCAAACTGTTTGTTTACCTCATCCCTGATTTTTAGGAGCATATCTGCTTTCATCCTCCTAAGCTTCTGCTTTACAGGCTTGCATCCTAATTTTATTAGAAGATGATGTACAACGATGTCAGTGTCGAGACCCGGCATGTCTTGATATGACCAGGCGGAAACATCATTGAATTCTTTCAAAAGCTCGATCAAGATTTGTCGAGTATGGGCTGTAATGGTGATGCCAATCTTCACCTCTCGTTTCTCTTTTTCAGTACTGAGATTCAGTATTTCTAACTCTTCCTTGTATGGGAGAATCTGTTTTTCCTCTCCTTATACCATCTTGAGCAATTCTCTGGGCAAGTCATATTCTTCTTCATTATCAACATCATCAACTTCTTCTAAGCATAATGGTGATTCAAAGTCAACTTCAGCATCAGACTGAGAGTCATATAAGTCATTGATATCTGAAGACCTGCAAAGAAAAGGGATAGAGATATATATAGAGAAAAAGGGATGAATGGAATGAATATTTTTAGTTTTAACTTTAAGTTTTATTTATGGGAAGAGTTTGCCACATAAGATTTGTTGGAAGAAAGAGAATGCATCTTTATTGAAATGTAAATTATAAAGTTTGACATAGACCCTTTACATAAGATCCCTAATTGCCTTCGGGTCTAAAGGCAAAAGGGTGGGTTTTGAGAATTACTCTGAAACTGTCTTAAAGACTACAAGAATTTCTTTAGCAGTCTAGTTGTCAAGTTCAGAGCAGGGGAAAATCTTGGACATGTATTTGTTCTCTTCTTTCTCGTCTGTCACAACGTTGATGCTTAGCTTTTCAAATGCTTCACACAAATTATTTTTTCCTTTCTCTTCCTCATTAACTAGGGAACTTGGATCCAGCAGGCCCCCGAATATGAAGTTATAGCTCATGGGTGGAAATGCCATCGGCTTCCACTCAATTTCCTCTCCTTTCAGCCTTGACTATCTTCTTTCCCGGAGTTTCCTTATTTTGCCCTCCTTTGCCAATTGTTGGGCTTGAAACCCAAGCTAAACCGATCCTTCTTTGCTGGGATTACCACGGGATACAACCTCCCTTGGTGTCTCTTCCCAAATCCTTTTCCAGCTTCAGCTCATTTTCCTAGAGTTTGTTTAACTTGCATCTTTGCACAGCTGGATAATTCTGGTTTAGGCACCTTAACCCCTTTAGTGACAAAGGTCGCATGACTAGCTTTAATGTCCTAAAGTGACACTTGAGCACACCCTCATCAATCTCGATAAAGGGTGCATCAGTAGTTACCAATGCAATGATTTTTTCCTCTGCACCTATAGTTATCAATTGGCTGTCCATCACAAATTTCAACTTCTGATGTAAGGTAGAAGTTGCCGCTCCTGCTGTATGAATCCATGGGCGCCCAAGCAAGCAGCTATAACTGGGCCTAATGTCCATGGATGTAACATCAAGCTTTATATTCCTTTTCTTCTGTTTGCCATGACTTCTAAATTGTTCCAAGTTTTTGAAATATTAATAAAGTATTATTATGTGCCTTCTCATATCGTTTTTTTGCAAGTATCCTACAAGCGGATTGACATAGATATATGAAAAGCAAAAGACTTCTTGGTATTACTATGATCTGACCTCTTAAATACAGACGGTGCAAAGAGGTATCATAAGAACCAGGAGGAAACTCCATTTAGTGAATCGATAAGGGAAAACAAGTTTCGACCAAATCAAGTTTCAAGCATATTACATAGAAGCAAAAAGGGTTATGGAGATGAAACCATCCTTAGGTAAAAACTCTAAAGGGCGCCCAAAAAAGAAAAAAAAGAAACAAAAAAAGAAAAAGAAAAAAAGAAAAAAAAGCTAAAGCAAAAACCCAAAGAGGTGATTTAGAACTAAAAAGAACTCGGAAATATCAAAATGAAGAAGGGAGCGTGAATGGTAAAACCCAAGCATGAGATAGAACATCGTTCATTGCAAAGGTCAAGAAAAAGATGAAGGAGGTAAAGAAGAAGTCAAGGAGGATCGACCGGGGAAGCAAAGGCTTTGACTAGTGATTATATCCCACTAGTCATGCATCATACGTAGACTAGACATCCCCGAGATAGGAGCATGCTAACCTATACCATCATAGCATTTCACTTTTTTTCACAGATAGTTAAACGATAAAGTAAAGAACCAGGAAAGGATTTCAAACTCGCCACACCAAGACTCCAGAGCAAAGGAGGCAGATACTCAAAGCTCAAAGGTCTCAAGCGAAGGATTTCAAACTCGCCACACCAAGATTCTAGAGCAAAGGAGGCAGATACTCAAAGCTCAAGGATTTCAAGTGAGGGATTTCAAACTTGCCATATTAAAACCACTGAGCTAAGGAGGAATATACTCATAATTCGGGGGTTTTAGAGCAAAGGAGGCAAATACTCATAGCTACATGTTGTAGGGAGAAGGGGAGTGAACAGTCCTATAGAGGAGGGACCGGTAGCTTCAGATCTCCAGAACAGAGAAGTTGGACAAAATTAGTGCTTATGGTCTTTGCTTTATGCTTGTTCCACAAGTATAAGCAAAGAGGGGAGCTGTAATCACTAATTTTTTCTGGGATGGACTCATTCTCATTTTCCTTTTATTTTATAAATAACGGGCTTATATGGGTTATTGCTTAAGTTATATGGGGCTGTTATTAAAACCCAAAAAGAGCAATAAAATACTATTATTAGCATGTGTCTTATTAGCTATATATTGTTACTACCTTAAAAAACCAAAAAATTTCCAGTTGATTGCTAGTTTTGTTAATTAGGCATGTGTTATATATATATGTTACCATATCTTTGTTATAATCTACTATGTTATGATCGATTTTTAAAAACCCAAAATTTTTACTAAGTAATATGCATGTGTGTTACTATTATATTCCATTGTTATCTTATCTCATTATCTTCCCTTGTTGTTAGTAGTACAATTATAGTTATAATACTATTGTTATTATGATTATTATTACCATGTTATTATCATTACTATTATTATTATTATTTACATCGTTATTATTATTATAGCCAAACTGAAAATCAAAAAAGATTGTAAACTATTAAATAAAGCCCAATATAAATAAATGAAATCAAACGTTATAATAAACGCCCAAAAACTAAAATCAAATAATAGCCCAAGTTTATTAAAATACACAGTCTATTTACATTAAAAAAAAGAGTCCAGAGTTCTTTTATTTACATTCTGGCCCAATTAAGCCCTGATATGGCAACCGAAAACCCTAATGCATCTGCCCTCTTTGCGCAGCTGAACCACAACCATCAGATCTAATCTAGATCTGACGGTCCCAATCGCACAGTTGAAGGAAGCCCTAGCCTGCCAATTGTTACCCTAGCAC
The DNA here is from genome assembly GCA_019671005.1 of Hibiscus mutabilis. Taxonomy (NCBI): domain Eukaryota; kingdom Viridiplantae; phylum Streptophyta; class Magnoliopsida; order Malvales; family Malvaceae; genus Hibiscus; species Hibiscus mutabilis. The sequence goes on along the minus strand of CM033711.1, from coordinate 88,119,650 downwards.
TGCATCGATTGCAACCGTTGGATCAGGAATACACCGAATGGCTAGGATTGCATTTGTTGCGCGCGTACAACCCACACGCAGCCCTCTGCATTCCCCACACGCGCGTGTGCCACACCCCATCTTCTCAGCTCCCAAGCCGCGCCGTCTCCTCAATTCTCAAGCCGTGTCACCTTAGCCACCGAGCCACGTCGTCTCCTCTAGTCCCTCTCAGCAACCATGGCGCATACAAACAAACCAACAAGAATGTCAGAGCAAAAAAGAGCGCACAACAATTGCAGGGATTTCAAAGAATTAACCAGCAAAAATCAGAGTTACATGTGAATCAAAACAAAATAACGAGCAGCCAATAGGGTTATTTTCGGATTTCATTTTCATTTTTGTAAATGCATGTAATTCAAGGTATATAAACAAAATGCCCTAAATCAATTGTAACAACAACAATCGGGGATTTCAAAAGCAATAGAGCAGAATAGAAAAACCCTCAAGATTTGAGGTATACTTCCTCTTTCTTTTTCATCTCAAACATCATAAGTATACTAGAAAAAGGTTATGGTTTCGATTTGTTTACCTTCGGCGTCGGTCTCTCTCGGGCTGATCTTCTTTTCCTCATCAATAAGCCTTCCGACCTTTCGGGGTTCGAGCACGATGAGATAAGGGGGAGGTGTTTAGGTTTTTTGTTTTCTTTAAATCAAAAAGGTTTTCATCGATTTTAAGGAGGGATGGCCTCGGTTTTGAGTCGGGAAATGAAAAAGGGCTCTTTTGGGGGGATTTTGGTCTCGTCGACCATCATCGAATGACGGCCGACGCGACGATGTGGTGGCCGTTTTCTGGAAACCATGGCGTTGGGTCGCCGGAATCTAGGTTCGTGATGAACCCATATGAATTTGGAGGAGGATGATAAGAGCTTGAGAGCTCTAGTTTTATTTTTTTCCAAAAGAGGAAAACATTTTTGAAGATGAGGTATTTATAACATTTTCTCATCTTAAATTTGGTTTATTAGCGTAGTAAGGACCTTCCGTTTTCAAAATAACACTCGGAGGGTCTCCCGCTTTTGAAATAGCATAAATAGTCCCCCCCGTGTTTCTGAAATTCCCCCGTGAGCCATTTCGTATTTTTAAATTACCGTCTCAATCCCTGTGGTTTTAAAACGGCTTGTAATCAAGTCCCGATTTTCCTTTTAATTTAATCCCTATGTTTTGTCTTTTCACGATTTGGTCCAATTTCTAGTGTTCAACCCCCTATTTTCATGCATTGTTTTTTAGTTCATATATTGTTATTATTTTGTTGTTTTTGTGTTTGTTCAAATTTGTTGATGTGGTAGTTGTTTTGATATGTTGTTAGTTAATGTTCACATGTTTTGCTTCCTTTAGCTTATGGTTCTTATGTGACATTTTTGTGATAATATATGTATAATATATAGTTTACTTTTCTAAAAAATATGCATAATGGTGCTATATAATCTATGATTTTTAGGTACTACTTAATATAGCCCTTTACTAGTTTTATGGAATGTAGAATGTATAGTTTACATTATATAATACATATAATATAATATAATATAATATAATATATAGTCTTTTAAATATGTAACATATAGTTTTTTATAAAATATATAAGATATAGTTTTTAATTTGTATAATATAAGTTTTTTTATATAATATATATATATATATATATATATATTACAATATTTCTTTAAATATATATAGTTTCATAAGGCTTATAATATATATAGCTTTTTTAAATATATAATATAGTTTTTTCAAATATATATATATAATCTTACAAAAGTATATAACATATGTAGTTTTCTTAAAATAATACGTTTTTAAATATATAATATAATTTTAATATAATGTGTTTTAATGTGTTTGGGCCTTAGGTTCTCAGGCCTAGTTTTAATGGTTTGGGCCTAGTTTTAATGGTTCTAGGTTAGGCTTAAATTAGAATTAGATAAAATTAATTTAAATCATGTGCTCGTCTCATAGGGGCACGATATCTAAATTAATTAAATTAATTTTTTGGTTTAGTGTCTTTAGAGCCTTAGTTAGATTAGAGTTCAAATTAATTTAGCGAATTTAAAATTTGCTCTTGGCTCATTTGGGTAAATGTTAAATTCATTAAATTAATCGAACATTTCTTAATCACTTTTAGGATAAAATTAATTTTGAAGTTTAGATCGTCATTAAAGCTAATCCTCATAATTTGTTAGGGTTTTAGTTACTTAGGGCTAATTAATTTAGGATTAAATGTTAGAATCACTTAGCTAATAATTAGATCACCATTTGGGCTTTCCATAATTTGGGACTCTACAGGTTAGGTCTTGGGGTGGGCCTTGTGTGTTTATCTTTTATACTCTTGTTTGTCATCCTTTAATTGTCATTAATGTGACTTTAAATGTTTTGATTGCATGTTGATTAATTTAAATCATAAAAAGGGAGGTATTCATTAATTCCGGTATTTGTGTCGTAACAGTCCGAGCTTCAAGGATGTTGACCAAATATTTGAATTAATCCTTACCGAATGAGGGTAAAATTAAAACTCGACATAGTCATTACATCATTCTCTAACTTGCTTGCACCATGCATAAAAGTGACGTGCGAGATTCGAACTATAAACTAACACGGCAGTCAGGCTTATATGATGTCGGTTTAGTCTATGGTCCGATGTATAGTCAACCTTATTAATTAAATGTCCAATTAATTTGAATCCGCCAATTTGATTAAGCTCGTTCAATTAAGGTCGCCGAATTAAACTCCTTTCAAATTCCGACAATTTCCTTCGATTAAAAGCAACAAATATTTTGGTACCGATTTCCGGGCGTGATCGGGGTGCTAATCCTTCCCCACACGTAACCAACTCCCGAACCCTTTCAAAACGAATCTCCAGTTTTGTGGTGTCCGACCTACCTTATCCAAGTGGCCGGTGGTGACTCCCAATTTTTAATCAGTTCTCAAAAGAAAAAGAATTTAAAAAAAAATCCATTTAAACCGAGATTACAAAGAAATGATTTTTGGATAACCTGTAGCGCCGGACTTATGATCTTTCAGAGTTCTTTTCAAAAAACGTCGCTACACTCTTATTTTTTTCGTTGTCAAATCAGCAAGCTATTAACGTTTAACGGCAACAAACGGATGAGTGACCAAAAATTTACACCCCGAAAATATAAATGACCTTACTGGTCGATTTTAAAAATCGGTTATCAATTCTATACTGGGAGAAAACATAAGTGATCATCCCAGTAGTTAACCCTTGATTTAAAATGCAAGGAAGAATCAAATTTATGTAAAGAAGACAAGGAAAAAAAACAAAAGCTTCTTTAAGCATATTCATCCACCGCAAAATTGGGAATCATACGGACGGGTGAGTTATTAAATTTAAACCACACACGAAAATAAGATAACAAATCCAACATGACATGTTTAATACAAGGATTATATTCGTGCTTATGATTTTAACACTGAGTTTATATTAACACAAGTAATGCAAAAATATATAATATAATATACCAACCATTTTCAATTTTAGCATAACAAACCATCCCTGATGCATACTTGGACATAGATATCATGGCAATGACCCATCATACATAGAAAACTTTAAAATATCAAACATTCCTACGTTACATGCATTTTGATACCTACGTTACATGCATTAATATAACCGACACTCGCACTTGAATCCGAGTATTATAGTGAGGAATACTATAGTGAGTAATACCGTTTTCATTTTTAGCATAAAAAATCATCCCGGATAAACAATATATTAATATCATATATTAATATCATTCATCAAATGAACTTGCAAAGTGCAGCACGTTGTACCTATGCTTCAAAGCCCTGGAACTGCTCTGAAAAACTGGGAGGCAAAGTGAAGGGGAAAAAGGGATCATGTTGAAAGGGGAAGTACATAAAAGAAATATCTGAGCTTTGCAATTGGGCTGAAATTTTAGAGGCAGAAGTCCAAAGCAGCAGTGATATGAGTTGGAGAAAATGAAGAAGGGGATAAGATTTGCAGACTTTTCTTTTCCCTTTCACCGGACGAGTAGAACATAGACACACCCGATGAAACGTTTTTTCTTAAACTGTCTTTGGAGAATGTCTATTATGAACAACACTAGGAGACCTGCTCCAAAGATCACAATTCTTATTAACACCAAAACTCCAGCAGTGAAATGATCTTTCCTAGACCTGTAAAGATTGCTAGTACCATTCACACCAAACCATGCATCATTCATTAATACAGAAATCATAGGCAAAGATTAAGTGATAGATTCTCAACCGAATACTTAAAAGGGAAACCTTAAACAAGTCCATGAAATAGACTGGAAATTCGTTCAAAAAATAAAGCTTAATTCCAACAGCAAACTCCAGAAAGAACCAATGCAGTTGCAACATTTTTCAGCTCAATCAAACCACACCCAAAAGCCATCATCATTTTTATGATTGCCTCATTCAAATCGACAAATTCCACTATTAAAATGGTTCAAAAATGATGAAAATTTGGTGGGACAAACAACCAATCATTCAGCTAAAGTTCAATAAACCCATATATTTGCTATTTAATCAGGGTTCTATGCAAAACCATAAACCATAAATGATTCTTCATACCTCCAAAATGCCATACAGAGATCATAAAGTACTAAAACTCGAGAGCATTCACACATGTAACCAGAATTTACTGAAAGGAGAAACAAGATTTCCATGAATTTAGTAACTTTCATCTAACATTTGCCATTGAGTTTATCAAAGATCATACAAATGCTTGCAATTAACAACAGAAAAGATGAAAAATGTTATTTTGCCGCTTTCATTTCCAATTCCACTTCAAAACAAGTGTGATAAATCACACATGAACATAACAGGCTTTAAGAATTCAAAATATCAAACAATCTTTAACTACCTTCGGTTCACCTCTCAAGGTCTTCAACACAGACCTTGCCAATCCTCTCATTCTCGGGTAAAACACGCCAATTTGGTGACTGCACAGCTCGCAGCCACTTGAAATCATCCACATTTTCCCAATTCCCCGTCTCCTCGCTTAACCCTGCCTTCACCAAGTCCATCTCGATCCTTTCATAATCCAAACAATAAGGCGCGAATCTCACAACATTGCTGTCCTCAATTATCGGCCTACTCCTTACTCTCAAATAAAAATCACACCTTTTCGCTAAATGGATCCTTATCTGATGCGAAGCCAATACGAAAATACACCCTTCCACACCCTCTATCAAAATCGACCCAGTTACCGGGCCCAAATAAACCTTGCAATTCTTCAATCTGTTCATGAAAACCGCGTTGCAGCAGCCTGTTAATCTTACTTCGCAGGAATCCAGATCGGATAGCGTAAATTCCCCAATTTCCGTTCCCTTGAATCTCTTCAGCAGGGTTTCGTTTGTTTTATTTCTAAACCCTGGGGAATCAGGGATTTTGAAATTGGATGTCGAAACGGTGGTGGGGTTCACGGGTTCAGGTTCTTTGGGGAGCTCCTTTTTAGCTGTGGCTTTGTTTTTGAAAGAGAATTTCTTTTTGGGGGTCAATTCGGAGATTAAAGCCTCGAGATTTTGCTTTAAATCGGAGATGGTTTTGAGAGAAGAGCGGACTTCATAAGAAGGAAGGAAGTAGGAGCTCTCGGCGACAAGTTTTTCGAGGACCGAGATGGAGGAGGAGATTTCGGCGAAATGAGACTTGAGGCGAGATGGATCGGATTGCGCAATGAGATGGGACTCAGCGAGTTGGGAGTCGATGGATTGCTTGGAATGGAAGAAGCGAGAGAGGAAAGAAGAGGTGGACTCGGATGAGTCGGTTGTGTCGGATCGGCGAGCGAGTGAGTTGTCTAAACGAGCTTGGTGGCGATTAGAGAGGCGATCGAGCATAGCTTGGCGCTTTTTCTGTAAATCGGCGTCAGTGCCTAAGGTTTCGGTTTCGGTTTCGGTTGTGAGATTTGGATCTGCTCCTTCCATGGTGATCTTGATTTTTCTTTTCTATCTGTGGCAGCAAAATTTAAATCGGCAATGGCGCCGCTTAAGAAAAAGGCAGCGAGCGAGTTTTAAGTAAACTAAAAATCTAGAATGAAGGGAAAAATTACTCAAATACTGTACTAATTTTTTTTTAATATATGGCATTAATGATTTTATTTTTTTGAAATATTGTAAATTTTACAATAATTTTAAAGTCGGATTTATGAATAGTAAAAAAATACTTAAAGTTATACTTATTGGGGTCCGATTTTTAGAGAAAAAATAGACTAAAGTAACTTTTAGGTTAAAGTTCTGCTCATCAACATCCGACTTTTCAATAGTATCCAACACTACCACACACATTGCCATGCATGAAAAATGAGAAAAAAAAGTTTTCAGGCCTCCTAAATTGGTTTGCAAGGGATAGAGTGTTTATGATTGGTTGGATAGATGGTGGGATTTAATTGGGTAGGTGGTGTGAATGGTTGAGATTGAATTTTTTTAAGGTTAAAAATGGGTTGAAAGTATATAGTGTAGATAAAATATTTTGAAGAAAAAGAAGATTTGAAGATTTAGAGAAATCTTTTTATTTAGAGTAAATATTTTATTTTTTTAATTTATTATTATTATTTGAATAATTTTATTTGTAATGTATATTTTTATAGTAATTACGAAAATGAGATTTTTGTGTTTTTAAGTTAAAGTTTGTGATTTCTTTATGTAAAATAGGTAGTTGAAGAAAAGGAAATTTGAGGAAACTATGGTAAGTTAAGTTCTTTCTTTGTTTAAATTTTAAAGTTATTGTTTGAATATTTTGTGTTAAATAAGTAGAGATTTGAGAAGAAAATATAGTAAGTAGATCTATATTTTATTGTTTAATTTAAGTTCGTTAATTTTTTTTTTAATTTGATGTTTGATTTTTTTATGTTATTTCAAGAGAATATAGTTTATTTCTTATTGTTTAGATTTATTTATAGGTGGTTGAAGATAATATTGTTTAAGTTATGGTTTATTAGATTCATTTATTTATAATAAAAATGTTTTCTTTTAATTTTTGGTAGTTTATTTGAAAATTTGGGGAAAATCAATAGATACTTAATTTAAGAGGAATTTTTTTATTTTATGATTGAAGATATTTGAGAAAAAAATATAGTAAATTGATTTGTATTTTATTGTTTAATTTAAGTTCGTTATTTTTTATTTTTAATTTGATGTTTGAATTTACGGTGTTTGAATATTTTGAGAGAATATAGTTAGTTTTTATTTTTTTTAGATTTATTTATAGGTGATTAAATAAAAAACGTTAAATTGATGATTTATTAGAAAATAAGTAGATACTTAATTTAATTTTTAATTTAGGTTCATTAGTCATATTTATAGTAGAGGTATAGGAAAAAATGAAGTAAGAAAGAAAAAAAGATTGATAAAATTGATTAAACATATTTGCAAAATTAGTAAGTAATTTATTTATGGTTATCATAATTTATTTATGGGGAGTATTATATTTTTAACACTAAAAATTAAATTTTAAATATTAAAATCTTTAATATGATAGTTTAAAGTAAGATTATCCGGGTTATTTTTTATTTGATTATGATTGTTATTTTTTAACGTGGTAGATTTAGTCCCGGCTTACTAATATTTTGTTACTTGCCGTGTAGGATGGCTGAGCAAGCTCCATTGTTGCATTTACAGGATCAACACATTACTAGCCTTAGGGTTGATGAGCTGGTACACTTTTTTTAAAATTTATTTATTACGAAATCGGTCACTTCTGTGTTTTTTTGTTAATAGTTATGTTTAAATAATGTGTTATTTACAGGATACAAAAGATACTTTTAAACATCATTTGTGCATGGTAGCCAAACCCCTAGACTACAGAATCTTGAATTTCTTATATGTGGCAGGATTTTATCATGTCACGTTCCTCTGTGGATACAAGTTGGTGCCCGGATTAATTACCGCTCTAATTGAGCGTTGGAGACCTGAAATGCATACCTTCTATATGCCTTGCGGAGAATGCACGATCACCCTAGATGACATGGTTTATCTTATTGGGGTCCCAATAAATGGAAAGCCATTGGTCAAGCATATTGAGGTTAAACTGCTGCAATTTGTGAAGGGTACCTTGGGAAGGTACCCTATGGAAGTAACGTGAGAGGGTCTCGTATGAAAATGAGTTGGCTGGAGAGTGAATTTCGACTCAATGACTATAGTACAGTTGATGAAATTTATATGGTCAGTCGAGCATATATCCTACAGATGATTGGAGGGATACTGATGCCGGATAAATCTGGCAATATGGTCAGTGTACGGTATCTTCGCTTTTTTGGATACTCCTTGGGAAGCTAGTTGTAATATAGTTGGGGATCAGCCATATTAGCGTGCTTATATCATGAGTTGTGCAAGAGCGTTATACTGGAAAAGGGTAGGCAGTATTGGCGGATGCCTGTTATTGTTGCAAGCGTGGGCTTGGCAACGACTTCCCTTTTTACACCGCTTACTCAAATAGATGTACAACTTCCTTTTGTTGTAAGGTAAATATCCTTATTCTTAGTTGAATCTTTAAATTAATTAAATTAACTTGTTCTTTAAATATTATTGTGATTTGTATGCAGATGGTGCGAGAAAAAGTATGAGACGGGGTTGGCGCACAACAACGTTAGAGTTTGTATATCTCTTATTGATTCTCATTGTCAAGAGCAGGTATATGAGTGAAAAGTAACTTTTTGACGTCAAATGTATTTTTCACATCTTAGTTAGTTAGATGTATTGTTATAAATCATATTTTTTTGCAGCTTATTTGGAAGGCCTACAAAGGTGACCACATATTTGTACCGAAATATTTGATGAAGGATCCAGTTTTATGGTGTAGTGTTACATCATTGATCCATTTCTCTACTATCGAGTTTCGCTTTGCAGATAGAGTGTTGAGGCAATTTGACTTCCACCAGCCCATTCTGCGCATTCCACGTGACCATTACCATCTTCACGCCTATGATGGACGTGGCAGGCTAGATACAGATTAGGAAGTCGTAAATATCGACTATATTGCTTTGTAGAACAACAGAGGTTCATCGGTGCCAGAATGCCATCCAATGGAAGCTGCCAATTTTGATTTCGAGAGTTCAGAGTACATGATCTATTATCGTAGTTATGGAAGGCCGTACTTAACAACTCTCGAAGGACGAGAGGAATACAAAAGGTACCGAAAAAATATGGTGGAAAAGGTAAATCATCGAAGACTACAGCGGGTGTATCACAGAGGCCACAGATTTGTAGTAGAAACCTTGAAGGTTGACCAACGTCATGGGTGCCAGATACGAGCAGAGTAACGCTGATAGCTATACGGGAAAAGGAACTGGCTCCTACTTGTGTACAACCGGAAGTGGCCCCGAGATCTTCATATAATATAGGGTTTGCTGATGTCAGTTTCTAAATAACCAAGTTTTTTCAGTCTACTACATTTGTATATCCAGTAGTGGGCTCAAGCTCTTCAGGTAATGTAGGGTTTGATGATGCTAATTTATAAAGACCTGAGTTTATTCTACCACAGTAACCTAATTACTTGAACTTTGGCGAGAACATAGATTTTCAGGGAAAACAAAATTTCCTGAATTCACCAGATATTATGGGATGGCAGAGCGGTTACATGGATTTTTTTCACAACACCACCTCCTATGCCCTCGGTGACTGAGGATGTTGAAGATGATGCTGAAGATGATAGTGAAGAGGATCCTGAGGCACTATAGAGGCCACGACATGCTCGACGATCACCGCGGAGTTATCTTTCGACCATACCCCGTCATGGGCAGAAATTACATAAAAATGATTTGTCAGATTGTTTGAATTATTTAATTAGTAATGATGTTGAACTAATTTTTTTAATTCACTTAATTGAAAATCTTTGAGCAAAAAACTTGTTGTTGAACTAATTTCTTGATATTATGTTGTAGATTTTTTTTAGATATTCATATTTTTAATTCACATTAATATTATGTATGAATGTGTTGGAATTTTGGAAAGTAATTAAATAATTAAATTACTACTGATTAATTAATTAATTTGGAAAACATAACATAAAATTATAACGTTCCACAACAACATAACATAGCATTCACATTAATAATATTTTCAAATACAAACATTGAAAATCACTGAGGCATAGGCACGGATCTTGGTTCATTTGGACAGTTTGATCTGGAATGTCCTTCGGCCCTACATATGGTACATCTCTTCCGTTGTCCCTTCTCTCTATCATGAAGATCTATACTGGTATAGATGCGAGTCAATCTAGGTCGACCATTTGGAGCTCTACGGAGTGTAGGATCCGGTAACCATTTTTCATGCTCCACTAACTGCCAATAATTTGAATTTGCGATCAGTCGGAACTCACTTCTGTAAATATTGACCTTCTTGTGGAGATTGAAGCATTCATCAACATAAGTGTACGGATCAACCCCTACATGCATACACGCTACAACTGCATGAGTACATGGATATCGCCATGCCTGGAACGCTCCACAATCACACCACTTATGTCTAAAATTGACTCGAAATACATTTGAATGCGCTGCTTCGTTGTTGCATCTGGCACCAACAACATCAAATGTCTGATTGATTCGGTTGAAGCTGTGAACCTTCAACGACGTTGCATTGCATTTTCCTCACAAGGTTGGGAGCCCAACCTTGCCCCCATATTTATTAAGGCCTCAATTTCCTTCCCTTTAACTGCCTAAACTTTCGCCAACCTGTAGTTTGTCTCTTTCACCAGGCTTGCTATTAGGAGATGACGTGATCCTTTTAGTACTCTATTTATGCACTCCACAAGGTTGGTATTCATTTGCTCGTATCGTCTACCACCTTCGTCATATGATTGGGCCCAACTTTCTCTCTCGATATTGTTTGCCCAACTCTAAACGCGCTCGTCGTACTTCATTAAATTCGCCATCTTCCTCTCAAAATGTGCCGCGTTAGTAGATATCCTATGTCGTAATATTATTAGTATTGAGACAAATCAAAAAAGCATACATAAATAAAAAAATGGATATGCAAATATAATTGAGTTTGAAAAAAATGCTTACCCATGCTTAAAATATCACTACGAAGATATTTATTTTTGAATTGCTCGTAGTTGTTCTTACCGATATGATGAACACAGTATGTGGGGTATGCGTACAACGGTGTCCAATGACTTTCGTCTCGAATAATTGTTGCATTGATACTTGACCCTCGATCGAATATAATGCAGACCCCATCTTATCGGATGACATGCTCACATAAATTTGTCAAAAAGAAATTCCAAGCATCCAACAGTAACCAACAGTACATGAGAGTATCTCCCATACAGCCACGTGACATCCACTTGGATCATACGTTTGCAATAGGGAAAGCCTTTGATGGCAGGCTTGAACGCCAAGAAAAGCCGATGAAAAAATGTATGGCCTTCAACAAGTTGGCCTTCTCGGTCGTATGTATCCTTGGTTTGATACCTCACTATGGTGCCCCTGATGAAATGTGTCAGTGCTAGTAATAAAGTTGGTAGCTCGTTGTACTACTTATCGCAATCACCATACACCAAGTCCATTGCCTTATCCCTTGCACGCCACCCATTATTGTACTTTATCTGGTATTCAAATTGTTGCGCAATGCATGTCTGACTCGTTGAAACGGAAACCCTTAGATTTGCTTCAACCAACTTCATCACGTGATGGCTTATTACACTCGAGTCCAATTTTCGATAGTCCTAGTGTAACCCCCTATACCCCGCTATGTGACACACCTAAATCTAGGAGACCACATTAGGGTCACAAGAGTGACCCATAGTATAACCCATAAAAGTTCTTTTCTTTAAATACATTAAAACTGTAAAACAAACTTCTATATAAAATATCATTTCAAAAAATCATGTAAACATATAATAGTAGTTCGGAAAACATCATAGACACTAGTAAAAAACAATACACGTCATACATGTTCACTAACTATGTCAGTACCGTACTCTAAAAGCAACGTCGAGAGAACTCCAAACACTGATGTCGGTCACTTTAACATGATGGATTTCATCTAACTTGCGATGGTAAAAACAACATGAGCTTGGGAAGGCTCAGTAATACAGAACTACCAAATGATGTTGAAAGCACATACAAGTATATGGCAAGTATAACACTGTCATGATGTTCCAGACAACAACAGACTCCAATTATGGTTTGATATGTCGGTGAAGCGATATACTTAAAGATAACATAATTGTTCTTTATCCATTCACTGAGTATTAGACGAAGAGCATAAAGACCATAGAATCAGCAGAGAGATAGATTACGGTAGTTAAACTAGAGAGTTTAGTGTGCGTTCCAAAAGTGTATAGTTAACATATACAATATAACGGTGCAATGAACATTTTATTTCATGGACACATAATAGTTGCGGTAAAGTTTATTTTAAAATTTCCTATCTACCTTCCAACCAAACTCCAGTATGCAGTTCCCCAGAACTGCAACTATAAGGGGCATTAACCAAGGCCCATTGGGCATAGGTGCCATCCTAAGGGGATACCTTAGGTACGATGAGGAATCACCCTAGCCAAAACATAGGAACCTAAACGATAATGAATTACCATCTGGATCAGGGCTGAACCTGCAGGAACTTCACACTCTATCCCAAGTTCTCCAATAACAGTAATAACAGTGATAACAATAATAACAGTGATCGGTAGTAATTAGTAGTAGTCGGTAACAACAGTAGATATATAGCAAAATTTAGTCTTCAGTGAAACAGTAACTAAAGAGCACGATTTTTTTCAGCTTAGATACAGAGGTATATTTCAGACAAATAAGGGTCATGTTTCAGATCAAGAGACAATCTTGGGTTTAGAACGAGTAGAATATTCATGTACACTTGGAACACACTAGATGGAACAATTTATTTCTCGGGGATACTTAGTATTTACAGAGGAAAAAGGAAACACTGAACTTTGACAATTCTAAACTAATTTTTGGAAATGAGGTCCCTATTAAAAGGAGCTTGATAACTAATGTCTCCAACCAGGCATTCGAGAATTGATACGATAAAATCATTCAGGATATCAAATATACCAAGAATGTTCTGATCATTTTGGCCAACAAGGGCATTTTGGTCACTTGACTTCCAAGGCCTTGGGGTAATTTAACCCCAAAGGGTAGAATGATCATTAGCGGTATCCACTACTCCTATCAATTTATCTATTATCCAAGGTCCAATTGAATTAATCAAATCTCAACGTCATGGTACCTACCAAGTACCCGAATAGATACAACTTACGCGTGTTCAAGACATTGTACCATCTGTGTAGTATAGTTGAACAGATCATCAGCACTACTCAACGTGAACTAGTCTCGAACGGTCGAACACATATTTATCCAATATTCTTTTGTTATGGCAATAGCATTAGGATTGACTGACATTCACGTGTCAAGCTTCAGACATATATGGGCATTACAATCATTTGTGATTCATTAGGAATTTAAGGATTTATCTAGGCTCACACTCATCTCAAGTCACGTAGGTATTTCAATCATTTAATTCCTCGATGGTGTTTCGGTCATTCAGGCACATTCAGTACTTCCGAACCATTCATTCATTTCAGAACTCGAGGGTTTATCCATCATTCTGGTAAATTTGGAAATTTTAGTGCCCAAGGGTATATCCATCTTTTTAGTTATTGCAATAATTCTGATTAATCCAGCCTCATCAATATTTCCAATCCTTTAAGTATTTCAATCAATTCAATATTTTACGCCACTTTGATTAATTTAAGGCTATGAATAGTTTTTCGTAAATCTATCTTTAGAGATTCATTTAGAATTCAAGAACATCAAGCACTTTACATTCTCGAAGGTTTAAATCTTATTACTATAACTTTACAAGTAATTTAGGGTCTTCCGATAAACGGTTGTTTTACAAGATCTAGTGTAGATTTCTAGATTGTTTTCATTATCAGGGTTATTTTAGTCATTCTTATACCTCAAGGTCATTTTCGTAATTTCATATCCAATTATTTTTTTAATCTTTTGACACTATTAATCGGGTTTGGGGATTAACTACCTTGTTAATTGTTTAATGAACTCCAGATCCTTCAGATTTATTAATCATATCTTACGAGTATTTCGATCTTATCTAGATTACCATACTTATTTTTCATATTAGATTTGACTTGAGCAAAGTTAATAGTACATTTCATCAACAATGCATGTATCAACCGAATACCAATATATTCATAAAGCAAACAGGAGGTAGTAATGTATTACCTTGAATCCTTGCTACATCAGTCGATCCTTGATACTCCATTCGATCACTCTCTCGAACCCGAATTTGACGTCCCTCGACATCTCAAATACATAGATACCTTCAATAAAACAATACCCTTAATCAGTCTTCTTTCATATTGCTCTTAAACTAAATACTTAAACTTATACACTCTTGAGTTCAAGGTCAGATTGGAGGCTAGCGGGTTAGAATTTCACGAAACAGACTTCAAAAACGGACTCAGAACGTTGAAAAACAAAAATTAAGGGTTTTCAGAAAAAGTTGAGTTTTTGGTCAAAGTCACCACTGACGTAGCAGTCAAAGTCACCGCTGACGTCGTACTGAAATCATCGGTCAAAGTCAACTCTAACATCAGTGGTCAAGCCAACGCTAATGTCATGCTGGCATCATCGATCAAATGGGCTGACTCGGTGAGTTGACTCACTGGGTTGACTCAGATAGTTGACTCAGTCAATGGGTTGACTCAGTTCGGGTCGGGTCTGGGTCAGACTCAGTAAGTCGAGTCAGATACAAGTCAAACGGATTTGGTCGGACGAGTTAGGCTAAAGGCCATTGGGCCTTAAACATGCTGACCCAAAATAACAAGCCCATTCTGTTATTGGACCGGTTGGGGGAGTGGGCTGTTTTGATGACTCAGTTCAAGGCCAAACCAGGTCCAAGGCCGATCCGGCCATCTCGGTTCACAGACCATCGTTCAAGGGAGCCAAAATTCACCCACGATAACGTGGTCGCCACGCGCGGCCCTAAACAACCGAAAAACACCCAAAATGCATATTTGTCCAAATCCAACTCAAACGCAACGATTAAGCAACTGGAATTAAACCAAAAACTCACCAGAACTTACCCAAAATGAACGAATCGCGATCGGACTATCGTAGCTTCGACGATGGCTTAAATGGCGATGGGCAGACTAACCGAGGGCTAGGTTTTGATTAGCTCGACCAGGAGACAAAAATGGTGGTAATGGCGTCACGAATGAACGGCTACGGTGGCTGAAAAACACAAGAAACAGAAGGGAGAACTTTGGTTTTCCACCGAGCCTTCAACTGGATATCCACGGCAAATGGCGACCTTTCACCGCAAGTGGTGGTTGGGGTTTTGATCAGAACACGCTGAAGAGCACAATGATTGCGGTGGTGCACAACACCGACGAACGGTGGATAAGATTAGAGATGGGTTGCCGGTTTGAGTTTGGTGAGATGAAAATTCAAAATTTTCCAGATCTGGGTTTGGGTGGGTAATCAAAAAATAAATGAGCCTCAATTAGGGCGGTTGAGATATTTCAAATTTATTATTATTTTATTTGTTCCAGACCTTTCAAAAACCACTTAATAATAAGTGGGTGAAAACTATGACCAAGAACTTGTATAGCTTAATTGGTTGGGTACTAGGCTTAATAACCTTAGGTTGCGGGTTCGATTCTTGCAACTAAAACTTTCCCTTAATTCATTCTTTTACACTCATTTGTTTTCCTTCCCCTTTTTGTTATTCTTATTATTATATTATAACTATGGGTGTTACACCTGGTCGATGGAAGTTCGTAAACATGTGTGATCGACATTGTACTTTGTGACCTCCCAACGATTTGTCATCTGAAGCTTCAACACTCGGATCTTCCAATTGCACTTTTGTTCCTTATTTTACACATTTGGCAAAGCAAGTCTTCTGGCTGGATTTTGCAACAGCGTAGTCCACGTGGTTCTTGATTCTGTACTCTTTCACTGTCAATGTAGCTTCATTCTTGTTATCAAATTAAAGCTTAACATATAATTCACCGTGCTGACTCGAAGTTAATCGGGGCATATCTGGGAATTCAGGCGTCCTCATTGCATTGAAATCCACCGAGCTCATATGAGAATGAGGTTCATAGAATGTAATGTCACCCCCGGTTGAAATAAATTCTTCAACACCAAAATCAGGGGCTGCACCGACGCCATTAGGGAACAAATTAGGATCCCCAATATCTTCATCTTTGCTGGAATCGTTAAGTGTTTCTCCCCATCGACCTCATAGAGGTTCCATATCAGCTTCAACAGTCGGATCAACACCCGACCCGTGTGATGAAGCATATGTTGAAGGGTCGGCTGGATGAAATGTATTCGATGTCCCACTTGCCAACATTGCGATAAAACTACCTTCGGGCATATCAATCTCATCACCAAAATTCATTTGAGCAGATTCTCTAACTACGTTTCTAGATGGGTCAGGAACATCACGCACCTCGGCAAACAACTCGATACATCAAATTTCCATAGAATCATGCTCTGTGATCATCATTGCAACATTATCATCATCTTGGAGAGTGATTGCACAATATCTAACTGGATTGTCACATGTCATACATCGGTAATACAAACCATGAATCTCTTTTCCAATATTTGAGCAAATTTTTCTCGAAGCATGATTTCCTTTTCGAATCTCATCTTCGTACTTATTTCAGAATCAAATACAACCCCCTGCATCAGTTTTCACCATTTGTCCATTGTAATGAACAATCGCCATAAATTTGTTGTTGCTCATTTTCTTTGCATGATTAAATAAAACATACTAAATTATAATGTTCAAAATAAAATTTAAAAAATTTAAATTCCATTAATAACATCGTGGACGGGTTCTTTTCGAATATATATCTTTTAATAAATATACTATATTAATTTTTAAAATATATGGTTTGAATATATTTCCTAATATACTAATCAAAATGAACATAATAATTTTTTCTAACATAGTAAATCAACTTTACAACAAAATTTTAAAAATATTTAAATCCAAATTCGAACTAACTTAAATAATAAACTACATGAATAAAATTTAAAATACATGAAACATACAAAATAAAATGAACAAACTCAAATAAAAATAAAACTCTAAAAAATTCGAATCTGCTTACAATATTTTCTCCACTAATTTCTTTATCTTCTTTTTCTATTTCTTCTTCAATCTAAATTTTCCTTCCAACCTTAACTATTTAACATAAAAATTATTTTTTTATCTCTTATACTACCTTTATCCCTCCTTTACTAACAACTACAAAATTTTAACCTTTTAAATACCCTAAACCCATCACCATTCAAAAATCACATCTACCACTCCCAAAAAATAAATCTGCCACCCATCCTTCCCCAGAAATTACACCCTAAACCCAGCTTAAACCTATATTCGAATCAAAAACCCTTTTATTTACGAGGCATGCCATGTATGCAGACTGAGTGTACATGATCGAACATTGTTGAAGTTGGATTCATTTGAATCCGAATTTGACCCCAGACCGCCCCTGCATGCCCACCATGTGGCACTGCCCCTAAAATCCTAACCCTGTTGAAAGTCGGATGCACCTGAGCAAGACTTTAGGGTATTTCTTCCCCACTATTGAAAGTCAAATGCACATGAGAGTGACTTCACTCGATTTTTTCACTATTCATAGTCGGATTCATTTGAATCTGCTTTAACTTTACTGTAGCATTTGCAATATTTCGGAAATAAACTAGTTGGTGCCATATTTTGGGGGGGGGGGAAATAGGTGCAATATTAAGTCATTTTTCCAAAATGAAGCCCTATAAAAATTTCCAGTGATTTTTTTTAAAATTTATACTATAAGATATTTAAAGTACATGTAGATGTAATAATAATTTCAAATTAACAATGTTATTTTACACACATTTAAAACCTTTTTCTGTTACAACAATGTTATAGGGTAGGTCTGCCGTACGACGGGTTAAAATGCGGCTAATATACGACATGACCATTTTTTTCCTTTATCCGGTTACCAACCTAAAATGTTATATATATATATATATATTAGTAACAATTTTAGTTGCAATCTAAATTGTTATGATTTTGGGTAATATTTCAGGTTTAGGTTTCTAAACTAAAATGTTATATGTATTGGTAACATTTTAGGTTGAAACTTAAATTGGTAACATTTTAGGTCGCAACTTAAATTGTTATAATTTTGTATAAAATTTTAGGTTGAAACTTAAAATTTTACTAAATGTTATGATTTTGGGTAATATTTCAGGTTTAGGTTTCAAAACTAAAATGTTACATGTATTGGTAATATTTTAGGTTGAAACCTAAATTGGTAACATTTTAGGTTGCAACTTAAATTTTTATAATTTTATATAACGTTTTAGGTTGAAACTTAAAATTTTACTCACTTCAACCTAAATTGTTATCTGAGATTTGACCGTCAAAGAATGAAAATATTTCACGACAAGTATCGAAACTTTGCTCTAAGTTTTACTGAAAATCAAGAATTCTAGCTTAAAAGCAATACTACAATTTTCATCAATTGCCAAATTTTGGGTTTGAATTGTTAAAATCAAGTTTAGATTACTCATATACTCTAAGAAATCTTCATTACCCAATACA
This sequence comes from Hibiscus mutabilis, assembly GCA_019671005.1. Taxonomy (NCBI): domain Eukaryota; kingdom Viridiplantae; phylum Streptophyta; class Magnoliopsida; order Malvales; family Malvaceae; genus Hibiscus; species Hibiscus mutabilis. Next base: position 88,101,016 of record CM033711.1, on the reverse strand, counting down.
GAATCTTAGTTTTAGGTCGAAATTAACAAAATTACCATTAAAGAGCTCAAAAACTTGAACATAAGCTATTTTTTCATCAATTGCCTTATTCTGAGTTTAATTTGTTAAAATCAAGTTTATATTACTCATATACTCTAAGAAATCTACATTACCCAGTAGAAAATCTTAGCTTTTGTAACACCCCTAAGATCGGGCTAGGAGCCTTACATCGTAATCACATACTTTGAGAAGTTAACTTTGGATTAAAGATTTAATAAGAGCTAATTAAATAAGTTAGCTAATGAAATTGAAAGGTAAAGTAGTCAAAAATTAAAGGATGTTATTATTTAGTATTAATTGAGAAATAGATAATTGTTTGGAATTGAGCTGAAAAAGAAATGTAGTGATCAAATTGTATTAATTAAAGAAATAGATATATGGACTACTTTGAAAGAGAGATAAAAGTTATATTTTACATGGGCAATTCTACCCAAATTTAATAGAAGATCCATGTGTCACTCCCTTGGTAAAGATGATGACTAATGTCATAAATTAGTTTATCTTACTAACAAATGGATTGAGGAAAAAGAAAAGAGGTGGACAGCATGCTTGAGAATAGAAGAGATATGGTGGTTCTTCTTCTTCTTCACCAATCTCCATTGCCAATTGAAGCTAAGCTGGGGAGGAGGTTGTTTTAAGTCAATTTCTAGTCAAATTGTGGTTAGAATTTTTCAAGGTTATAAGGAGAACAATTACAAGGTAAGCCCATTCCCCTTTAAGTCTTCAATTGATAAATTTTAGTTGTAAATTGTGTATTTTGGATACTACATACTGATAAGTGTTCAAAAGTACTATTTTTCTTACCCCTTTTACTCATATTATTGTTAGACTTAGGCTAATATTAGTTGCATAATTAGTCATTAATGCATTAATTCATGTTTCTTCCCATCGGTGAGCTTGATTATATAACTTGGTGATTTTTGTGGGAAAAGATGTTGCTTTGGTGTGTTTTATGAGTGTGTGCAGAATCACTTGCCAAAGCAAGACTAGAACCAGTTGCCAGGGCAATGCATGAAGGAGATGCCAAGCTAGTTGCCAGGGCAATTTTCGACAAAGAATAAGGTGATATGGTAGTCGAAATTGATGACTAGACAAGACCAAGATGACGTGGAGCAAAGCTAAATCCCAAAGGAGTTTGATTTCCATGAAGAGGTTAAAGAGGAATTAAATCCCAAGAAGATAGGAGAAGTTCTAGAAGAAATATAAATATAATAAAGAATTAAATCTCAAGTAAGACTTTGACCTAGCCCTATAAATTAGAGGCCATGCCGTCAACTCCAAGGGGAGAGAGAGGAGAGAATTTTCGACAAGCTTCAAGGGGGAGATATCGACTACAAGGCTTCATTCATTCTTCATCTTTTTCTTTCCTTGTTCTATTAGGTTTATGCTAGGAATTCTTTGTCTTGTGTTTCTTTGGAACCTAGCCATGAACTAAATCTATTTGGCTAAGGTTATTGTGTTTTGTGGTTGTGAGAAACAATTGGATTTTGTTTAGGTAATAAGAGTTTGCACTTTTTTATTCAAGGTTGATTCATTCTTGGTTCTTATTCTTGTTTGCGAGTGAATTGGGAGAGGATCTCGTAACTGCATCTATTTATCTAATATCGGGAGAGTTAGATTCAAGAAACGAATGAGTATGATCTTTATTCAATCTATTGATGGTGAAGATTAATCCGGCTTAGGAATAAGTTAAGGATTTCAATGGCTAAGAGGAGCGCAAGATTGGTTGTTGTTCACCCTTGATTCACGCAGGGATGTATTATCAAGGCATGCATAAATAGCTAGAGTTTCGACTTAGGGATAAGAAGAAACCATTGAAGAACGCTCCGCCAAACCTTGAAGTTGCTGCCCAGACCCCCAAGTAGTTGCCCAACTAGTCGCCCAGGCAACCATCGATTAGTTGCCAAGGCAACTGAGTTGCCCTTGCACTCTTTTACCAAGACGATCCAATCGGCTATCACTCCTCAACTCACGATAACCTGGCCTATTCTCTTTCACTTAATTACATCTTCTTTTACTTATTTTCTTTCTTAGTTTAGTTGTTAGTTAAAACTCCTACAATCTTCTACTTGTGTTTTTACTTTTTGCAGTGCAAGAGATTAGATTCTTGAAGTGGCACCAATCCCTTTGGAGACGATATCTTTTATACTATAACTTGCGACTTGTACACTTGCACAACTGCGGAGCACTTATTACGAGCAACAAGTTTTTGGCGCTGCTACCGGGGATTGGCAATAGCGACTTTGTTTTTATTTTCTTGCACTTTTTATTTTTCTTGTTTAAGATTCAAAGGGCTAACAAACTTTGGTTTTGCGTTGGTATATGAACAGGGCGAGACCGGTTACACCAAAATATCCCTTTGATCCAGAAATCGAACGAACCTTGCTAAGACTCAGACGAAGGTTAAGAGTAGCAATGGCTAATCAAGACAGCAATATGAATCAAGATGTTCCAGCAGGAGGAGGAGTGATTCTTGCACGAAATAGAACTATTCGAGACTATCTTGAAGAAGATCTTGATGGACTTAATCCAGGAGTTGTCACGCCTGAAATTGAAGCCGACCACTTTGAGTTGAAACTGATGATGTTTAATATGATCAACACAATTGGTCAATTTGGCGGCTCAGCAACTGAAGATGCACGACAACATCTTAAATCTTTCCTCGAGATTTGTAACTCATTAAAAATACAAGGAGTCACCCCCGATGTTTTACAACTAAGATTATTCCCCTATTCACTCAGGGATAGGGCGAAAGCATGATTGAATAGTATTCCTGCCGGTTTAATAGGATCTTGGACCTATCTTTTTCGTGATTTCCTTGCTCGATTTAATCTTACAAATTTGACTGATAGGCTTCGTAATGAAATTACTTCTTTTCGGCAGGTAGATGATGAATCCATGTACGAGGCTTGGGAGCGATATAGAGAACTTCTACACAAATGCCCCATACACGGATTGCCAGTGTGGACACAAGTAACAATGTTTTACAACGCTATGAATACACCAACAAGGATGATGCTAGATGCCTCGGCAAATGGCATACTCCTAGATAAGTCACCGGAGGAAGCAATGCAAATTCTAAACAGGCTTGCCAAGAATGATTATCAATTCCCCTCTGCTAGAAGAGGAGGAGATAGATGCCAAGCCACAATACATGAACTAGGATCATCAAACTCAATTTCGGCACAATTGGCCACTCTAACCAAGATGGTCCAGAACATGCAGAAACCAAACAACACACAAGAGGTCAAGGTAATGGATTCCTTTTGTGAGTTATGTGGTGGTAACCATGATTCTTCTGAATGTATGCAGAATCCGAAATCCAGCTTTTATGTGGGGAAGTACAACCGGAACAACAATGTGATGTCCAACACATATAATCCAGCTTGGAAGAAGCACCCAAATTTTTCATAGAGTAATCCCAACAATGCTCTAAACCAGAACAATCAGAATGCACAAGCATCGGGATTCCAGCAGAATATGCCACGGCAACAGTTGTCGCAGCAACAACCGACAACATCTAGTTCTTTGGAAAATTATCTCACTGCTTTTATGTTGAAAACTGAATCTTATATGGTTGAGAATAGTAACTTTATAAAAAGAACTTATGCTTTTATTAACATGACCGAGATGAGATTGCAAAACCAAGAGGCGACAATCAAATCATTGGAAAATCAAGTCGGGCAATTTGCTCAAAACCTGAATACTAGACCGCAAGGAGGTTTACCTAGCGATACTGAAGTCGCAAGAGGAACTAGCCATGAGCAATGTAAGGCAATCACCACTAGAAGTGGCCAACAACTTAAAGAGGCTCAAGCTCGCTCATCAAACAAAACTCCACAAAAAGATCAAGACAAACCCAGGGGCAAAACCTCAGATGCTGAACCAGGAATTGCCGCGGAAACCAGCGATAAGCATGCCTCGGCAACTGGCGATAAGGATGCCTCGGGAACCAACGATAGGCATGCCACGGCAACCCCAGTTGACAATGCCTCGGCAACTCCAGTTATCCTGGCAATGCCGTCAATTAGGTTCCAGACCAATGAAAGGATCGAAGATAATCAACTTCCACCACCATTCCCACAAAGGTTGAAGCGAAAAAAGGAATAATATCAAATTCAAGAAGTTTCTTGATATCCTCAAGCAAGTCCACATCAACTTGCCATTGGTTGAAGCAATTGAACAAATGTCGAACTATGCCAAGTTTCTTAAAGACATTGTGTCCAAGAGAACAAGGCTAGGAGAGTTTGAAACAGTTGCCGGAACAGAGGGATGCATGGCCATGTTGCACAATCGCATGCAACCCAAGTTGAAGGATACCGGAAGTTTCACAATACCTTGTTCCATTGGAAACCACTATGTCAGGAAAGCATTATGTGACCTTGGAGCAAGCATAAACTTGATGCCTAAATCGGTTTTCCAAAAACTAGGAATCGGGAAGGCAAGACCTACAACAGTTATGCTACAGCTAGCCGACAGCTCCTATGTGCATCCAGAGGGAAAAATCGAAGACATACTGGTAAAAGTTGATAAATTTATTTTTCCCGCTGACTTTATTATTTTGGATTGTGAAGCAGATGAGCATGCACCTATCATTCTCGGGAGACCCTTCCTAGCAACAGGGAGAACCTTGATCGATGTTGAAAAGGGAGAACTCACAACGAGGGTGAATGAACAACAAGTTAAACTAAATGTGTTCCAAACACTAAGGCACGCTGATGATCTAGAAGAATGCCAACTTCTTCATACCACGGCAGAGTTTAACTTTGACGAGGAATTTAGTTGCCTCGACAACTACATTGCCGATCAAGAGGAACTTGAGGAGTTTGAAGAACTGATCGATGAGGAACAACAAGAAGAGGCAAATTGGTTAGTTAATCGACCAGGTACATACTTTGAACCATTGGATTACTCAGGTAAGGAAGGTAAGCTCAAAAAGCCCTCTATTGAACAACCACCGATTCTTGAGTTGAAACAGTTGCCAGAGCAACTAAAATATGCATACTTAGGAACCGATAATACATTGCCTGTAATTATTTCCTCTAAGTTACAGCCTGAGCAGGAAAAGAAGCTGATCAAAATGTTGATGCTACACAAGAAGGTAATAGGGTGAACAATTGCAGACTTGAAGGGAATTAGCCCGACAGTATGCATGCACAAGATTTTGTTGGAAGATGATCACAAAACTTCGATTGAGGCCTGGAGGAGACTGAATCATGCCATGAAAGGGATTGTAATGAAAGAAATCATCAAGTGGCTTGATGCCGACATTATATACCCTATCTCTAATAGTACATAGGTAAGTCTGGTACAATGTGTACCGAAAAAAGGAGGTATAACGGTGATAAGTAGTGAAAACAATAAACTCATTCCAACCAAGACTATGACTGGTTGGAGGGTTTGTATGGATTATCGAAAGCTAAACAAAGCCACTAGGAAAGATCACTTCCCATCACCCTTTATTGATCAAATACTTGACCGTCTAGCAGGTAAACCCTTTTATTGTTTTCTTGATGGTTATTCAGGTTACAATCAAATTGCCATAGCACCAGAAAATCAAGAAAAGACAACCTTCACATGCCCATACGGTACTTATGATTTCTAAAGGATGCCGTTCGGAGTGTGTAATCCCCCGGCAACCTTCCAAAGATGCATGATGGCACTCTTTTCAGATATGGTCGAAGACTTCCTTGAGATCTTCATGGATGATTTTTCTGTTTTTGGTAATAACTTCGACAGTTGCCTCGGCAATTTAGAGAAGGTATTGGCAAGATGTGAAGAAATCGATTTAGTCCTTAATTGGGAGAAGTGTCATTTTATGGTAGATGAAGGAATAGTGCTCGACCACAAGATTTCATCCAAGGTAATTGAAGTAGACAAAGCAAAGGTGGACGTGATTGAGAGATTACCCCCACCAAGTTCGGCTAAAGGAATTCGAAGCTTTCTTGGACATGGAGGTTTTTACAGGAGGTTCATTCATAATTTTTCTAAGATTACTAAACCCTTGTGCAATTTGCTTGAACAGGATAAAGTCTTCAATTTTGATGATTCTTGCGCCCAAGCATTCGAAACCCTAAAGGAAAAGCTTGCCTTGGCACCCATTTTCGTTCCACCCAATTGGACGCTACCTTTTGAGCTCATGTATGATGCAAGTGATTTTGCGGTAGGAGCAGTCCTAGGCCAACGCATAGGTAAGACCTTTCATGTGATATACTATGCTAGTAAAACTCTTAATAGTGTTCAAGTGAACTACACAACAACGGAGAAAGAGTTACTAGTCGTAGTTTTCGCATTTGGTAAGTTCCGATCCTATTTGATTGGTACAAAGGTAATTGTTCATACGGACCATTCAGCAATTAAGTATCTATTTTCTAAAAAGGATGCCAAGCCTCGTTTGATTTGTTGGATATTACTTTTACAAGAATTTGATATGAAAGGAACAAAAAATCAAGTGGCCACTTATCACGTTTAGAACGCAATAGGGAGGAGGACGCGAATTTAGAGATATGTGATGCATTCCCGGATGAGCAACTTTTAGTTGCCTCGGCAACCATGGATGCACACGCCTCGGCAACCCCTGACGCCTCGGCAACCATGGATGCGCATGCCTCGACAACCCTCGACGCCGCAGCAGCTCTTGACACGCACGCCTCGGCAACCATCGACGCGCATGCCTCGGCAACCCTCGACGCCTCAGCAACCATGGACACTTATGCCTCAGCAACTCTAGACGCACACGCCTCAGCAATCTTGGGAGCAGTCGCCATGGCAGTACATGCCTCGGTAATACCCTGGTACACGGATTTAGTTAATTTCCTTGTTTGTGGTATTTTACCTTATGGCCTTACTCACCAAGGGAAGAAGCGGTTCCGCCATGATGCTAAGCATTAGTTTTGGGATGAGCCTCTTTTATTTAAACAATGTGCAGATCAGGTTATACGCTGATGTGTCCCTGAAGAGGAGCAGCATAATGTACTCCGGCAATGCCATTCTTTACCCTATGGAGGACATTTTGGAGGAACTCGTATCGCAGCCAAAGTTTTGCAATCCGGTTTGTATTGGCCAACACTGTACAAAGATGCCCAAGAGTTTTACAAGCAATGTGATCGTTGCCAGATGACGGGTAATATCTCTAGGCGACATGAGATGCCGCTCCAAAACATCACCGAGATAGAATTGTTCGATGTATGGGGGGTCAATTTTATAGGACCTTTCCCATCTTCATTCGGTAACCTCTATATTCTACTTGTCGTTGACCACGTGTCTAAATGGGTTGAGGCAGCTGCAGTTCCCAACAACGATTCCAAGACCGTGCAAAGATTCTTGCAGAAAAATATATTTACACAGTTTGGGATGCCTAGAGCAATTATCAGTGATGAAGGCAAGCATTTTGACAACAGACTTATTGCCAAGATTTTGCAACACTTCGGTGTATCGCACAAGATTGCCACGGTATATCACCCATAAACCAATGGGCAAGCAAAAATTTCCAACCGGGAATTGAAGGGTATACTCGAGAAAGTTGTAAATCCCTCTAAGAAGGATTGGTCAGTAAGACTAGATGACGCACCTTGGGCATATCGCACTGCATTCGAAACACCCTTAGGTATGTCTCCCTTCCGACTTGTCTATGGAAAAACATGCCATCTACCGATGGAAATCGAACACAAGGCATATTGGGCAATCAAGACCGTGAATATGGATTGGGAAAGTGCCGGACAAAAGTGTCTATTGGGCCTTAACGAGATAGAAGAATTTTGTGCACTCACCTATAACAATGCACGAATCTACAAGGAGAAAACAAAGCAATGGCATGACAAGAAACTATTGATGTGGCAATTCATGCCAGGGCAACTAGTTCTCTTATTCAATTCTCGGCTAAAACTTTTCCTGGGAAAACTGAAATCAAGATGGTCGGGACCATTCGAAGTTGTCAAACCATTCTCCCATGGTGCTGTGATAATCAAGTCCATCACTGACAAACATGAATTCAAAGTTAATGGAAAAAGATTGAAGCACTACAATGGTGCCCATGTGGAACATAACAAAGAAGTGGTCACCTTAGGAGATGCATGAGCATGCTCTCATTTCGATTTTTTTCTTTTTCTTTTTCTCTTTAGTTTTTATTTTTTTTGAACTATATATATTTTTATTTAATTTCGGTATTTTTTTCATTTTAGGATAGATTTATTTATTTTCGTTAAGATTAAAACTACATCTTTATTTATTTTCTTTTATTAGTTTATCTTTAATTTTTATCCTTATTTTATTTGTCTTTGAATTGTAGGAAAAGAGTTCAAGATAAAGAGGAATTTTGATTCAAGAATGAAACTTCTTCAACAAGGAAATTAATGGGCTGAATCTAAGGCTTATATTAAGCCTCCAATTTACCCTAAATAAACACCCTAGCCGTCACCTACCCCTAAATCGAAACCTCTTTCCTCTTTATTCCAAAATTAATCCCACCCACCATATTTACTACCTATCTTTTCTATATAACCCATCACCCTTAACTTTCAAGAAACCCATTCCTATTTTTCATCTTGCAACTCTTTAGTTTCTTTTATTTTCTTTTCTTTATTTTTACAAAACTCACAACCAAGATCATCCATGGCATCTAAAATCGAATTTTTGGTTCATCCAAGTTCCTTCAAAGAACCAAGATACAAGAAGTTTGCTAAACTAGTGGTTCAAGAAAGATTTCACTCCAAGTTTGAAAGCCGAAAGATTTGCGAAGAACAAGGCTTCGAATACTCCAACTCTCATTAAGATTTCGGCCTTGAACCATTCATCTTCGAAAGGATTGCACATCAAAAGTGGCAATCTTTTTTCCATCAATCGGAACCGGGTAACATCTCATGGGTAAGAGAATTCTATGCTCACTCACCTAACCCGGATAATCCTTATGCTTTTTTTGTGACAAGGCTATACTCATAAGCCCCGAAAACATCAACACCTTTTACGGGCTCTACATTGAGAAGGACGAGCATCAAGCCTTTGTTGATCAACTCACGCCCAAGCAACTCGACAAGGTGCTTCAAGAACTCACTCTACCGGGAACTCAATAGAACGAAGGTAAATACAAGGGCACGATAAATCGCCTTCGGCTTAAACCCGAGGCAAAATTATGGAATAAGTTTGTTAAAACTTCATTAATGCCCACCACACACAATACTACCGTTGATACACCTCATCTTTTGCACATACATTCTATCTTGCATAATCGCATCATTAACATTGAAAAAATTATTTGTGATGAGATTTTTGTATGTAGCTCAAAAGACAAGGGTTCTCTTTTCTTCCCTTGCTTAATTTCCAATCTTTGTAAGGAGATGCATGTCCCAAGTGAGTCCACTGATGAAAAGGCCCTACCAAAGTCCGGTTGGAATCAAGCACAAATCAGAAAGCTAATGGGAGAGGCACCGGTAAAATCCTCAATGCCTCTAATTGCCATGACAACCCCTGCCGCCTTGGCAACGCCTAATACCCAAGCACCTAACGCCCGGACGAATCGGCCATCAACCCCGGGACACTTTGAAGCACTCTTGCAACCATTGGCGAGCCACCTTAGGCAAATTGAAGACCGGAAACTAATGTTCATGTGGTACATGAAGGAGCATAACAATGCCATCACCCAAGTCATCCTGGAAAAGCACCCAGATAACTGCGTGCCATTCCCAATCTTTCCTGTCGAGATCCTTACCGTGACAACCAATGAATCAGTTGCCACGACAATTAACACTGAAGATATTGCGGCAACCAAAGCTAAGGACGCCCCAGCAACCACTGCAAAAGCCAAAGGTAAAACACCTATGCCCGAATCAACTCGTAAAGAATCATTGTCTGATTTTCAGATTCGGACGAGTCCTACATTACACCAACAAAGACCGCACCAATCGAATCCTCCAAGCCCAAGTGAAAAGCCAATAACATTGATGAAGATGACGATGGGGACAACCCCGTACGAGGATCGAATCCACCATCGGCAACAAGGAAGCAACCACCGCGTTCAAGCAAAAGAATCAAGACACCGACCAAAAGGAAACTAATCATCCACGATGACGAACTCTCGGAGTAAGTCCTCGTTTGCATTTTACTTTTCATTATTTTTATTTTTCTTTGTTGCATGCATTGAGGACAATGCCTCACTCTAGTTTGGGGGGATTGTTATTAGTTAGTTACCATGTTTAGTTGCATTCAACTTAAGTATTGCATTTAGGATACACAAATTGCTTGCCATGCCTTTAGTTGGAACAAGAATTGCCTAGATTTGATGAATATCCGATGATGACTTTGCCAATGTACTTAATTGATAGAACTTTTTATTCTAGGATAAACATGGAAACACTTAGAATCGTACTATGATGCTAAACTTGATGAAACACTGTTGTGGCTTGATTGATTTAAGGAATTCTAGCGAACTTAGGTTGATAGTTAAAAAGTTAGGGGATTAGAATAAAAAATTGGATGAGTGCTAGAGGTGCCCGAAATTGGCTCTAGTATGCACTAAAAATTGATCACTAGAGGTGCCCGAAATTGGCTCTAGTATGTGCTAAAAATTTATCGCTAGAGGTGCCCGAAATCGGCTCTAGTCGAATAAATTAATTAGCTTAAGAAAACTAAAAACAAAACACTAGAGGTGCCCGAAATTGGCTCTAGTTAAAACATGTTAAAAAAGAACCCAATGAAGTAATTTGAAAACCTCTTGTTTGCATAGAATCCGAAAAATCAACTTGCACACAACTCCGCACACACTCACAAGCATTATAGTTTGATTCCGAGTAACTCCTAAGTTTTCCAAAAAATGAAAAGCCAATCATACTTTGTGCCACGGTTTTGAGAATTGAAATCAAGTTCAAAGCTAAGTTTGTGAAAATTGAAGTCTTGACAGGTAATTATTAGTTTTCATTGCTTGAGGACAAGCAATAGTTCAAGTTTGGGGGTGTGATAAGTGTTCAAAAGTACTAATTTTCTTACCTTTTTTACTCATATTATTGTTAGACTTAGGCTCATATTAGTTGCATAATTAGTAATTCATGCATTAATTCATGTTTCTTCCCATCGGTGAGCTTGATTATATAACTTGGTGATTTTTGTGGGAAAAGATGTTGCTTTGGTGTGTTTTTGTGTGTGTGTGTAGAATCACTTGCCAAAGCAAGGCTAGAACCAGTTGCTAGGGAAATGCATGAAGGAGATGTTGAGCTAGTTGCCAAGGCAATGCATGAAGGAGATGTCGAGCTAGTTGCCATGGCAATTTTCGACAAAGAATAAGGTGATATGGTAGTCGAAATTGATGACTAGACAAGCCCAAGATGACGTGGAGCAAAGCTAAATCCCAAAGGAGTTTGATTTCCATGAAGAGGTTAAAGAGGAATTAAATCCCAAGAAGATATAAGAAGTTCTAGAAGGAATATAAATATAATAAAGAATTATATTCTTTAAAGATAATTTAATTCCAACTTAACTTCCTCCTCAAAGAAAGACTTTGACCTAGCCCTATAAATTAGAGGCCATGCTGTCAACTCCAAGGGGAGAGAGAGGAGAGAATTTTCAACAAGTTTCAAGGGGGAGATATCGACTACAAGTCTTCATCCATTCTTTATCTTTTTCTTTCCTTGTTCTATTAGGTTTATGCTAGGAATTCTTTGTCTTGTGTTTCTTTGGAACCTAGCTATGAACTAAATCTATTTGGCTAAGGTTATTGTGTTTTGTGGTTGTGAGAAACAATTGGATTTTGTTTAGGTAATAAGAGTTTGCACTTTTCTATTCAAGGTTTATTCATTCTTGGTTCTTATTCTTGATTGCGAGTGAATTGGGAGAGGATCTTGTAACTTCATCTATTTATCTAATATCGGGAGAGTTAGATTCAAGAAACGAATGAGTATGATCTGTATTCAATCTATTGATGGTGAAGATTAATCCGGCTTAGGAATAAGTTAAGGATTTCAACGGCTAAGAGGAGCGCAAAATTGGTTGTTGTTCACCCTTGATTCACGCATGGATGTATTATCAAGGCATGCACAAATAGCTAGAGTTTCGACTTAGGGATAAGAAGAAACCATTGAAGAACGCTCCGCCGAATCTTGAAGTTGCTGCCTAGACGCCCAAGTAGTTGCCCAACTAGTCGCCCAGGCAACCATCGATTAGTTGCCAAGGCAACCCCGTTGTGCAAGTTGCCACGACAACTGAGTTGCCCTTGCACTCTTTTACCAAGACGATCCAATCGGCTATCACTCCTCAACTCACAATAACCTGGCCTATTCTCTCTCGCTTAATTACATCTTCTTTTACTTATTTGCTTTCTTAGTTTAGTTGTTAGTTAAAACTCCTACAATATTCTAATTGTGTTTTTACTTTTTACAGTGCAAGAGATTAGATTCTTGAAGTGGCACCAATCCCAGTGGAGATGATACCGTTTATACTATAACTTGCGACGTCTACACTTGCACAATTGCTGAGCACTTATTGCGTGCAACACATACATGTAGGGGGTTCGTGTTAAGATAGAAGATTATTAGTATGTGAAAGTACTGTTTGAATGAAAAGAAATAGTGAATTAGAGTATTTGGATATCTAGGTCATGTGAAAAATGAATGTTAGAGGGATTATTGGGTTTGGTTGATAATGAATTTTTGATGACTATGGTTGAATTAGAGCATTTTAATTAGTTGAAACCAAGGGATATGTAAACTGCCCCGAAAAAACTATATTCTGGTAGTAAGTTTAGAAATTCATAGAAAATTTAACATGTTGAGTTTGAGGAAGGATTTTATATGTTTAGAACCATGTATGAGTCTAGTTTAATCTTCAACAAACGGTGATTGATTTTGAATTCAGAATCAAAAGTTATAAATTTTTAAGTGAAAGTAGTGCAGAAAATCTGGAGGCTGATTCTATTCTGGACAGTTTCTATTTTGAAACTTACAAAAATTCTCCTAATTGATATAGAACTTGTTAAATTATGAGACTTATACCGTTAAAACTATGGTTGAATCTAGTTTTTAAAGGTTTAAAGAGCTTTAAATTCTATTGTATACTTTGTTCTGGAGAGGCATTTCTTTGATGATAGCTCAAGTTGCCAAAAGTTAGAAATAAAGATTTAATTTGGAAACGGAATTGAAGAATGATTAGTATATGTATGGTTAATGGTTGAATGATGATATTGGTTGTGCATATTGAGTAAATGAGTGATGAAAGTTATGCATAGTAATGAATGCACTTATGTATATTTGAATTAAAGATATAGAGGAGGAAACAAGGTTTAAGGAGGGAAATTTCAGAATCATGGGACTCGGGTGAATCAAGTATTGAATGAAGGAAGCTTGTATGTGATTAGTGGATCGAGATATCCCATAAATTTGGGATATAAGGTGAGCGTAACCATGCCTTTGTGTGATAGTGTTTATTTAAGACTAAAATACAATTTCGATTCAAATCCTATGATAGATAAAGGATACATTATGATAGAAAGAAATTAAATAACCAAATTATACGAGAAATATGACTAAATGTGATGAAAAATATAGAAAGTAATTAAGAACTCAATTTGAGAATTGAGTTAAGATAATAGTTACTTGATAAGCTTTGAGTACTTAGCTGATGCTATGAAATGAAACAAAAATGGATATTGAATGTACTAAGAGTTTGTACAATGTAAATCTTAATGGAAATTAATGAGTATATATCTTGGTAAGCTTTGTCAAATGATACACCTATGGCAAAATCAGGTATGCTCAAGGTAAGCCCATGTATGAATTATAGATTGATGATATGGTAAAGTATAGCATAAATTCTTGTTATGTGAGTGTTAGTATTTCTTTGATTGAATGTTTGATGATAATTTATTTGAGTAAGTTATGAAAATTTTGGTTTGAAAGATACTAATGAATTATAAGATAAGATTTGTGAATCATGAATGTTTATATTTTGATTGTGAAAAGTATGAATCTATGACTTGTGTTATGAATTGATAAAATTTGAAAACATGTGGGATTATATGATACAAGTAAATGAAATAATAGAGTTATACTCTTTTTGATCATTTGAATCTGAAGCTAAGCTCACTTCAAGAATATGATCAGATATGAATTATAAATGCCTTGGTTTCGAGTAAGTCTTAGGTATAGTTGGCATGCCATTGAATCCATAGAGATCATTTGAATCTGGAGCTAATGAATTATAAGATAAGATTTGTGAATCATGAATGTTTATATTTTGATTGTGAAAAGTATGAATCTATGACTTGTGTTATGAATTGATAAAATTTGAAAACATGTGGGATTATATGATACAAGTAAATGAAATAATAGAGTTATACTCCTTTTGATCATTTGAATCTGGAGCTAATCTCACTTCAAGAATATGATAAGATATGAATTAAAAATGCATTGGTTTCGAGTCAGTCTTAGGTATAGTTGACATGCCATTGAATCCATAGAGCTCATGTTTAGGACGGACTACGATCCATGGACGATGATCCTTATTTGGCGACAGTAGGAGGGAAGTGTTGTGGCCATTTGGCGATAGTACGAGGGATTGACCTATACCTTGTGTACATTATATTTGGCAACAGTTTGGTTGAGGATTCGAGTACCTAGACTACTTGACTACCAAGGTTATAAAATTAAATAATATTGAAACATTATTCAAATTACTAAGCTAAATGATTGCTTGCATGACAAGTAAGACTAAATTAAGCACCAATTTGACTCATTCTTTTAAGAAATTATAGTGTGCTTCAATCTTGCTAGATGTCAATTGTATTATTGATGTATTGATAATAATTGATAGATGATATTAATTATTTTGTGTGACTCTTAAAATGTATATGAAGGATTGTTATAATATGTTTTATAAAGAAACATTATATGGTATTGATTGGTATGCTTGATCCCTGAAAAAATGTATGAAAGACATCTATGTGCTTATTAATAAGGGACAAATTAGGATAGTGAAATTAAAGAAATTGCATGTTGTTTAATCTTTGACATGCTAATTGTGTATGCAAAGAAAATAAGAAATTAATGTTAAGTAATTGAGTTATTCAAATAGTACATGTGATAAATTGTCATGCCTTTGTATGAAATTGTAACATGGTTTAAAAATGCTAAGTTGTTTAATCATGAGTTCTATTACTTTTGTGTTAGCCAACTTGATAAGTTGACACAATTAGTTCAGCCATGAAAATTGTCATGTCTTATGGATCATTAAACAAGCTTGAATTATTGAGATATATTGAGTATTTAAATGAACCATTGATGATTTTGTAGCTTGTGCTTGAATACAGTCACATTGTTTGCTAGTGAGTGACCAAATGTGGACAGTTGTGATATAAAATGAATTGTTTTGATAAATTAAGGAGGATTGATTTGTAAACTTGAAATGGGATGACTTGTGAATTAAGTTGGACTATTCTATGAGTAAAATGAATTGTTTGGGATTGTTTTAGTAAATTAAAATATGGGCAGCTTTGTAAACTTGAAACAGGGGTTGTTTTTGTAAACTAAATAGATGTTGTTTTGCAAGATTGAGGAGGATTGTTTTGTAATTAAATGGATTGTTTTGTAAACTTAAAATATGGCTATTTTTCAAGCTAAATAGAGACTGTTTTTGTAAAATAAATATGGATTGTTTTATGATTGAAATGGACAGTTTGAGAATTTAAATATGGACTATTTTGTAAAGTCTGATGTGGACTGTTTTTGCAAGTTAAAAATGTAGACTAATATGTGAAACATGAAAAACATAAATTGAAAGCTTAAGATATATGGTTCTTAGTGAATCAAACATGAAATGGTTCAAAGAAAGTGTAAGTAGAGAGAATGGAGTAATCTTTGACGAAACGAAGGGGATCAATCAAAATTAAAACATAAGGACTTTGTAAAAGTAAATATATTTTCATGTATCTTTGTATGTGTGGACTGGCTTAGTTACCTCACTAAATTCTTTTGAACTTACTTGTTTTTGGTTGATTGATCTTTCAGGTAGCTATCATTCAGTTTGCAAGGATCGTGTCATCTTTCGGTAGCAAGTCACACAATACCTAAGATTAGAGTATGTGATCAATAGTAATTTCTTTAAATTCCTAGGGTGGCAATATATGATTAAAGTTTATGTTATCTATTTGGTTAGATAACATATTTGTGCATTCAAGTGATGTTTAAAGTGTCTTATGAAGAAGGTACAAGATTTGTATTATTAATAAGCATATAGGTGAGGTATGGTTACTTGCTAAGATAGTTGATTGGGTGCTTATGTTTGAATATATGGATAATAAGAATGCATACTATGTTATTAGGTATGAATTATGAATGTTTGATATGTTAGGAAGTAATGTGCCTAACTAGGTTAAACTATTAATATGTTGATAAGCATAAGTTGCATTGATATAGGATAAGTAATGAATTAGTACTAGAGATTAAATGATGAAAAATGGTTGAGCGAACTTTTATGGGTATGTCTGATAGGTATAGTTTTGAACTATATATGTATTCTTATTAAAGGTTAATTTGATTTGGGGATATACTATGTTTGTTCTTAAAGTCCCTTAAGTTATAGAATATTAGTTCTTTAACACCTTAAAATGTATCCACGAACCTAAATTCAGAGAGCAATAGAAGAATGAATGGATAATTATAAGAACCATAAGTTAACTTATTTTGTTTGATGTTTGTATTGTTAGATTGTGATAAGAAACAAATATGTATAATTGGTCAATGATGGTAAATGATATAAGGAACTTCGTATGAATGATTTAATCCATGTTTTGTATGATTGAATGAATAATAAATGTCAATTTTAAACAAGTGTATGAAAATATATGATTGTGTGATTGTGACATGAATGTTATAGTGATACCTCGACTAGGGAGTAATGAAGTAAAATAAAGGAAGTCTAACCTAGCAAAGAGACTAAGCATTGATTCATATGCCTTGAATGGTCTAAAGAGTAATAAGTTACTAATTGATTTAAGGAGAATGAAGTTTGTAAAAAGATAAACTTTGCGAAACTATAAAAGAGATATAGTATTATTAAATAAGGTTCACGCTATAAGCTATCAAATGATATAAAATGCATGATGTGTGTACATACTTGCTAGAATATAAAATGCTAACTTAAAAATTTATTTGTGAAATGGTTTAAAAAGTTTTAAATTGCCCTGAAAAATCTTATGTTTACATAAGGCAGCTTAAGTCTTTAATGTAATGTTCTAATTAAAAAGTTAAAGAACTTGAAAATAAGTTATTTCTTCAAATACCTATTTATGGGTTTAATTTGTTAAAATCAAGTTTAGATTACTCATATACTCTAAGAAATCTTCATTACCCAATAGAAAATTTTAGCTTTAAGTCAGAAGTAGAAAAATCACCATTAAAGAGTTAAAGAACTTGAAACTCGTCTAGACTCACAACAAGTATTGAAACTTAGTCGGAAGTTTTAAAACTTACAAAAACTGTATCATTCCAACCTAAAGTGTTATCCATAGTAATTACATTTTAGGTTTTAACTTTAAAATGTTATATCATTTGGTAACATTTTAGGTTGCAACTAGAAATGTTATCTAAGTTTCTAAATTTTAGGTTGCAACCTAAAATGTTATATATAGTGGTACCATAAATGTTACATATTATGGTAAGTTTCCATATTTGCTAGTAAGTTTTGAAACTTACCATGTCAACTTAAAATGTATATCTTTTGGTAACATTTAGGTTGGTGGGTACATATCAAAGTAAGTTTTGATACTTGTTAGTAAGTTTCTAAACCTACCATGTCAACTTAACATTTAGGTCGGTGGGTAACATTTTAAGTTCCGTGTTTTCTAAATTTTAGTTTGCAGCCGAAAATGTTACATATTATAGTAAGTTTCCATACTTGTTAGTAAGTTTTAAAACTTATCATGTCAACTTAAAATGTTATATCTTTCGGTAATGTTGCGAATAATAAGTGCTCCGCAATTGTGCAAGTGTACACGTCGCAAGTTATAGTATAAAAGATATCGTATCCACAGGGATTGGTGCCACTTCAAGAATCTAAGCTATTGCACTATAAAAAGTAAAAACACAAATAGAAGATTATAGGAGTTTAAACTAATAACTAAACTAAAAAGCAATAAAGTAAAAGAATAGATGAGATCAAATGAGAGAGATAGGCCAGGTTATCGTGAGTTGAGGTGTGATAGCCGATTGGATCATCTTGGTAAAAGAGTGCAAGGGCAACTCAGTTGCCGTGGCAACTTGCACAACGGGGTTACCTTGGCAACTAATCGATGGTTGCATGGGCTACTAGTTGGGCAACTACTTGGGGGTCTGGGCAGCAACCTTCAAGGTTTGGCAGAGCGTTCTTCAATGGTTTCTTCTTATCCCTAAGTCAAAACTCTAGCTACTTGTGCATACCTTGATAATACATCTCTGCGTGAATCAAGGGTGAACAACAACCAATCTTGCGCTCCTCTTAGCCGTTGAAATCCTTAACTTATTCCTAAGCCGGATTAATCTTCACCATCAATAGATTGAATAAAGATCATATTCATTTGTTTCTTGAATCTAACTCTCCCGATATTAGATAAATAGATGAAGTTATGAGATCCTCTCCCAATTCACTCGCAAACAAGAATAAGAACCAAGAATGAATAAACCTTGAATAGAAAAGTGCAAACTCTTATTACCTAAACAAAATCCAATAGTTTCTCACAACCACAAGACCCAATAACCTTAGCCAAAAAGATTTAGTTCATGGCTAGGTTCCAAAGAAACACAAGATAAAGAATTCCTAGAATGAACCTAATTGAACAAGAAAGAAAAAGATGAAGAATGGATGGAGCTTTGTCGAAATCCTCCTTACCCTTGATGCCTGTCGAAAATTCTCTCTTCTCTCCCCTTTTGGAGTTGACGGCATGGCCTCTAATTTATAGGGCTAGGTTAAAGTCCTTCTTTGAGGAGGAAGTTAAGTTGGAATTAAATTATCTTTAAAGAATATAATTCTTTATTATAATTATATTCCTTCTAGAACTTCTCCTATCTTCTTGGAATTTAATTCTTCTTTAACCTCTTCATGGAAATTAAACTCCTTTGGGATTTAGCTTTGCTCCACGTCATCTTGGGCTTGTCTAGTCATCAATTTCGACTACCATATCACCTTATTCTTTGTTGACAATTGCCCTGACAACTGGCTCGGCGTCTCCTTCATGCATTGCCCTGGCAACTAGCTCTAGCCTTGCTTTGGCAAGTGATCCTGCACATACATACAAAACACACCAAAGCAACATCTTTTCCCACAAAAACAACCAAGTTATGCAATCAAGCTCAACAATGGAAGGAAACATGGATTAATGCATGAATGACTAATTATGTAACTAACATGACCCTAAGTCTAACAATAATATGAGTAAAAAGGGTAAGAAAATTAGTACTTTTGAACACTTATCACACCCCCAAACTCGAACTATTGCTTGTCCTCAAGCAATGCAAACTAATAATTACCTGCCAAGACTTCAATTTTCACAAACTTAGCTTTGAACTTGATTTCAATTCTCAGAACTTGGGCACAAAGTATGATTGGCTTTTCATTTTTTGGAAAACTTAGGAGTTACTCGGAATCAAACTATAATGCTTGTGAGTGTGTGCGGAGTTGTGTGCAAGTTAATTTTTCGGATTCTATGCAAACAAGAGGTTTTCAAATTACTTCATTGGGTTCTTTTTAACATGTTTTAACTAGAGCCAGTTTCGGGCACCTCTAGTGTTTTGTTTTTAGTTTCCTTAAGTTAAATAATTTATTCGACTAGAGCCGGTTTCGGGCACCTTTAGTGATCCTTTTTTTAGCACATGCTAGAGCCAATTTTGAGCACCTCTAGCATTCATCCAATTTTTATTCTAATCCCCCAATTTGTTTAATTATCAACCTAAGTTCAATAGAATTCCTTAAATCAATCAAACCACAACACTGTCTCATCAAATTTAGCATCATAGTAAAATTCTAAGTTTTTCCATGGTTATCCTAGAATAAAAATTCTATCAATTAAGTGCATTGGCAAAGTCATCATCGGATATTCATCAAATCTAGGCAATTCTTGTTCCAACTAAAGGCATGCCAAGCAATTTATGTATCCTAAATGCAATACTTAAGATGAATGCAACTAAACATGGTAACTACTAATAACAATCCCCCCCCAAACTCGAGTGAGGCATTGTCCTCAATGCATGCATTAAACAAAAATAAAAATAATGAAAAATAAAATGCAAATGAGGACTTACTCCGAGAGTTCATCGTCGTGGATGATTAGTTTCCTTTTGGTTGGTGTCTTAATTCTCTTGCTTGAACGCGATGGTTGTTTCCTTGTTGCCGATGGTGGAATTGATCCTCGTACAGGGTTGTCCTCATCGTCCTCTTCATCAATGTCATTGGCTTTTCGCTTCGAGGATTCAATTGGTGCGGTCTTTGTTGGTGCAATGGAGGACTCATCGGAATCTGAAAAATCAGACAATGATTCTGTATGAGTTGATTCGGCCATAGGTGCTTTACCTTTGGCTTTTGCAGTGATTGATGGGACGTCTTTAGCTATGGTTGTCGTGGCATCTTCAGGGTTGGTTGTCGTGGCATCATCTGTTGCGGTTGTCGTGGCGACTGCTTCATTGGTTGCCGGGGCAAGGATCTCGGCAGGAAAAATTGGGAACGGCACGCGGTTGTCCGGGTACTTTTCTAGGATGACTTGGGTGATGGCATTGTTGTGCTCCTTCATGTACCGCATGAACATTAGTTTTCAGTCTTCAATTTGCCTTAGGTGGCTCGCCAATGGTTGCAAGAGTGCTTCAAAGTGTCCTGGGGTTGATGGTCGAGTTGCCCGGGCGTTAGGTGCTTGGGCATTAGGGATTGCCGGGGCGACAGGAGTTGCCGCGGCAATTGGAGGCCTTGAGGATTTTTCCGGTGCCTCTCCCATTAGCTTTCAAATTTGTGCTTGATTCCAGCCGGACTTTGGTATGGCCTTTTCATCGGTAGACTCACTTGGGACATGCATCTCCTTGCAAAGATTAGAAATTAAGCAAGTGAAGAAAAGAGAACCCTTATCTTTTAAGCTACATACAAAAATCTTATCACAAATAATTTTTCCACTGTTAATGATGTGATTATGCAAAATAGAATGTATGAGCAAAATACGTGGTATATCAGTGGTAGTATTGTGTGTGGTGGGCATTAAAGAAGTTTTAACAAACTTATTCCATAGTTTTTCCTCGGGTTTTAGCCGAAGGCGATTTACTGTGCCCTTGTATTTATCGTCGTTCCAATGAGTTCCCGGTAGAGTGAGTTCTTAAAGCACCTTGTCGAGTTGCTTGGGCGTGATTTGATCAACAAAGGTTTGATGCTCGTCCTTCTCAATGTAGAGCCCGTAAAAGGTGTTGACATTTTCGGGGCTTATGAGTATGGCCTTGTCACGAACAAAAACATAAGGATTATCCGGGTTAGGTGAGTGAGCATAGAATTCTCTTACCCAAGAGATGTTACCCGGTTCCGATTGATGGCAAAAGATTTGCCACTTTTGATGTGCAATCCTCTCGAAGATGAATGGTTCAAGGCCGAAATCTTGATGAGAGTTGGAGTATTCAAAGCCTTGTTCTTCGTAAATCTTCCGGCTTTCAAACTTGGAATGAAATCTTTCTTGAACCACCGGTGTAGCAAACTTCTTGTATCTTGGTTCTTTGGAGGAACTTGGATGGACCAAAAATTTAATTTTGGATGCTATGGATGATCTTGGTTGTGAGTTTTGTAAGAACAAAGAAAAGAAAATAAAAGAAACTAAAGAGTTGCAAGATGAAAAGTAGGAATAGCTTTCTTGGAAGTTAAGGGTGATGGGTTATATAGAAAAGATAGGTAGTAAATATGGTGGGTGGGATTAATTTTGGAAAAAAGAAAAAGAGGGTTTTAGTTTAGGGGAAGGGTGACTGCTAGGGGGTTTATTTAGGGTAAGTTGGAGGCTTTATATAAGCCTTAGATTCAGCCCATTAATTTCCTTGTTGAAGATGTTTTCCTTCTTGGATCAAAATTCCCCTTTATTTTAAACTATTTTCCTACAATTCAAAGACAAATCAAATAAGGATTAAAATTAAAGATAAACTAATAAAAGAAAATAAATAAAGATGTGTAAAGGGATTCTTAAATCTTAAACTTAAAAAGATAAAAAAAAGAAATAAATCTATCCTAAAAATATAATAATAATCAAAAATAAAAATAAAAAAAATAATTAGTTCGAAAATAAAAATAACTAAAAAAAATAAAAATAAATAAAAATAAAAATATCGAAAGGAGAGCATGCTCATGCATCTCCTAAGTTGACCACTTCTTTGTTACGTTCCACATGGGCACCATTGTAGTGCTTTAATCTTTGTCCATTAACTTTGAATTCATGTTTGTCAGTGATGGACTTGATTATCACGGCACCATGGGAGAATGGTTTGACAACTTCGAATGGTCCCGACCATCTTGATTTCAGCTTTCCCGGGAAAAGTTTTAGCTGGGAATTGAATAAGAGAACTTGTTGCCATGGCTTGAATTACCGCGACAATAGTTTCTTGTCATGTCGTTGCTTTGTTTTCTCCTTGTAGATTCGTGCATTGTTATAGGCGAGTGCACAGAATTCTTCTATCTCATTGAGGTCTAACAAACGCTTTTGTCCGGCACTTTCCCAATCCATATTCACGGTCTTGATTGCCCAATATGCCTTGTGTTCGATTTCCACTGGTAGATGGCATGTTTTGCCATAGACAAGTCGGAAGGGGGACATACATAAGGGTGTTTTGAATGGAGTGTGATATGCCCAAAGTGCGTCATCTAGTCTTAATGACCAATCCTTCCTAGAGGGATTTATAACTTTCTCGAGTATACCCTTCAATTCCCGGTTGGAAATTTTTGCTTGTCCATTGGTTTGTGGGTGATATACCATGGCAATCTTGTGTGATATGCCGAAGTGTTGCAATATCTTGGCAATAAGTCTATTGTCAAAATACTTGCCTTCGTCACTGATAATTGTTCTCGGCACCCCAAACCGTGTAAATATGTTTTTCTACAAGAATCGTTGCACGGTCTTGGAATCGTTGTTGGGAACTGCAGCTGCTTCAGTCCATTTAGACACGTAGTCGACGGCAAGTAGAATGTAGAGGTTGCCGAATGAAGATGGGAAAGGTCCCATAAAATCGATCCCCCATACATCGAATAATTCCACCTCGATGATGTTTTGGAGCAGCATCTCATGTCGTCTAGAGATATTGCCCGTCCTCTGGCAACGATCACATTGCTTATAAAAATCTTGGGCATCTTTGTACAATGTTGGCCAATACAAACCGGATTGCAAAACTTTGGCCGCGGTACGAGTTCCTCCAAAATGTCCTCCATAGGGTGAAGAATGTCATTCTTGAAGTACATACTGTTGCTCCTCTTCAGGGACACATCGGCGTATAACCTGATCTGCACATTGTTTAAACAAAAGAGGCTCGTCCCAAAAGTAATGCTTAGCATCATGGCGGAACCGCTTCTTCCCTTGGTGAGTAAGACCATAAGGTAAAATACCACAAACAAGGAAATTAACTAAATTCGTGTACCAGGGTATTGCCGAGGCATGCGCATCCATGGTTGTCGAGGTGTGCGCGTCAAAGGCTGCCGAGGCGTCTAGGGTTGCCGAGGCAACTAAAAGTTGCTCATCCGAGAATGCATCGCATATCTCTAGATCCGCGTCCTCCTCCCTATTGCGTTCTAAACGTGATAAGTGATCGGCCACTTGATTTTCTGTTCCTTTCCTCTCCTTAATTTCAATATCAAATTCATGTAAAAGTAATATCCAACGAATCAAATGAGGTTTAACATCCTTTTTAGCAAATAGATATTTGGTTGCCGAATGGTCCGTATGAACAATTACCTTTGTACCAATCAAATATGATCGGAACTTGTCAAATGTGAAAACTACAGCTAGTAACTCTTTCTCCATTGTTGTGTAATTCACCTGAGCACTATTAAGAGTTTTAATAGCGTAGTATATCACATGAAAGGTCTTACCTGTGCGTTGGCCTAGGACCGCTCCTACTGCAAAATCACTTGCATCACACATGAGCTCAAAAGGTAGCGTCCAATCTAGTGGAACGACAATAGGTGCCGAGGTAAGCTTTTTCTTTAGGGTTTCGAATGCTTGGGTGCAAGAATCATCAAAATTGAAGACTTTATCTTGTTCAAGCAAATTGCACAAGGGTTTAGTGATTTTAGAAAAATTATGAATGAACCTCCTGTAAAAACCTGTATGTCCAAGAAAGCTTCGAATTCCTTTAACCAACTTGGTGGGGGTAATCTCTCGATCACTTCCACCTTGGCTTTGTCTACTTCAATTCCCTTGGATGAAATCTTGTGGCCGAGCACTATCCCTTCATCTACCATAAAATGGCACTTCTCCCAATTGAGGACTAAATTGGTTTCTTCACATCTTGCCAACACCTTCTCTAAATTGTCGAGGCAGCTATCGAAGTCATTACCAAAAACAGAAAAATCATCCATGAATATCTCAAGGAAGTCTTCGACCATGTCTGAAAAGAGTGCCATCATGCATCTTTGGAAGGTTGTCGGGGCGTTACACAATCCGAACGGCATCCTTCGAAAAGCATAAGTATCGTATGGGCATGTGAAGGTTGTCTTTTCTTGATCTTCTAGTGCTATGGCAATTTGATTGTAACCTGAATAACCATCAAGAAAACAATAAAAGGGTTTACCTGCAAGACGGTCAAGCATTTGATCAATAAAGGGTAATGGGAAGTGATCTTTCCTAGTGGCTTTGTTTAGCTTTCCATAATCCATACAAGCCCTCCAACCGGACACAGTCCTGGTTGAAATGAGTTCATTGTTTTCATTACTTACCACTGTTATACCTCTCTTTTTCGGTACACATTGTACCGGACTTACTCATGTACTATCAGAGATAGGGTATATAATGTCGGCGTTAAGCCACTTGATGATTTCTTTCATTACAACCCCTTTCATGGCATGATTCAGTCTCCTCTAGGCCTCAATTGAAGGTTTGAGATCATCTTCCAACAAAATCTTGTGCATGCACACTACCAGGCTAATTCCCTTCAAGTCGGCAATTGTCCACCCTATTGCCTTCTTGTGTAGCATCAACATTTTGACCAGCTTCTTTTCCTACTCAGGTTGTAACTTAGAAGAAATAATTACAGGCAATGTATTATCGGTTCCTAAGTATGCATATTTTAGTTGCTCTGGCAAATGTTTCAACTCAAGAATCGGTGGTTGTTCAATAGAGGGTTTTTCGAGCTTACCTTCCTTACCTGAGTAATCTAGTGGTTCGAAGTATGTACTTGGTCAATTGACTAGCCAATTTGCCTCTTCTTGTTGTTCCTTATCGACCGGATCTTCATACTCCTCAGGTTCCTCTTGATCGGCAATGTAGTTGCCGAGGCAACTAAATTCCTCGTCGAAGTTAAACTCTGTCGTGGCATGAAGAAGTTGCCATTCTTCTGGATCATCGGCATGCCTTAGTGTTTGGAACAAATTTAGTTTAACTTGCTGGTCATTCACCCTCATTGTGATTTCTCCCTTTTCAACATCGATCAAGGTTCTCCCTGTTGTTAGGAATGGTCTCCCGAGAATGATAGGTGCATGCTCATCTGCTTCACAATCCAAAACAATAAAGTCAGTGGGAAAAATAAATTTATCGACTTTTACCAGTATGTCTTCAATTTTTCCCTCTGGATGCACATAGGATCTATCGGCTAGCTGTAGCATAACTGTTGTAGGTCTTGCCTTCCCAATTCCTAGTTTCTGGAAAACTGATTTGGCATCAAATTTATGCTAGCCCCAAGGTCGCATAATGCTTTCCCGACATAGTGGTTTCCAATAGAACAGGGTATTGTGAAACTTTCGAGATCCTTCAACTTAGGTGGCACACGATTGTGCAACATGGCCATGCATCCCTCTGTTGTGGCAACTGTTTCAAACTCTCATATCCTTGTTCTCTTGGACACAATGTCTTTAAGAAACTTGGCATAGTTCGACATTTGTTCAATTGCTTCCACCAATGGCAAGTTGATGTGGACTTGCTTTAGGATATCAAGAAACTTCTTGAATTGATATTCTTGCTTTTGTCGCTTCAACCTTTGTAGGAATGGTGGTGGAGGTCGGATATCTTCGATCCTTTCATTGGACTGGAATCTGATTGATGGCATTGCTGGGACAACTGGAGTTGCCGAGGCATCATCAACTGGGGTTACCGAGGCATCCTTATCGCCGGTTACCAAGGCATGCTTATCGTTGATTGTCGAGGCATGCCTATTGTCGGTTGCAGCGGTAATTCCTGGTTCAGCATCTGAGGCTTTGCCGCTGGGTTCGTCTTTATCTTTTTGTGGAGTTTGTTTGATGAGCGGGCTTGAGCCTCTTTAAGTTGTTGGCCACTTCTAGTGGTGATCGCCTTACATTGCTCATGGCCAGTTCCTCTTGTGACTTCAGTATCGCTAGGTAAACCTCCTTGTGGTCTAGTATTCAGGTTATGAGCAAATTGTCCAACTTGATTTTCCAATGATTTGATTGCTGCCTCTTGGTTTTGCAATCTCATCTCGGTCCTGTTAATAAAAGCATCAGTTTTTTTTATGAAGTTACTATTCTCAGCCATATAAGATTCAGTTTTCAACATAAAAGCATTGAGAGAATTTTCCAAAGAACTAGATGTTGTCGGTTGTTGTTGCGGCAACTGTTCTCGTGGTATATTCTGCTGGAATTCGATGCTTGTGCATTCTGATTGTTCTGGTTTAGAGCATTGTTGGGATTACTCTATGAAAAATTCGGGTGCTTCTTCCAAGCTGGATTGTATGTATTGGACATCACATTGTTGTTCCGATTGTAATTCCCCACATAGAAGTTGGATTCCGGATTCTGCATACATTCAGAAGAATCATGGTTACCACCACATAACTCACAAAAAGAATCCATTACCTTGACCTCATGTGTGTTGTTTGGTTTCTGCATGTTCTGGACCATCTTGGTTAAAGTGGCCAATTATGCCGAAATTGAGTCTGATGATCCTAGTTCATGTACTGTGGCTTGGCGTCTAACTCCTCCTCTTCTAGTAGAGGGGAATTGTTAATCATTCTTGGCAAGCCTGTTTAGAATTTGCATTGCTTCCTCCGGCGACTTATCTAGGAGTATGCCGTTTGTCGAGGCATCTAGCATCATCCTTGTTGGTGTATTCACAGCGTTGTAAAACATTGTTACTTGTGCCCACACTGGGAATTCGTGTAGGGGCATTTGTGTAGAAGTTCTCTATATCACTCCCAAGCCTCGTACATGGATTCATCATCTGACTGCCGAAAAGAAGTAATGTCGTTACGACGCTTATCAGTCAAATTTGTAGGATTAAATCGAGCAAGGAAATCACAACAAAGATCGGTCCAAGAGCCTATTGATCCGGCAGGAATGCTATTCAACCATGCTTTCACCCTATCCCTCAGTGAATAGGGGAATAATCTTAATCGTAAAACATCTGGGGTGACTCCGTGTATTTTGAACGAGCTGCAAATCTCGAGGAAAGATTTAAGATGTTGTCGTGCATCTTCAGTTGTTGAGCCGCTAAATTGACCAAGTGTGTTGATCATATTAAACATCACCGATTTCAACTCAAAGTGGCCGGCTTCAATTTCAGGTGCGACAACTCCTGGATGAAGTCCATCAAGATCTTCTTCAAGATAGTCTCGAATAGTTCTGTTTCGTGCAAGAATCACTCCTCCTCCTGCTGGTACATCTTGATTCATATTGTCGTCTTGATTAGCCATTGCTACTCTTAACCTTCGTCTAAGTCTTTGTAAGGTTCGTTCGATTTCTGGATCAAAGGGATATTCTGGTGTAATTGGTCTCGCCCTGGTCATATACCAATATAAAACCAAAGTTTGTTAGCCCTTTGAATTTTAAACAAGAAAAATAAAAAGTGCAAGAAAATAAAAACAAAGTCACTATTGCCAATCCCCGGCAACGGCGCCAAAAACTTGTTGCGCGTAGTAAGTGCTCCGCAATTGTGCAAGTGTACACGTCGCAAGTTATAGTATAAAAGATATCGTCTCCACAGGGATTGGTGCCACTTCAAGAATCTAATATCTTGCACTATAAAAAGTAAAAACACAAATAGAAGATTATAGGAGTTTAAACTAATAACTAAACTAGAAAGCAATAAACTAAAAGAATAGATGAGATCAAATGAGAGAGATAGGTCAGGTTATCGTGAGTTGAGGTGTGATAGCCGATTGGATCGTCTTGGTAAAAGAGTGCAAGGGCAACTCAGTTGCCGTGGCAACTTGCACAACGGGGTTACCTTGGCAACTAATCGATGGTTGCCTGGGTGACTAGTTAGGCAACTACTTGGGCGTCTGGGCAGCAACCTTCAAGGTTCGGCAGAGCGTTCTTCAATGGTTTCTTCTTATCCCTACGTCGAAACTCTAGCTACTTGTGCATGCCTTGATAATACATCCCTGCGTGAATCAAGGGTGAACAACAACCAATCTTGCGCTCCTCTTAGCCGTTGAAATCCTTAACTTATTCCTAAGCCGGATTAATCTTCACCATCAATAGATTGAATAAAGATCATATTCATTCGTTTCTTGAATCTAACTCTCCCGATATTAGATAAATAGATGAAGTTACATGATCCTCTCCCAATTCACTAGCAAACAAAATAAGAACCAAGAATGAATAAACCTTGAATAGAAAAGTGCAAACTCTTATTACCTAAACAAAATCCAATAGTTTCTCACAACCATAAGACACAATAACCTTAGCCAAAAAGATTTAGTTCATGGCTAGGTTCCAAAGAAACACAAGATAAAGAATTCCTAGCGTGAACCTAATTGAACAAGAAAGAAAAAGATGAAGAAGGATGGAGCTTTGTCGAAATCCTCCTTGCCCTTGATGATTGTCGAAAATTCTCTCTTCTCTCCCCTTTTGGAGTTGACGGCATGGCCTCTAATTTATAGGGCTAGGTTAAAGTCCTTCTTTGAGGAGGAAGTTAAGTTGGAATTAAATTATCTTTAAAGAATATAATTCTTTATTATAATTATATTCCTTCTAGAACCTTTCATATCTTCTTGGAATTTAATTCTTCTTTAACCTCTTCATGGAAATCAAACTCCTTTGGGATTTAGCTTTGCTCCACGTCATCTTGGGCTTGTCTAGTCATCAATTTCGACTACCATATCACCTTATTCTTTGTTGACAATTGCCCTGGCAACTGGCTCGGCGTCTCCTTCATGCATTACCCTGGCAACTAGCTCGGCATCTCCTTCATGCAATGCCCTGGCAACTAGCTCTAGCCTTGCTTTGGCAAGTGATCCTGCACATACACACAAAACACACCAAAGCAACATCTTTTCCCACAAAAACAACCAAGTTATGCAATCAAGCTCAACGATGGAAGGAAACATGGATTAATGCATGAATGACTAATTATGTAACTAATATGAGCCTAAGTCTAGCAATAATATGAGTAAAAAGGGTAAGAAAAATAGTACTTTTGAACACTTATCAGGTAACATTTAGGTTGGTGGGTAACATTTTAAGTTCCGTGTTTTTTAACTTACTGGCTACACACACTCCCGGTTACGCACATTTTTTCTTGATCTAATTAAAATTTTAAAGTTTTGATACTTACCACAACCAAAAATGTTATTAAAAAGTATAACATTTTCAGTTCCATGTTTTATATTTTTAGTTAGTGGCGCACCGTAACTGCACCGTAACCTACTGTATGTTAGACAAACCCAAATTTTATATAATCAAGATAAAAAAAATAGATGTACGTACAACAATTACTATATTTGAACAGCAATTAAAATTTTTTAAATTCATTTAATATATTCATATGAATTATTATGATGTTTAAATATCTTTTTCACCCCTAATTATACAATACAAATTAGATGAATCATCACTTTTAATTATTGTTATGAAAATCTTTATTTATGGTGGATATTCATATATTAAATGAGACTTTAATGTACTTTATTATTAGGGCTTAATACCCATTGAATTTAGGGTTTCCATTTTATGCCTATAAATGTAGAGTTTGGAGAAAGCATTGTACACAACCCTACTTTGAGAATATAATAGAAGTCTCCCTCTTTGTCTCTCATCTTGTTCTTGTTCTTGTTCATTTATTTTATTTTTTCTCTTTACTTTATTCACAACACGTTATCAGCACGATCGCTCAATAACCGTGGTGTAATTAATCCAATATACCGATAAATAATCCTTTACTCAGAAATAAACTATAGGATTCATCTTGAATCAAATTAAAAATATTTCCAACACTTGGAAATGACTTTTATAACCTTTCTCTATCATATGACAAAATTTCAAAATTTTCCATTTCAGTCCGGGTATCCGAATTCCACTTAAACTTTAACTGTGATTTTCCTAAAAATCGAAGTATCAAATCAAACCAATAATTCTGCATTCGATTCACACCCTTAGGTGATCTGTTTATTTATGAAATAAAAACCCTTAACTTTTGGGAAATTACAAATTTAGTCCCTAAACTTTTCCAAAGTTTATACTTTACGCATAAAATTTTCAAAATTTACATTTTGGTCACTACCTTTTTAAACTTCAATTTCCATTCCAATTTTCCTTGGAATTCAACAAAACTTTAAGAATACCTTATTCAATTCACTATCTATCACATGAGACCTTTAAACCTTAGAAATTTCCTTTCCAAAACCCATAATTAAAGAAATCCTAACTTTCGCATTTTTGTCATTTTAGTCACTAAGTTAGCTTTTAAGCTATTATCTTAGTGCTAAATGACCCTTAATCAACTTAGTAAATTTTAGGGTATTACACGTGGTTCTTGTCGACAATTCCCGAAAAAGATTTCAACAAGATATTGGTGATTACATCTACTATATATTCAACTTAGCTTGGAAATTCTGGTATGTTTTGTTTATTTGTATATTGATATAAAGATTGATTAACCACTCTTATATTGAGGTCGGTGTATTGTCAAGGCGTGCACAAGTAGCTAGAGTTTCGACTTAGGGATAAGAAGAAACCATTGAAGAACGCTCTGCCGAACCTTGAAGGTTGCTGCCCAGACGCCCAAGTAGTTGCCCAACTAGTCGCCCAAGCAACCATTGATTAGTTGCCAAGGCAACCCCGTTGTGCAAGTTGCCACGACAACTGAGTTGCCCTTGTACTCTTTTACCAAGACGATCCAATCGGCTATCACACCTTAACTCACGATAACCTGGCGTATCTCTCTCATTTAATTACATCGTCTTTTACTTATTTGCTTTCTAGATTAGTTATTAGTTAAAACTCTTATAATCTTCTACTTGTGTTTTCATTTACTTTATACAGTGCAAGAGACTAGATTCTTGAAGTGGCACCAATCCCTGTGGAGACGATATCTTTTATACTATAACTTGCATACTTGCACAATTGCGTAGCACTTATTACGTGCAACAAGTTTTTGGCGTCGTTGCCGGGGAATGGGAATAGCAACTTTGTTTTTATTTTCTTGCACTTTCTTTTTATTTTTCTTGTTTAAGATTCAAATGACTAACAAACTTTGGTTTTGCATTGGTATATGACCAGGGTGAGACCGATTACACCAGAATATCCCTTTGATCCAGAAATCGAACGAACCTTACAAAGACTTAGACGAAGGTTAAGAGTAGCAATGGCTAATCAAGACGGCGATATGAATCAAGATGTTCCAACAGGAGGAGGAGTGATTCTTGCACGAAGTAGAACTATTCGAGACTATCTTGAAGAAGATCTTGATGGACTTAATCCAGGAGTTGTCGCACCTGAGATTGAAGCCGACCACTTTGAGTTGAAACCGGTGATGTTTAATATGATCAACACAATTGGTCATTTGGCGGCTCAGCAACTGAAGATGCACGACAACATCTTAAATCTTTCCTCGAGATTTGCAACTCGTTCAAAATACACAGAGTCACCCCCGATGTTTTACGATTAAGATTATTCCCATATTCACTGAGGGATAGGGCGAAAGCATGGTTGAATAGCATTCCTACCGGATCAATAGGATCTTGGACCGATCTTTGTCGTGATTTCCTTGCTCGGTTTAATCCTACAAATTTGACTGATAAGCTTCGTAACGACATTACTTCTTTTCGGCAGGCAGATGATGAATCCACGTATGAGGCTTGAGAGCGATATAGAGAACTTCTACACAAATACCCCTACACGGATTCCCGGTGTGGACACAAGTAACTATGTTTTACAACACCGTGAATACACCAAGAAGAATGATGCTAGACGCATCGGCAAACGACATACTCCTAGATAAGTCGCTGGAAGAAGCAATGCAAATTCTAAACAGGCTTGCCAAGAATGATTATCAATTCCCCTCTACTAGAAGAGGAGGAGTTAGACGCCAAGCCACAATACATGAACTAGGATCATCAGACTCAATTTCGGCACAATTGGCCACTTTAACCAAGATGGTCCAGAACATGCAGAAACCAGACAACACACATGAGGTCAAGGTAATGGATTCCTTTTGTGAGTTATGTGGTGGTAACCATGATTCTTCTGAATGTATGCAGAATTCAGACTCAAGCTTCTATGTAGGGAATTACAACCGGAACAACAATGTGATGTCCAATACATACAATCCAGCTTGGAAGAAGCACCCAAATTTTTCATGGAGTAATCCCAGCAATGCTCTAAACCAGAACAATCAGAATGCACAAGCATCGGGATTGCAGCAGAATATGCCACGGCAACAGTTGCCGCAGCAACAACCAACAACATCTAGTTCTTTGGAAAATTCTCTAAATGCTTTTATGATGAAAAATGAATCTTATATGGCTGAGAATAGTAACTTTATAAAAAGAACTGATGCTTTTATTAACAAGACCGAGATGAGATTGCAAAACCAAGAGGCGGTAATCAAATCATTGGAAAATCAAGTCAGACAATTTGCTCAAAACCTGAATACTAGACCGCAATGAGGTTTACCTAGCGATACTGAAGTCGCAAGAGGAACTGGCCATGAGCAATGTAAGGCGATCACCACTAGAAGTGGCCAACAACTTAAAGAGGCTCAAGCCCGCTCATCAAACAAAACTCCACAAAAATATCAAGACGAACCTAGCGGCAAAGCCTCAGATGCTAAACCAGAAATTGCCACAGCAACCGGCAATAAGCATGCCTCGGCAACCGACGATAAGGATGTATCGGCAACTTGCGACAAGCATGCCTCGGCAACCCCAGTTGATAATGCCTCGGCAACTCTAGTTGTCCCGGCAATGCCGTCAATCAAGTTCCAAACCAATGAAAGGATCGAAGATATCTGACTTCCACCACCATTCCCACAAAGGTTGAAGCGAAAAAAGCAAGAATATCAATTCAAGAAGTTTCTTGATATCCTAAAGCAAGTCCACATCAACTTGCCATTGGTGGAAGCAATTGAACAAATGTCGAACTATGCCAAGTTTCTTAAAGACATTGTGTCCAAGAGAACAAGGCTAGGAGAGTTTGAAACAGTTGCCGCAACAGAGGGATGCATGGCCATGTTGCAAAATCGTATGCCACCTAAGTTGAAGGATCCCAGAAGTTTCACAATACCTTGTTCCATTGGAAACCACTATGTCGGGAAAGCATTATGCGACCTTGGGGCTAGCATAAACTTGAAGCCTAAATCAATTTTCCAAAAACTAGGAATCAGGAAGGCAAGACCTACAATAGTTATGCTACAGCTAGCCGACAGATCCTATGTGCATCCAGAGGGAAAAATCGAAGACATACTGGTAAAAGTTGATAAATTTATTTTTCCCGCTGACTTTATTGTTTTGGATTGTGAAGCAGATGAGCATGCACCTATCATTCTCGGGAGACCATTCCTAGCAACAGGGAGAACCTTGATCGAAGTTGAAAAGGGAGAACTCACAATGAGGGTGAATGACCAGTAAGTTAAACTAAATGTGTTCCAAACACTAAGGCATGCCGATGATCCAGAAGAATGCCAACTTCTTCATGCCACAGCAGAGTTTAACTTCGAAGAGAAATTTAGTTGCCTCGGCAACTACATTACTGATCAAGAGGAACTTGATGAGTATGAAGAACTGGTCAATGAGGAACAACAAGAAGAGGCAAATTGGCTAGTCAATTGACCAGGTACATACTTTGAACCACTAGATTACTCAGGTAAGGAAGGTAAGCTCGAAAAGCCCTCTATTGAACAACCACCGATTCTTGAGTTAAAACAGTTGCCAGAGCAACTAAAATATGCATACTTAGGAACCGATAATACATTGCCTGTAATTATCTATTCTAAGTTACAGCCTGAGCAGGAAAAGAAGCTAATCAAAATGTTGATGCTACACAAGAAGGCAATAGGGTGGACAATTGCTGATTTGAAGGGAATTAGCCCGGCAGTGTGCATGCACAAGATTTTGTTGGAAGATGATCACAAACCTTTAATTGAGGCCCAGAGAAGACTGAATCATGCCATGAAAGGGGTTTTAATGAAAGAAATCATCAAGTGGCTTGACGCCGGCATTATATACCCTATCTCTGATAGTACATGGGTATGTCCGGTACAATGTGTACCGAAAAAGAGAGGTATAACGGTGGTAAGTAATGAAAACAATGAACTCATTCCAACCAAGACTGTGACCGGTTAGAGGGTTTGTGTGGATTATCGAAAGCTAAACAAAGCCACTAGGAAAGATCACTTCCCATTACCCTTTATTGATCAAATGCTTGACCGTCTTGCAGGTAAACCCTTTTATTGTTTTCTTAATGGTTATTCAGGTTACAATCAAATTACCATAGCACCAGAAGATCAAGAAAAGATAACCTTCACACGCCCATACGGTACTTATGCTTTCTGAAGGATGTCGTTCGGATTGTGTAACGCCCCGGCAACCTTTCAAAGATGCATGATGTCACTCTTTTCAGACATGGTCGAATACTTCCTTGAGATCTTCATGGATGATTTTTCTATTTTTGGTAATGACTTCGACAGCTGCCTCGGCAATTTAGAGAAGGTGTTGGCAAGATGTCAAGAAACTGATTTAGTCCTCAATTGGGAGAAGTGCCATTTTATGGTAGATGAAGGAATAGTGCTCGGCCACAAGATTTCATCCAAGGGAATTGAAGTAGACAAAGACAAGGTGGACGTGATCGAGAGATTACCCTCACCAAGTTCGGTTAAAGGAATTCGAAGCTTTCTTGGACATGCAGGTTTTTACAGGAGGTTCATTCATAATTTTTCTAAAATCACTAAACCCTTGTGCAATTTGCTTGAACAGGATAAAGTCTTCAATTTTGATGATTCTTGCACCCAAGCATTCAAAACCCTAAAGGAGAAGCTTGCCTCGGCACCTATTGTCGTTCCACCAGATTGGACGCTACCTTTTGAGCTCATGTGTGATGCAAGTGATTTTGCGGTAGGAGCAGTCCTAGGCCAACGCACAGGTAAGACCTTTCATGTGATATACTACGCTAGTAAAACTCTTAATAGTGCTCAAGTGAATTACACAACAACGGAGAAAGAGTTACTAGCTGTAGTTTTCGCATTTGACAAGTTCTGATCCTATTTGATTGGTACAAAGGTAATTGTTCATACGGACCATTCAGCAACCAAATATCTATTTGCTAAAAAGGATGCCAAACCTCGTTTGATTCGTTGGATATTACTTTTACAAGAATTTGATATTGAAATTAAACACAGGAAAGGAACAGAAAATTAAGTGGCCGATCACTTATCTCGTTTAGAACGCAATAGGGAGAATGACGCGAATCTAGAGATATACGATGCATTCCCGGATGAGCAACTTTTAGTTGCCTCGGCAACCCTAGACGCCTCGGCAGCCCTTGACGCGCACGCCTCGGCAACCGTGGATTCACATTCCTCGGTAATACCCTGGTACGCGGATTTAGTTAATTTCCTTGTTTGTGGTATTTTACCTTATGGTATTACTCACCAAGTGAAGAAGCGGTTCCGCCATGATGCTAAACATTACTTTTGGGACGAGCCTCTTTTGTTTAAACAATGTGCATATCAGGTTATACGTCGATGTGTCCCTGAAGAGGAGCAGCAAAATGTACTCCGGCAATGCCATTCTTCACCATATGGAGGACATTTTGGAGGAACTCGTACCGCGGCCAAAGTTTTGCAATTCGGTTTGTATTGGCCAACATTGTACAAAGATGCCCAAGATTTTTACAAGCAATGTGATCGTTGCCAGAGGACGGGCAATATCTCTAGACGATATGAGATGCTGCTCCAAAACATCATCGAGGTAGAATTGTTCGATGTATGGGGGATCGATTTTATGGGACCCTTCCCATCTTCATTCGGCAACCTCTACATTCTACTTGTCGTCGACTTCGTGTCTAAATAGATTGAAGCAGCTACAGTTCCCAACAACGATTCCAAGACCGTGCAACGATTCTTGCAGAAAAACATATTTACACAGTTTGGGATGTCGAGAACAATTATCAGTGACGAAGGCAAGAATTTTGACAACAGACTTATTGCCAAGATATTGCAACACTTCGGCATATCACACAAGATTGCCACGGCATATCACCCACAAACCAATAGGCAAGCAGAAATTTCCAACCAGGAATTGAAGGGTATACTCGAGAAAGTTGTAAATCCCTCTAGGAAGGATTGGTCATTAAGACTAGATAACGCACTTTGGGCATATCGCACTGCATTCAAAACACCCTTAGGTATGTCCCCCTTCCGACTTGTCTATGGCAAAACATGCCATCTACCGGTGGAAATCGAACATAAGGCATATTGGGCAATCAATACCGTGATTGGGAAAGTGCCAGACAAAAGCGTTTGTTAGACCTCAACGAGATAGAAGAATTTCGTGCACTCGCCTATAACAATGCATGAATCTACAAGGAGAAAACAAAGCAATGGCATGACAAGAAACTATTGTCGCGGCAATTCACGTCGGGGCAACTAGTTCTCTTATTCAATTCCCGGCTAAAACTTTTCCCGGGAAAGCTGAAATCAAGATGATCAGGATTATTCAAAGTTATCAAACCATTCTCCCATGGTGTCGTGATAATCAAGTCCATCACTAACAAACATGAATTCAAAGTTAATGGACAAAGATTAAAGCACTACAATGGTGCCCATGTGGAACATAACAAAGAAGTGGTCAACTTAGGAGATGCATGAGCATGCTCTCCTTTCGATATTTTTTTTATTTTATTATTTTTATTTTTATTATTTTCGATTATTTTTTTATTTTATTATTTTTTTCGAACTAAATTTTTTTTATTTTCGATTATTATTATATTTTTAGGATAGATTTTCTTTTTTATTTTTTTAAGTTTAAGAATCCATTTACACATCTTTATTTATTTTCTTTTTTAGTTTATCTTTAATTTTAATCCTTATTTGATTTGTCTTTGAATTATAGGAAAAGAGTTCAAGATAAAGAGGAATTTTGATCCAAGAAGGAAAACATCTTCAACAAGGAAATTAATGGGCTGAATCTAAGGCTTATATAAAGCCTCCAACTTACCCTAATTAAACCCCCTTTATTCTCTATCCAAAATTAATCCCACCCACCATATTTACTACCTATCTTTTCTATATAACCCATCACCCTTAACTTCCAAGAAATCTATTCCTACTTTTCATCTTGCAACTCTTTAGTTTCTTTTATTTTCTTTTCTTTGTTTTTACAAAACTCACAACCAAGATCATCCATGGCATCCAAAATTAAATTTTTGGTTCATCCAAGTTCCTCCAAAGAACCAAGATACAAGAAGTTTGCTACACCGGTGGTTCAAGAAAGATTTCACTCCAAGTTTGAAAGCCGAAAGATTTACGAAGAACAAGGCTTTGAATACTCCAACTCTCATCAAGATTTCGGCCTTGAACCATTCATCTTCAAGAGTATTGCACATCAAAAGTGGCAAATCTTTTGACATCAATCGAAACCGGGTAACATCTCATGGGTAAGAGAAATCTATGCTCACTCACCTAACCCGGATAATCCTTATGTTTTTGCTCGTGACAAGGCCATAATCATAAGCCCCGAAAACATCAACACCTTTTACGGGCTTTACATTGAGAAAGACGAGCATCAAGCCTTTGTTGATCAAATCACGCCCAATCAACTCGATAAGGTGCTTCAAGAACTCACTCAACCGGGAACTCATTGGAACGACGATAAATACAAGGGCACAGTAAATCGCCTTCGGCTTAAACCCGAGGCAAAACTATGGAATAAGTTTGTTAAAACTTCTTTAATGCCCACCACACACAATACTACCGTTGATATAGCACGTCTTTTGCTCATACATTCTATTTTTCATAATCGCATCATTAACATTGGAAAAATTATTTGTGATGAGATTTTTGTATGTAGCTCAAAAGATAAGGGTTATCTTTTCTTCCCTTTGCTTAATTTCTAATCTTTGCAAGGAGATGCATGTCCCAAGTGAGTCCACCGATGAAAAGGCCCTACCAAAGTCCGGTTGGAATCAAGCACAAATCCGAAAGCTAATGGGAGAGGCACCGAAAAAATCCTCAAGGCCTCCAATTGCCGCAGCAACTCCTGCTGCCCCGGCAATCCCTAATGCCCAAGCACCTAATGCCCGGGCAACTCAACCATCAACCCCGAGACACTTTGAAGCACTCTTGCAACCATTGGCGAGCCACCTAAGGCAAATTGAATACCAACAATTAATGTTCATGCGGTACATGAATGAGCACAACAATGCCATCACCCAAGTCATCCTAGAAAAGTACCCGGACAGCCGCGTGTCGTTCCCAATCTTTCCTGTCGAGATCCTTGCTCCGGCGACCAATGAAGCAGTCGCCATAGAAACCGCAACAGATGATGCCACGGCAACCAACCCTGAAGATGCCACGGCAACCAAAGCTAAAGACATCCCGGCAACCACTGCAAAAGCCAAAGGTAAAGCACCTATGCCCGAATCAACTCGTACGGAATCATTGTCTAATTTTTCAGATTTGGACGAGTACTCCATTGCACCAACAAAGACCGCACCAATTGAATCCTCCAAGCGAAAAGCCAATGACATTGATGAAGAGGGCGATAAGGACAACCTTGTACGAGGATCGATTCCACTATCGGCAACAAGGAAACAACCATCGCGTTCAAGCAAGAGAATCAAGACACCGACCAAAAGGAAACTAATCATCCACGACGACAAACTCTCAGAGTAAATCTTCATTTGCATTATATTTTTCATTATTTTTATATTCCTTTAATGCATGCATTGAGGACAATGCCTCACTCGAGTTTGGGGGGATTGTTATTAGTAGTTACCATGTTTAGTTGCATTCATCTTAAGTATTGCATTTAGGATACATAAATTACTTGTCATGCCTTTAGTTGGAACAAGAATTGCCTAGATTTGATGAATATACGATGATGAATTTGCCAATGCACTTAATTGATAGAATTTTTATTCTAGGATAACCATGGAAAAACGTAGAATTTTACTGTTGTGGTTTGATTGATTTAAGGAATTCTAGTGAACTTAGGTTGATAATTAAAAAAAATTGGGGGATTAGAATAAAAATTGGATGAATGCTAGAGGTGCCCGAAATTGGCTCTAGCATGTGCTAAAAAAATAGATCGCTAGAGGTGCCCGAAACCGGCTCTAGTATGTGCTAAAAATTGATCGCCAGAGGTGCCAGAAACCGGCTCTAGTCGAATAAATTAATTAACTTAAGAAAACTAAAAACAAAACACTAAAGGTGCCCAAAACTGGCTCTAGTTAAGACATGTTAAAAGAACCCAATGAAGTAATTTGAAAACCTCTTGTTTGCATAGAATCTGAAAAATCAACTTGCACACAACTCCGCACACACTCACAAGCATTATAGTTTGATTCCGGGTAACTCCTACGTTTTCCGAAAAATGAAAAGCCAATCATACTTTGTGCCCCGGTTCTAGGAATTGAAATAAAGTTCAAAGCTAGGTTTGTGAAAATTGAAGTCTTGGCAGGTAATTATTAGTTTGCATTGCTTGAGGACAAGCAATAGTTCGAGTTTGGGGGTGTGATAAGCGTTCAAAAGTACTATTTTTCTTACCCTTTTTACTCATATTATTGTTAGACTTAGGCTTATATTAGTTACATAATTAGTCATTCATGCATTAATCCATGTTTCCTTCCATCGTTGAGCTTGATTGCATAACTTGGTTGTTTTTGTGGGAAAAGATGTTGTTTTGGTGTGTTTTGTGTGTATGTGTAGGATCACTTGCCAAAGCAAGGCTAGAGCTAGTTGCCAGGGCAATGCATGAAGGAGATGTCGAGCTAGTTGCCAGGGCAATGCATGAAGAAGACGCCGAGCCAGTTGCCAGGGCAATTGTCGACAAAGAATAAGGTGATATGGTAGTCAAAATTGAAGAATAGACAAGCCCAAGATGATGTGGAGCAAAGCTAAATCCCAAAGGAGTTTGATTTCCAAGAAGAGGTTAAAGAAGAATTAAATTCCAAAAAGATAGGAGAAGTTCTAGAAGGAATATAATTATAATAAAGAATTATATTCTTTAAAGATAATTTAATTTCAACTTAACTTCCTCCTCAATGTAATCACTCATTTTTTACCTGTAAATACATATTAGTGTTGCATGTATGTTTATTATATTATATGTTTATTGTTTGCATGAGTGTTACTAATATATATAGTGTGTGCATGTGTATTATAATCTATGTATATATACGTATTAGATGAATGTGTTGTCGCGTGTATTTAGAGTATGAGCGTATTGATTAATATATATAGATGTTATGATAATTATGGGCTGGATTATATGTATGTATGCCAATATGTTATACTTGTACAAGTATAGGTTTGTATCATGTATATGTATTGCTGTTATAATTATATTATTATTATTAAAATTATTGGGCCGGTAAAATGAGAAAATTAAATATATATTAAACCCAAATAAACATGAAGTCCAAGTCCAATTACAAGTTCAATTACAAGGCCCGTTTGGCCCAAATCTGAATCCCATTTAATTACAATGTGCAGGTAACTGTGGGCCGTTGGATCAAGATCTGATCCAACGGCCACGATGCAACCGAGGTCAAAAATATCTGCCAGGAGAGTGTTCCACACGTATGGACCGTTCGAGTGCCACGCGCGCGTGTGGTCCACGCGCGCGTGTGGTCCACGCGCAGACGCTTTGATATCCCACGCGCGCGTAAGATCCACGTGTTCTGACTCCTCGACTGCGGAGCTCCACGTGGCGAAATCTGAAGCCGTCTCATCAAATCGAGGCTTCATCCAGGCCGATCATTCTTCAAGCCATCTCGACCGTTAGATCAGATCTGATCTAACGGCCGAAAATGCGTCTGGCCGCTGGCAGAATGACCACACCGCCACCGCGCCGATATTCAGTCCCCGCGTTCAGATTATGCCAAAGACAACAAGCAAAGTGTCAGTTCAGATCTGAAAAAAGGAAGATGCAACTTGCAACCAAAAAAACAGAGGCAATAATATATATGAAACGGGGCTTTTGTAACGGGGATTAGCGAAAAAAATAGGAGAGTAAGAACAAAAAAGGGGAGGGGGTAACAAAAAAAATCAGAGAGTGTATTGTAACAAGCTTTTTTCAGAAATACAAAAAAAGAAGCAAAGCAAGTCCAGTGGTATTTTTCTTACTTGTTTTTTTTACACGCATA
Source organism: Hibiscus mutabilis (assembly GCA_019671005.1). Taxonomy (NCBI): domain Eukaryota; kingdom Viridiplantae; phylum Streptophyta; class Magnoliopsida; order Malvales; family Malvaceae; genus Hibiscus; species Hibiscus mutabilis. The sequence goes on along the minus strand of CM033711.1, from coordinate 88,059,280 downwards.
TATGAAAGAAGAAAACAGAAACAAAAAAAAAGAGAGTCGTCTTACCATCTCTGTGTGTGGGTCTTCTCTTCCTTAAGTGATAAGCCTTTCGGCTTCTCCAAGCCTGATATGGTGAACTAAAGGGAGAGGAAGACCCCTAGTAGTTTTATTTTGGTTTAAAAAGTATTTTTTTTCGCCTCGTATTTCCTAGATCTAGGGCAAACAAGGATGTATCTTCTGAATCCAACCACGGATTCATGTTGAGGACGAAAAGAGGGTTATTTTGGTGTGTTTTGGAGGCCTGCCGGCGCCGGTTAGCGGCGGCCGGCGGCGGAGAACACGGCGGCCGGCCGCCGGATTCTGGGTTTCATGGGGATATTTGAGAGAAAATGAAGAACGGTTTGGGTTATGAAAACCGAAAAATGAAACAAAGAAAGGGAAAATGGGTTTCGGTCTAAAAATAGGCTTTTTATAGTTATTATTATTTTTGAAATGGGTAAATTACACACTTAATCCCACCGCGTTTTCAACATTTTCATTTTTGTCTTGCCGCATGGTATAATCACAATCCCAGTCCCCCTGATGTTTCAAAAGGTTACAATTTCGTCCCTAAATTACACCGAATTAGTTTCTGAATGGTAAAATTACGCCTTTAACCATCCCGCGTTTTTGAATTTTTCACTTTGGGTCTGCCCCTTGGTCTAATTACAGTTCGGGTCCTTTTAGGTTTTGTTTGTTTCGCAATTTCGTCCCGAAATTACATATTATTGTTCTTTATTTCTGCCACTGACTTTTATTTTTCTTTCATTTCAGTCATGTATTCTTTGTAAATATTCATGTTCGTATTATAATCGTATATGTTGTTATTCTATTGTTTTATTTTATATCCCTCACATATGACTCGTATTCTATATTTATAGGTATATATGTGTTAAGCTTATGTTAGTCATGTTTTTTATCCGTTTATTCATATTAAAGTACGTTATGTTCTATTTGACTCGTAAAACAGTATGTTATTGTATTTTTGTAAGTATTGTATGTTTTCTTGGCTTTTAGGTTACGTGTTAGTGTGACTTCTTTTACGTATGACATATTGTTCATGTATGTTGAAATGTGTTTTATTAATAGCATGTATGTCTTTTTAATATTTGTTTGTCTATATACTTAATCATTCCTACCTTGTTATTCTGTTTTGTTAAAGTTGTTATTATCTATTATTTAGAATAATATGTATATATGCATGTTTTAGTCTAGAATATCATCTATGTTAGATTAATATTCTGTTATGTCAATATTTATTATATTTAAATATTTTGCCATGTTTTACGTTTTTGCCACTAAGATTGCATATCGAGATATAACTTGTTAATGCGGAGTCCTTTTATCCGAGCGTAAACGGGGCCAGTATCAAGCGTAGTGATAGTGGTTGGGCGTTTATTCTCGGGTAACGGGACCCTTAAAATATATTCGCAATTATGACCGAATTTTAAAATAATCGTCACTCTAATTCGGAAAATCCAATATTGATAAAGCGGTAATTATTAAAGTACCAATTTTTGGGCGGTGTAGGGGTGCTAATCATTCCCCATCCGTAACCGACTCCCGAACCCTGTCTTTTTGAATCTCTGGTTTTATGGTGTCCGGCCTACCTAAGTGGCCGGTGGCGACTCCATTTTTTAATACGGTTTATTTTAAAACCTCATGGAATAAATATTTTATATCCAAAAGAATCACAAACACCTTTCAAAAACACACCTTCAAAAATCCTCGTTTTTATTTAGCGAGACATCGCTACAGATTGGCGACTTCACTGGGGACCTTTTTTGTTTTTCAAAAACAAATGAGAGTCAAGCTTTTTAAGTAATTACCGCTTTACTAATATTGGAAGTTTCGGATTAAAGTGACTATTAAATTAACATTCGGTCATAATTGCGCGTTTATTTTAACGCATTTAAAATATGGCATATAAACCCGTCTTTCTAAATGGGGGGAAACGCTAATGCTTTCGTGGAGATATCGTTCTCCCGTATGGGCCTAGCAAGTACCTTCGGGGCTCGAGTACCTTATGCTTTCGTAAGGATATCGTTCCTTCGTACGGGCATAAGCGAATGGGTCCCCCTGAATTGAACCCGGTTGAAAGGAGCCTATAATGGGTGATGATCGGGGGCCTTGCTACTCTTAGTAGAGGACAGCGAGGACAATTCGGGTACCTCCTAGAACCAAAACTGCATGTAGAGAACACATAGAAATCCACCCTGTTAGAGCCATGCGGATAACCTAGGTGTCTTAGATGGAATGTAAATAAGATTGCCTTATTTGCTTATCGCATTTAATTTGCCCTTTTATTATGTACTTATCATTTTTGTCTGGTACTGACTTGTGTTCTTTTGTTTTGTTTTTGCATACCATTGCATTCGCATTACACAGGGGCATTGATTCCCGAGTGATTTCTCTTTTAATAGAAGATTGTTCATGATGGACCAAAGGTTCTTTGACCTGAAGGAAGAGGGTCCAATCCCAAAACTCCATCCCAAGACTAGGACAGTGACAGCCGAAGAAGAACCATTCAAGGACACCAGAACAGATTCGGTAAGCAGTGTCAATCCTGGTAACAAACAAGATGAATTACAAGAACTAAAGAAGCAAATGTCCGAGATGATGGACCGGATGAATGCCATGATGAAAGGCAAGCAGCATGTCGAATTCAGAAAAGATTCGGTCGGGGAGCAGAATGTGGAACAAAATGGTCAGAATGTCAAAATAGACAATACCATTAAATATGACAAATCGAATCCCTTTGTGATCAATCTCAAGAAGCAGACAAGTAGCACATCTGGGGAAGATACCCAGGGAACAGAGGCAAAACCAGGGGAAGTTCGAGAATCTAATGACATCAGAAGACATTATCCTATACCCATGAGATACACCGAGTTACTTCCGTTGCTTGTCGAAAGGAACCTTATCATACCAATGAAGTCTGTACCAAGAAAACCTCCTTATCCGAAAGATTACAACAGGCGTGTCCGGTGCAGCTATCACATAGGCGATTCGAGTCATCACACTGAAAATTGTAGGGCCCTGAAGGACAGAGTTCGAGATCTTATCAGAATGGGAATTTTGGATTTTGAAGACAGACAACCCCGATTCTTCAGCCAGCCAGCCGTTGCCCGAGGGGCAAAGTCAAAGGAAGGTCAATACCGAGCCCAAGGTTCGGATAACATAAAAGTGGGTCACTCAAGCGGGATAAAGTTAAGAGTCAAGAATAAAAGTGTCTCAGAAGATGAATTCGCACACAATCGCGACCAGCTCGAGCATGAGAGGCACAATCTTAGCATGAAATCAAAGAATGTACAAGACGAGTACCAGAAGCTGCACTTTGAATTCAAGAGTTTCGGTCTGGGTGACACTGCGGAAGAGTGGGTCAATGGTATGATTCAGCTAAAGAACGGTTCAGAACGCTGGAAGCAGAAATGCAAGAATAGTAAGAATAAAATCATATCATTATCAAAGAAGCTGGAAGAAGCTGAGAGCCAACGCGACTTTCTCCAAAATGAGTTGGAAAGCAGTCTGACCATGGAAGATATCCTGAAATCAAGTCTGCACCAGGAAAGGAATGAACCACAAGCCTTCCAAATGGAAAATGCAACACTCAGAGAGCAGATAGTGAGGCTTGAGACTGCTTTACATACCAGTGAGATCCGTGCTGGGGCAATGACCGTTAAGATATAAAAGGCCGAGCAAACAATACGGGAGAAAGACCAGGACATGAAGATGGTTACGACTCAAGCCCGACAAGTAGCTCAACAGGTAGCAGATTTAGCCGATGCAGCAGCACCAATAAGCCAGAATATGGATCCGGCATTGGACCGCGAAGGAAAACTGACGGGACTATTGAATGAGGTCAAGACATTAGGTGCCAAGGCTCACCGCTATCTGTAAAACCCTAATACCGGATGTAATGAAACCTTTTGGTCTGAATGAAAGATGTTCTATAAGGACAAATCACTTGCGGAATCAATGCTTTATTGCATTCATGCATTGCATTTGCATCACATTTTTCACATTGTTTTATCATCGCATGGCACTTCATCATTTAATACATGGAGTTCGATGGCAGAATTAATCAGAAAATAGAACGAATTGAAGAGTCGAGGCTTGACCAGTTAGAAGAAAAAATCGAGAAAGAGCTTAAGAAGAAAGAGAAGATAAATGTCTTCAATACGAGGGAACTCTGCCTAGTCCCTGATTTGGTCATTCCTCCAGATTTCAAGGTTCCCGGATTTGCGCAGTATGACGGAACCAGTTGCCCGAAGATTCACTTAACCATGTTTTGTAGAAAAATGGAAGGATACATGAAGAACGAAGAATTGTTGATCCACCATTTCCATGATAGCCTGACGGGATCAGCAGCAGTGTGGTATAACCGTTTGAACAGAAACCAAGTTAGGTCATGAGGTGACCTCGCTAATGCCTTCTTAGATCAATACAAATATGCTTTAGATTTAGCACCCTGTCGACAGTTTCTTCAGAATGAGAAAATGAGACCAAGTGAAAGCTTCAGGGAATATGCATTAAGGTGGCGATGTCTGGCGACCCAAGTCCAGCCCCCTATAGCGGAAGAAGAGTTGACTCCCCTATTTCATGCAACGCTTCCCTCTCCCTTCTTCGATATGATGTTGGAAAAATCGAGAAACAAATTCAAAGATTTCATGACGATTGGAGAAAGAATAGAATACGCAGTCAAAGAAGGAAAATTGGGGTCTAAGTCTAAGGACCGAAGCGAAGATAAGATAGATAAGGATGGAGAGGTAAATGAGTGTCATCTCCAGGGTTCGCATGGCCGTAAAAGAAGGAGACTGATTGACAAATCAGGGTCATCAAGGAAAATCCCTCGGACGAGCGCAAATTTGGAAGTGTTTGGAACATCTATCTTAGACATTTGGCCTCATCTGGTAGAGGGTCACTATCTTGTTCCTAGGCCGATGAAGAGTGCACCTGATCTGTATGCCCATAGTTTTGACCCAAGTAGCACATGCGAATTCCATATGGGGGCACCGGGGCATCCCACCAGAAAATGTAGACCTTTACTGGAAGAAATCAAGAAGCTGGTCAATGATGGAACCCTAACACAAGAGCTGATCAAGCAGTGGAAGACCAAGGATGAGAAGCAAATCTACATAGTGCTGAAGAAGCCAGAGATGTCTCTACATTAAAATACCTTCCTGAAGTAATACAAGGGATCAACTCTATAATGGCCCCCATGTGGCAAAGATCTTTTGTGATGGGGCATGTTTGTTGGTTTTTATTTTCAATAAAGGACACATTTCGCTTAACATATAATGTTTTTGAAAGCACATAGATATTTTCTCGTCGTTGTAGGACACTGGATATCAATTGCAAGATGTGACATTAGATAGATGTCGTGATAACGATGATGTGTGATCTTCCCTACCGGACTCTGGTCAGCAAAGCGAGATTATTACTCTTTCGATGATATTCAAGGATAAAAAAGCTCTAAATGTCAACCATGCAGAGTTGCTTGAAATTGAAACTCTAGGCATAATCTTCTAGGTAGTAAAGAAGAAACAAAACAAAAAAAGGAAGGGAAAAAGAGAAGAAAGAAAAAGAAATGAAAATGAAAATGAGAAAATAATAATAAAAAGTACTCCTATGTTCGAAACCTGGTAATAGGCTTGTTCGGATAAGAGTATGGAAATTTTGAGGCACTCCGCTGAAGCGATAGGGTGGAGATACATCATACAATTCAAGAAACCTTAGCTTCATGAGTGATGGTAATATTTTCAAATCGTGACTATGCCGAGTAACTTGGGGCAGTGTTGTTTGCTCCATCGTTGTCCTCAAGACAAAGGACTGTGACGAATTGATTTCCTCAAATAATGAAAAACAAAAAAAAGAAAAAAACAAAAAAGAGAAAAAGAAAATAGGCGATATCATGAAAAAAATTAAGACTCGCACCACCCAGGACTTTATTCCTAGAGTAATATTTCTGCGCTCAAGTGGTTATACAAGCCTACCCTTTTGGGGGCGGAGTAGATAATGAGAATTGAGAAAGAGTAGTACTCTGCAGCAACGCGATAATCATGAGGATAAACCGAGTCACCAGGGAAGACTTCACATCTTTGAATTATCAAGTGGTTGAATCTAAGCCACTCTTGCACATAATATCCAGAGCTCCTATGCTGTGTTTTCAAAATCTTGTATGTTAATCTAAATGATACCCTTTAGTGGAACACTAATCAGCAAATTGACAAGTCAAAGCAACAAAAATTTCTATGCATTACTTCAGGGGTAAGATCCAGAACACAAAGAGGCGGATACTATGGGAGCCCCTAACCAGAAATGACATCACAATGCATAGAATGAAGATGATAACAGAGGTATAGGTGTCAGACAGCTCAAGAACAAGAAGCGAATTTCAGCCACGATGCCTTGTTTGGTTCAAGAAAATGAAAGACGAAACAGGACAAGAATGAGCTTACAAAGTGAGGAAACGGTAAAAAAAATAATAATAAACATTGAGTCTCCAAAGAATTAAAGCGCAGAGATCGATGAATGGTGTCCGTCAAGAGACAACAAGAAGATTGAGGTTAAGAAGCATTTTGCTCACCCCGATGACGAAATTAACAAATACTCAGAATGTTGGATCAAAAGAACTGGAAGATATCCGAGCACGAACGAATGGGGCAATACAGAACAGAAAGAATAGTAAGAATCTCTGCACACGCATGATATAGCGTTTGTTGGTGAAGCAGGCAGAAACCCCGAAGAAGAAAGGCGGGTGCTCGTGCAAACGAACAAGAGCAGATGCCCATTGAGCAAAATTTGACAGAAATGAAGATCAAAATTGAGCATACCGCAAAAGGAAAAGAAATAAGAGAAATCAGAAGAATAACTTTTCAGGACATAAGATTAACAAAGAAAAAAGAAAAAGAGGAGAAAGAAATCATAGCATTACATGCATCATATAGATAGGGGCATGTCAATTTTGCTTGTTCCTAAATAGGTATTTGAAGAATTATCGAAGAATTTACCAAAGTCCATTAAACAACAGCCATGTCGGCATCAGATCCAGATATTAAATCCTTCGGGTCATCGGTAAGTCCTTCCGGGCACGATGTTAAATCCTTCGGTCATCGGTAAGTCTTTCGAGCATGATGTTAAATCCTTGGTCATCGATAAGTCCTTCGGGCATGATGTGGCAAAGATATCGGCGTGAGTCCCCATAAAACAACAGCCATGTCGGTGTCGATCCAAATATTAAATCCTTGGGTCATCGGTAAGTCCTTCGGGCACGATGTTAAATCCTTCGGTCATCGGTAAGTCTTTCGAGCATGGTGTTAAATCCTTCGGTCATCGGTAAGTCCCGGGCATGATGTGGCAGCATATCGGCGTGAGTCCCCATAAAACAACAGCCATGTCGGCGTCGATCCAGATATTAAATCCTTGGGTCATCGGTAAGTCCTTCGGGCACGATGTTAAATCCTTCGGGTCATCGGTAAGTCTTTCGAGCATGGTGTTAAATCCTTCGGTCATCGGTAAGTCCTTCGGGCATGATGTGGCAGCATATCGGCATGAGTCCCCATAAAACAACAGCCATGTCGGCGTCGATCCAGATATTAAATCCTTCGGGTCATCGGTAAGTCCTTCCGGGCACGATGTTAAATCCTTCGGTCATCGATAAGTCTTTCGAGCATGGTGTTAAATCCTTCGGGTCATCGGTAAGTCCTTCGGGCATGATGTGGCAAAGCATATCGGCGTGAGTCCCCATAAAACAACAGCCATGTCGGCGTCGATCCGAGATATTAAATCCTTCGGGTCATCGGTAAGTCCTTCGGGCACGATGTCAAATCCTTCGGGTCATCGATAAGTCTTTCGAGCATGGTGTTAAATCCTTCGGGTCATCGGTAAGTCCTTCCGGGCATGATGTGGCGAAGATATCAGCGTGAGTCCCCATAAAACAACAGCCATGTCGGCGTCAGATCCAGATATTAAATCCTTCGGGTCATCGGTAAGTCCTTCAGGCACGATGTTAAATCTTTCGGGTCATCAATAAGTCTTTTGAGCATGGTGTTAAATCCTTCGGGTCATCAGTAAGTCCTTCGGGCATGATGTGGCAGCATATTAGCGTGAGTCCCCATAAAACAATAGCCGTTTCGGCGTCAGATCCAGATATTAAATCATTCGGGTCATCGGTAAGTCCTTCGAGCACGATGTTAAATCCTTCGGGTCATCAGTAAGTCTTTCGAGCATGGTGTTAAATCCTTGGTCATTAGTAAGTCCTTCGGGCATGATGTGGCAAAGATATCGGCGTGAGTCCCCATAAAACAACGGCCATGTCGGTGTCGATCCGGATATTAAATCCTTGGGTCATCGGTAAGTCCTTCGGGCACGATGTTAAATCCTTCGGGTCATCAGTAAGTCTTTCGAGCGTGGTGTTAAATCCTTCGGGTCATCAGTAAGTCCTTCGGGCATGATGCGGCAGTCTTCGTAGCATAGGTCCAAAAATGGTAACAGCCTCGTAAAAATAAAAAATAAAAAAAATAAAAAAAAGGGAACCTGCATTTTCAAAGCCCCAGTGGAAGGTTCTATAGAGAGAGAACCCTAAATCTAAAATCTCAAAAAGAACTCCCAGTCAGGAAAATCCATCAGCGGCGCAAAAGGTTTTATATAGGAGAAACCAGCGTTGAAGGCGAAGAGTTCTATATAGGAAGGACTCCAAGCTTTACAGTCTCGAAGTGAAGGGTTCTGTATAGGAAGAGCCTGTAGCTCCAAGATCGGAAGGTGACGAAGCTCTATATAGGAAGAACTTACGAGCCTAAAGATTCAGCCAAGGAAGATCGAGAGATGTCCAAAAGAACTCGTTTTCCGAGCTACAAACAGGGAAGTCTGATAAAAATGAGTGCTTATGAATCTTTGCTTTGTTTCCCATTCCATGAGAACAAGCAAAGAGGGGCAACTGTAATCACTCATTTTTTACCTGTAAATACATATTAGTGTTGCATGTATGTTTATTATATTATATGTTTATTGTTTGCATGAGTGTTACTAATATATATAAAGTGTGTGCATGTGTATTATAATCTATGTATATATACGTATTAGATGAATGTGTTGTCGCGTGTATTTAGAGTATGAGCGTATTGATTAATATATATAGATGTTATGATAATTATGGGCTGGATTATATGTATGTATGCCAATATGTTATACTTGTATAAGTATAGGTTTGTATCATGTATATGTATTGCTGTTATAATTATATTATTATTATTAAAATTATTGGGCCGGTAAAATGAGAAAATTAAATATATATTAAACCCAAATAAACATGAAGTCCAAGTCCAATTACAAGTTCAATTACAAGGCCCGTTTGGCCCAAATCTGAATCCCATTTAATTACAATGTGCAGGTAACTGTGGGCTGTTGGATCAAGATCTGATCCAACGGCCACGATGCAACCGAGGTTAAAAATATCTACCAGGCGCATGTTCTACACGTATGGACCGTTCGAGTGCCACGCGCGCGTGTGGTCCACGTGCAGACGCTTTGATATCCCACGCGCGCGTAAGATCCACGCGTTCGACTCCTCGATCGCGAGCTCCACGTGGCGAAATCCGCCGTCTCATCAAATCGAGGCTTCATCCAGCCGATCGTTCTTCAAGCCATCTCGACCATTAGATCGATCGATCTAACGGCCGAAAACGCCCCTGGCTCTTGGCGAGAATGACCACACACCGCCACCACCGCGCCGATATTCAGTCCCCCGTTGATTATGCCAAAGACAACAAGCAAAGTGTCGATTCGGATCTGAAAAAAGAAGATGCAACTTGCAACCAAAAAAAAAGCAGAGGCAATAATATATATGAAACGGGGCTTTTGTAACGGGATTAGCGAAAAAAATAGGAGAGTAAGAACAAAAAAGGGGAGGGGTAACAAAAAAATAGAGAGTGTATTGTAACAAGCTTTTTTTTGAAATACAAAAAAAAAAAGCAAGCAAGTCCAAAGGGTATTTTTCTTACTTGTTTTTTTACACGATATATATGAAAGAAAACGAAACAAAAAAAAAAGAGTCGTCTTACCATCTCTGTGTGTGGGTCTTCTCTTCCTTAAGTGATAAGCCTTTCGGCTTCTCCAAGCCTGATATGGTGAACTAAAGGGAGAGGAAGACCCCTAGTAGTTTTATTTTGGTTTAAAAAGTATTTTTTTCGCCTCGTATTTCCTAGATCTAGGGCAAACAAGGATGTATCCTCTGAATCCAACCACGGATTCATGTTGAGGACGAAAATAGGGTTATTTTGGTATGTTTTGGAGGCCTGCCGGCGCCGGTTAGCGGCGGCCGGCGGCGGAGAACACGGCGGCCGGCCGCCGGATTCTGGGTTTCATGGGGATATTTGAGAGAAAATGAAGAACGGTTTGGGTTATGAAAACCGAAAAATGAAACAAAGAAAGGGAAAATGGGTTTCGGTCTAAAAATAGGCTTTTTATAGTTATTATTATTTTTGAAATGGGTAAATTACACACTTAATCCCACCGCGTTTTCAACATTTTCATTTTTGTCTTGCCGCATGGTATAATCACAATCCCAGTCCCCCTGATGTTTCAAAAGGTTACAATTTCGTCCCTAAATTACACCGAATTAGTTTCTGAATGGTAAAATTACGCCTTTAACCATCCCGCGTTTTTGAATTTTTCACTTTGGGTCTGCCCCTTGGTCTAATTACAGTTCGGGTCCTTTTAGGTTTTGTTTGTTTCGCAATTTCGTCCCGAAATTACATATTATTGTTCTTTAATTTCTGCCACTGACTTTTATTTTTCTTTCATTTCAGTCCTCTATTCTTTGTAAATATTCATGTTCGTATTATAATCGTATATGCTGTTATTCTATTGTTTTATTTTATATCCCTCACATATGACTCGTATTCTATATTTATAGGTATATATGTGTTAAGCTTATGTTAGTCATGTTTTTTATCCGGTTATTCATATTAAAAATACGTTATGTTCTATTTGACTCAGTAAAAAAGATGCTATTTGTATTTTTGTAAGTATTGTATGTTTTCTTGGCTTTTAGGTTACGTGTTAGTGTGACTTCTTTTACGTATGACATATTGTTCATGTATGTTGAAATGTGTTTTATTAATAGCATGTATGTCTTTTTAATATTTGTTTGTCTATATACTTAATCATTCCTACCTTGTTATTCTGTTTTTGTTAAAGTTGTTTATTATCTATTATTTAGAATAATATGTATATATGCATGTTTTAGTCTAGAATATCATCTATGTTAGATTAATATTCTGTTATGTCAATATTTATTATATTTAAATATTTTGCCATGTTTTACGTTTTTGCCACTAAGATTGCATATCGAGATATAACTTGTTAATGTGGAGTCCTTTTATCCGAAAGCGTAAACGGGCCGATTATCAAAGCGTAGTGATAGTGGTTGGCGTTTATTCTCGGATACGAGACCCTTAAAATATATTTGCAATTATGACCGAATTTTAAAATAATCGTCACTCTAATCCGGAAAATCCAATATTAATAAAGCGGTAATTATTAAAGTACCAATTTTTGGGCGGTGTGGGGGTGCTAATCCTTCCCCATCCGTAACCGACTCCCGAACCCTATCTTTTTGAATCTCTGGTTTTATGGTGTCCGGCCTACCTAAGTGGCCGGTGGCGACTCCATTTTTTAATACGGTTTATTTTAAAACCCCACGGAATAAATATTTTATATCCAAAAAAATCACAAACACCTTTCAAAAACACACTTCGAAAAAGCCACGTTTTTTTAGCGATATGTGGAAAAAAGACATCGCTACACTCAAAGAAGGACTTTGACCTAGCCCTATAAATTAGAGGCCACGCTGTCAACTCCAAAGAGAGAGAGAGGAGAGAATTTTCGACAAGCATCAAGGGCAAGGAGATTTCGACGAGCTTCATCCATCCTTCATATTTTTCTTTCTTGTTCAATTAGGTTCATGCTAGGGATTCTTTATCTTGTGTTTCTTTGGAACCTAGCCATGAACTAAGTCTATTTGGCTAAGGTTATTGTGTCTTGTGGTTGTGAGAAACTATTGGATTTTGTTTAGGTAATAAGAGTTTGCACTTTTCTATTCAAGGTTTATTCATTCTTGGTTCTTATTCTTGGTTGCGAGTGAATTGGGAGAGGATCTTGTAACTTCATCTATTTATCTAATATCGGGAGAGTTAGATTCAAGAAACGAATGAATATGATCTTTATTCAATCTATTGATGGTGAAGATTAATCCGGCTTAGGAATAAGTTAAGGATTTCAACGGCTAAGAGGAGCGCAAGATTGGTTATTGTTCACCCTTGATTCACGCAGGGATGTATTATCAAGGCATGCACAAGTAGCTATAGTTTCAACTTAGGGATAAGAAGAAACCATTGAAGAACACTCTGCCGAACCTTGAAGGTTACTGCCCAGACGCCCAAGTAGTTGCCCAACTAGTCGCCCAGGCAACCATCGATTAGTTGCCAAGGCAACCTCGTTGTGCAAGTTGCCACGGCAACTGAGTTGCCCTTGCACTCTTTTACCAAGACGATCCAATCGGCTATCACACCTCAACTCACGATAACATGGCCTATCTCTCTCATTTAATTACATCGCCTTTTACTTATTTGCTTTCTAGATTAGTTATTAGTCAAAACTCCTATAATCTTCTACTTGTGTTTTCTTTTACTTTTTACAGTGCAAGAGACTAGATTCTTGAAGTGGCACCAATCCCTGTGGAGACGATATCTTTTATACTATAACTTGCGACGTTTATACTTGCACAATTCCGTAGCACTTATTACGCGCAACACTAATCAACCTTTGATAAAAAGTGTATCAATTCTCATTTTCTGGCAGTTTGCAGTACCTTCGAAGAAATATTTATATAAAATAATCTATAACTCGGAATTCGACTCCATTTTTTGTGAAAGAAACTAGATTCGATAAGCTTTTCAATCATATAAATTAATAGCCCAAATTCAACTTGTACGATTTATGGCGAATTTTCAAAGCCAGTTACAGTGCTGAAATTCGGAACAGGCTGGTGTTTTGTTTTCTGACCTTTCGTCACTTAAAAATTCATATCTTTTGACTCGGAACTCAAAATCAGATTCCGTTTGTTGGAAACGAAACTAGACGAACAAATCCTTACATCGGTATAAAATCACCATCTAACCATTTTTTTAGAATTTATGGTGAATTTTCAAAGTTACTGCCATAAACCAGTTTTTTTACACAGCTTCCATAAACAACTTCAACTTTTATACTAACTTCTCCTTACTCTTATACTTTTCAATTTAGTCTAATCACTAGCTTTAAACCACCAAATCATCACATTCTTCACCAAATAATTATTCACAATAATTCTCCTTAATTTTCCTTCTTTACCGAAATAGTCATTAAAATGCAAAGATAAGGATTCAAGCTTCTTAACTTTGCAATTTGGTCCTCAATTCAACATTACTACCTTAATTCCATTATTACAACTAAAAATCAGATTTAACCCCCATAAAAACTTCAATTTCGATTTAGTCACTTAACTTTGACAAATTGTCAAAATGGTCACTAATTCAATTCAACATCAATTTAGCATTCTAACTTCATTTTCTTATCTCTAACATCATTAATAACACAAATACACTCCAAATTCTAAAAATTCAGATTTGGTCCTTCAATTTTCAAGTTGTTGAAATGGTTCCTACACAATTTAACTTAGGATTTTGCTTCCAAACAACAATTCAAGCTTACTAGATCATTATTTCAACATCACAAACCCTAAATTAAACTTGAATCCATAAACCCTAATCATCTTCATAAAAATCAAAACATGTAAAACTTAAATCCCTACTCAATATCATGATTTTAACATCAAACTAGCTTGATTTCAACTTAAATTCAATCATGGAACCATAAAATCTCAAAAGCCCCAATTTGATCCACAAACCCTAATTTCTTTCTCATGTAAATTCTCATCAATCAAGCATGGATTCCATGAATTATTGATATCAAAAGATAGAGCTTGAAGAGTAGAACAACTTTGTAGTTGAAGAGATTACCTGAAAACCGAGTTTCGGAGCTTGAATCAAGCTTGGAAAAATTTTTCTCTTTCTTTCCCTAGCCCTCACGTTTGTTGCTGGAAAAGATGAACAAAATCTTTTCACCATTATTTTACACATATATCTATTAAATTTATTTAATAGTGAAATTATAATTTTGCCTTTTTTATCCAATGTTGAGATTGATTTTATCATCAATAAAGGGCCAAGATTTAATCTTCCATTTTCTCTTTCCAAAATTGCCCTTATAAATTTTTAAATATTCCAAAATTGCCATTGGGGCCAAATGACCAATTTGCCCTCCAACTTGTCTTTATTTACTAGTTTGTTTCCAAATTGCCATTCCATTAAAATCTAACTAAATCTAGTTAGAATTCAACCAACCATAATAAAATATTCATAACATAACATTTTATGACTTTTCCAAAGCTTTTGTATCAGTCTCCAAAATTTCCATTCGATCCAATATACCGATAAATAATCCTTTACTCAAAAATAAACTGTAGGATTCATCTTGAATCGAACTAAAAATATTTCCAACACCTGGAAATGACTTTTATAACCTTTCTCTATTATATGGCAAAATTTCAAAATTTTCCAGTTCGGTCCGGGTATCCGAATTCCACTTAAACTTTAACTGCGATTTTCCCAATAATCGAAGTATCAGATCGAACCAATAATTTCACATTCGATTCACATCCTTAGGTGATCTGTTTATTTATGAAATAAAAACCCTTAACTTTTGGGAAATTACAACTTTAGTCCCCAAACTTTTCCAAAGTTTATACTTTAGCCATAAAATTTTCAAAATTTACATTTTGGTCACTACCTTTTTAAACTTCAATTCCCATCCCAATTTTCCTTGGAATTCAACCAAACTTTAATAATACCTTATTCAATTCACTATCTATCACATGAGACCTTTAAACCTTAGAAATTTCCTTTCCAAAACCCATAATTAAAGAAATCCTAACTTTCGCATTTTTTTCATTTTAGTCACTAAGTTAGCTTTTAAGCTATTATCTTAGTGCTAAATGACCCTTAATCGACTTAGTAAATTTTGGGTTATTACACGTGGTTCTTGTCGACAATTCCCGAAAAAGATTTCAACAATATATTGGTGATTACATCTACTATATATTCAACTTAGCTTGGAAATTCGGGTATGTCTTGTTTATTTGTATATTGATATAAAGATTGATTAACCACTCTTATATTGAGGTAAGTGTATTTTGATATATTGTTTGATTATTATTTCGTTCTAATATTTTGAATATTTGACCAATCACCCTTAATTATCTGTCACTTTATCTAGAATTTATTTTTCTCTCGGATTAATTTTTCCCTCGTAGCAGCAACGTCTATAAATAATATAGACTTCGCCATGTTCGGATTTGCAATAGTAATGCAAAGGAAACAAGAAATTTTTGAGTATTTTACTAGAAGAAGAAAAAGAAAATTTTGGTTCTTACATTACAAAGGGTTGTGCGACATTATGAGGATAAGGTTTCCATTGCTCTCAACTCTGGACCAATGCTTTAATTATGGGGTAATAAAATTATTTCGTATACTTATTAATATATCCTCATAATTAAAGATCAATATTTATTTATGTTATTGATTAAAGTTGGTATTTTTAACCATATTTTGAGTTTTACATGATATCTTTAAATGGCTTGGAAAGAGATATGACATAAAGAGACTATGAGGAGTTGTCTTGGTAATTTATATCTCTATTGTCCTCGAGAGGAAAATTAATATTGGTAAACTCTATTTTTATTTTTATTCTTTAAATTATGATTTTAAAGTGCAATAAATTATGGTGATTTATGATCTACAAGAAGAATGTTATAAATTATGGTGATTAATGTTCTCTGTTCTGTTGGTTTAATCCAATTATATTGGCTGGACATCTCGTTCTGCGAGGCTATTGGTCTCAAAGAAGGTTTTTGAAGGACCTTGTGAACTGGTTTAACAATGTCGCGTATGAGGATTAAATATTTAGAATAATCTGCTCAAAATAAGGCCAAAACTATTATACCTCTTCATCGTCACCTCCATGAGGGGTTGAAATATGAATATTTAACAGCAAAAGATCCTCTTATTCCTTGGAATAATCTAAAGGAACGATATGACCATCAGAAAACCGTTATTCTACCTAAAGCTCAATATGGTTGGCTGCATCTGAGATTGCAAGATTTTAAATCAGTAACGAGTATAACTCTGCTATGTTTCGAATTACTTCACGATTGAAGTTATGTGGTCAAAATATTACTGATGAGGATATGTTAGAAAAAAAAACATAGTCCACTTTTTATGCAAATAATGTTGTCCTCAGACACAATATCGTGAAAAATGTTTTAAAGGCCCACTAGCTCCACTCCATTCCCTGAAGTGAATGTGATATTTTATAATGAAAAAAAATAAATGCCACATTAGTAGTTGTGGTCATGGTCAAGGCTATGGACATAGACATTATGTTCATTTTGAGAATAATTATACCCACCACAAGTGGAACAATAAAGATGACAATAGTGCAAAATATCATTCCAAGAAAGAGGAATCTATGTCTCATAGATATGGAAACTTAAATCATTGGTTTTGTATTTGCCGAACGTCGAAGTATTATGGACCTTTATCCACAATCACGAATGATAAAGGAAAGAAAATATAAACAAATTTTGTTTATGGCAAAAATAATTATGGCGTTTTTGGTCCAATTCAATTAGATATTATTGATTTCCTCATAACCCTTGAAGCGAATAATTCGCCATTTATTTTATTTCCCTTATAACCTCTAAAGGGAATAATTGATCCTTTATTTATTTTGTTTTATATTAATTTATTTTATTTATTATTTATTAATGTTAATTTATTTTATGTTAATTTCTTTTACATATTATTTATTTACGCTTTATGTTTATTTATCCTTTGAAGAATATGATTACTTCTGGAATAAAATATGCAATGAATTGTGGTGATTTATGCTTAACAGACAGTGTAAGTACTCATTATACTTAAGCATAAGAACTATTTTTCCATTTAAATGCAAGGGGGAAAATGTGAGTACTATATCTCAAAGTAATATAATATCAATGCTCCGGAAGAGTAATAAGTTCTTGTGACATTACTTTGATAGATAATTAATTTGATATATGTTATATTTAATATTTTTCATTCCCTAAAGTAAATGGTAAAAAGCACATATTTTTCATTCCCTGAAGTGAATGAAACAAAGCACATATTGAAAGGTGCATAATTATACATATTTTCCCATTTAAAATGCAAGAGAATAATATGAGTACTATATCCGGAAGTACTAATAGGCTCCGAAGAGCAAATATGTTATTGCCAAATGGAACTCTATTCCATATTCATAATGCGTTATACTCGCCAAAATCGCAAAGAAACTTATTGAATTTTAAAGATATTCACAAAAATGAATATAATATTGTGACTATTAGTCGAGAGGATGCTGTCTATCTCCATATTACGAGTATAAACCAAGGCAATAAGAAAATCTTGACAAGATTACATGCACTGTCATCCGGATTGTACTACACAAGAATTAGTACAAAATTGAAGCTCATGCTATTGTAAACCAGAAGTTTACTGATAACTTTATTATTTGGCATGACCGGTTAGGCCATCCCGGTTCAATTATGATGCAAAAATTTATTAACACTTCATGTGGTCATTGATTGAAGAACTAACGGATTCTTCAAAATAATATTTATTTTATGTGATGCTTTCTCTCAAGGCAAACTAATTATTCGACCATCACCGGTTAAGATAGATTGTGAATCTATTAATTTTCTAGACTGGATACAGGGTGATATATGTGTAGGCCCATACACCTTTCTTACAGATCATCTAGATGTTTTACGGCTTTAATCGATGCATCGATAATATCAATGCTCCAGAAGAGTAATAAGTTCTTATGACATTACCTTTGATTGATAATTGATTTGATATGTGCTATATTTAATATTTTTCATTCCCTAAAGTAAATGGTACAAAGCACATATATTTCATTCCCCGACGTGAATGGAACAAAGCACATATTGAAAGGTGCATAATTATACATATTTCCCCATTTAAAATGCAAGGGAATAATATGAGTACTATATCTGGAAGTACTAATAGGCTTCGAAAGAGCAAATATGTTATTGCCAAATAGAACTCTATTCCATATTCACAATGCGTTATACTCGCCAAAATCGCAAAGAGACTTATTGAATTTTAAAGATATTCACAAAAATAAATATCATATTGTGACTATTAGTCAAAGGGATGCTGACTATCTCCATATTACGAGTATAAACCAAGGCAATAAGAAAATCTTGACAAAATTACATGCACTGTCATCCGGATTGTACTACACAAGAATTAGTACAAAATTGAAGCTCGTGCTATTGTAAACCAGAAGTTTACTGATAACTTTATTATTTGGCATGACCAGTTAGGCCATCCCGGTTCAATTATGATGCGAAAATTTATTTACACTTCATGTGGTCATTGATTGAAGAACTGACTGATTCTTCGAAAAAATGTTTATTTTATGTGATGCTTTCTCTCAAGGCAAACTAATTATTCGACCATCATCGGTTAAGATAGATTGTGAATATGTTAATTTTCTAGAGCGGATACAGGGTGATATATGTGTGGGCCCATACACCTTTCTTACAGATCATCTAGATATTTTACGGCTTTAATTGATGCATCGATAATATCAATGCTCCGAAAGAGTAATAAGTTCTTGTGACATTACCTTTGATTGATAATTGATTTGATATGTGCTATATTTAATATTTTTCATTCTCTGAAGTAAATGGTACAAAGCACATATTTTTCATTCCCCGGCGTGAATGGAACAAAGCACATATAGAAAGGTACATAATTATACATATTTCCCCATTTAAAATGCAAGGGAATAATATGAGTACTATATCCGGAAGTACTAATAGGCTTCGAAAGAACAAATATATTATTGCCAAATGGAACTCTATTCCATATTCACAATGCGTTATACTCGCCAAAATCGCAAAGAGACTTATTGAATTTTAAAGATATTCACAAAAATAAATATCATATTGTGACTATTAGTCAAAGGGATGCTGACTATCTCCATATTACGAGTATAAACCAAGGCAATAAAAAATCTTGACAAAATTACATGCACTGTCATCCGGATTGTACTACACAAGAATTGGTACAAAATTGAAGCTCATGCTATTGTAAACCCGAAGTTTACTGATAACTTTATTATTTTGCATGACAGGTTAGGCCATCCCAGTTCAATTATGATGCGAAAATCTATTGACACTTCATGTGGTCATTGATTGAAGAACTGACAAATTCTTCGAAATAATGTTTCTTTTATGTGATGCTTTCTCTCAAGGCAAACTAATTATTCGACCATCACCGGTTAAGATAGATTGTGAATCTGTTAATTTTTTGGAGCGGATACAGGGTGATATATGTGTGGGCCCGTACACCTTTCTTACAGATCATATAGATATTTTACAGTTTTAATCGATGTATCGACTAGATGGTCATATGTATCCTTGTTATCAACCTGCAACATGGCGTTTGTGAGGTTACTTGCTCAGTTGATAAAATTATGAGCATATTTTCCAAATTACCCTATAAAGACAATTCGTCCTGATAATGCTGGTGACATGCCATTTTATATGTAGCATCACTAATTCGCATTAAGCCAACAAATTATCATCAGTTCTCCCCATTACATATGGTTTTTGGTTAAGAACCAAATAGTTCTCATCTTAGAATTTTTGGGGGTGCGATATATGTTCTAATTGCTCCACCACAACTCACAAAGATGAGTCATCAAATGAGGTTGGGAATATATTTCGAATTTGAATCCCCTTCGATAATTAAATATCTCGAGCTTCATATGAGGAATTTATTTACAGCTCGATTTGCTGACTATTATTTTAATGAGTCAGTTTTCCCAACATTAGAGGGAGAAAATAAATAGCTGGAAAAAAGAAATAAGTTTGAATGAATTATCATTATCTCAGTTTGATCCACGTACTCAACAATGTGAACTATAAGTTCAAAGGATAATTCATTTAGTAAATCAATTGCTAGATGATTTTGCTGACTCTAAAAGAACGACTAAATCACATATACCAGCTATGAATGTTCTGATTAAATTTGATGTCCTAGAAGGACAAACTCTAGTTGCTAATGAGTCTAACGTATTCCTGTAGCGTGGTAGACAAGTAGGTCCGAAAGTAAAAATCCTCGAAAAATAAAATGAGCTATATTTTATGATGGTCTGATCGAGGAATCAACGTATTATGAAAATCTTTAGAAGAGATTAAAAGGTCTCCAACAGAGATATTGACATGACTCAGGTACCTGATAATAAAGAAATCTCAATAGATTATGTCATGTCTGGTAATAAGTGGAATCGAAATTAACTCGACGTCGATAATACATTTGCATGCAATATAGCACTAGAGATTTTGATATGGATCATGAACCATTTTCAATTGGACATGTAAACAAAGAAATGATTGGCCAAAATAGAAAGAGGCAATTAAGGAGAAACTAAAATCTCTTTCAACGGAGAAATATTTGTGAGATATAAATGGGTTTTTGTGAGAAAAAAATAAAAGGGAAAATCATGAGATATAAGCTCGTTTGGTTGCACAAGGATTCTCACAAAGACATGAAATCAATTATGAGGAAACATATTCCTCAGTGGTGGATACAACTACTTTTAGATTTTGATCAGTCTGGCAATAAATGAAATGACTTAGTTTCCGCCTAATAAATGTTGTTACATCATATTTGTATGAGCCTCTTGATAATAATATTTACATGAAACTTCCGGAAGGATTTATACTACAGAAGGAGTTAATTCAAGTTCTCGAGAATACTATTCAATCAAATTGAACTTATCTATTTATGGATTAAACAAATTAGGCGCATATTGTATAATCGTCTCAATGAATACTTATTAGTAGAAGGTTATAAGAATGATTCAATTTCCTCGAGCATTTTTATTAAGAGGTCTAGCTCTAAATTTGTCCTTGATGTTTTTGTGTATGTTGATGATTTTAATATCGTTGAGAATCGTGAAGAGATCTCCTTAACAATGAAATCCTTGTGCATCAATCAACATACACAGAAAAATGTTTAAAGAGATTTTACATGCTTAACGCATATTTGTTGATCACTCTTATGGTTGTTAGGTCTCTTAATGTAAACAAAGACCCATTCTGCCCTCGAGAAAAGGGTGATGATATTCTTGGTCCAAAAGCACCATAAGTATATTAATTGATCTAGAAGCATCATATCTTAGTTGGTCCAAAAATACTATCTAAGTGCTATGAGACCATTACCTTTAGATCTTTCAAAACTCGATGCCTCTCCAGATCCTGTAAATAATTGTTATGCATGAGGCAAAGCCGAAATATGTGTTTGGCTAAACATATCCTGAAGATATGTGAATTGCTTTCACAAGATAAGATGCAAGCTATCTTGTGTAGAGATAATCCAAAATTTATATCTCAAGGTGGATACATCAAATGTGATAAAACAAAACATATTTCTTCAAAGTTTCGTCCCTCATGATCTTCAGAAGAATAGTATTCGATGAATCCTTTCAAGCAATAATTTGAAAGATATATTCATCAGTGCATAGTTTACTTCAACATTTGAAGATTATATTCAAGATTGAATTATGAAGATTCAAAGATCTTATGTGATATTTTCATGAGGGGGAGTAAATACGCGTTGCACTCTTTTTCCTTTAATCGGGGTTTTGTCCCAATGGGTTTTCCTAGTAAGGTTTTTAATGAGG
The DNA here is from genome assembly GCA_019671005.1 of Hibiscus mutabilis. NCBI lineage: Eukaryota > Viridiplantae > Streptophyta > Magnoliopsida > Malvales > Malvaceae > Hibiscus > Hibiscus mutabilis. Next base: position 88,037,365 of record CM033711.1, on the reverse strand, counting down.
CAACATGTTATGCGTATCAAAGATGTGTGTACTCTTTTTCCTTCACTAAGAATTTTTTTTCCCATAGGGTTTTTACCTTAGTAAGGTTTTAACGAGCCACACTATCTTCATGGATATCCAAGGGGGGTGTTATGAATATCTTTATTTATGATGGATATCCATATATTAAATAAGACTTTAATGTACTTTATTATTAGGGCTTAATACCCATTGAAATTAGGGTTTCCATCTTATGCCTATAAATGTAAAGTTTGAAGAAAGCATTGTACTCAACCCTACTTTGAGAATATAATACAAGTCTCTCTCTTTGTCTCTCATCTTGTTTTTGTTCATTTATTTTATTCTTGCCATTTACTTTATTCACAACAGTTATAGATTAATTGAGCTATTATTTGAAATGAAATATTTTGTTATTAAATTTTTAAATCAAATTTGATCTGTTCCCCGATTTTTTTCTTTTTACCGAGAATCAAACTTTTATTTTTTTTCTTTATGATTTTTTATATTTTTCATAAATTTTATAAACATTTTTATATTTCTTCATGATTTTTTTATAATTTTCTTGAAATTTTATACTTTAATGTAATATGTTAATGTATTTATAATTTAAATATGAATTTTTTATATTTTTAAGTTTTCTGTTTTTAATAATTTTTATATTTTTCAATTTTCATGTAATTTTATATATTATTTTTATAATTTTCTTACGTTTTATGATTTTTATAATGAATGAATGATTATTTATCAAAAAAAAAGATTTTTAATGATTCAAAAGATGTAATGACATTGGAGTTCATAATAAGCTACATGTCTACATTTCATTAGTTATTTGTAATTAACAATTGAAAGTTGAAACTGATGAACTAATGAAAATCATTAACAAAAGGGTTTAATTAATTTTTCAAATTAAGACAAAGGTTCAATTACATAATTACCCTAAAAAATTCAAATTAAGACAATCAATTAGGTGCAAATTTTCTACGAGCGCTTAGTTGATTTTTTTTTTCATTTTTTACCTTGAGTCTTTATTTTCCTAAATCTGTATTATTAATAATCATTTTCACTTAAAACCAACATAATTAACCAAAAAAATGGGCAACTGTGAGAGCAGCTAAATGAGTATCTAATCCTATTAATGTAAAAGAAATTTAACATGGAGAACGGATTCTGATTCTCATACTGTACTTTCTCAAGCGTCACAAAGAAAGTGCAGAAAGCAATGGAAAGCTGAGACCTAGTACTTTCTCAAGCGTCACAAAGAAAGTGCAGAAAGCAATGGAAAGCTGAGACCTACACAGTGTAATCACTTATTTTTGACCGAATTTTAATGTTATTAGTGTTATTTTAATAATAATATTATTAATATAAAAATCAAAAATAATAATAATAAATTAATTTTTAAAAAAAAGAAATTACGTGGTTTTTGGGTGGTCCACGTCACCCCTTAGGCCTCCTCAATTGCCTATAAATAAAGGCATGGGGAGGGGCAATTGGAGGGGAAAAATGGGATCGGCAGTGGCAAGCCCCAAATAAGAGAGCTTGGCTCTCGGGTAGCCAATGACCGAGGGCACCAGTTCGATCGGAGTTCTATTTCGGATACCGATCTAGTTAATTTTTTGAGAGGTCGAGGTAAATCTCGGTGGGGTTCAGTCGGGGTTCGTCATTCGAGCTCCTAGTTAGGTATATTTTCTTTCCTTTTTATTTGTGTTGTAATTTTTATGATTTAATGAAGTATTAGTTAATTTAAAATTGTACTCTCTTTTTATTTTGTATGTTTATTTATGTTTTAGATTAGTATTTATTATGTTTTAAATTTATGTTTTATATTAATATTTTATTTATGTTAGATTCGTTTTTATTTATGTGTTAGATTAATATTTATTTGTGTTTTAAATTAATGTTTTATTTATGTTAGATTAGTCTTTTTTTTATGTGTTAGATTAATAATTATGAATGTTTTATATTAGTATTTTATTTATGTTAGATTAGTTTTTTATTTTTGTGTTTTAGATTAATATTTATGAATGTTAGCATTTTATTTATGTTAAATTTGTTTTTATTTATGAGTTAGATTAATATTTATGTATGTATGTTTTAGATTAGTATTCTATTATGTTATTATTTATTTGTATTGTATTTAAATTATTTGCCATATTTTATATTTTGCTCACTAAGTTTGCATATCGAAATATATAATGTCAATGTGGTGTCCTTTTTATCCGAGCGTAAACGGGGCCAGTATCAGGCGTAGTGATAGTGGTTGGGCGTTTACTCTCGGATAACGGAGCCTTTAAAATTTACCCGCACTTATAACCAAATTTTAAATTAATCGTCACTTTAATCCGGAAGGTCTAAATTAATAAATCGGTAATTATTAAAGTACCAATTTTGGGCGGTGTGGGGGTGCTAATCATTCTCCATCCGTAACCGACTCTTGAACCCAATAGTTTTCAAATCTCTGGTTTTATGGTGTCCGGCCTACCTAAGTGGCCGGTGACGACTCTAATTTCTAAATAAAACGCGGTTTTTTTTAAAACCCCACGGAATAAATATTTTAATACCCGAAAAACCACAAACACTTCGAAAACCTGTTTTTTTAGCGAAACGGACATCGCTACACACAGAAATACCTGGATTCGACTGCTATTCGCGAGAAGGAAGTTGAGTTTTCCCGCCTAGGGTGCCAATTTTGGCTGCAGATTCACTGCCATTTCAAATTTAAGAAGGAATGGGGATGTGCCCTTACTATTGGAGACGACTACAGATAATTTCATTAGTGTTCATATTAGACTAGGATGGATTCCACATTTCCTTTGCTTTTGATTCAAACCTGGTTCGAGTACTCAAAAGCAATGCTAAACAGGTTCCCGAGTCTTTGTTTGATGCATCGGTGCTATGTACTGCCTGGATCTGTTTATTGGCCAAAACTAATGGTTCCATTCACAAGCTTGGCTGGTGAAGACTACAAATGGAAACTCAGAATCAATTTGTTGAAATGAGGCTTTAATAAAACCTTTCCCATGAGAGAAATAATTGATAGGGTAATCAACAAACTAAAAAAAAAAAAAAACTAGCTTCAACAACACTCATAAAATGGTGTAAAATTAGGATCAGCAGCAATTTAAAGACCCCTTTTCTCAACCCATGAAATTGTGGATGTATTTGGAGTGGCTCAAGCAGCAGATTTCTCGGCTTCTTCAGCTGCCTCTTGCTCTCGCAACTTGATCAAAGATGGAGGCGGCTTCACAACAATGCTTTTCTTCCATTGCCGATCAAGCTTTCTTGACAATCGCTTGTTGATGCCCTCCTCAATCTCTCTTTCCCGTTTAACAGTCAGCAAGCGAGCAATCTGCCAAGGACAAGGAGAACACTTTCATCCTTATAATTACACCGAATTAAACTCTTAAATACGTCGTAGAACTACCTGTAATCTTTACAAAAGAGATAAATAACGTACAGCTTAAGTCCAAGTTGTAATTAGGTGCCTTAGAAAATAACAAGTATACAGAAAAACCCAAAGAAGATCACGAGTGAAATGAACTCCAAGGATCCCCTTCATTATTTTAATTTATGTTCATTACATGATTACAATCTAATACAGCTTTAATCACCAGTTCATAGGTAGGTCCTATGTATGCGAATAGTGCTGATGAATGTATTGAAAAGCAAAGAATATAAATACAGAGGAGAGCTCAACCTGGTTTTACCCCTTCTCCTTCCAAGCCCTACATCCCAACCTCTCTTCTATCTATTTCTTAAGATCAATTGTCACGACACACCAATACTCTCATTTCCCCGTGCAGTGTGTGCCCACAAGTCGTATTGTTTTTTCCCTTTTTGTACCCATTGGTCGCACAAGGTTTTGTTTCTCAAAAATCTACCTCCACAGCGCACTTCCAGCAGTTCACTTGCAAATTTCTGGTACCATTTGATCATGGCGCACTTCCAGAGACAAAACCATATACGACCAACGGGTATCCAAAAAGGACAATACCGACTTGTGGACACAATGCTGCATGACACGGCACGGGGAATGAAAGTAACATTGGTTTCATGTACAACTTAAGCAAAAAAATCGATGGCAAAAAGTAAACAAACAATTAGGGGTGTTCATGGTTGACAGTTGTAGTAATTTGGTTAACCATAATGAGATGAACACATTATCTTTAGACATTATCATCTAATTACACTAAGAACAAAACCTACAAATTGACCGTTGTAGTATGTTGGTTAACCATGAACACCTCTTTACAAACTGTTGACCACCTACTAAAAACATGTTAAACTTCATCAGAAAGTATGATGAATGAATTGGCATACACACACATTTATATCTACAATTATACGAACTCGCTTATGCTACTAACAATGCATAAAGTTCAATGCATTCATTCTTTGGTGCACAATTTGAAGGCAAATGCATAGCACTAGTAACAACAGAAGTTTATAATTTTTTTTGTTCATAGTTCACTGTTGATAATCAATTAATCAAAATATAACTATCATTCTAAATGGCATCGTCGAAAGTTTAGATTTTGGGGAACTAGAAGCAGACTGACATTTTTGTTCTAAGCAAAGTTCGAAACTTTTAAAATGATTCTGAAATCCCATTGAAATCTAATTCAATGGTTGAAAAAGACAAAAGAAAAACAAAATGTAGGGGGAAAGAAAGAATACCCTTTTGCGCATACGGCGAAACTCGCTAGACTTGAACTCATTACGAACTGATTTCTGAAGACGAAGCATCAAAAGCTCTCCTTTTAACTCAACCACATCGTCGTTGATTTCTTCGGTCGTTTTGGCTCTTATTTCCTTCAATTCTTCTTCTCTCTTCGCCATCATTACCACCGACGAGGATGCTGATGGTCTTCGAAACGAGGTCATCTGAGAAGGCAACCGCTGGGGAAAAAAGCGCAGGATTCTGACGCCGGTGAAGGAAGTTTTGGCAATTGAAAATATGGGCTTCGGAGGGAAAGTAAGCGTTGTTGGTGAAGCAATTGAAAAGCTCAACATCTTTGATTCTTTCACTTCAGCTGTGTATCTTCGTTTGCTTTTTTCACTACAAGCTCACCTTCTCCCCCACCTTCAGTTTTTCATGTAAATGTATAACCAGGATAAGGCCCTTTTTTTTCTCCTTTAATAAAAAATAGAGAAAATTATATCTTACCACCTAATTATTAACCGCGGCCTGTTTTGACCACCTAAATAAAAACATTCAAAATTTGATTAAAGGAAAATTTAAGAGAACAAAATATAGCCATGTTGTGGTTTGAACCCTTAATCTCTTGGAAAAAAAGTCAAGGCTTAATCGCTAGGCCAATTATTTAAATAAAATTAATCAACTAATCAGACGCGTGTCACCTGTTAAAAGAAAATTTAAGAGAACAAAATATAGCCATGTTGTGGTTTGAACCCTTAATCTCTTGGAAAAAAAGTCAAGGCTTAATCGCTAGGCCAATTATTTCTTTATGATGTAAAATGCATCATTCTTTATACATCTTATAATGAAGTAAGTGCTAGGGAAAAAAGAAGAAAAAATGTTTGAGAAGAGACTCGAATATGGGTCACATGAGATATATAAAAATACGCATATCAAATATTCGATTTAAAAGATATTCGATTTAAATGAAAAGAAATTTGATTTTAAAAAGTATTCAAATATTTTTTAAAAAAATATTTGAATATTTGATTTAAAAATATTAAATCAAAATTTTAAAATATTCGAATACTTTTTTAAATCAAATTTATTTTCTTTTAAATTAAATATTTTTTAAATCGAATATTTAATATTTTAATAAATATTCGATTTAATTTAAATATGAAAAAGAAAAAAAATATTCGAATATTTTAAATCGAATTTCTTTTCTTTAATATTTTTTAAAATCAAATATTTAATAATTTCATATTTTAATTAAATCGAATATATTTGATTTAGTGATATGCGTGTTTTTATATATCTCATGTGACCCATGTTCGAGTCTCCTCTCAAACATTTTTTTTCTTTTTTCCTAGCACTTACTTCATTATAGATTTTAATTAAATCGAATATATTAGATTTAGTGACACCTGTCGTTATCTGATTAGTTGATTAATTTAATTTAATTTAATTAAAATTAGGACCAAATTGATATAATATATAATTAAAAGGGACTAAAAGTGTAATTATACAAATTTTACTTTAACTGCCACATCACATTTCCGTTAAATTTTAACGGTCGGTGGTCAAAATAGGTCTATTTAAATAGTTGAGTGTCAAATTTTAAATTTTTTTAGTTGGGTGGTCAAAACAGGTCGCGGCCAATAGTTAGATGGTCACTGGGATAATTTTCCTTAAAAAATATAAGTTTAACTTAAATAAAAAAGGCTATATATCATATTAGTATCTAAAATATACAACTTTTTTATTTTGGTACCTAAAGTATTTTTTGGTCAAAATAAGTACATAAAGTACTTTTTGTTTAAATTAGGTACTTAAAGTATACTTTTTGGTCAAAATAGGTACCTAAAGTATATTTTTCGTCAAAGTAAGTATCTGAAGTATATTTTTGGTCAAAATAGGTATCTAAAGTATTCTTTAGGCCAAAATAGGTACTTAAAGTATATATATTTATTATATAGGTTCCTAAAAATTGTCATGTGACATTAATTAAAAGGATTATTATCCTATACATTGGCGGTGGAAATTTTTTTGTTTCCACAAGTGCCTTAATTATAGGGTTTAATGTTTAAGTTTAGGGTTTAGAGTTTAGGGATTTTAGTGTAGGGATTTAGAATTTAGGGTTTATGGTTAGAATTTATGATTTAGGGTTAGCATTAAGGGTTAGGGTTTAGGTTTTAGAGTAATATGGGTAGGGATTTAAATTTTAACCTGTAAACTCTAAATTTTAACCATAAACTCAAAATTCTATCAACAACCCCTAAATTCAAAACTACTACACTTAAACCCTAAACTTTAAACCATAAACGGAGTCCCTAACCCCTAAAACAAAGGCATTTGTGTAAAAAAGTTTCCACAAACGCTTGTGTATAAAAAAGTTGCCCTAATTAAAAAATAGGGTATGTGCCTATTTTAACGAAAAATATATTTTAGGTACTTACTCTGACGAAAAATATCTTAAGTGCCTATTTTGACCAAAAAGTATACTTTAGGTACTTAATTTAACCAAAAAGTATATTTTAAGTACTTATTTTGGCCAAAAAATATTTTAGGTACCAAAATAAAAAAGTTAATATACTTTAGGCATTAATATAATATATAAGCCAAAATAAAAAAATGACATAATTTAAAGACTATTTTTTTATTTAAGTCTTAAAAGTTTTAACATAAAGAGTGATCAACCTAAAAAGAGAACAATATTATTCTAAGAAATCCGACTTCAAATAATTTTATATGTAAGGTACATATAAATTTAATTAAAGATTAATTATTCGATGTAGAAAAGCTTCTAAAATTAAATTTAGTTTTAGGGTTTAGGGATTTTATTTAAGGTCAAGAGTTTAAGGGTTTAAATGTATGAGTTTTGAATTATGGGTGTGGTTAGGATTTAGGTTTTAGGGTTAAAATTTATAATTTACAAGTTAAAACTTAAATCCCTAACCATTTTACCTTAAACTATAACCTCTAAACTCTAAATTTTAACCTTAAACCTTAAATTCTAACCATAAACCCTAAATTGTAGATCCATACACTTAAACCCCATTACCATTAACTTGATTCTTAAATTCTAAAATTAAGACGCTTATGAAAACTTTTCGTTTTCTTTACCGGTGCATGAGATTTTTTTCTTAATTAAAAATTGAGAATAAATAGATATAGGAGGAATCATTTTATTTTTTAAAATATATGGATTAGTTTGTCATTTTTTTCAGTAAAAGAGCCAAAATGTAATTAAAAATATAGTACAAGGACTGTCATGGTATTTGCTACCTATTCTATACCATTTTCCTTCTTACCGTCCCAAACAACAGTCGTATCAAAAGAAGACCACAACTAAAAGGAAAATGAAAAGAAAAGCACAATTCAACTGAACAAACCCTAAAACAAGTCCAAATCAAAACTGAAGAAGAGAGCGAGACAGAGGCAATCGTGTGGCGAGATAGAATCGCTGAGCTGAATCGACCGGGAGAAGATCTGAGTTAGAGTTATTGATAAAGTTAGTTTTATAAATGGGCATAGCGGGTTCAAAACTCGAGAAAGCATTGGGCGATCAGTTCCCTGAAGGCGAACGATATTTTGGCCTTGAGAATTTCGGCAACACTTGCTATTGTAACAGCGTTTTGCAGGTTTTTATTTAATACTCTCCTGAAGTAACAATTCAATTTTGAATCTAATTCCATTTGTCATTTCCCTTTTTTTTAAAAAAATATATGTTGAATTTGATAATTTTATGCTAATCCTAATATTCTAACTTTGATTGGTTTTGAATTTTTAGCTTCCAACAATTTCTTTTCAACAATATTTGTTTATACAACTCTTTTCTGGTTAATGTTTATTGTTTTGTTTTCAAATATTCAAAGTTTGTACTTTTTGGTTGCTGTAGCATTTCTCTGGTAACTCTTCCTAGTGGTTTTGATAAATGATTCACTTGCTCCACTGATAGCAGTTGAAAGTAAGTAAATTTGGGGAAAATTCTGAAGGGAATTGATGGCAATGAAGTTTTCTGGTAATTGCATGCTGTGCTTCATTCCGGTGGTGCGGTTGTCACAATTTAGATTGACATTAGAAGGTTTATATTCAAGATATGCATACTGAGATGATTGATACCATGATAGCTATAAACTAATATTAGGAAAGGAGAAAAAAAGTTGTCTAGGGTGGATTTTGTTGGTGACCGTATAAATGATTGTCTATTTCATCATTACTAATAAGGTAATTTACAGTTCATTGTTCAACCTTCTATTTAATATTTCTTTTCTTTCTTTGTTCATTTAAGCTTGATGGTTTTTATAAGGTTGAATTATGTGAAATATTCGAATTTTATTTGGTAAGAAGAGTTTTATGGACGGTATGATAACTGTTGCATTTGATGTTTCATGTGGTAGTTGACTTAGATTGCACAACATTTGAATAGTTTGAACTGTTATTTCTGAATGTGTGCAACTGTATCGGTTAAGTTCTATATATGCATTACTGGACCAGTTACCCATGAGCTTTTCGTTTTCTCCATTTACACGCTGTTATTCTATTTTATTCCTTGCTTTCTAACTAATTTTACATCATTAGCCCATGTATGGTCATTTAGGAAGGATTTAAAGATCGAGTGTTTTTTTTATTTGAAAAATTGTTGGGTGACAATAGCCTCTTAGCTTCGATAATCCTGATTGTCTCATTTCATTGCTATTTTTTTCAGGCACTTTATTTTTGTGTCCCATTTCGTGAACAGCTGCTAGAACATTATGCAAGTCATAAAAATGGTGCTGATGCTGAAGATAACCTGCTGACTTGCTTGGCAGATCTGTTTACACAGGTAATTAATAACTCTGCTAGAAGTGTAGTGTTCTTGCGTTAGAGCAGATTACTTTTTCTGCCTAGTGATAGTTTGTCTTATAGTAAGTCAGTGGTGGTACAGTGTGCTTAAGTTGCAATTCCTTGTTTTGGTCTTGCCTTAATTTCCATGAATTATTCTCCCATTTGTTTAATTTAATTTTTTCTTTTATTTCTAGACATCCCATCCTAGGAACCCATGTGCAATTAGTTAGAAAAACGAAGCCCAATATTTCATCGTAAAGATTTGATGAAAAATGGACCTTATGTAAACTTTTAACAAGATTTGCTCGGAAATATAGATAATTATTGTTGTTAAATGGCTTATTACTATAAGTTCTTCATTACATTTGCTCAAGTACCTGGCTTTGTACAACAAGGAATGATGTGCATGCATTTTTTTAAAAATCAAGTCATTTTATTTTCTGCAAATCCTATCCTTTCTTGTAACTGCTTCTGTTTTCCTCGCCTTCTTTTTTTAAACTCCTTTTAAATGGTTTGGTTTGATACTTCAGTATTGGAAGTATTTATCCTTTAGGAAATTGCTTAAGAGTCCCAAGTTTTAGCTGTAGTGGGGAAGATGATTGTCTTCAGTCTTTAATAAAGGTTATTAATTGCCATGGTATATTTTCCCTCCACTTCTGCCTCTCCTGTTGTTGCGTGACATATGCGGCTTATACTTGATTGCTAATGGGACCAACTGCTGGTTGTTCTTTATGTTTAGATAAATTCACAGAAGAAGAAGACAGGTGTCATTGCTCCAAAGCGTTTTGTACAGAGATTGAAGAAACAAAATGAGCTTTTCCGCAGCTATATGCACCAGGTAGTAGGATGCTTTATATTTATTTGGTTGAAGAACTTCCTTTTAAGTTGATGATCTCTTCTCTGTGATTCAAGTTTCCAATTGGTCTGATGTTGTAGCTTTTTCCCGGCATGTCACAAAAAAGTTCACTGTTTTTTATCATCACAATGCTTAATGCTGAAGAGAATAACTATTTTGTCTCTGTTTTTTTCTCTCTTTTTGGGGGTAGGATGCTCATGAGTTCTTGAATTTTTTGCTAAATGAACTTGTTGACATACTGGAAAAAGAGGCTCAAGCTGCAAAAAAGGAGGCAGAAGCTTCATCTCTATCTGAAAAGACTACAAATGGGCCAAAGAATCCCCAGTTAAATGGTGTTAAAAAAGAGCCTCTGGTTACTTGGGTTCACAAGAATTTTCAGGTCAGTTTGCTGGTTATATTCCTATATTCTGATTAATTGTTTTACTTTTGCTTTGTATTTATTTGCTTTTACATGAAAAACTGGAACCTTCTAAATAAGATACTACGAAACTTGAAACGTTAATGAAATGCCGTAAATTGTAGGAATATATTAGGTCCTGAAAGCATCTGTGTAGAGAAAAAAATCTAATCAGAGCACTACTAGACAGAGAAAGTGAATTAAATACAAGCATTATTATCTGGGAATGCTTCTTGACATCCTAGTTAATCCCTCAATCAATAATGACTCTTGCATTACGGCTTTCCTTGTACTTCTCTATATATAATTAAGATATCTCATTTATAATTCATAAATTACAAACTATGAAATGGTCACTACTCTTATCTTCTTCATGGTTAATTTGTTGGCAATGTTTATAAAGGAAGTTATGCTTTGTTTTTTTTTTTCTGAAGAATGTCATTACCTGATTGGGCTATTTGAGACAGGGAATACTTACCAATGAGACAAGATGCTTGCGATGTGAGACAGTGACGGCAAGGGATGAAGCTTTCTTGGATTTGAGCCTTGATATTGAACAGAATAGCTCAATAACTAGCTGTTTGAAAAATTTTAGTTCTACCGAGACATTGAATGCAGAAGACAAGTTTTTCTGTGACAAGTGCAGCAGGTAATTTTCATTTATACACGTTCTCGTGTAGATGTATCTTATTTTCAATGCCTGTTTTCTCTTGATTACTATAATGTGTGAGATTTGCAGACTGGCCAGCCAAAACCAAACATGTTAAATTGAGGTTTTTTGTAAAAAATGTGAATTTTGGTCATGGACTTTGGAAGACTAAACTCATGATTATACATTTTCCCTAATGATTCGAACATCAAACTTGCACAGTGCAATTAATGGTTTCATTTTCGTTAATAGTTAATAGATTCAAAGTTTATAAAGTCTAATATTTCAATGGTTCCAAAGGTGAATATCATGGCCATTTTAATGATAAATATGCGTACAGCAATAATTATGGATGATGTCGTTTTACTTGCAGTTTGCAAGAGGCCCAGAAGAGAATGAAGATAAAGAAGCCTCCCCACATCCTGGTTATCCATTTGAAACGGTTCAAGTACATTGAGCAGCTTGGCCGGTACAAGAAGCTCTCCTACCGCGTTGTGTTCCCGCTTGAGCTGAAGCTGAGCAATACTGTTGAAGATGCAGATTCTGAGTATTCTCTATTCGCGGTCGTAGTTCACGTGGGAAGTGGACCCAATCATGGGCACTATGTTAGCCTGGTGAAAAGCCATAACCACTGGTTATTTTTCGACGACGAAAATGTGGAGATGATTGATGAGTCCGCAGTTCAGACATTTTTCGGGTCAGCCCAGGAGTACTCGAGCAACACAGATCACGGGTATATCTTATTTTACGGAAGCCTTGGTGCAAACAAGAGCTGAGAAAAGAGGGTTTTGACTTTAACCATGAACAGTTATTATAATCCCTCAAACTTCAGCTTTCTTGAACTGCCTCTGCATAATAATTTTTTTCTCCTTTTCTCTTCGATTTCCAATACCGTGGGAAGAGCTAACAGCTTCATATCAGTGAGATGATGGAGTTATGAAAAAAATGTAGACTTCGGTTATTTTAATGTACAGTGGATGGTGGAAGCACGCTGTCCTTTTGTTTTTCTACAATAAGAAGAAAGAAGAGCCAGTGTATAAATGTTAGTGGTGAGAACATCAAAGTTAAATTAGTTTCTACCTGTATTTAAAAGGTCGATTTGGCGGGCAATTTGATTAGATTTTCATTTCTCGATTTCAGTATTCTCATCAAAAAGATTAATAATACAATATTTATACTAAAAACTTACACTTAAAATAACAATTATCAATTAATTTTTACTTGGTTTTGTCGGATGATATCATTTAAATAGATTATGAAATGAGTGAAGATATTACCGATTTTACTTGGTTGTCACATAGCTTGTTTTTAGGGCAGATGTGCATAAGTCTTCTAACGAAATTTTTTTGATACAGTCTTAAACTCAAAATTTACTTAAACAATATCAAATTGTTTACCACTTAGACCAACCCATTAGTAACTCGAGATTTACTTAAATAATATTAAACTGTTTATTACTTAAATTAACCCGTTAGTGACAAGATATCTAAATTAATGGGTATCACAACAATTGTAACAATAATGGGACCAGTTTTTTTTTTAATTTAGTTACTCTAATTTGAGGTGAATTATACTTAATTTAGGCATTTGATATAGAAAATATCAACTTGGTCAACTCGACTGACCAGTCGGATATTTAAATTGAACTAAAACAAGTGTAAAAAAAAAAAAAACAGGATCCTCATATCGGAGATGTTGCTTGCGCAAAGGGTGAAATTAATTAGCTTATGGAGCAAAAACTACAAGCAGCAGTAGCACGGATCAAACTATATGTCAAAATCTATGCAGCTGTTATCTCAAATCACTTGACCATGAATCGGCCAAGTTCAGACATTTACAAATGAATTCTAGCAATAAGGAATTCGAACAAGGTTTGTATGAGAATTAAGACGAGATCAGATTCAAGGTCCGGTGTGCATGAAAGTGTCATCATCTAATAGTTTTTCGAGATCAATCAAGTCTTCGTCCAAATCTGTTGCTTCTCCTGCAAAGTTGAGAATCTTATCGTACATGACCTGCCAAAGTGATGCAAAGAGAGAATGTCATCGCCATCACCATAATATATAATAAACTTGGTTTTCATGCATGCTTAACTCGATTTCTGGGGGGAAAACTGAAGTTCTTTTTTATCGAAGAAAAAGCCAAATTTTATGCAAAGCGAATACGCCATCATCATCATAAACTTGGTTTTCATGCATGCTTATAACTTGAATTCTGTGAAAAATTTAAATCATCTCAGATATGGTTGTAAGATTCCATGCATCTAACATCCTTAGAACAATCTGGTATTCAGACTTGGATGTGAGTATTGGGCTTGCATGTGTCTGACACAGACATGTTCTTTTTCTTCCCCCAAAATGATCTTCATAAAGTGGGAGGATCCTTAAGAGGATTATATCCTATACTCGTACCCAATATGAGTCGGACATGAATACTTAAAGAAAAAAGAAAAGCCGAGTAACAAAGATATCAATTACCTTCTCTTGGATCCCAGTTACGACATTCTTCATCCTACTATATTGATCTCTGCCTGCAGGATTGTGGGCCATGGACTTAACTCTGGCAAGCGCCTTCTGTAACCTTTCTTCGGTTTGCTTCCTGCCTTTTTTCAGGAAATCATAGTCATCCTCCTTTGAGGGTGCAGGTACGCTAGGGCCCCCGGTGAGTGTTTTGGATTTGAATCCTCGTAAACCACTTCCTTTCCGTCTCCAACGTAAGATCACCTTCTCCACAATCCCTACCGTCCAGACTATCTTCCGATAGTTTTTCCTGACCTGATGGCCTCTTACATGAGCCTTTCACAGAAAATAAACAAAACTAAAAGTTAGGGTTCAACAATTATAATTGTAAGGGAAATATGATTACTGAATATAAAGCAAGAATTATAGAAGCTGATAAACTAAAGCAGCAAAAGCAATGAACCTGAATCTTGACAATCCTTTGGCGGATAATCAAAAACTCTTTTCTGCCCTTCCAACCACGAAACTTATTTTGTATGCGAATGGCAGCAGCATTCACGTGCTCATCATGTTGTCCAGGCTTGTTTGACTTGACCGCTATAAGTGAAAGAGCACGCTCATCTGACATTCCAAATTTATCATCAACATACTCTTTTAACTGCCTGTTTTGGAAGGACTGCACCCTGAAGACTTGATGAATACGAGCAGCAGCCTGCGTTGCATTACGAACAGCAGCTAATGAGTCCTTTAGTGATGGGCCATCTGAAGCATCCCCATAGCTGAATGGAGCTGTGTTATGTTCCAAAATTTTCTGCATGTCGTCTGGACTAGAATCTGTGGTATCGTTACTGCCTTGCTTATCAAAATTGAGGGATAGAAGGCGGGAACTTAAATCAAATTCTGCAAGATAACCAGAAATTCCTTTATGTCCATTGGCCGAGGCTAGGTCAGCAGGCGTTCTGCCTAAAGGATATTCAGGTGTCGGATCTATTAATGCTCCGGGAGCTGCACCCAGTGAAACGAGGGAAGCAACCGTGCGTTCTCTGAGGTTAAAGACAATTCATGTCAGCAGAAGCCAGACAGACCAAAATAAGCACATCATCTATATAAAACACAGACAAACTTAGGCAATATAAGTAACCGCTGAACCAAGAAAAATTAGCCCAAGGACCATTATTTTTTGGAAGCCTGCAGCTCTACAAGCCTAGAATTTTACTTGATGACTCTTTCCTTCAGATAAATCATACCAAGAGCAACCCTACGGCATAGAATACCCTTCCTTGCGTAAAAGTGGTAGGTCAGAAAAATAGTCAAAAAGATGAAAAAGAAAATTGGAAGAACATTTAACTTTTATTTTCAAATTGCTTACCTGCCAGAAGATGCTGCCCAATGAAGTGCAGTCCATCCATTCACATCCCGGAAGTTAACACTCACACCGGCAACTATAGTGGGTTCTAAGGCCCAATCATAGCCAAGAGCAGCTGCAAAATGTATAACACCTTGGCCACCCTGGTCCAATATACTAGGGCCTTTTCCACCTTCTGCTATCTTCTGCAAGAGCCATACACGCAACTTTTCTTTCAATAGCTTCTGAAGCAGCTGCTCCTTTATTTTTTCTGGAAAAACAACTTCATCTGAGTTAAGCGCCAACATCTGGTCCCATTCCTCAATGTCCTCCTTCAGCAATGAATTAATTTTACTGCTCAACTGGGATATCTCAGCTAAGCTATTAGTGTTAGAACTGGGAGAAGTGGAGCCCAGGCACAATAATCTACCCAATCGCAGATCAAGAATTTCGATGGCATTACTGCTAGGGTGATCTGCAATATCTATGTCTTGTTTATGACTGACTCGGTACTCAAACTCTCGGACTTCACTACAAGCTAATCTGTTGGAGCATGTGACATAGAAAGGAACCCTGCCAGCCTCATGTCTTGGAGTGTGGCAACGAAGAACACCATCTGCTATAACCTCTGCCGAAACTTCTACTTCACCAAACATGCATGACCACTTGCAATTTTTGGCCTCGTCTCTACTCTTCAAGAACCTTCCAGTGATGAGGATCTGTGTGAAATGAAGAGATGGGGAGGAAAGAAAAGAAGTTAATATATGTGACCAACTAATTTTCCTGTATTTCAGCCTTGTGAGTGGAAATTGATATTTCAATGCTCACTTGACTTACATAAAATAGAATTACAGCTTACCTTGATTTCAGAACCTACATATGCCCAATTTGGTGAAAAATCAATAATACTGAAAAGCTGATCCTGGGAGAGGGAAGGACCCAGCATAAAGGTATCCAATTGCCCCTGAGAGGGAATAGAGGAAACATCAACCCCATTTTGGCCTTCCACCTCATCCCAATAGGCTCCAGAATTGGAATGCGTATGTGATTCATCTACATCTCCAAGTTCTTTACTCATCCAGCGGTTGAAACTATCAAGCTTCTTCAGACCTTCTTCGGCTAAGGAACCATCAAGTAAATGTGGTCTCATAGCAGAAGAGTAAATAGATTTCCCCTCCAGTGTCAAATAGCTCTCTGAATCTGGTTTATGAATATATCCATGGTTTGCATTTGAGGGGTCTGTCAGATGGTTATTAAGTAGAGAATCATCGTGTTGCTTTTCCGGATGAACATGGTGATTAACTTCTTCATGAAACCTAGAAGTAAGATCATATCTCAGGTCTGGATGCAACTTCTGGTCAAACAGCGACTTCATTAAATGAGAAGAATTACCTTCAGAAGCCTGTTTAGAGGACAAATTAGGACTTAATTGGAAAAAGAAAAGGTAGAATATACACCTGGCTTGATGCATTTAACTGCAGCAATGCAACTCCTGCATACCATATAAGGTAATAGTTTTTTAGGACCTAAATTTTCAATTACAGCTAACATGACCGTAATGGCCATCATTAATGCCTCATCTTTTTTATGACAACACATTAATGCCTTATCTTTAAATATTGCAATTCCATTCTCAGCATGTATAGCTAGAATTTCCAAAGCCATTGTCAAAGTTTAATCAATCTATTACCCGCCAGTCTTCGTGAGCATGTGATTGATCCTCAAACTCCTGCTTTTTAAGAAAGCTGTTTTCAAATAGCGGCCCCATGATATCATTTTGTTTCAAGGTGAATGGTAGCTGATATTGTGCGGAGCCAACCCCAGGATTACCACTTTCCAACATATCCCCCCATAATGTGAAATCAAGGTTCTTTTGGGGCTCATATGTTACAGCATCATTATACTCTCTATCCTTGTCTGGTTGAGTAAGTTGAAAAGCAGTTGGAGGTGGTTTCTCATGATAATCATCTGCTAGCAGTAAAGGACAGTAGTAAGCAAAAATGGAAAGGTGGATCAACAGTAAAATAACACAAAACCAAACAATTAGCATACTTGAATGTGATACATGAACATATGGATCATAGAATCCGGTATCAGTCCTTCCCACAACAGGCTGATGTGAATCAAGAAAAGAATGGAACTGTGAACTTGCTTGATGATTATAGGCTGCACCAGATATCGTCTTGCTTGGTAAGAACAACACACAGACTAATGCATTCATTACCCACAAAACCAACTAACATATTCAAAACCACATTACATTAGCACCTAATCAGTTATTAAAAATTGACCCATATTTAGCTAACAAACATACCTGATTCAGCATCTTCATATTCTGATGCCTGCACATGCACACTGTTCATGCTTGCTGTGTCCATCGTTTGTGAAGGAATGTGACTACTATTGGGATTAAAGTTGGAAGAGATAGAACTTTCCACCTCAGAATTGGGTATAATTCCTTCAGGTTCTTGGGAACATGGAATAGTTCCTTCTATCTCTTTGATGCGGTTAAAATTTGTCCTATTTCCCTGACGAAATTTCAGAAAGTAAAAACAGGAAAAATAATAAGATGGCTCTTCAATGGAACTGTTTAAGCAACTTATTAAAGACACTAGAGAATGAGACAAGTATTAAATTCAATTAGGGTTAGACTTGAGAAATGTATTTGAAAATATACAGTTACATTTTGTGAAGCCAAAGACCTTTAATGTTTTAGAGGAGAGTCGGGATCAATGTTTTAGTATGTCTAGTTGTTCAGAAGGTAGCGCTCGTGATAGAAACAGGGGTGGGAAAACATAGAAATTAGCAGGCTTTTGATCCCATCTAACAGCCAGTCTGCTGCCTTAATGGCTGTTTAAGAAAATGACTTTTACTGATTCAGAACAAGATTGGGAAAGTAAAATAGAATGCCTAGTACGGTACAATGAGAGCAATTTCAAAACCTAATTCAAGTTGGTCCAAGGTAATGGCACCAAAAGACAGTAGAAAATGCAAAGCAAGATAGAAATAAACACACAGATGGAAATGTCTCAAGTAAATAAAGGGGAAGTGGGAGGACAAATAGTGGAGATAGCAACAAACAAAATACAAAGTTCGTACTGGTATGAATGCTCCTAGATAATTCAAGCTCAAATATGCACACACACATATATAATATTGATCATATGATTAAAATATTTGACCACCAACGAGGTAGAAAATGGAATACTTATCCTTGATTTAAGCGAGAAAACTACATTCTAGGCCTACTGACGTCTTGCATGCTCAAAAAAGAAATCAAGTAAAAACGAACATAATTTAATGCATTAACTTGTTATAGGGCATTCAGATTCCAGACCGTACCACTTCAAGACGTATAAATGAAAAGACAAGAAATATGTCTACAAACAAAAAGTTGTCCCTTCAATTTATATCAGCTTTTAAAATTTCCAGTTTGACTGGGTAATAATATTGATAACCTAAGTTGCACAGATACGGATACGGAGACGGGTACGGGGACAGGAAACGGCAATTTCCAAAATTATATGGTACGAGTACGGCAAGAGTACGGCAAATATAAAATAAATATATATATATATATATATAATCATTAAAATTCATAATACAATAAGGACTAAAATTATAATTGTATTAAACAATAATTATAATTGTAGTTATTTAAATTCACTTCTAATGATTTTTAAATTATTTTCTAACACTTAGATTAGAAGATTACTAAAATTAAATGACTAAATTGAACTAAAATTTAACTTTACATTCTAAATTAAGAAAAAATCAATGACTAAAATGATAAAATTAAAAGATGACATGACTAAAATAGATATTTACCCATCCCTATTTAAAGCTCGAGTGAAGAAGCATTAAAACAAGTTGAAACATATTACAAATACAATACACACCCAATATCCCACATCCTTAAGATACATAAAGCAAGGAGATAAAGCAGCCTATAACTAGGTGCTTAGCCACTAGAACAATGAAGCAATTTAGTCTTGGCCTTTTGGTTGAGATCAAGTGTACGTGGGCCATTTACCACACGTAATTAAGTTTATATTTTTTAGGTTGAGTGTTCATTTTAATAGTTTTTTATGGGTGCGATTTTGAGTTTAGTTAGGTATAATTTGAACTTTTTAAGTTCAAAATTGTCCTTGAGCTTTTTAAGTTCGGATTAGTTTAATAGTTTTTAAATCCTTGCTCGTAAAGAAGATGGGGATTTTATTTTTTTAAGTAAATTTATTCGGGGACGTCCCCAATTAGTGTTGATTGTCCCCGGTAAAATTTGATCGTCCCCGATAAAGTTGGGACGTCCCCCAGCCGTCCCCATGCTTCATAGTTGATAACTCCTTAACCATACTATCATCTAAAGCTAAAAAATATATATGGGTTAAAATTTATAGCTTTAACCAGTCTAAGAACCTTCTAACAAGTGAAGCAATAAAAAAAGATACTACCTTCCCATAGTTCTTCCAAAGATGGATAAGTAGATGCGGGAAGGAAAAAGAAAAAGGTGATAGAATGTGGTCTGACCTTTACATCTCGATAGTGGACAAGAACAATGTGCGAGAGATCCCTACACATAGTAGTGAATAATGTCAGCAACCAAGAGGGATTTCTTAAATTAGTATTGCAACAGAGAAACCAATTACAGTTTCAAGAAAATAGCACATGCATTTCAAACCAATAAAACATGATCCACGTTAGCAGAATTGATAGCAAAAATTATAAATCTCTCAATTATCATGACGCAAAAAGTACCATGAAAATACAATGGATCTTAGGTTTAGTATTTCCTTACATTAGACTTATTGAAGGTATAAATATGGATTCATTTTTGAGTAAGTTCCATTTTCCTAAATTTAGAGATGAAAATCAAATTAATCAACAGAACTTTAAAATTTTATTAAATCTCACAACCATCTTTTGAATGTAGAAACAAAATATCAGAACTAGTGAATGCGTGTAATATAGAAGCATCCTATCATGGAAAAGAAGATAAAACCGGTTCAGCATAGTGTCACGCCTGAGAAGAGGCGAGGTCATGAATCCCACATCGGAAAGGAAAAGGGAGGTCTTGGGATATAAATACGGTGGCGTTGCACATCCTATCAGACATGTCTTTTGGGAAGAAGGTAATGGCCCCGTGACAAGTGGTATCAGAGCGACCCTTTGACTGCCCGATTTCACGCCGAGCGCCCATGAGTGGGGTAGGCAGGATGGACAACTGTGATAAGGTGGCCCATCACGAGAGCAAAAGCTCGTGACAAGGGCGTCACGAGGTTGAGTGGGGGAGAATGTCACGCCTGAGAAAAGGCGAGGTCACTAATCCCACATCGGAAAGGAAAAGGGAGGTCTTGGGATATAAATACGGTGGCGCTGCACATCCTATCAGACATGTCTTTTGGGAAGAGGTAATGGCCCCGTGACAATAGGCATAAGCAAAAGAAAAAAATTCAATATTGTGCAAAGAACTGTTTCTGTGTATCAGTTTAACTCGCATGAAATAAATTAAATCCTAGGTTCAAAATCTAGTAATAGAAAGACTGAAGGGCATGCGTATGATTTCCAAGAACAAGAAAAAAGTTTGATAGCCTTAAACTCATAGTGTTGCCATCACCTATGTTCTGACTATCAAGTATCAACTCCAATGTAGAGAAAGAAATTTTTTTTGCAAAAATTTTTTTTGCAAATCACATTTAACTATTATTTCATTGTGCAATGAAGTGTAAGAATAACAATTAAAAGTGAGTATTTAATGATTTAAACAGAACAGATAATCCACACAAAATACTATCAAAACAACTACTGCCCCTTGGAACATAAATGTTTAAGGACTCACTCTTCAAGCATCCAATAACTACGCCTTCGAAAATTTTCGTTATCTTCTCCATGAGCATAGTAGCAATGCAGAACATCAATGCTTCCAGCCTGAAAAGATGAACATTTTTCCAATTCTTTCACTTGAAGAAAAGAAAATTTCATTCAAAATGAATTCTTTCTTCCCACAAAAGAATTCAAAAAGATATATAAAAGAAAGTTTGCATGGCTCCTGCTTTCATAAAAATGGACAACTAGTTGCACCATCATTGACTCTTACCTTGAGTCTCTCATGAGCTTCCTTCACCGTTTTCCCATCCTTTTTCTTTCTCCAGTTATGTCCATCCTTTCTAAAGTATCTCAGTACCTTTCGATCGAAAAGAAAAAGTGAACCACCTGAAAAAAGAAACACATAAAGTTTGAAGAATTCAATTTGGGATTTTAGCAGTTTAAATATCAAAACAACCTTTTCAACTTGGGATTTTAGGATACTTGTTGAATATCAAACAACCACTTACTAGAAGTAAACTTGTTATGCTCATGATTGGTGAGGATGATGAACCTAACCCAAAATAAGTAATCTAAATTCTAAAAAAAAGTAGTAAGACTAACACTGCATTGTATGTGATTCTGTTATCAATAAAGAAAAAATTATCAATTGAATAATAGGCTAAGTTAAGAACCCAAAATAAATAGAATAGAAAAATAAGGATATAAGTATATCTCAGGAATGAATAAGCCATTCGAATTTAGATGACAAACTTATAATGTAATTTTACTGATCCTCAAATTACAGTACTGAAAACACAAAAGAAAAAGAAGGCATTCTGAGAATAAGAAATAAGAAAATAACATTCTTTGTTTGAGTAGAATTTAACTACAGTATTTACAGCATAGATGGTTTTATATCTGAATTACAATCCAAATGTGACTCTGTTACTTAAGAAATGGATCAAAGCAATTGAAGAACAGCTATTGAGGAATTTTTGAGAAAAGAAAACTGCAATCTCATAAGTTAAAGCTATTGAGCAGGTATTCATGGAAGCAAAAGACAATATTATCCTAGGTGGCAAGAGAAATAGAACTCCAAATCAAAGGAACAATGTTTGCAAGTTATCAAAATAATTAACAATCTATCATCATGTAACAGCACGAACCATTACAATGCAATTAAAAGATCGTACTTGGTGGCATCTGTGCCGGTTCGGGAGCAATGCAAAAATTCTTATAATTTTTAAGAATTTCACATATTTCAGCTGGCCGTAGCCACCTGTGCTGCGCTTCCATGAGTATCTGCTCAATATCTGCACCCAACAAAATGAGAGTTCATTCAAACCTTTTCATATAATATCGAGTAAAAACCACCGAATTACTCTAATCCTCACATTAAAAAAAAGATTCTTAATTAATACAAACTTTTTATAGAGAATAAGTGAAAACGGTTTAATTCGCTTTTTAATTTTGACCCAAGTCCCTTTCTTTTCAACAAAAATTAACAACCCCTGAGCTTAACCATTTTTCTTCTGCGTAAAAGGATTCGAATGAAGCTATTTATTCCATCTTTCAAACCAAACCTCACAAAAGAAAATTTAAATTAAAACCCACCCCATGAACTAAAATGTAAGCAAAATGGAGCAAACTGAACACTAATTGCATTAAATTAAACCATGACAAAATAGAGCTAAAGAAAACAAGCAAGATTCAACTTTCACCAGAAACCCAAAATGAAAGATGATAAAAGAGTCAATTATATACGTACCCAGATGATTAGTAAGGTCATAGCACCTAGTCTCTGCCATAATCTTGACTTTCTTTTGCTATCTTCAACTCTTTCTCTTCGATCAAAAACCCTTCAAGAAAAACTCCTTTCCATATTACCATATACCGAAGTTGGAGTCATTTTACGATCTGATAAAAACAAAAAAAACGCGGTTTTTCGATAAAAGAGAAAGTGCGTGATCAAATGTATCGCACCCCTTGCTATGTAAGTTCGATTTTTTTTTTCCTTCTTCAAAGAATAAAATATAAATTCAAAGAGAAAGAGAGAGGAAATCGCCGAGGAGAGGGATGGAAAGGGGATTACCGGCGAGGAATCAACGTGTTAGCCTTTCTTCAGTCCACTTTTTGACGTGAGCACAGGGATTCTTTATTAAGAAAAAAATCTGTCATTCCTTTTCCTTTTTTGTGTGTGTGTTTCCTTACATAACACCTATTTTATCATTATTTTAATTTTTCTAGATTTTATCACATTTATTTGGTAGGTTAAACAAATTATATAAATGAAAAATAGTTTATGGACATTCGGTCAAACGAAAATTTTTTACAAATATTTTAATTTTAGGGTTAATGATTTATTTGAGAATTTGTAATTTTGAAGTTTAGGTTTAATAGTTCAGAATTTAAGATTTGTGAGTAGAATTTAGAGTTTATGTTTATAGTAATATGGTTAGAGATTTATGTTTTAGCTTATAAATTTTAAATTCTAACCATAAACCCTAAATTCTAACATCAACCCTTAAATTCTAGACCCTAAACCTAAACCTTAAACATTTTAACCCTAAATTATAACTATAAACGCTAAAATTAAAATACATATATGAATTTTTCATTTCCACGCTAGTGATAATATATAAAAAGTTAAAAACATTATACTAATCTATATGTTTACTATTTAAATAAAATATAAATGTTTTTAAATATATATATATATATATCTTTAACTTTTGAACCTAACAAGTGATCTCAATAGAAAGCGAATAACTTTATCTTAAGAGACACAGTTTCAAACCGCTTTGTGTGCATAGTCAAAAAATTAAGAATATGTATTAATATATACTACCTTATAATCAACTTAAAACAAAATTATAATTCTATACCCACATACTAAGGTCAGCAAACTAAATCTCTAAACAAATTTCCTAACCTATTAAATAGAAAATATTATATAGTCAATGAAATTGTATATTATATACATGTGATTTATAAGAATAATGTTTTAAGTCATTTTTTAATTAAATCCGTATTACTTGATTATCACATGTGATTCAAAACCCCTGGCTGTTTGGCGTCAATGCATTCCAAGGAGCCGTTTTCCTTTGGGGGGTGGGGGGACTGAGAACAAGTCTCCCTATAAAAAGTCTGAAACCTTTTAATTTAATGAAATCCTGGGTTTTATTTGTCAAAAAAAAAGAAGAAATCCTGGGTTTAACGAGCAATATGCTAAAACTTAACCTCCAAATAATTACATTGGAACCTGGAATTCTATCAAATCGATGTTACTCTGATTGGATTGACAACTTGATATGTGGAGTTATGATTGAAT
Source organism: Hibiscus mutabilis (assembly GCA_019671005.1). Lineage (NCBI taxonomy): Eukaryota > Viridiplantae > Streptophyta > Magnoliopsida > Malvales > Malvaceae > Hibiscus > Hibiscus mutabilis. The sequence continues at coordinate 88,013,054 of CM033711.1, read as the reverse complement.
ATTAAGAGGGGTTAAATTTTGAGTTTAAAAAAATATAATAATTTATTATATATTTGAACTCAAAATTTAGAATATAAAATATAATTTGTTTAATATTTAAATTTATAAAGACCGTGACCGATTATTAAGGGAGCATCACGCTCCTAAAAGTTAATTATTCTTATTTTCTAAATTTTATTTTTTTATTTATCAAATGAATAAATTAATTTAACATTAAAATTTAATTATGTTTTTAAATCTCAAAATTTATTTTTTTGTCAAATTTAATTCTCTCATTATTCTTCTCCAATCTAACAATAAAAAATGATACAATATTGTTCAATTTTTTGTATTTATTGTTCAAAATCAAATTCCATATCATACCCACAATTCAATTCGTTCAAGTTTTCTTAACAAAACAATGAAAACAATATTTTCGCTCTATAGGAGTCCATTCTTTAGTTTTCGCTCAAGGCCAGAAAATATCCGAGACGGGCTTGATAAAGACCTAAATTGTTATTAGACTAACAAATTTGAGAACACGGACTCATACTTCTTTGATTAGCCCTACTTGATTAAAATATTTAATGTATAGAATTTATCTAATGTATAATTTAAATACTCATTTTTTACAGGGACCGAAATGCTATTAAACTAAAATTTATTTAATTTATAAAACTTTTAACATGGATCGCGGCCCTTTGGGCCCATCATAGCCCCACCACTGTTCATGGTTTACTTCTCTTGGTTTATTTTATGTAAATTGAATTGGGGGTAGACTATGTCGCATTGTGAAAAAAATAATTTAAATGAATGATATTTTTAAAATAATTGTATTTTTATCAACGGTTTGTCCAAGTGATTAGCAGATTGGTTATGCTTTCGAGGCATTGTGTATGCAGAAAGTTGAAAAATTCTCACTGGGGGACTCACCCACCAAAGTCAAGTGTGCAACGCGGGCCGGTCCGGATTAGTCAGAGTGAAGCTTTAAAAATCAAAAGGGCAACAAAAACTAACCGTATTTTGTTTAAAAAATTAAAATTTGTATAATTTAAATATTTGGCTTAAATGAAAAATAAGTGCCTAATATACATTTTTGAACTTTAGGTGCCTAAAGTTTTTTTTTTTGTAAAAATAAGTGCTCAAAGTTTCAACCATTATAATTTTAGGTGCATGAAGTTTCAACAATTACAATTTAAGTGTCTGACCGTTAAAGGGCATTAAAAAAGTGTTAACCAATCAATTTTCTTGACACGTAGCATGTTTATTTTATTTTTTTCAAAATTAAAAACTAAAAAAATCATTTTTCATAAATTCCCCAAAAGTTGTAATTTTTACAAAAATAGTTCCCAAATGCCTAAAATCTCCCAAACCCAAACCCCCAATTTTTTATCGTTTTTGCCGCCGATCACCGCCCCTAAGCCTATGCCTTTGGTCGCCGGACCTAACTGATCTTTTTTCTCATCACGACGTAGCCAAAAACGATGAACGGCGTGGCAGCCGAACGTCGAACACGAAATCGACATTCAACTGCCATGTTGTTTGTCGTTTTCGGTGATGCTGTGATGGGGGAAAAGACCGGCTATGCCCGCCGACCAAAGGGGTAGGCTTAGAGGCGGCGACAATTTGGGGTTTGGGTTTGGGAGATTTTAGTGATTTAGGGACTATTTTGTAAATTTTGCAAAATTTCAATAATTTATGAAAAACTAAATTTTTGGGTGTTTTTTTTAAAAAATCAAAAATCAAATTAGTGTCATGTGTCAAGCACTGATTGGTTAAAAAAATTTATCACCCATTAACGGTCGTGCACCTAAAATTGCAACTTTTAAAACCTTAAGCATCCATTTTTGTAAAATATACTTTAGGCACCTAAACTTCAAAAGAAATACACTTTGGGCACCTATTTTTCATTTAAGCCTAAGTATTTTAAACAGATGATATTACATAGCATATTTTATCAAAGTTCATGGGTAGATTTGAAATTTACCCTTTTACAATAGTAGTTTTTAAAGAGACTTAGGGTTGAATGATATTTTGGCCACTTAAGTTATACCTTGTTACGATTTGGTACCTGAATAATTTTTTTATTAAATTTGGGCCATAAAATTTTCAACCACGATGCGTGTTACCCCAATCTATTTCCTTGATATGGAAAAATCATTGCGGCACATAAGATATATTAAATCCGAAATACTTAAAAGAAATTTCATAACAAAAAAACTTTAAAAAATTATTAAATAAAAATTTATTTTTTATTTTCTAAAAATTTTAAATCTAACATAGATTTTGTGGCATGTTCTTATAGTGTCGTGTGTAATTTTTGTAACAAAATATAAAGATAACATACATTACCGATGAAAAGAGTATAGATAAAACTGAATATTTTTTTTAAAATGTCAAGATGACAATAAACTAAACTTTAAGGACCAGTATATCATTTAACGGATTTTTAAAGATATGACCAATTAAAACATTGGTGTACAAAATAAATGGTATAACCGTTTATTTTATAGGTTAATTAATCTAACCATTAAAGTTAAACGGTTTCGGTTAACTAAACCGCTAAAAAAAGATAGTTATGGTTAACCTATTGGTATTTTTTAACTGTGAAGTTTGTGTTTAAAATATTTATTTTTTTGAAAATTTTAATACAATATTTATCGAAGAGATAAATTTATTATTCTGAAAAGAAATAATGAACATTTGAAAAGAAATTTGTAATAGGTTTCAGGTTAACCTGTAATCAAATCGTTTCTTAACGGTTAACCACTATAATGATTAACCATTTAAAAAATTAACGGTTAGGTTGCGGTTAATAAACGTTATAACGGTTAGCCAACCGTTTAAGCTAAACGGTACGGTTAACCTACCATTAGCACTCCTAAATTAAAAGACATAAACTACTCGTATTATTTTTTTTAAATAATAATTATAAGGGTAAATTTTTGATACACGAGCTGTGTAAAATTAATTTACACAAGCCTGCATATTTACATTATAAAATCAAATCTTAAATTCCTAACCATAACCTTAAAAAACTAAACCCTAACACTTAAAACTATATCATAAATTCTAAACTCCTAAACTAAAACTATAACCTCTAAAATTAAAAAGGTAGTTTAAATTATACAGTTTGTATATTAAAGTTTTTTTTTCCTAATTATAAACGTACATTAATTTATGATTTGATATAAAAATGTTTTTAGTTAATTATCAACTGATTTTATGTCTTTGATTTATAGTGTGTTTGCTACATGTCATTGAAACGTCATTCCGTGTTAATTCCGTGAGAAACCCCAATTCCATCTTGCTTCAATTTTGGCTTCCAAATAGTCTATAACTTCACCCAAGCACTACTCGTAAAATCCGTTGACTGTGGATTCAAAACATTAATCGGTTTAAATGGAAAAAAATAAAAAAAAATACTTCTTTATCGGTTAATTCAATTCAAATTAGTCAATTTCTTTTCATAGGGTGTCTTTCTAATTATTTTGGCTTTCAATTGATTTTTGAATTTACAAACTGACTCGATTGAAAAAAATCAACATATAATAAAAATATATATATTTATAATATATAATAAATTATATTTTAAAGTCAATTAAATATTTTAAGTATATAATTAATATATGATATTTTTATATTCAAATTAAGTTGTTTAATCGATCAAATTTAAATTAATTTAATTTAGAAAAAAAATGATTGAAATTATTTTAAATTTATTTTAAAAACCGACCCAATTGATTGTGCTGCTATAGATTCAGTGGCCCATATAAAATGATTGTTTAATAGACTCAGCGGTATAGTTGTGTGCGACACTAAATGTTAATATTATAAAATACGAAATTTAAAATTAAAAATGTCACATTTGTTAATAATATTTTAAGTTGATATTTTGTAATAATATCGATATATATGTACAAGTTTCAATACTTGCAAAAATCTACAATGTTATTAGAAGTAATAAGTATTAAATTTTAATATTTAACCATCAACTTAAAATATTATAATATTTTCGTTTGGTGTTGTACCGTAACTACATCACACCATGCCTTATGTTAACTTGCCTTAAAAAATTTACAAATTTCCAAACATCCATACAACACATTAAAAATGTAGATTTTTTATTCTTTCACCTTTTTCTAAAAATCTGAGATGCTGTAGTCATTTTTTTTTAAACTGAAAAGGTATACGAGTACCGGTAAATAGATATTAGAGCAATGTAATTTTTAGAAATTTGACAGCAATATTGTAATGGGAAACTTTTTTTTAAAATTATTGTACTGGGCAGATTAATTCCAGAACTATTATTTTTTGAACAGTGCACCCTAAAGTCGGTATCTGATGCAGCTGAATTTTAAAAAAAAATACCAAAAGCGTGTCCAGCTGAATCCGACTTTGAGGGAAAATTTTTTTTCCTGAAGTCTCCCTCATTTGAGTCCGACTTCAAGCCAAAGTCGATCCTATTTAAATCCGACTTTGGGGAATTTCCCTGTCAGGAGGCAACCTCTGCATGTAGAGGAAAAAGAGACTGCATGTTGTGCATGCATGAAACGAGAAAGGAGAAAGGGTATAATTGGGATTGGTTGGATGAATGATAGAATTTAATTGGGTAGGTGGTATGAGTGGTTGAGATTTAATTTTTGTGAAATTAAATAGGGGTGGGTTGAAGGTAGATAGTGTAGAGGGAGATAAAATATTTTGAAGAAGAAGATTTGGAGATTTGAAAAATTTTATTAGAGTAAGTATTTTATTTTTGTAATTTCTCATTATTATTTTGAAAATTATAGTAAGTAGTATTTTTTGTAATTTATTTATTTTTGCATATTTTATTTTATAGTAATTACGAAAATCAGATTTTTGTGTTTTTAAGTTAAAATTTGTAATTTTTTGTGTTAAATAGGTGGTTGAAGAGAAGAAAGAACTTTGAAGAGAACATAGTTAGTAAGTTAAATTATTTGTTTGATTAATTTTAAAGTTGTTGTTTGAATATTTTGTGTTAAATAGGTGGGGATTTGAGAAATACTTTGTTGCATTTTATTGTTAAGTTTAAGTTTGTTAATTAACCAAAAGGCAAATCATAAACCTAATCCATCACCCCCTCTACCTCCACCACCCATTATCTGATCACACAATCAAATCCACCGCCCAAATCACCCATCACCAAAGTCTTCGTCACTCCCTCAACGTGGCAGCTTCAAACTGTTCCCCCTATAAATTGTATAAATCCAAAAGGGGGGCGATTAGAGAGATTCGAACAAAAAAACAAAAAAAAAACAAGATTATAAGGGATATTAAAACAGAACCAAGAACAAAAAAGGTAAAAAATGAAATAAAAAAGAAATAGGTTCGGATTATTCTAGATCTAAGCTATTCGGGAAAATTTTAGGAAAAACAAACTTTAGATCTGTTTCAATACCAAAAAACCAAGTCAAACCATATACTTGCATGTACTCTGACCGCTGTTTGAGGCAGTTTTTCGTCGCCGACGAATGGTGGTGCATGACGGCCCACGGTAGGCACTCGACTGTTCTGGATTTCTAATAGAGAAAAGAAGGGAGGGTTGAGAGAGCTCTCAATTTTTTTGGTTATCAAACTTAAAATGTTTTTTTTGGAATAAATGGGTATTTAAGGGCCAAGTGAAACGAAGCCATTTCACCCTCAGCCAACCTGCGTTTCGACCCGACCCGGAAGAAGAAATCTGCACTTTTCTGATGAATAGGAAAATCACACTTCCAGTTCCTTCGCATTTTTGTCTTTTAATTTATGTTTTTTTCGATTTGGTCACTGATTTCAATTTTATTTATTATTATTATTTCATTAACATTACTATTATTATTATATAATTGATAATACATATATACTATTTTACGTATATATACCTTATGATATATTATATCCTATTAAATCATTAATATTATTTTTCATTCTTGTAGTTAATGTTATATATATATATATATTGTACTATTATTTCCATTTTCTATAAATACTAATATTATTATCATTGCCACTACTATTGTTATTATCAACTTAATATTTATAATCTAATATGTATATATATATATATATCTGTATATATCATATATATATGTTTTAATCGAATTTTAAATTAAAACATTTTATTAGGGGTTCTCGTGAAAAACGTACCTCGAGCATAAGGGGTGTCGCTTTCCGTTAATCCTTAACACAAAAATACAATTTTTAAATTTAAAATATGATTTCAAAATAGAATCCCTTCATTTGGGAGTCTAACGAAAATTATGCCCCGAGTGTAGGGGCGTAATTTCCTTTCATACAAAGAAATACTCTTTTAAATATTTTAAGGGATCACAATTTTTAAATTAAATTCGAATTCTTTATTTCTGTCATTAAACAATGCGTAATCGACCAGGTACCAATTTTGAGCGTTGTGGGGTGTTCATCCTTCCCCAGACGTAACTGACTTCCGAACCTATATTTCTGGTTTCGCATACCCAAAACTTGTTGTTTTAATGAAATGACAAAAAAAATAGGTTTTATTAAAATAGCCAAGTTTTCAGATGATTCAATCTCACATAAATTAAAAAGATTAGTGGCAACTCCCGTTGTTACACTGTCATATCAGCTGGGTAAGCTACCCAATGGATATATAAAATTTTCTCCATGTATGCATAGGTTAAACAAACCCTTTAGATAAATTATTATAATTAAAAACAGCTCATAGACACTCAGAATACACAATAACAATCATTAGGTTAAGAATGACTGTCCAATTGGTGGCATTTCAAATATTTCTTCATGAAGAAATCAAAATCTCTCTCAACAATTATCATTATTAACAGAAAAATATAATTGATTATTAGTTAATGTAGTAAAATGAGACATTAAATTATTTAAGTAATGTTAGAGATTCACATTTTTAGTATTATAAATTAAACAAATTAGATAAGAGAATCATCCATAATATACAAATTCAAAATAATTAATTAATAAATAAATTAAATACTTATAAAAAAGACATAAACTCGCAAACCGATGAGTCTAAGGTGCAACGTGATTACAGTATGATTACGGCGCGACACCAAATAAAATCTTACAAAACACGAAACTTAAAATATTGTCCGTCAACTTAAAATATTATACTTATTTATAATATTGTAACATTTTAGATCGAATGTTAAGTATCAAAATTTGACTCCGAATATCGATAATTGTCACTTCTGATAATATTTTAAGTTGCTGTTAAGTATTAATGCTCGTCGTGAATTCATTAACTTAAAATATTATTAAAAAAAAGTGTAAAACTATAAAGCTTGTGTTTTTGTAACCGGTGACCCGTGAATCACTTTATGATTAACTTTTGTTTTGTTGCATCAAACAATATCATATTTAAAGCACTATGTCTTCTTCGGCTTCTATAGCCTTCACGTGCAGAGCTTAGGTCATCGCTCAACAGTCAACACCAATCAGACTAGATAATCGTACCATCATTTTTCTTTCCAGCTATACTTGTCTCTTCATTGCAATTTGTATAAAAATTTCATTTTTCATTACTTCCCCGCCCATGTCACGTGCAATCCCCATCTTTTTTTCTTGGCAGTTGACACACCACATATTTTACAACAATTTAATAACTCAATGGACTATTACGTAACATTTACAAAGTTTAATAAGCATTAATATAACATTCAAATACAATTCTGCCCAGGAGAGAAAAAAAAGGAGAGAAGGGCATTTACGTCAAAATAAAAAGGAAAGAGTAGGAGAGAGGATTTGTCGTCGTCGTGGAAGTAGTTATCAGTAAATCACAAGCCTTTCTATCTGTCAATACTATTTGGGCCATCTATATTCTACACCTCTCTTCTCCTCCGATGTAGACTTTTAACGTTCATTTTTTTCATATGAAAAATACAATACAGAGCAACTTATAAATTCAATCAAATGTTTTTTTTCTTGAAATATTCTGGGATTTGCTCAATACTATTTTGCTCTCGCTCTTTAGTTTCTTCTTATTCTTTTGGGTGCAATGGCTGCTAAATCCACCGAAGAGGTGAACCTTCTTTTATTTTATTTTTGAATTACTAGCATTTTATTATTTTCTGTTTCTGTAATGAAATTGGTGTTGCTTTTGGAAATAAAGCTTCTGATTTTGGAGTAAGTGCTTTTAACGAGTGTTTACTAGATTTGCCGCTTGAGAAAATTTGGGGTAAAGATGCGCATTTTGTATTTTACGCTTCAATTTTTCTTGGGAATTGCATTTTCTTTTATAGAATGTGATTAGCTGAAATTTCATGGTCTTTATGATCTAGTCTACATTCCATTGCCATTCATTTTTTTTAAAATTTGAATTTCCTGTGTGGTAGCTGGGAAAATGTAGGAAAAGGAAGACATTCACTTCTAGTTTCTTGCATTTTCTTCAGTTTGTTGGCCAAATAAAACTGTTTTTTATGATTTAATTTTCTTGCATTGCTACTTCCTATTTCTGGTTCTATTTATGTGGATTTCTTCGCTTCACATCAAAAAAGAGAGAACTTCTTATATAAAGTCTTCATTTCTACAAATTAGTAAACTGGTTTTCTTTTTCCACTAATTTTAATTGTAAAATGTCAGCCATATGAATCTGTAGATAGATAGAAAATCAGTGCTGGCTTAGAAAAAAATTCTAGATAATATCTCTCGTTTAACTTGACATTCACTTATGCTTTTAGTGACTAGTGAGTAAAGTAACCTGAAAAAAAGGAGAAAAAGAAAATTGTTCCTTATTTGTTATATAATCCATGTGCTTCTCTATCAAAGTTTATTTCGCAATGCTTTATTTTAACTCCTGATTAATTGCAGGAAAAACAATTCGTATCTGGGATGGTGGATGGATGCCCCAATTTACCAGTTGACATTTCATGCTTTGAGTTGATTAAGCCAGGATTTGATAAGACGAACCAGCATTGTTCTCTTGGTAAGGATATTCGTCTTAGATGGAGTATTGTTTTATGTTACTCCAGTTTATGTGTTAAATTCTCATGTCCGATGTATATCCAGACATGGATATGAGGATAGAACCCTTCAAAGATCCTCTAAATACAATAAAAAAACTTATAAAAATTTGACATACCCATGTTGGAGACATACCTTTATCCAACATTCCCACCGAAGTCCAAGTAACATTAGTATCAATATCCTTACTTTGATAAGCATGTTTAATAAGTTCCTTTTATTTGAAATTTCAGATGTCTTGCCTATTCTAATAGAGGGGACATCATTTCCAGTAAGAGAAAAAATCAGCTTAAACACTTCACATGTGAGTTCATTTTTGTAATCTGTGCTGGTCCTTTTCTCCTCCCCAATAACTCCTTTTTCATCTTTCAATCATCTTGGTCTGATGAGGGTTTTTAAAACTCACTTATTTGATTAATCTAATCATATCTTTTTTTATAGCAACTTGCAATGTTGTTATTGAAAATTTAGGGTGCAATCTAATACTAGATTTGCTCTAATCTACCAGAATAATAGAAATGTTAATTACACGTTTATATCTCCCTATTCAAGCTTTAAACCTGTTTTCGGTTATGTAAACTTTTGATCAATGATCATTAATATAGAAAGGTATTTTTTTAGTAAATATGCTACAGCTTCTGTTTCTCTTTTAAAAGCTAAAGGAAGTACTTCACTTTTAAAATACTGCAATTTGGCTTTGGCCTTTGTAGCATGCTCGATCTCCCTGAGAATAGGTCAGCCTGATCTCTTGAAATTCCAGCAGACGAGTTCATTTCTAGAAGGCAAAGTTCACTTAAAATGGAACTCAGATAAAGTACACAAGTGCTGATCCATTGAGATGACCTCATGTTGGATCAGATTTTAAGTATACAAGTCCCATGAGATTTAATGCTTAAATTTGAATGGTTTTTTCTTGTCTTATAATTTCCCTTTTGACTTTTAACTTTTGTTAGTCTAGAACTCTACATTCTATACTTCCTAACCAATATTTGTTATCTCAGCAATCTTTGTTTCAAAGTTGGTTCAAACTTAATAACCTTTCCTATAAATAAACTACTTTAAAATGAGAATTTGGAAACTGCCTGAGCTGTTTTTTTAACATTTTTTCTATGTTCCTAAATATTTTCCATTCCTTGTGCAGGGCCAGGATGTCTATAGCATTTCTGTGTTGCCTGAGGAAGGAAATACGAGTCCAAATTGTACATCACAGCTAACTTTTTTGAGCCTCCTAGAAGTTCTGTTTTCATCTATAAACCAGATGTGTTTGGATGCACCATTGAGTTGCCAGAGCTGCATTGATTTGAAAGTGGATGGTGAAGATGGATATTCATCTTGCATTCTGGATATAAACATTGAGAAAGAGACTCCTGACACGCTTAAGTCCAGTGATGAAACTGTTGGAAATCTAAAAAGTGAAGGTGTAGTGACAGTAAGTTTGATCTACCTGTCTATATAATCGGGCCATTTAATGTAGATCATGCATGTGGTGTCAGACATTACCAAATTTATTTATTTAATCATCAAAGTGTTGTTGATTGTACTTTCTTGAGATTTTTGTACATTGTTTCTTCTTCTCTCTTGACTCTGATGTTAGATCTCAATTAATTACAGCACTTGCAGAAGGTGTTGCAGAGACAAGCAAGCTTAACTGCAGGTGAGTGCTAACTCAGCTTTGAGTTTTAATGGGTTTAATTGCACTAAAATATTCTATTACCTACAGATAACCATAATTCCCCCCCCCCCCCCCAATCTATGGTTTTATTTATGATTTCCATATCAGTAAGCTTGATATGTGATTTTTGTAATACTTTCGCCTGCAGTATTGTACCTAATACATTTGGTTAGGCATATTACATGTTTGATTCTTATTAATTCCATAGGCTACACCTTAGGAGTGCAATGTGCCTTACCATTGCACCCAACATTTCTTGGTATGCAGAATTTGCTATATGACTTAAATTGAGTTTTTGTTTCGACAGAAAAATCAACTGAGAGGGTTCATGATGCACCTACGAACAGGTGGAGGAGATATAAACGAGCTGCGTCATTGGACTCGAGGAAAATAGTCCTTTTCTCAGTCTTGTAAGCTCTGCAATTCCTAGCAAAGCAAACCAAAAATTTACTTTCAAACTACAAAATTTTCATTTAGTAAGATAAAACATTTCAGTAATAAGTAGTAAATTTTCAACTAAATATGGTATTTAATAGCCAAGAATGTTACCAAAAATAGGAAGCTTAGAGTTTCTTTAGTTACACTGATGTAGTAGTTTGTCCATTAGTCTACTCTGGAGGTTGCACATATCACTAACTCTGCTTCAAATCTACATTTCTATAAAAAAAAAATTGTAAGACTACTGATTTTTTCATATGCTTGTTTGATACTGAACACTTTAGGAGTCGGTTGTCTACTGTAATGGTCAAAGACTTGAATTATCCAAGTACATGGCCCCAATTTATGATGTCTGTTTCTCTTGAACTATCCATAACTGACACATATTTGGAGAGGTATGGCAGTGAGGATATGATCTTCCATTAGAAAAACTTTGAAAAAAATTAAACACACCCATGCTTGACGTTCACGAGTAGTCCGAGTAGCATAGGCTCCAATTCAGGAGAGTAACCCCTAAGAAACCTCTCTTTTGAGATAGGATTGTTCCATTAACCAACCATGATAAACTTTACGGAACAATCTTTTTTCTTTATTTTGTTATTTTCTTTCAATCATCCACTTGTTGTTTCTTCTTCTGTTCAGGTCAAGTGTGGGGACATTGATATTGATTTATCTGACGCTGAGAGTTAGCCAAAGTATTGATGGGTTCAACCATGTCTAGCACCTTCGTATTCATCTCCTTCAAACTCATGCCTTTGACTTTGTTTTTTCCTGAAATTTCTTGAGAACCATTGTGTCTTTAAGTACTGCTGCTTTATTTTAGTTTTCCAATGTCTATATATATGTTCTCTTCTTTTTCCCCTTTGTAAATATGAAATAGTGATTTAGCAATGCTGCATCTTTTACACAAATGTGTGATTTAACTGTGCTGTGAAAATGTAGTAGTTGATTAGTAATAATAGGGAACAATTACATCATTAGAAGGGAAATTTGGTTAAAATGAATCTAGAGGGGTTTTTTTAATAAGAAAAATAAGTTTTTTTTTTGAGTTCACGCTTAATTTGATTAACCTCTAATAAAATGGTGAAATTAAAATCATATTTAGAAATCATTCACTTCGATGAAGGAATGAAAGTTAAACAAATTGGCTAACGTTGTATTATTGTACTAACATTTAAGTCTTAGGGGTTGTGGAAGATGCTTCCCTCGATGAAATAAATTTTACAATTGTATTGAGCGCATTATAACATGAAATTCGGCACCTTTTGCCATTGTTGTGGCAAACGGCCGTTAGGCTGTAAACATCCGTCAGCAGAAGTTGAATTTTTCATCCGCTAGCAAACACTCGTTTAAGCGTTAACTGGTGGTGGGCAGACGCCCATTCAGGCCAAACCAACCCATGTTTGTAACCAAAATCACGGCAACAATAAATTTAGAGTTGCAAAACGCAACAAAAAAACAAACCCTGGCCTCTCCTTGTATCCAGATACAGGCCAAGAGCAGTGGTGATAAAAATTAGTTTTATTTTAATTTTTGGAAAAAATACAATATTGTTTTTAACGTTATCACAAGTTATCTTTCTACTGTATTATTTTGATTTTCCATATAATTTAGATATAAAGTATTTATTTTAAGGGAAAAACTTCCGTACACAGTTTACACGGTCTTTTTTAATTTTAGGAGTTAGGATTATAGTTTAGGGTTTAAATGTTAGGGGTTTAGGGTTTAAAATTTAAGGTTAATGTTTAGAATGTAGGGTTTAGGGTGTTAGGGTGAGGAATGTAGGATTTGTATTTTGTAAGGCAAAAATACAGGCAGACCGTGTATCAAAGTTACCCTTAATTTAATTCTATGAAGAACAAATTTAATTTAAAATTAAAAGATTACATAGATACCAGTTTAGGTTAAATAATTTTGATTTTTGAAGTTATGAATGAAAATTCGAATCAAATAAACTTAATTATTGTTTAAACTGAATTTAATGAATAATGCAAATTATTTTTCGGAACAATACTTTCATTTTCATATGGAAGAAAAACAGTTTAATAAAAGAATCAGTATAAGCATTAAAGATCTCAAATCTCAATCACAGAAACTGGCTATCCTAGAAATTTTCTGAGAAAAATAAAATACTGGCAAATGCAATTGAATTCAAGTTACTACGTTGCATGAAATAAAAGTTCCAACTATGATGAAAATAACAAAAGAAATAAAAAACAATATATACTATGATCAAAACCAAAGACTAGATTCCTGAAATAGTTCCAAAAATAAAAACTTTGGACTGCAAATTTGCAGAGCAAAAGAAAGGGATTTTGTTCTTTTGTTTACCTTGTATTTGGTGGTTGAAGAAAACAATGCTTGAATGCTTCTTCTTCTTCTTCTTCTTCTTCTTCTTTTCCCTACATATTTGTGTTTAACATGGACAACCACCTCCTTCCTGCTCTGTCTGGGAAGAATTGGTGTTGGATTTCAAGTTTACGTCAACCATGTCTTCCTGTTTTGTTGAAGAAAGAGTTTCCATCCCCGGTAAGGCGGCTGCGATCTTGCGGAATAGAGGCTGCAATTTCAGATTTATAAATAAATAAATATGATTGCTACAAAGCCATGGAAGCAGATCAACATTAACAAGCAGATCAAAGAGTGTAATTTTTTTCCTATTTCACCTTGATATTGAATCCTGCTTTTGCACTGGTTTCTATAAACATGACTCCTTGTTCCTTAGCTTTGTTATCTCCTTCCTCTATAGAAACCTGCCTGTTTATGCACCAAAGCATATAAAATGAAAACAGCATTAACGATGTGCTTGGTTAGGTGAAAATAATGTAAAAAGTATTAATGAAGAAGAAAAGGAAAAACATAGTTAAAGAAATTCCTTGTTCCCTTTGGTTTTGTTGAAAATAATGATTAATGTAAAATGACTGTATCTCCATGGAGATAAACTTTATAATTTTCCAAACCATCACTAACCTTTTATCAACTAGATCAGTTTTGTTCCCAACAAGTACAATAATGACATCACTCCCTCGTTCTGTACGTACCTCCTCAACCCACTTGGAAGTGTTCAAAAATGATTGCCTATCTGCAAGGAGGTAACTGGGGTTAACATATCTGCCAATGTAATCAAATATCAGAATGGTTATCACGGGAATATAAAGCTTCATTTGCCATTGTTGTGGCAAACGAACGTTGGGCTGCAAACGCCTGTTGACATAAGCTGAAAAATTCAGCTGCTAGCCAACGCCCATTTAGATGCTAAAATGGTGGAAAAACACCCGTATAGCTGTTTGGCAAGAAATTGGTGGGCAAAGCCCGTTTAGGTTACTAAACGCAACATAAAACGGGGACTTAGTGCTGAAATTGGTTGGTTTGATTTAATTTTTAAAAATTTCAAATCCTTTATGATAACTTGATTGAGATAGGTTTTTTTTATAGATTAATTTTTATAGTCTTTCATCTGATGAAATCAAAAAGGGAAGAAAAGGTACTCGGGTAAGCTCATACTCACTGGCTACATCATAGACAACTACTGCAACAGAAGAATCTCTGATATAACTTGGAATAAGACTCCTAAACCTCTCCTGTCCAGCGGTATCCCTGTGATATTACAAGATAAATACCCAAATGGAAACAAGACATTTGAATTTCAAGGGTATTTGAATCATCAAGACTAAGAAATTTGGATTAATTTGCATGCCATGCTACACTCAATTCAAAAACAACACTTCGGCATTTGATTTTGATTATAGATTACTATAAGAGGATAAAGTACACAACAGAAATATAGAGGTAACCAAGGAAGAAACTGTATTACCAAAGCTGCAAACGAACCGTTCGATCTTCAAGATACATTGTTTTTGACAGAAAATCAATTCCAATGGTGGCCTGCATTTATGTAGCAATTATTTGAGGAAAATATACATATAAAATTCCCTTCAACTCCAGGCTTTCCGGTATTCACTCGATATGATAGAAGTAATCAAATTCAATTAACTACAGATAATCATCGTAAAGAAAAGAAATCTAACTGATTATTTAAATAAACAAGGAAATAAAATATCTGCTTTAGGCTATTATGGAAATTTGAACAGTTCTCTGCACATTACAAATCAAGCCTTTTTTTTAAACAAGGATCATCATCATCAAAACAAGCACAGAGGATGCCAATTCCGTGATTAAGATTCGAAATCAATATCTCGTATACGGAAACAAAATCAAATTCAAAACAATATAAGAGGCATAGGACTTGGAGAAATAGCCAAAATGTTCATTGAATCTGCATTAATGAATGAAAAAAAAAAAACCTAAATTGTTAAAAGAATCATGGAAAGTTTACCTGGTAAGTGGTGTCGAATTTATCGTACATGAAGCGTGTGATGATGCTGGTTTTGCCGACGGATTGATCGCCCAAAAATACCAGTTTGTATTTCGCCAATGGAGACACTGTCGACATTTTCCCAATTTTCTCCTCTCTATTTCTGATGGTAAACAGAGAGTTTCAGATCTGAATCTCTAACGAAAACAATTCAAATTATGTTAAATTATTATTGTTAATATTGTTATTTTGATTGAAATGGAATTTTTCAAGTGACAGAAGAAAATGAAAGGAAAGATTTGAGTTTAATCCCATTTATATAGGGAGCAGGAGAAACTGCCAACTATGACGAGGACGGCTTAGTGAAAATCTTAAGTAACAATAATAAATAGTTAAAGGAAAATTGTTGATACATACACAAACAAGTTTATTTTAGGTCTAATTAATTATCATTCTCAAAGTGAAGATTTAGTGTGATTATAAAGTAGTATATGCTCGTACATATTTTTATTTTTTGACAATACGCACACACTTTGCAAATGGAGTGATTTAATTTCGAGTCTCTTAGGATGAACATTATCCGCTTTTCCATTGAGACTATTTGTTAGTTTCAAAATACATCTAAATTTTATTAAAAAATAAAACAAATACTATCGTGAGACAACATTAAAAATGCTCAAAGGAAATAGTTTCAAATTTTAATACGTTTTAAGTTAAAAAAATGCATTGCCGCTAAATAACATTTCTTAGTTTTATGTATGCATTTTAATACTAAATTATTTGGTGTTTATTGTATAATTCTAAAAATTTAATATTAAGTCATCGTTATAACGGAATCTTTTTTTTTTTAAAATTTAATTGATTAAACTTGATCAAATATAGGTAAGAAAATCGAATTGATAATAATGGGTTAAAAGTCATATTAGACTAATAATTTGATAGTCTGTTAAGATAAAAGTTCGTTACTTCTATTGAATACTAATAAATTTTACCAACAATCTATTGGTACAACGGACGAAACGTTAGATCTCTTAAATAAGATTATGAGTTCAAATTTTGAAATTGTAAATAAAGAAAATTAGATTAGGAATGTCACTACAATATTATATTTTTATAAAATTTGATCCCAATTAATCGATCAATGAGTGAGATATTGATAATTAAACTAACAAGTGTCTCAATAGAAAAACGGATGATGTTCATCCATCCTAGAAGACACAGAGTAAAATATGTATGAATAAATACTATAATTTAATCGCCTTTAAACTATTCAAAAAAATATTAATAACTTTTAAGAATAGGTAGATAAAGCAAATGTTCTAATCAGAAAAGAAGCTTGTAACAGAAGTGAGGAGGCAATTCACACTAATTTTGAGGCAAAGTGAGAAGGAAATTAGCATGGAGTCCGCCTTGTTTCAAGATTTATTATGATACAATCAATGTTTAAGGTTGACCGTTCTTGTTTCTTCATTCGAAAGGTAACTGCAGGTGCATTTCGAACGCATACATTGGAAACTTAACTTACTACAAAAAAAGAATATAAAAAGTTATGGATTTGAGGAAGGATCGCAGTTTCTAGTAAATGGCACAAACCGTTAATTTAAGGCTAAAATAAGGCTGACTTGTTCTATAGGTAATAAATTTGTACATAAATTCTTATGAGATTTGTACATAAATGTTTGCAATAACTGCAATAAAAATGGAATACAATAAAATCTTACGATGTAAGGATTTGTGCACCAACATAAATGCTACAAAAAATGTATTTTCTTACAAGAATGATGAAAATTTTAGTAGGTACCGAAATTATTACATAATATACATAAATTGTTATAGAAATAGTAATAAAAAACGTACGTACCGAAATCTTTACCCGAGTTCACCAAAACTAAAAGGAAGTCAACTTAGAGTAAGCATTTGTGTACATACAGATTGACCTAAAAAAAGCCTATTTTCATACAAGAACGATAAGAATTTTAGTAGGTACAGAAATTATTACAATATATATAAAAATTGTTTCAGAAAGGGTAATAAAAAGCGTACGTACCGAAATCTTTACCCGAGTTCACTAAAACCAAAAAGGAAGTCAACTTAGGGTAAGCATTTGTGTACATACATATTGGCCTACAAGAAAACCTATTTTCTTACATGAACGATGAGAAATTCAGTAGGTACAGAAATTATTACATAATATACATAAATTGTTACAGAAATGATAATAAAAAATGTGCGTATCGAAATCCTTACCCGAGATCACCAAAACTAAAAGGAGCTTAACTTAGAGTAAGCATTTGTGTACATACAGATTGGCCTACAAGAAAACCTATTTTCTTACATGGACGAAGAGAATTTCAATAGATACAGAAATTATTACATAATATACATAAATTGTTACAGAAAGGTAATAAAAACGTACGTATCGAAATCCTTACCCGAGATCACCAAAACCAAAAAAAGCTCAACTTAGGGTAAGCATTTGTGTACATACAGATTGGCCTACAAGAAAACCTATTTTCCTACAAGAACGATGAGAATTTTAGTAGGTACCGAAATTATTACAAAATATACATAATTTGTTACAGAAAAGGTAATAAAAAAGTACGTACCAAAATTCTTACCCAATATCACTAAAACTAAAAGGAGCTCAACTTAGGTTAAGCATTTGTGTACATACAGATTGACCTACAAGAAAACCTATTTTCCTACATGAACGATGGAAATTTCAGTAGGTACTAAAATAATTACAAAATATACACAAATTGTTATAGAAAGTGTAATAAAAAACTTACGTACCGAAATTCTTACCCGAGATCACCCAAACCCAAAGGAGCTCAACTTATGGTAAGCATTTGTGTACACACAAAAAGGATTACAAAGTAACATGTTTTCTTATAAAAGGATGAGAATTTGAGTAGGTGTACAAATTATTATAGTAGATACATAATTTGTTACAGAAAATGTAATAAAAAACGTATGTACCGAAATCCTTACCCGAGATCACCCAAACCCAAAGGAGCTCAACTTATGGTAAGTATTTGTGTACATACAGATTGGCCTACAAGAAAACATATTTTCCTACAAGAACAATGAGAATTTCAGTAGGTACTGAAATTATTACAAAATATACATAAATTGTTACAGAAAGGGTAATAAAAAACGTATATACTGAAATCCTTACCCGAGATCACCAAAACCAAAAGGAGCTCAGCTTAGGGTAAGCATTTGTGTACATACAGATAGGCCTACAAAAAAACCTATTTTCCTACATGAACGATGGGAATTTCAGTAGGTACCGAAATTATTACAAAATATACATAAATTGCTACAGAAAGGGTAATAAAAACGTACGTACCGAAATCCTTACCTGATATCACCCAAGCCCAAAGTAGCTCAACTTATGGTAAGCATTTGTGTACACACATAAAGGGCTACAAGGTAACCTTTTTTCTTAAAAAATTATGGGAGTTTGAGTAGGCATATAAATCACTACAGAATATAATTTGTTACAGAAAAGGTATACAAAATGGTACGTACCGAAATCCTTACCCGAGATCATCCAAACCAAAAAGGAGCTCAGCATATGGTAAGCATTTGTGTACATACAGAAAGGGCTATAAGATAACCTTTTTTCTTACAAAAATTATGAGAATTTAAGTATCTACAAAAATTATTATAAAGTATACATAATTTGTTACATAAAAGGTAAGGAAAAGTGTACGTACACAATTTCTTATCCTATTTTAAAGGCTATCAGTTAACCGGTTTAGCTTTTACCCTTTTTTTTATTTCGGTATATACAGAAATGCTTACCGATTTTTGTAAGAATTTATGTACATACAAAATCCTTACGAGTTGATAGATAAATTCTTACCATTTTTATAAGCATTTATGTACCGCCTCATGTTTGCCTCATTTTAACAAGCTCCACGTTAGAATATCCCCACAAACCCAAACTTCCATTTTCTTACAAATCAAGCTATATGAATTAAGGCAGGAAAATCAACTGAAAAGATTTTTGCAAAATACATGTAACAGAGCTTCTACTTCCCTTCCCGCCCAATGCATGCATGTAAAAACATAATCTAATCAACGAGATTGGTCCAAGTAGTAAGCAACTTGATATCGTTTAAGCAGGTCTCAAGTTCGAGGTTTTATGTATGTAGAAAACCTTCGCTGGGAGACTCACTGATAAGTGTTCAAAAGTACTATTTTCTTACCCTTTTTACTCATATTATTGTTAGAGTTAGGCTCATATTAGTTGCGTAATTAGCTATTCATGCATTAATCCATGTTTCCTTCCATCGTTGAGCTTGATTACATAACTTGGTAGTTTTTGTGGAAAAGATGCTGCTTTGGTGTGCTTTGTGTGTGTATGTGCAGGATCACTTGCCAAAGCAATGCCGAGCTAGTTGCTAGGGCAATGCATGAAGGAGACGCTGAGCTAGTTGCCAGGGCAATGCATGAAGGAGACGCCGAGCCAGTTGCCATGGCATTTGTCGACAAAAACAAAATGCAATAGGGATGTCAAAATTCATGATTTTACAAGCCCAAGATGACATGGAGCAAGGCCCAAGCCCAAAGGAATTTGATTGCCATGCAGAGATTAAAGAAGAATTAAATTCTAAGAAGATAGGAGAAGTTCTAATAGGAATAAAATTATAATAAAGAATTATATTCTTTAAAGATAATTTAATTCCAACTCAAACTCCTCCTCAAAGAAGGACTTTGGCCTAGCCCTATAAATATCAAGGAGATTTCGACAAGATGGATAGAGAGAGCAAGAGGAAAATTTCGACAAGTCCAAGTAGGGCAAGAGGAGAGAATTTTCGACAAGCATCAAGGGCAAGGAGGATTTCGACAAGCCTCCTCCTTCATATTTTCTTCCTTGTTCGATTGGGTTCATGCTAGGGATTAATTATCTTGTGTTTCTTTGGAACCTAGCCATGAATTAAATTTACTTGGCTATGGTTATTGTGTTTTGTGGTTGTGAGAAACTATTGGTTTTTGTTTAGGTAATAAGAGTTTGCACTTTTCTATTTCAAGGTTTATTCATTCTTGGTTCTTATTATTGTTTGCGAGTGAATTGGGAGAGGATCTCGTGAGTTCATCCATTTATCTAATATCGGGAGAGTTAGATTCAAGAAACGAATGAATATGATCTTTATTCAATCCAATGATGGTGAAGATTAATCCGGCTTAGGAATAAGTTAAGGATTTCAACGGCTAAGAGGAGCGCAAGATTGGTTGTTGTTCACCCTTGATTCACGCAGGGATGTATTATCAAGGCATGCACAAGTAGCTAGAGTTTCGACTTAGGGATAAGAAGAAACCATTGAAGAACGCTCCGCCGAACCTTGAAGTTGCTGCCCAGACGCCCAAGTAGTTGCCCAACTAGTCGCCCAGGCAACCATCAATTAGTTGCCAAGGCAACCCCGTTGTGCAAGTTGCCACGGCAACTGAGTTGCCCGTGCACTTTTTTACCAAAACAATCCAATCGGCTATCACACATCAACTCACGATAACCTGGCCTATCTCTCTCTCATTTGAACCCATCTTTTTACTTTATTGTTTTCTAGATTAGTCATTAGTTAAACTCCGATAATCCTTTACTTGTGTTTTTACTTTTTACAATGCAAGAGACTAGATTCTTGAAGTAGCACCAATCCCTGTGGAGACGATATCTTTTATACTATAACTTGCGACGTGTATACTTGCACATTTGCGTAGCACTTATTACGCGCAACAAGTTTTTGGCGCCGTTGCCGGGGATTGACAATAGCGACTTTGTTTTTATTTTCTTGCACCTTCTTTTTACTTTTCTTGTTTAAAATTCAAAGGGCTAACAAACTTTGGTTTTGCATTGGTATATGACCAGGGCGAGACCGACTTCACCAGAATATCCCTTTGATCCAGAAATCGAACGAACCTTACAAAGACTTAGACGAAGGATAAGAGAAGCAATGGCAAATCAAGACGACAATATGAATCAAGATGTTCGAGCAGGAGGAGGAGTGATTCTTGCACGAAACAGAACTATTCGAGACTATCTTGAAGAAGATGTTGATGGACTTAACCCAGGAGTTGTCGCACCTGAAATTGAAGCCGACCACTTTGAGTTGAAACCGGTAATGTTTAATATGATCAACACAATAGGTCAATTTGGCGGCTCAGCAACTGAAGACGCACGACAACATCTGAAATCTTTCCTCAAGATTTGCAACTCGTTCAAGATACACAGAGTCACCCCCGATGTCCTACGATTAAGATTATTCTCCTATTCACTGAGGGATAGGGCGAAAGCATGGCTGAATAGCATTCCTGCCGGATCCATAACATCTTGGACTGATCTTTGTCGTGATTTCCTTGCTAGATTTAATCCTACAAATTTGACTGATAAGCTTCGTAACGACATTACTTCTTTTCGGCAGCGGATGATGAATCCATGTACGAGGCTTGGGAGCGATATAGAGAACTTCTACACAAATGCCCTTTACACGGATTCCCGGTGTGGACTCAAGTAACAATGTTTTACAACGCCGTGAATACACCAACAAGGATGATGCTAGATGCCTCGGCAAACAGCATACTCCTAGATAAGTCACCGGAAGAAGCAATGCAAATCTTAAACAGGCTGGCCAAGAATGACTATCAATTCCCATCTACTAGAAGAGGAGGAGTTAGACGCCAAGCCACAATACATGAACTAGGATCATCAGATTCAATTTCGGCACAATTGGCCGCTTTAACCAAGATGGTCCAGAACATGCAAAAACCAAACAACACACATGAAGTCAAGGTAATGGATTCTTTTTGTGAGTTATGTGGCGATAACCATAATTCTTTTGAATGTATGTAGAATCCGGAATCTAGCTTATATGTGGGGAATTACAATCGGAGCAACAACATGATGTCAAATACATACAATCCAGCTTGGAAGAAGCACCCGAATTTTTCATGGAGTAATCCCAACAATGCTCTAAACCGAACAATCGAAATGCACAAGCATCGGGATTCCAGCAGAATATGCCACGGCAATGGATGCCGTAGCAACAACCGACGACATCTAGTTCTTTGGAAAATTCTCTAAATGCTTTTATGATGAAAACTGAATCTTATATGGTCGAGAATAGTAATTTCATAAAAAGAATCGATGCTTTTATTAACAGACCGAGATGAGATTGCAAAACCAAGAGGCGGCAATCAAATCATTGGAAAATCAAGTCGGACAGTTTGCTCAAAAAATCAACACTAGACCACAAGGAGGTTTACCTAGCGATCTTCAAGTCGCAAGAGGAACTGGCCATGAGCAATGTAAGGCAATCACCACCAGAAGTGGCCAACAACTTAGAGAGGTTCAAACCCGCTCGTCAAACAAAACTCCACAAAAAGATCAAGACGAACCTAGCGGCAAAGCCTCAGATGCTGAACCAGGAATTGCCGCGGCAACCGGCAATAAGCATGCCTCGGCAACCGATGATAAAGACGCCTTGGCAACTTGCGATAAGCATACCTCGGCAACCCCAGTTGATAATGCCTCGGCAACTCCAGATGTCCCGGCAATGCCGTCAATCAGATTTCAAACCAATGAAAGGATCGAAGATATCCGACTTCCACGACCATTCCCACAAAGGTTGAAGCGACAAAAGCAAGAATACCAATTCAAGAAGTTTCTTGATATCCTAAAGCAAGTCCACATCAACTTGCCACTGGTGGAAGCAATTGAACAAATGCCAAGCTATGCCAAGTTCCTTAAAGACATTGTGTCCAAAAGAACAAGGCTAGGAGAGTTTGAAACAGTTGCCGCGACAGAGGGATGCATGGCAATGTTGCACAATCGTATGCCACCCAAGTTGAAGGATCCCGGAAGTTTCACAATACCCTTTTCTATTGGAAATCACTATGCCGGGAAAGCATTATGCGACCTTGGGGCTAGCATAAACTTGATGCCTAAATCGGTTTTCCAAAAATTAAGAATCGGGAAAGCAAGACCTACAACAGTTATACTGCAGCTAGCCGACAGATCCTATGTGCATCCAGAGGGAAAAATCGAGGACATACTGGTAAAGGTTGATAAATTCATTTTTCCCGCTGACTTTATTGTTTTGGATTGTGAAGCAGATGAGCATGCACCTATCATTCTCGGGAGACCATTCCTAGCGACAGGGAGAACCTTGATCGACGTTGAAAAGGGAGAACTCACAATGAGGGTGAATGACCAGCAGGTCAAACTAAATGTGTTCCAAACACTAAGGCATGCCGATGATCCAGAAGAATGCCAACTACTTCATGCCACGGCAGAGTTTAACTTCGACGAGGAATTTAGTTGCCTCGGCAACTACATTGCCGACCAAGAGGAACATGAGGAGTATGAAGAACCGGTCGATGAGGAACAACACGAAGAGGCAAATTGGCTAGTCAACCGACCAGGTACATACTTTGAACCACTGGACTACTCAGGTAAGGAAGGTAAGCTCGAAAACCCCTCTATCGAAAATCCACCAATTCTTGAGTTGAAACAATTGCGAGCAAATCAAATATGTATACTTAGGGACCGATAATACATTACCTGTAATTATTTCTTCTAAGTTACAGCCTGAGCAGGAAAAGAAGCTGATCAACATGTTGAAGCTATACAAAAAGGCAATAGGGTGGACAATTGCCGACTTGAAGGGAATTAGCCCGGCGGTGTGCATGCACAAGATCTTGTTGGAAGATGATCACAAACCTTCAATTGAGGCCTAGAGGAGACTGAATCATGCCATGAAAGGGGTTGTAATGAAAGAAATCATCAAGTGGCTTGACGCTGCATTATATACCCTATCTCGATAGTACGTGGGTAAGTCCGGTACAATGTGTGCCGAAAAAAAGGAGGTATAACAAAGGTGGTAAGCAATGAAAATAATGAACTTATCCCAACCAGATGTGACCGGTTGGAGGGTTTGTATGGACTATCGAAAGCTAAACAAAGCCACTAGGAAAGATCACTTCCCATTACCCTTTATTGATCAAATGCTTGACCATCTTGCAGGTAAACCCTTTTATTATTTTCTTGATGGTTATTCAGGTTACAATCAGATTTCCATAGCACCAGAAGATCAAGAAAAGACAACCTTCACATGCCCATACGGTACTTATGCCTTCCGAAGGATGCCGTTCAGATTGTGTAACGCCCCGGTAACCTTCCAAAGATGCATGATGGCGCTCTTTTCAGACATGGTCGAAGACTTCCTTGAGATCTTCATGGATGATTTTTCGGTTTTTGGTAATAACTTCGACGGCTGTCTCGGCAATTTAGAGAGGGTGTTGGCAAGATGCGAAGAAACGGATTTAGTCCTTAATTGGGAGAAATGCCACTTTATGGTAGATGAAGGAATAGTGCTCGGCCACAAGATTTCATCCAAGGGAATTGAAGTAGACAAAGACAAGGTGGACGTGATTGAGAGATTACCCCCACCAAATTCGGTTAAAGAAATTCAAGTTTTCTGGACATGCGAGTTTTTACAGAGGTTCATTCATAATTTTTCTAAAATCACTAAACCTTTATGTAATCTGCTTGAACAGGATAAAGTCTTCGATTTTGATGATTCTTGCACTCAAGCATTCGAAACCCTAAAGAAAAAGCTTGCCTCGGCACCCATTGTCGCTCCACAGTTGACGCTACCTTTTGAGCTCATGTGTGATGCAAGTGATTTCGCGGTAGGAGCAATCCTAGGCCAACGCACAGTAAAGACCTTCCATGTGATATACTACGCTAGTAAAACTCTTAATGGTGCTCAAGTGAATTACACAACAACGGAGAAAGAGTTACTAGTCAGTAGTTTTCGCATTTGACAAGTTCTGATCCTATTTAATTAGTACAAAGGTAATTGTTCATACGGACCATTCGGCAATCAAATACTTATTTGCTAAAAAGGATGCTAAACCTCGTTTGATTCGTTGGATATTACTTTTACAAGAATTTGATATTGAAATTAAGGACAGGAAAGGAACAGAAAATCAAGTGGCCGATCACTTATCACGTTTGGAACGCAATAGGGAGGAGGATGCGGATCTAGAGATATGCGATGTATTCCCGGATGAACAAATTTTAATTGCATCGGCAACCCTTGACGCCTCAGCAACCCTAGATGCCTCGGCAACCCATGACGCCTCGGCAACCATAGATGCACACGCCTCGGCAACTCTCGACGCCGCAGCAATTCTGGGAGCAGACACTACGGCAGCACATGCCTCGGCAATACCCTGGTACGCAGATTTAGTTAACTTCCTTGTTTGTGGTATTTTTCCGTATGGCATTACTCACCAAGGGAAGAAGCGGTTCTGCCATGATGTTAAGCATTACTTTTGGGACGAGCCTCTTTTGTTTAAACAATGTGCAGATCAGGTTATACGCCGATGTGTCCCTGAGGAAGAGCAACAAAATGTACTCCGGCAATGCCATTCTTCACCCTATGGAGGACATTTTGGAGGAACTCGTACCGCGCCAAAGTCTTGCAATCCGGGTTGTATTGGCCAACATTGAACAAAGATGCCCAGGACTTTTACAAGTAATGTGATCGTTGCCAGAGGACGGGCAATATCTCTAGACGATATGAGATGCCACTCCAGAACATAATCGAGGTGGAACTGTTCGATGTATGGGGGATCGATTTTATGGGACCTTTCCCATCTTCATTCGGCAACCTCTACATCTTACTCGCCGTCGACTATGTGTCTAAATGGGTAGAGGCAGCTGCAGTTCCCAACGACGATTCCAAGACCGTGCAACGATTCCTGCAGAAAAACATATTTACACGGTTTGGGTTGCCGAGAGCAATTATCAGCGATGGGGTCAAGCATTTTGACAACAGACTAATTGCCAATATGTTGCAACGCTTCGGCATATCACACAAGATTGCCACGACATATCACCCACAAACCAACGGGCAAGCAGAAATTTCCAACCGGGAGTTGAAGGGAATACTCGAGAAAGTTGTAAATCCTCAAGGAAGGATTGGTCATTAAGACTAGATGACGACTTTGGGCATATCGCACCGCATTCAAAACACCATTAGGTATGTCCCCTTCCGGCTTGTCTATGGTAAAACATGTCATCTACCGGTGGAAATC
The DNA here is from genome assembly GCA_019671005.1 of Hibiscus mutabilis. NCBI lineage: Eukaryota > Viridiplantae > Streptophyta > Magnoliopsida > Malvales > Malvaceae > Hibiscus > Hibiscus mutabilis. The sequence continues at coordinate 87,986,571 of CM033711.1, read as the reverse complement.
GAGCACAAGGCGTCTGGGCAATCAAGACCGTGAATATGGATTGGGAAAGTGCCGGACAAAAGCGCTTGATGGATCTTAATGAGATAGAAGAATTTCGTGCACTCGCCTATAACAATGCACAAATCTACAAGGAGAAAACAAAGCGATGGCACGACAAGAAACTATTGCCACGACAATTTACGCCAGGGCAACTAGTTCTCCTATTCAATTCTCGGCTAAAACTTTTTCCGGGAAAGCTGAAATCAAGATGGTCGGGACCATTTGAAGTCGTCAAACCATTCTCCCATGGTGCTGTGATAATCAAGTCCATCTCTGACAACCATGAATTCAAAGTTAATGGACAAAGATTGAAGCACTACAATGGTGCCCATGTGGAACGTAACAAGGAAGTGGTCAATTTAGGAGATGCATGAGCATGCTCTCCCTTTTGATATTTTTATTTTTATTTTTATTTATTTTTATTTTTGTTTTTGTCGATTATTTAATTATTTATTTTTCATTTTTTTCGATTATTTTTTTTATTATTTTATTATTTTGCCGATTATTAGTAGTTTTAGGATAGATTTTTTTATTCAAGTCTAAGAATCCTATTACACATCTTTATTTATTTTCTTTATTAATTTATCTTTAATTTTAATCCTTATTTGATTTGTTTTTGAATTGTAGGAAAGGAAGTTCAAGAGAAAGAAGGAATTCTAAACCAAGTAGGAAAACATCTTCAACAAAGAAACTAATGGGCTGAATCTAAGGCTTATATAAAGCCTCCAATTCATCCTAACCAAAACCCCTTTGTCGAAAATCCCTACCAAACCCTAAACTCTTTTTTTCGATTTCCCCCAATCCCAACCACCTATCTTTTCTATAAAACCCATCACCCTTAACCTATTCCTACTTTCTATCTTGCAACTTTTTAGTTTATTTTCTTTTCTTTGTTTTTACTCACAACCAAGATCATACATGGCATCCAAGATTAAACTTTTAGTTCATCCAAGTTCCTCCAAAGAACCAAGATACAAGAAGTTTGCTACACCGGCGGTTCAAGAAAGATTTCAATCCAAGTTTGAAAGCCGGAAGATTCATGAAGAACAAGGCTTTGAATACTCCAACTCTCATCAAGATTTCGGCCTTGAACCATTCATCTTCAAGAGGATTGCACATCAAAAGTGGCAAATCTTTTGCCATCAACCGGAACCGGGTAACATCTCATGGGTAAGAGAATTCTATGCTCACTCACCTAACCCGAATAATCCTTATGTTTTTGTTCGTGACAAGGCCATACTTATAAGTCCCGAAAGCATCAACACCTTTTACGGACTTTACATTGAGAAGGACGAGCATCAAGCCTTCGTTGACCAAATCAATCCCAAGCAACTTGATAAGGTGCTTCAAGAACTCACTCAACCGGGAACTCATTGGAACGACGGTAAATACAAGGGCACGGTAAATCGCCTTCGGCTTAAACCCGAGGCAAAACTATAGAATAAGTTTGTTAAAACTTCTTTAATGCCCTCCACACACAATACTACCGTTGACATACCACGTCTTTTGCTCATACATTCTATTTTGCATAATCGCATCATTAACATTGGAAAAATTATTTGTGATGAGATTTTTGTATGCAGCTCAAACGATAAGGGTTATCTTTTCTTCCCTTGCTTAATTTCTAATCTTTGCAAGGAGATGCATGTCCCGAGTGAGTCCACCGATGAAAAGGTCCTACCCAAGTCTGGTTGGAATCAAGCACTAATCCGGAAGCTAATGGGAGAGGCACCGGAAGATTCTTCAAGGCCTCCAATTGCCACGACAACTCCTGCCACCGCGACACTCCCTAATGCCCAAGCACTTAACGCCAGGGCAACTCGGCCATTAATCCCGGGACACTTTGAAGCACTTTTGAACCCATTGACAAGCCGCCTAAGGCAAATTGAAGATCGGCAACTAATGTTCATGCGGTACATGAAGGAGCACAACAATGCCATCACCCAAGTCATCCTAGAAAAGTACCCGGACAATCGCGTGCCGTTCCCAATCTTTCCCGCCGATATCCTTGCCACGGCAACCAAGGAAGCTGACGCCACGACAACCAACCCTGACGATGCCCCGACAACCACTGCAAAAGCCAAAGGTAAAGCACCTATGCTCGAATCAACTCCTACGGAATTATTTTCTGATTTTTCAGATTCGGACGAGTCCTCCATTGAACCAATAAAAACCGCACCAATTGAATCCTCCAAACGAAAAGCCATTGACATTGATGAAGAGGATGATGAGGACAACCCCGTACGAGGATCGATTCCACCACCGGCAACAAGAAAACAACCATCGCGTTCAAGCAAGAAAATCAAGACGCCAACTAGAAGGAAACTAATCATCTACGATGACGAACTCTCGGAGTAAGTCCTCGTATGCATTTTTATTTTTATTTTTCGTTATTTTTATGCATGCATTGAGGACAATGCCTCACTCGAGTTTGGGGGGGGATTGTTATTAGTAATTACCATGTTTAGTTACATTAATCTTAAGTATTACATTTAGGATACATAAACTGCTTGCCATGCCTTTAATTAGAACAAGAATTGCTTAGATTTGATGAATATTCAATGATGACTTTGCCAATGCACTTAATTGATAGAATTTTTATTCTAGGATAACCATGGAAAAACTTAGAATTTTACTATAATGCTAAAACTTGTTGAAACACTGTTGTGGTTTGATTGATTTAAGGAGTTCTAGTAAACTTAAGTTGATAATTAACTAATTGGGGGATTAGAATAAAAATTGGATGAATGCTAGAGGTGCCCGAAATTGGCTCTAGCATATGCTAAAAAATTGATCACTAGAGGTGCCCAAACTGCTCTAGGAGGCGTTAAAATTTTTTTAACTAGAGGTGCTCAAACCGCTCTCTAGTCGATTAAATTAACTTAAGAAAACTAAAAATAAAACACTAGAGGTGCCCGAAATTGGCTTTAGTTAAAACATGTTAAAAAGAACCCAATGAAGTAATTTGAAAACCTATTGTTTGCATAGAATCCGAAAAATCAACTTGCACACAACTCCGCACACACTCACAAGCATTATAGTTTGATTCCGAGTAACTCCTCGCTTTTTCCGAAAAATAAAAAGCCAATCATACTTTTTGCCCTGTTGAGAGAATTGAAATCAAGTTCAAAGCTAAGTTTGTGAAAATTTGAAGTCTTGTCAGGTAATTATGAGTTTGCATTGCTTGAGGACAAGCAATAGTTCGAGTTTGGGGGTGTGATAAGTGTTCAAAAGTACTATTTTTCTTACCCTTTTTACTCATATTATTGTTAGACTTAGGCTCATATTAGTTGCATAATTAGCTATTCATGCATTAATCCATGTTTCCTTCCATCGTTGAGCTTGATTACATAACTTGGTAGTTTTTGTGGAAAAGATGCTGCTTTGGTGTGCTTTGTGTGTGTATGTGCAGGATCACTTGCCAAAGCAATGCCGAGCTAGTTGCTAGGGCAATGCATGAAAGAGACGCCGAGCTAGTTGCCAGGGCAATGCATGAAGGAGACGCCGAGCCAGTTGCCATGGCATTTGTCGACAAAAACAAAATGCAATAGGGATGTCGAAATTCATGATTTTACAAGCCCAAGATGACATGGAGCAAGGCCCAAGCCCAAAGGAATTTGATTGCCATGCAGAGATTAAAGAAGAATTAAATTCCAAGAAGATAGGAGAAGTTCTAATAGGAATAAAATTATAATAAAGAATTATATTCTTTAAAGATAATTTAATTCCAACTCAAACTCCTCCTCAAAGAAGGACTTTGGCCTAGCCTTATAAATATCAAGGAGATTTCGACAAGATGGATAGAGAGAGCAAGAGGGAAATTTCGACAAGTCCAAGTAGGGCAAGAGGATAGAATTTTCGACAAGCATCAAGGGCAAGGAGGATTTCGACAAGCCTCCTCCTTCATCTTTTCTTCCTTGTTCGATTGGGTTCATGCTAGGGATTAATTATCTTGTGTTTCTTTGGAACCTAGCCATGAACTAAATTTACTTGGCTATGGTTATTGTGTTTTGTGGTTGTGAGAAACTATTGGTTTTTGTTTAGGTAATAAGAGTTTGCACTTTTCTATTTCAAGGTTTATTCATTCTTGGTTCTTATTATTGTTTGCGAGTGAATTGGGAGAGGATCTCGTGAGTTCATCCATTTATCTAATATCGGGAGAGTTAGATTCAAGAAACGAATGAATATGATCTTTGTTCAATCCAATGATGGTGAAGATTAATCCGGCTTAGGAATAAGTTAAGGATTTTAACGGCTAAGAGGAGCGCAAGATTGGTTGTTGTTCACCCTTGATTCACGCAGGGATGTATTATCAAGGCATGCACAAGTAGCTAGAGTTTCGACTTAGGGATAAGAAGAAACCATTGAAGAACGCTCCGCCGAACCTTGAAGTTGCTACCCAGACGCCCAAGTAGTTGCCCAACTAGTCGCCCGGGCAACCATCAATTAGTTGCCAAGGCAACCCCGTTGTGCAAGTTGCCACGGCAACTGAGTTGCCCGTGCACTTTTTTACCAAAACAATCCAATCGGCTATCACACCTCAACTCACGATAACCTGGCCTATCTCTCTCTCATTTGAACCCATCTTTTTACTTTATTGCTTTCTAGATTAGTCATTAGTTAAACTCCGATAATCCTTTACTTGTGTTTTTACTTTTTACAGTGCAAGAGACTAGATTCTTGAAGTAGCACCAATCCCTGTGGAGACGATATCTTTTATACTATAACTTGCGACGTGTATACTTGCACATTTACGTAGCACTTATTACGCGCAACACTCACCCACCAAAGTTAGGTGTATAACACAAGTTGATTTGAATTAGTCAGGGAAAAGCCATGAGAAATCATGAGGGGAAAAATCTAATCTAATCTAATCTAATAATAACCTAGGTGTGTTTACTCTTACAGAAATTCCGTGTTCGAAACTAAGGCAACAATTTACAACATCAAACAAACGAACAAACTTTTACAATTTAATTTGATATTTGAAATCAAAAATTAATGGAACAAATATATTTATCACATTAAAATATGTCATTTCATACATATATAATTTTTTTTGAAAGTGTACCACCTGAGTATTTATTAGAGAGTAAATAAAGAAGTTTGAACAAAACAAACCTAAAGCCAAAAAACTAAAAGAAAAGAAAGTCAAAAGACCAAACTCAACAATCAAAACAAAAAGAGCTCAAACTGTAACACCCTCTAATTTAGTGAATGAAAATGAAAGATAAAGTGGGAAAAATAAATAAATAATAAATGGAAACCAAGGGGTTTTAAACCCGTAACCTTTGGCTACTTGAGCTTGTGTCATAATCAATTGAGCTATGATAACTTTTGGTTATGAGTTGCAACCACTTATTATTAAGAGGATCCTGAAAAGTTTAAAATATTAAAAATATCTTACATGCCCCATTTATGGCATTTATTTGGATATAACCACCCAAATCTCTTATCCACAGACCCCTCACCTTCCCAAATACCCAAACTCCAACCACCTCACCCCCGTCTTGTGACTGCCACCGCCACCGTAGTTGTGTTCCCCGTCGAGCCCTGACCAAAACCCCACAAGCCCCGCGCGCAACCGTCGTTGCAATCACCAGTAATCAAAAGATTTAGGTTCTTTGAACCTAGGGTTAAACCCTTACGGGCTTTTGGGCTTTTCGGCCACCTCGACCGTCTTTTCGCCATGCTGCCACCGTTCACAAACTCCTCGTGTCGAGGCGAGCATAGCACTAGTCATCGAACACCTAACCGATGCCATTCAAAGCTTCGTCAGATTTAAGGTAAGCGGTAAGTTTTCGGCCAAAATATGGGTGTTTTAAGCTTAAATTGTGATAATCGTTGTTTTCTGCTCATTTCGGTTTGATTCTGACAGTTTGGGGCCGCTCGTGGGCTTCATGCGCCGTCTAGGGCGATCTCTAGCCTCTTTGGGTAGTGGCCATTGAACCAACCCGAATTTGAACTGACCCAAACCTGAACCCGACCTATTTTTGACCGAGTCAACTCGTCTGAGTTAACTCGCCCAAGTTAACCCTGCTGACTAGTGATATAAGCATGACATCGGCATTGACTTGACCTATGATATCAACACTGACTATGACTGATGACGTCAGCGTTGACTTTGACCAAAAAGTCAACTTTTCCAAAATGCCCTATCTTATGTTTTTCGACGTCTTGAGTCCGATTTTGAAGCTCGTTTCATGAAATTCTAACCCGAAAGCCTTCAAATGGGACATCAAATCCGAACATGCATATGTACTAAGTTAATTTTATTTAAAGGAAGTTATTGATTAAGGACTGACACTGATCTTTTGGTTAAAGGTACTAACTGATCTCCCGATCGTGCTTACGCCCAGCCCAACTCGTCCCGATCAGTACTGCCTCAAGAGACTATTGCCACTCGTATGGTTCTGTAACTTAGTAAATTATTCTGATAAAAATGTAAATCTGTTAGTAACCCTAATCTTTGACGATCTAGGTTCCAGTACTATAGCTGAACGTGGTTCCGGTGCTTAGTAGATTATCTGACCTGCCTGACATTTTAAGGTGTGTTCCTTGTGTGCTATACGTTTGTTTGCATATTGTTTTACATACTTTATATGTTTTATTAAACCGATCATGTGCACATGAATGGCCAAATTGATTTCACATAAACATAACATGTTTTCAGATGTGAGCCTGATTATACTGTATATTTGATACATGCCCTGGTGCTTGATGTGAAAAGCATGTTATATGGTTATTTTTTATCAGCATAGGAATGCGTCTATTAAGTATGGTTATCATTGTTATTACTGCATACTGTTATGCTGCTTGGACTGATTAGTTGGGGCACTTGGGTTATGATATGAAGTCACCGAAGGTTCAGCCCTGATCCGGCTGGTAATTCTACTTGTATAAGGTTCCTACACTTCAGCTAGGGTAATTTCCCCTGTAATTAGTTTCTACGTTTCGACTAGGGTAATTCCGCCTGGACCTAAGGTGTTTCCTTAGGATGGTACCCACACCCAATTGGGCTCGGGTTAATGCATGTATATGATACTATTCTGGGGAACCGTATCCTGGAGTTCGGTTAGAGGGTAGATAGGTTACATGGAAACTTTGGATGTTCATATAACATGTTTTCCCGAAATGCCTTGTTATGTAAATTAAATAAATGTTTTTACTTGCACTGTTGGAACACACTGAGCCCCCTAGTTCACACTCCCATTTTCTTTCCCTTTCAGATATTTTGGATAGGCCACCCTGTACCCGACACCTGGAGGATCAACACATTCAGTACTCTGTTTAAAATGTAATGTTTCCATCCACCATTTTGTCTTTTTAGGGTGACATGTGCCTGTATTTTGGGATGTATGGTGTTATGTTATGAGTAATTAGGTACACTACTTGATATCATTTATTTTGGCAACCATCTTCTGATGGGTTCATATAAATGATTTCATCATCCTATGTCAGTTTATGCAAGTATGTTTTAAAATTTGATGTTTGAATTTTTTGGCATGTTTCCACTTGGATTTTTTTAATACAGAGATGTAACCTATTGTTGTCACTTGATTTTTACCTATTTAAAAATAAAAAAATTATAAGTAATATAAAAAATAATAAGCCCATTTTAATAAAAAATAAATAATAGCGAGCCCATTTAAAATAAAAATAGAGGAAAATATGGTTCATAAAACCCATTTTTTTTTTAAAAATAATAACCCAAAATAAATCCATTTAAATAAAAAACACTAGAAAATAATAAATAAGGAACCATTTTATTTTTTAAGAGGCCCAAACTAACCCATTTTTTAGGTTTATTCGAGACCGTTGGATTCGGAGGCAAAAATACGGATGGCTTGGATCAAATAAAGGAAACAAAGGGGGAAAGGTGAGGATCCCGCGCAGCTACGCACCAGCCGTGCGCTGCATGCGCGCGGGATCACCTCCCCCAAATCCCATGCTTTGAACGCCCTGGCCGGCTACCAGTGCCGATTGTGCCATTCCTGGGTCATGGCAGCCACCGTGGTTGATGCCGGTCAACTCGTCTCGGCCGGCTGAGTCCAATGCCGCCGACCTTGTCCCTTTCTGTCACTGGTAGCTCGCCAATTGGAGGGGAAAAGGTCCGAACCCTAATTTAATTGAGGGAAAAATCTCCCAAATTGGAGCCGAATCAGATGAAATTCGGGATGAATTTCAACAAATTAAAGCTGGACTGATCAGATTGGATGATTTTATGGGACGAAAATGGGGATTTTGTCCCCAATTTGCCTTGAATCCCAATCCCCCCAAACCCTATAAATAGTACCCAATTTGCATTGTTCAAGATATACTCAAAGTTATCCGAAAATACCCAAAAAATACTCTAAAAAATGTTGGGAGGTTGCTGGAATTAGTTCGAATTTGGAGCAACATTGTTTGAATTTTTGAGGAGGAAAAGCAAGCAATTTTGCCACTTTATCGGTATAATTTATCCCTTTTTTTCTTTTTCTAATTTTAATTCTATTTTTTATTTGTTCATTCTACTATTCTTACTTTTTTATATTTTGTTCATATAATTTTATGTTAATCTGGGTTTGTTCGATTTAATCTTTTATTGTGTTGTTTTCTTGTCGAATTATATTAAATAATAATAAAAGGGAGGAGACCACCGCCGGCGAGCGGCGGCCGACGCCGGCGAGCGGCGGCCGACGCCGGTGGATGGCGGCCGGCACGGTGGCCCTCCTCCTTGTTCATCCCCTTTGATGAACACCAAGATTTTTTTACTAAAGCATGGTGTTTGATCCATTTGTTTTTTAAAAAATGAAAAAATGTTGTTTGTGGGCTTTAAACCCAAATCATTTTGGACAACTTATTTTCACCCACTTCTTTTTTTTTTATTTAAAAATTCTGAAAATGAAAGAAATATTTTTAAAAACATAAAAATAAATATTTTTAAAAGAAAAGAATCATAAAGACTTGTTCTTTTAGGATAAATAGATGATTTTTAATACTAAAAACCCTAAAAAAATTTCTTTTTTCTTAAAAAGAGTGTATTTTTAAAGAAACAATAATAAATGTTTTGAAACATTTTAAAAATCATCTTAAAAAAAACATAAAAACAATGCAAGTTTAAAAAAATAAAAAGGTTTTCAAATAAAAAGGGTAAAAAGATTTTTAAAACATAAAAAATGACAACTTTTTCAAATAAAAAGAAGTAAAGATTTTTAAGTAAAACAAAAATAAAAAAGTTTAATTTCTTTTTTTAAAAGAACAAAAAACTTAAAAACATGGAAATCATAAAATAAAAATGTTTTAACCTTTGTAATTTTAGTCTTCTTGTCTTGTTGCCTTAAAATTAAGTTGACTTTAGGAATAAGTCCTCCAAAGCTTAGATAGAGATTTCTTTGTAATAAAATTTCTTTCACATAAAATAAAACACACTTAATTAAATTTAAACCCCCAAAATAGGTTAAAACATTTAGAGTTCTATAGGTTTGTAAATATTAATCTAGAATTAATAAAATTCTCAACAAATTAATCATTTTTTTGTTTGCCTGTAAAAAGTGAAATTTAATTAATGCGGTACCTTACTAAACGGAAATGACGGGTTAGCGCCAGAAGTGTTGGCGGTGATTGGAGTTCATTTTCGAGTGGTAAGGCCGTTAAAATGGAATTTAATTCATAAACGAACAATAATTTAAAGCTCTATAAGAATTCGCAAAATCTGACTTTTTAAGCCTTTTGTAATCGACAATGTACCGATTTTTAGGCGTTGTGGGGGTGCTAACCCTTCCCCACGCCTAACCGACTCCCGAACCTGGTTTTGTGTTTTTGCAGACCAAAAAATGTTATTTTGATGAAAATAAAATGTTTTTATTAAAATAACCCAATTTAAGTGATCCAATCACACTTTTTTTTAAAAAAGAAAAGATTGGTGGCGACTCCGTTGATTTTAATGTTTTTGCCAAAACGTCGAAGCTCGAAAGGGTTGCGACAGCTTGGCGACTCCGCTGGGGAATCTTTTTGTTTTTACAAAAAAAAGAGTCAGTCCACAAGTTGATTACACTTTGTTTAAAAAGTCAGAATTTGTGAACTAATATAAAGCTTAAAATTATTGTCCGTTTATATATTTAATTCCATTTTACGCATTTAAGACTTGGTTTCAAGCTCTAGACCTGAGCTTTACCCCGTTTGTTTAAGTGAGGGGAAAACGCTAAGAGAGCAGTTATGAAGACTTCTGATGATCAGACAATGGTTCTTGTTGGTGAACATCGAGGGTATCTGTCTAATGTGATATCTGTTTTGGCTACTGACAAGATGATCTGGAAAGGATACCAGAACTTCATCGTCTATTTCCTGAATACCAAGGGTTCCTTGTCAAAAATTGAGGAGATTCGCACCGTTAGTGAGTTTCCTAATGTTTTTCCTGAAGAGTTACCGGGTTACCTCCGGATAGGGATGTCAAGTTTGAAATAAAGACATATCCGGGTTTTGTGCCAATCTTCATGAACCCCTACCGTATGGCCTCTAAAGAGCTTAAGGAGCTGAAGATTCAGTTGCAAGAGCTCATTGATCAAGGTTTTATCCAACCTAGCTCTTCACCTTGGGGAGCTCCAGTCTTGTTTGTTAAAAAGAAAGATGGTTCTCTCAGGCTGTGTATTGATTATCAGAAGCTGAACAAATTGACAGTCAAGAATAAATATCCTCTGCCCAGGATTGATGACTTGTTTGACCAGTTTTGGTGAGCTACATTTTTCTTGAAGATTGATATTCGTTCCGGATATTATTAGTTGAAGATAAATGGGGTCTGATGTAGCGAAGATAGCCATTTACACTAGATATGGGCATTACGAGTTTCTAGTAATGTCGTTTGGTTTGACTAATGCTCTTGTCGCCTTTATAGATCTAATGAATCGTGTATTTCGGCCCAACCTAGATCAGTTTGTGGTGGTGTTCATTGATGACATCTTGGTCTATTCCCGGTCTGAGGCAGAACATGTCGAGTATTTGAAGATTATTCTGCAGACTCTCAAGAAGAAAATGTGAATTTTGGCTCAACGAGGTGACTTTTCTCGGGCATGTGGTATCGGCTTGGGGTATTCAGGTTGATCCGAGCAAGATAGAGGCCATTGTGAGTTGGAAACAACCCAAGAATCTTTCTGAGATCCGTAGTTTCTTGGGTCTAGCTGGGTATTACAGACGCTTCGTGGAAGGTTTCTCTATCATTGTTGCCCCTATAACGAACCTGTTGAGGAAAAATGTTCCATTTATTTAAACTAATGCTCAGCAGGAGAGTTGCGAGAAATTGAAGGCAGCTCTGACGCAAGCTTCAATTTTGACCCAACATGAGTTGGGAAAGGATTTCACAGTTTATAGTGATGCATCGCACTCTGGACTTGGTTGTGTTTTGATGTAGGATGGCAGAGTGATCGCTTATGCGTCGACAGTTGAGGCCACATAAGTCTAACTACCCTACCCATGATCTAGAGTTGGCTGATGTGGTTTTTGCCCTGAAGAATTGGAGACACTATCTCTATAGAGAAAAGTGTTATATTTATACAGATCGCAAGAGTCTAAAGTATCTTCTTACTTAGAAGGAGCTTAATCTGAGACAACGTCGTTGGCTTGAGCTGCTCAAAGATTATGACTGTGTGATTGAGTACCATCCGGGGAAGCTAATGTTGTTGCTGATGCTTTGAACTGTAAGACTATTACAGACTTGGGGTCTTTATTTACCAGGATGAGCATATATAGTGATGGCAGTTTGCTAGCCGAGCTACAGGTTAAACCAACTTTGGCCGGGGAAATTAAGGCCAAACAACTTCTGGACAGTTATTTACTCCCTGTCATACAGCAGGTTGAGCATGGATCTACATATGTTTATGCTTTTGACCAGGACGAGATCTTGTGCTTCAAGGGCCGTTTGTGTACCGGATGATACCGAGTTGAAGTGGGCCATTCTTAGTGAGGCTCATAGTAGCCTTATACCATGCATCCCGGTGGGGACAAGATGTATCAGAATCTGAGACAACGATATCATTGGGTTGGTATGAAGAAGGATATCTTTGATTATGTATCCCGGTGTTTGACTTGCCAGCAGGTGAAAGCAGAACACCAGCATCCTTCTGGCCTATTGCAGCTTATTAGGATTCTCGAGTGGAAGTGTGAGCGTATCACGATGGATTTTCTTACAGGGCTACCTTTGACTCCTTCCAAGAAAGATTTTGTCTGGGTGATTGTTGACTGACTCACTAAGTCAGCTCATTTTATTCATGTCCGAGTTGCTTATCCTTTGCAGAAGCTGGCTAAGTTGTATATCTCAGATATTGTTAGATTGCATGGTGTACCTTTATCTATCATCTATGACCGAGATCCAAGATTTACTTCCCGATTCTGGTTGGCCTTACAAAATGCTTTGGGTACCCGTCTAAATTTTAGTACATCCTTCCATCCTCAGACTGATGGTCAGTCAGAGAGGGTGATTCAGATTTTGGAAGATATGTTGCGGGGACGTGTGATTGACTTCTGTAGTAGTTGGAAAGATTTCTTGCCCTTGGCCGAGTTTGCATATAATAACAATTATCAGGCTAGCATTCGTATAGCACCGTATGAGGCTCTATATGGCCGTAAATGCCGTACTCATATTTGTTGGACAGAGTTGTATGATAGAAAGACCTTAGGCCCAAATTTGATTCAGGAGACCGAAGAGGCTGTCAAATTGATTCGTGACCGTCTGAAAGAGGCTTTTGGTAGGCAGAAGTCTTATGTTGACCAGAGGAGGAAAGACATTGAGTTTAAGGTCGGTGATCAGGTTTTCCTAAAAGTATCTCCATGGAAAAAGGTTTTGATATTTGGGCGCAAGGGCACGTTAAGTCCAAGATTTATTGGGCCATACCGTATTCGGAAGAGAGTTGGACCTGCTGCTTATCAGCTTGAGTTACCTCCTCAGCTTAGCCATATTCATGATGTATTTTATGTATCTATGTTGAGGCAATACCATCCAGATCCAAGTCATGTTATTCAGGTTCATGATGTGGAGTTAAGGCCAGATTTATCATATGAGGATGAGCATGTTCGGGTCTTAGATCAAGATGAGAGAATTCTGAGGAACTGATGTATTCCTATGGTTAAAGTACAGTGGAGTAATCATGGTCCAGAAGAAGCTAATTGGGAGACTCTCAAGTCAATAGAAGAGCTATTTCCACATCTGTTCAACTCATGTAAATTTCTAGGCTGAAATTTCATTTTATGGGGGAGAGTTGCAACACCACTTATTATTAAGTGAATCCTGAAAAGTTTAAAATAATAAAAATATCTTACCTGCCCCATTTATGGCATTTATTTGGATCTAACCACCCAAATCTCTTACCACAGACCCCTCACCTTCCCAAATACCCAAACTACGGCCACCTCACCGATCTTCCTCACCGCCGCCTTGTGACTGCCACCACCATCGTAGTTGTGTTCCCCATCGAGCCTTGACCAAAACCCCTCAGGCCATGCTCGCAACTGTCGTTGCAATAGTCGGTAATCAAAGGATTTAGGTTCGTCGAACCTAGGGTTAAACCCTTTCAGGCTTTTGGGTTTTTCGGCCACCTCAGTCATCTTTTCGTCGTTCTACCACCGTCTACAAACTCCACGTGTCGAGGCGAGCGTAGCACCAATCATCGATCACCTAACCGATTCCATTTGAAGCTTCACCGGAGATCACCCTTGTTCATCGGATTTAAGGTAAACCGATAAGTTTTCAAAAAAAATGTAGGTGTTTTTAAGCTTAGATTGTGATAATCGTTGTTTTCTGCTCATTTCGGTCTGATTCCGAAAGTTTGGAGCCGCGCGTGGGCTTCACGCGCCATCTAGGGCGATCCCCGGTCGCCCTAGGCGGTAGCCATTGAGCCAACCCGAATTTGAACCGACCCAAACCCGAACCTGACCCATTTTTTATCAAGTCAACCGAGTCAACTTGTCTGAGTCAACTCGCCTGAGTTAACCCGGTTGACCAGTGACATCATCGTTGACTTGACCTGTGACGTCAATTGACTATGACTGATAACGTCAGCATTAACTTTGACCAAAAAGTCAACTTTTTTCGAAAAGCCCTATTTTATGTTTTTCGACATCCTCGGTCCGATTTTGAAGCCCGTTTCATGAAATTCTAACCTAAAAGCCTCCAAATGGGACATTAAACTCGAACATGCATATGTACTAAGTTAATTTTATTTGAAGGAAGTTATTGATTAAGGACTGACATTGATCTTCTGGTTAAAGGTACTCACGGATCTCTTGATCGTGCTTACGCCCAGCCCAGCTCGTCCCGATTAGTACCGCCTCGAGAGCCCATTGCCACCCGTATGGTTTCATAACTTGGTAAATTATTCTGATAAAAATGTAAATCTGTGAGTAACCCTAATCTTTGACGATCTAGGTTCTAGTATTGTAGCTGAACGTGGTTTCGGTGCTTAGTAGATTATCTGACTTGCCCGACATTTTAAGGTGTGTTCCTTGTGTGCTATACGTTTGTTTGCATATTATTTTACATACTTTATATGTTTTATTAAATTGATCATGTGCACATGAATGGCCAAATTGATTTCACATAAACATAACATGTTTTCTGATGTGAGCCTGATTATATTGTATATTTGATACATGCCCTGGTGCCTGATGTGAAAAACATGTTATATTGTTATTGTTTATCAGCATAGGAGTGCGTCTATTAAGTATGGTTATCATTGTTATTATTGATACTGTTATGCTGCATAGAATGATTAGTTGGGGTACTTAGGTTATGATATGAAGTCATCGAAGGTTCAGCCCTGATCCGGCTGGTATTTCTGCCCGTATAAGGTTTCTACACTTCGACTAGGGTAATTCTGCCCATAATCGGTTCCTACGTTTCGGCTAGGGTAATTCTGCCTGGACCTAAGGTGTTTCCATAGTATGGTACCTACGCCCAATTGGGCTCAGATTAATGCCTGTATATGATACTGTTTTGGGGAACTGTATTCTGGAGTTCGGTTAGAGGGTAGATAGGTTACATGGAAACTTGGGATGTTCATATAACATGTTTTCCCAAAATGCCTTGCTATGTAAATTAAATAAATATTTTTGCTTGCACTGTTGGAACACACTGAGCCCCCTAGCTCACACCCCCCTTTTCTTTTCCTTTTAGATATTTTTGATAGGTCACCTTGTACTCGACACTTGGAGGATCGACACATTCAATACTCTGTTTAAAATGTAATGTTTCCATCCACCATTTTGCCTTTTTAGAGTGACATGTGCCTATATTTTGGGATGTATGGTGTTATGTTATGAGTAATTAGGTACATTACTTAATATCATTTATTTTGGTAACCATCTTCTGATCGGTTCATATAAATGATTTCATCATCCTATGCCAGTTTATGCAAGTATATTTTAAAATTTGATGTTTAACTTTTTTTTGGCATGTTTCTACTTGGATTTTTTTAATACAAAGATGTAACCTATTAGACATGGCTTATCCACATAGGCCGGTCTAAGGGATTACATAGACAATCTAAGAGACCACTTGGTAGGGATGAAAGGGAAAACCTTTAGAGCACAGAACCAAGGTGGAAAAGAATATGGTGCGATGATGACTATGATGGATCGAGCCAGCGGCGGTCTGCAGCGACAGCGGAAAGGACTGGGGACAGTGCATCATCCACCCAAAACCGATCCTCTATTTTGTTTCTCTCAAAAGAAGCCATTGCATGCGCACCCTTGTTGCCATTTCTGCCGATGAAGTTAAAGCGGCAAACACGAAATGACCGAGTGATCCTCTGAGCATCCGCTGTGATTGGCCGGATGGATATAGGTCATCAGAGGGGGAGCTTAAATTCTGTTTTACCGATCGAGAATCACCATCTGCAATAACATTTTAGAAACCCAAATCAGCTGCAAATTCGAGGCCCTGAACAACAGATATAGCTTCGGCTTCAAAAATAGAGGAGACGCCGGCGTTAACACAATAAGTAGATCCCAACACAAACCCTGAATCATCACGAATTACAATACCTGAAACTGACTTTCTATCGCAGGGGGAGAAACTCGTGCCACAATTCACCTTTACCAGAGGGGCACAAGGAGTGACCCATTTGACATCTGCTCTTGTATGGGGATGTGCCAATTGAGAATGCAGGGACTGGAGCTCAAGTTTGTAACTTTTTACAAAAATAACAGTTGTTGCAGATTCTTGTCTTACTTCTTCATACAAAAATTTATTACGAGAAAATCAAATGGACCATATAGTTATAATAATCTCCACATGTTTATCACTGTTGTAATGTTCAAAAATTCATTGTAGCCAGCTCTAAAAATCCAATTGATCAACTTGTGTAGGCCATTGATAGTTTATAGCATTCCACACACTTGAAGCAAACACACATTGTCTACAAACATAGTTCACATCCTCCACATAAATGTTGAATCTCGGACATAAACTAGAACGTGCTATATGCTTGTTGAATAAATTATGCATTGTAGGAATAAAATTCATGTTGAATTTTTAGATTGTTATCTTTATCATTGAAGGACAATCTACGCTCTATAAATGTTTGAAAAAGTTACCTGAGTAAGCGTCCTGAGTAATAGAACTCATTAACAGACGATAGGCACTCCTAACAGTGTAGATACTTGTCAGTTCACCACTCCAAACTATTATGTTATTTTTTCCTATAGCCGAGAGGCGTATATACAAAATGGTACCCGCCTCTTCAGCACTGAGTGAAGATGAAACAAGGAGAACATTCCATTGTCTGCTCACAGGATCAATCAATTCGCCCACAAAATTAAGCCTATCAATCCGAGGAGAGGCGATCAGGCGTGAAGGATAGACCGGCAACCAGAAATCATTCCAAATTGAAATCGACTTGCCAAAGTCAACCTTCTAGTAAATTCCCATCTCTAAATTTTTTCGTGAAACCCAAATACTTCTCCAAACATATGATGGATTCGAATCAATATCTGAATTCAAGAAATCAGTCCTAGGAAAATACTTTGCTTTCAATAGAAAACCACAAGGGAATCAGGATTAGTCAATATTCTCCACCCTGTTTTGCAAGAAGGGCAATGTTAAACTTCCCCATATCACGAAAACCCATACCTCTGTTTTCTTTTGGCATACAAAGCATTTGCCATGTGCACCAATGGATTCCTTTTTTATCTGACTTCTTTTGCCATCAATACCGGGCAAACTTTGACTCCAACTCTCTGCAAAGAGTTTGAGGCAGAAGGAAGACGAACATAGCATATAACGGCAACGCTTGCAAGATGGACTTTATGTATACTTCCTTGCCACCTAAAGATAGCAAACGAGGGCCCCAAGTCGAGAGACTTTTCGAACATTTCTCAGTCAGAAAAGTGAGGGAACGCTTTTTGCCTTTCCTAACCATAGAAGGCAAACCAAGATAGCCATCTGGGCATGTTTGAATGGGGACTGCAAGAATTCTACCCACGTCACTTTTGTTCTCCTCAATCACATTTGAGCTGAAGAATAGACTAGATTTTTCAAAATTTACGCATTGCCCAGAACATTGTGAGTATTGAGCCAAAAGGCTCTTAATGATTGTAGCACCCGAAGTAGTTGCATCCCCGAAAATTATGTTGTCATTAGCGAATAGGAGGTGCGATACTATAAGAGCCCCTCTAACAATCCGAGCCCCTTGGAGAGACCCTTGTGACATGGCTGGACGCAAAAAGGCCGATAGACCTTCACTACAAATAAGATAAAGGTATGGGCTTAGGGGATCCCCTGTCGAAGTCCCCTGGTTGGTGAAAAACTCTCACTAATGCACCCGTTTATTTCACCGAACTAATACAATCTAGGATGCATGAAATAATACCATCCGCAAAACCCATCTTCCTCATCATAGCTTCAAGAAAAAGTCATTCAACCCTATCGTATGCTTTGCTCATGTCGAGCTTTAAAGCGAAAAATCCCTTCTTACTAGACCGACGCTTCTTGAAAAAATGTAAAATTTTATAAGCCGCAATAACGTTGTCTGAGATAAGCCGGCCTGGAAGAAAAACACTCTGCGCCTCATCAATACAACAAGGAAGGACCAACTGAAGACGGCTTGCTAACATCTTCGTAATAACTTTATAAAGCATATTACATAGGCATATAGGCCGATAATGAGTCATATTCAACGGGTCATCGATTTTGGGAATCAGAATGATGCGAGTTGTATTTACTTCAGAAATAGGCTGGTTACCTCTCAAAACATCTATACAATAATCGGAAACTTCGCGGCCGACAATGTGCCAAAACCGCTGGTAGAAAACAGCTCCAAGCCCATCCTCCCCTGATGCCTTCAGTGGACCCATCGAGCGAAGTGCAACAAGAACATCTTCATCAGTGAAATCTGCCATCAACATAGAATTCAAGTCTGCAGAAACACAACTATCAACCCCCTCTAAAATAGCCGTGGGGTCACAAGCCCCCTAGGTCGTAAAAATATCATGAAAATAATCCACAACAATTCGAGAAATACCATCATCCGAATCCACAAGAATGTCGTTAGCACCTCTGAGCTTTCGAATTCGATTGCGTCGCTGACGATGGGAAGTGAAACTGTGGAAATAGCCAGCATTCCGATCCCCGTTTTTGAGCCAGTTTGCTCTAGCCCTTTGCTCCCAATAAAGCTCCTCCCAGTCAGCTTCCATATTCAGTGCAATTTTGGTGTTCGGGATTTCACCAATAGTTGTATCATTCGGCTGCAAATCATTTAACTCTTTCAAATGCTTTTGTAAGCTATCTTTTGTTATCTTTTTTGCTTTCTTCGGATTTCGAAACCACAAATCTAATCCTTCCCCAACAAATTTCAACCGGGAAGGGATGGATCCAACAGAATTGTACCAGAGATGAAAAACTTCCGATTTACAAGTATCTTCCAACAACCAGGTAGCTTCAAAATGGAAATGAAAAACACGCTGCATTAACTATGAAGCATTGTAAGTATTTAGCAATAGGGGACAATGATAGGAGAAAGAATGAGCCAAGTGTTCAAGGTCGAAATTTGGGAAAGTATGCATCCATGATGGATTAGCTACCCCTCGGTCTAACCTTTCTCGAATATTATTAGTTTGTAGGCGACTCCACTCCCAAGTAAACCAGGATCCACGATAGCCAGTATCTTCCAACAAACAATCATCAAGGGCCGATTTAAAATTCCATTTGCTGTGCACTATGCAAACGACCACCACTCTTCTTTAAGGCAAAAATCAGTTCACTAAAGTCTCCAATTACAAGCCAAGGAGTATCGGGCATATCATCTAACTATCGAAGAAGGTTCCAAGAAGCAGCACGGTTTTCCACTTTAGGCGCACCATAAAAACCCATAACACGCCAGGAAAGACCATCAGAATCCTCATAAAAAAGAACATCAATATGATGAGCCGAGAAAAAACGAAGAGTGACCTTGCAAGAATTTTTCCAAGCCAGAGATAAACCTCCACCGCGGCCATTCGAACTAACATCAATACCTTGAGAATATCCACAACTTTTGCGAACTTGTTTAATACGTGAACACTGTAACTTTCTCTCTATTAAAAAAACTACAGCAAGGTTAACATCTCTCAACATATTCCTGAGACTCCCTGTCGTCCGAGACGGCCCTAAGCCCCAAACGTTCCAGTTGAGTATTTTCATTGGCTCCGGCTGGCCCGTTGACCAGGGTCTGTCGATATCTCGTAAGAAGTACCACCTTGTTAGGTTCGCCGGTACACCTCATGGCACAGGGTAAAAATAATCCGACGATCTCATACAAAAATTCATGTACGATTGATCGAATTCGAGAGGAAAGGGTGCGTAATTTACCTTGGGTTCCTAGAAAACAACAAGTCAGCAGTGCAGTCACGATCAGTTCGAATCCCAAGCCTCCACGATAACGTCTTGGCCTTTACTCAGTTCACTCGGTTGAGAGCAAATATTTCTTTTTTAAAAAACTGTTCAGACCACATTTCTCCTTTTACATGCAGTTACCCTTACCCTTAAGGTAATTTAATCCGAATTTTATATCTATTAAAAGAATTATAATCATAATTACATTCTTTTAATATATATTTAACAAATCTGAGATAATTAAAATTACACATATATCTAATATATATTAACTTTAATTATATATTTCATCCATGTACAATAAAATTGTACAATTATAACTCTTTGATATTTGCTCAACTCAACCTTTGGGTGTGACCCTGTAGGTTCCTGTAACATTGTAGCAATTATTAGAACCATTCTAATATTACAAACCATGAGTGACATCTAACACTATATCATAGTCATCTAATTTACAAGAAGTCATGATTCGACATAACATCTTCTTGACTAGCTTCTTTATGTATTATATCCCTTTGTCCTTTATATCTAGAATATACACAAGTTTTGGAACGGTCACACTTGTATAGCTGATCTAATATTTCTTGATATCTAGAGTGGACTACAATAAACGAACAACTTATGATATCTCATATCAACTTGTTCGAGCATGGTCATGCATTTCTAGTCTCACTCAATCAAGTGGTCTGTGATATAACTCCTATTATATCTAGAATAGGCACAAGTCTTGGAACAAGCATAATTGTATAGCTCATCTAATATTTCTTGATATCTAGAGTATACTACTATAAACGAACAACTTATGATATCTCATATCAACTTGTTCAAGCATGGCCATGCATTTCTAGTCTCACTCAATCAAGTGGTCTGTGATGTAACTCCTATTATGTAGGAGGGACAGATCCTATCTTGATCATTCAAACCGCACTACATATATCGTGATATGTTCAACATCAGTCTTTATAGTGCGACCAATCACAGAGCATGTTTAACTATATCAAAACATAAGACAATATATGTTGAGATAGTAATGATCTCAAGTATAAGGATCATACATGTAAGTTACCACCATGAACAATATTGTGACCGTCACATAATAATCCAAGACATATGCTCATAGCGGGTCAATCCAATATGTTGTTCTCTAACAACGTACTCATATATCAATTTTAAAATCTCCATGTCAATGATAACTCATTGTCATCAATCAACTATATGTTAGCCTCGAACGTATTATTATTGTCCAAGCCATAATAATACTCAGCTAAGGATCTTTTAATAACAATCATATTATTATATAGACTTCATTATATTTCAATTTATTTAAGACAGAAATATGACTGAAAAATAATAATGGCAATGCCTTTATTCAAAAACACGGTAAAGAAAGTATATTAATAAAATCATCCCATAATTGGTCTTTAGGCATATTCTAATCGAATCCACAAAAGAAACGTTGGATACATTAAGGTCAACTCGGGAACGTTTATAACCCTCTGCCAGCGTGTTAAGTCTATCCTCCTCTGCTAACGTCATATGAACATCCCCATAACACAATTCCCTCATTAATTGGAGCTTGAAGGGTGGGGCTCGGTAATAGCATCTGCTGAACAGTGCACAATAAGATAAAACAAAACAAGGGTAGTTTCTCATATTCAACACCAACGTAATGAGAGGCACCATCCTTTAAAGAAAATTTCTTGCATCGTTTCAAAAGTTTCCTGATGTCAATACTAACACACAGATGCAGAACACCCTTGTAACCCAGAGAAACCGCCTAGGAATCGTAGTCAATGAACGCTCCGATGAAATTACCCAACTATCGAGCAGCCCTCTCAAAGACATAACCATGCGGGACGTTGTGTGCCAACACCCAGAAATTCACCATACACAATGGGACCTTTTGTGGACCTTCAACGTCCTGCAAATGATTAAGAATTAAAAGGTGAGAGTTGAAGTTCCATGGCCCTCCAGTCTCAATACGTTCGATGTCAACAACATGATAGAACCGAAACAAAAATCTGTCATTGCCAAGATCCGTAATGGAAATACCACCCAAAGAGCGCTAGAGATTCGCGAGGGTCATTCTCATAAATGGGAAGTGGACAACACTAGAAGTCAAAAAATGGCCAACCAAACAAAACTCATAGGAAATATTCGCTGGCTGATCTTCCTCCTCTAGTGGAACCTCGAGATCCTCATCATCTTCAATGGTTAGATCGACCAAGTTATCTTCAATAAGGGGATCCATCTAAAAACGTGCACGGGTAGATCTAAGAGGAAAAAGAAAAGAACGTGCCAAAAGATAGAAAGATCATGTTAAGAAACAAAAATTTTGTGCTAAGAAGCAGAGCCTAGACGTACCAGATATTTGTGCTTACAGGAAAAGAAATACATGATATAATTTTGTTAACTCATTTGGTTTTTTTCCTACATTATCACATGGGTAAAAAAAGTACACATGCCTTCATGTTTACACTATAAAATTCAAAGCTTAAATTTATAACCTTAACCCTAAAAAACTAAACCTTAAACATTGAACCTTCAATTATAAATATTAACCTTAAATTTTAAATCCTACAACCTAAACTCCTAAATTTTAAACCTTAAACTAAAACTTTAACCCCTAAAAAAACTTGACTTTTCACGTAATACATCATAATTTACAAATGCACTTGTAGAAAAATATTAAAGCCAGAAACGTATCTTCAATGTTAGACTAATGACTAATTAGTTGTTGAATTGGCTGTTAATTTGTTATTAGAATTAGTTGGGATGTTATTGTAATTTGTTAGAGAATGTGCTATATAAACATTCTCAATGTATTGGGTCATTAACCCTCTTAATATCCATATTCTATTTTAATAAAAAAATCAATTTTACCTTTTCTCTAATATTTGCCAAATCCCTGTCGTCGTTCACTTCCTTTCCTAAGTTCCACCGTCGGTCATCTGTTCCAGCCTCTCATTTCTCACATGGTATCAATCGCCATAAATCCTGGTGCCTTTTCTTCTTCGTTTCTGCCTTTCAAACCCATTATAATATTTTATTAAAAATGGATCTAATTGGGTACCAAACCCATTACATTATTTATGTATTTATAACCCAAACACTAACAGCCTATAACGACCTAAACCATCTAACTAACACTTAATAGAGTACAAACTAACTGAAACAAATTTTCAGCTAATTACATTCTAACATTCACCCTATTTTCTTCATTTCTTTTTCTGAAATTATTGAATCAAAACAGTGAGCTGAAACTGTGAGCACAAAAAACAGAATTCCTTGAATCAAAAACACATTAGGTTGGAACTGTGAGTGGTAGTCAGTGAATTGAGATTCTTGAATCTGGTTAGCAAATGAAGAAACTGCTAAAAATCCGATACATGAATAAAATCCAAGCTTCCTTTTCATTCTTTCATCCAGAATTCTTCCAAAAAAATGTATTTCTTACTTAGTGGTTTACTGAGAATTGAAGGTGTTCTTCATCCTTTCATTCTTCTTTACTCATCTTTCTTTCATACTTTTTTATCCGAAATTCCTTCAGAAATCCATTCTTCCTTCATCTTCACCATCTTCCTTCATCACTTATTTAATCCATCTTTTTGTTGGGAACAAGGCGGTTAAGTTACGAGTTTTCGGGTGCAATCTGAAGCCCTCTTCGAGCAAGAAGACACTCTATTATGTCTGGTTAATGGAGAGCAAGGTTTTTAAACACTGTACTTCCCCTAGAGATTTTCTTCCCATGTAAACTTGGTTGTTAAGCCGAAGTTTTAGGTACCCCCTGTGTATGAAGCAAAACAGACAATGAAGAAGTGAAATTCACATTTCTCATGATTTCATTTTTCTCTTGAACAAAATGTCAGGAATTTATAAGCTTCAGAACCAACTGAGTACATCAATCAGGTTGCACCATCAACCAGATTAGAAACGACTAGCACACAGTGCATCAGTAACACAAGCCTTAACTTCCCCACAAAAAATTGACTTCGGTAGCAGTATAGGTCTATGTCTATCAATTGCAATCATAACCAGTAGATAAATCCAACACTTTGACTTATAATGCCAAGACCAGAGAACATAATACCAGTATTCACAAATAGAGCACTCATTATCATATCGGATTATCCATTACTAGATATTGAAGCTAACAAAAGCATTGCCCTTTCATTCAAACCGTTGGTAGCAGTAGCACTATCAACACCATCAGTAGACAAATTCACCAATCATTGACTTATAGCATCAGAAGCTTCTCCTCAAACAACAAATAAACATTTGCAAAACAAAATTTACTAAATATAGTTACCAAGAATTTGCAACGTCGATTCTTGAGCCAACTCTTCAATTCAGAAAAAAAAATATTCAATCAAATGGAATACTTGAATCTCCAATTCAAATATGCTTGCAACAAACGAAATAAGAAATTGAAACATGAATTCTATCACCAATCATCAATAACTAGATCATGAGAAACCAAACCTCAATAAGAATCAGATCAGACCAAATGAACCAAGCCACTAGAAGATCTACAGTGATGTCAGATCGTTATAAGTTTGCATGAGAGGTAACCAGTCGTCGGTGTCTCCAACGGAAAAAAAGCAAGAAGCCAAGAAACTTTCGGTTCACAGTCAATGTGGAGATATCGATTTGTTAACAACAATCAAAATGAAACACCAAGAATCCGGCAGCAACTGTAGAAATATGAAATCACAGTGGCTTGGAATTAAAGACTAATAAGGCACGACAATCAAGAACTCTGCTGTCGACGGTGAGAAACAAAGGCAACCGAAAAAAATTGATAATCTGAGTCGATGAAAATTGCTAATGAAACAATAGAGTAGAATAACATGTAGTAGATGAAGAAATCAACAACGCAAATGAAAAGTAAAACTTGCTATGGAAAATTCAGTCGCCAACTGAGAAAGCGACAAAGACGATCGACAACTCCGGTGAACTAGATCCAGATGAGAACTGCGGAAGAGAAACGATTTCAAGACCGTTGGCGGTAGCGTGAAACGGCAAAGAAAATCTAAACGATGGCGATGAAAGACACGGCGTCAGGACCGTTGTTGGAGAATGATATCATGTGAGAATTCAGGCATGGTTGCTGGAGATAGTGATGAATGACGGTGAGTGTGAGTGTGAGTGAGGAAGGTGAATGGTGATTAGGGTTAGAGAAATAACAGAAAGAACAACAATATTTTATTAAAAACGGATCTAATTGGATACCAAACCCATTACAATATTTCTGTATTTATAACCCAAACACTAACAGACTATAACGGCCGAAACCATCTAACTAACACTCAACAGATTACAAACCAATTGAAACTAATTTTCAGCTAATTACATTCTAACATTCAAGAGGAATAATAATCGAAGAACCACCCATAAAAAACTTCGCGTATAGCGAGGTTGAGTTGGGAGAAGGTTTGCCATTCAAAGAGGGAGGGTGGGCTTGGGGTGAAGGATATTTCAATATAGAACAAAGCTTGCATGTTGAAGTGTTTATGGTTACTCATTGTTAAAGCTGGATCTATTTAAGTGACATGGGTGGATGCATATTTACTTAAAGATAGTTCAGTTTGAAAGTTACAGTAAAACAACATTACAGTTGGACTTAGAAAAAAACTATTGAAGCTTCGTAGTGATTTGGCTTGTGTTGGTGTAATCCATGATGTTTATAAGGCTAGAGAGGCGTGAGAATATCTCAGGCATAAAAATAAAAGAGTGACTTGGTGCTAAATTGTCTGGGGTGGTATGGTTTTTCCTCACATGCTTTTATTTCTTGGATGGTGATTCTTGACAGGTTACTTACCAAGAGCAGAATGTTGGAGTAAGGTTGTCAAATTGATTTTAGTTGTTCTTTGTGGAAGGGCGAGAAAAACGCGAGATCGTTTGTTTTGGCATTGTGATTTTGTGCAACATGTTTGGGACTGTATCTTGCAATCTTGTGGAATTACTTTAGAGTGTAAAAATTGGTTGGAGGCCCTTGAGTGGATTCAAAGGTCTGGTAAAGGTAAATCTATGTTTGCCATTTTTCTTCGTGTGATTTACAATGCTTTGAACTATTATATCTGGCAGGAGCGCAATGCGCGATTTCATAGAAGAGCACCGAGACAGATTACTGATTTGTTTGAGCTTATTAAACGAGATACTCGTTTGCGTTTATTGGGGCATCCCAAATTTTTGAATTCGTCTGTTTTGAAATAGGTTAAAGTCTATGTAAATTTGGGTTTTGTTGTTAGTTTGTTCTGGTGGTGTCAATTTGGACTGATTTTGTTGGAAGTTCTCTTGGATGAATAACAAACTATTTATCCAAAAAAAAAACTTCGCGTATAATTATAATATAAAAAATATGACCCATAAACATAAATATTGTGTTTTTTTTATAAAGCATAAACATTATATTTCTTAAATGTTATGATTACAGATTATTTATTTGTATATTGCCAATACCCATAATATATAGTATATTTTATAAGAGTAAAATTTTGATATACAAATTATGTAAAATTAATTTTACACGAGTCTACATATTTATAATATAAAACTTAAATCATAAACTCTTAACCTTAACCCTAAAAAATTGAAACCCATACCTTATATCTTATACCCTAAATTATAGACCATAATCTTACATTCTAAAGCCCTAAACTTTAAAATGTATAATATGTATCAAAGTTTTTTCCATTGTATAAAATGTATCTAAAGTTACATAAACAAATATTTTTTTGACAAATCCTATTTAATCATAATCATACCTAGAGGAGAGGGGAATAAAAGAGGTGCTCTTAATAAGCCTAGAACTCATAATCTAAAAAAAATGAAGAAATAAATATAAGCAGCTTAGCCAACAAACCAAATGTGTTTGATCAAACTACACATCAAAATATGTAGCAACATAAAGTTTATTATACGAACCCAAATCAGTCCAAAAAAGATTAAAAAATAAATGTAAAATTTATTATACGCTTAATAATTTTATTCATTGAAACAAATGTCCTTCAAAACTAGAGAATCTAAATTCCAGAATTCAAGTTCTGGCACCCAATATATTAACTCACCACATCTTACATCCATTTTTCTTACCTTCTCCCCGTCTATTCCATCGCTCTACAAATGTAGCAAACCTAAGAGAGAAAAATCAACCAAAGAACATATATAACAGCACAAGTCTAATGTTATGACTGTGTGTGTCTGTATGAACAGCAAAACGTTAAACTATAATCAGGCAATCAAAACAAATATAATCAGGCAATCAAAACATGGTATATTACATGCTCTGGTGGCTGAACGTGTTGTATACTGAAGGAACAGACAAATCTGCATCTTTCTGTCAATTACATATATGCTGACTACATGTGCTTGGAGATGTAGCTAGAGAGGCAGTCCCCCTTTAAAGTTTGAAATACCTATATGATTGAAAATATATTTCCGCCCTCCTTAAAATTTTATAAGTCGGCTTCTCTTAGAATTTTATAGTTTCGTCCTCACAACATAAAGTTCTGCGTTCGTCCGTGCATGTGCTGCTTCAAAATCTTCTGCTTTTTCATTGCTCGTTTGTACCTAAAGGTTAAGCCTGAGGGGATTCCATTTGGTTTGCTTCCTTAGTTGAATTACGTGCTACAATTGTATCTTTCTATTTACAGGTTTCTTCTTGTCTACAAACAACTTCCTTCACTTCCCAATTGCGAGGATTAATGGTTTAAGCGAGGAGACGACGGAGTGAATAGGTTTTGAAGCCAGATTGACATTGTTGTTTTTAGGAGTTAAAAAGGGTTTTAGCATCAGTTAAACTGCAACGGAGAATTTAATGGTCCTAGATCTATCAGTCCACGTTAGCTTAGTCAAGTTACAGTAATGTTAAACTGCACCGGGATGAAGTTGGTGTTAAAATTAGGGATACTTCCCAAAAGTACATATTAGTTTTGATAATTATTCAAGGTAATACGTAAATTTCTTTTGTTTAACCACTTATTCTCGACTCACTTATTAACTAATTCAGATTGAGTTTTACATGAGGCTCATTATAGGGGCAACTCTTTTAACTTGATTTTCTCTTGCCACAATGTAAAGATTCAAACCACCGACTTTGTTTAAAGAATCTACTATCTTATGCAACTAGATCAATTGATTGTTGGTATATAATACATAAATTTTAGTGTGGTGCAATTATACATCCGAAACATTAATTTTAATTCAACTATATTATTCAATTTTACACATCTTAAAAATAAATAAATACGTCCATCTATTTTCAAGAGTTCTAACGGACTAATAATGAAAAAAAATATTTTGAACAAAAACAAATACATTTTCTTCTACCTTCCCTCTACTTTTTGAGAAAGAAAGAAAAAAAATCCTTTAGTTTCCTTTCCCATGCAGTCAGTTGCTCCTCTCCGCAAGCAGAAACGATGGGCACTCAAGCAATGACTTTTTTTTTATTTAATTATATGTCCACTTGTAATTATTTAAAAGAACTTGTGTATTAAAGCAACATTATCTCCAAACCGGAAAAGATGGGCACACTTTCCCTTTAAAATTAAGCATGGTTTCAACTTTCAACTCAAACAGTGCCTGAGGACTCCACTAGCCCACGTCCTTTTTCAGATTCTTCCGCCTCTCGAGGAAGTTAATCATATTCGTAATCCTATTCCTATCCCTTTCCCTATCCCATGGGTGATAACTATTTACAATTACATGTTCTTCGTTTATCATTCAAGCATGGACGAAATATCCTTCATTTATCATTTTGTTGTTAAAAGCATTTTTAGGTATTTTTTCGTGCTATTTTTTTTCTTTTTGTTATAATGTTTTCTGTGTATTTTATACTATTTTTTATTCTGGTATTTTATGGCTAATTCTTTATGAGAAAAAGAAATTTTTTTCAACAGTAATAAGCTTGAGAAAAAAGTATATGTTTTTATGGGTGTTCTATTTCATGTTATTTTTCAAGAAAAATCTCACGTTTTCACACTTTGTTTGGTTGGCGAAAAAAATCTAGAATTGATTGAAAAAAACAACAAAATCTGAAGAAGAAAAAAAGAGTCGGATCAGATCAGGGGCAGATTTGTATTTTAAATTATGGAACAAGTTCAGGTTGGGTGAAAGTAAGGGTGATAACGAGTCGAGTCGAGCTTAAGCTTAGGCAGACTCGGGCTCAGCTCGAAAATAGTATTACTGGGCTCGGTTTGAAGCTCGCCGAGCTCGAAATTTTAGGCTAGTTTGAGCTCAAATTGCACAGTTTGAGCTCTGCTCGGCTTATTATTTTTCTCAACTTACTTTTAAATATTTTTTTTGAAGTTTTAAAAAAAACATGTGAAAACTGTTTGGGAAAAATAATATTTATTTTTGAAGTTCGCAAGGTGACAAACGGGTTATTCGGTTCGGGCTCTGATATCATTCAGTTTCGGTTCAGTTCAGCTCAATTCAATTTTAGTTCGGGTCTATTGTGATTCGGGTCCTTTCGGCCCGGCTAATATTGGTTCAGGTTAATTTCGAGTCAATAAGAGATCAGTCGATTTTAATCAAGTCTTTAGGTCGGCTAGTTTTTTACAACTTATATATGGTTTCATAAAGCCAATATATTTGACTTATTGGTGAGTTGTGCGACTGTTCATATCTCATCTTTCTTTATTTCTATTAATATCTTTTCTTTATTTCGGGTTGTCTCCGGTTCGAGTCCATTCGGTTTGGTTGAAAATCGGTTTGAGTCCATTTCAGTGCAACTAAAGTTCAGGTCGATTTCGATTCGGTTTATTTTGGGTTTCGATCAAATTTTGGGTCATCCTGTTCGAGTCGATTTCGAGTCTCAGGTCAAATTTGTCAGGTTATGATAACAAGTTAACAACTCGCAGGGTGGATTTTGATTGTTGCCGAGCAAAGCTGCCAGGGTGGAAAAGTCTGTCATTCATTCGCAGGGCGTGTTGTTCTAATAAATTCAGTTTTGACTACAGTACCATATGTCATTGTTCAATATACCTAAGATGGTTTTGTTCAAAATTGATAAAATCCGAAAAAAAATTATGTGAGGTTTTAATGAAGACTCTAAAAAATTGGTTAGAATAAATTGGGGTAGAATTTGTTTACCGAAGAAAAAAGGTGGGGCTAGTGTTATTAATTTAAAAGCTAAGAACCAAGCCCTTTTAGGTAAATGGGGGTTGAGATTTGCCATTGAAAAAGATGCACTTTATAGACGAGTCATAAATGCAAAATATGGTTCTGCCAATATCTGTTGGCATGTAAACTCCACAGTGAATGAGAAGGCGTCAAGCATATGGAAAAGAGATTATTAAAAATATTAATTGCGCGGAGGTCAATAGATGGATGGATCCTTCTTCTTTCAGGTGGTTGC
This sequence comes from Hibiscus mutabilis, assembly GCA_019671005.1. NCBI lineage: Eukaryota > Viridiplantae > Streptophyta > Magnoliopsida > Malvales > Malvaceae > Hibiscus > Hibiscus mutabilis. Next base: position 87,956,335 of record CM033711.1, on the reverse strand, counting down.
TTGGGGATGGCAGAAGCATTTTGTTTTGGGAAGATTATTGGTGTGGGGAAATTGCCATTTAATATCAAATTTCCGCGTCTATTTCGTTTGGTGCCGTGTAAAGGCAGAACAGTTTCGGAAGTTATAGGTGGTAGCTTTGCGAGTAGTATTCAGTGGGTTTCAATGTTTTCTAGACCATTGTTGGACCGAGAATTAGTTATCTTGGATCTTATTAAGAAGGATGTTGAGTTGTTGGTGATTAATCTTGAAATACCGGATAGGATTTTATGGATACATGACCATGCTGGTGTTTTTTCTGTACGAAAACTTTTAGAAATGATTGTCAATATTGAGGTTGAGGATCCAGCTTTTTATTTCGATCGTATTTGGAAATTGAAAGTATCGCCTAAGGTCTGTAGCTTTCTTTGGATGCTCAAGATTAAAAGATTACCCACAAAAGCTTTTATTCGTAGTAGAGGCATGAATTTCGATGTTCAACAATGTCTGTGTACTTGGTGCGAAGCAGTGGAGGAAGACGTTGATCATCTCTTTGTGGGTTGTCCTTTTGTTGTTTTTCTTTGGACCTTGTTTTGCAGGTGGTGGAAACTCATTTGGCCGAATCCAATAAATATTGAAGAATTCATTGAATTCTGTTTTAATGTTTCTTGGTCTGGAGCTACTAAATTAGTTTGGTTAATCACGGTAGCTGCTGCTCTATGGAGTTTATGGTTAGCGCGCAACGAAAAGGCGTTTCAAGGTAAAGTTACGACCCTGAATAATCTGGTATTCATATCTAAGATGAGAGCTTTTCTGTGGTGCAAGGCTGTAAATGGTTTTGAAGCGGTCCAAGAGGAAAAGTGGTGGGACGATCCAGCAAGTTGTTTGTCAAATTCGAGAAATCCTAGATTCAGTTTGGCTTGGCTCTCTCCGAATGAGGGTGAAGTTAAATTCAATGTGGACGGAGCGGCTATAAATGAAATGGCAGGTTGCTGTGGTGTACTCCGTGAGGCTTCCGAGAATGTTCGCGCTATCTTTTCCGGTCCGGTTATGAATTACGGGGCTGATTTTGCTGAACTTATGGCTATAAAAACAGCAGTGGAAGTTTTTGTGGAAGCCAATTGGATTGGTAAGGCAAGATTAATAGTGGAATCTGATTCTCAAGTGGTGTTAAACTGGTTGAGTAACCATTTGTGCCGACCTTGGAGATGGTGAGATATTTTTCAAGAAATCGATAAGAGATTGAGATCCATTGCTGCTGTTAAATGTGAGTATGTAAGTCGACAGCGGAATGCTTTTGCTGATTATTTGGCGAAATCCGGAATGAGGAGGGATGATATGTTTAAAGGTTGGTGGTAAGATTTCTTGCATCCTGCTGCACCCCTAAAGTTGGAAATGTGGTAAGGAGAATTCGATTCACAAGTGGTTCTCATCTGAATTTATAACTCTCTACTTTTTCTTTGCCGTTGGTGGTTCAAGTCTGGAGATTTAGCAGAATCTGACTGGGGATGCAGAGATGTAGGCGTGAGAAAGAAACAGTTTGGTGTATGATTTTCCTTAGTAGAGAATATGGTATTGAATGCGTTTGTATTTGCAGGAGCGAGAGAAGTGTAAATCGTTTCGAAAGACTTTGTATTACTTGTTCTGTGTCGTATTCTTTTCCTTCAATAGATTTAGGGAGGTTTTTAACGAGGTACACAATTCGAGGATAGGCGTGTTAATTTTTCAATCATCAATAAAATTTAACATTGCCGATAAAAAAAAAGTTAACAACACTGAAATATACAAATGTGTATGTGTGTGTATATTTATATCGAGCTTGTTCACGAATTTTTCGAGTCGAGCTTAGGTCAGCTCGGTTCAACTTGTTAAAGTCTCGAGCTTTAACCGAGCCGAACTCACTCGAAGCGAACCTTGACCGAACCGAGTCCGAATAACTTGTGAGTCAGACAGGCTCATTATCATCCCTAAGTAAAAATATATTATTTCTCGGGATAGGCCGAGATTAGACGGCCAAAAATCAGATTCAACCCTCGGTTGTCATCCCTATTAAATAGTTCTCTTGCCGCAAAATTTATGCTCTAGTAAGTTATATACAAAACTCGATTCTAAAACGACTTGAGATCGGACACATACAATTTTTGTAACCATGAGTGCCAAGGTGTCCATTGGTGATTCTATTTTCCTTTTTTTGAAAGAAAATAAATATATAAAAGAAGTGGATATTTTGTTTTATAAAACGACAAGATGGATGTCGTAATTGTTGGCTTCAGTCATTGGGGACACCCCATTTTGTTTTAGCCAGTTGTCTTTCCCTTACCTTGCCTCCTCTTCTCACAGCAAAGCCCTTCTTGTTATAAATCAGCCAATCTTAGTATGACACCGTCCTAAGTTCTGAGAATACATCCACCAAGTTTTAAACTTTGAAATCCCTTTCTCTTATCGACACTTTAAGACTACTTCCACCGTTGGTTTGTCCCCCAAAAGATGAAGCCTCTCTTTCCTTGGCTGTTGTTTCTGCAAATCGTGACCATGGCCGCTGCCTTGGAGCCTCTCCGGCCAGGGTTCTACTCCGAAACATGTCCACCGGCGGAATTCGTAGTAAGAGATGTGATGAAGAAAGCCTTGATTAGGGAACCCAGAAGCGTTGCTTCTGTTATGCGCCTTCAATTCCACGATTGCTTCGTTAATGTATTCTTTGTTTTTAGAACAAAAACGAAATACCCATTTTGTATTTTTACGCTGTTCATGATTTTTGTTCTTCTTTTTCCAGGGTTGTGATGGTTCGGTGCTGCTAGATGATACACCAGAATGCTCGGGGAAAAGCTAGCTCTTTCCAATATAAACTCGCTGAGATCTTTCGAAGTTGTCGATGAAATCAAGGAAGCTTTGGAAGCTGCTTGCCCTGGAATCGTTTCTTGTGCGGATATCTTAGTCCTTGCCGCCAGAGATGCCGTTGCTCTGGTACTGATTTTTTCTTCTAATTTTCAAGCTATGAATTCTAGTTTCCTTGTTAAAAAAGATTCTAAAGTGAGATTTTTTGGATTTACAATTATCAGACTGGAGGACCCGATTGGGAAGTGAGACTGGGAAGAGAAGATAGTTTAACAACCAGCCAACAAGACTCAGACAATATAATGCCAAATCCAAGAGCAAATGCAATTTGTGGGAAGAGGCATGGTCATTAATCTCACATCGAAAAAAAAGAAATCTTGAGATATAAATACAATGGCGCTGCACATCCTATCAGACATGTCTTTTGGGAAGAGGGTAATGGTCCCGTGACAAGTGGTACCAGAACGACCTTTTAACTGTCTGATTTCACATCGAACGCCCATGAGTGGGGTAGACATGGTGGACAACTGTGACAAGGTGGTCCATCACGAGAACGGAAGCTCGTGACGCCTGAGAAGAGACATAGTTATTAATCCCAAATCGAAAAGGAAAATGGAGGTCTTTGAATATAAATACGGTAGCGCTACACATCATATCAGACATGTCTTTTAAGAAGAGGGTAATGGCCCCGTGACAAACTTCTTTAATCAATCTTTTTAGCCAACTCAGCCTATCAATCAAGGACCTTGTTGCTAGACCTGGCAAATTTGACCCGAGATCCGAAAATTAAATCGATTTATATGAATCGAGACCCGAAATTGACCCGAACATGATGACTCGAAATTTGATCTGAAATCGAAACAAACCGAATTGAACCGAAATCGATTCGAATTTTAGTTGAACCGAAATGGACCCGAACCAAAGACAACCCGAAATATAGAAAATATATTAATAGAAATAAATAAAGATAAGATATGAACAATCGTACAACTCACCAAAAAGTTAAATATATTAACTTTATAAATCTATATATAGGGTGTAAAAAATTGATCGGCCTAAAAACTTGATTAAAACCAACCGATCTCTCATTGACCCGAACCGAAATCAACCGGACCGAAAATAACTGAACCAAAAATAACCGAACCGAAATGACCCGAATCATAATAGACCCGAACTAAAACCGAATCAAACTGAACCGAATCGAAACCAAACCGAATGACCCGTTTGTCACCTCTACTTGTTGCACTCTCTGGGTCACACTCCATTGGTGAAGCCAGGTGCTTTTCGATCATGTTCAGGCTCTACAACCAATCCGGGATCGAACTAGGGTTTAGAGAAAAGCTAGACCAGCTTTGTCCACTCGGCGTAGACGAGAATGTGACCGGACCCCTCGATGCAACCCCTATAGTGTTTGATAACCAGTACTTCAGAGACTTGGTTGCTGGAAGAGGGTTTTTGAATTCGGATCAAACCCTTTTCACATCTCCTCGGACGAGACCATATGTTAGGCTTTTCAGCAAAGACCAAGATAAATTTTTCAAGGCTTTCGTTGAGGGGATGCTGAAGATGGGTGATTTGCAGATTGAGCAGCCTGGTGAGATAAGAACCAACTGCAGGGTAGCTAATAGTCGACCTGTGGATGTAATAATGGAATCTTGAAGGAAGATATTTTAAGTCCCAGAATTAAGAATATGTGTGTATGTATATATACATATCTATATATGAATGGAAAAAGATTTAAGGGCATAAAGCAAAGAGATTGGAATTGTTGAGGGAACTAAAGAAGGAATTATGCAAATGAAAAAAACGATTAAAGGCCGAAATTTGTGGGTTGGGGTCAAGAAATTGCCATTTTCTGAATAGCCTACGTTGAGTCGTGAGGACAAAATTGTTGATCAAAACAAAGTTTCCTCTGTTTGATGCATAGGGTATAATAGAGGGACAAAAATCCTCTATGACTCCTTCCATATTTTTTTTATGCTCTAATATTAAAAATTAAATTTTAAATATTTTAAATTTTAAATCTTAAAAATATATTATACTTTTAATTTTATAAACTTTATCTTTAAATTTTATTTTTTAATGTAAGTCATAAAAAAAATAACACCGGGGACGTATACTTTCTATTCATAATAGATAGGTAAATAAGAGAGGAGCATTGGAATTTGAAAGCAGCATGAAAATCTTGACACGAGGACAGTTTAGGTGTCGACTTTTCATAGACTGAATACAGACGAGGGTACAACTTTACTCCCTCCAATACTTTCCATTTTGTTGACTCAGATAGCAATCTCACAACAGATTGCATTCAACATGGACCACGAAAACTTCGCCCATCCTTCTTTTATTTTTTATGCTCACGAATTTAAAAGCTAATCTTTTTTACTTTTTGGATACATGTATTTTTAATTTGAAATCAATTTTTTTATTCCATTACAAATTTAAGTGTTTTAATATTTTTAAACATAATGCATGATATCATGACACATAAACTATGTAAAAATATATGATGTGTATATATATTTTATTAGAAAATTATGATAATATGAAAACTTTGAGGTATATATTTAATGAGTAAAGATGGATAATCGAATTATGAATTTACATTTTCATATTCTATTTTATGGGATCTTTACAATAATATCTTATATGTTCAAATTGATTGAGTCATGAATGAGAAATTAATGCTCAAAGTAGTTAACTTGAAAAGATTGGTGAGAGAATAGTAAGCTTGAATCTCACATTGGTTAGAGACCAGGTGTGGTAGGTGTATATATAATGGAACCAACCAAATTTTTTTTTGAATAAGCTTACCAAAGATTGTGCTTTACGCGCAGGCAAGACATGGGCGAATGTGACTGTGCGGACCAGTTGAGTCTAGCATGGACTTGTTAAAATTTTAGCTCATATTCGAAATTCTTATCCAAGAATCAGTCAAATAATTTAAAATTCAAAATAGATTTTGTAAATTTAAATAATCTATATTTAGATAGATTTTATAAGATAATATTTTTTATTTTTTAATTTGAGTTCAATTGTGACTTAAATTCTCCTTTTGGTCGCCTATAAAAGCCTCATTCAGCAAAAACAGAATATACAACACGAATAGGGATGTAAAAAGCTGACCCAACCTAAAAACCCGACTGAAATCTGCTCGAGTCAGAACCTGGTTTGACCCGAGGATTTGTTGACCCGAACCCGATCTATAACCGACTGTTGTTGACCCGAATTCGAATTGGATATGTTGTTGTAGTAACCGAACCCGGCTTGCATCCGATCGAAAATGACCCAAACCCGAATTGGACCTGTTACTGTGGACCTGAAACTCGATCTGCAACCGACTGAAACGAACCCGAACCCGAGACTGACCTGGCAGATAACCGATTTTACCCGACTGAATTGATCCGAGACCCGATTTTACCCGACCTATTTTCAACCCGACCTGTTTTTGAACCCGACCTGTTTTGAACTCGACCTGTTTTGAGCCCCACCTGTTAATTGACCCGACTTGTTTTGAACTCGACATATTGTTGACCTGAACTGATATTGACCTGGCTTGATAGTTGATAATGATATTTACTTGACATATGAAGAAGTCTATGATTTGATGAATTTAAAGTTTTGATAAATGTAAAGTGTTAAGTGTTGATAAATGTAAACTATTACTTTTTTAAATCAATTTAAAATGTTAAATAATATTTTTATTATATATACATATATAATCAATTATATATATATGGAAGATTAGATTTAAGTATTCTTTTGACACTAATTAGTAGATATTTAGTAAAAATTAAGATTGAATTTATATATATATATAATCAATTAAGTTAATGGTAAGTAAAAATTCAATGTATACATAGTAAATACTAAATAGACCAAAGACATTCATTTTTAATTAACTTAGTAAAAATTCAATATATACTTATTAAATACTAAATAGACAAAAGATATTCATTTTAATTAACATAGTAAAATTTATACTAAATACTAAATAGACAAAAGATTTGTCAAATTAACTTAGTAAAATTTATACTAAATACTAAAATTCATACTTAGCAAAAATTCAAAATATACTTAATAAATACTAAGGCATTCAATACAAAAAAATTGTGAAATAAGAAATATGCTTATATTCTTGTAGGCAAAAGACATTCATTTCTATTTATCTCTAAGGTAAATTACACCATAACTTAACTTGACTAAACTTTATTGGATAAAGTTAGAAACTGTTTGAATCTTTATTTTTATTTTTGACAACCACTGTTTGAGACTTTGTTGATTACTTGAGTTGATAAAAACAAAATAACTTAAAAATTACAAATGAATTAGCCACCAAATGTAAGTAAAATTATAATTGAATAAAACATAAGTTTATTACAACATAAAAATGTATAACTTAGTAAACATTAAACTTACAAGAGTACAAACTTTAAACACAAGTTTGTTGGGTGAACATTTAAACTCTCAGATCTTATAGTAAAGTTTTACGAGACTAAAAGCTCGACTTTGCTACCAGAAATTTCGTCATCGAGTTGTCAAAAGATCTAATGCTACCAGCAAAGTTAATTATGAGTAACTTGCATAGCTAAGAAACCAGCATAATTAAAACAAGTGAAACTAATTAGATAAGAAAAAAAATTACCAACTAAATCAACAACTAGTAACCAACAACCACCAACAGACACAATTAGCAAACAACAACAGACAACAAACAACAACAGACAACAACCAACAATTAATAGCAACATCAAGTGAGTAATATCACCAACATCAGCTAAATTGCAAAACAATGAACATTATTAGAAACACTAATAGAATCAGACATTTAAACATTTGCAAAGTTAAACAAAATAAACACCAGGAATTTAGAAAATTAAAACAAAGATAAACATCAAATGTAAGTAAAATTATACATGTCTTTACATCACATTTCACAACTTTGTTGACACCCTAAGCATTAATGTGCTTGCTTGTTTGAAGGAGCCCTACAAAAGAAAACAGAATCAGTCTCATTTTAAAAAAAAACAAAATAGAATCACAAAATAAAGCATAAAAGGCTTTACCTTAATCAAGAAATCTTCACCAAGATTAGAGATCGAAGAATCTTTCACAACAGTAAGATAATCTTCATCCCTTTCCTCAGGTTCAAAACCATACAACCAATTACGGGTTACAAATATCTCAACATTTTTAGGCAAAAGATTAGCCCTCAACTTGTTCAAAATTCGCCCCCATGTTAAATGAAGATTCAAAAGCAACTGAAGTGATTGGAATGGCTAAAACATCTCTAGCCATCTGTGAAAGTACAGGAAAAGAAACAGATTGTGATTTCCAATACTCCAAAATATCAAACTCAACATCATCAGTACGAGGTAGAAGGGGAAAAGTATGTAGGAGTCAACTTCAGATTTTCCACTCCTAGAAGCAGCTAAATTGGCATCAAAGTTCTAACATTAAAAAAGATAAAGGTTAATCAGTAAATTGTAAGTAAAACAAAAAAATTAATTAAATGTAAAAATAGAAGACTAATTGAAATTTAAGAGAATAAAGACTAACCTGAAATAGATTGGATTTTTTAAATGTTCGAGGCTGACTGGAACTTGACACACTTGTACTTTGAGATGAGCTACTTTGGACAGAAGAATTAGAAGAAGAACAGAGTACAGCTTTTGAATAATATATATATACAAATTAACAAACTCATTATAAACAAGGCTTACCCTCCTTTCAACCTCATCCTCAACATAGAGGACACTGTACAACTCCTTCAAAAGTTGTAATTTATATCGAGGATCAAGCAAAACAGCAAAAGAGAGAATCGGTGAGTGATCAGACCAATATTTCTCATACAATTCAGGCGTAGGTCCTGCCATTGCAGAAATGCCCTCACAGGGATCATTGTGAGCATCACACAACAGCTTCTCAATAGCAACAACATTAGCCAAGTACAAGTTAGAAGTGGGATACTTGGATCCTGAAAACAAAGTAGTAATTTCAAAAAATGGCTCAAAGAAATCACATATTAATTGAGCAGTTTCCCACTCAACCTCACTAATTATTTCCAAATCATTTTCCCTGTTAACAAACAAATTGATAGCTAGTTTAGCATCAATTGCCCTACGAAACATTGAGTAAGTGGAATTCCATCGAGTATGAACATCCAATATCAACTTACCAGAAAAAACAGAACCACAATCTTTAACAGCCAATTCAAAACTACAAAGTCTAGCATCAAAATAATCAATAAACTTAACAATTTCACGTAATTTAATAACAGAAGAGTCAATTACCTTCAAACCTTTTTGAACTATCAAGTTCAAAATATGGGCAACACACCTTATATGAAAGTACTTACCATTGCATGGAAGGGGCGAAATGGCATGCAAATCATCTTTGAGACGCTTAACCATTTTCTCATTTGTAGAAGCATTATCAAGAGTTATGGTAAAAGCTTTTTTCTCAAGACCTCACTCACATAACATTTTTTCACAAACTTATAAATAGACTCACCATCATAGGGTGGGGGAAAACGACGAAAAATCAGTATTTTGGACTGAAGTTTCCAGTTATTATCAACATAATGTGCAGTCAGAGCAAAATATGAACGTGAAGTGCAAGCAGACCATCCATCACATGTAAAACATATACGACTAGAAACAGAATGCATTGAATTAAGTAGCAATTTTTTATGATGTTCATGCTTTAACATGCAATGCTTAGTAATAGTATACCTCGAAATATCCTTCACATTAGGATTTAGATACTGATGCAAAACCCTAAGTTTTTCATGCTCAACCACACTTAAAGCATAACCATGACACAAAATAGCTTCAGCAAATAAATCACAGTATCTTTTCTGATCAAAATAACTTTCTGTACTACTATTGGGATTAGTAGCAAGAAAATCCTTGTAAGCTGGGCATTTTTCAGTATGCCTTTTAGGGTTAGATGTTCTAACATAAGAATCTGCTTTATAGCTTATAGATTTGTAATACTTACATTGCGCAAAAACACCTTCAGGTTGCTTAACAAAGGTATAATGATCCCAAATAGGAGAAGTTCTTCTCCCAAAGTCAACTAAATTTGCAGTTGTAGCCCTCCTCTTAGGGGTATGAGCTATTCCAGACATTTGATCATTTATATCCACTTCAAACAAACAAACATGTATTAGTGATTGACAGAAATGATACAAATATAATTTTAAAATTAAAAAATATAGAGGAATATACCTTTTTCACCAGGATACTCCAACTCATAAGAATCAGCATCCATAGCTGTGATAAATACTAAAATGTAAACAATGTGATTTGTTGTTAGAGACTCAAAAAATATAACAAATAACAAATCTACAAAGCAACAAACAGAAGCCCTAAACTCAATGGTATTAATCCTTGTACGTGGCATTGTTAAACCTGTCCACGAGGTCTTTTAAAAACCTCATTTGACACCAGTAGCATCGTAGAACGGGATGTCCAGCCTATATACACGGATTAAACCATTAAAACAGAACATAGAACATCTAAAAACCCAGAACCCAGAAATCAGAATAGACAACATAGAACATTGAAACGGAACATAGAACATCTAAAAACCCAGAACCCAGAAAAGACAACAACAAAACCCACAATCAGAAATCAGAATAGACAACATATATACTCAGAATAGACAACACAGTCATATACAAAATACAAAACATATATATAGAAATGTGAAACAAACCCACAATTAGAAGATCGAGAGTCTGAGAGAGACTATGAGCTTTAGTTTAGGGATTTTAGTTTCTGGAATAGTCGAAGATGAAAAGGGAGAGATGAGAAGTTAAAGGGGTTAGAGGAGAACAAAAACATGTTTGGGATGAGTTTGGGATGAGAAGTTGAAGGGGTTAGATGAAAAGATGAAAATATTTTAAGAAGTTGAAGGGTAAAACATAATCGATTTGGGGATTAGGGTTTGGAAGGATTGAAAAGGGAAAAGTGGAAGAACAGGAGGTTGTTCTTCAAAAATTCTAGGTTTTGATAGAACAGAAATAGGTTTGGGATAAGTTTTGCTGTTTGTATAAGATCTGGAAGGGTTTGATCGAAGAACAAAGGATGAACTGGGTTAAAGTTCAAGTGTTTGATCGAAAATGGTTTGAGATTTTTGGGAATATGGTGTTTTTTCTAAAGAGAATGCAGAGAATTTAGAGTGAGAATAAGAGAATAAATATGTGCAGAGTTTTGCCAAGAGAAAAATGAAATGAGAAAAATGGATTCGATCTGATTTTTGGGGTATATATAGAATGTCAGGTCAGGTAAAAAGATTTGAGCGTTTTTAAACGGGTCGCGTCTTACTATTCAAATGTTGCTCCGCTGGCACTCATGTTTTAAATTTGTTTCAATTTGGTCCTGATCACTTTTAAATCGAGCTTAAAAGTTTGGTCCTTATTCGATTTGGTCCTTATTCGAATTGGTCCTTATTAATGTATATGTATTAATGTATATATATATATGTATATGTATTGATGTATTAATGTTTATATATGTATATGTTTTAATGTATATATATATATGTATTAATATATATGTATATGTATTATTGTATAAATATGTATATTTATTAATATATATATATTTATATGTATTAATATATATATATATATATATGTGTATTAATGTATTAATATATATATATATGTATTAATGTATATATATGTATATGTATTAATGTATATATATGTATATGTATTAATATATATCTATGTATATGTATTAAAGTATATGTATATGTATATAATATGTGTATACATACATACATAACATAAATACATAGATAACATACATACATATATAGTTTAGGGGTATATATACATACATACATACATATATAGTTTAGGGCTATACATACATGCATACATATTAGTACATTACACATACATACCTACATTAATACATACATAACATAAATACATACATAACACTTAACATACATACATACATATATAGATAGTTTAAGGATTAAGATTTGAGGTTTATGGATATAGTTTAGGGGCATACATACATAAAATACATACATATCATATATATATATATGTATTAATGTATATGTATATTATATACATACATATATATGTATTAATGTATATATATATATACATATATGTATTAATGTATATATATATACATATATGTATTAATGTATATGTATATATATATGTATTAATGTATATATATGTATTAATGACTTAATGTATATGTATATATATATCATATATGTATTAATGTATATGTATATATATCATATATGTATTAATGTATAATTGTATATGTATATATATGTATTAATGTATACGTACGTATATGTATTAATGTATATATGTATATATATATGTTTTAATGTATATATATTATATACATACAATATACATATACGTATACATTAATACATATATATATGTATGTATTATGTATATATATACATATACATACTAAAACTTACATGTATATTGTATGTATAATATATATAATATTATGTATATATAAATACATACATATGTATATACATATATATATATACATACATACATACATATGTATCTATGTATGTATGTATATATACATATACATACTAAAACTTACATATATATATATGTATATACATACATACACACATATACAATTATACATACTTACATATATAAATATATATGTGTATGTATCATGTATGTATATATATAATATACATATATATATATATATACATACATACATACACACATATACAGTTTTACATACTTACGTACATATAAAAATATATATGTGTTTGCATGTATATATATAATATACATATATATACATACATACATACATATATTTTATTTTTAGTCCAAATTGACCCCTATTCTTTTTTTGTTTGTAATTTACTCCAAATGTTTATAATTTTAATTTAATATCTTTGTTCATTATGGTCTCTAAAACTTTATTTTTATTCCAAATTAACCCATATTTTTTGTATTTTAGTACAATGTTTATAATTTTAATTTAATATCTTTGTTCATTATAGTCCCTAAAACTTTATTTTTATTCCAAATTGACCCCTATTCATTTTTTTGTAATTTAATCCAGTGTTTTTAATATTATGATATTTTTATTCATAATATTAACTAAAATTTTATTTTTCACCAAAATTTACCCTTATTAATTTTTTTTTGTAATTTACTCCAATATTTTAGATATGAATCATTTATTGATATTTTTGTTCATTCTAGTCCCTAAAACTTTAATTTTAGTCCAACTTGACCCCTATTCATTTTTTTTTGTAATTTAGTCCAATGTTTATAATTTTAATTTAATATTTTTCACCAAAATTGACCCTTATTAATTTATAATTTTTGTAATTTACTCTAATATTTTAGAAATGAATCATTTGATATTTTTTGTTCATTCTAGTGCCTAATATTTATTTTTAATGTGATTCATGTTCGTGAAAGGCGTTCAATAATTAGCTCGAAATAAATGACCAACCCAAAGTCTATAGACTATTTGTACCAAACTCAAACTTAATACGAATTCAAAACCCGAATTAACCCGACCTAAAATGAACCCGACCTGAAAATTAACCCGACATGAAATGAACCCGACCTGAAATGAACCCGAACCCGAATTAACCCGTCAATTAACCGTTTAACCTGGCCTGAAATGAACCCGACCTGAAATGAACTCGACCTGAAATGAACCTGACCTGAAACTGACCTGCACCCGACCTGAATCGAGTCAAAACAAAAAAATGACCTGAAATGACCTGTATCTGATTTAACCCGACCTGACAAAACCCGACATGAAATCATCCGATTACCTGTTTTTACATCCCTAAACACGACTCACAACGAACATTGCAAGTTAATAAGCATTTCCTCTCAGCTCTCCTTTTTCTCTATACACTATCATGCATATGATTTTCATTTTTTTCATGATGATAGAAGAAGACAAGCTTCCAGTTCGTGATCTCTGCATATGTGCAAATATAGTTGATCATTATGTTGTTGTATCCTGGAAGATAGACGTCCAACGTTTCTTAAACACCATAAAAGCGAACGAATCTGTCTTAAGAAAACTGTGTGTTACACAGGCCTAAACAATTGCCTACCGCCATTACTTAGTTAGACGTAGTTAAGTAAAATTTATACTGGTATAAATGTATTTTAGTTAAGTTAATTGTAGTTTTTTTAATATGTTAGTGTGATTACAAGGTAATATCTGCTCAATTTTCTTAGCCCTTTAATAACACACTGACATTGTGCACATATAGTGCTTAATCGCGGGTCACCTAGATGAAATACATCATCCTTTATTACTGGGACCATATATATATATTATATGCACTTGATCAATTATTAAAATGTGTGAAATTTCACTTTACACAAGTCCATGGTTTATTTTTACATGATTCGATATTAGTGGTTGCTTGCCATGTGAGTACGAATTGGGTTGTAGGCACCTAATTAGATAGTGGGGTAAATTTGCGAATGTACCTGTTTGGGCTGCTGTGAATTTAAAAAATAATACCTGTCGTGAGTGGTGAATAGATAATGGATATAAAATTTTTAAGTGAGTATAGATATAGAAAGGGATACCGCACCCGCCCTGCCAAGTTTCGATCCCTATATATATTAGGGGTCATTACACTTGCATAAAAGACATTTAACTAAATGTACTACAATGTTATCGTTTTCATATATGAACATTTTTCATTTTTTTCTATTTGAGATTAATGTCTCCATTTTTTATAGTGACATATACACTAGATAATATTAACTACAAAAAAAATTATCTTTCAGGACCAAACATACATTCTAAAAACAATCTTTTCCTTTTTAAAGTTATTTCTTCTTAATTGTCTAGGAGGATAACAACATATATCTTTGATGAGGCAAATATTATTCAAGTTTTATGGTAACCTTTTTTGCATTCTTCTCCGTATTTTCTTTTAAATCCTAAAATTAATATTATTTTATCAATATACATTCATAAATATGAAAAATAGTTTGTAATTGAGATGTAATAAAACAATCGCTAAAGATAATTATAACCGAGTTGTAATAAATTAATTTTGTCAACACACTTATAAGCTTTATTTTTTTGGAGAAAAAAATTTATCCATATTTTTATGTTGAGAGTTCACCATGTTTAACACTAAAGTGACTGGTAACAATTGTTAAAACAGACCCTAAAGACCTATGTAAAAAATCAATGCTTCAACATCAAAAATAGATGGCTTGACCAATACAGTATCGGTAATCAACCTTTCATAAAGTTACCACAACAGGTAAAAGCTCTCATCATAATGTCGGAAAAATTTAAACCATAGAATTCATGTGATATGCAAAAAACTAAAGTGTCGACGCTCGAAAATTGAACAATAAAAATTACCTCATACTATGATAAACAACCAACAACTGGCCAAAATACTAAACACTGCAATTTAAGCTGCAATGGATGGCTTAGAGGCAGCAGAGAGCCTGGATCTCTTCTTGGCCAAGCTCTCACTCCTGCGTTCACGCTGCTCCTTCAACCTCTGGGCAAGGAGCTTCTGGTACTCAGCCGCGTCGGCCTTGGACTTTGCAACTCTCTTCTTCTTCTCTGCAATTCTGGCACGCTTCCTTTGCAGAGTCAAAGGAGTCACCAGCCTTTGAATTTTGGGAGCCTTGCTGACTTTCTTACCTGCATTCAGAAAATTTATTTTGATCCATCAGTAACATGTAAAGGGAAAACTTTTCAACGAAATTAAATCACAAATGAAAGTTTCCCTCAACCAAGTGCTCAAAACAAAATATTTTGCCACTCACCGGATTTGGTTGTAAAGGTCCGGCGATAAGTGTTAACATACTTCCTTACATCATCCTCCTTAGAGAGGTTGAACAACTTCCGGATTTTCGATGCTCTCTTGGGACCCCTCATTCTTGGCTTCTCGGTGTCAGTCAACCCAGGAAGATCATTTTCACCCTTCTTCACAATAACCAAGTTCAGAACCGAAAGATCTTGACTAACAATGCACCCACGAACTGACTTCCTCCTACGCTCCCCATTTCTCCTCCCATAACCACGAAAGCAGGGAGTACCTGTTCAGCCAGACATTCCATAGACAATAATTCAATAACATTTCTCCCCAACTAATAAAGGAGGAAACAAATTTGGAGATTCCAAAGACCTCTGTGAAGCAAAAGGCGAACACGGCCAGGTGTTAGAACTCCTTGCTTCATAGGAAACCCTTGCTTGTCACAACCTCCCATGATCTTGAATACATAGCCCTTAAACTCCTGTTAAAGGATAATATGGGAAGAGCAAATCAGCTAAGATTGCCAGATGTGCTCACAGAAATTCAAGACAGAAAGAGAAGATAAAAATTAATCCAACATACCTCACCAAGGGCATCGCCGCTGACTTCTTGTGAGATCCTCTTGTCAAAAAAGGCTCGGCTGCAGTTCAGAGTCAGAAAACTTTCTCAAGAAACAATTATAATTTGCAATCCCAAAAAAGAACTTAAACCAAGATAATAAACAGTACAACCAACACAAAAAGGTGGTTCCAAAAAAAATAATATTCATCAAGATTATCCGCCAATACTTTTAACAGATGTTCAATCATCTTACAAAATAGAAGAGTGTTTTTCTTTAACTTGCTTGCAAAAGGCAAGTTCTTTCAGAATACAATGACATTAACAAATACTACTTGTGAAGTTTCAATAATATAAGAAACTGGCAACAAAATTTTCAAGTAAAAAGGAAAACTCATTAACATTTCGACTCCTATTGCAACTGCTGCATAAAATTTGTGCCCCATATCACAAAAATCCAAATTCCATTAGAAAAAATAAGGCTTAATGTCAAAATAAGTGCCCAAACTATCATATTTTTCTATTTTAAGTGCCTAAATTATTGTTTGCCCCTTTTAAGTGCCCAAACTATATATTTTTTTGCCCCTTCTAAAGTCAAGCTGAGGCACCTACTATGACCAAAAAAATAATAGTTTAGGCACTTTGACCAAAAATAATAGTTTGGGCGCTTAAAAGGGGCAAAAAACGTTTAGACACCTAAAAGGAAAAAATGAGATAGTTTGAGCTCCTAAAAAGGACAAAAAATAGTCTAGGCACCTAAAAAAAAGGGGATAGTTTGGGCAATTATTTTGGTATTAAGCCTAAAAATAATGTCATTCTGTTTTCAACCTAGTTTTCTGCACATTCTCTAAATACTCTACAAATTCAATCTCAACTAGCATAACAGAGTTTAAAAAATAATGCCCCAAATGTAGAGAGACAAAATAACCAAAATTATTTCTTATTTAGGTTATCATTGGCGAAAATACAAGCATGGGATCTAACATTATTATCCAAAATGAAAGCCACAAATAATCATAAAACCCACAGAAAGGAAAGGAGAGGAAAAATACAGTTTCTGGTCATCGTCGATTTCCAGCTTCTTCTGGCAACCAGTGGTTGGATTAGCAATGTTGAACTGAAACACAGAAAAAATCAGCAAAATAACATAAAAATTATTGAAATATCATTTTCTTGTAAAAAAGAAATAAGAAAAACCTTCATCTTTGCGTGATGGATGTTCCTTTTGCTAAGGCCCTCGGGTAGTAAAGCCGCCGCTGGTGCTGCTCTTAGCTAGGGTTCCTCTGGAAAGAGTTAGGGTTCAAACAGACAACGTTACTTTATATATGAATTGTGAAGGAGAAATAATTTGGTGTGTAATGATTTCCAAGTTTGGGCTTTGACATCTTCTAAAATGGACTTCTTTGGACCAAACCTAACATAGTCACTTCTTCATGGGTCTTTACATGTCCAAAAACAATTTTCATGATCTCTTTCAACTGTTACTTACATTCTTTATTTACAAATAAGTATTTGATGTATTATTACTAAAAATAATAAAGCCATTCAAAGTGTTTATAATCAAATAAAAAATTAAAACATTTGAACTCAACTAAATAAAATGTACGTTATGATTAAGCAAAAATATAAACAAATAATATTTTACAATCACTCAAATTATTAAAAAATTAAGAAAATTTCATTGACAAAATATTTAATAATTTTATTTTTTGTTACACTTGAGAAAGGAGAAAAATAAAAGAAATCTCCAACCAACGATCTAGTTGTGCTACTGCGGTAAAGCATGTTTTTTTTTATATAAGATTAAAACATAAGTACACAAAGGATAGAACATTTTATAATTTAATGTTCGATATACAAAATGGGTTTTATAAATAATTGAGCGGGATTATATATTTCATAATGTTACGTGCCATATTTATGCACGAGTTCCATAATACATTACTGGCTTACAGCAGTTGGACGATTAATATATCCTTGTCGCTTAGAGCTCATATCCCGGGAACGTAGAGTTCTGGGGTGCAACCAGATCAAACCAGAGGCAAGCTATCCCAGCAAGTCCTTGGAAAAGGGTGTAGCCATGATCGGTTCTGAGTCCGAGTCCGTGTCCGATATTTACAAGCTTCCTTTCATTGTGGTACAAGAAGCTTGCAAACGCCTTTGCCCTTTCTTCATAAATGGTCTCTCCGGTCAGTCGATAAAGCGAAAGGAAGGCATAGGCATTTCCGGCAATACCATCAGCTAGTCCCACCTTCTTCACTAACCCATTTTTCCACACGACCTCCCCTGCTTCTATAGCTGCATCACGGAATTCTCTATCGTTCGGATATACCTTCAATAAACGAAGCAAAAATTACAGAACAAAATATATTAAAATGTCAATTATTGTTTGCATTAGAAGTGGCAGAGTTGCTAACCTGTGATGCCTTGGCTAGAGTGATTGCCATACTGGTTGCACCATGAGACCACTGCACCAACTTGTCCCTCGGGTTCCCTTCACTCGTAGGATAATTTCCACTATGGGGGAATCGGTTACTCATCATGTACCTTAAAGTTCCCTCGACATCGACCTTGTCATTTTCCGAAAGTGGGAAATGCAGGAGCACGTGCAAGATTCCAGCAAGACCGTTGGCTGCACCCCAGTATCTTGTACCATGCCATCGATACATCAGTGGGCAGGCCGGGAGATCGGAAGCCCCGGTCCTACCCGCAGCTAATATGGCATCAACGATTGGCATTAGAACATCATTGGGTATCGTTTCTTCCCCAAGATGCTTGTTTAGGAACAAAGCAGCCCATAAAAATCCGGCTCGCCCGTAAAGAAGATCATATGACATTCCGAAACCACCTTCTTCAGGTCCAACCGGAAGAGCCTTTTCTTGTGCTACCTATATTTTGTTAATTAAAATATATACTATAATGCTTTCCATGAACCACACAAAGTACTTAAAGAAGCCATCATCATATTGACCTCATCAGCTAATGTAATTATCCTAAAAATATATATCCAACAAATATAAAATTCGAATCTTACCTTTAGGTCATTTGAATGTGTCATTGACGTGTAGGTATGTAATTAAGGAAGTTTGAAACAAAAATTGTGTGCCACTTTTCGGTGCATCTTTCTATGTCTCAATATAAAAAAAATAAAATTTAAGTCTTAAACTTTAACCTTAAAAAGTACACACTACCTCAATCCCCTAAACCTTAATTCTAAATTATAAACCTTAAATCTTAAAAACTATACAATACCCCAATCACTTAAACCCTAAATCATAATTTTTAGTATAAAACTTAAATAGAGACATAAAAAAGCAACCAAAGATTTCTATTCGTAATTGACGGTAGGGATGAAAGATACCTGGCGGAAGAGATTTAAAAAGAGTACAAGCCTTTGATGGTCCCCCAAATAACTGGCTACCACTGCTCCAATCGAAAATACCCCTCCTCTACCACATAAAAATGTCACATGTCTGCAATAATATCATTTGTATTCATACATCATCCATATATAAATGTTGGAAAATATATAAGATCATTATAAATTATAAAATATCAACTCAATAATATGCTTTTTTTAATACAAACCCACACCCCATGTTATCAAACTTCTGACTCGGACTCAAAACAACAAGTGTACGTTGTTCATCTTAAAAAGAAAACCGTCCTGATGAACAAAAAAGCAAGCTGTCCTCAGTACTCGTTACGGAGATCACAATTTCAATGATCACATTATTCCCGACAGACGTCAAGTCCTTTTAACCCCTATGTCACGTTATTTTAAAAAATACTACCCTGTTTTAGATAAATAAAAATAAAAATATCAATGCCGTACATAAAATATCTGTAGTTTTGTTTTACTGTAACATTGATGCTTTAAGATGTTTTACACAGTTTGATTTTTAGAGGAATGGATGACTCTGCAGCATTAGCCAATCAAACACTGACTTTTCATTTTTCATTAAAAAACTATTCAATCACACGTCTATTTAAATTCAATATTGATAAAGGAACTTCAAAATATCCAAGTAGAAAGAACCGTGTGTAGAAATATTACCTAGTAGAGGCATGTGCCACAGGAACGCACGCGTCGACGATCTCAGCGGCCAATAACAAGTCCTGCCGATTACCAGTCGCCTCGTAAGATCTCAAACAAGTGAAGGCTGTCCCCATCACCCCCGTGTACACAGTCGGGTCCACTCCCGTGTCCGACCCGCCACCACTTCCACCTCCTCCTTCCCACGTTATCTGCAGAAAGAACACCAAAAAGAAACCCTTAACTTAAATTTCAAAACAACCTGTAAAAGCTTGCCGTCGTATCTTAATTATAACATCATAGATAGTTCAAGACTTCAAGGTTTAAATGTAAAAACAATTCTCTTGCATAAGAAGAATAAAAAATCCCAAGAAACAAACAAGCGTCAAGCGTACCTGGTTCTTGAGAGCGATGGCAGCTTTGAGGAAAGTATCGGCAGAGAGTGAGAAGCTGTTAGAAAGCGTTGGATCCATGTTAAGCAAATGATCTAACCGTTCATTGTTACCCTCTTGGTTGCTTTCTTTAGATGCGGCAAACTCCATTACAGAAGGCATTGATGTCTGGCTTTTGAAGCTTTGGTCTGAAGTCTGAACCTTTTTAAGAGAGGAAAGGAAAACAGGGAATCAGATGCCAATACGAAGGGCCTACATGGTGGTGTTGTGTTGGGCTGTGGTTATATGGAATGGCGGTGCAGCACACGCAGATAGAGGTTGGTACACGTGGCGTCCATTCAAGGATTCCTTCAGATCGAAATACTTACTCTTTGATTACCACGTGGCTCACGTTTTAATAAAAATATTAAGGATTAAGATCGTATCGGATGGTCAGGATAAGGTGGGGCCACTGCAGTTCTATAATTGTTTAGAGGTAAAATACTTAAATCATCACTCAACTTTGCTATATGACTTATTTTTGTTATTAAATTTTCAAAACGATCAATTTACTCATTAAACTTTACTTTCTGACCTATTTTGATCACTCTGAATTATTTTATTAATATTTTAGTATGACATGGAGCTGTCGCGACCATTTTTAAAATCGAAGTGTGAAAAAATAGCCTGACGATTGATTCTTTTAAAAGTCGGGTTTTTATTTATTTTAATTTATTAAATCTTGAAAATTAGGGTTTTCCATATTAAATCCTTTATTTAATTTTGAAAACCAATTTGGAGTCGTCACTAGTCACTTTGGTAGACCGGACATCAAAAAACAACCAGAGATTCATTTTAAAACGATTTGGGTTCGGGAGTCGGTTACGTGTGGGCAAAGATTAGCACCTCCACAAGCGCCCGTTATCGGTACCTTATTAATTTCACGTGGCATTTCGAATAGTAATTTGAATTTAATTTAATTAGTAATTATTAATTGGATCTAAAATTCAAATAGAGATATACTTTTATAAGGAAATATATTTTATTCAAATACAAGGTTAAGAACGTCCAAATGCTTTAGGACACTCTTATTCGTATTCAAAATATATTTCTGATACAAAAGGTTTCCTAATGCATGATTACTTATGGTCTTGTTAATTTTAAGTTCGAACATAGAAATGCTCTAATTAATTTAATTATTTACGACTAAATGTTATTAATTTAAAAGATTTCTATGAGATAGCATCCAACGAATTGGAAATTATTCATATTGAAATCAATTAAATCGAATAACATTTCTATTTAATTTGTCAATCCTAATTACTCAAAGTTATAGTCCTAATTAAGGCTCTAATTATCTAAGTCGTTTTCCAAATTCTAAGTGATAGTAAATATTAAATGTTCCATTTAAGAGTGTTGTTGGAATAACATCTCAATACATGTGAGATACTACCCAAATTAACACTCTAAAATTTTTCATTTAATATATACTAATTTTCTACAATTATCTCCCTAATCAATTATCCAAACTTAATTAAAGAACTTTAGTCTAAGGTTCTAATTAATTAAACAAATTAAGTGATTAATTGTCTGGTTAATTAAACTATATGCTCAATTTTCTAAAACATGCAAGCATAAATTTAATTTAAATAAACATGTAATGATTAAATGAATTAAAGCTGGAAAAGGGACCAAATTGAATTAGTTCGCAAATTAAAGTGCCAAATTAAAACAGTTTAGGACTAAATTAAAAGGAAAGTAAAATCGGAAAGCCCAAAAATAAGGAACCTAAAGTAGGGTGTGGATCTTCTACCTGACTCGGATGAGAAACGCACGAACCCCCTATGACCCGGGGTCCAAAACACGGCGTTTTAGTATGGGTATATAAACCCATTTTTCAGCTTTTCCCTTCTTTTCCTTTCATTTTTTTTCATCCCCTCTCTCTCACTAACCGACCCTCTCTCAAAATCCTCTGCCCTCTCCCCTCAAAAACATCCAAAATCCCAGAACATGCCTCAAAACGGATCAAACACCCATGTTTTTAGATGAACATTCAATGAGTTCATCAAGAACTCAACGAGTGTTCATCTTTTTCGGTAACATTTCACCGTGGTCTCTACCCTTGAATCCTTCAATCATCACTAACCGCCCTCTGGCCACCGGCCACCATCACCAGAAACTTACAAAAACTTCTTAAAATCTCCCGATTTAAACCCTAGACCTAAATCTAAGCCCCGATCCGTCTGGATCTAACCCGTACTTCTCCAAATCCTAAACTATCTACCCTCAAAACTGCTCGTTTTCGACTCTGACAACCCTTCGACCACCATCAAACTCCTCCGATCCCACCTTAAAACGCCTTGGTTTTTATGTTCCAACACTATTTTCCTATTTATTTATTTAGATCTAACATTTTAGCGTTTTCTTGCGGGGAATCAAAGAAAGAAGAAGTTTATACCTTTGCGGCAGCGGCTCTGTAACTCTGGCTTATTCTCTAGTGACGAGTGCGCTTCTCCGACGTCGATTTAGGCTTTCGGTGACTCCTTGGCTCTTTGGCTTCCGGTGACTGTTTGATTTCCCAGGTAAAATTCTCAATTCGCCCTTTTCTCTCTCTATTTTTATTATTATTTAATTATGGTAATTATTGATAGTCATTAATTATGACTAATTTTTCCCTATCCCTATTTATAGGGTTGTCAGTGATGACATCAGCAAAGGGGCTCAATCCATGTGATGGTTGAATGGACGACTGACACGTGTCCATTTGGGCACAAGTTTGGGCGAGAAATTTATGTTTCTTTGGTTGTGTATTTGTGTTTGTTGGGTTAAGGAATTGTATCGGATTTGGGCCTTTATTGAGCTTTAGTATTGTAAAGAGTATTTTGAAAGGACTTCGGACATTTATGTAATGGACTTTTTATATTTTTTAGATATATTTTTATTTATTGGGCTCTTTATTTACTATATATTTTTTGGGTTTTATTTATAGAGAAACTATATATTATATATTAGGGTACCCAGACAAACTTAGGGTATTACAGCTGCCCTTCTTTGCTCAATGTTGTGGAACAGGAATAGGGTAAAGACCGAAAAGACACGAATTTTGTCTGATCCCATCAACTGTTGCTCTGAGCTGCAAGGTATTATTTTTACAAACCTTCTCTCCTTTCTCCCCTTTAGAAGTTTGAACAAGTTCTTCTCATTTGGAACCTCTCAATTCTCCTATCAAGGACAACCGTAACTCTTCACATTAGGAGTTCTGTCTTCGTTGGATAAAATCTTCACATTAGGAGCTCTTTGGTGAACTCTTCTCATCGGGAGTTCTTCATTCTTCTTGAAATATTGATCCACTTCTCTGCAAAAGGTTTTGAACAAACGAGCTCTTCTCATTAGGAACCCCTCGTTCTTCTTGAGAATATTAACACGACTTTGAATGCTCCTCCGACAAGCGACGCTGAAACTTTTTGCCTCTTTTGATTTTTGAACAAGCTCTTCTTATTATGAACTTGACAATCTTTTTGCATAAACTATCTGTCAAGTCTAAACCGGTTCTTCTTATTATGAACATCTTTCATTTTTCTTTGAAGTGTTGGATCTGTAATACCTCAAATTTAGTACATAAGAATTTACTACAATACCTTCATTTAAATCTCTAATTGATTGAAAGAAAGGTGTTAAATATAGTTATAAGGACTAGAATGCTATAATTGAAAAGTGGTAACCTAATGTATAAGTGACCAAACCGAAACAATTGTTAAATTGAAGGAATGCATACAAAATTTTCACATTCCTATAATACCCCTACACATGTCATTAATTAAAGTATAATCAAGGGTAAATTAGTCAAATGGAGGAGATAATGGATGACCTATTATCATCATCTTCTTCACTATTGCCGTGTAAGAGTGCTAGGAAGAGAGAAAGAAAATTTGTGAGAAAAACTCGATAGCCATACATTCAAGCTTGGAATTGGAGTTGCTAACATCCATATAATCTTGATAGGAAGGTAAAATCTCTTCCTTGATGTGTTATAGATACAAATGGTACATTTAGATTTAGGGTTCTTGCTTGAATTGCATGAAATTGATGAATAGATAGTGAATTGATGTTATGAACTAGTTAAGAAGTTCAATTGATTGTTTAAACCATGAAATTGACATGCCAATCAAATGAATAGGAGAAATTGATGTTGTCAATAGCTAAATTGCTAATGAGATATATGTGTAGTTGCTGGAAATTTGAGAAATATGAACATGATTGAAAACAGTCTTGATTAGGGACTGTTTTGATTGAGAAATTGTATAAACATGTTAAATGAACATAGAACCCTATTTTGCTCATGTTGCTAGGTAAAAAGAAGATTGAATTGAATACATATGTTGCTGGAAATGTGACTACACCTAATTGAACTAGTTAAATTAGGTAATGGACTGCCTAGTTGATGAAATGAATGTGCAAATGTGATCAAATAGATCAAACTAGGTTCAACATGATTATGCCCTATTTTACGAACATTGCTAGATGAATTATGATGACCTAGAAATGTATGAACATGAACATGAATGGAATTTCCATGTTAGGACCTTGCTAAAATGAGTTAAGGAGCTAGGAATTCAACCTAGTGTAATCTGCCCATAATGCTCTGTTCTGGGCAGTAACTTTGAAAAATCACTAAAAATTGTGTATAATGAATTTGAGGCAGAAATTTTTATGGAAAACACCTTGGTATGTTTAAATTCATTAGGAGAAAACAGAACTGAACTCTGAGTTGTATACTGAAATGTAGAGGAGAAATACTAGAGACAGTGCAAACTGCCCAGTAAAGCAAAATGCCCTGTCTTTAAGTTAAAAACTGTATTAATTGGCAAAGAACTAAATGCAAGCCTTATATGGTCATAAATAAAAAAAAAATTAGATTTCCAAAGGTGTAAACTAATTGAAATTCCGATGTACGGAACGAAAGATATGCATGATTTAGTGACTAGAGTGCAAGCTGCCTGGCAGCAGCTGCATAGACAAATGCACACTGTTTTGTGGCATTTTGCAAACTGTCTTGTAAACAGTTTTGGGCCTTGAAATATGTCTTGTTTTACATGAACTAGAATGTAGAAAAGTGTGGTTAAGTGTAATGGAAAATGCACATGAGCATGCTGCCCAATATGTGAATGTTATATGCTTATGTATAGAGTCACATAATGACTCAATTGATTGCTGGATTGTATCTAATACCTTATTTATTGTATGAATGTTAGATCAAGTAGAAATTGGTGATAAAGGGACTCACTTAAATCATCAAGCTAGTAGAGGAAAAGGGATTACCATCCGGGATCAACAATAGCTCAAAAAATTCCTGTGAGTGTAGTTTAAAGTTTAGAGAGGGCGGTAACCTCTCAAAGTCTATTTTGATTTGTAAATTTTATTAAACCTTAAGTGTAAATTGCTTAATGAGCTTGCTATGAAGCAGTAGCAAGGTAAGTACTTCTTTGAGTGGTTACTTGATTGTGAAGTATGCTTTAATTGTCATTGATTTAATTGTTATGCTTATTGCCTAATTGAATTAGATTGAATTGAAGCATGTTGATATAGATAGAAGTACAAAATTCGTTGTTGAATGACATATTGATTGATACTCCTACATTAACCATGGAAATATTGATATTGGATTAGATTGAGCCTTATTTGATTAAAAGAGAATATTGGCACAAATTGTGCATATTGAATTGAAAACATGCTTCTAATTGATTGAAATGAATAACTATTGAAAGCCTTGATCTCGAGTTGGTCTTAAATATAGTTGGCATGCCATAGAGTCTATAGAGCTCATTATCGGGGTAGACTACGGTCCGAGAAATTGGTCATTAATTAGCGACAGTATGAGGGATGTATTGTTATTGGTCATTGGCGACAGTATGAGAGATTGACCAGGTACTTGGTACCATATTGATTATTGTATTGGCGACAGTTTGGTTGGAGACTCGGGTATCTAGACTGAGTATTCGATTCTCAAGGCTATACTTAAAATGAATTAATAAATCATGCACATTGACCTAATGTTACATTGAATTGTATTGATTGAATGTAAAACTAAAAATTGAATATCATGAACTATGGAATTTAAAACATTGATTGAACATTGTTTATATGAGTTGCTTGATTGTGAAGAAACTTCAAATGTTATGAACTATTGCCATTGAAACATTGATTGAGCCTTGTTACTTGAGATTGCATTAGATGAGTTGTTAAATGAATTGGATATTTTGAGTAAGCCTAAACTTCAAGTTTTGTATTGATATTGGATTGAAAACTAGATAAGTATCTAGTATGGAAGCCTTGTTCGAATGGTTCCCTATTGATGGGGAAACCATATCATCCATTTGATGATTTGTAGTTGAGACTAATTTTATTGTTGCCTTGAAACTTAAACTCAATCACTAAGCTTTGCTTATTCTAGTCTCATTTCTACGATACATATTGATTTTTGATACTCTTGAAGTCTAAGCTCACACAAGACATTTATTGCTCAAAAGAGTATGTTTCCATTTTGTTTAGTACTCCTAGGATGGTGGCACCTTAGACATGTATATACTTATGGTCACTTTGCTATGGTTTGTATAAGTTAACTTTATCTAAGATCTATAAGAAGTTGGGTATGTATATATAAGCATGTATGTACTATAATGAACTTGTATGCTAGATAGTTTAATGTTTGATTTACATGGATAAATTATGCATGAAATGGTTGAATGGATTCCTTGAAAATTGTTTAGTTGATATTAGTTGAAAATAGTAAACTACATGTTAGACTCGAACCACATAGATCACCTAAATAACTAGTCATATTGTGAAGATAATATTATAAGCATGATTGATTGATTATGGTAACTTAAACCAATGATGTGATCACATATTGGCATGCTTAATAGCTTAATAGGAAGCTTGAAATTTCTTTTCCTTGTTACTCTGATAGCCGAATGCTTGCTTGATGGACAAGTAAGTCCTAATTGGTGTTGAACATGATATCTAATTGTCTAATGGGTCCTAATATATATCTAGTAAATATTTCATACAATATATTCTAATTAACATCATCTATTCGAATGGTAACTTGATGAGAAAGAAAAACCTTAAATGAAATGTATTCACTAACCATAATTGATTGAATTGCTCATTGTAATTGAAGTAACTTACCTAATCCTACTAGGGTAGTTAGAGTGTGTTACAGGATCAGCTCTAAACAACCAAAGCTTAAAGTTGTTCTTATGATTACGAAATTCTCCAATCTTTCGCTAAACCATAGAGTCCAAATTTGTTTTTCTCATTATGAAATTTTTCATCTTCTAAAGTCTGGTATTGCTCCTTGAAATTTTTCATTTTCTGAGATTTGAAGCTATTCTTCTTATTGTAAAATTCTTCATTCCTCACTCTTTTGTTGGTCCATCTTTCTCAGCGAGTTCTTCTTATTATGAACCTTGAATTCTTTACTCAACGTGCCAATTTATCTCTTCTTCTAAAAAAATCGAACCACTTTTCTGTCTATGATGTCTTGATTTTTCAGTTTGAGGCTCGCATGAACTTTTTTGTTTTTCTTCTTTTGTTGATCGATCTCCGTGTATGTGGCCTGCAAGAGTCAAACCTATCACTACTTTCAAAATTAATTGTAAAGCAAATGTACAACTTAGGTAAACCATTAAGAAAGTTTAAGTGCTTCAACAAGAAACTCTGGAACTTTTGACCAATTAAACTGCGGATCATCTTCATTTGAGCTCAAAGTTGATCTATCTTGTTTTCCAACCTGGTAACTTGTATCCCATTTTCTCTCTTTTTTAAACTGGTAACCCAAAAGGTCAATATCCTTGTCGATATCATGCCCCAACTGTCTTACTGTGACACCATCTAAAAAGTTCTCATCATTTCTGAAGGTGTCGGCCCGAATGACTTAACATCATGCACAAAGGACTTACTGATAACCTAAAGGATTTAAAATTGTAATGCATTTTATGTCTTATGCATACAATCATCACCCTCGAAGGTTATGGCTCTAAGGACTTAACATCATACCCGAAGGATTTACTGATGACCCGAAGACTTTAGAATTGTAATGCACTGTCTGTCTTGTGCAAACAATTGAATATCCTCGTCACTCCCGAAGGTGACGACACTAAAGACTTAACACCATACCCGAAGGACTTAACGATGACCTGAAAATTTAAAATTGTAATGCGTTTTCTGTCTTATGCATACAATCATCACTCCTGAATGTGAAGGCCCAAATGACTTAACATCATGCCCGAAGGACTGACTGATGACCCGAAGGATTTAAGATTGCACTACACTTTCTGTCTTGTGCAGGCAATCAGAAAATTCTTACCAAGATCTGTTTCTTCAAACGAGTTGGTATCTTGCTGAAATCTGCCTCTTCTGACGGGTTGATGTCTTGCTGAAATTCGTCTCTTTTGACGAATTGATGTCTTGTTGCAATATGCCTCTTCTGACGGGTTGATGTCTGAAATCCACCTCTTTTGGAAGGTTGATGTCTTTTTTTATCTTTACTAAATTACTTCTTCAATTTTCGAAGTTGTGGATTGAAATCCTTGTTTTGTCCTTTACTGGATCTTGTAAATTCCTATCGAAATATACACAAATGCTTTGAATGCATGCGTTAGTATGCTTCTATCTTACGGATGCCCTACTATATGATGCATGAATTGTGACAACTGAGGACCACTCGGATGAGTTCTGATCTTTTTTTTCTCCACTAAAATTTCTACTTCTGTTACAACGATACCTCATCTCTTGAGATTGTTCTTATCGGATCTTTCTTAGCCCGATCTTCTTGAGATTTGCCTTTGCACCTCATTTCTTGATATCCTTCTTATCAAACCTTGCTTAACTTGATCTTCTCTTACTGTCTTCATGTTGCAACAAATTTTGCCCCAAAATTTGTTGTTGAACTCTTTTCCTTCTTCTTATCTCTTTAGATTGTTCTTGTTAAATCCTGTTCAACTTGATCTTCTTAATATCCGACTTAAGATCTTATTGTTTTCATACTTCGATAAGCTTGCCCTAGGATTTTATTCTTGAGCTCATTTTTTTCTTGAGCAAATATTAAACTCTTTTTTAGCCCCGCATTCTTTCTTTTCTATTATGACCGACACTCTTATGTACAATAATGCCCCACTAATCTCCTTTTTCTGCCCTCAACACATAGAATTTGCCTTTCTCTCATTAATAGACTCTCCATGTGTCTGGGTCTATCCCTCTAATTCTGAAGTTGTACGTTGAGATATTTTCTCATTTATTCTTGATTCTGCTAATTTCTGCTAAAAATACAAAACTCTGAATGTATGAGTTATCATGCTCCTATCCTATGGGTGCATGAATGATGTCAATTGAGGACCACTTGGGTAATCTTTCATCTTCAGGGAAGCTCAACATTTCTTGCTTCTTTCTCGAAAACCCCTTTTGCTAGAAAGGTAGCCCATCTCACGCTCAGGTTCAATCTTCAGAATCTTTGCGATTTTGCTCTGAGGCTCCTGAAAGGTTTTCATTCTGAATTGCTTTTCTCAAGGCACCTTCTCGAGTTTTCACTTTGTTTTTCTCATTCTTCATTTTCTTTATTTTCCTTTCTTTTTTCTTTTTAACCAAGCTGATCACTTCAACAATGATTCAGATTTTCTTTCTCAAAAGAAGAACATGGGGTTGCCAATATTCTCCCTCATTCTGGAAGACTAAGGGGCAGCAATGACTCCAAGTGTCGTAACTCCACTATTGTTTGACGATGACTCGGAAGTATTTTCAAACTTCATAAATTGTCACAACTAAGATATTGACAAGTGAGTGTATCAAATAGGAGCAACGACAGAGATAGCAATAGTGTTCATTTGATTCACATAGGATAGAGGATGGACAAGCTCATGCAGGTCATCAACTGAAAAACCAAACTGATCCAAGAGTACATGATAATGTGTTAGCCTTGTGGTTTCAATCATCCTAGCATAAGCACATAAATAAAAAACCATTATTCTTCGGGTGACAAACTTTGTTGTCAATAACAGTTCTAGGTTGCACATTGTTTGGAGATCCTTTGGGTTCCAGTTCTCATCAAGGATATTGCAATCCTCTATAATTTGATCCAATGCTTTATCATTCTCACATTTCTGTGTACTTGCTGACGTGAGATTCAACATCATCTTCGCTTTATACACTCTTCTTCAATATCCACGAGTGTTAATGTTCACCATATGAGGGATCATGTTGCCCCATTGACGAAATATTTCTCCAAGCTCTCTTATATCCTCACCATTTCAGATCAATTACTTGCATTTTTAAAGTTTATCTCTGAAAAAAATACAAAGGAATTTTTACTTGTAAAAATGTCAATTTGTTGATCAACATTTCAATGATGGATACTTTACAAGATCTGGAAAATCATGATTCAAATATAAAGAAAGAAAATAGAATATGATGCCCTGGATATCAAGTGTAAGAGCAGCTTAGATTCAACCCTCCCATGGGTAACATAACTTTTGAATGTTGTGTCGATTTCTGAAGTTATGAAATTTATTTCAGATCACTCGGTTCACACCCTATGCTTACCGCGTTGTTCGATATAGTCAGAAACATATCTTTTTCTGTTCTCTTCATCCTTTACCATTCATAAATGTGTTCAAGCTTTTCGGACTTGTTTAACCAGCAGAGTGCAAAATATCATTCTAAGAATAAAATTCTATGAGTGCATGTGTGTGCTTCTGACTGTTACTGGTACTTATCATTATATTATTATACACATGCCTTCAAAGATACATCTCTGACGCTTGGGTATTGGACAGGTGGAGCATAGCTCCTTATTAGATTTTTTGACATCCCCCACAGCTTCATCAGGATGCTCCGAGACTTATTTATTCAACAGTTCATTGCCCCACTCCTTTCCTTTTTCTCATTTTCTCTCTTTTTCTTTTCATTTTCTTTCTCACTCTTTTTTTTCTTTTCTTTTTTTCTTTCTTTTCTTTTTTCTTTTTTCACTTTTTCTCTCATTCTCTTTTCTTTTTCTTTCTTACTCTTATTGTATCTTTTAGGGTATAGAAGACTATGTTTAGAACTTCAATTTCAAGCAACTCTACTTGGTTAAAATCGCCTAGTCCGCTTCACTGTTTATGAATTTCAAAGATTTTTCATCGAACATCTTCAAAGGTGCTGTAATCTGGCCTTTTCTTACTTTTCTGACCATAGTAGACCAAAATAAATTTCACTTCATTGTCTTCAATAAATCCAATCGTTCTTCGTACCAGAATCAATATCGCATCTTGCAATTGGCATCCAAGGGCTTACAAGGGTAAGAAGAGATATACATATATTTATATATTTCAAAAACATCATTCCATTGAAATGAAAACCAGCATACATAACTTATGCCCTTAGAAAATGAATTCTACTACTTTCAGACCAGGAGTAGCATAATTATTTCCATGTATTTCTTCAGAAATGGTTCTTGTAGATTATAACCACATGATGAAGAGTCATGGTCAAGACAAACTTCTCAAAATTCCAGACAGTCTTGGAAACATTTATTCTAGCCTTCTGATTCTTCAGTTGGTATAACAACTTGCCCACTCTTTGCCATTGTTGAACTAGTTTTCGTGTCAAGATTCCATTACTGACTAGCTTCTTAATTTCTTCCATTAAAGGCCTACACTTCTTGGTAGCATGTCCTAGTGCCCCCATGTGAAAGTCACAAACACTGTCTGGATCATAGCTATGGGCAGATGACTTTGGCACTACCTTCATTGGCCTTGGAATGATATGTTGTCCTTCAACAAGGTGAGGAAATAATTCTGAAATTGATACTCCAAAGACCTCCAAATTTGCACTTGTTCGAGGAATTTTTCATGGTCGCTCTGATAAATTGGCTAACCTCTTTCTCTTACGATTCTGAGAACTTTGAACATTACATTCATTTACCTCTTTCTCTTGCTTCTCTTCCTGATCAGCTCGATCTTCAAATCTTGATTCAATTTTCCCTTGTCGGATCCCCATCTCTATTGCTTCTCCAATCATCATAAGGTCGCTGAAACTGTTCCTTGAATTCACAAGCATTCTCTCGAAGAAAGGAGATGGAAGTGTTTGATAAAAATAAGAAATATCTCATCCTCTGTCATGTGAGGTTGTACTTGGGCTGCTATTCCTCGCTACCTCAATGCATAGTCTTTAAAGCTCTCATTGACCTTCATACTCATGTTCTGCAGAAGCTGGCGATCTGAAGCCTTGTCTATAACATACTTGTATTGTCCCATAAATGCTCTGGCCAAATCAATCCATGATTGAATCTGCTCTCGACTTAATCTGTGTTACCACACTACAGCAGGTCCAACCAGATCAGGGACTGAGCATAATTCTCTTACATTGGGCTGTTGATGAGAAAACGGAGGAGTGACCAAAATAGGTCAATGTATAAAGTTTAATGAGTAAATTGATCATTTTTAAATTTTAGTGACCAAAATAGGTCAAAGAGCAAAGTTCAGTGATGATTTTTGTAATTTACCCAAATAACTGTATTTATTTTAAATTATTTTTATATTTAATAATAATAAAATATGCCACGTCATATCAAATTATTAATAAAATAATTCAGAGTGTTCATAATAGATCAGAAAGTAAAATTTAATAAGTAAATTGAGCGTTTTAAAAGTTCAGTGACCAAAATAGGTTAAAGAGCAAAGTTAAGTGATAATTTAAGTATTTTACCCTTATTTAGATTCATGTTCAATAATAATAATAATAATAATAATAATAATAATAATAATAATAATAATAATAATAATAATAAGATTATAGAAACGTGATAATCATGGGTGAAGCGGCATGGGGTTGCCAGGGACTGATCCATCCATTCGATACATTTTTTTTTAATTTGGTTTTTGTAAAATTTTAAATTATAATTTATTTTATTTGTTTTAATATTATAAAGTAGGTATTGTTTTAGTTGTAAATTATGTTCAGAAAATTAAGTTTATTTTTTTTATCTAAAAAATTAAGTTTGTTTTGATTGTAGTTAGTAAATCAAATTTTATTTGATAACGTTATTTTATTTATTTTTATTTTTTAGACTTAAGTATAAGAAGCTTTTAAACTTTTTAGAAAAATAATTAAACTCTTAAATTTTTTCTACCTAATTAAGCTCTTGAATCAAGAAATTGAATTAATTAAGCATTTGACCATTAGATCTTGATAAATTTTTTTTTAGATATTACTGGCACATGATACGCTACAGTTCTATCATGTTGCATTTACAGATTTTTTCAAAAAAATATTTTTTTATATTTATACGTTTTTAGAATTTTTAAACACTTTTTAATAAAATAAATTTTTTTAAAAACGTCAAGTCGAGATACTGTGACACAACGCACTGCATCAACAGATCAAAAAAATTATTAAGATTTAATGGTTAAAATTAACTCAAGGGTTTAATTAATTCAATTTTTTGATTCAATAAATTAATTAAGTGTAAAAAAAAGTTTAGAAATTTAATTAATTTTTTTCTCCTATACCTTTAAACTTTTTTTTTCTAAATTTTTCAGTACTTCTAACTTTTAATTTCTAGCTTCGCCTTTAGTGATAAACACTGCATGCTTCGGTTTCTCAAGTTAAGGTTAGTTAATTCTTGCACTTCTCATTGTTGTAGATGACGTGGAATAATTAGATGATTTGGAAAGATAACAAAAAATTTAATTATATTAATTGAGACTATATCTCGGATGATGACTTAATGAGGAAAGTCCATGGAATAATTATTGATTATTCTGTTAGGTAACGGTATAAATGCTTGACTATTAGTCTTTGGGTGTAAGGATAAACTCATTAACTATTTCTTGACATTTGAACACCCAAAGAGTTATTGGAAACACATGTCCGTCCTTCGTTAATTATTTCTTTAAATATATTTTTTAAAATTTTTATATACAAATTATGTAAGATTTATTTTACACAATATATTTATTTTAAAATCTAAATACCTAAACTCTAAAATTATAAATTATTTTCCATTGTAAATTATAAATTATTTTTTAAACCTAACAAGTGTCCTAGGGGAAAAACGGATGATATTTATCTTAGAAGACACGAGTTCAAATAGCCCTATCTACAAAGTATATATACATTGTCAAAAGATTAAGAATATACATAAACAAATATTACATTATAATCACTTTTAGACTGTTGAATAAAATTATATCATTTTTATTTACAACACACATTATATGCAATCTTTGCTGCTAATCAAACCCTGGCCATGGGACCAACTGCCCTCAACCACCGCCACCGGAACATACAACTGGGTTTATCTATTCAAATACCATTTGAACTTTCTTATTTGAGTGAAGAATTCAATCTAAATGGGATCTAATAAAAACCATACAGATACAATATTCTAAAAACCATTTACTAAGAGTAATGGCATGCCAAGTAGGGGGAAGCATCTTAATGGATGTAAGCCGAATATGTCAATTTAATACGTACAAGTCATGGAAACGAATTATTTGTATTTTTTTATTGTACACGGAATTATATTGAATCAGATTTATTATAGTTCCCAATTAGATAGAAATCTCATGTCCTTTTTTATATTAAAAATTTAGGTTGAGGGTTAAGGTGTAAAGTTAGAGTTTGGAGAATTTGGGATATAGTTGTAGTGATTATTTTTTGCAAAAAGTCATTTCCTGTATAGATTTGGAGTCGTCACCGATCATTTTAAAATAGTAGATCGAACACCGAAAAATAAAACTAGAGAAAAATTTAGGTCCGAGAGTTGGTTACGCATAGGAAGGATTAGCACCCCACAACGCCCAAAATTAGTACCTAAAGGTTCGCATCGTATTTATTAAGGAAAACAAAATTTCAAATTAATTTAAATTTTAATTTCTAAAATGTATGTATGCATGACAGTTTAAAAATCGCCTCGATATCTATGGTAGTCAAAGGAGATGACACCCGGAGAGGGGGGCACCACTCCCAATAGAACACCAGAATAATAAGGCCTAAAACTATATGCAACAATTATATGCATGATCAATTAATTCGAAACAGAATATTAAATTACAACAACAAAATATGAACGAAATTAAAAATATAATTAAAATGTAACATGAACATAAACATTGTTTAACATAATATTATTACACAATTTACTAATATAATTAAATATAATATGCTATACATAATAATAATAAACATAATAACAACAACAATAATAATATAACATAATAATAATAATATAATATATAACATAACAATTAAAATACGAGGGACCAGATTGTAAAGAAAATTAAATTACGAAGGACTAGTGGCATAATTATACCATGCGGCAAAGAAAAGTGGAAGATAGCTTAGGGCGGAGACCCAAGATGGTAAGTTTCCCATTTTCTTTTAACTATCCAGACTAAATTGAGAATTTTTGAAAACATAGGGACCAAAAATGAACTTAGACCATGCGGCGTAGACAAAACGAAAGAATTAAAAGGTGGGGGACTAAGTGTGATATTTACCCAATGTTTTGTGTTTATAACCTAAAAATCTAAACACCCATTCCCTCATTTCATTTTTTTTTCAAGACTGCCGCTTCACCTACCCCTTTCTTTTACTTTTTGTTTTTTTAATCTTTTAAATCCTAGGATAACAATCAACCCCTTTTTACTTATTCGAATCTGAGGCTTTTGGCTCAAGAAAGAAGACGATCGGGGTTTATCTTTGGCTGTGGAGGATGACGCCGGCTCGAAACCGAACCGAGGTAAGATTCAAAACGTCCCTTTTTATTCTGGTTTGTATTATCGGTTTCGAATAAAAAATAAAATAATATACCTGGTTCTTATTTTCTATTCTTTTGCACTTGATAGTTTCTGGATCTGGAAATCTTCTTTTTTTATTCCATTCGAACCTCCCTACAAATTGCATGCTATGGGTATTTATATCCGTTTCATTACATAAAAAATAAAAGAAAT
Organism: Hibiscus mutabilis; assembly: GCA_019671005.1. Taxonomy (NCBI): domain Eukaryota; kingdom Viridiplantae; phylum Streptophyta; class Magnoliopsida; order Malvales; family Malvaceae; genus Hibiscus; species Hibiscus mutabilis. Next base: position 87,919,757 of record CM033711.1, on the reverse strand, counting down.
TCATATTAATGTTGATTAGGCTTGTTTTCAGGTTTATCACTTCTTTTTGCTTTTTGCAGGTCGCGCGTGGTAATGCGATGCAGGGATGGCAGGGCGGTGGCTGGTCAGAGATGGGCGGTGGGAGAGCCGAGATGGCGCGCATGCGAAGCACAGCGTTCGAATGGCCGGCGCGTGACTCGCACGCCCCTGTGGAATATGAAAAGGCAAAGGGCATGCGGCGGCAGGCAACAAAGTGTTAGGATTTTTTATTTTTTAGGGTTTTTAGGTTATAATTAGGGTTACGGGTATTGGATTTGGGTTATGGGTAAGGATAATGGGTATTTGGTTCATTTGGGTTATGGGTAAGGATAATGGGTATTTGGTTATGTAAAATGGGTATATTTGAAATGGATTTGAATTAATAGGTTATTGGACTGTTGGGTTGTTTGGTTGTAATTTAGACTGAAATAATAATGGACTGATTTGAGTTTTATTGGATTGGGCTTAATTTTGGATTTGGCTTAAGGTTTGAGTATGGAACCTGGACAAAAATGGGTTATGTCATTAGTATGTTTTTAGGGTTTAAGGATTAATATTTAAAATTTAAAGTTAGGGCTTAGAATTTAATTTTTTAGTGTTGCATAACCTATGACGGGTTTGTTTAATATACGGCAAGTTATGGTGCGGCTACAGTGCGACACCAACTGAAAAATATAAAACGTGGAACTGAAAATGTTATACTTTTTAATAACACTTTCGGTTGTAGTAAGTATCAAAACTTTAAAAATTGTTAGATCATGAAAAAAATGTATAACCGGGAGTGTGTAGTCGGTAAGTTAAAAAGATACGGCACTTAAAATGTTGCCCACTAACTTAAATTTACCAAAAGATATAACATTTTAAGTTGACATGATAAGATCAGAAACTTGCTAACAAGTATGAGAACTTACCATAATATGTAACATTTTCGGTTGTAACTTAAAATCTAGAAAACACGGAACTTAAAATGTTACCCACCAACCTAAATGTTACCAAAAGATATTCATTTTAAGTTGACATGGTAAATTTCGAAACTTACTAACAAGTATGGAAACTTACCATAATATGTAACATGTATGGTACCATTATATATAACATTTTAGGTTGCAACCTAAAATTTAGAAACTTAGATAACATTTCTAGTTACAACTTAAAACGTTACCAAAAAATATAACATTTTACATTAAAACCTAAAATGTTACTACTATAGATAACACTTTAGGTTGGAATGATACATTTTTTGTAAGTTTCAAAACTTCCGACTAAGTTTCAATACTTGTTATGAGTCTAGCTGAGTTTCAAGTTCTTTAACTCTTTAATGGTGATTTTGTTAATTCCAAATTAAAGCTAAAATTTTCTATTGGGTAATGAAGATTTCTTAGAGTATATGAGTAATCTAAATTTGATTTTAACAAATTAAACTCAGAAATAGGTATTTGAAGAAATAACTTATTTTCAAGTTCTTTAACTTTTTAATGGTGATTTTGTTAATTCCGAACTAAAGCTAAGATTTTCTATTGGGTAATGTAAATTTCTTAGAGTATATGAGTAATCTAAATTTGATTTTAACAAATTAAACTCGGAATTAGGCAATTGATGAAAGAAATAGCTTATCCTCAAGTTTTTTTAACTCTTTAATGGTGATTTTGTTAATTCTAACCTAAAACTAATATTTTGTATTGAATAATGAAGATTTCTTAGAGTATATGAGTAATCTAAACTTGATTTTAACAATTCAAACCCATAATTTGATAATTGATGAAAATTGTAATATTGCTTTTAAGCTATAATTCTAAATTTCAGTAAAACTTAGAGCAAGATTTCGATATTTATCGTGAAATATTTTCATTCTTGGACGGTCAAATATCGTATAACAATTTAGGTTGAAGTGAGTAAAATTTTAAGTTTTAACCTAAAATGTTATACAAAATTATAAAAATTTAAGTTGCAACTTAAAATGTTACTAATTTAGGTTTCAACCTAAAATATTACCAATACATATAACATTTTAGTTTTGAAACCTAAACTTAAAATATTACCAAAAATCATAACATTTAGTAAAATTTTAAGTTTCAACCTAAAATGTTATACAAAATTATAACAATTTAAGTTGACCTAAAATGTTACCAATTTAGGTTTCAACCTAAAATATTACCGATACATAAAACATTTTAATTTGGAAACATAAACCTAAAATATTACCCAAAATTATAATAATTTAAGTTGCAACTGAAATTGTTACTAATATATATAATATTTTAAGTTAATAATCGGATAAAAAAAGAAACGATTACGCTGCATATTAGCCGCATTTCAACATGCCTTACGACAGACCTAGCCAAAAAGACAAAAAAAAATTTTGTACATACTAAATGCCTATTGTTTTGAAGATTCCTATCTCGAGTTTAGCGTCTATTTGAGTTTCACGTATATTCATCATACATGTCAATTCCACCGATGTACAACATGTATGGTACAAAGTGTTGCTTTCGGTGTGATAAAATCAGTTTTGTCCAATTCCGAATTTACCTAACACCATCAATTCATCACGTGTCCATTTCTTAAATAAATTAACATGGACCGCTAATCTACTCTTGAATTGTTCCCAAACTTGAATATTTTGTGACAGAGACGGGGCATACATGCACCCATTTGTAGTGTGTTAACCTTCGGGTCAAATTCCATGGGCTCGCCCACAAAATATTATGGGCAGCACTGCTTAGCCTTCTGTTTCACCATCTAAAGCTTGAATGCAATTCTTTGCCAACCCACTGAATGTGCCATTCAAAACAAGATATGCTTTTTTTTTGGTGTTCATATATTTGTCCTAACAATAAAAATTAAATTTAAACTTTAAATTATAATCTCTAAATTCTAAACTTAATTTTTTGATATTGAGATATACATAGAGACGGAAATAAAAACCAAACTTAAACTTGTATTCTTATCCTCATTTATTCACCATCGTCTTCTCTCAAATTCAAAACCTGCAATTTTGCAAACTCAAATCTCTGCAGCATGTTATACTTCTGTAATTCTTTCGAGATTATAATAAATTTCTCTTCTTCTCATCAAGGGTTTTCCACGCAAAACTTTAATTGTGCGACCGTTATATTTATCATTATCTCATGAAAAATAACAACAAAGAAGAGATAAACAACTGAAAGTCCTCGAGTCAACTCAATCTAGAATTATACGAAAACGAAAGATCTCCCCATCATGAACCCGTTGCGGTGAGAATCCCTCTGAAAAACCACTCATTCAAATTTGGGTTGATAGTAGTAGAACTCACACAGAACATGACGATCACAACTAGCGTTACAGGAAACTCAATCACCCCTATCATAGGCTATTTTACACGTATTGAAACGCTGTCTCTTATTACCAATATTCGATTTTATTACATTCTAGTTCTTCGTGAACTCCTTTTTTTTATTTTAAAAAAAGGAAACATGTAATCAAAGGAAAATCACAAAGCAACAAAACTGAAAGAAAAATGAATATAACACAGATCAGAAGAAGGCTCTATCTAACATGGCATCACAGCAATTACCATATACATCAACGGATTCCTAAAGACTTAAGCCAGCTATGTTCATGCATACCTGCTGCAAGGTGTGTAGGCGATTAAAGAAGCTGAAGTAAGCATGCTCGATCAAATACCCTCGATAATGCCCATCTTAAGCCCCACTTACCAATCATGTACCCTTTTGAGTACCCATAATGGCCAACTGATGATGAAATTACAGGATTGACTGTACCATAAAATATATATTGAATGGAGCTTCCTATCAGAAAAGCACACTGTATATTACAGACTTAACCAACTTACGATCCTATCATGTGTTGTCGAAGTGAAAGCAGTTGACAACTTTTAGGTGAGTTGCAAGCTGGCTGACAGAAGACTGCACGGCATCAGCCTTTGGTGACAAAGATATCGGAAGTTGTGGTAGACAAACAGGAAGATATTGATCACTCTCTTCTGGAGGGCGGAAGGCATAGAGAACTGCTCGACAGAATATGAATCTGGAGAAATTTTGCAATATACAATCATTTCACTAGTTTGTTGAAGTATCCATAATCGTAAAACAGATGCAAACATGATGATCATCGATAGATTTTATGAATCACTAATGCTTAGCAGCATTCCCCATCTCCTCCACTTGATTATAATGAGTAACGAGTAACAGCAACCCAAACCAGAGCCGACAAGTGCAATGGGGTCGAACAAAAGAACATGTGAAATGCTTTCATTCTTCCTTATATATCATTAAGTAATTTTTTTCCAAGCATGCTTCCATTAACCCAAGCATAATCTATGTTAGTTTTATACACAGACAAAAGCTACTAAGATAGAGATGAAAGATTAAATACCTAACAATAAGCCGCCTTAAAAAAGGATCGGATAAAACTTGGGCCCAAACTAAATCCAGGCTAGGTGATTTGCAAAGAATCACTTCCCACTTGGAAAAAGCAGTAGATAATATGCTTTCAGTTGTATTTAGAACTTCCTAATAGTATAAAAACCAAAACAGGTGAAAGTAAGATCAACTGGCACAGAGATGTACCGTTACATAAACCAAAGCAAGATCAACTGGCACAGAAATGTACCACTAAAAATGTAATATATAATATACATATATATATATTGAAATTAACTTACAATAGTACTATCGGACAAGATGAAGCCAACCGTTTGGCAAAATGCTTGTAGAGGAGCAGTCAAGAAAAAGGTAAACTGACTTCCATTCTGAGTAATATCTGCAAGAGATGGATCCTTAAACACTGGTCTCAACGGTGAAAGCAGTAGGGCAGCTTTCTCTCCTCTTTCTGCTCCATGTAAGACCTGAAATTCATAGTAATTTATACTATAAGCAACCCCATAGATGGATAAGAATTCAGATGAAAGCACTAGATGAGATGAGATACCGTAAACTCAACAGTTCAACTACAAGTTCAATGAAATTAGCAACTCAGCAGACCCTATTCTCTCTTCCAAAAGTAAAAGAACCTGACAGCTGACACCCAATTCTAAACAACCATGTTACAAGCAGTTCAAATCACAGAGGAGGGTGTCAATTGATTAATTAATTTCTTGGGAAAGATTCATGAAATCTTGGAATCAACAGCAGAACAGAATGAAGCCTACCCATTGACATTACATACAAAGGGTTAGATTCATCTCTATTGATTAATTTCAATCTATTATTTTTATCTTCAGAAGCCATTGCAATAAAAAGGATTTTATTTGCGCATTGCAGCCAGAACAATCTACCACATAATCAGAAATTAGTCTAGGGTTTAATATCTTCTCAAACCTTCAAATTGCTTTTTGCCTGCCTTCTTTTTTATCATAATTATAACTAGTTCCTTCTGTTAAGTTGACTATCCATCATTTTGATCTGCAAAATGCATTGCAATGAAATTAACTTGATTTGCAAGTTACAGTAAGAGCAATCTATGCCATGTTTATCATAGCAACCTGGAGTTATTATATGTCATCTTGAATCTCATTGTTTTTTGAAACTTACTAATCCAAATAGGCCACTAAATGATACTATAGCATGTCACCTTTTGCATGAAGCAAAACAAAACTGGCACAAACCATGCACAAGTTATGACAAACCTGCCTTGAATGCATGGCTGCTGTCACTATCAACAATCAAGAAAAGAGGTCTTCGAGTAAAAGGAACTATATCACCAGGATAGAGGTTACTTGACCCTGCAAATTCCAGAAAATCATACGTACGATTAATTAGAGCATGTTAAATAAAATATAGGACCTTCAATCCACAAAACCCTCAAGACTAAAAGCTAAAGATAGCATTTTGTATTAAATATGACTATAGTCACCTACCACCATTTCCCTTAGAACCTAACCACAGATAATCATCATGATAGTCACCAGACCCTTCCTTGCCATTAATGTGGGATTCAGGTGCAGAAAAATTCTGTTCTTGGGAATTGTGAGAAACAAGTTTGTTTTTGGTTGTTCGCTTAGATCCTACTGAAGTTTCTACCGGAGAAGCATTAATATGACTAGGCTTCCCTGCATATTCATCACGGTGTCAACAGCTTAGGAAAACACATTTAAATTATTTTGATTTTTTTCTCATATGGCAATGATGTGGAAGCAAAAGCAAAAATACCTGAGGCTGATAGATAGACTAGAATAATGCTCTCTGGAGGGAGCTCCTCACAAATTGTAGCCATAACCTGCCCAAACTCATCCGTGATGATTATGTCCACATATAAGCCTATGCAAAAATACATAAAAGGCAAAAAAGAGTAGATACACTATTTTAGCAGGCTAGTAACAATGATTAAAGAACAGATCCATCTAATTTGAGTAAAGTTTTTATGGAATTACAGATATTTAGTTATTGGTTTACATAGAAATTATGTCATTGCGGTACAATCTAACATTATCTATGTCCATTACCCAACAAAATGATATGATTAAAATAAAGCTTTCACACAGACAACAATTTTCACATGCCATGAAAACAGTAGCAAGTTCAATTAACAGGCTTTATGAAACTCACTGCTACAAAATGTGTTACAGAGGGTCGATACAGGATAGCCTTCCTAGGATTTGGAGGCAAGGTTGGATCAGTCATTTCAGCAACCAAGTTCAAATCTATCAGTCCAGAAGTTCCAGAATAATCAACTGCAACACCATTCTCCTTTGGTTCAGCCGGATGCTTTTGGTAACTTGATCCGCTGGGCTCCCACTCTAAACATTGCATCATTCTATATGCATCCAGAGTAAGTTCAGCAAATTTAACCTAAGGTAGACAATAGGATAAGAGATTATGAGTTTATGACAATCACAATTGTAGGTTACATCAGACTTTGAACAATCTTGAAAACAATGATCAAACCAAGAAAAATAGCTTTCACCTCATTCCGGTGATAACTCATCAGGATTGCATCTCGAAACTTTAGAACCTTCTTAGCATGGAACCGAGCCACATATGGAACAGAATTAGGTTGACAATCAAACATGGCACAGTACCTAAATGGCCTAGTACTTGGAATTGTAAAATTTGTATCTGCATTCATAAAGTGGACAATTCCTTGCACTACTAGTTTCCACTCTTTAAAGTTTGTTTCCTGGGGAAAAATCATAAGCCTTCAATCAGTTGCTGCTAACAATTAGCGCACAATAAATAACAAGCCCATAGGACACATGAAATAATAAATTTCCGTAGAATTTCAAAAAACTGAAGGGATCTGAGTCTCTCTCTAACAAATCCTAAGGTTTTTGTCTTCTTTTGATAAGCTACACTATCAATAACAATAGGTGTAATAAATTGGCATTAGAGCCAACGATCCTCAACAATGACAGAACTATAGTCAGCAGAGTAGGCAACAGAAATATGCAAGGAGCTTGAGCATATGCGAACAAAAATATAAAAAATGATTGATCATACATCGCAGCATGTTAATGAAATTATTGTTGAAACCAAAACCTAAGCGTTCAATCGAATGCGTGAAAGAATAGGTAAAATGATTGATGGTAATACGAAGGTAGACCCTATAACTGCACAAAACCATACCACTCCAACCTCTACCAATCTCTCTACCTTATCCTCTGCATCAATCAATCCAAAAATCATTTCGATAGATACTGTGGTAGTCACAACCAACTTCACTTCTTTGTTTGACCCCTTCTAAACTCGTATCCTAATCCATCATTTTCTTTAAACCCGATCCAAAAATCTTAAAATCTAAAAAGTTTAATGAGTCTAAACTCGATGGATTGCCTAATAAAAGAGGTATTGGAAATGTTCAGACTCAATTGTTAGTTCATTTATTGAAGAATGTGCAGTTTTTTTTTTTTTACTGAAAACATAGACTTGCTAACAGAGAAGGCCTTTTTTTGTTATTTTTGAAACCTATTAATGTTGGTTAGAAGCTTGAAGAGACTTATTCAATGGTGTTGATAAATGAGAATATAGTTCTAGAGGTACATGACACCTATCCATTCAACTGTGCGGTAGTTGTAGATTAATTTCAGTCAATTTATTTCCTTAAATGAAGTAAAATGAGGGAAAGAATGGAATAATAAACTCTAAGCATAATTTCTATAAAAATCCCTAAAGAGATACCAAATAGATTCCCAGGCGTCAATCAGAAGTATCAAGCACAATAGTTGGCAAAATCATAACAATAAAATATCCATAAAAAATTATCACCATATGATTACTTTGTATAAAGGGAGGAAACAATATGATCAATGCATCAGAAAGATACTAAACTACATACTAGGAAAATTGAGAATTAAATCAAATGAAAATTGCAGATCCATTAACCTGATTAAAATTTAGATATTCTTAGTGAAAACTCCAGTTATATTTTTCAGTTAAATTACCTAAATGTTTGAAGTATGACAATCATAATGGTAATCAATAAAAAATAAATGATTGAAAAATACTCAAAATTATGCTTAAAATCCAGAATTAATTTTAAAAAATAAATATATATTTTTTACCCGGAAATTAGCGTTGCAATCGTCAACAAGAGCTCTGAGCTTTTCGACAACAACCTTCACCATCTCGGTCCGGTTTATAATCAGCAAAACGAGCAAAAACCGGGCGTAAAATCTCAACTCCTTAAACCGAACTCCAAGATCCTTCACTTTACACCCTTCAAAACACCTCCTCTTCAGAATCGCTTCATAGAAAACGTAAGCTTCGACCAGAAACCTAGCCTCGCTCGTCCTAGTGTACTGTCCGAAATACAGCTGGCCAATATGACCGGCGATCTCGCCAATCTCCCACCTTTTCAGACCGGCTTTGACAAGCTCCGTTCGGTTGTCTTGCTGGTACTTCCATAATGTCATGTAGGCTTTGAATACTTTCTGTAAATAATGTTGCCCTTGTGCCCGTCCGTACGACGGGAAGTCACGGACCCGCGCGAATTTACGGTCCGCGCTCTCCACAAGTCCTCGGAAGGTCTTCGGAACGACGTCGTCCTCTTCCGCCATGTACGGAACAGTGGGGCGAAACAACAGCAAATTTCAATAAAAATGGAAGAGGATGACTTAGCGGCGTTTTAAGGTGGACATCGATAAATGTTCCGGCGAGGTTTAAAGAGAGAGAAAACGAGAGTGGGTGGACTTTTCTTAGCTGAGCTGTGGTTTTCTTCAATTTTTTTGAGGTTTCACAAATTCAGTGTTGTTTTGTGGGATTTTGATGTTTTTTCCCCTTAATTGAAAAGGTTCAAAGTATATATTATTTTTGTTTTATATGTTTAAAAAATTAAGTCTAAACTATTTGAGTCTAATATATTTTAATTATTAAATTATAAAAAATTAAAATTTAACCCTAAACTATTTAATTAAATTTATTTTAACCATCAGCCATTAAAATAGTGACATTATAGTTAAAGTAAATTTATATAATTATAAAATAGGTCTCTATTAATTATATATCAATTTGGTCTCAAACTCTCAACTCAACAAACCATTAACAACAAAGAATCAAAATACTGCTGGAAACCAACCAAGTAAACTAAGATCCAAAGAAAACCCCAAAATCCCACGAAACTACAAAAGAATTAAACTTAATCAACCCCTCAAAGTTCATGTCTTTCCAACGCTCGGATCTAATTAACGTTACAACACAATGTAAAAACATAAACTTTACTGGAAATATCAAAACTTCATCAATACCCTTACCTCACAAATGAAGCTAAAATGGAAACAATCAGCTATTCACTGAAATGGGGTTTCTGAATTGGAAGTCTTTTTAGATTTTTCTCGACAAAAATTTTCCAACTAAGAAAAATGTGAATGCCACCAAGAAAATATTAAGAACCTTTTTAAGAAAGATAAAAAAAGTGCAAGGTGAATTTTCAAAGTATTTGAAGCCGCATGGAAATGTATCACTTCCCATGAAAACACAACTGTATTAGAATAAGCTAGATACAAAAATAAATATTTTTATTTAATTAAATTAAATTTATGATCAAATTGATATAATATATAATTAACGTGGAATAAATTTGTAATTATGCAAATTTATTTTAACTGTCACGTCACCTCTTTTTTTATTTTAACGTTTGGTGGTCAAAATAAGTCCAATTAAATAATTTGATGCCCGAACTTTAAATTTTTATAATTGAGTAGTCAAAATAAGCTAGATTTAATAGTTGACCGGTCATCCAAGTAGTTTACCAAAAAATTAATCACTTTAACCACTCCTCGAAAAAAAAACTCCACCAATAGATATAAAAAAAATATTTTTAACACATAATACATCAAAATAAAGTATTTGGTCAAAAAAATTAAAGTAAACCCAAAAGGTTGTTAACGTTTTATTAATTTTTTTAATTATCTAAAAGTGATTAAAATAATATCTGTTTATACATATTTTTAATTCTTTGGCAAAAAAACATCTTGCAGACAAAACGATTAAACTTAAATCTCTCATGATAAACATTATACGCTTTTCCACTATGATCATTTGTTGGATTTTTATTAAATCTAAACATAACACATTATTTAAATGTATCAAATTTTAAATATAAATACAATATTTTATGTTTGATATATGATATTGTATTTATCATTTTGTTCCGGTGATTAGTAATTATGTTATTCAAATGCCTTAAATTTTTTATGTCATTTTGAGATCCACTAATTGATCTATTGATTAAGAATGTTTATATTATCTCTTCTTATATTGTTCAAATCTCGATATAAAAATATAATATCTCTTCATTTAATCAAAAAATGATACGTTATTACGTAGTCATATTTGTATATTGTACCCAATACACTTAATCTAAATCTTTGTGCTCAGAATAAGGATATCTTAGCAAGGAAATGAGTTGTTGTATTAGTATTCCATCGAACCAAATAAAAACAAATATATTAGAAAAGAATTGAGCATGCATCAATAGAAGAAAAATGAAAAATTAACCTTGAAAGAGAAAAAATTACAAAAGAATTGAGCATCCATCAATCGGGAAATAATGAAAAACTAACCTTAAAAGCCCCCCCCAAAAAACTTACAAAGGTAAAACTAAAACTTGTACGAAACAAAATAAAAAAAAATCATTATTTTACTACAAAGAGAAAGATTTATTAAATACGGAAAAATAGAATGTTTAGATCTAAAAAATAAATCTTAGATCTATAAAATACCTATAAAATAGGTATACAAAATATGAGTTATTTGTTGGTCGATCATATCGATGTAAGTAGCGGATTAACATGAGAAAATAAAGTAAGTTCTAAGTTGTGTGAAAGGCGAAAAATAGAAGGAAAAAAAGGTTAAAGAATGAAAAAAGATATTGACAGCGGTTTTCGAGAAGCCCTCGATTAGTCGGTTAGAATGATGACAATTAATGGGGGTCGATTTGAGAAAAAAAAAGTTTTCTGCCCAAAATTGTTAAAATTTATATACTTTTTGACGTCATTAATTTCTCTTTGATCCGTAAGTGTACACGTGGATAAAATTCATATAATAAGTCAATTTCGGTGGTAAAAAAAAGCAACCCATTAATTTGATGGGTACGGACTAATAACAAACCTCCAACCAGATATAATATAGTTATTTAATTTTCAAAACTGCAAACGGAAAAAAAATCATCTTGATGTGGTCCTAAAGTATGCCATTTAATGACATATACGCTTTTCATTTTCTAGCTTAACGTAGGGAGTAGAGAGACAAAGACATGTTTTCCAAATTTTATTTATTCCCCTATTTAAAAATATCTTTTTTGGAGCCGACAATTAATTAGTTTAGTAGAGTGATAACATATTCTTTAAAAAAGTAGATGTTGGAATTTTGATATTGTGAATGAAAAAAAAAAATTGGAAGGATCACATCATAATAGACCTTTACAATATCGAATCTAGATTATTGACCAATAAATCTGACATTGATAATTATATAAAAAAACATCTTAATAAATTAACATATAACAATTATATTATATTTAATCAGTACAAAAAAATTGAATCCAACGTATAAAAGCAAAAATATAAGATATTTAATTTTTCTTTTAATTTTACGAGGGAACAAAGATGAACAATTTGGTCAACGGGCCAAATGTACTTGTTCATGAGATTTGATTTTTTTGAATAAGTTTAAAGGTGATTGCAAGGTAATATTTGTTCATGGACATTCTTAACCTTTTGGCAATACATACACGCATTGCAGACAAATTAATTGAACTCGAATCTCCTATGATGAACATCATCCACTTTTCTACTGGGACTATTTATTGGGTTCCATTTGAATTTTTTGATTTCATAGTTTCATATTAAAGATCATAACAATTAAGTCAAACATTTTATTTTTTTAATTATAAACTATATTTAATATTTTTATTTTACATTAAATTGATACTTAAACATCAAATTCAGCTTTTGAATAAAAAGTTTTATATTCAATATTTGTTAATAAATATTTAAGAGTTTTTACATTTTTTTTAAAAAAATATCATAACCATGGACTCAATCCTCCATTATATTAAAGAATTTAAGTCCCCACTTCTCTTCCACTTCCCAAAATCAAAGATATTTTAACCTTTCTCCCTAAAGTTATAATTTTGTTTTAAGTTCTTCGCATTATTTGCTTAATCATGTGAGTTATTAACACATTTTTATTAAACTTATAAAAGTTCCATATTCTATATTGCAAATTCCGTTTAAATTAATGTTTAAAGCATTACCGTCAATCAAGTTTATATGATGGACTTAGAGTATATGATTTAGAAAATTTTTACAATTTTTTTTATATAATTTTTATTAAAAATTTATTTTTTACTCTGTTAAAATTTTATAGGTTCATCCTCTTAAAATTTTATAGATTCGCCCCTTAACATAAAATTTTACGTCCGTCCTTATTTATAATATATTAACAAAAACACATCGTGTTAATCATAATTAACATTAGATTTTAAGATAGATTCTAATAACCTCTCCCCTATTAAAAAAATCACTCTACAGCTAAGCAGTTCTAGGTTGGGTATTGTAGCGACTAATTTCAAAATTACTAGTGTCCCTCGCTTTTTATAAAAGAATTGAATTTTGAGAGATTTTTTTAAAATCGGATTTTGAAAAGAAATATAAAGTCACTACCAGTCATTTAGATAAAGTAGACCGGACACCATAAAATTAAAATTCTTTTAAAAATGAGTTTGGGATTGGTTACGTGTGGAGAATGATTAGCACTCCACAACGCCTGAAATCGGTACCAAATCATACGTTGCTTTTATTGATGAAAATTCTTGAAATTTAAAGTAGAATTTAATTAAGTGTTCTCAATTGAACATAAGCTTTAATTAAGTGGGCTTTAGCTTTTGATGAGTTTGAATTAATTAATCATTTAATTAACAAGGGTGACTATACATTTGGACCATAGATTAAATCGACATCAAATAAGACCGGTTGCCGAGTTAATTTATGGTTCAAATCAAGTACATCACTTTTATGCATGATGTAAACAATTAGATATGATGTTATGACTTATCAAAATTTTATTCATTTTAAGTTTACCTTTAGACAATATGAATTAATTCGAATATTTGGTCAATATCCATTAAGTCAAGATATTACGACACAAATACTCGAACTAATAAATACCTCCTTTTAGATAAGATTAATTAATTACCAAGATACCCATTGAAATATCAAAATCAAATGAATGACAATTAAAAGCATGTCACAATAAATATGCTAGCAAAAACACATAGGCAAGAACATAAATAAATTCGAAACATAATATATTATATATAAGAAAAAGAAGAAAACAATATGTATAATAATATACAAAAACTATATATATAATATACATACGTAAACCATAATATTTTTAGAAATAACATAACCAAAAAGTATGTGTAAGATATATATAATAATAAGTATAGCACGCGATATATAAAAAAACAACACAGGCAGACACATATGTGCATTTTTTGATCATAAAATATGTGTATATAATATATAACGAATATTATAAAATAATAATATATAGGCAAGCAAATAAATAAATAAAGAAAGAAATTATCTTAAAAGCACGCAAGCAAACACGAACTTTGACCACATATCAAACAAAAAAGAACAAAACAATAACAAATAAGTGAAATAAAATAACATACAAGAATGAAACTTGAATAAATAAAAAGGATTACCAATAAACTCATCAACATTTCTATTAAACCATAAGAATGTATTACATAACAAATAAAAAGGGAAAGAATATACTTAAAACTTAAATATTTATGCTCGATCAACTAAATTTCACAGGTTGTTGTTGGGGTCTCTATGAAGAGTTGGGTAAAGGGTTTTTCTCCGTGGTTCAAATAAGTGTAATGTTGGAATGATTCGGTGGCCCGGTGAATGGTTAAAGGTGATGTAGAGGGGCAATGTTGTTACATGTGAAGAATGGTCGAGCCGGGTAGGTGGTTTGATGCAAATTGTTAAAAAAACGAGTATGGAACGTGATGGATGATTTTTGGTTATGGAGGCGGTGAGGCTTAGTGACAAGGGATTAGGGGTAGTTGTCGAGTTACTATAGAGCAAGTGAGGGTCATGGGGACGTGAGAGAGCGGCTTAGGAAAAAAAGAAAGTAGTGTGTGTGGGTGAGAGGGGAACAACTTCAAGAAAATGGGAAAAAATGGGCAGCCGGGTAGTCCCTTGGTGGTAGTGAGGGTTGTTGGTTTTAAAGATAATGAAGGGAGATGGTGAAGGGCTAGGAGAATGACAATATAGGAGCATAGTGGCTGCATGCATAGGGTATGGGTGTAGGTGTTAAAGGTATGGGGTGTAATAGGGAAGGGCATGGGTTACCATCCCCTTTTGTCTCTCTCTTTTTATATTATTTATATTACACGCATATTTATTTTTTTTGCAATAATAAACAATAATAAAATATAATAATAGTAATACCTGAATAAAAATTAGTGCTTACAGATGCCACTCTTTGCTCATTCTTGTGAAACAATAATAGATAAAAGATTATAAGTGCTAATTTTATCTTATTTCCCTGTTTGAAGATTTAGAGCTACGAGTTCTTCTCATTATGAACTTTTCACTATTCTGCCAAAATTTAGAGTCTGAAGCTGTTCTTCTCATTAAGAAATTCTTCATCCTACAAGGTCTAAAGCTATTCTTCTCATTACGAAATTCTTCATCCCTTTATCAATGTTGTTGAAGCTTGAAGTTGTTCTTCTCATTTCGAATTTTTTCAATCTTCTGCCGAAGTTTGGAGTCCGAACTTGTTCTTCTCATTACGAAATTCTTTATCCTCCGAGGTCCGAAGCTGTTCTTCTTCTTATTATGAAATTCTTCATTCTTATTCTTCTTTGAACATCTGTCAAAATAGGAAGAATGATTTGATGTATGTGTTACCATACTCTTATTTTAGGGATGTCTAACTACAAATGATGCATGAATGGTGTCGTTTTTAGAACTGTTTGGGGGGAAACCCTTGTTTTATGGTCAAACAATCATGATTTCCCTTAGCTTTCTATATTCACCAAATCGTCATCCCTTGTCTCTTCTTGAAAGAAGACTACTGACCTTCACTAGTCAAACGGGATATAATAATCATGAAGTGTTCTCTTTTGTAACATTGCCCCCACTCAACTTTTGGGTTCAACTGTTATCTCATCCTTGACCCATCATGACAAGTTTTCATCTATCTCAACACTAGGGGGAGCACATGCCC
The DNA here is from genome assembly GCA_019671005.1 of Hibiscus mutabilis. NCBI lineage: Eukaryota > Viridiplantae > Streptophyta > Magnoliopsida > Malvales > Malvaceae > Hibiscus > Hibiscus mutabilis. Next base: position 87,904,050 of record CM033711.1, on the reverse strand, counting down.
CAAGTCCCTAAACTTTTCTTAAGTTCACTCTTCATATTTCCGAACCAATCAAAACATTTCAGCAAAAACTCTCATTAAGCCCCTGAACTATCTAACATATGAAATCTCATCATTATTCTCAACATAACCATTGATGGGTTATTTATTCGAGTTAGGTTGATCATTTACATCCACGACCTTTCATTCCGAACTTTATCCTTGAATCAGTGCAAATAATCTTTTTGTTTGTAATTATTAGTTGCTGATCAACATTTCAATATGGATGCTTTTGGATTAATATATAAGTCTTACCAAAATATAAAGAAAGAAAACAAAATAGGATGCCCCAGATATCAAATGCAAGAGTGTCTCGGATTCGACCCTTCGGTGATCATTTCAAGCATAGTTTGCGTCTATCAAGACACTAAATGTTGTGGCTATACTTAGGAGTTGTGAAATGCTTCCCAGATCACTCGGTTCATCCTCATGATTATCGTATTACGTGATTCATTCGAAAACTACTTCTTTTAGTTCTCATTATTTTTCTCCATTCATAAATGTGTTCAAGTTCTCTAGACTTGTTTAGCCAGTAGAGTGCAAAAATATCATTCTAAGAATAAAATTCTAAGTGCGTGTGTGCTTTTGATTGCAAATAGCCATTATTATACTATTATTATACACATGTCTTCAAAGATACATCTCTGACGCCAGGGTATTGGACAGGTGGAGCATAGATCCTTATTAGATTTGTCACCCCCCACAGCTCTATCAGAGTGCTCCGAGACTTATTCAATTGTTCATTCACTAATTAATTCATCTATTCATAATTTTTCATTTTTTATTTTTTTGTTTATTCATTTATTCATTTTTCGGATTTTATATTCATTTATATTTTGGGTGCTAGTTACAATCCAAGTGTTCTTATTAGGGCATAGAAGACTACGCTTAGAACTTCAATTTCAAGCAACTACACTTAGCTAAACTTGTCTAGCTCACTTTACTTTTTATGAATTTTGGAGATTTTTTTATCATCGAACATCATCAAAGGAGTAATAGTCTTGCTTTTCGTGCTTTACCGGCCAAAGTAGGATGAGTAAGAAATCACACATCATCGTTATCACAACATTCAATTGATCACATCATGCAGGTGATATCCAGGGACCTACGAGGGTAAGAAGGGATATACATGTATGCATTAAAAGAAAGATGCATCATTTCATTGAAATGACCTTTGATTTTAAGGTTATTAAAAAGATGCATCATTTCATTGAAATGATAATCCGCAAACAACATAGGCCCTTACAAAAAGATCTTTGCTCGGGCAAACAATAACAAAGTTGATTCAACCCATTACTTCAAAAGAAAGATTAAAATGTAAGGAACAAGTCAACATTTAACAGAAACATAAAAGAAAAATGGATGCATTAAAACTCTTGACCATTGTGAAACTAGTCGTTCACCACAACACTTCATCATTCTCCGAAGAACTCAATCTCCTTATTGTCTATCATTTCTTGAACCAACTTCTTAAACTTCGAACAATACTGAATATCATGTCCCTCATTCTGATGGAACTCACTATAAGCCCCATGCTCGTCATGTACACTCGTCATGTCATGCTTGATCAGACCTGCTGTGCATAGCTGTTTAAATACCCAACTTAGAGAGAACTTGATTTCTGACACCTCCATCTTTACTTTCTTCGCATCTACCTCATTAATAGCATTCACGCCTTGACCTCCGTGATTTGGGAGTGGGTTATTTGCCACGTTACGTTCATCGTACTTCACAACATTGGCTTTTATCATGTCTTGCATGACTTTTTTAAATACCGTGCAATTCTCTATCGTGTGCCTCGAGACACCGGCATGGTACTCACAATGTGCTTTGTCATTATACCATAAAGGATAAGGTGCTTGAAAGGGAGTAACATAGTATGGTCGAGCTAAATCAGCCTCATGTAGTTGTAAGTACAACTCATTGTATGACACCGACAGAGGGGTGAAAGACATCTTCTCATTCTCCTTCTTGAGACCCCTAGTCTCTCTTCTATTTGAGCTTTTCCCATTTCCAGCTACGGCTTGAGGTGGTAAGATTGTAATATTCTTAGGGGCCTCGTAGGTGCTTGTGTTGTTCACCTCATGATCCTTTTTCTTGAATTACTTCCGAGCATTTTCTCCTTCACTGATTTGACCACTCTTGGTAGCTACTTCGATGCGTTCGCCAGTCATAACCATATCTGAGAAATTACCGATAAGGTTACTTATCATGCGGTCGTAGAGGGTCCCCTTCAAAGTATCCACAAACATGGGAGAAATCTCACTTTCACGAAGTGGAGGCTGTACTTGTGCCACCACATCCCGCTAGTGCTAGGCATACTCACGAAGGCTTTCATTGTGCCTTTGCTCCAACCCTTGCAACATGAGTCAGTTTGGGACTATATCAGTTATGTGCTTGTATTGATATGTGAAAGCCTTGACCAAATCCTTCCACGACCTGATCTGAGCACAAATTAACTGATTATACCACCTCACTGCAGGCCCCGCTAGGCTGTCTTAAAAATAATAAAATAACAACTTCTCATTGTCAATGAAACCCGTCATCTTTTTACGAAACATGGTTATGTGGGAAGTAAGGCAAGTAGTCCTATCAAAATTTTCAAATTCTGGTGTCTTGAACTTGGGTGGAATTTCTAAATCCGAAACCAAACTAAGATCTCTAGCGTTCATTCCATATGATCCCTCTTCTTCTTCTTTTGTTTGGAGCTTCTCTTCAAGTTGCTTTGAGAACTCCGCCTTGACCTTGTTTAATTTCTTTGTCTCATCTAAATTCGGGACACTATCCCCAACATTTTCCGCTGGATTAAAAACCAACCCTAGTGGAGCATGGGTAGAGGCGCCTGCCTGATGCGATGTTGTCTCATCTCCTTGAGTAGCCACCTCTTGTAGGGGCCTAGGGGTGCTAGCGAAAAACGGGGGAATACGAAGGGCCACCCGCGCTTTGACTAGGATTTTCAACGGATTTTTCCCTCTTAGGTCTTCTGCTTTCTTGAGTCCGATTAACTCCGCTAGTTCATCATGTCTTGTTGGGATTTAACTATGATGTCCCTCAAATCTTGCTGAGCACGCTCCAAATGTCCCATCAAATCGGTTTCTAACTTAGCTAAACTTTCTTCTATTTCCTTCTTTTGGTGTTGGATAAAGTGTGAATACGAAATCTTTAATTGCTAAGAATACTATCATGAACCCCCAACAATTAATTTCATTTGTTTTATGAATTAATGTATGCAATGCATCGTATGCATAACAAAAATAAACACTTGAAGGCAAATAATTAAAAATGCACGATTGAATGCAAAGAAGCGTTGATTCGACAAACATTCTCATTAAAAAGCTTTCTATAGTGAAGATCAAGTCCCATTACAATGAGAAAAGAAAAGAAAAACTACCCTATAAGGAACAACTAAAAAAGGTTAGCCTTTGCTCATTTTCTCGATCAATCTTGAACTTCCGGATTCTTCAACTCATTATTATGGACTCTTTCTCCTATTACGAAAGCCTTCAATTTTGACATATTCTCGAATCAACACTTCGTATAAAAATGCCATCAATATTCACACAAAAAAACAAACGAACAAAACAAGAAAGAAGAGAAAATGAATTAGTAACATATATAATGAATAATGAATAAAAAAGAAATAAATAACACCCCAAAACGAATTAACAAAAGGCCTAACAACTTGAATTGTAGTTCGTTATGATTATTCGCATGGCTTTAATAGGGTAGGCTTCTTAAATTCTTTCGCTTGTGGGTTTGGTTCTAGACAAGGGTACTCGAACCTATCTTATTACCTACTAAGGTAATTGAATTTGGTTCGAGGGAAAGCATGACCTAGTGATGTGGAGGGTTACTGATCATGGATCAAAAGACATGGATTTCGGAAGTGAATTGCCAAACACATAGGGTTACTCACGGGGTATTGGGTGTCTCTACTCCCACTCAAAGGACAAAGCTCGAGTAGAAAGCTCGATGATTATGATGCAACACATGTCGGTTATTCCTTAGAATTAAATGAACAATTAATGTAAATCCACCAATTATCAAAGCCCGCCTAATTAAAATGCCGTATTCAAGAAAGAACAAATTAATTAAAATCAACTTAAACTTCAAAATTTCCACCGATAAAAACAACGTATGATTTTCTTGGCTTAACTCACCTTTTTGTTTTTTAAGAACAAAATTCGGTCCCCAACGGAGTCTCTGTGCTGTAGCGGCTAATTTAAAATTCGATACGAAGTGTCCCCTTGTTTTTAAAAAAAATCATTTTGGGGATTTTTTTTTAAAAAAAATCATATTTCGAAAATAAAGATTTAGAGTCACCATCGGTCACTTGGATAAGGTAGACCGGACACCATAAAATCAGAGATTCATTTAAAAATAGGTTCGAGAGTTGGTTTCGTGTGGGGCAGGATTAGCACCCGCAACGCCCGAAATCAGTACCAAATCATACGTTGCTTTTATCGATGAAAATCCTTGAAATTTAAAGTAGAACTTAATTAAGTGTTCTCAATTGAATATAAGCTTTAATTAAGTGGGCTTTAGCTTTTGATGAGTTTGAATTAATTAATCATTTAATTAACAATGGTGAATATACATTTGGACAATAGATTAAACTGACATCAAATAAGACCGACTGTTAGGTTAATTTATGGTTCAAATCAAGTAGATCACCTTTATGCATGATGTAAACAATTAGATATGATGTTATGACTTATCAAAATTTTATTTTAAGTATACCTTTAGACAATATAAATTAATTCGAGTATCTGGTTAATATCCATTAAGTCAAGATATTACGACACAAATACTCGAACTAATAAATACCTCCTTTTTAGATAAGATTAATTAATTACCAAAATACCTATTGAAATATCAAAGTCAAATGAATGACAATTAAAGCACACCACAATAAATATGCTAGCAAAAAAACATAGGCAAGAACATAAATAAATTCGAAACATAATATATTATATATAAGAAAAAGAAGAAAACAATATGTATAATAATATATGAAAACTATATATATAATAATATACATACGTAAACCATAATATTTTTAGAAATAACATAACCAAAAAGTATGCGTAAGATATATATAATAATAAGTATAGCATGCGATATATAAAAAAACAGCACAGGCACATACACGTGCATTTTTTTTATCATAACACATGTGTATATAATATATAACGAATATTATAAAATAATAATATATAAGCAAACAAATAAATAAATAAAGAAAGAAAGAAATTATCCTAAAAGCATGCAAGTAAACACGAAATTAGACCACATATCGAATAAAAAAGTACAAAACAGTAATAAATAAGTGAAATAAAATAACATACAAGAATGAAACTTGAATTAATAAAAGAATTACCAATAAACTCATCAACATTTCCATTAAACCATAAGAATAGATCACATAACAAATAAAAAAAGGAAAATATACCTAATACCCAAATATTTATGCCCGATCAACATAATTTTATGGCTTTTTGTTGGGGTCTCGATGGAGAGTTGGGTAAAGGGTTTTTTTATTGTGGTTCGAATAAGTGTAGTGTTGGAGTAATTCGGTGGCTCGGGTGAATGGTTAAAGGTGATGTAGAGGGGCAATGTTGTTACCTGTGAAGAATGGTCGAGTGAGGTAGGTGGTTTGATGCAAATTGTTAAAAAAAACGAGTATGGAACGTGATGGATGATTTTTAGTTATGGAGGCAGTGAGGCTTTGTGACAAGGGATTAGGGGCGGTTTTCTAGTTAGTATGGAGCAAGTAAGGGTCGTAGGCATGTGAGGGAGCGGCTTAGGGAAAAAAGAGTAGTGTGTGTGGGTGAGAAGGGAACAACCTCAGGAAAATGGAAAAAATGGGCAGCCGAGTAGTCCCCTGGTGGTAGTGAGGGCTGTTGGGTTTAAAGATGGTGAGGGCTACGAGAATGACAATATAAGAACATGGGATTGACAATATAAGAATATGGTGGTGGCATATAAAGAGTATAGGTGTAGGTGTTAGAGGTATAGGGTGTAATAGGGAAGGGCATGGGTTACTATCCCTTTTGTCTCTTTCTTTTTTATATTTTTTATATTATATACATATTTGATTTTTTTGTAATAATAAACAACAACAACAACAATAATAATAATAATACTCGGATAAAAATTATTGCTTCCAGGCATGAACTATGAAGTTATTTTGTAGGTCGTAATACTTTTGTCTATTTTTTCCTAGTATTTATTATTTATTATGTTTAATTTTGGGGACCAAGGCATGAATATGATCATCGCCGTGATTTGAAAATCAACTGCATCTGGTTGATTTCTTTATGCTGGGAAGACCAATAAAATTTGTTTATCTTTTTCAATATATTTTATTAAAAATAATTAATATACTCTTATGTTAAAGCGCAATTATAGTATGCATTATAGAGAATAAATTTTTTACAAGTGGATATAGAGAGTATTGTATGTTTTTAAGGATATTTTGATAGTAGATTAAAGTTATTTCTGAATAAAAATTTATACTATCAATATTTAATTTGTTTGTGAATAAGTTCCTAATAATTAACTTATATATACTAAAATTAATCCTTAAAATAAATTGACATTCATTTAAAATATAAATGCTTATCGTTTTTTTGAATGAATTCAGGTATTTGTTAGTATTTTAGATGGAAATTTTTAATACATGAACTATATAAAATTTAGATTCTATAATCATATTTATTTGAATTTCATATGTTATATTTAGAGTTTATTGGTCAGAGTTTAAGATTTTTAACATATGACATTCAAATAGTAATGATTGTGAAGTTTAAATATTACATTGTATATGTATCAAATAATTTTTTATTTGATATAAAAAACTTTTAAAGAATTAAAGCTACCATTTAAAAAAATAATATGAAAACAACATTGGTAATTCAAAAAAAAATCTGGTTCAATATATCACCTAATCATAGTAAACTTTTAGGTTGAAAATTTCAAGAAAAGGGGACCAATTATTATAATCATGACAAATAAGGGATTGTAAAAATTAACAATATATATGGACAATTATGTAAGTGGAACCAATGTGAAGAAAGTGATTCCAACATTACTATTAATTTTTTTTGTAGGAAATTAAGGTATTTTTATGTTATTTTATGATCTATGAAAATTAATCTTTTGGGGTGCATGGCAAGCGACAACTAAATGGATTGTGGGATGTGCTATGACTCCTCAATTTTTTGGTTAGATGACGATTTAAGTCTATAAGTTTAAATATTGAATAAATCAAGAGTTATCCTCAATTTTTTGGGGTGCATGGCAAGTTTTTCTTATTTTTTTGTTTAACCGGCGGCGACAACTAGTCTTAACACTAGTTGTCGACTATCGGTGTTCATTATTTTTCTTGCTATTTCATGTTTTGTTTTTTCAATTTTAATAAAAATCTCTGCTCTTGTGGCACATGTTTCTTCTGCTTTTGTGGCTCGTTTTTTTATTAAATTTTGTGGTTTATTTCATCTGTCGTTTGGCACAATTTCAGCATATCGTAGCGATTATTTGATTCTCGTATAGAGATCCTCACAGCGCTAGCTTTCTGATTTGATTCTATAGGTAGTCATAGGAAAGATTGATCCCCACTCGTTTGATGGTTTGTTAGCCCATGTAATCAGAACTATATAGCGGAACAATCTGCCTGATAGTTTGGTTCGCTTACCACTCCTTTTCATCCCGTAAAACGTCTTGTTTGGCTAGAGACAATGAGATTTTTAAAGGTTTCTGGGTCTTGATGGTATGCTAATCTCCATGAAAGAGTTTACTTTTCTTTGCACCTTTGTATGAGATTTTTAGTAGACTAGTCCTTTGTTATCTCTTTTTGATGCATTGTATTTGTAATATCTTTCATGTTGATTAATAAAATTCAGATGCCATTATTAAAAAAATAAATACTTAAGGAAACATGTTGCATGAGTTTAACTTAATTGTCATTGTCGTCGATATAACATGTTGGACAAAAGACGGTTAAATTCAAAATAAATGTGAAAATAATTAAAGTAACAAGATTACAGTAATTAGAAAATTGAAATAAACGAAAAATACATATTCGAAATAACCAAATTCAGTTGCTGAGGCCTGCTAGGAACATAGTTTTCTTAAGACAGATTCGACCGCTCTTCGGTGCTAGAGGTCGTCGGTCTATGCAAGTTTGGGAGAGAAAACATTTTGAGTTGTGTTGAAAAGCTGAAAAATACTCATGTATTTATAGGAAAAAATTAGGTTAAAACCAGTCCAAACATTTGCATCACCCACGTCGTGTGAGTATGCCTCAACCCAAATAGGATTGGATTCGCATCCCTTTGTGAGCAAGGCACAATTTCCTTTCAAGTCATTCAATAACCACAAGTAGGGTAAGTGTATATAAGTACTTTCCAATCCATTTATCCCATCTATGTGGGATATGAGGGTTCCATTTTCTTTTCTAATTCCCAACCTCCTTACTTTGACCATCAATTTCTCATTCATTACTCAACCATTTTAAGCATATGAGATACCGTTGTAAAGGTCTCACGGAGTAGAATAAGATCCAATCGAATCCTTTTTCGAATCTCCACCTTTACTCATTCGAAATATGGCTCAAAGTTACCATGCTCTCAAAATTTTCCAACATAACACACAAAAACGACATAAAACTTAACATGTTTAAATGCTTAACATCTTTCGTTGCATGGATAAAACAGAAAAGTGTACATGTTACTGAACTTTTTATAACAAACAAATTAAATGATGACATTTTCCCCCAATGTCAATTTTCTTTTAGTGCAAGTCTCGTATCATATTGCGTGTGCATGAGTAATCGGGCATGTTTTTATTTGCTTTTGAAAATTTCAATGGAAGTCTTTTTCATTTGCTTTATGCTTAACCGTCAAATAAGTACCTAAATTATGTTTTTTTTAGTTAAATGTCCAAATTATTTTTCAGACCAAATAAGTGCCTAAAGTTTCATTCCGTAGCTTATTTAAGGTTTTCCGTTAATTTTCACCGTTAAATGCCACGTGTCAACTCCAAAAAAATCCAAAATTATATTAAAAATAAATAAGAATAATTAATTTTCAAAAATCTCTAAATTTTCCATATTTTACAAAACAGCCCCCAAATTCCAAAATCTCTAAACCCCAAAACCTAAATCTCTATTTGGGTCGATTCCGCCGTCGATTGTCACGCCGCCACCCATCACATCGGTTGTCAGACCATCACGATCATTTCTCCCACCACCCTATCACCAGAAATCGACCGAAGCTGTGCGAATCGATGAAATTGTCAAATAATTCTTTCGAACGATTCACGACGAACGATAGTAGGAGGGGCGACGAATGGCGTATGGGTTGTTTGGCAAGGGAGCAGATGTCGAGCAGCCCTAGTTTTCTCTCCCAGTCGCACCTCTCCCTTGAAGTAGGCGGCTAGGTCTTCTATTTATAGGAGTTGGCTAGGTCAAAGTCTTTCTTAAGGAGGAAGTTAAGTTGAAATTAAATAGAATAAAAGAAATAGATCTCTTTTATTATATATTTATTCCTCCAAAAACTTCTCCTAAAACTCTTGGAATTTAATCTCCCTTTGATCTCCAAGAACTCCTCATAAATCTAAATCTAAATCTTCATTAAATGCTGCATGGAAATCCAAATCTTTGGGATTTATCTCTTGCTTTTTGTGCATATCCCTAATGAGGTGGATTTGTCCCGACATGCCTCGGCAATCTGCTCAGCATGGCATTTAGAAGACAAATTCGATTGCCTTGGCAGACCCTTCAGTTTCCTTCCTTAATTGCCACGGAAATCTCCTACTTTCTTGGGCCATTAGATCCTGCACACACAAAAACGCACACCAACAGTACCTTTTTTCCACAAAATCAACTAAATTATGAAATCAAGCATGACGGTGAAGGAAATCATGAAAACGTGCATGAATGCCTAATAATGCAACTAAAATGAGCCTAAGTCTAACAATAATATGAGTAAAAAAGGGTTACAAAAATAGTACTTTTGTACACTTAACACACCCCCAAACTTGAACTATTGCTTGTCCTCGAGCAATGCAAATCTAACAATTACTTGCCAAGACTTTAATCATCAAAGACATGCTTTGGACTTGAATTCAAACCTCATAACCATGGCACAAAGTATGAGCACCTTTTAATTTTTCAGATAGCACAAAAATTACCATAACTAAACTATAATGCTCGTGACAATGTGTGTGCGTAGTTGTGTACAAGTTGATTTTCAAGATTCTATGTGAACAATAGGTTTTTTTAACAATTTAATTATCGGGGTATTTATTCATATTTTTACTAGAGCCAATTTCGGGCACCTCTAGTAAAGAAAGCAATTTCTTATTTTAATTTTTTTTGACTAAAGCCAATTTCGGGCACCTCTAGCGATATTTTTAATGTGCAACTACTAGATCCGGTTTCGGGCACCTCTAGCAAGAAATTAATTTTTAATTTTCAATTTTCAATTTAAACTTTTCCTAAATTTTAAGCAACCTGAGTTCACTAAGTTTCTTTCAATCAACAAGCCACAACCGTGTTCATAATTTTTAGCATCATAGTAAAGTTCTAAGTTCTTTTCATGCAATCCTAAAATTTAAAGGTTCTTTCAATTAAGTGCAGTGGTAAAAATTCATCATCGAATATTCAACAAGTTCAAGCAATTAAATCCAATCAAAGGCATGTCAAGTAATCATATGCAACCTATATGCTATTACTAATTATGAATGCAACTAAACAAGAAACTAACTAGAAACCAATACCCCCCAAACTCGAGAGAAGCATTGTCCTCAATGCATGCAAAAATTAAAATAAAATGCAAATGAGTTAGTCAGAAAGGTCGTCACCTTAAATGATGCGTTTCCTTCGTGCCAATTGCTTGGTTTGTTTGCCGATTCGTGATGGTTGAGTGCGTGTGGCTGGTGGTGCCTCTTGGGCTCTCACTTCCGGAACCTTATCGCTTGATTCTTGATCGTGGTTGGTCTCTTCAAGGATAGAAGCCTTGCGCTTTATTTTGGTGGTTCAACCGGTTATGTCATCGGTTCGGGAATGGTCTCGTTCGAATCTTTTTCTTGTGTTGTAGTTGTCGTGGCATCCTTAGTTGCCGGGGCAAGTAAGTCAATTGTCGGGCCTTTATTTGCTCTAATTGGTTGGATAGAGGGCAGAGCATCTCTTTAATTCGATCCATGTTCACCGAAGTAGGGTTTGGCTGCCTGGGCATCGGGACTTGCCGAGGCATCGGGAATTGCCGAGGCAATTTTGGTTGCCCGAGCAAGTTTCGCTGTTGGGGCTTTTTGTGGCACTTCTTGTTCCTTAGCCGGTGAGGAATTTTCTTGATGTTCTTGGCCATGGTGATTGTGGTTGTGGAATCAAAAACAAAGAAAGAAAAAATATGTGAAAAGATAAAGATAAAAAGAATAAAAATTAAACTAAAAACATATTTTTATCCTAAAAATCTAAAATAAGTAAAAAAAATAAAATAATTAAAAAATAAAATTGAAAATAAATAATAAATACTAAAGGAGAGCATGGTCATGCATCTCCTAAAGTAACTACTTCCTTTTCACGCACAACTTGGGTGCCGGCGTAGTGCTTCAATCTCTGTCCATTAACTTTGAACTCATGTCCATTGATGGTGGACTTGATTATCATGACACCATGCGAGAGTTGAAGAAGAGTACTAATTGCCCGGGCAAAAATTACCGGCAATAGCTTCTTATCATGCCAACGCTTCATTTTTTCCTTGTAGATTATTCCGTTGTCGTAAGCTAAGGCACAAAATTCTTCGATTTCATTAAGGTCCAGTAATCACTTTTGTCCAACTCTCTCCCAATCCATGTTGACAGTTTTGATCGCCCAATAAGCCTTGTGTTCGATCTCTACCGGAAGATGGCAAGTCTTACAGTAGGTAAGTCTGTATGGTGACATGCCTAAAGGCGTCTTGAATGCGGTTCGATAGGCCCATAGTGCTTCATCAACTCTTGCAGACCAATCATTTCGAGAAGGATTGACAACTTTTTCAAGAATTACCTTCAATTCACGATTGGAAATTTTGGCTTGCCCGTTTGTTTGTGGATGATATGTCGTGGCAATTTTGTGTGTCACTCTAAACCGCTCCAACATCTTGGCAATCAGCCTATTATCGAAGTGGGTGCCTCCGTTGCTGATAATAGGCCTCGGTGTCCTGAATCGTGTGAATATATTTTTCTACAAGAATTTCTACACGGTCTTCGAATAATTTCTACACATAGTCCACGACAAGTAGGATATATACATTGCTGAATGAGGATGGGAAGGGTCCCATGAAATTTATCCCCCACATGTCAAACAACTCAACCTCAAGGATATTCTGCAGTGGCATCTCGTGTTGGCGTGGAATATTCCCCGTTCGCTGACATCGATCACACCACTTGTAGAATTCTTGAGCATCTTTGTAAAGAGTGGGCCAATACAAGCCGAATTGTAGGACTTTGGTCGCGGTGCGAGTTCCTCCAAAATGGCCTCTATAGGGTGAAGAATGGCATTGTTGAAGCATATTGTCCTGCTCGTCTTTGGGAACACATCGTCTTATCACCTAATCTGCACATTGTTTAAATAAAAGAGGCTCGTCCCAATAATAATGCTTAGCATCATGTCGGAACCGCTTCTTTCCTTGGTGAGTAAGGTTATAAGGCAAAATACCACTAACCAAGAAATTAACCAAATCAGCATACTAGGGAGTTGCCGAGGCAACTAACAACTGCTCATCCAGGAATGTGTCATGGATCTCCAAAGAGTCTAGATCTTCATCGCCATTTTCCAAACTTGATAAGTGATCGACAACTTTGTTTTAGGTTTCTTTCCTGTCCTTGATTTCAATGTCACACTCTTGTAAAAGTAAAATTCAACGAATCAAACGAGGTTTGGCATCTTTTTTAGTAAATAGGTACTTAATTGTTGAGTGATCAGTATAAACGATTACCTTAGTACTAATCAAGTAGGAACGAAACTTATCAAATGCGAAAACTATTGCTAGTAATTCATTCTCTGTTGTGGTGTAATTTGATTGTGCATCGTTTAGAGTTTTACTAGCGTAGTAAATCACATGAAAAGTCTTACATGTGTGCTGCCCTAAAATGGCTCCTACCGCGAAATCACTTGCTTCGCACAAGAGTTCAAAAGGTAAGGTCCAATCGGGCAGAACGACAATGGGTGCCGAGGTAAGTTGCTTCTTCAAGGCTTCGAATGCTTGGATGCATGAATCATCAAAATTAAAAGCATTGTCCTGTTCAAGCAAGTTACATAAAGGTTTAGAGATTTTAGAAAAATTATAGATAAACCTTCTATAGAAACCTGCATGTCTGAGAAAGCTTTGAATTCCTTTGATCGAATTTGGTGGTGGTAATTTTTCAATCACTTCCACCTTGGCTCTGTCGACTTCAATTCCCTTGGAGATCTTGTGACCGAGCACTATGCCTTCATCTACCATAAAGTGACACTTCTCCCAATTGAGCACTAGATCGGATTCTTCACATCGTGTTAGCATTATCTCTAAATTACCGAGGCAATTGTCGAAGTTGTCTCCGAATACCAAAAAATCATCCATGAAGATTTCCAAGATATCTTCCACCATGTCGGAGAAAATTGCCATCATACATCTCTAGAAAGTTGCCGAAGCATTGCATAATCCAAACGACATCCTTCTGAAAGCATAGGTACCATATGGCATGTGAAAGTGGTCTTTTCCTAATCATCCGGTGCAACGGAGATTTGGTTATAACCTGAGTAACTATCAAGAAAACAATAAAAAGATTTACCTGCAAGTCGGTCAAGCATTTGGTCAATAAATGGCAAAGAAAAATGATCTTTCCTAGTAACTTTATTTAACTTGCGGTAATCCATACAAACCCTCCAACCGGTCACAATCCTAGTTGGGATTAGTTCATTGCTTTCGTTGCTTACCACGATTATACCTCTTTTTTTGGCACACATTGTACCGGACTTACCCATGTACTATCAGAGATAGGGTATATTATACCGGCACCAAGCCATTTGATGATTTCCTTCCTTATGACTTCCTTCATAGCAGGGTTGTGCCTCAATTGTCGGTTTGTGATCATCCTCCAATAGAATTTTGTGCACACACACTGTCAGGCTAATTCCCTTCAAGTCGGCAATTGTCCATCCTATTACCTTCTTGTGCAATGACAACATGTCGATCAACCTCTTTTCTTGTTCAGGCTACAACTTAGAAGAAATTATTACAGGTAAAGTGTTATCGTTTCCCAAGTAAGCATATTTCAATTGCCCTAACAATGGTTTCAATTCAAGAATAGGAGGTTGTTCAATAAAGGGGTTTTCGATTTTACCTTCCCTACTTGAGTAATCCAATGGTTCAAAATACTTACTGGGACGACTTGCTATCCAATTGGCTTTATCTCGCTCCTCGTCGTCTGGCTTTTCGACTTTATCAGGTTTGGTAGTACAATTGCTGAGGCAATTGTCAAGGCAATCTTCCTCCATGTTGAAATTGAATTCAGTGGTGGCGTGGATGACTTGGCACTCTTCTGGATCGTTGAGATGCTTAAGGGTTTGGAAAACATTAAGCTTCACTTGCTGGTCGTTTACCCTCATGGTGAGTTCTCATGTCTCAACATCGATCATGGTCCTTCCTGTTGCCAAAAATAGTCTCCCAAGGATAATGGGTGCGAACCATCTACTTCACAATCCAAAATAATGAAATCAGTAGGAAAAATAAATTCATCGACTCTTACTAGGATACCCTCGATTTTTCCCTCTAGATGTACATAGGATATGCCCGCAAGTTGTAGCATCACTGTTGTTGGTCTTGCCTCCCTATTCCCAATCTCTGGAAAATAAATTTCAGCATGAGGTTTATGCTTGCTCCAAGATTGCATAATGCCTTCCCGACATAGTGATTTCCAATTGAACATGGTATTGTGAAACTACCGAGATTTTTAAGCTTGGGTGGCATGCGATTATGTAACATGGCCATGCATCCTTCTGTCACAGCAACTGTTCCAAATTCCCCTAGCCTAGTCCTCTTAGAGACGATGTCTTTATGGAACTTAGCATAGTTTGGCATTTTTTCTATTGCTTCAACCAATGGCAAGTTGATGTGGACTTGCTTCAAGATGTCAAGGAACTTCTTGAACTAGTATTCTTGCTTTTTCCGTTTCAACCTCTGTGGGAATGGTGGTGGAAGTTGGATGTCTTCAATCTTTTCATTGGTTTGGAACTTGATGGAAAGAGTTACCGCGTCATCAGGACTTGTCGAAGCATGTGCGGTTGCTGAGGCGTGTGGAATTGCCATGGCATTTTTTGATTCCTTAGTTTTGGTAGAGGTTTTGTTGTTGGACTCGTCTTGTTGGACAAGGGGTTGCTCTTTGTTGAGCGTATTAAGTGCTTCGTAATTGGTGCAAGTGTACACGTCGCAAGTTATAGTATAATATAGATATCGTCTCCATAGGGATTGGTACTACTTCGGGAATTTAACTTCTTGCACTGAAAATAAAAACACAAGTAGGTGATTGTAGGAGTTCTAATTAACAAGAAAATAAAAGAACAATTAAATAAAAGGTGTAATTGAATAAGAGAGAGTGGGCTGGGTTGTCGTGAATCGTGATGTGATAATTGAATGGACCGTCGTGGTAATTGAGTGCTAGAGTCACTCAATTGCTTCAACAATTGAATCCAGACAGATTGCTGGGGCAATTCTGCGACAACTTGGGCAGTTCTGCAATTGTCTGGCAGGTCTGTGAATTCCTAGGCAAGTCTGTGATTGCTGGGGCAATTGGGCGACAACCTTCAAAGTTCAGCGAAGCATTCTTCAATGGTTTCTCATTATTCCTAACTCTAAACGCTGTTAATTGTGCATGCCTTGACAATACATTCCTGCGTGAACCAAGGGTGGACAACAACCTATCTTACGCTCATTTTAGCCGTTGAAATTTGCAACTTATCCCTAAGTCGAATTAGTCTTCACCATCGATCAATTGTATGAAAACCATGCTCATTCGTTTCTTGAATCTAACTCTCTCAATATTAGATAAATGGATGAATTCACGAGATCCTCTCACAATTCACTCGCAAACAAAATTAAGAACCAAAAATGAACAAACTTTGAAGTAAAATTGCAAACTCAGTACCTAAACAAATCCAATCTTTCTCACAACCACAAAAACACAATAACCCAAGCCAAATAAGTTTAGTTCATGGCTGGGCACAAAATAAACTCAAGAATAAAATCCCTAAACATGAATCTAATGGAACAAAGAAGGAAAAACAAGAAAATGCCGAGCAGCCCTAAATTTCTCTCCCAATCTCCTCTCTCCAATTGAACTCCCCTTGAAGTAGGTGGCTAGGTCTCTTATTTATAGGAGTTTGGCTAGGTCAAAGTCTTTCTTGAGGAGGAAGTTAAGTTGGAATTAAATAGAATAAAAGAAATAGATCTCTTTTATTATATATTAATTCCCCCAAAAACTTTTTTCCTAAAAAGTCTTAGAATTTAATCTCCATTTGATCTCCAATAACTCCTCATAAATCTGAATTTAAATATTCATTAAATGCTGCATGGAAATCCAAATCTTTGAGATTTATCTCTTTCTTTTCGTGCTTATCCCTAATGAGGTGGATTTGTCCTGACATGCTTCAGCAATCTGCTCAGCATGGCAGACAACTTCGTTTGCCTTGGCAGACCCTCCAGTTTGGCATTTGGAAAGCAGCTTCGACTGCTTTGGCAGATCCTTCAGTTTCTTTCCTTAGCTGCCACGTCAATCTCTTGCTTGCTATGGCAGTCCAGTTCTGCACAAAATAACACACAAAGTCCATTTTTCCACAAAATCAACTAAATTATGAAATCAAGCATGACGGTGAAGGAAATCATGAAAACATGCATGAATGCCTAATAATGCAACTAAAATGAGCCTAAGTCTAACAATAATATGGGTAAAAAGGGTTATAAAAATAGTACTTTTGAACACTTAACAGACCCCCAAACTCGAACTATTACTTTTCCTCAAGCAATGCAAAACTAACAATTACCTGCCAAGACTTTAATCATCAAAAACATGCTTTAAATTTACCTTCAAACCTCAGAACCTTGGCACAAAGTATGATCGTGTTTTGAATTTTTTGGATAGCATAAATTTTACCCGGAACCAAACTATAATGCTTGTGACAATGTGTGTGCGTAGTTGTGTACAAGTTGATTTTCAAGATTTTATGTGAACAATAGGCTTTTATCAATTTAATTACCGAGGTATTTATTCATCTTTTTACTAGAGCCATTTTTGGGCACCTCTAGTAAAGCAAACAATTTCTCCTTTTAATTAATTTAATTAATTTTTTGTCTACTAGAGCCAATTTCGGGTACCTCTAGCGATATCTTTAATGTGCAACTACTAGAGCCAGTTTTGGGCACCTCTAGCAAGAAATTAACTTTAAATTTTCAATTTAAATTTACCCAAATTTTAAGTAACCTAAGTTCACCAAGTTTCTTTCAATCAACAAGCCACAATCGTGTTCATAATATTTAGCACCATAGTAAAATTCTAAGTTCTTTTCATGCAATCCTAACATTTAAAGGTTCTTTCAATTAAGTGTAGTGGCAAAATTTTATCATTGGATATTCAACAAGTTCAAGCAATTAAATCCAATTAAAGGCATGGCAAGTAACATATACAACCTATATGCTATTACTAATTATGAATGCAACTAAACATGAAATTAACTAGAAACCAATACCCCCCAAACTCGAGAGAAGCATTGTCCTCAATGCATGCAAATAAAAATTAAAATGCAAATGAGTTAGTTGGAAAGGTCGTTACCTTGAATGATGTGTTTCCTTCGTGCCAATTGCTTGTTTCGTGTGCCGATTCATGATGGTTGAATGTGTATGGCTGGTGTTGCCTTTTGTGAGGCAATTTCCATGGCATCCTCAGTTGCCAAAGTAGGTTCAACTGCTTGGGCATCATGTCTTGTCGAGACATTGGGAATTGTTGAGGCAATTTTGGTTGCCCTGGCAATCTTCACTGTTGAAGCTTTCTTTGGCACTTATTGTTCCTTAGCTGGTGAGGAATTGTCTTGATGTTCTTGGCCATGGTGATTGTGGTTGTGGAATCAAAAACAAAGAAAAAAAATATATGGAAAGATAAAGATAAAAATGAATAAAAATTAAACTAAAAACATGCTTTTATCCTAAAAACTGAAAATGAGTAAAAAAATAAAATAGTTCAAAAACTGAAAATAAATAATAAATACTAAAGGAGAGCATGGTCATGGATCTTCTAAAGTAACTACTTCCTTGTCGCGTTCAACATGGTTGCCGGCATAGTGCTTTAATCTTTGTCCGTTAACTTTGTACTCATGTTCGTTAATGGTGGACTTGATTATCACGACACCATAGGATAAAGGTTTGACGAATTCAAAAGGCCCGGACCATATTGATTTCAATTTTCCCAGAAAGAGTTTTAACCGAGAATTGAAGAGAATAACTAAATGGCCGGGCAAAAATTGTCACGGCAATAGCTTCTTATCATGCCAACGCTTCGTTTTTTTCCTTGTAGATTATTGCGTTGTCGTAAGCTAAGGCACAAAATTCTTTGATTTCATTAAGGTCCAGTAATCGCTTTTGTCCAGCTCTCTCCCAATCCATGTTGACAGTTTTGATCGCCCAATAAGCTTTGTGTTTGATCTCTACCGGTAGGTGCCAAGTCTTGCCATAGACAAGTCTGTAAGGTGACATCCCTAAAGGCATCTTGAATGTTGTTCGGTAGGCCTATAGTGCTTCATCAATTCTTGCAGACCAATCCTTTTGAGAGGGATTGACAACTTTTTCAAGGATAACCTTCAATTCACGATTGGAAATTTCAGTTTGCCCGTTTGTATGTGGATGATATGCTGTGGCAATTTTGTGCATCACTCCAAATCGCTCCAGTATTTTGGCAATTAGCCTATTGTCGAATTAGGTGCCTCAATCACTGATAATTGCCATTAGTGCTCCAAATCGTGTGAATATGTTATTCTGCAAGAATTTCTGCACAGTCTTAGAATTGTTGCTAGGAACTGCAGCTACTTCTACCCATTTAGACACGTAGTCCACGGTAAGTAGGATGTATACATTGCCGAACGAGGATGGGAAGGGTCCCATGAAATCAATCCTCAACACGTCAAACAACTCGACCTCAAGGATATTCTTTAGTGGCATCTCGTGTTGGCGTGAAATATTCCCTGTTCGCTGACATCGATCACACCTCTTGTAGAAGTCTTGAGCATCTCTGTAAAATGTTGGCCAATAAAAACCGGGTTGCAAGACTTTGGCCGCAGTGTGAATGCCTCCAAAATGACCTCCATAGGGTGATGAATGGCATTGTCAGAGCACGTTTTGCTGCTCTTCCTGGAGGATGCATCGCCTAATAACCTGCTCTGCACATTGTTTAAATAAAAGAGGACCGTCCCAATAATAATTCTTAGCATCATGTTGGAACTGCTTCTTTCCTTGGTGAGTAAGATCATGAGGTAAAATGCCACTAACAAGGAAATTCACTAAGTCCACATTGTGAGTATGTATCTGTAATTCAGGATAAGGATAAAACCTTATCTCTTTGTTGTATCTTAGACAGATTATTAGGCAGATTATGGGGCTTAATCTTAGGGATTTATATTTTATTTATTTGTTACCTAATTTAGGGATTTTTTACTTGTATATATATCCTATATTATGGTGAATAAAAGTAGAGTGAAACTTACAGTTTTACACCAGTTTCTACATGGTATCAGTCTAGGGATCGATTCTCTGATTTAAAAACGATGGTTTCTCCTACTGCATCCTCTGGAGCTACTCCTTCGACAGATCCTCATTTTACTGTCGATGATTTTTCAGAACTCCCTGGAACAGCAGTCACTTGCCATCGATTTCTGGGCCATAATTATCTTCCATGGTCCCAATCTGTCAAAATCTTCCTTACTGGTCGAGGAAAACTCGGCTATATTTCAGGGGAGAGTAAGAAACCTCCTTCCACAGATCCAGGATGTGAAAAGTGGGTGCGTGAGAATGGTAGGGTGATGTCTTGGCTAATCAATACCATGTCCCCTGACATTGGTACACATTTTCTCCTTTACGAAACAGCAGCAGATATATGGCAAGCTGTTCAGGAGACCTATTCTAACACAGACAACACCTCTGAACTATTTAACATTGAGAGTCGGGTGTCCAATTTGAAGCAAGATGGTCTAAGTGTTACCGAGTATTTTCACACTCTGTCAAGCTTTTGGCAGCAACTTGATCTATATGCAGAACATGATTGGGAAACTCCTAAAGATTCAACTTTGTACAGAAAAGATACAAGCACAAATGGAGGGTCTTTCAATTTCTCAATGGTCTCAACACTGACCGGGATGTTTGTGAAGGCTCGGATTCTTGGTACAAAGCCTCCTCTTTCCGTTCGCGAAGTCTTTGCGTAAGTCGGAAGAGAAGAAAGCGAAGGTCTTTTATGCTTCTGTTGTTCCCACATCCGATTCCCCGCTTTAATTACTCAGTCTTCCTCCTCAACTAAGACTAGAAAGGGCAGACTGTTTGTGATTTTTGCAAAAAACTCGGGCCACTTGAAGGAACAATCTTGGAAATTACATGGCAAGCCCGGTGATTGAGATCTACTTCACGAAAAGCACCCCGAGAATCACACCCAATTCAGCACAAGACAATGAGCAGTAGTGTTTTTTCAGAGGAGCAACTTGCTACACTCCAAAAGATGTTTGGCAACATGAGAGGCACTAGCAATGCAAATGTGGTTCTGTCAGAAGAAGGTACACAGACTGGGTTCTTCCCTACAGCCTTTTTAGCTACACAAGATGCTCCAGCGTGGATTATTGACTCAGGAGCATCTGACCATATGACTGGTAACAGAACATTATTTTCTGCCTTTGAACCCTCATGCTCTAAGCAATCTATTAAAACTGTAGACGGGTCTGTATCCCCTATACATGGGTCTGGTTCTGTTGCTCTTAATAAGGATATTTTCCTTAAGGATGTTCTTTTTGTACCAAATCT
The DNA here is from genome assembly GCA_019671005.1 of Hibiscus mutabilis. Taxonomy (NCBI): domain Eukaryota; kingdom Viridiplantae; phylum Streptophyta; class Magnoliopsida; order Malvales; family Malvaceae; genus Hibiscus; species Hibiscus mutabilis. The sequence continues at coordinate 87,882,946 of CM033711.1, read as the reverse complement.
TACTTGCAATTTACTCTCAAAGAGTAAACTCTCTAAGGATTTGCAATGTTGCTCAAAGTTTAATGATAATGGTTGTATTTTGCAGGCACTGGATTCGAAGAAAATGATTGGCAATGCTAAATTGCACAATGGGCTCTATATCCTCTATGGCACTCCTAAATCAACTCATTCAGCTTTTACTAGTTCTGTTTCTCCTTTAGGGCAGCATGATGAAATTATGTTATGGCATTATCGACTAGGCCACCCTAGTTTTTATTATCTTGCTAAACTATTTCCTGCTCTATTTATTAATAAAAACCACGTTGTTTAAATGCCATATTTGTCCTCTTGCTAAACAAACGAAAGCCTCTTATCTCCCATCTACTTATAAATCTTCTCAACCCTTTGCTTTAATCCATAGTGATGTTTGGGGTCCCTCTAAAGTGAAGAATATTAATGGGTGTCGATGGTTTGTTTCTTTCATTGATGATCATAGTAGGACGACATGGACTTATTTAATGAAAGATAAATCTGAAACTATATCTATTTTTGAAAGGTTTTATACTATGGTTGAAAATCAATTTCAGAGTAAAATTCAACTATTCAAATCCGATAATGGGGGAGAGTTCTTTGCTACTTCTTTGGGTAAATTTTTTCAGGAAAAAGGCATTGTCCAAATTAGCTCCTGTGTGGATACACCACAACAGAATGGGGTTGCCGAGAGAAAGAATAGGCATTTACTAGAGGTAACTAGATCCTTGTTATTTTCTGGACATATACCAAAATATCTGTGGGGTGAGGCTTTGTTAACTGCCACTTATCTTATCAATAGAATGCCGAGTAAAGTCCTTAAATTCAAGACACCAAGGGCTGTTTTCTTAGAGAGTTATCCTCATTTCAAACCTCTTTCCTCTGTTCTTCCTCTTAGAATTTTTGGCTGCACTGTTTTTGTAAAAAATGTGGACCCTTCAAAATCAAAATTAGATCCTAGGGCTCTTAAGTGTGTCTTTGTGGGATATTCTTCACTTAAAAAGGGCTACAAATGTTACTACCCTCCTACTAAAAAAATTTTCGTCTCGATGGATGTAACCTTTTTTGAGCAGGAACCTTATTTTACCAAAGCTACAATTCGGGGGAGACTTGGACAGAAATTCCACCTCTAAAACATCGTATACCCATTCCCATCTTCTTTAATACCTTCGGATGTTCTCGCCTCATCATCTCATGATATTGAGTCTCCACCTAAATCAACTACACAAGTACATTCTCCTATTCCTGTTGATGTTCCTTCACCAGCAGCCTCCCAGATTTCACCTCCTAAAACTATTCCTCAAAACACAGACTACAAAAAAACTCAAAGTCTACACCGAAAAGAAAAAGACCATTCCCGAGGCCATTTTTCAATCTGACACTTGTCGAGAGTTGGAATTGAGTCCAGCTGCCTTGGAGGATGATGGAGGTAATGAAATTTCTCCTTCTTTATTTGATATGGAAATTTTACCTATTGCTAAGAGAAAAGGGGTTAGACAATGTACAAAGTATCCTATTCAGAAGTATGTTGCCTATGGAAAGTTAATGCCCTCTTTTAAGACCTTTACAGCTTGCGTTGATAAGGAGGAGATTCCCAAAACAATTGATGATGCCCTAAAAGACTCTAGATGGAAGAAGGTTGTTGAAGAAGAAATTCAAGCACTTGAGAAAAATGGCACTTGGACTGTTACTGATTTACCACATGGTAAAAAACCAGTTGGCAGTAAGTGGGTCTTTGCAATAAAGTATAACTCAGATGGCAGCATAGAAAGGTACAAGGCCAGGCTTGTAGCCAAGGGCTTTACACAAACCTATGGTATTGACTATAATGAGACTTTTGCACCTGTAGCAAAACTAAACACTGTTCGAGTACTTCTTAGTCTTGCTGTAAACAAAGACTGGAATCTTCACCAACTTGACATAAAAAATGCCTTCTTGAATGGCAAATTAGAAGAGGAGGTCTACATGAGAATGCCACCTGGATGAAGTCTGAGTTAGTAAGTCAGAAGGTTTGTAAACTGGAGAAATCTCTCTATGGTTTGAAGCAGTCACCTAGGGCTTGGTTTGACAGATTCACAAAAGTCCTTAGAGAGAATGGATATAAACAGTGTCAAGCAGATCATACTTTGTTTGTTAAAGCATCTTTCAATAGGAAGAAAGTTATCCTCATTGTATATGTTGATGACATTGTAGTGACAGGAGATGATGAAGGTGGAATCAGTCAGTTGAAGAACTTATTGAGCAAAGAATTCGAAACAAAAGACCTAGGGAAACTCAGATATTTCCTAGGCATGGAGGTTGCTAGATCGAGCAAGGGTCTGGTAATAAACCAGAGAAAATATGTACTGGATTTACTCTCAGAGGCTGGTATGCTTTGGGGTGTAAACCTGCTGATACTCCTATGGAAGCTGGCTCGAAGCTCAAAGGAGAAGAAATGGGAGCCGAGGTTGATAAAGGTCAGTTTCAAAGACTAGTGGGAAAACTCATTTACTTATCTCTGACCAGACCAGATATTTCCTTTCCTGTCAATGTAATTAGTCAAAGATATGACTAATCCTAGAGAAGGGCATTTAGAAGCTGCAAAAGAATTCTAAGGTATCCGAAAGGTACTCTGGGACATGGATTATTCTTCAAGAAAATCAAGATAGAACTGTAAAATTATTTACTGATTCTAGCCGGGCCAATGAAGTACCGATAGAAGGTCGACTAGTGGATACTTTGCTCTTTTATATGGGGCAACTTAGTTACTTGGAGGAGTAAGAAATGATCATTGTTTCTAGGAGCAATCTTTGAGCAGAGTATAGAGCCTTAGCATTGGGAATTTGTGAAGGAATATGGTTGCTAAGACTTCTAAGAGAGTTAAATATAGAGCATGAAGGGAAACTAGAGATCTTGATGATAATCACCTGCTATTCAGATCGCAAAGAATCCAGTCCATCATGATCGTACCAAGCATGTGGAGATCGATGGACATTTTATTGCTGAAAAAGTGAATGGTGGAATTGTGAACTTAACTCATGTTCCTACCGAAGAACAACTTGCGAGATGTGCTCACTAAAGCACTATCCAAACCAGTCTTTGATAAGTTTTTGTCCAAGTTGGGCCTATACAATGTATACACACCAACTTGAGGGGGAGTGTGAGTATGTATTCAGAATTCAGGATAAGGATAAAACCTTATCTCTTTGTTGTATCTTAGACAGATTATTAGGCAGATTATGGGGCTTAATCTTAGGGATTTATATTTTATTTATTTGTTACCTAATTTAGGGATTTTTTACTTGTATATATATCCTATATTATGGTGAATAAAAGTATAGTGAAACTTACAGTTTTACACCAGTTTCTACACACATACCATAAAATTTCTGAGGCAATTGCTGCTGTTGCGTCCATGGGTATTGCCGAGGCAATCCCTACTGCGGTTGTCTGGGCATCGCTGGTTGGGGTTGCCTTGGCATTTAACAATTGCTCATTCGGGAATGCATTATGGATTTCCACGTTTGTGTCATCATCTTTTCCTCGTTCTAGGCATGACAAATGGTCAGCGACTTGGTTCTCGGTACCTTTCTTGTCCTTAATTTCAATGTCAAACTCTTGTAAAAGTAAAATCCAACAAATTAAACAAGGTTTGCCATCTTTCTTGGCAAAAAGGTACTTAATAGCCGAATGGTCAGTATGAACAATTACCTTGGTCCCGATCAAGTATGAACGAAATTTATCAAAAGCGAAAACTACAGCTAGTAACTCTTTTTCCGTAGTGGTGTAGTTCACTTAAGCTTCATTAAGAGTTTTACTAGCGTAGTAAATCACATAAAAGATTTTACCTATTCATTGACCTAGTACTGCTCCTACTGCAAAGTCGCTTGCGTCACACATAAGTTCAAAAGGTAAGGTCCAGTCGTGCGAAACGACAATGGGTGCCGAGGTAAGTTGCTTCTTCAAAGCTTCGAATACTTGGATGCATGAGTCATTAAAATTAAAAGCTTTGTCCTGTTCAAGCAATTTACACAAAGTTTTAGAGATTTTGGAAACATTATAAATAAACCTCTTGTAAAAACCTGCATGACCGATGAAGCTTCAGATTCCTTTGACTGAATTTGGTGGCGGCAATTTTTCAATCACTTCCCCCTTGGCTCTGTCGACTTCAATTCCCTTGGATAAGATCTTGTGACCGAGCACTATGCCTTCATCTACCATGAAGTGGCACTTCTCCCAATTGAGCACTAGATTCGATTCTTTACATTTTGTTAGAACAGTCTCCAAATTGCCGAGGTAATTGTCGAAGTTTTCGCCGAATACTAAAAAATCACCCATGAAGATTTCCAAGAAATCTTCCACCATGTCAGAGAAAATTGCCATCATACATCTCTAAAAAGTGGTCAGAGCATTGCATAATCCAAACGGCATCCTTCGAAAAGTATAGGTACCATATGGGCATGTGAAAGTGGTCTTTGCCTGATCATCGGGTGCTATGGCAATTTGGTTATAACCTAAGCAACCATCAAGAAAACAATAAAAAGATTTACCTGCAAGTCGGTAAAACATTTGGTCAATAAATGGCAAAGGAAAGTGATATTTCCTAGTCTCTTTATTTAACTTGCGGTAGTCCATACAAACCCTCCAACTGGTCACAATCCTAGTTGGGATTAGTTCATTGCTTTTGTTGCTCACCACGGTTATACCTCCCTTTTTAGTACACATTATATTGGGCTTACCCATGTACTATCAGAGATAAAATAGATGATACCGACATCAAGCTATTTAATGATTTCCTTCCTCACGACTTCCTTCATAGCAGGGTTAAGCCTCCTTTGAGCCTCAATTGTCGGTTTATGAGTATTCTCCAATAAAATTTTGTGCATACACACTACCGGGCTATAATTCACTTCAAGTCGGCAATTATCCATCCAATTTCCTTTTTGTGCAATACCAATATGTCGATCAACTTATTTTCCTGTTCAGGCTACAACTTAGAAGGAATTATTATAGGTAAAGTGTTATCGTTCCCCAAGTAGGCATATTTTAATTGCCCTGGCAATGGTTTCTATTCAAGAATAGGAGGTTGCTTAATACAGGGTTTTTCAATTTTACCCTCCATACCTGAGTAGTCCAATGGTTCAAAATACTTACCTGGACGACTTGCTATCCAATTGGCTTCATCCTGCTCTTCATCATCCGGCTCTTCAAACTCCTCAAGTTTAATTTCATGGGCAATGTAATTACCGAGGCAATTCTTCTTGACAATATTATTGCTGAGGCAATGTTCTTCCAAGTCAAAATCAAATTCAGTGGTGGCGTGGATGACTTGGCACTCTTCTGGATCGTCGACATGCTTAAGGGTTTGGAAAACATTGAGCTTGACTTGCTGGTCATTCACCCTCATTGTGAGTTCTCTCTTTTCAACATCGATCAACATTCTTCCCGTTGCTAAAAATGGTCTCCCAAGGATAATGGGTGCGAACTCATCTGTTTCACAATCCAGAACAATAAAATCAGCAGGAAAAATAAATTTATCAACTCTTACAATATATCTTCAATTTTTTCCTATGGGTGCACGTAGGATCTGTCAGCAAGCTGTAGCATAACTGTTGTAGGTCTTGCCTTTCCAATTCTCAATTTTTGGAAAACTGATTTAGGCATCAAATTTATGCTTGCTCCAAGATCGCACAATGCTTTCTTGACATAGTAGTTTTCGATCGAACACGGTATTGTGAAACTGCTGGGATCTTTAAGCTTGAGTGGCATACGATTATGCAGCATGGACATGCATTATTCTGTCACAGCAACGGCTTCAACCTCTCCTAGACTTGTTCTTTTAGAGACAATGTCTTTAAGAAACTTAACATAGTTCGGCATTTGCTCTATTGCTTCAACCAATGGCAAGTTGATGTGGACTTGCTTCAAGATGTCAAGGAACTTCTTGAACTGGTATTCTTGCTTCTGCCATTTCAACCTCTGTAGGAATGGTGGTGGAAGCTGATGCATCAGAACTTGCCGAGGCATTCTTCGTTACCAAGGCGATGGCATCGGGTATTTCCTTGGCATCAGGGCTTGCCGAGGCATGGATATGTGGAGTTGCCTTAGCAATTTCTGACTCGTCATTTTTATTGGAGGTTTTGTTGCTGGATTCATCTTTCTGGATAAGAGGGTTCTCTCCTGGTTGGATAGGCAGGTGCATTATTAAGCTTCTGTCCGCTCCGTGTGGTGATTACTTTACACTGCTCATGGCCTATTCCTTTGGTGACCTCAGTATCGCTAGGTAAACCGCCTGGTGGTCTTATATTCAAGTTCTGAGTGAATTGCCCGACTTGTGTCTCCAAGGATTTCAAGACTGCCTCTTAATTTTGCAATCTCATCTCAATCCTGTTGTAAAAAGCATCAGTCTTCTTCATGAAATTACTATTCTCTACCATATAAGATTCAGTTTTTAACATGAAAACATTGAGAGAATTTTCCAAAGAACTGGATGGTGTCGATTGTCGTGGCATCTGTTGCTACGACATCTGTTGTCATGGCATGTTCTGCTGAAATCTTGATGCTTGTGCATTCTGATTGCTCTGATTAATGACGTTGTTTGGGTTGCTCCATGAAAAATTGGGGTGCTTCCTCCAGGCTGGATTGTATGTGTTGGACATCACATTGTTGGTCCGGTTGTAGTTTCCAACGTAAAAGCTAGATTCTGGGTTCTGCGAACACTGAGAAGAATCATGGTTACCATTATATAAATCAAAAATTGAACCAATTACCTTGACCTCCTGTGGGTTGCTAGGTCATTGCATGTTCTTAACCATATTGGTTAATGCGGCCAATTGTGCGGAAATACATCTCGATGAATCAAGCTCATTTATCGTGGCATTACGTCTGACTATTCCCCTTCGAGTGGTTGGGAATTGATAGTCGTTCTTGGCAAGATGGTTCAGAATCTCTTTTGCTTCCTTAGGTGACTTGTCGAGGAGTATGCCATTTGCCGAGGCATCTAGCATCATTCTCGTCGGCGTGTTTATTGAGTTGTAGAACATCATCACTTGTGTCCACAATGGGAATTCGTGCATGGGAAATTTGTGTAAAAGCTCTCTGTATCACTCCCAAGCCTCGTACATGGATTCATCATCTGCCTGCCGAAAATAAGTAATATCATTACGCAACTTATCGGTCATATTTGTAGAACTAAATCTAGCAATAAAATCACGACACAAATCCATCCAAGATCCTATAGATCCAGATGGAATACTATTCAGCCACATTTTTGCCCTATCCTTCAGTGAATAGGGAAACAATTTCAGCCTTAGAATATCTTTATGGACTCCTTGTAGCTTGAATGAATTGCAAATCTCCAGGAATGATTTGAGATGTTGTCTATCATCTTCAGTTGCCGAGCCGCTAAATTGACCAATTATGTTGATCATGTTGAACATCATAGCTTTTAATTCAAAGTGAGCGGCTTCTATCTTGGGTGCGATAACTCCTGGGTTGAGACCGTTGAGATCTTCCTCTAGGTAGTCTCGGATAGGTCTATTCCGAATAGGTTGTACGACTGTATCTCCTTCTCCTCTTGCTACGACATTCTGGTTACCATTGGCATTTAGATTGTCGACTAGATTACCTTGTTGTTATGCCATTGCTGCTCGTTGTTCTCATCTTCTTTGATGAAGAACTCGTTCAATCTCGGGTCCAAGTGGGTAGTCTTGTGTTGTTGGTTTCGCCCTGGTCATACACAGATGCAAAAACCAAAGTTGTAAGTCCCTTGAAACTGATTAGAAATAAAACAAAAATAAAAATAAATAATGGTGCAAGAAATTAAAAACAAAGTCGCTATTGCCAATCCCGGACAACGGTGCCAAAAACTTGTTGCGCGTATTAAGTGCTTCGCAATTGGTGCAAGTGTACACGTCGCAAGTTATAGTATAGTATATATATCGTCTTCACAAGGATTGGTGCTACTTCGAGAATTTAACTTCTCGCACTGAAAATAAAAACACAAGTAGGTGATTGTAGGAGTTCTAATTAACAAGAAAATAAAAGAACAATTAAATAAAAAGAAAGTGTAATTGAATAAGAGAGAGTAGGTTGGGTTATCGTGAGTCGTGGTGTAATAATTGAATGGACCGTCGTGGTAATTGAGTGCTAGAGTCTCTTAATTGCTTCAACAATTGAATCCAGACAGATTGTTGGGGCAATTCTATGACAACCTGGGTAGTTTTACAATTGCCTGGGCAGGTTTGTGAATTCCTAGGCAAGTTTGTGATTACTGGGGCAATTGGGCGACAACCTTCAAAGTTCGGCGAAACGTTCTTCAATGGTTTCTCATTATCCGTAACTCAAAATGATATTAATTGTGCATGCCTTGACAATACATTCCTGCGTGAACCAAGGGTGGACAACAACCTATCTTACGCTCCTTTTAGCCGTTGAAATTCGTAACTTATCCCTAAGTCGAATTAGTCTTCACCATCGATCGATTGTATGAAAACCATGCTCATTCGTTTCTTAAATCTAACTCTCTCGATATTAGATAAATGGATTAATTTATGAGATCCTCTCCTAATTCACTCGCAAACAAAATTAAGAACCAAGAATGAACAAACTTTGAAGTAAAATTGCAAACTCAATACCTAAACAAATCCAATCTTTCTCACAACCACAAAAACACAATAACCCAAGCCAAATAAGTTTAGTTCATGGCTGGGCACAAAGTAAACTCAAGAATAAAATCCCTAAACATGAATCTAATGGAACAAAGAAGGAAAAACAAGAAGATGTCGAGCAGCCCTAAATTTCTCTCCCAATCTCCCATCTCCAATTAAACTCCCCTTGAAGTAGGCGGCTAGGTCTCTTATTTATAAGAGTTTGGCTAGGTCAAAGTCTTTCTTGAGGAAGAAGTTAAGTTGGAATTAAATAGAATAAAAGAAATAGATCTCTTTTATTATATATTAATTCCCCCCAAAACTTCTCCTAATAGTCTTGGAATTTAATCTCTCTTTGATCTCCAATAACTCCTTATAAATCTGAATTTAAGGAAATCCAAATCTTTGAGATTTATCTCTTGCTTTTCGTTCTTATCCCTAATGAGGTGGATTTGTCCCGACATGCTTCAGCAATCTGCTCAACATGGTAGACAGCTTCGTTTGCCTTGGCAGACCCTCTAGTTTGGCATTTAGAAAGCAGCTTCGACTGCTTTGGCAGATCCTTCAGTTTCTTTCCTTAGCTGCCACGTCAATCTCCTCATGCACAAAGTAACATACAACAACAATACCTTTTTCTAAAAAAATCAACTAAATTATGAAATCAAGCATGAAGGTGAAGGAAATCATGAAAACATGCATGAATGCCTAATAATGCAACTAAAATGAGCCTAAGTCTAACACTAATATGAGTAAAAAGGGTTATAAAAATAGTACTTTTGAACACTTAACACTCTTCTGGTCGATTTATTGGCTGGGCAGGTGCGTCATTAAGCTTCTGTCCGCTCCAGGTGGTGATTACTTTACACTGCTCATGGCCCATTCCTTTGGATACCTCAATGTTGCTAGGTAAACCGCCTGGTGGTCTCATATTCAAGTTCTGAGTGAATTGCCCGACTTGTGTCTCCAAAGATTTCAAGACTACTTCTTGATTTTGCAATCTCATCTTCGTCCTGTTCATAAAAGCATCAGTCTTCTTCATGAAATTACTATTCTCTACCATATAAGATTCAGTTTTTAACATGAAAGCATTGAGAGAATTTTCCAAAGAACTGGATGGTGTTGATTGTTGCTGCAACATCTGTGGCATCTGTTGTCGTGGCAAGTTATGCTGGAATCCTATTGCTTGTACATTCTGACTGCTCTGGTTGAAGGCATTGTTGGGATTACTCCATGAGAATTTAGGGTGCTTCCTCCAGGCTGGATTGTAAGTGTTGGACATCACATTGTTGTTCCGATTGTAGTTACCAACGTAAAAACTAGATTCTGGGTTCTGTAGACACTCAGAAGAATCATGGTTACCATTACAATAATCAAAAATTGAATCTACTACCTTGATCTCTTGTGAGTTGCTAGGTCGCTGCATATTCTTAACCATATTGGTTAAAGCGACCAATTGTGCAGAAATAGATCCTGATGAATCAAGCTCATTTATCGTTGCTTGTACATTCTGACTGCTCTGGTTGAAGGCATTATTGGGATTACTCTATGAGGAGTTAGGGTGCTTCCTTCAGGCTGGACTGTAAGTGTTGGACATCATATTATTGTTCCGATTGTAGTTACCAACATAAAAACTAGATTCTGGGTTCTGCGGACACTCAGAAGAATCATGGTTACCATTACAGTAATCAAAAATTGAATCTACTACCTTGATCTTCTGTGTGTTGCTAGGTCGCTGCATGTTCTTAACCATATTGGTTAAAGCAGCCAATTGTGCAGAAACAGATCCCGATGAATTAAGCTCATTTATCGTGGCATTGCGTCTGACTATTCCCCTTTGGATGGTTAGGAATTGATAATCGTTCTTGGCAAGACAGTTCAAAATCTCTATCTCTTCCTCAGGTGACTTGTCGAGGAGTATGCCATTTGCCGAGGCATCTAGCATCATCCTTGTCGCCATGTTCACTGAGTTGCAGAACATCATCACTTGCGTCCACAATGAGAATCCATGCATGGGACATTTGTGTAAAAGCTCTTTGTACCGCTCCCAAGCCTCGTACATGGATTCATCATCTACCTGCCAAAAATAAGTAATATCATTACGCAACTTATCAGTCATATTTGTATAACTAAATCTAGAAATAAAATCACGACACAAATTTGTCCAAGATCCTATAGATCCGGAAGGAATACTATTCAGCCACGTTTTTGCCCTATCCCTCAGTGAATAGGGAAATAATTTCAGCCTTAGAATATCTTCATGGACTCCTTGTAGCTTGAATGAATTGCAAATATCCAGGAATGATTTGAGATGTTGTCTGGCATCTTCAGTTGTCGAGCCGCCAAATTGACCAATTGTGTTGATCATGTTCAACATCATAGGTTTTAATTCAAAGTGGGCGGCTTCTATCTCGGTGCGACAACTCCTGGATTGAGACCGTTGAGATCTTTTTCTAAGTAGTCTCGGATAGGTCCATTCTGAACAGGTTGTATGAATGGATCTCATTCTTCTCTTGCATGGCATTCTGGTTACCATTGGGATTCATATTGCCGACTTGGTTATCATGTTGTTGTGCCATTGCTGCTCGTTGTTCTCATCTTCTTCTATGAAGAACTCGTTCTATCCTGAGTTCAAGCGGGTAGTCTTCTGTTGTTGGTATTGCCCTGGTCATACACAGATGCAAAACCAAAGTTGTAAGTCCCTTGAAACCGATTAGGAATAAAACAAAAATAAAAAGGAAATGTGCATGAAATTAGATACAAAGTCGCTATAGCCAATCCCCGGTAACGGCGCCAAAAACTTGTTGTATGTATTAAATGCTTCACAATTGGTGCAAGTGAACACGTCGTAAGTTATAGTTTAGTATCGATATCATCTCCACAGGGATTGGTGCTACTTCGGGAATTTAACTTCTCGCACTGAAACTAAAAACACAAATTGATGATTGTAGGAGTTCTAATTTACTAGAAAATAAAAGAGCAATTAAATAAAAGGAATATGTAATCGAATAAGAGAGAGTAGGTCGGATTATCATGAATCGTGGTGTGGTAATTGAACGGACCGCCGTGGTAATTGAGTGCTAGAGTAGCTCAATTGCTTCAACAATTGAAACCAGTAGGATTGACTGGGGAATTCTGCGATTGCCTGGGCAATTGGAAGTGGAGCGATTGCCTGGGCAATTGGGCGACAACCTTCAAAGTTCGGTGAAGCATTCTTCAATAGTTTCTCGTTATCCCTAACTCGAAACACTATAATTGTGCATGCCTTGATAATACATCCCTGCGTGAACCAAGGGTGGACAACAACCTATCTTGCGCTTCTTTTAGCCGTTGAAATTCGCAACTTATCCCTAAGTCGAATTAGTCTTCACCATCAATTGATTGAATAAAGACCATGCCCATTCATTTCTTGAATCTAACTCTCCCGATATTAGATAAATGGATGAATTCATGAGATCCTCTCCCAATTCAATCGCAAAATTTAAGAACCAAGAATGAACAAACTTTGAAGTAAAAATTGCTAACTCAATACCTAAACAAATCTAATCATTTTCACAACCAAAAAAACACAATAACCCAAGCCAAATAAAATTAGTACATGGCTGGGTGCAAAAGAAAAACAAAATAAAAATTCCCTAGCATGAATCTAATCGAACAAAGAGGAAGAAGAAAGAAGATGTCGAGCAACCCTAGTTTTCTCTCCCAATCGCTCATCTCCCTTGAAGTAGGCGGCTGGGTCTTCTATTTATTGAAGTTGGCAAGGTCAAAGTCTTTCTTGAGAAGGAATTTAAGTTGAAATTAAATAGAATAAAAGAAATAGATCTCTTTTATTATATATTTATTCCTCTAAAACTTCTCCTAAAACTATTGGAATTTAATCTCCCTTTGATCTCCAAGAACTCCTCATAAATCTGAATTTAAATCTTCATTAAATGCTGGATGGAAATCCAAATCTTTGGGATTTATCTCTTGCTTTTCGTGCTTATCCCTAATGAGGTGGATTTGTCCCGACATGCCTCGACAATCTGCTCGGCATGGCATTTAGAAGACAGCTTCGATTGCCTTGGCAGACCCTTCAGTTTTCTTCCTTAGTTGCCACGGCAATCTCCTACTTGCTTGGGCCATTAGATCCTGTACACACAAAAACACACACCAGTTTTCCACAAAATCAACTAAATTATGAAATAAAGCATGACGGTGAAGGAAATCATGAAAACATGCATGAATGCCTAATAATGCAACTAAAATGAGCCTAATTCTAACAATAATATGAGTAAAAAGGGTTATAAAAATAGTACTTTTGAACACTTAAGAAACGTGCATTTTATTTTCTATTTTTTTGTATATATGTGTTGTTTCATGCATTGAGGACAATGTACATCTTAGGTTTGTGGGTGTGCTTTTCTTCACATCTATGCATGCATTTCATGTTTAATTTTTGTTGTCATGCCATATAGGTCATATAGTTAGATGCATGCCAAACCACTAAAAAAAGAAAATTTTGCCTCAATTTAATTTTGAAGAATGTTAGCACTTGATAAGCAAGTTTAATTTGATCTAGGTATCTGTCCAATGAGGAAATTTTAATCTTTAGTTTTCATGCCATGCCAACAAGGTAGTTTGCCAAGATTGCTTGGCAGTTGATCTCTAGTTTAGAGAATTTAATTTACACTTAACACGTGATATGTATCTTGTTCCCTAGCAAACTTAGATTATTTGAAACTATGCTCATATTTTAAAAAAATTTGAAAAAATGATGCCAAGGTAAAAAGAAAATAAATAAGGCAGCAATGTTCTGCCAAGACAATAAAAAATGAACTCTCCTCTACCTAGGGATAATAAGTTACTTGGGGCTTTGTGGTAGCTCCCTCTTAGTTCTCAAGTTCAAAACCCTATGGTATGAGTTGAAGAGAAAGCCTAGTGATGTCTGGATTAAGGTTGGGATTCGTGGTATGCTCCCTCTTATTACTCATGCTAAACATTATCACGAAGAAAGCTTAAATTAATGCCAATAAAACCCTCAGCAAGAAAGAAAAATAAATAAAAATGATCTGAGTTTAGGTAGTGAAATTGGCTAAGGGAGTGAAAGGATATTGGATGCATATTGCCTACACATCATGCACTCTTCATGAACTTAGACTAGAGTTATATTGTTGCAATTGAATTATTACCTGCTTGGCATTATTGCACTGAGATGCTGAGGACAGAAATAGAGCCAAATTCTGCTTGCTAGCATCTGTTGGCATTCCAACCAAAATTTTGTCGAGGTAACTTTTTCAGTTTTTCTTTTCTTTTTTTTGTTTGCATTACTTGAGGAAAAGCAACGAGTTAGGTTTGGGGGTATTACCTCTCCAAAAGTATTGTTTTTAATGCCAATTTTACATTACTCTTGCTTGTTTTTAGGTACATTTAGTTGCATTAGGTTGTTAGAATCATGCATCTGCATAAGGAGTTTAGTATTTTGTCTATGCCAGTGTGAATTGTTGTTTTGTAGCTATTTTGCAGGTTTGGCATAGGATTAGGCGCAGGAAAGCAACACAGTTAGGATTGCCAGGGAGAATGCCAAGTGTTGTTGGCACAGAAGGACCAAATAGTGCCAAGCACTTGTTTGTAGAGAAACAAACTTGATGCCATGCCAAGAGGCTGTTGAACCCAAAAAAAAAAGACATGATAAGGCTCCTAAAAGATCGCAAATGAACCAACATTTGAGAAAATAGCGGATAAGGTGATGCCAAGCTATGTTGGCAAGGACAGGCCAAGCTTATGTGCCAAGGCAATATCAGCATGATGACATCAGCCCTAGCTTGATAAGCTATCACACCGATCAGATAAAACTCTATCTCTTATCCTTGTAGCATTTGAAATTCAAATTAAGAAGCTATCACATTCCCTTCCCTTACATGCCTATATAAAAAACAACCGATCAAGCATTTGGAACACACGGGAGGAGATCGTGAAGGGTGATGAGTGATCGGAGTAAGGTGTTGGAGTGCTCGTCGAGTGACGGTCGACTACACCGAGGAAGGGTGGTTCAACCACTTGGCCGAGAGCCTGGATTTGAGGGCTGCATCGAGAGACCCATCTCGCCTATTCTCTTTGGTTCAAGCTGTTTTATTTTTATTTTATGATGATGTATTTTAAAAAGGTTATGGTTTTGTTGGTTAAATCACTTACCATGAACTAATTTCATAGTTGGTGGGGGATGTTTGGTTTAAACATTGTTTCATGCCTTAGTTTTCTTTAATGACAATTCTGTTTTGGCAAATGTTTTTCTATTCGATATACTTCAACTTTTCCTAAGTACTCTGCCAAGCGAGAGCTGGCACAGTTGGCCTATTGCTTCCCAATATCTTAACAGACTTGGGGTGGCAATGATTAAGTTTTTGAATACTGGGGAGAGAAGCTTCGAGAGAAGTCATTCAAGTAGATGAACTTACTTCGGAAGTGATGTCTACCCCCTAGGAGTATAGATTGGTTCTTAATCAACTTGGTTCATTTAAAAACATTCACTATAGAGATATAGGTTTTTTACATAATTGATTTAGGGCAATGACCATCGAGAGACAAACTTGTCAGAGAACTCTTCTACTCTCTTCCTGAGTCATGCGACAGGAAAAAAACTGCGACCATCGAGGAAAAAATTTTGAAGACAATAAAGCTCGATGCTCTCATGGGATTTCTTCTCACTCATGAGATAATGAATCAAGGAAGAGATGAAGAAAATAAAATAAAGGGGAAGAAGATGGAGAAAAATGAGGTAGAAAAGAAGAAACTTGAAATTGCTCTCAAAGCTTCTTTTGATGAGAGTGATTCGAGTGAGGAGGAAGACGAAGAGATGGCCATGTTAGTCAAACGGTTCACTCAGTTCATGAAGTCCAACCCGGGAAGAAAGTTTAATCGAAGATGAGACTTCAAGAATAAAAACAAAGAGAAAGATAAGGACCAACTCATATTCTATGAGTGCAAGAAACTAGGTCACATTCGAACGAAGTGCCCTCAACTAAAAAGGAAGAGATTTGGAAAGAATAAGAAGCTCAAAGCTCAAATTGCAACTTGGAGTGATGAGGAATCATTCGAGGATAAGGAGCAAGAAGTGGCCAACCTTTGCCTCATGGCTCTTGAGGAGGATCCTATGGTAACCTCTAACTCATCATCTTTTGATTTTACATATGATGAATTGCATGATGCATATGATAAGTTGCAAGAGGTTTACGATGAGTTGGTAGAAAAATTTAAAGAATCGATTTTGAAAAACAAGAAAACGATTTATGATTTAAAAACTCAAAATGATTCTCTTTCAAAAACCAACTCGGAACTCAAAAAGAAAGTTTTGTATTTGATAAATCTTTCAAATGATCTCAAAAAGAAAAATCTTGATTTATAAAAAATTCTTTCCAATTTTCAAGATTATCACACCAAAGAGGTGGATAATCTTAAAACTTCTCTAAACACTATTGGGAAAAATTGTTTTGAGAAAGGAAGTTCTTCAAAATCCCAATATGTGAAAAGAAATTTTGTTAACCACTAACAAAGAAGCTTCCATAAGCATTCTAGAAGTAAAAAGATTAAAAGTGTATGGGTTCCTAAAGAACTTATTGCTTCTAATGATATTCATGATATTGCTTCTTGGATTCTCAAGGGAACCAAGTTTTTGGGAGCTAATACTCATGGACCCAAAATGATTTGAGTACCAAAAATCAAGAATTAATTATTTGTTTGTAGGGAGAGCATTTCTACAAGGCCAAAGCTACAAGAAAAAACACATGGTACCTTGATAGTGGATGCTCAAGACACATGACCGGTGACAAGAGTAGATTTTTGGAGCTCAAACCAAAGAGTGGAGGAGTAGTGACTTTTGGTGACAACTCCAAAGGGCACATTGAAGGGATTGGCTCCATTGATAATCTCTCAACTACTCTTATTAAGAATGTTCTTTATGTCAACAGTCTTAAGCATAATTTATTGAGCATTAGTCAATTGTGCGATAAGGGTTTTAATGTTCTATTTGATGCTAATGGATGTAAAATCATGAACATTAAACTAATCAAATAATGCTCATAGGTCATCGTATAGGTAACATTTACATGGTGCATTTAGATGACATTCATGTTTCCAATGCATGCTTTGTTGCACAAAATGAACATGATACATGGTTATGGCATAGAAAACTAGAACATACTAGTATGAATGTTTTAGAGAAATTGGTTTCCCTAAATCTAGTAAGAGGTCTACCTAAGCTAAATTTTTCTAAAGATAAAATTTGTGACGCATGTGCTAAGGGAAACATCAAAGATCTTCATTTAAATCTATTAATGATGTTTCTACATGTAGAGTGTTACAATTGATCCATATGGATCTCTTTGGGCCTATTAGGACTATGAGATTGGGTGGTAAATCTTATGCATTTGTGTTAGTAGATGACTACTCTAGATACACTTGGGTTCTCTTCTTAAGTACTAAGGATGAGGCTTTAGAAAAGTTCGTCATATTTTCAAAAATTACTCAAAATAACATTGGTCAAAAGATTTCACATATTAGAAGTGACCATGGAATCGAATTTCAAAATATAGGTTTTGAGGATTTTTGTAATGAAAATGGTATAAGCCATAATTTTTCAGCTCCTCGCACTCCTCAACAAAATGGGGTAGTTGAGAGGAAAATCGTACTTTAGAAGAAATGGCTAGAACCATGCTTTGTGAAAACAATTTACCTAAATATTTTTGGGCGGAAGCCACTAATACGGTTTGTTATATCATAAATAGAGTAATGATTAGGCCTATTTTGAAGAAAACACCTTATGAGATTTTAAAATACAAAAAGCCTAACATTAGCTATTTTCATCCATTTGGTTGCAAATGTTTTGTTTTAAACAATGGAAAAGATAATTTAGGTAAATTTGATGCCAAAAGTGATGAAGCTATTTTTCTATAATACTCTTTAAAATCTAAAACCTATCAAGTATTTAATAAAAGAACTTTGGTTGTTGAAGAGTCCATCCATTTCATTTTCGATGATAACCTCCTTTCGAGGAAGGATTCTTGTGATGATGATGATGTAGGAATTATTGAAGCCATTGATGGAGGACAAACATCAAAGGTGGATGAGGTTCCAACCAAAGAAGAAGAAACACAAAATCCACCTATTGAAGCCTTGAAGGACATGGCTCTTGAGGAAAAGGAGGTCACCTACCCAAAGGAGTTCAACTATGACAAGGGTGGTGAGATTCTGGGTGATCCATCCAAAAGGGTAACCACTCGCTCTTCTCTTAAGCTCTTTAATAATGTTGCATTCATTTCATGCATTGAGCCTAAAAATATCAAAGAAACATTAAAAGATGATTTTTGGATATTGGCTATGCAAGAAGAGCTTAATCAATTTGAGAGAAGTAAAATATGGATATTAGTTGATAGGTCTAGTAATAAATCTACAATAGGAACTAAATGGGTCTTTAGAAACAAACTAGATGAGAGTGGTAACATAGTGAGGAACAAGGCTAGACTTGTTGCTCAAGGTTACACTCAAGAAGAGGGAATCGATTTTGATGAAACATATGCACCCGTAGCTAGAATGGAAGTAATTAGGATGCTTCTTGCATTTGCATGCTTTCATGAGTTCAAGCTTTTTTTTAAATGGACGTCAAAAGTGCTTTTCTAAATGGTTTTATAAATGAAGAAATGTATGTAGAATAACCACTGGGTTTTGAAGATCCAAAATTTCCAAATCATGTTTTCAAACTCACTAAAGATTTATATGGTTTGAAGCAAGCTCCTAGAGCTTGGTATGAAAGGCTTTCAAACTTTTTGATTAAAAAAGGTTTTGAAAAAGGCAAGGTGGACACTACACTTTTCATTAAAATATATGGCAAAGACATCTTAGTAGTTCAAATTTATGCAGATGATATTATTTTCAGTTCTACTAATGAATTGTTTTGCCAAGAGTTTTCTAAGCTAATGCAAGGTGAATTTGAGATGAACATGATTGAGGAGCTTTCATTTTTCTTGGGGCTTCAAATCAAGCAAATGAAGGATGGCACCTTCATCAATCAAGCAAAGTATATAAAAGACATGCTCAAGAAGTTTGGCTTGGAGAATGTAAAGCCTCAAGCCACACCAATGAGCTCATCCATAAAGCTTGACATAGATGAAGGAGGTAAGTGTGTCGATTCTAAGCTTTATCGTTCCATGATTGGCTCCTTGCTTTACCTTACCACAAGTAGACATGATATTATGTTTAGTGTTTGCTTGTGTGCTAGGTTTCAAGCTAGCCCTAGAGAATCGCACCTTATAGCCGTTAAGAGAATCTTTAGATACATTAGAGATACACCTAGTTTAGGTCTTTGGTATCCTAGAGATTCCTCCTTTGATCTTCATGCTTTCTCGGATGCAGATTATGGGGGATGTAAGATAGATAGAAAGAGTACCTTCAGAACTTGCCAATTCTTAGGTAGTATGCTCATATCTTGGTTCTTTAAGAAACAAAATAGTGTAGCTTTATCTACCACCGAAGCGGAGTATATATCGGTCGGGAGTTATTGTGCTCAAGTCCTTTGGATGAAGCAACAACTCTTAGATTATGGAGTTGATGTAGGTACCACACCCCTTAAGTGTGACAACACTAGTGCCATTTGTCTCACTAAGAATCTCATTCAACATTCTAGAACCAAATACATAGAAATTAGACATCATTTCATTAGAGATCATGTCTTGAAAAATAATGTAGTTCTAGAGTATGTTGATACCTTACATCAATTAGCGGACATATTTACCAAACCTTTAGATAAAGAGCAATTTTGGACTCTTAGGAGAGAGTTAGGTTTAACAAACCTCTCTTGACCCTTTAGAGCCTTTTAAGGTCAAAAATTTGCTTGAATTCAATTGATTGATATGCATGTGTGATTTTGCTTCTTGATGCATCTATGCTTGTTGCTAGGGGAGCATGTATCCATGTTAGACAATACATGTTGTTCACATAACATCTGCATGCATTTCGGTTCGAATAAAAGTGAACTTTTTAACAACTTGTGGCACAAAATGTATTTTTTGGGTTTTCAGTATCGAAACGGGTAAAGGTGTTTCGATACACCATTCTTGACTCAACTCAAATTGCATTTCTCAGCACAAGTGTATCAATAAGAATCCAACCGTATTGATACGGGTTCAAGAACGCGTTTTAGTACAGTCGAGTCTGTACTGATACGAGACTCGTGTTTCAATACACCTCTTGGCGTGCCAGTACACCTGTTTTGATGCGCACGTGGCGTATCGATACGCGAAGCCGAATGTCCTTAAATGAGTCATTTAATGGGTTTAACTTTAATTCAAACATTTTTCTCAAAACCCTAGCCGATTTTCCCTTTAAATACACACCCAATTCTAAGTTTTCTACATCAATTCTTCAAAGATTTTGAGGAGTTTTACTCTAAACATCATCCCAAGCTCTTTTCATCAAAGATTGTGCATTGCTTCATCCTCATTCATCCATAATCTCAACTTGAAGATATAAAACTCTTTACTTTTCTTTTTAATTTCGTTTTTATTTCTATACTATTTTTACTTAGTTTTTGTGTTTTTAGCATATACATACTATAGTTTTTCAAGTTTCTGTAAAAGAATTCAAAATCCGAAAATTTTAATTCGAATATAAAATAATATTGTATATTTTTCTAAATTGTTTTTCAAAATTCTTTTTACCAAAATTATATTTTATACTTGTATATGTTTTTAAACTATAGATTTTCAAACAATACCTTGAATTATTGGATTGAATATTGGATCGAATATGATGATTTATGTATACATTGTTTTTTTGCCTTAAAATTGTTTTTTAGATTATCTATGGCACCGAGAAAGAGAGCTAGAACAACCGAGGTTGGCGAGTCTTCAACTGAAGAAAATTTGGCTCGTCCCAACCTTAGCGTTATTTACCAAAAGAGTTTTTCGACTCCAGCGGCTTTAAATCGCTTCAAGCAATACCAAAACTACAAAATTCGCCACGAAAGAGTAATATCTCTTCCATTTTTAAACTCTGAATGCTTCAAGTTTAGATATCTTCATCTTTTGAGACGTTGGAACTTTATTCAATGTTTGGCTCTCCCCGAGATTTTATACCGTAATCTTGTCTTAATTTTCTTTGCTAATGCCCGGTGCATCCCTGACCAAGACCGTTCTAAGGTCATTGCTATTGAGTCATTCTTAATGGGGAAGAAATTTCGTATTGATGTTCAAACTCTAGTCAATGTTTTTGGGATAGAAGATGAGGGAATCGACGATGAGGATTCTATGGGACATGTTCTTGGCGGTTCTATCATTGTTCTGCATGCTCATGATCGCATCTTACACTTGATGATCACTTGGTGGTTTCGGCCATCCGGTGGTAAGTTTTTCACTGTTCAACAAGTGGACGACTTTTGGATTAGATGTTTTCACGAAGAGAAGCAGCCCAATCTTGATCGAGTTATGTTCGCAGAGCTAGTTTACCTCATCCAAAATCGCCACACCTCTCTAGTTTCATCATTTACTTATAGGACAACATTGAGTTATTTGTTTACTCAATTGGAGATCGATTACTCTCACGACTTTCCCGAGCCTCTTACCTATCCCATTGATAAGCGTTCTCTTGTTCGTTCAAAGTTTCACTATTTCAATAGTGAGTGGCTACATCTCGCCGAGCTTCCACATGATGTCATCCCCAAAGAACCGAAAGCTCCTCCACAAGCCACCCTTCAAGCTCCGGTAGCTCCACCGGCTATGGATGCTCTCATGGCTTATCTCAATGAGAAATTCACTACATTAAACACCTCTATGACCTCACTGAAGACAACCATGAATGAAGGGTTTGCGGCCATTGATACTCGATTTACTTCCTTGGAGGAACGAGTTCAAGCAATTGAAAGCCAACAAGGTTCGATGGACATATCTCTCACGGCTTCCCATGGGGAATGGAGACAATCTCAAGCTAATCAAACCCATGATGAAGATGAAGAGGACGAGGATGATGAGGACGCTCCCTAGACATTCATTGCATTGCATACATGTCATATTAGGATCTTTATTTTATGCACTTATGTTATTTCCTTTAAGAACCTATGCTTTGATTTTAGTTTATTTTTAAGTTTCAAGTTTGGATTCTTATGTTGCTTGATCATTGCTTTATGCCTCAATGAATATTATGTTGTTTTTACTTTACTCTTGCTTATCTATTGATATATCGTTGATTTTGATCTAACAAAAAGGGGAGAGGTAAAAGAGCTTAAATTTTCAAAAACTTTTTTAAAACCTATCTTAAAGTAAGGGGAGTTTTCAAAAGGACTTAAAAATTTAACTTAGTTTTGTTATATCAAAAAGAGGGAGATTGTAAAACCAAATTTGATTTTGATACAACAAATTGTTTAATGACCTATTTGTAAAAGAAAATAAATTTTTAAGTATCTCAAAGACTCACAATTGACAAGGATTTTTCAAGTACAAAATTATTCAAAGTCAACAACTTAAACCCCATAAATTTTTCTAAAGCCAAATTCAACTTTTACGCCCATGCATATCGATACGCCCTCGAGCATTTCTATACGAGCTTAACTTAAAACACTGTAAGAATCTGTTTCGATATAGGAAAGCTTGTTTCGATACGGCCTTTATATGGGCTAAGGTTTTTACTCAGGCGTTTCGATACGGTTGTTGCGCGTAATAAGTGCTACGCAATTGTGCAAGTATACACGTCGCAAGTTATAGTATAAAAGATATCGTCTCCACAGGGATTGGTGCTACTTCAAGAATCTAGTCTCTTGCACTGTAAAAAGTAAAAACACAAATAAAAGATTATAGAAGTTTAACTAATCTAGAAAGCAAATAAGTAAAAGAAAAGATGAATTCAATTGAGAGAGATAGGCTAGGTTATCGTGAGTTGAGGTGTGATAGCCGATTGGATTGTCTTGGTAAAAGAGTGCACGGGCAACTCAGTTGCCGTGGCAACTTGCACGACGGGGTTGCCTTGGCAACTAATTGATGGTTGCTTGGGCGACTAGTTGGGCAACTACTTGGGCGACTGGGCAGCAACTTCAAGGTTCGGCGGAGCGTTCTTCAATGGTTTCCTCTTATCCCTAAGTCGAAACTCTAGCTACTTGTGCATGCCTTGATAATACATCACTGCGTGAATCAAGGGTGAACAACAACCAATCTTGCGCTCCTCTTAGCCGTTGAAATCCTTAACTTATTCCTAAGCCAGATTAATCTTCACCATCATTGGATTGAATAAAGATCATATTCATTCGTTTCTTGAATCTAACTCTCCCGATATTAGATAAATGGATGAAATCACGAGATCCTCTCCCAATTCACTCGCAAACAATAATAAGAACCAAGAATGAATAAACCTTGAAATAGAAAAGTGCAAACTCTTATTACCTAAACAAAAACCAATAGTTTCTCACAACCACAAAACACAATAACCATAGCCAAGTAAATTTAGTTCATGGCTAGGTTCCAAAGAAACACAAGATAAACAATCCCTAGCATGAACCCAATCGAACAAGAAAGAAAAGATGAAGCTTGTCGAAAATTCCCCTTTGCTTCCTCTCTTGGTCTTGTCGAAATTCCCTCTTGCTCTCCCTATGCATCTTGTCGAAATCTCCTTGATATTTATAGGGCTAGGCCAAAGTCCTTCTTTGAGGAGGAGTTTGAGTTGGAATTAAATTATCTTTAAAGAATATAATTCTTTATTATAATTTTATTCCTATTAGAACTTCTCCTATCTTCTTGGAATTTAATTCTTCTTTAATCTCTGCATGGCAATCAAATTCCTTTGGGCTTGGGCCTTGCTCCATGTCATCTTGGGCTTGTAAAGTCATTAATTTCGACATCCATATTACTTTTTGTCTTTGTCGACAAATGCCATGGCAACTGGCTCGGCGTCTCCTTCATGCATTGCCCTGCAACTAGCTCGCTCATATATCCTTCATGCATTGCCCTGGCAACTAGCTCGGCATATCCTTCATGCATTGCCCTGGCAACTAGCTCGGCATTGCTTTGGCAAGTGATCCTGCACATACACACACAAAAACACACCAAAGCAGCATCTATTTCCACAAAAATCACCAAGTTATGTAATCAAGCTCAACGATTGAAGGAAACATGGATTAATGCATGAATGGCTAACTATGCAACTAATATGAGCCTAAGTCTAACAATAATATGAGTAAAAAGGGTAAGAAAAATAGAACTTTTGAACACTTATCAACGGTGCCATCCGATTCGATACGGCCTTCATACTAGGTTTAAGTTTTAAATAACAACGTACATATACGGATACCACCGTATCGATACGGGGGGTTAAGATTTTTCCAATCTTTTTATTTATTATTGGAGCGTTGCCTTGTCAGTTATTGGGAACACGTGATTTTGAAAATCAGTTAACCCGTATTGATACGCCTACGTGGCGTACCGAAATAGGTTTTGGCGGTTGTCCAAGTGAGAGAAATTGTATCTATACGGCCTTGCCCATTTCGATACGCCCCTTGTTTTACACTAAGACCGTACCGATACGCCTTCCGGCATATCGATACGCCCCTGTATTTTGTACACAACGGTTCTTTCTATTTTGAGATAGGTATTGATACGGTTGTTCGTGTACCGATACGGTAGATTGCAGAAATGCATTAATGATAGGAAAAAGGGAGCCCAACGGCTCCATTGATTACGCCAACTACCCAAACGGATAGAAATCAATGGAATGGTATAAAACAAGCCTAAAAAGCTACAACAACAACAATTGAACAAGTCAAGCACATTCAAGCAAAAATCCAATCCTTTTGAGCCTTATAGAGTCAAATTCTTCTAGCCCTCTTGAGAGATTTTATTGTATTCATTTTTATTCAAGTTTTGGTTTGTGTGAACTTGTAATTGGGTAAACGTATCTACCTTTGAGAGGTATTTTTTTTGTTTACCATAATTTCTCTTTGTAAGAGTGTCTTTCATCAAGCTTTGGATAGAAAGCTTTGATTGATTGTAACGGTTTCCTCCTAAGCCGAGAAAATGGGACGAATTCAGTGAGTGAATTGTTGAAATCCTCATTAAGGTGCTGAGGTAGTGGATGTAGAGCTTGTTCTAAGCTTGAACCACTCTAAAATTGCTTGTGTCCAATTTTTACATTTCCATCTTGCACCCTTCAACTTTTAAATAGTCAATTCACCCCCTTGGCCAATTGCCATTGTTTGATCAACTCAACATATTTGAAAAATTTTAACTACCAATCGAAAAATATGAAATTACAAAAATTGAAAGTGTATTTTTAAGTAAAATTGCATGCACGCGCACGCGCACACACAAGCTTTTCGAAAATGAGAAATTAAGGAACCCTCTTATTAATCTTCCAATTGTCACCATTAGGGGTGTAAACGAGCCGAGTCGATCTCGAGTAGTGTTGAACTCAACTCGACTCGTTAAGAATTCGAGTCGAGTTCGAGCTTGATTCAAGCCTGAGTATGTTGAGCTCGACTCGACTCATTGAGAACTCAAGCCGAGTCCGAACTCGAGTCGAATTTTGGTCAAGCTTTGATCGAGTCAGACTCGAGTAACTCACGATCTGTCTCGTTCCATTGCATGATTTCATCATAGATAGAATCACACAAAAAATATATTTCCATGTACCTCATTAAAAACCCTTAATTCTAGTCGGAGAAAAAAAGAACACATGAAAACATATAGAAAGTTAACATACATTTTAGTTCACTTTAATTTTAAAAATAAAAAAGTACATTATATTTTCGAGTAGCTCGTGAGCTTTTTGAGTCAGGTATCAAGTAGCTCGACTCGGCTCGTTAAGAACTCGAGTAGAGTTCGAGCTCGAGTCGAGTGTTGACCGAGCTTTGACCGAGTCAGGCTCGAATAGCTCGCTATCTGTCTTGTCTCATTTACAACCCTAGCCACCATATATATTGTAGCGATGTCCTCTTTCGCTAAAAAACAAGGTTTTCGAAGTGTTTGTGGTTGTCTTTCGGGTCATTCCGTGGGGTTTTAAAAAATCGCGTTTTATTTAGAAATTGGAGTCGCCACCGGCCACTTAGGTAGGCCGGACACCATAAAACCAGAGATTCAAAAACTGTTGGGTTCAGGAGTCGGTTACGGATGGGGAAGGATTAGCACCCCCACACCGCCCAAAATTGGTACTTTAATAATTACCGCTTTATTAATGTTAGATTTTCTGGATTAAAGTAACGAATAAGTTAAGATTCAGTTATAAGTGCGAGTGGATTTTAAAGGCCCCGTTATCCGAGAGTAAACGCCCAACTACTATCACTACGCCTGATACTGGCCCCGTTTACGCTCGGATAAAAGGGCACCGCATTGACATTATATATTCCATTATGCAAACTTAGTGAGCAAAATATAAAATATGGCAAATAATTTAAATACAATACAAATAAATATTAACATAATAGAATACTAATCTAACATAAATAAAATACTAATCTAAAACATACATACATAAATATTAATCTAACTCATAAATAAAAACAAATTTAACATAAATAAAATGCTAACATTCATAAATATTAATCTAAAACACAAATAAATATTAATCTAACACATAAATAAAAATAAATCTAACATAAATAAAATATTAATCTAAAATATAAATTTAAAACATAAACGAAAAAAAATCTAAAACATAAATAAACATACAAACCAAAAAATAAGAATGCAATTTTAAAATAACTAATACTTCATTAAATTATGAAAATTACAACACAAATAAAAAGGGAAGAAAATATACCTAACTAGGAGCTCGAATGACAAACCCCGATTGAACCCCACTGATATCTACCACGACCTCTCCAAAAATATTAACTAGATCAGATCCAAAATAGGGCCCCGATCGAATGTTGGATCGAACCAACTGGGGCCGAGGGCACTGCCCCTAACCCCGGCCAGCCTTGCGGCCGGCCTAGCTCCCAATTGGGGAGCCAGTTTTCTTGCCAATTTCATGGCAATTTTGGCGTGTGATTGGCTGCCCCATTGCAAGCCTTTATATAGGCAAGGGGTGGGTGAAATAGGGGTGACGTAGAGTATGCTGCTCCACGCAGTTTCTTTTTTTTTTACTTTTTAATTTTTTAATTAATAATAATATTTTATTATTATTATTATTATTTTGATTTTTCATTAATTTTATATTAATAATAATTTTATTAAAATAATACTAATAACACTAAAACCCGGTAAAAAATGAGTGATTACAGTTGCCCCTCTTTGTTTGTTCTTGTGAAACGAGAACAAAGCAAAGATCAAAAGCACTCATTTTTTGACCTACTTCCTTGTCTTTGGCTTCGGAATCACGTGTTCTTCTGGAACTCTCCGCTCTTCCTTAGCTAAATCTTCAGGCTTGTAAGCTCTTCTTATATAGAACTTCGTCACCTTCCGATCTTAGAGCTACGGGCTCTTCCTATATAGAACCATTCACTCTGAAGCCTCAAGTTATGAGTCCCTCATATATAGAACTTTTCACTTTTAGACGGTAAAGCTTGGAGTTCTTCCTATATAGAACTCTTCATCTTCAACGCTGGTTTCTCCTATATAAAACCTTCTGCATCACAGACGGATTCTTTCGACCGGGAGTTCTTCCTATATAGAACTTCTAGTCTTCAAACCTTAAAACCGCAAGTCCTTCCTATACAGAACTTTTAGCTTCTGAAATCTCGGAGCTGCGGGTTCTTCCTACATAGAACCTCTCACTCTAAGACAGTAAAGCTCGGAGCCCTTCCTATATAGGACTCTTCGCCTTCAACACAACGGGTTTTCCCTGTATAAAACCTTATGTGTCATGGGTGAATTCCTTCGGCTGGGAGTTCTTCCTATATAGAACCTTTCACTCTAAGACAGTAAAGCTCGGAGCCCTTCCTATATAGGACTCTTTGCCTTCAACACAGCGGGTTTTCCCTACATAAAACCTTTGTGTCATGGGTGAATTCCTTCAGCTGGGAGTTCTTCCTATATAGAACTGCTAGTCTTCACCCTAGAGCCGCAAGCTCTTCCTATATGAAACTTTTAGCTTCTAAAACCTCGGAGCGGTGAATTCTTCCTATATAGAACCTCTCGCTGGGGGGCTTGAAAATACAGGCCTTTCCTATATAGAACCTTTATCTTCGATTTTTTCTTTTCTCTTTTTTCTTTTTTTCTTTTTTTCTTTTTCCCTCTTTTTCTGCTCTTTTTCTTTTTCTTTTTTCTCTTCTCTTTTTTCTATCTCATTTTCATTCTCTCTCTTTTTTCGAGGCTGTTGATATCTTTGGACTTACGCAACTAAGGCTGTCGCATCATGCCCAAAGGACTTACTAATAGCCCGAAGAACTTATCACCATGCTCGAAAGACTTACCGGTGGCCCGAAGGACTTAACACCGTGCTCGAAGGACTTATCGATGACCCGAATGATTTAACATCTGGGCCTCACGCTGCTATGGCTGCCGAAATCTTTCTTCAAATTTTGGGATCCACGCCAAAAATGGCTACCGACCTTTCTTCAGATTTGGGGATCCACGCTGAAAATGGCTACCGATCTTTCTGGACTCACGCTGCTAAGACTGCCGAAATCTTTTTTCAATTTGGGGATTCACGCTGAAAATGGCTACCGATATTCTAGGACTCACGCTACTATAGCTGTTGAAATCTTTATTCAATTTGGGGATTCATGTCGAAAATAACTACCGATCTTCTAGGACTCACGCTACTATAGCTGTCGAAATCTTTCTTCAATTTGGGGATTCACGCTGAAAATGGCTATCGATCTTCCTTCAAATTTGGGGACTCACGCCGAAAATGGCTGCCAAACTTTCTTCAAATTTTGGGGACTCACACCGAAAATGGTTGCCGATCTTCTAAGACTCACGCTACTATAGCTACCGAAATCTTTTTTCAATTTGGGGATTCACGCCGAAAATGGCTACCGCTCTTTCTTCAAATTTGGGGACTCACGCCGAAAATGGCTGCCAATCTTTCTTCAAATTTGGGGACTCACACCGAAAATGGTTTCCGATCTTCTAGGACTCACGCTGCTATAGCTGCCAAAATATTTCTTTAATTTGGGGATTCACGCCGAAAATGGCTACCGATCTTTCTTCAAATTTGGGGACTCACGCCGAAAATGGCTACCAATCTTTCTTCAAGTTTGGGGACTCACACCGAAAATGGTTGCCGATCTTTTAGGACTCACGTTGCTATAGCTGCCAAAATCTTTCTTCAGTTTGTGGATTCATGCCGAAAATGGTTACCGATCTTCCTTTAAATTTGGGGACTCACGCCGAAAATGGCTGCCAAACTTTCTTCAAATTTTGGGGACTAACACCAAAAATGGTTGCCGATCTTCTAGGACTCACGCTGCTATAGCTGCCGAAATCTTTCTTGAATTTGGGGATTCACGCTGAAAATGGCTACCGATCTTTCTTCAAATTTGGGGACTCACACCGAAAATGGCTGTCAATCTTTCTTCAAATTTGGGGACTCACACCGAAAATGGTTGCCGATCATCTAGGACTCACGCTGCTATAGTTGCCGAAATCTTTCTTTAATTTAGGGATTCACGCCGAAAATGGCTACCGATCTTTCTTCAAATTTGGGGACTCACGCCGAAAATAGCTGCCAATCTTTCTTCAAATTTGGGGACTCACACCGAAAATGGTTGTCGATCTTCTAGGACTCACGCTACTATAACTACCGAAATCTTTCTTTAATTTGGGGATTCACGCCGAAAATGGCTACTGATCCTTCTTCAAAATTGGGGACTCACGCCGAAAATGGCTGCCAAACCTTCTTCAAATTTGGGGACTCACGCCGAAAATGGCTGCCAAACTTTCTTCAATGAAATCCACTTCTTAATGTTCTTTGATAATTCTTCAAGTACCTGTCCAAAACAAGTAAAAATTGACATGCCCTTATCTATATGATGCATGCAAAGTAATGCTTTCTTTCTTCTCTTTTTCTTTTTTCTCTTTTTCTTTTTTTTCTTTTTATTTTTTTTCTCTTTTTTTCTTTTTTTTTCTCTCTCTCTTTTTTTCTCTTTCTCTCTTTCTTTTTTCTTCTCTTTTTTCTTTCAGCCCTTTTTTGTTCTAAATTCTTACACCCTGAAAGGTCGTTCCTCAGATTTCTTCATCTCTTTACTTCTTCACTGTATGCTCTTAAATCCTCATTTGAACATGTTTTTAAACCTTTTATGCGGAAGGCTTTCTTGTCTTCGGGGTTATCACTCGTCTTCATAAATGATTTTCTGGTTCTTATATTATTCTTATAAGAACCCTTGTCATCTTCTTCGCTTGGCGTTGCCCCATTCAACCATGAGCTCCACTGCTTTGAATTTTCTGACCCATTATACAGAGCCTTGATCTATTTCTAGTCACCAGGGTGAGCCAAAATGCTTACATCCCCTGAGCTCATCCTTGATCTTCTCGTAGCACTTCTATATGATCTTTTTTCTCTTTTTCTTTTTTTTTCTTCTTATTTTTTTCTCTTTTTTTCTTTTTTTTCTCTCTTTTTTTCTCTTTCTCTTTCTCTCTTTTTCTTTTCCTTTTTTCTTTTTTTTTCTTTCAGCCCTTTTTTGTTCTAAATTCTTACACCCTGAAAGGTCGTTCCTCAGATTTTTTCATCTCTTTACTTCTTCACTGTATGCTCTTAAATCCTCATTTGAACATGTTTTTAAACCTTTTATGCGGAAGGCTTTCTTGTCTTCGGGGTTATCACTCGTCTCCATAAATGATCTTCTGGTTCTTATATTATTCTTATAAGAACCCTTGTCATCTTCTTCGCTTGGCGTTGCCCCATTCAACCATGAGCTCCACTGCTTTGAATTTTCTGACCCATCATACAGAGCCTTGATCTATTTCTAGTCACCAGGGTGAGCCAAAATGCTTCCATCCCCGGAGCTCATCCTTGATCTTCTCGTAGCACTTCGACGGGAACTAACTCTCGGTCCCTATACTTTAAATCTCATCATCATTCATTTTTAAAGTAATGCAAAAGGCAATTTACTTGTGTATATTTCAAAAAAATAATGATTGTTTAAAAAGATAACAGTCATTTTGAAAATCACAACTTGGAGGGGATACCAAACATTTTGAAAACATTGTTTGGGACAAATGGTAAACATCTTTTTCTTTTCTTCTTCTTTTTTAAGGACCAAACATTTTTTTTAAAATAATGTTTGGAGACTGGTAAACAAAATTCGAAGTATATTGCCAAACATTTTAAAAACTAATGTTTGGGGGAAATGGTAAACATCAAAACTTTGGGAGAAAATGTCAAACCTTTTAAAACATGTTTTCCCCCGAAATATCAAACACCATAGCGCATCTGCTTCAAGTTGCCAGAGATCAACTCTAATAAAGCGCATATTTAGAAGATCTTGAGCATTGTAGAGATATATGCCAATGTATAGTTTCTTCTGGTCTAATATGCTTTTGAGAGGAACAACCCTACCTAGTTTCTATCCCGTTTAAGGTGGCTCTCTTAATCTCACTATCTCACCATGTCACATCCTTCCCTCATTTGGGTGTCGATCAAGCACTTCGAAGTTTGACGTTCCTTGAAGCAAAGTTAACCCTTATAGGCGGAATGAAATCTGAAGACATTCTCATTCAACTTGGATATCTATAGATGACCATAATGGTCTTTGGAGGCTTGTAATGTAGGCCTTTGGTTTATGGTTAAGTGAAACAGTATTTCTGTACTTGTGTAACTTGGATATGCTCATTATTCCTTCCCTTTTTTGGATCACTCTAGACTGCCCGTTTTCGGGTTTTCACCCTAGAGTTCATTTCCTTTCTTTTTTACTGTAGGCTGCATTGCATTCTGGCTATGTACTGATGTTCGTTTTCTGTTCAAGAAGGTTGATCCTCCAAAACTCCTCGAAACTGAGATTTCTTGAATGAAGGAATACGAATACATTTCTGGGAATTATTGTGATTGGCACGCCCAGATGAAATGTTATTCTTTCTTTCTTCTTCTCTTCTTTTTTTCTTTTCTTCTTTTTCACTTTTTCAATTGGATCGCTTTAGACTGCGCATTTTTGGGTTTTCACCCTAGAGGTCACTTCCTTCTTATGAACCTTCAGATCAGTGTATTTTGGTTGGATATTGATGCCAGCATGCTCAGGCAGACTACTTTTTTCTTCATTTTTAGGATCACTCTAGACTGCCCATTTTTGGGTTTTCACTCTAGAGGTCATTTTCTTTTTCGAAATTGGCAATCTTCGGGCTGACTTGTCATGACTTGGCTTCAATTCGAGCTTCTATATTTTCAAAACTGATATTTACTTGAAATGTGGATTCCTTGTGTCTTTTGCTCATAGTTGAAGTCTTGTTCTTGTATTGTTTGATCTGTGTGTGAAGCATATACAATATTCTTTCTTTCTTTTTTTCCCCCTTTTTCTTTTATTTTTTTCTCTTTTTCTCTCTCTCTCTCTCTCTTTTCTTTTTTATTTTATTTTTTCTTTCTTTTTTTCTCTTTTTTGTTTTCTTTTTTCTTTTAGACTGCCCATTTTAGGTTTTTAGCCTTGAATCTCTTTCTTCTTATTCGAGTCTATAAATGTATCCTCGAATCAACACGTATCTATACTGGGTATTGATGATATCTTCTGCTCGAAGTTACTTGCCTCTCTGCAGCTCTTCTTATATTTACTTGATCTGGATTGCTTTGGCCTTCTGATTACCATTTCTCTTATTTTCTTTGGTTTTTTGTTTGGACATATCCTTGTTTTCAACCACTTTCTTCTGATGATTTTCTGATCTTTGTATCCAATCTGTCTGGTATCATCTCTGTCTTCTGGTAAAGTAAAAGAATAACATTCGTCGTCACATTTGCAGATGTCCTGAGAAAGCCTTCAGGGGGTAGATGTTTAGGGTCAACTCTCGTTTCAAGGATCTTAAACGACAAGTGCCTAAGAAGA
This sequence comes from Hibiscus mutabilis, assembly GCA_019671005.1. NCBI lineage: Eukaryota > Viridiplantae > Streptophyta > Magnoliopsida > Malvales > Malvaceae > Hibiscus > Hibiscus mutabilis. The sequence continues at coordinate 87,850,396 of CM033711.1, read as the reverse complement.
TAAATTCCTAAAATGGGAACTTCTCATTGTCTAAACACTCGCTTTGTTCCTCTATTGGCCTAAGTAAACTAGCAGATACTCACATTCACATTATCCCCACAACATTCAATCTCTTCTAAATATATGCAACTTAGAGTTGATCTTTGGATCTGAAGCAAATGTACTGTTGCATTCAAAATTCGAGGACATGGTATAGAAATGATATATACATATGTCCATTAAAAAATGTGTGTATATGCATATGGGAGAACAAAAACTACCCCATAAAAATAAAATGTTTAAAGAATCAAGAATGTAAAAATGCTTTTCTAAATGGAAATGTGATTTTTAATTCTAAAAAATATCTGTTTGGGAGTTTTTTTTCTTTCAAAGCATTGAAAATTTCTTTATGAACTGATGGGAAAACCATAGGGACCTTCGGACTACATCTCGAGTACTAACTCATTCTAGTCCTTTGTAGTGTAGGCTTGCCTCTTCTCTTGTTTTTCCATCGCTGGACCAACTCTCTCGTCATGACTCCCTCATCGACCAGCTTCTTGATTTTTTCTATTAGCGACCCCAAATTCTTAGTGTCATGCCCCAGCGCCTCAATGTAGAACTCACATATACCTTGACCAGATAAGGCCATATGTCCGAGATGGAATACTTCGAATATCTCTAAATATGTACTTGTTCGAGGAATTTTTCTCGGTGATTCGGAGGAATCTGTCTGTCTTCTTCTCTTACGATCACGAGAACCTTCGAAAGTGGTACCCATTTATCTCTTTCTTTCCTTCTGCTCCTAGGCAGGTCTGGTCTTTAAACTTAGGTCCCGGAGTGCATGTTCGTTTCTCTCTCCGACTATCATGAAGTCCTCAAAGCCAGCCTTCATTTTCTCGAGCATCTTATTAAAGAAGAAATATGAAATGTGGCATGAAACATGGAAGTCACTTTCCTCTTCATCTACGGGAGGCTATACCTAGGTCGCTAAACGCAGCCACCTCAAAGCACGTTCCTTGAAGCCTTCACCAGGTTTCATCCTTGTACCCTAGAGATATTGACGACTTGGTGCTAGGTCTAAAGTATATCTGTATTACCCATAAAGACGTCGGTTAAGTCCCCGCATGACTACACTTGGTCTCTACTCAAATAGTTGTACCATATCACGGTAGGTCCTGCTAGACTGTCGTAAAAGTAGTAGATCGGCAATTTTTCATTCTCGATGTAGCCCTCTATCTTTTTGCAGGACGTGGTCAGGTAAATCTTGGGGCAGCTTGTTCCGTCATCATGCGTAAATATGGGAATCTTTGAAATCTAGAGGAATGACCAAATCAGGGTTCAAACAGAGTTTTCTTGCATCGAAGGCATCAAACTTCTTCTTTTTTCTTTTTTCCTCTCGAGCCCATCTTTTAACTGCTCGAATCTTGATTTTTGAGTGTCTTTAATTCTTTTATCCATGATAAAACCCTAATTGGTCTTTGAATTACTCCTCATAAAATTTATGCAAGGTAATAATAATGCAAGGTAATGATAATGTCATGTAAAACATGTCAAAATCGTGTAAAGCAATGCAATGCAATCCTAAAATATAAACATGAATGCAATAAGGTATTGATTCCAAAACTGATTCCCATAGAACGACGTTCATTGAGGCCAAAAGGTTTCATTATATCAGATATTAGATATTTACGATTCTTCGATAAGCTTCAGTGCCTACTTTCTTAACTTCATCCAGTAGTCCGGTCAGCTTGCCTCTGTAGTCCAACACTTGGTCCATGTTTTGACTAAGCCTGCCACCTTGTTGAGCCGCCTTACTTGCTCGAGTAATATCGATCTTCAGGTCTTCATCTATCCCCTGCTTAGTCTTTCGTAGCTTGGAAGTTGCCATTTCCAACTGAAGAGTGTTGAATTGCCATTGCTCTGTCGTAAACTTGTTTCCAAAACTCTTGTTAATGGTTAAGTTATTCTGTAGCTCATCTCTGGAGACTGTCGTACCTATTCCTAATTTCCTCAAACTTACCTGATAACGGCCTGACTTGATTCTTGCTTGACTAGTTTCTCTTCTTCCAATATTCTGAGTCATCCTTCAACTGGACAACACCGTTCATTTATTCTTTAAAGGTGACCCAATCTGATATTCTTAAACACTCAGTAAAGCTTCTGGTGATCATTCTGCAAATTCAATTTTATCCAAGTTATCTCTCTCTTATTTGAGCTAGCTGAACTCGAAAGAATATCCCTCTCTTGGGGTGCCTCTATCTTCGATCTTCAAATTTAACTCACTTGAGTGACCCACTTCGGCATTACTTGAACTTTGTCTTGGATATCGATTCTTCCTCAACTTTGACCTTCGGGTGATTGTTAGATTACTATAGAATTGGGGAACTCTGTCTTTGAAACCCAAAATTCTCATCGTGATAAGATCTTGAACTTGTTCCTCAGGGCCCCACAATTCTCAATACTGTGGCCCAAACTTCCTAAACGGTGTCGTAATCTCTCGAATAAGACTGTCTCTTCGCTAGAGACTTTACCGAGGTAATAAGGCTCTTCACGATGAACATTAGGAGTAGTTTGTTGTACCTCACAGGAATCGAGATGTACTTCTTTTCATTACTTGTTTCTCGGGTTTCTTCTAGACCGAGCTCTACTTTTTTGAAAGCCCACCTCAGACATACCTTCCACATGTTTATTGATGCAGATCACAAAAGGGTTCAATTTGTCGTATTTAGCTGGCTTAGAGGTAGAATTTTGAATATCTCGATTTCTATTCTGATGCTTAATCGGTTCTTCTTTCGATTCGATAGATCGCTTACCTTTCGTCAGAGTATTCATCTGATTCATCACTTTTCCCTCTGCTTTTTTCAACTCTTGCACTTTACTTTGCTTATTACCAATACCGTGTCTCCTTACTGTGTCTGACCTGAAGTCTTCATATGGTTCCTCTTCTATTGTCTCCGATCTTACTCTAGGACAAAATCCTGGATCCATGCCAATTATGAACAATTTCTGAGATTTGAGAAACCACTTCGGGAATCAATACCCTATAAATGCGAGAATGCATACAAATGCGGTGTTGATTCTCGAACAGTCTTTAAAAAAAACTTTCAATAGCGAAAATGTATGTTTGCAAGAAATTAATAATGAATTACAGGTAACAGTTAGATTTATTTTGGAGACCTTGACTTCGGAAAGCAAAACCTGTGCTCCACGTCTCGATGTCGTCTTCAGGATGATGGATGACTTCGTCTTCTCCTCTTATTCTATTCCATGGACTCGCGACGTCATGATCCTTATTTTTGTGGCTTCTGAAAAGGACATCAACAAGTGCATGCATAATGCAGACAAGACCTTTTCTTCTGTAGATCTGGGTGCAAACGAATAATACGTCTAAACAGGGATAGATTCTATCGGTCCTAGGGGAGTACTTTAAAATTTTTAGGGTTTAAATTAAAATTCTCAAAGATCATTTGGTTTAAAAATTTCCCCCTTTTTTATTATCAAAAAGTTTTAACTTACTTAAAAATGAAACCTTTAGGTTTCTTTTTGTTATTATTATTATTCTGAAAGTTTTATGAGGGAAAAAGATTCAAAGCAAAATATTTTCTAATTTTTTAAATTAGTTAAATTAAAATATGAGATTTTTAGAAAATGGTCAAATGTGAAGATCTAAAATTGGGGTTCTGCGGCCCTGACTGAATCTTCTGCGTCGCACGTGCCTTACTATCGTACCGTCTTCTTTCGCGATTGGTCTTTGCTCGGCCTAACTTGATACTGTAATATTATCGTTTCTGGCAAAGCAGACTTTTTCTATTTTGAAAGCCTTTTAATGAACTGTTCTTGAATCAACACCATGTCATGATATGCAACATGAATGCAAATAAAGGCGTTGATTCCGCTGGTAATCACCCTTTCGAACGACTTTCATAGGAATTAAAGGGTCCATATTACAAAATGAGCCCCTATTACAAAAAGAGTCCCTATTACAAAAAGTCTTAATTACAAAACAAAGTTCTACACGTAAGCCCTAGCTCTACCTCCTAGCTCCTCGATAGCTCTGAGCAACTTGATAAACTTTGGTGCTTCTTCCATGTCCGGGGTTACGAAAGGTCGGAAAGTCGCGGCTTCGGTAGCTAAGTCATTCACACACCTTGTAGCTCGTTGTATGTCCACCATCAAGGTCTCGTGTGTATACTTTGGCACTATACGCATGCTTGGCAAATTGTTAGCTCGGATATGTTGATTAATCTCGGACCAATGTCGCACGACTGGATCGATGCTGTCCTTCTTAAGACATCTTTTTTCCATGATGAAAGATTTTCTAATCGGGCAAACCACTTGAATCAACGCCTCTATATAATGTGGATGCAATGATAATGCAACAAAAGTATGTGTAAAATAAAAATAAAACACAAAAAGAAATGAGTTAGTACCGGATAAAAATAATAAATACATAAATAAAAGGACAAATTAAATAAGGTAAACAAACAAAACAACCCTATTTATCCAGTCTAAAACACCTAAGGTTATATGCATGGCTCTAACAGGGTGGGTTTCTATGTTCTCTACATGCAGTGTTGGTGCTAGGAGGTACCCGAATTGTCCTTGCTGTCCCCTACTAAGGGTAGCAAGGCCCCCGATCATCACCCATTATAGGCTCCTTTCAATCGGGTTCAATTCAGAGGGACCCATTCACTTATGCCTACACGAAGGAACGATATCCTTACGAAAGCATAAGGTACTCGAGCCCCGAAGGTACTTGCTAGGCCTACGCGGGAGAACGATATCTCCACGAAAGCATTAGCGTTTTCCCCCCACTTAAAAAGGACGGGTTTATATGCCAAATTTTAAATGCGTTAAAATAAACGCGCAATTACAACCGAATATTAATTTAATAGTCACTTTAATTCGAAACTTCTAATATTATTAAAGCGGTAATTATTTGAAAAAGCTTGGCTCTCTTTTTTGTTTTTTTTTAAAATAAATAATTGTCCCCAGCGGAGTCGCCATCTGTAGCGATGTCCTCTTTCGCTAAAAAATAGAGTTTTCGAAGTGTTTGTGGTTGTCTTTCGGGTATTAAAATATTCATTTCGTGGGGTTTTAAAAAACCGCATTTTATTTAGAAATTGGAGTCGCCACCGGCCACTTAGGTAGGCCGGACACCATAAAACCAGAGATTCGAAAACTGTTGGGTTCGGGAGTAGGTTACGGATGGGGAAGGATTAGCACCCCCACACCGCCCATAATTGGTACTTTAATAATTACCGCTTTATTAATGTTAGATTTTCGGATTAAAGTGACGATTAAGTTAAGATTCCGTTATAAGTGCGAGTGGATTTTAAAGGCTCCGTTATCCGAGAGTAAACGCCCAACCACTATCACTACGCCTGATACTGACCCCGTTTACGCTCGGATAAAAGAGCACCGCATTGACATTATATATTCCATTATGAAAACTTAGTGAGCAAAATATAAAATATGGCAAATAATTTAAATACAATACAAATAAATATTAACATAGTAGAATACTAATCTAACATAAATAAAATATTAATCTAAAACATACATACATAAATATTAATCTAACTCATAAATAAAAACAAATTTAACATAAATAAAATGCTAACATTCATAAATATTAATCTAAAACACAAATAAATATTAATCTAACACATAAATAAAAATAAATCTAACATGAATAAAATATTAATCTAAAACATAAATTTAAAACATAAATGAATACTAATCTAAAACATAAATAAACATACAAACTAAAAAATAAGAATACAATTTTAAAATAACTAATACTTCATTAAATTATGAAAATTACAACACAAATAAAAAGGGAAGAAAATATACCTAACTAGGCGAATGACGAACCCCGACTGAACCCCACTGAGATCTACCACGACCTCTCTAAAAATATTAACTAGATCAGATCCAAAATAGGACCCCGATCGAATGTTGGATCGAACCAACTGAGGCCGAGGACACTGCCCCCAACCCCGGCCAGCCTTGCGGCCGGCCTAGCTCCCAATTGGGGAGCCAATTTTCTTGCCAATTTCATGGCAATTTTGGCGTGTGATTAGCTGCCCCATTGCAAGCCTTTATATAGGGAAGGGGTGGGTGAAATGGGGGCGACGTGGCTTTCTTCTTCTTTTTTTTACTTTTTAATTTTTTAATTAATAATAATATTTTTTAATTATTATTATTATTTTAATTTTTCATTAATTTTATATTATTATTATTATTATTAAAATAATAATAATAACACTAAAACTCGGTCAAAAATGAGTGATTACATATATTAATACACATCTTAGTCATCTTGTTCATTTCTCAAAATACCTATTTTTTTAAATCAATATTTGCTGGTATTATTTTAAGAAAATAATTATATATAATAATTTATTTCGGGCCTTCTTTTTTTCGAGAGCTCTGTGTAGTTGTACATCTCGTACATGCCCGGAATCATCCCGTTTAAAAATAAAAAACGAACCATTAAATAGGAAATACTGCACATAATAGTGTGAAATAATAGTAAACAGTTTAAAAACGTGAAACATTTTTTTATTATTTCCCTGTCGGACTTTTAATTCTATCCCAGATCTTGTTTTCTCCCCAATTTTCCTTTATATCATAAAAGCCCAAATATCCCCTAATTAATTAAAGCAACGATATACCTCAAAACGACATCGCACGGAACGTAACCCCCGCGCGCAATACAAATCAACCGCCGTGACTGACCGTGATCGGCAGAACAAAAAACAGGAGAAAATTTGTCGAAGAGGGGAAAAAAGCAAGGAGAGATGTGGGTATTTTACTTGATCTCGCTGCCTTTAACCCTAGCTATGGTTATTTTCACCTTGAGGTACTTCGCCGGCCCTGATGTCCCTCGTTATGTCCTCTTCACCGTTGGATACGCTTGGTTATGCTCTCTCTCCATTATCGTCCTCGTCCCCGCTGATATCTGGACGGTAATTCTTTTGTTCTTTTTTAAAAAATAAAAAAAAAATCTGTTTGAAAATTGTTTGTATTTACTTGATCTGTTTTTTTCTTCGTTCTTTTAAAATGTAAATTAGGTACATGATTTAATTTTTATGTTAAATTTAATTCAGACCATATCGAAGCCAAAAAATGCATTTGAAAATGGAGGAATTTCGTTCTTTTGGAGCTGGTCTTATTGGGGCACTTTTCTCCTCACCTGGTACGGTTCTTTCTTTATCGAATTTCGCAGTAGTTTATTTCAGCTTGTTAATTGGTTGTTTCTCTATTGATGAATGTCTTTTTGTTGAACTGAAAATCATGGGACGTGCATCGTACAGAGTACAATATTCTAGATCAATATCTTAGGGGTAGATTTGATTGAAGTTTCTATAAATAAAAATTCTCACTTCTTTTGGGGAGGATATGTGTTATGAAGTGTGTGTGTGTGTGTGATATCGAATGCATAAGCATGCCCAAAGCCACAATCTCTAGGTTGCTGCAACAACAATGGTACCAACTAAGTTAAGCCTAGATTGACATGAAGTTTTTAGATTTGCCCTTTATTCTCCCGTAAATATTAATAAGCTAAGGTCAAATATTTCAAAAGTGGCACATTATTTTCACATTTTTGTGATTTTGTTACAAGCTTTTCATGTGGGTTTGAAATGAAAATGGCTTTTGGTTGTCCTTCTGTTGTATCGTCCTGCGTATTATGTTGTGGGATGATTTTATTGCGAGTGGAGATGATTCTTTTGTATGGTTTTGCAGATTGTGGTGTATTTCCTCGTATAATTAAATTATGTTATCTCTAAGCAGGGCGGTGGTGCCCCTTATTCAGGGTTTTGAGGATGCTGGAGACTTCTCCATGACTGAAAGATTGAAGACTAGTGTTCGTGTCAATTTAATCTTCTATTCAGTTGTGGGTTCTATTGGCCTTGTAGGACTTATTCTCCTCATCACAATGAACAGGAACTGGTTTGTATTCTTTATTAACTGCTACTTTCTTTCATTCTATTATAGTATTTCTGATATGTTCTTGGTTGCTTATAAAGGTTAAGACTATTTGTTTCTTGCTCTTATATCTTCTCTTAAGTCTTTGGCATCTTTTTCCTCACTGTTCATATATGTGCTATAGTTTTCTTTACTAGATCAGATATGTTACATGCATTTTAGAACTGATAGATTCTACAAAGTATAGAAAAGTGGGCAATACAGACTTTTTCCTCATTGTTTTCACGTTTTGTTATAACATTATGTTGATAGGAGTGGTGGTATCCTTGGTTTAGCAATGGCCTTGTCGAATACTTTTGGGCTTGTTACAGGTGCGTTTCTTCTTGGTTTTGGATTGAGTGAAGTTCCAAAGAGCCTTTGGAGAAATGCCGATTGGACCATCAGGCAAAAAGTTCTTTCTCATAAAATTGCCAAAAATGGCTGTGAAGCTTGATGAAGCTCATCGAGAACTTTCAAATGCTATTGTGGTATTTACTATCCCCGTTAAACTTTTAAAACTTCTTTCCAAATGCACATCTACCTCCATCCAAATAATTATATGCATATACATTACATATATGAGTGAGTGTGTGTGTGTGTGAATTGTGTATGTCTCCTGGCAGAATAATGTATGGCTTTAAAACATGAACATATGCTTGCCAGGATCTCTCTGTCATTCATTCTCAACCATTCGCATACACATAGTCATGCGAACATACATATTTGTTCAATTTTAGACTTTTGTAAATGAAACATTTTGGAATTCCATCATGCTTTTAGTAATCAGTTTATTATTGGTTCCAATTTCTCTGATTTTTCCTCCGAGGCTAAATGTTAATGTTAATTGTTTTGGCTGGTTTTGTCTAACTGGGTATTTGCTTCATCAGGTTGCCCAAGCAACATCCAATCAGATGTCCAAGCATGATCCTTTGAGACCATACATGGATGTTATTGATAATATGTTAGCTCAAATGGTATTTCTTGTGTTTGTTCGTAAACATTTCTATGCACAAGGTTCTCTTTTATGGAGTGATGCATGACTTTGTATGTCTGTTTGTTCTCCAGTTTAGGGAAGACCCATCCTTTAAGCCACAAGGTGGTCAGCTGGGAGAAAATGATATGGACTATGATTCAGATGAGAAATCGATGGCATCACTCAGGCGCCATCTTCGGCTAGCTCGAGAGGAGTATTATCGATACAAAAGGTATGTTCTGATTTTAGACTTCAAGTTTATTACATAACATTTTCTTGGTTCTAAGTTGTACATTTTCAAACTGTTTTAAATATTCTTGGAAAGTGGTGATATTCATCGTCCTCTCTTTTTTGTAAACTTTAGCTGATGCCTTGTGGGCTTAATCCCAAGATTTGAATAGGTTGCATAGAGACTTCAATCTAGCAGTGTATTTTGGGCGTTTGCTTTTTTGCATCTGAAACACGGTTGATTTTGTAGTGAGTACATGACTTATGTCACAGAGGCTCTTCAGCTTGAAGATACAATAAAAAATTACGAGCGTCGCAGTTCGACTGGATGGTCTTCTTCGAACCTTGTGTCTTCTTTCATTCTAGTTTTTTTATGTTCTAGCTGTGTTCCCCCAATAATTTATGTTTGCATATGATGTCATTTCAGGATATATGTTTCAAGTTTTAGACCTGCTCGCTCAGGGAAAATGGGAACACTCTTAGATAAAATAGGTAACTAGTGCCTTGTTTCGTGATTCTTTGCCTTTGTTTGGTTTTGGAAAGACCCAAAAACTTTGTTCTTTGTCTTTTCTTGTTCAAATTTTTATATCTCTGAAAGGGTTAATTGGTGTTGTCATTGAATTGATACTCTAAATTCTCTGCTGCTTATTTATTTCTAAAGGAAGGATGTATCATGCTTGGTCATATTGTTTTCGACTGTGTTCTGGAAGAAAGCAATTTTTTATGGATGATTGTTGTATCCATGAGGAAAAATTGTTTTATAGAAGTTCTTAAACTGCAATGCTTGAATGAAATAGTGTTTCTTTTGCAGAATTTATTTGGCGATACATCCTAAAGAAACAACTAAAGAAGGCCTTGGCTATTATACTTGGCATCATGTCTGCAGCGGTCCTTTTAGCCGAGGCTACCCTTTTACCCAGAGGAGTTGACCTGTCTGTTTTCTCTATCCTTATAAATTCAGTAAAGAAGCAGGAGGTACTTGTGCAGGTAAAAAAGTTTTTGCATTTTTCCCAAGTGAAGATTCAAATCTTGTAATTTCATAGAGATCATTTTTAGATTAGGATAGAAACTGGTCTTGTAACCTGTAGTCCTTAATCTTCTTTATTTTCTTGTGAGTGTTTCCACTTCAAAAATCGCCTCACCAATGCATGGAGTTGGTAAAAATTGCTCGACATCATATCTACGTTTTATATACCCTTATATAAATTGTTCTCTTCTGCACTATCCTCATTTGGCCTACTTTTCTCGTGATTATTTTTTCTTCCAGGTCTTTGCTTTTATACCTCTGATGTATATGTGCATCTGCACATATTATTCCTTATTCAAGATTGGAATGTTAATGTTTTACTCATTAACACCACGGCAAACTAGCCCAGTCAGCTTGCTCATGATATGCTCGTAAGTTGTTCCTTGGAGATCTCTTTTTTTTCGTACTTTATTTTTCTCTTTTGAAATTCAATTTACTCATTAACATCTCTACTAGGATGGTTGCTCGATATGCTCCTCCGATTTCATACAACTTTCTCAATCTCATTAGCCTTGGTGGTAAAGAAACCATATTTGAAAAGGTAATTCTCCTATAGCATTCACTGGCTAGCTGTATGTCCAATGTCTCCAATGCTTGCAGAAACTTAAGAAAGATGAGAAAAATGTGGTTTGCCCTCTTGATTGCAAGACTGGCATTTTGCATATGATCTGTAATAGATAAAGTAATTGGACTGATGCTGCAAATAAATTATCTTCTTTATTTGTTTCAAAATGTTAAAAACCTTCTTGGTTAATAGGTGGAAATTCATGTGTTTGTGTGTCTAGTTTGATTTGCTGAACTTTCACTATTAGCCTGGCAACAGGGGTAAAAAAAAGGAAAAACCTTGGCTTTCAGTCACTTAACTTCATGGGTGGACACTGATTTTGTAATCTTTGAACTTCTATAAAGAGAACAAGACTCTTGTTTGTAAACATCAATTTCTTCTTAGGGAAGCAGCATTTATAACCGATGTTCTTTTTCCGTTTGTTGTCTATCGTATACTTTCTTGACTTCTCTGTCAGTATGATCCAAAACTTATATAAACATCTAGCTTTCAAATTTTGCTTCACTGTATCATATTTGGTCCTAGTTTTATGTTTATTTTTTATTTTTACTATGCTTAAAAACTGGAACCTAGGTGCTTTACCATCAAACTAGACTTGTGTGCTAAGTTTCATTCTTGCCCTGACATAACTGTTGATAGTTATATTCAACCTTCTCATTGCAGCGGATGGGGAACATCGACGATGCTGCCCCTTTTTTTGGAGAAGGGTTCAACCATATTTATCCACTTATCATGGTTGTATACACGTTGTTAGTCGCTAGCAATTTCTTTGATCGTGTAGTTGGTTTCTTTGGGAACTGGAAGAGATTGAAATTTCAAACTGAGGCAGATGATATGGATGGATTTGATCCTTCAGGATTAATTATCCTACAAAAAGGTAAGGATGCCAATACTTATTCTTCTCAATCAAAATTACCATTTCTAAATCATTTGGAAATGCAGTATAAGAAGTGTAGTTGCCATTCACATAATGACCTATTATTATATTTATTGATTGTGCCTTTTCTGTTTATGTGACACATTATGGCGGCAAAACATTTAGAGAGAAAAACAAATATTACTGCTATGAATCTTGTAATAACAAAAAATGAAGTACACGGTAAAATAGTAGCATTTATTTATTACTTTTGCAAATATCTGCTCTTTATCTTGGTTTAAATTCCTTGTTAAGAATTATTCAGAGGTGATCGGGATTTAATAAGTTGCCTCTTTACAGAGCTGTCTTGGCTTGAACAAGGATGCAAGGTTGGTGAGCAAGTTATCCCATTAGCAAGGAATTTCAATGGCACTGATATCGAGTCTGGCAACAATATGACCGTATGTACCCAATCTAAAATAAGAAGCGGTTGATTTACCTTTTTGCATTGCAACTAATAAATGTTCCTTTGAATTAGACCTATAGTGGAATGATGTTCAGTTTCTGACTCGATGTGAACTGCTCAGGATCGTAGGGTTGTTGAAATGAAGGCAACAACCACTTTAGCCACCACTGGTGTGAAGGGATCTCCATCAATATCTTCGAAAGAAGAGACGACCCGCAAGTATGGCACAAGCAGAGAAGCCATCAGCAACAAGTATGCTGCCATGAGAGAACAGAGTCGCGACGTATCAAATCCTAAATCAGTGGAGAATAACATAACCTCAGAATCTTGTTCTGGTAGTCAGAAAGAAGCACCATCCTCTGGACTGGCCTCAACTTGGCGATCAATGAAATCTGGGTTTCAAAACTTTAAAGCAAACATCGAGGCCAAAAAGTTCCGCCCCCTAAGCCAAAACCAGGAATCCAAACTCGCCATCCCACGTTTGAACTCATCTGATTCAGACTCCCTAGATGAGATATTCCAGAGATTGAAACGGCCATCAGTGGACCATAGCGATGAGGATGAACACGAGAATGAAGCAGAAATGAAGGCCACTAGTTCTACAAGATGATAGTAAATTCATAGGGAGAAATCCAGTTCGATGCAGGGGAGGATATTCATGCTGTATTTTTTGACTCGGCACACTTGAATTGTCAACGGTTGAAAATTTCAAACAAATACAAAGAGGGAGTCAGCGACTGAAGCCCTGTTAAACGGCGAGCGTGCACAATTATAAAGAAAATAGAAAATAGTTTTTAATAAATCATGGTGTATTCTTGTATGGTATAACGTTTAAAGATAATACTGTGTATTTTATAAACTTTTTTAGTCTGTCCAATGATATTTTCCGCTCTTGATTAGCGGAAAATAGAAGAATCCAAACCCATAATCTTGTTGATTAAACAAAATGATTCAAACCTGTTAATTAAAACATGCACAATTTATTAAAATTGCCTCACTCCATTCATTTCATTGAAACTGAAACCCAACAAAATCCTTTCACTCGTATTCTCGTGCTGCTCGAATGCATCACAACGTCCATCTTCTTCCCTTTTCAAACGAAGCAGCTTCGACCAAAACCCTCTTCTTTCCTTACTCTTCTTCTTCCAATTCTGCACCTCTTCATCATCCGCCTTTCTTCGAACAAAAGCAACCGATCTACTCTTCTTCAAGCCACCCGCCTTCCCCATGAAAGACGACGACCCCACGACTCCCATCACTTCGGAACCGTTCCGCCGATGCGAAGCACGACGTCGGGCTGGCGATGCAGAGTTCGAAACATAATAAGGAGCGGCTCTTGAAGCTTCGATGTACGAGGTGGAACAAAGACGAGACAACCTTTCTCTTAGACATGAAGGGCAAACCCCTTGATTTTGCTGCTGAGATGGATGAATCTTGCACTCTGATTTAGAGAACCCCATAACCACAATTCTCCTCTGTTTTTCTGGATTAATTTTTTTTCTTCTTGTTATTTTTGGCTTGATTTCGTGTTGTATATATAGAGAAGAGACAACTTGGGAGAAAACAAATCCCAATGAAGGTTCCTCGTACGCAGCAAACAACTTCTGCGTTACTGGTAAGTGTGGTAGCGTGGATCAACGTCGAGTTCATCACCGTTGGATCATGGTAAACGCAGATGAAAATGTGGAGAGCAGACGGTCAGTTTTCTTTTCCCCCACGTGTAATGCTGACCATAATGTTTAAAGTTTGAAAATGGGGTCCCCGTCCATCTCGGCTGATTACGTGAGACTGGGGAACACTTATTTTGCTTTAGAAAATAAATATAGCGAATAGATTTTCCATGTATTTATTGTTTTATTTTGATAAATATAAAAAAATCTCACGTGGGGGCCGACTTTGAAATTTGTGGTTCTGAGTAGATATAACTTAATAATAACAAATGTGGTGTTGTTTCTTCGCAAGAGTTGAAGTTTGTTTTTTTTTTTAAATTGTTTCACACGTGGGCGGAGGCTGAAAACTGGAAAGTCCCCTCACCATTCACCAAGATTGCATAATAATTTATGTTAAGTACATTATATGATAAAAGAGTGAAATCGGAGAAATGAAATGGTAATCTGAGGACATATCCCCACCGTCCGTCCAAATCCCATAGATATTAAGACAATTAATTCATTTGGAAAGTAGGAGGAGAGAATAAACATGGAAAATCACTCTTAATGTGCTTAAAGTTTATGGTTGGGCTTACTCTTACACTTGGGGCTCGGTTTTAGCCTTGTCTGATTGGACCATGTTTTCATTACTACCCAGGCCTGGACGACTAATGCTTGGGATTCTACTCCACCATTATAGTTTTTTTTTTCCCTGAAGTAGTCGAGTTGTACACCGTTTAGAGTTTAAGAATATTTTTGTGTTTCATAATCACTTTATATTGATAAAAAAAATTATTAGGGTTTAAAATTTAAAAATTAGGGTTAAAGTGTCAATCAAGGGGCAAATAGTGATGCAATTCGACTACTCCAGGGGCCAAATTAATGTAAAAATATCATATGGGCTAAATCGATAAATTGGGACTACTACAAAGGTACAGATAAACCTTAAGCCTTTCTTTTAACAAAACACTAATTTTTTTTAGAACAACAAAAAAAAGCAAAAACCACACAATATGATATACAAATAATTTTGAAACCGTAACCAAGAAAACTCACGTAAACAAAAACATAAACTCTGAATTCTCAATAGCACATGAAAATTTAAATAGAAAATGACATATTTTTTTCGTGAATTCTTCTCATTGTTTGTAAAATCTAACACCGTGATTTAGTTTCAGAGTACTTACTTTAAAAAGTTCAGATCACATAATTACCTACGAATGATAATAGAGATAAAAAAATCTTTTTAACCGAAAGACTCCAACAATTTTGTAAAAAAATTTGCCACCAGCTTCAACTATATCTAAACAAGGTATACCATCAGAGACGGAACCAGAATTTGAAATTTAGGGTAAAACGTAAATGTTTGAAAGTGAGCCGAAGAAATTAATAAATAACCCAATTTAAAAAATATGTAAATATATAAGAACAATGGTAAAAAGAAATTGGGATGGAGCAATTGCTCTACCTCACCCCTCAATAATTCTGCCTCAGTATACCATCGATTATCTCTGATCATCTCTAAACGTAATATGTAGTCTCCAAACCTTAATATACCAAAACGAAGGACGAAAAACGTGTCGTGAGAAATTGGTATACGAAAAAACAAAGTTGCTTGATTATGTTATTTGAACGTAGAGGTAAGGATTTTATATACACGGGTGTGTCCGACATTTACTAGTAATTTTGTCTTAAATTTTTTAATATGCACTTCATACATATATGTGTTAGACACACTTTAAAAGTTGAATTTAATTATAAATGTATAGGAGTAAAGTTGTTGTCCAAGAAATTGACGATTCTAAATTAGAGATTTATTAAATAACCATGAAACTAGAGCTGATTTTATCAAAGCTTTCCAACACCACATGCTAAATTTCTTATCCGGAAAGAGTAACCAAAATTGGACTTGACATTCGATAGCAAATCCCGTGGCGGCAAACAATGAGATGTGATGTGGTGGTTGCTCACCTCATCTCTTGACTATAAAATTGGGAGTTCGATTCATATCAACAAAAATAGGCTACATCTTATAGTCAGTTGTTTACCTTTTAGTAAGAGCACCCACTGCGAGAGAATTAATCACTGCTATCGGCGGTAGATACCTTGGCTCAAACAAAAAAAATTCCTTGGCGGCAGACAAAGGCTCAACCTAATCGTCCCTTTCCACACTTCAAACACTCGAAAACGATAGGCAGCATCAGAATTCTTCACCAAGGGCCCATCTTCATAACTCCCTCCCTTGGCTACTACCAAAAGCCATGTCAAGCAAACCCTTTTATGGCCAAAAAAAATTCAAAGTCCCTTGAAAGAGGATTGAACCACTCCATCTATATGTATGTATTGTCTCGGCTATACTCATTAATAGGGTAGCTCCTTTGTCCTATCACCTACGCAATCCAAATTACACAAGCTTGTGCACTGCTGCCCCCAGGCCCCAACTCGACGTTTAATGCTCACTCTTTCCTTGTATCTGGTGTGGGAGCTTTCACCTTTATGATCTATCATCAAACCCCACCTGTCATCCGGGACGAGACTCCAGAGTTCAATTGCAAGCAAGGATTTAAACAACAACCCGTAACTATATTTTAATTCACTGTTGTAATAATATTTATTATGTTAGTAATATGATTGAAAACGCGGCTGCAAGTACAAATTAAATCCTAAATTGCAAGTGTTTTCAACTGTGATCCTAACAGAAACAACGAAACGATCGTGTTACCACACGGTTTGTTAATCATCTTGAAGAGATCAGGTCACATATAAATTGTCCTAGAACGAACAACACAATATCTCAAAAAAGGATATCTAGAATTTGGCTCAAACCAAGATATTCTGTTTGTGTTTTGACAGTTCACGAAGTGGGGTGGGTTAGCTAATGCCGAATGGTGGAGCCGAAGCCGAATAATGCAGAGGCGAAGACCGAGAAGAGGGTTAATTGGAAAAGGCAGAGTTGATTGAATGATTTGAACCCCATAATCCAAACAAGGTGGCACGGAAGTCTAGGGCCTTAGATGCTTCTGGGGATCTGTGTATTTAAGAAATTTGAGAGGTAACAGTTTGCGTGTGTTTTTGTGTTTTTATCTGAAAAACTTGCACAGGGGAACCAGAGACTGAGACTGAGACAGACAGAAACGACAAAGTCGTAGGCCCCATGTTCAGCTTTCTGACATATTAGGAGGTATGGGTCTCTGGCTCTCTGCCTCTGGCTCCATTCCCCCACCCACCATATACACTTCCGATTCTCTTCCTTCTTTTGTGTTTGTTGTTTTAGGTAAAATGAAGTAATGGATTGAATTGAATTCATTTGCTTAAACAATTGGTCACTAAAATTTATTTGGGAGGATAGAAGTTAAAAAGAGTTTTTCAAGCTTTGATTAAAGATTGATTTGGTTTAAAATTGATTAAATAAGTAATTTAAAAATGTAATATTAAATACATATTACATTAGATAAATATTTGATACATTATTAATGTAATTTTTTTAACACAAACATGTAGATTAAACTAAAATTTAAATTTATAATCATAAAATCCTAAAACTCTAATTTTAAACCATATGTAAAATAAATAAATTATTAAACCAAGAGAGTTATGTTGCGCGAAGAAAAACCCTAGCCGCATAGAAACAAAACAATCCTCTGCGCGAAACCAAAGCCCTAGCCCTCGGTGCCCTTGTTATCATTCTTTTTCTTCTCTCGCTTCTCGGGAGCCTCCGACGAGATGGCATCAACGTCCCCATATTTCGGTCGTTTATCGTTGCCTTTAGCCCTTCAAGTCGTTTGTCCTTGAAGAAGGGCCACGTTTGATCCCCATAGTTGTTAACGACGGATAGGGTCCTCGAAATCTTGGCGGTGATTCGGAAAAAAGGTCACCGTGTCCGAAGATAGGGGCTTCGAGAGGTCGAGAACGACGATCGAGCTCCCTCACTGGAGTTACCCTTCGGTTCACAGAGTCATCTTTGATCAAGGAGCTCTCCCGGTTTAGACCTTCATACCCTTGAAATCGCCTATGTCGACTACTTGGTTTATGATGGTCGGCCGTCTTTCTTTTTAGTGTCGTTTTGTTTTTTCATTTTTGTTTGGGCTGTTGTTTTGGGCCTTTTGTGTTCCTGTCTATTTCGATCATGAGTGTTATATTTTTTTTAGACTTTATCCCGATATTTTTGTTATCTTTTCTCTTTAGTAATGATATTTCTTTCTTTTGATAAAAATTTTAAACCATAAAATTAAACGGTAAACCATAAACTGATAACCCTAAGACTCTAACCTTATACACTAAGCCCAGCTTAAATTCCTAACTTTTAAATCTTAAGCTAAAACTGTAAACCGTTTAATAACTTACTAGTGGGAATTTTTTTCTTCACCGCTAGTGTACAAGATAATAATCCTATTGTATTTTCATATATGTTTTTAAGCCAAACCTGTTTAAATTCTAAGACTCGACTAATTTTTATTTATAAAAGTTATACAAAATTATCGAAGAAAAGTAAAAATTAAAGCAAACAAAACAAAAATGACATAAATAAAAAAAATTATATTTACTTAATAATAAATTTTGGTTAATTAAATAAAAAAATTTTGAAATTTTTTGGTTTGGTGAATGATTAAAGATTAAAAGTTCAGTTAATTCAAATATTGACCCAATTAGTCAAAGTTTATTTGTTTCAATTAATCGAATATTGATATTGTAAATAGATTAATTTTTTAAAAAAATTGTAAATGGTTTAAATTAAACTGTGAGAGTCAACCACAATAAATTTATAAAGTATCATATTTAAATTGATCAAATATAAAGGTTATATAAAATATATTATAAAATAATCGAATATTAATTCAGTTTAATAACTTCAAAATTTAAAAATATAAAATAATGATTACGCAACAATGATAAAACTACAAGAAATCTTAATTTCTGAAAATGGAACAAGGATAAATATTTAAGTACTACTTTTTTGAATGGAAAATATACGGTATTATATTGTAACAAGCTTATCCTTCGAAATTCAAAAGAATCCAAAGTAAACTTTATTATTTTATTTTATTTCGTACTCTTTCCGTCCCACTAAAAGTATCTATTATTGACTTTTCACGCAGTTTTAAGAAAAAAATTGTATAAAAATTATGATATAAAATAATTGAAATGATAATTTTACCCTTAAAAAGTTAAATTTTATTTTGTTGGGAAACTAAAGAAGAGGTATACAAGAAAATATACCTTTTAAAAGTTGTTAATTTTTTTAATAAGATATTTTAATTGAGATAATTTTAAAACATAAAAGAAACATATTGAGTGAGACATGAGAGTATTTAAAATTGTATAGTTTGATGTGACGCGAGATATCTGGCATGTGTGGTGGCGGAGGGCACAAACCATGTGAGAACCTTTTGTCCATCTTTCTCACGCGCCTCTCTTTTAGCCTCTTCCTTTACTTATCAACATATGAACGTTGCCTTATGTAATTCTAAAATCAGTCATGTTTACGATTTTTTGTTACATACATAAATATTAAAATCCATATAAATATATAATGTTTGTAAATATAAATATAATGCATATTTTTATAAAAAGGAGGATAAATTATTTAAAATCTTATTACAAATTAAACATAACAAGTGTTACAGTGAAAAAACAAATGATATTAATTATTAAAGGTACAATTTCAATTCGCTTTGCCTACAAAGTATATATCCATTGTTAAAGAATTAAAAATATGTATAAACAAATACTATCTTCTAATTACTTTTAGACTATTAAAAAATTTTACTAAAAATTTGATATCAATTAAAATTAAAGTAATATTATTCATTATTATAATATATAACAACGATACGTGATTTAGAAAGTGCTTAGGAAAAATGGAAAATGTAGAATGATTAAAAAAAACGAGAGGAAAATGTTGAATATGCATGTTTTACGATACGGGATGCAGTTCACGCGCTGCCTCAATGCGGTAGAGTTGCAATAGACGAGGCCAAGAGGGCATTTTCAGCTGTAGCAATCGACGGGCCCATTTATCCGGGCTCTTTGGGTCTTGAGGGCCCACAATTGACTCTCCCTGCTTTCATGGGCTCCACCTGAATGCAACCTTTTCTGAATAAAGTTTAGTAAAATATACATTTTCTGGATTCAGATATTTTATTCATTATTTGTATTGAATTTGGAGTAAATATGAAGGGTTTTTTTTTTCCATACACATCGAGAAGCGACTTCCAGTGTTTTGTCTAATTATAAATTCTATCCCTTCTTTTTGAAAAAATAAAAAAAAATCGTCCTTTTACTTCAATTTATCAAAACATAGCTTTCGTATTTTTTTGAAAACTATGAAATTAGTTTTATTGAGTAACACGGTTACAGCTTGACCTTAAATTGATGACCGGAAAAAAAAATAGCATACAATAAATTAAACAAAAATCAAGAATTCGCTCGTTTATGTACAACACTCCAGCAGAAACCAATAGTTTAAGTTTATATTTTTATTAATAATTAAATCAACTTCTCAATTTTTATTTTCTATTTTATGAAAATTTTAAAAAAGTTTGGTACATGGAAATAATTTTTTAATAATAAAAATATAAAAAATTATTTGATTTTCTATTTTTATTATAATAGAGATATGATAAAGAAAACGAAGAAAAATATTAAAGCCATGTTTGGCAATTATCGGATAACTTATAGCGGAGAGCGGATTACATTAGCTGATAGCGGATAGTTGATTTGACTAGCGGATTACATTAGTTGATTGTATAAAAGTGTTTGGTAAAATTAATTGATAGCTGATAGTTGTTTAATTATTTAAACAAGCAAAATGACATATACAGACATGATTATATTTGATACTTGTTTGAATAATTTATTAGCTATTAATATTTTGTATCTATTAATATTAATTAGATTATGAAAATTATTTTTTTAATATCGTTATTGAGCATATATGCGATTTTACATATTAATTTTTTATTTGTGAAATTATCTTTTCTAATATAATTTAATAATTATTAAATTTAGATGTATATATAATTTCTTATCTATGAAATTATATTTTGAATATAATTTTATTAATTATTAATTTTATATGTATTTATTAATTTATTATTTATGAAATTATTTTTAAAATTTTATTAGTTAATCAAATTTAAATTATTTAGAGAAATTTTTTATAATTATCAAGGACAAAATTGTCTTTACAAATCTTTTATCCAAACCTCTAACTCAAAAAGCTCCTAAAAGGAGTTTTTTTTTCAAAATGAAAAGTTTCACCTCAATCCGCCATTACAATCATATTTACCAAACATCAAAATTAGCGGATTTGACTAGTAAAACCTCAAAAAATGCTTCAAACCTCTAATTTTAACTCAAAAAGTTGTTTACCAAACATGACATACATCTATATGGATTTGATCGGGTCAGACATTAAAATGTAAAATTGTTAGGAAAAATGATATTTCGTAATTACGTAGATATAAACTCTGATGAATTTATTAAGCTAAAAGCTCTTATTTTAACTTTTTTGTTTTTACAAAATATTATTAATAAGCATAATAAAAGCGAATTTTTTAGATGAAAAACGTGTTGGTAATATTACTGCAAAAGCAAACTGTTAGCACTAACTGGATAATAATAAACAAAAATTTAAAGGCAGATCAAGAAACCGTGCTGTGGTATAAACCAATGCCTTAGAAACGATTTCGCCTCAATGTGTGTAATCACTGCAGTAGGCGGTCGTCCCCCGAGGTTAACACGGTAGCTTCAATAATCATACACCCAAATATCAAAGTGGATGCGGCGGAAAGAATAAAACTATGTTTGAAAGCATAGTTCAAGATGCCTAGAATTCTGGGGAAAAAACTCTCTCTATTTATAGGATGTATACGCAAACTAAATATGGCAAATAGAATCAGTCTTAAACACTAATTTACGTATTTCAAGCCTGGTCAATTGTTAAATTTAAGCCACTTGTTTAACTAGGGGATAAAAATCAATAATTAAATAGCAGATTAATTTTGATTTTATTCTAATTAACGGACTAACTTACAGCTAATTAAAACGTTTTATTTTTAATAAAATGCCCATAAAATAGGTTCAGAAAACAGGTCTAAAGAAATTATTCAGAATTTCCTCCCAAAAGATAGAACGCGCGCGGACGTATCAAAGACACGTGTTACCACAAACCGAACCGAGCGGAGCTAGGCAGAGGCGACGCGCACATGCGAGAGAGTTGTTTAACCACATTCAACAATGGAAGGTAGAGAAGACTCTTTATATACCCTTCCCAAGGGATGTACCCTCCCAATGTGGGAAACATATAAACAACATTCCCCCAAAAATCTAGAAGAAATTCTTTAACAGAAAAATTTTAATAAAACCGAGATAAGAACAATTGTGAGATTAGATGCTTAAGCACTAGTGAACGTATCATGAACTAGTACATAGTGATGATGAGTAATTCATCTCTTGGATAAGTGAACGAATCTTGAACTTTCTAAGATTAGGGTGAACTCATAACACACAACTAACCTCTTTACCCACTAAAGTCCTCGGCATTTCTACAAAAAGTATATACATATGTGTATATATGTAAAGCCCTTTTTTCCTTAGGATTCTAGTAAGTGTACTGTAATACCCCAAAATTTACTAAGTTGATTAAGGGTCATTTAGTACTAAGATAATAGCTTAAAAGCTAACTTAGTGACTAAAATGACAAAAATGCGAAAGTTGGGATTTCTTTAATTATGAGTTTTGAAAAGGAAATTTCTAAGGTTTAAAGGTATCATGTGATAGATAGTGAATTGAATAAGGTATTCTTAAAGTTTGGTTGAATACCAAGGAAAATTGGAATAAAAATTGAAGTTTAAAAGTTTAGTGACCAAAATGTAAATTTTGAAAAAATTTTGGCTGAAGTATAAAGTTTGGAAAAGTTTGGGGACTAAAGTTGTAATTTCCCAAAAGTTAAGGGTTTTATTTCATAAATAAATAGATCACCTAAGGGTGTGAATCGAATACGGAATTTTTGGTTTGATCTAATACTTCGATTATTGGGAAAATCGTAGTTAAAGTTTAAGTGGAATTCGAATACCCGGATCGAACTGAATTTTTTTTGAAGTTTTACCATATGATAGAGAAAGGTTATAAAAGTCATTTCCAAGTGTTGGAAATATTTTTAGTTCGATTCAAGATGAATCCTACAATTTATTTTCGAGTAAAGGATTATTTATTAGTATATTGGATCGAATGGAAATTTTGGAGACTGATCCAAAAGATATGGAAAAATTCATAAAATATTACTTTATGAATATTTTATTATAGTTGGTTGGGTTCCAACTAGATTTAGTTGAATTTTTAGAAGAATGGCAAACTAGTAAATAAAAACTAGTTGGAGGGCAAATTGGTCATTTGGACCTAATGGTAATTTTGAAATATTTAAAAAATTTATAAGGGCAATTTTGAAAAGAGAAAATGGAATATTAAATCTTGGCCCTTGATTGATGATAAAATCAATCTCAGCCATTGGATAAAAAGGGCAAAATTATAATTTCACTATTAAATGAATTTAATATTTATTTAATAGATATATGTGTAAAATAATGGTAAAAAGATGAACCAAATGTTCATCTTTTCCAGCAAAAAACGTGAGGGCTATGGAAAGAAAGAGAAAAAATTTTCCAAGCTCGATTCAAGCCACGAAACTCGTTTTTCAGGTAATCTCTTCAACTACAAAGTTGTTCTACTCTTCAAGCTCTATCTTTTGATACCAATAATTCATGGAATTCATGCTTGATTGATGAGAATTTACATGAGAAAGAAATTAGGGTTTATGGATCAAATTGGGGCTTTTGAGATTTTATGATTCCATGATTGAATTCAAGTTGAAATCAAGCTAGTATGATGTTAAAAATCATGATATTGAGTTGGGATTTAAGTTTTACATGTTTTGATTATTATGAAGATGATTAGGGTTTATGGATTCAAGTTTAATTTAGGGTTTGTGATGTTGAAATAATGATCTAGGAAGCTTGAATTGTTGTTTGGAAGCAAAAACCCTAAGTTAAATTGTGTAGGGACCATTTCGGCAAATTGAAAAATTGAAGGACCAAATCTGAATTTTTAGAATTTGGAGTGTATTTCTGTTATTAATGATGTTATATATAAGAAAATGAAGTTAGAATGCCAAATTGATGTTGAATTGAATTAGTGACCATTTTAACAATTTGTCAAAGTTAAGTGACCAAATTGAAATTGAAGTTTTGTTTGGGGGCTAAATCTGATTTTTAGTTGTAGTGATGGAATTAAGGTAGTAATGTTGAATTGAGGACTAAATTTCAAAGTTAAGAAGCATGAATCCTTATCTATGCATTTTAGTACCTATTTCGGTAAATAAGGAAAATTAGGGAGAATTATTGTGAATAATTATTTGGTGAAGAATGTGATGAGTTGGTGGTTTAAAGCTAGTGATTGGACTAAATTGAAAAGTAGAGAAGTAAGGAGAAGTTAGTATAAAAGTTGAAGTTGTTTATGGAAGTTGTGTAGAAAAAACTAGTTTATGGCAGTAACTTTAAAAATTCACCATAAATTCTACAAAAATGGTTAGAAGGTGAATTTTATACCGATGTAAAGATTCATTCGTCTAGTTTCGTGTCCAACAAATGGAAACTGATTTCGAGTTCAGAGTAAAAAGGTATGAATTTTTAAGTGGTGAAAGGTCAGAAAACAGTATAGCAGACTGTTCCGAAATTCAATACTGGAAATTGACTTTGAAAATTTGCCATAAATCGTACAAGTTGAATTTGGGCTATTAATTTATATGGTTGAAAAGCTTATTGAATCTAGTTTCTTTCAGAATAAACGGAATCGAATTCTGAGTTGTAGATTATTTTATAGAAATATTTTTTGGGAGGTACTGCAAACAACCAGAAAATGAAAATTGATACACTTTGTATCTAAGGTTGATTAGTAAGCTTGAAAAGGGTTAATGGAAGTTCAAATTGGTCACTAAGGACCATAATGAGTTTTTGAACAATACATGGAAGAAAATAAAATGTTTGGAGATTTTGTATTCGAATGATTATATTGGACAATATGTAACATATTGTTAGATTGGGATCTAACAAATATTTTACTTATTTGAATTATGAAGTTAAGTTCGAATCAAGGGAGGTTCAAAGTACAATGAAGGAAAGGATCGAAGAGGACTTAGTGAGGTATACTAATACATGGCCCAGGTGAGTGCAATGCATACATAACATTATACATAGATGTTTTATACATCACCGGTAAGACTTGTGATGAGTCTACCTGGTTTATATATTGTCATGATAATTATGTCATTGATCATACATTTGACATACTTTAAATATGTCAAAGGTTGAAAATAAATGCATTGATTACTAGTTATTGATGATGATTTACTATTAATGTTATTAGGTTATGAACTGCTTCATGTTAATATAAATTGATATACATTGCCATGGATGAAATATTTGATGATATAAAGCCCAAGTATGATATAGAGGTTCAAAGGTATAGTTGGCTAGCCATAGAGTCATAAACAGCTGTATAAAGATTCTAAGCACTTCAGGTAAAGTGCAAAATTTATAAATACTCATTGAGGAGTATACTCATGCATGGTTTGAGTATGCGGACTTATTACGGGTGCTAAGCACTTCGGAGTAATTTCATAAAAACTCAATGACGGATATACTGTATACTCTGGTAAGTATACAGAAGCACTTAAGTGCTAAGCACTCCCGGTAGAGTGCAAATAATATACATACTCAAGAAAGGTTGGGTATGGGAGGATGACTCGTGTACATAGAATCTCTTAATTCGATACCTTGGGCTAAGTAAACTGAATTGAAATAAAAAAATAGAATGATAAGCTTGAAAGCTTGCAGACAGAGTTGGAAAAAGGTATTGGTAAGCATTTAAAGCTTACAGATGGAAATGGAACTAATATTGGTAAGATCTAATCTTATCACTTTGATATACATATATTCTATTACATATTTAATTATGTTAATGAACATATAACGGTAAGGTGATCATATGCATTATTAATAATTAATAATTAATATTGAGATTGACATGATGACAATTGCACTTAAATTTGAATTATTGCCTCACTAAGTAAATACTTAGCGTATAACTGTTTTACACGTAGGAAAGAAGAAATGGTTGGAGTAAGGAGCATATACGGACATAATCAATCAATAACATGTACATCAGTATCAGTAAGATATCTTTTGATACTGTTTGATATTTACTAGTTGGCATGTATATTAAAAGGGTATGCGTGCTATGATAGAATTTGTATTTTATTTGGTATCTGGATGAATTTTAAATCAGACAATTTTTAGACAGTTTTATTAATTATATCAAGACAAATTAAATTGATAAGTTGCTGCCTGAAAATAAATTTGATTTGAAGATGAAAATATTATTTTTAAACTTTACGCGAATAGCTAGATTTGTAAATAAAAACTAAATACATTGTAACATTTTTAAAGAAACAAAATTTTATCGAGTTACAAAAGTAGAGGGTTTTACAAATGTTTTGCGATATCTCTGACTCGTATTCAGCTATGAATACGGGAAAAGGGTATTACATGTACTAGAAAAACAACCCAACGTTTTTCATAGAAGGTGGTTAATCATTCTCACTTACGTAGGCTATTTCATCAAGTCTCTCTCAAGGACCACCCGAAACAAGGGCTATGAAATAATTAAGAGCTTTTTATAATAGCTCAACCTTACAAAGGGTAAGTTAATTTTCTTCAAGTTCACTTTAAATGAACCACCCAAACTCTGGGATAAAAAATCATTAAGAATAAATATTCAACCTCATTAGTCGGTGAATTCAATACGTCATTCTCTCTAGGAACACCCAAGCTCTTGGGTTTGAATTTATTAAGAGTTTTAAGAAAATTCATCCTTTATGGCGGTAAGTTCACCTAGTCCTATCGCGATTTAGGACTACCCACTTAACACTGGGTTATGAACTTATTAAGAATAGGTATTCAACCAAAAATCGATAAATTCATCAAGTCTTTCTCACTAAGACCACCCAAAGCCTGGGCTATAAATTTACTAAGAGCAATTAAGCTCATCATGTGCATGCACATTATTCGTCATATGGATAAGTAAGAGAAATGTGCACTATGAGTCTTTCCACGGCTTTGTTTGACCATATTGAACTTAGATAACTAAGTTGGGTATCCACCATGAATTCTTCAACTAATGGGCTTTAGACCCATACCCCTCGGCAAATCTAGAACCAATTTCCTACTTAACTCCTTGGTACGAGGATCAGCAAGGTTCCTATCTGACTTCACATACTCTAAAGAGAGTACTTCGTTCCTTATTAAGTGTCTTACAGATTCATGTCTTATGCGAATATGTCTCTTCTTACCATTGTAAGCTTGGTTTTGAGCCACACATATCACAACTTGTGAATCACACAATAAGGACACCGGAGGAGTCGATTTCCCCACAAAGGTATTTCTGCCAACAAATTTCTGAGCCACTCAGCTTCTTGCCCAGCTAAGTCAAGAGAAATAAACTCTGACTCTATGGTAGAGCGAGCAATACAAGTCTATTTGGCAGACTTCTACGAGATCGTTGCGCTACCTAAGGTAAAGATATACCCACTTGTAGAGCTTACTTCATCATTATTGGTAACCCAGTTGGCATCATAATATCCTTCTAAGACCGAATGATAGCCAACAAAATCGTGTTTCCAAGCCATAGTACCCTTAAGATACTTAAGTAAGCGTCTTAGAGCAATCCAATATTCAGCACTAAGATTATGAGTATATCTACTCAACCTACTCACAGCATAGGCAATATCAGGCTGAGTATAGTTCTTTAAGAACATAAGGCTTCCAATGATTTTTGCATACTCTAGTTGGGAAACACTGCTTCTTTTATTTTTCAGGAGTCATATGCTAGAGTCATAAGGAGTTATAACAGGGATGACATCAAAATTGTCAAATTTCTTTAACACCTTCTCAATATAGTGTGTTTGATTTAAAGAAAATCCATTTTCAGATTTGGTGACTTTAACTCCTAAGATCACATCAACCTCTTCTAAATCTGTCATCTCAAATTTAGTGGGTAAGAAACTTTTTGTTTTGTTAATGGACTCAATATTGGTACCGAATATCAACATGTCATCGATATACAAGCTTATAATGACATATTCAGCTCGAAACGTATTCAAATACACACACATCCGCTCTATTTACAGCAAAACCAAAACTTAGAATGGTTTTGTGAAATTTCTGGTACCACTATTCTGGAGTTTGTTTAAGGCTATAAAGAGACTTTTTAAGTCTACACACTTTGCCTTCCATGTCAGGTGTCTCAAAACCTGGTGGTTGCTCCATATAGATCTCCTCATCTAGATCTCCATTCAAAAATGTAGTCTTTACATCCATTTGATGTACGTGCAACTTATGAATGGAAACTATCGCAAATAAGGCACGAATTGTTGAGATTTTCGTGATAGGAGACTATGTGTCAAATAATTCTATACAAAAGTTCTGAGTGAACCCTTTGACTACTAATCTTGCCTTATATTTCTGGATTGACCCATCAGTTCTAAGTTTCTTTCTAAACACCCACTTATAATTGATAGGTATAAATCCTCTAGGAAAATCAACCAATTACCATGTGTGATTAGACATTATTAACTCTAGTTCATCATTTATCGCAGCTCTCTAAAAACTAGCGTTAATTAAACTTATAGCTTCATTATACGACTTTGGATCCTCATCTAAAAGGAAAGTCTGAGCTATAGAAATAAAGATTGAGTCTACATCACTTATTTCAGAGATAAAGGAAGTTAGGAAATCAAGACCAAAGGTAAAGGCTACCCTTTGTCTCTTACTTCTTCTAGGCTCCAATTCTATCTCTAGAGAATCCTTTGTAGGATCAGAGGAAGTTGAGGCATGACTTTTTACTTGTGCTCCAACACTTAAACTATGTTTCTTTAAAGGAAAGATATCCTCAAAGAACACAACACCCCTAGTTTCACAAATAGAGAAGTTATGCAGATACATGAATATATACGTGATACTGTTTGAAGCATACCCAATAAACACTGCATCAACGGTTTTGGGACCGACGATGGACTTCTTAAAGTCAGGCAAACTAACCTTTTTCCAAACACTCCCACACTTTCAGGTATTGCAAATTGGGTGCATAACCTTTTCACAACTTGTATGCGGTAGAATCTAATTTCTTATGAGGTACTCGGTTTAAAATATGATTAGCCGATAGAATGGCTTCCCCCACATATTATCACACAAACCAGAACTTATCAATAATGAGTTCATCATCTCTTTTAAAGTTATGTTTTTCCTCTCATGTTGTTTTGTTGAGGAAAATATAGGGCGAAAGTTTCATAAATTATGTCATTCTTCTTACACACCTCTTTAAGAAAATTAGATCCGTATTCACCACCTCTATCAGATCTAAGCCATTTTATTGTCATATCTAGTTGATTTTCAACTTCTGCCTTATAAATAAGAAAGAAGTTTTCAGCTTCATCTTTAGTTCTTAGAAGATATACCTTTGTATATTTTGAATAATCATCTATAAAGGTTATGTAGTAGTGTTTACCTCATTTACTTTCAGTGTTTCTAAAGTCTGCTAGATCAGAATATATAAGTTCTTACAATTCTTTTTTTATCTTAGAAACTATCTTAAAAGAATGTTTAGCATGCTTGGCTTCTACACAAATCTCACATTTGTTAAAGCTTTTCTCGTCTAGATTAGGAAGAAGATTCATTTTAATGAGTTTTTTTAGTGAATGGAGGTTTACATGTCCAAATCTAGCATGCCATATATCAAAAAATTCAACAATATAAATAGAAATGGTGATTTTATTACTTTTATTAAAATGGGTTTCGATTACAAATAAACCTTCGTTCAAAAAACCTTTCACAACAAAAACCCCATTCTAGGAATGTACAAGTTTATATACTTTGAACACTAGTTTAATCCATGGCTTGTTGAGTAATCCGTCACTAATCAAATTTCTTCGCAAGGCAGGTACATACAAAACATTATACAATGCTAAAGTTTTACCCGATGTCAGCTTGAGCAAAACTTTTCCTTTGCCCAACACTTCAGAGCTACTAGAGTTCCCCAGTACACTTGTTCACTATTCCTTACATCTTCAAACTCGGTGAACAGCTCCCGTTTAGTGTAGAAATGTCTAGAAGAGCCTGTGTCTACAACCCACTCAGCATTGTTCTCTACTAGGTTGACTTCAGACACCACCGTTGCTATGATGTCATTAGCATTTTTAGTAACATTCAACTTTGGTTTGTTCACATTTTGGCAGTCTGATCATTGTTGACACTGGTAAGCTTTGTGTCTAGCCCGTCTGCACACATAACAATTGAGAGGCTTTTGTAGAGCCTTATCGTTCGCGGGCTTCTTGAAGTTGACAACCTTTTGGGCTTTGACCTTCTGCTTTTGGCCACCTCTTCTTATGGTCTTATTAGATTTGGTCCCTGAGGCAGATCCAAATTCAACCAGATTAACCATAAAAGAAAGATTACTAAGAGAAATTAACTTATCTTTAAGTCCGTTGGCTTCTTCTATCTTCATGTGGCTCACTAGCTCCTCAATTGTAAACTCGTTCTTCTTAAGTTTTAGAGAGTTGCGGTAGTCAGACCAAGACTTGGGCAGCTTTTCAATTAGGATATTTTCTTGCAAGACTTCACACATCTTTATGCCCTCGGCCAGGATGTCGGAAACTAGCTTCTCGTAATCATGGACCTAATCCATGATCAGCTTGTCGCCGAATATCTGGAACTTTGGCCATTCATCGTGTAACACCCCTTTCCCGGCCTGGTCGAGAACTAGGTCATAGCATGTTACCGATGATCAATGCAGTGATGAATTCAGCAATTTCGGTGGTTTTCCTTAATCCAAAACAATTGTTTTCATACAATGACTCCATGCAATGTCATGAGGTTGTGGATAAATTTTTAACTTAATCCAATGTCATTCATTAGTCAAATGACCTTTGGACATTTAACGACTAAAATGTAAAAAATTTAATCTATAGGTCCTTAACTGAAATTAATCATATCACAACGAAATTCCATGTATAATAATAACCCAGGTCAAGTTTCGGTGCATTTAGAGCTCATTTATTTATTCAATTGGCCTTTATAAAATACAGTGACTATTATGTAAAAGCCTAAGAGTTCATTTTTCATATTTATAACAAAAATAAAAGGCACCGTACCGAAACGCTCCTGGTCGTATCGATACGCTATGTTTAATTTCTATATTCAATTATTCCAGTAATGCTTTTTCATACCGGTACGCCCTATACTATTTCGGTACGCCTACCATGATCGTTAAAACGGTTAAGAATCGATGAACTCGTATTGATACGGTGTCTACCTGTATCGATATGCAATGCATATTTTATAATTATCAGATTTCAATATTCACAACTCGTATCAATACGGTTGGGGATCGTATCGGTACGGGTTGACCAGGTTGACTCGTTTTGATACGCTCTAAGGCCGTATCGATACAATTTTTGCAAACCGATTCTAGTGACCAAAATTCGTACCGATACACGTTGTGCAGTATCGGTACGCCCTCTTTGACTAGTGTTGACCTGGTCCAAACATGCAATACCGTACCGATATGCCATCACCCGTATCGGTATGCCCTGGTCTGTAATGACAGATTTTATCTGGTTTAATCTCATTTTAACCATCTAAATGATGTCCAAATTCAGTGAAACTTTACCAGCAGTTTTATAATAGCCAATTCTAATATCATGCAAAGTTTTAAAACAGTCTGAATCCATTTACATCATTTTCCCTAATTTAGGCTAGATATGCATTTTTAACCACTTTTTAGCAACTTCAACTTACTATATTAAAGGACGTATCTCTATCAACATAGTGTGCAAAATTTACATGCAAAATGGGGCTAAACTAACATGTGTAAGCCCTATGCTACCATTCTAGGAGTTCAAAGGCTAGGTTAACTTTACATATAGATGGTATGACTTGCTTCAAAATACTTCTCGCTCCGATCCTTGTTTCGACCGACTTTTAACCTGAAAATGAATAGAAATGAGATGCATTAGGCTTACTTTGTGTAAAACCTTTGATGATTTTGATATAACAAATATTTTTCAAGAACTTAATTGTAAAGCAAACAAATTTTTTAAAGTGTCCCAAACTGACAAATATTTTAAAGCATATTTGATTCTAAGTCAAAAACTTAAAGCCCTAAATTTTTCTAAGTGTTTTAAAGGCCAAACTATTGAAATATGCCCAAGTGTATCGATATGCCTTTAAGCGTATCGATACAATTTTTGAAACATTGGCCATTGTAAGATCCGTTTCGATATGGCTCTGTCCGTATCGATACGGCCTTCAAATGGGCTAATTATTTTTCCTCAGGTGTTTCGATACGAATACATTCGTATCGATACGGCCTTCATACTGGGTTTAAGTTTTAAGCATTGCGTACCAATACGCCACTAGGTGTTTCGATACGTTTCAAAGATTTTCTCAAATATCAAAATTTAATGACTTAGCCGTTGGAGTCAGTTATTGGGAAAGACCACTTTTGAAATGTCGTTGGACCTGTATCGATACACCCTCAAGATGTACCAATACAGGTTCAGTCAGTAGCTCAAGCGAGAAAAATTGCATCGATACGGCTTCTCCGTATCGATGCGCCCTTTTAGTTACACTAAGACCGTACCGATACATTTCCCCGCATGTCGATACGCCCATGTTGTTTTTTGCACAATGGCTCTTTCTTCTTATAGACAGGTATCGATACGAGACTTCGTGTACCAATACGGATGGTTGATCAAGAGCATTAATTGCACAGAAAATGCAGCCCAACGGCTACAATAATGATCTCAACCACCCAAACGGCTAGAAATCAATGCAAGGGTATAAAAGTAAGTCTCCAGAGCACCAACAACAATTATTGAACCTTCATGCAACATCCAAACCTTTGTGCCTTATAGAGTCATATCTTTGTACCCAACTCTTTGGAGTTCTTCATTGTAAATCTTTATTTAGAGTTTGGGGAGTGTTTTGATTGTAATTGGGCAATATCTATCTTGTAAGAGATATATTTAGATTGCCAACTTCTTCTTTGTATTGAGAAATTTCTTGGGTCAATCTTTGGGTAGAAAGATTGACCAATTGCAAAGGTTACCTCCTAAGCCTAGAAAATGGGAAGAAAATCTAGTGGATTTTGTTGAAAATTCTTAGTGGGAGCTAAGGTAATGGATGTAGAGCTTTTTAGAAGCTTGAACCACTATAATTGCCTTTACCCTTCATTTTTCAATTTCCTTTTTGCTCCCTCAAATTTTAAATAGTCAATTCACCCCCTCTTGGCTAAATCACTATCATTTGATCCACTCAACACTTAGCCTAGTGAGGTAGTCAAAAACAATAACATGAGCACCAATAAAAGTAATGGCATATGTAATGTAAATGCATCTCAAATCACATTTTAACAATACTTGCAATACTTATTCACTTATTTTTCTTGGATCGACATATAATGTGGATACAAAAAAATTCCCAACCAATATAGCCAACAATGAATGGTCAATATCCTCCAACATCGCCAATAAGACCAACACAATCACATCTCACCAAACTCGCCAAATAGAGCCTTAGCTCAAATACCGTAGTCCACTCCATACCAATGAGCTCATGAATTCTATGGCATGCCAATTGTATCCCATGTCCATTCATATCCAAGGATTATATACTTACCAATGTCAATGACAATAGCAATAACGGTAGCAATAACAATACGATAACAATGACAATAATTATATGGCGTGTTCAATATAAACTTTTTCAATGCTTTAATGATATCAATGATCGTATAAAGATTCGATAATCAACTTGGCAATGTAATAAGCTTACCAAAGCTTACATATAGCACCTCTAGTGAGGTTTCAATGCAACATAATTTGATCAATGATGATGGTGCAATGAATCAATATCAATGGACTCGGGAAAGGCACCTAGCCAATCCATTGACTCTGACTACACTCACCGATAATTCTGAGGCTTTCAAGATTCTTGGATGACAACTCATTTATTCTTGAGCTTGGTGGAATTGAAAGGATTTGGTGATTCTTCACCTTGATTTTCTTGAGTTAAAAAGAAATAGGAATTACAAAGATTTCAATATCGATAATGAATTCATAGCAACTCAATAGCTATGAAAAAGATAACTAATAAACTATAATATCCCTTGAGAATTTCTAGGGTTCCTTGATTCATGGACTTGGAATTAAACATGGTTTTGCCGTGGAATCGACAAATCAATGAAGAGTTTTTGCTTACCCGATCGATAGCAATAATATAGGATTAAGAATTTGAAGGAAAGCAAAGCTTAATCAACTCTCCAATGGAGGTGCTTGCTTAAGAGAAGATGGAGATGAAGATAGGGAGGTGCTTGCTTAGAGTTTACCCGATAAGTTTCTTTCTTCCCCTTTTCTTTATTATTATTAATGTTAAGCTTTCCTTTGGGTGAAGCTACTTCATCCCAAGCAACCATGTATGGGATGATTAATCATGGGGGGCTAATCACAAGGTTAGTCCCATAATTCTTCAATCTTTATACTTTTGTCACCTAACTTTCATTTTTTCTTAATTTAGTCACTAAATCATGCATCCAAGTTTACAATGGAATCCTCAATTCAAATCAATACTTAATTAGGTTTCAACAGACCAATAATTGACCACTTGGTCAAAGGTCAACTCTATAATTTTGACTTTCTAGTGTAAGATTTCTGGTTGCCGAAATTAAATTCCAACTAAGCCCGATTTTAGGGTGTTACACGCCGACCATATACTTTTTAATTCTGACATCGTGGGCTCCATACATCTTCTCTAATGTGTCTCGTATAGCTTTTGCATTTTTCTCCATAAAGAACATGTCAAACAATTTGTTCGACATGTTACTTAAGAGAAAGTCATGAACAGTTTTATTGTCCTTCTAGTACTTATCGATGGACGCTTGAGCAGAAGCACGAACATCTACAGTCTGCAGGACATCACTTGTAGGGGTAGTAGTGTCGTCGCCACCACCAGCATCGAGGGAAACGTCTAAAGATGATTGAGTCGTTAATGACTGGGGCTGCGACTTGAGCAACATATAATCAAGATCATGTTGCTCGAAGAAGAAAGTTATACGTTGGGACCATCTCCGATAATTGGTCCCATCCAATGCGTCGAGCTTTGACAAATCAGGCACAAGCTTTGACACGGGGTTTGACATATTGCAGTATATAAATCGTTTCTAAATTGTTGGTAATATTACTACAAAAGCAAACTGTTAGCACTGATTGGATAATAATAAACAGAAATTTAAAGGCAGATCAAGAAACCGTGTCGTGGTATAAACCACTACCTTAGAAACGATTTCGCCTCGATGTGTGTAATCGTTGCAACAGGTGATCGTCCCCCGAGGTTAACACAATAGCTCCAATAATCGTACACCCAAATATCAGAGTAGACTGTGGCGGAATTGCTCTTCTGACAGAAAGAATAAAACTAAGTTTGAAAGCAGAGTTCAAGATGCCTAGAATTCTGAAAAACCCTCTCTATTTATAGGTTGTATACGCAGTCTAAATATGGCAAATAGAATCAGTCTTTCGTATTTCAAGCCTGGTCAACTACTGAATTTAAGCCACTCATTTAACTAGGGGATAAAAATCAAGAATTAAACAACAAATTAATTTTGATTTTATTCTAATTAGCGGATTAATTTACATCTAATTAAAACGTTTCAGTTTTAATAAACCACCCATGAAATAGGTTCAAAAAAATAGGCCTAACCACGACCACGAACCGAGCCGAGCTTCCGGCAGTGGCAGCGTGCGCGTGCGAGAGAGTTGTTTAACCACATTCAACAATAAAGTGTAGGGAAGACTCTTTATATACCCTTCTCAAGGGATGTGCCCTCCCAATGTGGGAAACATATAACCAACATTCCCCCACAAATCTGAAAGAAGTTCTTTAACAGACAAATTTTAATAAAACCGAGAGAAGACCAATTGTGAGATGCTTAAGCACTAGTGAACGTATCTTGAACTAGTACATAGTGATGTTGAGTAATTCTTCTCTTAGATAAGTGAATGAATCTTGAATTTTCTAAGATTAGGGTGAACTCATAACATGCAACTAACCTCTTCACCCACCGGAAGAAATTATTCCGAAAATAGAAAATACTTTCTAGAACCAAACGAACCCTTAGTAACCACATTTTAAAAAATTGTGCTTTGTATATTAGTTCTTTTGATAATTTACATTTTGGTTTATTTTGGTTTAGTTCTTATCAATTTTAATTACATGTATCCTTTTAAGTTACAATTTACAAATACAATGTACAAGTTTTATTGGCAATGATCTTTAGAGTAATGAGTAAAAGTTTTCTGTTGACATTCTCTCATTTTTTTTTTGAGTTGTGGGTAATATTTATTAGGAATAAATTTTACATTCTTTTTTTAAGTAAAATCGTTTAAAAAATATAAATTTTATTATAATTTATAAGTAATATATCGAAATGGATTTCAGACTTTCAGTCTATTCCAACTATTTTAATTGAATAACAGTATTAATTAACAGTTAAGAAAAGCTTGGGTTACTCCATGTATAATAGTATTTTTCTATTATTGTTTTTTTTTGTAATATATAATAATAAATAAAGGGACTGACCAATGTGGAGACGGTTTATCAACCGACATGGTAGAAGTGGTTCACATGTTTGGTTTGGTGTATCGGAAAAATTATTAGAGAAATTTTGTTCATCACGTCAGTTGTGGTCTAATTAATTAGATTCGTTTATCTCAAAATAATTATTTGATAATTACTCACTCTCTAATTATATATAGAAAAGAGGTGATGATTTACTTTGGGGAAAAAATAAGATGGACGAACCTGATTAATTGGGACCACAGATAACGTAGTGAACATGGTTCATCTAATAATTTTTTTGGTGTATGGGCATAATCAAGTTGGCATTTAGTTCTTTTTTATTGAAAAAAATAAATAACAAATAGATTAATCAATGGATTGTTGTTATTTGAACAAATCCAGGTATTATGTATTGTCAAGAAAAAATCCAGGTCTTTTGTATGTTGGAAATGGTGAATGGAACAACCGGCACGATTAGCCATTTCAATCTCAATTGGATATTTTACTAAATTAATATATATTCCAATGTATATATGGGATCCATTTAAAATACGTAAAATTCAACTACTTTTACACTAATACATGACTATTGGACGAGTGAAATGGATGGATGAAATTGGAAGTAGGATATGCGAAGATTGTCACTTGAAAAAGAAGTAAGTATTTAATCTCATCCATCCATTTCACTCATTTAATGGCCATGAATTAGCGTAAAAGTAGGGATATGATCAAAATACACAGTGTAAAAGTTTTTAACGTTTACAAATTTTTTGGATCGTTGGATGGGAGAAATAATGACTGAGATTAATAGTAAAATATGTGAAGATTATCACTTAAGAAAAAAAAGGTAAAGAGTTAATCTCAATCATTCATTTCCCTATTTAACGATTCAAAAAAATGTAAAACTTATAAAATTTTACTTTGTATGAATGGATCCTTTTATATATATATATATATATGTGTGTGTATGCATTGCTTGTGCCATTGAAAAGTATAAATGTCTATATACTTGTTGCGGAATAGAACGAATTAACTATTTAAAAAAATTAAAAATAGATTGTATTTTTTTCAATTTAAATTTGTTCAGATTAATATTTAATGAACATATATTAGTGTAAGTTGAAATATAAAGTAATCTTAAGCAATAAAACAAAATTTCGAGATTTAATAATTGACCTAGTGGTCAATAATATTCGTATTATCTTATTTTGTATTAAATTAAATTTCCGTATGCAAATGTAATACCTCTTATCTAATAAAAAAATAAAACAAATTTTCGTGTTAGTCGGCTTGAACCATACCGAACTTGGAACAACAAAAACTTTTTTAATCGTAGATATAGTTTAATCCTAGATGAACAAATCTAATTTGATAATAATTTCAAATATTTTATTATGGGTAACCGATCTCAAATAAATAAAAAATTACTTGTTTAAGCTTAATTTGGTTTTCTTTTTAAATGGAATTTTATATTGAAATTTTTATACTCCATAATTTGATAATAATTTGAAATATTTATTATATTTATTTATTACTTTATAGAGGTTAGATAAAATGGGCACCATGTAGTTTTTTTTTATGATGGTCTTCTTATATCCACATATGACATATATAGCTTTGGATCTTGAAAATTGCCAAATTCGAAGCATTTAATTAATATATTTTAATTGTTTTTAATGTTAAAATTTCAGAAGAAACATGGGATAATCAGGCAGATGCATTTGTCCAACAGCATGAATAATTCAGTTGCCTTTAAGAACTTATAATCCATAAATAAGCAAAAACAGTGGGTTAAAAGCTCAGCTTGTTTTACAGTAAAAAAAAAAAAACTTAAAAAAAACGAAAATGATAAGAAATTATTTAATGGCACAAGTTGATATTATTGCACAACTTCACATTAAAATATTCAACTGCTACTGTAATAAAAGTTAACACATAAAATAAAAAGGTGCTGTTGGAGTTGGAGATAAGATTAGTACATTAAGATGAAAAAACAACACGAAGGGCGTATTTACCGTTTGGAAAATCACAAGATTTAGATATAAATATATATAATTATATAAATGTAATATGGTTTAATCAATCGTTATGATTTATAAATTTTATTGAAATGAGTGTAAGTAGAGAACTTTTGAATTCTTAGAGGGAGAAGTGAGAGAATAAGTGTAATTATGTGTGTAATTACATAATTTGAGTTTATAATTAATATTATTTTAAAATTTTAAATTTATTTAATTTTCTAATTATAATCTGTACTACTAAATATGACATGAAAAATAGATATAATTACACACTGTCAACAATTTTTTTAGAATTAGAATTCTTTGTAATTACACTCATACATAATTACTATGATAGTAATTACATTTTCATACAATTATACTGTAGTATACAAATGTACCACAAATATTTTTTTTTGACAATAAGATACCACAAATAATTATGTCAACCATTTTTAGCATTTTTTAATATAGTGTCATGGTAATATCTACTATATTTTTAGTCCTTTATAAAACTCACACGTATATTGAAGACATATTTAAACTTTTTACGTAAAATATTCGCCATGTTTGGCAACTAGCTGGTAGATGATTACATTAGCTGATTTGACTAGCGGATTGTATTAGCTGATTGTACAAAAATGTTTCGTAAAATTAATTGATAACCGATAGATGTTTGATTATTTAAACAAGCAAAATGGCATATAAAGACATGATTATACTCGATACTTGCTTGAATGGTTTATTAATTATCAATGTTTTATATCTATCAATATTAATTAGATTATGAGAAATAATTTTTTTAATATAACATTACTAAGCATATTTGAAAGATCTATATATTAGTTTAATATTTATATAATTTTTTTTCATATAATTTAATTAGTTATTAAATTTTAATACAAATATAAGTGTGTGAGAATAAATGTAGAAAAAACAAAATAATAATAATTTACAAATGTCACAGTGTAAATACGTGAGGGTGAATAATTAAAATAGAAGAGACTAAATTTAGGTTATTTGGAGATTTTTTATAATTATTAAGGGTAAAAGGGTCTTTATAACTCTTATGTAAAAAAAAAACATCTAATTTCAAAAAGCTCATATTATCAGTTTTTTTAAAATTAAAATTTTCATCACAATCTTGGATCTGCTATTCATCAAACATCTAAATTAGCGAATTTGACCAGTCAAACATCTAATATTAGCTCAAACCTCTAATTTTAACTCAAACCGCTATTTACCAAACATAATCATCAATCCTCTCCATCTCTAAAATCACTCTTTGAGTTTTAATCAAATTTTTATTAATAACTTTTGTTATGGCTGCTCCATCATGTTTATGAGATATAATTCTTAAATTTTTATGTAGACCTTCACAAGTATCCAACATTTATACGCGATAAAAATCCTGAATTAATCGACGGAAATTTAGTCAAAAAATTACAAGTCAAATATAATGTAATAAGAATATTTTTTCATTTTTTATATAATATACATTAAACAAACTCTGCTTCCCTTAAATATAAGATCTTCCCACACATAATTATTTTTCATTAAAATACATATATTCACCCAATTGTCTACTTCCTTTAAAAATAATTACACATATATTATTTCATTAAAAAATATTTTCACCCATATGAATTTTTTAAAAAGGGAGGGGAAAGGAAGTGTCCAAAAATTCCCCCCACGTAAATATTATCAATATATTTAATTACACTTATTTGGTTAAAAAATAAATGAGGTATTTAACAACACTCAATATCATGCTCTCGTTTAAGGAAGATAAATTAATAAAGAAATTAGAGCTTCAAGTTAACATTTCATAGCGGCTAAGCCGGGTTTGAGTTTAGAGAATTATTGAACTAGAAATTGCTAAGATGGTACGACTATGACATCATGGATGGAGACATTAGT
Source organism: Hibiscus mutabilis (assembly GCA_019671005.1). Lineage (NCBI taxonomy): Eukaryota > Viridiplantae > Streptophyta > Magnoliopsida > Malvales > Malvaceae > Hibiscus > Hibiscus mutabilis. Next base: position 87,810,035 of record CM033711.1, on the reverse strand, counting down.
GTTTCTTTATCTAACCTAATCTTTATTAAAACCAAATTAAATATTTTTCATTAATAATATTTTATTTTTTGTGTATAGCTTTTCAATGTAATGTCCCCACCAAGCTCACAAACTTAATAATAAGTTTGATTAAGAGAGCCTTCATTTTTTTTAATTTATAAATTAAAGAATCTTATTAATACTAAACAAAACTCTTCCCCGACCTTTTTTTCAATCTTGTAATATCTTCAAATATATAGTCTGAAAACTGGGAAACTTAAAGTATACATAATTATATTGTAAAGTTGAATTCATTCTCTAAGCTATTAAAAAATTATTTAAGTTAGATTCACTAATTGATTAAGTGATCAAGGATGGAAAAATATCATATCTGAATAACAGCAATAAAAAATAATCGACATAAAATCTTTAACAACATATCATGTGACATTTCATGTTGTTCCGTCTTATATTAACTTGATCTCATCATTTGTCTTAAAAATATAACATGTATCTGCTTAATAAAAAATAATCATTCAAGTCAGGTTACTAAACAACACTTCATTCTTTTGGGGTTCCAATTTCAAGTAAATGCTTCTTCCCTTGTAACCATAGTGGCGGCAGTAAAAATAATATAAACATTATAAAGCTGAATTTAGTTATTTATAATCATATATAACTGACCAAAGAAAAATAATAACATACTTGGGATCTTCTGGTGAATGTCGTTCTGATAACAAAGAATATGCTCAAAACTTTATTTATTATATTAATTCTATTTTATTTAGTAGTTTAATTGAATCTTTATAAAGGAGTTCGTGCATTGGGCGCTGATTAAATTTTTGTTTAATGACGTTTACATTAATAAATTTGATGGCCAAGGAAAGTTACAAAAAGAGATGACTATTTAAAATTCTTTACAAACTCTATTCGAATCGTACAGGAAATTTCTAGGAAATTGTACCCCAATTCACTATACAAAACCATATAATATATCGTATGATGCAAAAAATCCCTGCCGAGATTTACCCGCTAAAGTTAGGTGTGCGACGCGGGTCGGTCCGGATTAATCAAGGTAAAACTCTAGAAACAGAAAGGACAACAAAAAATAATCCATATTATTTATTTATTTTAATTATCAATGTATATTCTTAAAAAAAAGGTAAACATCACCATTGGTCACTAAACTATTATAGTTTTCTTGTTTTGGCCATCAAACTATTATTTTATGTAAATTTGGAGAAATTATATCATAGGTCCGTTTCGCCATGTCATCTATGGTCCTAACCAATAAAAATTATCTGTTTCATTAACTGTTTCATGTTATCTTTTTACCAAGTGAATCTTCACATAATAAAAACTGTTTTTAAATTTGATTTACAGTAAATATGAGTTAAGATTTATTTGGTAAAAAATATGGCATAAAAATAATGAGATGAATTATTTTTATTGGTTGGGACCATAGATGACGTGGCGGGACGGACCTATGATATAATTTCTCGTAAAATTTTCATTAACGTTACATTTTTATTTTGGTCACTAATGTTCCTTGTTTTCTGTTTTGGTCATCAATCTATTGCTTCCTTCATATTTTGTCCATTAAACTATTCTCGCTTTTCTATTTTTTCGTGAGTTTTTTAACGGCGGGTGACCAAAATAGAAAAAAAAACATAACATTGGTGACTACTTTGCCGAAGATAATAGTTTGGTGACCAAAATATGAAAGCGATAATAGTTTAGTGATCAATGATGATGTTTACTCAAAAAATTATTATGTGTCGTTTGAATATAGTTCGATTAATATTTTTGTTGATACAATATATATGAGGACATGAGCTTAAACATGCTAAGTGTTTAATATTCTTTGATTTATGGACGAGGAGATATCTAAGTAATATATATACATTGTACACTAAATAGCTCACATATTAAAATTTTAATTTTTTTAATAGATTAAAATTTTAATTTTGAATGAATTATTATCTTATATATAAGTCGAGCGTCTAACAACAAATAGATTAATATTCTTCTATTTGTTGTTAAATTAAACATGCATGAACCTCACCTCTAACCTATTTATGTACCTATATAAAATTTCTATATTAAGCAGCTGCAAAATTAATAGAGATGGGATTTCTAAACTAGGAAAAAGAAATTCGAAAATATTAATTATGGAGGTGCATGGTTTGTTTTATGATCGAAAACGACACTGCAAATGATGTCATTTCTTGTCTTCAAGATATTAAGAAATGGAAGTTCGTGGCTCGCAGTGGCAAGTGGCAACCTTCATAGTTGAAGTTTTATTATATATAGGTTTAACTTTTTAAATAAATGTTTAAATTATATTTTTATTTTAGATAGGTGTCTAAATTTTATTTTGAGCCAATTAGATGTTTAACATTTTCTTTCGTGATTTAAATAGGTACCTCACCGTAATAGACGTTGTTTTTTATTGTTATTCAATAAAAATTGTACACGCGACAGTATTAAACATTTTTAAAATTTTATTTTTTTAAAAAATAAATTAGAATTTTAAAATATCATGAAATTTTCAAAAATAGTCACTAGATTGTTAACCCCCAAATCCGACCATTGTCACCGGCGTTGGTTACATTGTCGACAACAGAATGAAGCTTCCTCCCCTCGTCGAACGATCCACACACCATTCATCACCTGTTATGCTATCGTTCGTCGTAAATAATTCGAATGAACTATTCAACTATGTCAACGTTTCGTACGGCGTCGGTCTATTTCCAGTGACGAGATGGTGGGGTAAATGATCGTGATGGTCCAGAGATGGATGCATTGGGTGGCGGCGTGGCAATCGATAACAAAATCAGGTCAAATCGAGATTTAGGTTTTGAAGTGTTAGAGATTTCAAAATTTGAGGCTATTTTGTAAAATTTAGGGTTATTTTGTTTTATTATTTTTTGTTTGTTTTTAAATATAATTTTGAAATTTTAAGAAAATGGCATGCGTTAAATAACATAAGTTAATGATAAAAATTAATGGACAATAAAGGTTGTGCACCTATTTGAGTAACGTTGAAAACGTTAGGCACATATTTGGCCAAAAACAAAGTTTAAATACCTAACTAGAAAAATGGATATAATTTGAATACTTATTTAACTGCTAAACCTTATGTATATTTTAAAGGCTTAAATATGCATTTGGTACCTAAAGAATTTTTACTCCCAAGCTGGTACCTAAAGAATTTTTACTCCCAAGCCGGTACCTGAACTAAACACTTTCTCCCAAGTTGACACCTAAAGAATTTTGCTCCCATTTTGGTACCCAAACTTTAATTACATCCACTATTTCAATACTTTTATTAACATATTTAGTCCCAAAACTTATACATTCTATTAGTTTGGTCATAATTGAAATAGTTCAATTGTATTTAAAAACACCGTCAATTTAGTCATTTTTTGCTATACTTTCAGATTAAACAAGCCTAACATATCAAAACAACAATGAGATAACTGTATTCTACCATAAAATAACATCAAGTACCATTAAAATTTTTATACTAGGAAAGTGATATAACCTTTATAGGAGAAAAACAAACAATTTAAGAGCAGAACAAAGAGTAAATTGATAAAAATTTAAATATAAAGGTTTAAATTTATTGAATTATTTCGAATTAGGGCCAAATTGAAAGAATGTATAAGTTTTGGTATCAACTTGGGAGAAGGTGCCTAGTTCAAGTACTAACTTAGAAGTAAAAAAATTTTAAGTACCAACTTGAGAGAAGATGTTTAGTTCATGTACTAACTTGAGAACAAAATTTCTTTAAGTACCAACTTGAGAGAAGGTGTATAGTTCAAATACCAAATGTATATTTACGCCTATTTTAAACTATAAAGTCCAAACCATAAAACTTAAATTAAAATCATAAACCATAAATTCAAAACCTTATAACTTAAATTTAAAACTAAATCCCAAACTGGGCAGCTGACCCTTAGGCAGTGAGAGCGGCGCACAAGGTTAACACTAAAGAGTGAAAGTGGAAGGGGAAGTTAAAAAAAAAAAACTGCGGTTAAGAGAAGATGCGTGAATTACGGGGATCCAATCATACACTGGTTTTCAGCTTCCTTTTTAAGGCTATTTTATATATAAAAAAACTATTTTTAAAAGTTATTTATAAAAATAATCCCAACTTAAAGTTATTTAAAATAATAATTTTTAAATTATTCACGTAGAGCAATTTCATTTTTCACTAAAAGCAAATTTTATATTAAATAAATTAATAAATAATAATAATTTATCACGTTTTTCAATATAAAACTTGCTTTTTATAAAATTTGTTTCTGTGAAAAGAAGGTCGCCTACGTAGAATTTTTACTCCCAAGCCGATACCTAAAGAATTTTTACTCCCAAGCCGGTACCTGAACTAAACACTTTCTCCCAAGTTGACACCTAAAGAATTTTGCTCCCATTTTGGTACCCAAACTTTAATTACATCCACTATTTCAATACTTTTATTAACATATTTAGTCCCAAAACTTATACATTCTATTAGTTTGGTCATAATTGAATTAGTTCAATAAATTTAACCATTTGTATTTAAAAACACCGTCAATTTAGTCATTTTTTGCTATACTTTCAGATTAAACAAGCCTAACATATCAAAACAACAATGAGATAACTGTATTCTACCATAAAATAACATCAAGTACCATTAAAATTTTTATACTAGGAAAGTGATATAACCTTTATAGGAGAAAAACAAACAATTTAAGAGCAGAACAAAGAGTAAATTGATAAAAATTTAAATATAAAGGTTTAAATTTATTGAATTATTTCGAATTAGGGCCAAATTGAAAGAATGTATAAGTTTTGGTATCAACTTGGGAGAAGGTGCCTAGTTCAAGTACTAACTTAGAAGTAAAAAAATTTTAAGTACCAACTTGAGAGAAGATGTTTAGTTCATGTACTAACTTGAGAACAAAATTTCTTTAAGTACCAACTTGAGAGAAGGTGTATAGTTCAAATACCAAATGTATATTTACGCCTATTTTAAACTATAAAGTCCAAACCATAAAACTTAAATTAAAATCATAAACCATAAATTCAAAACCTTATAACTTAAATTTAAAACTAAATCCCAAACTGGGCAGCTAACCCTTAGGCAGTGAGAGCGGCGCACAAGGTTAACACTAAAGAGTGAAAGTGGAAGGGGAAGTTAAAAAAAAAAACTGCGGTTAAGAGAAGATGCGTGAATTACGGGGATCCAATCATACACTGCTTTTCAGCTTCCTTTTTAAGGCTATTTTATATATATAAAAACTATTTTTAAAAGTTATTTATAAAAATAATCCCAACTTAAAGTTATTTAAAATAATAATTTTTAAATTATTCGCGTAGAGCGATTTCGTTTTTCACTAAAAGCAAATTTTATATTAAATAAATTAATAAATAATAATAATTTATCACGTTTTTCAATATAAAACTTGCTTTTTATAAAATTTGTTTATGTGAAAAGAAGGTCGCCTACGTAGAATTTTTACTCACAAGCCGATACCTAAAGAATTTTTACTCTAAAGCTGGTACCTGAACTAAACACTTTCTCCCAAGTTGACACCTAAAGAATTTTGCTCCCATTTTGGTACCCAAACTTTAATTACATCCACTATTTCAATACTTTTATTAACATATTTAGTCCCAAAACTTATACATTCTATTTGTTTGGTACCTAAAGAATTTTTACTCCCAAGCCGGTACCTGAACTAAACACTTTCTCCCAAGTTGACACCTAAAGAATTTTGCTCCCATTTTGGTACCCAAACTTTAATTACATCCACTATTTCAATACTTTTATTAACATATTTAGTCCCAAAACTTATACATTCTATTAGTTTGGTCATAATTGAAATAGTTCAATAAATTTAACCATTTATATTTAAAAACACCGTCAATTTAGTCATTTTTTGCTATACTTTCAGATTAAACAAGCCTAACATATCAAAACAACAATGAGATAACTGTATTCTACCATAAAATAACATCAAGTACCATTAAAATTTTTATACTAGGAAAGTGATATAACCTTTATAGAAGAAAAACAAACAATTTAAGAGCAGAACAAAGAGTAAATTTATAAAAATTTAAATATAAAGGTTTAAATTTATTGAATTATTTCGAATTAGGGCCAAATTGAAAGAATGTATAAGTTTTGGTATCAACTTGGGAGAAGGTGCCTAGTTCAAGTACTAACTTGGAAGCAAAATTTTTTTAAGTACCAACTTGAGAGAAGATGTTTAGTTCATGTACTAACTTGAGAACAAAATTTTTTTAAGTACCAACTTGAGAGAAGGTGTATATTTCAAATACCAAATGCATATTTACGCCTATTTTAAACTATAAAGTCCAAACCATAAAACTTAAATTAAAATCATAAACCATAAATTCAAAACCTTATAACTTAAATTTAAAACTAAATCCCAAACTGGGCAGCTGACCCTTAGGCAGTGAGAGCGGCGCACAAGGTTAACACTAAAGAGTGAAAGTGGAAGGGGAAGTTAAAAAAAAAAACTGCGGTTAAGAGAAGATGCGTGAATTACGGGGATCCAATCATACACTGCTTTTGAAAATTTTTAAGGCTATTTTATATATAAAAAAACTATTTTTAAAAGTTATTTATAAAAATAATCCCAACTTAAAGTTATTTAAAATAATAATTTTTAAATTATTCGCGTAGAGCGATTTCGTTTTTCACTAAAAGCAAATTTTATATTAAATAAATTAATAAATAATAATAATTTATCACGTTTTTCAATATAAAACTTGCTTTTTATAAAATTTGTTTATGTGAAAAGAAGGTCGCCTACGTAGAATTTTTACTCACAAGCCGATACCTAAAGAATTTTTACTCTCAAGCTGGTACCTGAACTAAACACTTTCTCCCAAGTTGACACCTAAAGAATTTTGCTCCCATTTTGGTACCCAAACTTTAATTACATCCACTATTTCAATACTTTTATTAACATATTTAGTCCCAAAACTTATACATTCTATTTGTTTGGTACCTAAAGAATTTTTACTCCCAAGCCGTACTTTTGAACTAAACACTTTCTCCCAAGTTGACACCTAAAGAATTTTGCTCCCATTTTGGTACCCAAACTTTAATTACATCCACTATTTCAATACTTTTATTAACATATTTAGTCCCAAAACTTATACATTCTATTAGTTTGGTCATAATTGAAATAGTTCAATAAATTTAACCATTTGTATTTAAAAACACCGTCAATTTAGTCATTTTTTGCTATACTTTCAGATTAAACAAGCCTAACATATCAAAACAACAATGAGATAATCAGATTCTACCATAAAATAACATCAAGTACCATTAAAATTTTTATACTAGGAAAGTGATATAACCTTTATAGAAGAAAAACAAACAATTTAAGAGCAGAACAAAGAGTAAATTTATAAAAATTTAAATATAAAGGTTTAAATTTATTGAATTATTTCGAATTAGGGCCAAATTGAAAGAATGTATAAGTTTTGGTATCAACTTGGGAGAAGGTGCCTAGTTCAAGTACTAACTTGGAAGCAAAATTTTTTTAAGTACCAACTTGAGAGAAGATGTTTAGTTCATGTACTAACTTGAGAACAAAATTTTTTTAAGTACCAACTTGAGAGAAGGTGTATATTTCAAATACCAAATGCATATTTACGCCTATTTTAAACTATAAAGTCCAAACCATAAAACTTAAATTAAAATCATAAACCATAAATTCAAAACCTTATAACTTAAATTTAAAACTAAATCCCAAACTGGGCAGCTGACCCTTAGGCAGTGAGAGCGGCGCACAAGGTTAACACTAAAAAGTGAAAGTGGAAGGGGAAGTTAAAAAAAAAAACTGCGGTTAAGAGAAGATGCGTGAATTACGGGGATCCAATCATACACTGCTTTTCAGCTTCCTTTTTAAGGCTATTTTATATATAAAAAAACTATTTTTAAAAGTTATTTATAAAAATAATCCCAACTTAAAGTTATTTAAAATAATAATTTTTAAATTATTCACGATTTCGTTTTTCACTGAAAGCAAATTTTATATTAAATAAATTAATAAATAATAATAATTTATCACGTTTTTCAATATAAAACTTACTTTTTATAAAATTTGTTTACATGAAAAGAAGGTCGCCTAGGTAGACAATTTAAAATATTTTTTTAAATAATTTTGAGTAGAGTCATTTTTATAAATAACTTTTAAAAATAATTTTTTTTTATAAAAATGCCTCCCTTTAATCGTCTTTTGTCTTTTACTCCCTTGTTAATGTTCCATTCATCTAGAGTATAATATTTTATAGTTAGGCATAGACATAAATTTGTTCAATACGTTTGTTCAAATTTGCAAAAGTTGTAATTTAATTTTGGGAACACCACATATTTAGTACCTTAATTATGTCAGTATTATTATTTTAGTAGTCCAGTTAATATTTTTGGCAAAATGGTATCTAATGTTGTGTTTTTATTCTATTTTGGTACATTCGCCGTTTAACATTAACAAAAATGGTAACATGGCTTGGGTAAATAACATTTTTAGTCCAAAAACTTATATAATCTATTAATTTAAACATTATTTTAAATTTTGAGTTAAAATTATAAATTACTCATTCTTCTTCTTCTTCTTCTAGTCGAACGCATTTTTAGATTTTGGAGTTTAAAAAACACGATTTTAGATTTACATATCAATGGGGGCTAATGCGGGATCCATTGGAGGACCAAACTCCACGATCGAGATATCGATGAGAATACGAGGGAGTGAGAAAGGGATGAGACAAAATACAATCAAAATTAAGATGATATTTTACCCCCAAAATTAAGACGATGTTTTAAAGAGATAGATTTTGGACTAAATTGATAATATATATAAGTGTTTTTCGTCTAAACTGTGATTATACTAAGCCACGCCGCCATCTCCGTTAGTTTTCAACGGCCAAATACCAAAACAGAACAAAAACGTAACGTTTAATATTGTTTTGCCAAAAAATAATAGTTAGAGTACTAAACAATACGCGGGCATAGATGAAATACTAATTCTAAATATGTAGTTTTTCCTTTAATTTAATTTCTAATATGAAAATATTTTCAAAATATCCATACGAGCTGGAAAACAATCTGAGAGAGTGTAAAATCATTCATTATAAGTATTTACTTAGAAAATTTTAAATCTAATTTTAAATTATATATTGTAATTTTAAAATCCTACTAGTATGACGAGTTTTATTAAAATAAATTAACAAAAATGGAACTCACCATACTAACATGGCGAGTTCTATTAAAAAGATTAAAAATATAGTAAAACTCGTCAGACTAGTCTGAGGAGTTTACCGTAAGGATGTTAGATTGAGAAATAATATTATATGAGTGTCGGAAAGAGAAATAATAAAAAAGTGATATTTGAATAAATTCGCCTTGTTAACGACCTCTTATAATTTGTTGTCCATTTTGTAACAAAATTTAAAATTAAATGTTTATTTTATAATTTTAAAAGTTTAATAACCAAAAGAATATTTTTAAATAATTTAGTGGCCGAACTTTATCCTAAAATAAACAAAGTTTTCTCAAATTACAAACTATGTTATAGTCTTATAGACCTTTCTTCAATTCAATATGAAATTCCATAGTTTAAGCTGTCAGGAAGAGGAATCCAAGAATTTGATGTTATAGAAACCGGGAACTCAACTGTTAGGGATTATATAATATATCCAAGCTATCAGACGGAAAGATAAATCGCTTAAATCTGGCTAAACTTTTTCAACTTTCAAGGAAAAACTCAACCAATTTCAATTAAAAAAACCACAAATCTTAAAAGTCATACGTTATTATCGTTACTATTTTGCATAAAGAAAAGCCAAGGAAAATGATGATGATGGTTGATTTTGTTTACTTTCCCCAATGGACTGCCGAATTCTTTTCCATTTACAGCAGAAGAGCTAAAAAGAAGAAAAAAGAAGTTCAATTACGACCTAATCATTCCCGCACGCCCCCCCAGATTTTGGTGTCACCATTTGCTGTAACCACTCTCACGGCGGCCCTATCACTCCTTCTTCGTCTCCAAATTACCATTCCCCCCAATTTTACAAATCTATTGGAGCTTCATTTAAGAATTAAGATACCCAACTTTGTCTTTTGCCTTATTTCCTTGCATTTTGTTACATACGGTGCTTCTCTTTTTTTAGTTCCATTGTTCTGGGTAACACCATTGCAGACTCGGAGCTTGCTCATCGGAGAAGAAATTGCAAGCTTCGTCTGCACTAAAGAAATTGTGGTCTTCCATCTTCACAAGATAAGTTGTTTTCGAGAACTGGAAACAGTTCATCGAGGATGACGAAGAAGCGGACGATGAGTTGAAGTTGAATGAGGAGGTTGTCGTTGGCGACATCAAAAGATGTTGGCTTTGTAGGACCCCGGACGAAGAAATAGCAGCGCTGTTGTTCTTGTTGTTGTCGTCTTCGTTCAAGATAGCGCTCGAGTCACTATCCGATGACCCATCTTTCAATTCTGGCAAAAGAATGGCCTCAACTCCTCCATTGTTGCTGTGGTTGAACCTCTCATGGATCAGTTCGACCGGCTCCGATGAAGTAGCCAATGAAGAAACCGGAGGCTGCTCACTTTGTTCCAGTGTTGTTTCATCAGTTTCGGGCACAATCACCTCCTCTTTCACTTGAAGATTGCTCCCTATGCTTTCTCCATTCAGTTTTGCTTTCAGCTCTCGTATCTGCAATCATGTTGCTGAATTTAGAATTACAGATAATGGGACATTAATTAACAACCAAGCTTGTTTGTTATTATTATTTATTACCTCTTTGAGAAGGGCTTCATTGTCGTGTTGGAGGGTATCGAAACTGAGCTTAAGAGTTTCGTAGCTGGTTTTGAGAAGACCATAATCCCTTTCCAATTGCTTGGTCTTCCACCTGGCACGGCGGTTTTGGAACCAGACAGCGACTTGTCTAGGTTGCAAGCCGAGTTCTTGAGCTAGTTTCACTTTCCTATCGGGTTCCAGCTTGTTTTCGACCTCGAAATTCTTCTCCAAGGCCTTGACTTGATCGACGTTTAATCGCCTCTTTTTCTCGGCAACATGGCCTGCTTCTTCCAAGCAGCCGTCTTCGTCTAATCCATCTAACATCGACTGAAACTCTTTGCTGTAAATCTGGTGGTTTCTTGGACTAACCTCATCTGTAACAAAAGAGAACAAACATCCAATTATGAGACTAAAACAGGGCATTGAGTTATACAAGTGAAGTGAATTGAAATTGGGATTTGTTTTATTAGACCTGTGGTTGGGCAGATGGGAATCAAAGCACCCAAGGAATCTGAGTTGCCGAGTGATCTCTTCATGGTTGATGAACTAAAAAAGAACTATTTTGAAAAGTACAGATCTGATCTTTCTTCTTGATGCCTTAACTCTTAAAAATCCTTAGTTTTTGTGTTTGGTGAAATCTTTGTTTCAAGTGGGTCTGAAATCAGACCAACTTGTATGACGATATAGTTGTTTACAACTGTCTAAAAACCACTGCACTTTCTTAACTTCCCCATCATATTTCTTCTCTAACTGTTTCATCCTCTGGGTTCCCATTCAAAAACAAGCAAATTCAAAGCAAGGAAACCGAAACTACAGACTACAGTCTACACATATGCAGGTAAGAACAGAACACCCCTCCCACAAAGAACCCAGACCTAGAAGAGAAGAACTTAGAAATTTATTCTTTTCTTTTGCTTTACATGATTATTCAATGAAAACCAAACTGCAATGGTGTTAGGGAAAGAGAAGAAGTGAGAACCAAACTGGAAGCTGGCCTTGATCAGTTTCTCTAACTTTAAATATAAAACAAAAACTAAGATGGGTTAGATTAGGGTTAGAATCTGACTGGGGTTAGGTACACTGAGTAAGCATCGCAAGGTTGGCAAATGCAACCAAAATTCAGTCCAAATGCAAATTCTAGCCTGCAGCTGTACCGGTTATTAAAGGTTTTCGACCGTTTTTTTTCTTCTTTTTGGTGGTAAAAAAAGAGCAAAAGGGTAACGTTATTTATATGAAATATCAATTTATTATTGTTTTCAAAATATAATATTTACTATATTTATGAGTGAACTACCGAGATGGTCATTCAAAATTTAAGACGACTTTTTTCCCATTTTCTTTTACTCTCACATGTTCTCTCATTTTTACATTTTTCTGTATTACTTATCTTTTTCTTTATGAGTTTTTAAGTAATTTTTAAGTTTTTCAAGTCAATGGTAGTGGTTTTTGCCGTCTACCGGTCAAATTTTTTTTATTTGTTTTTTTGTTTATTATTTTTGTTCCTTTTTTTCAATTTTTTGTTTTTCGTCAGTTGTTTTGGCTCGTTTTTTATCTGTCATTATGACACGTTCTTTGTCTGCCTCTATGACACGCTAATATTGAAGACATCTACAACCTGGTGCATGTTGCAATTAAATCTTACCGCACAACATTGTGTGGGTTGGTTGTTCGTAGAGTTAACCAAAACATTTTTCTCTCTTTTTGTTGGTTGGAATTATTCAATGATTTGCTCTCTTCCCGTGAGCACTCCAAAATTTTACTATGATGTTAGATTTGAAGAACACTGATGAAGATTTTATGGGAAGATTTAAATTTGTTATTCATGGTTGCATACTCTTTGCTTTTGTATATTTATTTTTGTATTTTAGGGTATGCTTATTTGTGTATTTCTTCTCATTATTTTAATAAAATCTGGTGTTTAATTAAAAAAAAAGCTTTACAACGAATTCAGAATAACCCTCTCAATTTAATCAACGCTGCTACAGTAATTATAAACCTCTAATGGGTATGGCTTATGAGGTTGGTCATCCAACTTTTAGGCAGGGCCGAAGGCAAAAATTATGTTAATGACTAAAAACGAATTATAAACTTTTGGGGAGGAATATAGAGTATAAATTTACCATTACTAATTATAATGCTATCAGTGGGTGATAGAATGGATCACATACGATAATAGATAGTTGAGAACTTGAGATAGTTTGAAGGGTGTTGTAAATTCATTGGAGTTGTGATAGCCGATAATGAGATTGACTTCGAAAGATATTGACTAGAGGTTAAATATGGGCCAAATGAGTCTCACTGTGATGGGTGAAAGTGAATTTTATTTGGCTAAATTTTATGTGAACATATGAATTTGACAGTTGAGTGATTAATATATATAATTAATTATTAAAATAAAAATATCATAAAAGTTGAGCAAATACATTTAGCCGATTGACCAAATTGTTCATATTTGTTTTCTTATATTCTTTTTTTAAAGCTCCTTCACTCCTTTCTCCCTAAGTAGGATTATGATTAAAATTAAGATTTGTCAAAAAAAACATCATAAAAGTTGAATGGCCAACTAAATAGCTTAACATTAACACTGTGAGAGTTTTAATGTTTGGGTGATTAAATGAACAATTTCTTTAATTACTGTGATTAAATTGAGATCTTTTTTCAAATGACCAAAATAAACCCCCCTAAAAATTGAACGGCCACCTGGGTAATTCATCTTTATATTATTAGTTCATTACAAAAAATGTATATTAATTGTAAAAAAATATAAATTAAGGCGGTTAATTTTAAAATTTAGAGTTTAAAATTTTAAATTTATATTTAAAATAAATAATTTTAAGATTAAATTAGTAGGTCAATGCGCAAATAATGATGGTTATAAAAAGAACTTATTTATTTAAAATTGGTATGGATCGGCTTAAATCGGCTTGGAGCTGTTCTTTTTCCCTCTTATTTTTATAAGCTTAAAAGATTTGGTTAGCGTCAGCGTATCATGGCCTTCACTACTCGTAGTCGGTGCGATTAATCGCGGATCATTTCAAATATCTTCCCAAAAAGAGGGAAATTTAGCCTAAATTCACAAACATTATATTTTGTTAAAAAATCTCATTAAAAAAAGCTAAAAATGTATTTTAGAGCCATTTCAACATTAATATAATTACTTTTAATAATTTTAACATTATACAACACTTTATATTTTTTTATCAAACTGAAGAAATTTATTAAAACAACCGAAAAAATAATAAATAAGGCAAATAAAGTTTAGAATCCAAAATAGGCCAGATAGACCAAACAACAAACTGGGTAGGAAAGCCCATAGCACAGACCATGTTATCTTAACCATAGAAACCAAGCCAAAATAGTTGGTGACGACGAGCTTCAGAAGAGGAGAAGCAGCGCCGATCGTTGGAGCCCAACAAGGGAGCGAATTTATAAAATTCTAGAGGGGTGAATTTATAAAATTTTAAGGGGAGGGAGTGAAAGTAGATTTTTAATAAAAAATACATAAAATTTTTTAAATTATATAGATATTTTAAATTTTCAGGGGTAGCTGACCTCTCCAAGTCTATCCCTAAATATAGTAATATACGTGTGTGTGAAATAATAAAATTAAGAATTAAATAAAATAATAGCAATCTTTTAAGTAGGCTTGAAAATTATATCATCAAAATATCAAAGTGAATTTCATTTTGTTTTAGCTAAACTTTGACTTAAACAACTTTGAACAGTTTCTACCGACTTGAAGTTTTATTGATAAGAAAACATTTCATTCAATGTTTAACATGTTTTGTTAATAAATTTTATATTATATGTTTTCGCTTACAAAAAACTTGACCTTCCACGATAGGATATGAATATGAATATTTTCGCAGAAGAGGAAACAGTCAAATTTATTGAGCTGATAATAGGAGTGTTCAAACGGTCGTCGGTTAACCGACTGAACTGAACTCTAAAATTTTATTAACCAATTTTTTTTATTAACCGTTAACCGAATTGAAATTTTTTCAAAAATTTTTAACCGAACCGAAAAAAGTTCCGTTAATTCGGTTAACCGAAATTTGTTATAAAATTTTGGGTAAATTACACAAATGATCATTGAACTATGTTAGAATAAATTTTTTAGCTGCTGAACTTTTAAAAGTTATAAAACAACCATTAAACTTAAAAAATTATTACAAAATGATCATTGATTTATTGCACATTATAAGTTATCGATAACTATTGAAAATTTTAATGATTATTTTTTAATAATTTAATAAATTTAATGATCATTTGGTGCTAATTTGATATAGTTCAATGACCATTCTAAAATTTTTAAAAGTTTAGTGACTAAAAATAAATATATATATATATAATATAAAATATAAAATTTCGAGTAATTCGGTTAATTGACCGATTTCGAACCAAATTAACCGATAAACAAAGTTTGAAAAAATCATTAACCATTAACCGACTGAACCTAAAATTAACCGACTGATTAATCGAAAAAAATTTGGTTCGATCGATTAATTCGGTTAACTGAAAATTTAAAAGTACGAACATAAATTCAAACATTTTTTTAAAAAAATGATAAATCCCTACCAAAATATTTTGTTTTAAACAAAACAATGACATTGGCCGACATTTGATCAGTTGGTAAAAAATTCACCTATGGGAGTAGACTTCATCATCAAAATTGAACTCCAATGAACTCGTAATATAATAAAATTTGATTATTAAATTCGAATACCAACATTTGTAATTTTACTGGAAAGTTTGTATTTGCTACTTTATTATTCAAGTCCATTATTGATATTTATGGTCAATATTTATTACAACAAATCGTGATAAAGTTTATTACATTTGTAATCATAATAAATATAATACAAATAATGATTTAAAATTAAATTTCCAGCGAAAGGAGATATTAGAATTAATGGCAATTATTTCAAATCAATAATCATTTTTTATTATTTAATTGGAAGAAAGATTCGATCAAAGGTTATTTAGAAAAAATGATCTTCAAATCATCCACGTAAGGCGAATTCGCTTTTTATAGAACGTGAATTTAAAATTCGCTTTTTACAAAATACGAGTTTCGTGTTAAATAAGTTGGTAAGAAAGAAAAAAAATAATTTCTCGCGTTTTTTAATATGAAACTCGCATTCTGTAGGACACGAGTTTAAAACTCACTTTTTGTAGAACACAAATTTACCTTATGTGAATTTTTCTAATTAAATAATAAAAAGGAGATTGATTTAAAATTGCCAAAATTAATGGGATGATGCAAAGTTACATGAGTTACAGCATTTTTCAACTCTTCCACCTGCATGTAATTATTGAGATATCTTAAAAGTTACCATAGGTAGTAAAAAAGCATTGCACAAATTTTCGGAAAGCCAGAAACTAAGACGAAAAAAGGAAATAAAAGTTAAAAGTAAACCCTAAACAGTATCATTGCCAAACGATTAATGATTATTTATGCTTTTCAAAGGCAGAAACCGCACGTCCAAAATCATACTTTTTATCCCTTTTTTGAGCAAGAAACTGATTTTCAGGGTGAAAAATCGAGTGTTCGAAGTAAAATCTTGATTGTATCGGGTTTGTTGCGTATATTTTTGTTGAAATGTCATAATCAAAAAGTTTATTGATAGAACACCAGCCATGTTATTTAAATCTAGAATGATACTTTAAATCCTAATTTGAACTAAAAAAAATCTTTAGAAACCGAAAAAACCCCGATACATCAGCTGTGTAAAAGCTACTGCATTTATATTTTAAGATTTCTATTTTCGATTCCGACATGAGATTAATGAACTTCGTAGTTACATCATGCTTAATAGTTAACTCCTTTTAGGCTACTTTCTTTGTGTTTTCCTTTTAACATTTCCCAGTCATAGTGAAAAGCAAACGAGCAAATTCCCCCTGGAAAAAGCTGTGATAAGCAAAAAGCATACAAGTGGGAAATTTAGCTGTAGTGTTGTCATCAAAGAATGGGGAGAGCCCACCGCCATGTAAAAAACCAAAAACAAATGGGGCACACGAATTATTTCTTTCATGAAAACAACAACAACATGAGTGAGTTGGGTTTATTGGGTTCCCAAAGTTTCAAAACAGCCCCCACAGAAAAAGAGTTAATGATGAGTTGTGAACATGTGAGAACTGCCAATTTCTCACATCAAAAGCTGTTCTTTCTCTTTCTTTTTTTGAAAAAGAAAATGCACTGTATCCAGGGGGGAAGGGAATTTCAGAGAAAAGCTGTCCGGTATGATGCCATGGTGGTCCCGTGACGATCTATCGAACCTTAGTTAGATAAAAGGATCTAATCAAAGTGTTAGCAGAACGTAGACATTTTTTAAACTGAAAACCCTGATGAAACTAATGGGTTGTTTGAATTCGAATGCGAGTATGATATTTAATACAAGGATGTTTATTTTAATTTTTTTTTCGTGTGCTCCACTGTTTTTTAGAAAATAAGACTTGGGGCAATTTGCATACGTTTGTCAAGTTGTATGGAATCAAACAGTGGCGAAGAATGCGGTTACGGGTGAAAACCTAGGCCAGCAGGAACCAGTATGGGGCACATTGATTGGTGCAAGAAAATTCCCACGCAATAATATGTTGAGGTTTTTCATTCGACTCATCATTGATGTATGGACATCATGACAAATTGCTACCACATGCCCCAAACCACCTTAGCTTCTTGATTTGGGCAATTTGAAGAATGTTGTAATGATTGATTCTTTTTCACCCCTGAGAATAGGGTGCTCCTAAAGTGACCATAACTCAGCAGTCTACTCATGAGTCAGCGAGTCACAAGCACCTATCCAGAACAGGAACACGGGAAAATGGGATATACCCAACTTTATACTTTCCAACCACGGATGAATTCATGGGAGTCACACCTTTTGAAAATTTTAAATTTTTATATAGTTTATTTTCTATAAAATTGTTCTTGTATTTTATAAATGACTTAGACTCACATTCTTTAAAATTTTATAATTCTGCACTCATAACATAAAATTTTATGTCTGTCACTGGTTACGACAAATCTTACCCTAAACAACTTGAGTAGATTGTGTTAGAGGTAGGGACATAAGACCCTAATCTGTCAAAATTTTAATCTAATGATATTTCAGTTTTATTTAGATTAAATATTAGTTAAACAATATCTTAGTTCCCTTAACTTTTAGATTAAATAGTGAGGGCATGCCAGTTTTCTATTGACACTTGAAAGATGACAACACCTTCTATGTTACGAGTATGATGTGCTCTAACAAATTGCTTGAGATTTAATTTCATTTTCTAACAGACAAATAGCTTCATTTCAATAATACAGTTGCTTTTCGATCATGTTTTGGAGTAGTTGAATCCGACTCATGATTAAAAAACAATCTAAAAGTAAATGTGTAAAGTGCAAAGCATATCTACTTTGAAGAATGAATAAAAATAAGATGTACGATCCGTTGACACAATTAAAGACACACATGATTTTATATCTGCAATATAAACTTTAAAAAAGTTATATTAGAAATTTAGGGGCATAAGTACAAAATTAGATCTTTAATGGAAAAATACAAAGAAAATAACTAAATTATACTAGAATTTAAAAGTTTCAAAGATGAGATCGTATTCCTAACACCCCTCGGTCCATTCTTGAACGCAAAATAAAATTTAAAAGTTTTAAGCCATTTACTTTTACTCATCCAAGTATAAAAAACATACTATAAAACTTTACATTATTATATCTAACGCCAAAACTAAAATCTACATAAAATAAAATAATATAAACTTCTTTCGTCATTTAATCAATTAATGGACCTCAAGGTAAAAACGCTTTGTGTGTAGAACAGTTTCAATTAAATTTGAGAGGTGAAAGAAGGTTAATGTTAGTTAGGAAACAGGATACGAGAGATCTATGCTAACAGATACCTTGATTTAGCCTTTTCTCCTACTTCACCCAGCTGAAGTATGGCCCAACACCCACCGCCACCAATAATAATAATAATAATAATTAGGATCGGGGTCTGTGCTTAAGCCTAAGTGATTTTGTTAAACTTCTGTCGAAACTTGAAAGGTCACAAATATCTAAGATCGTTAATTTCTTTTTCTCAGAATTCCTTATATACAGGGAAACACAAATATAATTCTACCATCCTTTCATTAATCATTTAATCTTAGCCCTCGATTAAACAAATAGTTTTTCTTAATAAATTCAAATATTTTTTAAAAAATAGAAAATAAGATAAATCAGTAGAGTATGTATAACTAAAATATATTTTTATTTTTAATTACACTTAATTATTTGTAAAAAACTAACCTAATTAAAATAATAAAATTAAAAGATAAATCAAATCAAAATCTATGATTATTGATGAAACGTAGGTGTTATGAGATAACACCATGTATTACACATTTCCCGTAATATCTATAAATCGAACATCGTAATTTTGTACCAGAATTTAAAATTACCTCCTATAATATCACTAGGTTGTGTAAAAATATCTCATTCAACCAATTATCCGTTGATCCGATCTGGTTTTTTGTTTTTTTGGATATTATACATGTCACAATATTTTTAATTTTGGATTATTTGAAATATCTGAAAATTTAAATTTTCATGTATATGAATTTTTTTATTTTTAATAATTTGATGCTCGTCATATCTAAAAATTCAAAACAAAAATCAGAATTTTCATAGATGTGAATCTTGTTTATATTTGACAATTTGTTACTTGTTATATTCAAAAATCTAAAATTTTCATAGATATGACCGTCAAATTCAAAAAAATATTTAAAACTAAATTTTATATTCGTATAATCGAATATCCGAATATCTTATTTTTTTAGAATTAAATATATATCGCTATTTTACAGATCTGAAATTTTAAATATCTAATTTTTTAAATCGAATCTGATCCGATATCTGAAAATGCATACTCCTACATTCATATAACCGATATCGGAAAATGTACACTCTTACGTATCATATAACCCATAGAATTATACAGATTCTAAAATAGAGAAAAAGAACTCATAGAATTATCGTATTCACATATTTTATCGCGTTCATATAAAATTTAAAATATTTTACATTAACAGTGATTTTAATATATTAATAATTTGTACTATATACAATATGATAAATATTTTTTGTGTTATTAAAATTTGGCGGATTAGAGCCCTTAATGGTGGGCAGCTTTTTTTTTTTTTTTTTTTTGCTTTATTTTGTAGTTTATGAGTGGTGTCCAAAGTCTAGGTTGAAAAAGCATGGGAAAGTAGAATCTTTGTTAAAGTATTTGTTTCCCTCTTTAAAAGGTACAATTTTGTTTTTCTTTGCCCTCTTCTCTTTTCCTTTTGTCTCCTAAATTAGAATTTTCTGGAAATAAAGCACAGAAATATCAGTTTGGCTCATGAGCTGGCTTTCATGAACAAGCAGCTGCATTACCTTTAAACGCATTCGAAATGTTCAGGCATCTTGCTATGTTTGGAGCTTGAACTATTAATTTTTTTCATTAACATATAAAAATTATTACGAGAAAATGACATACGTTGTCGTGACATAATTGATGTATGCAATCATTTCTTAACTTGTCACGAAACGAAACAAGAATCGTTTATCGGTGAAGACTTTTTACTAGAAAAACATTTATCATCATTCAAGCGCAACACAATGCAGGTAGTCTAATCTAACTTTTTTAATTTTCTGTTGTAAAATATTCTTTAAAAGTGATTTGATGCAGTGGTATGGGTATGGCTTGGCTACACATTATAGAACTAATTTCACAAAAAAGGGTTGGTCTGCTTAAATGAAAGTCTCATGTTTGTTTTAAGACGAGGGATTTGTCATTTGAGTGGCTTTAGCAAACCATTTGCTAACTCAAATGATTCTTAATACAATTGGTCAGTTAATTAAGTTGTTTTTTTTTTTGTTTTCTCGTGTTCTTTTAGGTTATGGGTTCTAGACCCACTAGGAACATGTCATTCATTTTCTTAGAGTCCATCTTTTCCTCTCCTCTAGGTAGAATTAAGATTTGCAAAAAAAAAAAAAACAATAGATTTTTAAATTGGTCGAATTCTATGACTAATACCCGTACTACCTATAAGTTGTGGATTTATTCCATGTATTTTGATTCGGTCAATTTTAGTCCTTGTACTTTTTAAATTTTAAAATTTCAATCCTAACTTAAATAATACATGGAAATTATGACTAAATTACCATACTTATAATTAGCAATTTGGAAAACATGAACTAAATCTACAATTTACGTACAACATTGGGACCAATAGTATAATTTAAGCTAAACATATTAGAATTACAGTTTTGATTATGGTTAGAATTTTAAAATTTGAAAAGTACAAGGACTGAAAATGACCAAATTAAAGGATAAGGGCTAAATCCACGACTTGTGAATGGTACAAGTACTGATCATAGAATTTAACCTTCTAAATTAATTTAGTTCTTTTTACACTCCACGTGGATTTTCAGATATATATACTAGGACCTAAAAGTTCATAACAAGTTTACAAGTCTAGACCAAAAACAGACATGAAACAGGCATTTAAATGTAAATTTCAAAGTTAGCCTTAGATTGACCCATAGAATTTTTTTGAACAATTTCTACCTAATAAGAAGATGAGAAAAATTTATTCCTAATGAGTATTGAACCCAAAAGTTAGAAGAAAAAAGAATGTCAACTAAGAAATTTTAATCATTTGTTCTAAAAATTGTTGACTGTTTGACCCCTAAAAATTTTAAATAATATAGTACGAGTAATTTTTATACTATAAAAAACACGTAATTACTCTTATTTGAATTCAAAAATATAAAACCTAACCTCATAATCTTAATACTCCACGTTCTAAACTCTAAACTAAGCTCATAGCCCACAAATTATAATCTCTAAACTATAAACTAAACTCATAATCCATAATTCATAATGCCCTAAACACTTAACCCATAACCCATAAATCATGAACATTAAACCCTAAATTAAACCCATAACTCATAAATCATAAACTTAAACCCTAAATTAAACTAACAACCTATAAATCATGAACCATAATCCTTATATTAAACACAATCCATAAACATTGAATCCTAAACTAAATCTCTATTGCTTAAAATAAACAAATAATTTTTCATATGATAATGCATTAAAGAGTATTTTTTGTACACAAGTTATGCATACAATCTTACCTATCTAAACCATAAAATGTTAAACCCTAAACCTAAAGTTCTAAATTCTTAAACTATAAATAAAACATCCAAACCCTAAAATAAACAAATTTTATAAACTAAATTTTACCTAACATGTGCATTATATAATTTCCTATATTAAATAGTTATATATTTAGACCAACAAGTATTGAGTGAATTGGTAAAACACATTGCATTTTTAATAAAAGAACGTGAGCTTAAACCTCAAAAATAAAATTATTGGGGGTAGCCTTGCACCTCGAACATGGACCGTAATATGAACATACATATTACAAAAAGAAAGCTATATATTTATAATTTTAAATATATTCATAATATAAACTAAAAAAAAAGCCTAAACTCTAAGTACCCAACCCATAAAACAAAATCAATTGCAACAAATCTAAACTAAAGCTTAGGCCCAACTACTAATCAAAACGCACAATAAATACACGATCAATTATATTATGGTCTTTTCTTTCCCTTTTTCCCATCAATTTCTACCTAACATGTGCATTATATAATTTTTTTAACAATTTATGGTCTTTCTTTTTTTTTCATTTTAATTTAACTAATATTTAATATTAAATTTCACTTTCTTTTAATGAAAAATGGATGGGTCGGGTCCTATGTAAACACAAAAGTTATTGATATTGAACCTAGGCTAAGTTCGGACTCAATCCAGTCAGTCTCAGAGATGGATTTAATTCATATCATTTTTAAGATAAATTCTGTTATATTTATTCAAGAGCATAAACCTGCGAGAGACCCGCTAATTAATCTAATTATTAAAAATATTTATTTAAGACATCTCTATTTAATTAAAAAGAGTAGAAATCTGCCACAAAATATCACGATCAATACTCATCTCTGTAAAATAAGGTATAATATCAAAAAGATATTCCTAACGTTTGACTGAATAGTTATTTTGACCATTATTTTTTTTAAAGTATTTAACCCTCAACGTTTCACTTTGAGTCAAAACTGCCTATATGCAGATGAAAACTATTAATCAACTCACCGAAAATGGCTTGAAATGACATGACAAACTTACATTGCAGTGCACACTGTGATAGCAGCGTCATATAGACAAATATGTTAACTTTATAAAATGACACATCAATCAAAAAAATAATTTTATGAAATTATATAAAATATATAATATTTTTTTTTTCAAAAAAGAGTTACCAGTAATAAATTTAAAAATTTTAAATATCTAAAATATTTTTCTATGGTCAAACTTCTAATTCTTTTAATAAAACTATTATAATTTGAAAATTAACGGACTGGTCTACGCTAAAAAAAAAACTTTAAATATTCTCAAGCTGGGTTCCCCCCCGCAGATTGACATATGGTTATGCAGCAGCCAACGTTGGCCCTTGATAATTATATTCTAAAAACATAATTTCAAGATTCTTGTCAATTTTATTGAATAAATTTCTCCAAAAATATCAAGCAAATGACTTGCCAAGATTGCTTATAGCACATAATAAGTGGTTTAGAAACTAATTAATATATATATATAATTACAAAATCAACTCGTTAATATGAGTAAAAGTCCGGTTTTTCTCGGTTCATAAGTAGCTTTAATAATTATTATAAAACAGATAATTCATATATTTATATTTTTATGTCATAATCATGCTGATTATATTTTTATTTACATAAATTTTAACATATTAATAATTTGGTAAAATTTTGATACACATACGATGTAAAATAAACTTTACGCAAGCTTACATATTTACACTATAAAATTCAAAACTTGAATTTCTAACCCTAACCCTTAAAAGCTAAACCAAAAACTTTAAACCCTAAACCTTATATTCTAAACACTAATCTTAAATTTTAAACCATACAATTTGTACCCTAAAATTTAAACTCTAAATTAAACCTTAACTTTTAAAACTAAAAGGCATATACAAACTAAAATTTATACTATTTATATATCAAAATTTTTTTCTTAATAATTTTACTGGGTCATGCCTTATAATATTGTCCTCTGACACAAACAAGGGAACGAGTGCTTTTCTCATCTGTTTTTCCTTTCAAATTCCCTAAATATTCAAAGTAGGGTTTAAATAAAAGGCAAAGGTAGCTATGAAGCCTTTAAAATTTGATGGGACGAGGTTTGCTTTGCCTTTGTTTTCCATGAACCCTTCACTACGTTATTTTACGCGGTGCTTGACTAAAAAGAGTCTACGGACATGGACAAAAACGAAACTACCCCGTAATTGCATACACGCAAAACTAGTCTTTCATGGAAAACGAAATATCTCCTATCTCATCACTTCACATGATATCTGTGATAACATAAATACTTTTTACGTCCCACTTAAATTATTTTTTATTAATTTTTTTGGGTCAATTCTTTCTAATTTTAACCATTTATTATTTAAAAATTATTATTGATAAAAATATAAAAAAATACATTTTATAAATTTTCAATCAATTAGTTTTAAAATAAATATTTTATAAATTTTAAAATTTTAAAATAATTAAAATAAGTATAAGTTTATAAATTTTGACTTTTAAAAATTCAATAATGGACAATTTAAGTGGGAAGGAGGTAGATGTAAGTAACCCAAACTTCAAGCTCGCACCATTCATGGACAAGGTATAGGTAGTCCACAAAACACAAAGTAAAAAAGCAATTCTCACTTCAATCTTCCTCCCCTCGCTCTGTTTTTCCTTCACAATGCCGGATGTCGTCCAACCTAAACCAACGCGACCATGCAAGTGTCAGAACCGTCATCTATGTGCTAGAAATTGTAGAGACAACTACACGCCGCTACCACAACTTCGGCCACAAGCGCAACCACCACCAATGCCGGGACTACTTCCTAGACAGAACCAGGGTGGTCACAGCTTGTTGGTTACTGGCATGACAATCATGGGAAGCATGCTATGTTCGGGTCTTATTCTATGTATTTTCTTTGCTCTTGTTAGGTTCTATTTTAACAGGAGGATTAATCAATCGAGGAGAAGAAGCTTTCCTGTTGGTTTTTTCGGTTCTCGAGATGATTTTTTCCTCGACGAAGATCAAATAATGCCACATTTAGATAACCCCATATGGTACATCAACACAGTCGGTCTCCAACAATCGGTCATCGATTCGATCAAAGTTTTCAAGTATAAAAAAGATGGAGGGTTGATTGAAGGAACCGAATGTTCTGTTTGCTTGAATGAGTTCCAAGAAAATGAAAGCCTTAGGCTTTTGCCGAAGTGTACCCATGGTTTTCACCTTCCTTGTATCGATACCTGGTTAAGGTCGCACCAAAACTGCCCATTGTGTCGTGCCCCCGTTGTTTCCAATGCCATGGTTGCTCAAACCAGTGCATTGGAACCAAATTCCAACGGTTCAGGTTCAAGCAACGAAACCGCTGTTGAAAACGATGTCGGAGAAGGTGGAACCGGTGCCTGTCGGATTGAAGATGGAAACACCTCGGAAAATTCTAGGAAAAATTCGGGTAATTCTGTTAGAAATGTCTTGAGCGATGTAGCTGGAATTCAGGCAACGAGGAGATCGGTTTCATTCGATTTAACTTGTGCCATGGAAACAGCTGGTGAAGCAACTGCAGTGCATAAACATGGTTTTAGTTTAGACAGTGAATTAGAACAGTTAAAGTATTCGAAGAAAAAGATTGGTGTGAAACAAAGCAGGGGAAGTTCAAGCATATGCAAACTGATGAAAAGTTCTTCGGTGGGGCGATCTTTGTCGAAAGGGCCAGTTTCAATGAAAAGATCCGTCTCATCTGCTGGGATATTCTTGTTAGCCAAACCAAGTAAAAGCCAGGGTTCGATCCTTCCCTTGTGAAAACAAGCTTACGCAGAGATTTGTGGTTTCTAGTTTCAGTTATATATGGTGCTTGTCTTATATCATCTTCATTAGTTTCAGCTGTGAGTAATGAGTATGGCTTTGAGTTATAGTTTAATCACCTGTTTTTCTTTCTCTTTTGCTTGTATTACAGAATTAAAAAACGTTTCTTAGACGATAAATTCTGAGATTAATATATTTATCTATTTATATTATATATTTTTAAAAGGAAATAAGTTGTCATTATAAAACAACAATACATCACATAGACATGCGCCTAGTTAAAAAAATTAACCGGGACATTCAGCCCTTACAAAAACGACCAAGGGAATAACCTTCATCCATTAGTTACAACAAGTACCCATCGAGCAAACTAAAAAATAAGTCAAAATCCTACAATCATTCCTCAGGCAGGTTGTGTGCATGATGTTCCATAAAGGCATAAACAATCTGCTGTTTCAAACCGATGCCCAACATTCATGAGATTCATCCAATCTATAGGTGGTCTACACGGCGACTAATGCCAGCTTTTGCAAGTTTGTCCGCTGCAGAGTATGAACTTCTGTCCACAAGATTGATCACCCAGCTAACATCCTTGCATACTTCCAGGCAAGACTGTACCAGATTTTTAAAGGGAGCAGGGGCACAATCAGGTCTTCTGATCCAGTAAACAACATTGCTAGAGTCAGCTTCTAAAACCAGATGACACTCCTTTGAACATCGTGAAAGTGCCTCTTTTAACGCTAATAACTCAGCTGAAGCGGGATCCGAAACGCCAATTGATCTCGAGAATGCAACAAGTATGGTACCCAGATGATTTCTCAACACTCTTACAAGACCCGCCTGTCCAAGAGCCCCTTGCACAGTACCGTCCGTATTAAATTTCACATGTCAATCTAAGGGAGCTGACCAAGCATCTTTCTGCACCACTACTTTGGTCACCTCAGGTAAGGACCAAACCGTAGGATCCTTAACAAAATCGTTTGAACTCACATCAGATTCAGGCCATTTAGCACGCACCCACCACCCTATTCTCAACAGAATCGTGTCAAACACAACAAGTTCATCCACTAAACCATTACTAAGGGCTTCTTACCCCTTAGTCAAACATTACATTTAAAATCGTGTCTGACTAAATGCTGACACTAAACAACCAAGTTCATTCACTAAACTATTACTAAATGGTGTCACCATTTAGTCGGACAACAATTCAATTTAAAATCATGGTCTGAGGGCTTCTTACCCTTTAGCGCCTAAAATTATTGAATTATCCTTATTTAAAGACATAAAATAACTATTTGGGTAAATTACATATTCAGCCACTAAACCATTACTGAGTCTAATAGAGTTGATTCCTTACCAGATAGGGGTGTTCAATTGGTTAATTCGGTTAACCGACCGAACTAGCTAAATTTCATTAACCGAAATTTTTAACCCTTTAACCGTTAACCGAACCGAACTTTGTTCGGTTAATTTCTGAATTAACCGAAATAACAATAGAAAATACCTAATTTTTTCAATCTAATTATTATGCATCAAAATAACAGTAGACATTCTATTAAAAACAATAACAATAGACATTATATAAAATTACAGTTTGCATCTATTACATAAAAAACAATTTGCATCTATAACATAAAAAAAACAGTTTAAGTAGTTCACGTCCATTACATAAAAAAGCAGTTTGCAGCAGTTTAAATCTATTGCAAAAAAAAAAAAAAAAACAGTTTGTTGCAGTTTCAGTTTGCATCAATTAAAAATAGTTTACAACAATTTTATTTTGCATCAATTAAAAATAGTTTGCAGTGAAGATTTAAACTGTTTGCAGCGTCTAATTCAAACACAAAATACAACAATCGTCAAAGTTCTTCGTCTGCATCAATTGAATTCTCCCAAAAGATCTCCATTTGCATTATATCTACAATATATATGTTAGTTTAGAACATAATATAAATAAATACATCAAGAAAAAAATTGATATATTGTAACACTCCTTCTCAGCCTGGTCGAGAATTGAGTCAGAGTGTGCTACCGGAGAACGGTGCTGTGATCTGTGCGATAAAATTTCAATAATGATTAACACTTAATCAATGTTATACCTTTCAAACATTAACAAGATAATTATTAGCTCAATTTATCCGAGAACAATAATCCTTCAATTAGGACCAAATCTTAACTCCTACAAGTTTTAGGGACTAAACTATAAATTCAGTAATTTAGAGGTCCTTTAATGCAATTAACTATACAAAAGGAAATTCAATACAATGATAGTAAGCTTGTAAATTTTCATGCTAACCAGACTTCATTTGTTTATCCAATTAGACCATATAATATCAGTGACCATTTTGTAAATATTGCAGAACTTTAGTCTATGTCTTTTTAACAGAATTAACTACCCATGTATCGATTCGCCTCAAGGCCGTATCGATACACTTAGATGCCCAAACCTTACTGCCAAAACCTTATCGATACACTTTAGACCTGTATCGATACGCTATGGTTAACTTATGCTTTCTCAGGCCAAATATGCAAGGTCGTATCGATACATCTTTACCTGTAGCGGTACGCCCTGCAATGTAATGTCAATTTTTATCTGGTTTTTAGTCCATTTGACCTAGCAAACAATGTCCAAATGCAATAAAACTTTTCCCACAAGTTTATAACCATTTAATCTACTAGCATGCCAATTTTCATATCAATATGAATTCATTTACCAAGCTTTCACCTTTTTAAGCTAATTATGCCATTTTAACCATTTTTAAACAACATTAACATACCATTTAGGTCCTCTAAAGCCAATACAAAACATGGCCAATATACACATACTAGAAGGACCATAATCAGCTAGTTTAACTACTTTGCCACCATTATAAGAGTTCGTAATGACAAAACACATTACTCTAAGCTTGTGGTGACTTGCCGAACTTCCAACTAACTCCGATCTCGATCCGATGTACTTTCTTAACCTGAAATTTGGGAGATGAATGCATTAGACTTACATAGTCTAAGTGAGGTAGCCATAAACAATGAATGAGCATGGTATGCATTCCTACATGCTTCAATAACAAGTCTAACCATACTAACAAAAGACATATATTCAACATGACATAGTTATCATGCTCAACATGTAACATGGCATCAAACCGTACTCCAACTTGGTAGTTTCCACCGCCTGTTCAGGGTTGAGCCCTGGGACTTAAAAAGCCACCTACAGACGCTTTACGCCCAATCATTCTAGATAACGCTTGCATCCTCTGTATTACCGCGGCTGCTGGCACATAGTTAGCTAATGTTTATTCCCTAGATACCGTCATTGCTTCTTCTACGGGAAAAGAAGTTCACGACCCGTGGGCCTTCTACCTCCACGCGGCATTGCTCCGTCAGGCTTTCGCCCATTGCAGAATTTTTTTTTTGGATAGAGTAGACAAACCCCTCTTTTTTTCTTTTGATATTTCTAGGCCGCTGAAACTAATATCTCGAAATTGGATGTGTAAAAAAAGAGTCACAAATTTCTGATTATACATGAAAAAAAGATCGAGAACAAAGACAAGGACGGAAAAGAAAAATACAAAAGAGGAGAAAATAAGGATAGAAATAGGAGAAGCTTGGGACAACATTTTAGTTGCTCAAGTAATAAGGGGCTCCATGTTAATAACCCAATCAATTCTTAGAAAATATATTATATTACCTTCATTGATAATAGCTAAAAACGTTGCCCGTATGTTATTATTTCAATTTCCTGAGTGGTCTGAGGATTTAAAGGATTGGAATCGTGAAATGCATGTTAAATGTACTTATAATGGTGTTCAATTATCCGAAACAAAATTTCTAAAAAATTGGTTACAGACGGTATTCAGATAAAAATCCTATTTCCTTTTTGCCTGAAATCTTGGCATAGAGTTGCACTACAACCCTCTCATAAAGATCCAATGAAAAAAAAGAAAGGTCAAAAGAATGATTTTTGTTTTTTAACAGTTTGGGGAATGGAAACTGAACTACCTTTTGGTTCTGCTCGAAAACAGCGTTCATTTTTTAGCCTATTTTAAAAGAACTAAAAAAATTGAAAACGAAATGTTTTATAGCTTTAACAATTTTAAAAGAAAAAACAAAATTCTTTAACAATTTTAAAAGAAAAAACAAAATTGTTTTTCTCAAAAGAAACAAAAAAATAGGTCACTCAAAGCATTCTATTTCTAAAGGGAATAATAAAAGAACTTTAAAAAAAATCTAATTCCATTTTTTGGGTTGAGAGAAATATATGAATTGGGCGAAACTAAAAAAGATTCGCTAATCAGTAATAAGACGATTCACAAATCATCGCTTCAAATTCAATCTATGGAGCGGATAACTTATTCATTTACAGAAAAAATAAAGGATTTGACTACGAGAACAAACACAATCAAAAATCAAATAGAAAAAATTAGAATTATAAAAGACAAGAAAAAAGAATTTCTAACTCAAGAAATAAATATTAGTTCTAACAAAATAAGTTATCGGGATAAAATATTAGAATCATAAAAAAATCGGCAAATATTTAAAAGAAGAACTATTCGATTAATCCGTAAATTCTATTTTTTTATAAAAATTTTCATTGAAAAGATATACATAGATATTCTTCTATATATCATTAATATTCCAAGAACCAATACACAACTTTTTCTTGAATCAACAAAAAAATGATTGAGAAATTCATTCACAATAATGAAGCAAATCAAGAAAGAATTAATAAAACAACTAAAAATACAATTCATTTTATTTCAACTATAAAAAACTCACTTTCTAATGTTAGTATTAGAAATAAAAATGAAAAAGCTTTTTGTGACTTATCCTCCTTCTCACAAGCATATGTATTTTATAAATTATCACAAACCCAAGTTATTAGTTTTTATAAATTCAAACCTATCCTTCAATATAATGGAACATCTCTTTTTCTTAAAAATGAAATAAAAGATTATTTTGAAGAACAGAGAGTATCTCATTCCAGATTAAGACACCATTATGGGTTAAGACAGAAAATCTTTTGACATTCTGGAATGAATGAATGGAAAAACTGGTTAAGGAGTCGTTATCAATACGATTTATTTCAGAGTAGATAGCTTAGATTAGTACCAGGACAATGGCGAAATAGAGCCAATTGACACTATCTGGCTCAAAATGAAGATTTAACAAAATGGGATTCAGATGAAAAAGAAAGATTAATTCATTATGAAAAAAATAATTTTCAAGCGAATTCATTACTGAATCAAGAATATAAACTGAATCAAGAACATAAAAAATCAAATTTGAAAAAACACCATGGATATGATTTTTTATCATATAAATCTATTAATTATCAAGATAAGAGGGACTCGTATTCTTATGGATCACTGTTGCGTGTGATAAGTGCTACGCAATTGTGCAAGTATACACGTCGCAAGTAATAAAGTGATATGAGTATCGAGTATCGTCTCCACAGGGATTGGTTTGGGCCACTTTGCTTAAGTTACTGCACTGTGAAAAGTAAAAAACACAATTAAAGGATTATAGGAGTTTAACTAATAACTAAACTAGAAAGCAATAAAGTAAAAGAAAAGATGAGATCGAATGAGAGAGAGATATGCCAGGTTATCGTGAGTTGAGGTGTGATAGCCGATTGGATCGTTTTGGTAAAAGAGTGCACGGGCAACTCAGTTGCCGTGGCAACTTGCACAACGGGGTTGCCTTGGCAACTAATCGATGGTTGCCTGGGCAACTAGTTGGGCGTCTGGGCAGCAACTTCAAGGTTCGGCGGAGCGTTCTTCAATGGTTTCTTCTTATCCCTAAGTCGAAACTCTAGCTACTTGTGCATGCCTTGATAATACATCCCTGCGTGAATCAAGGGTGAACAACAACCAATCTTGCGCTCCTCTTAGCCGTTGAAATCCTTAACTTATTCCTAAGCCGGATTAATCTTCACCATCAATAGATTGAATAAAGACCATACTCATTCGTTTCTTGAATCTAACTCTCCCGATATTAGATAAATAGATGAAGTTAGGAGATCCTCTCCCAATTCACTCGCAAACAAGAATGAGTAAACCTTGAATAGAAAAGTGCAAACTCTTATTACCTAAACAAAATCCAATTGTTTCTCACAACAACAAAACACAATAACCCCAACCAATCAAGTTAGTTCACGGTTGGGTTCAAAAGATATACAAAGAATAATCCCCAAACCATGAATCTAATGGAAGCAAAGAAGAAGAAGAAGTCGAAATTTCCCCTAATGCTCTCTATGGAGTTGTCGAATTTTGCCCTAGCCTTCTCTCTCAAGTTGTCGAAATCTCCTTGCTATTTATAGGGCTAGGCCAAAGTCCTTCTTTGAGGAGGAGTTTGAGTTGGAATTAAATTATCTTTAAAGAATATAATTCTTTATTATAATTTTATTCCTATTAGAACTTCTCCTATCTTCTTGGAATTTAATTCTTCTTTAATCTCTGCATGGCAATCAAATTCCTTTGGGCTTGGGCCTTGCTCCATGTCATCTTGGGCTTGTAAAGTCATTAATTTCGACATCCCTATTGCATTTTCTCTTTGTCGACAATTGCCATGGCAACTGGCTCGGCGTCTCCTTCATGCATTGCCCTGGCAACTAGCTCGGCGTCTCCTTCATGCATTGCCCTGGCAACTAGCTCGGCATTGCTTTGGCAAGTGATCCTGCACATACACACACAAAGCACACCAAAGCAGCATCTTTTCCACAAAAACTACCAAGTTATCTAATCAAGCTCAACGATGGAAGGAAACATGGATTAATGCATGAATGGCTAACTATGCAACTAATATGAGCCTAAGTCTAACAATAATATGAGTAAAAAGGGTAAGAAAAATAGTACTTTTGAACACTTATCACACCCCCAAACTCGAACTATTGCTTGTCCTCAAGCAATGCAAACTCATAATTACCTGCCAAGACTTCAATTTTCACAAACTTAGCTTTGAACTTGATTTCAATTCTCTGAACCGGGGCACAAAGTATGATTGGCTTTTTATTTTTCGGAAAACTGAGGAGTTACTCGGAATCAAACTATAATGCTTGTGAGTGTGTGCGGAGTTGTGTGCAAGTTGATTTTTCGGATTCTATGCAAACAAGAGGTTTTCAAATTACTTCATTGGGTTCTTTTTAACATGTTTTAACTAGAGCCAGTGTTGGGCACCTCTAGTGTTTTGTTTTTAGTTTTATTAAGTTAATTTAATCGACTAGAGCCGGTTTCAGGCACCTCTAGTTAAATTTTTTTAACACATCCTAGAGCCAGTTTCGGGCACCTCTAGTGATCAATTTTTTTAGCACAT
Organism: Hibiscus mutabilis; assembly: GCA_019671005.1. Lineage (NCBI taxonomy): Eukaryota > Viridiplantae > Streptophyta > Magnoliopsida > Malvales > Malvaceae > Hibiscus > Hibiscus mutabilis. The sequence continues at coordinate 87,776,932 of CM033711.1, read as the reverse complement.
GCTAGAGCCAATTTCGGGCACCTCTAGCATTCATCCAATTTTTTATTCTAATCCCCCAATTTGTTAATTATCAACCTAAGTTCACTAGAATTCCTTAAATCAATCAAACCACAACAGTGTTTCATCAAATTTAGCATCATAGTAAAATTCTAAGTTTTTCCATGGTTATCCTAGAATAAAAATTCTATCAATTAAGTGCATTGGCAAAGTCATCACCGAATATTCATCAAATCTAAGCAATTCTTGTTCCAATTAAAGGCATGGCAAGCAATTTATATATCTTAAATGTAATATTTAAGATGAATGTAATTAAACATGGTAACTACTAATAACAATCCCCCCCAAACTCGAGTGAGGCATTGTCCTCAATGCATACATAAAAATAATGAAAAATAAAAATAAAAATGCATACGAGGACTTACTCCGAGAGTTCATCATCGTAGATGATTAGTTTCCTTTTGGTCGGTGTCTTGATTCTCTTGCTTGAACGCGATGGTTGTTTTCTTGTTGCCGGGATGTCTTTAGCTTTGGTTGCCGTGGCATCTTCAGAGTTGGTTGCCGTGGCATCAGCTTGTGCAGGCACGATGTAGGTTGCCGCGGCATCTTCTTCATTGGTTGCCGGGGCAAGGATCTTGGCAGTAAATTTCCTTAGCATAGTAGTTGTGAGTCTTGTTGTGAAAAAGAAAACAAAGAAAACCTGAAAACTAAAGATAATGAAAAAATAAAATATCTCCTAAAAATAAAAATAAAAATAAAAATAAAAATAAAAAGAAAATACTGAAAGGAGAGCATGCTCATGCATCTCCTAAGTTGACCACTTCCTTGTTACGTTCCACATGGGCACCATTGTAGTGCTTCAATCTTTGTCCATTAACTTTGAATTCATGGTTGTCAGAGATGGACTTGATTATCACAGCACCATGGGAGAATGGTTTGACGACTTCAAATGGTCCCGACCATCTTGATTTCAGCTTTCCCGGGAAAAGTCTTAGCCGAGAATTGAATAGGAGAACTAGTTGCCCTGACGTGAATTGTCGTGGCAATAGTTTCTTGTCATGCCATCGCTTTGTTTTCTCCTTGTAGATTCGTGCATTGTTATAGGCGAGTGCACGAAATTCTTCTATCTCATTGAGATCCATCAAGCGCTTTTGTCCGGCACTTTCCCAATCCATATTCACGGTCTTGATTGCCCAGTACGCCTTGTGCTCGATTTCCACCGGTAGATGACATGTTTTACCATAGACAAGTCGGAAGGGGGACATACCTAAGGGTGTTTTGAATGCAGTGCGATATGCCCAAAGTGCGTCATTTAGTCTTAATGACCAATCCTTCCTTGAGGGATTTACAACTTTCTCGAGTATTCCCTTCAACTCCCGGTTGGAAATTTCTGCTTGCCCGTTGGTTTGTGGGTGATATGCCGTGGCGATCTTGTGTGATATGCCGAAGCGTTGCAACATCTTGGCAATTAGTCTGTTGTCAAAATGCTTGCCCCGTCAACGATAATTGCTCTCGGCATCCCAAACCGTGTTAAATATTTTTTTCTGGCGGAATCGTTGCACGGTCTTGGAATCGTTGTTGGGAACTGCAGCTGCCTCTACCCATTTAGACACATAGTCGACGACAAGTAAGATGTAGAGGTTGCCGAATGAAGATGGGAAAGGTCCCATAAAGTCGATCCCCCATACATCGAACAGTTCCACCTCGATGATGTTCTGGAGTGGCATCTCATGTTGTCTAGAGATATTGCCCGTCCTCTAGCAACGATCACATTGCTTGTAAAAGTCTTGGGCATCTTTGTACAATGTTGGCCAATACAACCCGGATTGCAAAACTTTGGCCGCGGTACGAGTTCCTCTAAAATGTCCTCCATAGGGTGAAGAATGGCATTGCCAGAGTACATTTTGTTATTCTTCTTCAGGGACACATCGGCGTATAACCTGATCTGCACATTGTTTAAACAAAAGAGGCTCGTCCCAAAAGTAATGCTTAGCATCATGGCGAAACCGCTTCTTCCCTTGGTGAGTAATGCCATAAGGAAGAATACCACAAACAAGGAAGTTAACTAAATCCGCGTACCAGGGTATTGCCGAAGCATGTGCTGCCGTGGCGACTGCTCCCAAGATTGCCGAGGCGTGCGTGTCAAAGATTGCTACGGCGTCGAGAGTTGCCTAGGCGTGTGCATCCATGGTTGCCGAGGCGTCTAGGGTTGCCGAGGCGTCGAGGGTTGCTGAGGCAACTAAAATTTGTTCATCCGGGAATGCATCGCATATCTCTAGATCCGCGTCCTCCTCCTTATTGCGTTCCAAACGTAATAAATGATCAGCCACTTGATTTTCTGTTCCTTTCCTGTCCTTAATCTCAATATCAAATTCTTGTAAAAGTAATATCCAACGTATCAAACGAGGTTTAGCATCCTTTTTAGCAAATAAATATTTGATTGCCGAATGGTCTGTATGAACAATTACCTTTGTACCAATTAAATAGGATCGGAACTTGTCAAATGTGAAAACTACAGCTAGTAACTCTTTCTCCGTTGTTGTGTAATTCACTTGAGCACCATTAAGAGTTTTACTAGCGTAGTATATCACATGGAAGGTCTTACCTGTGCGTTGGCCTAGGACTGCTCCTACCGCGAAATCACTTGCATCACACATTAGCTCAAAAGGTAGCGTCCAATCTGGTGGATCGACAATGGATGCCGAGGCAAGATTTTTCTTTAGGGTTTCGAATGCTTGGGTGCAAGAATCATCAAAATTGAAGACTTTATCTTGTTCAAGCAGATTACACAAGGGTTTAGTGATTTTAGAAAAATTATGAATGAATCTCATGTAAAAACCTGCATGTCCGAGAAAACTTTGAATTCCTTCAACCGAACTTGGTGGGGGTAATCTCTCGATCACGTCCACCTTGGCTTTGTCTACTTCAATTCCCTTGGATGAAATCTTGTGGCCGAGCACTATTCCTTCATCTACCATAAAATGGCATTTCTCCCAATTGAGGACTAAATCCGTTTCTTCGCATCTTGCTAACACCCTCTCTAAATTGCCGAGACAGCCATCGAAGTCATTACCAAAAACCGAAAAATCATCCATGAAGATCTCAAGGAAGTCTTCGACCATGTCTGAAAAGAGTGCCATCATGCATCTTTGGAAGGTTGCCGGGGCGTTACACAATCCGAGCGGCATCCTTCGGAAGGCATAAGTACCGTATGTGCATGTGAAGGTTGTCTTTTCTTGATCTTCTGGTGCTATGGCAATCTGATTGTAACCTGAATAACCATCAAGAAAATAATAAAAGGGTTTACCTGCAAGACGGTCAAGCATTTGATCAATAAAGGGTATTGGGAATTGATCTTTCCTAGTGGCTTTGTTTAGCTTTCGATAGTCCATACAAACCCTCCAACCGGTCACAGTCCTGGTTGGGATAAGTTCATTATTTTCATTGCTTACCACTGTTATACCTCCCTTTTTCGGTACACATTGTACTAGACTTACCCACGTACTATCGGAGATAGGGTATATAATGCCGGCGTCAAGCCACTTGATGATTTCTTTCATTACAACCCCTTTCATGGCATGATTCAGTCTCCTCTAGGCCTCAATTGAAGGTTTATGATCATCTTTCAACAAGATCTTGTGCATGCACACCACCAAGCTAATTCCCTTCAAGTCGGCAATTGTCCACCCTATTGCCTTTTTGTGTAGCTTCAACATCTTGATCAGCTTCTTTTCCTGCTCAAGTTCTAACTTAGAAGAAATAATTACAGGCAATGTATTATCGGTCCCTAAGTATACATATTTTAGTTGCTCTGGCAATTGTTTCAACTCAAGAATTGGTGGATGTTCAATAGAGGGTTTTTCGAGCTTACCTTCCTTACCTGAGTAGTCCAAAGGTTCAAAGTATGTACCGGTCGATTGACTAGCCAATTTGCCTCTTCTGGTTGTTCCTCATCGACCGGTTCTTCATACTCCTCATGTTCCTCTTGGTCGGCAATGTAGTTGTCGAGGCAACTAAATTCCTCATCGAACTTAAACTCTGCCGTGGCATGAAGTAGTTGGCATTCTTCTGAATCATCGGCATGCCTTAGTGTTTGGAACACATTTAGTTTAACTTGCTGGTCATTCACCCTCATTGTGAGTATTCCCTTTTCAACATCAATCAAGGTTCTCCCTGTTGCTAGGAATGGTCTCCCGAGAATGATAGGTGCATGCTCATCTGCTTCACAATCCAAAACAATAAAGTCAGCGGGAAAAATAAATTTATCAACTTTTACCAGTATGTCCTCGATTTTTCCCTCTGGATGCACATAGGATCTGTCGGCTAGCTGCAGCATGACTGTTGTAGGTCTTGCCTTCCCGATTCCTAGTTTTTGGAAAACCGATTTAGGCATCAAGTTTATGCTAGCCCCAAGGTCGCATAATGCTTTCCCGACATAGTGATTTCCAATGGAACAGGGTATTGTGAAACTTCCGGGATCCTTCAGCTTAGGTGGCATACGATTGTGCAACATTTCCATGCATCCCTCTGTCGCGGCAACTGTTTCGAACTCTCCTAGCCTTGTTCTCTTGGACACAATTTTTTAAGAAACTTGGCATAGTTTGGCATTTGTTCAATTACTTCCACCAGTGGCAAGTTGATGTGGACTTGCTTTAGGATATCAAGAAACTTCTTGAATTGGTATTCTTGCTTTTGTCGCTTCAACCTTTGTGGGAATGGTGGTGGAAGTCGGATATCTTCGATCCTTTCATTGGTTTGAAACCTGATTGACGGCATTGCCGGAACATCTGGAGTTGCCGAGGCATTATCAACTGGGGTTGCCGAGGTATGCTTATCGCAAGTTGTCGAGGCGTCTTTATCGTCGGTTGCCGAGGCATGCTTATTGCCGATTGCCGCGACAATTCCTGGTTCGGCATCTGAGGCTTTGCCGCTAGGTTCGTCTTGATCTTTTTGTGGAGTTTTGTTTGACGAGCGGGTTTGAACCTCTCTAAGTTGTTGGCCACTTCTAGTGGTGATCGCCTTACATTGCTCATGGCCAGTTCTTCTCGCGACTTCAGTATCGCTAGGTAAACCTCCTTGTGGTCTAGTATTCAGATTTTGAGCAAACTGTCTGACTTGATTTTCCAATGATTTGATTGCCGCCTCTTGGTTTTGCAATCTCATCCCATCTGTTAATAAAAAGCATCAGTTCTTTTTATGAAATTACTATTCTCGAGCCATATAAGATTCAGTTTTCATCATAAAAGCATTTAGAGAATTTTCCAAAGAACTAGATGTTGTCGGTTGTTGTCTGCGGCATCTGCTGTCGTGGCATATTCTCGCTGAAATCCGATGCTTGTGCATTCTGATTGTTCGTTTTAGAGCATTGTTGGGATTACTCCATGAAAAATTTGGGTGCTTCTTCCAAGCTGGATTGTATGTATTTGACATCATGTTGTTGTCTCGATTGTAATTCCCCACATAGAAGCCGGATTCCGGATTCTCGCATACATTCGAAGAATTATGGTTATCACCACATAACTCACAAAAAGAATCCATTACCTTGACTTCATGTGTGTTGTTTGGTTTTTGCATGTTCGGACCATCTTGGTTAAAGCGCCAATTGTGCCGAAATTGAATCGATGATCCTAGTTCATGTATTGTGGCTTAGCGCCTAACTCCTCCTCTTCTAGTAGATGGGAATTGATAATCATTCTTGGCCAGCCTGTTTAAAATTTGCATTGCTTCTTCCGCGACTTATCTAGGAGTATGCCGTTTGCCGAGGCATCTAGCATCATCCTTGTTGGTGTATTCACGGCGTTGTAAAACATTGTTACTTGAGTCCACAACGGAATCCGCATAAAGGGCATTTGTGTAAAAGTTCTCTATATCGCTCTCAAGCCTCGTACATGGATTCATCATCCGCTCTGCCGAAAAGAAGTAATGTCGTTACGGCTTATCACCAAATTTGTAGGATTAAATCTAGCAAGGAAATCACGACAAAGATCAGTCCAAGATGCTATGGATCCGACAGAATGCTATTCAACCATGCTTTCGCCCTATCCTCAAAGTGAATAGGGAATAATCTTAATCGTAATACATCGGGGTGACTCGTATCTTGAACGAGTTGCAAATCTCGAGGAAAGATTTCAGATGTTGTCGTGCATCTTCGATTCTTGAGCCGCCAAATTGACCTATTGTGTTGATCATATTAAACATTACCGGTTTCAACTCAAAGTGGTCGGCTTCAATTTCAGGTGCGACAACTCTTGGGTTAAGTCCATCAAGATCTTCTTCAAGATAGTCTCGAATAGTTCTGTCTCGTGCAAGAATCACTCCTCCTCCTGCTCGAACATCTTGATTCATATTGCCGTCTTGATTTGCCATTGCTTCTCTTATCCTTTGTCTAAGTCTTTGTAAGGTTCGTTCGATTTCTAGATCAAAGGGATATTCTGGTGAAGTCGGTCTCGCCCTGGTCATATACCAATGCAAAACCAAAGTTTGTTAGCCCTTTGAATTTTAAACAAGAAAAATAAAAAGAAAGTGGAAGAAAGTAAAAACAAAGTCGCTATTGCATGGAAATCAAATTCCTTTGGGTTTGGACTTTGCTCCACATCATCTTGGGCTTGTCTAGTCATCAATTTCGACATCCCTATTGCATTTTCTTTTTGTCGACAATTGCCATGGCAACTGGCTCGGCGTCTCCTTCATGCATTGGCCTGGCAACTAACTCGGCATATCCTTCATGCATTGCCCTGGCAACTAGCTCGGCATTGCTTTGGCAAGTGATCCTGCACATACACACACAAAAACACACCAAAGCAGCATCTTTTTCCACAAAAATCACCAAGTTATGTAATCAAGCTCAACAGTGGAAAGAAACATGAATTAATGCATGAATAACTAATTATGCAACTAATATGAGCTTAAGTCTAACAATAATATGAGTAAAAGGGTAATAAAAATAGTACTTTTGAACACTTATCAAGCCCCCAAACTCGAACTATTGCTTGTCCTCAAGCAATGCAAACTAACAATTACCTGCCAAGACTTTAATCATCAAAGACATGCTTCAAACTTGAATTCAAACCTCGGAACCGTGGCACAAAGTATGGTCACCTTTTAATTTTTCGGATAACACAAAAATTACCCAGAACCAAACTATAGTGCTCGTGACAATGTGTGTGCGTAGTTGTGTACAAGTTGATTTTCAAGATTCTATGTGAATAGTAGGCTTTTATCAATTTAATTACTGGGGCATTTATTTTAATTTTCACTAGAGCCAATTTCGGGCACCTCTAGTAAAGTAAGCAATTTCTCATTTTATTTTAGTCGACTAGAGCCAATTTCGGGAACCTCTAGCGATTCTTTAATGTGCATTAACTACTAGAGCCAGTTTCGGGCACCTCTAGCAAGAAAGTGCATTTACTACTAGAGCCAGTTTTTGGGCACCTCTAGCAAGAAATTAACTTTTAATTTTCAATTTTAAATTTACCCAAATTTTTATGGAACCTAAGTTCACTAAGTTTCTTTCAATCAACAAGCCACAACCGTGTAAAAAAAATTCAGCATCATAGTAAAATTCTAAGTTCTTTTCATGCAATCCTAAAATTAAAGGTTATTTCAATTAAGTGCAGTGGCAAAAATTCATCATTGGATATTCAACAAGTCTTAAGCAATTAAATCAAATTAAAGGCATGGCAACTAACATATGCAACCTATATGTGATTGCTAAAGATGAATGCAACTAAACATGAAACTAACTAGAAACCAACACCCCCCCAAACTCGAGAGAAGCATTGTCCTCAATGCATGTAAAAGTGAAACAAAATTTAAAAGAAACTAAATGAAATGAGTTAGTCAGAGAGGTCGTCACCTCGAGTGATGAGTTTCCTTCGTGCCGTTTGCTTGATTCATTTTTCAGTCGGTGGTTGAATGTTGGTGCCGCGTTAATAGCATTGCTTTGATTTGATTCATGTTTGCCGATGCAGGTTCACTTGCATGGGCATCAGTAGTTCCCGAAGCCATAGTTGTTGCCTGGGCATCGCCAGTTTCTGTTGTGGTTGCTGTGGCAAGTAGTCGGTAGTGAATTTCCTTAGCATGGTGGTTGTGAGTCTTGTTGTGGAAAAGAAAACCTGGAAGCTAAAGATAATGAAGAAAAATAAAATATATCCTAAAAAATAAAGAGACAAAATAACAAAAAATAATAGAACAAAATTGTTCAAAAAAATAAAAATAAAAATAAATGTATCAGTAGTTGTCGTGGCGTCGAGGGTTGCCGAGGCATGCACATCCATGGTTGCCGAGGCGTCAGGGGTTGCCGAGGCGTGCGCGTCCATGGTTGCCGAGGCGTGCGTATCAGGAGTTTCTGCGGTGTTGAAGGTTGCCGTTTTCGATACTTCTTATAGTCCATCCGCACCCTCCATCGGGTGATAATATTGCCCAAAAAGAGTTTGGCCAATGTGCTTGCCACTACTCCCTTTTGCGTTACCATGGTGGAGGTGTCTTTCTTCTTTGTTCGCTTGTAGTCCATGTATACTCTCCATCTTGCTACTATTCCTGAAGGCACAAATATATTAATAGGAAAAATTATATCCATTCTCAACCATTCAATTACCCCATTCTTGTCGACTTCTATCATGGTTGGATGTAGCATTTGTTGTCGTGGCTCAAGCCAATTGCCGTGGCAATCAGTTGTCAAATTTTGCTTTAAGTCAAGGGAAGAATCAATTTTCTGAGGAGCTTTATGAATCCAAACACCTTTTTCTTTTGGCCTCTCAAACATCTCCATCAGTAGAGTTTTCGATGGCTTCAAATCTACCAACCTCGGTTCCTCAAGACATACATACAATGGACAATGTGAGTTTTTAAAGAATTCAAAAGGTTCAACTATTACATGCTCATATTCCATTGGCAAAGTATTATCATCTCGTTGATCTTGCATGTGGTCGTGTAATTGTCGTGGCAATTGTAGATGAGAGCAATCTGATTCTGTTTTTCAAAGATCAACGTTGTAACCTTCTCGGGCATCGGGTTCCTCGAGAATTTGCTGTAGTATTGTTGTTCTCAGCTTCACGGAGTGTTATCGCGACATTGCTCGTTTCAGGCTCCTCAATCATTGCCGAGGCAATTTGTTGTTCAGGCTCATCATGTATTGGGCAGTCTCTCTCATTGGCATCCTCTTGACTTTGAGGTTCTAGTTGTTCCTCACACATCGGAGAGATTTCTTTGTATTGCTCCTTATCCTCTAGCTTTGGGATGTCAGTATCCCTAGGAATGAATTGTTGGTGCATGTTATCCATGACATATGTGGATCTCCCCAATTGGTCTTCTGAATCCCCTAAGGTTGCATCCCATTGAGTTATCCTCGTATCCATAGATTTTGATAGCTCTCGAATCTCTTCAATTGATCCGTCAAATCTAGCCAATGAAGCTAGTAACGTTTCCTCCAAGGAATTGGAATGCTCTTGAAAAGGACTACATTGCCATGGCATATCTGTTGCAACGGCAAAATTGTTATGGTAAAAAAAATTTTAAGCTTTTTGATCATACCATGAAGAATTTTGCTGCTTGTTCCCTCTATGGTCCTCCATGTAGTTATATGCACCGAAAATGTGAGGGCAATTTTCAAACACATGATGTTCTCCACACATAGCACAAGATTTTTCCATGGTATAAGTTCTTTGGGCTTTTCTCGGTTGGTATAGGTAATCATCAAAGGGTGCAAGAAACTCTTGATTGGATTGATTCATATCTTCCAACATCATCTCTCGAATAGATCGGCTTTTATTTCCCGACATGTTGATGTCCCTTAACTTGTAGCGCACCTAAATTTTTTTTTTTAAAACAAACAAAAGAAAAGTTAGTAAAACTAATAGAAAAAATGCAATAACAAAAACAACTAACACCAATTGCCAATCCCGACAACGGCGCCAAAAACTTGTTGCGTGTGATAAGTGCTACGCAAATGTGCAAGTATACACGCCGCAAGTAATAAAGTGATATGAGTATCGAGTATCGCCTCCACAGGATTGGTTTGGGCCACTTTGCTTAAGTTATCAGACCGTGAAAATAAAAACACAATTGATAATAGAGGTTTTAATTAACGAGAAAAGTAAAAGCAATAAACTAAAAGAATAGATGAAAGAAAAAGAGAGAATAGGCCAGGTTATCGTGAGTTGAGGTGTGATAGCCGATTGGATCGTCTTGGTAAAAGAGTGCAAGGCAACTTAGTTGCCGTGGCAACTTGCACAGCGGGGTTGCCTTGGCAACTAATCGATGGTTGCCTGGGCAACTACTTGGGCGTCTGGGCAGCAACTTCAAGGTTCGGCGGAGCGTTCTTCAATGGTTTCTTCTTATCCCTAAGTCGAAACTCTAGCTACTTGTGCATGCCTTGATAATACATCCCTGCGTGAATCAAGGGTGAACAACAACCAATCTTGCGCTCCTCTTAGCCGTTGAAATCCTTAACTTATTCCTAAGCCGGATTAATCTTCACCATCAATAGATTGAATAAAGACCATACTCATTCGTTTCTTGAATCTAACTCTCCCGATATTAGATAAATAGATGAAGTTACGAGATCCTCTCCCAATTCACTCGCAAACAAGAATAAGAACCAAGAATGAGTAAACCTTGAATTGGAAGTGCAAACTCTTATTACCTAAACAAAATCCAATTGTTTTTCACAACAACAAACACAATAACCCCAACCGATCAAATTAGTTCATGGTTGGGTTCAAAAGATATACAAAGAATAATCCCCAAACCAGGAATCTAATGGAAGCAAAGAAGAAGAAGAAGTCGAAATTTCCCCTAATGCTCTCTATCGAAATTTCTCTATTTTTCTCTATATGGATTGTCGAAATCTCCTTGCTATTTATAGGGCTAGGCCAAAGTCCTTCTTTGAGGAGGAGTTTAAGTTGGAATTAAATTATCTTTAAAGAATATAATTCTTTATTATAATTGTATTCCTACTAGAACTTCTCCTATCTTCTTGGAATTTAATTCTTCTTTAATCTCTGCATGGAAATCAAATTCCTTTGGGTTTGGGCTTTGCTCCACGTCATCTTGGGCTTGTATAGTCATTAATTTCGACATCTCTATTGCATTTTCTCTTTGTCGACAATTGCCATGGCAACTGCCTCGCGTCTCCTCCTTCATGCATTGCCCTGCAACTAGCTCAAGCGTCTCTTTCATGCATTGCCCTGGCAACTAGCACTAACCTTGCTTTGGCAAGTGATCCTGCACACACACAAAAACACACCAAAGCAGCATTTTTTTCCACAAAAATCACCAAGTTATGTAATCAAGCTCAACGGTGGAAAGAAACATGAATTAATGCATGAATAACTAATTATGCAACTAATATGAGCTTAAGTCTAACAATAATATGAGTAAAAAGGGTAATAAAATAGTACTTTTGAACACTTATCACGCCCCCAAACTCGAACTATTGCTTGTCCTCAAACAATGCAAACTAAAAATTACCTGCCAAGACTTTAATCATTGAAGACATGCTTCAAACTTGAATTCAAACCTCGGAACCATGGCACAAAGTATGATCACCTTTTAAATTTTTCAGATAGCACAAAAATTTCCCGGAACAAAACTATAATGCTCGTGACAATGTGTGTGCGTAGTTGTGTACAAGTTGATTTTCAAGATTCTATGTGAACAATAGGCTTTTATCAATTTAATTGCCGGGGCATTTATTTTCATTTTCACTAGAGCCAATTTCGGGCACCTCTAGCAAAGTAAGCAATTTCTTATTTTATTTTAGTCGACTAGAGCCAATTTCGGGCACCTCTAGCGATTCTTTAATGTGCATTAACTACTAGAGCCAGTTTCGGGAACCTCTAGCAAGAAAGTGTATTTACTACTAGAGCCAGTTTTGGGCACCTCTAGCAAGAAATTAACTTTTAATTTTCAATTTTAAATTTACCCAAATTTTAAGCAACCTAAGTTCACTACGTTTCTTTGAATCAACAACCCACAACCGTAAAAAACAATTCAGCATCATAGTAAAATTCTAAGTTCTTTTCATGCAATCCTGAAATTAAAGGTTATTTCAATTAAGTGCAGTGGCAAAAATTCATCATTGGATATTCAACAAGTCTTAAGCAATTAAATCAAATTAAAGGCATGGCAACTAACATATGCAACCTATATGTGATTGCTAAAGATGAATGCAACTAAACATGAAACTAACTAGAAACCAACACCCCCAAACTCGAGAGAAGCATTGTCCTCAATGCATGTAAAAGTGAAACAAAATTTAAAAGAAACTAAATGAAATGAGTTAGTCGAGAGGTCGTCACCTCGAGTGATGAGTTTCCTTCGTGCCGTTTGCTTGATTCAATTTCCGGTCGGTGGTTGAATGCTTGTGGCTGGTACCGCGTGAATAGCATTGCCTTGATTTGGTCCATGTTTGCCGATGCAGGTTTTACTTGCATGTGCATCGAGTAGTTCCCGGCCATTGTTGTTGCACGGCATCGCCGATTTACTGTTGTGGTTGCTTGTGGCGAGTAGTCGGCAGAGTAAATTTCCTTATCATGGTGGTTGTGAGTCTTGTTGTGGAAAAGAAAATAAAGAAAACCTGAAACTAAAGATAATGAAGAAAAATAAAATATATCCTAAAAAATAAAGAGAAAAAATAACAAAAAATAATAGAACAAAATAGTTCAAAAAATAAAAATAAAACTAAATGTATCAGTAGTTGCCGTGGCGTCGAGGGTTGTCGAGGCATGCACATCCATGGTTGCCGAGGCGTCAGGGGTTGCCGAGGCGTGTGCGTCCATGGTTGCCGAGGCGTGCGTATCAGGAGTTGCTGCGGTGTTGAAGGTTGCCGAGGCATGCGCATCCATGGTTGCCGAGGCATCAAGGGTTACCGAAGGTTGCCGTTTTCGATACTTCTTATAGTCCATCCGCACCCTCCATCGGGTGATAATATTGCCCAAAAAGAGTTTGGCCAATGTGCTTGCCACTACTCCCTTTTGTGTTACCATGGTGGAGGTGTCTTTCTTCTTTGTTCGCTTGTAGTCCATGTATACTCTCCACCTTGCTACTATTCCCGAGGCACAAATATATTAATAGGAAAAATTATATCCATTCTCAACCATTCAATTACCTCATTCTTGTCGACTTCTATCATGGTTGGATGTAGCATTTGTTGTCGTGACAATTGCTGCTCAAGCCAATTGCCGTGGCAATCAGTTGTCAAATTTTGCTTTAAGTCAAGGGAAGAATCAATTTTCTGAGGAGCTTTATGAATCCAAACACCTTTTTCTTTTGGCCTCTCAAACATCTCCATCAGTAGAGTTTTCGATGGCTTCAAATCTACCAACCTCGGTTCCTCAAGACATACATACAATGGACAATGTGAGTTTTTAAAGAATTCAAAAGGTTCAACTATTACATGCTCATATTCCATTGGCAAAGTATTATCATCTCGTTGATCTTGCATGTGGTCGTGTAATTGTCGTGGCAATTGTAGATGAGAGCAATCTACAGATTCCTGTTTCAGCATCAACGTTGTAACCTTCTGGGCATCAGGTTCCTCAGAATTTGCTGTAGTATTGTTGTTCTCAGCTTCACTGAGTGTTATCGCGACATTGCTCTGTTCAGGCTCCTCAATCATTGCCGAGGCAATTTGTTGTTCAGGCTCATCATGTATTGGGCAGTCTCTCTCATTGGCATCCTCTTGACTTTGAGGTTCTAGTTGTTCCTCACACATCGGAGAGATTTCTTTGTATTGCTCCTTATCCTCTAGCTTTGGGATGTCAGTATCCCTAGGAATGAATTGTTGGTGCATGTTATCCATGACATATGTGGATCTCCCCAATTGGTCTTCTGAATCCCCTAAGGTTGCATCCCATTGAGTTATCCTCGTATCCATAGATTTTGATAGCTCTCGAATCTCTTCAATTGATCCGTCAAATCTAGCCAATGAAGCTAGTAACGTTTCCTCCAAGGAATTGGAATGCTCTTGAAAAGGACTACATTGCCATGGCATATCTGTTTATTCGCGGCAAAATTGTTATGGTAAAAAAATTTTAGCTTTTTGATCATACCATGAAGAATTTTGTTGTTGGTTCCCTCTATGGTCCTCCATGTAGTTATATGCACCGAAAATGTGAGGGCAATTTTCAAACACATGATGTTCTCCACACATAGCACAAGATTTTTCCATGGTATAAGTTCTTTGGGCTTTTCTCGGTTGGTATAGGTAATCATCAAAGGGTGCAAGAAACTCTTGATTGGATTGATTCATATCTTCCAACATCATCTCTCGAATAGATTGGCTTTTATTTCCCGACATGTTGATGTCCCTTAACTTGTAGCGCACCTAAATTTTTTTTTGATAAAACAAACAAAAAGAAAAGTTAGTAAAACTAATAGAAAAAATGCAATAACAAAAACAACTAACACCAATTGCCAATCCCCGGCAACGGCGCAAAAAACTTGTTGCGTGTGATAAGTGCTACGCCAATGTGCAAGTATACACGTAGCAAGTAATAAAGTGATATGAGTATCGAGTATCGTCTCCACAGGGATTGGTTTGGGCCACTTTGCTTAAGTTATCTGCCTTTGTGAAAATAAAAACACAATTGATAATAGAGGTTTTAATTAACGAGAAAAGTAAAAGCAATAAACTAAAAGAATAGATGAAAGAAAAAGAGAGAATAGGCCAGGTTATCGTGAGTTGAGGTGTGATAGCCGATTGGATCGTCTTGGTAAAAGAGTGCAAGGGCAACTCAGTTGCCGTGGCAACTTGCTACAAATGGGGTTGCCTTGGCAACTAATCGATGGTTGCCTCGGGCAACTAGGCAAACTACTTGGGCGTCTAGGCAGCAACTTCAAGGTTCGGCGGAGCGTTCTTCAATGGTTTCTTCTTATCCCTAAGTCGAAACTCTAGCTACTTGTGCATGCCTTGATAATACATCCTGCGTGAATCAAGGGTGAACAACAACCAATCTTGCGCTCTTCTTAGCCGTTGAAATCCTTAACTTATTCCTAAGCGGGATTAATCTTCACCATCAATAGATTGAATAAAGACCATACTCATTCGTTTCTTGAATCTAACTCTCCCGATATTAGATAAATAGATGAAGTTACGAGATCCTCTCCCAATTCACTCAAAACAAGAATAAGAACCAAGAATGAGTAAACCTTGAATTGGAAGTGCAAACTCTTATTACCTAAACAAAATCCAATTGTTTTTCACAACAACAAACACAATAACCCCAACCGATCAAATTAGTTCATGGTTGGGTTCAAAAGATATACAAAGAATAATCCCCAAACCAGGAATCTAATGGAAGCAAAGAAGAAGAAGAAGTCGAAATTTCCCCTAATGCTCTCTATCGAAATTTCTCTATTTTTCTCTATATGGATTGTCGAAATCTCCTTGCTATTTATAGGGCTAGGCCAAAGTCCTTCTTTGAGGAGGAGTTTAAGTTGGAATTAAATTATCTTTAAAGAATATAATTCTTTATTATAATTGTATTCCTACTAGAACTTCTCCTATCTTCTTGGAATTTAATTCTTCTTTAATCTCTGCATGGAAATCAAATTCCTTTGGGTTTGGGCTTTGCTCCACGTCATCTTGGGCTTGTATAGTCATTAATTTCGACATCTCTATTGCATTTTCTCTTTGTCGACAATTGCCATGGCAACTGGCTCGGCGTCTCCTTCATGCATTGCCACGCAACTAGCTCGCGTCTCCTTCATGCATTGCCACAGCAACTAGCACTAACCTTGCTTTGGCAAGTGATCCTGCACACACACAAAAAACACACCAAAGCAGCATTTTTTTCCACAAAAATCACCAAGTTATGTAATCAAGCTCAACGGTGGAAAGAAACATGAATTAATGCATGAATAACTAATTATGCAACTAATATGAGCTTAAGTCTAACAATAATATGAGTAAAAGGGTAATAAAATAGTACTTTTGAACACTTATCACGCCCCAAACTCGAACTATTGCTTGTCCTCAAACAATGCAAACTAAAAATTACACCTTAAGACTTTAATCATTGAAGACATGCTTCAAACTTGAATTCAAACCTCGGAACCATGGCACAAAGTATGATCACCTTTTAAATTTTTCAGATAGCACAAAAATTTCCCGGAACAAAACTATAATGCTCGTGACAATGTGTGTGCGTAGTTGTGTACAAGTTGATTTTCAAGATTCTATGTGAACAATAGGCTTTTATCAATTTAATTGCCGGGGCATTTATTTTCATTTTCACTAGAGCCAATTTCGGGCACCTCTAGCAAAGTAAGCAATTTCTTATTTTATTTTAGTCGACTAGAGCCAATTTCGGGCACCTCTAGCGATTCTTTAATGTGCATTAACTACTAGAGCCAGTTTCGGGAACCTCTAGCAAGAAAGTGTATTTACTACTAGAGCCAGTTTTGGGCACCTCTAGCAAGAAATTAACTTTTAATTTTCAATTTTAAATTTACCCAAATTTTAAGCAACCTAAGTTCACTACGTTTCTTTGAATCAACAACCCACAACCGTGTAAAAACAATTCAGCATCATAGTAAAATTCTAAGTTCTTTTCATGCAATCCTGAAATTAAAGGTTATTTCAATTAAGTGCAGTGGCAAAAATTCATCATTGGATATTCAACAAGTCTTAAGCAATTAAATCAAATTAAAGGCATGGCAACTAACATATGCAACCTATATGTGATTGCTAAAGATGAATGCAACTAAACATGAAACTAACTAGAAACCAACACCCCCCCAAACTCGAGAGAAGCATTGTCCTCAATGCATGTAAAAGTGAAACGAAATCTAAAAGAAACTAAATGAAATGAGTTAGTCAGAGAGGTCGTCACCTCGAGTGATGAGTTTCCTTCGTGCCGTTTGCTTGATTCAATTTCCGGTCAGTGGTTGAATGCTTGTGGCTGGTACCGCGTGAATAGCATTGCCTTGATTTGGTCCATGTTTGCCGATGCAGGTTTACTTGCATGTGCATCAGTAGTTGCCGAAGCCATTGTTGTTGCAGGGCATCGCGATTTACATTGTGGTTCTTTGTGGCGAGTAGTCGGCAGTAAATTTCCTTATCATGGTGGTTGTGAGTCTTGTTGTGGAAAAGAAAATAAAGAAAACCTGGAAACTAAAGATAATGAAGAAAAATAAAATATATCCTAAAAAATAAAGAGAAAAATAACAAAAAATAATAGAACAAAATAGTTCAAAAAATAAAAATAAAACTAAATGTATCAGTAGTTGCCGTGGCGTCGAGGGTTGTCGAGGCATGCACATCCATGGTTGCCGAGGCGTCAGGGGTTGCCGAGGCGTGTGCGTCCATGGTTGCTGAGGCGTGCGTATCAGGAGTTGCTGCGGTGTTGAAGGTTGCCGAGGCATGCGCATCCATGGTTGCCGAGGCATCAAGGGTTACGGTATTGAAGGTTGAAGTTTGCCGATACTTCTTATAGTCCATCCGCACCCTCCATCGGGTGATAATATTGCCCAAAAAGAGTTTGGCCAATGTGCTTGCCACTACTCCCTTTTGTGTTACCATGGTGGAGGTGTCTTTCTTCTTTGTTCGCTTGTAGTCCATGTATACTCTCCACCTTGCTACTATTCCTGAAGGCACAAATATATTAATAGGAAAAATTATATCCATTCTCAACCATTCAATTACCTCATTCTTGTCGACTTCTATCATGGTTGGATGTAGCATTTGTTGTCGTGACAATTGCTGCTCAAGCCAATTGCCGTGGCAATCAGTTGTCAAATTTTGCTTTAAGTCAAGGGAAGAATCAATTTTCTGAGGAGCTTTATGAATCCAAACACCTTTTTCTTTTGGCCTCTCAAACATATCCATCAGTAGAGATTTCGATGGCTTCAAATCTACCAACCTCGGTTCCTCAAGACATACCTGCAATGGACAATGTGAGTTTTTAAAGAATTCAAAAGGTTCAACTATTACCTGCTCATATTCCATTGGCAAAGTATTATCATCTCGTTGATCTTGCATGTGGTCGTGTAATTGTCGTGGCAATTGTAGATGAGAGCAATCTACAGATTCCTGTTTCAGCATCAACGTTGTAACCTTCTAGGCATCAGGTTCCTCAGAATTTGCTGTAGTATTGTTGTTCTCAGCTTCACTGAGTGTTGTCGCGGCATTGCTCTGTTCAGGCTCCTCAATCATTGCCGAGGCAATTTGTTGTTCAGGCTCATCATGTATTGGGCAGTCTCTCTCATTGGCATCCTCTTGACTTTGAGGTTCTAGTTGTTCCTCACACATCGGAGAGATTTCTTTGTATTGCTCCTTATCCTCTTGCTTTGGGACGTCAGTATCCCTAGGAATGAATTGTTGGTGCATGTTATCCATGACATATGTGGATCTCCCCAATTGGTCTTCTGAATCCCCTAAGGTTGCATCCCATTGAGTTATCCTCGTATCCATAGATTTTGATAGCTCTCGAATCTCTTCAATTGATCCGTCAAGTCTAGCCAATGAAGCTAGTAACGTTTCCTCCAAGGAATTGGAATGCTCTTGAAAAGGACTACATTGCCATGGCATATCTGTTGCTGCGGCAAAATTGTTATGGTAAAAAAAATTTGAGCTTTTTGATCATACCATGAAGAATTTTGATGTTGGTTCCCTCTATGGTCATCCATGTAGTTATATGCACCGAAAATGTGAGGGAAATTTTCAAACACATGATGTTCTCCACACATAGCACAAGATTTTTCCATGGTATAAGTTCTTTGGGCTTTTCTCGGTTGGTATATGTAATCATCAAAGGGTGCAAGAAACTCTTGATTGGATTGATTCATATCTTCCAACATCATCTCTCGAATAGATTGGCTTTTATTTCCCGACATGTTGGCGTCCCTTAACTTGTAGCGCACCTAAATTTTTTTTTGATAAAACAAACAAAAAGAAAAGTTAGAAAAACTAATAGAAAAAATGCAATAACAAAAACAGCTAACACCAATTGCCAATCCCGAAACGCGCGCAAAAAACTTGTTGCGTGTGATAAGTGCTACGCAAATGTGCAAGTATACACGTCGCAAGTAATAAAGTGATATGAGTATCGAGTCGTCTCTCCACGGGATTGGTTTGGGCCACTTTGCTTAAGTTATCTTTGCCTTTGTGAAAATAAAAACACAATTGATAATAGAGGTTTTAATTAACGAGAAAAGTAAAAGCAATAAACTAAAAGAATAGATGAAAGAAAAAGAGAGAATAGGCCAGGTTATCGTGAGTTGAGGTGTGATAGCCGATTGGATCGTCTTGGTAAAAGAGTGCAAGGGCAACTCGATTCCGTGGCAACTTGCACAAACGGGTTGCCTTGGCAACTAATCGATGGTTGCCCGGGCAACTAGCTTGGGCAACTACTTGGGCGTCTAGGCAGCAACTTCAAGGTTCGGCGGAGCATTCTTCAATGGTTTCTTCTTATCCCTAAGTCGAAACTCTAGCTACTTGTGCATGCCTTGATAATACATCCCTGCGTGAATCAAGGGTGAACAACAACCAATCTTGCGCTCCTCTTAGCCGTTGAAATCCTTAACTTATTCCTAAGCCGGATTAATCTTCACCATCAATAGATTGAATAAAGACCATACTCATTCGTTTCTTGAATCTAACTCTCCCGATATTAGATAAATAGATGAAGTTACGAGATCCTCTCCCAATTCACTCGCAAACAAGAATAAGAACCAAGAATGAGTAAACCTTGAATTGGAAGTGCAAACTCTTATTACCTAAACAAAATCCAATTGTTTTTCACAACAACAAACACAATAACCCCAACCGATCAAGTTAGTTCATGGTTGGGTTCAAAAGATATACAAAGAATAATCCCCAAACCATGAATCTAATGGAAGCAAAGAAGAAGAAGAAGTCGAAATTTCCCCTAATGCTCTCTATCGAAATTTCTCTATTTTTCTCTATATGGATTGTCGAAATCTCCTTGCTATTTATAGGGCTAGGCCAAAGTCCTTCTTTGAGGAGGAGTTTAAGTTGGAATTAAATTATCTTTAAAGAATATAATTCTTTATTATAATTGTATTCCTACTAGAACTTCTCCTATCTTCTTGAATTTAATTCTTCTTTAATCTCTGCATGGAAATCAAATTCCTTTGGGTTTGGGCTTTGCTCCACGTCATCTTGGGCTTGTATAGTCATTAATTTCGACATCCCTATTGCATTTTCTCTTTGTCGACAATTGCCATGGCAACTGCTCAGCGTCTCCTTCATGCATTGCTCGGCAACTAGCTCGGCGTCTCCTTCATGCATTGCCACAGCAACTAGCACTAACCTTGCTTTGGCAAGTGATCCTGTACACACACAAAAACACACCAAAGCAGCATCTTTTTCCACAAAAATCACCAAGTTATGTAATCAAGCTCAACGGTGGAAAGAAACATGAATTAATGCATGAATAACTAATTATGCAACTAATATGAGCTTAAGTCTAACAATAATATGAGTAAAAAGGGTAATAAAAATAGTACTTTTGAACACTTATCAATCACCATTTCAAGTAAATAAGAGGGAAAAGATTTCTTATAATTACAACATGGATAAACGCAAATTTTTTGATACACTTACACTGAGGGATATCTCTATCCATAATTATCTAGGAGAATACGATATCCTAGATTCTATGGGGAAATTTTCGCATAGAAAGTTTTTTAATTGGTGAATTTTTCATTTTTGTCTTAGAATAAGGCCGATATTGAGTCCTGGGTCGATACCAGTACCAAGAGTAAGAAAATATTAAGACTGTGGTTAATAATTATCAAATACTTAATAAAAAAAGGGCTTCTTTTTTGATTGAATGAGAATGAATGAAGAAATACTAAGTCGTCCTATATCGAATCTGGAGCTTTGGTTCTTCCCAGAATTTATGCTGTTATATAATGCGTATAAGGTTAAAACATGTATCATACCAATAAAATTACTTCTTTTAAATTTTAATGGAAATGGGAACATTAATAAAAATATTATTGAAAATAAAAAAGGGACCCCCTTATAGCACCGAATAAAAAAAATTATTGGATTAGAGAATCGAAATCAAGAAGAAAAATAACTCATAGGTGAAGGGGATCTTGTATCATATGCACAAAAACAAGAAAAATTGAAATTCGTTCTCTCAAACCAAGAAAAAGATGTTAAAGAAGATTATGGTAAATCAGACAGAAAAAAAACGTATAAAGAAAAAGCAATACAAGAGCAACATGGAAGCACAGCTTGATTTCTTCCTAAAAAGGTATTTGCGTTTTCAATTGAGATGGAAAGATTCTTTTAATCAAAGAATAATCAATAATATCAAAGTATATTGTCTCCTGCTTAGACTGATAAATCCAAACGAAATTGTTATATCCTCTATTCAAAGGGGAGAAATGAATCTGGATATTTTGATGATTCATAAGAATTTAACTCTTAGAGAATTAATGAAAAAAATGAATATTGATTATCAATCTGGTTCGTCTGTCGGTAAAAAATGATGGCCAATTTATTCTATACCAAACTATAAGTATTTCGTTGATTCATAAAAATAAACACCAAATTAATCAAAGATACCAAGAAAAAAATTATATTGATAAAAAGAATTTTGATGAATCTATTGCAAGACATAAAAAAATAAATGAAAATAAAGACAAAAATCATTATGATTTGTTTGTTCCTGAAAATATTTTATCTCCTTACCACTGGCGAGAATTGCGAATTCGAATTTCTTTCAATTCAAGGGCTAAAAATGGTATGCATAGAAATCCAGTATTTTTAAATAATGTAAAAAACTGCGGTCAAGTTTTGACTAAAAACAAACATCTTGGTAGTGAGAAAAAGAAACTAATTAAATTAAAGTTCTTTCTTTGGCCCAATTATCGATTAGAAGATTTAGTTTGTATGAATCGCTATTGGTTTAATACTAATAATGGTAGTCGTTTCAATATGGTAAGGATACATATGTATCCGCATTTGAAAAGTTGTTAATGGTACATTTTCCCATATATTATGTATGTACCATGCCAGGTCTATGAAAACAAAAAAAATAGGCACCAGGATTGTCTTGCATTTCATTTTGATACATGATACTAATTTAATGACATACATATCAAATATATATTAATTAGATCGACAAATGAATCAACAAGATCATCTTACTTGAACTCTAAAATTTTCTCTTTTTTCGAAATATATCACTCTTTTGTATCTCTGTACGGATTAAATTGAAAAACGGATTGATTAATTTTATTTGAACAAATTAGAAAGTTCATAACGAAATTAAAATCATTGTGTATATCAAAATGACTGATATTATTATTACTGATCAGTAAAATTCACATTCAAAAAAAGGGGGAGAGAATATTTTGTTTTATGGTAAAAAATTCATTCATCTCAATTATTTTTCAAGAAAAAAAAGAAGAAAACATGGGGTCCGTTGAATTTCAACTAGTTAGTTTCACCAATAAGATACGAAGACTTACTTCACATTTGGAATTGCACAAAAAAGATTATTTATCTCAGAGAGGTCTACGTAAAATTCTAGGAAAACGTCAACGATTGCTGTCTTATTTATCAAAGAAAAATAAAATACATTATAAATAATTAATTAGTGAGTTGGATATTCGGGAATCAAAAAATCATTAATTTGCAAATTTTGAATTAGTCGATTTATTAGATTTTCATTTTGATGTACTTCTTTTCGTTTTCAACAATTCATGTAAGAATGAATCGAGGAAAAACTTATGAATCTTTCAGCTACAAAAAAACACCTTATGATAGTCAATATGGGACCTCACCACCCATCAATGCATGGTGTTCTTCGTCTCATCGTTACTCTAGATGGTGAAGATGTTGTTGACTGTGAACCAATATTAGGTTATTTACACAGAGGAATGGAAAAAATTGTGGAAAACTGAACAATTATACAATATTTGCCTTATGTAACGTGTTGGGATTATTTAGCCACTATGTTCACAGAAGCAATAACTGTAAATGGACCAGAGCAATTGGGGAATATTCAAGTCCCTCAAAGAGCCAGCTATATCAGAGTAATTATGTTGGAGTTGAGTCGTATAGCTTCTCATCTATTATGGCTTGGACCTTTTATGACAGATATTGGTGCACAAACCCTTTTTTTTCTATATTTTCAGGGAAAGAAAATTAGTATATGATCTATTCGAAGCTACCACCAGTATGAGAATAATGCATAATTATTTTCATATCGGATGAGTGGCGGCCGATCTACCTTATGGCTGGATAGACAAATGTTTGGATTTATGCGATTATTTTTTAACAGGAATTGTTGAATATCAAAAACTTATTACGCGAAATCCTATTTTTTTAGAACGAGTTGAAGGGATAGACGTTATTAGTGGAGAAGAAGTAATAAATTGGGGTTTATCCGACCCAATGCTACGAGCATCGGGAATCAAATGGGATCTCCAGAAAGTTGATCATTATGAGTGTTACGACGAATTTGATTGGGAAATCTAGTGGCAAAAAGAAGGAGATTCATTAGCTCGTTATTTAGTCCGAATTAGTGAAATTGAATAGTCATTCGATGAAAAATTAACTGGATGTTTTATTTCCTATTAGAATACTAGATACAATCACTAGGGTTATTAACGAACAATGAGTGAATGTTGAAGGAAATGATTCTCTTTTGTGAGAACCTGGAGTAGCAGTTCATTATATATGATAGAGCTCTTTTTTTCTTTTCAATTAGAAATATCAATTTTCAATTCGAAATAGTGATTTCCCCATGTTGTGTAAAATTCGCACTGAAAAAATTGAAATAAAGAAATTTTCTCCTATCAAGACCATTTTTCATAAAATCTCGTCTACTAATACAATACAATAAGTTTCTATTCCAACGCGAAACCAAAAGGACAACATACAGGATGGGTAGAATAAGTTGTAATGCTTGGCTCGATCCATGATCCAAAACCGTGGGATATAGGATAAAAAAGAATACACCAATCCTAAGGATCAATAGCAATAATCAATAACATATCAATAATTTCATATTAATGATCAATAGCAATACTCAAGGGTTCCCTTATATCGGTTTCACGGTATATGGATACATGAATTCCATATCCGCACCAATATCAATAATGGTCCACTCATATTCCCTCCGCCGCACCAATTTGACCAATACACATCAACCTCCCTCCATCGCACTGCACCACAATAAAGGCTGTAGCCCATACTCGTACCAATGAGCTCATGAATTCTATAGCATGCCAATTGTATCAAATACTTTTGATCCCAAGGTTCAATGATCAATGATTCAGTATCAATGTATCAATAGCAATGATCCATACCAATAAATCAATAGCAATGATTCGATAACAATGTTTCAATGAGGTAACTCGATAGCAATAGGCATATATCAATGTTTTAATAACAATATGTAATATTCAATATCCAATAATCAATAACTCCATGTAACAATGATTCAATGATTTCAATGGAAATAACAAAAATGCTTCGGACATGAATTCAATGCAATACTTACCAATATGGCCTTTCGATAATGTTTTATGCAAAATTCTTTCAATACCATGGTTAGCAATGCAATAATTGATAATCAATGATTCGAGTTAGGCACCTAGCCAACTCTCGAGACTCCGGCTACACTCACCTTGAATTTTGAAGCTCCTACGGCTCTTGGATCGCAATTCTCTTTTTCCTAGCGTCTGTTGGAGATGGTGGATTAGCTTCCTCCAACTCTTGAGCTAGGGAAGATCAATAGGAAATTGTTACAATTAATGTAACAATATTGATATTCATTTCTAAGCTTAGGATAGCTATTAGCTATGGAATAGATTCATATATTGAAACTTGAGAAACAAGAGTTTGACTTGAGAATTATATCTTGAAATTGGACATTCAATAATCCATGGAATCAACAATAGATTGAGGGTTTCTACTCACCCAACCGATAGCTATACAATGAAACTCTTGAAGCAAAGAAAGTTAGTTTAGGGGTTCAATAGGAAATGTGTGTGCTTGAGCTTGGTGGGGAAGATGACAATGGAGGTGTTTGCTTACTTTCAAGACAAAAGATGGGATTTGGGTTTCTGTGAAATTAAAACAAAAAATAGGTTTTCTTTTCTCTATTCATTTTAAGGCGACTAAGGCTTTAATCATTCTCCACCTCACTTATAACCAATAGGAAGATTTCCTACAACCAAGGGTTTGCTTAAACTATTGATTTCCATCATTTCATGCCTTTCTCAACTTTTAACAATTGGTGACTAATTGTCATCTTTCTTACATTTCAGATACTTCCACGTGATGTGGGTGTCAACCAAGTAGGTGAGTCATCCTCAATTTCCAATCGTTACAAATTGGCCACTAAAATAGATTTTAACAATGACCCGTATCAATACCCCTAGGCTGTATCTATACGGCTAACTCAAGTTTGGTAAATTAATTAGGAAATAGTTGAACCGTACTGATACATGTCTTACTGTATCGATACGCCTGACCAATTTTCAAAATTTAAATATTCTAATAAGGTCTCTACTTGGACTTTAGACTCAAATAAGGTCCATTATTAATGAAATTAATCCACATAGTTAATAATAAGGTAATCATTTAGCTTTTTGGTATAGGGTTTCCAATCGCCGAAACCTAATTCCGATTAGACCAGTTTTTGGGATGTTATATATATAGTACTATAAATCAAAACACTAGAATGTTGTAGAATGCATACCCTTCCTTCAACTCACACTCACAATATGGAAGCTTACGAGCTCATGAATTGAGGGCAGGATCTAATGCATTTCAAGACAAATCTAAGAATTCAAATGACTAAACAAGTTAACGGTATGCTCAAAATAATTTTACTCATTAAATAAAAATTAATAAATAAATACATAGACATACCATTATCAATCTTGTCAAGTTCTTGAATTTGTTCTTCAATTTTCTTGATCTCCTCTTAGGTTGATGGATTTCGAATACAATCTTGAGTACACACAAGGGCTTGTACCAATTTAGGAGTTAAAGAACTCCTAAATTGATCAAGTACAAGTCCTCCAGTACAAAATGCAGACTTCAAAGCAATAGTAGAAAGCTGTATAGCTAACACATCTTTGGCCATCTTTGAAAGAGTTGAAAATTTAGGGCTATTGACTTTCCACCACAATAAAAAATCAAAATCATCATTATATCTCTCACTAGCCTCCCCTATTTATTTATCCAAATCGGATGTTTGGTCTTCACCATTAGCTTCAATGACACGTTTTTTATACAAATATTTCAAGCGTTTTTTCACTTTTTGTTGTGGTTCACTAAAAGAAAATTTGCTTTCCACATTTGATTGGCCAAAATCACTAGAAGCTCGAGGTTTATATTCATCATACACTTCATACAAAGTATCCTTCAACTTTTGCCTAACTTTAGAACTTTTTTCAAAATCATACATTTCACTAAGTGCAAGTTTAAGATAACTCAGTTTCTGCCTTGGATCTAGAACACAAGCAAAAAAATAAGCACATTCCTCTTATCAATGTCACCCCCAATATTTTTCATATTTATCTTTCATCTTTATAGCCATAACACTAAAGTCAATATCAACACTTAATTGAGCATCTCGTAAAAGGATATAAATTTCTATAAGTTCATCAAAAATATTGTTGGATGTGACATGCGAAGTGCCTAAAACTTGCAAAGTGAATTCATAAAAGTGTCCTAAGAAGTGTCTTAAATTTTTTAACACTAGCCCAATCGTCTATAGTTGGCCAACCCTTTCTAACTCAAGTTCATCCCTAAACTTTGTATCTTGTTCTTCAAATCTCTCAAAAGCTCTCTCAAAATTCAAAGCAATATCTGACAAGCGTCATATATTGTCAAATAAATATTCCTTAATCTCAAATGAATATAACAATAATGTAGTATAGAGAGAAGAAGGGTTGATCCATAAGGAGTATGGAGCTTCTAATGTAAAGAGGTTTTGATTCTGACGATAACAATAAAGTAAAGTAAATGGGGGTTTTGATGAAAATAGTAGAAAAATAAATGTATAGTAACTAAAGCAAAATGGCAACAATAAATTTTGAGAAATAAACAGATTAAATGGAAGTAAATATTTTTTAGAACAATTGATTAAATTAATTAGCGTCAAGCTTTGCTTGGCTTCAATTCAAACTGATCATCGAAAAAGGATTTTTACTCCGGATACATGTCGGCTATAGTCTACAAGGTCCAACCCTTGTAACTTTTTTTCTCTCCGGTAAACCGATAATCCAAAATCAATTTTTGAATTTCAATTTTCTGGTTAGGCTAACCACGACTATCGTCGTTAGAATAAAACAGTTTTAAAATTTGGAAAAACCCGACTCGAATTATGTTCTTTCGATGAGAATCAAATCCGATCTCAATTTCCCTTAGCGAATCCATCGCTAAGTGTGTTCATAGGAAGTCGAATTTGCTACAAGCCAATCCTTCCTCCCAACTATAAATCTGAACAACATTCAAGTCAACGCTAGCTTTTTGAAATGAAAACGTAAAGATTTTTAATAGAAAGGCCGATTGCCTATCTAAGTTTCTAAAAAATCGAGAATATAATACGAAGATGTTGAGTGACTTTTAATTCTCACAAGGTCAATTGAAGCTTCACTCTAAGCCTTTGGCTAATAGGAAAATTAGCTAAGCATGATTATGGTAAAAATCATACTTAGCATAAAAGAAAAATAAATAAAAACTTAAAGCAAGAACTAAAGAAAAGAAAGAATTTTATAAAACTTCAAAAGTAAAAATAAAACTAAGAATGAAAGATGAGAGATGTTTTTCTAGCTTACCCCAAGGGGGTATTTATAGTATTCCGAAACCCTAAAAATAACCTAAAAAGGATAAAAGATAAATCCTTTAAATATTCAAATTTAAATCCTAAAAACAAAAGATAAATCCAAGTTTGAAATTCAAAATGCAACTAATCTGTTTATCCGTTGTTGCTGATGTCACCTTTTGGAAGCTACTGCCGTCATCTTCTAGAAGCCGCTGACTGGATGCCACGTCAGACTTTATGCCCAGACTCATGCCCACTAGCCCAGTCTTGATTCTAGAAAAAAAACTGCAGAACTCTGTCTTTTAAGTGTAATTTCCAGAATTGAAGTCCTGCATAGAAAACACACAAAAACATCCAAATCAGAAATATAAACTAACTATTAAAGGCATAATTAAAGATAAAATAGTAGCCAAATAAACTACTTATCAAATTCTCCCTCACTTATTCAATGCTTTTCCTCAAGCATCTCTTAATTAATACATCAAAATTCAAGTTCTCATCTTTTATTTCATAATGTATCTAAGATAATCAAATGACCCAAGATCGAAACAATTATTGAAATCAAGAAACAATTAGGTAAAGAATAAACTAGGAACAATTTTAAGTAAAGCAAGACATTCCAACAACTTGTTAATGTCAATGAGGCAAAACTTAATACTCTCACAAGGATTCACTCGTTTCGCTCAAAGTATTTGGGGTTAAAGAATCGCTCTAGCCAGAACTAATCAAAACATTATCATAAGCTTGTAATTAAATCCAATCTCCACTACTAAAAATTGAAGAAATCAAAGGGTCTTTAAACAAGGTTGTAACGGGGCTTAGGTAAAGGTAGGGAATAAGGCCAAATATGTGGGCTAATGTCAAGACAAGAGATGTGTTAAGTGTTCAAAAGTACTATTTTTATTACCATTTTACTCATATTATTGTTAGACTTAGGCTCATATTAGCTGCATAATTAGTCATTCATACATTAATTCATGTTTCTTTTCTACGTTAAGCTTGATTACATAGTTTGGTGGTTTTGGTGTACTTTTGTGCGCATGAACTAATTGCCCAAGCAGTCGGGAAATTACCAAGGCAATTGAGGATAAGATGAAGTGGCATCTAATTTGATGACTGGATAAATCTAACATGTTCGAGATAAATGGCATGAAGCAAAGGAGTTGGAGTTCCATGCAGAGATTAAAATGAGATTAAATTCTAAGAGTTTTATGAGGAGTTTTTGGAGGAATAAAAAT
Organism: Hibiscus mutabilis; assembly: GCA_019671005.1. Classification (NCBI taxonomy): domain Eukaryota; kingdom Viridiplantae; phylum Streptophyta; class Magnoliopsida; order Malvales; family Malvaceae; genus Hibiscus; species Hibiscus mutabilis. The sequence goes on along the minus strand of CM033711.1, from coordinate 87,747,927 downwards.
ATAATAATAAAAGAAATTTATTTCTTTTATTCTATTTAATTCCAACTTAACTTCCTCATCAAGAAAGACTTTGACCTATCCATCTCCTATAAATAAAAGACCTAGTCGTCTACTTCAAGAGGAGGTGCGATTTGGGAGAGAAAAATAGAGGGCTACTCCACATCATCTTTTTCCTCTGTTGTTCGACTAGATTCATGCTAGAGAATTTTTATCTTGTGTTTATTTTGCACCCGGCCATGAACTAATTTTATTTGGCTTGGGTTATTGTGTTTTTTTTTGTTGTGGGAACGATTGGATTTGTTTAGGTATTTGAGTTTGCAATTTTAAATCAAAGTTTGTTCATTCTTGGTTCTTAATTTTGCGAGTGAATTGGGAGAAGATCTCGTGAATTCATCCATTTGTCTAATATCGGGAGAGTTAGATTCAAGAAACAAATGAGCATGGTCTTTATTCAACCAATCGATGGTGAAGACTAATTTGACTTAGGATAAGTAGTGAATTTCAACAGCTAAAAGGAGCACAAGATAGGTTGTTGTCCATCCTTGGTTCACGCAAGGATGTTTTATTAAGGCATGCACAATTAACAATGTTTTAAGTTAGGGATAACGAGAAACCATTAAAGAACGTTTCGCCAAACTTTGAAGGTTGTCGCCCAATTTCCCAAGCAATCGCTCCATTCCCAATTGCCCAGGCAATCCGACTGGATTCAATTGAAGAGCGATTGAGCTACTCAAAAACATATGAGCTCAAGCCATGAAACAAAGAAAGTAAACAGATGTAAATAGACGTAAAAATCAAGCAACTTTTTTTTTTGTTTTGCTAATTTTTTGAATCTTTTTTTGGTTGTTCAAACCATATTTTTTTTGCTAATTTTTTTGTTCAAACCATTTATTATTTTTTCTAATGATTTTCCTTTAAAGAACTCATTTGCTCTTTCTTTTTTATTTTTGTCGTTGATCAAATCTTCTTTTGTCTCGACAAGGGTATGAAAAAGAGGAATAAAATATGAAAAGGCTCGGGTTTTGTAAATGTGGTGAAAACAAGAAATGGGCATAGGCTCAAAAAGTGGCCACTAGGGGAAATAAACGGGAAGGAAATTTTGGGTAGAGAAGTGGTTAATCCTAAGTGCCTCTATCACGTTAAAGCATCATATTCAAGTATGTAGCCTCGACAAGTATTATGTTACAAGTTCTAGAATGTTGAGAACTAGTTCAGCACACTCAATGAAGTAAGTATCAAGAATGAAAGTATATGCTCATAAGGCTCAAAAACTTATATGAGGTGGGATGTGTACTAAGTCAAGCAACATGTCGACTAACAAATGTATGAAATGTCAAATAAAAATTTATTGAAAATCACTAGCCATACCATTATCTATCACATATCCTAAATTCTAACAAAAGCAAGATCACAAGTCATAAGGAAATCAAAGAGATAAAGTGAAATATAGGATGAGCAACAAGAAATTCCAACATATTATAATTAAGAAAAACTCAATTTCAATGAATCGAATAAGCAGAAAAAGAATTTGACACAAATTCTACTCCACCTCATTTAAATCATATTGTCTCAATATGTAAATGAAAGCATAAGAGAAGGAATAGAGATACTCCTCGTGTGTAGTTACAGCCGCAGTTGAGTTTCCTGAATAGAAAAGCTGTCGTCATCAGATGTGATATCCTGAAAAGTCAAGATTGGGATAGTACGTCAGTAACAGTAGTAATATATTCAGACTTAGATTTACCTCGTCCATTGTTGGCTGGTCGAGATTCGACTCGGGAGGAGATTTTACAACATATTCACGTGGAGAAGAGGCTGCCGGTTGGTGGCAGTTGCTGCGTAGAATAAACCATGGCTCCTACGGTGGCTGGAGCAATATAGGCGACGAGGTTGCATCGAGGGGTGGACACCATGGTGGGTGAAAAGGCAAAAGACGATGAAGGTTGGGGGTAGGGTATACGGTTGATGGAAAGAAAAAAGGATTTAGGTTTGTTGTCTTATTTAAATCACGTGGGGAAGGTTAAACTAAAAAGGGAAAAATATTTATTTGAGAAAGGGGATTTGATTTATCAATAAAGTGTAGGGTCTATGGGGAGAATTTAAAATTGATTGAAAAAATGGGTTTAAAATAGAGATAAAGATAAGGATAATTGGTTCAAGCAATTGTTGGAATCTGGGGAATAGGTGAGCGGCAACTTAAAAATTTGCCGATGGGTTATGCTAATCTACGCCTAGGCGGGGGAGTGGTTTTGCTAACTTGTATCGTTTAATATAACAAGGCCAGGGAATTACTGAAACGTGCGTTCATGAAATTGGGTGAATTCCTAGCTACTGTTCGTGACTCTACTACTCCAAGGGTCCGAAATTTTGCTTCATTTGGTCAAAAATGTCGCATCCGAGGCCGACTAGCTTCGAACGAAAAATACTTGGGTACCTAAAAATTCAAATAAAATAATTCTAAGGAAAAAAATAAATAAAATAAAATTAAAAATGAATAGAAATTAAACAAACAAAAAATAGAAAAAATGGGTTGCCTCCCATTTAGCGCTTTATTTAACGTCGTTAGCTCGATGACATGATTCTGACTACAAGTACTACGACCAATACTTCTTCAATTCATGCGCTTTGTCCAACTAAGAATTTCCCTACGAGAAATTTTACGGTTATGGAGTTTCTTCTTTTTTTTCTAACAAAATATTTTATGTACTCTTCAATTTATCTGGTGGTAATTTTAACTCAAAATTTGGTGCCTAGAAGATGAAAGGTAATATTTTATATTTTGAAGGAGTTGGTTGCAAATCAGAATGAACAGAAAAAATATTTTCCAACTCCTTAATTTCTTCGTCGTGACCCTTTAATTCCCTGCACAAATCATCAGACTTGTTAGTTTCCACAGATTCATCAACTAAAGGTTCATAAATACCAACGAAGCTAACGTTTTCCCTAGAATCTGGATGTTTCATCGCTTTATAAACGTCAAACTTAACAACCTCACTGTCGAACTCCATTGTAAGAATCTCGCTTCTTAAATCGATTTTTGTATTTGTCGTACTAAGGAAGGGACGGCTGGGAAGGACTTCTGAAGAGGTGTTTGATCAGTTGTTTTCCATATCGATGACATAAAAATCTGTCAGAAAAATAAATTTGTTTACCTTCACTAAGACGTTCTCTAGGTATATACCGACCGGTCAGCCAGCTGTATCGTCACTTTCGTATCCTTCAAAGGCTCAGCAGAGAGTAACTTGTACAAAGAAAGAAGCATAACATTTATAGAAGCGCCTAAATCACACATTGCACGTTTAATCCCAACCTTTCCAATTTTACAAGGAATAGCAAACATACATTGGTCATTTAACTTTGGTGGAAGCTTTCGTTGGAAAATGGATGAGACGTGTTCCCTCAAATTCACCTTCTCAATTCTGGTAAGCCTTCGTTTGTTTGTGCAAAGGTCTTTCAAGAATCTGGCATACCGTGAAACATTTTTAATCACATCAAGGAGAGGTATGTTTACCTCCACTTTACGGAACATATAAAGAATCTCATTCTCCTCGACTTGTTTATCACGTTTTACCAACCTTGAAGGGAATGAAGGTGGAGTAGAATAGGGAGATGGTGCAGGAGGAGCCGATGACTCAGCTTTCTTCTTCTTCTAGGTTTCTGCATCAACATCTCATTTTTGGGGTTTCTGAGGAAACATCTTTAGAGATTGGCGGTGTTATAATAGTGCCACTCTGAAGGGTGATTACACTAACATTTTCTCGTGGGTTTGTGACGGCAAATTCCCTTTGGATTCTAAATGACTTACTGCTAATGTAAGTTGACTCATCTGTTTGTCAATTGCTTGAATGTGTGTTTCAGTCTTTAGTTAAAATTTTTCTTGGGATAGCGCCAACCTTTCAACAATCGACTCTAACGATGATTTTTATGGTTGATACTGTTGTGGTGCAGGTGGTTGATAGTTGAAGTTTGGATGGTCCTTCCACCCTATATTATAGGTGTTGGCATGAAGGTTGTATGGCTTTTGGGGGGTCTTAGAAAATTTCCCACTACATTTACTTGCGTGGAAGCATCTTCTTGTAACATCGGACAATAATTTGTAGGGTAGTCCGACTTTATGCATATTTCGCAAAGTCTAACTGGACCGATTTTACCTGCAACAAGAGATTGAACTATATCAGCTAACTTATCGATCCTATTTTCTAAAGAAACTATACTTATCTCGTGAAATCGTCGATGGGGTTCACTAGAAGGGCGAAACTGTTGAGAGTTAGCGACCATAGTAGAAATTAAATTTCTTTCCGCAATTTGAGTCATGTTTACAAGTGCCCCTCCACTTGCTGCATCGATCATCTTCATCTCTATAAGGGTTAAGTCTTCGTAGAAGTATTGAAGAAGTGTTTGTTCCGACAGTCCATGTTATGGACAATTTGCGCACAACTTCTTGAATCTCTCCAGTAGTCATATAATGACTCAGTATCTTTTTGTCGGATACTCAAGGTGTTTCGCCTTAGTTCGCTCACCTTGGCTGCAGGAAAAAAAACTTGTCAAGAAAAAGTCGAGCAATGTCAGTCCATGCAGTAACCGAGTTAGAAGGCAAATCAAATAACCAATCTTTAGCTATATCAGCTAAATAAAAAAGAAAAGCACGAAGTTTGATTTGGTCTTCGGATACTCCATGTGGTTTTTTGCTCAAACAAACCATGTGGAATTCGTTGAGGTGTTTGTACAGATTTTCATTGGGCAAACCATGATAAGTCGGTAGAAGATGTATCAGGCCCGTCTTGAGTGCGAATGGCATTTTGCCATTCGAGAATGTAATGCACAAAGGTTGTTGATCGTCCGGTGCCATGACAAGTTCACGAATAGTTTGATATTCTTCTGCCATCAGAGTTTGTTCTACGTTGTTGAATTCAAAGTGTGTGTCTGCGTTAGCAGGTATTTCTAGATCTCGTTTGAATTGTTGTTGTCGTTGTCTTCTTTCCCAAAGTGTGCGCCCGTATAGTCTTCGGGCTAATGCTTCAATTTTCGGTTCAAAATTTTCTAGTTCGCACGGATTTTTCTTGGTCATAAATCAAACAAAATATATCAGTAACTTTGCCAAAATTCCTGGCAACGTCGCCAATTTGACAAGCGTCGTATATTGTCAAATAAATATTCCTTAATCTCAAATGAATATAAAAATAGTATAGTATAGAGAGAAGAATGGTCGATCCACAAGGACTATGGAGCTTCTGATGTAAAGAGGTTTTGATTTTGACAGTAACAAAAAAGTAAAGTAAATGGGGGGTTTTGATGAAGAGAGTAGAAAAATAAATGTAGAGTAACTAAAGCAAAATGGCTACAATAAATTTTGGAAAACAAATTTATTAAATGAAAGTTAATATTTTTTAGAACAATCAATTAAATTAATTAGCCTCAAGCTTTGCTTGGCTTCAATTCAAACTAAACATCGAAAAAGGATTTTTACTCAAGATACATACTGGTTACAGTCTACAAGGCCCAACCCTTGTAACTTGTTTTTCTCTCCGGTAAACCGATAATCCAAAATCAATTTTTGAATTTCAGTTTTCTGGTTAGACTAACCACGACTATCATCGTTCGAATAAAACAATTTTAAAATTTGGAAAAACTCGACTCGGATTATGTTGTCTCGATGAGAATCAAATTCGATCTCAATTTCCCTTAGCAAATCCGTCGCTAAGTGTGTTCACAGGAAGTTGAATTTGCTACAAGCCGATCCTTCCTCCCAATTATAAATCTGAACAGCATTCAAGTCAACGCTAGCTTTTTGAAATGAAAACGTAAAGATTTTTAATAGAAAGGTCGATTGCCTATCTAAGTTTCCAGAAAATCGAGAATGTAATACGAAGATATCGAGTGCTTTTTAATTCTCACAAGGTGAATTGAAGCTTCGCTCTAAGCCTTTGGCTAATAGGAAAATTAGCTAAGCATGATTATGGTAAAAATCATACTTAACATAAAAGAAAAATAAATAAAAACTTAAAGCAAGAACTAAAGAAAAGAAAGAATTTTATAAAACTTCAAAAGTAAAAACAAAACTAAGAATGAGAGATGAGAGATGCTTTTCTAGCTTACCCTAATGGGGTAGTTATAGTATCCTAAACCCTAAAAATAACCTAAAAAGGATAAAAGATTAATCTTTTAAATATTCAAATTTAAATCCTAAAAACAAAAGATAAATCCAAGTTTGAAATTCAAAACGCAACTGATCTGCTTATCCGCTGTTGCTGATGTCACCTTCTAGAAGCTACTGCTGTCATCTTCTAGGAGCCGCTGACTGGATGCCACGTCAGACTTCATGTCCAGACTCATGCCCACTAGCCCAATCTTGATTCCAAGAAAAAAACTGCAGGACTCTGCCTTTTAAGTGTAATTTCCAGAATTGAAGTCCTGCATAGAAAACACACAAAAATATCCAAATCAGCAACATGGACTAACTATTAAAGGCATAATTAAAGATAAAATAGTAGCCAAATAAACTACTTATCAGTACCTAACATCAAGTAGGTTGAGTTTCACCTAGTACAAATATCAAGACACAACATCTTTTTGCTCTCTATCCTTTTCACCTCAACACACTCCATGAACCTTTTTAATCTAGTTGTATATTGTCTCACATATCTCACGGCCCCCTAACACATGCAACAGACTTATTCATTTCCTTTAAACCTTCAACAACAATCAAATTTACAATATGTTCCATGCATCTCATATGAAGGTATTTTCCATTTGCAATGTAATCCCTTTGAGGATTAAACTTCTTTCTTAAATAATTAATAGCAACATCATTGGAACTTGCATTATCGACGGTGATAGTGAACAACTTCTCAATCCCCCAATTCAACAAGCATTTTTCAATCATCATCCCAATAGCCTCCCCTGACTAGAAATTGGACAAAAAATTATAATTTTTTATTCAATTTCCAATCATTGTCAATGAAGTGGGCAGTGAGACACATGTAATTGACTCTTTGCAAAGAAGTCCATGTATCAGTAGTTAAACAAACTCTAGAGCATGAACTTTTCAAATATTGTTTTAGCTTAACCTTTTCATCGAGGTACAACTGATAAACATCTCTAGCTATAGTAAGCCTTGAAGGAATACGAAACCTAGGGCATGCCACAGACATAAATTTCCTAAAGCCTTCACTCTCAACAAACTTAAAAGACAATTCACCAATCACAATTATTTGGGTTAAGGCTTTCCTAATTGCTTATTGATCAAATTTCCCAGTCGTAATCTGTCCCACTTCCCCTTCAAAACCTTTAGTAGGTAAAATTAGTTGGCCTTGATTAGTGTGAACAATATTACTAGGGTTTTTCTTACATTGCTTCATGTGATATTTTAATGACCCAGTTCTATTTTTTTCATATCACAACGAAGTTCCTTATCACAATAATTGCATTTAGCCTTTGGTTCACCCTGACTATTAGTAAACTTAGTAAAATGAGACCATACTTCTGACCTTTGAGGGATGACTTTTCGTTTAATCCTTATTGTTTTGTTGATTTGGATTGAAGTTTAAGCAGTTGAATTTTCAACAGCTGAGCATGAATTTCCAGAATGACTGCCATCAACGGATGTTGCTATATTGGTCATCTACAATGAAATGAAATTGATGCAAATGATTAAAACACATTGTAAAAAATTATTTAGTCAATATAATAAAGTAAGGCATTTGCATAAACTATATATTTATGCTACTGGAAAGAATTGGAGAAAATAAGAAAATAATAACATAAGAAATGACCTTTTCCAATTGTCATCACTAAAAACTTGTACAAGTAATACACAAACACAGTAAAAAGGAGAAAAATATTGAATAATTTATAATTTTAGTAAAAATAATTCAAACAGAAGCTGGCTTTAAAGAAAAAGAAAAGGAAAATATATGTATTCCAAACGAAAGTCTTGAAAATTACAATAATTATATATCTAAACTCATGAAAACTAAATACTGTACAACAAATAAAGAAAATAAAAAAATGAAATTCTGAAAAATTGAAAGAACCGGGTGAAGATTAATCTCTAGATAAGAATTATTTTCATCTTCAAAATCTAGTGAAGATAACCCATAACTAGATAAGAAATATTTTACAAAAATATAAAAAAATCCTTTTTGCAGAAATGGTGAAGTCGTATGATACTAAGAAGATTTTAAGAAAGTTGAGCATAAAATTTCGGTGAAGAACAAAGCTAATTGTTGAGAAATTTCGTGATTCACTGAAAATTGAAGTAGCTTTGAAGAAGACTTGAAGACGTGTTCATCGTGAGACTGAAAACTGAAAAGGGGATTTTGTTCGTTATAGAGTTTTAGGGTTTGTGTAATTGTTTATTTCTTTAGTTAAATTAATTTGAGTTTTCTTTTTGTGTTAAAATTTGGTGGGTTTAAAATATTAGTAGACCTGGTAAGTAGTGGCTGGTGGGTAAAATTTAGTTGGTTGAGGCTTAATATATATTAATATATGTTTAATATATATTTATTATTTAAGATTTTCGGTTAACCGGCATATTTCGAACCGAATTGACCAAAAACTGAACTTTTAAAGAAAAAAATAATCATTTCGGTTAGTTAATTCGATTTTAATCGAACAGTAAACACTCGGCTCCAAGTATTAGGGATTTCAGGCCCAAATACGGCGTTGGGCTTAGCGGGTTATAAAAATTGCTGAATTCAGCAACTCGTACCCGGTTGAGCTTAGGCAAAAACATTAACATAAAATCTTGATTGATTCTTACTAGCTACTGAAGTTTTGCAAAGTTCGAAAAGGTTGAAGTTGAAGATCATGAATTTTATGTATATCGATTGTAGTTTCATGGTAATTTAATTAAATGTTCCTAATGATTTTTCTTACTTGTATTAATTGTAATTGTTGTTATAGTTTTTTAATATACTGGAGTGATCATATGGTAAATTGGTAATATATGTTCATACATTTTTAATTTTCATAACTCGTTGACAAGGCGCGCGCATCTCGCACACATTGGTGGTTGAACATTGATCTCCTATGATGAATATCATCCTTTTTTTTCACTAGAACCACTCGTTGCGTTCAATTGTTGTTATAGTTAAAAGTTATTGTACAACATTAAATTGTGTTTATAGAAGTCATTTTAAACTTTTGATAATTATTTTTAAGGTTTTATAATAAATTTAAGACATTGTTTTCCATATGGGTTATTTCACAAATAATTTTTACTTTTTATGTTTTATACAAAAATGTGAAAGAATAATTCTTCAATTACAGAGATAATGCTTAGATTTTCCCAGTAATTAATCAATTAGTAGTTGTACCAAGCTAGATCGCCATCAAGAAAAATTAAGTGTTTAATCAAATAGTAACGATTTCCTCCATTCTATCAATAATTATGGGCTTAAATCATAAACATGTTTCATGTGATATCAAAATATTCTAACCGACAAATCATAAACATGTTTCATGTGATTTTAGGCCATCCCCTACGGCCCTAATAACATCCCTCCGTATCCTTACAGAGACCATTTTATGAATACTAATTAAGATGTTTGTATATTTAGTAATATAAGTTTAAGATTAACATGTATAAAATTTATTGTTCAAAGATTAAAACTATTCATAATCCATCAAACTCTTAATCAAAAATTAAAAAAAATATTTAAACATACTTAAACTCACTGTCTTTATTGATGTTAATTGATCTCTCTAATATATATTCAAAGAGATGGCTATTTAAACTTTTTAAAATTTTAGTTTTTTCTCCGAAGTGTTTTTTTAATTTTTTTCTTTAAAAGTGTCGTTTTCACAATAATTTTAACGCCAACGTTTGTCCATGATTTTCGTGTGTCTTGTAACATAATTTTTTTTTAATAATTTAATTCAACATAATTATATTTTTTTTCGCAATAGTTTATCAATACATTTAAAACTGTTATCAAAACAATCTATATGATTGACTGAATTTCCAAGATTCTGTTTATGGTCGGAGTGCATTATACCTTTTTCATATTTTAATAAAACTCAAATTTTCACGGTCGTCAAAAAGAGATAACTATAGGAGTAAGTGCTTGAATAACCTCTAAAGAGGTATCTATCTTTTGTGGTTTTTTTAAATCAAGAACATTATTTTTATTTTATATTAGAATTCGATTGCATTTTTTTTAATTTTTGATAATGTACACGTCCCGTCATCTAAGATAAACATAACCCTCTATTTTACTGAGTTTCTCTTTTAAATATATTTGAAGGTATGAAAATTTTGAAATGAAAAAAGAAAAAAAAAAAGTAGAATCCTTCTTCCATGTGCTGATTACAATATTTACACACGCTCTGTGTCTTCATCCATTTCCTTTACAACTCATTCAACATCATCTTGCCCCCACCATTGCACTTGTCCAAACCTCTCAACTACGTGTTCATCTAAACACTCATACAAACAACACGTATATTATAGTGACTGTTGTGGAAGGATTGCAATCTTTTAAGTTGTCGGATTTCTTACAATGAACAACCCCTTTGTTAATGTTCACAGACTGGACGATCTCTGCAAAAATTAGAATCATATATTCTTTTGGAATATTACTGTTTCTGGTTCAATCAAAGTTCATAAAATATTCTTCTCGGATATTAGAATAATAAAGGGTTTTGAAACAGATTGGTTCAGCAGTCCATTTCCCAGCTACAGCAACGAGCATAGATCAAAAATGGGGGTGATGGGCTAAAAATATTGATGACATTAAATCAGAAACAAACGTGTGCCGATACCGAGGTTTCACGGTGACCGGAAAACGAAAATACTAAGCTCCTGCCCGATGCTGTCATCGGGATCAATCAAATGGAAAGATTCAGAATCAGATGAACCATGAACTCTATCGAATTTAGCCCTCAAGTACATAAGCTCATCGTCATTATCGAGCTGTTTTCCGTTCATTATTCCGGCACCAACAACGACAGAACTCATAAGCCTTAAAGCATCTATACCAGCTTTCGACGGCCTGCGTTTAACTGCATACCCAACTTTGCTTCCATTACAGTACATAGTCCACAATGGTGTGGATAAAACCGAATCCGATCTCGAACAATTCCCCGAACCGGTGCAGTCCAGCGCAATTCGGAGGATACCGCTCTGCATTTCTCGAGCCAAAACTACTGTAGGGACTGTAAAATCTAGGAGGAGAATTGGGTTGGTGGACTTGGAATTCTCTTGGATACAGAAGCTGAGTTTTCCTCTGCGGTAACCGAAGATTGTACCTGTTACTACACTAGAAGAAGTGTGAGCAGGCTTGGGATAATAGGTTTGAAAGTAGCTTTTGTGTTTGATTTCTTCCGGTTCGATGAAGGGGCGGATGCATGTCGGAATAAGGAGTTCCATAAGGGAACGTACAAGCCGCCATGAACGGACTTGTTTCTGGCAGTCGATGGAAGTAACACCATTTGTTATGTGGGTGGCGGTGGCAACAATTTTTGGGCAGGACATGGTTATATATTTTCCCTTGCATCAAATATCGAAGGCTAGTTTGGGGCTTGTTGCAGATGTGGTGTAAGCTTACACTATTATATAGAGAGAGATCGGAGAGGAGAGGCCAGTATTATTTTTTTTTATAAGATTGACTTACAGTATAGGTACACCGTGGTCACCAAACTTGTGTTTATTTTATCATCAAATTTTTAAAAATTTTATTAAGACACTTAATTTTTAGTCTGCTTTTATTTTGGTCCTCCTATTAACTTTCATTAAAAACTGACGTGGCATGTTATCTTCTTTTTTAACTTCTTTCTTTCTCGCTTTTGTTTTTTTCTCCATGAAAATAAAAATTTACAAAAATTTGACCATCTACTGATTTTCTTCATTTATTATTTTTCCTTTAGATGTTATCATAGATAAACCTTAACCTCTCTCAACACTTCATATATTAATTCAACAAGGTTTCGATTACCCGATTTTTACCCGAGTACCCATATATATTAATAATTTATAAAATAAAACCATATAATAAATTAATTAATTAATAATCCATTAAATAAAAATAAATGTCCATTAGTACAATCTAAATATTCATTATACACTATATGAGTCTACTTCTATATACAAAAACCTTATAAGCCCACAAAAATGATATCAAACCCAAGTATAAACCACTCCCGCCAAAAATATTATGTCTAACGGGTAAAGAAGCCCAAACAAACACGGATTTCGTCCATTCACTCTTCACTCGGATTAAAGATCTCGCTGACGTCAGCACCTGCAACCCTACAAATAGAGGAGAGAAAGTTAGTCGGGATAGGTCATTAATGCACAATAATTATAAAATAATTAAGGAAAGAGAAAATAGAGAAGTTGAAGGAGCTTATCAGAATACCAAAAGTCGTCGAGGATTCGAAAGCTAATCGAAAAAGACGATCAGTCTCTCATCGAAATTCTGTTCGCACGCCGAGAAGGTAAACATTCTTCCTCCATTCCTTTTCCTACAATAAAAGATAAACAAAAGTTAGATCTAGGTTCCTAAAAACTCTAAAACAATAGTAAAAATAAAGAGTTTGTAGGATAGTGGTCAGAGGTCTTATCTTACTGCCGGAATGTTGTTGAGCGTCGGCCGAAGTGATTTTGTAGCGTAGACGGAATCGAAAATGAGATGGTTTGAGATTCGGGTAGTTAGTTTAAGTGGGGAAGGTGGGTGATTCTGTTAAATCAGGCGGTAGATTAGGATTTAGGCAAAAAAAAGATAATTTGAGAGATTTTAGGGTTTCGAAGAGGCGGTCAGAAATCGCCCTACGACGGTAGACGGTGGCCAAAATAGGGTTATGGGTGATCAGAATCGAACCAAGTGGTGGTCGGAGTTAAGGGTTGGTCGGAGAAGATGACCGGAAACGGTGGGCGGCGAACAGGTCGAGGTTTGGCTATAAAGGTGGTGGAGGATCAAAGTAGGGGAAGTTGAAGAACAATGGATGAACTCGTAAGCTTTTTGGAGTTTTGATCTTAAAAAACATATGAGTGAAGGTGTTTTAGGGTTTTTATGGATCAAATAAATAAAAAAGAGAAGAACAGATGAAGAACTTTGAGAAAAAAGAAGTGTTTGATCGAAAATGTTCGAAGGTTTTGGATTTTAGCTGTTTAGGGAGAGAGCGAAATTCAAAAAATGAAGAAAAAAAGAAAAATAAGGGTCTAAAATGGTCTTCTTATAGATAAAAAAAAGTTGGGCCTCAAGGCCCGCGAATCCCCGTGAGAGCTCGCGCCCAACTTCTGTGGGCTTTGTGTCGCAACTCTCTTGTTTACAATTTTCTCAATTTGGTCCCAATGGCTTGTAAATTGACACCTTTATTTCAGTAGTAGTTCAATTTGGTCCTCAATTTATTATTTGTTTGATTAATTTATTTGTTTAAATTACTTGGTTGTCATATATTTTAAAGAGCATGTAGTATATTTGCTAGGTAAATTAAATCATTTAATTAAAATAATTAGAGCTTTAAACTTAGGTGTTTTAATTAATTTAAATAGGGAGATAATTTTAGAATCTAAATGATTATTAAATGGAAACTTCAATGTCCTAAGTTGATTTGTGTCTCATTGTAATGAAATGTTAATCAAACATGGCACTTTAGTAGAACATTTGATATTTCATTTGAACCTAAAACATTGTAATTACACAGTTATTTAAATTTAAATTGAATTAAGTTTAGGTTCAAATAGATAGAATCATTGAATAATTAGGAATATTGTTAATTTTGGGCATAATATGGATAGTGCTCAATTATTTGGGTGTTATCACGTAAACTCCTAAATTTGATGATATTCATAGTTTCGTAATCAATTTAATGAATTAGAGCCCCTATCAATTTAATCAATTAGAGCCCTATCAATTGTTTGGGCCTAATATAAATTTAAGTATCCTAAAGTAACTGGATATTTCAAAACTCATATTCGTTTAAAAATATATTTTCTTACAAAAGGATACCTACATTCGGAATGAAATTTATTTGACGATTAAGGATTTAGTTAAATTCAAATTATTGTTCGAAATGCCAAAATGTCACGTGAAATTAATAAGGTACCGATAACGGGTGTTTGTGGGGTGCTAATCCTTCCCCACACGTAACCGACTTCCGAACCCTAATTTTAAAGAAATGAATCTCTGGTTGTTTTTATGGTGTTCGGTCTATCAAAGTGACCGGTGGCGACTCCAAAATATTTTCAAGATCAAATAAAATGGGTAATTTTCATAATTAATTAATAAAATTGGTTTAATATAGAAAACTCTATTTTTTAAGATTAAATGGAAGGAAAATCAATTTTATGGTTAATTAAGTAAAAAACCTGATTTAACATAAAAAAAATCCTATTTTTCAAGGCTAAATAAATTAAAATGGACAAAAGCCCTAATTTTCAAAAGAGATCGATCGTCAGGTTATTTTTCACACAACGATTTAAAAGGGGTCGTGACATAGGGCTTTTGAGTGTTGTGAGAATGACCGTTTCGTGTATAAGAACCAAAACGTTAGCTGAAACGAAGCATGAAAATAGTGATCCTAATCTCCAAATTTTCAGTTCTCTAGCATTAAAACTGCCACAAATAACTTTGCAGCAATCTTTGATAATGCAGTCGAGAAACTATTTGTTTGATGTTTACCTGTAGAAGACTCAGAAATTCCAAGTACATTCAAACAATGAAACTACTAACAAATAACAAGTTAACTGTTAATTGAACATTTGTTTAGTATTTGGAATTATTAACTGCAATGTGAGTATAGCAGTGAAAAGTTACCAAAGGGACAGGAAATTGCAGTGAAGAGACTCTCAAAGAGCTCGGATCAAGGTTTCGAGGAGTTCAAAAATAAGGTCACTCTTACGGCCAGGCTCCAACATGTGAATCTAGTTCGAGTTCAGAAAATTTGTACTGAGAAGGAAGAAAAAATACTGGTTTACGAGTTCATGCCGAACAAAAGATTGGATTTATACCTCTATGATACTGTTAAGAACATGTTATTCCATATTGTTGGTTGCATTAGTTTTTCCTAAACTTCCTAAGCTAAAATGACGTATGTTGTTTATACATTTGACGATGTAGATCCAATTAGAAGTCATTTGTTAAATTGGAGAAGACGAGTTTCGATAATCAAAGGAGTTACATAGGGACTTCTGTATCTCCAAGAATACTCAAATTACACGATAATTCATCACAATATAAAGGCAGGTAACATTTTATTAGATTTTGAAATGAACCAAAAAATATCAGACTTTGGTATGGTCAAGCAATACTCAAAAGCCCTACAATTGAAATTTCGATGAATTAATGTATGAAGTGTTGGAAAAATTAGGCCCTTAATAACAAGTATTAGAAAAAAAAATTAGACCCCTAATAATAAATATTAAAAATAAATTTTAAAAGTAGGCCCCTAATAACAAGTATTAAAAAATAGGTTTCTAATAACAAATATTAGAAAAAAAAATTAAATTTTAAGAGTATGTCCCTATTAACAAATATTGGGAAAAAATCATGTCCTATTGGACCCCTAATAACAAATATTAAAAAATTAAATTTTAAGAGAATGTCCCTAATAACAAATATGGGAGAATTGGGGCCATAATTATAGGTATTAGAAAAAAATCGGATCTAATAACAAATATTAAAAAAATTAAGAGTATGCCACTAATAATAAATATTGAGAAAAAATAGGTCCTTAATAATAATTATTGAAAAAATTGGACCCCTTATAACAAATATTGAGAAAAATAGGCCTAGGAGCGTAAAACTACCAATTCCTCAATGTTCTTTTCATCTCGTGAGCATCTTTTTCTTTGTTTTTCTTATTTCTTCCGCTGTTTAATGTACAATCAGATAAAAAACTTTAGACTAACGAAGAGCTTGAACGAAAGAATTAATAAGACGACAATGTATCTAGTTTCATGTTGTTTTAATTAAGGGTGAGCATTTGATTGAATCAAGTAAAAAAATTAAGTTTGTTAAGTTGAGGTATATTATTTCATAAGTCAAATTTTAATTAAAATTTGAGTCGAATCGAGTTGTTTGAATTTATGTTTAAATTTAATTATAAACATTTTTAATGTTATGGTACTAATTGTTTTCAATTTAAACGGTTTTCTATAACCATATAAGATAAACATGTATATTTCTTCATTTTTTTCATAGGCTAAAGTTCATAAATAATCATTGAACTATAGTAAATTGTTTATTTTTATAACCAAACTTCCAATTATGTCAAAGTAGGCATTAAACTTTGATGAGGTTAATTCACAAAGAAAAATAAAAAACTATGCTATTTTGAAGAGGTTATATATTTTATTTGGTGTTTATTTATAAAATTACGATGTTAGTCTGATAGTTAGCTGTTAAACCTTTCACCCACCACACTCGATTCAATCCCCAACCCCTGTATATTATGATTTTAGTCTTTACTCTAAAACCAATTAGATTGTGTCACATGTCATCATCTAATTGATTAAAATTTAAAATAAAAATATTTGGTTTTTTAAAAATATTTGTGATGCCACGTTAACATCTCTATACACATGGCATCACCATGTTAGCAAGCCATGTCATGTCATCGAAGGGTGATGATTGTTAGTTGACTAACGGTTTTCATCTATCAAGGGTAAATTTTAAATAAAAATAAAACGTTAAAAGTTGGTCTGCACTAAAAGATAAAAAATGAAAGTAAAAGTGACCAAAATATTAAACTGTCAGATTATTTTTTACTTTATGCCTAACGAAAATGTAAATGACCTAAAAAGGGGTAATTTGGCGAGCAAAATAATATTGTTTTATGAGAATTTATCCCTAATACTTTGCAATTTATTTTTAAAAATAAAATAAATACTTAACTATAAAATGGGTTCCCGGAATTTACTCTTTTTTTGCAATAGGTGCCTAAAGAATTTTTTTTGTTAAAATAGGCGCCTAACATTTTATGTTGGTCCATTTTAAAATCAGTATGTTAAAAAAATTGACCATTCAATTATAGCTTGACAAATGACTTTTTACCAAGTGGCTTTCATCATCTTCTTCTTCTAAAAAAATAAACTAAAAGAAAATAAATGAAATTATATCTAAATTTTTTAAGAATCATAAAACAGTAACAAATTTCCAAAACCCAAAAATCTTTAAATTATCGTTGTTTTCACCGACGATGGCCTTATCGGACCCCCATCACTGCTGGAGGCTCTGTTCATTTCCTCCAACCGCCCATCATCAGTAATCAGCGAAAGGTATGCCAATCGGACGCCAAACGACGAACGCGAAAAATTTCAACTGTTCAACATCTAATTGGCACGTCTTTTGCCGATTACTGGAGATGTGTGGTTGAGGAAAATAGGCAAGGGACTTCAAAAACACCGGTAGTGAGATCCGACAAGGCTATTGGCGGCTGCAACGATGTCAATTTTAAGATTTTTGAGCTTTGAGACTTTTTTTAGATATTTTGAGAAGTTTTAGATTTTTTAATTTTTTTTATTTTTTAATTTTTCATGAATAAACAAATAAATAAATATAAAATACATGTGTCAAATTTTGATTGGGTGGTGAGCTTTTTTTAACGGTGTTACTTTAATACGATAATTAAATAAAATTTTTAAGCACTCATAATCAATTAAAAATACTTTAAGTAATTATAATTAATCAAAAGTATTTTAAGCAACTATTGTAAAAACAAGAGAGTAAAATTTAGGCATAAGCCTAAAATAAATTAGTTACATGAAATGTTCAAATACGTTTCTAAAGTTACGCGTTGACTGTTAACTTGTCATTGTCACTGACCGCCACCAAGGGCCCAAGGGCGACGCGTGGGCCGAGGACAAGCACCTAGAGAAGGAACACCAACACCAGGAGGCCAAGGATGTTCAACAAGGGGCCCGAAGCATGCCCCAAGGGGTTGTGGACGCGCACCAAAGGACCAGCCAAGGGCCCTATATCGACTTAGGCCCAGCACCCATCCGATTTTCCCTTGGGGTTAAAGAACTATATTCCTTGAAGGATTCCAACAAAGGAAATCCTAGTTAGAATAAGACTTAAGCATGTAGGAGCTATATAAGGAGGCTTTCCCCACCTCATTACTTACGTCATTCAGATTTGTTTTAGGCTTCAGCTTTGTTTTCTTAGGCTTCTCAATTTAATAAAGCATTGAGTATTCACTCGGCTTTCCCTCATTCTCTTTTCTTGCCATTTTTTTCTTTGTTCTTTCGTTTCTACACGGATCTAAGCCCTATCGCTTAGATCGGTTAGGCTTATTTAGGCGCAATACCATCCCAAATGTACCTAAAGGTTGCACGTCTCGGATTAGAAGTTTTAGATGAGTGACAAGTGGTATCAGAGCAAAGGTTTTATACTCAATATGGACAAGAAAGAAGAGACAAATACATCGAAAAATGCTACAAAAACCCAGACCGACTACAGAAAAAGAGCTTCTTCAAAAGATCGATTGACAACGTTCGATGGTAAAGTAGAAAGACTCGATTCTATCACAAAAAACAAGGTAGAGTCCATAGACGTTGTCAATGATCGCCTCGAAGAACTAGAAAACAAGGTCGATCCCCTCAAAGATGAAGTCACAGAAGAGGTTCAAGGCCTTGCCAATCAAACGTATGAGAAATTGAACCAGTAAGATGTTTCCCTCAAGTCGAAATGGAGTCGATAAGAGGGGAATTATTGGGGGAGATAAAGAAGCTTAATGTCGAACTGTCCCTCTACTAGAATACCGTGTTAACTGGCATAATGGGAGAAGCGATGATGGCCAAGTCTAGGATCGATGTGCCTAAGCCGAAAGAGTTCAAAGGGGCAAGGGATGCCCAAGAAGTGGACAACTTCATTTGGGGTTGGAGCAGTACTTCGGACTCACGGGCATCAATAATGATAACACCAAGTTAAACATTACTTCTGTTTACTTGGTCGATGCCGCTCTTCTATGGTGGCGGCATAAGTGTTCTCGGTCAAGGGATGAGGCTGTCCCCATCAAAACATGGAAGGAATTCCAGTTTGAATTCAGTGAGCATTTTTACCCAAAGAATGCTCAAGAGGAGGCTCGAGAGAAGCTTCACCAATTGAAGCACGATGGTTTAATTCAAGAATATATCAATAAGTTCACCGAACTTGGGCTCCAAATTCAAGGTATGAGTGAAGCCGACGCCCTCTTTACCTTTAAAAATGGGTTACAATGTTGGGCAAAGATGGAACTGCACCGAATGAGAGTCCAAGAACTCTCTAAGGTGTTAGATGTGGCCGACTCCCTCGCAAAATTTGAGTACAAAAAGTCAGACACCTCTAAACAAAAGCCAAAGCACAAAAGCAATAGCGGGAAAAACAAAGATATTCACGCCAAGGACGGGTGCAATAAGCCATCCAGCGAAGACGTTAAACTCCGTAAGTCGTGGGAAAAGAACATCAATTTTAGTTGCTACAATTGCGGAGCAGTCACATGAAAAGGGATTGTCCCCAACTCGAGAAAGCGGAGGCCATCCAAGAAGAAGATGATGAACAAATTGATGAAGAAAAGGAAGTCTGCAAGCTCAATTCCATTATCAGTTCTATGGAGATTAAGAAGGGCTCCAAGAAAAAGGGCTTGATGTTCGTGGACATCACCATCGCAGGCCAAAAATTGAGTGCGCTAGTGGACACCGGTGCCTCAGACCTGTTTGTGTCGGAACAAGCTGCCAAGAAGCATGGTCTTCACATTGAGAAAGCAGACGGGTTTATTAAAATCATAAATTCCAAAGAGACACCAATTGTCAGAGTAACAAAAGGGGTTAAACTTAATATCGGTGACTGGTCTGGCAAAGAAACAATCAAGGTAATTCCCCTTGATGACTTTGACGAGTAATGGGCATTAGTTTCCTCGACTGAATCAATGTATTCCCTGTTCCATTTGCCAACTGCTTATGCATACTTGACCCAACGCATCCATGCATGGTCCCGATGAGTCGACAATCTGGAGTTACAGCTAGGATAGTGTCGGCCATTCAATTCAATATGACAATACGTAAGGAAGTACCAACGTACTTAGCAACGCTGGTACATGAGGAGCCATCCGTGCCCAAACAAGTTCCAGTCAAGGTGGAACAAGTTTTAACCGAGTTTCAAGACGTAATGCGCATAAAATTACCCAAGATTCTTCCACCAAAGTAGGAAGCCGACCATAAAATCGAGCTTGTGCCGAACATAAAACCACCAGTCCGAGCCCCTTACCGAATGGCTCCGCCCGAGCTTGAGGAGTTACGCAGACAATTGAAAGAACTCCTCGATGCAGGGTACATCAGACCATCCAAGCCACTCTACGGCGTACCAGTACTCTTTCAAAGGAAAAATGATGGAACGCTTCGAATGTGCATCGACTATCGGGCTTTGAACAAACTCATTATAAAGAACAATTATCCAATCCCATTGTTAGCATAACTGTTTGATCAACTTGGCGGTGCAAGGTGGTTCACCAAGCTAGATTTGCGCTCCAGATACTATTAAGTAAGAATTGCCGAAGGGGACGAACCAAAGACAGCATGTGTAACGCGATACGGTTCGTATGAATTCCTTGTGATGCCTTTCAGCCTCACCAATGCCCCCGCGACCTTCTGTACTCTCATGAACAAGGTACTACAACCCTTCCTAGACGAATTCGTTGTAGTCTACCTTGACGATATCGTGATCTATAGCAAGACCCTCGAGGAACATGTCAAACACTTGCGTAAAGTGTTTGAAGTTTTGCGGCAAAATGAGCTCTATGTCAAAGAAGAGAAGTGCTCATTCGCACAACAAGAAGTGCCATTCCTTGGCCACGCTGTCGGAAATAACAAGATCCGAATGGATAAGACCAAGGTGCAAGCAATCCTAGATTGGGAGCCACCAACCAAGGTAACAGAGTTGAGATCCTTCTTGGGGCTAGCTAATTACTATAGAAAGTTCGTCAAAGGCTATTCCAAAACTGCCACCCCTTTGACCGAGTTGCTAAAAAAGAACAAGGCGTGGGATTGGGACCAAAATTGCCAACAAGCCTTCAAAAATCAGAAACAAGCCATGACCAACGAGCCGATGCTAGCATTGCCGGATCACACCAAACCATTTAAGATTTACACCGATGCATCTGATATGGCCATTGGAGGGGTCCTTATGCAAGAAGGACATCCGATTGCATATGAAAGACGAAAGCTTAATAAAACCGATAGAAGATACACGATTCATGAAAAAGAGATGACCGCAGTGGTGCACTGTTTGTGCACTTGGCGACACCACATACTTGGGTCCAGATTTGTCATCTATACCGACAACGTTGCCAATAGTTACTTTCTTACCCAAAATAAGCTATCTCCTAAGCAAGCACATTGGCAGGAATTTCTTGCCAAATTCGATTTCACCATGGAATACAAACCAAGGAAAGTCGACTTAGTTGCCGACGCTTTAAGCTGAAGGTACAATATAGAGCTTGTCAGCTTACCAAAGGGACAACTATCAGAAAGCATCAAGGAGGGACTGTCCCACGACCCTACAGCCAAAATGCTCACCAATTATGCCAAGGAAGGTAAAACACGAAGTTTTGGCTCGAGTGGGATTTGCTATATACTCAAGGATATTGCCTTTACGTACCTCAATTCGAAGAACTGCGTAAGAAAATCATGAAGGAGTGTCGGGACATCCAGGGATAGATCGAACCTTAGCCCTGATCACCGAACACTACTATTGGCCACGCATGGGCGAAGATGTGGAAGCTTATGTAAAAACTTGCCTTGTATGCCAACAAGACAAGATCGAGATGAAGAAACCCGCTGAACTGCTATAGCCATTGCCCATTCCCGAGCGGCCATGGGAGAGTATTTTCATGAACTTTATATTCAGCTTACCCTACACCGACGGCCTATCCAGTATCATGGTAATTATCGATAGGTTTTCCAAATACGGAACGTTCATCCCAGCATCAAAAGTGTGCCCTGCCGAAGAAGCAGCTCACATCTTCCTCAAACACGTGGTGAAATATTGGGGAGTTCCAAAAATGATCATTAGCGACCGAGACACACGATTCACAGGCAGGTTCTGGACCGAGCTGTTCAAACTCATGGGATCGAGTCTGAACTTCTCAACTAGCGTCCACCCACAAACCAATGGACAAATCGAACGAGTAAATGCCTTACTAGAGATCTACCTAAGGCATTATGTAAGTGCCACCCAACACAACTGGCCAAAACTACTAGACGTAGCTCAATTCTCTTACAATTTGCAACGAAGCAAGGCAACCAACCAAAGTCCATTTGAAATCGTGACTGGACAGCAACCGCTCACACCCAACGCAGTTGCTACTAAGTATGGAGGACCCCAATCCAGCGGCACACAAGTTTGCCACAGAATGGAAAGAATATCACGACTTAGCCCGAGCTTGTTTGCACAAGGCGGGAAAGTGAACCAAGAAGTGGGCTGACACAAAGCGTATGGACATGACCTTTCGTGTTGGAGACCTAGTCCTTGCCAAACTTACCGGGATCTTGCACAACCCAACCGTGCACAAAGGGCTCGTACGAAGATACGAGGGCCCTTTCAAAATTGTGAAGCGAGTAGGCACCATGGCCTATCGATTAGAATTACCATCAACCATCCAAGCTCATCCGGTGTTCCACGTTAGTCTACTCAAGCCCTACCATCAAGACGAATCAGATCCAAAATCAGGCAAATCACACCGAGCACCAGTCGGAGTAAAGATCTCCTATAAGAACGAAGTTCAAGACATCGAAGCAAAAATGGTCATTCGACAACCAGAACATCAGCCAAGGCACAAGTACCTTGTCCAATAGAAATGACTTCACGATAGCGAAGCAAGTTGGGAACCAGCCGAGGGACTATGGCAATTCAGAGACAAGGTGATTCAATACCACCAAAGCCGAGTGATGAGGGTGTCACCAGAACCAGTCGAGGAGAATGTCATGAACCGCCACCAAGGGCGACGCCCATCGAGTGGCCGAGGACAAGTACCGAGAGACGGAACACCTGTACCAGAGGGCCGAGGATGCGCAACATGGGGCTCGAAGCGCACCCCAAGGGGTTGTGGACGCGCACCAAGGGACCGACCAAAGGCCCTATATCGACTTAGGCCCAGCACCCATCCGTTTTTCCCTTTGGGTTAAAGAACTCTATTCCTTGAAGGATTCCAACAAAGGAAATCCTAGTTAGAATATGATTTAAGCATGTAGGGGCTATATAAGGAGGTTTCCCCCACCTCATTATTTACTTCATTCAGATTTGTTTTAGGCTTCAGCTTTGTTTTCTTAGGCTTCTTAATTTAATAAAGCATCGAGTATTCACTCAGATTTCCCCCATTCTCTTTTCTTGCCATTTTTCTTTCTTTGTTCTTTCGTTTCCAGCCTTCTCGCTTAGATCGGTTAGGCTTATTTAGGTGCAATACCATCCCAAAGGCACCTAAAGGTCGTACATCTCGTATTAGAAGTTCCAGGGCGTGACATCATCCTCAACAGTCGAAGATCATTTTCAACGGCTCATTTCCGTCTTTACAAATCATAACTAAAAAATGTTTTCCAACGCAAATTTTGGATGTGCTATAAAATTGGTAAATCACATCATTAGTCTTTAAACTTTCTATTTTATATCGATTTTATCATTTAACGATTTTATCATTTAACTTTAAAAATCTTTTATGTAAACTTTAGGTTTTAAAGTGGTGTGATTACATGGTAATTTAACATTGTTGTTTGTTTGTGGGAAGGAAAACTGAAAAGAATTTATCTTTAGTTGAAAATAAAATTGTGCATTTGTTAAAGAAAAAATATTGAATAACTTCGTTGGTGTTTTAGCAATAGTCTAGGTCCTGGGAGAGAAATTAGATATTAATATTTTTTATAAATCATAAATCTAATCCTAATCCTACCTAGAAGAAAAGGGGAAAGAATGACTCTAGGAAAAGGAAGGAAGAAGGAAAGGAAGTGCTCTTAGTGGGTCTAGAACCCACGAACTATGAGAAATATGAAAACAAAGATTAGTAGCTTAGCTAGTCGACTAAATGTGCTTGCTCAGATATTAACATTTTTTGAATAGTCTCAAGGTTGTATTTGTTTATAGATATTTTAACCCCTTGACAATGCACATACATATTTGCAGATAAAATGATTGAACTCGAATCTTTTAAGATAAATATCATTCACTTTTCTATTGAACCACTTGTTGGGTTCATTAAAATTTTTATTAACATGTTCTAAATTGAGACCAGAATAATTATATCATTAAAAAATAATAACACTAGTGATCATAACATATATTTTCAAATTTCAGCTAGAGAAAAATATTTACTTAAATGCTAGGGTGAACTTTTGCTGTTAGGCAGCTTAAATTAGCCTAAAATTAGGCTGACTGATTATACCGATAGCCCGTGCCTACATAATTTGTTACTACGCGGTTACATAATTTGTTGCAGTTAGTGTAAGAAAAACAGTAGTTACAAAATAGCTTATCATGGTAGGAAATTGTGTAACTACCTAAAATATTAAACGATTACTCTTTATGTGACGATACGTATGAGAAATACAATACCTACACAACGTTTCACAATACCTACATAAAGCTTTACATAAGTTGTACTAAAAGAAGTAACTACCGAATTTATTACCCCACATATCTTAATCTTAAACCAACCTAACTTTTGGTAGGAAATGTTGTAACTACCTTAAATGTCAAAGGATTACTCCATATATTAGAAAACGCATGAAAAAAACCATACCTATGCAATGCTTCACAACACCTACGTAGTTCTTTATATTCGTTGTAGTAAAAAGAGTAACTACCGAATTTATTACACTACATCTCCTAATCTTAAACCAACCAAACTTTTGGTAGGAAATGTTGTAACTACCTCAAATGTCAAATGATTACTCCACATGTTAGAAAACACATGAGAAAAAGCATATCTACGCAATGTGTCACAAAACCTACGTAATTCTTTATACACGTAGTAAAAAATGTAACTACCGAATTTATTACCCACAACTCAAAATCTTAACCCAACCCATCTTTTGGTAGGAAATATTGTAACTACCTGAAAAGTTAAAGGATTACTCCATATGTTAGAAAACTTTTGATAATTAGTTAACCCAAATGTAACTTTTGATAATTAGTTAACCCAAATGTAACTTTTGATAATTAGTTAACCCAAATGTAACTTTTGATAATTAGTTAACCCAAATGTAACTTTTGATAATTAGTTAACCCAAATGTAACTTTTGATAATTAGTTAACCCAAATGTAACTTTTGATAATTAGTTAACCCAAATGTAACTTTTGATAATTAGTTAACCCAAATGTAACTTTTGATAATTAGTTAACCCAAATGTAACTTTTGATAATTAGTTAACCCAAATGTAACTTTTGATAATTAGTTAACCCAAATGTAACTTTTGATAATTAGTTAACCCAAATGTAACTTTTGATAATTAGTTAACCCAAATGTAACTTTTGATAATTAGTTAACCCAAATGTAACTTTTGATAATTAGTTAACCCAAATGTAACTTTTGATAATTAGTTAACCCAAATGTAACTTTTGATAATTAGTTAACCCAAATGTAACTTTTGATAATTAGTTAACCCAAATGTAACTTTTGATAATTAGTTAACCCAAATGTAACTTTTGATAATTAGTTAACCCAAATGTAACTTTTGATAATTAGTTAACCCAAATGTAACTTTTGATAATTAGTTAACCCAAATGTAACTTTTGATAATTAGTTAACCCAAATGTAACTTTTGATAATTAGTTAACCCAAATGTAACTTTTGATAATTAGTTAACCCAAATGTAACTTTTGATAATTAGTTAACCCAAATGTAACTTTTGATAATTAGTTAACCCAAATGTAACTTTTGATAATTAGTTAACCCAAATGTAACTTTTGATAATTAGTTAACCCAAATGTAACTTTTGATAATTAGTTAACCCAAATGTAACTTTTGATAATTAGTTAACCCAAATGTAACTTTTGATAATTAGTTAACCCAAATGTAACTTTTGATAATTAGTTAACCCAAATGTAACTTTTGATAATTAGTTAACCCAAATGTAACTTTTGATAATTAGTTAACCCAAATGTAACTTTTGATAATTAGTTAACCCAAATGTAACTTTTGATAATTAGTTAACCCAAATGTAACTTTTGATAATTAGTTAACCCAAATGTAACTTTTGATAATTAGTTAACCCAAATGTAACTTTTGATAATTAGTTAACCCAAATGTAACTTTTGATAATTAGTTAACCCAAATGTAACTTTTGATAATTAGTTAACCCAAATGTAACTTTTGATAATTAGTTAACCCAAATGTAACTTTTGATAATTAGTTAACCCAAATGTAACTTTTGATAATTAGTTAACCCAAATGTAACTTTTGATAATTAGTTAACCCAAATGTAACTTTTGATAATTAGTTAACCCAAATGTAACTTTTGATAATTAGTTAACCCAAATGTAACTTTTGATAATTAGTTAACCCAAATGTAACTTTTGATAATTAGTTAACCCAAATGTAACTTTTGATAATTAGTTAACCCAAATGTAACTTTTGATAATTAGTTAACCCAAATGTAACTTTTGATAATTAGTTAACCCAAATGTAACTTTTGATAATTAGTTAACCCAAATGTAACTTTTGATAATTAGTTAACCCAAATGTAACTTTTGATAATTAGTTAACCCAAATGTAACTTTTGATAATTAGTTAACCCAAATGTAACTTTTGATAATTAGTTAACCCAAATGTAACTTTTGATAATTAGTTAACCCAAATGTAACTTTTGATAATTAGTTAACCCAAATGTAACTTTTGATAATTAGTTAACCCAAATGTAACTTTTGATAATTAGTTAACCCAAATGTAACTTTTGATAATTAGTTAACCCAAATGTAACTTTTGATAATTAGTTAACCCAAATGTAACTTTTGATAATTAGTTAACCCAAATGTAACTTTTGATAATTAGTTAACCCAAATGTAACTTTTGATAATTAGTTAACCCAAATGTAACTTTTGATAATTAGTTAACCCAAATGTAACTTTTGATAATTAGTTAACCCAAATGTAACTTTTGATAATTAGTTAACCCAAATGTAACTTTTGATAATTAGTTAACCCAAATGTAACTTTTGATAATTAGTTAACCCAAATGTAACTTTTGATAATTAGTTAACCCAAATGTAACTTTTGATAATTAGTTAACCCAAATGTAACTTTTGATAATTAGTTAACCCAAATGTAACTTTTGATAATTAGTTAACCCAAATGTAACTTTTGATAATTAGTTAACCCAAATGTAACTTTTGATAATTAGTTAACCCAAATGTAACTTTTGATAATTAGTTAACCCAAATGTAACTTTTGATAATTAGTTAACCCAAATGTAACTTTTGATAATTAGTTAACCCAAATGTAACTTTTGATAATTAGTTAACCCAAATGTAACTTTTGATAATTAGTTAACCCAAATGTAACTTTTGATAATTAGTTAACCCAAATGTAACTTTTGATAATTAGTTAACCCAAATGTAACTTTTGATAATTAGTTAACCCAAATGTAACTTTTGATAATTAGTTAACCCAAATGTAACTTTTGATAATTAGTTAACCCAAATGTAACTTTTGATAATTAGTTAACCCAAATGTAACTTTTGATAATTAGTTAACCCAAATGTAACTTTTGATAATTAGTTAACCCAAATGTAACTTTTGATAATTAGTTAACCCAAATGTAACTTTTGATAATTAGTTAACCCAAATGTAACTTTTGATAATTAGTTAACCCAAATGTAACTTTTGATAATTAGTTAACCCAAATGTAACTTTTGATAATTAGTTAACCCAAATGTAACTTTTGATAATTAGTTAACCCAAATGTAACTTTTGATAATTAGTTAACCCAAATGTAACTTTTGATAATTAGTTAACCCAAATGTAACTTTTGATAATTAGTTAACCCAAATGTAACTTTTGATAATTAGTTAACCCAAATGTAACTTTTGATAATTAGTTAACCCAAATGTAACTTTTGATAATTAGTTAACCCAAATGTAACTTTTGATAATTAGTTAACCCAAATGTAACTTTTGATAATTAGTTAACCCAAATGTAACTTTTGATAATTAGTTAACCCAAATGTAACTTTTGATAATTAGTTAACCCAAATGTAACTTTTGATAATTAGTTAACCCAAATGTAACTTTTGATAATTAGTTAACCCAAATGTAACTTTTGATAATTAGTTAACCCAAATGTAACTTTTGATAATTAGTTAACCCAAATGTAACTTTTGATAATTAGTTAACCCAAATGTAACTTTTGATAATTAGTTAACCCAAATGTAACTTTTGATAATTAGTTAACCCAAATGTAACTTTTGATAATTAGTTAACCCAAATGTAACTTTTGATAATTAGTTAACCCAAATGTAACTTTTGATAATTAGTTAACCCAAATGTAACTTTTGATAATTAGTTAACCCAAATGTAACTTTTGATAATTAGTTAACCCAAATGTAACTTTTGATAATTAGTTAACCCAAATGTAACTTTTGATAATTAGTTAACATAATTAGTTAACCCAAATGTAACTTTAACTATAATTGAGTGACTTCTGTTATAGTTGACTCTTATAAATATTAGATTAATATTTGATATACAATTAATAAATCAGATAAAATAAATTATCGTAAAAATTTAAAATCAATTCAAATTTTATCAGATAAATATATATTATCTTAAAAATTTTAAATCAATTCAAAATTTGTCATACGTTTGTATTTCATCTTTATTCTTCGATAATTAAGATATATTAATCGGTTGAAGAAGTTGATTTGTATTTTAATTAAACAACAATGCTTTTAAAAGAATACCTCATTGAACAGATACTATATTATAATCACAATTAAAAAAATAACTCATTGCGATGGTGATAGACACACATATGCTATACATATTTTACATGTAGACTTATTAAGAATTATTTAGTCCTTTTAATTTTTTTTCTAAAAATTATTTGGTTCCTCACAAAATATTTAAAAATTTGTTTTGTGCTCTTCAAATTATTAGTACTTCACTTTAATAATATTTCTAAACTAAATTTGATTAAATTGGTATTTCCAAAATATAAATTTTAGATATACAACTTAAATTGTTATAAACATAAATCGCAAAAACTTGAACCTAAGAAGTGGTTTCAGTAGAAAAGAAGATGATGCTTATTTTATGAGACTCGGTTTTAATTGCTTGTCTGCAAAGTGTGTGTGTGGTCAAAGGGTTAAGAATTGGTATGAACATGTATATACTATATTGTAATCACTTTTAGACTATTGAAAATCGCAAAAATGTGAATTTAAAATATTAATTTTTTGAACTCAACGAGTAGTCCCAGTGAAAAAGATAATGATTTTCATCTTAATAGACCTGAGTTCAAGCATCTATGTGTGCATAGTGTGTGTCATGTCAAAGAATTAAAAATATATATAAATAAATACTACAATGTAATCACATAATAATTTCCATACGAGTAGAAACTTTAAAACTAATGAAATATTTAATTGATATAAATATACACAAATTTAATCTTTTATTGAGAATTTATTTCAATATTACTTGTTAGGATATTTATTTTGATATAATAATTTGAAAAATATTTTTGAACTTTTTTGAATATTTTGAAAACTTATTTAAAGTCCAAACAACTTTAAAATATGTTTGAAATGGTTCTATATGTTTGTAACATGTTTAAAACACTTTTAAATGGAAAATATGTCATTTTTATAAAGCTCGTACCGATACGCCTTGGTCCGTATCGATACTATATTCGAAAACTATTTCTAGAAACCAAAACTCGTACCGATACAGCTTTTGCAGTATCGATACAGGCATGAAGGTTTCGAAACCTCTGTGGTTTTTCAACCTCCAACGGCTATTTCCATAACAGGCATCGTATTGATACGCCCACACGAGTATCGATACTAAAGGCACCAGAAGTGTAATTTTTGCATAGAAATCAGCCCCAACGGCTCCAATTCAATCCCAACGGTCACTAACGGCTAGGAACTCATTTGGGAGTATAAAATGGACCTTCAAGCATCTATGGAAGACTAATGATCCAAAAGTCAACAATATTATGATCAAATCATGTCTTAGTGCTTAAAGTTTCATCCTTTGTATAGACAACACTTGTGAGCTTACATTATTATACCTGCTCAAGTGTTTAGGATTGGGTGAGGGCTTAATTAGTGCAAACACACACCTATTAGAGGGATTTATTGTTTGCTTTGAATTTTCTTTTATAAAAGAGGATTTACTCAAGCTTTGGGTTAGAAAGCTTTGAGTGTGTAAAGGTTGCCTCCTAAGCCTAGAAAAGGGGAAGAAATTCAAGGGTGAATTTGGGAAATCCTTAGTAGGAAGCTAAGGTAGTGGATGTAGGCTTTGGTTAGAAAGCCGAACCACTCTAAATTTTGTGTATATTTTCTTATCCTTTTTGCTTCCACCAAAATCACCCTCAAATCAATATTCTCCACACTTGACAAGCATTTCGGTTGGTGATATCGAGCTCAATAATTGGTAGCAGAGCGAGGCTCAAATCGAGAAGGTATAACCACCTATTGAGACGATGCAGAAGCTCAACCAACATACAAGTCAACCGGTGATAAATAGCGCAATCAATCGACAAACCTCAATTCTTCAACGGGGAGCATTATGCCTATTGGAAGAATATGATGATGTACTTCATCAAGGCCAAGGACTACCACCTATGGGACATTGTAGAAGATGGACCGTTCGTGCCACAAAGGAGGACGGCGAATTGGAATGGCAACGACAAGAAGATGATGTAGCTTAATTGCAAAGCCTTGCATATTCTATTGTGTGCTTTGGGCCCCGATGTATACGTAAAAGTCTATTCTTGTGAAGATGCCAAAGAGGTTTGGGACAAGCTTGAAGCCACATACGAGGGAACAAACGAAGTAAAGGAAACCAAGATTGATCTTCTCAACCTAGAGTATGAGAACTTCAAGATATACCCGGATGAAGACATCAAGAGGATGTTCAACCGTTTCTCCACAATTTTCAATCAACTCAAAGGTCTTGGAGAGGAGATTTCAGAAGACAAACTCATTCAGGAGTTGATATACTCATTTCCCGAATCATGGGAGGGCAAGACGACGACTATCATCGAAGCCAAGAACCTAAAAGTGCTCAAACTTGATGAGCTAATTGGGTCCCTTCTTACCCATGAAATGATGTCTACACCCTTGAAGAGGGAGAAAGAGAAGAAGATCAAAGAGCAAGGCGTTAATGTAAATGTCATTGCTCTTCCATCCTCCACATGCCAACATAAAGAATCAAGTGAGGAGGAAAGTGAAGATGAAGAGATGGTTCATCTCTTCAAGAAGTTCACTCGGTTCATGAAGAGCAAAATGGAAAAATCCAATCATGAATCGAAGAAGAAGATGAAAGATCCCCAAAAGAGTCATGAATGCAAGAAGACGAGGCACACCAAATACAATTCCCCTCGCTTCAACAAAAAGGGATCATCTTCAAAGAAAGTATATGTGGCAACATGGAGTGATGAAGACTCCGCAAATGAAGATGAAGTTGCCCATCTATGCTTCATGGCCCTCTAAGAGGTTGAGGTAACTTCTAACTCATCTATTTATAATTCTTAATCTTTTGATGAGTTACAAGAAGCCTATGATGAATTGTTTTTGAATTCAAGGCTCCATTTTCAAAAAACAAAAAGTTAATTTCAAAATTAAAAACTGAAAATGATTTGCTTGTGAAAACCAATTTAGAGTTTGAAGCAAAAATCAAAGATTTTGAGCTTAAAGTTTCAAATTTACAAGAATTGCTTCAAACGATGGAAAAAGATCATCAAAAGGAAGTTGACGATCTTAAGAAGAAAAAGGATTTGATTTCCAATGAACTTTAAAAGAAAAGCAGTTTGGGAAAATCAAATTTTTATATTAGACAATCTAGTGCCCCTAGATTTTTAAATGGTAAATGTTTTAGAAGTGTTTGGGTTTTAAAAGAACTAATCACTTCACATAAAAAAGATGAAATTGTAAAATGGATTCCTAAGGGGACTAAATTTTGTGCTGCTAACGTTTATGGATCCAAAGCAATTTGAATACCAAATATTACTTGATTGTCTTATTTTAGGTATGATGGAGAATGATCAACAAAGTAAAACATTGAGGGGGAGTTCAATACACACAAGGAAGATCACTTGAAGAATGAGGGCTTCACATCCTCCATTTTTGGTTCAAGTGGTAAAATTAATCTTAGTTATTTTTTTTTGCTTTTATTGCTTTATCTCTTTTTATTCAACTAGATAATCATATTGTTGGACTAACAATTTGAGGATGCTTGAGTAAGGGGGAGCCAAATTATAAAACGAAACTCTTATTTTGTCAATTTTTTAAACTTTCCATTGTTATGGACTTAAAAGTTTTCAAACTTTGATTTGAACCATTTTTGATATAACAAAAAAGGGGAGAATGTTTTGAAAAATTGAATTTTTAAATGAATAAGAGAGAGCTATTAACTATTTTGAATCGATATGCTCTTATTCAATATTTATTTTACAAAGGGGGAGAATTACAAAGACAATTTTTCAAGTTGGTTTTATTATATAAAAAATGGGAGATTATTAGGATATTTATTTTGATATAATAATTTGAAAAATGTTTTTGAACTTTTTTGAATATTTTGAAAACTCATTTAAAGTCCAAACAACTTGAAAATATGTTTGAAATGGTTCCATATGTTTGTAACATGTTTAAAACACTTTTAAATGGCCAATATGTCATTTTTATAAATCCCGCACCAATACGACTTGGTCCATATCGATACTATATTCGAAAACCATTTCCAGAAACCAAAACCCGTACTGAAACAGCTTTTGCAGTATCGATACAGGCATGAAGGTTTCGGAACCTCTGTGGTTTTTCAGCCTCCAACGGTTATTTCCATAACAGGCACCGTATCGGTACGCCCACACGAGTATCGATACTAAAGGCACCAGAAGTGGAATTTTTGCATGGAAATCAGCCCCAACGGCTCCAATTCAATCCCAACGGTCACCAACGGCTAGGAACTCATTTGGGAGTATAAAAGGGACCTTAAAGCATCTATGGAAGACTAATGATCCAAAAGTCAACAACATTATGATCAAATCATGTCTTAGTGCTTAAATTTTCATCCTTTGTATAGATAACACTTGTGAGCTTACATTATTATACTTGTTCAAGTGTTTAGGATTGAGGGCTTAATTAGTGCAAACACACACCTATTAGAGGGATTTATTGTTTGCTTTGAATTTCTCTTTTGTAAAAGAGGGTTTACTCAAGCTTTGGGTTAGAAAGCTTTGAGTGTGTAAAGGTTGTCTCCTAAGCCTAAAAAAGGGGAAGAAATTCAAGAGTGAATTTGGGAAATCCTTAGTAGGAAGCTAAGGTAGTGGATGTAGGCTTTGGTTAGAAAGCCGAACCACTCTAAATTTTGTGTATATTTTCTTATCCTTTTTGCTTCCACCAAAATCACCCTCAAATCAATCTTCTCCACACTTGGCAAGCATTTCGGTTGGTGATATCGAGCTCAACATTACTATTACTCTTATTTCTCAAATTCATGACTTTTTTCTTCTTCTTTTTATAGTATTTTCAAATATAAATAAAATGAAAAAAAACTACATTAGAGGAAACTCAAATTTGATATTCTCTATACGTCTCCAAATTTTGAAATTATTTTCTTAAAAAATTGGACATAATATTTTAAAAGGTTTTAGATTCATGTTATATTCTATAAATAAATATAAATTATTATTAATTTGCTCATTATTTTAGTAGTTTTTTCTACAAATTAAATGTCAACATATGTTGTTATAATTTTATTATCTTTTTAAAATTTGAGTGTATCAGTGCCGTATTTGAGTCTGGGCAGGAGAGACAATCATTCAGGCATAAATTTTTTATATTCAATACTTATAAAAATGTGTTCTTATATTAATTATATGGTCTATTTTTAATACTTGTTATTAGGAGATTTTTTTCCATAAATATGATGTTTTAATTTATTTTTTCCTAAAATATGGCATCAACCATTTTATTTCTCAAAATATTGGATTTTGAACCGTGAATATGAAGATGATTTCAAAAGGGTTTAGCTTTAAACAATAAATGGACTAAAATGAATAAATATTAAAGTCTGGACCAAGAGGGTCTGACTTTGAACAATAATTTTGCAGAAAACATGCTAAAATTTATCAAATTACTATTCAAAGTCGGACCCTCTTGGTCCTGACTTTAATATTTTATTTAATTTAGTCCATTTTTTGTTTAAAGTCGGACCCTTTTGAAATCATCTTCATATTCACTGTTCAAAATGTAATATTTTAGGAAATAAAATGGTTGGTGCCATATATTGGCTGCAATATTCGAGTCATTTTTCTGTTATTAGGGGCCTAATTTTTTCTCAACATTTAACTATTATGGGCCCAATTATTTTTTATAATATCTATTATTAGGGGTATACTCTAAAAAATTAATTTTTTTCCTAATATGTGTTATTAACGGCCCAATTTTTTTCTCAATATTTGTTATTAGGGATAACTACATATTTGGTACCCACTTTTACCAATTGTTCTCTTTTGGTACTCCACCTATTTTTTTGACTAAATGGTACCTAACGTTACATTTTGTTTCTATTTTGATACCCCCACTGTTAAAAAATTAATGACATACATCACGTGTGGCGGCCTCTGATGGCTGGACGTGCGTGGCGAGCTTCAGATCGACACTCCAAGCAACAGCGGCCACAATAGTGGCAACGGCTCATGGCAGTGAGCAATGGAAGGTCACTTTCCAACTATTTCGAAACTTCCTAAGCTCATTCTTAGTGAGTGATGGTAGCGACGACGTCGTAGCGACCACCAATGTATATGTCTCGGCGAAGCCTTTTCAATGGTGATGGCGATGAGCTTTTCACGGTGGCCAAAAGACCCTTAAGTCTAAGCAAAATTCTTCATCTTTTCTAAAACACTCTCCACCATTTTTTTCTTTTTCTCTCTCCTCAATGATATCTTATTTCATTTTTTAACCACCCACACACATATTTAAAATTCAAACTTTCTCTTCTAAATTAGTAGACCCAACTTAAAGTCCCTTAATTTATTCTTCTAAGATGAAAGCCCCATAACTTTGGTCGAGACCCGATTCACTAACCCGAAAAATGGGTCATCACAATCACCATACTCATAGTGACCTTAATAACAACCGTTATGTTCAAGGCCGTTCCTGAGGGTGAGCCATAAGGGCGATGTCGCAGAGCCCATTGTTCATAATGATAAGTGTTTAATTTTTTGGATCAAAATCGTTTAATTTTAATTATAGTTTAATTTTTCTCCAATATTATTAGGGTCCAATTTTTTTAATACCCGTTATTAGGGGTCAACTTTTAAAATTTAATATTTTTTTTCAATACTTGTTATTTGGGGTCCATTTTTTCAATACTTTTTATTAGGGACCTAATTTTTTTAATATTTGTTATTAGACATAATCTTAAAATTCAATTTTGTCTCAATATTTATTATTATAGGTCCAATTTTTTACAATGCTTATTATTATAGGCCCATTTTTTCTTATACTTGTTATTAGGGGTCTACTCTTAAAATGATTTTTTTTTCAATATTTGTTAATGGGTACGTACTATTAAAATCTAATTTTTCTATTACTTGTTATTAGAGTCCCGATATTTTTCTAATACTTTTTATTAGGAGCATACTTTTAAAATTTATTAGAGTCCTGGTTTTTTTTCAATATTTATTATAAGGAGCCTAATTTTTAGGTTCGCTCGTAAGCCACAAAAATCTTAAGAACGAGCCTTGGTTATGTTCGCAACCGTGTTAAATGCAACGTGACCGAAAATACGACACAACCGTAATTTAAATTTCTAATTAGAGGCCAATTTTTTATTAGCTCTAGTACCATTAAAATCTCAAAA
The DNA here is from genome assembly GCA_019671005.1 of Hibiscus mutabilis. Lineage (NCBI taxonomy): Eukaryota > Viridiplantae > Streptophyta > Magnoliopsida > Malvales > Malvaceae > Hibiscus > Hibiscus mutabilis. The sequence continues at coordinate 87,711,932 of CM033711.1, read as the reverse complement.
ACGAGGGTGAATAGAATATTTGTAAAAAAAAGCACCTTATAAATTATATGAATTCCGACATTTTTTATATTTTTTAAAAATAACAACCAAACGATGCATGGGAACCGAATTAGAAGTTTGGAACAAACCCAAGGGTGAAACGTCACACATGCACTGCATTTACGACTCATGTGGATCATGTGATCCACTTTTGATTTCACGTGACCAATAATTTTAAAAATATAATTAAAAATATGATTTTTTATTTTGTCAAAAGATGGAAGAATACAAGCACATGTCACATAGTTAGAATAACTCCAACAACACAAGGGTTTAATTATTAATTTTTTATTTCTCAGTGAATACTTTTAAGATTCGAACTTTGTGGACATAATTTTCCAATCAAATTTAATGTTATATATAATCACCACCAAATGTCTCTAGCAATTTGCAAGAGATTAATGTTTAACTTTAACTAATGTCTTGGGTTTTAAACTTTAGGAATGCAACAATATTAAATACTTGATGGAGTAATTTGTAATGTTGTTCGCTTTGACGAAACAATTCTCTGCTTAAACTATCAAACAAATAATAAAAAGTTTGTATATTTAAAACAACAATTATTCAAGAAATAAGAAGAAATGAAGATTCTGACTTCATGCATGCAATTACTTCCTTTCCTGTTTAATCTCCTTATTCTTCACCACAATTTTACTCAGATTCTTGGGCTCCTCTAGCCGCTGTAAATGTAAAAATTAATTGTAACGTTGCTTTTGATGTAATCTTTAGTTATTTGATCAAAAAAAGAAATAAGAGAAAATGGGGTAAAACAAAATATCCAATGGGCAAGCTCTTCAGTGTGGGCCTTAGTTGGGGAACAATTAATGAACCTTTAACTAGAGTGGTTGAAATTCTTGACATGCTATAAAAAAATATTATGGAGTATAGGCCCATGAAGCAAGCTAATAGAGTTGGGATAGGGGTGTAAACGAGCCGAGTCGAGTTCGAGTGGTGCTGAACTCGACTCAACTCGTTAAGAATACGAGTCGAGTTTAAATTTGAGTGTGCTAAGTTCAACTCAGGTTGTTAAGAATTCGAGCCAAGTTCGAACCGAGTTTTGATTGAGTCGAACTTGAATACTTCGCGATATGTCTCGTTTCATTTACAAATTTATTAATATTATTATTATTGATAAAATTGCATAATTTCATTATAGATAGAATCATACAAAAAAATATTTCCATGTACGCCATTAAAAACGTCATAATCCTAGTCGGAGGAAATAATACACATAAAACTTTACAAAAAGTTAAACTAAAAATTAAACTAACATAACATAAACAACCAAAAACACTAGTACACTTTAATTTTAAAAATTTTAAAATAGTATATCATATTTTCGAGTTAGTATCAAGTAGCTCGACTCGTTAAGAACTCGAGCCGAGTTCGAGCTCGAGTCAAGTTTAATCGAGTCGAGTGTTGATTGAGTTTTGACCAAATCGAGTTCGAGTAGCTCATGATCTGTATCGTCTCATTTACAGTCCTAATTAGGGACAATAAAACTTGGACTAGATTTTTGCATGTTTCTTTTGTTGGGTTTACTCGGTTAATTTGATTAAAACTGATTAATCGAATTAATTAGGCTCAATCGATTAATTCGATTAAAACAGAAACATACACTCCCTTTCACCATCAACTCTTATCGAACACTGCCACTAAGAAATTAACAATCCCGTACCCTATCATTTTTTTTTTGTCTTCGACATGAGCATAGAAGAAACATGTGGACTTAAATAAACATTTCAATTTGATCTCTATTTGCGACTTAATTAAATAGAAACTTGTGGACGGCTGCCTAATCTTTAGTTTTTCCATTCTTCTTGATAAGCCCGAATATATCAGTATTTGAGCAATAATTGTAAGTTATTGTTTGTTCTGATAACAAATATCTCTCAGTTTAAAAGTTGTTCGCATAAAAGGAAAGTAATTTCTTTCAATATTCTAAAGTTGATTACAATGTAGTATTTATTAATAGATATTTTTAATTTTTTGACAATATATATACTTCGTAGATAAAGTAATTTGAACTCATATCTCGAAAAATAACCAACATCCGCTTTGGGAAAAGTGATTCTTCATTTATCTACTCTCTGACTAATAGATATGATATTATCATCTTATAAATCTTGATTAAAGTTGCATAATTATGTATCAAAGTTAATATATAGTATTATACTCTAAACATTTCTCTTCTTTAAGATATACTAAAAGAGGCCAAGGAAGCAACACATGCTGTCAGGCTGTTACATTTTCCTTCTAATACATGCCAACCTTACAGCTCTTTTGTCATAGTTTTTATTTATTTATTTATAATATAATATAATATAATACGAGCGAAGAAATTGTGTAAAATTAAATTAAATCTATATTTGTTTTAATTTGATTGTGATAACTAATATTTTGTTATTCACAAAAAGGTATAATTTTAATAATTAACAATATACATTAATTTCCAATCATAAGATCAAAAATAAAGAAAACCCGTAAACCCTCCTCCTCAGTTCTTTCATTTATTAGTCAAAAGAAGTTCTTTCATTTAATATGTTTTCATCTCAAATTCTCGAATTACAGCCAAATTTAACGCTGTAATTTCCGACAATGACAATAAGTCCATTGTTTATTATTCTGTAATAATATTTAAAAATTTATTTACAAAATTATGTATAATAATTTATGACTAATTTTAGGAAAATGCCAAACTTAGCTCATGAGAAAAGTACAATTAAATACACAATTTAATTTTGAGTTCAAACATGGACAAAATCAGAATTGGACAAAATATAAATGTTTAAAAGTGAATAGTAAATACATAAATAAACTAAATTTTAAAAAAAATTATATAAAAAAATAAAAAAAAGTTTCTTCGACTAGAGGAAGATTGCCCCTCCCACCCTTAATAGCTTCGTCTTGAGTTCAAACTTCACGCCTTAACCTTTAAGGATACCTCCGATGGCAATTATACAAGTGGGAAACTCATTGTTTGAATTTTGTTTCCCATTTCATTTTCTGATTTATATTCAATTCTTGAAAGTCACCCACATTTTTTAGATTTTATATTGCATTGTAAAAATTAAAAGCACAAATAAATGGTATAAAGTTAATTAATATTTTTATGGATAAAATTTAAAGTTTCATAGGATAGAATCGTAGAAACATGAGAAATTGCAACTGTTTAATGTAGAAAAGAATAATAAAGTTTTTTTTATTCCAGTGCTATAGGTATACACCATCTCAATCTTTACAGCCGTCCGATCTCACAAATGATACCACGTGTCAACCCATCAAGACCCAAAATAATAGAATCATAATTAAATACAACAACAACAATACATAACGAATAAATAAAAAATCGTAAGTCAAATGAACATAAGCAAGAAAACAAGATCCTCGAGACGATAGAAAAGCCCGTCAACAGCCCGAAAAAGAGAGAGCAGGAACTCACTTTCTTAAGCCAAAAGGGCGACAAAGAAAGTAGCAGCGACGGTTGCACCGATGAAGACACCGTTGGTGGAGGCGGCGGAGGGAGGAGGAGGGCTTTGGTCAGCCGAAGGCTCGGAGGCCGGAGCAGATGAGCCTTCTGGGGTGGGAGCAGGAGGGGAGGAGATCGAAGGAGAAGGTGCAGAAGTGGTTGGAGCGGGCGAAGGGGAAGTGGTGGGAGATGGGGTTGGGACAGTCGAAGGAGCTGGAGCCGGAGACGTTGTCGGGGAAGGTGTTGGAGTGGCAGCCGGCGGCGGTGAGGATGTAGGAGGAGAAGTAGGTGGAGCTGTCGGAGCTTGAGCCATGCAAGCTGTGGCCAAAAGACCCAACATCATCAAAACCTTAAACATTGCGGAACTCATATTGCCTAAAGGAAAGAAAAAGAGATAAATTGTTTTGAGTTGAGAGAGAATTGGAGTAGTAAGCGAACTCGAAAGGACCGAAGGGAATATATATAAAGTGAAAGAGAAAGTGGAAGACAATAGATAGATAGGATTAGGAATATTTTAAAAAAATCAAATCAATAATGCAAAAATAATAAGTATGTTTTTGATTTGTTTGTATACAAATTATGCAGAATGCAACATATAGGGTTTACATGCAAGCACACCGAGGGGCTTAGCTGGATTCTCGGCAGTTTCCTCTGTTTTCCTTTGAAGTTTCTTCAACGCTGAGTACCCTAAAATATTACCCCCAACCATATGGACCGTGTCTTTGACGCTGTGGTATTTGTTAAAGAATTAAAAAATATTTTTTTAATATACTGATATAATTATAAGATAATATATTTTTTAATTTTTTAATTCTTTAATAATATACATATATCATGCACATATGATATTTGAATTCAAATCACCTAAATAAAATATATTATCTTTTATTACTGAGACCATTTCACGAGTTCGCAGCATTGAAAAATGTTAATTTGTGTTTAGTGCACCGATTAAGGTAGTTAAATAAATCACCAAATGAATGAAAATACAGAAATACTAGAATGTGTGTGTCGGTTGCTTAGTGGGTAAAATGTCAACTCCTTACGAATGTTTAGGGGGAGGGGGTGGAGTACAAAGCCAATTTTGGTAGCCTTCTTTCCTTAACAGACTGTTCCACCGCGTTAAACATTTCAACTGCTTACCTAAAATGATGGGTGTTATTACATTACTACCCTCCTTTTGAATATTTCTTTGTGTACACAAACACAAAAGTCTAGACGCAAAACCAATCTCATCCGGACACGTTCTATACCTGAGTGGGTGTTCAATGTTATTTAACATTTAATTTGATATAATATTTATACTAATCAATTTTTTTATTCATAAATTAAAAAATATTAAGAGCTTAAGTACGCTTAAATATATGTTCTTTTGATATTATATCTTTGACATGCTAACCAAATCATTCGGAAGGTATTGCAAGTTTAAGATTTTTTTATTGTGTTGTATGAGTAATTTTATTATAAAATTGACTAGTGTTGCTTTTATATAATATTTTAATGTTATAACTAAATGGGTGAAATGTTACTAAATTATAAAAATGATCACTTTGATCAATTATATTTAAAAAAAAAGTTAATTAAGTATTTTAAGTTTTTTACGTTTAATTAAGTCTGTGTACTCTAAAAATTTAAATTTATCCATTCGATTAATGTTGATATAACAGTTTTTTATCAGTTGATACAATGTGTCGTGTTACAATATTGACACTTGATATTTTCAAAATATTTTATTTTATTATTTTTTAAAAATTCTAAAAATTTTAAAGACTTATAACAATTATTAAAAATTATTTTCTGAAAAATCTGTAAATGTCACATAACATAATTGTAGTGTGTTACATGATACTAATATCTCAATAAAAACTGTAAAAAATTGATAGTTAAAATAGTCTAAAAGTTCAATTAATTTAATTTATTGACTCAAAAAATAATTGAATGTAAAAAATACTTAAAAATTTAAATAATTTTTTTCCAAAAATTAAAGAGCTCTAAGCACCTATAAACCTATAATTTTATAAAGAACGGAGTTTCTTTCATGTGTCCCTTAGCCTACAACATGAGCTCCAATTCAATCTTAAAAGGAAATTAGATGGGAAGTGGCCGTTCTGCGGGGAAAATAATCGAGGAGAGAGGTAGATATAAAAAAAAATAATTAAAAACAAAGTGTTAGTTGCAAATGGAAAACAACTAAGATGTTCAAATTTGTATGCTAAAATGTGCACTCTCTTCTTATCCTGCCCTAACACAACGTGGAAGGTAATGGGAAAATAGAATAAGATTCTGGAAGGTGTTGTTGGTGTTTGAAGAAACCGTCTTATTTCCTTTGCTTGGAGGACAAGTGTGTTTTGGTTGGCTGCAGAAGACACGTGGTGAGCTTTCGGAGCTGTTGTATGGAGTTTAGGATATACCTCTGTTTGAGCTCTGACGGGAAACCAAAATAATTTTATGCTTTGGTCAATAAAATTACGTAAATTATGATGAATAGGAGCTGGCAAAAACTGGCAATAATTACACAAAATGGGGAGAATTTGAGAATACTGGTCCATGGGGGAATTAACATGATACGTGTAATAAAAAATTGGTAAACCACTTAAACACTCTATGTGACTATAGGCTATTTTTTGTGTTGTGTTCTTTAACAATGAAAACTCATGAAATGATCAAGAATGTGCATTTGGCTTGTTGGTAAGTTGTTTATTTTTGTTTTTTTATATTTCTTTAGGTTGTGTGTTATAGATTCATTAGAAATATTTTCTTTTTTTCTCTCTAGAGTCTTCTTTCCATTCTCTCTAAGTAAGATTATGATTAAATTTAAGATTTATCAAAAAATTCATGAAATGATCATTCGACTTAAAAAATAATAAATTAGTTTACTCTAATTGAAAATCAAGGACATATAACGTACTATTTAGTTAAAATTGACATAATAACGAATTTAATTTTTAATACTTATTCATTGAAGTTAATTAACCTCATGTTAACAATATTAACTAAGCTCACTAAGTTGGCACTACTTGGTCGGAGATGTTCTTTTTATCATTTATTCGCCGCTCTTTTTTAAAAATTATAAAAGCCTTCATTAAAAACAAAAACCAAATAGGAAGATGAGAGGAACTCAACAAGTGGTCATAATAGAAAAGTGAACGATGTTCATCTTAAGGGATTCAAGTTCAATCACTTTGTCTGCAAGGTGTATGTGCATTATCAAATGGTTAAAAATATATATGAACAAGTGTTACATTATAATCACCTTTAGACTATTTAAATAAAAACATGAAGACGAGACCTTAGGTTGCAAATATATAAAGAAAAAACATTATTATATGAAATGTCTTTATTCTTTTCTCGAACACCGTTCCAAATATTCGGACATGATTTAATGAAATCAACCATTAGCAATGTTGTAAATAGGAATGATGTATCAAAATTGAGATGAAATGATAAGACATTCAAAAAGATAGACAACTTCTTTCATAACGCTTTTCTCCCTCTCTGATAATAGGAGAAGATAAAAGATAGACAAGCCTTGCTATTGTTGGTAACGAACGAATAAGGTGTCACAACCTTGTTGGAGAAAGTTGTTGAGTCAAGATGTTGTTAAGTGTTTAATAATATTTGATCTGCTCAGAATTCCAGATTTTAAACAGATAATTCTTCACCCTTATTCACCCTGATGCGTTCTTTGTACATGGATCTCTGGTGGTAATTGCCGGATAATTTTTTCGCTACGCCATGGGGTGTGCCGGCGTGACCCAACAGTGGTATCAGAGCCACTTGTACGATACGAATTCGGGTTTTAATTACTTAGGTGATGTAATTGTATGAGATACATGTTATTTTTGAATTATTTAGCGAATATATGATATTTGTACGAGCAAATCTATTCAATCACGGTTAATTTGTTAATCCAATTAAGAGAGTTCCTAAGATTGATGATTAAGAGTTAATCATCAGAATCTTTGTCGATAGGGTTTGAAATATTATATGTTAATTATTAACATATTCAATATGGAGTTTTAAGGTTTTAGATGTTAATTGTTAACATACGCGGGTTATAGTTATATATTAGACTAATGGTTAGTTTATAGATTTCGTGCGGGGAAGTAACAAGAGTTGTTCCAGTAAAAATCTCATAGATTTTAAAATCCTGAATAAAATGTGATAATGTTGATAAAAGTTATCAAATTGTGAGGTTTTTACACAACAATTAAGATGTTGATCTTAAAAAAAATCCCCACCGCTGACCGTGCAGGGGTAACCCCACCAGCAACTACAAGCCCACTAAAACCCCGCCATGGGCTTGACCCCTGCGTAGGAACAATATAGAAAAACCTCAATTACAAACCTCGTCGTTACTATGTTTGTTTATGCATGGTGTTTGGAATGCATGGTTATAGCCCAATAGTCCATTTAGTTTTATTTATAAGGTTTTATAAATATGGCCTGTATGTCGTGTATTTCTTTACTTCTATTGTAATTCTCTTCTCATCTTATTCCCTCGTATGTAAAACGACTTTATAAAATTATAATATATACGAAGAAGCATGGACCAGAGAAACAGAAGTGTGGGCCGACAGAAAGATGCTTGAGAAGTGTTTTTATCCGTAGAATAATTTGGTTCTCCCATTGGCTTGGGACGGACCACCTTAGGATATGTGCTATAACTATTGCATTCATATTTACTGCTTTTCATGTATATGATAAAATGAATGTATGAGATGCAATGTTAGTTAATTGATAAGATCAAATGTTAAATGGTGAGATAATATTCACAAAAACTCTCTATATTTAATTAAAATTAGTCATCTAATATTAGCCTTCGTTAAAACCTCGATCGGTACTATGTAGGTTTTGCCAAAGCAAAATACTTAGATCTATCTTGGTTAAACGCGAAGAATAAGCAAATGATATTCAGTGGTAATAATATTGGTTAAACTAGGTTGTTCTAATAAGATTAGAAACCTAAAGATTAATGATTGTTCAAGAACTTTGGTGATTGAAAAACAATAAGAAAGTGCATATTTAGGATTGGTTCTTTGAAAGACTTGGTATTTAAGCATGCCCAGTAAACCACCTCTTTTTTCATAAGTTACCTACCTGGTGCATTGTTCATTATTGTTCTTTCTATTAGACCATATGAACTTTTGTTTTGGACAAATAGTTGTTCATCAAATATAGGAATTACATGAGATGTAATTAGTAAGTGTTTCTTACCTAAATAATTGAATTCTAGGAGTAAAGCCAAAGCTGACTTAGAATGAAATGAAATGTGGATCTTTACCCACTAGAAATACTTTTAGCATTTTTTTCAATTTTGAGTGTTTTTAATAGTGGGAATGTTATTACTTTATAAACATGATAAATAGGTACTTATGAAACATTTTATTGTTGTAGACTTATTATACAAATGTGTTATCATTGTGATCGGTCCTTGAGAAGGACAAGTTGAACGGCGTAAACTACCTTGACTGGTCACTGGAAGGAAAAATGTTTCCATTAGTAATAAGACATGTCATTGTAAAAGGAATTGCCCCATTTATCTTGAAAAGTCAATAAGGCAAATGAATGTGGAGCGTCTTCCTCGAATATTTATGTTATTGATATTAATTTATCAATACCTACTTCTTGGGTATTGAATACCGGTTGTAGTTCTTATATTTGTTCATTTGTATAAGGATTATAAAAGAGTAGAAATCTAAGAAAGGAAGAGGTGGACCTATGGTTTGATAATGGAGCAAGAGTTGTTGCATTAGTTATAGGAACATATACTTTATCGTTGCCTAATGGACTTAATTTATGATTAGAGGATTATTATTTTGTGTCTAGTTTGACTAAAAAAATATCATATCTATTTCTTGTTTAGACAAGATTGGTTTTGAGATAATTTTTAAGAATAATTGTTGTTCTTTTATCTCGATAATATTTTCTATGGTGTGACACAACTAATAAATGGCCTCTATATTTTGAATCAAGAGAATTCCATTTACAACATAAATACGAAAAGATAAAAAAATGACTCTAATCAAACTCATCTTTGGCATTGTCACTTGGGTCACATAAGTGAAAAACGCATTTCAAAACTTCATAAAGATGAATTTTTGGATTCATTTGTTTTTGAACAACTTGATGTATGCGAGCCTTGCTTATTGGGAAAGATGACCAAAGCTCATTTTAATGGTAAAAGTAAGCAAGCAAGTGATTTATTGGGATTAATACATAGTGATGTATGTAGACCAATGAATACACAAGCTAGAAAAAGGTTTTCAATATTTTATTACTTTCACAGATGACTTTAGTAGATATGAGTACATTTACCTAATGCATCATAAATCTGAAGCCCTTGAAAAGTTCAAGGAATTTAAAAATGAAGTATAAAACCAACTAGGAAAAATCATTAATGATTTTGATTAGATCGAGGAGGAGAATACTTAAGCTTAGAGTTTGGTGACCTTCTTAAGGAATGTGGGATTTTCTCATACCTCCTGGTACTCCACAATGGAATGAAGTTTCTGAAAAGAAGAAATCGAACACTGTTAGCCATGGTTTGATTAATGATGAGTCACAGTAATCTTCTAGTTTCTTTTTGGGGACATATGCTAAAAAATATATGTTTTTACACTAAATTGTGTTCAATCTAAATGAGTTCAAAAGACACCATATGAGATATGGATTGAGAAATGTCCTAGTATATCTTTTATGAAAATTTGGGGATGCAAAACTTATGTTAAACATAAGATATCTACAAAGCACAAACCCAAATCTCATAAATGCAATTTTGTGGGTTATCTTAAAGAGACTAAAGGATATTATTTCTACAGTCCTATCGAGAACAAAGTGTTTGTTGCTCAAACATGAATCTTCCTAGAAACATAATTTGTTTTCTGAAAAAGAAGTGGGAGAAATATTGAACTCAATAAAATTCAAGATCAACCACATATCATTGAACAAGAGATTGAACAAAAACAAGTTCCACAAGTTGTTGAGAAACATTCAACAGTTTTTTAAAACACAACCACTGTGAAGATCTTTGAGAGAATGCAATATGCTTGAGAAATATGGATTTCTTATCACATTGCATAGTGATGTTCTCTTCATGGATCAAGATAAGCCTAGGACTTATCAAGAAGCAGCGACGGGCCCGAATTCTGAGAAATGGCTAGAGGCCATGAAATTCGAGATGGATTCCATGCTAGAAAACCAAGTTTGGACCTTGGTAGACCCACCTCTAGGAGTTAAGCCTATAGAGTGCAAATGGGTTTTCAAAAAGAAAACTGACATGGATGGTAATGTTCAAACATACAAAGTGCGATTAGTCACTAAGGGTTTTGGTCAAATTCATGGTATAGACTATGATTGTAATACCTCAAAATATAGCCTAGTAGAATGTTACTAATTAATAGTAACTCGATTTGATATAAATATGCCTTGGAATTTGTTTGCTAAATGAGTTGAGGACTTATTGATAAAATTATAAAGTGGAATAGCTAATAAGAAGGGATCAAAATCGAATGGTGAGAAAATAATACGAAATGCATGTAAAATAATTGTTTAATTAAGGGCTCCCACACATGTCGTTTTTGAAGGAAAACATGTGTTATTGAGAGTTAAAAATTCAGCCAAATGTAGGAGTTGAAACTTTATCCTTCTCTTTCCTTATATAACCGAATAAAGAAATGGGGAGAGGGAGAGAGTTCAAATTTCAGCCATGAAAATTTGGAAATTAAGCATTGTTAGTTCAAATCTTGCATGATGTTGGATTGTTAAAGAAGAAAGATAACCACCCGGTTCAATTTTTGAGTTATAGATTAAGTTAGGGAAACTTATATGCAATGCTTATGAAATTTAATTATGAGAAATGTGATTTGAGTGAATAAGTAGTATTATCGCTCAAAATTCTGGTTGCATAAATTGTTTTGATCATGCGTTGCTAGTGAATTTGTATTTGTTAACCCTGTTTATTTTGGTTCAATTAAGCTGATTAGGAGACCATGATTATTGTAAAATTCCAGTAAAAGAACTGCTTGAATCAAATGTATACATGAAAAAGTATAAGAGTGCCCTGTTTTGTATGCATAGTAATGAAATTGGAATGACTTAATCAAGTAAAGAGATATGAGTGAATCTTCCCGGTTGATGTATCTATATTGTAGGTGGACTGTTTCGAAAAAAAATGAGTGTTTAGGAGGTTGTTGTGATGAATAGGTCCATTGCTTTAAGTAATTAGTGAAAATGTAAATTTTTGTATTCATGTAATCTTACTAAGGGCTGATCAATTTAAATAAGAGAACATGTATGCATTCAAAAGAACTGTTTTAGACACAAAGAAAACTAGGGATAAATTCGGTGCCTATATTTTATAAATAGAGTGAAACCGTTCTAGTAAGCATGAGGGGGCTTGGAACTGCTTTTGCTGAAATTTTTGTGTTTTAAGGATGTTGAAAGTAAAATCTTGTGTATAATGTGTATGATGGTAAATGGGACTGTATTATAAGCATTTATGGACAAAATGCCCTATTTTAACTATTAATTAAAAGAGAGGTATATCGAATGCTCAAAAGAGCTGTTTTATAAGCAATGGACTGTTTCGAATAAACATATATGAAAATAAGAATTGATTATTATAATTGAAACACAAGTAAACTGTTTTAATCACATTGTTAGGTAAATTGGAACGACCTATACTTTTAAGAATATGTATATATGTTGAATTATAATGTTAGACTCTTTGCTTGAATGAATATGAGGTTAAAACTTAACCTAGTGTAATCTGCCCAGAATACTCTGTTCTGGGCAGTAACTTCGAAAAATCACCATAAATTGTATAAATGGAATTTAAAGCTTAAAATTTTATGGACAGTACCTTAACATGTCTAAACTCATTAGGAGAAAACAAAACTGAATTTTGGATTGTAGAATGAATTGTAGAGAAGAAACACTAGGGACAGTGCAAACTGTCCAGTGTTGTAAATTGCTTTGTCTTTAAGTTAAAAACTGTATTAATTGGCAAAGGATTAAAATGCAATACCTATATGGTTAGAAAAACAATTAAGTTAGCTTTCCAACGTGTAAACTAATTGAAATTCTGACGTACGGAATGAAAGTTATGCATGTTTAAGTGAGCAGAGTACATGTTGCCTGGTAGCAGCAATTTAGGTATTGTGGAAGTTTTGTAAACTGTTTTGCAAACAGTTTGGACAGTTTAGTTACTACCCTGTTTCTGCCCAAATTGGAATGTAGAAAATGTTGGCAATGAGCGTTGATATATATATATATATATGAATGTGTTGTCTGTTTTATGCATGTAATGTATTAACATTGTTGCAATGATAAGTAATTGTGTAAATATATTGGACTGCTTGAGATAGATAATTATCATACTCAATGTACCTTGTTTAACATGTGTTCACTTGTATGGATTGTTAGAGCAAGGAGTAAACATTGTGGAGGAAGAAAGGAGTGGCCAAACTGGCAAACACAAAGAAAATTGGATCCAAGACAAATAAGCTAGCTTTGAGTATTGTGAGTGTAGTTATTGTGGGATTATGACTTAGGTCCTACCCAAATATATATATATATATATATATCTATTTTCTTGCTACTGATATGCCATGATAATGAGTTTAATTTAAATTGAATATGAATAACAAGGGAAGATTGGACTAAACCGAAATTGTGTTTAAGTGATAGCATGAAAATTGATAAATTAATTAGAAAGAAAAGTGAAAACAAATGTACGAATCCATGCCTTGGATTGACCTAATCGAATGCTTACTACTTGAAATGCTTGCTACTTGAAAAGCTTGTCACTTGAAATACTTGCTAATTGAAATGCTTGAATCCTTGTACTTGAAATGTGATCTAATTGAAATGCTTGAATCTTTGTACTTGAAGTGTGATCTAATTGGAATGCTTGAATCCTTGTACTTGAAACGTGACCTATTTGAAATGCTTGATTCCTTGTCTTGGATGTATTCATTCGAATTTCTTGCTTGGAATTGCTCTTATGATATAAATACTTGTAAAAGTGATATAAACCATGAATATAAAGACATGACTAGATGCCTAAAATGACATATAATTCAAATTGCTTACTTGAGTAACAAGTAAACTTGTGAAATAAAGAGCTAAGGCTCAACTAGCCTAAGGGCTAAGCTTGATCTTGAAATACTTGCTTGAATAAAATCCTTGAACATGAATTGTCTTGCCTTGAACATGAAAGCATGAAACATAAGAAACAACAACAAGCTTTAAAGTATAAAATACACTTCAACTTTTAAATAGGAGCTAAGATATTTAAGTTGCCTACAATGGAAGTCCTTGGATACAATGGTATGATGCATGGTATACTTGGGATTACGGTCCATGAGCCACGGCTAGGGGGACGCCCCATTACATGAAATATGTTATTGGCGACAGTTGGAGGTAACAAGGGAGTTGTACGGAGATTAGCGACGATTTGATTGGATAGTGAGAAGTATAGGATTACATATTTTCGATATTAGCCATTGCTATGTGCTTTGAGCTAAGTATCTCTTGGACCTTTATGGTCAAACACATACCAATGTTAATCATAACCAATTGTGATCCAAGGCAAACATGTTAAAAGATATGAACCTTATTGAGAAATTGAATAAGAAATTCAAAAGAAAATGTTGAATATGTTGTATAATGTTTAAAGAAATCTCTTGATGGGCATAATGTTTAAAAAAGCTCTTGGTGAGCATGATGTTTGAAGAAAACAAATGAAGCATGAATCTTACTTGAATACTTGAATTTCTTGACATACAAACTCGTTACTTGGAATACTTGTTACTTGACTTATATACTTGAACTTCTTGCTACATGATTGATACTTGCAATAAATATTGATCTTACTTGAATTTTTGAGTGTTGCTGCCATGTACACCTTGTACATAAAAATATGGATTGTTTTAATTGTAATTGTGTGTAAACATGAATAATGCTCGAATTGGACTGTTTTGTGTATGTTAATTATGTATACATGAGTTGCTACTCAGAATAACATGAATAATACTTGAATTAGACTGTTTTGTGTATGCTAATTATGTATACATGAGTTGCTGCTCGGAATAACATGAATAATGCTCAAATTGGACTGTTTTGTGTATGTTAATTATGTATACATGAGTTGCTACTCGGAATAACCTGAATAATGCTCAAATTAGACTGTTTTGTATATGTTAATTATGTATACATGAGTTGCTGCTCGGAATAACATGAGTAATGCTAGAATTGGATTATTTTGTGTATGTTAATTATGTATACATGAGTTGATGCTCAGAATAATCTGTATAATGCTCGAATTGGACTATTTTGTGTATGTTAATTATGTATACATGAGTTGCTGCTCAGAATAACATGAATAATGCTCGAATTGGACTGTTTTGTGTATGTTAATTATGTATACACGAGTTGCTGCCTGGAATAACATGAATAATGCTTGAAATGAACTGTTTTTATGTGATTAACATGTTAATGTTATGGAATGAATTGGTTAGATTACATGATACGTGATATATGGACTGTTTTGAATAAAAATCCGATAACATGTTACTTTGTACATGAAGATATGGACTGAATTGGTTAGATTACATGATATATGAACTGTTTTGGCATTGAGAATTATGTGTACTTGTTACTTGAAATAAGGGCTCGAAATGTTAATGTACATACTTGAACTGTCTTGTATAAGAATGCTACTTGATAATATGTTACTTGACAATTGCTTGTTATGCTTGAATGCTACTCAAATGACTTGATAATTGGTTACTTGACAATTGTTTCGTATGCTTGAATACTAATTGAATGACTTGATAACATGATTTTTGATAATTGCTTGTTTTATTACTCGAAATGCTTCCAAACCTTATCTAGGGTCAAACTCCATTTAAATGGAACTTGGACAAATAATTGGTTAGAATTAGGGCTACTTCACTAAGTACATTTTTGCACTTATCACTCTTTTGCTTGAAGTAAGGCACAAGCAAAAGCACAAGTATGAATCCATACTTGTTTGTAATTCTCCTAGTTGGTGGCACCTAGATTTGTATATAGTTAAGCTAGGCCATGCATTTGATATTTTGAAAGCTTGTATATGATTATGAATTTGGCATCTAATGTACGAAGGCTTGATTGCTTAAATTTGAAGTATTTAATGTCCTAATTTTCTTGTGAAAGGAATAATAAGCTGGCATATAGGAACTCTGAGATTAAGTGAACACTTTCTAGTTATTGTATGCCATTCGAATGTCACATGTTCATGGGTAGGTAGCAGTTAACTTTGAATGAAAATTTGAAATTACCAATCAAAGTAAAGACCTATAATGAATAAGGAACTTGCTTATGCTTATATGATTAAATATGAGGTCTAGGTGGTAACTTATCACGAATGATAATCATGATATGCTTGCTTGAGATTGGATTGGATGTATGTACATAAAAGCATGACTAGTTAAACCTACATGAAACATCTACATGGCTTAAACGTAATGAGATTGGGTATAAAAGAATATGTTCTAGTATAAGTATGATATCTGAATGCTATTTATGGTCAATGTTTAAGTAGTAGACATCCTTAAATGTAGAATTGCAAATGTATAACTAAGTTGGTAACCTAGGGTGAATAAAATACATATGCTTGTTGTATGATAATATATGAACATTTAAATGCCTTGTTAGTCACTCAACTCATCTAATAGGGATAAGTTCTTGAAAAGTTTTAAATTATTCGTGTTTCTAGTGTTCCCCGTAACGCTCCTTAGCTGGTTTACTACTAAACCGGGTGGGGTGTTACAATGATGAAACCTTTTCACCTATTGCTATGTTTAAATCCATCATGATATTACTTGTGATAACTGCATCTTATGATTATGTGATATGAAAAATGGATGATAAAACCGCTTTCCTTAATAGAAAACTAGATGAGAGTGTGTACATGACACAACCTGAAGGTTTTGTCGACCCAAAAGATAGCGAAAAAATATGCAAGCTACAAAGGTCCATTTATGGATTGAAACAAGCTTCTCGAAGTTGGAATCTTCGTTTTATCGATGCAATCAAATAGTTTGATTTTATCAAAAAGTGAGATGAGTCATGTGTTTTCAAGAAAACTAGTGGGAGCACTGTCATATTCTTGGTAATATATGTGGATGACATACTGATAACAGGAAATAACATATCTACCTTATAGTCTGTGAAAACTTGGTTAGGAAAATGTTTGTCCATGAAAGACTTGGGTGAGACAACATACATATTAGGAGTCAAAATCCATAGAGATAGACCAAGATGACTTCAAGGACTGGGTTAAAATACATACATAGAATAAGTACTAAAAAGATTTAGTATGGAAGAATCCAAAAGAAAAGGGTTATTACCTATGAGACATAAAATTTCACTCTCGAAGGAAATGTATCCTTCAAAATCTTAAGAAAGAGAGCAAATGAGTAAGATTACATATGCTTCAGCAATTGGATCTATCATGTATGTCATGTTATGTACTCGTCTAAATGTATCATACGCTTTAAGTATGACAAGTCGATACCAGGTAGATCCCGGTGAAGGTCATTGGGTCGCAGTTAAAAATATCCTTAAGTACTTAAGAAGAACTAAGGATACATTCCTTATATATGGATGTGAAGAAGAGCCAAGTATAAAAGGATATACTAATGTCAGCTTTCAAACCGATAAGGATGATTGGCGATCGCAATCGGCAATCGAGTTTTGTGTTATGCCTTAATGGAGGCGCTATGAGTTGGAAAGGTTCAAAGCAAGATACAATAGTTCATTCTACAATAGAAGCCGATTATATTGTAGCATACGATGCTATAAAAGATGGTGTTAGGACCAAGAAGTTCATATCTGAACTAGGGGTTGTGCCAAGCATTTTGAATTCTATAGATCAACGTTGTGATAACAACGGAGCCATCGCACAAGCAAAGGAACCTAGATCTCACCAACGATCCAAACACATACTTATGCGTTACCATCTCATTCAAGAAATCTTAGATCGATGAGATGTTGAATTATGTAGGGTACCAACAAATAATAACATTGTCGATCCACTGACAAAGCCTCTAACGCAGCAGGCTATGATCGTCACACTAAGTCACTTGGTATTAGATACATGAGTGATTGATCTTTGTGCTAGTGGGAGATTGTTAGAGTATGCCCAAAGACCAATCATAATAAAGTTCTTAGAATAATATGGTTATTCTAAAAATATCCTTAGTCGAGTATTATTGTGAGCATGGACAGCAATAATGCATTAAGACTAATATGTAGTTGATTAATGACAAAGTGTTGTCATTGACATGGAGATGTCAAAATCAATGCATAAGTATTTGTTAGAGAACGACATACTGGACTAACCCGCTATGAGCATGTTTCTTGGATTATTATGTGACATTCACAACATTGCTCATAGTGATGACTACATGTATGATCCTCAGACATGAGATCATCATTATTTCAACAACATGAGTGACATATTTTGATATGGTCAAACGTGTGTCGTAACTAACTACATTATAAAGACTAATATTAGATATGTCACAATCTATGTAGTGGAATATGGTTGATCAATATGAGATATCATAGTTATTCGTTTATAATAGTCTACTCAAGATATCAAGAAACATTAGATGGACTATACAAGTGTGATTGTTCCATGACTTGTGTCTAATCTATATACAAAGGACAAAAGGATGTATTACATAAATAGAGTTAATCACGAAAAGGTTATGTCGAATCATGATTTCTTGTAACTTAGGTGACAATGACATATTGCTAGCTGTCACTCATTGTTTATAATATTAGAAAATTCTAATATTTACTACTAACGTTACATGAACCTACAGGTTCAAACCCACAGTTGAAATGAGCATATAATAAACGAATTATATATGTACAAATTTGTTGTACAAAGATTTAGTTAAATTAATATATATTTGATATATATAATTTAACTATTGGGTAAATATTAAAAGAAAAATAATTATTGTAATTATGACTATTTTAATAGATAAATAATATAATTCGATTTAAATCAATATATATATATATATTGAAATCCTAGTTAAGTTGAATTGGGATTATATATATATTGAAATCCTAATTAAAGTTGAGTTAGGATTATATATATTTAATATATATATTGAAATCTTAATTAAAGTTGAATTGGGATTATATATATATTTAATATATATATATTTATTGAAATCCTAATTAAATTGAATTGGTATTATATATATTGAATATATATATTAAAATCCTAATTAAAGTTAAATTGTGATTATATATATTTCATATATATATATATAGATATTGATATCTTAATTTGAGTTGAATTAGGATTACAAATGCTATATAAAGGCATGAGAGATCTAGCAATCATTAATGCTTTTTGGGAAAAACCCTCTAAATAGTTTAGAGAGTTTTTATATGCTTGTTCCCTTCTAAATGGTTTAGAGAGTTTTTATATACTTATTTCAGCTGGGTGAACTACGTAGAGATCAGAGTGTTATTGTTGCGGCTTAAGAATCGACATTGTGGATTCGTGATTGAATATCTATCTCCTACAAACTCAGAATTTCAGATTTTAAATAGGTAATTCTTCACCCTTATTCACCCCGATTCGTTCCTCGTACATGGATCTCTAGTGGTAATCGTCGGATAATTTTTCCGCTGCGCCATGGAGTGTACCGGAGTGACCCAACAATATTCAATAACAATGTAATCGGGAAAAGCACCTAGCTTAATCTTGTGACTCTGACGACACTCATCGAGGTTTTCGAGACCTTGGCAAACAATTGCTTCTCCCAAAAGGTTTGAAACAATACAGAGGTGATTTCGATGCTCAGCATCATTCTTAGAATAGATCAAAATGTCATCAATGAATACCACTACGAACTTGTTACTACGACCAAAAATACAGCCTTAGACGGGTGAGGGCAATCAACAGTTCAATATGTCACGGGCCATTACATGTTTCTCAAAATATATGTTTCTTAGGATGTGCAGCGCCACCACTTATATATCTCAAGACCTCTTTTTTCGATGTGAGATTAATATCTCCGTCTCTTCTTAGGCGTGATAAATACATAAGGAGGGGCCAGGCCACCACTATCATCTGTGACGATTACGCAGTCTTTGTTCATGGAAGTGCTGCAAGGATCTCTGTTGCTGGCTGTCTTGAAGCCATTGTTGTAGTCAAAGCATTGGATGGAGATGGCTCAACATAGGGTTCCAAGCAAGTTACAATCGGTATTGGGTGGCTGAAATTTCCCCTGGGAGTTAGTCGCACTCGGGGTGACTCCAACACTAGTCATAGGGGTGAGATCCTCTACCCAATTGCTGGTGGACGGTAATGAAAACTAAGAGGGGTCGTGGTCCCAAAATTTTAAAAAATTAATATTTGGTTTCTTAAAATCTTAAAAAATCAATTTGGTCCCTTAATTTTTTTTAAAAAAAATTATTTTTAATTTTTTAAAAAATAAGTATTTTTAATTAAATTATCAAATTATCCACATGTTAGTTCAAGGGTTCTTGTAACGAGAGGATACTTTGCCCCCGAATACTTTACAACATGTATATAGGGATGACAATTTAATTTTAATCCGATCCAAAGAAAATAATTTGATCCAAATTTGATTGGAAAAAGTCCAAATCCGAATTTCAAAAAAGCGTTCGAGTACTAATAGGAGACGGATCGAATATGAATATTGTCAGGATCCAATTTGAATCCGATTCAAGTCTTTTTCCGATTCAAATCGACCCAAATTTGAATAAAAATCCGATAACATGTTACTTGACAATATGGACTGAATTGGTTAGATTACATGATATATGGACTGTTTTGGCATTGGGAATTATGTGTACTTGTTACTTGAGATAAGGGCTCGAAATGTTAATGTACAAACTTGAACTGTCTTGTATAAGAATGCTACTTGATAATATGTTACTTGACAATTGCTTGTTATGCTTGAATGCTACTCAAATGACTTGATAATTGGTTACTTGACAATTGTTTCGTATGCTTGAATACTAATGGAATGACTTGATAACATGATTTTTGATAATTGCTTGTTTTATTACTCGAAATGCTTCCAAACCTTATCTAGGGTCAAACTCCATTTAAATGGAACTTGGAAAAATAATTGGTTAGAATTAGGGCTACTTCACTAAGTACATTTTTGCACTTATCACTCTTTTGCTTGAAGTAAGGCACAAGCAAAAGCACAAGTATGAATCCATACTTGTTTGTAATTCTCCTAGTTGGTGGCACCTAGATTTGTATATAGTTAAGCTAGGCCATGCATTTGATATTTTGAAAGCTTGTATATGATTATGAATTTGGCCTCTAATGTGCGAAGGCTTGATTGCTTAAATTTGAAGTATTTAATGTCCTAATTTTCTTGTGAAAGGAATAATAAGCTGGCATATAGGAACTCTGAGATTAAGTGAACACTTTCTAGTTATTGTATGCCATTCGAATGTCACATGTTCATGGGTAGGTAGCAGTTAACTTTGAATGAAAATTTGAAATTACCAATCAAAGTAAAGACCTATAATGAATAAGGAACTTGCTTATGCTTATATGATTAAATATGAGGTCTAGGTGGTAACTTATCACGAATGATAATCATGATATGCTTGCTTGAGATTGGATTAGATGTATGTACATAAAAGCATGACTAGTTAAACCTACATGAAACATCTACATGGCTTAAACGTAATGAGATTGGGTATAAAAGAATATGTTCTTGTATAAGTATGATATCTGAATGCTATTTATGGTCATATGTTTAAGTAGTAGACATCCTTAAATGTAGAATTGCAAATGTATAACTAAGTTGGTAACCTAGGGTGAATAAAATACATATGCTTGTTGTATGATAATATATGAACATTTAAATGCCTTGTTAGTCACTCAACTCATCTAATAGGGATAAGTTCTTGAAAAGTTTTAAATTATTCGTGTTTCTAGTGTTCCCCGTAACGCTCCTTAGCTGGTTTACTACTAAACCGGGTGGGGTGTTACAATGATGAAACCTTTTCACCTGTTGCTATGTTTAAATCCATCCGGATATTACTTGTGATAACTGCATCTTATGATTATGTGATATGAAAAATGGATGATAAAACCGCTTTCCTTAATAGAAAACTAGATGAGAGTGTGTACATGACACAACCTGAAGGTTTTGTCGACTCAAAAGATAGCGAAAAAATATGCAAGCTACAAAGGTCCATTTATGGATTGAAACAAGCTTCTCGAAGTTGGAATCTTCGTTTTAACGATGCAATCAAATAGTTTGATTTTATCAAAAAGTGAGATGAGTCATGTGTTTTCAAGAAAACTAGTGGGAGCACTGTCATATTCTTGGTAATATATGTGGATGACATACTGATAACAGGAAATAACATATCTACCTTATAGTCTGTGAAAACTTGGTTAGGAAAATGTTTTTCCATGAAAGACTTGGGTGAGACAACATACATATTAGGAGTCAAAATCCATAGAGATAGACCAAGATGACTTCAAGGACTGGGTTAAAATACATACATAGAATAAGTACTAAAAAGATTTAGTATGGAAGAATCCAAAAGAAAAGGGTTATTACCTATGAGACATAAAATTTCACTCTCGAAGGAAATGTATCCTTCAACATCTTAAGAAAGAGAGCAAATGAGTAAGATTACATATGCTTCAACAATTGGATCTATCATGTATGTCATGTTATGTACTCGTCTAAATGTATCATACGCTTTAAGTATGACAAGTCGATACCAGGTAGATCCCGGTGAAGGTCATTGGGTCGCAGTTAAAAATATCCTTAAGTACTTAAGAAGAACTAAGGATACATTCCTTATATATGGATGTGAAGAAGAGCTAAGTATAAAAGGTTATACTAATGTCAGCTTTCAAACCGATAAGGATGATTGGCGATAGCAATCGGCAATCAAGTTTTGTGTTATGCCTTAATGGAGGCGCTATGAGTTGGAAAGGTTCAAAGCAAGATACAATAGTTCATTCTACAATAGAAGCCGATTATATTGTAGCATACGATGCTATAAAAGATGGTGTTAGGACCAAGAAGTTCATATCTGAACTAGGGGTTGTGCCAAGCATTTTGAATTCTATAGATCAACGTTGTGATAACAACGGAGCCATCGCACAAGCAAAGGAACCTAGATCTCACCAACGATCCAAACACATACTTATGCGTTACCATCTCATTCAAGAAATCTTAGATCGATGAGATGTTGAATTATGTAGGGTACCAACAAATAATAACATTGTCGATCCACTGACAAAGCCTCTAACGCAGCAGAAGCATGATCGTCACACTAAGTCACTTGGTATTAGATACATGAGTGATTGATCTTTGTGCTAGTGGGAGATTGTTAGAGTATGCCCAAAGACCAATCATAATAAAGTTCTTAGAATAATATGGTTATTCTAAAAATATCCTTAGTCGAGTATTATTGTGAGCATGGACAACAATAATGCATTAAGACTAATATGTAGTTGATTAATGACAAAGTGTTGTCATTGACATGGAGATGTCAAAATCAATGCATAAGTATTTGTTAGAGAACGACATACTGGACTAACCCGCTATGAGCATGTTTCTTGGATTATTATGTGACATTCACAACATTGCTCATAGTGATGACTACATGTATGATCCTTAGACATGAGATCATCATTATTTCAACAACATGAGTGACATATTTTGATATGGTCAAACGTGTGTCGTAACTAACTACATTATAAAGACTAATATTAGATATGTCACAATCTATGTAGTGGAATATGGTTGATCAATATGAGATATCATAGTTATTCGTTTATAATAGTCTACTCAAGATATCAAGAAACATTAGATGGACTATACAAGTGTGATTGTTCCATGACTTGTGTCTAATCTATATATAAAGGACAAAAGGATGTATTACATAAATAGAGTTAATCACGAAAAGGTTATGTCGAATCATGATTTCTTGTAACTTAGGTGACAATGACATATTGCTAGCTGTCACTCATTGTTTATAATATTAGAAATATTCTAATATTTACTACTAACGTTACATGAACCTACAGGTTCAAACCCACAATTGAAATGAGCATATAATAAACGAATTATATATGTACAAATTTGTTGTACACAGATTTAGTTAAATTAATATATATTTGATATATATAATTTAACTATTGGGTAAATATTAAAAGAAAAATAATTATTGTAATTATGACTATTTTAATAGATAAATAATATAATTCGATTTAAATCAATATATATATATATATTGAAATCCTAGTTAAGTTGAATTGGGATTATATATATATTGAAATCCTAATTAAAGTTGAGTTAGGATTATATATATTTAATATATATATTGAAATCATAATTAAAATTGAATTGGGATTATATATATATTTAATATATATATATTGAAATCCTAATTAAATTGAATTGGTATTATATATATTAAAATCCTAATTAAAGTTAAATTGTGATTATATATATTTCATATATATATATAGATATTGATATCTTAATTTGAGTTGAATTAGGATTATAAATGCTATATAAAGGCATGAGAGATCTAGCAATCATTAATGCTTTTTGGGAAAAACCCTCTAAATAGTTTAGAGAGTTTTTATATGCTTATTCCCTTCTAAATGGTTTAGAGAGTTTTTATATACTTATTTCAGCTGGGTGAACTACGTAGAGATCAGAGTGTTATTGTTGCGGCTTAAGAATCGACATTGTGGATTCGTGATTGAATATCTATCTCCTCCAAACTCAGAATTTCATATTTTAAATAGCTAATTCTTCACCCTTATTCACCCCGATTCGTTCCTCGTACATGGATCTCTAGTGGTAATCGTCAGATAATTTTTCTGCTGCGCCATGGAGTGTACCGGAGTGACCCAACATTATTCAATAACAATGTAATCGGGAAAAGCACCTAGCTTAATCTTGTGACTCTGACGACACTCATCGAGGTTTTCGAGACCTTGGCAAACAATTGCTTCTCCCAAAAGGTTTGAAACAATACAGAGGTGATTTCGATGCTCAGCATCATTCTTAGAATAGATCAAAATGTCATCAATGAATACCACTACGAACTTGTTACTACGACCAAAAACACAGCCTTAGACGGGTGAGGGCAATCAACAGTTCAATATGTCACGATCCATTACATGTTTCTCAAAATATATGTTTCTTAGGATGTGCAGCGCCACCACTTATATATCTCAAGACCTCTTTTTTCGATGTGAGATTAATATCTCCGTCTCTTCTTAGGCATGATAAATACATAAGGAGGGGCCAGGCCACCACTATCATCTGTGACGATTCACGCAGTCTTTGTTCATGGAAGTCTTTGCAGGGATCTCTGTTCTTTGGCTGTCTTGAAGCCATTGTTGTAGTCAAAGCATTGGATGGAGATGGCTCAACATAGGGTTCCAAGCAAGTTACAATCGGTATTGGGTGGCTGAAATTTCCCCTGAGAGTTAGTCGCACTCGGGGTGACTCCAACACTAGTCATAGGGGTGAGATCCTCTACCCAATTGCTGGTGGACGGTAATGAAAACTAAGAGGGGTCGTGGACCCAAAATTTTAAAAAATTAATATTTGGTTTCTTAAAATCTTAAAAAATCAATTTGGTCCCTTAATTTTTTTTAAAAAATTATTATTAATTTTTTAAAAAATAAGTATTTTTAATTAAATTATAAAATTATCCACATGTTAGTTCAAGGGTTCTTGTAACGAGAGGATACTTTGCCCCCGAATACTTTACAACATGTATATAGGGATGACAATTTAATTTTAATCCGATCCAAAGAAAATAATTTGATCCAAATTTGATTGGAAAAAGTCCAAATCCGAATTTCAAAAAAGGGTTCGAGTACAAATAGGAGACGGATCGAATATGAATATTGTTAGGATCCAATTTGAATCCGATTCAAGTCTTTTTCCGATTCAAATCGACCCAAATTTGAATAAAAATCCGATAACATGTTACTTGACAATATGGACTGAATTGGTTAGATTACATGATATATGGACTGTTTTGGCATTGGGAATTATGTGTACTTGTTACTTGAGATAAGGGCTCGAAATGTTAATGTATATACTTGAACTGTCTTGTATATGAATGCTACTTGATAACATGTTACTTGACAATTGCTTGTTATGCTTGAATTCTACTCAAATGACTTGATAATTGGTTACTTGACAATTGTTTGGTATGCTTGAATACTACTTGAATGACTTGATAACATGAATTTTGATAATTGCTTCTTTTATTACTCGAAATGCTTCCAAACCTTATCTAGGGTCAAACTCCATTTAAATGGAACTTGGACAAATAATTGGTTAGAATTAGGGCTACTTCACTAAGTACATTTTTGCACTTATCACTCTTTTGCTTGAAGTAAGGCACAAGCAAAAGCACAAGTATGAATCCATACTTGTTTGTAATTCTCCTAGTTGGTGGCACCTAGATTTGTATATAGTTAAGCTAGGCCATGCATTTGATATTTTGAAAGCTTGTATATGATTATGAATTTGGCCTCTAATGTGCGAAGGCTTGATTGCTTAAATTTGAAGTATTTATTGTCCTAATTTTCTTTTGAAAGGAATAATAAGCTGGCATATAGGAACTCTGAGATTAAGTGAACACTTTCTAGTTATTGTATGCCATTCGAATGTCACATGTTCATGGGTAGGTAGTAGTTAACTTTGAATGAAAATTTGAAATTACCAATCAAAGTAAAGACCTATAATGAATAAGGAACTTGTTTATGCTTATATGATTAAATATGAGGTCTAGGTGGTAATTTATCACGAATGATAATCATGATATGCTTGCTTGAGATTGGACTGGATGTTTGTACATAAAAGCATGACTAGTTAAACCTACATGAAAATCTACATGGCTTAAACGTAATAAGATTGGGTATAAAAGAATATGTTCTTGTCTAAGTATGATATCTGAATGCTATTTATGGTCACATGATTAAGTAGTAGACATCCTTAAATGTAGAATTGCAAATGTATAACTAAGTTGGTAACCTAGGGTGAATAAAATACATATGCTTGTTGTATGATAATATATGAACATTTAAATGCCTTGTTAGTCATTCAAATCATCTAATAGGGATAAGTTCTTGAAAAGTTTTAAATTATTCGTGTTTCTAGTGTTCCCCGTAACGCTTCTCAGCCGGTTTACTACTAAACCGGGTGGGGTGTTACAATGATGAAACCTTTTCACCTATTGCTATGTTTAAATCCATCCGGATCTTACTTGTGATAACTGCATCATATGATTATGTGATATGGAAAATGGATGATAAAACCGCTTTCCTTAATAGAAAACTAGATGAGAGTGTGTACATGACACAACCTGAAGGTTTTGTCGATCCAAAAGACAGCGAAAAAATATGCAAGCTACAAAGGTCCTTTTATGGATTGAAGCAAGCTTCTCGAAGTTGGAATCTTCGTTTTAACGATGCAATCAAACAGTTTGATTTTATCAAAAAATGAGATAGTCATGTGTTTTCAAGAAAATTAGTGGGAGCAATGTCATATTCTTGGTAAAGTATGTGGATGACATACTGATAACAGGAAATGACATATCTACCTTACAGTTTGTGAAAACTTGGTTAGGAAAATGTTTTTCCATGAAATACTTGGGTGAGACAACATACATATTAGGAGTCAAAATCCATAGAGATAGACCAAGATGACTTCAAAGACTGAGTCAAAATACATACATAGAAGAAGTACTGAAAAGATTTAGTATAGAAGAATCCAAAAGAAAACGCTCTTACCTATGAGACATGAAATTTCACTCTCGAAGGAAATGTATCCTTCAACATCTTAAGAAAGAGAGAAAATGAGTAAGATTACATATGCTTCAGCAATTGGATCTATCATGTATGTCATGTTATGTACTCGTCTAAATGTATCATACGCTTAAAGTATGACAAGTCAATACCAGGTAGATCCCGGTGAAGGTCACTGGGTTGCAGTTAAAAATATCCTTAAGTACTTAAGAAGAACTAAGGATACATTCCTTATATATGGAGGTGAGGAAGAGCTAAGTATAAAAGGTTATACTGATGTCAGCTTTCAAACCGATAAGGATGATTGGCGATCGCAATCGATTTTTGTGTTATGCCTTAATGGAGGCTCTATGAGTTGGAAAGGTTCAAGGCAAGATACAATAGCTGATTCTACAATAAAAGCCGATTATATTGTAGCATACGATGCTATAAAAGAGGGTGTTAGGACCAAGAAGTTCATATCTGAACTAGGGGTTGTGCCAAGCATTTTGAATGCTATAGATCAACGTTGTGATAACAATGGAGCCATCGCACAAGCAAAGGAACCCAGATCTCAACAACGATCCAAACACATACTTAGGCGTTACCATCTCATTCTAGAAATCATAGATCGAGGAGATGTGGAATTATGTAGGGTACCAACAAATAATAACATTGTCGATCCACTGACAAAGTCTCTAACGCAGGAGAAGCATGATCGTCACACTAAGTCACTTGGTATTAGATACATGAGTGATAGATCTTAGTGCTAGTAGGAGATTGTTAGAGTATGCCCAAAGACCAAACATAATAAAGTGCTTAGAATAATATGGTTATTCTAAAAATATCCTTAGTCGAGTATTATTGTGAGCATGGACAACAATAATGCATTAAGACTAATATGTAGTTGATTGATGACAAAGTGTTGCCATTGATATGGAGATGTCAAAATCAATATATAAGTATTTGTTAGAGAACGACATACTGGACTAACCCGCTATGAGCATGTTTCTTGGATTATTATGTGACAGTCACAACATTGCTCATAGTTGTAGCGATGTCTTTTTTCTGATACTTCTCATCGCTAAATAAAAACGATCGTTTTTCGAAGGATTTTTTTGAAAGGCGTTTGGATATAAAATATTTATTCCGTGGGGTTTACAAAAATCTTATAAAAATGGAGTCGCCACCGGCCACTTAGGTAGGCCGGACACCATAAAACCAGAGATTCGAAAAGACATGGTTCGAGAGTCGGTTACGGATGGGGAAGGATTAGCACCCCCACACCGCCTAAAAATTGGTACTTTAATAATTACCGCTTCATTAATATTGGATTTTCCGGATTAGAGTGACGATTATTTTAAATTTCGGTCATAATTGCGAGTGTATTTTAAGGGTCCCGTTACCCGGGAATAAACGCCCAACCACTATCACTACGCTTGATACTGGCCCCGTTTACGCTCGGATAAAAGGACACCGCATTAACAATTTATATCTCGACGCGCAATCTTAATGGCAAAAATATAAAACATGGTAAAATATTTAAACATAATAAATATTGACATACCAGAATACTAATTTAACCTGAATAATATTTTAGACTAAAACATGTATATACATATTATTCTAAATAATAGATAAAAAAACAACTATCATATGTCAAAAAAAAACAAGGCAGGAACAAGTATATATAGACGAACAGATATAAAAAATGCATACTGGCAATAAAACATATTTCAACATATACGGGTCAACATATCGTATAAAAAGGGTAAATATACTAACATGTAGCCCTAAAACATAAGAAAGCACACACATATAAAATACAAAATACGTCATGTACGAACCAATTAAAACATAACATGCTTGATACAGATAACCGGATAAAAAACATAAATATTATATTTAACACATATATACATAAAAACATAAAACGAGTCATATACGAGAGACATAAAATACAATAATATCAACATATACGATTATAATACGAACAATAATATTTACAAAGAAAACAAGGACTGAAATGAAAGGAAAATGAAAGTCAGTGGCAGAAATTAAAGAACAATAATATGTAATTTGGGGACGAAATTGCGAAATAGACAAAACCTATAAGGACCAGGATTGTAATTATACCAAGGGGCAGACTCAAAATGAAATATTCAAAAACGCGGGATGGTTAAGGGCGTAATTTTACCATTCAGAAACTGATTCGGTGTAATTTAGGGACGAAATTGTAATCTTTTGAAAAACCAGGGGGACTGGGGGTGTGATTATACCATGCGGCGAGACAAAAGTGAAAATATTGAAAACGCGGTGGGATTAAGTGTGTATTTTACCCATTTCGAAAATAATAATAACTATAAAAAGGCCATTTTTAGACCGAAACCCATTTTTCCCCTCATTTCTTTCATTTTCAGTTTTGTTCTTCAGTTTCCAAATAACCATGTTCATCTTTTTCTCTCAAGTGTTCTTGAGAAACCCAGAATCCGGCGGCCGGCCGCCGTATTCTCCGCCGCCGGCCGCCGCTAACCGGCGCCGGTAGGCTCCCAAAATACACCAAAACCTTCCTCTTGTCGTCCTCAACATGAATCCGTGGTTGGATTCAGAGGATCCCCTTTTATTTACCCTAGATCTAAGAAATACGAACCCAAAAATATATTTTCTTTAGACCAAAACGAAACCACAAAGGGTCTTCCCCTCCCTTTGTTCACCAGATCTGGCTTGTAGAAGCCGAAAGGCTTGTCACAGAGGAAGGGAAGACCCACAGACAAAGCCGGTAAGACTTTACTTGTTTCTTTTTTATATTTTGTTTTTGTGTTTCAGATATATGCATGCAAAGAAAACATGTAAGAAAAAGAGACAAAAAATTACCGGATCGCTTTTTGATTATCTTGACTGTTACAAGTTTCTGGTTTTACAAGCTTTCGTTTTTTTGTGTTACTACTCTCTCTTTTTTTTTTTGCTCGCTCCTAAAATTGCTGGCTAGCTCCGTTACAACAGCCCCCGTTTCATATATATTACGCCTCTCGTATTTTGGTTGCAACTTGTATCTTCTTTTCCAGATCGACATTTTGCTTGTTGTCTTTGGCATAATCAACGCTGGGATCAATATCGGCGCGCGGGGCGGTGTGGTCATTCTCGCCAGAGGCGACGGCGATTTTCGGCCGTTAGATCGATCCGATCTAACGGTCGAGATGGCTTGAAGAACGATCGGCCTGGATGAAGCCTCGATATGATGAAACGGCTTCAGATTTCGCCACGTGGAGCTCCGTAGTCGAGGAGTCAGAACGCGTGGATCTTACGCGCGCGTGGGATGTTAAAGCGTCCGCGCGTGGACCACACACGCGTATGGCACTCGAACGGTCCATACGTGTGGAGCACGCGCCTGGCAGATATTTTTTATTTCCATTGCATCATGGCCGTTGGATCAGATCTTGATCCAACGCCCACGCTACCCGCATTGTTGTAATAGATAGGATTCAGATTTGGGCCATACGGGCCTTGTAATTGGATTTGTAATTGGACTTGGATTTTATTTATTTGGGTTTAATATATATTTAATTTTTCATTTTACTAGCCCAATAATAATAATAGTATACTTATAACAGCAATACATATATACTTATATTATACGATCATTAATTAACATACTATTCTAGTATACGTACGTATAATCATATGTATAATTAACATGACATCTACATACGCTTATACCCTAGATACATACGTGACATACATACGCCCCTAATACGTATACATAGCTTATACATGCACATACCTTATATTAGTAACATTCATATAATAAATATACATGCAATATTAATATATTTAAGTAAAAATGAGTGATTACAGTTGCCCCTCTTTGCTTGTTCTCATGAAATGGGACACAAAGCAAAGATTCATAAGCACTCATTTTATCGACTTCCTTTGTAGCCTCGAAAAACGAATTTTTTTGGACATTTCCGCTCTTCCTTGGCCGAATCTTCAGGTTCGTAAGTTCTTCCTATATAGAACTTCGTCACCTCCCGATCTTGGAGCTACAGGCTCTTTCGACATTGAACCCTTCGCTCTGATTTTTATCGACTTCCTGCTTGTAGCCTCGAAAAACGAATTTTTTTGGACATTTCCGCTCTTCCTTGGCCGAATCTTCAGGCTCGTAAGTTCTTCCTATATAGAACTTCGTCACCTTCCGATCTTGGAGCTACAGGCTCTTTCGACATTGAACCCTTCACTCTAAGACAATGAAGCTCGGAGTCTTTCCTATATAAGACTCTTTGCTTTCGACACAACAAGTTTCCTATATAACCCTGTGTCATAGGTGAATTGCTTTGACTGGGAGTTCTTCCTATATAGAACTGCGAGTCTTCACCTTGGAGCCATCAGTCCCTCCTATATAGAACTTTTTGGCGTCTTGAAATCTTGGAGTTACGAATTCCTCCTATATAGAATCTTTCGCTCTAAGACATTGAAGCTAGGAGCCCTTCCTATATAGAACTCTTTGCTTTCGACACAGCAGGATTTCCTATATAATCTTGCGTGTCATGGGTGAATTCTTTGACTGGGAGTCCTTCCTATATAGAACTGCGAGTCTTCACCCTGGAGCTGTCAGTCCTTCCTATATAGAACTTTCAGCTTCTGAAATCTCAGAGAGAAGGATTCTTCCTATATAGAACCTCTCTCTAGAGCTTGAAAACATGTGCCTTTATGTAAAGACATTGTCTTCTCATTTGGGATTCACACCGTGATGACCCTCGATGTCTCTTCGAATCTGCAGATACCTGTCTGAGATGAAAACAAAATGCTATGACAAATGAATGACTTGACATGCTTCTAATCCTAGCGATGTCTGACTATTCATGATGCATGAGATTCAATATCTTGATGGGTTTGTTTTGGTCCTTATTTGACTTTTGTTTTCTCCTTTCTTACGAGCATCGATACCCCGCTTCACTGTCAGGTTCAACCATCTCAACCTTTCTTTTTCTCCAATCGTGATTTGGAATTTTTAAAGCGCCCTTTCGGGTTTTCACTCTAAAGAGCTTTTTTTTTAGGTGTGCCTTTTGATTTTCACCCAAGAGAGATTTCTTGTTATCTCGTGTGCCTGCCTTGGATAGATAGGACATGTGCCATTGGTCGTCCTATCGAGTTGTTTAAAGCTTCTCACTTTCTCTACCGACAGCCATTATGTAGGGAACTAAAGGACGGAGTTAACATCGTTTTCTTTGATCACCTGCATTTCCAAAGTTAAATCATAGTAATGCTTCGAAATCTCTTGTTTCATTATAAGCCTATGTTATCTTATTTGACTGAAATTGACAAGAAGGCTGGGAATGGATGCTTAAAACACGGTTTTATTATGACTAAGGGTTTAGGATATCTTAAAAAGAAAGGTATGACACGTATAAGTTAAATACAAGATCTCTCATTATCTTTGATATGAATGATACATGATCCTGTCAACTGGTGTAGAATTTTTGCCTGAAGCTTTTTCTTCATGATGCTCATGGGGATACCCTTCTCTTCAGATATTCAACTTTTCAATTTACCCGAGCCGCCCTTTGTGGGTTTTCAACTCGAGTCCTTCCTTTGCTTCAAGATGCCCGGTTTCGGGTTTTCGTCCTGAATTCTCTAATTTTTTTTTAGATAATATTTCTTGACGACATCAGAATTTACGGGATTTTTCAGCTCATCCCCGTCCATTTCTGTTAGGATCAGGGCTCCTCCTGAGAAGGCCTTCTTTACGACGTACGGTCCTTCCCAATTGGGCATCCATTTTCCTCGAGAATCTTTCTGGATAGGGAGGATTCTTTTGAGTACCAGATCCCCTTCTTTGAACTCTCTTGGGCGCACCTTTTTGTTGTAAGCCTGCACCATCCGCTTTTGGTACATCTGACCATGACAAATGGCCTTTAGTCTTTTTTCGTCAATGAGATTTAGTTGGTCGAGTCTGGCCTGCACCCATTCGGCTTCTTCCAATTTTACTTCATTTAAGACCCGGAGGGACGAAATCTCTACCTCAATTGGGAGTACTGCCTCAGTACCATACACCAAGGAGTAGGGCGTTGCCCCCGTTGATGTACGAATGGATGTCCTATAGGCGAAAAGGGCAAAAGGCAACTTCTCATGCCAATCCTTGTAGGTATCCGTAGTCTTTGCTATGATCTTCTTTATATTTTTATTTGCCGCTTCCACTGCTCCATTCATTTTAGGACGATAGACTGTGGAATTATGGTGTGTTATTTTGAATTGAGTGCACACGTCCTTTATTATTTTGTTGTTCAGATTGGAAGCGTTGTCGGTGATGATCCTCTCTGGCAACCCGTATCGACAAATAATTTCCTTCTTTAAGAACCTACAAACTGTAGTCCTGGTGATATTGGCATAAGACGCTGCCTCTACCCACTTAGTGAAGTAGTCTATGGCGACCAAAATGAAACGATGCCCATTGGAAGCTTTCGGATGGATCTGCCCGATAACGTCCATGCCCCACGCTGCGAAAGGCCATGGAGAATTCATGGTGTGTAGAGGTGATGGGGGTGCATGAATTTTGTCAGCGTAAATTTGGCATTTGTGGCATTTCCTGGCGTAATCGATGCAATCTCCCTCCATAGTCAACCAGAAATAACCGTATCTCATAATTTTTCGAGCTATAGACAACCCGTTGGCGTGCGTTCCACAGATCCCGTCATGCACTTTGGCTAAGATTTCCTTCGCCTCCCGAGCATCCACACATCTCAGCAATGTTTGATCATGACTTTTCCTATATAGGATCTCCCCATCTAGGACATATTTTGTTGCCATTTTTTTCGAGCGCTTTTCATCATTGTCGTTTGCCCTTCGGATACTTTCAAGTTTGACATATTGCGTGATATCATAGTACCATGGATTCCACAATCTCTTCCCGCAAATTACAACAATGAGCAGGCTTTTTTCAAACGCCTCGCATCTCAATGGGTCTCATTTCTCGCCTGTGTGTTTGTTTTAAACATGGACGCCAAAGTTGCCAATGCATCCGCCATCCGATTTTCTTCTCGGGGTAGGTAATTGAAGCTGACCTTTTTCGAACTCTTTGACGAGCTCTTGGATCCATTCGTGATATTTGACCAACTTCGGGTCTCTAGTTTCCCACTCCGCGCAATTGGTAAATGACTAGGGACGAATCTCCAACACTCGAAGTTCCTTAACCTTTCTTTCGATGGCTGAGTTCAGTCCCATGATGCAAGCTTCGTATTCAGCTATATTGTTTGTGCAGAAGAATTCCAATCTGCTGGTGAAAGGGTAGTAGACGTCCTCAGGTGAAATCAGCACTGCCCCTATCCCATGTCCGAGGGCGTTGGAAGCTCCATCGAAGTAAAGTTTCCATGACTTATCATTTGAAATCTCTTCTTCGGTTGTAATGCACATCAAGTCTTCGTCTGGGAAACTGAAGTTCAATGTCTCATAGTCATCCGAAGCACGACTAGCCAGGAAATCCGCTACGGCGCTCCCCTTTACAACTTTCTGATTAACATATACGATGTCGAATTCGGATAATAGCATTTGCCATCGGGCCATTCTTCCCGTTAGCGCTGGCGCTTCCATTAAGAACTTTAATGGGTCTAGCTTGGATATCAACCGTAGTATGGTATAACATGTACTGTCTGAGAGCCGCTTGGTAGCCCAAATTAGAGCACAAAGACACAGCTTTTGATCAAGGGTACCGTGTTTCAAATCATTGAATTTCTTGCTTAGGTAATAGATGGCTTGCTCCTTTTTTTCTTGACTCATCGTGTTGCCCCAAAGACACATCCCATTGAATTCTCAAGACCGTTAAGTAGAGAATTAGTGGTCGACTGTGCATCAAAAGACTAAAATTGGAGCATTTGTCGTACCTTTTGATCTTTTCTAGGGCTTTTTGACATTCTTCATCCCACACGCCGGGATTATTCTTTCTAAGAAGTCCGAAGACCGGGTCGCATTGATTGGTTAATTGGGAAATGAAACGAGAGATATAATTCAGCCTCCCCAAGAAACCACGAACTTCCTTTTGTGTGCGGGGTGGTTAAAGGTCCTGGATGGCTTTCACTTTATCCGGTCAATTTCAATCCTCTTCTCGCTTACTACGAACCCCAAGAGTTTTCCGTATAACGGCGAAGGTACACTTGGCGTGATTGAGCCTCGGTTGGTACTTCCGTAGTCTTTGGAATAGTTTTCTTAAGTTCTGTAGGTGCTCTTCCTCCGCTCGAGACTTGGCAATCATATCGCCCACGTATACTTCTATTTCTTTGTGCATCATGTCATGGAAAAGAGTCACCATTGCTCTTTGGTATGTTGCCCTGCGTTCTTTTTAGCCCAAACGGCATCACTTGATAACAAAAAGTGCCCCACATGGTTATGAATGTAGTTTTCTCCATGTCATTAGGATCCATCTTTATCTGGTTGTACCCTGAGAAGCCGTCCATGAAGGAAAACCATGAATGTCCTGCGGTGTTGTCAACAAGCGTGTCAATATGTGGCAAAGGGAAGTTGTCTTTAGGGCTAGCTCGATTCAGATCCCTATAATCTACACACATACGTACTTTCCCATCTTTCTTTGGTACTGGTACAATGTTTGCAACCCATTCGGGGTATTTGGCTACCTCCAAGAATCCAGCATCAAATTGCTTTTTCACTTCTTCTCGGATTTTTAACAACATCTCTGGCCTCATTCTCCGAAGTTTTTGCTGTACTAGTTTGCACTCCGATTTTGTTGGCAATTTGTGCACCACTATGTCGGTGTTCAATCCCGGCATATCTTGGTAAGTCCAGGCGAAGATATCCTTTAATTCCTGAAGCAGGGCTATCAGTTCATGTTTGGTTTTTGAGGAAATCGCCGTTCCTATTTTTATTTCTTTTCTCGCTTCTTTAGTCCCCAAGTTGACAATTTCTGTTTCTTCTTGGTGGGGCATAATCTGCCTTTCTTCGTCGTCCACCATTCTCTTTAACTCTTCCGGGATCTCAATTTCTATTTCATCATATCCTCCCTCAATTTCCTCTGAGACCTCAGGGCATTCGAAATTTACTCCAGGATTGGATCCGGTATCATTCATATCATCAATCATGAGCGACCTGCATTAAATGAGAATGAATTGTATTGGGAAAGAGACGGTTTTACATGAAGGGAATGAATATGAAGGATGCATGAATGGAATAAATGAGGCTTTGGTCATTTTTAAGAAAGTGGGGATATTTTCATTTCAATCAAAAAGTAACATAGGTGCCCCATACAAGAGATCCCCATTGTCTATGGGCAAAAACAAAAGGTTGATTCGGAGCATTACTCTGATCTATTCCTAAAGATTACAGGTAGATCAATGCAGCTCCAGTTATCAAGTGTTTCCCCGGGATGGCAAGGGCGGATGTTGGTCAACATTTTTCTATCTCGGTCCTCTTCAGCTATCATGTTGATGTACATCCCTTCAAATGTTTTACTGAGTATTTCCTCCTGGTTAAATTCATCATTTTTCATCATTGCCTCTCCATTATCTTGACCTGGCTGGTAGAACCCTCCGGAGACGAAAGTGGCTTTCAAACTAGAAAAGGACATCGACCTCCACGGAATGTCTTCTCCTTTAGATCTGCTTTTCTTTGCTCCTCTTTTCTTCTATATTCTTCTTTCTTCTGTTGGACACTTGGTTGATAACCCAGCCCGAAACGATCCTTTTTGGTTATCATATTCTTGGGTCTCAGGTTTCCTTGTAATTCCTTTCCCAGCCCTTTTCCTATTTGGCTCCTCGGCCCAGAGTTTCTGCGGCGGTCATCTTGGTACAATTAGATAACCTAGGGTAGGGATCCGCTCCCCTCAAAACGAATGTGGCATTTACTAGTTCTAATGCTCGGGCGAGCATTCTGCAAAGATCTTCATCATTTTGAATGTAGGGGGTGTCCGATGTCACGAAGCAACAAATTCATGCTCGCTTCTACAAAGTGACCAATTTGCCTTCAACTACAAATTTTAATTTCGATGCAATGATGACGGGACAACTCCTGCGGAGTGGATCCAAGGTCTTCCCAATAAGCAGTTGTAAGATGGTTTTATGTCCATCACCACGAAATCGATCACATATTCAGTTGGTCCGATCAATAGGGGTACTTCAATTTTCCCCATTGTTCCTTTTTGCGTACCATCAAAAGCTCTTACCGAGTTGTAGCAAGGCTATAGGTGCGAACCATCTATTGGCAATTTTTGCAGGGTTACCATAGGCAAGACATTCAGTGCTAACCCGTTGTCAATCAGTACACCTGGTAAAACATACCTTTTGCAATGGGTAGTGATATTAAGGGCTTTAGTAGACCCCGTTCCTCCCTCCGAGATCTCATCATCACTGAATGTGATATGATTATAGGCAGTAATGTGCCCTACTATCATGTCCAGGTTTGTTACGTAAAATGTCCTGGGGCACAAAAGTTTGATTCAAGACTTTCAATAGCGTCTCCCGATGCTTCTCTGAACTCAAGAGTAATTCCAGCACTGTGATCCTGGCCGGTTGTTTCCGTAGTTGTTCCACTACGCTGTACTCGCTATGCCTCAAGAACATTAGAAATTCTTTGGCCTGGGCCTCAGTTACCGGTTCATTTATCTTTTGGGGAAGTTCTTCTCCAAATATCTGCGTAGGGCTAATCTAATCTGTGTATTCTTCCCCTATCTTTTTTTTCGCTGCTTTCAAAGCCTCGGAGGAATAACATCGCCGCTCCCTGTGAAATGGCCTGCTTCACCAACGCTCACATTGTTTTGGCCTTGTTGATCTTCCAAACGTAGACTCTTTTACCTGCTCGCGTTCGATTTTTTTTCTGGCATGGTCACATTCGCAAAGATAATTCCAGTGGAATTTGTCGATATCTTTGAATGGGAATGGAGATGGTGCTGAAATGACGATCTTGGGATTTATCTTGCTGGTTTCTCCTTGGGAGACACCTGCATTCCCTGTTCTGGGAGAATGATAAAAGGTCTATCCTTCCCGTATCTAGCTTTGGGGCTATCTGTCATATGTACGTCTGATCCCTTCCCCATGGGTTCCTCAAAGAACTCAATTTGTTTTTCATCCATCAACTTCTGCACCAATTTCTTGAACTCATCACATTCTTGGATATCATGCCCTTCAGTCTGATGGAATTCGCAATACTTTCCACATTCTTTCTGCCTTATTATCATGCCTTTATTGATCATACGAGCCATGCATAACTGTTGAAATACCCACCGTAAAGGAGACTTGACTTCTGATACGTCATCCTTTATCCTCCCGGTAAGGCATTCTTCTATGGCATTTACCCTCTCTGCTCCCCATGATTAGGCAAATGGGTTGTTGGCTATGCTAGGCTCTTCAAACTTCAATATCCCGAATCGATTAGGTTCTGTACAAGCTTTTGAAGGCAAGACAGTTCTCGGTGGGATGTCCAGGGGTACCGCCGTGATAGTCGCAATGTGCACTTGGATTATACCAAGGTGGGAATGGAGGATTGACAGGATTAACGATGTATGGTCGGACCAGGTCCGCTTCATACAACTGGGAGTAAAGTTCTAAGTATGAAACAGGTAGAGGAGTGAAAGTTCTCATCTCTTTATCCTTTCTGGTGGCTTTCTCATCTCTTTGATTCAATTTTGTGTTTTTCCCACAGTGTGCTTGTGGCTGTGAGACTGTGAAGTTCTTCGGGCGTATAGGTGCTGGTGGTGTTTACTTCATTTCTTTTGTTGTACTTTCGAGACCCTTCCCACCATCTATTCTCGCGCTCTTGATTGCGAGTTCGAGAGACTCCCAGATCCGATTATTAAGTCGGCGAAACACTGTGTTGTGTTATTAATGAGGCGGTCAAAGAGTGCCTCCTTCAGAGTATTGACAAATAATGGCGTGATTTCATGCTCCGGGATAGGTGGCTGGATTTGGGCGGCCACTTCTCCACCTCTCTGGCATATTGTCGCAGCTTTCATTGGACTTCGCCCCATATTTTCTAACATGATTCTGCTAGGGATCATGTCATTATGTTTGTACTGCTCGAAAATGCTTTAGACAAATCTTTCCATGTCTTGACATTTGCTTTGCTTAACTGAGTATACCAACGTAACGCCGCTCCAGTTAGACTATCCTGGAAATAGTGGATCAGTAGCTTTTCATCTTTATGGTAAGCCGCCATTTTTCTACAATACATCGTTATGTGTGCAGAAGGGCATGTGGTTCCGTCATATTTATCGAATTCTGGCGTTTTGAATTTTGGTGGCAAGACAAGATCGGACACCAGACTTAGATCACTAGCGTCGTTTCCTGATTCTTCATTTGATTGTAACACTTTAAATTTTTCTTCCATGAGGCGAAATCTTTCTTCCCACTTTCTTTCTACCTCATTCCTGATCCTTTCGACCATGTTTAGGTCCGGCACTTCTTCTTCATAAAGTGTTTCAGTATCAAGGGGTTGAGTCTCCGGTGCCCCTACTTGAAAGTTGGAAGACATTCCCTGTAGGGTCAATATACACCTTCCTAGCCTGGTTTGGTGCAGTGGGTTGAACCTTGTAGTGAGCCGGGGTACCTTCTGACTCTGGAATATTTTCTCCTTCTACTCGTTTCCCAAGACTTTTTGCCAGCAATGCCGTTATGTCAGATACTATTGATGTTTGTGACTGTGCAATCTGATCACTAAAGCTCCTCTGGGCCTCTTCAAGCCTTGTCTCAAGCTCTCTTTGCCCTCTTTCTAGACTGAATATTCTTTCTTCCATGAGCTTTCTTTGTAGCCGGGTAAAGTATAGATGATGAATGATTGCAGGTTAACACACTACATAGAATGCCACAATATTCATATTGTTAATATGGTTGGAAAAATAAATGCATGTACAATGATGCAAATGTTATGATGCAAATGCAAGAATGCATGCAGGCAAGGTACTGGTTCCGCTGGTAATCACCCTTTTGAATTACTTTTACGGGAATTAAAGGGTCTTGATTACAACAAAATTCGTGTTACAAAGTAAAGATCCCTAGTACAAAAGATCTAATTATAACACAGAGTCCTATAGATAGACTCTAGCTCTATCTCCTAACTTTCCAATTGCCTTGAGCAGCTTGAGGAACCTAGGAGCTTCTTCCATTCCCGGGGCTATAAAAGGTCGGAGTGTCTCAGCCTCGATAGCTAAATCATTTACGTGTCTGGCGACCCGTTGTATGTCCACCATTAGGTTTGCGTAGTACTGGTCTCTGTCCTGTACCATTCGAGCAGCGTCGCGTAATCTCTTCTGCCAATATGTGTCCCCTCCAACTGCAGCTTCCTCGAACACATTAATTCTTTCCTTGTAATCTTCCACAACTGCTTCGAGGGGCCCGATTCGTGCTTGTAATACATCCACTTCGTATTCTCTTTCTTGCAGCTCCGCGAAGTTATTCCTGCGGCAGTACATTCGAAGTGAGTGTTCGACTTCCGCCATCTTTTCTTTTAATTCATCATTTTGACTTTGGCTTTGCCCCAATTTTTGAACAGTGTCATCGTACAGTTTCTGCATCTCTAACAGTCTATTTCGACTACTCACGGATTTTCTTTTCCATGCGGCGACACTTTCTCTTTCATGATGAACAGCCTGTTTTCCCTTGCTGATTTCTTGTCTGAATCTTTCTCTCTCTTGATCAATGGCTTTCTTGGCGGACCGTTTTTCTTCCTCCATAGCCAAACGGTAGCTTTCAATCTCTTTCTCGATCGCTCTTTTGTTAATTTCTCGTTCTTCTTCCACCAAATGGATACCGTTCATTCTTTCTCTTTCCACAGCTATGAACTGACTCCGGCTGGCCTTTTGTATTTTTGCCTGTAATAGGAGGGCATCCTTTTGATAAAGAGTATTTTTGTCACTTAAATCTGCATTCAATTTCTTCAATTGCCTGTTGATCCCATCCCGCTCATCAACTTCTAAGCTTGCCTTATAGAGTTCGCTCGCATGTTGGGTCTGTTGAATATCCATTTTCCTTTTAACTTCTTCGAGTTCACTCCTTAAGATGTCGGCTTTGGACGGTACCACCCTTGTAAGCTCTTCGAGTGACACTGTTGGTCCTTGATCAGATTCAGGAATCACATTATTAACCCTCAAACGTCTCCAAATATCGTAATCTGGGGTAGTCATGTTCTCGGTGTCTCCTTCCACCCTGATCCGATAACAATGATCCCAGGCCCTCATGATGGTCTGAATTTTTCTTTTGAACTCTCCTTTGAAAAGAAATTCAGTTTGGCTTAATCCGGCGGTATTGGGAATGAACTGCCGTGATCCGAACTGCCGAGACACTAAAAGTGGAGCACAAGCGATCCCCTCCATGTAATCCTAACATCATCAGCCAGTT
This sequence comes from Hibiscus mutabilis, assembly GCA_019671005.1. NCBI lineage: Eukaryota > Viridiplantae > Streptophyta > Magnoliopsida > Malvales > Malvaceae > Hibiscus > Hibiscus mutabilis. The sequence continues at coordinate 87,670,237 of CM033711.1, read as the reverse complement.
GAAGTCGCCACAACTGTATAGAAAATAACTAACTTTACCGAGCCATGGGACTCTCCATGCTATGTCTTCATCTTGAATGTTCCTGAAGAAACTGGTCCACATTTTTGTTTTCAAATCTTCTCGCCATTCCTTTGCTAAGTATTCTCGTAAAGGCGAAAAACCTTGGAAGGATATCCCCGGCAGAACCCGCGTCGGTGTCTTCCACATGTGACTCGATCCATACTTGTAATAGTTGTGCGCAGCCTCGAAACGTCCTTCTTCATGTTTTCGCTAGCGTTTAAGAAATGAAAGTCTCGACCAAGATTGCTGGTACCGGTTTGCTTTCCGTTTCACCCGCTCAAACAAATCCGAAATGGCTATGTTAATGTTCCCGAGTACCGTGGGAAAGATCACCAAGCCATATATTCCTAAAGCGAATAAGTCCATTTTCTTGGCCTCGTCTGGATGTGTCGATATGATGTCCCGAATACTTTCCCATGCGAAGATCAGTATTATCTCCTCGGATTTGAAGGAGGCCACTAACCCAATCGTCACTCATTCCTGCAAAGGTTTTGAGTTTAGCAGTGTAATTCTGATTCCTTGGAGGCTTTGCGTAGATCCAGTCTTCCTGAATATTTTTCTGGTTAAGCAAAGCAGTGTATTCTTCTCTACCGTAGGCATCATGTCCTGCCCATTGAAGGTGAAGAAAAAAAGGCCGGATTCCGTAATCGGACTATAGCTCGGAGTAGGGGCTGGTTAATCCGAACATATAATAGCCGTGCGATGTCGCCATAACTATCGCAAAATAAGTCTTGTAGTCTTCGGTCCCATCTTTCCCAAATGCTTTGAAGGTCCCATAAGTCGCTTACTGTTGGAGACTCACATAGGTGTATCCAGCTATTACGCGCGTTCGTTAGGCGATCGTCCCTTGGATTTTCTGGCTGACCTCGACCAATGTCCGATCGACAAATTAAGCTCTTCTTTCCTTAGACACCTTTTTCCATGGTGAAAGACTTTCGATCAGGCAAACCACTTGATCCAAGACCTTTTATGTGATGCAAATGCAATGATGTATGAGAAAAAGAACAAAAAGCGAAAAGAAAAAACAAGTCAAGACCGGATAAATATGACAAAATTAAACAGAATAAACAGACAAAGCAACCCTATTTATCCCGTCTAAAACACCTAGGGTTATCCGCATGGCTCTAACAGGGTGGGTTTCTATGTTCTCTACATGCAGTGTTGGTGCTAGGAGGTACCCGAATTGTCCTTGCTGTCCTCTACTAAGAGTAGCAAGACCCCCGATCATCACCCATTATAGGCTCCTTTCAATCGGGTTCAATTCAGGGGGACCCATTCGCTTATGCCCGTACGAAGGAACGATATCCTTACGAAAGCATAAGGTACTCGAGCCCCGAAGGTACTTGCTAGGCCCATACGGGAGAACGATATCTCCACGAAAGCATTAGCGTTTTCCCCCCACTTAAAAAGACGGGTTTATATGCCATATTTTAAATGCGTTAAAATAAACGCGCAATTATGACCGAATGTTAATTTAGTAGTCACTTTAATTCGGAATTTCCAATATTAGTAAAGCGGTAATTATTTTAAAAGCTTGACTCTCATTTGTTTTTTTTCGAAAAAACAAAAATTGTCCCCAGCGGAGTCGCCATCTGTAGCGATGTCTTTTTTCTGATACTTCTCATCGCTAAATAAAAACGATCGTTTTTCGAAGGATTTTTTTTGAAAGGCGTTTGGATATAAAATATTTATTCCGTGGGGTTTACAAAAATCTTATAAAAATGGAGTCGCCACCGGCCACTTAGGTAGGCCGGACACCATAAAAGCAGAGATTCGAAAAGACAGGGTTCGGGAGTCGGTTACGGATGGGGAAGGATTAGCACCCCCACACCGCCCAAAAATTGGTACTTTAATAATTACCGCTTCATTAATATTGGATTTTCCGGATTAGAGTGATGATTATTTTAAATTTCGGTCATAATTGCGAGTGTATTTTAAGGGTCCCGTTACCCGGGAATAAACGCCCAACCACTATCACTACGCTTGATACTGGCCCCGTTTACGCTCGGATAAAAGGACACCGCATTAACAATTTATATCTCGACGCGCAATCTTAATGGCAAAAATATAAAACATGGTAAAATATTTAAACATAATAAATATTGACATACCAGAATACTAATTTAACCTGAATAATATTTTAGACTAAAACATGTATATACATATTATTCTAAATAATAGATAAAAAACAACTATCATATGTCAAAAAAAAAAAAAGGCAGGAACAAGTATATATAGACGAACAGATATAAAAAATGCATACTAGCAATAAAACATATTTCAACATATACGGGTCAACATATCGTATAAAAAGGGTAAATATACTAACATGTAGCCCTAAAACATAAGAAAGCACACACATATAAAATACAAAATACGTCATGTACGAACCAATTAAAACATAACATGCTTGATACAGATAACCGGATAAAAAACATAAATATTATATTTAACACATATATACATAAAAACATAAAACGAGTCATATACGAGAGACATAAAATACAATAATATCAACATATACGATTATAATACGAACAATAATATTTACAAAGAAAACAAGGACTGAAATGAAAGGAAAATGAAAGTCAGTGGCAGAAATTAAAGAACAATAATATGTAATTTGGGGACGAAATTGCGAAATAGACAAAACCTATAAGGACCAGATTGTAATTATACCAAGGCGCGACTCAAAATGAAATATTCAAAAACGCGGGATGGTTATGGCGTAATTTTACCATTCAGAAACCGATTCGGTGTAATTTAGGGACGAAATTGTAATCTTTTGAAAAACCAGGGGACCAAAAGATTATACCATGCGGCGAGACAAAAGTGAAAATATTGAAAACGCGGTGGGATTAAGTGTGTATTTTACCCATTTCGAAAATAATAATAACTATAAAAATGCCATTTTTAGACCGAAACCTATTTTTCCCCTCATTTCTTTCATTTTCAGTTTTGTTCTTCAGTTTCCAAATAACCATGTTCATCTTTTTCTCTCAAGTGTTCTTGAGAAACCCAGACCGGCGGCCGGCGTATTCTCTCCGCCGCCCGACCGCCCCTAACCGGCGCCGGTAGGCTCTCCCAAAATACACCAAAACCTTCCTCTTGTCGTCCTCAACATGAATCCGTGGTTGGATTCAGAGGATCCCCTTTTATTTACCCTAGATCTAAGAAATACGAACCCAAAAATATATTTTCTTTAGACCAAAACGAAACCACAAGGGGTCTTCCCCTCCCTTTGTTCACCAGATCTGGCTTGTAGAAGCCGAAAGGCTTGTCACAGAGGAAGAGAAGACCCACAGACAAAGCCGGTAAGACTTTACTTGTTTCTTTTTTATATTTTGTTTTTGTGTTTCGTATATGCATGCAAAGAAAAAATGTAAGAAAAAGAGACAAAAAATTACCACTAGACTGCCTTTTGATTATCTTGACTGGTTACAAGTTTCTGGTTTTTACAAGCTTTCGTTTTTTTGTGTTACTACTCTCTCTGCTTTTTTTTGCTCGCTCCTAAAAATTGCTGGCTAGCTCCCGTTACAACAGCCCCGTTTCATATATATTACTGCCTCTGTATTTTGGTTGCAACTTGTATCTTCTTTTCCAGATCTGACATTTTGCTTGTTGTCTTTGGCATAATCTGAACGCGGGGACTGAATATCGGCGCGGTGGCGGTGTGGTCATTCTGCCAGAGGCCAGACGCACTTTCGGCCGTTAGATCAGATCTGATCTAACGGTCGAGATGGCTTGAAGAACGATCGGCCTGGATGAAGCCTCGATCTGATGAAACGGCTTCAGATTTCGCCACGTGGAGCTCCGCAGTCGAGGAGTCAGAACGCGTGGATCTTACGCGCGCGTGGGATGTTAAAGCGTCCGCGCGTGGACCACACGCGCGCGTGGCACTCGAACGGTCCATACGTGTGGAGCACGCGCCTGGCAGATATTTTTGATTTCCATTGCATCGTGGCCGTTGGATCAGATCTTGATCCAACGGCCCACAGTTACCTGCACATTGTAATAGATAGGATTCAGATTTGGGCCATACGGGCCTTGTAATTGGATTTGTAATTGGACTTGGATTTTATTTATTTGGGTTTAATATATATTTAATTTTTCATTTTACTAGCCCAATAATAATAATAGTATACTTATAACAGCAATACATATATACTTATATTATACGATCATTAATTAACATACTATTCTAGTATACGTATGTATAATCATATGTATAATTAACATGACATCTACATACGCTTATACCCTAGATACATACGTGACATACATACGCCCCTAATACGTATACATAGCTTATACATGCACATACCTTATATTAGTAACATTCATATAATAAATATACATGCAATATTAATATATTTAAGTAAAAATGAGTGATTACAATAGTGATGACTACATGTATGATCCTCAGATATGAGATGATCATTATTTCAACAACATGAGTGACATATTTTGATATGGTCAAACGTGTATCGTAACTAACTACACTATAAAGACTAATATTAGATATGTCACAATCTATGTAGTGGAATATGGTTGATCAATATAGGATTTGTCCCTCCTACATAATATGAGTAATATTGTAGGCCTCTTGATTGAGTGAGACTAGAAATGCATGGCCATGCTCGAATAAGTTGATATGAGATATCATAGTTATTCGTTTACTCAAGATATCAAGAAACATTAGTGGACTATACAAATGTGATTGTTCCATGACTTGTGTCTAATCTATATATAAAGGACAAAAGGATGTATTACATAAATAGAGTTAATCACTAAAAGGTTATGTCGAATCATGATTTCTTGTAACTTAGGTAACAATGACATATTGCTAGATGTCACTCATTGTTTGTAATATTAGAAATGTTTTAATATTTACTACTAACGTTACATGAAGCTACAGGGTTACACCCACAGTTGAAATGAGCATATAATAAACGAATTATATATGTACAAATTTGTTGTACACAGATTTAGTTAAATTAATATATATTAGATATATATAATTTAACTATTGGGTAAATATTAAAAGAAAAATAATTATTGTAATTATGACTCTTTTAATAGATAAATAATATAATTCGATTTAAATCAATATATATATATATATTGAAATCCTAGTTAAGTTGAATTGAGATTATATATATTGAAATCCTAATTAAAGTTGAGTTAGGATTATATATATTTAATATATATTGAAATCTTAATTAAAATTGAATTGGGATTATATATATATTTAATATATATATATATATTGAAATCCTAATTAAGTTGAATTGGGATTATATATATTTAATATATATATTAAAATCCTAATTAAAGTTAAATTGGGATTATATATATATATATTGAAATCTTAATTTGAGTTGAATTAGGATTACAAATGCTATATAAAGGCATGAGAGATCTAGCAATCATTAATGTTTTTTAGGAAAAACCCTCTAAATAGTTTAGAGAGTTTTTATATGCTCATTCCCTTCTAAATGGTTTAGAGAGTTTTTATATACTTGTTTCAGCTGGGTGAAATACATAGAGGTCGGAGTGTTATTGTTGCGGCTTAAGAATCGACATTGTGGATTCTTGATTGAATATCTATCTCCTCCAAACTCAGAATTTCATATTTTAAATAGGTAATTCTTCACCCTTATTCACCTTGATTCGTTCCTCGTACATGGATCTCTAGTGGTAATCGTTGGATAATTTTTCCGCTGCGCCATGGTGTGTACCAGAGTGACCCAACAATATTCAATAACAATGTAATCGGGAAAATCACCTAGCTTAATCCTGTGACTCAGACGACACTCACCGAGGTTTTCGAGACCTTGGCAAACAATTGCTTCTCCCAAAAGGTTTGAAACAATACAGAGGTGATTTCGATGCTCAACATCATTCTTGGAATAAATTAAAATGTCATCAATGAATACCACTACGAACTTTTCAAGATAGGGTCTAAAAACCCGATTCATTAAATCCTTAAAATTTACCGATGCATTGGTTAGCCCAAAGGGTGTTACCAAGAATTCGTAGTGTCCATATCTTGTACGGAAAGCAGTTTTGAGTACTTCACATTCTTAAACTCCCATTTGATAATATCCTGACCTTAAATTGATCTTGGAAAACACGAAGGCATCCTTAATCTGATCGAACAGGTCATCGGTTCTTAGCAACAGATACTTGTTCTTAATGGTTACCTTGTTCAACTATCGGTAATCAATACACAATCCCATGGAACCATCTTTCTTCTTAACGAAGAGAACCAATACTCCCCAGAGTGAGGATCTCGGTTGAAAGAAATGTTTATTCAATAAATCTTTGATTTGAGCCTTTAGCTCCTTAAGCTTAACTGTAGCCATACGATAAGGTGCAATAGAAACTAGGGTTATTCCAGGTTGCACTTCGATGCCAAATTCTACTTCACGGGTTGGGTGTAACACCCCAAAATTTTCCCTAAATTAAAAAAACTAAAATTGGAAATCCCTAATTCAGTAATCCTAGAATTAGGAATTTCTGGTTCAAAACCCTAATTTCAATTTAAGGATTAATTAGGCTTAAACCATATTTTAGTGACCTAAATGTGATTAAATCAAAAATTGGTAGGCTAATTTATAAAGTGGGTAAACCTTTGAGCCTCTATTCTGCGTTTTACCAAATACTTTGGGTATTATAACCCTAATGTTGTGTTAAACCGACTCCAATCTTTGTATCATTCATTTTTAGCCGCACTTTACTCCAACCCTCTTTCCCACTCACGAATAAACTTTTCCCCTCACCCCTGCTTATCCAATCAAGCTTTGACAAGGGTATTAACGCTGTCCATTTAGACTACCATCACCATCGTTCGACTCCCCGCCGCGTTCCAATCAAAGCCACCCATCAATTTTCATCACCGGTCGAATGCCTTGTTGACGTTTGTACTCAAAACCTCCCCAAAGCAATCTGTATCTTGTCTCTTGTATTTTTCATAATCATTATGCTTTGTTTTTATTAATATTATATGTGTACATATAATAATATTCATTCTGTTGCTATTTTGAATTACTAATATATATATGATTTAATATTTAAGTGATTACTACTTAGTTGAATTATAGAAGTTGTCTTGATCTAAATCATTGATTCGATTTATAGTTCGTTTTAGAATCAACCTAGTTCGGCCTGTTGACCGTTGAGATTTTATTATGGGTTTATGATTAAGCTTATTGTTGTGATTAAGGTGATCACTATTCTTCGGAGCGTGACTTTGACGAACTGTCACCTCATTCGCCTGTTCGATCTAACCGTGCACATACCACAAAGAGTACACGTGAATATTCTTTTAGATAGTATTAGTGTTTAGTTGGTGGCATAGTGGTAGATTTTTTATGTAGAGTTTGATATCGTAGGTTCCAATTAAGCTAGGCCCAGTGCTAGACCTGAACGTGAGAAGCATTCTTCTCGACAATAGAGCTATTGTTGCTTGAGGAGTGTGTTCTTACTGTGCTATATAATAATGATTTTATTGTTTTTATATCGTATGCATATTTTATACATGTAACATGGCATGATGAATTTTCCATGCATTTTTATTTGATTTAACGAATTTATCGAATTGTGTTCATCGAATTTATCGAACTATGAAATATCATATTTATCGGACTATGTGTTGAGACTAGTACAAATGTGATTTTACGTCATTGTCAGCATGAGTTGGGATTGTACGGAGGAAACAGTAGTTTTTACCGCACATCGAATGGTGGATGTAGAGAGTGGTTCTGGGGAACCTTACTCTTTGGACGGTGCTGTAGTTGGGATTCATTGCATTATTTTTATAAGTTGAAGATTTTGTGTTGTGCAGCGTCATATGTGAATTTAAAGATTTTATCGAAATAATTATGTTTTTGAAATTAAGATTTTTCTTGCACTTTAAAGACACAATAAGCTCTTTAGCTTACTCCCCCATAGTTTCCTCTTACATATATCTTTGGATTTTAGGTGACGTGGTACTTGGAGGATCTCACATTTTATTCGATTATTTTATTATTCAGTATGGAACTATTTTAATTATTTAGATTATTATTTATTATTTTGGAACATTGATGTAATTTCATACTTGGGGACTATTTATGTTTTTCAGATAATTTAAGCATTCTTTTATTATAGTTTTATTTCATAGATTTTATGTAAACATTCAAATATTTTTATGACATTTATGTTTTATTTATTATAAGTCATTTATTAAATTACTGCTACATATTCTTTTTAAACTAAATTATATATATATATATTTTAAAATTAGTTTTCTTGAGGGTTAAGTTTTCAATCGTAACTTCCTAAATTTGCTCTTTTCTTCTAGGCTGGGTTTAGGGGTTACAGTAAAACTGAAAGTCCATCAGGGAAAATATCAGGGAATTTACACACGATATCAATGTCTTGCAGTTGAGGTTCATTCTTGACTTCCAATGTCAATGCATACAACGAAAGGTTTCTTGAGTTCATAGGGATGATGCTCTCCTTGCCAAGGCCTTGAAGATATAGTTTTCTTACAAAAATCCACCACAGCTTGATGTTCACTGAATTAACCATTCCTAGTGCAACATCGATCTCGTAAAATGAAAGTGCCAATAAATTGGCCGAATATGGAATCCCTTGACTCATTAAGGATCAATCATTGCATACGAGACTTATAGTGACACAGTTACCTACTAGATTAGTTACGGTTATCAGAACTAGAGGAATGGTCATCCTGGTTCATCAATGCTTAATCTAGATAGGAGTGTAGTTCAAAGGTACTTACGATATTGTCTGAATTGCCCTTCTTTAGTAATAGGTACCTATGGGTATTACAATTCCCAACCCGAACCCTCGGTACTATGGGTCATTCTAAAAATGATCCAAGACACAACCAGTACCCTTACAATGTCATAGAAAGGAAAAGACTGAGAATACACATTTTGTTTAGGACTATATAGCTCCTATTTCGATATGATAGTGAAAAATGAGAAATATCTTAGGAAATTCATCAAGTTGTGAGGGTCTTTTAACCTTCAGAACTCCTCCAAACAACTTTCGTAGCAGGGTTAAATACGATGATTCGATAATCCAATATCAATGCTCAATATAGCTTTACGATGATTCAATGGTAGCAATATCAATACAATGATTTAATAATCGATACCTAACAAGTTTAGGGTTATTATTTACCATTCCAGTAAGGGTGTAAGTCCACTATTAGGTAGACTAGGCAATAAGGGTTCAAGATGTTGAAATTACAGCCACAAGGGTGGTACAGCCTTTCAGGCTTTGATGAGGCCAAGGATTATTCATATATTTTAGTTGTGTTTTCATTATTTCTTTAAGCTCAACAATCTACCTTGGTAATCCAAGGCTTAATTATTCTTATTTAAGTGTCTTACATACTCAAAAGGTCTCCCCTCTGTCTCATCATTGTAAGTCGAGGAGCCGATGACAGACTTATCTATATGAGCTACATTAGAGTCAGACATATTTATGATATAAGAAAAAGAGATCGGGTTAGTCGGCAAGTCACAATACACAATAAAATAACTCTTAGATGGCAAATGCAATACAATGACAATATATTAAGCATAGGATTAGTCCTAAAATCGACTAAACTCTAACTCTGATACCACAAATGTAACACCATCTTCCCAGCTTGGTCGAGAACTAGGTCGAAGTAGGTTATCGGAGTTCAATACAATGATCAATACAATATTATAATGAATTAAAACTAATGCAATGTTTGATTCGGTGTCTTAAAACAATACTAGGTCTATACAGTGAAGTAGTGATTCAATATAACCCATTAATCTTGAATTTAGGACTAATTTTAAACTTTTACAAGTTTTAGGGACTAATATGCAAATTCAATAAATTAGGGGTCCTTTACTAAAATTAACTATAATAAAATTCAACCTATAATCAATGTACATGCAAATTTTCAGGCTAATCATATCTCATTTACCCCTACAATTAGGCCAAACAAAAACAGATGACCACTTTGTAATTTAACAAAATTATTCAACATCTTATAACCAAATTACCTATATCACTACCGATACTCGAAGGGTCGTATCAGTACGCTATGCACAATTTATAAATTATCAGATTTTAGTGACCAAAACTTGTATCAGTATAGCCTTATCTGTATCGGTATAGATGGACCGATATCGGTACACCTTGAAGCCGTACCCATGCATTTTTACAAACCAAATTCTAGTGTTGACTTTTAGTACCGATACAATAAAGTTTGTATCGATACGCTCTGTTGACCAGGTCTAAATATGCAATATCGTATCGATACATCATCACCTGTATCGATATGCCTTGCTCTGTAATAACAAATTTAGTCTGGTTTTTATCCATTTTGACCTATCATACAATATCCAAATCCAATGAATTTTGGAGGAAAGTTTATAACACAATAATTTACTAGCATGCCAAATTTCATAGCCATATGAATTCATTTACTATATTTTTATCTTTTTAACCCAAATATGCATGTTTTTTTTCACGTTTAGCCAATTTCAAAACAACATTTAGGGCATTTAATACTTATACATGCCATATGCAATATATACACATCAAAAGGGATAAAAGCAACTAGTTTAACTACTTTTCCACCATTCTAGGAGTTCGTAGGGATAATATATATTACCTTAAGCTAGTGGTGACTTGCCAAAAACTTCCAACGATACCCGATCTTGCAACAGTAACTTTCTTAACCTGAAATGCGTGAGATGAAATGCATTAGGCATACTTTGCCAAGTGACGTAGCCACGATAATAGTAAAAACGGTGGTATGCAATACAAATCATGTTAGGATGATAACAATATTATAGTTATATCAAAGTCATTATAATAGCAATGCTATGGCAATATTAATGCTATGACAATATCAATGCTATGACAATATTCAATGACATGTTTGGCATTTATCAACAGTATTTCCTTGGATTGAAACAAGATAGTGGATACGCGAATTCCTACGCCTCGCCAAATAAATGAATGGTCTAGTCCCTCCGCCCCACCAATTGACCAATATCACAAACATCCCCCGCCTCGCCACAATAAAGGTCGTAGCCAAGGACCGTAGTCCACTCGTACCAATGAGCTAATGAATTCTTTGACATGTCAATCGTATCCAATGTTCTTTAGAATCCAAGGTTCGGTAACAATAACAATAGCAATAATGATGACAATGTTGATATCAATGGCGATGACCGTATCAAAGGCAATGTTTCAATAGCGAGGACAATAACAATATTGATGCCCAATGACAATGGAAATATCAATATCAATGACTATACATTACCTATATCAATGTCTAATGTCCATAACAGTGACTCTATTAATAACCAATTATCAATATTTCTATATTCTAAGGTTCCAATGATAACAATGATGATGCTATGTTCAATGGTTCGATACAATAACTTACCAATACTTTCCAATGCTTACCAATAAAACCTTCAATAAGATTCGATGCAATAACCCTTAGGGAAAATGTTACCTATGTAATATTCAATAACAATGTAATCGGGAAAAGCACCTAGCTTAATCCCGTGACTCCGACTACACTCACTGAGGTTTCCGAGATCTTCAAGGCTCCCATATGACAATTCCTTTATTCTTTCGATTGGTTGGTTCCGATGAATTTTTAGATTCCTCGCCTTGTTGCTCTTGAGCTAACAACATGGAGGAAATAAGGGTTACAATAGATTTCGATATCAATAACCAATTCCATAGCGCGATTTAGCTATAGAAACAATAGAAATTAAATTAAGAAATTCCATAGACAACCTTATAGGGTTCGAAATTCTTGAACATGAAATTATCCATGATTTAATCATGGAATCAACAAGCTAATATAGGTTTATAGCTTACCCGATCGATGGCTATAATTTAGGATTAAGAACCTTAAGAAATCAAAGCTTAGGTTACTCTCCAATGGAGGTGTATGCTTGGCGATTTGAGGAAGAAGATGAAGACTTACGTACCAACTTCTTTACTAATCGGGTAAAGCTAAATCCCTTTTCCATTCCCTTTTTAATTTCCAATAGCCGATAGCTTTTCTTCGTACGAAGGAAAGTGTTCTTATCACTCCACGTAAGTGGTGAGTAAAATTGGGGAGGGGCTAATCACAAGGTTAGTCCCTCATCTATACAATCCTTAAGCTTTTACCATCTAACCTTTTGATTTTCGCATTTAGGTCACTAAATGACTTTTAATATGTTCAATAAGGTCCTTAAACTATAAATTGACTCATATAGAGTCTAATGTCGATATAATTGACCACATGATCAAAGTCAATGCAATATTTGGACCTTTCCAATATAGAGTTTTTGTTCGTCGGAACCTAACTCTGACTAGACCGATTTTCGGGGTGTTACACAAATTAGTACCACAACTTATACATTCTGTCAATATAGTTCTAATTTGAATCAATTCAATAAATTTAATCCTCTGTATTTATTTATTTTTATCAAATTACCTTTTGTTATTCTCCTAATTTTTTATAATTAAATTGGAGGGGGAAATAAGAATACTTGTTCTAGAATGAAAAGTAGCCACCGCTTTCTGAAATTGGAAATTTGTGGCAGGATTTGATTTATTCCGTTCAACAACTCTAGAAGAAACATTCAATTAACCCAGAAATACGAGAACATTATTATATGGTAAAATTGAATGAGTCGTATATAAGCAACAACATAACGAAAGGTCACTGGATTTTTGCCTTTTTATTATTCCGCGACTTTAAAATCTCCAGGAACCATTAAATTATTATTATCGGTTAAAATAAGTATTCAAACAACTTAATGTCAAAAGAAAAAAAATCAATCAACTGAGTTTTTATTTAAGATTTATATTTTTTATAAAGTATAAAAAAATTTATTGTCAAGTTAAATATCGATATTTAAACATATATAAATTAATATTTTACTAGTTTGAACTATAATTCTATTTGGAGCATAACTCAACTAGTTTGATTTGCCAAAAAAAACTATATTAGTTTGGAGTTGAGCGGGAGATTAAGTTAATATTTTACTAGGTAAATAAAGTTAATTGAGATTGATCAAACGAATTTGGTTTTTTCTTAAATTAAATTAATATTTTAAAATAAATTTATATCAAATTGGATGAGTCTCTGAATTCAACTCGAGGTTCAGTTTTCTACTATTTAAACTAGACTTAGCCACGAGGATGGATCAAGGGGCTGGGTTAGAGGAGACAATCGTTTCTTAAGAATTTAAAATACGTATATAATTTAGAAATAATTTTATATATTTTTTATTCGAAATTTATTTTCGCCCCTTAAAATTTTATAAATTCGCCCCTCTAACACAAAATTTTATTAGCCAGATTTTGTTAGGCTAAGTATAAATTTTCAGAATTTAATTTTGATATTTATATGTAATATAGTATCAAATTGTTTTTTTTGGTAACTGTGTCTAACTTGAATTGAACTTGAGACGAACAATGGAGGTGTTGTGGATATCTTGAATGGTTCGTCTATGGCGCTAGCTAGTAGTGGACTGATGACTCGGATCAAGGAGCTGTTAGCTCAAAATTGGGAGGTGAGAATTAAGTGTATTTGTCAAACGACCAACTTGGTTGTATCGTTCGAGGGATGCCAGTGGGAGAACAGATTATGCTACGCCACTCACTACTATCGTTCGAGGGATACCTGTGAGAGAACAGATCTATGATGTGCCACTCAGGGAGCTGATGGAGATCCTGCATCTGGAACAACTCGCCTTGCATTAGGCTCGCCTCCATTATATATATATATATATATATATATATATATATATATATATATATATATATATATATATATATATATATATATATATATAAGTGATTTAGTGGGATATCACTCTTTCTGATATATAGAACAAAAGTTTGACTGACATGACACAATTCTGGAAAGAAGACAGTGAGATACGTAAATACATAAAAGAATCGACATAGTTGTATAAAATCTCCCATCCGTTATTTAGTGCCTGTGCTGGGCTTAAATTATTAATCAATCAAGCAGAGTGAGCTCCACCACCAATTACTCACCAAATCCAAAGAACAAGCGCTGAATTTCTCAAGAAGCAGGTCCTTCTATGGCCTTCAACTGTGCTTGAGAAACTGGATCTTGTTTTCCTTGATGCCCCATATCCTGCTCAAGCCAAATCTGGTATTGAAACCATTTTTGATCCTCCTTACTATCTATGAATGGTTCCAAGGTAACCAGGTAAAGAAAAAGACTTTGAAAAATTCACACTTCAACAACTTTTTTTCTTTCATTTCACCAGCAAAGCTTGTAATTGAATCTTGTTTGTCTTTTTTTCCCCATGGAAGTAGAATTACACCGAGTATACAAATTTTGAAGAATGTCTGGCGTATATTGAAGATTATATGATAAAGAGTGGTCCATTTGATGGTTTTCTGGGCTTCTCTCAGGTGGGGTTAATTTAATTTACTTAATTATCTTACGAAAAATCTTCAAAATTCAAGTCTTGTGCTGAAAATGTATACAAATTTATCGATTTGAATTTTTATGATCACTCTTGTCTTAAACCCAATAAAAATGTATTTGTCAGTGGCGTGTTTTTCCATACATTCAGTCAAAGGATATCACTTCTATAAGTAACTTCTAAAGAGGATTGGATGTTATTTTGGTAATTAACATTTCAGTTATAACGCCGGTTACCGGGCGTCGTAAGAAATTTGACAAGCTTAAAGTTAAAGCCCTCGTGTCACAATTTCATTTATTACCAGTTACCAGTACATTATTAATGTCTGACCATCCGTTATTTAGTGCCTCAATCAACAACTCTGAGCTCCACCACCAATTCTAAGGTTGCCCCTTGCAGTTTTTTCAACAGTGATTTTAGGGGGGGTAATGGGAAGCCAAATCCAGAGAAAACCCAGAATTCTGTGCCTCCATGGATTCAGAACAAGCGCTGAAATTCTCAAGAAACAGGTTGGAAATTGAAGTGTGAATTTTTGGAAGAGTGTCTGGCGTATTTGGAAGATTATATGGTAAAGAATGGTCCTTTTGATGGTTTTCTGGGCTTCTCTGGGGTGGGGTTAATTTAATTTACTCAACTATCTTACGAAAAAATCATTAAAAAAAAACTTCTCTTGTGCTGAAAATGGATCTTTTTCTAAATGAATCTCAGGGAGCAGTTCTATCAGCTGCATTGCCTGGAATGCAGAGGGATGGATTAGCCCTTACCAGAGTTCCAAAAATCAAGTTTCTGATGCTAATCTCAGGAGCCAAATTTGGATGGTCAAAATTTGGACATCAGAAGCTCACTTGTAATGCATTTTCATCACCCCTTGAATGCCCTTCTCTTCACATCATAGGTATTTTAAAAGCTTTCAGTTCAGTTGCACTCTTTTTATAGCTGAAAACACTGCAAATATTTTGGAACAAAAAACACTGGGTTTAACTTTTAATTTGCAGGTGAAATGGACTTCATGAAACCGGAGTCCACTGTTCTGGTGCAATCTTTTGTGATTAATCATCTCAAAGGCCACACAGTTCCAAGACTTGGTGCTTGAAAAAACGTTTTGGTTCTTTTCTCCCTCCCATAAATGATGTCCATTGTTCTAACCTTTTGTTCTTTTGTTATTCCCAGATGAGAAAAGTACTGAGGTGATGCTTGGGTTCATTGAGAGGATTCAGAAGACAATAGCAACAGATGTGCTTAAATGCAGAAACCTAGCTACCTGGTTTGTTCAAATAATATGATGTGATATTCAGGCTAGTTTGTTGATTAAATCAAAATTATGAATGATGGAAGTACTATCTCATCCTTTTAATGCTATTTCCATCTGCTGTATGGTCTGTCTAATTCTTGGAAAGCAAAATAGTGTTTATTGGGGAATAACAGCCAATGTGATACAGCAATTACAACAAATTACCCTATTGATGTGATGTAGTTAATGCGTTAATAAAGCAGTTGAATACGGATTATTTTACAAGAAGGTATTGAGGTCGGATTTTGTTGGGTTTACTGACAGCAATTATGCGGGCGATACAGATGATAGAAAAAAAATACTTCAGGCTATGTCTTTATGCTTGGTATAGTCGTATAGGAACTGTTTCGTGATCATCTAAAAAGTAACCTATTGTTACTTGTCCACAACTGAAGCTGAGTTCGTTGCAACAACTTCATGTGTATATCAAGTGATTTGGTAAAAAAAAATCTTGAAGAGTTACAGTTCAAAAAAGGAGCTATTGCAATTTATTACGCAACAATTCAGCCATTAAACTTTTAGAAGCAAACACATAGATGTGAAGTTTTATTTCTTAAGGGATCTCATAAATGATGGAACAATTGATCTTTTCTGCTGCAGAAATGAAGTTCAAATTGTTGATATAATACCAAGCCTTTACTAAACTGAATGTTCGACAAGTTTAGGTTTAAGGGAGAAATGGTTAAGTAAATTGTTGATGTCCTAGTCTCTAGGAATTTGTTAGGCATGATATCAGTTCCTAATTGTTATATTTAGTTTTTTATTTGTTCTATTTACAACCTATTTAAAGGCTTCTTTGTTGAATAAAGCATTAATTCACTTATTCGAAATCTCTATCATCTTCTGTTCCTATTTTTCAACACGACCACCTGCTGTTCATCATGTCCGCTCTTAATGGATCCAACCCTTACGTTACTAATGCTCCTGCACAGGAATCTTCTTCGGTTTCCTTCAAAGGCGAGAAATTTCACATTTATTCCTCCTAGAATTGTCTTTTGTTTGAATTTTGAAGAAAAAAATATTTACTTTCAAATTCGAAAATGGAAACAGATACAATGGATACAGTGAAGGATCTCTTAGGGAGATGGACCAGAAAAGTGGGAGAAGCGACCAAAAAAGCCGAGGACCTGGCTGGGAACACGTGGCAGCACTCTATGTGTGTTATGCTTTTTTTTTATGAAAAAGGAGAATTGCATTCTTTTTTCTTGTTTTTTTTTCACATGTTGATTAGATGTGTATCTGTTTTCATTTGAATTAAATAATGCTTGCTAGGCTTCTAGGATTGCAGTTGATATTTGGTGCTCACTGCTTACTAATTTGATTAGTTTAGGCTAAGTTTTATTAAAACAGTAGCCATGCAAAACAATGTTCATATATATATAATTTTGCTCGGCAAATATAATTTTATTAAAAGTTGAAGTATATTACTATGTGTCTCATTAAAAATTTTCTTAAACTTAAGCGGAAAAAAAAGAGTATAACATGATCCAGCCTTTTAGAGCTGTTTCACATACGAAAAATTACTGAAAACCCATTTCCCTCTTTTCTTAAATCAGTAAGAACAAGTCCTCGTTTTGCTGAGGCTGCCATGGGAAGAATTGCTCAGGGAACAAAGGTTTTAGCAGAAGTTGGCTATGAGAAGATCTTTAGACAAACTTTTGAAACAGTTCCTGAAGAGCAACTCCTAGATTCATTTGCATGTTACTTGTCGACATCGGCTGGTCCTGTCATGGGAGTTTTATATGTTTCTACGGCAAAGCTCGCATATTGCAGTGACAGTCCTCTTTCGTATAAAAACGGGAGCCAGACTGAATGGAGCTACCATAAAGTATGTATTTGTATCCATTACATCATATCAATAATTTTATGCATAAAAGTATTCGGGTTCAGTTCCGGACATAACGTTTTCCTGCATGCTGAAACAGGTAATAATACCGTTACGTCAACTGAAAGTCGTCAATCCTTCGACAAGCAGAATCAATCCTTCCGAAAAGTACATCCAAGTTATATCCATCGATGGTCATGAATTTTGGTTTATGGGCTTCTTAAATTACGACGGTGCGGTTAAATACCTACAGGATGCTTTGCAACTCCATAGCTTCCTATCTATATGATACCGTTTCCATCAAATGTTCTTACTCTGCTACTCGGAAACATTCGATACGGCTTGCTCCTTCGGAATCCCTTCAATATTCTACGAAAAATGGAAAAAAAAAACAGGTAACCTTATAGAAGAAAAGAATGTAATAAATCTGTTCTGTTTTCAACTCATGTCGTTGTAAACTTTACTTGCAATAATCAATTCAGTAACTTCAATATCACACCGAATCTGAGCAAAATTGCTAGCAAAAATCTGCTTGGCATGACTGGTAGAAAATTTGTAAATCAAATGATTAAGATTTAAAGAAAATGATTATAAATCTTTATCATTTAATTAATAATTTTCTATCATTCATATCCAACAAAGCCTAAGCGAAACGAAGCAATGTTTTAGATGATGATGATGTGGGTTGAAAGGTGAAGGAGTATTGGCTATCAGACTAATTGGTGTTTTTAGGGACCAATTAATGCTTCCATGGTGGATTGGCATTATGACCCTAATCACAAAGACAATGATTAAGCTGATGACTAGGGAGAATGGGTCGGTGTCCTTTTGCTTCCACAGCATTTTGGCCCTCCCTCATTGGATTATAAACCAACAACACACCCCTAACGTGCCTCGAGTATGAATATGATCACTTTAGACACAATATGATATAAAATAAGTACGAATATAAAAATTTACAAGGAAGGAAACATTCGCATGCACTCGAGCCTACCCTCTTTTATTATGCCTACTTAAGAAAAGGAAAATAAAAAGTAAGAAGAGATGAATAAAAGCAAAATTCTCTAAACTTTTCCCAAAAATGTAAGAATTTCTTTTTACCCAGGCTAAGGTGTTGTAGACCCAATAAATACGGTTGTAAAAGAGAGAAGCTTTAGGAAGTGGGGATCAAAAGCTCTGTCATGGCTTATGTGGGCAAATTTGGGCCCCGGGAATTATTTCTTATTTGAAAGACAAGAAATAGTGTTCGTAAATCTTAATTAGATTATGGTAATTATGACCCTATAAACATGTAAAATTCAACAAGGTCTGTGTAAGAACAAAAATAGGGTGACCCACAGACCACCGGGCGAATAATACTTTAGAGTTTGCACGCCTAAATGTCATTTCTAAAGGATATCATGGTTTTTCTACTCATATTCTTCCAAGTGAAAGTCGAGGAAAACAAGACAAATCTTTTCTTTTCACAGGAAAAATAAATATGAATATATAAAAATAACTGAAATATAATACGATGATGATAATGATAATGATAATAGTAGTTTAAAGGCAAGATGATTATTTATATAAATTGTTCACCTTCTGATCAGCACTATTTTTCGCACTTTTTACTGTTTCAAGGTCAAATGTTTTTATCATTTGTAAGGTGAAACAGTAAAAATATTTTTTTTTATCGAGATGAAATAGGGGGAAATGATTTTCTCTCCTAAGGTTGAAGTTTGAACCATAGATATGAGATGTCATGATTGATTACAGGATTTGAAATACCAAAGACTGAAAAGTACATTAGCTGTTTATTGTATACAAGAAATCAAACGTAAATTCAGATTTTTGAGTTCATGTTTTGAACATGATCTTTTTTTATACATGATATTGGAAAATGACAATCCCTTCAAATATTTTCATATCAAACATACTTAAAATTTATTTATTTTTTTCACCCAATCGAACAAAGTAGTAAAAGAACTTATCATTGGTGCAAAGAGGGATGAGGTGGATAAGAAGTGTTGTAATTTGAAGATTTAATTTATAAACGAAGAGTTGAATTCTGGAAAAGAGAATATATGTTGAGCTTAGGTGAAAGGCAGTGGAGGAAGCATTTGAAACTGTCAGCCCAGATTTAGTACCTCTTCCGTTTCTTACCCTACCTTTTACACCAAAAACAACCTTTCGATTTAGTTCCCACTCCCTCACATGCAACCAACAATACTTTTAACCTAAAAACAAAACGTTGGGAAATGAAGTATTGAAAAAATCAGAAAAATAAATACTAAAATTAGAAAAAAAAAGGCAATGATGAATAATATGTGTAACCATAAGATATGATGTGGTAATTGCTCACCTTGTCTTTTAATCATGAAGTTAGGAGTTTGATTTTTATTAATGGAAATAGAGCACATTTTATAACCAAATATTTAGTTTTTAGTAAGAAAACTCGCGGCAAGAGAATTAATTACTGCTTTCAGTGGTGGATATTTGGTTCAAACTAAAAATAATAATATGCGTTGATATAGACATTCAGATGCAAAAGGAGAGTAACTTTATGTTAACACTATGCCAAATGTCACTCGAGAAAATGGTGGAAACTGTCAGGCATATGTCTCTTCTTAATAGAATCAATAATAAATACTCCAAAAACTATATAATTATATACAGCTATACGCAACAGTATTTTATAGTAATATTTAATTACTTATTGTGTTATATAAACAAAATTTGCAATCGTCTCTTTCATTAATATCATCTTTAAAAACACGTACTATTATCTTAATTCTTAATCTAGTTAATTAGGATTTGTTTTTCTACGTTATAATTCTATATATACAAGTATGAGGATACAAGAATATAGGAAGCTAAAGAGAACAAATAAGAAGTGGTTTGGTTTGTTTGTTTGTCTGTTCAAATGTTGGGAAATGAAAATGGTGGTGCCGCTGCCACAATAAGCAAAACTGAGGGGCCACTGTATAATTATTTTTATACAAATAATTAGTTTTTTTGGAAGAGAAACGGAAAGGCTGCCAAAGAATATGGAAAATGGAAATGAAGGTCGTCCTGTCACAGTCCCCACCTCCCTTATTCCCCAGCCACAATGAAAAACGAAATAAATAGTATATAATAAGTGAATTATTTGACATCAATTAATAAATTATTAAAACTTTCAATTCTTGTATTTATTTTCAAGGTTTTAACGTGGTATAAATAACCCTGTATTGCATTGCATTGTCGAATGGTTTAACAATCATTCCTCTAGTTTGGACAAATTTTAAGTCACAAACGTCGCTATGTATTAGATCAAGGAGTTCCGTTTTTTAACAGTTTAAAATGAAGACCTGGTCAATTTTGTTTCAACGCATATTTCACATTTATTTTTATAATCAATATGAAACGAAGAGATATGTTTCAAGTTAATTAATCTCCGTAGACTATCATAATTAACATTTCTGAGTCTACCATACCATAAATTTAAAGGCTCAATCATATAAACAGAAAAAGAAGCAACATTCTTATCCATGCCTTTTGATTTTACAGAGATTGCATTGAGTTTCCACATTCCATTCAATACATATCCTCTGCCCACATACATTCCCCCTTTAGACATAACTAAATTTTGAGATTCAAAAACCATTCTAAACCCATGGACACTTAATAGTGTTCCAGATACAAGATTTTTCCGTATGTCAAGTACATACAACACATTCTGTAGTTTGACTTCTTTAACAGAGGTCATCTTTAAGACTATAATTCCCTTTCCTTTGATCTTGGAAGTCGCAGCATTTCCTATGTAAAGCTTCTCCCCATTGTCGTTGTAACACCTTTACTAGTATTTAATATCCAACACTAGTATAGAGTGTCACATGATTTCTTAACCACTATTCATAATAGTTATATGCTATAGGAATGACGATTTATCATGTTTCCCTTTTACGCGTAACAACAGTTACTAATTTTTTTCACCAATCAATTTAACTCCGATTCTAGGCAGCAACTTAGCAGTTTATTACTACAATCAATAAATAACTTAACTGCCTAAAAACCGCCTGAAATAGAAAATTCTTTCGACTATTCTAAAAATTCATTTTCTAATATTTACCCGATTTTCATTACTAGAAAATCTATTAAACCATCACCAAGATTAATAAAACTATCCATCAACCATTAACCACATATCTAGGTATAATTTATTACAAACATATCTAAATTAGTTCAAAACGAGCTACTAGTAACCTATACATGCCAACTACCAACATCAAAACGCATTCAAGGATGTCATGACCAATACTGTTTATTTTTCTTCCTGATAATGATGCATGTTACTCCTTACTCCAATCTTTGTTCTTACCTACGCATGATAATCATCATACGCTAAGTATATACTTAGTGAAGCAATTATAACAATTAATGCAATACAACCTGATTTAATTTCATGTCAAGATAATAATAACCGTGCGTTGTGATCATTATATACATATATTCTTATTTCCTTATGTTAATCATGTATTAACATAATATAACCGGATATAAAATCCTACCAACATGCTTGCCATTTACTCCGAGAGTTCATATACTCTCTAAATTATTTACCATTTATTCTATAAATTATTATCCAAAGTAGTCTTGAGGACTTTGAGCACACGAGATAAAACTGCATCAAAGTGCTAATAAATATAAGGTTGTCCTCCTCTGCACATCACATTAGGATGTGCTAACCATTCTGCACATTAGGTTGTGCTAACCATACTGCACATTAGGTGATGCTGACCACACTGCACTTTAGGTTGTGCTGACCACACTGCACATTAGGTTGTGCTGACCATTCTCTAAGTGTTAAGTACTAACACTATAGGGCTATCCCGGATAATTATGCACCGAAGTGCTTCCCGCACATTTATAAGGTTGTACTTACCATAATGCCCGCACATTTATAAGGCTGTGCTTAACATACACTAAATGTACTTTTAACACTGTAATACCCGCACAAAATGCTAAACCGATATATTCTATAGCATTCCAACCGTACCCTGCCCATCAATAACTTATTTGGGCATAGATTTTATATCCATATCTTTTAACTTGGAACTTCTGAAATTAACTTCCGTTTGTTGGAAACGAAACTAGACAACCATATCTTTGCATTGGTATAAGATTCATCATCTACCATTTTTAATAAAATTTATGGCAGTTTATTAAACTTACTGCCACAATTCGAATCCAACACAACTTCCATAATTAACTTTTTAAATATTCTAACATCCCCTTATTACTCTTCTTCTAGACATTTACCAATTGTTCATTATGGTTCTTAGTGACCAGTTTGAACATTAAATAATTGTTCAAGCTCAATTTAGAGCAATTTCCATTACTATTAATTCATTTTAGACTAATATCTATTTAATTCTTAAACTTTATAAAAGTGACATTTTGGTCACTACCCCACATTTGTACATTAAATTCATGTACCAACTAACTATTTATTTAGTTCTAACTTTTCTAGAAATTTTCCTTTGACTTTCCAACTTTGACTAATTTAGTCCTTCACTAAAATTTTTTTTCAAAATATTTCAAAATGGTCCATCATATTTCTTTTCTTGTCATTTTAATTCTTTTAACTTCCTATCATGCTTGAAACATTATTTCTATCAAATAATCATCAATTCAAATTCAATCCTTTATTTTTCTCAAATTGCCGAATTGATCTCTCTACTTCCAAAATTTTCCATTTTGGTCCCTAATCATCAATTCATGCTATTTTGATCATAATTCATCAATTCAAATCCTACAATAAATATTCAATAATTTCCTCTATTTTCTCCAACAATTTGAATTAATCACTGAAATTTAAACTTGGGGAAATTATTTAATCTAACATCATAATCAAGCTTACAACATCATATTCTATTCAATTCCATCCCCAATTTAATTCCCTAACCAAAATCCCCAAATTCTTAGGGTTAGGGTTTATAACTTTAAACAAGAAATTAATCTAAATTCAAGCTTGATTTCATGTCTATATCATCAATTCTACACAATACTACTCCAATTCCATCATATTCTATCAAAATCATAATCATCCTCATCCATGTACATGAACCAACTTGACCTTTATCATGCAAAAATACTATCAAAATGAAGAGAATCAAGCATAGACCACTTTACCTTAATTAATTTTGCTTGAAACTTGCCTTGATTCTTCAATTTTTGGCTTGAAAGTTTTCTTTCCCCATTCTTCTCTAGTTTAGAACAGCCTTAGGATGAGAAAAGATGATATTTTTTCATCTCCCTTTAATTAATCCACATGTCATAGTTAAATGAATATAATATTTATTTAATTAGTGAATTTACTAATTTACCCTTCTTATCCAATGGCCAAGATTTAATCTTATCAAAAATCAATGGCCAAGATCAAATCCATGTGTTTTTCACCTTTCAAAATTGCCCTCAAAGTTTCAAAATATTTCAAAAATGCCATCCACGACAAATGTCCAATTTGCCCTCTAACTATACTTTATTTACTAACAAGACTTGAAATTTGACATTCCTTAAAAATCTAACTAAATCTAGTTAGAATCCAACCAAATGTAATAAAATATTCATAAAATAATATTTTATGAATTTTCCATAATTTCTTGGAACTATCTTTAAAATTTCAGTTCGATCCGATATACCGATAATTAGTGGGAAATTTTATCGGATACATTTCCTCTTAGAAATCTTATCTCCACAATCCATATCGAATATTATTGAATTAAAATAAATCCTTTTTATCAGTCAAAATATTGAATATGGGACCTTCCCATTAGGTCACCCATCCCTTAACTGCTCTGGTTTGAGCATACTTAACAATTTCTTTCGTTCCAAAAATTCTAATAATATAAGCCTCGTATGAAAAATCTTGGTAACATGAAAATGCCACTCTCGGGGGTGAACTATTCATTTACGGGGTTAACTTACATAACTTTTGGAAATTACACTTTAGTCCCTAAACTTTTCCAGAGTTCACACTTTAACCCCTAAACTTTCAAAAATTACATTTTGGTCACTAGTCCAAAAATTGGGATATTAAAGTCGTTAGGTATAAGGTCAGCAAAGTAATTTTCGTCAGAAAAGATATGATGTGTGGCTCCCGTATCTAGCCATCATTCTCTTGGGTTTGTGTCAACCAGGTTGACTTCAGAGATCACAGCAACTTGATCTTCATTATCAGCAAACTTTTCCGTAGTCATTGTTCCTGTTCAGAAAAGAACCAATACTCGGAATCAGTTATAATTCCAATAAATCGAAATTCAATTTCATTTATTTCTGATTTTGATTTTTCACAAAATCTGTAACCTCCGTTACTCCCAACGATAATTTCTATATAACAGATTTGTCCCATTTATTTTTGAGATGTATGCAAACCCGTTAAAACGGCAGGAAAAATTCCTGAAACATATTTGTTTGCTTTTTGAGAACCGTAATTATTTCGAATCGCCTTGGTTTTGATAATGATAATTTGTCTTAAGATTGTTGGACAAAGACAAGGTTAATCCGAAATAATTAAAATAATAAATCGAATAAAATAACCGAAATAAACGAAATAAATACAATACTGTTTAATTCAAAATACCTTTACGAAATAACCAAAAAGTGATGGATGAGACCTGCAGGAAAGTAGTTTTCTTAAGACATATTCGACTGCTCTTCTGTGGTAGAGATCTTCGGTCGTCGGTCTCCTAGGATACAATAGCAGATGATTATCTTCAGCAGCACAACTGAGTAATCACGAACGAACTCAAGCCTTCGACTATCACCAAAATAATGCAGGTTTTCCGAGAGAGAAAGCTGTTGAAAATTGTGTGTTTAAAAACTGAAGAGAGACCATGTATTTATAGGAAAATTAGGTTAAACGTGACTTAAAAAACATTCCGATTTTGTCCTCTATCAGATATTTGCGTGAACTGCAAGCATAAATTCAAATCCGAAAAAATCTCTTTAATTTCGGGATAATATGCTTGTCACAATAGGAAAAAATTAATTCAAAGTGATAAAAAATATTCACAGTTTCATGCAAGGCCCGACCGATCCAAACATTTGTGTCACCCACATTGTGCAAATGGATCCCAACCAAAATGGGATTAAATTTACACCCCTTGCATGCAAGAAACAAATTCAACTCAAGTCATTCAATAATCACAAAGTGAGTAAGTATATATAAACACTTCTTATTCCATTTATCTCATCAATGTGGGATTGGGGTTTTTCATTTCCTTTTCTCAATTCACACCTCCTTACTTTGAGCATCAATTTCTCATTCATTACTCATCCGTTTTGAGCATATGAGATGCCGTTGTAAAGGTCTCATGAAGTAGAATAAGATCCAATCGAATCCTTATTCGAATCTCCATCTTTACTTATTCGAAATATGGCTCAAAATTACCATTTTATCACGGTTTTCCAACAAACCTAACCCCCACATTCTCACTTTTCATAAAACAATATCAGCTTCTTTTTCTACAAACAACAATCGGTAATACTTAGATGGAAATCGACTTCCCCTTAATTATGCTTTTTTTGGTATTTCACTTTAAAAAATAGGTTTATGATTAAAGTTAGGGTTTAAAAATTAAGGGTATGATATATTTTTTAGGGTGTAGAATTTAGGGTTTAGGATGTATAATTTAGGGTTAAAGTTTAAAATTTATTTTTAAAATTTTTTTAGTATGGGGCATAGAAATGAACATACTTAGGGGCATATGATTTTTGTTCAAGAATTAATACCTAAATAATTTTTAAAATGAATACAATGCCTTTACTAATTTATAAATATGTAGCCAAATGT
Source organism: Hibiscus mutabilis (assembly GCA_019671005.1). Lineage (NCBI taxonomy): Eukaryota > Viridiplantae > Streptophyta > Magnoliopsida > Malvales > Malvaceae > Hibiscus > Hibiscus mutabilis. The sequence continues at coordinate 87,643,766 of CM033711.1, read as the reverse complement.
AAATTATTGTGTAAAAAGGGCATATATAAATTTCAAAAAGTCACCAAAAGACTGATTATTACAACGTAAGTATATATTTTTTTCACTACAATAGAAATTACAAAAACTGTCGTACTTATCTTTAAGAAATAAAAAGTAAAATAAATGAGATCGAATAGTCCTTCAATTTTATTTGTTGAGTTAAAAGATACTCCAAATAATAACCCCAAAACTAAAGGGAAGTTAATAAAGTAAAAGTTGGGAGTTAATGGGATGATAATTGAACAACAAATAGCACATGATGAGGAGATATTTTTTAATGTATAATTCGATACAATACTTATACTATTTAAATTTCTTTTCATGTATAAATAGGAGAATAATAAACACTTAAATATATTTAATTTTACGTCTTCTTATCTATTATATCAACCACACGTAATCGAGCTAAATTCAATCGACAACTTAAAAATTAATTTAATTATGAAATAAGGTTAATACTCGGTTAATATATAAATTCGTATAGTGAGTAATTTATATGTCGATATATAATTCAACTAACATTAATTTTGAATAAACAAATTTGTATTTTATTAAATCTACAAGTCATATCATCAATACTCGTATTTATATTTGGATAATTCTACAATAAATGACATGTACCGCAACGTACCACTATTTATAGGTACCGCAATGTACCATTAATTGTTTTAATTAGTTTTGAAATCCTAAAGACCGAAAGTGTTATTATCCTCTTCTAAAATAAAATTTTAAAAATAATTTTTATATTATTTTTCAGATTTTCTTTTATTTTTTAATTCAAAAAATAATTAAAATTTTATTACTAAAATAATTCTTGCATTCACTTTAATTCAAGGGTAAAGTTCACAAATGGTCACTAAACTTTGATCAATTATTCAATTTAATAACTAAATTTCTAATTGTTTCAATGTTACCTTTAAACTTTTATTTTTGTTTAAATTTGGCCACTAACCCGTTAACAACTGTTAAAAGGGTGACGTGGCTGCTAAAATTTTGTATAATAACATATTTAGTCATCTACGTTTGCACATTTAAACAATTTAGTCCTAATTCAAAAGAAATTATAAATTTAACCCTCATTATTTTAATTTGACCCTATTTTTAATTAGAGATAATTTAATATTTTATTTTGATCACATAACCATATTAAAGTAAAAAATGAAAAGTGGAAGAATATTATGAGAAAACAAAAGCAGATGATGTCTTGAAGAGGACTAGAATTAAAATCTGATAAAAGAATAAGCAGGTGTGAATAGAACGAGGATGAAAACTGAGGAATTCTCTGAAAATAGGAAACGTTAGAGAAAGAAATGAAATGGATTTTTAGTTTGGGTGTGGGTAAAAACGTGCTAAGATACATTTTTTAATAAAAATTAAATGTAGATTTTAAAATGAGTTTTTTTTTCTAGATATAAAAAATTACGATAAAATAAAAATAGTTGGTATATAAAAACGATTTTACACTAAATTTCACTAAAATTGTTACCTGATAAGTAAAAAAAATTATGGGGTAAAGTCCTCGACAGAAAATGGCGACTTTGTGCAGTTCTGACAATTTCTAATCTAATCGGTAGTGAAGTTGAAAGAAAAAAACATAAAAAAAGAAAAGGTAAAAATGAGAGTCTCCAAAAATATATAATTTTCATTATTTTGTGAAATTAAAATCAACATTTACTTTAATTAATTTAAATCAGAAATCGTGGAATCAAAAATTCATATTTAATTCGATTATTTTGTCTAATTAATCTAGTTAAAATTTGTTCATTTTTATGTGGCTAATTTTATTATGCTTTAATTTTTAAGAGTTTAGAGTTAAATTATTTTTATTTAAAATAGTTTCAAATTAAAATAATTATTTTTAGTTAAATTATTTTTTATTATGCTTTAGTGTTTAAGAGTTTAAGGTTAAATTATTTTTATTTAAAATAATGTCAAATTAAAATAATTTGTAAACAATGAGGGTTAAATTTATTTATTTTCTTCAAACAATTAGTGCAAACGTAGAAGACTAAATGCGTTATTATACAAAATATTTTAACAACAACATTACCCTTTTAACGATTGTTAACGGGTCAGTGGTCAAATTGAAACAAAACAAAAAATTAATGATAACATTAAAACAATTGGAAGTTTAGTTACCAAATTGAATAGTTAATCAAAGTTTAGTGATCATTTATGAACTTTACCCTTACATTAAAGTGAATGCAGAAATTATTATAGTAATAAAAGTTTAATTATTATTATTTAATTAAAAAAGAAAATCTAAAAAATAATATAAAATTTTATTTTAAAAGAGAATAATAATACTTTCGGTCCTTTAAGTTTCAAAATTAATTAAAACAATTAATGGTACATTAAAATGCATATCATTTACTATAGAATTATCCTTTATATTTTGTATCATATTTAATTGCTTTTTTCGTATTATGCTTATCTCACTCATCCAATCTTACCGGATGATCAAGAAATATAAAATAGATATCCGTTACCCGTTTAACACTTCCAACATCAAATTTTGGGATGATATGTTATGCAAGAAAAGACAAGAGACCGTTAATGCAGTGACGGACTGACGGTTATCGTTAATTCTGCCTCCTCTCTTTGGACACCGACACTTTCAATCCCATATTTTAAGTATTTTTACTTTGGTTTTATTAATAGCTACGTCTTAAAAATTAGTCCCCAGTTCTGTTCTTTAGAAATTTTAAAAATTATAAAATATGAAAATATTACTATAATAATTTTTATTCCCATTTGAAAAAAAATATTTTTCATAATTTTTAATTAAATCAAAACTCAATTAACATGTGATACCAATTACTATCCAATGTTATTTTGATTTAAATTTATATATTCTAATTATCAATTTAACTATCTATATTTTATATTGATTTATTTTCATTATATTTGTCCAAATACAGCCATAGCCATTTCTATTCCGTTTGCGTATAATATTTTTTTTAACAAATTATAATTCTAATCATAATCCTACGTAGTGAGAAGGAGAAAGAGACTATAAACGAAAAAATGATGTGCTCTTAGTGAATTTAAAACCCATAAAAAATGAGTAAACAAAAATAAACAATAAACAATTTGACTAACCAGCCAAGTGTATTTGCTCATTTGCATATTATACTCGATAATTATTGTCAATGTAAAAAATATCTTAGGTGAATTTGAGTCGTAACAGGGACACCGTATTCAAAAACTTTAGAATATATACAACTCTTTTTGGCTGACTTTATTAGAATGAAAAGAATTCCTAGCCGTTGATTTGGTAAGCGATAGTTCATCCAAGGGCAAGGGAAAGGCAACATGGTCATTTCCAATTTCAATAATCGATGAAAACTGGAAAGGAAAAGGAAAGCATGTTCGCATTTTAATCCAAATACAAGGATTCAAGAATTAATTACAAAATTAAAACTTACAGAATATTAATTTTCGACTTGACATTCATTTTTGAAATACGGTTTGGTAAAATGTATCTTTATTTACGTGATAAAATCTTAATACGTATGGGACAAAGTGTTTTTGATGTTTTAAGTTGGCAAATAGCACTTCTAATGACAATATTAAATAGAAAAAAAACTAAATATATTTTATCCAAAAATACAACAAAAAATATTTGTCGAAAAACATGTGTTACCATGATCACGAGTCTGAACTGGGCAAAACGGCAATGTTTGTGTATTAGGCTTTTTTAATCACTCAAGGAGTGTATGCGAAAAATGTTATATTTAAACACGGAAGAAAGTAATATGGTTTTTCAAATTTTAGACTGAATGATATCGATTTCTTTAAATGCTTAAATATATTATTTTCATATCTATTTATTGAGAGATTGAAGACAATGCCCATACATGTATGTCGTCTTCTAGCTCGTGCTCCTGCTAGCTGTCGCAACTCTTTCGAGCTCGACTTTAAAAAAACATAGTCGCCACCAATCTTTTAAAGGTGTGATTGGATCACCTAAAAACATGTCATTTTAATAAAAACGTTTTATTTTATTTAAACAACGGATTTGATCTGCGAAAATACAAAAATGGGTTCGGGAGTCAGTTACGTGTGGGGAAGGATTAGCACCTCGCAGCGCCTAAAAATTGGTACCTAGCCGATTACAAAATGTTCTAATGTCCGAATTTGCAAGTTCATGTAAGGTTCAATTTATTTGTCCATTTATGAATATGAATATATTTTAATGGTCTTATTGTCCGGAGGATGAACTTTAATCACCGCCAACACTTCTGGCGCTAACCCGTCATCTTCGTTTGATAAGACACCGCATTTATTATATTATTAAACATTGCGGCAATAAATATATTAATCTACAAGATAATATAAAAAACAAGATAATATAAAAAACGTAAATAAACAAACAACAAAGAAAAAGGGAAAAACACAATTATTAAAATAGATCGGTTTTATTAAAATTAAATGAATATATACTTTTTATATATAAGCCGGTTTATAAATATACAAGTTATAAATTATTTTAAAAATGAGTGAAAATGAATTTATTAAAAAAATAAATTTAAAGAAATTTAATGACCGAATTAAAAACAAAATAAAGCTAGAGGCCAAATTTAAAAGAAAACAATGACCAATTTGAGACAATTGAAAATATAGTATTTTGCAGAGCAAAGAAACGTTGGGCGAAGGGACTTAATGAGAGGAATTGACCCATTTTGCCTTGAGTATAAAACCAATTTAAAACACCTCCCATTTTAATTCTTTAAATCCAAATGGATCGAAACCACTTTTTAACAAATTCTGTAACACCCCCTTCCCGATTTGGTAGAGAACCGGGTCGGAAAGTGTTATCGGAGGACGGAATAGGAGATCGGGATCGAAATTTGAGTTAATTTAAAACTTTTCGAACTAAAAGGACCAAGTTGCAAACGTTATAATTTAATGACCCTAATCCGAGTTATTTATTACCAACTTGTATTTAGACTCGCCAATTATCAACCTGAGAAGTTTCGTTGTTATCGGATGTTTTTAACCTATCCATTTGAGCCATATAATTATTAGTGACCAATTTTTAATCTTTTAAAACTATTTCTCAAGCCTTTTTAACGGAATTAACCGACACCGTACCGATATACTTTAGGCCGTATCGATACGATATGTTAAATTACACAATTTTCAGGTTCAAGGTCAATGACCCCGTACTGATACGTCTGTGCCCGTATCGATACACTTTGACTAGGGTTGACTCGTTTCGGTACGCCTGAGATCGTACCGATGCAATTATTTTTCCAGACCTTACTGTCAAGGTCCGTATCGATACACTCCCTAGTATATCGATACTCTTTGCTTCATCATATCCAATTATGTAAGGCCGTATCGATACAGATAGCCTCGTATCGATACGCATGTCCTGTAATGACAGATTTTATCTGGTTTTTACCTAATTTAACCCTTCAAATGTTGTCCAATTATTACCAAATTTTACCAGCAAGTCTAAAACCCATTAATCTACTGTCATGCCAAATTTTATAGCATTTCAAATTCATTTACCTATTTTTCACCATTTAAGCCAAAATATGCCATATAAACCATTCTTAACTAAAGATAACATGCCACTTTAAGCCTTTAAGCTTTACACATTATACAATATTTATACACATAACCAAGGCATCAAAATCAACTAGTTTAACTACTTTGCCATCATTCTAGGAGTTCAAAGGACAAAACACATTACTCGATACTTGTAGTGACTTGTCGATCTTCCAACCGATCCTCGATCTCGAACCGTTACTTTTCTTAACCTGAAATGTTATGGAAATGAATGCATTAGACTTATATAGTTTAAGTGAGGTAGTCAATAACGATGAATGGGCATGATATGCCATTTAGCATGCTTCAAAACAATTTCAAACATAATATCAACATGTGATTAAGCAAGGCATGTTTATTATTCTTAACTAATGACTAGGCATCAAGATAGCATATCATCAATAATCATTACTAGCATATCATAACAATAACAATGACGATATCCATAATTCCTTGGATCGATTCAACCGTATTTGGATAGGCGAATTCCACCACAACACCAACAATAACAATAATGGTCATGTCATATGTCCTTCGCCGCACCAATTGACCAATACACAACACATCCCTCCACCGCACCATGGCCGAAGCCCAATACTCGTACCAATGAGCTCATGAATTCTATGGCATGCCAATTATATCCAATACTTCGATCCCAAGGTACAATACAAAATAATTCGATACAATAGTTCCATAGCACAAATTTATAACAATAGTTCAATAATCTCATATCGATATGTAGTGGTCATAGCATATATCAATAATTTTCCATAATAATAAACATATCAATAATTCAATGCTTCCAACAATAACCATATCTATGCAATGCTTATGAATTTAGTGCAATACTTACCACTTACTTACTAAACATAGTTTACAATAACGTTTTATGCAAAAACCTTCATTTCAATAGTTAGTAATACCAAATTCAATGTCCAATGATTCGAGTTGGGCACCTAGCCAACTCTTAAGACACCGACTACACTCACCTTGGCTACAAGGCTCCCAGATAACGATTCCTTTATCCCTAGCTTTTAATGGAGACGATGGATTAGCTTCTTTCGATACTTGAGCTAAGAGAGGACAATAGAAGATTATTAGAATCAATAAGATAGCCATTAGCTACTAGAAATTTAAGGTTTGAAGAACAATGGCTTATCTTGAAATCGAACTTTCAAAGGCTTATGGAATCATCAATAGGTTTAGGGCTTATGCTTACCCAAGCAATAGCTATGGAATGATGCTTTCAAATCAAGGGGAGCTTAAGCTAAAAGAGCTCTAATGGAGAGGTTTAAGCTTGAGCAACAATGATGATGCTTGCTTAGGAGGAAAAATGATGAATAGCAAAAATGTGAGATTTGATCCCGGTGATTGCAAAATTAAGAATGAGAATTACTCATTTGTTTATTTTAGTAGCTTTTAATCATTATTCACCTTTCAATCAGCCAATAACAAGGTTTCCCATGCCTAAGGGTTTACTATTCCCTATCCATCTCATCAAACAGCCAATAAAAAGCTTTCATTGGCTATAGGGTTTGCTTTAAACAGTAATTTCTATCCACTTATACTTTTTGTTATCTCAAGGTAATTCATAGCTATCTATCTTATCATTTGAGGTAACTCACGTGGGGGAGGCAGGATAAGTGGTGAATCATCATCCTAACCCCTTTTGTTTTAATTTAATATTCAAAACAGGTTTCTGCAGGTACCCGTATCGATACACGTGGAAATATATCGATGCAGCTAAGCCATATCACAAGAAGTTAGTTAAAACCGTTATACCGTACCGATACGGCACCTACCGTATCGATACCCTTAGCTCATATTCAACATTTTAACTTTCCAAATAAGGTCTCAAGTGAAAGATTAGACTCAATTATGGTCCTTTAACCAGAGAATCGGTAATTTAGACAACATAGACGTAAAGCTAGATCATCTTGACATAAATTTTCTGATCGTCGAAACCTGATTCCGACTAGACCAATTTTTGGGATGTTACAAATTCTCTCAAATGTTTTTGGTGTTCTTCAAGAATGAAGAACGCCGGGAACGGAACACCGCGCCGACCGGCCTTCACCGACGGTTGTCAATTATTATTTTTTTTACCGAAAAAGCTTTAAAAACACAATTATTTTTTATTCGAACAAGGGGAAAATCCGGCTCCAACAACACTTTTCTACTGAATCAAGGTATGTATTTCAATACATGTTATTCAAAAAAAATTTAAAAACATATTAGATAAGTAAATAGAAAATGCAAAGAGAATACAATACCGAAAAAAACTCGTTTGATATTCCAAGAATTAGAGTACAGTGGTTGCCATGAATGTTTTTCTTCTAAATTTCAACCTTTGATTCGTATTTTTTGTATCAATCTTGTGTGTTTTACAAAGGGGAAAATGAGGGTTTATATAGGTTCTTTCTAACCTAAAATACAAGGAATTTGGGAATCAAAATCCCTTGATTCTAGTGGAATTACATCCCTAATTCGAAGCTCAAGGTTGACTTTCTTGCATGCTTAATTCATTTCTGATTTTGGCTCAAATTCTGATAGATTTGAGATGATTTCCCCTTGATTTTCATATTCGAAACAAACCCTAACTTTCTCTTTTTTGTTGTAGCGCTTGAACGGACGGCGGGGGACAGCGGCGATGCAGCACGAACTCGGCACGGGGCTGGGCGGTCACTGGCGCTTCTCGTCGGCCTTGGAATGGTCGAACGCTGCGGTTGCTTATGTGGGCTGGGGCTTCGATCGGGGTTGGGGGAAGCCAAACCCGGGAGCGTGACGGCACGGGTGGCTCCCCTCCCTTTTTTGTTGGTTCAATCTGGACCCTCTGATTTCTTGCCCTGGATCTAACAGCCACCATTAAATCATGCATATATGGGAAAGAGTTAGAATGGGTTTTATTTTGTATTATGGCCAATTGAGCCACTATGTATCATGGATCTCCTCCCCTTTTTGCTGGTTCAATCTGGACCCTCTTTTTTTGTTTTGGGTTTTAGTAATAATACTAAATATATTAATATAAAATAATAATAATAATAAAAACAGAAATATCGGTGAAAATCGAGTGACAACACTAACATGTGTTTTTTTCATTCGTATTGTGCATGTTATATTTTTTTGAACAAAATTTGTTTACTTTTCTCAATATTTTTGTCAATTTATTTCATTCTTTTTGAACAATTTCTACCTAAGGGAGGGGAAGATAAAATTTGCTCCACAACCTAGGCGGTCTAGAACCCACAACTTAGGTGAAGAAAATGTATTTACTGAGAACTTTTAACCACTTGCTCTAGAGATTGTTGACTATTTATTTCATTCTTAACTATGTTGATTGCCTACTTAAAACATTATAAAAATGTTATCTGAATTTTATCATGTAACCAAAGACAATTCTTACCAAACATACATTACTTAGGTTGTAAATTGCAATAATATTGTTGTTGAGACTTCCATTTCAAGGTTTATATTTTTTATTTTATGATTTACAATAATATTTATCAAATTAATAATAATCAATATTTTTTGTTGAAATGATCTGCAATAATTACTGCAAGCGTAAAAATAGATGTTTTCACAAAAATCAATCTTTTAGAAATATTATTTTCATAATTAATTTTCGAGTTAGTATATTTGGGTAAATAAGAGTGAAGCAATAATTTGACGAATGGGTTTCTTCAAACTGTATTTGTATATCGTACGTTTCCCACTAATATTACTAGGACCAATTACTTTTCTTCTTCTGGTTTTGATGCGATTAGACTTCCCTTTACTGTTATTCAGAAATTCATGGACAGTGTAAGGACGAAATTATTGTGAATTTCTATACTTCTATTATATGTATTTTATTTTTCATTTTTATACCATGTTTAGAGTATCTATATTTTTTTAATTTCTTAAATTAAAAAGTTATAACGTTTTTTTAAATATATTTATTTTTATTAATATTGTAATATTAAAAAAGAAAAGAAAAAACATTAGTTAAACATAATTTTCAACGGATGTAATTGAAATTTAGATAGACATGATCAATTATGGATGTAAAAGAAAAACAATGGAGACGAGGTTGATTTTGTAAGAAATAAAAGGTTCAAAGGGACACCGCCGCTCTTACGAGTTTCAGGCCACGTGCCCACCACGCGAATCACAGGAAATCATTAATAATAACTGGAAACTCGTAATTTCCACTAATCTGTTCTTTTAATCTCACTTCTCTATATCTCTTACAGAACACAGCGGGAACATTAATTGGATGTTGACGCCAAGCGCGCGTCACCGTTGTCGGAAAGCATTGGCGCACGTAAGACGTAATCTCAAGATTTGGTTTTAATTTATTACATCCGCAAGTAATTCCGTGTCCCTATCTTCTTCTCTCCTTCCGTAATATCACATTACGCGCCACCTGACCTCACTGTAGGTCCCACCGTCCCCATGAGCGCCCGCGCGTGCGAGTATGAACCATTAGATCATCTGGAGGAAGGGAATGGTCAATCGGGAAATGATAATGGATTGGGTCGGCCGAGCGGCCGGATTTTGGTTTGCACTTGTTTTAATATGGTGAAGAAACTAGAAAGTATGGTGGAAATGGATAAATTATTAGGTAGATTCAAATTATTATGTTATTCGTGATACTAGTAAAAAAATAAACTTTATTAACGAGAATTATATATATGAGAAGATGAACCAATTCTATCTAATAATTTTTCTATGTATATGGGACAATGGCAAGAGTGTGTCTACTTGGCCTAGTAGGTAACTAGGATTTGAGCTATGTTTGATGATATAGACTATGAGTTTAATGGATTTAACAAGATGAAAAATGGGGAACAACAGCAATCATAATGAATGTCTTTGAATTTAATGTATATTTAGAATGATTTTCCCAGATTGTATGAGGAAATCGGATGGGATTGACAAAAAAAAAAAATTTTATTACTTAACATCCACTTTTATTTACATCACAAATTCTTAATTTAAACAAATTACATTATTCAACCTTGATTATTTATAAATTAAATCACTTATATTAAAATCATTAAATAATTTTAATTAAAAAACTGAATTGACATATTTTAACATATTATAAATAAATAATGTTTCATTAATAATTTAAATATTTTTTGTTAGAATTTATAGGAAATTTAGTTATTTTTTATTGAATTTATTTAAATTGAATGTTTAAAAAAATTACAGACACTTGTTAAAATGATCAATTAAATATTATTTGATGGTGATGTGTGAAAAATATGTTACATAAAAGTGTTAATTTCAGTATTTTTATTAGAATTATTGAATGGTTTGAATATAAGTGACTTAATTTATAAATAATCAAAGATGAGAGATGTGATTTGATTAAATTAAATGTTTGTGATGTAAATGAAAGATGATGTTAAGTTTAGTGATCTAAAATGTAAATTACTTATTTTTAGTTAAGTACTTAAATTTGACAATTTAATAATGGTATCAAAATATTTTTAAATTTTAATTAGATATGGTTCAAATAAATTAAAAATCTAAAGTATCAATTTAAACAAAAAATAAAAAATTATATATCAAAACTGTGCCCAAACATTAAGTTCGAATAGTAACTAAAAAATTAAACACCAAATAAAAAAATTAAAACCATAAGAAAATACTCCTTTTTTTAACTTGAACCGATCCTATACGAATTTGTGCTTAAAATGTCATCCAATAAAGTTGGTTAGGGCTATCATCCCTAAATGCAAATAAAGTTTCAAAGTATTAGAAGCGCGTGATCTGCACGTGTAGCGTTGGATTCCTTTCTTTGATCCGCTGTGTAAACTTTACCCTACAGTGGGTAACCCCCAAAACCTGCTATCTTCACTGTAAAATCTCTGTTTTTAAGTATTGTTTTACTCAACAGTAAAAAGGGAAAAATAAAGTTAAAATCAAGCCAATTATTTTACAGTGGAGCCAAAACGAGAAAGAAGCAACTATTAAGAGAGTTGATTTCAAGAACCCATGGAGAAAAAACTGAGAAGAAAAAGCTTGTTTGGCAGATAGAAAGAGAGAAAAGGGTGGAGGAAAATCCAAAAATAAAGCGTTAATTTTCTTGTATTTAAAATCTTTTTCTTTTAGGGTAATTAGCTTTGGTGGGAAGAAATGGAGTTCGAGGATCAAGAGGAACAAGAAGAGATGGGTTTGGCACCAAGTTATAACTCGCTAGCCAACTCATCTGGAGTCAAAATTTTAGGCGTTGAACCGGGTTCAATAACTCCAACTGGTCAGCAGCAGCAAAGGAATCCAAGGTACAGAGAGTGTTTGAAGAACCACGCAGTGGGACTCGGCGGCCACGCCCTCGACGGTTGCGGTGAGTTCATGCCGGCTGGAACCGAAGGTACCCTCGACGCTCTGAAATGTGCAGCTTGTAACTGTCACCGTAACTTCCACCGTAAGGAAACGGAACCAGGTTCTCCCAACACCTTCCCCACGACGGACCTCTACTTCCACCAGCCACCGCAATTCACACCCTACTTTAGAGCTCCGACGGGGTACCTCCATGTGACTGGACAGCAAAGGCTATTGGCTTTACCGTCGATTTCAGGTGGTGGAGGAAATAGCAGGGAAGATCAAGAGGATGCTTTGAATCACGGGAGCTCGAGGAAGAGATTCAGAACAAAGTTCACACAAGAACAAAAGATGAAAATGTTGGAGCTAGGTGAGCGGTTAGGGTGGCGAATTCAGAAACATGATGAACCGGTGGTTCAAGAGTTTTGCAATGAAAATGGTGTAAAAAGGCAAGTCTTCAAAGTTTGGATGCATAATAACAAGCACACTCTTGGTAAGAAACCCTAGAAACAGCTTCTTCGTGTCGGGGTTTAGTACTTTAGTTAGATTCTTTAAGGTTCCTTCGGGAGTTATTTAGCATTTGGCATTATGGAAGTAATCATGAAGTTGGGGATGGATTATTATTAATTAATAGTATTTTTAACTTGGGTTTATTAGATTATGATTATCGGTTAATGTAATGGCTACTTAATTTCAACCTTAGCTCTAATCTATTTCCCTTTTTGTTTCATTTAAATGCTCTATTTTAATGTGTGCATTGAAGGAAATTGGAGACATGCAATACAAGATGCCTGAAAAAATGGAAGAGCTTTGTCCCGAGTAAGAACATTTACCGTGTTAGCTGAGAAATAAAATAAGATCAAAAGGGTCAGTCGGTTCTCCTTTGGAGACAAACATTCCCTACAAGCTTATTTAATTTCCTTTTACGTGAGTCAGTCTACATTTATGAGCTAATGCCTTTTCGTGTGAGCCTTTCACTTTCTTCTAACCAAACTTTTTGTTTGAGAAATCCTGGCATTCTCTTTTTGCCTGCGTTTGATAATGGAGCTGGGTCTTTTCTTTTCCCTGAAATGTTGAAAACAAACAAAGGTTTATGATCACTGGGGCTGGGGCCTCCTTTCTGTTACCGATTGCAAGCCTCCATTTGTTTTTTTGCTTGAAATGCAGTTGCCTTTTCAGTCTTTTGGAGTACAGAAGCTGATATTTGGATTATCTTTTAATTAAAAGCATTTGCCCTTTCAAGATATGTACTTTAACACAGATATTCATCGTCAATACCACCTTTGACAAACCTAGCCAGATGATACAAACTAAACTATGGTGATATTTTCCGACCATGCAAAACCTTAAATCCAGTTTTGTACGCCAAGGAACAGATCGCAGTGATTGTTGGCTCCAAGCAGATATATAACATAGGTCTTGTCTTGATTCTGTGGAGGCATGACAATTCATGCATCTATGTCATGTACTCATGTCTCATTTAAAAAAAATAAACATTTTAACACAAATACAACAAAAACTACAATGCCATTGCCGATCTCCTGATTAATCACAAACCCAGCGTCGTATTCGAATATGAGCTGTTATGTCAGAGCTCAACCACATTGGCATTTTGCTGGAAAAAAGAGGGACCTGATTCTTCGTATAAGGTAAGATTTTCAGATGGGGGATATGTTCATTTTGGGGGGGCCTTTCGCTATTACATGTTTAAACAGAGTTTGATGTTTCCCGTTTACCTTGCAAGACATATATGTCTTTTTAACATATAATTTGCTTGCTTTAGTGTCCAAAGTTTACCAAAAAAATATGAACTTGTTCAGGATTCTTTGCTTGATTCTGTATATCAACTTAAAGCCACAGTAATATATGTCTGAATTGGTCAAAAGCTGCATAAGGAAATTGCAAGTTTTTTTTTATTATAATAAATTACTATATTGTATATAACATTTGGTTGCACATGGGAATCTTGGTCAAAGATTAATTGCATCAGATGTTGATAGATCATCTTCTTCTTACCTATATTACTTGAAATGCCTCATTGTCTTTATTCTTGGTTTGGGCTCTAGTTAAATATAGAAAGCTAGACGTTGGGTTTAAAACCAAACTAAAAACAACAGCAAATCATCTTGTTTTATTTGAATAGAAATTCTTTGTTTTATTTTGGTGTTTTTACGTATACTTTAATATTAAAATTTTGAATTTAGAATTTAGGGTTGAGATTTAAAGTTTATGATTTATAATTTAAATTTAGAGTGTAAAGTTTAATTTTTTAGTGTTGCGGTGCTCATAAGAACCACCCAAAAACATAGAGAATTTTTGTTGTTTTTTTTCAAATGTTTAGGGATACTTTCTTTCCATGATAGGAAAGTTCGGCTCAATTTGATTTGCACAAATTTTACATCTCAAAGATCCACTAATTAACTTAGTGACCAATGATATTCATGTTGTCTCATTTTATATGGGTTCGAATACTAACATTTACCTTAAGAATGTAATACCCTCTGTTTAATAAAAAAAACTCTACATTTCAAAGGATCCTTGCAACTTAAACAGTTAAAGAAGTACCATATTTTTCTTTCTCGAAACCAACTTAAATTTGTTAAAAGAGTAAAACAAAGCATCATACAAACAATTAAGAAACAGTCCCATCATGTTAGACAATAAGAATTCAGTTGTTATTGGCTTCAATCTGTTAAGTTGATTTGATTGTTAGTTGGTTATAGATCAATTAAGCTTTTAGTTATTTGTAATGGGTTTTAGTTAGAAATGGACTATATAACCCAACAAAGTGTATAGGGTTGAAAAAATCTTGTAATCCATTTTCTCATTGATACAAAACTCCCAGATTATTTCCTCTGTATTTTTACCAAATCCCTAACTGCTCATTCACCTCCTTCCTTACCTTTACCGCTGATCACCTATTCCGGCCACCACGATACCTCCTTTCTCACACATCAAAACTAAATCCACGTTGTTGATTTTTTTAAGAAAGTCTTTTTGTTAATGTGGTACTGGTTTATTTAGGAAAATGTAAAATTCTCATTGTTGTTATATGGTTTAACGATGTATTGAAAAAGAAAAGAAAAGAGTAGATTACAAAGGAGAGAGAACATTTTAACAAGATGAAGTTCACCGAGTAAAATGCAACCCAAGGCCAAGCAACAAGACGTACCAAAATTATAAACCTAAGGGCATACAAAATTATAAGAGGACACGATTCATTATAAAAGACAAATGGTTCTATAAGTCAAGAAAATTATAAGAGAGAATTATTTTTATTGGGACTAAAATTTAAGATTTAAGAAAAGAATTTGAATGCCAATAAAGGTCTTTAACCACTTGCTCCAATTTGACAAGTCTTATAATGTTTAAGTATATTGTGTTAACAACAATACATTCACAACAAGCAATGGTACTTGCGTTGGGCCTGGAGAGAATATATTTCCAACCGAAAGAAGTTGAAGGCTGTATTTGTTACTTGTGGGTTTTACAATGGTCTTTTAGTCTTCCGACTGGTCACTTACTATGTTTATTTCAATGTCATGAATGCTTCGTATTTAATGGAACATAAATCATCAGTCTCTTTTTAGTGTTCTTATTTATATCTTAATATTAGAATACTAAATCCTACGCTCTACCCTTAAATCATAAACTTCAAGTCTTAAACTCTAAAAAATTAAACTTTACGCCTTAAAACTTAAACCCTAAACTTTAAATTTAATTTTTTAATATTAAGGTATATATAGGGACACCAAAATAATAATAATTTCTATTCATATTTATGAACACCGAATATCTATGCTATTTGATTATTTGTGTACCATGCACATTCAAACATGATGTTATCTTAATAAATTTATAGTTTCACGTTCAATTGTCAGCATTTCATATTAATGAAAGAGTTAACAAACAAAAGCAGATGGAGTATTAAATGGGATGAATAGCAGTATTCACAAGCTCCTATTATTACATAAAATAAAAGGGAAGGAAGATGTGTCTGAAGTGAGTGCACATGACAGCGTGAGGAGAACTCGTTAAGCTAAGTCTGTCTGGTCAAACACATTCATCACCAGAATCATCACATTATATAATAGACTACTATATGATATGATATTCTAATACATTGCTTGCCTCCCTTTTTTGGTTTCGTCTAGTCAATTTTAATTACCAAACATAGGAATTCTTCTCCATACTTTCAATAATCAAACAAGATGGCGTCAAATTTTGTTCAATATTACTAACTATATATATATATAAAACGGGAAATCATACTATCTATTTATATTATATATACTAAATATGAACAGAAAAAACATATATACACATACGATTGAGATCGATTGTTTATTTACTTTAAGTGGTTAAAATTAAAATCTACAAAAGGTGGGTATCTTATTATTTAAGTAGCCAATATTTCAAGCTTTTAAACTAAAAAATGAAAGAATTCATATAGTTTATTAGTTATTATTAGCTTAAAATGTTTAAATACAATTATTATTCCTCTGTTATTAATGGTATAACTAACAATTTTTAATTTATTAATCGATTAATTTAAATAAAATAATACAAAATTTTATTGTAGAGACAAGCCTCTAAATCCACTTGATTATTAATCAGTCGCAAGTCAATCTAACCCATTAGATGTTTTTTTTTATCGGGTGACTATTACCCCTTTGAGATAGAAGTCCATGGACTTTATATTTATGATATATAGCTGAGCAGTCTCGGATGGCGGCGCAATCTGAACGTGAGCTCATGCTCTACTTTCTACTTTTATAATCTAATAATTTTCTTATTAGTAATTTTATAATTTAATGGTTACTCTTTGTTGTTTTAATTTGTATTTAAGTTATTTTTTAAACAAAATAATGAAAATAGTAGTTTGTTAATAAAATATTAAATTAATTATTTTTTATCACAAATATTAAAGTAATGAAATATGCTTTCGTTATGGTCAATTTTAAAGTTTTCGCTTAGAGCTTTGAAAATATCTAAGACGATTCGAATAAAGTTCGTTTCAGTATAATCTTCTATGTTGAGAGGCTTTTCAGTATAATCTTCTATGTATTATGGTTAAAAAAAGCTTTATCTATGTATTGAATTTTTTTAAATTGAAATTCGCTAATTTTATTAAACGAAAAATATCCAAAATTACAATGAAAGTTTACAACTTAACAAAACACCTAATAACAGACATATTCATAGTAAACAAATCTAGCGTCTCGAGATCAAATGAGGGCCATACAAGGAAAAGGTAAGAACCTAACCCAAAGACTTGAAACAAAGAAGGATACAAACATCACCAAAAGCGGCAATGATGGGTAAAACCATCAACAAACAACATAAAATGCATATTACAATGAATGTATGTTGACAAAAAGATCATTACCACAACTCAATCGCAAATAAAGAACGGTAGATGTAATCGCTTATCCAAATTCAGTTCGAGGGTCCAAGACAAAGAAATCAACAGCATAATGAAAGAAGCGCCATCTTGATCAGTCGTGACGTCGTCAGATCCAACCCTAATAGAAAATCAAAACAAAAAAGAAAAAGTGTGTCAAAAGACAGAATAAAATCGTACAAAAGATAGAGTAAAACTGCGCCACAAGAGCGAAATAATTTATTGAAAACTAAAAAATAAAACGAAAAGATAGATTCTGGTAACTAGCGATCAGTATTAAAACTGATACCGCTGATATTTTAAAAAAAAAAATAGCGCTACTAAGTATTTTGAGAGAACAAAAAGAGAAAGCAGTCGCGGCTAGGTTTAGAATTATGTATTGAAATTTTATGTCTACAAGTCTATTCCTTTTGAAATGATTTTACAATTTAATAAATCCTAGAGAAGAAAGAGAAAGACATGCATGAATGTATAAATTATATAACCTAAATTTCTTTCTTAATTTCATGAAAAAGGAATTGCATACAGATAAAGAAAGGGCAACAAATATACATGACAGAAGAGAAAGTGACAAATAAAAGGATGGACGGATGCTCAATGCTTTCTGAACAAATCCCTTTTACTCATCTCCCCTTTTTTCTCCATCTCTGCGCCATGCACACACTAATTTCCATTTTCATGTTCATCTTTTAATTCATTTATTTATTTGTTTTTTCTCATTCTTCTTTCTTGGACTCGGGTTACTCTCTTTCTCGTCCCGTCAACATTCATTTTCTCGATAATTACAAAAACCTTATATACATCCCACGGACTATTCTTTCATATTTTTGGATATAATTTCATCTTATTATCATCAGATATAAAAAAATATTAGATAAACCTGTAAAAAATTGAGACTGTGACACTCTTCTAGTATTGTTCTACCAACTCAATCCAGGTTTTGCAGTGAGACAGTGGCAATCTTGGGGTCCCCCACAAGGACAATTGCAGAGCTCAAAAAAGAAAAGTGAACAGAAAACCATATATAGAAGAAACCCAAGGACTGCAATTGTGAAATTGAGCTGGCCATGTTGATCCCTACAGAAAATTACAATGAACAAATACTCATTGGTTTGTTTTTTTAACAGTGGGAGACAGTCATATGTCATTTACTTCTGCTGTTGGTATTCTACCCTCCCCTTTCAATGTCCCTATTGCACACAGAGAGATGGGTAAAAAATGGAAAAAAAGGGTTGTTTATGCCATTGGGATCCCTCTCTTTAATGGCATTGTCAGTTTACAAATTTAGGGTTTCCTCTTCTTTTTGTAAAGCCCTAATAGACCGTGCTTAGCTGTTGTTCTTATAATCAGTCAAAGATTTACATTATTTTACTGTTTTATACTCTCTGTTGGTGTCTGTTGTTTTTTTAAGGGGTGGCTGCTTTTTGAGCTTCTGTTTATATGTAAAAGGCTGCACTCATTGGATGGAAATTTCATTATCGCCCCCCAGAAAAATATAAAGTACTGTAGCAGAATCTTAGTGGATACTTTTCGGAGTTCCTCATATTATCTATTTTTTAACTCATGTTTTGGTGGATGGAAGTGGATGAGAAACAAATTTAAGATTTATAAATTTTGAGTTCGAATCTTGCGTTAAAATACAGTATGATTTTTTTGTTTTTTCGTAAAAATTTAATTAATTTTATATTAATTAACGTTTTTGTGATTATTAAATATCGAAAGTATTAATCAAGAGATTTGTTTTCTTTTATGCTAAAACCCATTTAAATCCTTCCATCAAGCACATGGAGTATTCAGTATTGGTATTGTTTCTTTCTGTTAGTGGGATAATTTATAATGGTGTTGTTTATGTGTATATGTATGAAGGCGATCCCTTTTTTATCCTATAAGCTGTATATATAGAGTAACATTTAATATTCTCACCCTTAATGAGTAGATACTATATTATTATATTAGATAGTTTCATAGATTTAAGTCGAAAAGAAATAGATTAGTTAATAATTTCTAAAACGGGTAATTATAGCTTTTAGTTAATACACTTTTTTTATAAATTGTGAGTTCAATATTCGAGTAAATTTTTTTCTCAAATAAAAATTGTTCGAAAAAATAATAAATTAGTAATACCCTAATTGTTACATTACTTTTTCTTTCTTGCGTTGTTTTTTATTTTTATTGTCAATAACATCATTAATTTTACGCTTATTGATCGCTTGTTTTTTTTACTCTCTTTCTTTTTTTTTCTTCTCTCTAGGTTTTGTCATATCGTTTATTGTGTTTTAGTTTACATATATGAATTATGTTATCTTATTTTATTTAACTAGTCTCCCTTTTTCACGTGATAATAATGAATTTTAAAATTATACGTTATTGAAAAAAAGAGAGAGATAATAGATTTTGGTATTTGTTTGTATATCGTGTCTTGTTTTTCTTCGTAGTTGGATTTGATGTCGCTTTTTAGTTGGCGTTTATTCGGTTATCTTGTTGATCTACCCTTGTTTTATACCCTCGGGTTGGTTCTCTTATATTGATAGATGTTCACAATCACCTATATAGTCGGAGGTTGAATAGGGATGGAATCAATTTATTAATGTGTTGTCGTTATTATATTTATTTTGATGTTGGTATTAATGGTGTTTACCTTTCACCGTCGACTTTGTATCTATTATTTTTCGAGTTATCTGGTTGAATTTTTTAAAACTCTTTTTAGTTATATTTTACTAATTAACGTCTAGTTGTGCATTTCAATTATTTTAAGATAAAAGATTCGTTAGTGTGATTATTCTATTTTAGTTTTATAGATTCTTTTTTGTATTTAATAAAATATAGCTATTGTTTTAAGTTGAAAAATAAAGAGATATATAAAAATAGATATTGACATTTAAATTTATCTAGTGACTATATCAATTGATTGAGCTAAATTCTTATTAAAAAATTATGTATTTTACATAGTAAGAGGAAATTTTGAATGCAATAAAATCAAATGTAAGGGAGCATATGTTTTTATATTGTTTTCAAGAACAAAACTTGAAAGCATGCATCCATATTTGGATTATAAAAATATACTGACATTAAGTGATATTCCAGTCAAGGGGACAATCAAATTCTCTTATGTATAAAGATCTGTGCAATATTTAAATAGCTTTTTTTTTTTTTTTTTGCAAAATAAATAAATAAATACTTATTTAATTTATCCATTAACGGCTTTCTTTATCAGTTCACTGATATGTCTTTAATAAATTATTTGGATTTTCTAAAATCAGAGAGAAAAAATAAGGATAAGCTTACCACGCTCGACGATCACCGTTAAGCACCACTAACAATAAGCACCATTAAGCACTATTAATTAATTAATAAAAATTAAGAATATAAAGGACTCAACGTATACTTATAAATTATTTAAAATAAAATAATAATTAAATTAGTTTCCATATATATATATAATATTTTTTTTTAAATTTGGATCAAATACCAATCTTAGTCAATTTTAAAAAAAACCATAAACCCTAAACTATAAATTTGAACATTGGGTTTAGGGTTTATGGTTTTATGTTTATAGTTTAGGGTTTTGAGTTTACGGATTTAGATTTATGATTTTGGGTTTTGGTTTTAGTGTTTTGAGTTTAGGGTTTAGGTTTTAAGGTTTTTTATTTTTTAAATTGACTAAGGTTGATATTTGATCTAATTATTTTAAAAAAAAAATAAAAATAGTATATATATGAAAAATAATTTAATTCATATTTTATTTTAAATAATTTATAATTATATGTTTAAATCATTTATAATTATACGTTGAGTTCTTTAAATTTTTAATTTGTATAAATTAATTTAATAGTGCTCAGTGGTATTTATCGTAATGGGTGCTCAACAGTGCTTATCGAGTGTGGTAGAATTTTCCAAAAGTAAAACCTTAAGGTAATCATCATATTTTAATTATTGGAGATGATAAGCGATGTATAGTTGAAATACAAACTAAATTAAATATTGAATTCAAATTAATTAATTAATGAACTAATTCAATATATAGTGTTGTGCTTTTTAGTATTATAATTCAATATATAATGTAGTGCTCTTTAGTATTATAATTTAATTAGAGTGTAGTGTTTTAGTTTGATTTTAAATTCAAATAATTTTACTATATTTGTAAATTAAGCTGTTTAAATTTAAATCACTTAAAAAAATAATTTTATAATTTATTACTAAAATCGCTCAATAAATTTAATTTAATATAGTATGTTTTTAACATATATAATATACAAGTTACTAATACATATTAAATTTAGAATTTCATCAATTAAAACTATATACTATTTTAATATGCATTTGATAAATTATCTTTAAACTCCGTATTCGTAATCAAATTGTTCCCGTGAAGACATTAGGGTGTTTACGGTTTGGTTTCCTATTTTTTAAAATAATATACCGGTTTTTAGTTGGATTAATTTTTATTTTTTTTATATTAACATTGAGTTAAGATTTTGCTTTTTTTATTTTTGAATAAATTGTGTGATTACAATGTAGTCAATTTTTATATTTTTTTAACCCTCTGACAAGGCATACACAATTGCACACAGAAGTGTTTGAATCCGAATCTTTAGAGATAAAGATCGTTCTTTTTTCCACTAGAACAATTCATTGACGTCTTTATTTCATGATTTAAAACATTGTTTTGAAGTCTTTTTATAAATATTTCTTAAAAAATATATTTTCAAGTAAATAAAAAATAGTTTATATATAATATTTTAAAAGTTATTTCACTATTTTAAGTATCAAATATTTATTTTACATTGTAAAACAATTAAAAGTACTTTGAAATTTAAAAAATAAATTCAATTTTATTCAGATAACCATAAATTTATAAATCAAAAAACGTTTAAATATTATTTTTAAATCAGTTTTGATTAATTATATTATTTTTTATAAACCCTAATTATCATTTTAGAATTAATAAAATTCGTTGTCTGAGATGAATACTTGAATTCAATCGAAAGTGTTGCACGCTCTGGAACCTGATTCTCTCATTTCTTTCTTTCTTTTTTCTTTCATCATTGTTTCAGAATTCAGACACCAAACTCAAAACTCAACAACTAAAACTCCATTAAAAAAAAAAACTGAAGCGAAGATGTTGACTGGGGCCCATCCAAAAAGGGCCCTTTGCTGATCCGAATAACCAACGGAGAAACGACACCGTGTCATGCTTTTATGTCAGCACAGTTGGGTTGGGACAACTTGTTATGGATTATACAATTTAAATGGGGAATATTTTTTAATTACAACTCTGTTTTAATTTACCTTTTTTTGATAATTAATTACAGATTCTGTTTCCCCATTTCATCATTTAGATTACAAAAATGCTAACACATAAACAAAGCTTAGATTTTTATTTACCTTGGAGCTGTTAGTAATCAAAGTAAATGTAACATTTCCTTGTAAAAACTAAAACCCATAGCTGTAATTATATAAACAGCTGGTGACAACTATTCTTTTCATGCCTTTAGCATTGAAGAACTTGGAAATCATTTTTCACCTCTTTGTATTTCCCCCATTTCTCACTCTTCTCTCTCACATCTCCAAAACCACACCAAAGTTCCCATTCAACCAAATTGATTTTGGACTATATTTAATATAAATATTTATAAGAAAAAAAGTGAGAAAAAGGGTAAATTCACATCTCATGGCTTGAAATCCTGTTGTGATTGTGAAGCTTTGTTGTCGTCGTCACCGTCGTGTTTCCTCCTTTTAATGTCGGGACTAGAATGCGAAGAATTCGCATACGAACCTACTGTTGATTCATCAGTTGTATAGCTCAGGCATGCAGCTGCATCCAATACCCCAATGGGGCTCTGGGGCACAGCGGAAGAAGCTGATGTGTGTTGTGGAGTTGCCACAGCAGCATCCCCATTAATGAATGACAAATTTTTCATGAGTTCAACACACTTGAATACTCTACCCTGCAGAAAATAATCCCACATCCTTTTTATTGAATCATCAAAATAGTAAAAAACAAGGATTAATACCAAGATCATCTTAGTTTTTTATTTTTTACTGCTTATTCTTTTTACCTTTTCCACAAAGGTGAAAGATGAAATTGCCTTGTCAATGGCTACTGTTTGCATGTCTCCTGAAACAGAAATTGCCACAGCTGCTGCTATTTCAGATGGTTTGAATTCCAAGAAGTCAATACCTGCATCCAATTTTCCCCACCAACCCCCATCAATCCTCTACAAATGAAAATCGGACAGATAAGATAAGATAAACATTTCGGACATCGAGAAAGAAGCAACCTTTGATTGTGTTCAATATCATTTGTAATGATCTACACATTGAACTTGGTGATGGATATTGATCATTGCAGATTCTACACAAAAAGTAGTCAATGAAGGAACAAGGAGTAATCGCTTGCATTTTCCACTTCAATGTGCTTAACACCAAAACCTCCATTCTGTATATTGTTTTAGCTTCAAACACAAGCTTTGGTTCCCCCACCTGCAAATCTACAGGCAGAGGCACCTTTGTCTCCTCCATTTTGGCTGCAATTGAAAGACAAGCAACAGCAAGCAACTGTACTGTCCATCTTTTACCTCTCTGTGTGATGTTTAGCCCGAAACACAGAGAAACAAAACCAAGGATTCAAGACAAAGATCAGTGGTTGTAACTTATGATGTAAGAAAAAGAAGGAATCAAAGTTGATGAACTTACAGGTAAGTCATAAACTGATAGGAACCGATCCAAGTAGTTAATGGATAGGCAAAGACTCAAAGGTCCAAAATTGTAATAAGCAGAAGCCTGTTTGATCACAAAATCAAGTCAAAGATGATCTACTTTTTTCTCATAAGTCCAATTTGGGATTATAAAGCTAACTAAGAAGTAGAACTTCAAAACAAAATTCTATGATGGGTTGGGAATTGATTGATCCAAAAATAAATTATGATCACAGAAAAAAAATAAACACAAAACTGATTAAATAGAAGAATAGACCTTGAAAATCCAATCAAGAGCCTCTCTCCTAACACTCAAGTTCAAATCCCCACTTCTGAGTATCTTGAGATAATCATCTTCAGGCAAATGCTCCACCTCTTTTTCAACCATCTCTTTGATTCTATCATCACTCTGTATTGCAAAACCAGAACAACCCATCAAACAAGTTGATCTGTTGTTTATAAAAAATGGGTCTTGTTGATTAAAGATTTGGTTTTTAAGGTGGTGGTCACAAGCAGGGGAAACCCCAAGCTCATTAAAATCGAGACCATCATCAAAGCAAGAGCTCGTGGTCTCTGAACAGAGAAGATTTGAGGCTGAAGAATAGAGATTTTCTTCCATTTTCATATCAGAGGGGGTAAAGAAGGTGAGGTAATTATAAAACCTCGAAAAAAAAACTACTCAATTCATCAAGGTGAAAGCTTTGAGTGAAAAGGGGTTTATCAGTGGTTGGTGGGGAAGAGCATTTTGTTCATTATACAATAAAGCCAACAGGAGAGAGTGAAAGAGAGTGGGGCTGAAGAGAAGAGAGACTGTTTTAATGGGAGAAGCTGGGGAAGAGGAGAGGGCTGCCATAACAAAGAGAAAAAAAAATGATGTGGTTAATAATAGACAAAAACAATAAGTTTTGCATAAAAAATAACTTTAACTGCTCAATTAGTCTAATTTTTTTAATTAAAATGTGTGTTTTAAGTTTTATTTTATGGTCAAAATATGTATTTTAGTTGACTTTAAAATAAGTCAAAAATAAGATTTTAAACACTTATTCAGCTAAAGATAAAATTTTAAGTACATATTTCAGTTAAAAAATATTTTAAGCACGTATTATAAAAAAAATATAGTTTGAACATTTTTTAATAGTTAAGCCTAAAAATACAAATTTTGTGACTTCGTCAAATATTAACCATATTTTATTTAGGCTTAATAATAATACAAGTGCTATATTTTTTTCCTCTAGATAAGTGTTTAAAATATTGATATTATTCAGATTAAGTAAAGTCTCAATATTTTATTTCGTAACCATTTTAAAATTTTTTCGTAACAGATGTTAAAATATTTTCGAGTGTACTTAAATCATCTGATTCTAAATTATTTTTGACAACAATAATACTAATTAAATTAATATTCAATCAATAAATCATTTTAAAATTTTCAATTTATCACAATTATACATTTTGCGATGGCATCTAAATTCAGCTAAAATAGCAAGACAAATAGACAATGAAAATAATAGGAATTTCAATGGACAATTAGAATTTGTGTTTTCGTAGCTTGACCGTGGTACTTTTACTACTATATAACTTGATCTTGTATACACCATTCCATAGATGATAAAAAGTTTTAGAGAAAATTACATATTTAGTACCCTAACTATGTTCACATTATTGTTTTAGTACATCGACTATTATTTTTGGTAAAATAGTACCTAATGTTATTGTTTTGGTACCCGGCCGTTAAAACTAACAGAGATGATGACATGGCTTAGTATAATTACATTTTAGTCCAAAACACTTATATATATTATCAATTTAGTCCAAAATCTATCAATTTAAACTATCATCTTAATTTGAGGATAAAACATCATCTTAATTTTGCTTGAATTTTGTCTCACCCCTTTCTCATCCCTCGTATTCTCGTCGGTTATCGGTTGTGGAGTTTGGGTCCTCCAATGGACCCCACATTAGCCTCCATTAATCCACAATTTCTAAAGTTTTGATTGTCTATAGCCTGTTTTTTAAATTCCAAAACCCAAAAAAGTGTTCGACTAAAAGAAAAAGAAAAATGAAGTATTTAAATTTTAATCCAAAAATTAAAATAACGTTTAAATTGATAGATTGTATAAGTTTTAGACTAAAATTGTTATTAACCCCAAGTCATGTCTTCATTTCCAATAATTTTAAATGACGGAGGTACCAAAACAGAAAAAAAAACGTAACGTTAAGTATCATTTTATCAAAAATAATAGTTGAGGTACCAAAATAGTAACGCAGACATAATTAAGATACTAAATGCATAGTTTTCCCAAAGTTTTATTACATTAAGAAATAAGAACCCAAAGTTTAAATAACTTTTTACATGTGTTTCTATGTGTCAAAAAACAGTTTCTTAATTACTTTAATTACCTGAATCAATGTATTTAAAACAAAATGCGCAATATCAATAACGACAACAACAACAGTAATAACTAAAGCTATTCATTTTGTGGGCTAAGGCAGGCCATAATCTCTAGGAGTAAGATCAGTTTGATTCAGTCGAATTTCTTAAAATTTTTAAATTCTTCATTTTCATTTGTTTTTTATATTGAATTTTTGTTTTGACCGTTTTTTTTTAAATTATTGTGATTTCTACTTTTATTTGAAATATGAAATATTTATTTTTTAAAATAAAATTTTAACAAATAATTAATAATTCTCTATAATATTTATAAATTATTCTTATTATTTAAAATATGAAATGTTTATTTGTTTCATTATAAAAATAATTATAAATAAATAAATTTGAGTTAATTCAAATAACCATGGTTTTCGTACTTGTATTCCATAAATCATCCAAATATTTCATTTTGGTCTAGTCGATTTTTCAGACCCGATGGCTCCGTAAATGGGAAAATTGCAATATTGGTATCTTTAAAATAAAAAAATTTAAAGTTAAAAATATGGTGAAAATTTTAATATCTCCCAAGATATGATTTTAAATTAATTTTTTAAAAAATTAGAGATCCACTAATTGGCCGAGTGATTAATAATGCTCGTGTTATCCCACCGTATGTAGCTTCTAGTCCTGACATTTGCTTTGAGAATATAATACCTCTCTAATTAATCAAAAAATTCCTTAAAAGTTAAATAACTATAAGTAAAAATAATAATAAAATTATAATTTTAGTCTTCAAATTTTTATGAATTAATATTTTCCCCTTAAAAATAGCTTTAACCTTGATTTTTTAAAAGTATAAAAAGAGATTTATTCTACAGTAATTTTGAAAAATGAGAAAAATATTTTAAAAATTTTAAAATAGATGAATGGATGGTAATTTTGAAAAACAATAAACATATTAGAAAATATTTTTAAAGTTTAGGGTAAATTACGTGAAATAGTTTAATATTAAATTATAATCTGTACATTATATTATTCAGAAAACAATAAGTTATATTAGTCTAATACATCGATGTTTAACGATTAATCGATTACATGTAAAGAGATTGTATATTTGATAAATGATAATGTTTACAATTGACCTATATATACAAATAAATATACAAGGATAATGGAAATTAAATATTAAATACAAATCAAATATTTAAAAGCAAGATAAGATTAAGATAGAGATAAGATAAGATAGACTTACAATTGACCTATATACAGGCTTACAAATGAGTATACAAAGATAAGGGAAATCAAAAATTATATACAAATCAAATATTTAAAAATAAGATAAGATTAAGATATAGATAGAATAAGATAAGATTTGAATGAGATTTGACTAAGAATTATCTCATGGATTTGAATGAAATAAAAGTTATCTCATCTTATCTTTATCCTTAATATGCCCTCGCAAGATAGAGGATCCCTCGGAAACTCCAATCTTGGACCGAAAATGGATGAAGAGATTACGACAAAGTGGTTTGGTGAGTGTGTCCACAATTTGAGCTTTAGAGGGAATGTCTTGAACAAGTAGGGAACTCGCAACAACTAAGTCACGAACAAAGAAGTAATCAAGGGCAAGATGCTTCATACGAGAATGAAAAACTGGATTTTTGCAAACATATGTGGCACTGAGATTGTCGCAGAAGAGAGATAGTGGTTTTGGTAATGCCACAAAAATTTCTTGAAGAAGATGTTGGACCCAAAGCACTTCAACAGTTGCATTTGCCACGACACGATATTCAGCTTATGTGGAGGAACGAGAAATAGTTTTTCAACGAGCTGACTTCCAAGAAATAAGATTAGATCCAAGATAAATAGTATATCCAGTAATGGATCGACAAAGGCAGTGAGATGAAGGGAAGATGCCAAACGAAAAATAATGCCATGACATAATATTCCTTTGAGATAACGCTTGATGCGCTTAGCTGCTGTTCAATGTGCAAGTGAAGGACCATGCATGTATTGGACAGACGGTTCACGGTGAAAGAAATATCCGGACTAGTAAGTGTGAGATACTAAAGGAGACCAAGTAATCGACGATACCCAAAAATATAAAGTGTCGTGGATGGCACCATCAGAGGTAGCTTGTCAGAAGATGACATAAGTGTGGAAATTGCCTTGGCATATGTAAATCCTAGATGTGAAAATAGGCGTAATTCGTTCATGAAATGAAAAAAGGAATATAGATGGAAATTTTCCATCTAAAACTGAGTTAAGATGTCAGAGATATATTGCGCCTGAGATAAAAGCAACCTAGTAGGAGTAGAAATAGCTTTAATGCCAAGAAAATGGTGGAGCAAGCCTATATCTTTTAAAGCAAACTTCGTAGATAATATGTTGGTGAAATGAGCAATAAAATCAGTTTTATTACCAATAAGCACAATATTATCCACGTAGACTAGAAAGTATAAAATAACTCCCTTTGCATTATAGATGAAGAAAGAGGCATCAACCTTTGATTTCTTAAAACCAAAGTGAATGAGAGATTGAAAGAGCTCAATATACATGCCCTTGGGGATTGCTTGAGTCCATACAAGGCTTTACGCATCCGAAAAATATGAGATGATTGAGTAGAATCAACATACCCCATAGGTTGTTCAAGATAGACTTCCTCATGTAAGGTTCCATTTAAGAAGGCATTATTGATGTCAAGTTGCTTGATGGGCCATGCATGATGGAGGACGATAATGAAAATAATCTACACCATAACAAGTTTCATCACATGACTAAAGGTCTAAAAGTAGTCACAACCAGTTTCTTGAGAATACCATTTCACTACCACTCGAGCCTTGTATCGATCAACAGGGCCATTCGTATGCCGTTTTACACAGAATACCTATTTTCACCCTACAACAGATTGTGTAGACCGTGGAACAAGATCTTATGTTTGGTTGCATAGCAAGGTATTAAACTCATCATCCATGGCTTGTCTCCATAGTGGGTCTTTGAGAGCTTGAGTAATAGTCTTTGGCTCTATTATAGAAGGCAAAGGATGACATGTAGTAGTATTAACAAATGAAGGACCAAAGTACCTTAGATTTGGTCAACGAATCTGCTGTTGTGGAGGATTATGTTGTGGTAAGTCAGGGGAGACAGCTTACTGTGGCAAGTCAATGGTGACATCTTGCTGTGGTAGATCAGCCAAGGGAACTAGTGTGGCAATGGAATCATCAAGTTGTCATGGCAGGTTACCCAAATGAACTGGTGTGGAAATGGAGTCATCAGGTTTTCGTGGCATATTAGATAATGAAGCATCAGGTTGTCGTGGCATAGGGGGCAATGAAGCATCAGATTGCCGTGGCATAATAGGCAATGAAGCATTAGGTTGTCGTGGCATAGTAGGCAATGTAGCATCCAATTTCTGTGGCATAGGAAGGACACGTCGTATGGCAAAAGGGAAGATGTAAGGAACAAACTGAACATGGCGAGAGATATAGATTCTGTTAGTGGTCGGCTCTAGGCATTTATAAGCAGATTACCTTATAAAGCATCCAAGGAAATCACATTCAGCGGACTATGGCTCAAGTTTATGTGTCGTGTATGGTCTCAGCCAAGGAAAGCACAAGCATCCAAATGGTTGAAGCTTGACATAGTTCCGTGCTTGTTGGTGATGGAAAAGGTAAGGCAATACATTACCCAGTATCGGTGTTGGCATTTGATTGATAAGATAAGCAGCTGTTTGAAAAGTATGAGGCTAATACTCTGCTGGGAGAGATGCAAAGTGAAATAGAGAGAGTCCAGTCTGCACTTTGTGATGATGTCTCCGTTCAACAGTCCCGTTGTGTTCCAAAGTATGAGGCGGTGAAGTAAAGTGAGAAATACCACCCAAATTCAAAATGGGCAAGAGCTTAACAAACTCAACTCCATTATCAGAGAATAGAGACATAATGGTCTGATGAAAAAAGCTTTCAACAAGCCTTTTAAACTGAGGAAATATTCTCGCAACATCAAATTTCTTCTTCATCTGGCATAGCCAGGTATACTTGGTAAAATGATTAACAAACACTACATAGTAGGAATAGCCATCTTAAGAAACATGTTTAGAGCTCCAAACATCAGAGTAAAGCGATTCAAGAGGATGAGAGCTCGACATAGTATTGTGACCAAACGGTAGTTTATGACTCTTATTAATAAGAGAAGAAGTACAATGATAGTTCGTCAAACTAGTTGGGTCATAAGATATATTACAAGTGCGTAATATAGAGTAAGACTTTATTGGATGAATGACCAAACTTGTGATGCAGATGATGCACGAACAAGCAATTGACTGAGTTGACTTGGGGATAAAAGGATCGCGGAGCATAGTAGACAAGACCAATTTTATTACCTCGAAGAAGGGGAATTCCCGTAGGTCGATCCTTAACAAGAAAATAAGAGTTAAAGAATTCAACAGACACATGATTAGTTTGACATAATTTAGAAATCAATATCAAATTTGTATTTAACCAAGGAACATATAAGACATTTGTGAGAGAAAAGGGCTTGGTAGCAGTGGGAACAGTGCATCAGCCAATATGAGATATAGGTAGAGAGTTACCATTACCCAGATGAACTGTATCAAGACCATCATAAGAGGAGATATCCTGAAGAGATGCAATGGTCATTGTGGTGTGATGAGAGGCACCACTATAAAACATCCCAAGAGCCGAATCAGATGATGAAAGATCAGTAGCAGTGTTAACAACCGATGAATCAGACAGTGACTGCTGATAAAAGTTATTGTCGTGAAGGAAACAAACAAGCTTACGGAAATCTCGAACAACATACCCTGGCAAATTACAAAACTTTCACACAACATCTTGTCATCTAGATTGACTAGATTGAGGAATAGGACTACGATCGCCACTAGAAAACAAATAGCCAGAGCGACCACCCTTCCCTCAAGAACGGTTGGTCAAATAACCATGATTTAAATTAGCCCGTTGCGCAAAATATGTCGTGGCAAGAGGGGTAGCTTGGTCAGATTCTTGTAGGAGTCTCTCATGATCATATAAGATCTCAAACAACTCAATCACAGATGTCGATGTGTTACATACATGAAGGGCAACAACAATTGGATGATAATCATCACCCAATTGATTGACAATAGAAATCAAGAGATCGGCATCAAAGACAGGACAGTTTGCCAAGGCAAGATCAGAGGCAATATCCTACATGTCTTTCATGTAGTCGGAGAGAGACCTGGAACCACGCGGATTGCATGCCAATTTGGACTTGAGAGCAAGGATGCGACCGGGAGATGCTTGAACATAACTTGCAACTAGATTATCCCATGCAATTTTGGCGGTGATAGCAGATGAAATAAGTGGTTGAACTTGATCATCACAACTGCCAAGAAGAGTATTGATAAGAATTTGATCCTGACGATACCATCGAAGATATTCAGTATTAGCAATTTTTGCTGCGACATCGGTAAACTTAGATAGGGAAGGTTGTGAACCATCAGCAAAACTGAGTAGCCAAAAACAAATGAGAGTAGCCTCCACTTGGCGACGTCAAACATGAAAGTTGGCAGACTTAAGTTTGATTGGGAAGTTGGTCGGTGCACTAAAATGCACAAGATCATTGGAAGTATAAGACGAAGCCATGAAAGGAGATCTAGTTTAAAGAAGAGCGGAAAAGAGAGGAAAAAATGAGTAGAGGAATTCTACTTGGCTCTGATTACTATGTAAAGAATTTGTATATTTGATAAATGATAATGTTTACAATTGACCTATATAGGCTTACAAATGAATATACAAGGATAAGAGAAATCAAATATTAAATGCAAATAAAATATTTAAAAACAATATAAGATTAAGATAGAGATAAGATAAAATAGAATTTGAATGAGATAAAAGTTATCTCATCTTATCTTTATCCCTAATATTACAAACAAAAAGATATCCGCTCAATATGTAGCATCTTCATGTTATCCCAACTCCCATGCAAATTTATTAGTATTACAAATAATTATTAAAAAAAATATTCCCAAATTGCAAATTCAGAAAATATTGTGTGCAAAAGAAATGAGAAATTAAAACAGCCAATGCATTAAAATCTATTAATTGAACTTGTGAATTTGAGTCTCGACATGAAAATATAATCTCTGTTTAAAAAAACAACTTATGCATTAAGATTGAATTTCATTTCATAAATTAACTATGAATCGCATCATACAACACATAAACCAGTAAGCAATCAGGATTTTGTTAATTATAATTATACATATTAAAGGCAAACTTTCATCAAATTCTTTGAACACCCCTCGATTCCTTTCAATCATTGTACTAAGAAACACATGCAAAAATGGCAGATGTATTCCAATTCCCTTCTTGGAAAAGTTGTTAGATCATCATAACATTATGGTAGAATATGTGTTGTGCTTGTATGTTTTATCGAGTAATGATCATATTTATGTTATTTTTAATAGATGCATTGTTTTTTCTCGTATTTTTTTATTAAATAGAGATATATTATCTTTTCAGGTCGAGATTTGAATCCATACAAAATGGGACAATATAAATATTCTTAGCCACTAGACCAATTATATGATATCTTTCTCATATTTAATATATGAGTAAATAATAAATTAATTTAATTAATTTTTTTAACCACTCACATGATTTAGTTTGAAGATAGAGAATGAATATGTCTCACTTGTTTTTAAATAAGTATAGTTTTTTTTTTTACTTGAGCTTCTATCAATATTTCTAATTTCAATTTGTTCTATCTCTTCTTTCTGTTACGATGATTTTTTTTCACTTTAACTGTCGGTATCCAATTTATTGAGTGGTTAATTCGAATCATACACTGTAAAGGTCTGTTATGGGGGACGACTCTCCCAAATTAATTTGCCACATTCACAATGTCAGAGTTCAAACACCTGATCTTGTTTAAGAGATCTAATGTCTCATTCTACTAGACTAATTGGTTATTGATTTATGACCAACTATATTAAAACTCACGTAATAATTATTTTTTTCTTGTGTTAATACACATGTAACCAAATTACGCACTAACGTATTTTATATTTTATATAAATTTTAACGTGCTAATAATTTGTATTATATAAATTTCAAAATATTCATATCATTATTTCGTATTATATTATTTTCTATTGTCGCGACTATTTTTAAAGCCGAACGTGTGAAAGTGGTTTGACAATTAATTCTTTTTAAAATTAGGGTTTTTTTGTCAATTTTAATTTTGAAAACTTAGATTTTCATGTTAAATTAGTTTTTTTACTTCATTAACCATAAAATTGATTTTCTTTTTATCTTCATTTTATTATTTAATCACAAAACTCGCCCATTTTATTTAATCTTGAAAAATATTTTGGATTCGCCACCGGTCACTTCGGTAGATCGGAAACCATAAAAAAACCAGAGATTCGTTCTTTAAAAATTTAGATTCGGGAGTCGGTTACGTGTGGGGAAGGATTAGCACCCACAAACGCTCGTTATCGTCACCTTTTTAATTTTACGTGGCATTTTGAATAACAATTTGAATTTAATTTAATCATAATTATTAATTAGATTTAAATTCTAAATGGAGATATCCTTTTATAAGGAAACATATTTTTATTTGAATACAAGGTCAAGAACACCCAAATACTTTAGGACACCCTCGTTCGTATTCAAAATATATTCTCAATATAAAAGGTTTTTCCGATGCATGATTATTTATGGTCTTGTCAATTTTTAAGTATAAACATATAAAGGCTCTAATCAATTTAATTATTTACAACTAAAATATTATTGATTTTAAGGATTTCTATGAGATATCACCCAATGAATTAGACACTATTCATATTGAAATCAATAAATTGAATAATACTTCTATTCAAATTTGTTATTCTAATTTTTAAAGTAATAAGCCTAATCAAAGCTTTAATTAAATATCTAAATCATTTATCCAATTCTAAGTTATAGTAAGTATTAAATGTTCCATTTTAGAGTCATGTTGGAATAACATCTCAATACACTTGAGACACTACCCAAATTTGTACTCCAAAATTTTCCACTTAATACATACCAATTTGCTACAATTATCTCTCTAATCAATTATTCAAACTTGATTAAAGAAATTATAACATTAAGGCTCTATTAATTAATTAAACTAAATGTTTGAATTATCTAACAAATTAAACTATATGCTTATTTTAAAATTATGCATTCATACATATAATTAAAACAATTAAATTAAACTAATTAAAAAAGGACTAAATTGAACTAGATTACAAATTTAAGAGCCAAATTACAAACTAATAGGGACTAAATTGTGAGAAAAGCAAGTTTGTTGGCCAAAGTATAAGAAAGAAGAAAGAATGGCGCAGATCCATTCTCCCGGTCCGATTGTCATGCGCGGGTCGAGTCAACCCTGTGCCAAAACGACACCGTTTGACTCATGGTATAAATACCCTTCACCAAGCTGACCCTATCATTTTCGATAGACCACACACTCTCTCTTCTTCCCTACATCCTCTCAGCTTAAACACCTCTAAACCTAGAAAATATGATCCAAATGGATCAAAACATCTGTTCTTCTCAAAACTCATCTGAGTTCATCAATTTTTTACTCACTTAATCTTCAAAAACACCTAATCGCATCACTTTTTGTGTTTTTAAAGATTAAACACCAAAATTCTCCCAATTTTCATCATTTGTTCTTCATTTCCCCGCACCTCAATCCATCAACCCCGCCCTAACCCTCATCGGCCTGTTCGCTGGCCGCCGGAGGCGATGCCGACCACCATCGGTCATCGTCTCCAATCATCATCTTCTTCTTGCCGGTTACCTCTGAAACCCCTGGCCACCACCTAGTTTCGGTCGGCCACCGCGAAGTAATTTTCGACCGTAGTGCCAAAACCCTAAAAACTCCCAAAATTTCCTTTTTTGTCCTAAACCCTAATCTACCACCCAATTCAACAAAATCACCCATCTTCCCCACTTAAACTAACTACCCGAACCAAAACCATCTTATTTTTGACTCCGACAACACTGCGAAACCTCTCTGGTCACTGTAAATTCTCTGATTATGAGATAAGTCTCTTCAACTTCTTTATTTCGGATCTAACTTACTTTTACATTTTAATATGTTTTATCTTCTGTTTTTAAGTCTTAGAAGCTAGATCTAACGTTTTTATTGTTTTTGTTGCAGGGAACAAATAGAGGAAAAAAGTTTACCTTTCTGGTGTGTAAACGGAACTCCGGTGACGAACCAATCGTCTTCTCCGGTGACTTCTTGTATTCTAGGCGGCTCCTCAACTTTTAGGTATGGTTCTTCCACTTACTATCTCCTTTTACAATTATTAGGATAATAATTTCCTAATGATGACCCTTGTCCCCCACTAACTCTCTCTCCTCTATTTATAGTGCTGATGTCAGCGGGGTCTTTAATCCAAGTGAAGGGTGAATAGACGAACCTCGTGGTGACATATGGCACTTTTGGCGGGCCAAACCAATACATATGTGTTTGTTTGAGCCACTTTACCCAGTTATAGGCAGATTTGGGCGGGAATAGTTTGTAACTTTGGGCTTGGCATCATTTCGTAGGCTTATGGGGGTTTTGTATATAAATGTGGACTTATGGTATGTAATGGGAATTTATATTGTACTAATGGACTCTATAGACATTTATTTTTATTTAATGGACTACTATTTATATTATTTATTTATTTGAGTTTTATTTATAGCAAATTATATAAAAATAAAACTGGGTAAAATTTGGGCACTACAGCTACCCCTCTTTGCTCATTGCTGTGGAACAATAATAGGGCAAAGACTGAAAACATGAATTTTACCCGAACCATTTGATCACTGAAGACTGAAGCTGTTCTTCTAATTATGAAAATTTCCAATCTTTTGCCAAACCATGGCGTCTGAAGTTGTTCTTTTCATTATGAAATTCTTCATTCTTCAATTGCTCTTTAAAATTCTTTATTTTCTGAGGTTTGAAACTGTTCTTCTTATTATGAAATTCTTCATTCCTCGTTCTTTTACTTGTCCTGACGAACAAATAAGTTCTTCTTATTAGGAACCTCTTCATTCTTCAACAGATGAACTCTTCTCATTAGGATTTCTTCATTGAGCGAGCTCTTCTCATTAGGAACTCTAGGACAAACTGTTCTCATTAAGAGCTCTTCTTTATTTGCCAGACGATTTCTTCTCATTAGGAACTCTGAATTCTTTGCTAAATTACTATTAAAACAAAAGTAAGAATGCTTTGATGAGGATTAGTGTGACCCTCTTTTACTATATGATGCATGAACCACGACTCTTTGGGATTAATCAAACAACTCATGCTTTCTGGGAAACCGTTGTTACTTCATCTCACACTTGGGATTGAACCTTGAAACTTCCTCTTAGCGTTTATGGCCCTTTGCTCTAAAGTGCCCTTTTCGGGTTTTTGCTTTAGATTGCTTTTCTCAAAGTGTCCTTTCAGATTTTCACTTTGACTTTTCTTTTTTCTTTTTCTCAAGGTGCCTTTGCAGGTTTTCACCTTGATTTTCTTTCTTTCTTTTTTCTTTTTTTTTTCATTTTATTCTTCTTTTTCTCTTTCTTTTTTTTCCTTTTTTTCTTTTTCATTTCTTTTTTGAAGCGTCATCTCGGGTTTTCACCTTTCTTTATTTTCTTTCCACACTTTCACTCTTTTCTATCTTTGCTTCTGACTTGTTCATGTACGACTTGATTCAGGCATTTCATTTATTTGCTAGCATAATATTTTGCTCTATCTTTTCTTTTTACATTCATCTTCAATATCCTAGAGTGCTAAAACCACCTGCAATCCTTCAAAACATAGTAATACCAAGAAATCATTTTTTCAATAAATTATGCTTATTTACTTGCATGATGCTTTAGGAAAATAAAGAAAGCTCAGAAGAGAATTTATGAATTTTATTATGGCTTATAAGTAAAAATACAAGATAATATGAAAAAGTCATGGCAAACTGAAACAACAAAAAATCAAGAAACAAGGTCAGATCCACGAGCATCTATAGCATAGAGTATACATTCACCCTATCAACTGAATATTGTTCTAAGCTTGAGCCTTTGTCCAACAGACTTCAACGTTGTCAAGATGTCTACGAATGTGAAATCCCTTCCAAAATACAGAGTGTTTGAGAGGTTTTAATCGACGGGTGCCTAATTTCAAGTCATCTGAGCCACCCTTTACGAGTTTTCAACCCATATCCTCATTTGGTTTCAAGATGCCCTTTGCAAATTTTTATCTTAAACCCCCATTTTCTTTTCTTTTTTCTTCTTCTTTTTTTGAATATCAATGACGCCCTTTTGGGTTTTCGTCAAAGATACTTTTATTTTGCGAAGTGCCCTTTTCAGGTTTTCGCTCCGCTTTTTCTTTTTCTTTTATTTTCTTTTTTCTCTTTTTATATTATTCAGACATAATATTTCTTGACTGAATTAGAGTTCACTGGTTTATGTAACTCTTTACAGTCTATTTTAGTCAGAATCAGTGCTCCTCCAAATAAGGCCATTTTAACAACATATGGTCCCTCCCAGTTAGGCATCCATTTTCCACGATCATCTCGATGTATTTGCAAGATCTTTTTTAGCACAAGATCTCCCTATCGGAATTCTTTGGGCCAAACTTTCTTATCATATACCTGCATCATTCTTTTCTGGTACATTTGACTATGGCAAATAGCCTTTAACTTTTTTTCATCAATGAGATTCAGCTGATCGAATCAAGCCTATACCCACTCCGCTTCGTCTAGTTTTACTTTAGACAAAATTTAGAAAGATGGAATTTCAACCTCAATAGGAAGTATTGCTTCTGTCTTATAGGCCAAAGAGTAAGGTGTTGCCCCAGTTGAGGTTCGTATCGAAGTTCGATATGCAAACAGTGCAAAAGATAGCTTCTCATGTCGGTCTTTGTAAGTTTCTGTCATCTTCGATATGATTTTTTTGATGTTTTTATTTGCCACCCCACTGCCCCATTCATCTTAGGGCGGTAAGTCACAAAATCGTGGTGCATAATTTTGAACTGTTCACACACTTCTGTTATTACCTTGTTGTTGAAATTGGTGGCATTATCAGTAAGAATTCTTTCTGGTAGTCTATACCGATATAATATCTCTTTATTTAGAAACGTACAGACTGTTATTCTTGTGATATTGGTATAAGAAGCTACTTCTACCCATTTGGTGAAGTAATCAATGACTACAAGAATGAAATGATGTCCGTTAGAAGCCTTAGAGTGAATCTGCCCGATAATATCCATGCCCCAGACAACAAAAAGCCAAGGTGAATTCATCGTATGAAAAGGTACTGCCAGAGAATTAATCTTGTCGGAATATATTTGGCATTTGTGACATTTCTTGGCATATTCAATGTAATCTCCTTCCATGGTTGCCTAGTAATAACCATATCTCATAATCTTCCTGGCTATTGAAAAGCCATTTGCATGTGTTCCACATATTCCATCATGTACCTATGACAATATATCTCTAGCTTCTTGGGAATTGACACATCTTAACAAGATCTGATCTTTGCCCTTTTTGTATAGGATTTCTCCATCGAGCACATATCCTGAAGCCATCCTTCTAATAGTTCTTTTATCATTATCATTTGCCTCTAGGGGATACATTTGAAATTTAATGTATTGTAGAATATCGAAATACCAAGGATTTCCATTCGCCTCTTCTTCTATGCTATAAAAATGAGCGTAGGTTTCATAGCTTTGCATTCGAATTGACATCATATCTCCACTTTTATTTGCTAAGAATACCGAAGCCTGTGTAGCTAAGGCACCAGCCATTTGATTATCTTTCCTGGGGATGTATGTATAAGTGATTTCTTCACTCTTTCATTAGCTCCAAGATCAATTTTTGATACTCGACCAATTTTACATCTTTTGTTTCCCATTCTCAACGGAGCTAGTAGATGACCAATGTTGATTCCCCTTATACTTTTAAAACTTCTATCATTCTTTCAATGACAGCCTGCAAGCCCGTGACACAAGCTTCATATTCTGCCATGTTGTTAGTATATAGAAACTCTAACTTGCTTGTGAAAGGATAATGTATGTTGTTTGGAGAGATCAACACTGCTCCAATCCTACGTCCCGAGGCGTTGGTTGCCCTGTCAAAATACAACTTCCAGGTCTCATTGTCTGGGATTCCATTTTATTCCGTGGAGACATTCATCACATCCTCATCCAGGAAACCAAAGCTCAGTGGCACATAATCTTCTGAAGCACGACTTGCCAAAAAATCTGCTATATCACTTTCTTTTATTACTTTATGATTTACATAAACAATATCGAATTTTGACAACAACATTTGCCAATGAGCCAACCTCTCAGTCAGCGCTAGGGCTTCCATCATAAACTTCAATGGATCAAGGTGAGAGATTAACCATGTAGTGTGGTATAGCATATATTGTCTGAGTCTACGAGTTACCCAAACCAAAGCACAACATAACTTTTGAATTGGTGGGTACCATACTTCACACTCTATAAACTTTTTGCTCAAATAATAGATGACTCTTTCTTTCTTTCTCGTGTCGTTATGTTGCCCCAGCACACATCCCATTGAACTTTCGTAGATCGTCAAGTAGAGGATAAGTGGTCTGTTTGGAACCGGTGCCATCAGAAGTGGAGCATTTGACAAAAACTCCTTGATCTTGTCGAGTGATTCTTGGCATTGTTCATCTCATACACCTAGGTTATTCTTTCGAAGCAATCTGAAGACCGGATCACACCTATTGGTCAACTAGGAAATGAATCGAGAAATGTAATTCAATCTCCCAAAGAACCCTCAAACTTCTTTTTGTGAACATGGTGGTGGTATATTCTGAATTGCTTTCACTTTGTCTAGATCAATCTCAATTCCTCTTCTACTAACCACGAAGCCTAAGAGTTTCCCAGATGTAACCTCGAAGGTGCACTTGTTAGGGTTGAGCTTCAACTGATACTTTTTTAGTTTTTGGAATAACTTTCACAGATTTCGCACGTGTTTTTCCTTATTCTGGGATTTGGTGATCATATCATCTACGTACACCTCAATCTCTTTGTGCATCATGTCGTGAAAGAGATTCACCATGGCTCGCTGGTACGTTGCCCCTGTATTCTTCAGTCCAAAAGGCATCACTTTGTAGCAATATGTGCCCTACAAAGTTACGAATGTCATTTTACCTTATCTTTCGGGTTCATCTTTATCTGATTGTACCCCGAGAAACCATCCATAAAGGAGAACCATGAATGTAAACCAAAATGTCAATATGAGGTGAAGGAAAATTGTCCTTCGGACTTGCCCTGTTCAGATTTCTATAGTCTATCCACATGCGAACTTTCCCATATTTCTTCGGCACTGGGATTACATTGGCTACCCACTATGGATTTTGTGCTACCTCAAGGAAGCCTGCATCAATTTGATTTTATAACTCTTCTTTGATTTTTAGGACCATCTCCGGTCTCAACCTTCTAAGCTTCTGCTGAAACGGTTTGCATTCTGGTCTTATAGGCAACTTGTGTACCATTATTTCAGTATTCAATCCTGGCATATCTTGATATGACCAGAAGAAGACATATTTGAACTCTCGCAACAAATCAACTAACTATTGTCTAATTTTTGACGAGAAAGCAATACCGATCTTCGACTCCCTTTTGACTTTATTTGTTCCGAGATTTAAGATTTCTATCTTTTTTTTAGGCAAGATCTGACTGTCTTATTTTTCTACCAACCTCAGTAATTCGTTAGGGATTTCAGATTCCGTCTTATCTTCACGCTCATTGACTTCCATTAGACACGTTGGTCACTTAAGAATTAATTCAGGATTAGGTTTAGGATCATTCATGCAATTAATAGTTGAAGACCTACAAGAAAAATAATAATATATTTGGAAAGGATGCGAAAAAACAAGAAATATGTTTGCCATTTGGGAAACATCATGAAAAGTATCTTTATTACAGTAAATTTTGCATAATAGCCCTTATTATAGATGATCCCATGTACTCGCAGGCAAAAGTACATGGTGGTTCATGGCAATTACTCTGTTTTATTTTTAAAGACTAAGGGAAGGTCCTCGATTTTCCAATTGCTTAGCGCTTCTCCTAGGAAGCATGAGCGAATTCCATCTAGGAACCTGCCAGGTTTGGATCCCTTAGATATTCTATTGACGTACAACCCTTCCATGGTGTTGCCAAAGATCTCTTCCTCTTACAACTTTATATTTTCTAGACGGTCCTTCTCCAATTGCTCTTCGACATTCTCAAACCCTCATGACTTGAAGATGCTGGTCAGGTCAAATGAGGTCACGTGTTTGGAAGGAGTCTTAGTTCCCAAAAATCGGGCCCTCTTTTGGTCTCCCCTATTTCTTAGATCCTTCAGTCTTTTCTGAAAGCTGAGCTTAAATCCAAGTCCAAAGTGGTCTTTTTTAATGATAACAGGCTTTGGATGTAGACATCCCTGAAGATGTTTTCCTAGTCTCTTTCCTGTTTTTGCACCTCTACCAAGTGTTTCACGAACGGTTATCTTGGTGCAATTTGACAACCTTGGTCGAGGAAATAGTTTACCTTCAACAGCAAAAGTTGTATTGACAAATTCCAGAAATCTAAAAAACATTCAAGAGCGTTTTCATTGGCTTCGATGTATGGAGCATTAGTGGTTACCGAAGCAATAATGTCTTCCTCCACTCCAATGCTGACTAACTTTCCTTCTATTACAAACTTTAACTTTTGATGCAGTGACAATGGTATCGCACCAACAGAAAGGATCTAGGGTCCCAACAAACAATTATAGGTCAGCTTGATGTCCATTACCCATGAAATCCATGTTATAAATTGCCGGCCTGATTAACAGTGGCACCTCGATCTTCATGAGTACATCCCGAGTGGTTCCATCAAAAACCCTCACGGTGTTCTTATATACTTTCATGTGAGAATCATCGACCGACAACCTTTGCAGAGTTACCATCGGTAGAACATTTAATGCTGAGCCATTATCTATCAGGACACTGGGAAGAACATGACCCTTATAGTGAGTTGTGATGTTCAAAGCTTTAACAGATCCCATCTCTCCCACTGCGATTTCATCGTCAGTGAAAGTAATGTAGTTTTCTGCAGCGATATGGTTCACGATTCGGTTCAGCTTGTGTATTGATATATTATTTGGCACAAACGTTTGATTGAGCACCTTAATCAAAGCATTGCGGTGACCTTCCAAACTCAACAGTAGTTTAAGGACAGAAATCCGTGCTTGTTGCTTCTTAAACTGCTCAACTATACTGTATTCACTGTACTTCAAGAACTCTTGGGCCTATTCCTCCGTAACAGGCTCATTTATTTTAGGTGGGGTTTTTCCGTAAAGATCCTCTCAGGTACTGCAGCTTTCCCTTTCTCTTTCTCCCCCTCTTTGGATGTTTCGGGTGAATAACATCTACCTCTCCTGGTGAAATGCCCCACTTCATTCACCAATTCTGATTCGGGCTTTTCATCATGTTTTCCTTCTTCAACTGTCTTTGTTTCTTCCTATGGTTTTTCATGAGGCTTTGAATTTTTCGAAAAAGACATAGTGGCAGCATAGTTCCAAGGAAACTTTTGAGAATTCTTAAAAGCAAACAATGATGGTGGAGTAATCACAATCTTAAGAGTCATTGTCGGCCTTACACTGGCTGAAGAACCTTTCGTCTTTGGCTTGGCTATTATAACCAACGACCTATTAACCCATACTTAATCCCCGAGGGCTCAGAGGTACATGCTTCAACTTCTTTCTTTCCACCAACCTTTTCGAAAAACTCAATCTCTTTATTATTCATCATACACTAAATCAAGCACCTGAACTCGACACAGTGTTGAATTTCATGTCCCTCTTCCTGGTGATATTCACAGTATACAACTGACTTTATTTCTTTCTCAATTTCCATCCCTATCTGTATTATCCCAGCATTATACAGTTGTTCAAATACCCACTTCAAAGGAGATATGACTTTAGACACTTCAGTCTTTAGCCGCTTGGCTTCATTATCTTCTTCTTTCGCATTGACCTCTCGTCCGCCGTGGTTCGGTAACGGATTGGATGCAATATCGGGTTCATCAAATTTCAACAGCCCAATATTGACCAAATTCTGAACCACTTTCTTGAATACAGTACAATTCTCAATCGTATATTCGGGGATCCCATCATGATACTCACAATGGGCCATTGGATC
Organism: Hibiscus mutabilis; assembly: GCA_019671005.1. Taxonomy (NCBI): domain Eukaryota; kingdom Viridiplantae; phylum Streptophyta; class Magnoliopsida; order Malvales; family Malvaceae; genus Hibiscus; species Hibiscus mutabilis. The sequence goes on along the minus strand of CM033711.1, from coordinate 87,600,200 downwards.
GTACCACAGAGGGTATGGTGGCTGAAGGGGTGTAAGATAATAAGGTCTCACAAATTTTACATCAAACAACTGTGGGTACAACTTAAAGTACGACATCGGTAAAGGCGTGAAATTCACCCTATCTTTTCTTGGCCCCCGAGAATCATTCTTGTTTGAATTTTGTGAACTTCCTGAAGCAGCCCCAAGTTGTGTGATTGTAATATTCTTCGGTGCCTTATATGCACTTGTGTTATTCACTTTATTTTCTCTCCTCTTAAAATTCTTACAGGGTCTTTATCCGCTTTCTATTCTTCCATTCTTAATTGTTGGTTCAATCAATTCACCGATCATCACAATGTCAGCAAAGTTATGGGTGGCGCTGCCAATTAAACGTTCAAAGAGTGGTCTTCTCAGAGTGTTCACAAACATATGGGTTACCTCGCTCTCCATTATCGCTGGTTGTACTTGTGCTGGCATCTCCCTCCATCTTTGTACGTATTGTCATAGACTTTCAGTAGGTTTCTGCTCTATGGCTTGTAGCATGACCCAACTAGAAACCATTTCAGACACGTGTTTATATTGCTCTTCAAAAGCTCTAGAAAGGTCTTTCCATGTCCTTATGTTAACTTGGCTTAGTTGGGTGTACCATCGTGCTGCCGAGCAAGTCAGGTTGTCTTGAAAACAATGAATCAACAATTTCTCATCCTTCAAGTAAGCAATCATCTTGCGACAATACATGGTAAGATGTGTTTTCGGGCAAGTCAACCCATCATACTTCTCAAAATCTGGTGCCTTGAATTTGGGTGGCAGGACCATGTCAGCAACAAGACTCAAATCAGCAGCACTAGATCCCTACTCATTCGCCCTTTGCATCTCCAACAAGCGGTCCTCTAGAGCGTTGCAGCGCTCTTCATATTTCCTCTCTATTTCAGCTCGAATCCTTTAAATTTCATTGACAGTATTCAAGTTTGGGACCTTATCACCACTCCCAAAATTCACTCCAATATTGACCGGATGATTGGCAGTAGGCCCAGCTAGATTGATATGGACCTTCTTCATAGGAGGAGGTCCCTCAGGCTGCTCTCTTAAGTGAGATGTAGTATCACCTTGTTGATTCATTTCATTCGACGCATCATGTGCCTTGCCCTTTCCATATTCTTTTGGTCCCAACAAAACAGTTAGCTGATTGATTATCTCCCTCTGTGCCTGGGCCAATTGGTCCTTCATGGACTGTTCAATTCTGCTAAAACTAGTAATCCTATCTTCTACAGCCATGGTCCTGGAGCGCAGACGTGTTCCGTACTTTTTTGCTTTGGCACTTGATTCTTTCAATTCTCGTGCTTTATTCTCATACATCTTCTTGTATTTATTTCTCTGTTTTGTCATGCCTTCTAATTGTTCTAACATATTATGCACTATCCTGCTCGTACTTTTTTTTTGTGATTTCTTACACCCGAAATGAATTTTCTTCAAGCTTGCTAATTCTTGCTCAACTTTCTAATTTTGCTCAAAAAGTTTCTTTCTTTTATTCTGTTGAACCTCTACCTCTAGTGTTGTCATTGAGAGCTCGTGTTTCAGTTCGTTGATCTTTTTCGTGTATCCTCTCAGTTTCTTCTCATGGTCATGCTTCATTTTTTCTATTACTGAGGGAGCACCCTTTGCGCGTTCGTTAGCCGAACCATCACCCGCTGGATTTTTCTTTGGGATATTGTCATTAACCCTTCTAACTTTCCAATCCTCATAACCCTTCATGACTTATGTCCCATCCTAAAGCTCAACTATTCTTGGTGTTTGCCACCTAGCCTTTAGTTGGATTGAAATTGCTTAGACTTGATGAATATCCAATGATGACATTGCCACTGTACTTAATTGATAGAACTTTCAATTCTAGGATGCACATGGAAAACACCTAGAATCCTACAATGATGCTAAATTTAATTGTACACTGTTGCGGCTTGATTGATTGAAGGAATTCTAATGGACTTAGGCAAATTTTTAGAAATTTGGGTAATTAAAAATTGATCACTAAAGGTGTCCGAAATCGGCTCTAGTATTATGCTTAAAAAATTTATGATCGCTAGAGGTGCCCAAAATTGGCTCTAGCCGACTAAAGAAAAAGAATCAAAAATAAGAAAATCAAAAACTTTGCTAAAGGTGCCCGAAATTGGCTCTAGTAAAAATATAACAAAAGAACCCAATGAAGTAATTTATAAAACCTATGCCATCCGAAAAAATTGAAGGGCAATTATAGTTCGATTATAGTAAAAATATAACAAAAGAACCCAAGAAAAAGAATCAAAAACTTGCACACAACTCCGCACACACTCACAAGCATTATAGTTCGATTCCGGGTAATTCCTATGCCATCCGAAAAAATTGAAGGGCAATAATAATTTGTGCCACGGTTCTGAGGAATGAAGTCAAGTTCGAAGCAAATTTATGATGATTAAAGTCACGGCAGGTAATTGTTAGTTTTCATTGCTTGAATACAAGCAATAGTTCGAGTTTGGGGGTGTGTTAAGTGTGTAAAAGTAATAAATTAATACCCTTTTCTACTCGTTATTATTGTTAGACTTAGGCTCATTCTAGTTGCATTTTTAGTCATTCACGCAAATTTGCATTATTTCTTTTGTGGTTGTGCTTGATTTCATGTTTCAATGAGTTTTGGTGGAAAGAGGTACTGCTAGTATTTATTTCATGTGTGCAGGATTTATTTCCCGGGCAAGCTGGAGATTGCTGAAGCAATTGAGGAAAGAAGAAGGAAGCTTTCAACTTGGATATGATAAGCTCCAAGAATTTGACATAAACATGAAAAAGCAAAGATATATCCTAAAAAGAGTTAGAGCCTCATGAAGAGGTCAAGAGGAGTTTTTGCAGGATAAATAAATAAAAGAGATTTATCTCTTTTATCTTATTATAATCCAACTTAAACTCTTCCCTATCCAAAAGAGAAATAGGCCAAGCCATCTCCTATAAATAGAAGACCTAGCCGTAGCCTTGGAGATATTCGACAAAAAGAGAGAATCCGAAAGAGAGCTCCATTGACTTCATCTTCTTCTTCCTCTTGTTTTGCTTTATTTTATGTTAGAAACTTTTTGTTGAGTTTATTTTGAACCCAGCCATGAACTAAACCATTTGGGTTAGGGTTATTGTGTTGAATGGTTGTGAGAATGATTGAATTTGTTTTAGGTATTTGAGTTTGCAATTTAGTTTGGGGTTTGTTCATTCTTGGTTTTTAATTTTCAATTGCGAGTGAATTGGGAGAGGATCTCGTGAATGCATTTATTTATCTAATATCAGAAGAGTTAGATTCAAGAAACGAATGAAAATGGTTTTCATACAAACTTATGTTGTTGAAGACTAATTTGACTTAGGGATAAGTTAAGAATTTCAACGACTAAAAGAAGCGCAAGATCGGTTGATGTTCACCCATGGTTAACGCAGGAACGTATCACCAAGACAGGCTCAATTAACCAGTGTGTCGAATTAGGTATAAGGAGAAACCATTGAAGAACGCTTCGCCAAACCTTGAAGGAAGTCGCCCAGTTGCCCAAGCAGTCACATCATTCCCAGTTGCCCAAGCAATTTCACTTGCCCAGGCAATCCGACTATTGCTAGTTGCCAAGGCAATTGAGTTTCTCTTGCACTCAACACCTAGATGATTCATTCAATTATCATACCACGACCCGCAATAATTCGGCCTACTCTCTCTCATTTGATTACATCTTTCTTTTATTTCATTGCTCTTTTATTTACTCGTTAATTAGAACTCCTACAATAACCAATTTGTGTTTTTCTTTTCAGTGCGAAGAATTAGATTCCTGAAGTAGCACCAGTCCTTGTGGAGACGATATATATTCTATACTATAATTTGTGACGTGTACACTTGCACCAATTGTGAAGCACTCAAAACACGCGACATATATCATTGATATGGGCGATGATACTTCCCAAGTATTATCAAAACTCATTTAAAAGTGAACAAAAGGTTCCAACCAACGTGCATTCATTGTTTGATTTCGAGAGCGGGTTATTCATACCCTCAACATAAACGTTATTCATGCATAACGATGAAGATTCCTTGCTACAAACTCTCATAAGGTATCCAAAGACTACGGAACGTCTTCAACTTGCAACGAAAACACTATTCAGACGACGGGAGGAAGACACATCCTCGACTTTGGCATCATTCAACTAACTAGAACCTCAATAATCCGGAGCGACCTCGCCCCTAAAATTGCTCCTAAGAGCGGGTCAACACTTAACTCGGCCCTCTCGACCACGATCATAACCATTTTATTGTCGCAACATTGGACGCACAATCATGATTCTATTCTTAAGGAGTACGAACTTAATTTAAGGGCTTGTATTCACTAGAAACCTTATTAAAACACCAATACCACCCCTAGGATTTCCTAGAACTGTCTAAACCTAAGCTCTAATACCACTAAACGTAACACACTCAGCCCGTATGTCATATTTGGCCCTCAAGCCCAACCCAAAGTCCATAAAATTTCTCAAATTGGTTTAGCACAAACAAAATACTTTCCAAAAACATTTAAATCCAATAATTTAAAAATAAATATATAAATTATTAAAATGTTACAAAGGAGCTCAAATTAAATTAAAACATTTAAACAATTGACTTGATTAATACAATTTCAAAAGTAAGGATTACAAACTCCACCATGTAAGGTCCTATGAATACATAGCCCACTAAACACAAGTACCGTACCCCAAAGATCACTACATGTTAAAACCCCGTACTGATAGTGTTTCTCGATCCCACGATCCAACGAACAACCTACGCACGAAAATAACGATTCTGAGCGCTGAGCTTACAAAGCTCAGTGGTACACATCTACTCTATTATACTTCATGCTAATCATAAACATAAGCATGCAAGTTAGTACGAGCAATAAGGAGAGATAAATAAACATATACTTCTACTACTAGTCATCTAAACACATGCTCTCATCAAAGCAGCCATCAAACATGGCACACAAGGCCCAACCAAGCCTAAGATCTCAACAGATCATCTAGGGGAAAACACATATCAACAACAACAGCAACAACAACTCTAGAGTGAGGCCGAGTCATGTAGCATTGGAAAATAAACTCTAGGTGAAGCTGGGTCATGTAGCATCAGAACATACACCCTTGCTCAGAATCTTATCTCGAGCATCTACGCTCTGGGTGATGCCGAGTCACATAGCATCAGAACATACACTCTAGGTGAGGCCAGGTTACATAGCATTGGAAAATACACCCACACTCGGTATCTCTAACCATGGTGTTGCAACACTCTTCCGCTAGGTATTCAGATCCCATCAATCAAGAAGACTCAACCAATCAAACGCCTACCCGACATACAAGCAACGTGATCCCAAAGATCTCTCTATCGTTGCTAAATGTCATCACATCATTTATTTTATATTACCAAGTTGTTAATACATTATGGAGAAGTGTATAATTAATCTCGTTATTTTGTTTATTAATGCATAATTCAATTATTAATGTTCACGTCAATTTCCATTCTTAAATTGCATTTAGAGATTATTTATCGTATCGGGTGCTGATACTCGAAGACGAGTATCGATATGGTACCCTCAGGTATTGGTACTCACGCGTGTACTGATACATAAACTACTTACTAAACATCTTTAATTTTTCACAAGTATCGGTATGGGTCAACACGTACTGATACGACCCTCATTCGTATACTGGTACGATCAAATCTCGTACCGATACCCTATTAATGAGTTCGTACAATATCCTCGAATTACAATATTAAGATGCTTATTCGATCCTTAAAGCTTATAAAAGTCATTAGGGTTTGTTTAGTAACGCATTCGTTCAATTAACATTAATTATCAGCTTCATAATCATTTATTCGAATATTACCATTATTCATCTCTTACCCAATTTCCATCCAATACATTAATCTACTCGAACAAGTAAATAAGGCATCATGATTATCAATCAATCAACAATCATCCAATATCACACAAGCATCACAAACGACCCTACGCGACCTCTAAAGCCTCCACTAATCCCATCATATCCATAACATCATCATGCATCTCAAAATATCGAGTCACATACTATCGGTCACCATACATGCATATTCATCGTCTACCTAATTTCCATATACTAACACGCAAAGCAATCACATTTATGATGCTCATGAAGCAATAGGAGTTTGAGGTGTACGAACCTTAAGCCGATATCGCTAAAATCCTCATCCGAGCTTCCTTAATATTCCACTCGATCTGATATCCTATTCCGAATAATCCTCGTATAAAAGCGAATACAAAAATACATTAATTCCAAGCATCCCCTATACAATTCACAAGGCCAAACGCATAAAAACGGCTTACCATGTTCGAATTTGGCAAAACAGACCGTGTCAGTAGATTTGGAACGTCGAGAAACCCCGAGTTAAGTTTCTTTAAAAAAGTCAACACCGGTCAATAGTGGCGGTCAACAACGTTAGCGATCTAGTGCGGTAGGGCACACGGCAGCAATGGTGCACTTGGGTAGCGTGATCCAGTGCGGCACGTACCATGGTAGCTAGCCTGCACCCGGGAGGCATGCTCTAGTTCGGGCGAGTGCACGTGCACCCGACGAGCGTGCTTCAGTGTGGCGCGGTGCACCGCAGCTATCGTATTAACACTTTTTAAGGCTTTATCGAACACACGTTTCTAACCCTTTTCATGACTTTCCGGTTAAGGAGGACATAGACACATGGGCATCGCTTTAACCCTTTTCAAGGCTTTATCGAACACACGTTTCTAACCCTTTTTCTTTTGGGGTTGCCAGGTCTTATAAAAGATGCTCCCAGCTATCGTATATATGAGAAAAAGATATCCATATCCATTTGAGGGTGGGGGTTTTTCTCCCCAAAAGTTATTTAGGGCCAAACATGAAAAAAGCTTTAGTATTGAAAACAATAGTCTTTGATAAGTCATTTCTTCTTGGGGGTTAGTGTCTGAGATTCGAGCCCTCGAGAGCCGAGACTGCTTCCTTTTAAACCATTATTCTTTCATACAGATATCATCCCCACAACATCAGCCATGGCTCCTGCAAATATCCATGATAAGCGCTCAACCACCCATTACTACTATTATTATAAAAACAGAAAACTCTGAATCTCTGGGACTGAGAGCAATCTATTTACATTTGGCTCCACATATCTCCATCCAACCATGCCATTGCTGAATTACATAATTCCATATTTCCATTACCATCATTCATTTGCTTATACCATTTCTCATCTTATTACACTAACTAGAGAGACCATCGTAAACACGTCATTTGTTTCGGTTTCAGTTCAGGTCATGCTTATTTAGGGCATGGCTACATTCATTTCGGGTTGGTTGACGTCTAATTCGACTTTCGTTCTACCTATGATGATTTGGTTCGAGTGTCGAGTCAGATCGGTTGATTTCAAGTCGGGTCAACAATAGGAGATTGGTTGGTATCCAGTCGGGTCATTTTTTACACCTTATATAACTTTATAAAGACAATATATTTGACTTTTTAGTGAGTTGTGCGATAATTCACATCTCATTTTTCTTTATTTATTTTAATATATTTTTGTTTCGGGTTATTTTCGGTGAGTGAAATCGATTCAAGTCCATTTGGATTGGTATGATCCATTTCGGTCCGATTAAATTCGGGTCAATTTCAATTTGATTCGCTTTTATTTCAAACTTCGAATCATCATATTCATATCGATATCTAATCTCGGGTAGGATAAATTAGTTGGGGGTCAAATTTATCAAGTCTAGACCATCTTAAATATGGATTTCTTGTTAATTACCATAGTTTATTAAAAAAAATCAAATATTTGAAATTTTAAAAAAGTCAAATTATGTTTGAAATATTACAATCAACCTCCGGGCTTTGAACTGAGATCCTGCTTTACTCGTGCCATTTTGCCAGCCCAGGGCCTCAGGCGACGGGGAAATGAACATACTTTATAGGGCCTGCTTTTACTTCATTTTATGATAATTGAATCAAATACTATATTCCTTTTTTTTTCTCTCCCAAAACAAATATTTTTACAAATTTTCATATCTTTTATAGTTTTCATTTTATTTTTATTTTATGGGATTTTTTAAAAAATATTTTAGCTAAGATATAAATTATTATTTATTTTCTGAGTTTATTTATATAAAATAAATAAATTTACATATATTCACAAAACCAATAAAATTTGATGACATTACAAGTAATAGGGTTGTAAACGATCCAAACTGACACGCGTCGTTCTCGCGTCAAAATAATTCATTCTTCTCAAATAATAAATAAAGGAATTCAAACGTAGTAAAAGAGAAGTAAGGGTCGATCCCACAGGGACTAAGAGAACTTCCTGATTTATGTTTGTTCAATCGGTGAGCCAAAAAGAGAGTTGAATAATATTTAAGTATGGTGGGGATTTGTGAATTAAGTAAAAATAATAAGAGATTGTAGACAAAATTTAGGAAGTGGATTAAATATGGTAAAGATTAGTCTCGGGCTTTTGCTTTGACTCAGTTTCCTCGGATCATTGGAAAAAGGATTTTTCACTTCGGGGTTCACGTCAGTTACTCATCTTCAAGGATCAATCCTTGTGACTGTGCCTTGTTCCGAATACCCAAGTGCCATCTTTGATGTCGATTTTGGAAATTGATCTAATCAACAACAATGTTGTAGATCAAAAATGTTTAAGTAAAGCCGACTCGGACTATGTCATTTCAATAATAACTGATTCCAATCTCAGTTTCCTCTTAGCAAACAATTTTGCTAAGTGTGTTCCCAGGAAGTCAAATGTGCTTCAATAGCCAATCCTTCCTCCACACATTTAACCAAAACAACATCCTGAACAACGTCAATCTTTGATTTTGAAATCATTTTGATTTTGAAATTAAGTTTAGAAAACTAAAAGAGATACCCGAAATTGTTTAAGTGATTTTCAATCCTCACGTTGGAATTGAGCCATTGCTTTAGCCCTTGGCTATGGAGAATTTAGCTAAATATGATTATGGAAAAAATCATACTTAGCAATATAAAAGAAAAAAAACTTAAAGCAAGAACTAAGAAAAGAAATAATTTAATAAAACTCTAAACGTAGAAACAAAGCTAAGAATGAGAATGAGAATCATAATGATTTTTGAGTTTACCCAAAGGGGTATTTATAGTAGCCTAAAACCCTAAAGAGATAAGAGATAAATCCCAAATTATTTAAATTAATTACAAAAGATAAATCTAAAGTTTGAATTTAAAATCCGGCTGATAAGTTATCAGATATGCGGCTGATAAGCTATCGTTGCTGCTGACGTGGCGTCTTCTAGAAGCTGCTGACGTGGCGTCCAGTCAGACTTTCATGCCCAGATTCATGCCCACTAATCCATCCATGAATCTAGAAAATCAAAAATTGCACAATTTCAGCAGTTTAAGCAATATTCATGGAATCTACTGTCCTGCATGGAAAATGAACAAAAATGCCCACATTAGCAACTTAAAACAATCAATCAAGGAGTAATTAGAGATAGAATAATGCATAATTTAAGCACTAATCAAATTCCCCCTCACTTATTCAATGCTTGTCCTCAAGCATTTCTCAATTATCATGCTAAAAACCTTAAGTTGCCAACTCCAATTTCAAAGAATTTCAAAGATTTCTAAAGTAAACTAAATCAAGTAAATGTTGAAATTCAAGATCAATCAATCATGGCATAATCAATTAAGTGTAAATCGACCAAGGCATTTCAACCGTCTACCAATTTCAAAGAATACAAGACTTAACTCCTCACATTGGTTCACTCATTTCGCTCAAATATTTCGGGTAAGAGAATCGCTCAAGCCTAAACTAATCAACTCATTACCATAGGCTTGTAACTAGATCTAATCTCCACTACTTAATATAAAAATGATGCAAAAATCAAGAGGACTTAAAATGGGTTGTAACGGGGTTAAGGTTCGGGTAGGATAAAAGGCCGAAAATGGAGTTTAAAAAGTCAAGACAAGTAAAATTATTCCAAAGAATTTATTCGAAGAGAGGAGAAGAAATCAATCATTTTTTTTCATTCGAACTGTTCCCCTTTTTTCTGCTTTTTTTTCACTGTTCGAACAGCACCATATATTCGAACTGCACTGCACGGTTCTGCAACTTTTCTGTGCTGTATTTTCCTGCATTGTTCGAACCAAACTGCACTGATTTATTTTTCTGCACAGTATTTTTTTTGCACAGTTTTTTTCTGCACTGCACTGTTTATTTTTCTGCACAGTGTGCTTTTTTCGAACTGATTCGAATCTGATTTTTTTTCTCTTTTTTCGCTTTGGAATAACCTCAACTTGTCCTGAAAAAGGGTGACAAAAATAATTGAAAGGAAAACAAAAAAAAAATAGGCTTGGCTTAATGATACGGTAAACAAAGAAAATGATTAAAGGCTCAAAAATGGTTCACTAAGTGCAAAATAAATAAAAGGGTAGGCTATTTTGTTTGGTAAGAGAAGTTGGTTTAATCATAATGCCTCTATCATAATAGAGCATCATAATGAAAATGTGTAGTCTCAACAAGCATCGAGTTACAAGTTCTAGAACGCAATCAATTAGTTTGGCACACTCAATTGAAACAAAAAGCAAGAATAAAAATATATGCTCATTAGGCTCAAAACTCACACGAAAGGTCTATTGAACTAAGTCATGCATCCAATTCAATCAATAAATTCATGAAACGACCAAGAAAAACTTACATAAATTAGTTATGCCATGCTATCGTGCATCATAAATTCAACAACAACAACAAGATTGAATTCACAAAGAAATGCAAAGAAATTAAATCAAATAAGAGACTAGCAACCAAGGTCATCAACAATTCTAATCAAGAAACAACTTAATTTCAATCGCAAAGCATAAGTGAGAGTTAATTTGATTTCTAATTTCACCCCCTCACTTAATCGTAATGTCCCATTATGGAAAAATAAAGTGCACGAGAGAAAGGGTGAAAATACTCCCCGATTAATGTCGGCCACGGGGCTTGGTTCTTGCGGCATCATAAATTCGAACGGCATTGGTGTCGACTCAGGGGTGGCGAGTGAGCGCGCGACTGTTTGAGGCACGGAGACAGCTGTGGCAGCGAGTCTGAGCTACTCAAGACGTCGATCATCAGAGGCACCATGAAACGGCGGCGGCCACCACCGGCGTGATCTGGCGGCTTTGATCTCTTGTGCGCACCATTGCCGATTGGAAAGGAAACAAACGAAGCAAGGAAAGGTGGTTGAGGTTTGAAGGAGATGGTGATCGTTGATGAAGCGGCTAAGAAAGAAGGGAAAAGAGAAAAAAAAACGCTAGGTCTGTGGAGGAAAATAAAACGTGAGAGAAAAGTGTGGAAAAAGATTGTGATAACTTATCACAAGTGGGGACCACAAAATTTCAAAAAGGAAAAAGATTGGGTCAAAATGTGACCGATTATGATAGGGAAATTTTAAAATTTAATTCTAATTTTTGAATTGGAGCTACTATAGTGCACCAATTAAAAGGGAGATGCTAACGTGCTCCATGCTTGCAAAAACATGTACATAATCGATGCAAAATACGATCAGCAACAAGGGATAGCAGATGATTTAATGCAAAAATAAAATAGAAAGAAAGAAAATAAATTCAGAAAAATTGTAACAAAAAGAAATAAACAAAATAAATTAAAAATGGGTTGCCTCTCATCCAGCGCTTATTTAACATCGTTAGCTTGACGAGCCGATTTTTAAAGCGTAGCTTCTTGTAATTCGATCTCCTCGGCTAATCCTACTGGAGCGTTCTCATAATACGGCTTCAACCTTTGGCCGTTTACTTTAAATTGAGCTCCAGAATTATCTTCTATCTCCACTGCGCCATGAGGAAACATCTGAGTTGCCGTAAATGGGCCGAGCCATTTCGATCGAAGTTTGCCTGTAAAAAGTTTAAGTTTTGAATTAAACAACAAAACTTTTTGGTTAATTGTAAATGATTTAAAAGATATTCTTTGAACGTGGAATTCTTTCGTCTTCTATTTAAATATTTGAGCGCTGTCGTAAGCATTTCGTCGGATTTCCTCTAATTCTTAGATGTGTAGCTTCCGCGCTTCTCCAATTGCTTCCATCTCCATGTTACATTGCTTAACTGCCCAAAAGGCTCGATGCTCCAATTCAACTGGAAAATGGCACGGCTTACCGAAAATGAGTTGATACGGCGACATCCCAATAGGACCTTTATAAGCCATCTGGTACGCCCACAACGCGTCAGACAACTTGAGACTCTAATCTTTACGATCCGATTTTACAATCTTTTCAAGAATTTCTTTAATCTCGCGGTTCGACACTTCCGCTTGTCTGTTGGTAAGTAGTGGCAGTTCTTTGAGTCACTTCGAACTTTTTCATGAGTGTGTCAATTATCTTGTTGATAAAATGGGTTCCTCGATCGTTAATTATCGCTCGTGGTGTGCCAAACCTGGAAAAGATAGAATTTTTCAAAAAATTAACAGTGGTTCTAGCATCATTACTTCGGGTAGCCTTCGCTTCCACCCATTTAGAAACGTAATCAACTGCAAGAATGCTATAAAAATTTCCAAATGAAGAAGTAAAGGGACCCATGTAATCGATTCCCACACATCAAAAATCTCACAGACGTGAATCAGATTTTGAGGTAATTCATTCCTTCAGCTTAAATTCCCTACACATTGACGCTTATCACATAATTTACAATATAAGTAAGCGTCACGGAATATAGTAGGCCAAAAGAAACCATATTCCAAAATTTTATGGGCAGTTCGCTTTGGTCCAAAGTAACCACCACATGAATAAGAATGGCAAAAGTCTAGGATAGAATTTACCTCTTCCTCAGTGACGCATCGCCTAATTACCTGATCCGAACAGTGCTTCCATAAATAAGGATCATCCCAAATATAATATCGGGACTCCCACTTTAGTCGGTTAATTCTAGATCTAGGCAAGTCTAAGGGTAATTTACCTGTAACCAAGTAATTTACCATGTCCGCAAACCATGGAACCACTTTCTGCGCCAACATCAAATGTTCTTCCGGGAACTTATCGTTAATTGATGAGTCGGCTGTAGAAATAGGAATGCAACTTAAATGATCAGCTACGAGATTCTCGCTTCCCTTCTTGTCTTTAATTTCTAAATTAAATTCTTGTAAAAGCAGGATCCATCGGATAAGCCTTGGCTTCGCCTCTTTTTTGCTCATAAGGTACTTCAAAGTTGCATGGTTAGAAAAAACAATCACTTTAGTTCCAAGCAAATAAGATCTAAAATTTTCTAAAGCAAAAACAATAGAAAGTAATACTTTTTCTGTTGCGGAGTAATTTCTCTGAGCCGAGTCCAGAGTCCTTGAAGCATAGGCGATAACATGTGGTTCTTTGTCCAAGAATAGCTCCAACGCTCGTATCGGATGCGTCACACATAAGCTCAAAATCATATTCCCAATTTGGTGCTTTGACAATCGGTGCCGTGGTCAACTTTTCTTTAAGTACATCAAATGATTCTTTGCACTCAAGATTAAAGTCGAATACTTTATCTTTTTGTAACAGCTCACACAACGGTCGCGCCAACTTTGAAAAATCTTTAATAAATCTTCGGTAGAAACCTGCATGGCCAAGAAAATAACGAACCTCCCTCACAGATATGGGGTAAGGTAGTGAGCGTATAATATCGGTCTTGGCCTTATCAAAGGCAATTCCATTAGATGACACAATATGTCCCAAAATTAATCCCTTATCAACCATAAAATGGCATTTTTCATAATTCAAAACAAGATTAAATTCTAGGCATCTATTAAGCACATTAGTTAAGTTACTAAGAAACTCATTAAAAGAACTATCGTATACCGTAAAGTCATCCATGAAGACTTTGATGCCCTTTTCCACATAGTCAGAAAATACTCACCATACATCTCTGGAAAGTGGCTGGTGCATTACAAAGGCCAAAAGGCAACCGTCGATATGCAAATGTACTGAACGAGCAAGTAAAAGTTGTTTTCTCTTGGTCTTCTAGCGTAACTGGAATTTGGAAGAAAACCTGAAAAACCATCAAGGCAATAATAATGAGTTTTACCGACTAATTTCTCAATCATTTGATCTATAAAGGGAAGAGGAAAATGATCTTTTCTAGTGAGAGAGTTCAACTTCCTGTAGTCGATACATACCCTCCATCCATTTTGTACACGCGTTGGAACTAACTCTCCTTCGAAATTTTGGACCACTGTCACTCGGTCTTTTTAGGTACCACGTGAATTGGACTTACCCAGTCACTGTCGGAAATAGGATAGATTACATCTGCATCAAGGAGTTTCTGTATCTCTTTTTTTACTACCTCAATTATTGGTTGGTTCAAACGGCATTGTCCTTGTCTAGAGGGTTTTGCTCATTCTTCCGTTTTAATCTTATGCATACAAGTCGAGGGACTAAGTCCCTTAATATCAGCAATAGTCTATCCTATGGCTTCCTTGTGCGTGCGCAATACCTTCACTAGTGCATTCTCTTCTTCTTCAGACAACTTATTTGAGATTATCACCGGCAATGTTTCATTTTCTCCCAAAAATGTATATTTCAAGTGCTCCGGCAACTGTTTTAATTCTATCTCTGGCGCCTGCAAAATAGAAGGTAACATTTTAGTTTTAGAGGGAGATAAAAATAAATCAGAATTGATAGATAAAATATGTTCAAACTCTCTTTCTTCCTCACTGCGGCAAAGTTTAAGATCCCTATAAAAATTATCGAAAAAAATTAGTTTCAACAAATTCATCAATTAAAGGATCAATAATATCGACATAATTAATTCTTTCAACTTGATCTGGGTATTTCACCGCTTTATAACGTCGAATTCTATGACCTCACCATCAAACTCCATTGTTAATATACCGTTTCTCACATTAATCTTTGTATGCGTGGTGCTTAGGAAGGGTCGTCTTAAAAGTACCTCAAAGCAAATGTTCGTCCTATTGTTTTCCATGTCGATGATATAGAAGTCGGCAGGAAAAATCAGAACATCAACTTTCACTAAGACATTTTCAAGCACTCCCTCTGGATAGATAATAGAACGATCAGCCAACTGAATAGTTACTATTGTTTCCTTCAAAGGTTCGTTAGTAATCATTTTATAAACAGAAAGTGGCATAACGTTAATTGAAGCTCCTAAGTCACACATTACACGTTTAATTAAAATATTTCCTATTTTGCAAGGTATAGCGAACATACCTTGGTCTTTCATCTTTGGTGGAAGCTTTCACTGAAATACTGCAGAGACATGTTCTCCCATATTTATCTTCTCGTGACCAGTCAGTCTCCTCTTTGTGGTACAAAGTTCCTTTAGAAATCGAGCATACCTTGGCACTTGTCGGATTAATTCTAGGAGAGGTATGTTGACTTGTACTTTTTGGAACACCTCTAAGATTTCATTCTCTTTGGCTCTCTTGTCACACCTCATCAATCTTGATGGGAAGGGTGGTGCAATTTTATGAGAAGGAGGAGGAGGTCGTGGTGGCAATGAAAATGTACCTTGGACGTCGGAGGGTGGCTTTTCCTTCCTTTTCTTGGACTGTGTGGCATTCTCTTTTGGGACTTCAGTTGTGACAACGGTTCCACTTCAGAGGGTGATAGCACTAACATTCTCTCTCGGATTTGACTCCGTTTGAGAATGAAGTCTTCCCTGCGACTCCAGTCTCCCTACGGTTTGAGCCAACTGGGTCATTTGTTTGTCCAAATCTAGTCTCTATGTATTGGTCGTCGGTAGAGCATGAAAAATGGTTACCGGATACTACACTCCGTAGATCTCCAAATGCCTGGCCTAGATCAAGTCGCATCTATACCAGTATGAATCTTCATGATAAAGAGAAGGGACAACGAAAGAGATGTACCATATGTAGGGCTGAAGGACATTCCAGATCAAACTGTCCAAATGAACCAAGGTTCGTGTCAATGCCTATGTGATTTCCAATGTTTGTATTTGAAAATATTATTAATGTTATTTTATGTTGTTCAAGTTTGTTTGGACTTTAAATTATTTTTGAATGATCTAATATAATCGATTAAGTCCAAAAACATTTTTCTTTTAAATTGTTATAATCAATTAGTTCAACAATTGCTAAATTCAGATTATTCAATTCTCGATCTTATATTGTACCAATTAATTTGGATAATCGATTGACTATAATAAAAACGAAGGATAGAAGAAACTAAACAACTTTCTTTTTTGGTCCTCTGATTTTCTTGCAATGTTAGATACAAAATAAAAATAAAAACCTTATTCAAACATTGCATTTTAACATAGTCCACTAAAGTTATTAAGTACTTAAAATAAAAAAGCTAATGATGCTTACGTCCATCGGTACCACACCCCGATGGATGACGAGACCGATCGAGATTGTGTCTACCACGGGGCTGAAGTTGATGCTCTTCATTGCCATCATCACGTCCTCATTCTCGATTCCATCTACAGCAGTACCACTCGTTCCAATTGGCCCACCTGTGAAGAACAAGGACTGTGGTGGTGTTTGCCAAAATCGTGTTGATACTGATATAGAGGGATCGATCCTTGAGGAACACTCAACGAGGCAATTATCATCGGCGAAAATGCACCATAGGGGTTGGCCATAAGAGGCGACAAAAAATCCATGTTCTGGCCCAAGTTTGAGTAATTGGGTGTCTGTGGTGAAATAAACTCGGGTCTATATAAATTAGGATCATCAAACCCTACATTACCTAAAGAGCTCCCACATTACCTGAATAACTCAAGCCAACTGGTGGATATACAAATGTGGTAGGTTGAGAAAATCCTATATTATCCGAGGATCTTGGGGCCTCTTCCGGTTGTATACAAGTAGGAGCCGGTTCTTTTTCCCATATAGCCATTGGCGTTACTCTACTCATATCTGGCTCCCATGTCGTTGGCCAACCCGCAGGGTCTCTACTACAAATCGGTTGCCCATGTGATGAGCTCGTTGCAGCCTTCGATGATTTACTTTTGCATCTATATTTTTTCTGAAACCTTTCTCATTCCTCCCGTTCAGGCTGATCTATTAAGTACGACATTCCATGACTACGATAGTAGATCATATACTCTGAACTCCCGAAATCAAAATCAGCATCTTCTATTGGATGGCGTTCCGACACCGACGAACCTCTATCGTTCCACAAAGCAATATAGTATCTATGTTCGACTTCCCAATCCGTATCTGCCCTGCCACGTCTATCATAGCCATGAAGATGATAATGGTCACGTGGAATGCGTGGAATATGCTGGTGGAAGCCAAATTGCCTCAATACTCTATCCGCAAAGTGGAACTCGATATTAGAGAAATGGATCAACGGTGTAACACTACACCATAAAATTGAATCCTTCAGCAAATATCTCGGTAGAAAATTTGGTCATCATCGTAGGCCTTCTAAATAAATTGCAAAAAAATAATGGTTTAAAATAATACATCCAACTAACTAAGATGTCAAAAACACATTTAACTTCAAAAATTACTTTCCATTCATATACATGTTCCTGACAATGAGAATCAATAAGAGATCTACAAACTCTGACGTTGTTGTGCGCAAACCCCGTCTCATGCTTCTCATCGCACCATCTGTATACAAATCACAATATATTTAAAGAATAAGTTAATTTAATTCATTTAAATATTCAACTAAGAATAAAGATATATATTTACCTTGCAACGAGAGGAAACTGCACATGTATTCGAGTAAGCGGTGTAAAAAAGGGAAGTCGTTGCCAAGCCCACGCTTGCAACAATAACAGACAACCATCAATACCGCCTACCCTCTTACCCTTTTGCAGTAAAGCGCCCTTGCACAACTCGAGATATAAGCACGCTAATATAGCTGATCCCCAACTATATTGACAACCAGGTTTCCAAAGAGTATCCAAAAAACGAAGATACCTTACACTAACCATATTTCCAGATTTATCCGGCATCAGTATCCCTCCAATCATCTGTAGGATATATGCTCGACTGACCATATAAATTTCATCAACTGTATTATACTCAGCGAGTTAAAATTCACTCTCTAGCCAACTCATTTTTACACGAGGCCCTCTCACGTTACTTCCATAGTGTACCTTCCCAATGTACCTTTCACAAATTTCAGCCATTGATCCCTCGGTACGCTCGAGCACTGGCTTCTCATTTACTGGGACCCCAATAAGATAAACCACGTCCTCGAGGGTGATCATGCATTCTCCGCAAGGCATGTGGAAGGTATGTATTTCAGGTCTCCAACACTCAATTAGAGTGGAAATCAATCCGGGTACCAACTTGTACCCACAGAGGAACGTGGCATGATAAAATCCTGCCATATCTAATAAATTCTTGATTTTGTGGTCTAGGGGTTTGTCTACCATACACAAATGATGTTTAAATGTTTCATTTGCATCTTGTAAATAACACATTATTTAAACATAATTATTAACAAAAAAACACAGAAGTGGCCTATTTCGTAATGAAATAATTTTAAAAAAAAAATTATATCAGCTCATCAACTCTAAGGCTAGTAATATGTCGATTCTGTAAATGCAACAATGGGGCTTGCTCAGTCATCCTACATGACAAGTAAGAAAATATTAGTAAACCGAGACTAAATCTACCACGTTAAAAAATAACAATTATAATAAAATAAAAAATAACTCGAATAATCTTACTTTAAACTACCATATCAAATGGAAAAGATTTCAGTACTTGAAATTTAATTATGTATTTTCTTATTTTCTATTAAATCATTAACGTCGCTGTTTTTTATTCAACCACCTATAAATAAATAAATCTAAATAAATTAACGAACTTAAATAAAATAATAAAATACAAATCAAATCAACTTACTATATTTTCTTCTCAAATATCTTCTTCAGACATAAATCAAATTAAACGTTTTTTCTCTTATATTCAAACAATTTTCCATATTCTCAAAATCTTTCCACCTATTTAACACAAAATATTTAAACTATCTCTCCAAATAACATCGAACATTCAAACATCAAATAAAAATTAACAAAAAATAACGAATTTAAATTAAACAATAAAATATTAATTTACTTAATATATTTTCTTCTCAAATCTCCACCTATTTAACACAAAATTTTCAAATTATATTCTCTATAACATCAAAAATTCAAACATCAAAATAAAAATTAAAAAATTATTGAACAATAAAATAATACAAAAAGTATTTCTCAAATCTCCACATATTTAACACAAAATATTCAAACAACTTCAAAATTAATGAAACAAATAACTTAACTTACTATATTCTCCTAAAAGTTCCTTATTCTCTTCAACCACCTATTTAACACAAAAAATCACAAATTTTAACTTAAAAACACAAAAATTTGATTTTCATAATTACTATAAAATTAAATATACAAAAATAAACAAATTACAAAAAAATACTACTTACTACCTATAATTATTCAAAATAAATATGTACTCTAATAAAATTCTCTAAATCTTCTTCTTCTTCAAAATATTTTCTCTCCAACTTAAATTAAACAATAAAATACAACAAACTATTACTATATTTTCTTCTCAAATCCCCTCATATTTAACACAAAAAATATTCAAACAACAACTTCAAAATTAATCAAACAAATAACTTAACTTACTATATTCTCTTCAAAATTCCTTCTTCTCTTCAACCACCTATTTAACACAAAAAATCACAAATTTTAACTTCAAAACACAAAAATTTAATTTTCGTAATTACTATCAAATAAAATATACCAAAATAAATAAATTACAAAAAATACCACTTAGTACCTATAATTATTCAAAATAATATTGATAAATTACAAAATAAAATACTTACTCTAATAAAATTCTTCAAATCTCCAAATTTTCCTCACCTTCTTCAAAATATTTTCTATCCCTCTACACTATCTACTTTCAACCCACCCCTATTTAACCTCACAAAAATTAAATCTCAACCACTCATACCACCTACCCAATAAAACACCACCATTCATCTAACCAATACCAATTACACCCTATTCACCTTTCTCAATTTCCGTCCATGGCAGAATCTGAATTTGTATGCATGCAGTCTGTCTCGTCCAGCCAAAGTCGGACTCAGCTGAGGGGGAGTTCAAGCCAAAGTCAGACTCAGCTGGGGGAGACTTCAAGCCAAAGTCGGATCCAGTTGAGCAAGATTTCAAGGATTTTTTTGCCCAAAGTCGGATCCTATTGAAGACGCCTTTAGAGAATTTTTTTTGAGGTTCGGCTCCATCACAATCCAACTTCAAGTTATTATTCAAACTACAATATTCCTGGAAATAATCAAGCTACCGCAATAGTTTGGGAAAAAAATCCCCCACGACAATATCGCCGTAAATTTTCCAAAAATATTAGTAATCACAATGTAACTTCTAAAACTTTACTATCGAAAATAAAAATTTACTTAAACTTAGCGACCAAAGTATTGTTTAACCCAAAACATTATTATAATACTAAAAACACACTGCTCTATAAACTCCATAAAACGACTCTGTCACTTGATTCATGAGTGTCACAGTAGAGATACAAAATTAAAGAAGAAAAAAATGGAGGAGTGAGAGATAAAAGTATTTTTCAGGGGTTTTGGTTTTCCCCCTTTTATTTTTTTCTCTCCGTCTCCAGTCTCCACTGTGTTATTTATCCTTGCGTGTATTCTGTTTTCACTAGTTTGATTTTTCGATTTCCTCCGGTGAAACGTTTGTTTTATTATTATTATTATCCGGGGAAATCTTTTTTCTTTTCTCTCGATTATTGTTCCGTCAGCAACGCCGCTTAAATTACTGTTTGATCGTTTAGCGATCCCGGTTCTCGCGATTTTCTCCAGAAGGTCATATCTTTGAGTCAAAATAGATTCTATGACTTTTCAGTTCTGTATTTTTTTTAAAGAGAAGAATTCGGTTCTTTTGCTTTTGCTTTTGCTTGAAGTAAAAGTTGTAAAATCTAATCGCCGATAATATTTACGTCACCAGCTTCACCTACAAGCGACTTCGACAGACTTAAGAAGCCGTGTTGTCAGAAAAATACCCATTTGATCGGATAAATTCGTTTGGGTTTGAATTGTTTTTTAAGAAAAATCTGAAGAGAAGGCAGTTTGCTTGAACTTAAATTACAAGCTTTTGACTTTAAGTATGATTTAAAAAATTATTGGATTCCATTAATATCTTTCCAAAATTGATCTGTTTTTTTTTTTTTTTGCTTTTGATTATCAGGCCCCAATTGATCATTTCCAATTTGGTGGTTAACTGCCAGACAAAGTAACAATTTTTTACTTAAATTCATGGAGTTCTAAGATTGTTCTAAAAAAATGGCAGTTCGATTTCCTGGTTTTCCATGGTGGTTTTTGGGTGGTGGAAGTAGAGAAAAACAACCTTTTTCAAATGGGTCTTCAGATTCTGAAACTGTTAAATTCCAAACAAAAATAATCCCAAAGAAGGGAAAGTGGCAAGGTAACGAAGAGAGGAGAGTGGCTGATAAAGAATGTGATGTTGTGGTGGTTCCATCATCAGACGGTCTGCATTTGTCTGGGTATGAATCAGAAGGTCCAGAATGGTCCATTGGGTGGGAAGAAACCCACGGTTCTGGATTTCAAGATGATGGTGGATTTGCTGTGCTGGTTCCTTGCTATAAACCCGGTTGCAAGGCACTTGTGGATGGCCACAATAACCAGCTATTGAGTGCCGTGGAAAACCTCCCAAATGGGTTCTGTTCGGGTAAGACCTTATTAGTTATTCCTATGTAAGATTCTTTAGTTCCATTTCTCAATTTCAACACAATTTTGATTGTGGATTGACAGTTTTGTCGCCTGGAACCGGCTTGTTATTGGAACTGTAAAATATTTAACCTGTGTTATTGAGTATCATTTTAAGGCTAGTTTATTGATATTGCTCTTTAGTCTTCAAAGCTATAGGTTTAAGGATTTATATCTGTGCCTTTGTTCCGGATTGTGAGCTTTTGCTGTCGCTAAACTTAAGCATCATTTTTCTGTACTTTGAAGCTATTGAGATAAATCCGGTTCCTTAAAGCCATTACGGTGTAACATAAATCAGTGCATACCTGTATGATCACTGCAAACATTCGATACTGCATCCATCACTCAAATTAGAGGCAGCGTCGATGGAAATTACATTTTAATGAAAACAAGAGTTTCACACTTGTAATTGTAATGATTTAACAGCAAGATGCTTTAGACTTGAAGCAATGGAGATCATCTTCTACTGTTCAATTGACTATATGCAGCCTGTAGTTTAGTTCCTTTAAATACTGGAAATGTGTAACATGATGTTTTCCCAAGCTGAATCTTTGTTGCCTCCTTGTTCACAATGTCCCAAGAGTTACAGAGTTTGGTGCCATTTCGGTGCCGTTCTTCCTTCCAGCCTATTTGTTGTTAGATTCTTCCTGAGTGACCCTTTATAGTTTCGGACAGCAGTTCATAATGCCAACCTTGTCAATCACATCTCACAATTAGCTGTCCATGTGATTAAACTTTCTAAATTCCACAATGCAATCCTTGTGCTGTTCTGAGTTGAGTGTTCCTTTAGCTGTGAAAAAGATGTTTATATATATTTTTGACAGAGGATGCTGCATTGAGTCTTTCCCGCCATTAACTTTATTACCCTAGAGGGTTTTTCTAACATACTAACTTTTTCATTGCGATGGGTTAAAATATGCAGAGGGAACCAACACAGTGCAGCAGCAGTGGTTATCTTCTCTTCAGAACTTACGAAAAGTCTAGAATTCCCTGACCGAGTAACTGTAGGTGAAATTCCCGTAAATATTTCGTCCAGGGGATCCTCCCTGCTTACATGCAGTTCAAGTGATTGTGTTTGTTGTTTTGTGTAAATAGTATTATTGTGAATATGCAAGAAAGAAGATGATCCTTGCTTTCAGCTGACTGCTACTGTAAATAATTTGACATATTCCTAGAGTGAATTGCAAATAGTTTAATGTAAAAATTAACGACCTGTACGCAAATTAATGTTACGTTCAAGGACAGGAAATGTAAAAAAAAAAAAAAAGCAACGAAGATGTTTGTAATAACCCATTTTCATCCGGGTTACCCAAACCCGAATCCAAACCTACCCGGATTCAAACCCTAACCTAACCCAAAAACTAAAACCTCATTTCTAAAAAAACCCTAATGACCTAACCCTCTTCCCACCACTGCCGCAACCAGTCTCAGCCACCGCACTCCTCGCCGTTTACCATTACCGGCAACAAACCACCCATATCCAAAACCTCAACCCACAAATCAAACTAAACCCTAAAAATAAAATATAAACCTAAACCTAGATCACCCTCTGTCAACTAACCCGTCTACCATACCCCTATATTCCAACTCACCATAACCTGCAAAATCTCACCCATACCCTAAAAATCTGCCCACAAATCTGGCTTTTTCAGATATGCAACAAAAATTAAAAAAAGATGGAGTTGTTAGTACATTAGATGGGTTTATAAAACCTGAACAAAAAATGTAATGGGGGCTGATATTAAAAAAAATCGGGAGAAAACAGAGAGAGAGTAGGGGGCTTTTTAGTTCGAAAAAGAAAGAGTTTTGAGGGATCAATTTGAAAGAGGGTAAAAAAGGGATTTTATTTCAAAAGTGTAAAGAGGGAAAAATCAATAAAAATTTCTGAAGCTTCAAAGTAAGGCTCTTTCTTTTTGTTTTTGGTTCGAATCCAAAGCTTTTTTTTATAATTCGAATAACATATATAAAGAGGTTCGAAGCTTACCGGTTGAGCGACGTCGTAGCCATCGCGAGGCCTCACGGCCGATGACCGACGTGGACGTGAGGAGCCGCCGCCTTCTCTGGTTCTGGGTTGAGAGGAAATAATATGAAGAGCTTTAGGGGTTTTTTATGTTTATACACTTTGATTCGAAATGAAAAATACCCTTATCTTAATGTTTTAAGCTGGCTCAACAAAACGGCACCGTTTGGTGCAGCCCGATCCATGCGGTGATCCGATAACCCAGAGAGGATCCGCGTTTTTTGTTTATGGGCAAATTACCCACTCGGCCCTTGTACTCTTCTCCCACTCTCATTCTATCCATGGAATAATCCCTCATCTAGTCCCTGTATTTGTTATGCGCTTTTAATCTTGCCCATTTGTACTTTATTTGTGTATTTTATTTTGCATTTTGTTCAATTTTAGTCACTGCTATGTTTGGTATTTAATTTTTAGCACTTTTATTTTATGTCATTTATATTTCTGCCCATGCATTTTATATTTTGTTCATTTTAGTCTTGTAATATATATATTTTTCATGCCATGTAATTTAATGTTTGTGCATTTTAGTCCTTAAGTTGTTATTTCCATGTTGTTTTATGTATGTTAGTATAAATCCTTGGCTATTGTTATCATTATTATTATTGTTATTGTTATTATTATACTTTTAGATTATATTAGTATTTTATTCATGTTAGATGTCAAGTTTTTAGTTTTTTTTATATATTTGCATGTTGCTTTGTTGATTTAGTATCATATTTTATCATATGTATATGTCATGCACGTGTTATAGTTGTGGTTCGTATTAACGTGTTTAAGCATGTTAGAATTAATTAGTTTAGTTTTGGAAGCATGTCTTTTTTTGCATGTTTATATTTATATTTTGTTTTATGACATGTCATGTTATTTTTGTTCATGCATTTCATTTTTAATATTATTATTTATGTTTTTATGTTTTTTAGTTCTATGTCTTTATGAATATTTGTTTTATAATATTTTGTAAGTTGCATTTCGGAAATATTATTGTCAATGCGGTGCCCTTTTATCCGAGCGTAAACGGGGCCAGTATCAGGCGTAGTGATGGTGGTTGGGCATTTACTCTCGGATAACGGGGCCTTTAAAATCTACTCACACTCATAACCAAATTTTAATTTAATCGTCACTTTAATCCGGAAAGTTTAATATTAATAAAGCAGTAATTATTAAAGTACCAATTTTGGGCGGTGTGGGGGTGCTAATCATTCCCCATCCGTAACCGACTCCCGAACCCATCAATTTTAAATCTCTGGTTTTTACGGTGTCCGGCCTACCTAAGTAGCCAGTGGTGACTCCATTTTTAAATAAAATATATTTTTCTAAAATCCCACGGAAGACTTCATTTTCAAAATAAAACACCTTTTTTTAGCGAGGGGGACATCACTACAGATGGCGACTCCACTGGGGACATTTTTTGGTTTTCAAAAATAAAAGAGAGTCGAGCTTTTTAAATAATTATCGCTTTACTATTATTAGAAATTCCAGATTAAAGTGACTATTAAAGTAACATTTTGTTATAATTGCACGTTTATTTTAACGAATTTAAAATTTGGCATATAAACTCGTCCTTTTTAAGTGGGGGAGGGAAATGCTAATGCTTTCGTGAGGATATCGTTCCTCCGTGTAGGCCTAGCAAGTACCTTCGGGGCTCGAGTACCTTATGCTTTCGTAAGGATATCGTTCTTTCGTGCAGGCATAAGCGAATGGGTCCCCCTGAATTGAACCCGGTTGAATGGAGCCTATAATGGGTGATGACCGGGGGCCTTGCTACTCTTAGTGGAGGACAACAAGGACAATTCGGGTACCTCTTAGCACCAAAACTACATATAGTAAGCCGTAAGAGCCAACCTTTTAGAGCCATGTGAAACTCTGCCCGATTAGTGGTCACCCTATTTAGGCTCTAGTGCCTTATTTCTTGTTTATGTACAGTTTTTTAATTACTCCATTTTTGTCATATTTATCATTTGTTTTATTTAATCATATTATTCGATACTACCTCGCTTCATTTTCATTTTCATTTTCATCACATCAATTTCATTTGCATCATTACACAACATCATCACAATCTTAATCTTGCATTGCATTCACATAAATCATTTTGCATTTAACACATTTTGCATATAGATGCATCAATTTTAAAATCGGTTATCGGGATGTCCCGCGTCATTAATACCAGAGAAAACAAAGTCGGCCAATTCAGCACCATTACCAAACCTCCACAAGAACTCAGTCTGGGGGCATCTCTCGACAAGTGCCAAATTCCAACACTCACCATTCACTCTCCATCACCGAAATTAACCCACCACCTTTCATCCTTCAAAAATCATTCACACACACCATTTCCAACCGAAAACACAATAAAGTTTTTTCCATCCCCACTACCATCGCTACCATTGACCAAAATACTCGAACAGAGAACCCCTCATTTCACTGCCTAAACCCTTATGTTTGAGTCCTTTTAAACTCCCGACTTACCATCACCCGACAACCAAGCCCTTCAACTCTACCATTCTACCCAAAGCCATTCAAAAAAACTGAAAGCCGAGCAAACCTTTGCTACCCTTCTTTTGGAATCATACCTCCACATCCCAAATGCTAAACACCAATCGCCATCTACAGCGTTCCACCTAATCCTAAAGTGATAAGCGAACATGAACCAACATGACGAATCATAAACCCAACTTAAGAGGCAACGCAACACGTTCACGAGAACACTGAAAGTCATCCAAAACGGTGACAATGCAACTCAAAGTTGAAACATGCTACAAAGGCATTCCCAGAACAATATGTAAAAGTTTGGGGGGCACCCAAACAGGAAAATAAGCCTAAAGAAGATGTTCGAAGCCGAAAGAGGTTGGGGCACCACCACACAAAGGACCAAGATCTCGACATGACCAGTCGAGAGTCAGGGGCATCCCTTTGAAGACCAAAAAAATCAAAAATCAAATCATGTCGCATTCATGCATTTAGTTGCATTCATCTTGCATTGAATCATTCTTGCATACATCATACATTTAGATTAGGTGCATACATTTAAGTTGCCATGCATTTAGACTTGACACATGTATTAGGCACAAATTTAGGTGCACTCATGGTGCAGTTATTTGTGCGTGCGGACAGGTCCAGGGAAGAGACCGAAGAACCTCAGCCATGAGGGCAACAGCACAACTGCCAACCTCTAGCCATGAAGAAGGCCAAACATGTAGAAGAGTTGAAACATCAATAAAAGGTAACAGTGACAAATTTTGTGAACATTTACTGATTAATGTTTTTTTTTCATTTTTAGGTCATACCTCTCCGCAGTAGAGCAGCAGAAGTAGCCTTTTTCAGATCTTGCCTTCGTCATTGTTGATAGGCCAACATTTCTAGATTTTGCTTTATCGCTGATGGTGCAGCAGTATAGACATCCTGAAGATCTCGTTTCTCCGTTGATGGTGTAACAGATTCGAACCTTTCCCCAAGCAGATTGAATTTCTATTCAGGTCTTATTTCCCCGCTGACGGTGCAGATAGACCTAATTTTTTCTCGAGTTTTACTTCTTTGTATAGTTCAAAAAAAAGAAAAAAATCATCAAAAAAAGAATTGAAAATTTTTGAAAAAAAAGAGAATAATTCAAAGAAAAATTGAAGAAAAATTGAAAAAAAATTGAAAAAATAAAAAATAAAAAATCAAAATAAAATTTATCAACTTTCATCGCCCGATCTAGACCCTCTGCTGATGGAGTGGCTAGGTCCAAGCTGTCGTCCTCTAATCTTGCTTTCCGCTGATGGTGTAGCTGGTTCCAGGTCGTCATTATCTGATCTAGTCCTCCGCTGATGGTGTAATAGGTCAAATTTTCCTTCGAATCTCGTCTCTTCTCCAGTGATGTGACATATCCGTCATCTTTCAAATCTCGCTTCTCCGTTGATGGTGCAGCAAACCAAATTTCTACTCAGGTCTTGTTTCTCCATTGATGGTGCAGCTAGACCTAACTTTTCCCTCAAGCTACTTCTTTGTACAGTTACAACAAAAAAAACAAAAAAACAAAAAAAAAATCAAATCAAATCAAAAAAATAAAAAAAATCACCAGAAGAGATAAAAAAAGTAAAAATCAAAAATCAAAAAAATGAAATGAAAAATCAAAAGAAAATTTATCAACTTTCATCGCCCGATCTAGACCATCCGTTGATGGAATGGCTAGGCACAAGCTATCGTCGCCCTTAGATCCTGCTCTCCGCTGATGGTGTAGCCGGTTCCAGGTCGTTATCGCCCGATCTAGTCTCTCCGCTGATGGAGTAGCTAGGTACAAGCTATCGTCGTCCTCAGATCCTGCTCTCCGCTGATGGTGTAGCCGGTTCCAGGTCGTCATCGCCCGATCTAGTCTCTCCGCTGATAGAGTGGTTAGGTACAAGCTATCGTCGTCCTCAGATACTGCTCTCCGCTGATGGTGTAGCCGGTTCCAGGCTGTCATTATCTGATCTAGTCCTCCGCTGATGGAGTGGCTAGGTTCAAGCTGCTGTCGTCCTCTAATCTTGCTCTCCGTTGATGGTGTAGTCGATTCTTGATCGTCATTATCCGATCCAGTCTTCTGCTGATGGAGTGGCTAGGTCCAAGTTGCCGTCGTCCTCAGATCCTACTCTCCGCTGATGGTGTACCCGATTCTAGGTCGTCATTATCTGATCTAGTCCTCCGCTAATAGAGTGGCTAGGTCCAAGTTGTTGTCTTCCTCTAATCTTGCTCTCCGCTGATGGTGTAGTCGATTCCTGGTCGTCATTATCCGATCTAGTCCCTCCGCTGATGGAGTGGCTAGGTCCAAGTTGTTGCTATCCTGTTTCTCCGCTGATGGTGTAGTAGGGTTCCAGTTAATGTTCTACCCCTCCGTTGATGGCGATGTTAGATCCAACTTTACTGATTTTCAAGTTCTCTTTATTAATGTTGCAGCTAAAATAAGAAAAAAGAAAAAAAAAAGAAAGGAAAAAATCAAAGAAAAATGAAAAAAGCAAAAATGAAATTCAAAAAAAGAGAAAAAAGAAAAAAATAAAAAAAGAAAAAAGAGAAAAAAAAATAAAAAATGAAAAAGAAAATGAAGAATGAAAAAAACAAAAAAGGAAAATCAAAATGAGCTTTCAATCTTTTGATCATGCCTCTTCGTCAGAGTTGTAGCTGGATCAAACATCAGAACTTTCATCCACCGATCATGTCGCTTCGTCAGTGTTGCAGCCGGATCAAATTTTGTAGACCCTGCCTCTTCGTCGGTGTTGCAGCTGGGTCAAGTTTTCTTTAGGTATTATCGCCGTCAATAATGTAGCAAGTGGAACTCATTTTGCTTCCCCAACAGACAACCCCCTATTTTGAAGATTTTGCTTCCTAAGAATGACAAGGTAGATCAACTAAGACAAGAAAGAAGACCTGCATCAAAGAGAAAGAATATCTACAAAGAACGAAGACATATGTCAAGAAGGGAGATGACCATCTAGACCGGATGAAATGGGTCCTTTTTAGTCTTTGCTTCGTTGCCGTTACACAACAACGAGCAAAAATGGGCAGCTATAATAGCCCATTTTCATCCGGGTTACCCAAACCCAAATCTAAACCTACCCGGATCCAAACCCTAACCCGACCCAGAAACCAAAACCTAATTTCAAGAAAAACCCTAATGACCTAACCCTCATCCCACCACTGCCACCGTCAGTCTCAGCCGTTACACTCCTCGTCGTTTACCATTACCGGCAACAAACCACCCATATCCAAAACCTTAACCCACAAATCAAACTAAACCCTAAAAATAAAATATAAACCTAAACCTATATCACCCTCTGTCAACTAACCCGTCAACCATACCCCCATATTCCAACTCACCATAACCTGCAAAATCTCACCCATACCCTAAAAATCTGCCCCAAAATCTGACTTTTTCAAATCTGCAACAAGAATTAAAAAAAGGAGTTGTTAGTACATTAGATGGGTTTATAAAACCCGAACAAAAAATGTAATGGAGGGCTGATATTCAAAAAAATCGGGAGAAAACAAAGAGAGAGTAGGGGGCTTTTTAGTTCAAAAAGAAAGAGTTTTGAGGGATCAGTTTGAAAGAGGGTAAAAAAAGGATTTTATTCAAAAGTGTAAAGAGGGAAAAATCAATAAAATTTTCCGAAGCTTCAAAGTAAGGCTCTTTCTTTTTGTTTTTGGTTCGAATCTAAAGCTTTTTTTATATTTCGAATAACATATATAAAGAGGTTTAAAGCTTACCGGTTGAGCAACGTTGTAGCCATCGCGAGGCCTCACGGCCGATAACCGACGTGGACGTAAGGAGCCGCCGCCTGCTCTGGTTTTGGGTTGAGAGGAAATAATATGAAGAGCTTTAGGGTTTTTTCTTATGTTTATACACTTTGATTCGAAATGAAAAATACCCCTATCTTAATGTTTTAAGCTGGCTCAACAAAACGGCACCGTTTGGTGCAAATTTCGATCCAGCGGTGACCCAGAACCCGAGAGGATCCGCGTTTTTTGTTTATGGGCAAATTACCCACTCGGCCTTTGTACTCTTCTCCCACTCTCATTCTGTCCATGGAATAATCCTGCATCTAGTCCTTGTATTTGTTATGCGCTTTTAATCTTGCCCATTTGTACTTTATTTGTGTCTTTTTATTTTGCATTTTGTTCAATTTTAGTCACTGCTCTGTTTGGTATTTAATTTTTAGCACTTTTATTTTATGTCATTTATATTTCTGCCCATGCATTTTATATTTTGTTCATTTTAGTCTTGTAATATATATATATATATATATTTCATGTCATGTAATTTAATGTTTGTGCATTTTAGTCCTTAAGTTGTTATTTCCATGTTGTTTTATGTATGTTAGTATAAATCCTTGGCTATTATTATTATTATTATTATTATTATTATTATTATTATTATTATTATTATTATTATTATTATTATTATTATTATATTAGTATTTTATTCATGTTAGATGTCAAGTTTTTAGTTTTTTTATATATTTGCATGTTGCTTTGTTAATTTAGTATCATATTTTGTCATATGTATATGTCATGCACGTGTTATAGTTGTGGTTTGTATTAACGTGTTTAAGCATGTTAGAATTAATTAGTTTAGTTTTGGAAGCATGTCTTTTTTTGCATGTTTATATTTATATTTTGTTTTATGACATGTCATGTTATTTTTGTTCATGCATTTCATTTTTAATATTATTATTTATGTTTTTATGTTTTTTAGTTCTATGTCTTTATGAATATTTGTTTTATAATATTTTGTAAGTTGCATTTCGGAAATATTATTGTCAATGCGGTGTCCTTTTATCTGAGCGTAAACGAGGCCAGTATCAGGCGTAGTGATGGTGGTTGGGCGTTTACTCTCGGATAACGGGGCCTTTAAAATCTACTCGCACTCATAACCAAATTTTAATTTAATCGTCACTTTGATCTGGAAAATTTAATATTAATAAAGCGGTAATTATTAAAGTACCAATTTTGGGCGATGTGGGGGTGCTAATCCTTCCCCATCCGTAACCGACTCTTGAACCCATCAATTTTAAATATTTGATTTTTACGGTGTCCGGGCTACCTAAGTGGCCGGTGGCGACTCCATTTTTAAATAAAATACGTTTTTCTAAAATCTCACGAAAAACTTCATTTTCAAAATAAAACACCTTTTTTTAGCGAGGGGACATCGCTACAATGTTGTCTTTGGATCCTCTGGCTTAAAGCTGGACCACTTGAGTTCCAGAGCCGTTGTTAGACGATGAGATCAATTTAAGCTGCTTCCAGAGATCAGATGAAGGTGCTGTATTTGTTTTGCCAAAAAGGGGGTTTTGAGAGCTGCACTGAAAGGCTCAGCTTTACAATTCCATACTTTACACCACACATTGCCTTTTATGTTACCCCAAGCAATTATTGAAGTAATGGGTTATGGGGGTAACTTTGGTAAAGCTGTGTTATTGAGACTTCATAGGGTAGGTTTGAGATGCGACATATTTAGAGTACGACTAAAAGATGGCAAGTTTCGAAACTTGTTTAGGACCTGAAAATGTTAGGCTTCTTGATAACATTTTTGGTTAATTTTTGAGTTTTTTTCCAAGTATCGATACTTAGTTTTTTTGATAAATTTTTAATTTGAGATAAAGTATCGATACTTTAAAAAAATTCAAAAAAACTAACCGAAAATGTTATTAAGAAGTCTAAATTTTTAGTTCATAGATAAATTTTAAAATTTATCATCTTTTAATCATATTTTAACATGCCGCATGTTAGACTCGCCCGACTTCAGAGCATAAATATTAATTCAACTTTTAGGTGTTAAAGTTTTTTGTCATAAAAAAATATTTTTTAATTTACTCACATTTACTCCAACGTTAAACTTTTGACAACAGTTTGACCATTCAATTTTCAAGCATTAGCGATGGTCACTCAAACACTTTTTGTGACATATTAACCAATCAGCTTTATTGATGAACAAAAATAAATTATACTATAGCATAGAAATTTTTAGAACATCAAAAATAAGAAATAAAATAATAAATCTAAAAATAAAAGATAAACGTTGTACCAGTCAGATCAAACACTTCTTCTTTGCACCAAAAAAATCTATGTGGTTCATTGTATGAAGTATTTTGAGGATTTGTCAAAATACGATCTAGATGAAACTCTCAAAATTAACAACCATCTTCACACACATTCTCAAGAAAGACAATTCGTTATAAATTACATCGGCAAAGAACCAAAAAGGAGATCAAATTCTACGTGATCACCGACAAAAATGAATCAAAAACAAGCGTCGTGAGGGTCATCGTACAAACACCAAAAACCTGCAAAGTAACCATAGCAATATGCCATAAGGCAAAGATGTGCCATAATGGTAAAGAAAACGTGTCATAGAGACAGAAAAAATACAACATAAGCGAAAAATAAAATAAATAATAAATAAAAAACATGTATAAATCACCGACGGTCGACAATTAACATCAAAACTAATTTCCCCACCAATTAAATAAAAAACAAATAAAAAACAAGCTACCAATATTTAAAAAAAGTGTGGCTAGGGTTTCACTCAAACAATTTTATATTTATATATTTTAGCTATGAAATCTTTTAATAAATGTTGATGTGACATTTAACCTAATAAAACTTAGGCTAACTCATTAAAGAATTCATTGTGATTGTACTTTTTCCTACTCTAAATTTAAATTCAAATTTAAATATATATTTTTAAATAATGTATGCAAACGTATAAAATTATTTGAATTTGAGTCTAATATAATAAATTTAATTATTTTATTAAAAGGTAATCCATACATATTTTTAATTCTTTAACAATGCACATATTTTGTCAACACAACTTGAATCAAGTTGTTAAAGATTCTTGTTGATATTTAATTTCTTCCCCTAAATCTTGGGTTTGGGTCTCAGAAAGAACGTTCCCTCTTCCCCTTCCCTAGATATAAGTTGTTAAAAAACAATGCACATTTCTTGTCCAAATTTAAATGCAATTGTTAATACATTTGGTAAAAAAAACCCAAATAACAATAAGGACAAGTCTACACTAAATGATATGTATCGCAATGTACTACTATTTATATGTACCGCAATGTATTACTATTCATATATACAACAATGTAGCATTAATTGTTTTAATTAGTTTTAAAATTTTAAGGACAATAAGTGTTATTATTCTCTTTTAGAATAAAATCTTTAAAAAAAATTATATTATTTTTTTAGATTTTTTTATTTTTTTAATTCAAAAAATAATTAAACTTTTATTATTATAATAATTCCCACTTTCACATTACTATAAAGTAAAGTTCAAAAATGATCACTAAACTTTGATCAATTATTCAATTTGATAACTAAACTTCCTTTCAATGTTACCATTAAACTTTTAGTTTTGTTTCAATTTGGCCATTGACCCGTTAACCACCGTTAAAAGAGTGATGTGTCTGTTAAAATATTTTATATAATAAAATATTTAATCCTACACGTTTACACATTCAAACAATTTAGTTCTAATTCGAAAAAAATAACAAATTTAACCCTTATCATTTTAATTTGACCCTATTTTTAATTAGATATAATTTAATATTTTACTTTAATCCCTCAATTATAACTAATATTATCTTGTCTCTCCTAATCCCGTGCATACCCACTCCATCCTTTTAACTGCTCAAGTGTTTGATTGTACGAACGACCAATGGAATTCAAGTTTACTGTTGAAGAGTGGTGATAGTGAGCAAGGGCATTAATAGAGAGACGATGGAAGTAGTGGGAAAAGACAGTCGGAGTTTTAGGTATGTTGAACGAAGCTGGTTGATGGAAAAGGGAATGTGCAGTAGATATTGTTTAGGTTTCACTGACGTCTAGAGTTTATTAGAAACTTTCAGCACTATAAAAAATTTATATCTTTTTTCGATGCTTTTTTTTTATGCTTAAATACTAAAAATTTAAATTTTACATTTTAAATTTCAAACTTTAAACTTTAAAAAATACATCTTACCTTTAATTCCATAAATCCTAAACCTTATAACTAATAGATTGGGTATGGCTGAAACTTGAGAGGGACAAGATAACATTAGTTATAATTGAGGGATCAAAACCCTAACTAAAAATATGGTCAAATTGAAATAACGAGGATTAAATTTATTATTTCTTTTGAATTAAGACTAAATTGTTTGAATGTGTAAACGTGAAGGACTAAATGTGTTAGTATATAAAATATTTTAACAACCACATCACTCTTTTAATAGTTGTTAACAGGTCAATAGTCAAATTGAAACAAAACTAAATGTTTAATGGTAACATTAAAGCAATTGAAAATTTGATTATTAAATTGAACAATTGATCAAAATTTAGTGACTATTTGTAAACTTTATCCTTAAATTAATGTGAGTGTAAGAATTATTATAATAATAAAAGTTTAATTGTTTTTTGAATTAAAAAATAAAATAAAATCTGAAATTTTAAGATTTTATTTTAAAAGAGATAACAATACTTTCGGTCTTTATAATTTTAAAACTAATTAAAACAGTTAATAGTTTATTGCGATACATATGAATAATGATACATTACATACATGTCATCTATGTAAAATTATCCTAACAATAAACCATAAATGATTAAAATAGTGCTTAGATTACGTTAGGGCCACCTAAATCTGATCTTCAACAGCCTGACAGATTCCATGACTTTAGATTCAACAGCTTTGATTCCTTTTTTGACAACTTAATATTACTATTATCATGATAATCATCTGAATTAAAATAGAGAAAAGTTGGTTAAACTAAAAAACACCCTGGTAAAAAAAATAAAAAAGACAATACACCACTTGGTGTTATACTGTTGGCTGAAACATCAAAACTGAATTCTGTTTTCCGAAGGTATATTACCCACTTTCATGGCTTATTTAGTCTGCTCCCCTCCATGATCACATTCCTATCCATAACCAAAGAAAAACAAAGATTCAAAACATGTTGCAGAGAGCAGCTAATAATGCATATTCATGGTGGTGGGCTAGTCATATCAGAACCAAGCAGTCCAAATGGATGGAACAAAACCTTCAAGGTAAATTGTTCTATTTCAAGATTCAAATCACATTTAAGCATTTAGTAATTTCTGGGTTTTCTGGAATTTTTGTTTT
The DNA here is from genome assembly GCA_019671005.1 of Hibiscus mutabilis. NCBI lineage: Eukaryota > Viridiplantae > Streptophyta > Magnoliopsida > Malvales > Malvaceae > Hibiscus > Hibiscus mutabilis. Next base: position 87,564,811 of record CM033711.1, on the reverse strand, counting down.
ATGGACGATGATGGAAAACGCAGTTATGGAGGAAAAGGCAAAGGATGTTCTTAAGCTGCTCGAAGAAGAAGGAGATTCGTTTGCAAGGAGAGCCGAAATGTACTACAAAAGGAGGCCTGAATTGATCCAGTTTGTCGAAGAATCTTTCAAGGCATATCGAGGCTTAGCAGAAAGATATGATCACTTATCAACTGAGCTACAAAATGCACACAGCACCATTGCTTCCGTTTTCCCGGAGCAGCTCCAGTTTACAATGGAGGATGAAGATGAATTCGGATCACCCAAGCGCACGAAGAAGTCCTGGGAGATCTTGAAAGGCGGCTATATCTTATATGTCTCCGACTCGAAAGGCAATTCTCCGGCTGCTCCCAAGGTTCCGAAGCCTGCTGTTAAAGATGTGAAGGGATTTGTACCATCAAGCATCAAGATACAGAAACAAAAGATAATATCACCGAAAGGGAGTATTCGTTTGATTCCGAAATCTGGTTTGAGTATACCTGATGGACTTGACGAGATTCATAGGCTTCAGAAACGGATCCTGGAGTTGCAGACGGAGAAAGAGTTTGCTCGGAGCACGCACGAGTGTGCGATGACGAAGTATTGGGAATTAGATAATGAGATCAAAGAGATTCACGAGCAACTCTGTAGTTTAGAAGACGAGTTTGGTCAAGGTAAGGCGATCGCAGACGACGAGGCTCGTGTCGTGATGGAAGTAGCGGCTTTGAAATCTTGCAGAAATACATTGGCTCAACTCAATGATAAACGGGCGAGATCCTCCAAGGAAGCTCAAGTGGAGAAGAATAGGATTGTTGTTTCAAGGAAGAAATTGGATGCCTTGAAGAAGAAGTTTGAGCTCAATCAGGAAGAGTTTAAAAGATTAGAACATGAAACGGATGATATCCAGAAGAGGAAGGAAATCGAATCGTTGAGGGAGAAGATAAAGCAACAGTTTGAGGTTTTCTTTGGTGGATCATTGAGTGTGACAGAGATAGAAGAGAAGATCGATGAGCTCGTGAACAATGTGATTAACTTAAAAAGTGCGGTCGCATCTCAGTCGATTCTCGTTGCGAGACTACGGACCGAGATCGACATGCTTCAAGCTCAGATCGATGTGTTGGAAGATGATAAGGACACATTAATTGATGGGGAAAATGATGTGAAGAAGAAGATAAGGGAGATGGAGGAGAAGTTGAATGAGATTCAGGATTTGAGCCAGAGTTTTGAAGATCAAAACAACAGTCTCGAAACCCATTTCACCGAAGCACATTGTAGTCTTGATCACCTTTCCGAAAAAGTTGTTCGAATCAAAAAGAACTTCGAAAAAGAGCAGAGCTCATCCATGGCAGTCAAATCATCAAATGTGAAGGGGATCAAAGATGGTGAAAAGAAGTCGAAGATAGAAAAAACAGGCATGGAGCTTGAAGAAAATTCACCAGCAAAAACCGAATCCGAAAAAGAGTCTGTTGAAGAACAAAACAGCAATGGCTTTACGAACCGCGGGGATGAGAACGACAACCACGACGTCGATGCAGGAGCTTGTTCGCCGAAATCGAACACCATCGACAAAGTTGGATCGAAAGAACTGGAAATGGAAGACAAAGAGAAGAATCTGTTAATGGAATACAGTTTAATGCTTCGAAATAAGGATACCGAGAAGAAGCTCAAGGAAGCAAAGACGAATAACCAGGATGGGATGCTTGAGATGATGTTGCAGCTGAAAGAACTTAATAAGAGTAACGCCATGAAAGATGAATTGATCCGATCCTTACAAGAGAAACTAAGCCTTCTCCAAACAGGACTTGGTGAAAACAAAAATGCCGATCAATATGCAGAACCAAGGCCAGTGATTTCTGAGAAAATAGTAATTATTGAATCCCAGCATACAGAGAAAGAAGAAAAAGAAGACTCTGATTCGATTATAGAAATCGAAAAGACTGGAACAACTTCAGAAATTGAAAACAAGTTCCGGGCGGACATCGATGAACTGCTGGAAGAGAACTTGGATTTCTCGTGCAGGTTCAACACTACCTTCCAAGGGGTAAACATGTTTGAAGCTCGAGTGAAAGGTTTATCGGTCGAGGTCGAGCAGATCGAGGAACAACGAAAGCAACACGGAAGTAGCAGCTCGAAATATCCACTGCAATCCGACGTGAAAGCATTGCAGGAACTTCTGAGTGAAGTGTACAACGATCTGACTGACTGGATGGAGAAAGGAGTATTGCTAAAAGCAGAGGTGAAGAAGCGGTTCACGTCATTGTGCGAGCTTCAAGAAGAAATAACAATGGCCTTGAAAGCGAGTGCCGAAGACGACGAATTCAAGTTCACAAGTGACCAAGCAGCGAGATTCCAAGGCGAGATCTTGGACATGAAACAAGAGAACTTCATAGTTGCAAATGAACTGCAAGCTGGTTTGGATAATGTGACAAGATTGCATCTTGAAATTGAGAGGAACCAAGCTAGGTTGAGTGGAGACTGGGGACGGGGACTTTTCGGGTCTAGGAACCGTCGAAGCGACGACCAACTGAAACGCTCCGAGTCTAGAGGAGTTCCTCTGGGCGCATTCATCTTCGGCGGCAAACTGAAGAAGCAAAAGACATCAATTTTGCGTCGGATGAACAGCCGAATGAGCACTGTTTTACTAAGATCAGTGCATAGTAGCAAATACTAGCAATAAGTAAACTGATCATTTGGTTGCTTCGTGCCTAAATTCATTGTTTTAGTGATTTATTTATATTAATTCTGAAAGCTGCATTCTTTGCTATTCAAGCTGCATTCTTTTTTATCAGAATTGCTTTCTTAATTCTTTCTCAGTTTGTCTTGGTACGAAAAGAAATTGAAACAGTTATGTATGTATAGATCTATGTGAAACGAGCATGTTGAGATTTGTTTTTAAACTGCCTTTTGTTTTGGAACAAAAATCTTCTGGTCCTCGAGCATGACCCTTTTTATGTCTCATGTTAAAAAAATACTTAAAAATTAAATTATAAATCTTAATCTCAAAAATTTCAAATGTTAAACCATAAACTCTATACCTTAAAAATACATTTAAATTTCCTATACCCTAAACCCTAGTTTTTAATGTGGAGCATAATTGATGCATGGTTAGGGGTAGCCGATTTTCGTTTGTTTTGTAGGTTAAATTAGACAATTCTCAGATCATTTTTTATATTGAAATAAGGATTATTATTTCATACATAGGCAACATAATTTTTTTGTTTCTACAAGTGTCTTAATTTTAGAGTTTATTGTTTTAGTGTTTAGGAGTTGTAGTGTAGGGGTTTAGAATTTAAGGTTTATAGTTAAAATTTAGGGTTTAAGGTTTAAAGTAATATGGTTTAGATTTTAGGTTTAACCCTATAAACCCTAAAATTTAACCCTAAAACCCAAAATTCTATCAATAACCCCTAAATTCAAAATTACTACACATAAACTCTTAAACCCTAAACAGAATTCCTAAATTCTAAAACTAAGACGTTTGTGCATAGAATAATTATTTAATAAAATAATACTGTGTTGCAATTAATTTTTTTGATTATTTTTGTTTGAAAATTAATTTATAATAATCGTTTAATTAAATGCTGCCCACATGCCACAACATATATATTTTTAAAGGATATTTTAAATTGCAAATTCGTTCTATCATTTTCGGTACAATTTCGGTAATTCCATTCAGTAAATTTCGATTATATTTTGGGAAACCAAGCTGATAGTTCTTGAACTGTTAGGACGTTTGTAAATTTTTTTATAACTTACAATATAATCGATATATTTTTAGTTTATTTTTATTACGGTTATTGTCGATAAGAAAAAATGGACATAGCATTGTTCATCTTCTTCCTTACGTTACCCTCCATTTCTTTAGTTTTCATCAACACTATGCATCTTCATCCTTGTTGAATAATGCTCGGATCACCGTCGTCGTCCAACGTTCTTTCAATTGCAATAATTGGCCTTTAAACAGTCCACACATATTTGAAATGGGTGAAAATATTTTATTTTGCATTGTTTACTATTCTAAATGTTTGGTAGCCGTTACTCGAATCGCTTGTGTCGTGATCGTTGACGTTCTTCTGATCGTTCATCCGATAAATTCAAAAGTAAAAAAAGTAGCGCATTAGATTTACCTAAACTGTCTGAGGGAACCTGCGAAATCAGGGCAAAATACAGTCTTAGTTTTGAAAAATAAAACACCTAAATTGGTATGAACACTTGCACTGTTAGTGCCTAAATTTTTAAGGACGAGTTATTGTGGTTAAACACTTCGTTGACAACCACTTTTGTTACTCTGCATATTCTTCTATGTAAGGAACGCAATAGACATGTATTCTATGCTTTATCATTTATTTAAAGGTAAAATGACAAAAGATGTTGTATATTTTGTCATTTAACTTTTTATTTTTTAGAGTAAATAATTTTTAGTGTTTTTATTTTGTCCAAATATGTCTTTATAGATGAAAATTGTTATTCAACTGACGGTCAACTGCTGATGTTGAGTGGACTTGTCACGTGTTAAAGATCTGTTAACGTGTCAGCATCATATTCGCCACGTATCACCATCCGTTTCGGCCATGTATCAGCGTGATAGTCAGCCACGTGTCACCATAAAGAAGGGTATAGCAAAATAATTTTTTTTTTAAATTTGACGTGACATATGCCACGTCAGCAGATCTTGACTCGTGGCAAGTTCAGTCAGAATCAGCCGTTGACTGGCAGTTTTCATCCAACATGGACATATTTGGACCAAATTAAAATGTTAGGGGTTGTTTGATCCAAAAAAGAATAAAGAGTCAAATGACAAAATATGCAAACGCTAGGGGCATCTTTTGACATTAGCATGCCATGTCAGTTATGGCTAAATAGCAAAAATTAATAATACAAAAACAAATTTAAACTGCAGTGTTCGGTCGATTTATGGTTTACAAATTCGTACCGAATTTATTTTTATTTAATTTATAATTAAATTTAATTGTTTTATAATGTAAAAATATGTATTTTATATTAAAAAAATACTATAGATTAATTATTTATTACTATTATTATTATTTAGTTGAAAAATAATTATTAAGAAATATTTATGAAAATTAACTTTAAAACTTTGCCAGTTAATGTTTAAAATTCATAAAATAAATTTATTTTTTAAAAATAAAATATATAATTTTAAAATCAAGGTTAATATGGAAAAAACTAAAAACAACAGTTAACTGAAACAAAAATTAATAAATTACTAAAATAATTTACCAAATTGAAACGAATCCAACCATATACACCCCTAATATCAACTAATCTTAGTGAAAGTTGACGCCAATATATTTTTTTGTCGCAACCTATGCCATAATTTTGGAAATACAATTTGGATAACTTTTAATTTAATTTTCATATCCATCATCGAGAAGAAATTATATACTATTCCTACCATATTTGTAATGGTTTCAATCAATCTAAACTATCCACATAATTATTTTTTCATGTCATACACCACTCAAATGGTAATTTCTAAAAATTAATATAAAAAAATATGAGTGAAGTTCACTTGGTGGAAAAAGAATAAAAATCTTATGCCCATTTTCGGTACTTATTTTTATACTTCACATTAAAAAATTAGGTTGAGGGTTCACAGAATTAAGGGTATAATGCATTTTTAGGACGTACGGTTTATGGTTTAAGATTTAAAATTTAGGGTTAGAGCATAAAATTTAATTTTTTTAATAGTATAACATAGAAAGTGGCATCAAAAAAGAACATGTGATTTTTGTCCGTAAAAAATGACATAAAAAAAATAAGTGAAGTGGATGAAAATGACATAGAAAAAAATACGAGTGAAGATTCACTTGGTAGTGCATCACAATTATTATTATTATTATTATTATTATTATTATTATTATTATTATTATTATTATCTTGACTCGTAAAATTGGATATCATAATTATTTTAATATTTAATTTTTTAATTTAAATATCAAAAGTGATAATAAAGTACAAAGTTGATGGATCAAAATACAAATTAATTCTAATAATAATACAAATTTATCATAATAATTTACGATAGTTTCTTTTAAAATGATTTTATGATTTTTTTTAAATGATTTTAAGAATATATCATGACACTGCGATATTTCATTTATAAAAGAAAAAAAACATTAACAAGCTATAAATAAATCTTTATAAGTGTAATTATGTAATGATCTTGAAATTAAATCTCTATACATTTTTGTAAATGAATTCTACATATCGATATTTGAATTCTATAAAAGCATTGAAAAAATAAAAAATATTGACATTTTTTTTTGCATTTTCCTTTTTTTTTATGTAAATTTCAGTACAATATTATACAGATGATATCTGATTTCTAATTTCCCCCTTCAGTTGTGTGCATTAATGCCAGTTTCCCAATCATCTTCAGAGTGTTTCAATGGCAACTCCCCCTCCTTTGGCAAAACGAAACAACAAAGTCAGCTCTAAATTTACCTGAAGAATAATCCATTATTCCAAAACCAGCTGCATATGCCGGTTCAAGTCATTTAGATAGTTGCTTCGATTATAATCTTGCAAATCACAACCGTCTACTATCACTGCTTTCCCTCCACAACCCTTATGCTGCCACTCTACCGGACCGTCTTCGTTCTTAAGCAAATCTACGACCTAGAAAAATCGCCACGAATATTCAGTTCATCAAGAGGATTGAACGGAAATGGAGGTGGTTTAAATTGTATTTTTGTGTGCTTACCCTATTCATGCTTGGACGTAGTTTGGCTAGGTGGTTTATGCACAAGAATGATGTTAACATTGCACGTTTCACTTCGGTTTGATCGTAATTGCCTTCGAGTCGAGGATCTACCAATTCCTTCATGTTATATTTTCCCAGAAGCGGCTTTCCCTGTATCGAAAACATAGACACAAGTTCATATCTTTCTGGAATTGTATAAAAGAATGTTGGATTGCTTTTGGTGCAGCAGAAGACGTACCCAAATCACGATGCTCTGTCGGGACGAATCAACTGCACGGCGGCCTGTTAATATCTCCAGTAGTAGAACTCCGAATGCAAACACATCGGTCTTTTCGTCTACTATTCCATTCATGAAATACTCTGGAGCTAAATACCTGGAGGCAATTTTCATACACATTAGCCCCAATGTTATTGACCTTAGGAAATGAGTAATGATAATAACATATCAATTGAAGATGTCAAAAGAAGCTGCATGCCTAACCCGAAAGTTCCTTCGATGGGATGGACAACATGTTGATGCCAATTCTCCGGCAGCCACTTTGCCAGACCAAAATCCGATATCTGCAATGAGAAGAAGAAATCAGCTTATCCGTGTCAGATCCATTCATATTGGATCCGGGCAACATAGCCACATAGGTACATGGAGATTACGCACATGAGCTTCATAATCTTCGGAGAGCAATATGTTGGAGGCCGTGATGTCTCGGTGTATAATGCGCTTCGGACATTCGTGATGGAGATATTTCAACCCCTCTGCTATCCCGGTCACCACCTTATACCTTGTCTTCCAATCTAGACATTCATCTGAACCTGCAGTGCAGAACATAATTCTAAGTCATTTAGATCCAATCCTTTGCTTGTTTTTCCCAGTGGAACAGAGCAACAGGAATAGTAGAGTACCAAAAAGCACAGAGGCAAGGCTGCCATGAGGGGCAAACTGAAGGACTAAGTGCAAGCCTCCATCGACACCGAATCCGATCAAGCGAGCTGCATTCGGGTGATTGATGTGAGCAATGATCCCGAGTTCTAACAAGAAATCATTGGCTCTATCTTCTTCTTCTTTCTCATTCTTTCTTAGTTTCTTCACTGCTACAACTTGACCATCGGTTAAGTGCCCTTTGTATACCTCCGCATTGCCCCCTTTCCCCAGCAAATTCTCTGCAAGATGCCAAGATTGACAATCATATATTGAAATCAATATCATTTACTAAACTACCATAAAAAGGACTTAAAATGTAAATTATTTTAGTTTTTACCGGGGCTGAAATTATCTGTAGCAGCAACAAGGTTGGAGTAAGAAAAAGCCTTCCATGATGGCTTGGGCACAGGTATACCGTCGATACCGACAACGCGTCCCTCAGAGCAATAAAATTTGGTCAATTTCCTCCACAAGGCCTTTCTCGAATGCTCGTAATTATTCGTCAGCAAAGGGATAATAGAGAAACTTTTTGCTGATTTCTTCTTGATGTTTTCAATCACACTCTTCCATTGCTTACCGTAAGAATCTCGGTTCCCTTTCGGGACAACAGGCGGTAGCTTTTGGGGATAGTAGGCAGAATTGCTGGTCCGAAGGCCACTGATATCGGAATCTGATCCCCGGACGAGAATCTCCGATTCCCCTCTAAACAATGGATCATTATTTAATTTTAGTGAATCACTGCTCGTAAGAACCTCGGATTGTGATTCATTTTCTGGCTTTATTTTTTCTACCATCTCTCTTTTATCTGCACAAACAAGCATGAAATGTATAAGATTTCACCATTTAACTGATCCAAATCCATATCTTTGCATCCAAAAACCAACAAATGGAAAAAAGAAAAGAAAAACCTTAAAGCCCAGAAATAGAAACAATCCTCAAATACCTATCACAGCCATTATTATCCAAGGTCGTTGCAAAGCGAAAGCCAATAATGAAAAATCAAAATTAAAAGAGCGATTGTAACGTTAAGTTGAGATCGCTATTTTAATTTTTGTTTTTCAAATATTCAAAAGAAATGAAGAAAACTTTGTGTTTGCCAACCCAAATTCCTCATCAACCATGAAGTTGATAAGTTCTTGGTTGATTAAGAAACAGGAAAATCCCCCCCCCCCCAAAATAATAATAAAAAAACAAAACCCAGAAAAACTTGAAGTAACATCACATGTTGAGGGGGCGGGGGGTTTCCAATCCCAGACTTTAGGTAAGATTGGTTTATAACCAAGTATTGGAAAAGATAAAAATGAAAAATGGTTTATATATATATATATATTTGGAATTTGGTTATTCTTAGGAACATCAGAGCAAATTTAAAAAACCAGCTTAATTTATTGATAATGCTTTGGAAATCTACTATTTTTATGCAAAAGCTTTCTCCTTTCTAATTTCTTAAGGACAAATCACTAAAAATATTTTAATTGAAGTTTTAATGCAACGTTTATCATGACCGTTGGGGTTTGGCGCTCGGGATTTATCATTTTATGCCGCAACTAACGCTGGTAAAAAAATAACTAACAAGATTTCATGCATGGATCAATCAGCCACACGCATATTATATAACCACCGTGACCTTCACCATGGAATCTTGAAAGTATCATCACTTATTACAAACTAATAAACCAAAAGGAGGAAAATATAATCACGGAGTATAAAATAGTAAAGGGCAAATTATATTTTTGGTTGCGTAATTTTGTTCGCATTTTTATCTTAATCACTTAACTTTCGATTCACTCTTTTTGACTACTTGACCCATAAGTTTCTAACGTCATTTGTTTTTTTGGTAAATTTATGCAAGACCTCCAATTGTAGTTTTCCTCTCAAACTCAGATTTTCAAAATACTTATGATTCACCAATGTCCGAGTATTTTCTTTCAAATTCGAAGAGTAGGGAGGTTAAAAAGGAGAAGAAAAATAGTAAATTTCGATTTCACGTTGATCATACGATGGGAGTTACATATCAAACCAATAAATGATCAAAATGTTAATTTAAATTTCGACAATTTCAAAAAAATAGGAGAGAAAGTGAAACGTTTTAATATCAATATATCATTGATATTGAAATTTTAATTTAACTTTCTTAATTTCATAATATATTTTAACTTCTTTTATTATAGAATTTACTAACTTTTAACTTTTTGTGCATGAATGATGCATTTATTAGTGTAAAATGGAAGATAACAATGCAAAAAAAGATATTTAATATTTTTTATTATATTTAGAGTATGTTTGGTTGTAGAACTAGAAATGTTATACTATTACAAGGTGACAATGTAATATTATGAATAGCGGCGATTATTTAAGAACGTTGGTAGGAATATCATTACCACTATTTAAGAATATTATAAATATTTTTTTATTATACTTTTTTTTGACAAAATATGTATTTTTTGTAAATTTTGTAATTAAATTTATGTCTTCTCGAATAAATATTATTCACTTTTTTATTTAGACTATTTATTAAATTCGTAAATATTCTTATATTTTTATAATAAACTAAATATCATTTACCTCTTTTAAGAGGAGAAAATACAGAATTAATGTCTTACGAAGAAAAAATTGTCGACCCAATCTCCCAATCTTAGGCCCATAACGATACCCAAAATCTCAAAATTCGTGAGTTTTTTTTTCCTCTCCCACCAAAACAATGGCTCTTCTCGGCGACGACGGATGCGGCTACGACTTAGCTCGGCTGCTGGAATCGTACGGCGTCTGGAGAGAATGGCTGGGAGGTTCAACCTACGCCTCTTTCGCTCATTTTCTCTCCTCTCCATCGGCTTGGGAGTCGTTCATGCGAGTTGACGACTCAACGTCTAGGGCTCAGATCCATCTCCAGCTCAGATGTCGAGCCCTCTTGTTTGATAAAGCCACCGTCGCGCTCTTCCTCAGATCACATCCTACCAACGCCGCTAATAATAATTCCACTTCTTCTTCTTCAGTTGCCGTTTCAAAGCTTAATCCTAATTGTAAGACTTCCCCCCATTAATGAACTAAGTGAAGGTATTTAGTTATTTGAAAAAAAATTACTTACTTTTATTTTTGCCTCGGTTAGATTTACAATTGCACGTTGATGACGTGTACTTTACTTTGGAGGGTTCGTCACGGGATGCAGCAGCTGCATCTAATACGGCACCGTCCGAGGTTTTATTTTTCTCTTTACTTCAGTGTTCAGTTTTATAGTTTCTTCGAATATGGTAAAATTTTGCATGCAAGTGAAATCATGCATTTGCATTTAGAAGGAAAAAAAGAGAGTTAATTTCTTTCAACTTCCCATTTTTCTCCTCCAAAAATATAATCTTTGAGAACTTCTGTTTGATTTTTATATCCAGACGTTGTTGCTATTTTTTTTACTGTGTGCGTAATTTAAACTTTCTAATTGTTTCCCATTTTCTGGAAATCAGTCAAAATCATCTTTTAGTGCTGGATCAAGGCGTGCTGAATCGGAATTCGATAGCTTATCCCAGAGACATAGGAATGAAGAGTTTCCAGAGACTTGGTATAATCAATTTATTGAGAAGTATAAACTTACAAGACCCTATAAGTTGTCTTTGGGTGACCGAGAATCTGAGAAACGTACGCCAGGGGAAATGACCATGTATCTTAGAACGCTCGAGAAGCATAAGAGAAGACGAGTGGCATTTCAGGATGATCAGTATACGAGATATGGAAATACTGGTCTAGAATCAAATTCTCGTCTAGATGGCAATACCTCGGCCAATGAAGACACCCCTTTCTTCCCTGAAACAATGTTTATGATGAACTGTGTACCTGATAGTCCCCTCCCTCCAACAACCAGAGTGCGGGATAAGAAGGCAATAGAGTTCTATGGAGTTCTGGATACTCTACCACAGGTTTCGACCCGAAGTCCTATTATGATCGAGAGGCTTGGTATAAGGCGCGAGTACCTTAATATGGAACAAGGTGCAAACATAAATCGGGGGAAGACTCCCAAGAAGCATCTTAGTCAGGAGCAAGCATCACAGATTTCTAGAAAAGTCATAGCACGGTTACTGACTGGTGTTGGATTCGAAGGTGCCACAGAAGCTCCAGTGGAAGTCTTCTCTCAGTTTCTCAGCTGTCATATTACTAAACTTGGTCGTAATCTAAAAGTTCTTACTGATAATTACAGAAAACAATGTTCCGCCATTGAACTAATCAGGATGTTCCTTCAAACATCAGGATATAGGTAAATTTGAAATTCAGCTTGCTTTACTTTGTGGCATTGGTTCTAGTTCACTGTACTGCTTTGAACTTTCCAAAACTGTTATTTTGGTGCTCTATTTAATTGGTCTAGAATACTATAAAAGAAAATGTATGTTGCATGGAGGCGCTGTCATGGAACTTTTTTGGCACCTATGAATAAATTTATGGTTTGAACTTTGAAGTGAATGTACATCAACATATTTCATCATTGTTTGAGAATCATAATTTAATTTCAGTATTGAGATACGGATACTACTATATTGATGCCTAATTTAGACAAGTTTCTGACAAAAGCAAGTTCATCTTGGATAAGAGCTAAACTACTGGTCTGAAACTCACAGATAAAAAGACATACACACATATGTATATAATGTATGTATGTATGTAAGTCTGTCTTTTTGTATGACTTCTCATTTTCTCAGTATTTTGATGTTTCATACATCTGTCTCCTTTTTGCACACTTAGTTCTATCCCCTTCTTATAAAGGTTTCTCTCTTCTATGCATTATCTAACATGTTTTTCTAATTGCAGTAACTTTGGGGCTCTAGCGGAACTTGTCAAAGATAATACCAGGAACTTAGTGCAGCAAACTCAGCAACAAATGCATGCAATCCAGTCTCAATTGCAGCCACAGCACCAAAATGCTCTTCGAATGGTCCAGCAAGTATGTGTAGTTTTTGTCATTAGAGTTGGATTTATCATTAGCAAGCTGGATTTTTATGGTTACAACTTTTTTCCGAGATCTCTATGGTTCTGGGCTTTATCTGTTTTTACTGTTGACATTATCTTTGGGGTACATTGGGTTCTTTGAATGTGCAGCAATTGGTTTGTGGAGTTGTGGATGAAAATTTAGAAGAGATGCTCCTAGATTTAGCTTATCTCCTGTATTGCGTTCTTTACCTTTTAATGTGGTATTTTGCATGTTGTGGTCTACTTAACAACATTTGTCTGATGATATGATGGTGTACCTTCAGATGTCGAGACAAATGCATCCGCAGATGCAACAAATGGTTCATCCTCAAAACTTAACGTTTCAGCAGCAGCAGCAGTTGGAAAGAATGCTTAGGCGCCATCCATCCACCCCTCGTCCTGTTATGGATATGGTGGATAAAGACCGACCTTTAGTGCAAGTTAAGCTTGAGAACCCATCGGAGCTGCCATAGATAACAATGCATTTAATCCTATGAATGCCCAACATCAGCAAATGCAATTCCGTCAGCAGCAACTCGCTGCAATGTCAAGTCTGCATTCTCAATCCAACAATCAATTCAGGCCGTTGATGTCTCCACAAAATCCTCAAACACCGTAAGAAAAGCTCGGCTGGAGCATTTCATTTTTATTTAAAAGATGTTTCAACTCAATAATTTGCCAGATTCTAACATCTTTCATTCATACATTCAGGAACATGGGCATTGTTAGAGCTCCACCAGTGAAGGTCGAAGGTTTTTCAGAATTGATGGGTGGGGACACCAACTTGAAGCACGAAGGCGAGGAAAATAAGTTGACATTGCCGACCACCACCAAGTAAGTACTTTTCGAAGTACGGTTATCTGAGCCAGCTTATTTCGGCATTACTTGTTTCACTGAAATGTTTTGTATCTTTTGTTGTTAGAAAGATAAGAAGCTATGTTTGTATATGCTCTAATTGGTACATTTGTTCGAACAAATAATGATCTTAGACGTCTGAATTCATTAATGCCATGAGAAATGCATTTCAATTTTATTTAACAGTGATATTTGATTATAAACTATTATTAAATAAATAATTTGCTAAACATCCTAGTTTAATAAAGTTCGATTTATTTATTTTTTTACTTTTTTGTGATAATGGATGCGAATTTAAAATTATTATTTGTAAAAGTAAAGACGAATTTCAATATTTGAACTTGCTATCCTCATGAATAATCCATATTCGAATCGTATACGGAAGGATTTGAAATAGATGCAAATTCTGATAATACATCACACGAAAACATGTTGTAGGTTAATGAAACTTTATATCTAATTAGCAAATGAAAAAAAAAATCCCAATGCCTATCTATGCTTTATGCAAAAATTTTACTATTTTTCTGGGATGATTTGTTTGAGCATGAAATAAAATATAATTTATATTGGGTTCACGTTTACATAAATAAACAAACAAAAAAAAGACGAGCAGACATGCTTTACAAAATTACATTATTATCATCATAAATATTTAATGGAGATGAATGATTTGTCACAATCACAGATCTTTTAATTGTAAGACCTAAAACAAAATTTGCAACAGAGATTGGTATGGTCAACCCTGAAACACTTCTCATAAATTTTCATCGTTATGTATTCCTACTTCAATGGCATTATCACTGTACATAACTTATAACCTAAATATAATAATCGGGGGGAGGGGGGGTTGGACAATTGAAATCAAGATTTTATTGGTGAGTACCCATGGTGGCAGCAAAGTTCGGCACGGTGTTTTCAAACTGATATATGATTGCAGTAGGCTCTTGTGGGCGGGCAGTCATGGATTTCTGCAGCAAAGAAATTAAAGCAAACATTATCGTCTTGTAATTGATCGAGACAAAGGCAACAAACATCGTTGAAGATTTATCTAGTTACCTGCGGAGCTGGATATCTGTTTACCCAGCCAGCTTGTGTAGGGTAGCAAAATTATGGCTTACTGTTGTCCTGAGTAAATGCTTGCTTCTTTCATATCCTTGGATGGATTACTATGTGACGAAAGGAAGAAAAAAAAGTTGCTAAAACTCCTTTCTTCATTTAAAAAATGAGAGCAAATGTCTCCCCAATTGATTAGGGCATAAATATGTTACCCCGTTCTAGCCCAAGGAGAAGAAAATTAAGTGATTGAACATATGCCATTTCTTCCCTAACTTTGTTAAGCTATAGTGAACTAGCAGATAAGACTTCGATTTCAAGGTCAGGTGCATGTCAGGCATTCAGCAGGAAAAAGAAAATCTAGGCAACAAAAATAACTTCATCAATGGTATGAATCATTTGTGCACAATTTCCTTTGGACATTCACCATAATAAACACAATTTTTATTACCACTAAATATGCTTAAGTATCCTTCCCAACAAAAATCATCCAGGGTAAATCATGGAAAATATTATGGAAAAGAACTTTGTAACTTATTAACAGTTAATTTAAGCACATATCCTGATGTGCATGCCTGACATATACAACATACCATGTTTTATTTAGCAATTCATTTCTGTTATTTTGGGTGATATAAATGCAAAGAACATGATTAATAGAAAGCTCAAAAAACACTAGTCTTTGAACAAATATGACAAGAATATGTGTACTTGCCTCTTAATTGTCAGCCAGAGTGGTTCACTTGATTAGGGGCCTCTACCACTATCAATGACCAGGAATTTGAAGGTGTGTGTGTTTCTCACTGAAAAATTGCTCCCTTCATGCCAGCCTAGAGGAAATGCTTCAATTGAAGAAAGTACCCCTGGTTTAAAGTTTTGAGCCGGCAAGCCAAAAGGAATGCAGTCTGCAATCTGTATTCTGTACAACAGTAGTGCCCATCCAGAACGAAGAGCAATGCAAGGGCCTCCTTTGCAGTAACAAAAGGGCAAGAATACCAAAGATAAAATACAAAGAATCTATGCTCCTTCAATTCCTTCAATTAACATTGAATATGTATTCGGGTGGAGCCGGCAGCCCATTTTTTCCATGATGCTTAAGAGTTCAGTGCATCTATCAGCAAGCCCCTTTTTCAGCAAGCCATCAATTAGAATCTTCCAAGCTACTTCATCACAATTATAACCACAATGAAGCAAGTCACCAAAAATTGTCTCAGCCTTATCCTTGTCTCCTTGATCATATCGTCCACAAATCAGCTGCCTGTAGGAATCCAGATGCGGTAACTGGCCAGAATTGATCATTAGCTCCACCACTATCGTAGCATCATCATACATTCCCAACTCACAGAAACAACAAAGAAGAGAATTGTAGATATCTTCACCAGGAGACATTCCTTGATCTCTCATATGACCAAATAATTTTTGTGCTACTAAAAAACGGCCAACTCTGCAAAGTTCTATAATAAGCTTGTTGTAAGTGTTAACATTGGGCATACAACCATGTTGACGCATTTTCTCAAATAACTCCAGAGCAGTGTCAAATTCCATCATCTTCCAGACATCAGCATGATTCACCAGCATGGCATCCGGAAGCATATTCAATGCATGGCCGTCATCCCTTTTACCTCGTTCCTTCAAAAGATACTTTATTAAAAGACAGTATGTATGATCAGAAGGCTCACAACCAGCATCAAACATACGCTTGAGAACATCAAATGCAGAATGCATTAATCCCAAGCATCCATATGCATCTAAAAGCAATGTGTATGTAAAAGAATCAGGAAAAACCCCTTCTTTGTTCATCCTAATCATCATATCCTCTGCTTCTTTTAGTCTACCTACACCACAATATGCATGAATAAAAGCAGTATAGGTAAATACATCAGGTTGACATCCCGAGGATATTTGTTGATCAAGAGTCCTATGAGCATGATCAAAGTCACCTTCTTTAAGCATCCTTCCAATGAGAATTGTATATGTCTCTACTGTAGGCTTCACACCCATCTCTGCCATCTTTTTCACCATCAACAATCCTTCCTTAACATTTTTAATGTTGCACAACCCATCTATAAGGGCGTTGTAAGTGCATGAGTTTGGCAAGCAGCCCTCATTAATCATTCTATCAAGCAAACAATTAGCATCTTCAATTTTCCCAACCTTGCAATATCCATCAATCAAAGCAGTATATATAACTTCATTTGCTTTCAAGCTTTTCTCCTTGAGAGAGTCAAATAGAATACGAGCTTTGTCTACCCTACCAACTTCACAAAGAGAATCAATAAGAACACTGTATGTCCATTGGTCAGGAACCAAACCATTCTCCTTCATAATCTCAAGCAGCCTAAAGGCATTATCTAACTGCCCCATTTTACACTGCCCGTGAATTAATGAATTATATGTGACCAAACTTGGTACCAACTTAAGTTCAAGCATCTTATCAAGAAATACCATTGCCTTGTGAACATTCTTCTTACAAAACCCAGCTATCAATTCATTATATGTTCGATCATTTGGACAACAATTATTTGATTCCATCATACCCAAAACTTCTAGTGCAGCCTCCATCGACCCATGTTTGCAATATCCATCAATCAAAGCATTGTAGGTGACCACACTTGGAACCAGCCCTTTCTCTAACATCCTACCTAACATTTTCCTTGCTTCATCAACCTTATTTTCTTTACATAAGGTATCGATGATTACCGTATAAGTATGAGGGTTTGGCTCACACCCTTTCTCTGGCATTTCCTGGAATAATTTTATTCCTTCAGACTTCCTCCCTGCTTCACACAATCCACAAATAATCACTGTATATGTACGAACTGTAGGATAACAAAAATCCTCCCCCATAGCCTCAAACAACTTAATAGCCTCATCAACCCGTCCAGCCTCACAAAGTCCATGAATAAGATTCGTATACGAAACATCATTTCTTCTACAACCCTTAGTCGGCATCATTCTAAATATCCCAAATGCGCTGTCTACATCCTTATTCCTGCAATGCCCCAATATCAACGAAGTATAAGTAAATGTATCCGGACTCAATCCGGCTTGCACAATCTTACTGACATAGTGTTGAGCCTCAACCACATTCCCAATCTTACAATAACCATTAACCATAGTATTCCAAGTAAAAATATTCGGCGAAACGCTGTCATTCAACATTTCACTATAAACAGATTTCATTTCATCAATCATCAAGAATTTCGACAATGACATCAACAAAAAATTGTAGGATCTAACGGAAAGCTTAAATCTGGAATGAAGCTCGGTATCCTTGTTCATACCCTTTAGCAATTCTAAAACAAACCGGGTTTCGTCTACCGAAGCCGGGGATTTGATCATGGCAAGGCGGATTTTATCAGCAGGACCGAAGAATCTGTTGGCGACAAGGATGTTCAAAAGGGCGGAATAGGAATACACGGAGTGTTTGAAATTGGGTTTTCTGGAGATCCAATAGGAGAAATCGAGGGCGGTTTGGGGGAGAAGATAAGGGTTGAGAGAGAAAAGGGAATGGACATGGGAAGGGGATATGGAGGGGATTAGTTTAGGGAGCGAAGGGTGTTTTTTCCAATTGGGTTTGGAGAGTATTGAGTGAAGGAGCAAAGGCAGATCGTGATCGGGTGGCTCGGGGTCTATGGGGAGAGATGAAGGGAAAGATGAGAAACGTTTCGTGAGAAAACAGCGAAGATGGAAGGGCTCACCTGGTTTTAAAATGGCCACCGGATTTCTCATTGCGGAGGTTCGGACGGTGGCGATGGTGGAGGATCCATTCATGGAAAGGAGGAGGAAGAAGGGTAGCGGCTGGAGCTGAGGTAATGGTGGCTAGTTTGGTAGGAGGTTTTGCTCAGTTAAACCTTTCTGGGTTCTGGGTTGTTTGAAGAATTGGGCATGGTGGTGGGTTTTGGGCTGCAAAGGTTGGGTTTCCGCCATTTCATGAGCCTGTCGGCTCCTAAATGGGACTTTAAAGCTAAATATACTTAATGTTCAAATTTAAAAAATTTATAAACATTAAATATAATAATTAATTAGTAAAGATTATAAGTAGCCATTTTAAATAAAAAGTGTAGTACATGCACCAATTTAAACTAAAAAGTTAAATTGATATGTCTGATTGATAATAAAAAAAAATCAAGTTGAACCAATAAACTAAATTCAACTAATAATTTGAACCAAAAATCAAATTCAAATATCTGATGACTAAAAAAATATTAAATTAAATCTTGAAATCAATTTTCTTTTGTAGCAAAATATGTACTTTTGCCCGCGTTTAAGCGTAAACATGGTCTATTATTGCTTCTTGACAGTGAAATAAGCTCTCTTTTTTTTGAACCAGCAGTGAAATAAGCTTGGAAACGGGAATTTTGTAGTTCAATATAATAAGCGTACTGGGTGTTAGGCCTAATTTATGTAGGAAAGCAACGGTTGGTTTTTTTCGATCGATTTTTCAATTAAATTAATTTAACTAATCATACTCTATCTTTCAGAAAAAAAAACTAATTATACTCTATAAAATTTGATCCGACCAAATTGTATATTATATATCAATATAATTGAATAATATTTAAATATAAAATATAATATTTGTATATAAATGTAATATGTTTATTTTATATTATAAACATAATTAAAATATTTAATAGACTTGACTGATTTAACCAACTAATTTATTTTATATTTAGAATATTATATATATATAATTTTTTCAGTTAGGCCGATTTGGAGATTTAAAAATCAGTAATAGATCGAATTAACAAATAAAACCCGTCCCATAACCCAAAAAAATCCATTATAAAAATATGAATCTTTTAAGTGTGTTGTTCTCAAAATTATATATATTATAAATAATCGAATCAAATTAAATAAGTTTTAGAAGTGCTGGCATCGGAAGCATTCATCAATACCACGACGGTAAGTCCTTAATTTGCTTCTCAAAATCAATTGGACCATAACCCAACACTTTCAGAGATGCTCGTGCAAAATCTTCGCTGATTCGAAATGGTTCCGATCTCACCCACATCGGACAGCCAGTTGGTTGTGTTGTGGGTGAATCAGCCTAGTGCAGCTCCCTCTTCGTTTACTATATTAGCCAAGTAGTACTACAATTCTTTTGGGTGATTAATAAAATCGGGTACCTTTTTTTTTGTCTATTACGCTTTAGAGAAAGGTTCATTACTTAAAAAAAAGTGATACATGATTATTCAAGCTTAGTTAATATATCGATTCTCGAGACATTGAGAATGTAACAATGTTAAATATTTGATAAAAGAGCTTTATTTTCCTTGTATTCTTACCTAAATTAATCAGATCAATTTTTGCTTAGACAATTAAACAGATAAAAAAACACCTACATTTTAAAAACATTTTCATTACTCCTCAAATGATGTACATGATTAGAATGGGTGTAATGTAATGTTATTTCGTAATCACCTTTTCCTTTCTTTCAATTTTTCTATTAATTTTATTTTAAAATAAAAATTTCAATAATCGTTTTTTAATACAAAAGTTTTAATGTTGAAATAAATATTAATCATAAAATTAAATATTACAATTATGTACGAAATTACATTAATTATTACCTCTAGCCTTAAGAATTGAAAACTATAATTGAAATCACTTGTTGAGCGGAGAGAGGCTCAAGGTGTGTCAACCCATCAATTATTATTGAATCGAAGCGATTATGGTCCTTGTGACAGTGGTCTAATCAAATTGATGAGGCATATCGTGTGTTGCTTCATGTATGTTTTCTTTCTATTTATGGTGAAGTCAATAGTATGGCGAATGCGTTGGTGAAAGGAGGTGTGGATAGGACAGCATGGGTTCGTGTGATTGGATTGGTTTTTACACCAGTTTTAAATTGCGCATGTTTAACATGTATGTGTTGTGCAACAATAAAAGTTTTTCCTTAGGAGTTTTGTTTTTAGTTCGCATATTGGAGCTTGTCAAATATATGTTTCTCTTCTTTTTTTTTATTTTTTTTGCCGTTTTAATATTACTGTGAGTACTTTTTTTTCAACTAAGTTTAAGGAAATTTTTAACGATGCTCACAATGACGTTTTTGTATAATTTTCGTCCGCCTTTAAATAAAAATATACTCACATTGATAAAAAAAAACAAAATTATAAGTTACAATGATTGTTCAAACATATCATATTTATGTAATTACATATAATTACAGCTAAATTCAAACATGATTGAGGATTTAACTCAAACAAGGGGGTAAAAAGGAGAATTCTTAAACTTTTTTTAACATAAAAGAGAAATTGTATCGAAAATAACAAAAAGGGTGATATGGAACATTCAAAACTATACTTCAATAATTTTGAGCACAAAATTATATCACATTCATGTCTTTTCTTTTCTGAAACACAATTAGAAATAATTAATTTTTCATTAATTAAAATAATTTCAACATATAAAAATAGTTAAATGCGATAATTTTAATCTCAACCATGTAAATATATCAAATTTTATATGAATTAAATTATTATTAGTGTGAAATTAAAGACGACCGAAGACATATCGATGAGTACTTATGAACAAACAAAATAAACTATACACCCGATGATAAAAACAAAAGCAACACTACACAACCTACCGGTGAATATTGGATATAATATAAGTTATTAATATTTTAATTTTATTTTAATTATATGTTTGTTAAAAAATATTATAATTATATGGAAGATGGTATAATTGATCATGTAATTCCTAATATTTCATTAATATTATTATTTTATAAGTATTATTAACTAACATATTCTAAATATGTATTTATCACATATGAATTACTAATAAATTATTATAATTGTATGATTAACTCTTCAAGGGTTTCAGAATATTATTTTGTTGATATAATTTTATTTGAATATTGTATTGTATCTTTAATTTAATTCAAAAAAAAACATTTTAATTTAAAATTTTCAGGTCGTAAATAACACTTCTATGGAAAAATAACTTAGTAATTATATATAAGTATTATATAATGAATCGTGTTTACTCTTCCGTGAATACTAGTATGAAATTAACTTACTATATTTGAACTTTTATGTTATTAAAGTAACGCTTTATATCATTATGTTTTATATGTAGTAAAGATTATTTTATACTTTCAAATTCATTTCACTTTTTAATTTAGCATTAAGATTTGCTATTTGGTTTTGTATGATTAATATAATTATATAATATTTATAAATATATTTTCATAATATTTATAAGTATATTGATTACTTATATCTGTTTAGTTATACTTTGAGTTTTGGTCGTATTTATCTCATACTTTAGTGTCAGTCTTAAATTATTTGAGTTTAAATTTTATCAATTTTTTTTTATCAAATACAAATTTTCTCAAACTCAATATTTCCTTAAATTCGAATTATTATGAACTCGTTCACATAATCGTACTTATTTTGTCGGTTGTAATGATAACGGCGGAAATAGAATACATGAAAATTGAAACCAAAAAAAGAAGTTATGGAGTGTGTGGGAAGGGTGTTTTTTTGTCCTTTGAAAGCCCTTAGCCAAAGCAATGAATCTTATCGTATAAAATATGAACAAAAAGCGTATCATATAAATTAAATATAAACATATGTTTTTTTCATTAAAAAGAGAAAAGAACAAGAAAGGAAAGTGCTGGACAATGAATGGGTATAGTATCGTTATCAAAGTTAGAATTTCGTTTTTATTGTTTAAAGAAGAATCTGAAATATGACTCTTTTTGTATTAAGTTTGGATTTTAAAATCTAGAGCTTTGGACAACAGTGACTAAAGTTTGCAATTTGTTAATTAATCTTGAAGACACGTGAAATTGAAGTTTTTTTTTATTAATTAATACAGTTATACTGGTACTAGTAAATTAAGGAAAAGAAAAAAAAAGTGAAAAAAGATAATATATTTTATTCAGGTGACTCAGATTCGAATATTATGTATATATAGTATGTGTGCGTTATTAAAGAGTTAAAAAATTAAACAAATACTACCTTATAATTGCACTAACATATTCAAAAAGAAAAAAGTGAAAACCAAAGCACAAGCTTGATTTAAAAAAAAAAGGCACAAACTTTGAAGATTATGGTTGCATAAATTAAACAACAAAATCTTTACCCATCAATACCCCTTTCGATGTTAACATGCTGAAGGCAGGGATATTATTTCTCATGCAAGCGACTACAATCAACTCCAATTTAATATGATTATTAATAATAATGTATTTCTTTAAGATATATAGATAGGGATTACTTAGAAATCAAACTTATAACTCTGTCTCAACTGAAAATTTGGAATAACTTTTTGAGTATTTTTAATATGGTTTTATGATATTATATTTATTCTTTTAAACTATAAGTTCACATACGCTGTATAAAAGAAAACTATTCGAACTAATATTTCTTATAAAAAATAATATTTTTTTCACAAGTATTAATTTTTTTGCAGTTGACAAATAATAAAAAAGTTTAGGGTTAAGTTGAAATTTGTGGCTAATTCTTTTCACTAAACTCTAATTGAAAAGGGTACCGTTAAACTTTATTCTTCAAAGCATGTATTTTAATTTAATTTAATTTAATCCCATGTGATTTATCCTTCCTTTAAACATTGTATCAAAATAACAATATTCTCTTATTACCGGATGTTCCAACCAAAACAATCATTTGTGTTTATTGCTTCCAATCTTAAGGAGAAAAGAAGAAAACTAAATCTAAAATTAAAAGAAAAAGAAAAATAATCTGAAGAGAAAAATGAAGAAAAAGTTAGTTAAGCAAAAATGAAGGTTTTGTGTATTTTCCTCTAACTTTATTCTTAAGGAATTTTGCTCCTTTTTGGATTTATATGCTTCCCTATTATCAACTTGCTTTCCAAATATTCCTCAAATTTGGAATTTTAGTTATTAAATACAAATAGATGCATCACAAACGTAAGAAAACTAATTACAAATAAAAGATGTCAACTGAATTTGCAAATTACGCTACTAAATCTATTTATCTTAAATTTGACCCACTTAATAATTGAAATAATTAGTAAACCATGTAAAAAAATTATCCTCTTGATTCTATCGTATGAACCTCCTTGCTCCTCTCGTAGTATAATCTTCTTCCCGTTGAGCTCCCTTTCTCCTCGGTCACTGAAAGCACATATAAAAATTTGTAATCGAATTCGAATAGTTTAGAAATTAAAAAAATTAATTTATATGTTTTTAATGACATAAAAGCATGACACTATTTATTTTTTTGAATTAAATGTTAATAGGACACAATTAAATGCAGAATAAGTTTGCATTGACAATGACAATTCGTAAAGAGGGTATCTCCTTTCAAGTTCGGACCGATTAATGTTACATGTACTTTTGGAAGTATAACTCTGTCCCTTTGCCGCGTAGTTGAGCCCATTTATTTTCTATTTTGGCAAGTTGCACCATTGATCACTAAGTTTTGAACACATTTCTGATTTAGTCACTGAATTATAATACCAACGTTTTAAATTCGTATTTATAGATATTGAACAATTAATCCTTTAAACTCCTTTTAGGATGTGGTGTGTTTTTAGAAAACTTAAAATTCTATAGATTACTCTTTTTCTCATAAATTTGGTTTTTCTCAAAATCCATTTTATATCAACGAAAATCAAAGTTAAATCTCCAATCTTTTAATGTGATCTTCACCGACTGTCATTAGATGAAACTAGTTACGAGTTTTGAGATGTGTTGTTCGTCTTCTTATAACAATGCTTTTTGTATTCAATTTTTATGTCAGACACCTCAAATTTGATAAAATTACCCAACCCAACTATAAATTAAATTAGTTTATAATTTTGGTTTAATAACCATTTGGCCCCTATAAAAAATAATTATTCAAATTAAAAAACATATAAGAGTTTAGTAAATATATAATGAAGTAGGGGTTGAATTAGTAGTGTAGATGAACCAAGCTTGAATAATAAGGTTTTGTTCGTATTCATTTATTTATATTTGAAGGTATTAATGTTTCGTTCGTTTATCTATTTTTTATGGTGTTCGTGAACATATTCGTGTAATGTTCGTGAATATATTGACCAAAATGGTGGAATTACACCACTAGTCTTTAAGTTCATTAGGCTTCATAGTTTGAACTCAAAAGTTCACCATATATTCAATTTAGTTCATACATTCACCAATATTTAAAATGTAAAAAAATAAAAGGAAAAGGGAAACAAAGTAAATGAGCTTGTTCACGAACATAAACGAATGAAATACACATTTGTTCGTGTCTGTTTGTTCATTAAGAGGGCATAAAAGTTTGTTCATACTCATTAATTTAGCTTAATATACGAACGGTTTACTAACAATTCGTCGAACGCCCTGTTCATTTACATCTCTACTGAAGAAGAATGAGCATGTATCCTCAAAATTTTTGGTTCAATAATAATTTAGGTCCTTAAAAATTTTAATATTAGACAAATTAGGTCATACCTCATGAATTTTAAGTTTAAATACGTAATAAACCTTGCATTTTTTTAAATTCATTATTTTAGCCCCTACTAATAATTTAGCTCCGCCTTTGATCTAACCCAAAATAAAATAAGATGTTTTATATTGGAGTTTGTGTGTTTTTTTTTATTTCTGAACAAAATTTAAATCGACAAAAAAATGATGAATTGGGTTTATCAATGCTTAGATTAGCTTAAGAATTTGTTGAAGAAAGTGTTTTCCATGGCGACGGTAGGAAATGAAAAAAGAAATTCAGAAAGAATAAAATACAAAAAAAAAAAAAAAACTTCAACGTTAGCAAAAAGATGTCATGTAATATGGCCGTTTAAGACCTATCACTAAAGTGATTAGAAAATAAAATTAAAAACTGCTATAACTACAATTTTTTATAATTTAATAACTAAAACCAAAATATGATTAAAATTTCTTGACTAATATCATAGTTTATGTACTTATAATTAGAAGGAAATTTGTTCTCGATATACATTAGGTGACAAATATCATAATTAATTATAGGGTAAACTATATCGAATATAATTAAATTAAAAATCAATAATATTTTAGCATTGAACATTAAAATTATGTTTTAATTATATTATTAGACCATTAAGACCCCGTCTATGTCATCGCACGTAGACAATTATGCTCTATCAATGCCATTGATTTTAATGGTCCAATAATATAATTGAAGTTTAAACTAAAGTTTAATATTAAAATTAAATTTTAATTTAATGATATAATCGATATTAAACTTAAAGTTTAGTGGTATCTATTGTAGTTTACGCTTAATTATAATGTAAAATTTTCGGTTAATTTCATATACAAATTGAAAATATTTGGATATTTTAATTAATAAATTACACTAATTATCTAATAGATAAGATTCTCTTACACATGTAAAATTTGAAAAGTTTTACAATTTTTAGACTATTAGTTGAAGGTAAATGGATGACTGAGATTAACAGTAGAAAATAAGAAGATTATCACAAGAAAAAAAATAAGAAAAACAATCTTAGCAATTTATTTACTTTTATCCAACAGTTCAAAAATTTGTAAAAGTGATTGAGTTTTACATGGTGTAAGTGGATCCTTATCCATTATAAATAAGATATGATCCATATATAATCACTACTATCTCCAATTAATGAATGATTTTCCATTAGAAATTAGTGTGGACAAAAATAGACTCAACAAAACGGAATTATTTGACTTGACGCGAGGCGGAAAAAATTGACTTGTTTTGACTCGACTCGTAATTTTATAAACTTGGCTTGACTCGAAAAAATTTGAAATAAAGTTTGAGTGAAAATTCGAATAACTCAAAATTTTGAGTAATTAGTTTATCAATTTTCATATTTGATTCGAGTCCTGTCAATTCTGCATGATTTATTATATATATCACATGAAAATATGAAGAAATATATATATATATATATATATATATATATATATGTATATGCATATAGAAAGCCGTTAAATTTAAGATCAATATGTGCACCGCCCAGCCCTAAGTATATGCATATAGAAATATATATGTGCACTGCTACGTATATGCATATAGAAATATATATGTATAATTAAATTTGTACAAAAACTCGAAAACTCGACTCGATTCAATTTCATAAACTCGACTCGTTTCGAAAAAATTCAAATAAAGTTTAAAGCGTTGAATAAGACTTGTAAACATAAATAACTCGAATTTTTTGCGTCGACTTAACCCAATCGAACGCTCAGCCCTAATTAGAATGGTAATTTTCTCTGATCTTGATGTTTTCGTTCTGGAATATATTTTTCTTTTTTAATCGGGATCAGTTCTATTAAAAAAACAATTAATGGATCAGTTGCCTCAAGTAGGCATTTTGATAAAATTTTCAAGGTGGGATTTGGTCGGGTCCCGGTATATTTATTAAAATAATATTTTTATTCTACAATTATTTTTATATTACATATTCGATAATAAAAAATCAGAATGCTAAAAGTATGAAAATTTTCTTTTAAGAATCAACACAACAATTGAGATGTTGCTACTTGTCAGTTAATCCTGCAGCTGAATGCCCAGTGACCCGCCCTCTCAAAGTCGTACACCGCGCTTCGTTTGTTCTCAGTCTCAACTCAGTGAGTCGTCCTGTCAAAGTCCTCGCCCCACGACTCCAAAGAGACCAACCTCGTTCCTGTTCTCTTCCAACCAAATGCAGAACTCCTATAACCATCGGCGGGGACGCCAAGGCTCACCGCCGAAGATCGTTCCCTTACCAGGTCAGGTGTCATTCCGTGTTATATGTCATTCATCATCCATCGGTGGAGTCATCGGAAGCTCCGGCGCCGTTGTTTCTCAACTTCGCCGTGAGACAAACTCTCGAATCCACTGCGAAGAATCCGTCCCCGGGTCGGACCACAGGGTTATATTGATAGTCGGGTCTGGATCGGTCCAGAGACGGTTTAGTTTGAGTGAGAGAGAAGTGTGTGATGTTTCGTGTGCTCAGGAAGCAATGATTAGGGTCTTCGAGCGCGTGTGGGAAGTGGAAGCGGAGAGAGAGTGGGGGAAAGCGTGCGCTGGGGAGGAAGAAGAAGCTTATTGTGGTGTACTCGCTGATACGGCACAAATTGGTCTCGTTGTGGGGAAAGGAGGGAAGAATATTGTGAGAATGAGGACGGAGAGTGGAGCTCAAATAAGGATTTTGCCGGCGCCGCCATGCGGAAGAACAACGGATCGATTAGTTCAGGTAAGGCCGTAAGGGGTTATTTCTCAAGAAAGTGAAAAAAAATCAAAGAATTGAAACAATATTCCACATGCAGTTTTCTTTTTGTGTAGCTTGAACTAAATTAATGGCTGAAACTTCTGTAGTGGTCTTGATATTGTCTGCATCTGAAATGTTTGTGCTTAATTGTGTTAGTACTTCCTGCATTTGAATGATGAATACATGAATCAAATTAGCAATTTGGTGGAGAAAGACTAGCATTACTAATTATCTTCGGACGTGATTAATATCACTATACCTTGTTTAATTATTTTTAATAACATGGCAGATAACTGGTTGTGCTTTGGCTGTCAAGAAAGCGCTGGTTGCTGTATCTGGCTATCTTCAAGTTTGCCCATCTGTGGACAGAGAGCCAACAGTCGTGAGTATACCTTCTGAGCAACCTTCGCGGTGGACCTCCCCTGATTCACCTGAAGAACTTTTTCCACACCTTAGTTCACTTTTGCCACCTATGCTTGCAAATGCTGTGAGTGGTGTTTCGAATGCAAACTTTCCGTATGTGGTTGCTAATGGAGATTCCAAACCGGATTCAAATGATACACGGAAAGTTGTTTTTAGAATGCTTTGTTCCAATGTTGCTGCTGGGGCCATCATTGGTAAGAAGGGTGCCATAGTCAGAGCTTTGCAAAATCAAACAGGTGCTTCTATAATGTTCGAGTCCCCAGAAAATGAGAATTGTGAGCGTGTTGTCACCATTTCTGCATTGGAGGTTAGTCCATTATCGCAGAGCTTCTCTTAATGCCGATAGTTTTATTTGACAGCATTACCTGTGGATATCTTCTTTCTGAAAATGGCTTTTGCTTACTGTAGGACCTTGAATCACAGTATTCTCCTACACAGAATGCTCTTGTTCTTGTATTTGCAAGATCCGTTGAATCTGACATCGAAAAATGGTTTCCATCAGGCCTGAGTAAGGGCACTGCTGTAACTCTTAGGCTTCTAGTCACTTCTGACCTTGTCAGCTGCTTGAAGGAGAAAGAAGGAAGTGTTCTTTCCGAGATTGTAGAATCAGCTGGTGCTGATGTACAAATCTTGGATGAGGAGCTCTCACTGGTCCATTCTCCAGAGAATGTAGTACAGGTGAAAATATTAACTTTTTTTTAGCAATATTACTGCTTATGTTTCTCCAGATGTAGGAAGCATCAATTGAGTTCCCATTATTTTTCAGGTCAAACAGATGTAGATGCTTACATAATGTGATTCAATTTTATTGATGATGCAAAGTATGTTACCTTAATTTAGTATAATTACCATTTTCATTTGGAAACATGATTTTTTTTAAATATAAGAACAGTCTTTCTTAGCACCACGGGGCAATTTCCCCCTTTTGCCATGTAAATACAAGTTGTCACGTTTTCCGATCATTGAAATTCCATTGTGTTTTAACTCGAGTTTGTCAATTACTGCAACACGCCATCTTTTCAGTTGTAGTGACAGTTCCTTGCTGCCAGGGCTTTTTCAGCCTCTTGAATAACTTTCAGTTTCTGGTTACTTCAATTAGAGAACTTTTGGGTGCCACCCTGATAATCAATTTCATCTTGGAGGAGGGATCATTGGTGTATTACTTTTATCCTTGCAGATTACCGGTGACTATAAAAGCGTGCAGAACGCCATCTTTCAAGTTACTAGTAGACTAAGGGATAATCTCCTGCCAACTGAAGTGCTGAATGAAATTAGAGTGGGTAATTGCTGTGGAGAAGAAAGGGAGACAGGTCCGTCTCAAGTGCACCAACAAACAAGCTCAACCTTAGATGATAATCCTGGACCTAATTTAGCTCAAAGAATGCACCCTGGGCACTCAGAAAATACTTCTGGTTCACAGCCTGTAAAACTGCTGCCGCAACAGGTAAAAGCTCTTTCCCTTTTGTTTCTCTTTCCTCTTGAAATATTGCTTTCACTAATATTATTGGAATATGTACAAGGACCTCAATGCTTGGGTGGGTTTATTTGCAGACTGCAGGAAATGGGCATACAGTTGCCATGGATGATGTTCAGCATGGCTCGACTACCTTTGGAGGAAGTTTTGACATTGAGGGTTCACTGGATTTTCTACTTCCATGTGATATGCTCAATGAAGTGGGAGGCAGGAGCCCCTACAGTGATGGGAGTGAGACTATTATTTCCGGTCAGCTTCAATCTTTGGACATGTCTCTTGTTTCTGGTCAAGAGAGTGCTTTAACAAGAGCAGTGGATAATATTGAACTCTTTGATGGCGTAGACTGTCCACCGGAATCTCAGCTGATAGAGGTGAAAGAATTTTATTTATTCTTTTGCAGTTTTCTTTGTTGCTTCTGTTACCTAAG
Source organism: Hibiscus mutabilis (assembly GCA_019671005.1). NCBI lineage: Eukaryota > Viridiplantae > Streptophyta > Magnoliopsida > Malvales > Malvaceae > Hibiscus > Hibiscus mutabilis. Next base: position 87,534,795 of record CM033711.1, on the reverse strand, counting down.
TAATCGAAGGACATTAATTCTGTTCAAGGACCTAAAGTGTTTTGGATGGCTGTGATTGCAGACTGTGAGAAGACACGGGCTGGACAATACAGATGGTAAAAGGGGTCTAGAACTCGAAAGGTTAGTATTTATACAAAAATAGCATCAAAACTTTTTTCTCCCGCCTTTGCTTTTTAGTTAAGCAAGGTAGATGTTGATTTTATTATAGCTGCTGCCTTTAGTAATAGTAGTTCATTGCTTCTTACCTTGTGTTGGAGGTGGATTCATCACACTCTTTGATTATTGGGAACTCAATTCATTTCACATGTAAAAATCCTTCCCGACTGAGGGGCATTTTGATTTGAGACTAATAAATAATGCTTGACTTAGTCTCTTCCGTTGAATGATCGAATACTAGTACAACCAGATTTGTTGCTAATATAATCACTACAAGAATTAATCTGATTTTCTCAATATGCAGCGGTAGAAAATCCACTATTGTGAAAAATACAAGTGTAGAGATTGCAGTTCATGAAGAAGCTTTTGGCTCTATCTACGGCAAAGATGGCTGCAACCTTGCTCGTCTCAAAGAGGTAATAATCAATTACACTAGTAGAAAAAAGAAGAAAAAAAACTGAACTCTGAGCATGCTGCATTTGTAGTCCGACCGTTTCCCGAATTATGTGCAACTTCTTTCTTATAAATGTATGTATGGCACTGCAAAACCAGATCTCAGGTGCTAAAGTTGAAGTTCACGATCCTTGTCCCGGTGAAACGGAGGGGATGGTGTTGATATCTGGGACTCCAGATCAAACGCTCGTAGCACAAAGCTTGCTTCAAGCATTCATCCAAGCCAACTAGATACTCAACATAACCAGGTTGATTGCTAGAATCGACGTTAATCTCTCTGTCCAGGCTGAGGAAGAACTGCTTATCACACGGGTCAATCCTTGTAGAAAAATACAAGAGTATAGGAGGGAATGTTGATATGAAACTAGTAAATTTTAACAACTTAACAAATATTAAAAAAATGAAGGAAATTCGTCTTCCTTTTTGTTTGAATGAACAACTTAAATTGCAATTCCTGAATTAATTGCTAAACTTTCTCCCCGAAGTGACTGGTTGAACTGGTTCAATTGGGAACAACAGCCAACAGGTGGTCTAGAACTTATTTTCATCCCTTATTCGACCATGCATAAAGAAATATTTAGCCCGCATATTCAAGATTTGAGATTGCATGTCCTAACAATTAATATTTTTAAAATATTCTAATTTGATTAATTGATAGTGTTTTAATCTGGTCTCATATCTGGATAAATTCATGCACGTTTACATACTACACTACTTTAATCATTACTTAAAGGGCACAATCCGCCATTAACCACTTGGACCACTCAATAATAGGTTGTTAAAATTTATCCGCCATTTATGAAGGTCGCTAGCTGTGACTCATCATTTTGTTTTCATGTTATCCGAATTTGAAATGGACGTCGGATATAGCATTCTTTTTCAATTTTCTTTTGGACGGGTTACCTATTGAAACTCTGCAAAGCCTTGAATTCCGCGTGAGAATTTTTGTTGGCGAGTGATAACCGACCTACGTTTCATGTACAAATCACAGCTGAGGCAGCTGAAAATGTGCATAAATTAACACATGAAACTTTTGGACACGTTCAGTGCAAGTTGACGTGTTCCATCTGCCCATACTCATTTGGTAGACATTTAAACAACAACATGAGAGTAAAATAACAGAGAATTGCCTCCTTTTCTCTTTTTCATGGTGGTGGTTGGGGGGATTATACATCTTCATCTACATCAACACTGCTTTCTTTTATGTAATCTTCATTTCAATACAACTGAACTGTGACTATTTCATTTGCTAAAGGTGAGTTTTTCCATCACATTTACTGCGGCCGATTAACTTGTCGTCGAATTTTGTTTTCGGCCAATCCCCGGTGCTTGATTCCGATGCTCTATTCGTGCTTGAACCGCCATGCTTCTTTCGGCCTTCCTAGCATAGATAGGACTGTTGCAGAGATATGCCTTGAAGAAAGCCCTGCTTCTTCTATCTGATCTTGGGGTGATCCATGATCAATGTATCTATCAGGAAGCACCATTGCCCTCAACTGCAAACACCTCTATAACTAATTAGATATTAACAACAAAAAAGATAGTTACAAGTAAAAAATTGAAAAAATTATACATACGTTGAGAGATCCATCTAAAATACCATTTAAGCTCAAGAAATGGGATACATGAGAGCAAAATCCACCAATAGAACCCTCTTCCACAGTAATAAGAATCTCATGCTCATTTGCTAGTTGCTTGATGAGATCATTATCTAGAGGTTTGCAAAATCTTGCATCAGCTACTGTTATATAAATGTTTTGAGATCTCAGCATGTTTGCCGCTTCGATGCACTGTTTCACGATCGAACCGTATCCCAAAATTGCTACTCTATTACCTTCCATTATGATTCTTCCTTTTCCGATCTGCTCAATCATTAGAAGAAGGAAACGTTAATAAGTTCATCTGCTTTGATTCTAATTTGTTCAGATATCTAAAATATTTGATTACTCTAACCTCGAGTGGTGTTCCTTTGTAATCATGTGGGATAACTACACCAGTACCATTTCCCCTGGGGAACCTGAAGCAGCTAGGCCTGTCATCGATGGCTGCTGCCGTTGCTACCATATGCATGAGCTTGGCCTCATCGGATGGGGCCATTACCACCATGTTGGGCAAGCAAGCCATGTATGTGATATCAAATGCCCCACAGTGGGTAGGTCCATCTGCTCCAACCAAACCAGCACGATCCATTGCGAACCTTACAGGTAATTTCTGAAGATCCACTTCATGCACCACCTGTCATAGGAGTGAAATTTTCCAACAGATGTGTCAATCGGGAAGGAAGGTGAAGGAAATCTGATCATATACGATGCAGTATGTCCAACTTTGAGAAGCACACCTGATCGTATCCTTGTTGCAAGAACGATGAGTAGATAGCGCAGAATGGCTTGAGCCCCTCAGTGGCTAAACCGGCTGCAAAAGTAACTGCATGTTGCTCAGCAATCCCCGCATCGAAGCAGCGGTCCAGGAACCTTTTCTGGAAGTAATTGAGACCTGTTCCTCCACCCATTGCTGCATGGATGGCTATAATCTTGTCATCAGTTTTAGCTTCTTTGATGAGCGATTCAGCGAAGTACTGCGTATACGACAGAGTAAATGATTTGGACTTAAACTGCTTGCCTGTTTCTGTGTCAAATCTTACAACACCTGAGAGCAGGTAACAACAATGGTCATTTTGAAAAGGCTGTAAAATCGCCATGGATCAAGAGTTGCAATCTTACCATGCATTTTGTCAGTTGCTGCCTCAGCCGGGGGATAGCCCTTTCCTTTCTCTGTTACGATGTGGATTAGTACCGGCCCCGGGGTTGGCATGGCTTTTGCTTTCTTAAACATAGCTACTAAATCTTCAACATTGTGTCCATCAACCGGACTGATGTAATACAGCCCGAGTTCCTCAAAGAGAGTGGAGCCATAAGCACTGATCATTCCTCTTGCATACTCATCTACCTTAGCTGCAATTTCATATGCTGGACCACCAATTTGCTTAGTAATGCCCTTCAACAACAAGAGGTAGTATCCACAATCAGATTCCAGCCCTGTACAACCAGTAAGGTAAAACAAATAATAAGAAAGCATAGAGAAATTTACTTTTGCTGTTTCCCGAAGTTTTCAAAACTCTGCACTTGCTTGAATCTTGGTTAAAGTCCTACTAAGTGCTCCAACAGGAGAAGCAGGACCGTGTAGAGTTGCAGTCGGTAGTGACACTTGCTTATTGTCGTTCAATACAACGATCAGGTTTGAATCAAGGAAGCCTGCATTATTCATGGCCTCATATGCAAGTCCAGCCTACATTAACAGCAAGAAACTCAAAGTTATCAAATATTTTACATTTCACATGATTTTTTTAGTTTTTTTTTACAGAGATAATCAAATACCAAGTCCAGCTGATATGCTGGTAGAACTATAATAGGGATAATTTCATAAAATATAATAATTATATTATATACATTGAGAATCAATTATTTTATTTCATACAACCAACGGGTTGGTCCAAGTGGTAAACAACTTGATTCCAATTAAGTATGTCTCGAGTTTGAGGCGTTTTGTATTTCTGAAAACTAGAAGAGCAACCAAAAAATTATTTTATTTCATTAGATAAAATGTATTTCTTAGAATGCAATTATAAATATATTTTTTAAATTTAGATTGTAATTATTCAATTATCTTATCTATAATGCATTTTAAATGTATTTTTAAAAGTACATACAATAATATCATAAATGATGAGTCTATGACGAACGACACATACCGCTGAACACCACTAATACTACATATCGCTGAATATTATTAATTTTAAAAATAAATTTTAAATAATTATTAAAAATTTTAAGAACTCAACAGGTAATTAATCATATTTTTAAATAAAGTTAGAATTTGGGATCATCGTCTCCACCATTCACTGATCTCTGAAAAACACCCGATTTCTCGTAATTTACCAACCTTACTTAGATCTGATTTCACATTTGAAGTCATGTAAGAAATACCGTCGAAACTTCCGGTGCCCTCACTTTGCCTCCCTCCCCACCCCCCTACCCCCCCACGCACACCATTTTCACAAGTAAAATCAAACCCCTTTGATTTCTCCGCTTAAGAGAGCAAGTTTCAAGTTTTTAATGGCAACGATCGTTGCTGTTATTGGCTTATTGCATCCAACCTCTCAAAATTCTGTATGTTCAAATAGTTTCGGTTCTTATAGGGTTTGTTGAGGATGTGAAATTTAAGATGAGTTGGGGTTTACGGAGGATGAAGTATTTAAAAAATAGTATAAATAAAAAGATTAAGGGTTATTTAACCTAAATTTTATTTTTTTAAAAATATGATTAATTTTATGTTGAGTCATTTAAGAATATTAATATTTATTTATAAATTATTAAAAATTAATAGTATTTAACGGTGTTCAACGTTAATAATATTCAGCGGTGTTTAATATGTGAAAAATTCTACAACGCTCGACCAGCACCGATGAACACCATTAACGACGAGCACCGATGAGCACTATTAATTTAATTTATAAGCCATATAATTATAAATTATTTAAAAATTAAAAAGTAAATTAATTAAAATATATTATTTTATTTTTAATTTTCTTTTAAACATAAATCAAAATGTATTGATTTGAAAAAAATAGTATGAAAAAATTAATGTTAAAAGCAGCTTAATTTTCTTTAGCCATAGGGAATGGGGAAAAGCAAACTTCCCCTCCCTTATCTACTTGAATTTCAAATAAACAAAAATTAAAGTTTTATAATTTAAAGGTAGATAAATATTTTGATTTATATTTAAAAGAAAATTAAAAATAAAATATTTTAATTAATTTATCTTTTAATTTTTAAATAATTTATAATTATATCCTTTAAATTTTTAATTTTTATAAATTAAATTAATAGTACTCATCGGTGCTTGTTGTTAGTGGTATTCATCGGTGCTCGTTGAACGCTGCAGACTCATTTTTAACATGTAATTATTCAATCACATAAATCTATTTAGCATTTAACATGTGTTACGATTCATTAGATGGGAACAATTTAAATTTCAATTTTTTGTCGGATATTAAAATTTAGATATTTCAGGTCAGTTTCAATGGAGAGATGGTTTATGTTAATACAAAAGAAAAGTCCAACCCGCGTGTTTCACATTTGCTAAAAAAACCGTTGTTACTATCTTTTATTTTTTAACCAAAGACGGAATATTTCATAAATCATAAACACACCAAGCAAAGGAGAACAACAAAGCAGACCCAAAATAAATGCCTAAAAGCAGAGGTGGCCCAAAAAGAAAACTCCAAACAAAGATAGGGATCCTGTAGTAAACCCTAAATTAGACCACAATGGCCGGTGAAAGAGGCGCAAATCTACCGATCATCAAGGCCTTCACTGGAAGAGAAAAGGACCACTGGGACAGAAGCGTAAAAAAGCCAAACGACCAAAGAAAGGAGGAGGCAGAGTAAAAAGAGAAAAGAAAGACCTTTTCTTTCGAAACCCACTGCTCCTCCGAGCAAAATCGATCTCGATAAAGAACCTTGGTCGCCGAAGACAAAAATCTCATCGAACAGGCCAAAAGAAATGAGAAACGAAGCACCGGTCGTCGGAGAAGATAACAACAGGCTGCGCCAGAAAATAAGGTCGAAGGAGAAGAGAAAAGAGAAAGAGAAAGAGAAAGAGAAAGAGAGAGGAGAAACAGCTGAACAAGATGAAAAATTGGCAGGGAGAGTGGCTGCCGCTTTAAAACTCACCAGCGGCGCCACCCAGCGCAAAACCACAACTTTTGTTTGCTAAGGGTTATTTTTTAGGGTTGAAAGCAGTAGCATGCAAGCTAATTTTGCAGCAATAGTTTCCCGTTGTGTAATTCATTTTCAGGTTTCACATTAAAAAAGCATAAAATTTAATTTTAATTAGGCAACATTTAAAATTTTAGTTACTATTTTATTTAACAAAAATTTAATAACAATTTTAGTACTTTAGCACATTTTTTATTATTATAAATATAATAATAATTTAAAATAAAATCATTTTATACATAAATCTACCCAAACACTATCTGTTTGTTTCACTGAAAATTGTTTCTGGAAAATGAATTTTAAAAAATGAATTACATTTTCTGGAAAACATACTACGGAAAGTATTTTCTTGTGTTTGGATAATGCTGTGTAATTCATTTTTCACTATTTGGTAAATTTTTCTAGAAATATTTTTTGAAATCTATTTTAATAAAACAAACTCATTACAAATTTTCTTGACTTTTTATCTTTCATTTTTTAAAAAAATTAAATTAAATTATACTATAATATTTTATTTTTTAAGTACATCAAAAACCTCACCAATGTAATCGCACACAAACGTGCCACTTAAAATTGGTTCACTAGCACGGACTCCCCAACCCTAAAGATCAACATGAAGAAATGTCAATAAACAAAGCTTTAGAATACAACCAAAATTTAAAATTGTTACCTTATTCTGTGTTTTGAAGACTTCTAATTTCACTCGTACTCCATTTTGCAAAACCCTATTTGGACATGCTCTATTGCAGCTACACATGTTATTAAATTCATAAATAAGGTACCCCTCTTGTATATGGTTTAGGGTTTATAGTTTAGGGTTTAGGGTTCATGTTCATAGTTTAAGGTTTATGGTCTAGGGTCTATGAACTAGGGTTTAGGGTTTAACGTTTAGGGTTTATGGTTTAGGGTTTAGGGTTTAGGGTTTAGGGTTTATGATTTAAGGTTTAGGGTTTAAGGTTTAGGGTTCAAGTTTTAAGGTTTAATGTTTAGGGTTTATGGTTCATGGTTTATAGTTTAGGGTTCAAGGTTTAAAGTTTAGGGTTTAGTGTCCAAGGTTTATTGTTTATAATTTAATGTTCAAGGTTTAATGTTTAGGGTTTATAGTTCATGGTTTATAATTTAAGGTTTAAGGTTTAGAGTTCAAGGTTTAGGGTTTAGGTTTTAGGGTTTAAGGTTTAGGGTTCATGGTTGTATTTTATGGTTTATGGTTCAAGGTTTAAGGTTTGGGGTTCATGTCTTGAAGTGAAAAGTTGGAAATTTATTTTACGGAAAATCAAACCGTAAAACAATTTACATTAAATGCAAAAGAAAATATGTTGATCAGAAAAATGAATTACATTGACCAACCTATTTTACGTCAATCAAACTCAAAAAAATGAAGAAAACGTTTTCTATAAAATGAATTACATGAAACAAACGGACTCTAAATTACAATCTCACCTCCACCTCCGGATCCTCCATGGGTTTTTTTCATATGAATTTACTGTCACTTGAGGACAACTTTGATTTTGAGTGGCCTCTATAATTAAGTTCTCGTTGAATTACCAAGCCCTAAACCTCCATTACCAACCTATGAATAACGCTCCTTTTGATTATTTATGTTTTGGCTTAATCGTCAAATAAGTGTCAAATTATACTAATTTTTTAGATAGGTACATGAATTATATTTTGGTCAAATAAGTGTCAAACGTTTCATTTTCATTTAAGTTTTTTTTTGCCAACAACCATTAGAAAAATTTTGTATTTCAATCAAAACATGACACATGACTTATTTTTTTTATTTCTGATTTTTTTAAAAATCTAAACTTCTTTAAAAAAATTTAAGTTTTAATTTCTTTTCAATCAAACTATCAAATCGCATCTCTCTCACCATCCGGTATCCCCACACGAAAGTGATTCCATGCGGAAAAAAAGTTCAACATATTTAAATACCCCATTGTTTGGGATAAATTATGAGATAAGTTCTTAATTTTTTAGGGTTCACGAAGTAGGCACCTAATTTAATCTGTTTATAAAAAGGTCACTAAGCTTTCAATGTGACTTTAATTAATCTACTGAATTCCGTTTTAAACTCAGTTTAGTCCAAAATTTTGAGAAAGCTAAATTTATTACACTATAAAAATTAAGGTTTTGAAATTTTAGGATTTCCGAATTGGGAGAAAATTCGAGGTGTTACACTAGGCATTGGAAAATGTTGCTGGAGATTCTCCTAGGTGTCGTGATCTGGTTCTTGGCCATGGTGCTTTGCTTCCTTTGTTGGCACAATTAAATGAACATTCTAAACTTTCTATGCTGAGAAAGGCTACATGGACGCTCTCAAATTTTTGTCGGGGAAAACCCCAGCCTCCCTTTGATCTGGTCTGACCTTTTCTTAGGGAATTGTTGTTGATTTAACAACTATTCCCAAGTTTTTTCATGTTCATGGCTATTAATTTATTGTGAACTCGTTGTCCTTTGTCTTTCTTTTGAAACCTGGCGTAAATAAATACTCAGTATGTAGCCATTTTCGTTTTTTAGAAGGGTATGCAACAGCTGTGGGAGGGGAGAAAAAATAAAAATTTTGTAAATATGAAAGACTAAATGTGTAATTATATAAATTGTTTTTATTTCGGTTATCAAAATTGAAGTGAAGTAATAGTTTAGGACTATTTAGGTAATTTATTATTCTTTTTACTGTGCCAACTCAGCATAGCGTCAGTGTCTAACGGAAATTAACGCCAGAGTGACAAAATATTTAAAAAATGAAAATGTAAGTGATTACATCAATCAATTTTTAAAATCGGTGACAAAAAATATACACTTATTAAACATAAGTGACCATTATAGTAGTTTACCCTATCTATAAATAAAAATACTATTTTATATATTATTTATAATATAAATGTGTTATTTAAAAAAACACCCAAAATTTTCTTGACAATAATATATTTATATTATCTTAATATATATAAAAAAAACTCTCGGTGGAATTACCTAAATATGGCAGCTAGGTTTTTTTTTTTCTTTAAAAATATGGTACTTGTCATATTATTTTCTAATCTATAGCATTTGCTACAGTAGGAATGAAGTCGGTGACTTTACTGTTCATCCACTGTTCAACCTATTTTTCTAGATTAGAAAATGTTGAAGACAGTGACAGAGGGTTCCGACTTCAGTGTAAAACACTGTTTAAAGTCGGATTGTAATGACTCTGACTTTAATTTTTTAATCATAAAAATAGATTTTACTGTTTAAAGTCGGATTATAATGCATCCGACTTTATTTTACCGTAGAAACAACAATATTTTGGAAAATAATCTGGGTGGTATCATATTTTAGAGAAAAACGAAAGAAGACAATATTATGGTCTTTTCTCCAAAAATTCATAAACCATAAATTCTGAACCCCAAATTCTAAACATTAAGGTTTGGATTTGGGTTTATGGTTTACGGTTTTTATATATTATTTATAATATAAATATATTTTTTAAAAATATTTTAGGGTTTTTTAGAAAAATAATATAAAAACAATACAAAACAATATGTTTTTATTTATATATATTGATATATGTAAATAATATATTTTATATTATTTATATATTAATATTATTTATAGTACTATTTTTTCATAAGATAATTTAGTTGAACCAAATGGATAAATTTATATTATTTAAATGAAATATATTATTTTTATATATTTATATATTATTTATAATATAAATATATTATTTTAAAAGAAACAAAATATTAATATAAATAATAAAAAAATCTTAAACCTTAAAATTTAGGATTAGGTTTAATGTTTATGATTTGTGGTTTAGAGTTTATGAATTTTTATATATTATTTGTATGAATATTTTAAGTTTTTTTAAATAAAATATTTATATTATAAATAATATAGGCTTAAGTGACAAATAAGTGTCCAAACTATACTATTTTTTCATATAATTGCTCAAATTATTTTTTGACCAAATAGGTGTCTAACATTTTCAAATTTTCCATTTAGGTGCCTTCCATTAAAAACTGTTAAAAAATTTTGTTAGCTAATAAAAACATGACATGTGACAGTACTAAATATTTTCTGAATCTTATTTTATTTTAAAAATAAATCATAATTTTTTAAATATCCTAAAATTTTTAAATAATTCTAAAATAGTGCCCAAATCCATAAACCTCCAATTTCGGCCACTTCCACCAGCATTAGTCATGTTCTCGACGATGGAATGAAGCGCCCTCTTCTCGTCGAATGACCCACACACCGTTCATCGTCCGTTATGCTATAATTCATCGCGAATCATTCAATTATTTCGACGTTTCACATAGCGTCATTCGAATTTCGACGATGAGGTGGTGGGGTAAATGGTCGTGATTGTTCGGCGATGGATATAATGGATGGCAGTGGGGCAATCGACGACGAAATCAGGTCAAATCAAGATTTGAGTTTTGGGTGCTAGGAATTTAAAATTTTGGGATTAATTTATGAAATTTGGGGTTATTTTGTTTTATTATTATTTATTTCTTAAATATAATTTTAGAAATTTAAGAAGCTGGCATGTGTTAGATAATGAAAGTTAACGGTGAAAATTAACAGATAGTAACGACAAGGCACCTATTTGGGTAACGTTGAAAACATTCGACACCTATTTGGGTAACGTTGAAAATATTCAGCACCTATTTAGCCCGAATTTTTTTCCGGTAAGCTCTCCGATCTAAAAGGATAGCCACCAAATCGACAAGCTTCTTTTTTTTTCAGTCTCCCTTTCCTTTTTCGGTCTAAAAAATCTCTCCTTATTTGCTGCATAAGACCCTTGATATATAGATGAGGAGAGGCTTAGTCGTGCTTCATTAATGGTCCCGGATTTCATGGGTTCGCCGGTCGATTTGGTGAGTAGGGTTGGTAATAGTGTCTGAGGGTGATGGTGGTGGTGGTTGGGTAGGGTGATGTGCGGCTAGGGTTAGAGTGGCAGAAGTAGTTGGGTAGTTTAGGGTTAATTTGAGGTTCTTGGGTTGAGGTTAATTTTGGGGTTGGCTGACGGCGGCGGTGGCTAGGGCTTGATGGTAGCGGCATACATGGTGAGCGAGAAAGGGGTTGTTGGTAGGGGCTATAGGTTAAATGGGTTTGAATGTAATTGGATAAAGGATATTTAGTTTGATGTAATTGATATGGATAATGCGAAAGAACATTTAATTTAATGGACTGATTTTTTTAACTGATTGTATTTATTTGGGTTTAAGATCCGGACGAAAAATGAATATTATAATCATCTATCATGAAATTAACTTTATTAAATTTTTATACAAAACATATATTTGAACTCCGCAATATAAAAGTTAAATTTTTGATTTTAAATCCTAAACTCTAACATTAAACCTTAAATTAAAAACTTTAAAATTTGAGAATATAAACTTTAAACTCTAAATTAAACCTCTAAACTTCAAATTACATCGTTTGTAAAAAATAAATTTTCATCTCTAATACATGAAATATTTTCACAAATAAATCTGAGTTCAAGAATTTAATATAAATATTTATATTTTAAAATTTTATATTTAAAATTTTAAATAGACATGATTATATATTTTTTTATACCGATAATACATTAAATAATAAACTGTTATATATATATATATATATTAAATTTTTGTTTAAATACTTTCCGAAGCACAATTTGAGGAAGTTAATTTTAGGTGTCAAGTTTGTAGATTAATAAGTCATTTCTACCAGAAGATATTGTTAGATAGTCGTTAATTCAAGGCATAATATAATCAATATAACACGAATATTATATTGAAATATTGAACGAATAAGAAAGATATAACATATCTAAAACAAACCGATTGGAAAAGAGTTGATGCCTGTAGCTATACAGTTTCTTTAAGACAAAATTTTGGCCACTCCTTGATACTTGAGATTTTTTTATCATTTTCCTTCCAAGATAAAATAACTAAATGATCTGCTACAATAGTATAACCGCAGACATCGCAAACTATAATATTGTCTTCTTATATCATCAAAAAGTACTTTTAAAAGTTACATAGTAAGATAATAAAAAATCTCGGTGCTTTTAAGTTGTATAAAATATATAATGTTTACAAAGTATTTATAGGAGTTTCACGAGAGTATAAAAGAAATTTTTGATCTAATGGACCATTTATAATTTGAGAATTAATAAGCTTTTAAAGAGCAGTTTTCAAAATTATTCTATAAATTAAAAGAAGCTTTTAATATTTATCCTTTTATTTATAAAACATAATTGAAAAAGATATGTTCTTTTTGAGGAAATATTTGTGTTAAATTATCTGCAAGCTCACAGAGGGTCTGACATGTCTGAACATTCACATTACACATGTTGTGTATCGTTGTACATTTATTAAACAACATTTAATTTCATATTGTTCTTCAATAGTATTTAGATCAATTTCTCATTTAAAGCTCTAAAATTATCGTTTTTCCAACAGATATGAAGTCGGAGGACTAAACCTATCACATTTTTTTTAATGACAAAAGGCCAAAAGTAGCCCCAACGTTTGACTTGTTGGTCACTTTAGCCCCTATTCTTTTTTTGGTACAAACAACCACCTAACGTTTTATTTTTGTTCAAATTTCACTCTCATTGGATGGAAACCATTAGTCAACTAACAATCAACGCCCAAAACTGATGTGACATGTCTGCATGACATGAGGAGATGACGTGGTAATGTCACGTGGTACTTTACTGACGTGTAATTTTTTAAAAATTAAAAAATTATTTTTTTAAAAATTAAAAAATTATTTTTTAAAAATATATTTTTGATTTAATTATAAAACATATACCTAAATTGTGCATTCTTTTTAGGTTACTAACATTTTATTTCATTACCATTTTAAGATTTTTTGTGATAAATGTTAAAAAAAAATATTTTTTTGCTTTTATTTTTTAATTTATATTTTAAAAACGAGGGCCTAAATACATTATTTTTATAATAAAAAAATAAATTCCCATCAAAACTCAAAACACCATCCCCAAATCTATATCCCTAAATTCCCAAACCCCAATTACAATTGTCCATCAATTCAACCCCTTCAGCAACCCCTTCTAGACACTCCCTCCCTTTACCAACGACCGCTCTTCTGTCGTTCACTCCATTGCTGTTGAAGGAAACCTCCTTTCGCGCAGCATTTCTTGTCGTCAATAGTCCATTGTTTCCTCAATGTTGATCGTTTATCGTTCGACTTCGATGTTGTTGGTGGTGCTACTGTGGTATGAACTTGGTGATGAACGATAGGTAGGAAGGGCAGCTACCGACGTGAAAATGGAATGGTTATGATTTGGATTTTCTTGAAGAAAATGAAAGCTTTGGGGTTTTTTTGGATCAAATTAAGAAATATGTCATATGTTATGCAATGACTGAGCGGTAAAATTTTTTAAGAATTGTTAATGATTAACTTTAAAATGTTAATGGAGTGAAACGTTAATCACTTAAAAAAAATCAAGCACATATTAGTAAAAAAAATTATAGTTTCTCTTCGGAGTTTTGGATACAATCATATTAAATGAGTTATAAATATAACTAAAAACAATATAATCAATAAGTATATATTTTGGATCAAAACATTACAATGCATAATCATATTGAAGATCGTGTAATCCAATAATTATAAATTCCACACATGATAAGAGTTTAAACAAACATAAAATAAGGAGGAAACTCATACTTGATTTATATTACATTAAACCCAAACCAGAGAGCTTAAATTCCTAGATTTGAAACTTTGCCATTAGTGCCAAGTCCTTGTCGACTGGTACAACAGTTTAAAAACTTTTAGCTATAAATACGTCAATATTTATTCAAGTGGGAGACTAAATATTGCAATCAGTTGTTGCCTTCAAACAATTGTTGTATGCATTTCGTCTTAATAGCTTCTTTTTTTTTCTTCTTTCCATTAACTTTCAAATAGGAAATAAGTATAACACTAATTGCTCGATCTCATATTTGGATGGGTAGGGAAACGAAAGTAAAATAAATGGGTCTAAAATCCGAATGAACTAAAAGTTTTGGCCCAAAGTGAACCCAAATTAAAACTGAAGAGGAGCTGTAGGTGACAAACGGGTCATTTTGGTTCGGGTCATTTCGGGTCTGACTGTATTCGGTTTAAGTTCAGTTCGGTTCGGTTTAGTTCGAGTCTGTTGTGATTTCGGTTCATGTATCGGGTCATAACTTTCGGTTCAGTTGTCTTTCGGTTTGGTTATTTTCGGTTCGGTTGATTTCGGATCGGGTCAATATCTGCTTAATGGGAGATCGATCGGTTTTAGTCAGGTTTTCAGGCCGAATTAGATTTTTTCACCCTATATATAATTTTATATAGCATGTATATATGACTTTTTGGTGAGTTGTGCGACAGTTCACATCTCATCTTTATTAATTTATTTTAATATATTTTCTTTATTTCAGGTTGCCTTCGGTTCGGGTTGCTTTTAGTTCGGTTGAAAATCAGTTCGGGTCCATTCAGTTTAGTTTAAAATAGGTTCGGATTCATTTTCGGTTCAACTGAAGTTCGGTTTAGTTTATTTCGGGTTTCGAATCAAATTTGAGTCATCATGTTCGTTTCGATTTCGAGTTTCAGTTCGAATAAATCGATTCGATTCTCAGGTCTCAGATCAAGTTTACCAGATATAAGAGAAGCAATAATTCCTAATTTAAACTACATAAGCTAGCATAATCTAACCAGGACTGACCCAAAATTAAAAACTGGACTGTGAATAAGATAACTATGAAAAGTAAAAAAAAAAAATACTATAATCTACAATGAACCCCTTTTTCCCACTCCTCTGGCTTCTTAGTTTGGAAATCTAGTGGTATTATTTTTTAAATATTTGTGTATCTGTATGGTAGTATTTGTTTTTTAATTTTATTTTTTTAAAATACACGTACATTGTATAGATTACATCGTAGGAATTTAGATCATTTAAGAGAAACAATATTATCTTTTACTTCATTCAATGAATTTAAATCCAATAAAAGTGTTGATCTTTTTTTCCGGGTACATCTCTAAATCACTGTCTACACGTATCACAATTATATAAATCTTACTACTTAAACCCATGAATCTATAGATAGAGCCCCAACCACCCCACCACAAGGCACAAACAACAAGCCCTTCGTCTAGTCTTTGAAAATCTTCCAACTGTGGCCCCTTGGTAACTTTTCTTTCTCTCGATTTCTAACATTTCATTGGAAAAAAATAAGGGTAAAGTATATGAATGGTAATTAAATTTGGTGAATTATTCAATTTGGTAATCAAACATTAATTGCTCTACTGTTACCATTAAATTTTTATTTTTGTTCCAAATTAGTCATTGACCCGTCAACAACCGTTACAAGGGTGATGTGGTAGTTAAAATACTATGTATAATAATACATTTAATCCTTCATGTTTACACATTCAAACAATTTTGTCTTAATTCGAAGAAAAAATTAACCCACATTATTTACAAATTATTTCAATTTGGCACTATTTTAATAAAAAAATTAACTCAAAAACTTAAACCTTAAACTCTAAGCACAATAAAGCAAGCCACATAAAAATAAACAAATTCATTACGAAATAAACTTTACCCTACGCTAATTGAATGAGATTCGACTATTTGTCTATCTTCGTCCTGCAGTAAGTAGCTCATAACTCCATGCAAAACTCCCACTTCTCCCTTAGTCAAAGTAGCGTCATGCTTGTCACTATCCAAACCAAAACCAGCTGCCTCTACCCCAATCAACCTAACATCCTTGTCATCAATAGCTTTTTAACCTCCACCAACACATGCAACCAATACATATGGTTTCCTTCCCCATTTTCCAGCGCTTGTTTTTTGTTTCTCTGCCAATCACTGCATGGAACTCCCTCACCATCATAGGATATGGATGTAGACTAACAACAGATCCCAAAATATAATGAGTTGTCTCCACATTAGTCACCCAATCTCGGATAGCTTCCGAAGTAGCATCTTTTAGTGTTGCAGTACCCGAGTGAAATACTCTAACTTAAATGATAAACAGTACAATTTCAAATCGCCCAATCCAGAGAGATGGTGATACTGACATATCCTATATTCTATTAGTGTTTAGCGTTTCAGCTTTAGGTTTTCAGTTTTTATGTTTTAGGGCTTAAGGTTTAGTGTTTAATGTTCATGGTTTAGGGTTAAATTATTTTTAATTAAAATATTCTCAAATTGAAATTATGTGTAAATAATGATGGTTAAATTTATTATATTTTCGAATTATGACAAAATTATTTGAATGTGCAAACGTGGATGACTAAATGTGTTATTATGTAAAATATTTTAATTGTCACGTCATCCTTTTAACGTTTGTTTAACAGGTCAATAACTAATTCGAAGCAAAATTACAAGTTTAATAGTAACATTTAAACAATTAAAAGTTTAATTATCAAATTAAATAATTTATCAAATTTCGATTATCATTTGTCTATTTTACCAAAAAAATAATTAATTCTCATGGTTTGAGAATCTGGTTTCTAGTTTAGGATGCATTGCAGAAACCAGATTAGACGAATTTTAAAAACAATGTAACTTAATATAATGTATAACATAAAAGAATCTAACTTTTCTGTTTTTTTTTTTTAATGTTGTTTTGCATTACAATTTCCGAATTTATAATTGTAAGAGGAATTCTGAGATTTTCTGTTTGGCGAAAAAAAAAACTATGGATTTTAAGACTCGGTAGTATTGAAGTGGATTAATAAAAAATGTTGAAGTGGAATTTTCGAGCACGTGTGGTGCTTTTATTAGTAATTTTAAAAATATATGAGATATTCAATATTATGATATGAATATATAATCAAAATCGTAAACTAAACATATAATTCGAACACTTTTTTTATAACTATTGATACAATATACTAGCTATTTGAGATCATACAAAGTTTCAAACAAAATATTATATAAGGAAAAAATTAAAAAAATCAAACCAAGAGACTCGAACAATAGATAGATACGAACATATCTGGCTACATCGGCAAACGAACCACACAAGAGAATCAAACTATTGAAAGACCACCGATTACCGCAAATCGGAGCCGAGGGTCGTGAGAAAAATATACACAAATGCAAATTGCGTATCTAAATTCAATTCGAGAGTCTAAAGTAAGAAAGATCAACATGACATGATAACAAATAAGTGACATATTGATTAGTCGAGACAAAATGACCGATAAAAATAAAAACGTACCATAATACAGATAAAAAAATGTCACAAAGACTTTGATATAATTATTATTAAAAATTAAAAGAAAAATAAAATAAAAAATTAATGTGTACAAATGGTCATCAACTAACACGAAAATTGATGTTCTCCGGTAAAAAATAAAAATAAGAAGGAAAACAAGCAACGCTTTTATTGGTAGTTTATTACAATGTGATTAATTTTAGTAGTATAAACTAACGATTTCAGAATTTTATTACTTATCTTCTTCGTTTTTAATGTTTATTACTTATCTTTTGATTTTGTTGTGAGCGACAGAATTACGAAATATTTTAAAAGGTTTCTAACGTATTTCCCATACAAATAAGTGTTTATTCACAATAATAATCTCACCTAACCACCATTAACTTTTGCCACGACATTTATTTTTGACATAATTGCCACGACAAATTTAGGACCCTATAATTAAAATATTATTTAATAAAATGCTGCCACGACCCACGAGGCCTATGACAAAGTAATGGCAACCGGCAAGTGGCAGCCATATGGTTCACCGACGATATTAAATTTAAAAGACATAGATTAACAATAATTTTTAATGTAAAAGCAGTATGTATAATAATAAGAACGAAGTTAGATTAAAAGTTGATGGATAAAATATAAATATTAGAATACGAAGAAAATTATTATTAGTTTATTTCTTTTTAAATATACATATAAATAATAAAGAAATTTATATCCCACATAACAAAACTTGTCCCTAATTATAGTGTACATATTATATATATATATATGCACTCTCTTGATTATTTTTGGCAAAACTAGTAGGATAATCCAAAAATATATATATTGGAATATAGGGTATTTGAACTCATATTTTAAAAAGTAGGTCAATTTTTACAGTGTCGATAAGAAAATACCATGTGCACATGGCGTCATCCTTTAAATATGAATATTTTGGAAAAAGCCAACGTTGGTTGCCTGGGCCGAAAAATAAATATTCAATGCACAATTCCATGTGCAAATGACAATATTCTATGTACAGTGCACAACGCCATGCGCACATAGCATATTCTCCCTGTTCACTGTAGATTTTGACTTAATTTCTAAAATATGGGTGGAGGATCCTTATATTTCAAATTTTTATTTTAGAATGGATTATTCCCTAATTTTATCGATTTTTTTACACTGGTTAATTTTACAAAAATAATAACACAATATTTAAAATACATTCAATATAATAATCAATATATATGTACAAGTACAACCACGTCAATCAATATGATAAGATTTAATTTACTAACAATATGAATTTACATATTATAAAAGCGTCAGATGTAAATTTGATTAATCATGCTTTATAATTCTGATAATTTAGCTATGATATATGAATCTCCTTTATTAAGACATTGAATCGGATTTTTATAATGTCTTAATTTGAATTGGAAAATATATAATGCACTGACAGTGAAAATATTTCGTTCTCACAAGTGCTCTAATGTCAAAAGTTAAGAATTCAGTTTAGAGTTTGTAGTTTATGAGTTTAGAATTTAGAGCTTGTGGTTAGAATTTAAGGTTTAGGAGTTATAGTTTAAAGTTTTAAGGTAATATGGTAAGGATTTAAGTCTTTACCAATAACCCTTAAATTATAACCCTAAACTCTAAATTCAACCCACAATCTCTAAATTATAAGCTAATAAACATAAATTCGTAAATTATAAATCTTGAACTGAATCCCTAACTCTTAAAATTAGAGTGCTTGTGGAAACAAAATATTTTTACGTGGTATAATTACCCATTTGAATTTGTATAAATCTTAATAAAATTTAAATTTATTTATAATACACGTTAAATTTGAAGGTCATATATTTTATATTCAATTTAAATTAAATAGCATTATTCCTCGAATATTTAGATCCGCATATGGATAACAATTATTTAATCCAAAATGTCATATTACACGACAAACATTACATGACGAAACTGCCGCGGATCTATAAGAAAACCATGATCATTCCACCTGTCCTCTAACTAATCATCACCACCACCATTAATATCATAATCAACATTATTATTATTAATATAGTAATTAAATATAAAAGCTCATCACACGCTGGAGATAGACTTCCGATTACGGCGACCGTCGGGATATTCCGAGGGACAGTAGTTCCTGACGGTGGTGAGTTCGTAAGGTGGGGCATCGAGCGCCAACCACTGTTCCACCGTGAACTGCACCTGACTACACGGTGTGTGGACGCCGGTCATGGTGACTTCCACGTAGTTACAATACCATCCGTGGTGGTCACCCGAACCGTCGGAGGTCAAGTTCATGGCACAGACAGGGCCATCCAAGCAGCGTCCCCTGCCCGAGAAAATGTCCAAGTTACCCCTCTCGAAATAGTTGTAACCTGGACCCATTAACCCGCCCCATGCTTCCAGGTTGCGGATCTCGACCCAGTCGCCGTAAGCATCGTAGAGTCGTAGGCCGATGATGGAGTCGGTTCCGCCTTTCCAGATGGATCCCGTTCTTATGTAGACCGAGTAAACGCAGTCGTCATCGTCCTGCAAGTAAGAAAAAAAGAGAGATCGAGAGGTTAGAGATGGGAATATGGAGGAGATTATGAGGGTATTGAGGGGCACTTACGGAAATAACGACGGACGAAAAGGAGAGGATGAGGAAGAAGGAGAGTAGTAGCTGAGTTGGGGTCGCCATTGGGGTTTTTAGCTTTTGGATGCTCCCACGACAGAATTTCACTATATAAATATGCAATAATATGGACAGCCCATGATGATTTTTATTGCTTTATTTGGATTTTTATAAAATATTTAAATTATTCGTAAATCCCTCAAATTTTCAAATAGATATTATTATACGTTAAATCTATTTAATTTTTAATTAAAAAATCATTAGTATATGATTCATTGACTGAATAATTCGAATCAAATTTTACAGATGTCTAATATGGAGCGATCTTTTCAATTTAATTTTTTTATTCGTAACGCTATAATTTGAACCTTTGACATTTTTTTAAGGCATGGACGAAGCCAAGAATCAAGATTAGAAAAACAAAGTGTAAATAATTATAAAATGAGGGTGATAAAATTCAAATAAATTGAAAATTGAGGATTGAAATGGGCAAATTTCCGATTTTATTTTTAAATATAAAAAACTTTGGAGGACCACAGCCCCACCTAAACTTGCAACAACTATGTCACTAATTTAACAGATTCAGTTGTTAAATCAACTAAGAGTCCGATATTTTGAAAGATTCACTTTCATAATAATTTTTTACAATACTTAATTTGAATTGATTGAGCAATAAATTAAATTTTAATAATTATACTAAAAATAATTATCCTTAGTTTTATTTTCAAATTAAATATAACAACATATAATAAAATAATTTGCTAAAGGATTAATTTTCAAAATCGTGTTTGATACTTTACAATTATATATATATATATAATTAATTTTCATATTAATAGTGAATCATATATTTATACTTTAATAAAAACATTAACATTAAATAAAATATTAAATATAATTATTTTTAATAAATGCCATCATCTAATTTATTATTAATTACAGTATTCTCCCTATTTTTGTGACAAGTGTAAGATGGAGAGGGGCTGGTCGGTCCTAGTCACGCGTGGCGTCAAAACCTTATACTATATTCTAGAGTCTGACAGGAAAACAATTAGGACGTGTAATATAATTTTAGATTAAAAGTTATAGTTTCGGATCGTTCTTTTTTGATTACGTAAAAACTTCAAAAATTATTACGCGGTGTAAATGGATCTATTTTATATAACGATAGAATCAACTTACACTAAATATAAAATAAATAATTTTATACGTTTTTTAAATCGTTATATAAATAAAATGAATGACTAAAATTATTATTTTTCTTCAAATGATAATATTCACATAACGTACTGTTAATTTCAGCCAACCCAATTCACTTATACAACAATAGAAAAGTGTAAAACACAAAAGCACTTATACGTTATCACTATATATATGTTAAATTATTTTTGAGCGAAGTAGGTGTCTGTTTCATTTCATACCAGCCCCGTCCTTAGGCGTGAGAGGCGCCCGCCCATGGCCCAATTTTTTTTATAATACTAGTATTATAGTCTAATTTTTTTAATAATTGTTATTAGATGTCTAATTTTTTAATACTTGTTATTAGGACTTATTTTTTTTTCCAATATTTGCTATTAGAAGTCTACTCTTACAATTCAATTTTTTAATATTTGTTATTAGGTTTCCAATCTTTTCTCAATACTTGTTATCAGGGGTTCAATTTTTTAACATTTGTTATTATGAGCTCAATTTTTATCAATACTTATTATTAGGGGCTCAATTTTTATCAATACTTGTTATTATGTGCTTACTCATAAAATTTAAAATTTTTAAATATTTATTATTAAGGTACAATTTTTCCTAATACTTATATTAGAGGTCTAATTTTTTTTAATAATTGTTATTAGGGCCCTAATTTTTTTCGGTACTTGTTATTAGGGCTCAATTTTTTCCTTAGTATTTGTTATTAAAGACCTACTCTTAAAATTTATTTTTCTCAATATTTGTTGTTAGGAGTTTAATTTTCCTCAATACTTGTTATTAGGGGCCTACTCCTAAAAACCATTTTCCCCAATATTTGTTATTAGAAGTTCAATTTTTCCTCAATACTTGTTATTAGGGCAGAGGGGCCTAATTTTTCTAATATTTGTTATTAGACATATATTCTTAAAATTTATTTTTCCAACACTTGTTATTAGAGAGCTAATTTTTTCCTAATATTTGTTATTAGATGTTCAAATTTTCTCGATATTTGTTATTAGAGATCTACGATTAAAATTTAATTTTTATGATATTTGTTATTAGGAGTCCAACTTCTTCTCAATACTTGTTATTAGGGGCGTATTTAAAAAACATTTGTTTTTAGAGACCATTCATATAAAATTTGATATTAGGACCCACTTTTAAAATTCAATTTTCTGAATACTTATTATTACGAGCCTAAATTTTAGGTTCGCCCTAAGACCATTAAAATCTCAGAAACGGCTTTGATTGTAACTATTTTAAGATTTTTTATAATAGATGTTAAATATTTTTTGTTATCTAATTAAAATGTGACACGCGATTTATTTATGTAGTTTTCTTTAAACTTATATTCTTTTATAAAATCATTAAATCTTCAATTTTTATATAAAAAACTTAAAATCTTTAATTTTTCAAAAAAACTCTCAATTTCTAACCCTAAATTCTTTTCTTACACAGCCGATTTAACAACCACCAGTCGCTCTTTCATTCGTTAATGACTCACAACCGATAATCCCAATCTTATGTCATCAAAAATTGACGAACGAGTAGTAAAACGAACCACGAAAGTCAAACATAAAATCTTCAATTGAACAACGAACGAAAGATTTACGAACAACGAACTAAGCCTTGCGACTCGTGCGACAAGAGGAGGAAACTTCATTGCTGCAGCGGTAACGTCGTGTTCGACAATGATAGAGGAGAGATTTGGGTTCTGTTTAAAAAATATCAAAGTTTTGAGTTTTCTTGAGGGAAAAGTTAATGATTTTTACGATTTTTAAATAAAAAATTAAATAAAATATAAGAAATAGGTGACATGTCATGCAATGATTAGACGGCATGTTTTTTATAATAATTATGAAAAATACTTAAAAGGATTACGAAATCATTTTTCACACAAAAATTATTTTATACCCCTATTTGAAAAAAAAAGTAGTTTAACCACATTTCTGATATTTAAGCTTCTTGTTCACTACTATGATTTCCTTGCCTTTCTTATATGATAAAAAATCCATAAAATTTGTCAATAAAATTTAGGGTAAAGTACATAGATGGTCACCGAATTTTTAGGGTGCTTTCATTTTAGTTATCGTACTTTTAAATTTTTTATTGAGGTCACTCAATTTTAGCCTGCTTTTGGTCCCCGTTAATTTTCATTAAAAAATACTGACGTGACATGTTAATTTTCTTTTTTTTTTTCACCATTTTCTTCTTTTTTTCCCTGCTTTGTTTTTCCCTACTCTGTCTTACCCTTCTATGTGATATCAATTGTGGCTTTATTCATTTACTTGATGGTTACCCGCATCAAAATCCAGTGGTGTAAATCCACTCGGTCAATAGACTTACTTGACAACTGTAGCGACCTTTTTTCTTTTCCTTTTTAAAAAAAGAAAAAAATTTGCCGCGTTAAGGGCATTTATTTAGAAAAGAAGTCGACTATTAATTATCCCCTAAATTTTTAATGAAAATCCTTTGGAAGATTGAGAATTTCTTTTGAAAACTTTAAATTTTCCAAAACGATGAAAACTTGGAGTCGCCACCGGCCACTTAGGTAAGGTAGGTCGGACACCATAAAACCAGAGATTCGTTGTGAAAGGGTCCGAGAGTTGGTTACGTGTGGGGAAGGATTAGCACCCTATCACGCCCGGAGATCGGTACCAAAAAAATTGTTGCTCTTAAAAGGATTAAAGTTATTTGAAATTTAAGTTGAATTTAATTTGGAGTTCTTAGATGAAAATTAACCTTGATTGCACGAGCTTTATTGAATTAGTGGACTCAAATTAATTAGACATTTAATTAATAAAGTTGACGATATGTCGGACCATAGATTAAACCGACATCGAATAAACCGACTGCCGTGTTAATTTATAGTTCGGCCCCCGTACGCCATCTTTATGCATGATGCAAACATTTAAGTATGATGTGATGATTTTGTTAATTTTTAACCCATTTATCCCGGGATGGTAAAAATTAATTCGAATATTTGGTCAACATCCTTTAAGCTCAGACTGTTGCGACACAAATGTTTGAATTAATAAATACCTCCCCTTTTGTGATTTAGATTGATTAGATATGCAATTGAGATTAAAGATTATATGGATGTCAATTAAAGTGTGACAATCAAGGGCATGAATGTAAACATTTAAAAAGAAAGGCCCAATTTGATATATAGCTCAATTATATATTTAACCCTAAAAGATTAAGAAGCTCAATTTATGGTGGCTAAATTGTAATTTAATGCTAAATTAAACTTAAAATTGATTTTTTTCTAAAGTAATTAAGAATTGTTCAATTAACTTAATGAATTTAACATTTACCCCAATAAGCCAAGGATAAATTTAAATTCACTAAATTAATCCGAACTCTAATCTAACTAAGGTTAAAAGAAACTAATGCTAATCTAATTCTAGGACCGTATCCCTATAAGACGAGCACACGATCTGGATTAATTGAGTTAATTTACTTAATTTAGATAAAAGCCCAAAAGGGGCAAAATAAGGCCTAAGACCCAAATTATTATTATGTAATAAAGCCCAAAAGGTTTAAGACACATTATATATTAAAATAATATAACATAATAAAAAATTTATTATTTAAAATATACATGGAAATACATTATGTATTAAAGTTATATAATATACATAAAAACCTATTATTTAAAAATATGTATCCTTTATTTTACAAAATTCTTCTACATATTTTAAACCATATTGTACAATACATATACATATTTTATTTTCACATAACATTATTATATACTTCAAAAACTATATATTTTATGTACCTATAATGTGTATATTATATTCTTCAAAATTATACTATATATCTTAAAAACTATATATTCTACCCAAAATATATATGCCTTATCTTATAAGATTATACTATACTTTGAAATATATATATATATATATATATTATGTGTCATGGGTATATATTATATTTTACAAAATTCTATCTTATTCTTTAACGCCATTATATTGAAAGTATCTATTTTATAAAAACAAAACAATTATATACCAAAAATATATATTATATATTAAAACATTTCTATTTTTATATTTTTTTACCAATTCCTATTTTATTCTAAAACATATCATAAGTTGAAAAATATTCATAATATTTAACCAATTTTTAATTTACCAACAAATGCATGTTAAACATAAAATTATACGTCACGTTTCCATTTTATACTAAACCTGTGTACACATTAAATTCCTAATATACGTTCTATTCGAACTAATTTCATCCCTAAAGTTACAATTACATCCGAGCAAAATAACATAAAAATTAAATTGCAAATGTTAAACATAAATATGCAAAATTTAAACTAAAATAACATGTAAAAGAATAAATAAAATAACTTAATTTAAAACTGGAAAAATGACCTAATTGTGAGAAAATAAAATACAAAGACAAAATTAAAAGAAATAATAGGGATGTAATAAAAATTTTGAAAAACTATGAAGGACCCAAGGGGTAATTTAAAAAGGCAGAATGGCTTTCCATGGTAATTATCCCACACGGAGGGACCAATAGTGCAATTGGACCATGCAGAAGCCCTTCCGGCGTAACTATTTTAGGGTGGAGGGACTAAAAGTGATATTATACCATTTTAAAAATCATAACATTATATATACCCCTTTTATCCGAACTTTGAATCTTTTTCGCCATTTTTTATGATATAATAATTTCCCTCCCCCCCAAAAGCTATGATCTTGTTCATCTGGGTTCATGATGAACCCAGATTTCGGCGGCCTCCGCCGCCGCAAATCCTAGAAATCGGCCGGCCTACAACCGTGTCGGCCGCCGACGAGCCTAAACTGTCCAAAAAACCCTTTTTAGTTAAAATCTCAAAAAAATGAAACTAAAATAAGATCCCGGCTCTATTACACTTACACCGTTTCACTCATACGACCTGGAAGATGCCAGAGATTATCAACGACGGGGCTACGGCGGCGAGAGGGTAAAGCCTTACTCTGTTTTCTCATTTTTTCTTTATATTATATGTATTATATATACATATGCATGTATATAAACTAAAAAGAAGAAGAAGAAGATATACCTCGAAAGGCTATTTTTTTGCTCTGTTTATTGTTTCTGGATTTTTGTTCGAACTTTTCTCTATTACAAATGGTGCATTACATGCTTATATCTCATTCCGATTATTCATTGCCCTATTGCCTATGATTTACATGTTTAAGCAAACTTTAAATGCTATTACTGTGGATGATAATGCTCTGACATGCCCTTTTTTATATGTTTTCTGCTGTGCGGTGGTTGGGAGCCGGTGGTGACAACAAAAATTCCGGTGCTGCAGTCATGCGGACGAGGGTATGAACTGGAGCCAGTGTGTGGGCATGTGAGGAATCTGATCGGCCGGAGCGTGGGCGGCACACCCGGGATTCGAATGGTCTGGCTCAATCTGGGCTGTTGGATCAGATCTGATCCAACGGCTGAGATTTCTTCTGGAATAGACAGTCCAGATTGCATCTACTGATTGACGTGGCAGCACGAGATGATGACACATGGCGCGCATGAGCTGAATGATCTCCATTCGATCTAGACCATTAGATCAGCATCCCTTGATTCAATGGTCCAGATTGGGCTACGCAAAGGATAAACAAATTAGGGTTTCCATTAAGTAATTATCAGACTTAGGTTGGGTTTGTTGGGCCAGATGTAGTTATAATAAATTTGTTGGCTTTTAAAAGTGTAATTGGACTTGGACTTATATAAACATTGGATTTTGATTTTATATTGAATCTATTTTTTTATTATCATTTTTAATTACTCATCAGCCCAAATATCCTTATACAAATATCAATATATACAATTATAATACATACGTACATACACATTAACATATGTTACTATCACATGCAATAAACACATACACATATATAACCAAATGTGCCTAAGTCAAACATTAATGCATACTATACATATAAAACATGCACTGCATAATTACTAAATACATACATCCACCCTATATATACACGTTCATAATTATTAACATACATACCTAATACATTTAATATACCTACTCACAGTCATATCAAAACAATAGTGAACGTATCAACAAATATATCTACATGTTACAAATTTACGACGTAAACCTCACACCACAGACATATGATAACCACGTACTAGTAACACATATAATAACACTCGTTATGTAATAGTACTTATCACGTATAAACCCATTATTTCCAATAAAAGATCGACCCGGACAAAATTAGTGATTACAACAACAACAATGAGGCATTGACACCTCTTAACAATCACTCTAACAATGCGATGAGAACCAACCATCTTCGCGTTTTGAAGGCATCAACAACGAAAAGGTGTATCACCCTTTATGTTGGAGATGTTGCAGGGGCCGAAAATTTATTCATAGGTTTTGAGAACTTCGGAGGGTCTTTGATGAATCAGTGCCATGATGTACACAACATGTTCTCCAGAACCAAGAAAGAACCAAAGGATGAAGCGTTCATCGAGTCATTGGTATACTAAAATTAATCTGCAGGAGAAATAGAAGGTTTTGGGAAGAAGTATAGAGTAGAAGAGAGTTCAAAAGATCATATGAATAAGAAACTAAAGTTCATTTAATTAATTGTGTTTTGTTTGTTTGTTTGTTTGTTGTATATTCCACAATATTAGTTTTTTGTGAATTTTATTTAGAAGGGTAATATTATAGGAGCCTGCAAAAGTAACTATACTATTTTTTGATTGTTTTAATGCTACTCTTTCTTGGGGTAGACATGAACAAGCTAGAATCTCAAATCATTTTTTGTATCACACATAAGACATGCCAGTGATCCATTTCTCTTTTTTATAAAGAAAAATTCGTTCAAATGGTTGAATACTTGATTTACTTTTTTTCCTTAAACCTTCTAGCTCAGCGCACCAGATGCTGAAAACAAACCTTGATCCCCAACGACTTTAGAAATACATGCCCATTTTCATGCATACCTGTAGCGACGTTTTAAAATTCGAAGTTCAAGGGTTTCCCACTTTTATTGAAAACATTTTATTAAAAGGGGAATTTTTCTAAAAATCTTATTTTGGAAATAAATAGGCTGGAGTCGCCACCGGGAGTCGGTTACGTGTGTGGAAATGGCGGTTACGTGTGGGGAAGGATTAGCACACCTACAACGCCCAAAATTGGTACCAACAATTTTATCGCTTACCTAATATTGGAAATGATTTAGAGTGACGATTTAGTTGACATTTAATTATACAGACGAGTTTATTTTTAGGGCCCTAATATTCGAGAAGGAACGTCC
The DNA here is from genome assembly GCA_019671005.1 of Hibiscus mutabilis. Taxonomy (NCBI): domain Eukaryota; kingdom Viridiplantae; phylum Streptophyta; class Magnoliopsida; order Malvales; family Malvaceae; genus Hibiscus; species Hibiscus mutabilis. The sequence goes on along the minus strand of CM033711.1, from coordinate 87,506,121 downwards.
GAACCACAACCACTACGAATGGTACTGGCTTCGTTCGTTCTCGAATAAAATGACACCGCATAACATAACACATTCCGATATGCAAGAATTTAAAAACAATTTGAAAAAGCATACATGACAAATCAATATAAATGAAGGCATAAAAAACAAGATCCCAAATTACCACCTTTAAGCATGTACTACATGGAAAGTATGTTATATATTATAAAAGTTACATATATATATACATTATATAGATTTCATATATTATATATTTTAAAACCATATATTATATACATACTTTATAAAACTATATTATGTATATACTATATTTTATAACAAACTATATTTATTATCTATAGATTAAATACATTACAAATCTACATAAAAAAACATATATTATATGCTTCGTAAAAAACTATATATATCACATATGTAAAAACTATATATTATGTATGCTAAAACCATATATTTATAGATATAATAATACTTTGCATTAAATACTATGTCATACATTATATAGAAACTAGGCATCATACTACATATAAACAAATATAACAATTAACATACTAGTATAACATACATACATTAAAGGCCACATTATAACATATACAAACATTAAAATAGGGATTGAAATTAAAGGAAACTAAAATGCAAGGCCGAAATTAAAAATGCATGGTTATAAGATGAATGCTAAAAGAGGGACTAAATTGAACCAAACTGGAATTTGAAGGCCAAAATTAGAAGAAGAGAAGACAATTGAAATAGGGGACGAAATTGTAAAGCAAACCAAAACGGTAGGGACCTAGGGAGTGTTTTAAAGAGGCAAAGTGGCCAAACAGGTAAATGCGAGGGGACGGGGGATTTATTATGCAATTTCTATTTAAAAAAAAAACCGGTATATAACACGCATTTTAACCAAATCAAGAAAATTTTCTCCCATTGTCTTCAAAAACCACCATAAACGCTATGTTCTCTCCCCTCTTTCCTAATGAACACCGTCTTGGTGTTCATCAAAAACACAGAACACCGCCATCTCAGCCCAGTTCCCGGCGACGCTCTGCCGTGATAACCCCTTTTTTGCTTGCCCCAAAGAAAAACTCATTTTTACTCCAAAACCAAATCTAAACCTAGATCTAGGCCCAAATCTTTCAAAAAAAAAAACTAAAAACACATTTTGCTAAAAAAACCGAAGTGATAACCCCTTTTTTGCTTGCCCCCTCCGCCGGTTCACCACTCACGTCCCTGCAGAGACCGGACGACTTATCATCGGAGAGGAAGTGCAACCGACATGGGAAAACGAGATGACACCGAAGGTAAAAAACGCTAAAATCCTAGATCTGTGTATATGTATTTCAAAAAATGAAAGAATAGTGGTGATACCTCTGAATCTGTGTTGTTCTCTATTACTTGAAAATCCAGACCCCTTTTACAATTGTTTGGCTTTTGGTTATATAGCCGAATACATAGATTTGAATTACATGCCAAGTCAAAATCTTAATCAATTACTTCTGCTGGCTTGTTCGGATTGTTATTGCTCTGATTTTGTTTTGCTTTTTCCTTTGTTTGTTTTTTTGTTTTTGCTTTTTTGAGCTTTCTGAATTCTTTTCCTTTTTTGCATGCATGATATTGGGGCTACTTGAATGATTGAGATTGAGATGGGAGAGAGGCACGCTCACGCCGAAAGTTGGACGGTCGGGCACGATATCCTTGCACGGGCGCGTGGAGGAGCTGGGAGCTTGCGAAGGGTCTGAACGATCATACGTGTGGCGCGTGGGGGAGCTGAGAAGCCGGGCGTGTGGCACACCTGCGAGTGATGAAGCCAAAAAGCCTCACATGGGTGCGTGAGAATCTGAACGAGCTGGCGCATGGCACGTGGGGGATCTGAACGGTCCTCCTTGCTTGAATTTGGACCGTCAAATCTATTCTAGATCTGACTGTTGAGATTGGGCGGCTGCAACAAAAAGATAGGGGCATTAGGGTTTTTGTTTATCAGATGGTCCTTGTTGGGCCAATGTAATATATGATAATTTTTGGGATATGTAAATGAACTCTAACTTAACAGACTTGGGTTTTATTTATATCTGATATATTTTATACATAATATAGATGGGCTTTTATTTATGTTGCGTGTTTTGGGTTTTCATGATAGTAATAATAATAATATCTAATTCTAATAACAAAATAAAATAATGATAATGAGATAACCATAATAATAACAACGAACATAATAATAATGATAACAATGACGATAAATAACATGCTAACTTGCATATATAAACAAATACACTTACACATGACATACACACATAATACATACATACATACATGCAATATACATGCTCACATTCAAATTTAAATATTAATGACATTAATAAATACATATATGCAAGCAACCCATACGTATAATATACATAGAATATATAAACATACACATATTATATATATATACACATATACATGCTTAATTAAAATAACACTAGTGGTTAATTTTTTTATGGGTTTTAAAGTTTAAACAAAGCCTAATATATACTTATAGTAGGAACATACATGTATATAGGCCCCTTTATTATGAAAACAAAAGCGAGAAATAAAAAGAACGGGTCTATCCCAGACAAAATTAGTGATTACAGCTGCCCCTCTATGCTCATTCTAGTAAAACAAGGATAGAGCAAAGAATATAAACACTAATTGTGTCCTACTTCCTGTTCGAGGGTTTGAAGCGACAAATCCTTTCTATATGGAATTGTTCGTTTCCCTCCCTTCGAATTCATGGGGCCATAAGTTCTTTCTACATAGAACTCTTCCTTTCTGGCCTTTGAATTGCAATTTATTCTTCTATAGAACTTTTCTCTTCTTCTCATTCGAAGCCTTGGATCTACGAGTTCCCTCTATACAGAACCCTTCGCTTTCAAGATCCTAGGTTGCGAGTCTTTTCTATATAAGACCTCTTTTGCTTATGAATTTCTTCTATACTCATTGCTTTGAAATCTTCAAGTTCTCCTATATTGAACGTTGGGATGGTACTTCGCTTTCTGATGGCACGAGTACCAAGAATTTCTCTATCACTTCCCAAGAGGCTGAAGGCTGGGAGACCAGATGGTAATATCTTGTTTTCTCATTGTAGCGGCATAGAGAGCACATGTCAAAACAAACATAGTGTTTCGATGATATGTATTAGCGTGCGCCTAACTTAGGGATGTCTATCTAGACATGATGCATGGATAATGACATTGTTACGTGAATGCTCTTTCGTGCTGGTCGACATTTCTTTGACCATCCTTTTGTTTCTTTCTTATTTTTCTCGATTCCTTGTGCTAACAGTATCCCCTCTGATGTTTAGGCTCAACCATCTTAGCTTTATTTTCTCAAATTCTCGGTTCCCTTTTTCTAAAGTGCATTATCAGGTCTTCGTTTTTCTTTTTAGTGTCATCTCGATCTTTTATCCTTTCTTTCTTTCTCCTTTCTCTTCTCTTTTTTTATTTTCTTTTCTTCTTTTTCCCTTTCTTTCCTTTTTCTTTTTCTTCTTATTATTATTATTTTCTCTTTTCTTTTCTCTTCTCTTCTTTTCTTTTCATTTCTTTCTTTTTTTCTTCTTTTTTTACAGTGTCCTTTCGGGTTTTCACTTTGAAATTATTTTGGCTTAGCAAGCCTTCGCTTTAATCGTCTCCTTGCTTGAAGTCTTTCATTCGCTTGGACCTTGGTATATAGAAAAAAGTTTGAGATTCATTTCTGCCCTATGACCAACTATACCTGAAAAGGTCAGAACACAACAATACACAAAAATCTCTTGTTTATATGAATCTATATTAACCTCATTGCAGGACGTTTGGTAGAAGAGATAAAAGAAGGCTTAAAGTAATACTTCATTAATGCTTAAAAATTTGGAATAATTTAAAAGTCATGGAAAACATGGAAGAAAAGGAAAATAATACATGACACAATATCCCAAACATCGACTGTATGAATGATTCGAGAGCCCGTCGATCGAAGCAGATTGTTCGCTTGAGGTTCTTCACTGAAGCGCCTAATATCCTGGGAGATCTTGCCTGCTGGATGCCTAATCTTGAAGGCTTGTCTGGGCCACCCTTTCAGGTTTTCAACTCGAACCCTCCTTTTGGTTTTGAGACACCCTCTTCGGGTTTTCACCTCAAACCCTCTTTTTTTTCTTTCTTTTCTTCTTTTTTTCCTTCTTTTTCCTTTTTTATTTTATTTTATTTTCTTTTTACTTTTTTAAGTATAGTATTTCTTCACCGATTCTGAGTTCACTGTATTGCTTAACTCATTCCCATCCATCTCTGTCAAAATCAACGTTTTTCCATAAAAGGTATTTTTAACGAAGTAAGTCCCTTCCCAATTAGGAATCTATTTGCCTCGAAAGTCTTTTTGAGTCTACAAGATCATTTTAAGCACCCGATCTCCTTCTTGAAATTCCCTTGGGAGAACCTTCTTGTCGTAAGCTCGGATCATTCTCTTTTCGTACATCTAACCATGGTAAACGACTTTTAATCTTTTCTCCTCAATGAGATTCAACTGATCAAACCGTGATTGTACCCACTCGGCCTCTTCCAACTTTACCTCATTCAATATCCGCAATGACGAAATCTTCACTTCCATAGGTAGAACTGCTTCCATACCATAAACCAAAGAATAAGGTGTTGCCCCCGTTAACGTACGTACGAACGTTCGATAAGCGAACAGGGCAAACGACAACTTTTCATGCCAATCTTTAAAAGTGTCTGTCATCTTTGAAATGATCTTCTTGATATTTTTGTTTGCTGCTTCTACTACCTCGTTCATCTTGGGACGATAGATGGTGGAATTATGGTGTACTATGTTGAATTGCTCACACACATAAGTTATTATCTTGTTGTTTAGGTTGGAAGCATTATCGGTGACGATCCTTTCTGGCAAACCATACCGAAAAATTATTTATTTCTTCAACAACTTACAAATTGTCACTCTTGTGATATTGGCATAGGAAGCTGCTTCCACCCACTTCGTGAAATAGTCGATGTCCACTAGAATAAAACGATGTCCATTGAAAGCTTTTGGGTGGATTTGACCAATAACATCCATGCCTGATATAACGAATGGCCATGGTGAATTCATGGTGTGCAACGACAAGGGTGGGGAATGGATCATATCGGCATATATCTGGCATTTATGGCATTTCTTTGCATAGTCAATACAACCCCTTTCCATGGTTGACCAAAAGTACCCGTATCTCATAATTTTTTGAGCCATTGAGAAACCGTTAGCATGTGTCCCAAATAACCCGTCATGTACTTCAGCGAGGATGTTCCTAGCTTCTCGAGCGTCGACACATCTTAACAATATTTGCTCTTTTCCCTTTTTGTATAAGATCTCTCCGTCTAGAACATATCTCGCTGCCATCCTCCTGATGGTTCTTTTATCGTTTTCATTGGCCACATTGGTGTAGGTCTGGAACTTGATATATTGAAGGACACCATAGTACCACGGGTTGTCATCTACCTCTTCTTCCAAGTTATAGCAATGAGCTGGTATTTCAAAGATTTGCATCTCAATTGGCTTCATTTCTGCTTCGGTGCTTGCCTCAAACATTGCAGCCAAGGTTGCCAAAGCATCTGCCATCTGATTATCTTCCCTTGGGAGGTAAACAAAGCTGATCTTCTCAAAGTTTTTAACCAACTCTTAGATCAGATCATAATACTTGACAAACTTCGAGTCTCTTGTTTCCTATTCTTTCCAGAGTTGATAAAAAACCAAAGATGAATCTCCAAAAACTTGAACACCTTGACTTTTCTTTCAATGACCACACGTAAGACCATGACACATGCCTCATATTCAGCTATATTGTTTGTGTAGAAGAATTCCAATCTACTTGTGAAAGGATAATAGATATTTTATGGAGAGATTAACACTACTCATATGCCATAGCCTAAGGCATTGCATGCCTCATCGAAATAAAGCTTCCATGACTTTTCTCCTGAAGTGGCTTTTTCTTCTACGGTTATGCACATCAAGTTTTCATCGGGAAAATTAAAGTTCAAGCATTCATAATCGTCCGAAGCACGACTGGCAAGGAAGTCTGCTATAGCGCTTTCTTTTATTGCTTTGTGACTTACATAGACAATGTTGTATTCAGACAAAAGCATTTGCCAATGAGCCATCTTCCCGGTTAATGCTGGTGCTTCCGTAAAAAATTCCAGCGGATCCAACTTGGATATCAACCAAGTGGTGTGGTACAACATGTACTACCCGAGCCTCTTGGTAGCCCACACTAGTGCACAACATAAGTTTTGAATTGGTGGGTACCAAGTTTCACAATCGACGAACTTCTTGCTCAAATAGTAGATAGCCCTCTCTTTTCTTCCAGACTCGTCATGTTGCCCTAACACACAACCCATCAAATTTTCAAAGACTGTTAAGTACATGATTAATGGTCTATCTGGCACAGGTGCCACTAGGATCGGAGCATTAGTCAAATACTTCTTGATCTTGTCTAGAGCCTCCTGACACTCTCCATCCCATACTCTCGGGTTATTCTTCTGAAGCAATCTAAAGATAGGGTCACATTTTTTGGTTAACTGAGAAATGAACCGGGATATATAATTTAACCTCCCTAAGAAACCTCGAACTTCTTTTTGTGTCTGAGGTAGAGAGAGATCTTGAATAGCTTTTACTTTATCAGGGTCAATCTCGATCCTTTTTTGGCTAACAAAAAAACCCAAGAGCTTTCCAGATGTGACAGCGAAGGTGCACTTGGCCGGGTTGAGCTTTAATTGGTAATTTCTCTATCTTTGGAAAAGCTTTCTCAAGTTTTGAATATGGTCCTCTTTAGTTCGTGACTTGGCAATCATGTCATCCATAAATACTTCAATTTCTTTTTGCATCATGTTGTGGAAGAGGGTCACCAATGCTCTTTGATAAGTCGCCCCAACATTTTTTAGCCCACATGGCATCACCTTGTAACAAAACATGCCTCATATGGTTACAAATATAGTCTTCTCCATGTCTTCGCCATGCATCTTTATTTGGTTGTACCCTGAGAAACCGTCCATAAAAGAGAACCACAATTCCCCACGGTGTTGTTGACCAAAGTATCAATATGGGGTAAGGGAAAATTATCCTTAGGGCTTGCCATATTGAGATCTCTATAGTCCACACACATTCAGACTTTCCCATATTTCTTAGGCACCGAGACTATATTTGCCACCCACTCCGGGTATTTAGCAACCTTTAGAAAATTGGCCTCATATTGTTTTTTCACTTTCTCACGGACTTTTAGCAATATATCTGTCCTCATTCTTATTAATTTTTGCTGAACTGGCTTACATTCTGACCTTATCGACAACTTGTGTACCACAATGTCTGTGTCTAACCTTGTCATATCTTGATAAGTCTAAGCAAAGATATCCTTGAACTATGATAACAAATCTATCAACTCGTGCCTAGTCTTGGGTGAGATAGTGATGCCAATCTTCACTTCTCTCATTTCTTCATCAGTACCCAAATTGAGTATTTCCACCTCTTCTTGGTGGGGTAGATATGTTTTTCCCCACTTTCCATTAACTTGAACAATTTATCCTGGACTTCACATTCTATCTTATCTTCTCCTTCATTGATTTCTGCCAGGTATAAAGGTTGCTCAAAATCTATCTCGGGATCAGATTTAGAGTCATTCATACAGTCAATAACAGGGACTCTAAAACGGTTTTGAAAATGAATAGGTATTGGGAAGAGAAATGAATATTCTTATGGAATGAATAAAATAATGAATAATAAATGTAATAAAAGAATGCAATAAATATGATGTTTTCCAATTGAGAAAATGTGGAAAGCATCATTTTTCATTGAAAGCAAGCAAGTTAACATAAAATCCCTTTTATAAAAGATCTCTACTGCTTGCGGGCAAAAGCAAGTAGGGTTGGTTCTGAGCATTACTCTGATTCAGACTTAAAAACTACAGGTAGGTCCACACTGGTCCAATTGTTGAGTTTCTCTCATGGGAAGCAAGGGCGAATTCTAGACAGAAACTTGCCATTCTTTCCTCATTCGATTATCATGTTAACATCCATCATTTCTAATGACTCGTTGAACTTTTCTTCCTCCTTGAGTTTGTCACCTTCCAGATTTGCCTCATGCACCTTTTGTTTGGCATTGATTATCCTACCAGACAAGAAAATATCCTTCATGTTAAAGTAAATTATTGGTTCCCACGGAATATCTTTGCCCCTGAATCTGGCCTTCCTTTGTTCTTCTCTCCTTTTCCATTATAGCTTCTTTTGTAGAAAATTGGGCTTGTAACCGAGTCTGAACCGGTCCTTCTTGTTGATGACGCTTTTGGCTCATAGACAACCTTGGAGACTCATTCCAAGACCCTTTCCTTTCTTGTCTCATCGTCTCAAAGTCTCACAAACTGTCATCTTGGTACAATAGGAGAGACTGGGGCACGAGATCTTGTTTTCTTCCGCCACAAAGGCATCATTCACAAATTCTAAAAGAGCACTCAATGGCCTCCTCGTCCGTTTGGATGTAAGGAACATCGATCGTTAGGGAGGCAATAATGTCTTGCTCGGCTTCCACGCTCACCAACTTTCCTTCGATGACAAATTTTAATTTTTGGTACAATGATGAAGGTACGGTCCCGGCCGAATGAATCCATGGCCTTCCTAGCAAACAATTGTAAGTTGGCCTGATATCCATCACCACAAACTCAACCATGTACTCGGTAAGCCCGATTAATAAAGGTACTTCTATCTTCCCAATCACATCCCTTTGGGTTCCATCAAAAGCTCTAACAGAGTTATGGCAAGGCTTTATGTGTGAACTATCGATGGGCAACCTTTGTACAGTCGCCATTGGTAACACTTTCAAGGCATATTCGTTGTTAATGAGCACCCCCGGTAGAACATGCCCTTTACAATGAGTTGTAATATTCAATGCTTTGGTTGATCCCATACCCCCGTATGGAATCTCATCATCGCTGAAGGTGATATAATTATCTACAATAATATTCCCCACTATCTGATCCAACTTACTCACTAAAATATCCTTTGGGACGAAAGTTTGGTTCAGAACCTTCAATAGTGAACTACGGTGTTTTTCGGAGCTCAACAATAGTTCAAGCACTGAAATCCAGACTTGTTGTTTCCAAAGTTGTTTAACGATGCTATACTCGCTGTGCTTCAAGAATCTTAAAAACTCTTGTGCTTGTGTTTTCATTATCGGCTCATTTATCTTTAGAGGAGGTTCCTCCCTAAATATCTTCTCAAGCTCGATCATTACAACCTTACCATTGTCTTTTGGTGCTTCCGCCGCTTTTGACGTCTCCGGTGAATAACACCTACCACTTTTTGTAGAGTGTCCCACCTCGTTTACTATCTCGGCTTTCAGATCCGTCAGTTCCTCCATTTGTAGTAGCTTTACCTCTTTAGGTGACTTCTCATTTCCTTGCGATTCTGAACTATCAGGTACTGAGATGTTGGTGGCATAGCTCCAATGAACTTTTCGAGTGTCTTTGAAAGGAAATGATGTTGGAGCTGAGATCACAAGCTTAGGGGCCATCTTAGAACTTCCTCTTTGAGGCAGGTTTTCCTCTCTTGGCTTGAGCGAGATCCTAAACAACCTATCTACCCCGCATTGGACCTTGGGGTCATCTGACGTGCACACGTCCGATTCCTTCTTTCCTTCGACCTTTTCGAAGAACTCGATCTCCTTATTGTCTATCAACTTTTAAACTACTTGCTTGAAATCTTTACAGTGCTGAATTTCATGTCCCTTCTCTTGGTGATATTCACAGTAAGGGCCACATTCTTCTTGTACTATTTCCATGCCCCTCTCAATTAGGCGTGCCATGCATAACTATTGGAATACCTACCTCAAAGGGCATTTAATCTCAACCATACTCACATTTGCCTTCCTAGTGTATTCCTCCTCGATGACATTCACACTACGACCTCCATGGTTCAGTAGCGGGTTAGCACCTACATTTGGTTCATCCAATTACAATACCCCGGTCTTGATCATGTTTTGAACAAACTTTTTAAACACGATGCAATTTTCAATCGAGTGCCCCGGGACACCAGCATGATAATCACAATTTGCCTTGGGATCATACTACGCGGGGTAAGGTGGCTCAAATAGAGTGACATAATATGGCCTAATCAAATCAGCCTTGTATAGCTGTGAGTATAATTCAGCATACGACACCGGCAGATGAGTGAATGACATCTTCTCATTTTTAGGGTCTTGTCTCTTTCTTGTTTGGGCCTTGTCCGCCTCCGGTTGCGCCTTGTGGTTGAGAAATAGTGAAATTCTTCAGGGTAGTGCAGGTGCTTGTTGCATTCACCTCATTATCTTTCCTTTTGTAGTTCCTTCGGGAATTTTTTCCACTATCAATTCTCACACTCTTTATAGCCATCTCAATTGATTTCCCGGTTTTAACCATGTCGGTAAAATTTTGGGTGTTGTTGTTTATCAATCGGTCAAACAACGTGCCCCTTAAAGTGTTCACAAATATCAGTGTAATATCATACTCAGGGATTGGCGGTTGAATCTGAACAGCCATATCGCGCCACCTTTGAGCAAACTGATGCAAACTCTCGTTTGACCTTTGTTCCATCCATTCTAACATGATTCGGTTTGGCGTCATGTCGGTCACGTGCTTGTATTGCTCTATAAAAGGCCCTTGAAAAATCCTTTCATGATTTAATATTAACTCGACTGTGCTGAGTATACCAACGGGTTGTAGAACCGGTTAAACTATCTTGAAAACAATGAATGAGCATTTTCTCGTCTTTGATAAAAGTTGCCATCTTTCGAAAATACATGGTGATGTGAGCCGAGGGGCAAGTAGTTTCATCATACTTATCAAAATCGGGAACTTTGAATTTCTGCGGAAGCACTAAATCTGCCACGAGGCTCAAATCCCTAGAGTCATTCCCTTGATCATCTATCCCTTGCAAGGTCCTGAACCTTTCTCCAAAGAAACAAAATCTCTCTTCATACTTCTTTTCCACCTCGTCCATGATCCTCTCCTCTACCTCATTCATCATGCTTAGATCCGGAACTTTGTTATCTAGACCTGCCTCTACATCAACGGGTTGATTTGCAAAAACTCCCTGATGGTGGCTAGGAGATGCTCTTGCGAGATTGATGTATACTTTCTTTTTCGGATTCGGTATTTCTGGTTGGGACTTCTCATTAAGTGTGATTCCTTCTATTCATTCATCGTTCAAGCTGTCAACAGAGAGCCCTTCTTTGCCAAGCTTCTTGTCTAACAGAGCGGTCAACCAAGCGACAACTAAAACTTGCGACTGGGTGATTTGATCCCTGATGCTTTGTTTAACCCCATCCAAACGTGCTTCGAGATCCCTTTGACCTTGTTCTACCTTGGCCATTCTTTCTTCCATTGCCCTTGTTTGCGAGCGGGTACCGTACGAGCACGAAATGGTCACAGATTTAAACTTTCACTTTTTTATGTCTGGATATTTCTCTTAATTAATTTTATTGATTAATTGATTAATGCATGATATATGCAGTGGAATGTAATGCATGACACAAATGATGAAAATAGATATGTACGAAAAATATGCAGATAAATGTGTTGATCCTATAGGTGATCACCCTAGAACAACTTTTATTGAAAATAAAGAGGTTTTCATTACAAAACAGACAAAGCAAATTCTTACAGATAGGTGCCAGCCCTAACTCCTAGTACTTCGATAGCTCGAATTAGTTGAATGAATCTTGGTCCTTTGTCCATCCCCGGGGCAATAAAAGGGCGAAGAGCTTCGGCTTCCGCGGCTAGAGTCCTTACATGTTAGGCCACTTCTTGTACCTGAACCATCAAAGTTGTATTGTAGTTATCCCGATCTTGAATCATCCTAGTGACATCACGAAGTCGCCTTAGCCAATAATTGTCTCCACCCTTCGCAGCTTCCTCGAGGACCAAGATTTGACCCAAGTACTCTTGAATTGTAGCCTCTAGTGTCTCAATCTGGGCTCAAAACGTCACATTCTCTTGTTGGCTAGCCTGGAGTTCAAAGAAGGTATTCCGATCACGGTACTCTTGGAGAGAAAGATCCAACTCCGCTATCCTCTCTTTTAACTGGGTATTATGGGCTCGACTTTGATTCAGACTCTCAAAAGTAGTGTTATACAGATTTTGCATCTCTTGCAGTCAATTCTTGTTGTCATGTGATTTTTTCTTCCACGCGGCACTATTTTCTTTTTCCCAACTTACCGCTTGTTTACCTTTCTCTTCCTCTTGCTTAGCTTTCTCTCTTTCTCGATGGATTGCTCTCTTAAAATCTTTTCTTTCTTTCTCGATGATCAACTTGTTGTTTCCCTTCTCTTTCTCGATCTCTTGCTTGCCCTTCTTCTTTTCTTCCTCGATCAAATGTAGGCCAGTTTCCTTTTCTTTCTCAACTGCTATAAATCTTTTTCGGTCGGTGTTCCGTACCAAAGCTTGAAGCTTGACAGTATCATTTTGGTAAAGGGTATTATTTCTTTTAGATCCGCGTTTTCATTTCTTAGGTCATTGATTGTCCCATCGTGTATGTCCACGTCCAAACTCACCTTGTAGAACTCGCTCACATGCTCAGTTTGCAAAGCTTCCATCTTCTTCTTAACCTCTTCGAGCTCACTCCTCAAAATGTCGACCTCAAAAGAGACTATCCTCATATGCTCTTCTAATGTCATGGATGGTCCTTGATCCGGCCTTGGAATCTCATCATTTATCCTCCAACGTCTCCAAAAATCATAATCGGGAGTTAACATACACATACGATCCTCCTCGACCCTTATACGGTAGCAATGATCCCAAGACCGAGATATATTCTAAACTTTTTCTTTAAACTCACCCTTGAAAGCAAATTCAGTACGGCTCAATCCTGAAGTAACAAGAATAAACTGTCGAGACCCAAATTGCCTAGATACCAATAAAGGGGCGCAACCAATCCCTCCGTACAATCCCAGAAGCATTAGCCAATTGTAATCTTCGCACCAATAAAAGAAATAAAGGATACTGCCTAACCAAGGTACCCGCCAAACTATATCATTATCTTGGAGGTTCCTGAGAATCGTAGCCCATTTAACCTTTTTGATGTCTTCTCGCTATTCCTTGGCCACATACGCTTGCAAGGGAGAGAAATCCTTAAACAAAACACCAGTCAAAACCCTTTTTGGCGTTTCCCAAAAATGACTTTAGATCCAAACCTGAAGTAACTGTGCGCAACCTTTAAAACGCCCCTCTTCATGACTTCGAATAGAATTCAGAGAAATGAAAGTTTCGACCAAGATTGCCAGTTCTAGGTTCGCCCTCCGCTTCAAGCGCTCGAGCACATCTAAAACATCCACATCAATGCCATTCAAAAACCTCGAAAAATGACCAATCCATATATTCCCAAAGCAAACAAGTCCATCTTCATAACCTCATCTGGATGTTGGCTATTAAATCTCGAATGCGATGGCCTTGAGCTTGGATGGGTAATTTCGAGACTTCAGGTGTTTAGAGTAGATCCAATCCTTCTTGACACCTTTGTGATGGAGTAGCACCATATATTCTTCGATTGTGGGCATCATGTCCTCCCTATTAAAGGTGAAACAACAAAAAACAAGATTCCAACATTCAAATAAGGCTCAGAATAAAGGTTTATTAATTCTGACATACATCAAGTCGGCTATGTCACCATAATTCTCACGAAATAGTTTCTTCAATCTTTGACGTTCCCATATTTCTTTCAACTCGTAGAAATCACTTTATTGTAGACTTACATAAGTGTACCCCGGATTATGCGCTCACTCGGTAAACTGTCACCTTAAACTCTTTGGTTGGCCTCATACCAATGTCGGACTTGCGAGTTGATTTCTTCTTTCTTAAGTAACCTCCTATCCATAATGAGAGTTCTCTAATTAGGCAAACCACCTCAATTCAACACTTTATGTCATGAAATGAATGCAAAAGCAAAACAAAAGCAAAAACCAAACACAGAAGAAATAAGTTAGTATTGGATAAAATAAATAATGAAGCGGTAAAATGGAGAAGATAAAAAAATGCAGCAAGAAAATAAAAAACCCTATTTACATCTCGTCTAAAACACCTAGGTTAACCGCATGGCTCTAAAGGGGGTTGGTTTTCTATGTTCGCTACATGTAATTTTGGTACTAGAAGATACTCGAATATTCCTCGTTGTCCCCTACTAAGGGTAGCAAGGCCCCCGGTCGTCACCTATTATAGGTTCATTTCAACCGAGTTCAATTCAAGGGGACCCTTTCGCTATGCCCATATAGAGAAATAATATTCCCACGAAAACATAGGGTAATCGAGCCTTGAAGGTACTTACTAGGCCCATACGGAGGATCAATATCCTCATGAAAGTACTAGCGTTACCCCCACTTAAACGGACGTGTTTATATGCCAAATTTTAAATGCGTTAAAATAAACTCGCATTTATAAACAAATATCAACTTAATTGTCACTTTAATTCGCAGCTCCCCATATTAAATAACGGTAAAAGTTTTAGGTCCGACTCTCTTTTTGTAAAAACTAAACATCCCCAGTAGAGTCGCCATGCTGCAGCGACGTTTTAAAATTCGAAGTTCAAGGGTTTCCCACGTTTATTGAAGACATTTTATTAAAAAGGGAAATTTTCTAAAAATTGTGTTAGGTAGACCAGACACCGAAAACAAAACCAGAGATTTTAAGTTCGGGAGTCGGTTAAGTGTGGGGAAGGATTAGCACCCCCACAACGCCCAAAATTGGTACCAACAGTTTTACCGCTTACCTAATATTGGAAATGGTGAATTTAGAGTGACGATTTAATTGACATTTGATTATACAGACGAGTATATTTTTAGGGCCCTAATATTCGAGAAGGAACGTCCGAACCACCACCACTACGACTGGTAATGGCCTCGTTCGTTCCCGAATAAAAGGACACCACATAACATAACATATTCCGATATGCAAAAATTTAAAAACAAATTGAATAAGCATACATGGCAAATCAATATAAATGAAGGCATAAAAAACAAGATCCCAAATTACCACCTTTAAGCATATATTACATGGAAACTATGTTATATATTATAAAACTTACACATATATATATACATTATATAGATTCCATATATTATATATTTTAAAACCATATATTATATACATACTTTATAAAACTATATTATGTATATACTATATTTTATAACCAACTATATTTATTATCTATAGATTAAATACATTACAAATCTACATAAAAAACATATATTATATGCTTCGTAAAAAACTATATATATATATATATATATCACATATGTAAAACTATATATTATGTATGTTAAAACCATATATTTATAGATATAATAAAACTTTGCATTAAATACTATGTCATACATTATATAGAAACTAGGCATCATACTACATATAAACAAATATAACAATTAACATACTAGTATAACATACATACATTAAAGGCCACATTATAACATATAAAACATAAAAACAGGGACTAAAATTAAAGGTAACTAAAATGCAAGGCCGAAATTAAAAATGCATGGTTATAAGATGAATGCTAAAAGAGGGACTAAATTGAACCAAACTAGAATTTGAAGGCCAAAATTAGAAGAAGAGAAGACTCAATTGAAATAGGGGACGAAATTGTAAAGCAAACCAAAACGATAAGGACCCGGGGAGTGTTTTGAAGAGGCGAAATGGCCAAACAGGTAAATACGAGGGGACGGGGGGATTTATTATGCAATTTCCCCTTTTTTAAAACAAAAAAAACCAGTATATAACACACATTTTAACCAAATTAAGAATTTTTTCTCCCATTGTCTTCAAAAACCACCCTAAACGCTCTATTCTCTCCCTTTTTCCTGATGAACACCGCTGTGGTGTTCATCAAAAACCCAAAACACTGCTGTCTCAGCCCAGTTCCGGGCGTGTGGCACACACGCGAGTGATGAAGTCGAAAAGTCGCACGTGGGCGTGTGAGAATCTGAACGGACCGGCGCGTGGGGGATCTGACCGGTCCTCCTTGCTTGAATTTGGACCGTCAGATCTAATCTAGATCTGACGGTTTAGATTGGGCGGCTGCAACAAAAAGATAGGGGTATTAGGGTTTTTGTTTATCAGATGGGCCTTGTTGGGCCAATGTAATATGTGATAATTTTTGAGTTATGCAAATGAAATCTAACTTAACAGACTTGAGTTTTATTTATATTTGATATATTTTATACATATTATAGACGAGCTTTTGTTTATGTTGGTTGTTTTATGTTTTCATGATAGTAATAATAATATCTAATTCTAATAACAAAATAAAATAATGATAATGAGATAACCATAATAATAACAACGAACATAATAATAATGATAACAATGACAATAAATAACATGCTAACTTGCATATATAAACAAATACACTTACACATTACATACACACATAATACATACATACATGCAATATACATGTTCACATTCAAATCTAAATATTAATGACGTTAATAAATACATATATGCAAGCAACTCATACATATAATATATAAACATACACATATTATATATACATACACATATACATGCTTAATTAAAATAACACTAGTGGTTAATTTTTTTTTAGGTTTTAAAGTTTAAACAAAACCCAATATCTACTTATAGTAGGAACATACATGTATATAATCCCCTTCATTATAAAAACAAAAGTAGAAATAAAAAGAACGGGTCCATCCCGGACAAAATTAGTGATTACAATGCCCCCATTAATTACTCTTCATATCAAGTGTAAAACATTCAACTGAAAAACAGAGCAGAGGATGAAAAAGAAAATGGAGAAAAGAGGAAAGTTAACATGCCACGTCAGCTTTTTAATAGAAGTTAACAGTAGGGACCAAAATAAAAGTGATTAAAAGTTGGTTGACTTTAATAAAAATTTTAAAAGTTCAATGACCAAAATAAAAATGCCCTAAAAATTCGGTGATCATCTGTGTACTTTACCCTAAAATTTAACTTAGTCGATATTTATTATACGTAATATATAAGATTTGAGGGGAATTGAATAATTTAAACATAATACATATAAATTGTAATTTTAATAAAATCATATAAATTTACAAGGAAGTAATTTTAATAGGTTGAATTGACTTTTCACTTTAATCTTTTAAGTTATTTGTAACCGCCCACTTAACAATTTTTTAATAATCTTAATGTGATTACTATATAATATTTGTTTATATTTTTTTAACTCTTTAATAAGATACACACTTTGAGACAAAATTGTTTGAATCTAAATTTCCTAAAATAAACATCATCTTCTTTTTTACTAGAACCACTCGTTGAATTTATCGTTTTTAATATTAAATTTAATGTCAACCATAAAACTTATATAGCTACTAATTTCTGATTTAATAAATCGATCGAGTCCTGTTCTGAAATAACACAGTTTTATTAACAATGGTTGAATTATTGGATGAAATAATTAAATTGAAATTATTAATTTAATTCTATAATATTTTAATAACACTATCCAAATAACTACTATAAAAAATAATTATCACAGAGTGAGCTTCTTAAATTTTTTAAGTTCTTCTTTTTTTCAATTTTAATTTAACATGTTTTTGTTTTCTTATTGTTATTTATTTATTTCCTCCCTAGTTTAAAAATCAACAATGAGTCCGAGCCATCTTCTCAAAAAATAGGTTGTAATGAAAAATAATAATATGTATCCTAATAAAAATAGGTTGATTCAAGTGGTAAACAGTTTGTTATCACTTAAGTAGGTATCGAGTTCGAGTTCTTATGTATGCAGAAAATTCTCACTAGAAGACTCACCCACTAAAATTAAGTGTGCGATGCAGGTCAGTCAATATTATTCAAAGCAAAGTCATGTAAAATCAGGAAGACAACCAAAACAATAATAATAATTATTTTGATAATAAAAATAATAATTTCATCTTTTAAATATCTTGAGAAGTTTCAAGTTTTGATTAGTGGGGTTTTAAAAAAAATCCACATCAGTAGAATACGGGGGAATTTTAAAGAGGGTAGTTTATATATATATATATAAAAGAGGGTAGTTATATGAACTAAGATGTAAAATTAATAATAATAGAAAATAATTTAAAATATAAAAAATAAGTTGCTTAAATAGAATATAATATCGAGGAGGCTTTTTGGGTTTAAAAAACCCATGAACACGATTAAACTCTTAAATTTTTTTACACTCAATTAAGCCCTCAAACTAAAACACTAAATCAATTAAGTTTTTGAACCAAAAATTGAATCAATTAAACTCTTTGACTATTTTTGACAATAAATCTTGACAGATTTTTAGATTTGTTGGTGAAGTTCGTCGTGTCACAATATTATCACTTGATATTTTTTTGAAAGGTAAGATGTATGGTTTTATTATAAGAGTCCTACAATGTAAAGCACAAGCATGAACTTCATTAAAAAAACTTTCCTAAACCTAAATGGAAGAAAAAGTGTGCACCATGTCATGCCAATACCATAAGGCATCTAGCGAACCCCACCAAATACCAAAATACCTCTAATTGTATTAGGGCCAGGCATGTCCATACGGCCATTGGGAACCGAAAAATTACCATGTAGAAATCCCAAAGCAACACTGGGAGTAGCAAACCATAACTCCCCAATATTGACAAATACTTCCTAGAGGTATGCAAAGCAACAACACCAATAAATACTCACTCGAAATAGTATAAGCATCATGTATTCGACCTTAGTTCCAAAGGCCACAGAATTGTACGCTCTTGGATTGAGCCAGTTCTCCTACTATAAGCTACAAATATCATAAACCCTTAGTAAATCCTCATTTCTATTGATCCAAGCTTTAGCGAGTCTATCGGCCACTGTATTGCACTCTCTGCCAACCATGGGCGGATCTAGAAATTTAATATTGGTAGTTCATCGACTAGTGTAATAATCTACAATCATTTTACATCGATATAATAATGTATTGATAAAGAATAATTGTTGTACAAGCAAATACGGTTTATAGTCAGATACATATTAACATTGAAAAACAAATCAATATCGTGTAAATATGCTTGAAAAATAAGAACTATCATGCATCAGTGTAATTGTTTTTTAGAGAGTAGAAAAATTTACTCCAGTAAAATTAAATATTGACAGTGACAATTGTTGTGCAAAAAAGCATAATTTTTATATTTCAAAATCGATTTGGAGTTCTAAGATTTTATTTAAATTAAATTGTAATTATTTTAAAATTTTCAAATCAAAATTTTAGTTAAATTTTTTGACATGAATGTCAATGTATTCAACAAAGATTTTTTTCAATGAGATTAACAAATATACTTAAAACAGTAATAAAATAATAGTTTGGATAACCAAAAATAGTTTATGAGCTCAAAGCAAAAATTAAGATAATTTAAGGGTTACTTTTTCATTCAAACAAAAAAAAATTCTTAATATTATAGGGTAAACCACACTGGTAGTCACTGAACTTTTAGAGTGTCTTCACTCTGGTCATTAAAATCGAAAAGCTCTCATTACAATTAGTAAATTTTAATTAGATTTCACTACAGCCAGCCACCGCCATTAAAAAACGTTGATATGACACGTTAAATTCTTTTTCCCAAAAAGAACCCCAATATTTCAAAATTTCCACCAAGGCTAAAATTTTGATGAACGGAGACGTTGTCGATCAATCCCAACAGTAAGAAAGATTTGATTAGCCAAATTGTTAGTATAGTTTGGTTTCAAGCTGATCTGGCGGTTAACAATGACATATCAAAAAGTTAACTTTTTAATTTAAATTGAGATTTTCAATGTATTATTGACATGATTATCTAATGTATTATTTGATAAAAATAATTTAAAGTTTAAAATAAAAAAACTAAAATTTAATGACTGAATTTTAATTTAAACAGAAAAATTAGGATAAACTACACTTGTGATCACCAACCTATTATTTATTTTCTATATTTTGTCACATAACTATTATTTTCTGACAAAATCGTCACTAACATTACGTTTTTCAGTCTTGGTCACCCTTTGTTAAAAACTAACGAAAAAAATAATAGCCCTGTGACAAAATATAGAAAAGAAATAATAGGTTGGTGATCAAAGCAAGAAAAAATGTAACATTAGTGACTAAAATAAAAAATATAAAATTTTAGTGAGATTTTACCAAAAAATAATAGTTCGGTGATCAAAACAGAAAAAGAACAATTAGTTGACTACCACAAATGTAATTTATCCAAAACATTTATGGTAGGTCACCGGACCATGCACTATGGTAGGTCCGCCCCTGCTACCAACCAACCAAGGAGATTTTCCATTTGCAGGACTTTCCTAAATTTAGGCAACAGTCCACCAGTTCTCTGAACACATGTGGCGAGTCTCCAGGTTTTTTAATCCATGAAACTATAGTGCTGCAATTCGATTCAATCATTAGGGACGTTGCATTAACCCATTTTGACCCGACGAATAGTGACAAAGTCTCCTTGATAGCAAGTAACTCAGCTGAGGCGGGGTCTGCTACCCCAATAGATTTTGAGAACTCGATGAGAATTCATGCTTGAAATTTTTGAGTGAGCCTCCTATTTTGGCAGGACCGAAGCTACCCAAAACTGCACCATCGGTGTTGAATTTTAATACACCACGTAAAGGTGCTGACCATGCATCAACTACACACCGATTCTTCACCTCTTTTGGCATGGACCATAAAGTGGGATTAACCATAAACTCACTAATAGACAAAAGCGATTCAAACCGTTTAGCACGATACCACCATCCAATTCTTAAAAAAATTAAATCAAAGAGTTGATTTGCGTCGATAGCCTTACCTCTAAATGCTGCCTCATTTCTGTAGAGCCAAATGGACAAGTTATCGCAAAAAAAGTCATTCTCCGTAGCGAGAAAATTCTCGGGGAAGGACAATAGCTTAGCCAATATATGAGGAAAGACTTGCAATCTCCAATAGCTACTAGATAAACTTCCCATAGCCCACACCAGCGACACCAGATGGCCCAAACAAAATTGCATGAAAGGAACAATGCGATGTGGACTCCTCTTCTTTTTGACAGAAGTAGCAAAGCAAATCCCCCTCAAAATGAAAACTCCTCCTAGCCAATTCACACTTCGATGGGACTCGGCCAAGTATTAATCGTCAAACAAAAAACTCCACATTACTTGGTGCAATTCTTGCCCACACATGATTCCACACGCCTTCTTTTACACAGTTATTGGCTGCTATCATCAAACACAATTCCTTTGAGGAGTAGCACCCGGATGACGCTTTCACCCATCTCCGAGGAAAGAACCCCCAATTTAAATTCCTTATGTGTCCCCATAAAAGCGTCCTACAACTCTAACTCCCAATTAAAGAGAGGTCTGCGTAAGGGTATCTCCCATCGCCACTCTAACTCCCACTTTGCTGTCCAAAATTCCAAAGATTTGCCATCTCTAACCTGCAAAAGTATGTTAGATATGAAAAAATCATTACATGCATTTGAAGGCACTAAAGGTCTAACTATGTCTCTCCAAAATCAAGATAAGCTTTGGCTAGCAACCTTCTCTGGCAATATATTGTTCACCCCTCGTTCATACTTTTCGTTCATAACTCTTCGCCACATGCTGTCACGTCCCGAACCATATCGCTATATCCACTTGTGTAGTGGTGCTGTATTTTTCACCTTGAAGTCAACTAATCCTAGGCCTCCATATTGCTTAGGCATGCACAATAGTTCCCAATAGACCCAGTAGATTTATTTCTTATCCAAAGATTCCCATATAAATCTGAAAATAATTCTATTGAGGACCAAAGATATAGATGCTGGTAATTTGAACAAGGACAAGAAGAAAATTGGCAAATTCACCAAAACGGATTTAACCAATGTGATTCTCGCCCCCCGAAGGACAACAATTTAGCTTTCCATGGACCCAACTTAGTTCAAATTTTCTCCACAAAAGGCTTCCAAAGTGCAGCGGAATTCCTTGGACATCCAAGTGGTAAACCCAAGTAAACCGAGGGTAGTTTCCCTGATGCGCACTGAAGATTGTCCGCCCAAGAGGCCACCAAGGTTTCATTAACATTGATTCCAAATACCGTTGATTTTTTCATGTTCAATTTCAACCAAGAAGATAGTTCGAAGCATCTGAGAATTCTCTTCACATTACACACTTGAGACCCATAATTACCACAAAATACTATTAGATCATCCGTAATTTGGAAGTGTGAGATCCTAAAGTTCTTCGACCCAATCCTAATGCCTTCAAACAGTACTAGATTTGACGTCTTGACCAGTATAGCACTCAACCCTTCCGCCACAATATTAAATATGAGAGGTGAAAGCGGGCACCCCTACCTCAAACCTCTTTTGATTGAAAATCTGCCCGTTGGGGATCCATTAACAAGAACAAATATGGAGGCTGATGAGATGCATGAATATATCCACCCTCTCCACTTTTTGCCAAAACCCAATTTCCTTAGCACAAGTTCCGGGAAAGCCCAATCAACCGTATCACACGCCTTGTGACAATCAGCTTTAAAAACAATCCTCACCTCGCCTGACCTTTTGGCACTATCTACAACTTCATTAGCGATAAGTGCACAATCTAGAATTTGTCTACCTTTGGTAAAGGCAAACTGGTGTTCACTAATAATCTTGCCCATGAGATGAGATAACCGATTCGCCAACAGCTTTGATAATATTTAATATACTCCCCCAACCAAGCTTATAGGCTCAAAGTCCTAGATCGATTTAGGGGATTCCACTTTCAGAATTAAAGAAATGAACGAATGATTAAGGTTAAAGTCTCACTGCCTACCTTCCCAGAAGTCATGCAAGAAGTTCATAATATCATTTTTAGACTCAGCCAATATCTTTTAAAAAAGCCAAGGTTAAATCCATCTGGTCTCGACGCTTTATTATCATTCGTAGAATTTAGAATACCCCAAACCTCTCCCTCCTCAAACTTCCTTTCCAACCAACGGCAGTCATCACTTTCAAGTGACCGAAAGGAGCACTCAAGGTCCTCCAGTTTGAGGGTGGGAGACTCATTGTAGGCTTTGGAAAAATGAGCTTCAATTTTGTCTTGAATACTCGCGACATCTTCAACAATTTCTCCATTTATTCGGAGCTTGTAGATCCAATTTGAGCGTCTTCTTGCTGACGCCATTGCTTGGAAAAACCTGGTGTTTTTGTCCCCTTCAATAATCTATTTGACTCGTGATTTTTGACACCATTCCCTCCCCTCTTTCCTCAATAAATCCCGGATTTTAGCACAGAGCTCGTTTACCTCAAGGATTGTTGCATTGTCAATAGTTTGTTTTGATTCTAGTGCGTTGATCCTTTTCTCAGACTCTGTAATCTGACTTTTGATACTCCGCTTCCTATTTTCCTTCACCCATCCTTTAATGGCCCTTTTCGATCCGTTAAGCACATACCCAATTCCGGAGCCTCTAAGATTTTTACAAGTTATTGTGATCATGTCATTAAAATTAGGATCCTCCATCCAGTGATTAAAAAACTTGAATGGCCTGGGTTCAGATTTAAACTTGTCTACACACAACAAAAGTGGATTATGATCAGATATTGATTTGGGCTGTACATGAAGGCACAAATCCGGCATCAACTCACAATTGAATTATCCTCGGTGAGACCAGTACTCTATCAAGGCGACACATAGTGACCTAGTCTCAAAAATTGCTCCATGTGAACCCTCCCCTATCATGGGTTAATCTATCAGACCATTGTTATCAATGAAATCGCAAAGTACATCCATTGCAGCCCCTTTGAAAGTGAAGCCCCAATTTCTCATCTCGATTTTTCACTACGTTAAAGTCTCCACCAACAATCCAGGGAAAATTTTCCGTAGACATAAATTGACCCATCTCCATAAACACTGCCATTCGATCAGAAGCATCGTTTGGTGCATACAGGTTAATGAATCCACATTCCAAATTCCACCTCGTCACTGTACCTACAAGAGCAACGAAATTAGAGTGAACACTGTTGCTCTCAACTTTCACATAGTCACTGTTCCAAATGCAAGCAATTCCTCCCGCTGATCCCTTTGTAAGCGCGACCACAAAATTATTCACACCCGAACCCCAAATAGACTTCACCAATCTAACATCAAAGTTTTCCAATTTTGTTTCTTGGATGAACAAAATCTCCACGTTATGTTTTTTGAGCAATTCCTTCACAACTCTTTGTTTTTCCGGTCTCCTCAACTCACGCACATTCCATGTAATTAAATTGAAAGGGCCCATACCAATAATTTCGAAAGCACCTAGTCAAGAAGACAACGACTCACCTTGTAACCCCATTGACCTAGTCTAGACGCAAGACCGAACCGAACGAGTCACATTGGGTTTGTTGAAACAAACCCGTAAAGATATAACTTGAATTACGTCCATTTTTATCTTATCTAGATGCAATATCATAACCTAGGGTGAGCATGTTGGCAATGGATGGAAACTCAACTCAATCGGGCATCGAATCGACATCCAATTGCACGCAATTATAATTTAAGGACTAAATTGCAAATCTAGAAAATTACAAGGAATTATTCTATTTTGAAGTTATCAATCCTTAATTAGTCAAGTTACATGCACATAGGTCAAATTGTAGCTTAAAACAACCATCCAAACCCATCCAATTGTATACATAACCATTAGGGATCAAAACGAAAGAACATAAAACTCAGACCACACCTTAACTAACAAAACAGACACTCGTATCAGTACATGAGCAATTGTATCGGTACGCTTGCACCATTTCAAAATTCCAGATTCCATCAGTTCAAAATCGTACTGGTACACACTTTCTCGTACCGATACATCATGCCTAAAATCAAAGGCCTGTACCGAAACGCCAGCACGCGTACCAAAATGCATGGACCCGAAATGTCTCAAATTGCTGGATTTTCATGCTTCCATGAATTCAATCACACACCAAAATGCCTCAAACATATACACAACAATTCTCAAGACCAAATCATATCAAAACATTGCAGAAACCTGATCTAAACATGACATCACACTTCAATTCAAAGTTTATAGGCATGCTTCCTAGAAATCAAGCCAACCATCATACCAAACATAAATCCAAAGAAACAACCAAACATATAAAGGCCAATTACAATCCCAAAACATCAATACAAACTTGCTCAAATAAGGAGTTTAGCAAACCCCTCCCAAAACAACAATAAACCCCATTGTCTTTATTACTACTAGTTTAGATTGAAATCATACTTTCAAATAGCCGAAGTCCTTGTGCTTCATTTGCTCGCTCGCTGCCTCCAACTCTATTTCTCTACATGGATGGACAAAGAGAGCGTAAGTACAATAGGCTTAGTGATGGGTGCTCAAACAACACACCACTAATGCATTTTAAAACCATTTTTCCAAAAAAACATTGAAATCATCTTTTCAATCATCTTGTAAAACATCATACCTTGAAACCATGCACCTAACATTTCCAAAAATCAGAACATTAACCCATATACTACATGTATCATGGATTAACAACAAATCCCATTTGCAAACCCTCAATTTAAACTTTTCTATGCATAACACCCATATGCAAGGCTTAAAGAGTAAACATGTATAAATCACATTATGCAACACAATCCATCAACATGATACATTATCAATTATGTTGGCTTTCAAGTGATCAAGAACCAAGTTCCACTTTACAAAATATTACATCAAACACACAAATTCAACAAGTGTCCTCTCAACACTTCATACAACCTCAATTGAAGTTACGGTACAATAACAACCGGGTACAATCACAACCCCAATCATCAGTTAGGTGTATAAACCATTAATGAGAGTTTTCAGTACCATATAACCCCTCAACCGTTAGGGTGCTCGGGTGGAGTATTTGGTACATATAAACCCTTCAACACCCGTGGCGACTTTTTATAGTGCACTATCAATCCTATGGTTGGCCAACTATATCCGATAACATTTTAAACCACATCACTTACCAATATAATTCATTATTAACCATGTACCACATTATTTTTATATGCAAAACTCAAAACCATTTTCCAATGCATTAAACCATGCATTCACAAGTATTCCTCATACTTACATTGATCATTTCCAAATGCATCCATCTTCAATATATGATAAAAAACAATATAAAAAATACTCAAATCATGCATAAACAGTAGGTACCATGTGTTGGGAAACGTCGGTACACCCCATGGCCCAGCAAAAAATTATCCGGCGTAATTCACCAGTGATCCATGTACAAGGGACGAATTTGGGGTGATGAAGGATGAAACGTTACCTTAGTAAATCTGGAATCTGGAAATCCGTAGGGAATTCAGAATAACCAAATCGAATCCGAGTCGTCACAATAGCGTTCCAACCTCTACGCAATCCACCTGAATGAAACGAACAATATTTTCTCTTCTCTAACTATTAGAGAGGTTTTTTCAAAAAAAGGAATAAATGGATGCTAGACCTTATGCCTTTATATAGCATTTAAAAACCTAATTCTAATTAAATTCGAATTCTTAAATATACAATATATTTAACCGAATACAATTAAACATGTAGAATCTGATTCTACTTTAATTAGGTTTCTTTTAGTTATATATATATATTTTAATAATATTCGATAACTACAATAACTTATCAAATATTAACATATATATATACACAAAATTATCCATAATTACAATAATTATAACAATTTCGGTTTCTCACTAATTACGTGTACAACAAATTTGTACACATGCTATCTAATCAATATTTGTTCATTTCAATCATAGGGTGTGACCCTTGTAGGTTCATGTAACGTTAGCAGTAATATCCAGAACAATTCTAATATTACAAGCAACGAGTGGCATCTAGCAATACATCATTGCTACCCAAGTTACATGAAATCGTGGTTCGATTTAACCTTTTTTCTGTGATTAACTTCTTTTATGTATTTCATCCTTTTGTCCTTATATCTAGATCGGACACAAGTCATGGATTAGTTACACTTGTATATTCCATCTAACGTTTCTTGATATCTTGAGTAGACTATTATAAATGAATAATTATGATATCCCATATCAATTTATTCGAGCATGGCCATGCATTTTCTAGTCTCACTCAATCAAGTGGTCTATGATATTACTCCTATTATGTAGGAGGGACAAATCCTATCTTGATCAACCATAATTCGCTACATGGATTATGACATATCCAATATCAGTCTTTATAGTGTAGTCAGTTATGACACACGTTTGACCGTATCAAAATATGTCACTCACGATGTTGAAATAATTATGATCTCAAGTTTGAGGATCATACATGTAGTTATCACCATAAGCAATGTTGTGACTGTCACATAATAATCCAAGAAACATGCTCATAGTGGGTTGGTCCAGTATGTTGTTCCCTAACACATACTTATGTATTGATTTTGACATTTTCATGTCAATGACAACACTTTTCATCAATCAATTACATATTAGTCTTAATACATTATTGTTGTCCAAGCCCACAATAATTCTTGACTAAAGACATTCAAGAATAACTATATTATTCTAAAGACTTTATTATAATTCAGTTTATTTATAGATACACAGAATAAGACTGGAATAATAATAATAATGGCTTTATTTTAATAAACAAGATAAAATAAGTATGTCTTTTACAACCATCTCATGATTGGTCTTTGGGCATACTCCAACAATCTTCCACTAGCACTAAGACCAATCACTCACGTATCTAATACCAAGAGACTTAGTGTGACGTTCATGCTTCTGCTGTGTCAGAGGCTTTGTTAGTGGATTAGCGATATTATCATCTGCTGGTACTCCACATATTTCTACATCTCCTCGATCAATGATTTCATGAATGAGATGATAACGCCTAAGTATATGTTTGGATCGCTGGTGAGATATGGGTTCTTTTGCTTGTGCGATGGCTCCATTGTTGTCACAACGTAGATCTATGGCATTTGATATGCTAGACACGACCCCTAGTTTAAATATGCACTTTTTGATCCAAACATCCTCTTTTGCAGCATCGCTTGCTGCAATATACTCGGCTTCTATTGTAGAATCTGCTACTGTATCTTGATTTGAACTTTTCCATCTTACAGCACCTCTATTAAGGCAAAACACAAAACCCGATTACGATCGAGAATCATCCTTATAAGTTTGGAAGCTTGCGTCAGTATAACCTTTTATACTTAGCTCTTCCTCACCTCTATACATAAGGAATGTATCCTTAGTTCTTCTTAAGTACTTAAGGATATTTTTTACTACAACCCAATGACCTTCACCGGGATCTACTTGGTATCGACTTGTCATACTTAGTGCATATGATACATCCGGACGTGTACATAGCATGGCAAATCCTCTTTTAGATTATTCCATACTGAATCTTTTCAGTACTTTATCTATGTATGTATTTTGACTTAGTCCTAGAAGTCGTCTTGATCTATCTCTATAAATCTTGACTCTTAATATGTAGGTTGCTTCACCCAAGTCTTTCATAGAAAAACATTTTTCTAACCAAGTCTTTACAGACTGTAAGGTAGGTATGTCATTTCCTATTATTAATATGTCATCCACATACAATACCAAGAATGTAACAATGCTCCCACAATTTATCTTGAAAACACATTGCTCATCTTCATTTTTAACGAAACCAAACTCTTTGATTGCCTCATTAAAACAAAGATTCAAACTTCGAGAAGCTTGCTTCAACCCATAAATGGATCTTTGTAGCTTGCATACTTTTAGGGCATCTTTTGGATTGACAAAACCCTCAGGTTGTGTCATGTACACATCCTCATCTAATATTCTATTAAGAAAAGTAGTTTTGACATCCATTTGCCAGATTTTATAATCATAATATGCAGCTATTGCAAGTAACATCCGGATAGATTTAAACATAGCAAGAGGGGAAAAGGTTTCATCATAGTCTATACCATGAATTTGACGAAATCCCTTAGCGACCAATCGCCCTTTGTATGTTTGTATATTGCCATCCATGGCGGTTTTCTTTTTGAAAACCCATTTGCACCCTATGGGCTTAATTCCTTTGGGTGGGTCAACCAAAGTTCATACTTGGTTTTCTGACATGGAATCCATCTCGGATTTCATGGCTTCTAGCCATTTCTCAGAGTCTAGGCTCTCTACTACTTCCCGATAAGTTCTAGGCTCATCTTGGTCCATGAGAAGAACATTTCCATGCAATGTGACAATAAATCCATATCTCTCAGGCGCATTGCGTTCTCTCATAGACCTCCGCAGTGGTTGTGTTTCATGAATGATTGGATGTTCCTCAACTATTTGTGGAACTTGTTGTTATTCAATCTTTGGTTCAATGATCTGTGGTTGATCTTGAATTCCTCAAGTTCAATATTTCTCTCACTTCCTTTTCTGAAAATAAATTCTCTTTCGAGGAAGACTCTCGTTCGAGCAACAAACAGTTTGTTCTCAGATGGATTGAAGAAATAGTATCTTTTTGTTTCTTTAGGATATCCTACAAAATTACACTTATGAGATTTAAGTTTGAGTTTTGTAGACATCTGATGTTTAACATAAACTTCGCATCCCCAAATTTTCATAAAAGACATACTAGGACGTTTCTCAGTCCACATCTCATATGGTGTCTTTTGAACCAATTTAGATAGAACACGATTTAGTGTGAAAGCAGTTGTTTCTAGTGCATGTCCCCAAAAAGAAGTTGGAAGATCAACATGACTCATCATTGACCGAACCATGTCTAATAATGTTCGATTTCTCCTTTCAGATACTCCATTGTGTTGTGAGACAATCCCACATTCTTTAAGAAGTTCATCAAACTCAAGGCTTAAGTATTCTCCTCCTCGATCTGATCGAAGAGCTTTGATACTCTTTCCTAATTGGTTTTGTATTTCATTCTTAAATTCCTTGAATTTTCAAGGGCTTCAGATTTATGATGCATTAGGTAAACGTACCCATATCTACTGAAGTCGCCAGTGAAAGTAATGAAGTATTGAAACCCTCATCTGGCTTGTGTATTCATCGGTCCACATACATCACTATGTATTAGACATAATAAATCACTTTCTCGTTCATTTTTACCGTCAAACGGTGATTTGGTCATTTTTCCCATTAAGCAAGGTTCACAAATATCTAATTGTTCGAAAACAAAAGAATCCAAAAATCTTTCTTTATGAGGTTTTGATATGCGTTTCTCACTTATATAACCCAAGCGACAATGCCAGAGATAAGTTTGATTAGAGTCATTTGTTTTTGATCTTTTCGTATTTATGTTATATATGAAATTGTCTTAATCTAAGATATAGAGGCCATTGATTAATTGAGCCGTACCATAAAAACATTATTGAGGGAAAAAGAACAACTATTATTCTTAATTAAGATGCATATGCCCATAAGGATGCCTAGTCATGAATGCATGTCTTATTTCTTTTGTTTTTTAAATTCTTTTCCTCAAAGTTGGTTAACAGGAAGCAGACACAGAAGAAACTGTGAAGCTTCGAGAAACTTGGATTATATCATCTCAAACATTTTCTCAACTCTGGCAAAAGATTGCAGACATCTACTCTAATCAAAACGGTAGACCAATATGAATTCTTTTATCTTATCCATACCGAGCAAAACTTTGCACAATGCCACCACTACGAGCAAGAAAGATGGCAACATCCCATCTCTCGAACCTAATTGGATCCACCAATTTCTTGTTGTTAAAATTCCACTAACCATTCTTTGGAAAGAAATCTTCACCATTTCCCCTTTTCAATTTCGGTGATTATAAGACTCATCCTTCAATTTGGGTGAAATTAGAGTTTATAAAAACACCACCATGTTGTACCATTGGTTCAATGTTCTATTCATCTTTTCCTGTGACTTCTGCCTTTTCAACCAGGAAATATATATAGCGTTGCTAAGACACCTAAGAGTGAAACTCCATGGGGATATATGGGGGATGGTTTGGTTTGCCATCATTAATGCGTGGGAAATCATCTGAATATTGCAGCTGTATGCTACGATGATTGACAAAATAACCATAGATAGTCATTTTCATCGTCTTTGCTTTACCATTATCATTCTTAGTACTTCTTTGCTTCACTGAGAACATTTCTAATCTTTTGCATATTTGCTTGCTCAATCCAGTTATCTTGTATTCATGGTTGGAAAAGCTAACTTCATCCTCATATTCTTCAACACTCTTTTAGCCTTTGTCAAGTTATCATTGTAGTTGATACATCAATGTTTAGTGACAAGCTCCCTAGAATCCTGTTGTTCTCCCAATGTCTCATGTCTTGTAAAAATTGTTCTCATTATTGTAGAAAACAAATTATCTCGTGTAAGCATCTCTGTTTTAAAACATGCTGCCTTATGGTAATGTCAAAACATCTCTTGAGGGTCCTTCACAAAGATCTCTGAATGGAAATCTTTGTAGCGAAACCTATTTCCATCTTGAATCTCTCCATAAGTTTGCTGATATTTATGCCCTAAGCTCCAAATTTGACCACAGAATACCTCATAGTTCCTATACCCTTTTAGAAAATTTCAAAGTAATACCCAAAAATCTTTTGTATATTTCAAGTGATGTCAAATTTATTAATTCTCATTTCAATGCAAGATGTTTATATGAAAAAAGGAAATGGTGCAAACAAGGAAATTTATTAGCATTGTGGCAAACAAGGGAAATAAAATCACAAGGATAGAAACAAGTTTTCAGATATCAAAGCTTAAATTCCTCATGTCGAGACTCTAGAAGATGCCTTGAATGCTACCTATGCTGAGCAGACTCTGGAAATAATGACTGCATATGAAGATATGAATCTTTTCTGGTATAGAATTCCAAGGATCGATTTGTGAAATGACCACTTTTGCAAATTATCTGAGCCGCCCTTTACGGGTTTTCAACTTAGATCCTCCTTTGGTTTCAAAACACCCTTTACGGGTTTTCATTTTGAACCTTCTTTTCTTTTTTCTCTTTTTTTTCTTTCCTTTTTTTTCTTTTTCCTTCTTCTTCAAACATAATACTTTTTGACTAAATCTGAGTTTATCGGACTCTGAAGTTCATCTCCATCCATTTCAGCCAAAATTAATGCCTCACCTAAGAAACCTTTGTTACAATATGTAATCATTCATTTTATCCAGTTTGTGAATATTGTTAATATAATAATTAAAGGGTATTATTATTGCATGTGGGCGTGTTATACTATGTGTTTATGCACGTTTATTAATATGTGCGTAAAATATGTGTGTGATAGGTGTGAGTGCACATATATTATACATATTATGTATGTGTTATTAAGGTTTGATAATATTTATTAGAGATATTAATATGTTATATGTGTGTTTTATATTGCCTGAGTGTTTGTATTAATATATTATGTGTATGCACGTATTAAGGTATGTGTAAGTATTATATGTGTGTAATTTATGTATATAATGTGTGAATGTGTACGTACAAACATAAACATGTATGTTAGTTATTAGTTATGTTATTAACATTACATGTATTATATAAGGTGTGTATGTATATGATCGTTCTAACGTATTTGCATATGATGTATGTATGTGCATGTATTAAATTATAAGTTTAATTATTATTATTATTAGGTTATATAAATATGAAAGCAGATTATAAATAAAACCCATTTTATTAGGGTCCAGTCCATTTACATATATATAAAAAAGGTCTAAATTATTTTACAAGGCCCATTCGGCCAGAGCCCATACCCAGTATCCCAAAACCATAACACATATCAGACTATCTAAACCCTAATTGTTCTTATCCCTTGCGCAACTAAAGGAGGGCCATTGAATTGGATCCAAATCCAACGGCCGAGATCAAACCATGGCTTCTCTCCAGCTGGCCGCGTGGAACCACGTGCGGGTCGTTCGGCTCTACACGCGCGCGTGTATCACACACGCAAGACTCCTCGGCTACTGAGCTCCAAGTGGCAAGATCCTGGGCAGTCTCATCTTTCCCCAGATCGAATACTGGTCGCCCATCTTCAAACCACCCCGGCCGTTGGATCAGATCTGATCCAACGGCCAAGGGACGCTCTGACCATATGATCACCACTACTACGCCGTCGTACCACCGGCTCCAACCACCGTGCAGGGGCGTGCAAAAACAAGAAACAAAGGACTGTCAGTACAAAACGGGGCCAAAAATATGTATTTCTATATGTTATTTCTACCAAAAACGGTCAAAGATCAGGCATATATGTAAACCAACAAAAATGTAAAATGGGGGGTTTATCAGTTTCAGAAATACAAAAAAAATCCTATCTACTCGTTTATTTTTGAACACAAAAAAAGATCCGAAAAGGTATACATCATTTTTTAGCTTCGCATGCATGCTTAAAAACATGAAATAGTACAAAACGCAGAGGAGATGTAGGTTTACCTTTGTCGTTTGAACCCCTTTCACCGGCAACAAGCCGTCGGGCTCTTGAGTCAAATAAGGTGAGTTGGTGAAGGGGAAGTAGTTTTAGGGTTTGTTTTTCAAAATAGCCTCGGTTTTTTCTAGATCTAAGGTAGAGTGTGCTAGTTTTTTGAAATCCAGAGGGATATTTGGCTTCTAGAGTAAAAATCGTTTCATTTTTGGGTTTAAGGTACGGTGGTCGACGGTGGAGCAAACGGCGGCCCGAGGTTTTGGGATTTCAGTTTAAGAAAAAATAATACAGGCAGAGAGTGTTTATTTTTTAAATCGATTTTTTTAATAGCAAATGGCCAAATTTGGGTCTGATGGGTCTCATTTATAGAGCCTTTTATTTTAAAAATGGTTTAATCCCCTTATAAGGACTCCCGCATTTCTGATCTTTTCAAATTGAGCATGCCCCTTGGTATAATCACAAGTCTGGTCCCTCTTATCCTTTAAAATATTTCAATTTCAGCCCGAGATTAACCCAAATCAGCGTGTAAATGGTGAAATTATGCTCCAAGTCCCACCGCGTTTTGAAAATTTTCACTTCAAGCTTCCCCTTGGGTTTATTACAACTCTAATCCTTATAAGTTTATTTCAGGCTGTAATTAAATCCCTAAGATAGGTTTTTTGTTCACTTAAATTCGGTTTTCTAATTCTGTTTTTTCTCATTTCAGTCCATTTGTCTAATTTAATGTTATGTTTTGCTCTTGGTATGTATATTGCCATGTTACATTTCAGGTCTTTTTATATATATGTTTGTATCGTTACATGTCTATTTTATGTTTTTATCATGTGTATTTATTCGTGACACCATGTTTTCTTGTGTTTTAATTTATTTTGTTCGTGTCATATATACGTCTATGTTATGTGTTATATCTTGTTTTTTTTTTGTACATCTTGTTTATATGGTTCTTCTTTTATTTCGGTAGGCACGTTACATGCATTTATTTACGTTTTCATAATA
Source organism: Hibiscus mutabilis (assembly GCA_019671005.1). Lineage (NCBI taxonomy): Eukaryota > Viridiplantae > Streptophyta > Magnoliopsida > Malvales > Malvaceae > Hibiscus > Hibiscus mutabilis. The sequence continues at coordinate 87,471,783 of CM033711.1, read as the reverse complement.
TGTATATTATCATGCTAATGCACCATTTAGCTTGTTTGTTCATGCTGCATACACGTATTTTATTTACTGGTCAAATTAATTTAAGTACTTACCATATATATATATTCCAGAATGTTTTATTTTCGTTTTTAAGTTTTATGTTAAAAATGGATGATTTTTTGGTACATATTAATGCCATGTTTTTAATTTAAGCATGTATATTATGTCGTGTGTTAAATGTTAAGTCTATATATATGCTAGCATGTTGCCTTGATACATTAGTTTAATATCATATATTATCTATGTCATGCATAATTTTTTATTTATTTATTTTAAAACCGGTGATGCATATAATTAATTCATTTTGAAGTATGTTTCTTTCTTTTCCATAGGTTCATGCTTAGTTTGTTTTCTTTTATTATGATATACTAGGTTTTCTTGGTTGGTGTAGTTTGTTACCCTTTTGTTTAATATTATGAAATGCATGTTTTATCTTTTAGTGTCATGTTAATGTAAATGGTACGTTTTATCTTTGCTCACTAAGTTTGCATAACGGATATATATTTTGTCAATGCGGTGCCCTTTTATCCGAGCGTAAACGGGCCAGTATCAGGCGTAGTGATAGTGGTTGGGCGTTTACTCTCGGATAACGGGGCCTTTAAAATCTACTCGCACTTATATCCGAACCTTAACTTAATCGTCAATTGAATCTGGAAAGTTTAATTTTAATAAAGCGGTAATTATTAAAGTACCAATTTTGGGCGGTGGGGGTGCTAATCCTTCCCCATCCGTAACCGACTCCCGAACCCCAACAGTTTTCAAATCTCTGGTTTTATGGTGTCCGGCCTACCTAAGCGGCCGGTGGCGACTCCAATTTCTAAATAAAACGTGATTTTTTTAAAACCCCCACGGAATAAATATTTTTATCCGAAAGACAACAACACTTTGAAAACTCAGTTTTTTTAGCGAAACGGAGACATCGCTACACAATGAAAGGTCCTTCCTAATTTGGTGCCCATTTCCCTCGAGAATCACTTTGAATTTGAAGCTTCTTTTTTAGAACCAAATCTCCTTCTTTGAATTTTCTTGGGTGAACTTTCTTCTCGTGAGCCCTTATCATCCTTCTTTGATACATCTGCATGTGACACAATGCTTTCAATCTTTTCTCTTCTATTAAATTCAACTGGTCATATCTTGCTTGAACCCATTCTGCTTCTTCCAACTTTGCTTCCATTAAGACACGGAGTGATGGTATTTCAACTTCAATCGGTAATACATCTTCCATTCCATATACCAATGAGAAAGGTGTTGCCCCAGTGGAAGTTCTTATTGCGGTTCGATAAGCATATAAGGAAAATGGTAGCTTTTCGTGCCAATCTTTATAGGTATCAGTCATTTTTGTAATTATCTTCTTGATATTCTTATTCGCAGCCTCCACTACCCCATTCATCTTTGGGCGATATACCACAGAATTATAATGTTTGACATTGAACTGCTCACAAACTCCACTTATCATCATGTTATTCAAATTAGAGGCATTGTCGGTGATGATAATTTTAGGCAAGCCGTATCGACAAATGATTTCTTTTTTAAAAAACTTGCAAACCGTGGATCTGGTGATGTTTGCATACGAGGCTGCTTCTACCCACTTTGTGAAGTAATCAATGGCTACCAAGATAAAATGATGCTCGTTTGACGCCTTAGGGTAAATCTGACAGATAACATCAATGGCCCACATGGAGAACGACCAAGGGGTTGTCATAACATGAAGAGGTTGAGGTGGCGTATTAACATTGTCAGCATAGATTTGGCACTTGTGGCATTTGCGAGAATAGTTGATGCAATCACCTTCCATGGTTGACCAATAATATCCAAGACGCATGATTCTTCTGGACATGGTGAAACCACTAGGATGGATTCCGCAAACTCCTTCATGAACTTCTTCCATAATTAATTGAGCTTCTTTTCCACCTACACATCTTAAAAGCATTTGACCATGAATTCTTTTGTATAAAATCTCCCTATCAAGGAACATACCCTGATGCTATTTTCCTGATCATTTTATTTTCATTCTCTGTAGCTTGCGGAGGGTGTTGCTGGAATTTTACATATTGCAAGATGTCATGGTACCATGGCAATCCATCCATCTCTTCTTCCACATCATAACAATGGGCTGGAGAGTCTAGCATATGTAATCTGATTGACACCATCTTAGAACCCTCATTTACCTTAAGAATTGAGGCTAAGGTGGCTAAAGCATCAGCCATCTGATTGTCTTCCCTGGAGAGATACTTGAAAGTAACCTCATTGAACTCTTTGATTAACTTGAGGACTAACTTGTGGTATTCTACCAGCTTCGCATCTTTTGTCTCCCATTCACCACGTACTTGATAAATGACCAGTGCAGAATCCCAAAAGACTCTTAGGGTACGAATTTTCCTCTTTATAGCCTCTCTTAGACCCATTATACATGCCTCGTATTCCGCCATGTTATTAGTACAGAATAATTTCAAATGACTGGTAAAAGGGTAATAATTTCCTTCCGATGAATCCAAAGCTGCCCCTATACCTTGCCCTAATACATTTGTTGCACCATCAAAGTTCACAACCCAAGATTCTGTTGGAGTCTCATCATCTTCTGTGATACACATTAAATCTTCATCAGGAAAATTAAAATTTAACGCTTTATATTCATCACAAGCGCGGCTTGCCAAAAAGTGAGCTATATCACCCCCTTTTTATTGCTTTTTGGCTCACATACTGGATATCAAATTCTGATAATAACATATGCCAACACGCCAACCTTCCTGATAAAGTTGGAGCCTCTATCACGTAACATGATAAAGCATATATTGCATTAGCCTTTTAGCTGCCCAAACCAAAGCATAACATAGTTTTTCAATTGACGAATATCTGGTTTCACAATCAGTGAATTTCTTGCTCAAGTAATATATCTTCTTTTCTTTTCTTCCAGTATCGTAATGTTGCCCTAACACACAACCCATGGAATTTACATAGACAATTAGGTACAAGAGCAGTGGTTTCCCTGAAACAGGCGGTACTAATACTGGAGGATTACTCAACTTCTCCTTGATCTTTTCCAAAGCCACTTGACATTCTTCATCCCATGTCCCCGGGTTATTCTTCTTAAGTAACCTAAATATTGGATCACACTTATCAGTTAGCCGAGAAATGGAACATGCGATGTAATTTAATCGCCCCAGAAAACCTCGAACTTCCTTTTGTGTTCGAGGTGGTGAGAGTTCCTGTATTGCTTTTATCTTATCAGGGTCGATTTAAATTCCCCTTCTGCTCACAACAAAACCCAGTAACTTTCCAGATGTGACCCCAAATGTGCACTTAGCTGGGTTGAGCTTCAACTGGAACTTTCTCAGTCTTAGGAAGAGTTTTTCTAAATTAACTAGATGTTTTTCCTCAGATCAAGATTTAGCGATCATATCGTCGACGTATACCTCTATTTCCCTATGCATCATATCATGAAAAAAGGTTATCATGGCTCTTTGATAGGTTGCCCCTGCATTCTTAAGCCCAAATGGCGTCACTTTATAGCAAAAAGTTCCTCACAGTGTCACAAAAGTCGTCTTTTCCATGTCTTCTGTGCACATCATAATCTGGTTATACCCAGAGAAACCATCCATGAAAGAGAATAGTGAATGACCAGCTGTTTTGTCGACTAAAGTGTCAATATGTGGGAGGGGAAATTATCCTTAGGGCTTTCCTTATTGAGGTCTCTATAGTCAACACATATTCGTACTTTTCCATCTTTCTTCGGTACTGGACAATGTTCGCCTCCCATTCTAGATACTTGGCTACCTCGAGAAATCCTACATCACATTGCTTCTTTACCTCATCCCTGATCTTGGGAGTGTTTCAGCCTTCATTCTTCTAAGTTTTTGTTTTACAGGTTCGCATCCTACCTTTATAGGAAGCCTATGCATAACGATGTCGGTGTCAAGGTCGGGCATATCTTTATATGACCAAGTAAAGATATCTTTGAATTCTTTTAAGAGCTCGATCAGACTTTGTCTAGTTTTGGTTGTGATGGTAGTACCAATCTTCACCTCTCGCTTTTCTTCTTTAGTACAGAGGTTTAATGTTTCTAGCTCCTCTTTATGTGGTAGAATTTGCTTTTCCTCTCCTTCTACCATTCTGAGCAAGTCACTGGGTAAATTATATTCCTCCTTATCGTCAATATTTCCAACTTCTTCCAAGCATAGAGGCAATTCAAAGTCAACCTCAGAGTCAAACTCATATTCATTTATGCCAATGATATTTGAAGACCTGAAAAAGGAATAGGCAAAAGATATATACAAAGGGAAGAAATAAAACGAATGGAATTTTTTTATGCTTTTAACTTTATGGTTTTCATTTGGTTTTGGTTTATTTACGAAAAAAATGTTTGCCACACAAGATTTAAGGAAATGCATCTTTTATTGAATTCAAATTAAAAGTTTGACATATGCCCTTTACATAAGATTCCCTATTATCTCCGGGCCTGGAGCAAAGGAGTTGGTTTTGAGAATTACTCTGAACATGTCTTAAAGACTACAGGAATTTCTTCAACAGTCTAATTGTCATGCTCAGAGCAAGGGCAAATCATTGACAAGTACTGACACTCTTCTTCCTCATTGATCACAGCGTTAATGCTAAGCTTTTCAAATGCTTCACATAAAGCGCTCTCTCATCTTTCTTCCTCACTAACTGGGTCACTTGGATCCAGCATGCCTCCGGATATAAAGCTATGGCTCAAGGGCAGGAAAGTCATCGTATCCCACTCAATTTCCTATCCCTTCAATCTAGCTCTTCTCCTCTCTTGATGCTTTCTGATTTCAGCCATTCTTTGCCATTTGTTGGGCTTAAAGCCCAAGCCAAACCGATCTTTTTTCGCTGGGATTACTACGAGATATAGCCTTTCTTGATGTCTCTTTCCAAATCCTTTCCCAAGCGTTTGTTTTATCTGCATCTTCGCACAGCTTGATAATTCTGGTTCTGGCACCTTGCTCCCTTCAGTGACAAAGGTTGCATTGACTAGCTCCAATGTACTAAAATGACACTCGAGCGCACCCTCAACGATCTTGATGAAGGGTGCATCAGTAATGATTTCCTCCTCTGCACCGACATTTATTAGTTGACTATCGATTACGAATTTCAGCTTCTAGTGTAAAGTAGATAGGATCGTTCTTGCCATGTAGATCCACGGGCGCCCAAGCAAGCAGCTGTAACTAGGTCTTATATCCATGACCACAAATTCAACATCGAAGGTTATTGGTCCAATTTGCAAAGGCACCTCAATTTTCCCTAACACATCCTTTTGAGTTCCATCAAATGCTCTTAGCGTATTTTGATAAGTTCTCATATGAGAACTATCTATTGGTAGCTTCTTCAGTGTGGTTAACGGTAGAACATTCAGTGTCGACCCATTATCAATTAAGACACTGGGTAACATATGTCCATTACATCTGGTAGTGATGTGTAAAGCCTTGCACGATCCCCTTCCTTCGCCTGGTATTTCCTCATCGTTAAATAAAATGGAGTTGTTAACAGCAATGTTACCGACTAACATGTCCATCTTATCGGTTGTGATCTTTTTTGGTACGAAAATCCGGTTCAGAACCTTTAACAAGGCCCCACGGTGGCCTTTAGAACTTAATATTAGAGAAAGCATAGAAATTCGAGCTGAAAGCTTGTGGAGTTGCTCCACGACACTGTATTCACTGTGTTTTAGAATCTTCAAAAATTCTTGAGCCTTTGATTCCTTTAAAGGCTCATGATATGCTGTCGTCTTTTCTTTGAAGAAATCTTTGTTATCTTCTTTCTCAGGTTCCTCGGCAACAACCTTTTTTTGCGCTTTATCTCTATCTTCTGCTATTGGTTAGGAATAGAGCCTTCCACTTCTCGTGAAATGGCTCACCTCATTGACTGGTTCTTCTTTCTTTTTAACAGATGTTTCTCCCGAAGCTACCACCGCACAAGCGTAATTCTATGAGACCTGTTTGCTATCCTTGTATGGAAACAAGGTCGATGCCTTAATTATAAGCTGAGGGGTTACACCCCTTACTGGCTCGCTAGCTCTCATTTTAGCCTTAATAACTAAATGTTTCATTCCAGAGTAGTCTATTCTTGAGGGTGACTCCTCTGATACACAAATGTTCAGCATGCATTCCTTATCTTCTTTTTCAAAGAACTCAATTTCTTTTTCATTCATATTGTCTTGAACTAGTTGCCTAAATTCTAAGCAATAATCAATCTCATGTCCATTCTTTACGTGGTATTCACAGTACAATTCATCTTCAATTTTCAACTTATGGGCTCCTCCTTCCAACATCCCAACTGCCACCATTTAAGTCTATACTCACTTGATGAGAGCTCTAACTTCAGCAATACATTCCTTAACCACCTTATTCTCATCTTCTATGATTGCATTCACACCTACCATGTAATGATTTGGCAGAGGGTTTCCCTTATTTTCTGACGTATTGAATGATAACATCCCTAATTTTCTTAAGTCATCCACCACCCTTTTGAATACAGTGCAATTCTCAATGGTATGCTCCTTAACTCCTGCATGATATTCGCATTGTGCCTTCTCATCATACCATGGTAGGTATGGTGGTGAGAATGGGGGAACATGTCTAGGCAGCATCATCTGGGATTTAACCAGTTTAGCAAACAATTATGCATATGTCATTGGAATAGGAGAGAAATATGGTTTCGAGCTCCCTTGATATCTTCGTTCTTCTTTTGGAGGATTTGTGACTACTGAAGCTGTGGTCGAGATATTGGGCTTGTTAAAGACTACCTCATTTGAGTAATTGGGGTTGTAGGCATTAGTGGCATTGACTTCTTTGTCTCTCTTTTTGTATGGTTTCTTTGTTTCCCCACTATCCAACTTTCCACTTTTCATGGCCGCAAGGATCAACTCTTCATTTATAAGCATGTCTGCGAAACTCTTTGTGGCATGATTGAGCATGGGATCATAGAAAGAACCCTTTAATGTCTCCACGAATATTGGGGTAATCTCATTCTCCAATAATGGTGGCTGGACTTGAGCAGTCACATCCCTCCATCTTTGCGCGTATTGGCGGAAGCTCTCATTATGCTTTTGTTCCATCCCTTACAGAACTAAACGGGTTAGAATCATGTCTGAAACATGCTTGTACTGCTCACTGAAGGCTCTAGACAAATCCTTTCATGATCTGATGTTAACTCGACTTAGCTGCGTGTACCAGCGTGCATCTAATCCTACTAGACTGTCTTGGAAGCAATGGATAAGCAACTTCTAATTGTCAAGATACATCGATATTTTCATGCAATACATAGTTAGATGTACTGAAGGGCACGTAGTTCCATTATATTTTTTGAAGTCAAGGACCTTGAACTTTGGTGGTACTACCAGATCAATCACTAGGCTTAAATCCTTGGCATCCACTCCTCCATATATACCTCTTTCTTAGAAAGACTTAATCATTCCTTCCAACTTCTCATAGCGATCTTCCTATTTCCTCTCAACTTTCACCTTATCGACAATTTTATCGAGATCATGCACCTCAATGACCTCTTCAGAGTTTATCTTCCTATCGTTCCGAGCTGAGGTTTCAGCAAAATATGGTGAAATCTTAACCTTAGAAGATTGAGCTTCTCTTTGCATACTTGGATGAACAAAGGCCATCCTCTAAAATTTTGGCATAGCATTAGCTTCCTCGCCAGCTCCCACTGTGTCTGGGTCGCTAAACCCTAACATGGCTGCAATTGAACCAATCATCTTTTGATGAACTAACTCCATATATTTCTTTATATCCATTTCTAGCTTGTCTAACCTATCCTAGGTACTCTTATGGTTGCTTTCTAAGGCCATCACTCTGTCTTCCATTGCTCTGACTTGAGACCGAGTACCATACTTGTGATTTGTTTTTGCTATTTTGATTTTCTGTCATTTTTTTGAGTTAGATTCTTATTATGTCATGTATGCATGCACAAATGTAAACACAAATGCAAAGAAAGCTATAAAACATAGAAGAATGAAATGAAAATGCACGAATGCAAGCCAAGGGCGATTAATTCCATGAAATATCTGTTCAAGAAACAACTCTTTTATTAGATATGAAAAGTCCTTATTACATAAAATCTCATTTACAAATATTTTTCAACCTGAACTCCTAGTTCCTTGATTTCTTCAACGAGCCACAGAAGCCTTGGTCCCACTTCTCCTGCTGGCTTGACATACTGACGAAGAGCTGCATCTTCAGTGGCTAACATCATCACGTGTCGAACCACATCCTGTACTTGGGTCATGACAGTTCTATCAAACTCATCCCGTTCTTGAAATCTTCTAGCCACGTCTCTAAGACGAGTGAACCAGTAATCATGACCTCCCTCAGCTATGTCTTCAAATACCAGGATCTTCGTCCTAAACTCCTGGATGATGCTATCCATTCCTTCAACATGTTTCTTCAAGTTATCATTCTCACTTAGACAAGCCTGAAGTTCGATATAGGTGTGATGATTTTGGAGTCTATGCATCGAGCGGTTAAAATCATCTATCTTGGCTTGCAACTTAGCAACACAAGCCTGACTTTGTTTCAACTTCTCGCTTATTTCATCATATGATGTCTGCAGCTCAAATAAACGGATCTTGCTATCATGTGCCTTCCTTTTCCATGCAGCCACATTTTCTTTCTCTTTTTCATGAACCCGTTTGCCATTTCTATTTTCAGTTGTCAGCTTACCCTTCTTCTTTTCCTCAACAAGGGCTCATCTATATTTCTCGACCTTGCGCCTTCCTTGTTCCTTTTCTTTTCCTACAGCATGCTCGATTTCTTGTTTCACTGCTCCGAGGTTTTTCTCAGATCAGCATTTCAGACGGCGGTTTGGAATTTGAGGAAATCTACCCTTTAGATCTCAAACTTCTTTTCTGGGTCTTTATACAACTTTATCACTCGCTTCGTCTCCCCTTTATTCTTCTCAACATCGAGGCTTGACTCAAACTTGTCTTTTTGGTTCTACTTTCGTAAGGCTTCTATCTCCAACTTAGCCCTTCTAAACTATTCTCTTAGGATGTCAGCTTCTATAGGGATTACCTTTAAGTGTTATTCTAGATATTTGGTCTGTCCGGGTGTAGGTGCTATGACTCTGTCATTTACTCTCGAATGCCTCTAAATATCATAGTCCGGGGTGTACATGTAATGTTTATCATATTCTAACTTCATATGATAACAGTGGTTCCACGCATCACTGATTATCTGAATCTTCGGTCTGAATTATCCTTGGAACTCGAATTCTGATGAGCCCAGACCGGTAGTGAATGGGATGAATTACCGAAACCCAAACTGATGAGATACTAGCAAAGGTGCACATCCAATTTCTCCTTATAGACCTATCAGTATTAGGAAGTTGAAATCTTCACATTTATATAGGACTTTGGTATGACCCATCTAAGGAACCCTCAATCTGATGTCTTTGTCACGATGATCCCTGAATATATCAATCCATTTATTATTCTTAACAACGTGCCAATCCTTCACCAAGAACTCTCGGAGAGGTGAGAAGTTCGGGGAAAACACATTTGATAAAGCCAATGTTGGGCACTTCCAGAAATGACTGAAGGCCCAAACTTGTAGAAGCAGGGCACATCCTCCAAAACAGACACCTTTAACTTTTCATTAAGCATTAAGGGAAATGAAGGTTTCAGCAAGCACATGTGGTACTGGATTGACTCCTCTCCTTAGTTGTTCAAGGAAATCAAGTAATGTCATATCTATATTCCCTAGAACCTTTAAAAGAATGACTAAACCATAAATTACAATGGCTAGGAGATCAACCATCTTTTCCCAGTTGGGGTGAATTGAAATTATACTTCTGATGCTTGACCAAGGGAAATTAAAGGTGCCTCATCTTTTTTGTATCAACCCCTTGACCCAACCATCATTCATACCAGCGAAAGCTTGAAGTCTTGCATGTGGGTTTTTATTTTTATGAGGCTTGGCATATACCCAGTTCTTCTTCACTTTACACAGATTGAAAAGGGTTAAGTACTCCTCAAATGTAGGCATCATATATTCTTTATTAAAAGTGAAGCAACAATACCCGGGATTCCATAATTGGACCAAGGCTTTTAGAAACTTTTCATCAACCTTCACGTACAAGAGATAGGTTATATCACCATAGACTTCATGGAGCAACTATTTAGTCTCATAATCAAAGTGCTCACAGATTTCCCACAGTTCTTGCATGTTGTTCTGTTTGATACTGATGTGGGCATATTATGAAGTCTCTGTCTCATGATCAGCTTCTAGACTGTCCCTAAATGTTCACTGATTTACCTCGAACAAATGTCGTACCTTTGCATTCTCATCTTCACTTTTCAAAATCCTTACGTCCATAACAAGAGCTTTTCAAAGTTGAGCAATTATTTTGAGAATCAACCCTTTCTAGGTATGTAATGATGCTGCATGAATGGATATGCAAAACAGCAAGACAATGAGAAGGAAGATTAAAATCAAGAAAACACAGAGAGTTCGGAATAATTTCACGAACAATTCTGGGCAGCACATTCCAACACTCCAAGACATGTCTCCCCTTATTACTAAAACCTTAGGTTTTCTGCATGGCTCTATTAGGGTGGGCTCTAAGTTCTCAAATGGTTGGATTCTAAAGGGTAACTGAGCTGTCCTTGATGTCCCCTACTAAGGGTAGCAAGGCCTCTGGTTCTCACCCATTATAGGATTCAAACGAACCAAATTCAACTAAGGAGGACTCACTTCTTATGTTTTCTCAAAGGACCAGTATCCTTACGAAGACATAAGGCATATGAGTCCCGAAGGTACTTGCTAGGCTCATATGGAGAATCAATATTCTGACATGAGCAAAGCGTTTTCCTTTAACTTAACTATTGGGTGAAGCTCAGGAGTATAGCTTTTTGCAACAATTTGAAAATGCGTAAGATAGAATTACATTCATTAAGCGGACAAACAGATTGAAACCTTTGTGAACTTGCAAATTCTTTTTTTTTAAAAAAACATCTTTTGAAAACAATTTGAGGCCTGACCCTCTTTTGTTTTTTAAAAAAACAAAGTCTCCAGCGAAGTCGCCAAGCTGTCACCATCCTTTTTTAGGAAAAGGTTTTGACGTTATTTGGAAAACTTTATAAAATCACGGAGTCGCCACCAATATTTTTGAAAAAGTGTGATTGGATCACTTTTAAAACAATGGTTGTTTTAATAAAACATTTTATTTATTAAAACAACAATTTTGGTCCATGAAAACAAGAGAAAACAGGTTCAGGGGTCGTTACGTGTGGGGAAGGATTAGCACCCCCCACAACGCCCAAAAATTGGTACCTAATTGAATTTCAAAAAGTGTTCTAAAAATTAGAATTTGCAAGTTCAAAAGATTTTGCTCTATTTGTCCGCTAATTGAATGTAAATCTATTTTAACGGCCTTATCGCCCGAGAAATAAACTTTAATCACCGCCAACACTCCTGGCGCTAACCCGTCATTCCCGTTTGATAAGACACCACATTAATTAAGTTTTCACTTTTTAACAAACCAACAGAGAAAATTAGATGTGTTAAAGTCTTTTAATTTTAATCTAATCAGTGATTAATCCCTAAAGAAACATCTACATTCATTTTAACTATTAAGGTTTAAATACAATTAAGTGTGTCTTATTGAAAATGTGAAGAATGTTTTACAACATACATGTCTCTATTCTAGTTTTAAAGACCCTAATCCTATGGTTTTACACACATACATATATACATATAAGAACAAAAGGAACAAAAATACTTAAATTAAATTAATAATCAAAATAATTGCTAAAATAAAAGAAAAGGATAATTATTTTTATTTTAAAGAAAAATCTATATTGGTGATTAAATTGAAAGAAAACAAAATGTGAGGGTTAATTTGAAAACAATTAAAACTTTAGTGCCAATTTGAGAGGAAAATGACGAAATTGAATGGATTTAAAACAAGGGTGCTGCAATGCGAGATCCGGGAAAGAAGGGCACGAGTTATAACCGGGTACATGTCGGTTCAATCAGGTCGTTATATATAACAATTATCATAACAAAAATCATTTTCCCCTCATTTATCAAAACGGATCAAAACCCCATTCTTTAAAATCCTCTGATGTGTTATTCGTGTTCTTCAGATGAACATCCGCCGTGTCGGCCGCCGTTACCGGCGGTGAAATTCCCAGAAAGCACCCATTTCCCCAGATTTCGACGATCCCAAATCAAGCTTTTCTTCACCAAAGTTACATCGAAATAGAAATCGCGGTGGCGCTACAATAAACCGAGGTAAAAAAGCTTCCCCTTTCTTTAGTTGAATTCGAAATATAAACAAATTAAGAAAAAGAAATTACCAGAAAGCTTGCTTCTTTATTGCTTTGAAACTTCGATTACAATCCTTTCTTGTTGAGTTTACAACTTTCGAATGCTAAGTGTATAACTGCAATTTTTGTATGAAATTGTGATCTGAATTCTTTCTATGTGTTTCGTTTGAAATTATTGTGTATATTACAATGATTTACAGTCCTATTTATAGTACAAGAAATGGTTGAATTTTAAGAACATATCCCTGATTTTTTATTTGAAATTGCTTGATCTTCGCCATGGCATCGATTTAGGGATTGTTCATTCCTATTTTGCTTATGTTTTGACCTCATTCTCTAGCTAGGCTTCAATTTAGGGATTTAATCCTTTTGTTTCTTTTTTGCATATTTCTGATGACTCGAATCAACGAGGGAGACGTCGACAAAGGGCGGATGGCGGCAGAATTAGCTCGGGTGCTCACCGGAGAAGATGAAACGGTCGGTCGAAGTTGAAATGTCGCGCGAGTGGTTGTTACGTGCGAGTGGTGATCCACGTGCCTTGCTCTAGAGCGATCTGGTTCGTTAGATCGTGTCTTGATCTAACGGTTGTGAACGGTGCGGTGCTATATCAACCCCAGCTGGCGCGATCTGTGTCGTTGGATCACAGATTGATCCAACGGCCTCTTTTTGGCTATGCAACAAAGAAGCAAAAGGGATTAAGGTTTTGTTTGGTTATAAATGGGCCAGCAGACCCTTATTGTAAATGGATCTGTGTTTTGTTATGGACTGTTTTTTTATTTTAATTTTTTTATGAACCTTTTTAATACAAATGGGCTGTGAACTTTATGTATTTTTGGGTTTTGATAACTACCTATATATTAACAAAAAATGCATATAACCTATGTTAATTCTAACTACCATATAAATATACTAACATATAACAATTATTATAATACACTAAGTATATTAACAATATTATATGACACCTAGATAATTCTAATACTAATTACTACGTTAATATTTTGTAACACTAACATATGACACTTATACTAGTTATGATGTAACACTAACAATGTAATACAATACTATTAAACCAGAAATGACATAGTTAATACAATGAAAGTAAGAGAAGTTAGGTGAAAATTCAGTGACAACAACATCAAAATGCATTCACAAACCCAACAACATCAATCCATAACAATACTCTACAAACTCTAGCCGAAACCTTTCCAAAACTAATGAAATCAACATTAAACATCTTCTAAACTTAACCCAGACAAAACCTAAAGGTTTAATCCATCAATTAACTTCAATTAACACCCAACAAGAACCTATTATCATCCTTATACTTAGCATTCAATAAACAACCAAAACTCACCAAAAACACAACACTAGCAACCTAGGAAATTATAGATTCGATTAGCTTCGGGATTCGAATGTAAACCAACTTGTTAACATTATTAAACATAAAAATCATGATTATAACAAATCAATAACTCAACAAAATAGATTTGAAACGAAAATCATTCAATTCCATCAATTAAACCTTGATTTAACCAATATCCATAATCAAATCATTAAAACTTATTAGAAACGTATATAAAGGATCAAATACTTGGGAATTTCAGTAAAGAACGATTCATTAGAGAAGAATAAGTAACCTTACCTCTAATGGATGAATCTCCCCTCAATTGGATGTTTACTCTTGAAAAGCAAAGGAAAACAATGAGATTTTGGAAATCAAGATTGAAGAATCATTTAGAAATTAAAAGTTTAGAAAATCAAGGTCATTACTTGAAATCTTTGATGAACAAATGAGTGTTTGGCTAAAGGAATTTTTGAGAGAAATAAAGTTACGTCAAAATTGGTTTTTAAGAAATAACCACCTCATAATAACTAATCCCCTTTTAATCTTTAATTAAAATTATTAAAATAATTCCAATTGAGAGAAAATTCTGATAAAAACATTTAGGTAAAATAGCTCCTTAAAGATTCTAAGATTTGATCCTTTTACAAAACAGTCACTAAAACAGTTGTACATTCTTTACATTTTGGTCACTAGCTAAAATGTCGCATTTCCAAATTCCATTTTTCAAAATTGAATTTACTAAAAATATCTATATATTAAATAATTATTTTTAGATATTTTTACCAAATATTTCCTCACTCAAAAATATTTATTCCGATTTTAATCTCGAATCTCTAATCTGGCCCACCAGATCGTCTAACCAAACTAGAAACTCTATGCCCAAAATTGGGGTGTTACACACCTAGATCCGATCCCCTGCTTCCTCGTCGAGGCAGGCTAATCGCTGCACCACAAGGCTCTGATCATCCACGAACCGAAAAGCTGGCCCTTTTCCCAATCTCTAGAGTCGCTAATGCTTCAATTTGTTTCTTCTCATTCCCTCCAGGTCGCTCACCAACATGGACCAAATTCAAGGAAGGGGGCGATATGAGGCTGTGTCATCCAAAGATGGATCTCCTTTTGGTAAAGAATTGGATTTCTTGCTTTTGGCACGACGTAAATTTCTCAGGCCATAAGATGTAAGTAAGCCATGTTGTATCCACTGTTTATTGATACTAGGCCCACGAGACCCTAAATTGGCTTTTCCCCTATTTCGAGTAACCACCACAGGTGGGCTCAAGCTAGACAGGCCCTTACTCGAGATTAGAAGGCCTCCATTAGATATATTTTATTTAAAAAAATTATTTTATTTAAAAAATTCTCTAAAAGATCTAAAAGTTTTAAATATATATATAATTTATAAAAAATTATAAATACAATATGATAGAATTATAGTGTATCATGTGTCAGTAATATTTAAAAAACTGTCAGATTTAATGGTCAAAATTAGTCAAAAATTTTAATTAATTTAATTTTTTGATTTAAAGACTTAATTGAGTGTAAAAAATTTAAAAACGTAATTAATATTTTTTTATAAACTCAAGATTTTCCTACACCTTTAACCTTATTGAGAATAAAAAGTCACCAATATTTTTGCAAAACAGGACGAATTGGAAAATTGAAAGGAGATGAGGAGGGCATATGCTAAACGGAGCTAAAAAGGTAGCGAGTGAATCCTGTGGTATATATCATACCGGCCCTACCTCAAGGACAAATGGATTGGATGCCTTCTTCATCATCATCATTCAACCAAAGAATTTGGTTTTCACACTCATTTTTCAAAATACAACTATTTATTATTATTATTATTATTATTATTATTATTATTATTATAAAATAAATGTTCAAATTATAATTTTTTTACTTTAAGTGTTTAACTTTTTGTTCTTATTTTAAGATCAATTCGTTAAAAACGTTAATTAGTCATTCATTTTACACGCGTTCTAATTTTTATTTCTTGTTTTAAAAATAAAATTCCTTATATATTATAAAAAAAACTATTCATATTTTCTCAAGAAAAAAACTCCAATCCCCTCTCCTCCTGGATGTTATTTTTCCCTCATAAAAATGTGTTGTTGTTCAGCCCTTTTCGTCACATCTCGTTGTTAGCGGAAGCTTATCCCGTTTCAGTAACACATTCGCCTTATTGTCTGGCGCTAAATCCCCATAAATTCAAAATTTTTAAAATTAGAGAACAACAATGAACGACTATTTTTAGGAGATCAAACAACAGTTTTACCATAGATTTTTATCTTAATTTTTGATGTTTCTGTAGAGGTTATGCCTCCACTAGTCTCTATATAGTTTTGCTATTGTAGATGCTCAACTCACTTTTGCACCATCGACCATCCTTCGAAAGACGTAACAATGGTTGTTGATTTTAGTGGTGTTAGATTAAATTTACGGATTAGAGATTTGAGGTTGAAGATTTAAAAGTTTAGTGAAAATTTGAGATATTGGGGTTCTTTTAGAAATTTAATTTTTTTTAAATAAAAGGTTGAAATAAATTTAAGCTAAGTCACATGTCAAACAATAATAGAGTGACATATTTTTTTAATAGAAGTTGAAAGTTTGACTTTCAAATGATAATAGAATAAAATGTTAGATAAAATTAAACATTTAACACAAAAATCAATTTTATTTATCTCTCTTTTTAAAATTATCCAAATATTGTTATATTAGTATTTATACTATTAATTTTATTAAACAATAATTTAGATCGAAAATCTTATCTTAGGCTAAACATAACTCAAACCAATTTTTCTGCCGAATCTATACAAGTTTTTTTTTGAAAAGAATAC
Organism: Hibiscus mutabilis; assembly: GCA_019671005.1. Lineage (NCBI taxonomy): Eukaryota > Viridiplantae > Streptophyta > Magnoliopsida > Malvales > Malvaceae > Hibiscus > Hibiscus mutabilis. The sequence continues at coordinate 87,455,261 of CM033711.1, read as the reverse complement.
AAGTTAATTTAAAATACTTATCATAAATTTATTATATTTAGACTAATATTTTTGAATTTTTATTGTGATCTCGTGATAGTACATGTTTTATTTTTTAAATCAAAAACTCGTATCCACTTTATTAACAAAATTATTCGAACTTAAATATCAATAACATTCTCTATGGAAGTATTTCATAAAAATTTCTGAGTTTTGATGGTATGTTAATTTTTATGGAAGTATTTTGCTTTTCACATTTGTATAAGATTTTTAGTAGACTAGTCCATTTTCTCTCTTTTTTAATGCATTATATTTGTAATATCTTTTATGGTATTTAATAAAATTCAGTTGTTATTGTTCAAAAAAAAACTGTTCAAACTTAAACATCAATAACATTCTCTTTTACACGAATAAACTTAATTGAATTTATCAGTCAAATAATTAACATAAGGGAAAAAATATACTTAAATCACATAAAATTGACATAAGCCGATACATATAATTTATATACAATAGGAATGCCAAAGTTTTTGACGCCTTAACCTTACCATTAATTCATGGTTTCATCAGCATACAAATATAATGCTATTAGTTATAAATTATAATGTAATTTTTAAAATTATAATTATATAGATCAACCAAGCTTGCAATATACTTGTAAGAGATATCGTTTTAATCCTAGCTGACATTAAGTTTAAGGTTGAATCCAAAACAATCCCCTCTTTCCTTACTCAAACAATGCTTGATCTCTTAACCATAAATCTTTTAAAAGATCATATCATTTCTCAACGCATGAACAGATAGATTGAGATAAAAAAAATCGAAAGACCCAACGAATTGAGATTTTCCTATTAAGCCGGGTCATTTCGAGGGGAAGTGGATCATTTTTTATTCATTCATAAAACCAGTCCAAAGTAACAGTGGGCTAAAAGAGACCCATATTTTTTTGGATCAAAAAAGAGACCCATATTTTTTTGGTTCAAAAAAGAGACCCATATTTTTTTTGAACACCAACTTATTAAAGATGATTTTGCATAGGCAAATGATTTAAACCTAAGATTTGAAAGAACAAACCCCAGCTTGAAAGTTAAGGCCCAATTTGTTGATTACATTGAAATGTCAAAAGAAGCTATGCTATGCTGCAATGTTATGGACCGAAACCCCATCTCTAGTACATTAATGGGCATCAAAATTTAAGCGAGCTTTCATTTTGATCCCCAAAAACAATTGTCTCGGTTTAATCACATAAAAAAAATTAGTCGATTTGATCGCTCTTTGTTAGGTCCGAAAAAAAGTTGTTTGTGCCAACTAAGTACTAAAGGTCAAGTTAAGAGGTTCATTTTAAAGATACATGACATCTATTAATTGGATAAAAGCAGTATATTAGTAGAAATTTAACAAAAATTTCAAATTAATGTATTACGACTATTTTCAAGTTTAAATACCAATTAAGTACTTAAAGTCAAGTTCAGAGAACAAATGGTTCGAAAAATAGTTTATGAACAAACTAGTTACCTAACCAAATTTCAAGGGATAAAATATCATCATCATCATCAGTGCTGAAAATTCGCTGGAAGCATCCTAATAACGAAGCCAGCACAAAACCTGAACATTCACTGCAGTCTGTATATAGGGCTGGGAGTGATTAATGTTTTTCTTTTCTTTCAATTTTTAAGGAAAGAAAAAGACAATTAGGTTTAAAAGTATACAATACCTTTGAAACAGTGTTGGATTAAAGGTGGAAAACTTTAAAGGGAACATTTCACTGTTTGATACACGCGAGAATATTAGATAGACATGTCTTATTACGTTATTCATAATTCAGTCAGTAATTTTTTTTTATTTTTAAATAATTACTCACTTTTTTATTGACATGTAAGAAAGAGATAAAAATTCGTCTTAAAAAATATGAGATGAATGAACCTTATTGGTTGTGACCACAGATGATGTAGTGAGCCAGGTTCATCTAATAAATTTTCTTAATACACACAAAAAATGGGATACCCATACCCGCTCCTTTATTTACTCTAAATAATCTTTATCCAACACCCCTAACCCTGCTCATCAAGCTGGGGTTGTAATGTTTAAACATCAAGTGTAAAGGAAGACGATGGTCTAAACAAGAAAAACGTGGATCCATAAAACATGGGGAAAAAATCAAGCATATTGAAGCTACTTTGATAGTAGCCAATTATATGTACATTAATTTATTTGTTTTTTTTTTATTTTGCTTTCATGCATGTTACCTAATAAAGCTACAGCAAAGAATTGAACTTTTTCACTCGTTAAAACTTATTATTTTCTCCATATATTTACTCAAAGATAAGTGCTCTGTATTGCGTGGAAAATGTGGTCGACCAATGATCCGTCAACACATGGGCAATTATTCATCTCTTTTTGTATCATCAATCTCTTTCATGGCTTCCTTGTATACTGTATTTCAGGGTAATGCTGAGACGGTTCGGAAGAAAGGACCCAATTTCCACATCGGCACTACTCATTTGTTCCCCATAACATTAGCATATGGGTCACATGGGAACCCATGTGACCAAGAGTTAGGCACATACGACCGATTCAATGATGCAGAAGATAAATTTTATTCTTTAACGATTTAGATAGAAAATTGATCATTTCAGTTAAAATAATAACTCTCTTCCGTTTTTTTTTTCAACCCTACCAATTATAAACTTCACTGCCATGGCTCGACCCTTATGGTGGTACTGGTGGGGACCGATTCCCTAATGAATCATACGTGTTGTAAATATATTTTTTTTATAAACTACCAAGTATTTGACACGTATCGTTATAGGACCATTCCCTCTCTCTCCATCGATCTAACATGAACTCAGACAACTCAATGCACCAATGGTTCCTCTCCCTTAGGCAGCTTATGAATGTAGGCTGCATTTCAAAACATTGTACTAAAAGAACATATACATGTATCGCCATTTATGGCGAGTATGGCCTAGCTATTTAAATGTCCATAGGGGAAAGTAGTACCAACTATTATGAGTGTCGCCTAAGCATATGTTCGGGATAATGTTAAATTCACAGACAAATTTTTACCTATAGTGGTTCATGAACAAAAATTGTCACGAGACCATTATTTTTTTAAGTCAATTTGTAAGGATATACAAACCGAAATAGAATTAAAAATCTTGCCATTTTATTATAATTAATAATGTTAATTTACTGCATTCTAAAATACAAATAAATGTGTTGTTGAAGGTGTTCATTATTCAACACTCATTGTAAGTTTGAGTGGCAAAATTTGTTTGTTTATAGTGTCGTGTTCTAAAAGAGGCGATATACATTAATCTCATATAAAAAAAGGTCTTGAGATATAATAACGGTTGACGACACTTTTATTGCCTGATTTCATGCCGAACACTTCAAAGATGGGTAGACAACGTGAACAACCATAACATCAGCCCATTACAAGAGTGAATAACTCGTGACGAGGCATCACAAGGTTGAGCGGAATAGAATGATACGTTTAAAAAAGACGAAAGACATTAATCCTATGTCGGAAATAAAAGTTTTATTGTGCCTGCCATTGCCAATAATTGAGGCTTTACCAAGACATAGCTTAATTCAGTTAAGGTACCAATCATGGGAGTGAGATCAATCAAGTGGACTCCATCTTTCCACGTACATAAAGAACTGGGTTTGTCCCCAAAAATGCCTAGGAACCATGTTCATGTCTTTATTCAAGAAATCAATGTTTTCTTCTCCTTTTTCTTCATATAAAACAAGGGTTGAAGTGGATTCCAACTCCTCATTCAACACAAATGATTCCCAGCCTTAGTAGTGGGTTTCCCTTTCAAAAACCTAACACAAAGGGAGCCCCCCAAATAACAAGTAATTATCAAGCAGCAGATTCCTTTACTCTCTCCTCTCTTGTGGGGTTCCGACATATCTTTGGACTCAATGGGGTCGCCCATGTTCTTCTGTTTGTAAGCAATGCTTATGCTTCCCCCCCACGCAGGGACCAATTATATGTTTTCATAAACTAATAATCTACCTTGTTTGTGGGGTTTCAACTCTCCTTATTCGAGTTTGAATTCAAATAATTTGTGTTATATGAATTTTAATATCAAATCCGGTATGATGCCAACTCAAATCTTTTTGTTTGGAAATCAAAAGATTATCTGGTTAATGAAGAAAAGTTCTCTTTATTTCTCTCTATCTCGTCTGAGAAAAAGGGTGTATGTAGGTATGTGGTATGTCAAAATAATAACAACAATGGGAGTAAATTATTGATATATGAGCATAATGCATATTTTAATATGGGTTTTGAAATATAATTAGATCGAGAACTTAGAAAAATTATACCTGTATTGAACAGATACTCGTATCTAACTTTCACCTAGATAGAGCCTGAATGCAATCCTATATTTTATTTCTTGTGTTGGCATTTGGCAACAATTATTGATCTAACAAATTAAATTGCACATGAATACAGTACCAAGCTATTTATTTCTTCATATGGCTCAAGGTTCCATACATTTATTACTCTCTTTAAATCCCATGGTGCAGAGGAAAGGAATCGAAGAGAACCATATAGAATCTCACATGCATATATCTCAATTATTACTTGTTTGAATTAAATAAAAAAGAAGAAGAACAACAGTGTTTTGATATGCAGCAGGAACTGCAAACTGCCAAATCCTCCCTGACCCAATGATTGGTGTCTTACCTCCAGTATTTGTTGATCCATCCTAGAGCAACAAAGAAAGAAAAATATGCAAATTGGTCCTTTTGCTATATGTAATTGAATCTGTACTGAATTGCTTGCAGGTTCATAGGCAATCAGTTTGATCAGTAAACAGAAATGTAGACTTAAAGAAATGCCAATTATCTGGGACTTCAACTTTCCAAAACTCTCTAGTCAAATGCAAAATAGAGTACTATATATAATGTTAAGATCAATAATGGAGGAATATAAAACCTAGCTAAATTATGAGCTATATATATATTATATGTATAATATATATATGCTGTCAGAAGAAGAATCCCATTTCTCGCATCGGTCCCTCAAAAATTACAGAAAACCGAGTCATCATCTATCCATAGGACCATATCAATAATAATTCTGATAACGTTTTATTGTGTTTGTAACCGCGATAATCGTAATGCAATCGAAAAAGTGGCATGAGAGTTTTCTGGAGACAATATCCGAATCTATTCTATATTTCAGTCCAAAAATCAAAGACCCTGGAATATTCTCCTCACCTTTTCCTTTTGAAAAAGCTGATGCAAGAGATTCTTCATAAGGAAATTATGAGAGACCCCTTCTTTCCCAGGTGGGATGTATATGGAACCCCAAGCATTTGAGTTAAAAGGAGGCTATGAATCTAAAGGTGGCTAAAGGGAATAGAATTCGACACCCACTTTTCTGTGTCCTTTATATGTCCCACAAATGATTCTATACCATGTGTATTAATAATTCTTTTTAACTATTGTATTGATTGTTTATGTTTTATTGAAAATACATGTAGCATAAAACATTGGTGGAACATATAAATGAGTACGGAAAAGGGGCTGGCGAATTTTGTTTGGCTAAAGTCACAAAAGGATTCACATTCACAATCTATTATATATAACATAGATAAAATAATAATGCATCGATTTGGAGGCTGTTCCATCAACTTTTTGTACCTTCAGAATGAACTTTCAAGAAACAATATGTTCCTCAACCTCGAATGGTGCAACGTGGCCTTGGCTTCAGTTGTAGACCAAACCGTTTCTCCAGCAATGAAGTGAAAATGGCTAAAGTTCTTAACATATCAATATGTATTCATGTAGAGGTATAGGTATGTGGTTTTAACTTTTAAATCTGCAGATGGATATGCAGACGGCCTGAACTTTAGTTACAAAAATGGCACAAGCTTAGTTGTGTGGAAAGCATTTTAGATGTAGTAGTAGGTGCATTGATAACTTTTAATAACTAATTAAATAATTGAGGAACAAATATAACTTAAAACATTATTTGTATCACGTGAAAATCAAGTTTTCAATATGGAAAAAAACTTTAAGGGAACTCCTTAGTCACATGGTCTGAATCTGCTTTAATATTTCCTACCACGATAAAGTTTTGGATTCATCATACCATCGGATAACAATGGAGGTCATAATTTAATTAGTTAAATGATTGCAAATGCTGGAATTTTAAGACTTATATCGGATACTATATTAAAGTTTGTGATCCGAAATTCTTATTGATTTGGTTTGAAAAGTTTACATGCGACCTAGTTGGATGAAGAAATAAAATTATGAGAAAAATAGAGATTTGTGTTGGATGGTTTTCGTTTAAGATAGAAAACTCAATTTGAATAGATTTCTTGCTATGTAAAGTTACTCTATAATTAAGTATCTATCTCTGTAAACAAATACCAATAATTAAGGTTAGGACACGGTTGATTAACTCACAAATCGTGATAAATCTCTTCTATCTTTGTTATTTTTGCTATTTCTGAAATCTTTTATGCTTTGCATGTGATTTTTCCCAATTAAAAAATTTTCAGGATAAATTCTAACTTTTTTTGTGCAATTATATACTTGTCATTATCAACTAGTATATTAAGGGTGAGTTTATGAATAGATAGAGTTACAGTTTGGATTTAAATACTACTATTTTTGGAGACAGACAAGATGTCAAAGCTACAAGTCTTTTACCCTTTTAATTAGGTAGTAGTTACAAGATGTACAAGGCTTTCAAGCCAATAATCAAGACAGATTTTGTATAATCATCACAATTCTTTTCCCTCTTGTTCATCTTGAACAATAATTTACTACATAATCTAATTCCCACCCTTTTACAGTCCCTTCATAAGCTAGTGGACAAGTATTCTTTCCCCATATCTTGTTATCTTTACATTCTGGATTGCGCTTGAGATAATTGTTTCCATTCAACCAATCGCCGTAAAAAATCCATCACCTGCAAAACAACAAAATCGAAAACTACTTCTGTTATGATGTTTCGATTGTTGTTTTATGGCCGGCCCAATATTTATATGTCTGCAACCGTAATAAATGCAATCTTTGGTTTGGAACTTACCTCATTGGGTTCTTGTAAAGAATATGATGCACTTGTTTCCTTGGGAAACTTGGAGACAAGAATGCCAAAACCTTGTCCTCTGTCTCTCAATATCTGAAAACCAATGAAAATCAACGTATTAGCAACATCCACTAGGTTTATAAATTAAAGAGATGCCTCGGGTTTCGTTTCAAGCATCGGATACCTTAAAAGCATCTTCATCCGTGCGATCATCTCCAATGTAGACCGGAAAAACATCGGTGCAATTAGCGTATCCTACGGAAAACAAATTTTATAATACTGATTAGTGATCAGAGAATATCATGTCATGATTTTGTTAGCATTAACAATTTTAACTGAAATAAAGTAATCAAGTGGTGGAGGTGGCTGCTGTTCAAACTCTTTATGGGTTATATATAATATATATACACTTGCAGACATGAAGTGAAGATGTTCAAGAATCAAACAACATGTAATGAAGAAGTAAAACTTACCAAGAGATTCCAACAAGAACTCAAGGGCTTTCCCTTTGTCCCATTTAATTGTAGGACGGATTTCTAGAACCTTTCTGCCTTGAGTTAACCGGAGTTTGGGGTATTCCTTCAAAACTGATCTAACCTGCTGTTCTAGTTCACTCCATTTCTGCATTTTTAATAAAGAAAATTCTATGTAAACAAACATGATTTCTGATAATAACGCGATAATAGTAAGTGGTACTCGGCGTTTACCTTTTCGTCAACGCAGCGGAAGTGTACCGAAACACAAAATTTATTGTTTTCGACTTTAGCTCCTGGAGTTGATTTTGTTGTGTCAACCAGTTGTTTGTAAACCTCATCTATCATGGGAAGGAATTCACTAGCTGGTTGGAAGAGAACAGATTCACTATCCTGGAGTGTAAAAGCAAAGAGTTAGGAAGAATTAGTACCAACGAGAACGAGGAAGTTAATTCGGTTATTTGATCGAATCCCGATATCTGTAACTCTTTTTTCTGTCAACTTGTAGAAAGAAAAAGATTGCCATTGCGGTTCACTTACTTTGTTTGATTTGGAACGTTTCTCTGGCCCTTTAATGTCCATGCCATGACTTCCAGCATAGTACAGCTCAGCTAATCTGACAAATTTATACACCTATAGTTTACAAAACAAGGAAACAATTATCATCTGTAAAAACATAAATCTTGAGAATTTTTCAAATAATAAAAGTTTTAAGGCATGAAAATGTACCTTGTCTCTGCATCTGCCACTCACTATAGCCGTAGGAAAACACTTGGCAAGCTTTCTTACAGTCTTTCTCATCTGGTTCAAGTACAAAACATGAACAGTTTTGTTAACAGGGAAACTAATTATACAAAGACTAAAACACTGTCCGTTTGTTTCGTAATTCATACACACAATAGGTTACCTTCTTGGACATGAAAGCTCGATCTGGATCCTCGACGATCGGTGAAAGAGTGCCGTCGTAATCAAGAAACATTACTATTTGTTTCCCTTTCGAGGCATCAATTATCTGCTCAAACATCTCAAGGGCAGATGGATGGTGTAGCTGAAAATTTTCACCAACCATAAAAGGAGAAGATATCAGAATCTTTATATTTGTTCTAAATACCAAAGACTCCAGCCAGATAAGCTTATGACTTACATTCCAGGAACCTTGGTCATCGGCAAGGGAAGGTGTTGATTTGATATGAGTCGGAGAAGAAGCTCTCATGGAATCAACCCATGCATTAACTCTTGCCCCAGCAGTGATTTCAAGGTTGTGCAGCAACTTCTTTCTGGAAATGGAGATGTATCCTTGCGGTGCCGGCGGCTTTTGTGTCGATACGGTCACGGTGATTGCCATGTTGAGGACAGATTTGGGATCAGTGATCACATTTTGAGCGGCAGCCATATTCTTTGCTCTTTCTTCAAAGAAACTCACTACAAAAGCCAAAAAAAATATTTAATAAAGCTTTTTAAGTAAAGAGTTAAAAACCACAGCTTTGGAGTATGTCCCCCCAAAATCCAAAAACAAAAACAAAAACAGAGCTTACCCATTTGGGTAAATTAAGGTAGTTAAAAGAAGAGCTGGAATTCAACCAGTGTTGGGGATGTTAATGATGTTTAGGTAACTGGTAAAGTTTCAAACTTGGAACAGAGGAGTTTTAACAATAACACAGTACTCTGTTTTGGAAGCTTAAAGATGTTGAAGGAAGTGAAATCAGATTGAAAGACTTGAAATGTCGGAACATTAAAAGTCTTTACAAAAGGAATTTGTTTTTCTCTGTGTATCAAAGGGAGAAAATGAGACAATAAGGGTAGGGAGCATTGAAGCCCGTTTTATAGCAAACCCAACGCTAAACGACGAAACCAACTGATGCCAAACTGTTCAAAATACATGGGGCCCACTCCACTCTTGTAGGTCCCACCATATTCCCACGATATCCTCTTTTATTTTTGCCCCACCTGGTCCCCACTCCTTTTTGAGAGGTTGAGAGAAGCCTAAACTAATAGTAACAATAACAACACTATTTATAAATAATATCATTATTATTTAATGCATTAACATTAAAATATTTAACGAGAAAGTTTTGCTTTCTTATTTTATAATTCTATACGTTTCCACGAGAGTAATCTATCTTTAAACTGTTAAACTGTTAAAGTGATAGTATAAAATGTAATGAAATATTAAAATCTGTGTTGTAACTTAAACATAGTACGAGGATGAAACTATAAATTTACCCATTTGTTTTATAAAGAAACTTCAATTTGGTATATGTATTTACTATTTATTGGTCGGTTAAGCAGCCGTCGACTGAGAGCAGTGGAATGGGAGAAAAGGGAATGCAAGCTTTGGTAATCCAACTGGCAGCAAAACTATCGGCGGTGGACTTATGCCTCTTTTCCTATACGCGCATGTAGTTGATTATCACGCTTTACAGGTCGGCCCATTGTTTGACAATTTGGATTTGGACCATTTCTGCTGACCCACCTGCCAACAAGGTTGTTTTCTCTTCCTTTGTTTGTTTTAATAAATTCGAAAACAATCTAATACAAATAATTAAAATATAAAATAAAATGACTGTCCGCAAAATAATAATATCACTATGAAAATAAATAAATAAATAAATTGAATTTTATATAATAATATTTAGCAAATAATAAAATGATGGCAAGGGGAGAGTGATGTGGTGAATGTTGGTTGCCAGCCAATTGCCAGGAACGAAACAAAAGTATGAAGCAGTTTTATGTTCTTTGATGGGACTTATGATTGCCTCCCCCTGTTTTTCTTTTTTAAATTTTTTGGATATTATAGAAATTAAAAAAGGGCCACTTTTGGATTTATTTTCTTTTCTGATCCTTTTGAGTAGGACCTTTAGCAAAACATAGCATGCTCGAAAATTCTTGTCCGGCACGACAAATTCAATCCTGTTATCATAAACCATCTTGTCAATTCTAACATTATTTTTAAACAGTCCCATTTGGGTTTACTGCTTAATCAAATGTTTTATTAAGGCTTATCTCCTTTTATATTTTAGAGAGAGAAAAAAGTTAACTCAAAATCATTTTTTTTTGGTTTTGCAATTGCCTCATATGTAAAAACAAATAATTCGTTGGCATTCGAAGTTTATGCGATTAGAAGTTATTTTTTAAAGGTGACCGTACAAATTAAATGATACATTTTAATGTGGGTTCTAATAAGTGAATTTGGTTGGATATAGAGTCAATATGACACGGAAAGAACGATATTCGACAGTGAAAGGATGAAGAATTTGGCATGCTACTTTTATTTGTTTGTTTTATTCCCCTTAGTTTGTCTTTTAAATAAAGAAGACATGAAATTGATTTTGAACTCTAATTAGGTTCAGTTTAATGGGAAAGATTGTACTAATTAAAATCAATAATGGTTCTAGATATTTGAAAATAGAAGTTTAATTTTTTTTCTCAAATGAATATGCATATTTCTAATTTTTTTCTTTTATACACTAAATTAATTTCTTTTAAAAAATAACACTAAATTAATTCTCCCAAATGAGAGTACAATTGTTCTCCTCCAAGCCTCTAAATATCCGCCACTAATTACAACCAATATCGTTGGTTGAGTACCAACTAAACTTTAGTCAATATTGTTTCTCAATATATCTTCACTCTATCAAAATATCATTTTAGTTACGGTTTAAATAATATTGCGCCACCTTCTTATGAAAATAAAATATTTTAGTTAATTTTAATTTAGGTTAATGTATGTGAACACATTCATAGTAAAAGCGAACACATTCATGACTAAATCATATGCATGCCTTTATGTTAGGAGTATAAATTATTTATAAGTTATATTAAAATTTTAAAAACATAAATTAAATAATCAATAAAAAATATATTCAAAATACTTAAATTATATAAGAATTTAAAATTTTTAATAGGTGGACTACACCTCCAACAATGGAGAGCTAACTAAGAAGTAAGAACTGGACACTTGCTCATGAAGAACTAACGCAGCCACAGCAGCAGGTGGATCGTGGAAAACAAACATTCCGAGGTAAAGAGGCCAACTTGATAATTAAACTATTTAAACAAATATCAAATATAATCACATCCTTATATGTTATTTTGTTTATTTAAATAATCGAACAGTTATTGGCTATCAGTTAATTTTACTAAACACTTTTATACAATCAGCTAATACAGTCCGCTAATCAAATCAGCTAATGCAATCAGCTAATGAATATGTTATCCACTATCAGCTATCTGGTAATTGTCAAACAGAGCTATATAAAGACATGATTATAATAAATACTTGTTTGAATAATTTATAGATTATTAACATTTTATATCTATATACGTATTAAATTATAAAAATAATTAGTTTTAAATGTAATATTATTAAGTATATTTAAAGATGTATATATTAATTTTTTATTTATAAAATTATCTTTTTAATATAATTTTATTTATTATTAAATTTAAATGATACTATTTTGTAATCATATTAAAATGCTAAAAAATGTATGAGTTTTGAGAAATTTTTGAATAGAAAAAATACAATTTATAATGTATAATAATACTAAATTAATATTAAAAAATATTATTTTATTGATTATATATTTATTAATCAAATTTTTTTATCGCTAGACCTAACAAACTTGACCCGAGACTCGAAACCCGAATCAAGACTCGATATAGACCTGAATATTGCGTTCTAAACTTGACCCGAACCAAAATCGAATCGAATCAAAATCGGCTCGAAATTTATTGAACCAAAATTCAATTCGAACCCGTACCGAAAGCAACCTAAACAAAAAATAACCGAACTTAATTTGCCCAAATCCGATCCAAACCAAACATCAACTTGATTATGATCAGATAATTGAGCCGAAATGTACAAATAAGTTATTTTCTTTTATTTTTTCGTAGTATGATAAATCATTCTAACTTTAGTAAAAGTTTAATGGTTCAATATATATTTCTCTTCTAAATGAAAACTATCATAACTGATTCGATAATTTTTCATTTAAAAAATATTCAATATGAAGGATTGTAAAATAAAGTTATTGTATTTCAAGCTAACTTTCATATATATAATTTTATTTTATTTTTACTTTTAGTTGTTTATTTGATTGTCTTTTATTTAATTTATAATATTGATTAAATATCCAAGTAAAAAAATTTAATATCTAATTAAATCTCAAACAATTAAAACATACTAAAATTGATTTTAATTTATAAATAAATAAATATGATAAATTATATTTTATTAAATAATTTCCAAATAGTCTAATTCTAATTTCGTAAAATCAAATTTTTTTCGTTTTAGAAATTATGCAAAACTTTATTTTAAAAATTAGAAAATAATCAATTGAAACTCGATAATGAACCCAATACAAAATTCAAGTTTTTAACTTAAACAACCCTCCTTGGTTGAGTTTGTGTCAGATTATCATCTCTTAATGATAGTTTAATTCGAAACATTAAACGGTCAAGAGTTGAAATTGAGCCTAAATGATAAGGTTGACAAAAAATAAATTTTTTACGTGAATATATCAATAATTTTATATATACTCAATTGGATACATACCCAACTCAAGTCAAATTGACCTATAGATCTAAAGATTAACTAAAAGCAAAAACTAAACTATCTGATATTGACCCGAACCGAAAACCGATCCGACCTAATATTGACCTGACCCGAAATATGAATCGAACAGACATTGACTCGAACAAAAAATGAACTGATTTGATATTGACCCGATTCGAATTTCAACTGACCCGATATTAACCCGACCGATACCCGACACAAAATTCCATAGACAAAACCTAAATTCGAATCAAAAACCCAACTCGAATCGAACCTAAACCGAATACGGCCCCTAACCAACCGACCCGATTGCCACCTTTGATTACGCCAAACACATTTAACTTAAAAGCACCAACAGTCGTTTTGTTCCTTAGTTTTAAAAGGCGTTTGCTATCTTAGTAATCTAGTTCGCAAGTAAAAAGTGTAAATGATAATTTCATTTAAAAGTATTCAATCCAATTATGAGTTTATGACCCATCACATACTTCAACCATCGAAGGTAGAAATAAAGTTCATGTTTGGTGAATAGAATTTTCTTTTACAAATTTTAATTCTAATCTAGAATGGGAAGGAAATATGAAAATCTAAAGAAAAAAAAGGGTGCTCTCATCTAGAACATACGGCCTAAGAAAATATGAGGAACAAAGATAAGCAGATTGGTGAATAGAATTTTGTGTCAAAATGAAAGGATTTAACAATATTTAGAGAATTGATCAACCAAAACTATTAATTTAATTGTTTGGTAAACATAAGATTATAGTAGCAGCTTGAGGTGAAACCTCTATAATTGAAAAAAATGTTATGATAAGCTTTTTAGTTCAGATGATTGTATATAAAAGCTGTAAAAGCTTCTTTTTTTTTTATCATTGAGGGTTCTCTAAATAACCTAAATTTAAATAACATAGATATGATAATAAAACATATTTTCATGTATAATTTACATGACCATTTTCTTTTTAAATGGGCGAGACTAATACATGTGCTCAATTCACGTATCATTTAAATTTAATAACTAATAAAGCTATTATTAAAAGATAAATTCACTAACAAAAAAATAATATATACATCCTTCAAATATGTTTAGTAATAGTAGTTTGTCGATACAATCAGAACCGTTAGTAGAACAATCTTCAAGACTTATTTACTCGATCTCCACTCATTCATCAGACATATAAATTTTTATGAAGATTATTGGATTTTCTATAGAAAATGAACGACATATTTAAAGGAAGGTTCAATCTTTTTTACTCATGCGCTTTAGGTTATATAGTATAATTTTCTTTCTTAAAGGCTACTCTTGGTGGACTTGTCGCCAAGGTTTTTCGTATGATTTGAGAGTGTTGTATTTGTTGTACTTTTTTATTTTATTTTATTTAATAAAATCAAGTTTCTTGCTAAAAATATTAGGGACAACTATATATTTAGTACCCCACTTATTTTCACGTTATTATTTTAGTATCTCATTTATTTTTTGGCAAAATAATACCTAACGTTATGTTTTGTTTATATTTTGGTACCCCGCCGTTAAAAAATTAACGGTAGACCGACTAAGAAAGAAAAAATCACGCATGGTAGGCTACCACATCATGTTCTCTCTCTTAGTTAGCATGTCGCGCTGATTAAAATCATAAAAAACACATAGGGCATGCTGACTAGGAGAGAGAAAATGACATGACATTTTGCCACATGTGATTTTTTTCTCTCTTTGTTAGCATGCCATGTGTGCTTTTCTCTCTCCTAGTCAGTATGTTGTTAATGTTTTAACGACGAGATACCAAAATAGAAACGAAACGAAACGTAAAGTTAAGTACCATTTTATTAAAAAATAAATAGGTACTAAATAATAATACGTGAATAGGTAAGTACTAAATATATAATTATCTTAAAATACTAAATATAATCATATCATTTTTTCTTGTTCAAAGTAACAAACAACTATCAATTTTCAATTAATTTTATAAATCATTTTTATATAATCAACTACTACATTCTTTAAAAGTACACTATTGTCTATTAGCTATTGAGTGCTTGTCAAACAAGACCAAATACTTTGTAGATGGGACCCACCCCCCACAAAATTTACAAAGTGGGACCGAATTAACTGCCAGCTTAACGGTCATGCAAAACTTTCGGTTGCAAATGGGGATAGAGACTTTTGATATACAAAAGTGCCACGATTTCTTTGTTTACTTTTGGTTCTCCATGAGTAATTATGACACGTGTTGTTGGGTCCTCCACTATCCTATCTCTAATCTAATCTAATCTAATCTAATCTAATCCTATCTAACTTTCCCTTTGGCTCCCCTTATCTTCTGATCTCTTATGTGTGTGTGTGTGTTTTTTTCGCTTTAGTTATCGTTTCATTATCACATATATATCTTGTTTTCAATCAGATCAACACTAGAGGATGCTTTAATATATTCATTTTCCAGCTTATTATAAGGTTGCATGGATGTTAATCATGTTATCCTAGGTTTTAGGACAATGTGCATGAATCTAAGCTCTCTTTATTAATTTCACAACTGAGATTAAATATTATCACATAGAAAAAAATATTAATTTATTTAATTCCAAAGCTATATATCAATCTTACTCGCGAATTTCGAGGAATTTCAAACAAATTATTAATTTACACACAAAAAATTATACCAAATGAGAGGAGATCCAAAATGAAGCACAGTATGCCTATGCATATCTTTAAACTTTTAATAAATATTTTAAAAAAAATTAAACAAAACAAAGACAGAAGTCATTAGATGTGTCATACAGAGACCTCATTATATTTAAATTTTGGTGAGACAAAATGAAAGGTTGGATTGTTAATAGAACCTATAAACAATATTAAAGCACTGTTAAGGAAATGCCAAATTTTGATTTCGGCTCACCTTACAAAGTTTCAAAATTAATTAATTAAATAATTTATACCCAAATTAATAAATAAATGGGCTATTTAATTCAATCTAATAATAGGCGGTGAAATCTTTTACTTAGTTAATAAATAAATGGCGGTTTACAAATAATAGCCATATTTGACAATTAGCGGTTAGTTGATAGTTGATATCAGATTATATTAGCTGATAGTTGATTGCATTAGTTGATTTGACTAGCGAATTGTATTAGCTGATTGTATAAAAGTGTTGGGTAAAATTAGCTGATAGCTGTTTGATTATTTAAACAAGCAAAATGACATATAAGGACATGATTATATTCGATGTTTGTTTGAATAGTTTATTAGTTACAATATTTTATATCTACCATTCAAAAAAATATTTTGTATTTATTAATATTAATTAGATTATAAAGAATATTTTTTAATATATAATAAACATATTTGAAGGATCTATATATTAATTTATTATTTATATAATTATTTTTAATACAAATTAATTAATTATTAAATTTAAATAAAAATAGAAATGTGTGAATAAAAAAACAAAAAGTATTACTTTACAAATGTCGCAATATAAATGTGTGAGGGTGAAAAATTAAAATAGAAAATGTTAAATTTAGGTTTTTTTGGAAATTTTTGATAATTGTTAAGGATAAAAGGGTCTTTATAACTATTATGTCAAATTGCTAATTTTAAACAGCTCATATTAGCTGCATTTTTAAAAATAGAAATTTCACCACAATCCACTATTTACCAAACATCCAAATTAACGGATTTGACCGGTCAAACCTCTAATATTAGCTCAAATTTCTAATTTTAGTTCAAACCGTTATTTACCAAGTATTGTCAATATTCTCAAGACTCATTTTCTCTCTTTTTTATTCGAAATTGAGTCTATTTTCGATTTCACTTGCGAACGAGTTTTTTCACGAGACATTTTAAAATATATATATATTCCCTCAACGTTGACCATTATTCTGTGTGTAGAATTGAAAGTTTGAACGGAGGCAAACCATGTAAGGACATATGTTGTGTGTTTGGAGCTGGACAATTGATTTCGAAACTGTTATGTCAAAAATCAATAAAAATAGACATATAACTAACCTTTTAACTTAATTGAATGAAGTGGAGAATTCCAACGGTCTGCCTTCTTTATCTCCAGTAAACCATGCTAATTACAATAAATTATATATTATCTATAACATATATTTCACAATACACCTCAAGTTGGCACGTGAAGCTAGTCTGCATCGCACCATCCATGTTTAATAATTATTGACAAGCCAAGGTTTAATTATATACTATTATATCTTGTTAAAAATTATACAAATATATAGCTTGTTCTAATGGTAAATGCTTAAACACTCTTCTCAAGTGTCTAGGTTCAAGTTCCCTCAAAGCTATATATATATTAAACCAATCAAATGATGTAATGTTTCATTATATGATTGGTTAGAATTAATTTAATAAAATATTTTCTCTTAACAAGACAATAGCATATCAACACTTCAGTCTACATAGATTTGTCACATCAACAAAAAATGTTGGTCGTTAGTCAACTAATAATTTTTATTTAAAAATATCATTTTAACTCTGTAATCACTCATTTTTGACCGGGTTTTAGTGTTATTATAATAGTAAAATTATATATATAAAAAAGGCAAAAAAAATAATAATAATAATTAAAAAAAAATCAAATCAAAAAAAAAAAGGGAATTTGCGTGGAGCAGGGTGCTCCACGTCACCCACCAATCCATCTCAATTGCCTATAAATAGGCACCCCAATTGAATTGCAAGACACGCCCAATTTTGCCATGAAAGTGGCAATTGAATTGCCACCCAATTCATGGGGCATGGCGGCCATAAAAGGCTGGCGGGTTGAAGCGATGCCCTCGACCCCGATTGGTTCGATCAACATTCGATCGGGGTCTATTTTAGGTCCGATCTAGTTAAATTTTTGGAGGGTGGCGGTAGATCTCGGCGGAGTTAAATCGTTCGAGCTCCTAGTTAGGTATATTTTCTTCCTTTTTTTTATTAGTGTTGTAATTTTTACAATTTAATGAAGTATCGATTATCTTAAAATTTTAGTCTTATTTTTTTTTTTGTATATTTATGTTTTATATTAATATTTAATATGTTTTAAATTTGTGTTGCATATTAATATTTTATTTATGTTAGATATGTTTTTATTTATGAGTTAGATTAATATTTATTTATGTATGTTTTAGAATAGTATTTTATTTATGTTGAGTTTGTTTTTATTTATGTGTTAGATTAATATTTAATATGTTTTAAATTTGTGTTGTATATTAATATTTTATTTATGCTAGATATGTTTTTATTTATGAGTTAGATTAATATGTATATATGTATGTTTTAGTTTAGCATTTTATGTTTGATTAGTATTACATTATGTCAATATTTATTGTATTTAAATATTTTGCCATGTTTTATATTTTTGCCACTAAGATTGCATATGATATATAAATTGTCAATGCGGTGCCCTTTTATCCGAGCGTAAAAACGGGGCGATGTCGAGTAGTGATAGTGGTTGGGCGTTTATTCTCGGATAACGGGGCCTTTAAAATTTATTCGCAATTATGACTGAATTTTAAAATAATCGTCACTCTAATCCGGAAAATCCAATATTAATAAAGCGGTAATTATTAAAGTACCAATTTTGGGCGGTGTGGGGTGCTAATCCTTCCCCATCCGTAACCGACTCCCGAACCACATCTTTTTGAATCTCTGGTTTTATGGTGTCCGGCCTACCTAAGTGGCCGGTGGCGACTCCATTTTTATAAGGTTTTTTATAAACCCCACGGAATAAATATTTTATATCCAAACACCTTTCAAAAATCCTTCGAAAACACAATCGTTTTTATTTTTAGCGATGAAAATTAAAAGAGATCTTCGCTACAGATGGCGACTCCGCTGGGGACATTTTTGTTTTTCAAAAACAAATGAGAGTCAAGCTTTTAAAATAATTACCGCTTTACTAATATTGGAAATTCCGGATTAAAGTAACTATTAAATTAACATTCGGTCATAATTGCGCGTTTATTTTAACGCATTTAAAATATGGCATATAAACCCGTCTTTTTAAGTGGGGGAAAACGCTAATGCTTTCGTGGAGATATCGTTCTCCCGTATGGGCCTAGCAAGTACCTTCGGGGCTCGAGTACCTTATGCTTTCGTAAGGATATCGTTCCTTAAATGCGGGCATAAGCGAATGGGTCCCCCAGATTGAACCCGGTTGAAAGGAGCCTATAATGGGTGATGATGATCGGGGCCTTGCTACCCTTAGTAGGGGACAGCAAGGACAATTCGGTACCTCCTAGCACCAACACTGCATGTAGAGAACATAGAAACCCACCATGTTAGAGCCATGCGGATAACCTTAGGTGTTTTGGACTAGATAAATAGGGTCGTTTTGTTTATTTACCTTATTTAATTTGTCCTTTTATTTATGTATTTATTATTTTTATCCTAAGTACTAACTCATTTCTTTTTCTTTTTTATTTTATTTTTACACATATTTTTGTTGCATTATCATTGCATCCACATTACATAGAGCGTTGATTCAAGTGGTTTGCCCGATTAGAAAATCTTTCATCATGGAAAAAGGTGTCTTAGGAAGGACAACATCGATCCGATCGCGTGACATCGGTCGAGAGATTACTCAATAGATCCGACGTAACAATTTGCGAGCAGCGTGTAGTGCCAAAGTATACACACACGAGACCTAATGGTGGACATACAACGAGCTACAAGGTGTGTGAATGACTTAGCTACGAAGCCCACGACTCTCCGACCTTTCGTAACCCGGACATGGAAGAAACACCAAGGTTTATCAAGTTGCTCGGAGGCTGTCAAGGAGCTAGGAGGTAGAGCTAGGGATTATGTGTAGAACTTTATTTTGTAATTAAGACTTTGTAATAGACTCTTTTTGTAATAGGGACTCATTTTGTAATATGGATTTTTTTGTAATCTGGACCCTTTAATTCCCATGAAAGTCGTTCGAAAGGGTGATTACCGTAAATCAATCAACGCCTTTATTTGCATTCATGTTGCATATCATGACATGGTGTTGATTCAAGAACAGTTCATTAAAAGGCTTTCAAAATAGAAAAAAAATCTGCGCTTTTCGGGAGCGATAATATTACGATATCAAGTTAGGTCGAGCAAAATCGCGAAAAAAAGAAGACGATGCGACAATAAGGCACGTCGTATCGAAAAGATTGATCGGGGGCACGCGAATCCTAATTTTAAATCTTCACATTTGACCATTTTTAAATTCTCAGATTTTAATTTAACTCAAAAAAAAAAAAAATATTATTATTTTGCTTTGAAACTTCTTCTCTCATAAAACTTTTAGAAGAATAATAATAACAAAAAAGAAACCTAAAAGTTTCATTTTTAAGTAAGTTAAAATTTTTGAACCAAATGATCTTTGAGAATTTTAATTTAAACCCTAAAATTTTTTAGGACCGATAGAATCCATCCCTGTTTAGATGTATTATTCGTTTGCACCCAGAAAAGATCTTATCTGCATTATGCCTACACTTGTTGATGTCATTTTTAGAAGCCATAAAAAATAAAGATCATGACGTCACGAGTCCATAGAATAAGAAGAGAAGACGAAGTCATCCATTATCCTGAAGATGACGTCGAGACGTGGAGCATAGGTTTTGCTTCCCGAAGTTAAGATCTCCAGAAGGAAACTAACTGTCACCTGTAATTCATTATTAGTTTCTTGCAACCAGACATTTTTCTACTGATTGAAAGTCTTTTAAGGATTGTTCGAGAATCAACACCGCATTTGCATTCATGCATTGCATTGCATTGCATTACATTACATTGCATTGCATTGCATTGCATTACATTGTACAATCATGACATATTTTACACCTTGCATAAAATTTTTGGGGGGTAATCCAAATAACAATTAGAGTTTTATCATGAATAATTGAAGACACTCAAAAATCCAGATCCGAGCAGTTAAAAGATGGGCTCGAGGAAAAAAGAGAAAACAAGAAGTTTGATGTCTTTAATGCAAGAAAACTCTGTTTGAACCCTGGGTTGGTCGTTCCTTCGAATTCCAAAGATTCTCAGTTGCACATGATGATGGAACAAGATGCCTCAAGATTCACGCGCCATATTCTGCAAAAATAGAGGATGCATTAAAAATTACCAATCCACTACTTCCCGTCAGTCTAGCGGGACCTACCGTGATATGATGTGCTTTGGACCTAGCACTAAGTCGTCGGTATCTCTAGGGTACGAAGATGAAACCTGATGAAAGCTTCAAGGAATGTGCTTTGAGGTGTACGTGTTTAGTGACCCAAGTGCAACCCCGTAGATGAAGAGGAAATTGACTTCTATGCCATCTTTTATATTTATTCTTTAATAATATGCTCGAGAAAAATGAAGGTCATCTTTGAGGACTTAATGACAATCAGAGAGAGAAAAAACAAACATGCACTCAGGGACCTTAGTTTAAAGACCAGGACACGCCTGGAGCAAAAGGAAACAGAGAGATAAATGTGTATCACTTTCAAAACATTGAGGCTTTGGGGCATGATACTAAGAAATTTGGGGTCGTTAAAAAATTAAGAAGCTGGTCGATAAAGGGAGTCGTGACAAAATAGTCATCCAGTGGTGGAAAAACAAGAGAAGAGGCAAGCCTACACTACCTTGGAAGGGGCGAGAATGAGTTAGCACCACAGGAGATAATCCAAAGGTCCCTACGGTTTTCTCATCATTTCACAAAGAAATTCTCAACAAAAAAAATCATTGTTTATTAGAATTAAAAATCACATTTCCATTTAGAAAAACATATTTACATTCTTGATTCTTTAAACATTTCATTTTTATGGGGTAGTCTTCCCATATGCATATACACACATTTTTGAATGGACATATGTATATATCATTTCTATACCAGGTCCTCGGATTTTGAATGCAACAGTACATTTGCTTCAAACCCAAAGATCAACTCTAAGTTGCATATATTTAGAAGAGATTGAATGTTGTGGTGATACTGTAAATGTGAGTATCTGCTAGTTTACTTAGGCCAACATAGGAACAAAAGCGAGTGTTTAGACAATGGGCAATTCCCATTTTAAGAATTTATCTTCTCAGGCACTTGTCGTTTAAGATCCTTGAAACGAAAGTTGACCTAAAACCTCTACCCCCGAAGGCATTCTCGGGACATTTGTGAATATGTCAGCGAATGGTGTTCTTTTACTTTACCGGAAGACACAGATGAGACCATACAGTTAGATGCGAAGATCGAAAATCATCGAAGAAAGTGGTTGAAAACATGGATATGTCCAAATGAAAAACCAAAAAGAAGATAAATGGTAATCGAAAGGCTGAAGCAATCCGGATCGAGTAAATATCGGAAGAGCTACGAGAGAGGCAATTAACTCCGAGCGGAAGATCGCATCAATACCAATATAGATCCGTGTTGATTCGAGGATACATTCATAGACTCGAATAAGAAGAAAGAGATTCAATGCTAAAAACCCGAGTGAGCAGTCTAAAAAAAAAAAAAAAGAAAGAAAGAAAGAATACAATCTATCTATGCTTCACACACAGATCAAACAATACAAGAACGAGACTTCAACTATGAGCAAGAGACGAAGAAGAATCCACATTTCAAGTAAACATCAGTTTTGAAAATTAGTATAGAAGCTCGAATTGAAGCCAAGTCAAGACAAGTCGGCTGAAAGATCGCCAATTTTGAAAAAAATGACCTCTAGGGAAAACCCAAAAATGGGCAGTCTAGAGTGATCCTGAAAATGAAAAAGAGTAGTCTACACGAGCTGCTTTGGCATCAATATCCAGCCAAAATACATTGATCTGAAGGTACAAAAAAGAAGGAAGTGACCTCTAGGGTGAAAACCCAAAAATGGGCAGATCTAGAAGCGATCAAAGAAAAAAAGTGAAAAAGAAAAAGAGAAAAAAAAAAAGCAAGAATAACATTTCATCTTGGCGTGCCAATCACAAGAATTCCCGAAATGTATTCGTAGTCCTTCAAGAAATCTCGATTCAGGAGTTCTTGAGGATCAAACATTCTTGGACAAAAAAAAATGAACATCAGTATATAGCGAATGCAATGCAAGGCAACATACAATAAAAAAAAGGAAATGAACTCTAGGGTGAAAACCCAAAAGCAGGCGATCTAGAGTGATCCAAAAAAAAAGAAGGAAAGAACAATGGGCATATCCAAGTTACACAAGTACAAAAATACTGTTTTCACTTAACCATAAACCAAAGGCCTACATTACAAGCCCCAAAGACCATTACGGTCATCCATAGATATCAAGTTGAATGAGAATGTCTTGATTTCATTCCGCCTATAAGGGTTAACTTTTCTTCAAGGAACGTCAAACTTGAAGTGCTTGATCGACACCCAAATGAGGAAGGATGGGGCATGGTGAGATAGTGAGATTAAGAGAGCCACCTTAAGCGGGGTAGAAACTAGGTAGGGTTGTTCCTCTCAAAAGCCTTTTAGACCCGGAAGAAACTATACATTGGCATATATCTCCACAATGGTCAAGATCTTCTAAATATGCGCTTCATTAGAGTTGGTCTCTAGCAACTTGAAATAGATGCGCTATGGTGTTTGATATTTCGGGGGCAAACATGTTTTAAAAGGTTTGACATTTTCTCCCAAAGTTATGATGTTTACCATTTGTTCCAAACAATGTTTTCAAAATGTCAAGTTGTGATTTTGAAATGATTATTATCTTTTCAAACAATCATTATTTTTTGAAATATACACAAGTAAATTGCCTGCCTTTTACTTTACTTTAAAAATGAATGATGATGAGATTTAAAGCATAGGGACCGAGAGTTAGTTCCGTCGAAATGCTCTGAGAAGATCAAGGAAGAGCTTAAGGGATGGAAGCATCTTGGCCCACCACAGTGACTAGAAATAGATCAAGGCTCTATATGATAGGCGAGAAAATTCAAAGCGATGGGCCCGTGGTTGAATGGGGCAACGCCAAGCCAAGAAGATGACAAGGGTTCATATAAGAATAATATAAGAACCCGACGATCATTTATGATGGCGGGTGATAACTCTAAAGACAAGAAAGCCTTTCGCACAAAAAAAGTACGACAAATGCTCCCATTTTAGTCGCACGATGCACAGTCGACCACTAAAAGCGATCTTCGAGAATTCAATGGGATGTGTCTTTGGGGCAACACGATGAGTCAAGAAAAAGAAGCAGGCCATCTACTACCTAAGCGGGAAATTCAATGATTGCGAAACACGGTACCCTTGGTCTGAAGCTGTGTTGTGCTCTAGTTTGGGCTACCAAGCGGCTCGAACGTACATGTTGTACCATACTACGGTTGATATCAAGCTAGACCCATTAAGGTTCCTAATGGGCGCCAGCACTAACGGGAAGGATGGCTCGATGGCGGATGCTCTTATCCGATTCGACATCGTATATGTTAATCAAAAAGCCGTAAAGGGAGTATCGTAGCGGACTTCCTAGCTAGTCGTGCTTGGATGACTATGAGACATTGAACTTTAGTTTCCCAGACGAAGACTTGATGTGCATTACAACCGAAGAAGAGATTTGGATGATGAGTCATGGAAACTTTACTTGATGGAGCCTCAACGCCCTCGGACATGGGATAGGGCGTGCTAATTTCACACGAGGGCGTCTATTATCCTTTCACCAGCAGATTGGAATTCTTCTGCACAAACAATATAGCTGAATCTGAAGCTTGCATCATGGGACTAAACTCAGCCATCGAAAGAAAGGTTAAGGAACTTGAGTGTTGGAGATTCGTCCTAGTCATTTACCAATTGCGCGGGGAGTAGGAAAACCGAGAGACCGAAGTTGGTCAAATATCACAAATTAATCCAAGAGCTCGTCAAAGAGTTCGAAAAGGTCAACTTCAATTACCTGCCCCGAAAGAAAATCGGATGGCGGATCATTGGCAACCTTGGCATCCATGTTTAAAACAAACACACGGGCGAAAATGAAACCCATTAAGATCACGAGCGTTTGAAAAGCCTGCTCATTGTTGTAGTATCTGAGGAAGAGATTGACGAAATCCATGGTACTATGATATCCTACAATATGTCAAGCTTCAAAAGTATCGAGAAGGGCAAGCGACAATGACAATGCGAGAAAAGCGCTCGGAAAAATGGCAACGAAATATGTCCTAGATGGGGAGATCTGTATAGGAAAAGTCATGATCAAACATTCTTTGAGATGTGTGGATGCCCGGGAGGCAAAGGAAATCTTAGCGAAGTACATGACGGGATCAGTGGAGCATACGCCAACGGGTTGTCTATAGCTCGGAAAAATTATGAGATACGGTTATTTACGGTTGACCATGGAGGGGATTGCATCGATTCGCCGAGAAATGCCACAAATGTCAAATTTATGCTGACAAAATTCATGCACCCCCATCGCCTCTACACACCATGAATTCTCCGTGGCTTTTCGCGGCATGGGGCATGGGCGTTATCGGCGCAGATCCATCCGAGGCCTCAATGGGCACCGTTTCATTTTGGTCGCCATAGACTACTTCACCAAATGGGTAGAGGCGCGTCTTACGCCAATATCACGGGACTACAGTTTGTAAGTTCTTAAAGAAGGAAATTATTTGTCGTCACGGATTGCGAGAGAGGATCATCACCGATAATGCTTCCAATCCCGAACAACAAAATGATAAAGGCGTGTGCACTCAATTCAAAATAACACACCATAATTCCACGATCTATCGTCCTAAAATGAATAGAAGCGATGGAAAGCGACAAACAAAAATATAAAAAGAAGATCATAGCGAAGACTACGGATACCTACAAGGATTGGCATGAGAGTTGCCTTTTGCCCTTTTCGCCTATAGAACGTCCATCCGCACATCAACGGGGGCAACGCCTTACTCCTTGGTGTATGGTACCAAAGCGATACTCCCAATTGAGGTAGAGATTCCGTCCCTCGGGTCTTAAACAAGTAAAATCGGGAAGAAGCTGAATGGGTACAGGCGGACTCGACCAACTAAATCTCATTGACAAAAAAAAAAAAGACTAAAAGCCATTTGTCATGGTCGGATGTACCAAAAGTGGATGGTGCGGGCTTACAACAAAAAGGTGCCCAAGAGAATTCAAAGAAGGGGATCTGGTACTCAAAAGAATCCTCCCTATCGAGAAAGATTCTCGAGGAAAATGGATGCCCAAGCTGGAAGGACCATACGTCATAAAAAGGCCTTCTCGGGAGGAGCCACGATCCTAACAAAATGGACGGGGGCGAGCTGAAAAATCCCGTAAATTCGATGTCGTCAAAAAATACTATCTCGAAAAAAAAATCTTTAAAGTGAAAAACCGAAAAAGCGCTTTAAAATTCCAAATCATAATTGGAGGAAAAAAAGAAAGGTCGAGATGGTTGAACTTGGCGGTGAAGCGGGGTCGATGCCCGTAAGAAAGGAGAAAGTGAGCGTCAAATAAGGACCAAAACAAGCCCACCAAGATATTGAATCTCATACATCATGAATAGTCGGACATCACTAGGATTAGGAGCATGTCAATTCATTTGTCATAGCATTTTTGTTTTCATCTCGAGACAGTATCTGCAGATCCAAAGAGACATCGAAGACCATCACGGTGTAAATCCCAAATGAGAAGACAATGTTTTACATACAAAAAGACACATGTTTTCAAGCTCTAGAGAGAGTTTCTATATAGAAAGAATCTACCTCTCCAAGGCTTGAAGCTGAAAGTTCTATATAGGAAGGACTAAAGCTCAAGGTGAAGACTTCATGATTCTATATAGGAAGAACTCCCGGTCAAAGCAATTCACCTATGACACGAGGTTTATATAGGAAACTGTTGTGTCAAAGCAAAGAGTCTTATATAGGAAAGACTCAGAGCTTCATTGTCTTAGGGTGAAAGGGTTACGTGTCGAAAAGAACACAGCTCTGAGATTTCAGGCGCCAAAAAAGTTCTATATAGGAGGAACTGATGGCTCCAAGGTGAAGACACGCATTCTTCTATATAGGAAGAACTCCCGGTCAAAGCAATTCACCTATGACACGGGGTTATATAGGAAACTTGTTGTGTCAAAAAAAAAAGCAAAGAGTCTTATATAGGAAAGACTCAGAAGCTTCATTGTCTTAGGGTGAAGGGTTACGTATGAAAAAAAACTGCTCTGCTGCTCTCAAGATCGACTTGAGGCGTCAAAGTTCTATATAGGAAGAACTTACGAGCCTGAAGATTCGGCCAAGGAAGAGCGGAAATGTCCAAAAGAATTCGTTTTCCAAAGCTAAAAATCGAAGCGAAGGGTTCAATGTCGAAAGAGAGCACGTAGCTCCAAGATCGGAAGGTGACGAAGTTCTATATAGGAAGAACTTACGAGCACTGAAGATTCGGCCAAGGAAGAGCGGAAATGTCCAAAAGAATTCGTTTTCCAAAGCTAAAAATTAGAAGCGAAGGGTTCAATGTCGAAAGAGCACATAGCTCCAAGATCGGAAGGTGACGAAGTTCTATATAGGAAGAACTTACGAGCACGAAGATTCGACCAAGGAAGAGCGGAAATGTCCAAAAGAATTCGTTTTCCAAAGCTAAAAATCAGAGCGAAGAGTTCAATGTCGAAAGAGCACAGTAGCTCCAAGATCGGAAGGTGACGAAGTTCTATATAGGAAGAACTTACGAGCCTGAAGATTCGACCAAGGAAGAGCGGAAATGTCCAAAAGAATTCGTTTTCCAAAGCTACAAGCGGGAAGTCGATAAAAATCAGAGCGAAGGGTTCAATGTCGAAAGAGCACATAGCTCCAAGATCGGAAGGTGACGAAGTTCTATATAGGAAGAACTTACGAGCACGAAGATTCGACCAAGGAAGAGCGGAAATGTCAAAAGAATTCGTTTTCCAAAGCTACAATGAGAGCGAAGGGTTACGTGTCGAAAAGAGCACATGGCTCCAAGGTCGGAAGGTGACGAAGCTCTATATAGGAAGAACTTACGAGCTGAAAGATTCAGCCAAGGAAGAGCGGAGATGTCAAAAAAATCGCTTTTCCAAGGCTACAAACCAAACAGGGAAGTCTGATAAAACTCCAAGATCGGAAGGTGACGAAGCTCCATATAGGAAGAACTTACGAGCCCGAAGAGTCACCAAGGAAGAACGGAGATGTCCAAAAGAATTCGTTTTTCAAGGCTACAAAACAAGAAGTCTGATAAAATGAGTGCTTTTGATCTTTGCTTTGTCCTCGTTTCACAAGAACAAGCAAAGAGGGCAAATCATAATCACTCATTTTTGACCGGGTTTTAGTGTTATTATAATAGTAAAATTATATATATAAAAAAGGCAAAAAAATAAATAATAATTAAAAAAAAAAAAAATCAAAAAAAAAAAAAAATTTGCGTGGGCGCGGGTGCTCCACGTCACCCACCAATCCATCTCAATTGCCTATAAATAGGCACCCCAATTGAATTGCAAGACACGCCCAATTTTGCCATGAAAGTGGCAATTGAATTGCCACCCAATTCATGGGGGCATGGCGGCCGCAAAAATTTGGCGGGGTTGAAGCGATGCCCTCGACCCGATTGGTTCGATCAACATTCGATCGGGGTCCTATTTTAGGTCCGATCTAGTTAAATTTTTGGAGGGTCGCGGTAGATCTCGGCGGAGTTAAATCGTTCGAGCTCCTAGTTAGGTATATTTTCTTCCTTTTTTTATTAGTGTTGTAATTTTTACAATTTAATGAAGTATCAGTTATCTTAAAATTTTAGTCTTATTTTTTTATTTTGTATATTTATGTTTTATATTAATATTTAATATGTTTTAAATTTGTGTTGCATATTAATATTTTATTTATGTTAGATATGTTTTTATTTATGAGTTAGATTAATATTTATTTATGTATGTTTTAGAATAGTATTTTATTTATGTTGAGTTTGTTTTTATTTATGTGTTAGATTAATATTTAATATGTTTTAAATTTGTGTTGTATATTAATATTTTATTTATGCTAGATATGTTTTTATTTATGAGTTAGATTAATATGTATATATGTATGTTTTAGTTTAGCATTTTATGTTTGATTAGTATTCTGTTATGTCAATATTTATTGTATTTAAATATTTTGCCATGTTTTATATTTTTGCCACTAAGATTGCATATGATATATAAATTGTCAATGCGGTGCCCTTTTATCCGAGCGTAAACGGGGCCAGTATCAGGCGTAGTGATAGTGGTTGGGCGTTTATTCTCGGATAACG
Organism: Hibiscus mutabilis; assembly: GCA_019671005.1. Lineage (NCBI taxonomy): Eukaryota > Viridiplantae > Streptophyta > Magnoliopsida > Malvales > Malvaceae > Hibiscus > Hibiscus mutabilis. The sequence continues at coordinate 87,426,056 of CM033711.1, read as the reverse complement.
GGGCCTTTAAAATTTATTCGCAATTATGACTGAATTTTAAAATAATCGTCACTCTAATCCGGAAAATCCAATATTAATAAAGCGGTAATTATTAAAGTACCAATTTTGGGCGGTGTGGGGGTGCTAATCCTTCCCCATCCGTAACCGACTCCCGAACCCTGTCTTTTGAATCTCTGGTTTTATGGTGTCCGGCCTACCTAAGTGGCCGGTGGCGACTCCATTTTTATAAGGTTTTTTATAAACCCCACGGAATAAATATTTTATATCCAAACACATTTCAAAAATCCTTCGAAAACACAATCGTTTTTATTTTTAGCGATGAAAATTAAAAGAGATCTTCGCTACAAACTCAAATTAAAATGTTAAAAAAGCCAAAAACATCATTTTTTATAATAACATTTGAGGTCATTTTAAGTTTAAATACTAGTCAAAATAAAGACTTTGTCCCTCCTAATTTTTAGTTTTAAAGGCTTAATAAAATCTTATCCTTCTTAATATTTGATCCTAGCTCTGTCTGACTAAAATACTAAAAAAATAAAAGTTAAAATGAATATTCAATCAAACTTTAAAAATGAATTAAAATTCATTTTCTACTTTTTATTTATTTATTTTGCGTTTCTATTGTGTTCACTTCATTGTTTAATCTATCTTTTCTACTTTACATTTTTACTTTCTTTTTAATTTTAAATAAATATCCAAAAAGCATATAGTGCTAGTTGGTAAATAAAGAATAATTAGCATCGGACTTAATGATTTTTGAAGTTCCCACTTATGTAATTGCACTTTTTGCTCCCACCGTTTCAACCGATTATGTTGGTACGTTAATCCACTCATACAAAACATTAATTAATGATTCTTTTAGGGTTTAAATTTAATACACATGTTATGTAAAATAAATAAATTTTACATAAGCTTGCCTATTTCTATTATAAATTAAAATTAAACCTAAACCTTAAAAACTAAACCCTAAATGTTAAACACTAACCTTAAATTCTAAACCCTACAACCTAAACCCAAAACTCTAAACCCTAAACTAAACCCCTAACCCCTAAAACTAAAAAATCTATGTAAATTAAAGTTTACACAGACTATGTATTGATTTTTTTCTCATTCTTTTATCAATACGTATATGAATATGCGCGTAAATATCTTGGCAAAATCTTATGAAATTAATTAACAAAATAAATATTTTTGAAATTTACAATATATAAGATTGATAGTTCGAATATATCTAAACAAATGAATTATTAAAATAGAATAAATCTAAAAAAATTCCTACGTACTAAAACTTGAATATAAATCTTCAAAATTTCATTAAACCAAAACCTCTTTGACTCTAATACATTGTTTTGACCAGATAATAATAATTATAATTAATGAAATTAATAAAAGGTGTTTTATTTGATAAAACCGACCTTTCGACATCGCGAAAGGTAAATTGACTCCAATCTTGTTCTCCTACAGTTTCAACCCTTGCTTCATTGGCACAGGGAAAACATATAAAGGGTCTACATTTAATCTTAATATTTAGGTTTATCTATGTGTGTGATTTGTGAATCCCATAAGTGATCTAAGGTGAATCCCATAAGTGATCTAAGTGAAAAAGATAATGATGTTTATTTTAGAATATATAAGTTCAAACAACTTTATCTGTAAGGTGTGTCTTATTAAAAGGTTAAAAAGTATGTACATATGATACACGCCTTAAGTGGTAGGGCTATGTTGGGGTCTAAAGGGGCCCCAACCCCTGTTAAAAATTTTATATATTAGAAAAATTTTGGTGTAATAGTATTTTGACCCTTGTAAAATGAGTATTTAAATTTAAAAAACGCAATGATTTATTAAATATTTAATCAAGTAAGATTGAACCAAAGAATGATGGATCCGTGTTCTCAAATTTCTTAGTCTACTAACAATTTAAGTCTTTATCAGGGCCGTCTCAAACATTTTCGAATCCCCGAGCGAAAACTAAAAGATAGACCCCTATTGAGCGAAAACATGTTTCATTACTTTAAGCAATTAATTTAGTGTTTCGTTAATAAACTATAGAAACATGATCAAACTTTGTCAAACACATTAGTTTCATTATTTTGTTAAGAAAATTTGAAGGAAATGAATTGTGAGTATGATATGGCGTTTGATTTTGAACAATAGATACAAAAATATTGAAGAATATTGTACCATTTATTTTTATTGCTAGATTGAAAAATAAAGAGAGAATTAAATTTGACAAAAAAAATTAAATTTTTAGATTTGGGAAAGAGAATTAAATTTTAATGTTAGATTAATTTATTCAATTGATAAATTAAAAAATAAAATTTAGAAAATAAGAATAATTAAATTTTAGAGGCCCTAGACTAGTTGGGACCCTGAGCAATCGCTCATGGTACTGCCCCTAATAGTCGGCTCTAGCCCTTATAAGTTTAAATATTAGACAAATTAAGCATTGCCTTCTGAATTTTGAGTTTATATACCTATTGAGTTATTGTATTTTTTTAAATTCAATATTTCGACCCATCTCAATATTCAATCCTAGCTTCGCCCTTGCGCACCTTCGATGTATAAAAATAAGTAAGTCCATGAAAAATAAGCCTATAATTAGGGATGATAATATGATCCGAATTTGATTCGATTTGAAGAAAAAAAATGAATCCAAATCCGATTGAAAAAAGTTTGAATCCGAATCTAAAAAAAGGTCCGAGTCCTAATAGGAGGTGGATCGGATATGGACATTGCCGTGATCCGAATTCGATCCAAATTCATATTCGATCCGAGTCTGATCCATATATGAATCCCAATAAAAAAATTTTAAAACTCTTAGATTTAAAAAATATAGATATATATTGAAATCCTAATTAAGTTGAATTGAAATTATGTATATTAATATAGATATATATTGAAATCCTAATTAAGTTGAATTGAGATTATATATATTTAATATATATATATATATATATATATATATATTGAAATTCTAATTAAAGTTAAATTATGATTATATATATTAATATATATTGAAATCTTAATATAAGTTGAATTAAAATTACAAAGGCTATATAAAGATATGAGAGATCTAGCAGTTATTAATATTTTTAGGAAAAACCCTGTAAATAGTGTAGAGAGTTTTATATGCTCGTTTCAACTGGGTGAATTAAGTAGAGGTACCGTTGCTGCTTAGGAATCGACATCGTGAAATAGTGATTGAGTATCTATCTTCTCCAAATCTAAAATTTCACAGATTTTAAACAGGTAATTCTTCATCCTTAATCACCCTGATTCGTTTGATGAAAACTATTTCTTATTTTTAGTTAAAGATATTTGTTTGAGTTGTTACTTTAAAAAGGGAAAAATTAATTAGATTTGGACTTTCGAATTTTGATTTTAGATATTTTATTAGATCAGACTCGGATTTATGTAATCAGAGATGAATTTAAACTTGGATTTTTTTGGAGGTCCGATAATTAATTGGATTGGACTTGAACTTTATAAAGTCCGATCCAAGTTTGAATTCATGTCCGATTACATAAATCCGAAAGTCTGATCCAATTAATCACCCTGATCCGTTTGATGAAAACTATTTTTTATTTTTATTTAAATATATTTGTTTGAGTTGTTATTTTAAAAAAGGAAAAAATTAGGATTTAGACTTTCAGATTTAGATTTTAGATATTTTATTAGATTGGACTCGGATTTATGCAATCAGACATGAATTAAACTTGGATTTTTTTTGGAGGTCCAAATTATTAATTGTATTGGACTTAAACTTTATAAAGTCCGATCTAAGTCTAATCCATTGCTATTCCTACCTATAATATTATATTAAATTTTCTATTTCTTAATAAACCTTTTCTTCAGCTCTAGAAATAGGCTTACACATAGCAGATGCAAGTGCATGTTAGTATGCACGTGCTTACCATAAACATTTTAAACTTTACATATTTAATTTTAATTTTTACAAATTAATTCTTAATTTTTTAATATTTATAAGTTGTCCACTTTAAAATTTTAATATTTTATACATACTTACCTTCAAAAATATTTCTCTATCCGTTATTGCTCGCATGTATTAGAGTCGCAAGGCAATGGGAGTTAAAGTAAAATGGGAGGCATGTCCTATGTCAAGGAGGTATGTTGAGATGAATGTCTATCATATTTAAGAGAAAAAGGAAGAGGAAAAAAAAACTAAGATGAAGATTTCTTAAGGTATTTATAACCTTGAAAACCCATTTCCACCTATAAAAGTTGGTGGGTTCCTTTCCTAATAAGCTCCACGTTTGCACGGTGAATTCCACGTGGCTATAACCAATGCTAGTTGCGATTGAACAAATATCACATTGTTAATCAATCCATCTTTAAAAAGAATTTTACATCAAATTGAATCAATGCTGACTTTTTTTTTTGAGTGGAGAGTATGATTTGATGCCATTTTTGCAACAAAGTTAAGATTTCCTCCGAGTTTAATTGGAGTTAACATTTCTAGTATTAACTTTTCAACTACTAAATTATCTTTATTATTATTAAACTCATTTTAATTGGGACTGGTATTTTTCTTATTTATTTTGCATATCTCAATATATATTATCTTAATTATTATTATATGTTCTACTTGACCCACATTTCATTATATTGGATTATCGAGCCAGTACATTTGACGGTTAAATTATTCATCTTTGTTCACTAATATTTTCTTAAGTTATGAATTATAAACTCATTAAGAACATTTTTTTCTAGAGTCCATCTCCCTTTTCTCTGTAAATATGATTAAAAATAAAAATAAAATTTGTCAAAAAATACGTTTCTTCATCAAATTTTACCAAACAAAATCTCCGCTTGCCACTTGCCACTTGCAACCATGTTTAACAAAAGTTTGTTGTATAAAGTGAGATCTATATGAATCATTGTGGCAGTCTTTTTGAAATTGAATTTTAAAAATGTGAGTAATAAATTATTAATAAATATAATATATATGATTATGTTTTTTGTTCATAAATTTGTTAGATGTCTATTTAATAATTAATTTGATATAGTTTCGAATTTGAGAAAAATCCGCTGCCCTTTGTTCTTTTTCGCATCTATTGTTTTTGCACTGTTTTTTATTGTTTTTAAAAGAAATAGTTTAAGAATGATCAAGTATCTGGAACGATTTTTTTTTTGAACAATCTGGAATGAATTTCTAAATTCATAGATTTGTAAAAGGGTAAATTTGATTAATTTTTTATGCTATACTTGTATCTGCAATAATATCGTATCTTTTAATAGAGAATGAGTTATGTATTAAGGATAAAGATAAGATGAGATAACTTTTATCTCATTTAAATCCATGAGATAACTCTTAGTCAAATCTCATTCAAATCTTATCTCTATCTTAATCTTATCTTGTATTTAAATATTTGATTTGTATTTAATATTTGATTTTCCTTATCATTGTATATTCATTTGTAAGCCTATATATAGGTCAATTGTAAACATTATTAACCATCAAATATACAAATCCTTTACATGGTAATCAGAGCCAAGTAGAATTTCTCTACTTATTTTCTCCCCTCTCTTTTCCGCTCTTCTTTAAACCGGATCTCCTTTTATAGCTCCGTCTTCTACTTCTAATGATCTTGTGCATCTTAGTGCACATACCAACTTCCCAATCAAACTTACATCTGCCAACTTTCTTCTTTGGCGTCGCCAAGTGGAGGCTACTCTAATTGGTTTTGGGCTACTCGGCTATATTGATGGTTCACAGCCTTCCCCATCTAAGTTTACCGATGCCACAACAACAATTGTTAATCTTGAATATCTACGATGGTATCGTTAGGATCAAATTCTTATCGGCGCTCCTCTTGGCAGTTGTGATGATCAAGTTTAACCATTTATTTTATTCGCTATCACCGCCAAAATTGCATGGGACACTCTAGTTACAAGTTATGTTCGAGCATCTCCTGGTCGCATCCTTGTTCTCAAGTCCAAAATGGCTCGCAATTGCGTGGTTCCAGGTTTATCTTCGACTACATGAAAGACATGCAAAATATTGCCTCTGATATTGCCTTGGAAAACTGTCATGTCTTAGATGCAGATCTCTTGATTTTTATTGTCAATCAATTAGGTGATGATTATCTTCCAATTGGCGCTGCCCTTCGTGTACGAAACACATCGACATCCATGCTTGAGTTGTCTGAGATCTTAATTGATCATGAGAGACTCCTACAAGAATCTGACCAAGCTACCTCTTATCATGACATATTTTGCGCAGCGGGTTAATTCAAATCATGGTTATTCCACCAACTATTCTTAAGGGAAGGGTGGTTGCTCTGGCCATTCGTTTTCTAGTGGTAGTCGTAGTTTTGTTCCTCAATCTATTCATTTTAGACGACAAGATGTTGTGTGCAAGTTCTGTAATTTGCTAGGGCATGTTGTTCGAGATTGCCGTAAGCTTGTTCGGTTCCTTCACAACAAGAACTTTTATCAGCAGCCACCGTCTGATTCACCAGTTGTTAACACTGCTATTGTTCTTGTCGACGCCATTTTTTGTCTGGGCCAAAATGTATAGGCCTTCAAAGGCATGTCATTGATCGGAGTCGCCATCGGTCATTTTGGGTTGGGTACGACCGAAAACCTGTAGATCTGGTCTGCATCTGAACCGGAGTCATGGTCGGGCTCGGTAGTCGGTTACGTGTGGGAAAAGTTATAGCACCCCACAACGCCCAAAATTGGTACCTAAAAGGGCTGTGTTGTCTAAAAGGCTTCAAAGGTTGGGTTAAAGCACTATTATAAAAAGACGAAAACATGTAAATAGATCAAATGAATCAGTAAACAAAAATTAAAAATGCTAAAAAAACAAATGATATTAAAAACAAATGGAAGACTAATATTTTAATCGAAAGTCATAACCTTAAGTCGAATCATAATTTATCTCAAATTAGGCAAATCATTAATCGAACATACTTTAAGACTGAGTCACATTATTCGCACAATTTTAAGACTAACTTATAATTAAACTCAATTTTAAGACCAATTAAATAATTAATCATCCATTAATAGATAAATTAACCTATAATTATGCAATTCACGGACCTAATTAAAAGAATCTAAAGTTCAAAGGCTAAGTTTTAATTAAACTAACATTAATTAGGGCCCAAAATACATACTCCTAAAGAATCAGAGACCTAAAATGTAAAATTCCCTTAATCTAATGAATAATGCAAGTCAAGTGGCATGAAATTGTCTGCGTGAATTACTCCCTAACCGAGCTGTAAAACACTTTATTTTAAATTAACAATAATGCCGTTGGCATTTAACTACAATTTTTTTTAATTCATTTGAAGACAGATCTCAATGCTCATTTATGGGGTTCTTTTATTTGATTCATTTTATTATCAAAACTAAGAAACTAATAAGAATCACCTCCCATTTTCACTCTCTTCGTTTCCGGTCTTGGCCGCCGCCACCGCCTAAGCAACTCTGGTGACGATAAAAGTTAAAAAGAAAATATTTTTCTTACTCGTTTTTTTTTCTTTTTAAAACCATATCCAGTATTAGTTTCGGCAAAAACAAAAAGAATTCGAATATATCTAAATAAAAAGATTCGAGTTGTACCTCTCTCAAACTCTTGAATCCGCCATTGGATCGAACTGCTCTAGAGATATGTTGAATCTGACGGTGTTGTGGGCCCTTCCACCGTTTCGATCTCGCAAATAATACTCCGGCCGCCGTGAAATGAGGTAATTTCCTTCTTCTTGCTTCCTCGACCTCGCTCGAACTTTCTCGCTAGATTCACTAGTCTTTTGCTTTGATTTTTACCGTTAATCTCTATGTGTTTTCTAAGGTTTTTGGGGTTGGTACTTATAGGCTGAGACTAGGGTTTTTCCAGCCTTTTCACCACCGAAAATCTCAGAATTAGTTGGGATAAGCTTGGATTACGTTTTGGGGCGCAAAGAACAGAAGTGACTTAGAGTCCTCATGTTAATAGGTTTGTTGACGACGGCGGAAGAATATTTGATAGATTTAGGGTTCTTTTTTTGGATTTTTTTAGTATGCTGTAATTTTTTATTTTTTCTAATTTTTTATAAATTTTAATGTTTAAATCCACTAGAATGGACTTGGGCTGAATATTTATCCCGAGTAAAATTTGATGTGTACAGCTGCCCCTCTTTGTCTATTGCTCGAATGAGAGGAATAGAGCAAAGACTAGAAGCAACAATTTTTCTAGTGAATGTTGAACTTGTGATAGTGGCACTCCGTCTTGGAGGCGAATCGTGACATTTTCTCTTGGAGGCGAATCGTGGCACTCTCTCTTGGAGGTGTATCATGGCACTCTGCCTTGGAGGCAAATGATGGCACTCCGTCTTCGAGGTAAATGGTGGCGCTTCATCTTGAAGGCATATGGTGGCACTTCATCTTGAAGGAAATTAGTGGCACCCCATCTTGGAGGCAAATCATGGCACTCCATCTTGGAGGTAAATAGTGGCACTTCATTTTGAAGGCAAATGGTGGAATTTTATCTTGAAGGCAAATGATGACACTCATTCTTGGAGACAATCGTGGCACCCCATCTTGGAAGCATTCCTGTCAATCTGTCATGATAAAAAATGTACATGTTTCTAATGTGTTTGTCTTATATACAAAATGCTCTATCATTCTAAATGCATGCAAGTTGTATGTATTTTAAGTTATGGATTTGTTTATGTCTTCGTTGAGATCAAAATCCATGTATGTTTCCTTTCTGCTTCATATCGTGCCTTTTGAATTCATCTTTTTCCATTTATCAGAGAAAGGTGTTCATGAGCATTTTCTGGCATCATTTTGTTTTAAAATCTTTTTTTAAGTAATGCACCGAACATCAAGCATGTTGTAAACCCCCTTAGGTAAAGCAATGAGTTCACCAATTAATAGAAGAATGCACAAATGTTCAAATGCCAAGTACAAGGAAACAAGATCATTAATTAAAATTTCCTTTTATTGAATGAAAATGGCCTAAGCCTTGACAGATGATAATCAAATGTTTAAGACAACAAAGATCAAAGGAAAACAAAACAAAAAAGGGAAAGAAAAATGCCTCTAGATATCAATTACAAGGACTCCATTGCTACTTCGCTCAAGAATCTTTTTTTATTGTGACCTTTGCTCAGTAAAGCTTGAGTTCTTAGACAAACATCTGAAGAAATATGAATTTTCTCTCGATCAGACTTGGACCATTTTGAGCTTTTGACTTTGAATCTTCCATTGATTCCAAGACACCCTTTGAGGGTTTTCATCTTGAATTCTTCTTTTTTCTCATTTTGTTTACCAACAGGGCCCTTTCGGGTTTTCACCTTTTGGCTTTTCTTTTCCTTTTTCTTTTTTAACCAAGAGGGCCCTTTCAGGTTTTCACCTCTTGGTTTTTATACCAACAGGGCCATTTCGGGTTTTCACCTCTTGGTATGTCATGAATTTAGGCATAATATTTCTTCACTGAATTAGAATTCACAGGATTTGATAACTCATTCCCGTCCATCTATGTTAGGATTAGTGCCCTACCAGAGAATGTTTTTTCACAACAAATGGTCTTTCCCAATTTGGCATCCATTTTCCTCGAAAATTCCTTTGCATAGGCAACCTCTTTTTTAGAACCAGATCCCCTTCATGGAACGCTTTTGGTCAGACTTTCTTATCGTGGGCCCGAATAATTCGCTTTTGGTACTTCTGCCCATGACAAATTGCTTTCAATCTCTTTTCTTCTATCAAATTCAACTGATTATATCTAACTTGAACCCATTCAGCTTTGTCCACACAAGTTCCATTAAGACACGAAGAGATGGAATCTCAACCTCAATCGGTAATACTACCTCTGTTCCATAAGCTAAAGAATATGGAGTTGCCCCCATAGATGTTCACAAGGATGTACGATACGTGTAGACTCTGTAGAAGATGCGTAAAGTGAATGCTGGAAAAAGGGGCAAAATGTATGTATTAGTAAAACAATGCCAAGAGTCTTTTGCGTGCAAGTATACACAGTTTGCAAGTAATACAATAATTAAACTGAGTATTGGTCCCACAGAGATTGACTTGGAATTCAATTGTTTGATTGTTACTTGCCTTAGAAGAAAAGATGTTTGTTCTGAAGATTGTTTTGGAACTAATAAAAATAAAAGAAAAATGAAGTAAAACGTTGGCAAGGAAGGTGTTCTTAGTGAATGATGAGTGTCGGCAGGGAATGCTTGAGTTTAATGCTGCTCATGCCAGCCTTTGCTGGTAAACTATCTTGGCATTGTTTGTCGAGCAGATTCAACATTAGCAATGCCTCTCTCGATGGTCATCTCCCTAAGTCGATTATGTAAAAACCCCTATATCTCTATAGTGAATGTTTTTAAATGAACCAAGTTGATTAAGAACCAATCTATACTCCTAGGGGGTAGATATCACTTCCGAAGTAAGTTCATCTACTTGAACGACTTCTCACAAAGCTTTTCTCCCTAGTATTCAACAACTTAATCGTTGCCACCCCAAGTCTGTTAAGATATTGGGAAGCAATAGGCCAACGGTGCCAGCTCTCGCTTGGCAAAGTATTTAGGAAAAATTCAATTATGCCAAATAGAAAAACTTTGCCGAAAATAGTTTTATCATTAAAGAAACAAAGGCATGAAATCAACATTTAAACTAAACATCCCCCACCAACTATGAAATTAGTTCATGGTAGGGGATTTATCCAAAAACCATAACCGTTTTCAAATACATCATCATAAAATAAAAGTAAAACAACTTAAAACCAAGAGAATAGACGAGAGGGGTTTAGGGTTGAACCACCCTTCCTCGGTGCAGTCAACCGTCACTCGTCGAGCACTCCAACACCTCACTTCGATCACTCAAAGTCTTCCCGATGTCCTCTCTCGCAATCTCTTAATGCTTGATCGGTTGGTGTTTATACATGCGTTCAAGGGAAGGGAATAAGATAACTTCTTCATTTGGATTTCAAATGCTCCAAGGGTAAGAGATATAGTTTTATCCGATCAGTGTGATAGCTTATCAAGCTAGGGCTGAATTTATCATGCCAATGTTGCCTTGGCACACAAGCTTGACATGTCTTTGCCAACATAGCTTGGCATCACCTTATCCGCTATTTTCTCGGAGGTTGATCCATTTGTGATCTTTTAGGAGCCCGATCATGTCCTATTTTTTGGGGTTCAACAGCCTCTTAGCATGGCATCAAAGTCACTTCTCTGCCAACAAGTGCTTGGCACTATCTGGTCTTTCTGTGCCAACAACACTTGGCATTCCCCTTGGCCATCCTAACTGTGTTGCTTTCCTATGCCAAACCTGCAAAATAGCCACAAAACAACCCTTCACACTAGCATAGACAAAATACTAAACTCCTTATGCAAATGCATGATTCTAACAACCTAATACAACTAAATGTACCTAAAAACAAGCAAGAGTAATGTAAAATTGGCATTAAAATAGTACTTTTGGAGAGGTAATGTTAAGTGTCTAAAAGTACTATTTTATTCACCTTTTTTATTCATATTATTGCTATACTTAGGCTTATATTAGTTGCATTATTAGCCATTCATGCATGTTTGCATTGTTTCCTTGGTGGACAAGCTTGATTTCATATTTTGGTTAATTTTGTGGAAAAAAGGTGCTGTCGATAGTTGTTTTTTTGTGTGTGCAGAATCACTTGCCTAAACAAGGCTGGAACCAGTTGCTAGGGCAGTGCATGAAGGAGATGCCGACGCAGTTGCCAGGGCAATACATGAAGGAGATGCTGAGCTAGTTGCCAGGCAATTGTCGATAAGGGATAAGATGATATGGCAGTCGAAATTGATGACTAGATAAGCCCAAGATGACGTGGAGCAAAGTTAAATCCCAAAGGAGTTTGATTTCCATGAAGAGGTCAAAGAGAAATTAAATCCCAAGAAGATAGGAGAAGATCTAGAAGGAATTTAAATATAATAAAGAATTATATTCTTTTAAAAGTATTTAATTCCAGCTTAACTTCTTCCTCAAGAGAGACTTTGACCTAGCCATATCCTATTTAAAGGAGACCAAGACGTCAACTCCAAGAGAGAGCAAAGGGGAGAGATTTCGACAATAGGCTTCAACCATTCTTCATCTTTTTCTTTCTTGTTCGATTAGGTTTATGTTAGGGATTCTTTGTTTTGTGTTTCTTTGGAACCTAGCCATGAACTAAATCTATTTGGCTAAGGTTATTGTGTTTTGTGGTTGTGAGAAACAATTGGATTTTGTTTAGGTAATAAGAGTTTTCACTTTCAATTCAAGGTTTACTCATTCTTGGTTTTTATTCTTGTTTGCGAGTGAATTGGGAGAGGATCTCGTAACTTCATCTATTTATCTAATATCAGGAGAGTTAGATTCAAGAAACGAATGAGTATGGTGTTTATTCAATCTATTGATGGTGAAGATTAATCCGGCTTAGGAATAAGTTAAGGATTTCAAAGGCTAAGAGGAGCGCAAGATTGGTTGTTGTTTATCCTTGATTCACGCAGGGATGTATTATCAAGGCATGCACAATTAGCTAGAGTTTTGACACAGGGATAAGAAGAAACCATTGAAGAACGCTCTGCCGAACCTTGAAGTTGCTGCCTAGCCGCCGAAACAGTTGCCCAGCCAGTTGCCCAGGCAACCGTCGATTAGTTGCCAAGGCAACCCCGCTGTGCAAGTTGCACGACAACTGAGTTGCCCTTGCACTCTTTTACCAAGACGATCCAATTGGCTATCGCACCTCAAATCATGATAACCTGGCCTATTCTCTCTCATTTGATTACATCTTCTTTTGCTTTATTGCTTTCTAGTTTAGTTGTTAGTTAAGCTCCTACAATCTTCTACTTGTGTTCTTTTACTTTTTACAGTGCAAGAAATTAGATTCTTTAAGTGGCACCAATCCCTGTGGAGACGATATCTTTTATACTATAACTTGCGACGTGTACACTTGCACAATTGCAGAGCACTCAATACGCACAATAAGTTTTTGGCGTCGTTGCCGGGGATTGGCAATAGCAACTTTGTTTTTATTTTCTTGCACTTTTAATTTTTCTCGTTTAAGATTTAAAGGGTTAACAAATTTTGGTTTTCCATTGGTATATGACCAGAGCGAGACCAATTACACCAGAATATCCCTTTGATCCAAAAATCGAACGAACCTTGCAAAGACTCAGACAAAGGTTAAGAGTAGCAATGGCTAATCAAGACGACAATATGAATCAAGATGTTCTAGCAGGAGGAGGAGTGATTCTTGCACGAAACAGAACTATTCAAGACTATCTTGAAGAAGATCTTGAAGGACTTAATCCAGGAGTTGTCACACCTGAAATTGAAGCCAACCACTTTGAGTTGAAACCGCTGATGTTCAATATGATCAACACAATTGGTCAATTTGGCGGCTCAGCAACTGAAGATGCACAACATCTTAAATCTTTCCTCGAGATTTGCAATTCATTCAAAATACAAGGAGTCACCCCCGATGTTTTACGACTAAGATTGAGGGATAGAGAAAAAACATGGTTGAATAGTATTCCTACCGGATCAATAGGATCTTGGATCGATCTTTGTCGTGATTTCCTTGCTTGATTTAATCCTACAAATTTGACTGATAAGCTTCGTAATGAAATTACTTCTTTTCGACAGGCAGATGATCAATCCATGTACGAGGCTTGGGAGCGATATAGAGAACTTCTACACAAATGCCCCCTACACGGATTCCTAGTGTGGACACAAGTAACAATGTTTTACAACACTGTGAATACGCCAACAAGGATAATGCTAGATGCCTCGGCAAACGACATACTCCTAGATAAGTCACCGGAGGAAGCAATGCAAATTCTAAACAAGCTTGCCAAGAATGATTATTAGTTCCCATATGGTAGAAGGGAAGGAGTTAGACGCCAAGCCACAATACATGAACTTGGATCTTCAGACTCAATTTCGGCACAATTGGCCACTCTAACCAAGATGGTCCAGAACATGCAGAAACCAAACAACACATAAGAGGTCAAGGTAATGGATTCCTTTTGTGAGTTATGTGGTGGTAACCATGATTCTTCTGAATGTATGCAGAATCTGAAATCCAGCTTTTATTTGGAGAATTACAACCAGAACAACAATGTGATGTCCAATACATACAATCCAGCTTGGAAGAAGCACCCAAATTTTTCATGGAGTAATCCCAACAATGTTCTAAACCAGAACAATCAGAATGCACAAGCATCGGGATTCCAGCAGAATATGCCACGGCAACAGTTGCCGCAACAACAACTGACAACATCTAAATCTTTGGAAAATTCTCTCAGTGTTTTTATGTTGAAAATTGAATCTTATATGGCTGAGAATAGTAACTTCATAAAAAGAACTGATGCTTTTATTAACAGGACCGAGTTGAGATTGCAAAACCAAGAGGCGGCAATCAAATCATTGGAAAATCAAGTCGGACAATTTACTCAAAACCTGAATACTAGACCGTAAGGAGGTTTACCTAGCGATACTGAAGTCACAAGAGGAATTGGCCATGAGCAATGTAAGTCGATCACCACTAAAAGTGGCCAACAACTTAAAGAGGCTCAAGCTCGCTCATCAAACAAAACTTCACAAAAATAACAAGACGAACTCAGCGGCAAAGCCTCAGATGTTGAACCAGGAATTGCCGCGGCAACCAGCGATAAGCATGCCTCGGCAACCAACGATAAGGATGCCGCAGCAACCAACGATAGGCACACCACAGCAACCCCAGTTGACAATGCCTCGATAACTCTAATTGCCTTGGCAGTGCCATCAATCAGGTTCCAGACCAATGAAAGGATCGAAGATATTTGACTTCCACCACCATTCCCACAAAGGTTGAAGCGACGAAAGCAAGAATATCAATTCAAGAAGTTTCTTGATATCCTAAAGCAAGTCCACATCAACTTGCCATTGGTTGAGGCGATTGAACAAATGCCGAACTATGCCAAGTTTCTGAAAGACATTGTGTCTAAGAGAACAAGGCTATGAGAGTTTGAAACAGTTGCCGTAACAGAGGGGTACATGGCCATGTTGCACAATAGCATGCCACCCAAGTTGAAGGATCCCGAAGGTTTCACAATACCTTGTTCCATCGAAAACCACTATGTCGGGAAAGCATTATGTGACCTTGGAGCAAGCATAAACTTGATGCCTAAATTAGTTTTCCAAAAACTAGGAATCGGGAAGGCAAGACCTACAACAATTATGCTACAGCTAGCCGACAGATCTTATGTGCATCCAGAGGGAAAAATCGAAGACATACTGGTAAAAGTTGATAAATTTATTTTTCCCGCTGACTTTATTGTTTTGGATTGTGAAGCAGATGAACATGCACCTATCATTCTCGGGAGACCCTTCCTAGCAACAGGGAGAACTTTGATTGATGTTGAAAAGAGAGAACTCACAATGAGGGTGAATGGCCAGCAAGTTAAACTGAATGTGTTCCAAACACTAAGGCATGCCGATGATCCGGAAGAATGCCAACTTCATCATGCTACGATAGAGTTTAACTTCGACGAGGAATTTAGTTGCCTCGGTAACTATATTGCCGATTTAGAGAAACCTGGGGAGTATGAAGAACCGATCGATGAAGAACAACAAGAAGAGGCAAATTGGTTAGTCAATCGACCAGGTACATACTTTGAACCACTGGATTACTCAGGTAAGGAAGGTAAGCTCAAAAAGCCCTCCATTGAACAACCACCGATACTTGAGTTGAAACAGTTGCCAGGGCAACTAAAATATGCTTACTTGGGAACCGATAATACATTGCCTATAATTATTTCCTCTAAGTTACAGCCTGACCAGGAAAAGAAGCTGATCAAAATGTTGATGATACACAAGAAGGTGATAGGATGGACAATTGCTGACTTGAAAGGAATTAGCCCGGCAGTGTGCATGCACAAGATTTTGTTAGAAGATGATCACAAACCTTTGATTGAGGCCAGAGGAGACTGAATCATGCCATGAAAGGGGTTGTAATGAAACAAATCATCAAGTGGCTTGACGCTGGCATCATATACCCTATCTCTGATAGTACATAGGTAAGTCCGGTACAATGTGTACCAAAAAAGGGAGGTATAACGGTGGTAAGTAATGAAAACAATGAACTCATTCTAACCAGGACTGTGACCGGTTGGAGGGTTTGTATGGATTATCGAAATCTAAAAAAAGCCACTAGAAAAGATCATTTTCCATTACCCTTTATTGATCAAATGCTTAACCGTCTTGCAGGTAAACCCTTTTATTGTTTTCTTGATGGTTGTTCAGGTTACAATCAAATTGCCATAGCACCAGAAGATCAAGAAAAGACAACCTTCACATGCCCATACGGTACTTATGCTTTCCGAAGGATGTCGTTCAGATTGTGTAATGCCCCGACAACCTTCCAAAGATGCATGATGGAACTCTTTTCAGACATGGTCGAAGACTTTCTTGAGATTTTCATGGATGATTTTTTTGTTTTTGGTATTGACTTCGACAGTTGCCTCGACAATTTAGAGAATGTGTTGGCAAGATGTGAAGAATCTGATTTAGTCCTTAATTGGGAGAAGTGCCATTTTATGGTAGATGAAGGAATTTTGCTGAACCACAAGATTTCATCTAAGGGAATCAAAGTAGACAAAGCCAAGGTGGACGTGATCGAGAGATTACCCCCACCAAGTTCGTTTAAAAGAATCTGAAGCTTTCTTGGACATGCAGGTTTTTATAGGAGGTTCATTCATAATTTTTCTAAGATTACCAAACCCTTGTGCAATTTGCTTGAACATGATAAAGTCTTCAATTTTGATGATTCTTACGCCCAAGCATTCGAAACCTAAAGGAAAAGCTTGCCTCTGCACCCATTGTCGTTCCACCAGATTGGACGCTACCTTTTGAGATCATGTGTGATGCAAGTGATTTTGTGGTAGGAGCAGTCCTAGGCCAACGCACATGTAAGACCATTCATGTGATATACTACGCTAGTAAAACTCTTAATAGCGCTCAAGTGAATTACACAACAACGGAGAAAGAGTTACTAGCCGTAGTTTTCGCATTTGACAAGTTCTGATCCTATTTGATTGGTACAAAGGTAATTGTCCATACAGACCATTCGACAATTAAGTATCTATTTGCTAAAAATGATGCCAAACCTTGTTTGATTCGTTGGTTATTGCTTTTACAAGAGTTTGACATTGAAATTAAGGACAGGAAAAGAACAAAAAATCAAGTGGCCGATCACTTATCACGCTTAGAACGCAATAGGGAGAAGGATGCGGATTTAGAGATGCGATGCATTCCCGGGTGAGCAACTGTTAGTTGCCTCGACAACCACTGATGCGAATGCCTCGGCAACCCTTGACGTGCATACTGCGACAACTCTAGACGCGCACGCCTCGACAACCATGGAAGCAGTTACCACGACAACACATGCCTCGGCAATACCCTGGTACGCGAATTTAGTTAATTTCCTTGTTTGTGGTATTTTACCTTATGGCCTTACTCACCAAGGGAAGAAGCGGTTCCGCCATGATGCTAAGCATTACTTTTGGGACGAGCCTCTTTTGTTTAAACAATGTGCAGATCAGGTTATACGTCGATGTGTCCCTGAAGAGGAGTAGCAGAATATACTCTGGCAATGCCATTCTTCACCCTATGGAGGATATTTTAGAGGAACACGTACTGTGGCCAAAGTTTTGCAATCTGGTTTGTATTGGCCAACACTGTACAAAGATGCCCAAGAGTTTTACAAGCAATGTGACCGTTGCCAGAGAACGGGTAATATCTCTAGACGACATGAGATGCCGCTCCAAAACATTATCGAGGTGGAATTGTTCGATGTATGGGGGATCGATTTTATGAGACCTTTCTCATCTTCATTCGGCAACCTCTACATTCTACTTGCCGTCAACTACGTCTCTAAATGGGTTGAGGCAGCTGCAGTTCCCACCAACGATTCCAAGACCGTGCAACGATTCTTGCAGAAAAATATATTTACATGGTTTGGGATGCCGAGAGCAATTATCAGTGATAAAGGCAAGCACTTTGATAACAGACATATTGCCAAGATGTTGCAATGCTTCGGCGTGTCACACAAAATTGCCACGGCATATCACCCACAAACTAATGGGCAAGCAGAAATTTCCAATCGACAATTGAAGGGTATACTCAAAAAAGTTGTAAAGCCCTCTAGGAAGGATTGGTCAGTAAGACTAGATGATGCACTTTGGGCATATCGCACTGCATTCAAAACACCCTTAGGTATGTCTCCCTTCTGACTTGTCTATGGTAAAACATGCCATCTATCGGTGGAAATCGAACACAAGGCATATTGGGCAATCAAGATCGTGAATATGGATTAGGAAAGTACCGGGCAAAAACGTTTGTTGGACCTCAACGAGATAGAAGAATTCTGTGCACTCGCCTTTAACAATGCATGAATCTACAAGGAGAAAACAAAGCAATGGCATGACAAGAAACTATTGCTGCAGTAATTCATGCCAGGGCAACTAGTTCTCTTATTCAATTCTCGGCTGAAACTTTTCCTGGGAAAACTAAAATCATGATGGTCCGGACCATTCGACGTTGTCAAACCGTTCTCCCATGGTGCCGTGATAATTAAGTCCATTACTGACAAACATGAATTCAAAGGACAAAGATTGAAGCACTACAACGGTGCCCATGTGGAACGTAACAAAGAAGTGGTCACCTTAGGAGATGCATGAGCATGATTTCCTTTCGATATTTTATTTTTATTTTTATTTTTTGAACTATTTAATTTTTTTATTTTTGTTTATTAATTTCGGTTATTTTTCTTTTTAGGATAAATTTATTTATTTTCTTTAAGATTAAGACTACATCTTTCTTTCATATTTATCTAATTGTTTTTAAATTTTAGGTTTAAGAATTTCTTTTCACATCTTTATTTATTTTCTTTTATTAGTTTATCTTTAATTTTAATCCTTATTTTATTTGTTTTTGAATTGTAGGAAAAAAGTTCAAGATAAAGAGGAATTTGATTCAAGAAGGAAACTTCTTCAATAAGGAAATTAATGAGCTAAATATAAGGCTTATATTAAGCCTCTAATTTACCCTAAATAAACCCTACATAGCCGGCCCAACCCTTCTCCTTCCCCAAATCCCCTAGCCGTCCCCTTCCCCCAATCAAAACCCTTGTTTTCTTTCTTTCCAATTAATACCACCCACCATATTTGCTACCTATCTTTTCTATTTAAACCATCACCCTTAACTTCCAAGAAACCTATTCCTACTTTTCATCTTGAAACTCTTTAGTTTCTTTTGATTTCTTTTCTTTGTTTCTACCAAACTCACAACCAAGATCATCCATGGCATCCAAAATCGAATTTTTGGTTCATCCAAGTTCCTCCAAAGAACCAAGGTACAAGAAGTTTGCTACACCGGTGGTTCAAGAAAGATTTCACTCCAAGTTTGAAAGTGGAAGATTTGCGAAGAACAAGGCTTCGAATACTTCAACTCTCATCAAGATTTCGGCCTTGAACCATTCATTTCGAAAAGATTGCACATCAAAAGTGGCAAATCTTTTGCCATCAATCGGAACCGGGTAACATCTCATGGGTAAGAGAATTCTATGCTCACTCACCTAACCAGATAATCCTTATGTTTTTGTTTGTGACAAGGCTATACTCATAAGCCCCGAAAACATCAACACCTTTTACGGGGTCTATGTTGAGAAGGACGAGCATCAAGCCTTTGTTGATCAACTCACGCCCAAGCAACTCGACAAGGTGCTTCAAGAACTCACTCTACCGGGAACTCATTGGAACGATGGTAAATACAAGGGCACGGTAAATCGCCTTCGACTTAAACCCGAGGCAAAAGTATGGAATAAGTTTGTTAAAACTTCTTTAATGCCCACAACACACAATACTATCGTTGATACACCTCGTCTTTTGCTCATACATTCTATCTTGCATAATCGCCTCATTAACATTGGAAAAATTATTTGTGATGAGATTTTTGTATGTAGCACAAAAGACAATTGTTCTCTTTTCTTCCCTTGATTAATTTCTAATCTTTTCAAGGAGATGCATGTCCCAAGTGAGTCCACTGATGAAAAGGCCCTACCAAAGTCCGGTTGGAATCGAGCACAAATCTGAAAGCTAATAGGAGAGACACCGGTAAAATCCCCAACGCCTTCGATTGCAGCGGCAACTCATACCACCTCGGCAACTCCTAATGCCCAAGCAAATGATGCCCGGGCAACTCAGACAGCAACCCCGGGACAACTTGAAGCACTCTTACAACCGTTGGCAAACCGCCTTAGACAAATTGAAGACCGACAACTAATGTTCATGCGGTACATGGATGATCACAACAATGCCATCACCCAAGTCATCATGGAAAAGTACCCGAACAGTCGCGTGCCATTCCCCATCTTTCCTATCAAAATCCTTGCTATGGCAACCAATGAAGCAGTTGCCACGACAATCGCAACAGATGATACCACGACAACCTACACTGCGCCTGCCCAAGCAGTTGCCCCGGCAACCGACACTGAAGATGTCGCGGCAACCAAAGCTAAAGACGCCCCAGCAACCACTGCAAAAGCCAAAGGTAAAGCGCCTATACCCGAATCAACTCGTACTGAATCATTATCCAATTTTTTAGATTCGAACAAGTCCTCCATTGCACCAACAAAGACCGCACCAATCGAATCCTCCAAGCCAAAGAGAAAGGCCAATGACATTGATGATGAGGACACCCCCGTACGAGGATCGATTCCACCATCGGCAACAAGAAAGAAACCACCGCGTTCAAGCAAAAGAATCAAGACACAGGCCAAAAAGAAACTAATCATCCACGACGACGAACTCTCAGAGTAAGTCCTCGTTTGCATTTTACTTTTCTTTAATGTTATTGTTATTTTTGTTTTTATTTTTCTTTGTTGCATGCATTGAGGACAATGCCTCACTCGAGTTTGGGGGGGATTGTTATTAGTTAGTTACCATGTTTAGTTGCATTCATCTTAATTATTGCATTTAGGATACATAAATTGTTTGCCATGCCTTTAGTTGGAACAAGAATTGCCTAGATTTGATGAATATCCGATGATGACTTTGCCAATGTACTTAATTGATAGAACTTTTTATTCTGGGATAAACGTAGAAACACTTAGAATCTTACTATGATGCTAAACTTGATGAAACACTGTTGTGGCTTGATTGATTTAAGGAATTCTCGCGAACTTAGGTTGATAGTTAAAAAATTGGGGGATTAGAATAAAAATTGGATGAATACTAGAGGTACCTGAAATTGGCTCTAGTATGTGCTAAAAAATTGATCGCTAGAGGTGCCCGAAATTGGCTCTAGTATGTGTTAAAAATTGATCGCTAGAGGTGCCCGAACCGGCTCTAGTCGAATAAATTAATTAACTTAAGAAAACTAAAAACAAAACACTAGAGGTGCCCAAAATCGGCTCTAGTTAAAACATGTTAAAAGAACCCAAGAAAGTAATTTGAAAACCTCTTGTTTGCATAGAATCCGAAAAATCAACTTGCACACAACTCCGCACACACTCACAAGCATTATAGTTTGATTCCGAGTAACTCATAAGTTTTCCAAAAAATGAAAAGCCAATCATACTTTGTGCCACGGTTCTGAGAATTGAAAACAAGTTCAAAGCTAAGTTTGTGAAAATTGAAGTCTTGGCGAGTAATTATTAGTTTGCATTGCTTGAGGACAAGCAATAGTTCGAGTTTGAGGGTGTGTTAAGTGTCTAAAAGTACTATTTTATTCACCCTTTTTATTCATATTATTGCTAGACTTAGGCTCATATTAGTTGCATTATTAACCATTCATGCATGTTTGCATTGTTTCCTTGGTGGAGAAGCTTGATTTCATATTTTGCTTAATTTTGTGGAAAAAGGGTGCTGCCGATAGTTGTTTTTGTGTGTATGCAGAATCACTTGGTGGAGAAGCTTGATTTCATATTTTGCTTAAACCAGTTGCCAGGGCAGTGCATGAAGGAGATGCCGACGCAGTTGCCAGGGCAATGCATGAAGGAGATGCCGAGCTAGTTGCCAGGGCAATTGTCGATAAGGGATAAGATGATATGGCAGTCGAAATTGATGACTAGATAAGCCCAAAATAACATGGAGCAAAGTTAAATCCCAAAGGAGTTTGATTTCCATGAAGAGGTCAAAGAGAAATTAAATCCCAAGAAGATAAGAGAAGATCTAGAAGAAATTTAAATATAATAAAGAATTATATTATTTTAAAAGTATTTAATTCCAACTTAACTTCTTCCTCAAGAGAGACTTTGACCTAGCCATCTCATATTTAAAGGAGACCAAGCCGTCAACTCCAAGAGAGAGCAAATGAGAGAGATTTCGACAAGAGGCTTCAACCATTCTTCATCTTTTTCTTTCTTGTTCGATTAGGTTTATGTTAGGGATTCTTTGTTTTGTGTTTCTTTGGAAGCTAGCAATGAACTAAATCTATTTGGCTAAGGTTATTGTGTTTTGTGGTTGTGAGAAACAATTGGATTTTGTTTAGGTAATAAGTGTTTGCACTTTCAATTCAAGGTTTACTCATTCTTGGTTTTTATTCTTGTTTGCGAGTGAATTGGGAGAGGATCTCATAACTTCATCTATTTATCTAATATCAGGAGAGTTAGATTCAAGAAACGAATGAGTATAGTCTTTACTCAATACGCGCAACAGGTAACACTCCCCAAACCTAATTCATTGCTTGTCCTCAGGTAATGCAAACAAAGAACAAAATAAAAACTGTGAAAAAGTTACCTTAACAAAATTTTGGTTGGAATACCAACAGACGCTGGCAAGTAGAATTTGGCTCTATTTCTGTCCTCGGTATCTCAATGCAATAGTGCCAAGTAGGTAGTAATTCAAGTGTAGCAATATAACTCAAGTCTAAGTTCTTGAAGAGTACATGACGTGTAGGCAATATGCATCAAGAATCCTTTCACTCTCTTAGCCAATTTTACTACGTAAACCCAGATCTTTATTTTCATCATTTTTTCTTTCTTTTTCTTTCTTGCCAAGGGTTCTGTTGGCATTAATTTAAGCTTGCTTCGGACACTCTTTAGCATGAGTGAGAAGATGGAGCATACCACGAATCTCCACCTTAATCCAGACATCACCAGGCTTTCTCTTCAACTCATACCCTAGGGTTTTGGACTTGAAAACTAAGAGGGAGCAATCCACGAAGCCCCAAGTAACTTATTATCCCTAGGTAGATGAGAGTTCTATTTTTTATTGCCCTGGCAGAACATTGTTGCCTTATTAGTTTCTTTTTACCCTGACATTATTTTTTTCAACTTTTTTTTTTCAATCTGAGCATAGTTTCAAAGAGTCTATGTTTCGTAGGGAACTAGATACATATCATGTTTTAAGTGTAAATTCAATTCCCTAAACTAGAGATTAAAATTTCCTCATTGGACAGAAACCTAGATCAAATAAAACTTGCCTAACAAATGTTACCATCCTTCAAAATTAAATTGAGGTAAAATTTTCTTTTTCTTTTTTTAACAGTTCAGTATGCAACTAACTATATGACCTATATGGTATGGCAAGCAAAAATGCAAAAATTTAGACGTGGAATGCATGGCATGGCGTAAATGTAAGGGAATGCTCACCCCCAAACCCAAGATATGCATTATCCTCAATGCATGAAACAACACATATATACAAAATTAAAACAGAAAAATAAAATACATTATCATGTGAATGCAATAAGATGGAATGCAAAGGAGTTTAAGTAGAAGATGACTCCCCATCGGAGACTTCCTCTCGTGTGACTTCTGCCTGTGTGACTCAGGTCTTCCTTTTGACAAAGCTGCCATGATCGGGAGCTTTGTGCTTGATTTTGGTCACGGGTGGCTTTGCAGCAGGGAGGCTCCAAATTCCTCATTTTTCTTGGCAGGTTTAACTAGCAGTGTAACTGGCTTAGCTTTGGGTGTTTTATCTGGGATTTCCTCCGATTCAGATGAGGAATCAGTGCTGGCAGATTCAACTTACACCGGGGACACATGAATTGTGGCATTAGATTCAGAATTGGCTAGACTGGCTGGACTGGCTGGCATGTCATCTTCATTGCTTGAGGGCTCGACAGGAAAACTAGGAATGATGACACTACTTCAGGGGATAGTTTTTCAAGCACCTCCCTAATAATAGCATCCCCTCCTTTGTATAGTGCCTCATCTTAGCATTAAGGTCCTCGGCTGTCTCTAGCTTTTGGAGAATAATCTCTTGGCAATGATAAACTTGGGACAGCACTACCAACGATCTGGTTGGCATGGTCTCTGGCAGACTTCCCGGCTATGCCTTAGGTTTTGGCTTTGGCATGGCAACTTTGACAATTCTCTTGCCTTTTTCCTTTGGCTCAATAGCCATGAAATTTTTCTACATGGCAGTCGTGATTGTCGTTCCCTTTATAATCTAGCTTTAATCTTCATCAAGCCTAGGCACATCATGGTGCATGCAAATGTCATAAATAAGCAAAGGGAAAAACAAATTGCCTTTACCTTTTGCAGCGCACTTATAAGTCTCATCGATGATGATTTGGCCAATGTTGATCTTACGTCCTTTAGAATAGAGTGCAACAAAATCAGCCTCTCTTCCGAGACGGTCTCATTGTGAGATGTAGGTAACAAATTTGCCTTGATGAAGTGATTCTAGATGTGCATCTCTGGCTTCAACGCCAACCTCTTCACCTTCCGGTGGCCCGTCGATGAAACTATCCAAACTATGCTAGGCTCACACAAGTCTGCCAATAGTTTCTTGCGTTTGGCAGCGGTCATGGATTCAACATAGTCAAAGTGCTCATATCCTATATCATTCAAAGAAAATAGTGAGTTAACGTACCCTTCATCGAAACGTACGCACTTACCTTGAGTCATCAAGAATAGAGAATCTTTTGTCACAAGATGAGCATAAAATTCAAAGAAACTAATGAGTTAAAGTACCCTTCATTGAAATGTACACACTTACCTCAAATCATAAAGAATAGAGAATCTTTTGTCACAAGATGTGCATAAAATTCTTGCACAATGGTGGCATAGATCTCCCCTTTCTGTTGGCAGAACGAACTCTACTTGTGCATGTCGACAATGGCCATGAACTCTGGTGGGAGTCTCATAGTGGTGTCGGTTTGGAAGTCGAAGTGCTTCTCGTACAAGAAGGATATTGAGGCAAAGCTTGTTTCAAACTTCTTACGAATTTCTTCATTGAAGAATCGTTTAAAGGGAGTATATGAAGATGCCATGGAGAGGAAGAAAAGGTTGAATCGATGTGAATGAGAGAATGAGAAAAGATGATTTGAATCTTGCTTGAGGGAAGAAAGAAAATGCGAAAAGTGTTTCTTGAAAAATTATCTCGGGTAAAGAAGATGAAAGATAGAGTGTTTAAGGGGTTTTAATGATGATAGCCGATTAAATAGGGGACAATGATGAAATTTCAAAAATTTTAAGTGGAAAGAATTTTAAAGTGATTAGGTGGAGTGATAAGGTAAAAAGAGATAAGGATTGGGTAGGAATTTGAGTTGATAGGGTAATTATGGTGGATTAAATTCTAACCTAACTTAGGCGGCTAAGGTTTAATATTTTAAGAAATTTATTTTCTTATCCAATCAAGCTAGGATTTTCTCTTCCTTCATCATCATGTAAACTGTTGCATGCCAAGTTACATTGGCATTATGCATGGCATTGCCTATGGCAAGCACGCAGGTTGTGTCATTGGCATCAATTCTGTATACACTCAAAGAAACTTCTCAAAATAGCAAAGGAATAAAACTGAAAAACAACAAAAAGAAAAATAAAACCTAAGTCCTAAAACAGATAAAAACTATCATAATATCTGCAAAGAGTTCAGACCTAATGATGTTTCATGTTAACTCTGCCAAGAGGATTAGATCCTTGGCGTTGTTTCGATTACCTTCCATGTAATGCTTAAGATGTTGGCCATTCACCTTAAAAGTATCTCCCGTCCTTAAGTTCTTAATGTCCACAGCTCTATGGGCGTATGGTTTAACAACTTCATAAGGACCCATCCATCTTGATTTGAGTTTTCCTGGAAACAATTTAAGGCGTGAATTAAAGAATACAACATGATGGTCTATTTCAAATTGCCTTGGTATTATCCTACTATCATGCCAACGTTTTGCCTTCTCTGTTAAGATTAGTGCCCCTCCAGAGAAGGCTTTTTTCAGAACAAATGGTCCTTCCCAATTTGGCATCCATTTTCCTCGAAAATCCCTTTGCAAAGGCAACCTTTTTTAGAACCAGATCCTTTTCACGAAACGCTTTTGGTCGGACTTTCTTATCGTGGGCCCGAATCATTCACTTTTGGTACATCTTCCCATGACAAATTGCTTTCAATCTCTTTTCTTCTATCAAATTCAACTGATCATATCTAACTTGAACCCATTCAGCTTCGTCCAACTCAAGTTCCATTAAGACACGAAAAGATGAAATCTCAACCTCAATCAGTAATACTGCCTCTGTTCTGTAAGCTAAAGAATATGGAGTTTCCCCCGTAGATGTTCACACGGATGTACAATACGTGTAGACTCTGTAGAAGATGTGTAAAGTGAATGCTAGCAAAAGGGGCAAAATGTATGTATTAGTAAAACAGTGCTAAGAGTCTTTTGCGTCCAAGTATACATGGTCTGCAAGTAATACAATAGTTAAGCTGAGTATCGATCCCACAGAGATTGACTTGGAATTCGATTGTTTGATTGTTACTTGCCTTAGAGGAAAAGATGTTTGTTTTGAAGATTGTTTTGGAACTAATAAAAAGAAAAGAAAAATGAAGTAAAACACTGGCAAAGAAGTGTTCTTAGTGAATGATGAGTGTTGGCAAGGAATGCTTGAGTTTAATGCTGTTCATGCCAGCCTTTGTTGGTAAACTATCTTGGCATTATTTGTCGAGCAGATTCAACATTAGCAATACCTCTCTCGATGGTTATTGCCCTAAGTCGATTATGTAAAAACCCCTATATCTCTATAGTTAATTTTTTTAAATTAGCCGATTTGTTTAAGAACCAATATATACTCATTGGGGGTAGATATCACTTCCGAAGTAAGTCCATCTACTTGAACGACTTCTCTCGAAGCTTCTCTCCCAAGTATTCAACAACTTAATCATTGCCACCCCAAGTCTGTTAAGATATTGAGAAGCAATAGGCCAACGGTTTCAGCTCTCGCTTGGCAAAGTATTTAGGAAAAATTCAAGTATGCCAAATAGAAAAACTTTGCCAAAAATATTTTTATCATTAAAGAAACTAAGGCATGAAATCAACGTTTAAACTAAACATCCCCCGCCAACTATGAAATTAGTTCATGGTGAGGGATTTAACCAATAAAACCATAACCGTTTTCAAATACATCATCATAAAAATAAAAGTAAAACAACTTAAAACCAAGAGAATAGTCGAGAGGGGTCTTTCGATGCAGACCTCAAATCCAGGTTCTCGGCCAAGTAATTGAACCACCCTTCCTCGGTCAGCCGACCGTCACTCGTCGAGCACTCCAACACCTCACTCTAATCATTCAAAGTCTTCCCGATCTCCTCTCTTGCGATCTCTTAATGCTTGATTGGTTGGTGTTTATATAGGCATGCAAGGGAAGGGAATATGATAACTTCTTCATTTGAGTTTCAAATGCTCCAAGGATAAGAGATAGAGTCTTATCCTATCAGTGTGATAGCTTATCAAGCTAGGGCTGATGTCATCATGCCGATGTTGCCTTGGCACACAAGCTTGGCATGTCTTTGCCAACATAGCTTGGCATCACCTTATCTGCTATTTTCTCGGAGGTTGATCCTTTTGCGATCTTTTAGGAGCCTGATCATGTTTTATTTTTTCGGGGTTCTACAGCCTCTTAGCATGGCATCAAAGTCACTTCTCTACCAACAAGTGCTTGGCACTATCTGGTCCTTATGTGCCAACAACACTTGGCATTCACCTTGGCCATCCTAACTATGTTGCTTTCCTATGCCAAACCTGCAAAATAGCCACAAAACAACTCTTCACACTGCCATAGACATAATGCTAAACTCCTTATACAAATGCATGATTCTAATAACCTAATGCAACTAAATGTACCTAAAAACAAGCGAGAGTAATGTAAAATTGACATTAAAAACAATACTTTTGGAGAGGTAACAATACGCTAGAAAGGCAAAAGGTAGTTTCTCATGCCAATCCTTATATGTTAACACCATTTTCTTCATGATTCGCTTGATATTTTTGTTGGCTGCTTCAACAGCCCCATTCATTTTTGGGCCATAGGGTGCTGACTTATGATGCTTTATCTTAAACCGTTCACACACTTCTTTCATCATTTGGTTGTTCAGATTTAAAACATTGTCGGAGATAATTCTTTATATTAGACCATACCAACAAATGATTTCTGTAATACCTCAAAATTTTGGTTAGTGACCAAAATGTAAAATTTGAAAAGTTTGGTGCCAAAGTGTAAAATTAAAAGAGTATAGAGACTAAATTGTAATATTAAAAAGTTGTGTATTTGGTCCCGTAAATGAATAGTTCATCCCCAAGAGTGGCATTTTCGTGATACACGAATTTTTGATACGGAGTTTGTATTAAGAGCTATAAAGCGTTAAAGTTTGAGAAAATTTCCAAATATTTGGATCGAAATAAAAATTATTAACCGTGCTCAGAGCAGAGTAGCATTAGGATGGGTGACCTTATGGGAAGGTCTCATGTCAGTAGTTCAGACTGATAAAAAGGGGAATTAGTTCGAGTTGAAATTTTTATGGATATCTGATCAAGGATTATTAAGAGAAATTTATCCGATAAAGATTTTGGGTAAATTATCAGTATATAGGATCGAGTCAAAATTTCAAGATTTTAATTTTTACAAAATTATGGAATATTTTGTATGTTAAAAATATTTACATAAGGAGATCAGAATTATGAGAATTTTAGATTTTACCCGATAGTTGGAAAGCGGAAAAATCGTAGGAAGTGAATATCGGGTAACCGAATCGAATTGGAATTTTAAAGACAGTTCCAAGGATTATGGAAAATGCATAAAATATTATTTTATGGATATTTTATTACATTTGGTTGGATTCTAACTAGATTTAGTTAGATGGGGAAGGAATGTCAATTTTCAAGCCTTGTTAGTAAATAAGTATAGTTGGAGGGCAAATTGGACATTTGCCATGGATGGCATTTTTGAAATATTTTGAAATTTTGAGAGAATTATTAGAAAATGAAAAACACATGGATTTAATCTTGGCCCTTGGTTTATGATAAGATTAAATATAGCCATTGGATTTGAAGGTTAAATTAGTAATTTCACTAATTAAATGAATTTAAAATTCATTTAATTATCACATGTGAATTAAAAGGATAAAAGATGAACTAATTTGTTCATCTTTCTTGGGTATTTTCGAAACACAAGGGGGAAAAGGAAAGAAAATTTTCTTTGGCAAATTTGAAGGTTTTAAAGTTAGGATCAAGGTATGTTGCTTTGAAATAAATTGATCTATGCTTCATGCTCTTTCTTTTGATAGTAATATTGTATGCTATTATGAAGAATAGTTCATGTTCTTGAAGAGAGAGAAATTGGAATTTCATGAACTATGTTGGAATTAAGGCTTGATTTAAGTAACTCATGTGTTGTAAACGTGAAAACAAGCTTGAATTTAGTTTAATTCTATGTTCAAGGGTATAAACCCTAACCCTAGAATTTGGGGATTTGGTTAGGGAATTTAATAAAGGATGGAAATGAATGATTTGTGATATTAGAAGCCTTAATTTGATGTTAGAATAAAAATTTTCCCTTAGGAAGAATAATGGACCAATTCGGTTAGAATTGGAAATAAAGGGGAAATTATTGTGAAAATTATTCTAAAATTATAAATGATGAGAATTTGATCAAATTAGCTTGATTTGATAATTTAGGACCAAAATGGAAATATTGGAAAGTAAGGGACCATTTCGGTCAAAGAAGAAAAATTAGAAGAAATTATGGAAAATTTTCCATAAGATTGGATATGATGAAATTATGATTTTACAAGCTTTAAAATGTCATTTGGACCATTTTAGAAGTTTGTAAAAACATAAGGATTAATTCGAAAATCTTGGAAAGTTTAGAGACCAATTCGGCATTTTGGAGAAAGTTAAGGACTAAAGTGAAAAATTGTTTTCATGGAAGTATTATGCTGGAATTAAGGTTAGAATGAGTTATAAATCATTCTTTGAGTAAAGGTTGAAAGAAATACAAAGTATTGAGGATAAAATGACTTATGTCATGAATCTAATATTTGGAAAATATTAGGGTGTTTTTTAGGAAAATTATTCCTATATTGCTTATGTGTTAGTAAGATACTAACATATAATTTGGAATGTGCTTATGGTATTTTTAATACACTTGTAGACAGTGCACAAAACCGAGATCGAGTTAACAATCGAGGAAAGGATATAGATCAAAGCTGAAGCTTAGTGAGGCTAGTTGAATATTGACAAAGTATAAAGTGTCAAGGTGAGTGCATTTTTATGCATGGATAATATTATGATTATCATTTGGAAGACTTGTGATAAGTCTACCTTATTAATAATTACTTGATAATTATATGTTTATATCATGAACTTATATTTGACATATTGAGAATTGTCAAAGGAAGAACTATGATGCATTTGATCACTAAATATACCAGGTATGTATGGTTATGTTATATTTAGGGTATGAACTGCCCAGTATTTAATTATATTACCACGGATGAATTGAATATGGAATTGGAAAGTATGCCCAAATAAGTATTTGAGGTATAGAGTATAGTTGGCCTGCCATAGAGTCCAGCGGTTTAGCACTTCAGTGCGGTTTATTAACACTTAGGTGTGGTTCTTTAGCACTTATGTGCGGTCTCTTAGCATTTCGGTGTGGTTTATTAGCACTTTGGTGCGGTTTTGACTCGTGTACTCAAGTCCTCAAAACTATGTTGGACAATAATTTATTTGATAATAAATGATGAATAAATTAGAGAGTAAGTGAACTCTCGGAAAATGATAATAAATGGTGAATATATTAGAGAATAAATGAACTATCAGAAAATGATAATAAATGGTGAATAAGTTAGAGAGTAAGTGAACTCTCGGAAAATGATAATAAATGATGAATAAATTAGAGTGTAAATGAACTCTCAGAAAATGATAATAAATGGTGAATAAGTTAGAGAGTAAGTGAACTCTCAGAAAATAATAATAATAAATGGTGAATAAATTAGAGAGTAAGTGAACTCTCGAAAAATGATAATAAATGGTGAATAAGTTAGAGAGTAAGTGAACTCTCGGATAATAAATGGTAAATAATTCAGAAAGTAGGTAAATTTTCGGATAATGGCAAGGATAATAATAGGATTTATGAATCCGGATTGTATTATGTTAATATTTGATTAACATAAGGGAAATAAAGGAATAGTGATCAAACTGCATGTTTGTTATATTATTGATATAATTCAAGCATATTGATTTATATTAAATAATTATAATCACGCGTAGGTAGAAAACCCGGTTCGGAGTAAGGAGTAAGGCATCACTATCAAAGTGGATATATGCAGTATCGGTAATTACATCTTTGATGTATTTTGATATTTCTAGTTGACATGTATAAATAAATAGTAGCTCCTTTAAAACTAGTCTAGATATGGATTGTAATAATAATATCTAGATAAGTGGTTAGTATATGATATTGAGTTTTATTTAAATGGATACTAGTTTAAAGAAATTGCTAGTAACGAAAATCGGGTATGATTATAATAATGAAATTTTAGAGTAATCAAAATGATTTTTATTTTAGGCAGTTTTGTTAATTGTATAGTATAGTTAAAAATTTCCAAGTTGCTGCCTAAAATCGAGGTCTATCTGATGCATTAAAAATTGGAAATAAATTTTACACGATTAAAAAGGAAAAATTTAAATCGTCATTTTTGACTTGTTCAGATAGCATAAAATATGGTTTAAACATCATGTGACACTCTATACTAGTATTAGGTAATAAATACTGGTAAGAGTGTTACATTTATTGGTATCAGAGCTACAGGTTTAGCCGGTTTTGGATAGTAAATGAGTCTCTGTAGAAAATTAGAGTTATATACATGCCACTAGAATATCTAAAAATTACTGATATTGTGTAGGATTATGATGATGCCTAATGTTGAGTAGATTACTCCTTACTTATTTTAGATAATCGTGACATGAACAGATGTTGGGTTATCGAGAATCTCGACAGGCTGTTGAGCAGGATGTGCTTGCTCGAAGCGGAAGTAATGAGGTGAATCAGAACCCACCTCAGGTTCAGCAAAATGTAGAGCAATTGTCTCAGCAGAATGTAGAGCAATAGGCTCAGGAACAAAGAAATATGCCGATACAAGATCAAGGCTTATTTTTGTAGTTTTTGGAGGCAATCCTAAATCGGCAGGCACCAGTATCAGTCTCAAAGGAATTAAGGAAAATTGGGGCACCAGAATTCTGGGGTGATACTGATGCAGATCCTATGATTGCCTATTATTGGTTAAATGATATAAAGATAATATTAAATAGGATTCCTTATGATAATCAAGGAAAATTAGAATGAGTAGTATCCCTATTGATGGAACAAGCCAGCGTGTGGTGGAACGTGATAACTACACAAGTACCTCCAGAATGGATTACTTGGGAATTCTTTCTACAAGAATTCAAGGAAAAATATATTGGAGATCTATTTGTCGAGGAAATGAGATAGCAATTTTTGCAGTTGAAACAATACGACATATCGGTTTATGAATATAAATACGAGTTCAATAGATTAAACCAATTTGCAACCGAATTTCTTCCAACCGAGAAGTCCAGAATAGATAGATTTATAGCTAGGTTGGATCCTCAATATAAAAAGATTTTGGTTTCTCGTAACTTCACTTCTTTTCAAGAAGTGGTAAATCGAGCCAAGGCTATGGAGAAAGTTGACCTTGAGGAAAAAGGTGAGAAGTAGATTCAGACCAGAAAAAGGTCTAGAGGTTCATTTGTTGCATCATCATTTAAACGCAGTAAAGGAATACCACAACAGTATCATGCAGCATCAGCCTCTTCAGTTAAGAAGGGGTATGTAAGAATAAAATCGAAGCAATCCCAAACGAGTACTATGGGTACTCGAGATTCTGGAATTCGCCCTATTACAGAATATGAGCATTGTGGCAAAAAGGCATCCTGGTCAATGCCGGTTGACTGGGGCATGTTTCTATTATGGGCAAGCTGGTCATATCAAGAAGCATTATCCAGAACTTCACCCAAATCAACTTATTGTAGCACATTAGGCTGATAAAGGAAATAACGGTAGTAACCCGAGAACATCTACATTTATGCCTAATTGAGAGAGTAAGGCTACAACTCGGGTATACCACATCAAAATTGTTGAGGATCAGGATGATGCAGAGATCGTAGCAGGTATGATCGAACTCTTTGATGGACCTATCTTTCCATTGAATGATCTAGGCTCTACTCATTCTTACATTAGTTCTAAATTAATACTCGAAAGAAATATCCCAATAGAACCAAATTCGAATAAAGTAGTTACCGTCAATTTAATAGGACAAAGTGCCAAAGTGAGTCAAATATGCAAGAAATGTCCTCTAAAGATTCAAATAGTAAAATTTCTTGCTAGTTTTATGGAAAATATAAAAGGGTTAATCTTGAAGAAGCCAGACGGTTCAAAGATTGTATTTGTAGGTGAAAGACCGAATAATCTGAACAGTGTCATTAGCTCTTGAATAGTTTTGATTGTATCGGGATCTACCTCAATACCTCGCTTGCTGACAATAAAAACCAATAATTTACAGGATTCAGTTTCAATTGAAATTTCCTCAAACGTTCAAAAAGTTTTTTGAGGTTTGTGATATGTTATTCTTTCGTTCGAGACTTGGCGATCATATCATCCACATAAACTTCTATTTCTGTGTGCATCATGTCATGGAACAATGTTACCATGGCTTTCTGATATGTTGCCCCTGATTTTTCAGTCCGAAAGGCATCACTTTGTAACGAAACGTGCCCACTCTGTCACAAACATTGTTTTTTTTCCATATCTTCATGATACATTTTGATTTGATTATAGCCTGAGAAACCATCCATTAATGAGAACAAGTGATGTTTTGTCGTATTGTCTACCAACGTGTCTATATGTGGTAGAGGGATGTTGTCCTTAGGACTAGTGATGAGTGTTCAAAGGTACTCTTTTATAACCCTTTTTACTCATATTATTGTTAGACTTAGGCTTATTTTAGTTGCATTATTAGGCATTCATACATGTTTTCATGATTTCCTTCACCGTCATGTTTGACTTCATAATTTAGTTGATTTTATAGAAAACGGTACTGCCGATGTATGTTTTTATGTGTGCAGGATCTAATTGCCCAAGCAACTATGAGATTTCCGTGGCAACTAAGAAAGGAAATTGAAGGATCTGCCAAGGCAATCGAAGCTGCTTTCCAAATGCCAAACTGAAGGGTCTACCAAGGCAATCGAAGCTGCTTTCCAAATGCCAAACTGAAGGGTCTGCCAAGGCAATCGAAGCTGTCTTCTAAATGCCATGCTGAGCAGATTGCGGAGGCATGTCGGGACAAATCCACCTTATTAGGGATAAGCACGAAAAGCAAGAGATAAATCCCAAAGATTTGGATTTCTATGCAGCATTTAATGAAGATTTAAATTCGGATTTATGAGAAGTTCTTGGAGATCAAAGGGAGTTTAAATTCTAAGAGTTTTAGGAGAAGTTTTTGGGGGAATTAATATATATTAAAAGAGATATATTTCTTTTATTATATTTAATTCCAATTTAACTTCCTCATCATTAAAGACATTGACCTAGCCAACTCCTATAAATAGAAGACCTAGCTGCATGGTTCAAGGGATGTACGATTGGGAGAGAAAACTAGGGCTGCTCGACATCTTCTTATTTTTTCTTCTTTGTTTTTATTTGATTCATGTTTAGAGATTTTATTCTTAATTTTATTTTGTGCCCAGCCATGAACTAAACTTATTTGGCTTGGGTTATTCTGTTTTGTGGTTGTGAGAACGATTAGATTTGTTTAGGTATTGAGTTTGCAATTTTACTTCAAAGTTTGTTCATTATTGGTTCTTAAATTTTGCAAGAGAATTGGAGAAGATCTCGTGAATTTATCCATTTATCTAATATTGGAAGAGTTAGATTCAAGAAACGAATGAGCATGGTCTTTATTCAATCAATCGATGGTGAAGACTAATTCGACTTAGGGATAAGTTACGAATTTCAACGGATAAAAAGAGCGCAAGATAGGTTGTTGTCCACCCTTGGTTCACACATGGATGTATTATCAAGGCATGTACAAAAACAGTGTTTCGAGTTAGGGATAACAAGAAACCATTGAAAAACGTTTCGCCAAAGTTTGAAGGTTATCGCCCAATTGCCCAGGCAATCGCTCCATTCCCAGTTGCCCAGGCAATCGCAGACTTGTCTAGGCAATCGCAGAATTGCCCAGGCAAACGCAGAATTGCCCCAGCAATCCGACTGGATTCAATTGTTGAAGCAATTGAGCTACTCTACCACTCAATTACAACGACGGTCCATTCAATTATCACACCACGACTCACGATAACCCGAACTACTCTATCTTATTCGATTACATCTTCTTTTTATTTAATTACTCTTTTATTTTCTTGTTAATTAGAACTCATACAATCACCAAATTGTGTTTTTACTTTCAGTGCGAGAAGTTAGATTCCTGAAGTAGCACCAATCCTTGTAGAGATGATATCTATACTATACTATACTATAACTTGCGACGTGTACACTTGCACCAATTACGAAGCACTTAATACGCGCAACAAGTTTTTGGCGCCGTTGCCGGAGATTGGCAATAGTTACTTTGTTTTTAATTTCTTGCACCTTTATTTATTTTTATTTTTATTTCTAATCGGTTTCAAGGGACTTATAACTTTGGTTTTGCATCTGTGTATGACCAGGGTGAGACCAACAGCACAAGACTACCTATTCGAACCCGAGATAGAACGAGTTCTTCATAGAAGAAGACGAGAACAACGAGCAGCAATGGCAGAACAACTTGGTAACCTAGACGGCAATCTGAATGCCAATGGTAACCAGAATGTCATAGCAAGAGGAAGATGAGATCCATTCGTACAACCTGTTCGGAATACACCTATCCGAGACTACTTAGAGGAATATCTCATGGTCTCAATCCAAGAGTTGTCGTACCCGAGATAGAAGCCACCCACTTTGAATTAAAACCTGTGATGTTCAACATGATCAACACAATTGGTCAATTTGGCGGCTCGGCAACTGAAGATGCTAGACAACATCTCAAAATCTTTCTTGGAGATTTACAATTCATTCAAGCTACAAGGAGTCCATGAAGATATTCTAAGGCTGAAATTATTTCCCTATTCACTGAGGGATAAGGCAAAAGCGTGGTTGGATAGTATTCCATCCGGATCTATAGGATCTTGTATGGATTTGTGTCGTTATTTTATTTCTAGATTTAGTTCTACAAATATGATTGATAAGTTGTGTAATGATATTATTTCTTTTCGGCAGGCAGACGATGAATCCATGTATGAGGCTTAGGAGCGATACAGAGAGCTTTTACACAAATGTCCCGTGCACGGATTCCCATTGTGGACGCAAGTGATGATGTTCTACAACTCAGTGAACACACCTATACGGATGATGCTAGATGCCTCGACAAATGGCATACTCCTTGAAAAGTCACCCGAAGAAGCGATAGAGATCCTGAACCATCTTGCCAAGAACGATTATCTGTTCCCAACCACCCGAAGGGGAATAGTCAGACGCAATGCTACAATAAATGAGCTTGATTCATCAAGCTCTACTTTTGCACAATTGGCCGCTTTAACCAATATGGCTAAGAACATACAGCGGCCTGGCAACACATAGGAGATCAAGGTAGTAAATTCAATTTGTGATTTATGTAATGGTAACCATGATTCTTCTAAGTGTTCGCAGAACCTAGAATCTAGTTTTTACGTTAGAAACTAAAACCAAAACAACAATGTGATGTCCAACACATACAATCCAGCCTAAAGGAAGCACCCTAATTTTTCATGGTGCTACCTAAACAACGCCATTAATCAGAACAGTCAGAACACACAAGCATCGGGATTCTAGCAGAACATGTCACGACAACAGATGCCGCAGCAATCGACACCATCTAGTTCTTTGGAAAACTCTCTCAATGCTTTCATGTTAAAAACTGAATCTTATATGGTAGAGAGTAGTAAATTCATGAAGAAGACTAATGCTTTTATGAACAGGACGAATATGAGATTGCAAAATTAAGAGGCAGCCTTGAAATCCTTATAGACGCAAGTTGGGCAATTCGCTCAGAACTTGAATATGGGACCACTAGTAGGTTTACCTAGCGATACTGAGGTCGCCAAAGGAATAGGCCATGAGCAGTGTAAAGTAATCACCACCTGGAGCAGATAGAAGCTTAATAATGCACCTACCCAGCCAATAAATCGAC
Source organism: Hibiscus mutabilis (assembly GCA_019671005.1). Lineage (NCBI taxonomy): Eukaryota > Viridiplantae > Streptophyta > Magnoliopsida > Malvales > Malvaceae > Hibiscus > Hibiscus mutabilis. The sequence goes on along the minus strand of CM033711.1, from coordinate 87,388,554 downwards.
CAGGAGAATAACCCCCTGTCCAACAAGACGAGTCCAGCAGCAAAACCTCTACCAAAACTGATAAATTGATAAATGCCACGATAATTCCACATGACTCAGAAACTGCACATACTTCGGCAAGTCCTGATGTCGTGGTAACTCCTTCCACCAAGTTCCAAAACAATGAAAATATTGAAGACATCTGGCTTCTACCACCATTCCCACATAGGTTGAAACGACAAAAGCAAGAATACCAGTTCAAGAAGTTCCTTGACATCTTGAAGCAAGTCCACATCAACTTGCCATTGGTTGAAGCAATAGAACAAATGCCAAACTATGCTAAGTTCCTTAAAGACATTGTCTCTAAGTGAACAAGGCTAGGAGAGTTTGAAACTGTTGTTGTGACAGAAGGATGCAAGGCTATACTACATAGTCGCATGCCACCCAAGCTTAAAGATCCTGGCAGTTTCACAATACCGTGTTCGATCGAAAACTAATAGATCGGGAAAACATTGTGCGATCTTGGAGCAAGCATAAATTTGATGCCCAAATTAGTTTTCAAGAAATTGGGAATTGGGAAGGTAAGGCCTAAAACAGTTATGGTACAGCTTTCTGACAGATCCTATGTACATCCAGAGGGAAAAATCAAGGATATACTGGTAAGAGTTGATAAATTTATTTTTCCCACTGATTTCATTGTTTTGGATTGTGAAGCAGATGAGTTCGAAACCATTATCCTTGGAAGACTATTTTTAGTAATGGGAAGGACCTTGATCGATGTTGAGAAATGAGAACTCACCACGAGGGTAAACTACCAGCAAGTGAAACTCAATGTTTTCCAAACCCTTAAGCATGCTGACGATCTAGAAGAGTGCCAAGTCATCCACGCCACCACTGAATTCAATTTCAACATGGAGAAAGACTGCCTTGACAATTGCCTCGACAATTGTATTGCCGACCCTGAGGAACTTGAAAAGCCAGACGATGAAGAGCAGGATGAAGCCAATTGGATATCAAGTCATCCGTGTAAGTATTTTGAACCATTGGACTACTCAGGTAAGGAAGGTAAAATCAAAAAACCCTCTGTTGAGCAACCTTCTATTCTTGAATTGAAACCATTGCCAGGGCAATTAAAATATGCTTACTTGGGGAACGATAACACTTTACCTGTAATAATTTGTTATAAGTTGCAGCATGAACAGGAAAAGAGGTTGATCGACATGTTAGCATTGCACAAAAATGCAATAGGATGGACAATTGCCGACTTGAAAGAAATTAGCCCAGCAGTGTGTATGCAAAAAATTCTATTAGAGGATGATCATAAACCGACAATTGAGGCACAAAAGAGGCTTAACCCTGCTATGAAGGAAGTCATGAGGAAGGAAATCATCAAATGGCTTGATACTGGCACCATCTATCCTATCTCCGATAGTACATGGGTAAGCCCGGTACAATGTGTACCAAAAAAGGGAGGTATAACTGTGATAAGCAACGAAAGCAATGAATTAATCCCAACTAGGACTGTGACCGATTTGAGGGTTTGTATGGATTACCGCAAGTTAAATAAAGCTACTAGGAAATATCACTTTCCTTTTCCATTTATTGACCAAATTCTTGACCGTCTTGCAGCTAAATCTTTTTATTGTTTGATGGTTACTCAGGTTATAACCAAATTGCCATAGTACCCAATGATCAGGCAAAGACCACTTTCACATGCCCGTATGGTACCTATGCTTTCTGAAGTATGTCGTTTAGATTATACAATGCTCCGACAACTTTCTAGATATGTATGATGGTAATTTTCTCTGACATGGTGGAAGATTTCCTGGAAATTTTCATGGATGATTTTTCGGTATTCGGAGACAACTTCGACAATTGCCTCAGCAATTTGGAGAAAGTGCTAACACGATGTAAAGAATCTGATCTAGTGCTCAATTGGGAGAAGTGCCACTTCATGTTAAATGAAGGCACAGTTCTCGGTCACAAGATCTCATCCAAAGGAATTGAAGTCGACAGAGACACGGTGGAAGTGATCGAAAAATTACCACCACCAAATTCAGTCAAAGGAATTTGAAGCTTTCTCAGTCATGCAGGTTTTTATAGAAGGTTTATTTATAATTTTTCTAAAATCTATAAACCTTTGTTTAACTTGCTTGAACAGTATAAAGCCTTTAATTTTGATGGCTCATGCATCCAAGCATTCAAAGCCTTAAAGAAGCAACTTGCTTCGGCACCCATTGTCATTCCGCCCGATTGGACCTTACCTTTTGAACTCATGTGTGACGCAACTGATTTCGCGGTAGGAGCTGTTTTACGACAGTGCACAGGTAAGACTTTTCATGTGATTTACTACGCTAGTAAAACTCTAAATGGTGCACAATCAAATTACACCATGATAAAGAAAGAATTACTAGCAGTAGTATTCGCATTTGATAAGTTTCGTTCCTACTTGATTGGTACTAAGGTAATCATTTATACTGATCACTCAGCAATTAAGTACCTATTTATTTAGAAAGATGCCAAACCTCGTTTAATTTGTTGGATTTTACTTTTACAAGAGTTTGAAATCGAAATTGAGGACTGGAAAGGAACAGAAAACCAAGTTACCGATCACTTATCAAGGTCGGAGAAAGGCGATGAAGATCTAGACTCTTTGGAGATTCATGACATATTCCCAGATGAGCAGTTCTTAGTTTCCTCGACAACTCCCTAGTATGTCGATTTGGTTAATTTCTTGGTTACTGGTATTTTTCCTTATAACCTTACTCACCAAGGAAAGAAGTGGTTCTGACATGATGCTAAGCATTATTATTAGGACGAGCCTCTTTTATTTAAACAATGTACAGATCAGGTGATAAGACGATGTGTTCCCGTAGAGGAGCAGGAAAACGTGCTTCAACAATGCCATTCTTCACCCTATAGAGGCCATTTTGGAGGAACTCGCACCGCGGCCAAAGTCTTACAATCCGGCTTGTATTGGCCCACTATTTACAAATATGCTCAAGAATTCTACAAGAGGTGTGATCGTTGTCAGCGAACAGGGAATATTTCACGCCGACACGAGATGCCACTATAGAATATCCTTGAGGTCAAATTGTTTGATGTGTGGGGGGATTGATTTCATGGGACCTTTCCCATCCTCATTTGGCAATTTGTATATCTTACTTGCCATGGACTATGTGTCTAAATGGGTAGAGGCAGCTGCAGTTCCTAGTAACGATTCCAAGACTGTGTAGAAATTCTTGTAGAAAAACATATTCACACGATTTGGAACACCAAGGGCAATTATCAGCGATGGTGGCACACACTTCGACAATAGGCTAGTTACCAAAATGCTGGAGAGATTTGGAGTGACGCACAAAATTGCCACGACATATCATCCACAGACAAACAGGCAAGCTAAATTTTTTTATCGTGAATTGAAGGTTATCCTTGAAAAAGTTGTCAATCCTTCTCGAAAGGATTGGTCGGCAAGAATTGATGAAGCACTATGGGCCTATCGAACAACATTCAAGACGCGTTGGAGACTTGCCACCTTCCGGTAGAGATCGAACACAAGGCTTATTGGGCGATCAAAACTGTAAACATGGATTTGGAGAATACTGGGCAAAATCGACTACTGGACCTTAACAAAATTGAAAAATTTCATGCCTTAGCTTACGACAACGCAAGAATCTAAAAAGAAAAAATGAAGCGTTGGCATGATAAGAAGCTATTGATGCGGGAATTTTTGTCTGGGAAATTAGTACTCCTCTTCAACTCTCGGCTGAAACTCTTCCTGAGAAAATTGAGATCGAGATGGTCCAGGCCCTTCGAAGTCGTAAAACCTTTCTCCCATGGTGCCGTGATAATCAAGTCCACCATTGACGGGCATGAGTTCAAAGTTAACGGACAAAGATTAAAGCACTATGTCGGCAACCATATTGAGTGCGACAATGAAGTAGTTACTTTAGGAGAAGCATGATCATGCTCTCTTTTAGTATCTCCTATTTATTTTTAGTTTTATATTGTTAATTTTAGACTTATTTTATTTTTGGATTTATATTTAGGATAACAATATGTTTTTAGTTTAATTTTTATTCTTTTTATCTTTATATTTCCACATATTTTTTTCTTTGTTTTTAATTCCACGATCACAATCACCATGGCCAAGAACATCAAGACAATTCCTCACCAGCTAAGGAACGAGAAGTGCCAAAGAAAACCCCAACAGTGAAACTTGCCCGGGCAACCAAAATTTCCTCGGCAAGTCCTGATACCCAGCCAAGAGATGCTCCGGTAACTAACTTACTTGCCCCGGCAACTAAGGATGCCTCGACAACTACTGCACATGCTAAAGAGACCAATGAAGAAAGTAAAGCACACGATGAAGTTCAAGAGGCAACAGCAGCCACACGCACTCAACCATCACAAATCGGCAAACGAACCAAGCAATTGGCACGAAGGAAACGCATCATTCAAGGTGACGACCTTTCCAATTAACTCATTTGCATTTTATTTCAATTTTTTTCATGCATTGATGACAATGCTTTTCTCGAGTTTGGGGGGTGTTTGTTTCTAGTTGGTTTCATGTTTAGTTGCATTCATAATTAGTAATAGCATATAGGTTGCATATAATTACTTGTCATGCCTTTGATTGGATTTAATTGCTTGAACTTGTTGAATATCTGATGATGAATTTTTGCCACTGCACTTAATTGAAAGAACCTTTAAAATTTAGGATTGCATGAAAAGAACTTAGAATTTTACTATGATGCTAAATATTATGAACACGGTTGTGGCTTGTTGATTAAAAGAAACTTGGTGAACTTAGGTTGCTTAAAATTTGGGTAAATTTAAAATTAAAAGTTAATTTCTTGCTAGAGGTGCCCGAAACTGGCTCTAGTAGTTGCACATTAAAGATATCGCTAGAGGTGCCCGAAATTGGCTCTAGTCGACAATTTTTTTTAATTAATTAAAAGAAGAAATTGCTTGATTTACTGGAGGTGCCCAAAATTGGCTCTAGTAAAAAGATGAATAAATACCCTGGTAATAAAATTGATAAAAGCCTATTGTTCACATAGAATCTTGAAAATCAACTTGTACACAACTATGCACACACATTGTCACAAGCATTATAGTTTGGTTTCGGGAAATTTTTGTGCCATACAAAAAATTTAAAAGGTGATCATACTTTGTGCCACGGTTTTGAGGTTTGATGGAAAATTTAAAGCATGTCTTTGATGATTAAAGTATTGACAGGTAATTGTTAGTTTTGTATTGCTTGAGGACAAGCAATAGTTCGAGTTTGGGGGTGTGATGAGTGTTCAAAAGTACTATCTTTATAACCATTTTTACTCATATTATTGTTAGACTTAGGCTCATTTTATTTGCATTATTAGGCATTCATGCATGTTTTTATGATTTCCTTCACCGTTATGCTTGATTTCATAATTTAGTTGATTTTGTGAAAAAGGTACTGCTGGTGTGTGTTTTTGTGTGTGCAGGATATAATTGCCCAAGCATGTAGGAGATTTCTGTGGCAACTAAGAAAGGAAATTGAAGGATCTGCCAAGGCAATCGAAGGTACTTACCAAATGCCAAACTGAATGGTCTGCCAAGATAATCGAAGTTGTCTTCTAAATGCCATGCTGAGCAGATTGCTAAGGCATGTTGGGACAAATCCACCTCATTAGGGATAAGCACGAAAAGCAAGAGATAAATCTCAAAGATTTGGATTTCCATGCAGCATTTAATGAAGATTTAAATTCAGATTTGTGAGGAGTTCTTGGAGATCAAATGGAGATTAAATTCTAAGTGTTTTGTTTTAGGAGAAGTTTTTGGGGGAATTAATAGATAATAAAAGAGATCTATTTCTTTTATTCTATTTAATTCCAACTTAACTTCCTCCTCAAGAAAGACTTTGACCTATCCAACTCCTATAAATAGAAGACCTACCCGCCTACTGATAAGTGTTCAAAAGTACTATTTTTATTACCCTTTTTACTCATATTATTGTTAGACTTAAGCTCATAATAGTTGCATAATTAGTCATTCATGCATTAATTCATGTTTCTTTCCACCGTTGAGCTTGATTACATAACTTGGTGATTTTTGTGGAAAAAGATGCTGCTTTGATGTGTTTTTGTGTGTGTATGTGCAGGATCACTTGCCAAAGATATGCCGAGCTAGTTGCCAGGGCAATGCATGAAGGAGACGCCGAGCCAGTTGCCATGGCATTTGTCGACAAAGACAAAATGCAATAGGGATGTCGAAATTAATGACTTTACAAGCCCAAGATGACATGGAGCAAGGCCCAAGCCCAAAGGAATTTGATTGCCATGCAGAGATTAAAGAAGAATTAAATTCCAAGAAGATAGGAGAAGTTCTAATAGGAATAAAATTATAATAAAGAATTATATTCTTTAAAGATAATTAATTCCAACTCAAACTCCTCCTCAAAGAAGGACTTTGGCCTAGCCCTATAAATAGCAAGGAGATTTCGACAATCCAGGGAGAGAGAGCAAGGGGAAATTTCGACAAGAGAGCGTTAGGGGAATTTCGACTTCTTCTTTGCTTCTATTAGATTCATGGTTTGGGGATTATTCTTTGTATATCTTTTGAACCCAACCATGAACTAACTTGATCAGCTATGGTTATTGTGTTTTGTGGTTGTGAGAAACTATTGGTTTTTGTTTAGGTAATAAGAGTTTGCACTTTTCTATTTCAAGGTTTATTCATTCTTGATTCTTATTATTGTTTGCGAGTGAATTGGGAGAGGATCTCGTGATTTCATCCATTTATCTAATATCGGGAGAGTTAGATTCAAGAAACGAATGAATATGATCTTTATTCAATCCAATGATGGTGAAGATTAATCCGGCTTAGGAATAAGTTAAGGATTTCAACGGCTAAGAGGAGTGCAAGATTGGTTGTTGTTCACCCTTGATTCACGCAGGATGTATTATCAAGGCATGCACAAGTAGCTAGAGTTTCGACTTAGGGATAAGAAGAAACCATTGAAGAACGCTCCGCCGAACCTTGAAGTTGCTGCCCGATCGCCCAGCGGTTGCCCAACTAGTCGCCCGAGCAACCATCAATTAGTTGCCAAGGCAACCCGTTGTGCAAGTCGCCACGGCAACAATCGAGTTGCCGGTGCACTCTTTACCAAGACAATCCAATCGGCTATCACACCTCAACTCACGATAACCTAGCCTATCTCTCTCAATCGATCTCATCTTTTCTTTTACTTTATTGCTTTCTAGTTTAGTTATTAGTTAAACTCCTTTAATCCTTTAATTGTGTTCTTACTTTTCACGGTCAAAGAAACTTAAGCAAAGTGGCCCAAACCAATCCACTGTGGAGACGATACTCGATACTCATATCACTTTATTACTTGCGACGTGTATACTTGCACAATTGCGTAGCACTTATCACACGCAAACAAGTTTTTGGCGCCGTTGTTGCGGGATTGGCAATTGGTGTTAGTTGTTTTTGTTATTGCATTTTTTTATTAGTTTTACTAACTTTTCTTTTGTTTGTTTTATTAAAAAAATTAGGTTAGGTGCGCTACAAGTTAAGGAACATCAACATGTCGGGAAATAAAAGTCAATCTATTCGAGAGATGATGTTGGAAGATATGAATCAATCCAATCAAGAGTTCCTTGCACCCTTTGATGATTACCTATACCAACCGAGAAAAGCCCAAAGAACTTATACCGTGGAAAAATCTTGTGCTATGTGTGGAGAACATCATGTGTTTGAAAATTTCTCTCACATTTTCGGTGCATATAACTACATGGAGGACCATAGAGGGAACCATCAGCAAAATTCTTCATGGTATGGTCAAAAAGCTCAAAATTTTTTTTACCATAACAATTTTGCCGCAGCAATAGATACGCCATGGCAATGTAGTCCTTTTCAAGAGCATTCCAATTCCTTGGAGGAAACGTTACTAGCTTCTTTGGCTAGACTTGACGGATCAATTGAAGAGATTCGAGAACTATCAAAATCTATGGATACGAGGATAGCTCAGTGGGATGCAACCTTAGGGGATTCAGAAGATCAATTGGGGAGATCCACATATGTCATGGATAACATGCACCAACAATTCATTCCTAGGGATACTGAAGTCCCAAGGAAAGAGGACAAGGAGCAATGCAAAGAAATCTCTCTGATGTGTGAGGAACAACTAGAATCTCAAAGTCAAGAGGATGCCGATGAGAGAGACTACCCAACACATGATGAGCATGAACAACAAATTGCCTCGGCAATGATTGAGAGCCCGAACAGAGCAATGCCGCGACAACACTCGGTGAAGCCGAGAACAATAATACTACAGCAAATTCGAGGAACCCGATGCCCGTAGGTTACAACGTTGATGTTGAAGCGAGAATCTATAGATTGCTCTCATCTACAATTGCCACGGCAATTACTCGACCACATGCAAGATCAACGAGATGATAATACTTTGCCAATGGAATATGAGCAGGTAATAGTTGAACCTTTTGAATTCTTTAAAAACTCACCTCGTCCATTGCGGTATGTCTTGAGGAACCGAGGTTGGTAGATTTGAAGCCATCGAAATCTCTACGATGGAGATGTTTGAGAGGCCAAAAGAAAAAGGTGTTTGGATTCATAAAGCTCTTGAAAAATTGATTCTTCCCTTGACTTAGAGCAAAATTTGACAACTGATTGCCACGGCAATTGGCTTGAGCAAAGAATTGCCACGACAACAAAGGCTACATCCAACCATGATAGAAGTCGACAAGAATGAGGTAATTGAATGGTTGAGAATGGATATAATTTTTCCTATTAATATATTTGTGCCTTCGGGAATAGTAGCAAGGTGGAGAGTATACATGGACTACAAGCGAACAAAGAAGAAAGACACCTCCACCATGGTAACGCAAAAAGGGAGTAGTGGCAAGCACATTTGCCAAACTCTTTTTGGGCAATATTATCACCCGATGGAGGGTGCGGATGGACTATAAGAAGTATCAAAACGGCAACCTTCAACACCGCAACAACTCCGATACGCACGCCTCTGCAACCATGGACGCAGCGCGCGCCTCGGCAACCCTTGACGCCTCGGCAACCATGGATGTGCATGCCTCGGCAACCCTCGACGCCACGGCAACTCATCGATACATTTATTTTTATTTTTTGAGCTATTTTGTTCTATTATTTTTGTTATTTTTCTTTTATTTTTTTAGGATATATTTTATTTTTCTTCATTATCTTTAGTTTCCAGGTTTTCTTTATTTTCTTTTCCACAACAAGACTCACAACCACCATGATAAGGAAATTTATCACCGACTACTCGCCACAAAGAACCACAACGGAAATCAGCGATGCCCGTGCAACAACAATGGCTTCGGCAACTATCGATGCACATGCAAGTAAACCCGCATCGGCAAACATGGACCAAATCAAGGCAATGCTATTCACGCGGTACCAGCCACAAGCATTCAACCACCGACCGGAAATTGAATCAAGCAAACAAAGACGAAGGAAACTCATCACTCGAGGTGACGACCTCTCTGACTAACTCATTTCATTTAGTTTCTTTTAAATTTTGTTTCACTTTTACATGCATTGAGGACAATGCTTCTCTCGAGTTTGGGGGGGTGTTGGTTTCTAGTTAGTTTCATGTTTAGTTGCATTCATCTTTAGCAATCACATATAGGTTGCATATGTTACTTGCCATGCCTTTAATTTGATTTAATTGCTTAAGACTTGCTGAAAATCCAATGATGAATTTTTGCCACTGCACTTAATTGAAATAACCTTTAATTTTAGGATTGCATGAAAAGAACTTAGAGTTTTACTATGATGCTGAATTTTTTTACACGTTGTGGGTTGTTGATTCAAAGAAACTTAGTGAACTTAGGTTGCTTAAAATTTGGGTAAATTTAAAATTGAAAATTAAAAGTTAATTTCTTGCTAGAGGTGCCCAAAACGGCTCTAGTAGTAAATACACTTTCTTGCTAGAGGTGCCCAAACTGCTCTAGTAGTTAATGCACATTAAAGAATCGCTAGAGGTGCCCAAATTGGCTCTAGTCGACTAAAATAAAATGAGAAATTGCTTACTTTACTAGAGGTGCCCAAATTGGCTCTAGTGAAAATTAAAATAAATGCCCCATAATTAAATTGATAAAAGCCTACTATTCACATAGAATCTTGAAAATCAACTTGTACACAACTACGCACACACATTGTCACGAGCATTATAGTTTTGTTCCGGAAATTTTTTGTGCTATCCGAAAAATTTAAAAGGTGATCATACTTTGTGCCACGGTTCCGAGGTTTGAATTCAAGTTTAAAGCATGTCTTTGATGATTAAAGTCTTGGCAGGTAATTGTTAGTTTGCATTGCTTGAGGACAAGCAATAGTTCGAGTTTGGGGGCGTGATAAGTGTTCAAAAGTACTATTTTTATTACCCTTTTTACTCATATTATTGTTAGACTTAAGCTCATAATAGTTGCATAATTAGTCATTCATGCATTAATTCATGTTTCTTTCCACCGTTGAGCTTGATTACATAACTTGGTGATTTTTGTGGAAAAAGATGTTGCTTTGGTGTGTTTTTGTGTGTGTATGTGCAGGATCACTTGCCAAAGATATGCCGAGCTAGTTGCCAGGGCAATGCATAAAGGAGACGCCGAGCCAGTTGCCATGGCATTTGTCGACAAAGACAAAATGCAATAGGGATGTCGAAATTAATGACTTTACAAGCCCAAGATGACATGGAGCAAGGCCCAAGCCCAAAGGAATTTGATTGCCATGCAGAGATTAAAGAAGAATTAAATTCCAAGAAGATAGGAGAAGTTCTAATAGGAATAAAATTATAATAAAGAATTATATTCTTTAAAGATAATTTAATTCCAACTCAAACTCCTCCTCAAAGAAGGACTTTGGCCTAGCCCTATAAATAGCAAGGAGATTTCGACAATCCAGGAGAGAGAGCAAGGGGAAATTTCGACAAGAGAGCATTAGGGAATTTCGACTTTCTTCTTCTTCTTTGCTTCTATTAGATTCATGGTTTGGGGATTATTCTTTGTATATCTTTTGAACCCAACCATGAACTAACTTGATCAGCTATGGTTATTGTGTTTTGTGGTTGTGAGAAACTATTGGTTTTTGTTTAGGTAATAAGAGTTTGCACTTTTCTATTTCAAGGTTTATTCATTCTTGATTCTTATTATTGTTTTTGCGAAGTGAATTGGGAGAGGATCTCGTGATTTCATCCATTTATCTAATATCGGGAGAGTTAGATTCAAGAAACGAATGAATATGATCTTTATTCAATCCAATGATGGTGAAGATTAATCCGGCTTAGGAATAAGTTAAGGATTTCAACGGCTAAGAGGAGTGCAAGATTGGTTGTTGTTCACCCTTGATTCACGCAGGGATGTATTATCAAGGCATGCACAAGTAGCTAGAGTTTCGACTTAGGGATAAGAAGAAACCATTGAAGAACGCTCCGCTGAACCTTGAAGTCGCCCAAGCAGTTGCCCAACTAGTCGCCCAGGCAACCATCAATTAGTTGCCAAGGCAACCCCGTTGTGCAAGTCGCCACGGCAACTGAGTTGCCCGTGCACTCTTTTACCAAGACAATCCAATCGGCTATCACACCTCAACTAACAATAACCTAGCCTATCTCTCTCAATCGATCTCATCTTTTCTTTTACTTTATCGCTTTCTAGTTTAGTTATTAGTTAAACTCCTTTAATCCTTTAATTGTGTTTTTACTTTTCACAGTGCAGTAACTTAAGCAAAGTGGCCCAAACCAATCCCTGTGGAGACGATACTCGATACTCATATCACTTTATTACTTGCGACGTGTATACTTGCACAATTGCGTAGCACTTATCACACGCAACACCTACTTCAAGGGATGTGCGATTGGGAGAGAAAACTAGGGCTGCTCGACATTTTCTTATTTTTCTTCTTTGTTTTTATTCGATTCATGTTTAGGGATTTTATTCTTGAGTTTATTTTGTGCCCATCCATGAACTAAACTTATTTGGCTTAGGTTATTGTGTTCTTGTGGTTGTGAGAACGATTGGATTTGTTTAGGTATTGAGTTTGCAATTTTACTTCAAAGTTTGTTCGTTCTTGGTTCTTAAATTTTGTGAGAGAATTGGGAGAGGATCTCGTGAATTCATCCATTTATCTAATATCGGAAGAGTTAGATTCAAGAAACGAATGAGAATGGTCTTTATTCAATCAATCGATGGTGAAGACTAATTCGATTTAGGGATAATTTACGAATTTTAACGGTTAAATGGAGCGCAAGATAGGTTATTGTCCACCCTTGGTTCACGCAGGGATGTATTATCAAGGCATGCACAATTATAGTGTTTCGAGTTAGGGATAATAAGAAACCATTGAAGAACACTTCGCCAAACTTTGAAGGTTGTCACCCAATTGCCTAGGCAAACGCTCCATTCCCAGTTGCCCAGGCAATGCAGACTTGCCCTGGCAATCGCAGAATTGCCCAGGTTGTCGCAGACTTGCCCAGGCAAACGCAGAATTGCCCCAGCAATCCGACTGGATTCAATTGTTGAAGCAATTGAGCTACTCTAGCTCTCAATTACCACGACGGTCCATTAAATTATCACACCACGACTCACAATAACCCAACCTACTCTCTCTTATTCGATTACATCTTCTTTTTATTTAATTACTCTTTTATTTTCTTATTAATTAGAACTCCTACAATCACCAAATTGTGTTTTTACTTTCAGTGCGAGAAGTTAGATTCCTAAAGTAGCACCAATATCTGTGGAGACGACATCTAAACTATACTATAACTTGCGACGTTTATACTTGCACCAATTGTGAAGCACTTAATACGCGCAACAACTAGAACGATTGAGGTCACGATAGTCGACACACATTCACACCTTTCCATTTTTCTTTGGCACTAGAACAACGTTAGCCACCCATTCTGGATACTTGGACACTTGTAGAAATCCAGTGTCGTACTATTTTTTTTTACTTTCTCTCATATATGAAGTAAGATTTCTGGCCTCATTCTTCTATGTTTCTGTTGTACAGGCTTGCATTTTGTTTTCAACAGAAGTTTGTGCGTTACAATATCTGTGCTGAATCCAGGCATATCTTGATAGGTCTAAGCGAACACAACCTTGAACTCCTAAAGTAAGGAGATAAGTTTGTCTCTTATATCTGAAGATATGCAAGTACTGATTTTTACTTCTCTTTTGTCATCTCCGGTCCATAAATTCATTGTATCCATCGATTCTTGGTGGGGAAGAATTTTTTTGTTCTTATGCTCAATTAGTCTGCGTACATCAGGAGACAATTCACATTCCTTATAGTTTTTGTCAGACTCATGCTCTTCGAAGTATATAGCCTGCTCAAAGTCGACTTTTGAGATTGAAGCAATGTCATTCATGTAATTGATATCTAAGGGCCTGCAAATATGTAAGAGGAAATATATATATACATTGCATAAGAAAGAAGAGTGTAGAATGTTTTATGAAATGAGGAAAAAATGGACAAACAATGAGACCAGATTGAAAGGGAAAATGCATTCATTTATTGAATTGATAAATCGATGCCTAAATGGGGGCCCTTACAATAAATCCCCACTGCTTTCGGGCTCAAGCAGTGAGGTAAGTTTCAAGCATTACTCTGATAAAGATTTAAAAACAACAGGGAGTTCAACAGTGGTCCAATTATTCAAGACACAGTCTGGGGGACACGGGCGGATCTCTGACTGATTTTCTGCAACTTCTTGCTCTTCCCCAACAATATTTATGCTCAGTTCTTTGAACCTCTTCGGCGATACCACTAAGATTTCTTTTTCCTTCCCAAAATGAATATGTCCCTTGGACACAAAGGTTTCAGAAATATAGGGAATCACCATCAATTCCCCTTCGATACTCTGACCAATTAGTCTGGCCCTTCTCTGTACTCTCCTTTTCAAAATTTGTTTCATCTTTTGACGTGGATTAGGCTGGAATCCAACACCACTTCGATCATATTTCAAGCATGGTTGTATCGCAATATGCATTCCTTGCAAGGATTTCCCAAGTCCTTTTCTTGATTTGGCTCCTTTCCCAATAGTGAGCCTTATTCCCATCATAGTATTCCTTGAGAGTTTGGATTTTGGGATCTTCTTTCCTTTGGCGACAAAAGTCACATTCACAAACTCGAGTGATCAAAATTTACACTCGATTGCATTCTCATCCACATCTATGTACGAGACATCAGTTGATGTGGATGCAATAATGTCATTTTCAGCGCCAACACTTAGAAGGCGCCCGTCAATTGCAAATTTAACTTTGTGGTAAAGTGTTGAAGATACTACTCCAGCTGCGTAAATTTAGGGTCATCCCAACAGACAATTATAAACTAGTGTGATATCCATAATAGTAAATTCTATGTTGAACGTAGGTGGACCAATGAGAAGCAGGACATGAATCTTCCCCACCACTTCTCTCCTAGTTGCATCAAATGCCCTTACGGTTGTATGACAAGGTCTCATGTGAGTCTTGCCCCGGGAAGCCTATTTAGTGTGGTCATGGGCTTGACATTGAAAGCAGATCCATTGTCGACTAAGACATGAGGTAGTATATGTCCGTTGTAGAAGGTAGTTATATACAATGCCTTGAAGGATCCCATACCATTAGGAGGAATTTCATTGTAACACCCCATCCTCGGGTTAGCCGTAACCAGATTCGGGAGCGTTATCGAGGCGAGAACAAAGTAAGAGATAGGTTACTTGTCGAACAAGTAACCTCGATATAGATAACTTGAGACGCAAGTAACACAAACACAACAATACAAGACATATAAAACAACATACTTAGCATGCTAATTTAGGCACTATCATATTACAACTTACCATTTCATTTCAATACACATACACCATTCGAATATCAATGACAAGTATGGCATACTTCACAATAGGTTACTATTAGTCATGACCCAACTTACATTCTTATTACATGTTCATATACCCTAATCGAATAACAAGGTGGTCACTTAACACATTTCATTTGTTTCTTTTTCAAACAAGACATACTATTTCATGGCATTCTTAGCTAGTAACATTTTAATGCATGCTTGTACATACCTTAGCTCCAATTCATCAAGCAATGCCGATTCTTACCAATGGCCACAAGAACAAATGCATGATCATAAAAAATTGGTCTAGTATTCGAATGATACAAGGTTTCAACAATCATTGAATTACTTTCACAATTTGCGCAGCATAATACTTATTTATATACATATCAACATAGTTATATACATAGTTTAAGTCACCCATGTTGGTTACAAGATAGGCCCATACAAGTTATACATAATTACAAGTCTTAAACACATAACAAAATGCATAATCAAGGCTAAATATTTCAAGTTCTAGTGCCACCAAACTAGGAGCATACAAAGAGTACAAGCGTACAAGCTCAAGAGATCCTCTTGAAAGTGTCTTTAATTTGTTATGGGAAGAATGAAGAATAGAGTGGTAAGTACAAGTTGTGTACTTAGTGAGGTAACACTAAGTCTAGCAAATTTCCAAGTTTACTTTTCCAAGTGTACAAGTGTTTCAAGGAATTAAAATCATCACTTCAAGTCATATACTATTCAAATTCAAGGAGTAAACATAGGCAAGCTTCACATATCACACATTCAACATAGCAACATCCATCATGTATACATATCATGCTATTCGAGTTATTGTTTAGAAGACAAGCAATCAAATACACCAAGTACCAAGTAGGCATTCTTACACAATAAACATCATTTATGCATTTCTTTCATGGGAAGTAACAAGTTATACAATCAATCATGTGTTATCTTTCAAGACAAGGATGTTCATTCAAGAATCTTACAAGACAAGTAATGTTCACATCACACATCCAAGACAAACAATATTCATTTCAAGTTATTAATTCATCTTACAACACCCTTGGTAATTAGTTCACTAGATAATCAAATCTTTAACAATATGCACCGAAGTGCCAATATGCACCGTAGTGCCAATATGCACTATCGTGCCAATATGCACAGTAGTGCCAATATGCACCGTCGTGCCAATATGCATCGTAGTGCCAATATGATCTCTAGGTTCTAAGGCATGCCCTTCTATCTATCCAAACTAGCTACCAAGGTTGTTTGATTATCAATTTCATTCAAGCTTTATACAATTCATTATTCAAGACATGATTATGCCATTCAAAGGCCAAGCCCTTAGGCTTATGGAGTCTTAACTCCCAAGACAAGTTTATCCATGCCATTCGAATGGCATGAACACAAAATGGTACCATTGTTCATTTAATTTCAAACAAGTCATGCATATCAACCACAAACACATTCATATGTATGCAATGAGCGTACCTTATTCTCTAAGCAAGCATGCCATTTCTTACCTTTGGTATAAGCAATGCAACATGTCAAGCATTTCATTTCATTTGCTTAACAATCAAGTAAACAAGTAGAATATGGCATCAAACAAGTTGTCATTCATATCATTCTTCCCTTAATTAGCCAAATATATATTAGGTCATGTTACATGGCAATGTCATTGAATTAACGCAATAGCAAGATTGGTTAGGACCTAAGTCCTAACCCTAAGAAATGTTACACTCACAATACTCCTAGCTAATCACTTGTCTTGTATCCAATTCTCTTTGCCTCTTGCTTTGGGATGTTCACTCTTTTCTTCCTCTTCCACAACTTGCTTCCCTTGGTCTAGCAAGCATAACACATACAATTCATCAAAACATGCACATAATGTCAAACATATATAGTAATAATGTTACCACATTTGTACCTAACTTTTAACTACTATTTTTATGCTTTCTTTTAAGCATTTCTTACTTGTTCATCTCTATATTGTTATTACCTCATTTTAAGAAATAATTAGACAGATGATAATGTCCCAAAACTGTTTTGGAAACAGTTTGGTTCTAGGTGCAAAAATAGTCGCAAACTGCCCAGGACACTACTGTTTGGCAGTTTGCACACTGTCCCTTAAATGGTCATATCTTTTAATCCGTACATCAGAATTTCGATTAATTTACACCGTTGGAAAGATTATTTAATTGCCTTTCTAATGGTATAAGGATTTGATTCTCATGCTTAGTCAATCGATACATTTTTTTGTTCAAAGATAGGGTATTTACACTGTTTGGACAGTTTGCACTGTCCAGCTATTTCTAATTACAGTTTCCAGCATAGAACCCAGAATTCAGTTCTGCTTTCACCTAATGAAATTAGACATACTAAGGATCATGTCCCTAAAATTTCATCCCTGAATTTGATCTATACAAATTTTGGTGAATCTTCAAAGTTACTGCCCATAACAGGGCAATTCTGGGCAGATTGCACCTATTCACATTTTAATTCCTTAAATTCATTTTAACCAATGTTTTGGCCCTATAATTCATTTCATATGAAATCCTAAACTTTTTTAGTCAATGTTAATTCATTTTTCATGGTGGCCAAAACAGAGTAAGTTGGTTAAGTTGCTTAATTTTGCATGTTTACACAATTTGTTCTTACTAAAACAGTTTCTAGGCTATATGACTTTGTTCATACTTTTATATTTCTTTTCCAGCATTGGTTACTAACAATTTATCTTGTTTAACACCTTAATTACAATACCTAATCATGATCATGTTCAATTCATTAGTTCCATAGCTCAATTACATATTCTAACAATTCAATTCTTACAACATTTCATTTCAAATTTCCAGCAACCTAATTCTTGTTACACCATCACTTACACATAAATTCCTCTCTAATTCAAGTTACCCATGGTGTATACAAGTTCAATTTCATCATTCTCTTCATTTCTAACAATCCTAACAACTCAAGTAAGCATTATACATCATTTAAACCAGAATTTTAAGCATGAATCAGTTTGGACAACATGTATTTACCTTAGTAATGCTGCCACCAAGTTGATTTTAGCTCAATTTCAACTTTGGCACCATAGATTCAAGCTCTCTCTCTCACTCTCTAATGTTCTCTCTTCAATTCGGCAAACTAGGATGAAGGAAGAAGATGATACCATTTAATCCAAGTTAATGGATTTATGAAATATCCAAAATGTCCTTTAATTAATCCTTATTCTTAACTTAATCAAGGGCATTAGGGGAATCAAAGAGTTCAGCATGCAATCATCATATTTCTCATTTAATTCAATTTGGTCACTTATATCATTCATTCTTTTAATTAAGTCCTTAATTGATCTAATTAGCTTAGATTCTAGGTTTAATTAAGCTATCAACTTAAGCAATTGGTTCCAATACTTCTAGGCTAGGATTTAGGGTATTACAACTCTCCCCCTCTTTAAAAAGAAAAATTCATCCTCGAATTTTTACCTGAATTGAACAAGTGAGGATATTGCTTTCTCATTGTATCCCCGAGCTCCCAAGTTGCTTCTTCTACCTTGTGATTTCTCCATAATACCTTCACTAGAGAGATGTTCTTGTTTCGATGTCCCTTGACTTCCCTATCAAGAATTTGAATTGATTCTTCCTCATAGGATAGATCGGGATTCAATTCTACTTCTTCTGGCTCAAGGATGTGTGAAGGATCAGATCGATACCTTATAAGCATTGAAACATGGAAGACATTGTGTATTCTATTGAACTCTCTAGGAAGAGCTAGTTGATAGGCCACTAGACCAATTTTTTCAACAACTTCAAATGGTCTGATGTATCGGGGACTGAGCTTCTCTTTTCCTCCAAATTTAAGCACTTTCTTCCAAGGTGAGACATTTAGAAAGACTTTGTCTCCAATAGCATACTGGATGTCTCTCATTTTCAAGTCAGCATACGTTTTCTATCTATCGAAAGTTGCCTTCAATCGATCGTGAATGATCTTGATTGTTCTTCAGTTTCCCGAAGCAATTGAGGTCCTAGAATCTTGTTCTCTTCCAATTCAGACCAGCACAGAGGGGTTCTACATCTTTTACCATATAGAGCTTCGAATGGTGCCATTTGAATAGAAGATTGATAGCTATTGTTGTAGGCAAACTCTACAAGAGGTAGGGATTTCTCCCAATTCTTTCCGAAGTTGATAACATAAGCTCGTAGCATATCTTCTAGCACTTGAATGATTCTCTCAGATTGGCCATCCGATTGAGGATAAAAGGTCGTACTAAGATGTACTTTAGCTCCTAGAGCTTTCTGCAGAGAATTTCAAAATCAGAAAGCGAATCGAGGGTCACGATCGGAGATGATTGCTGTAGGTACACTTTGTAACCGAATCACTTTACGGATGTACAACTCGGCAGGGGTTTCCAAGCTCATGTTCATACGAACATGGATGAAGTGAGTAGATTTAGAGAATCTATCAACAATCACCTATACATCATCATTCTTTCTTGGAGTTGGAGGAATACCAGTGACAAAGTCCATAGTAATTCGATCTCACTTCCACTGGGGAAGTTCAATAGGTTGGAGCAGTCCAATAGGGACTTGATGCTCGGCTTTGACTCTTTGACAAGTTAAGCACTTGGATACGAAGTTCGTGATTGCAGATTTCATGCCTTGCCACTAGTATAGTGGCTTTAGGTCCTTAAACATCTTAATCGATCCATGGTGGATCGAGAAAGAACTTTGATGCGCTTCTTGCAACATTTCCTGCTTCAATTATTCGCTGTTAGGAACACAAACTCTATCTTTGAAACAGAAGAGTGTATTTGACTTGAGGGAGAAGTCAGAGCTAGACTCAGAAGCAAGCTTAGACATGATCTTCTGAAGATCTGGATCAACTTGTTGAAGTTCTTTGATCCTCGAGACTAGATTGGATTGAACTTGAAGTTCAAACAAGAATTTTTGGCCCTTTAATAGTCATAAATGAGAATTGATAGCCGTAGTAGCTACGAAAGAATTAAAAAGGTCATTAGAATGATTTTCAATAGATTTCTTGCAATGCAAGGCACTGTTCGAATTGCTACCTATATAACAAGGCATTGTTTCGAATTGTTTCTTGAAGAATAAGGCATTATTCGAATGCTTTCTTACAAGCTAAGAAAGATTCAATTTTAATGGTTACCTGCATTTTAGGCACAATTCTTATTCGAATGGTTATTTGTAACCTAAGCAGGTTTAATTCGAATAGTTACTTATATTTGAAGGAAGATTTCGAGTTGTTACTTATCGAATAAGAATGATACAAAATTGAATGAATTCACTTAGAATTTTGGATTTAGGAGTTGCCCGAGTATGGTTTGCGACTAAGGGCGTCAGCAACTACGTTTACTTTCCCCGGATGGTAGTCGATAACCAAGTTGTAATCCTTAAGTAATTCGAGCCATCTCATTTTCCTCAAATTCAAGTCCTTCTGAGTTAGGAGGTATTTGAGACTTTTGTGATCGGTAAATAGATTACATTTCTCTCTGTATAGATAGTGTCTCCTTGTATGTTTAATAGTGGTGCCTTGCATCATACCACAATGACCATTGCGTCTCTTCAGAACATCTCATCTTATGATGGCCATGATACAGTTCATCTAGGTAATGGTAACTCTTTACCTATATCTTATATTGGTCGATGCACTGTTTCCACAGCTACAAAACCCCTTTCTCTCACAAATGTCTTATGTGTTCCTCAGTTAAATACAGATTTAATGTTAGTTTCTAAATTATGCCAGACTAATCATATGTCTATTGAATTCTTTGATTCTTATTTTCTTGTTAAGGATCGACCCATGAGAATTCCTCTTCTTCAAGGCAATAAAATTGGTGGTGTCTACTATGCTCCGCGATCCTTTTATCCCCAAGTTAACTCAATTAATTGCTTGTCTGTGCATCAGCTGCATCACAAGTTTGGCCATCCCTTCGATAAAGCCTTAGCCTCTATATTACACACTTGTAATATATCCTATAAACCAACTAGTTTGACGAACTATCATTGTACTTATTGTCTTATTAATAAGAGTCATAAACTGTCATTTGGTCAAAATACTATGTTAAGCTCTCGTCCTCTTGAATTGCTTTACTCTGATGTTTGGAGCACTAAACATGTGTCTTATGATGGATATTCATACTATGTAGTATTTTTTTTATCATTTTACCAAGTATATCTGGCTATACCCGATGAAGAAGAAATATGATGTTGCGGCAATATTCAATTTAAAAGGCTTGTTGAAAGCTTTTTTCATCAGAACATTTTGTCTCTATTCTCTGATAATGGAGGTGAGTTTGTTAATCTCTTGCCCATTTCGAATTTGGGTGGTATTTTTCACTTCACCACCTCATACTCCGAAACACAACGAGATTGCTGAACGGAGACATCGTCACATAGTAGAGACTGGACTCTCTCTACTTCACTTTGCATCTCTCCCAATAGATTATTGGCCTCATGCTTTTCAAGTAGCTGCTTATCTTATTAATCGGATGCCAACACCGATACTAGGTAATGTATCACCTTACCTTCTCTTTCATCAACAAGCACCAAACTATGACAAGCTTCAATCATTCAGATCCTTGTGTTTTCTTTGCTTAAGACCATACATGACACATAAACTTGAGCCACAGTCCGCTGAATGTATTTTACATGGATACTCTATGATGCAGTCTGCTTTTAAATTCATAGAGTAAACCACTAATAGAATCTATGTCTCTTGCCATTTTCAGTTTGTTTCTCACATCTTCTCTTTTCCTACACGACGTGACCTCCCTATGCCACGGCAACCAGATACTATATTGCCTACTATGCCACGGCAATCTGATGCTTCATTGTCTAATATGCCACGACAACCTGATGATTCCATTGCCATACCAATTCCCTTGGGTAACCTGCCACGGCAACCTAATGATTCCATTGCCACATCAATTTCCTTGGCTGATCTGCCACGGTAAGATGTCTTCCCTAACTTGCCACAATAAGTTGTCTCCACTAACTTGTCATAATATAATCCTCTGCAACAGCGGATTTTCCAGCCAAATCTGAGGTACTTTAGTCCTTCATTTGTTAATATTACTATATGCCATTCTTTGCCTTCCACAATAGAGCCAAAGACTGTCACACAAGCTCTCAATGACCCACTATGGAGACAAATCATAGATGATGAGTTTAATGCCTTGCTACGTAACCAAAATAGGATCTTGCTCTATGGTCTACACAATTTTTTATAGGGTGCAAATGGGCATTCCGTGTGAAACATCATGTTGGTGGCTCTGTTGATCGCTACATGGCTCGATTGGTAGCAAAATGGTACTCTCGAGAAGCTGATCATGACTACTTTTAGACCTTTAGTCATATGATGAAACTTGTTACAGTGCTTATTATTTTCACCCTCGCCCTTCATCACGCATGACCCATCAAGCAACTTGACATTAATAATGCCTCCTTAAATGGCACCTTACATGAGAAAGTCTATCTAGAACAACCTTCGGGGTATGTTGATTCCACTCACCTATCTCATATTTATCAGTTGTGTAAAGCCTTGTATGGACTCAAGCAAGCCTAGAGGGCGTAGTATGTTGAACTCAATTTCTCATTCACTTTGGTTTTACAAAATCAAAGGTTTGTGCCTTTCTCTTTATCTATAATGCAAATGAAGTTATTTTATACTTTCTAGTCTACGTGGATGATATTGTGTTTACTGGTAACAACACTAATTTTATTGTTCATTTCACCAACATATTATCTACGAAGTTTGCTTTGAAGGATATGAGCTTGTTCAGCCATTTTCTTGGCATTGAGGCTATTTATACTCCTACTGGGTTCTTTTTATCTCAGGAGCAATGTATCTCTAACATCTTGAGTCAATTTCAGATAGAAAATGCCAAGGCAATTTCTACACCTATGTCATCTTCTAACAAGCTACCTCCGCTGGAGCCATCCACGACACTTGATATTTCTGGGTATCGTCGATTACTTGGTCTCTTTCAATATCCCATACTTACTCGTCAGGATATTTCTTTTGTCGTGAATCGTCTATCGCAATACATGCATAGTTCTTCACTTGCACATTGGACAGTAGCTAAGCTCATCATGCATTATCTCAAAGGAACATTATGCCATGACATTATTTTTTGTTTGGTGTCTTCCCTTCATCTCACCACCTTTGCTGATGCGGACTGGGAAGGATCCTCTATAGACGGTCGATCCACTATTAGATATGCTATTTATCTTGGATCTAATCTTATTTTTTGGAAATCAGCTCGTCAGAAAATTGTTTCTTGTTCCTCCACAGAAGCTAAATATCGTGTCATGGCAAATGCAACTGCCAAAGTGTTTTGGGTCCAACATCTTTTTCAAGAAATTGTCGTGGCATTACCAAAACCACCATCTCTCTTCTGCGAAAATTCCAGTGTCACGTATGTTTGCAAAAATCTAATTTTTTATTCTCGTATGGAGTATCTTGCCCTTGATTACTTATTTGTTCGTGACTTAGTTGTTGCGGGTTCTCACTTGTTCAACACATTCCCTCCAAAGCTCAGATTGCGGACACGCTCACCAAACCGCTTGGTCATAATCTTTTCATCCATTTTCCGTCCAAGATTGGAGTTTTTGATGGATCCTCTATCTTATGGGGACGCATTAAGGATAAAGCAAGATGATAACTTTTATTTCATTCAAATCCATGAGATAACTCTTATTCACAACTCATTCAAATCCTATCTTATCATATCTCTATCTCAATCTTATCTTGTATTTAAATATTTGATTTGTATTTAATATTTGATTTCTCTTATCCTTGTATATTCATTTGTAAGCCTATATATAGGTCAATTGTAAACATTATCAACCATCAAATATACAAATCATTTACATTATGTCTCGTTCTATTTCTTCATCTAGGATCCAACTTATATTATTGATAATAATAGTGTTAAGTGTTCAAAAGTACTATTTTTATAACCTTTTTTACTCATATTATTGTTAGACTTAGGCTCATTTTAGTTGCATTATTAGGCATTCATGCATGTTTTCATGATTTCCTTCACCGTCATGCTTGATTTCATAATTTAGTTGATTTTATGGAAAAAGGTACTGCTGGTGTGTATTTTTGTGTGTGCAGGATCTAATTGCCCAAGCAAGTAGGAGATTGTCGTGGCAGCTAAGGAAGGAAACTGAAAGATTTGCCAAAGCAGTCGAAGCTGTCTTCCAAATGCCAAACTAGAGGGTCTGCCAAGGCAATCAAAGCTGCTTTCCAAAATGCCAAACTGGAGGGTTTTCCAAAGCAAATGAAGCTGTCTTCTAAATGTCATGCTGAGCAGATTGCTGAAGCATGTCGGGACAAATCCACTTCATTAGGGATAACCACAAAAAGTAAGAGATAAATCCCAAAGATTTGGATTTCCATGAAGCATTTAATGAAGATTTAAATTCAGATTTATGGGGAGTTATTGGAGATCAAAGGGAGATTAAATTCCAAGAGTTTTAGGAAAAGTTTTTGGAGGAATTAATATATAATAAAAGAGATCTATTTCTTTTATTATATTTAATTCCAACTTAACTTCCTCATCAAGAAAGACTTTGACCTAGCCAACTCCTATAAATAAGAGACCTAGCCTCCTACTTGAAGAGAGGTGCGATTGGGAGAGAAATTGAGGGCTGCTCGACATCTTCTTATTTTTCCTCTTTGTTCCGTTAGATTCATGTTTAGGGATTTTATTCTTGAGTTTATTTTGTGCCCAGCAATGAACTAAACTTATTTGGCTTGGGTTATTGTGTTTTTGTGGTTGTGAGAACGATTGGATTTGTTTAGGTATTGAGTTTGCAATTTTACTTCAAAGTTTGTTCATTCTTGGTTCTTAATTTTGTTTGCGAGTGAATTGGGAGAGGATCTCGTGAATTCATCCATTTATCTAATACCGGGAGAGTTAGATTCAAGAAACGAATGAGCATGGTTTTCATACAATCAATCGATGGTGAATGCTAATTCGACTTAGGGATAAGTTGTGAATTTCAACGGCTAAAAAGGAGCGCAAGATATGTTGTTTTCCACTCTTGCTTCACACAGGGATGTATTATCAAGGCATGGACAATTAACAGCGTTTCGAGTTAGGGATAACGAGAAACCATTGAAGAACGCTTTGTCAAACTTTGAAGGTTGTCACCGAATTGCCCCAACAATTGCTCCGTCACCAGAATTGCCCCAACAATTGCGCCGTCACCAGAATTGCACATGCGATCGCAGACCTGCCGAGGAAATTGTAGAATTGTCCAGGTTGTCGTAGATTTGCCCCAGCAATCCGATTGGATTCAATTGCTGAAGCGATTGAGCTACTCTAGCACTCAATTACCACGATGGTCCATTCAATTATCACACCACGACTCACAATAACCCGGTCTACTCTCTCTTATTCAATTACATCTTCTTTTTATTTAATTGCTCTTTTATTTTCTTGTTAATAAGAACTCCTACAATCACCTACTTGTGTTTTTACTTTCAGTGCGAGACGTTAGATTCCTGACGTAGCACCAATCCCTGTGGAGATGATATCTATACTATACTATAACTTGCGACGTGTACACTTGCACCAATTGTGAAGCACTTAATACGCGCAACAAATAGGAACAGAATCATTATGACAAAGAAGAGTTTGATTCATAGGAAAAAGAAGAGACAAATTAAAACACTAGTATAAAGTAGTGTTACAATAATATTCTCAAGTAAAATGTCGAAATTCGAACTTACACAAAGAGTAAAACGAGTGAACATCCACGACCACTAGACCAATTAAAAGATCATAAATAACTACAATTATCATTAGCAATACATATTAGTGCCCCTATATAGGACTAAGATCCGGTTCTTCGTGACTAAAAAGTCACCAAAGAGTTTGTAAGACCTCCTTGATTAAATGGAATAATTGTTGTTTTGCCGCTTTCAATTATTAATGTTCAATTTAAGTCTTTTTTTAATTTAACATCAATTTTTTATACATTCATTTTAATTATACTAGTGTGGTTATTTGTTAATATATATTTTTTATATTTATAACCCTTTAACAACATACGCCTTATACATACATGAACTTAAACTAAATTCCTTAAAATAAAAATCGTCATCTTTTCCGCAAAACCGCTAGTTAAATTCTTTTATAGTCATATAGGACAAGCATTGTTGCCTGTTGACTAATTTGAAAACTTGACTTATATTTTCACTTTGGAATCAGTTAGGGAGGCGTGTGATAAAAGAGTTTCACCTTCTGTCGAAATGCCACGGTCAGTTGGACTTTGACTAATTGACCAGCTAATAAAGTTATTGCGACCACGCCATCTCCAAGCACCTAATTAGCAAAGAAAAACAAAAGAAAAGAACAAATAAAATCAAGGCTGGGTATGCAATACAAACAAAATTTGGGTCAAAATTTTCAATTCAACCCGTGAAAAGGTGCACGTACCCACTCCAGAACAGTTCTTTTAGTTCACCTGTTCACTTCTTCCATGAAAGGTTCAAACCTAGAATTTTATTCTCCCGGTACTCTCCACAAAAATGGAACTATTCTCTCAACAAAAATAACTCTACATTCCAAACAATTGAACCAAATGAGAAAGTTTAACATTACAAGTAATATAATTAGAGATATTCCTATTATTGATTCAATCAGGTTTGACGTATATGATTCGATTAATAATAAATTATATTTTACCGAGAAAAAAATTTTTTACAGAAGGTAATCAAACATTTTTTGAACCAAATACCGTAATCATATCAATGGCTAGCTAGGTAGCTAGGGTTCTTCTGTGATCAGCTAAGTTCTTTAAAAAAGCTTCCAACCATGCAAAGCTTTAAGAATTTTCAAGTACAAACCATTTGGTGAGGGAGGAGAGTAGAATATGGAACTTTGAAGGAAAATAATTGAAAGTGGAATTATAATCTTTACTTGAACAAGCATTAATTCCTACTTCCTAGTTCCTAGTAAGTTCTTATTCTTTCTCTTTAAACCAATACTAGCCCAATCCATGATTCTTCTGACGTTGGTTTTTATTCTTTTTGCTCCTTCACCCTAGTTATTTTTCTATAATATTATAGTTTTTTTCGTAAAGCAATTATTTATATTAATAAAAAGATCCACTGAAGTAGTAGGTAAAGTTCGGAAAGAAATCCGAAGATAACGCGGATACACTGAAACCCAAAAATACAGCTAAAAACAACAAGAAAACGACTCCTCACACCTCACATACAAGTACAACAATCCAAACTAATAGCACAAACACGGCCATCACTCTCCCCACCTACGCAACCTACATTCCCAGGTAAAGTCAAGCAACAATGGATGACAAACCAGAAAATATCACCACCCATTCAATGAACTCTGAATAAAATTATCATGCGCCCATATATCTTCTATGGGTCTTTCCAAACCGAAATAAACCACAGTCTACAAACTCTAAGAAGAACAAACACCCTTCGAGCCTAAATCAGATCTTATCAACTTTAAAATCTCTCAATTTATTTATTTGAAGCTATAAATTCTTATTTGGATATAGTTACTCTTACATTATAAAACACATAAATATACACGCCATAATAGAAAAAACATTTAAACCTCGCACGACGTACAGTAAGAAAGATTTGAAAATGATTAGAAAACTACTTCAAGATTTGCCACCTTGGAAAGGAACTATAAATTTTTTAACCCTAATTACATAAACTAAAATATATGAGTAAAATGTAGTATATGCAAGTGGGGTGGGAGTGAAGAAGGATAATATATAAAATGTAAATGAGAAATTTTATATTTGAGAATTATGAGGCATGCAGTTGGGGGAATGGATTGGACCTTTGATCGATATGTTGACAACATAGAATGAAGGGCATCGCATTTTGGCATATAGTGTCACACAATCTGATTGATGGGGTCTTTAGCGGCTCTAAGCTCTTGATTTCATAATATATCCCTTAAAGCATATGGATTTATTAATTGAGACCGAGTAGGCCAAGAATTTCACTTTCCCAACCCAACTATCAAACCTAGTTGCCAACCATGTGGGTAAAGGACCACTTTCTACGTTGGACATTCAACATTGTACAAGAACCTGAATCGACTTTGGCCCCTGTCTTCACCATTGTCTTAATTTTGTGAAAACTTATGTGCTTTTTGTTACGGGATAATTGCACTACCATTCCTCAAACAATGGCTAAAGTTTTAAATTGATTCTAAACTTCAAAATTCTATAATTTAAATTTAAGGCTAATAGCTTGGTTGATGCTTTAGCTAAGGGCAGAGTTAGTCGTTCTTCTTGGTTTCGTGTCATGGAATAGTGTTTTGGGTGGTGTAGGCCTGTTTTTCTGGGCGTGTAATGTTGTTTCCTTTTTGTTTTGCTTTGGCGTTGTTCCCTTCTGTACATGTCATGAGTATTCTTTTCTTCCATCTAGGTGTAGGGAGGTTTTTAATGAGACTTGTGATAATATTTTGTCTTGTAGGATTTTTTAATTATATCATACGTGTTGCCGGTAAAAAATAATTTATTGATACTATTGATGGTATAATATGCGGAAGATGTGAGATTGAGCATAAATAAAATATTCTTCTATGTTAATTGTAAACATATAAAGTATAAATGTTTTATCCATGTTCTTTTACTGTTCAATTTCAGCCACTTTCAAGTTAAATTCTCGTGAAAATTCTTCCCTTGAAGGCTTGAACCATAAAGGTCTAAACGCTAAAGCTTTTAAACATTTCGAATGTTTATATAATTTCATTGTCCCATAAAAAATATGCCGACTTCTAATTTTTTAAGGTCCAACTATCTTAGGGAAAATGAAATTTCATAAAAGGCTAGGATTACAATTGTAATGTAACAAAACACCGTCCTAATTTGACACGGCATAATGATTTTTTCCACCCAACTTTAGCAGTTTAATTATTTTAATCTTCCGACTTTTATTGTGCTTCATTTGGCTCTCAAATTTTAAGTTAAAACAAATTTATACAAATGTGACAGAACGTCAATAACACTGTTAAGTTTACGTCAATTATTTTATTATTTTATTGAAAAATTTAAAAATAAATACTTAAAAATATTAAAAAATATGCTTTGATTACAATCTATCAAACCCTTGCACCTAAAATTTGTCAACAGACTATATAATAAAACAAATTTGTAACCTAATAAACTACGTAAATTAAGTAAAGACTAAGTTTTTTATTATAAAATACATTAAAAACCTATTTTCCTAGGGAAGAGAAGCAAGCAGAGCTCAACCTATATGTTTATATTTTCTGACATGATGCAATTAGTTGATTTATTAGGGTGAGATATTGGGTTCTTAAATAATGTCCAGATTCAGAATTTAAAATTGTATATAAAAAACTGGTTGAAAGCTTTGCTCCCATGGTAAAGCTATGCAATACTAATTATAAATTAGTCCGTTAATAAAATAGATATTAATGATTATAAGCGAAAATAATTTCCATATGATGACACTATGTTGAACGTTGTTTTCTAAGTACTTTAGAAATTGGGCTTCAAAAGTCAGACACATAAACTTAGAGGACCTGGCCTATGCTCCAACACATGCCCTTATTCATTTCTATCCCACTATTTATGTAGGTTGAGGACCTTTTAGCCCATTTATACAACCAAGATTAATTGGGTTGGGAAAGGTGAATGATTTAAAATTAAGTTTTATACTAAAAGGGGGAAATTATTTATTTAAGAATCATTTTTAAAAAATCTATCTAATAATATTTATTTTAATATCTTATAATATCAGTTATTTAATTAATTTCTTTCAATTTTGTCGGGTTAAACAGTCAAATAAAAATTTCAATTTAGTCAAATTAAAAATTTAGATCAACTTTATTTTGTCAGTATTGATTTTTTTAAAAATCATAAAATAGACATTAAATAACTCAATAACATATACTTGATTCAAACCCAATCAAAAAGTTACAACTCAATATCCAACCCAAATAGCTAAGTGTAAACTTTAAAATTTGAAACCAAAGAAATTGAATAAACTAACCAAATCCAACCCAATAAAATCAAGATGAAAACAAACCAAAAACCGTTAAGGGTGAAAATGAATAGAGAGCATACTTTAAGGTGTAATTTTACAATTAAGCCTATATTGTTCCAATGGATTGATCAATAATGACTTCCATTCCACTTTGAGACTGAAAGAAGCCTGGTCCAACCCAATAAATTTTTGGTCCCATCGTCTAACGACTGGTCCAATCAAACCTGAAATAACTAACATCTAACGTTAAGAGTAACCATCAATTCATCCATTTCATGAAAATGACCATTCCCCTACTTTAAAATCTCACACATATTTTTCATTAAAAATTCATCATAATCAGGGAAAACTACATAAATAGCACTCTATCTATTCCTTCGTTACTGCGTTAGTATTTCAACTATTATTTTTAGCAAAATCTTATTTAACGTTACGTTTTTTTCCCTATTTTGGTACATTCGCTGTTTAAAATTAATGAAAATGGTGGTGCAACTTGGGTTAAAAATAGTTTTAGTCTAAAAACGTATACAATCTAGCAATTTAGTCTAAAATTCTATCAATATAAACATTATTTTAAGTTTTTGATTAAAATTGTAAATTCTTCATTTTTCTTCTTCTCCAGTCGAACACTTTTTTGGGTTTAAAAAATACGCTAAGGACAATCAAAACTTTAGGATTTGAAGATCAATAAGGGGATAATGTAGGGTCCATTGGAGGACCTAAACTCCACGATCAGGATACCGACAATAATACGAGGGGATGGGAAAGGGATGAGATAAAATGAGAACAAAGCTTTGAAATCTCTCTCGGCAAGAATATGTGTTTTGGACTAAAATGATATTATATATGTGTTTTGGACTAAAATTGTGATTATACCAAGTCACATCATCATTTCTGTTAGTTTTAATGGTCGGAGTACTAAAATAAAACAAAAACAAAACGTTAGATACCATTTTGCCAAAAATAATAATTGGGGTACCAAAATAGTAACGCAAAAATAGATAAGGTAGTATTCTTGTAGTTTTCCCATATAATTATTGTATAAGATTGATTTTACATTATATATAGGAGATTTCTCAACTCGGGCCGAATAAAAAGTTTCACTAAATCATTATCAAACCGGACACATTCTTTTATTTGTGAGAATCTTATTTCTTTTAATTAGGATCGGGTAGAGACCAAAAATCACGAGTAACATATCCAAAAGAATAACTCAAAAGATAAAAAGTATGCACTGTTAACTTCTCCGTGCCGGTCCCAAGCTCGACGTATCATTTGTATAAATAAAACTCTCATTCGTTACATTTTTTTTTCATATTTATAGATATACAATTTAAGATGCAATTACTTAGAAGTACACTTTTCACAACAACTCAAAGGGTCAATCGAACCCAACCAAACAACGAATAAAAACAAAAACTAGGCACTTGTTGTCGACGGTAAAGAACAAGCAACATTAATGAGTACAAAGACTTTAGATTTAATTAGAATAAAATATTTACAACATATTTAAGGACGAATTAGAAAGAGATAAGGATTAATTAGT
This sequence comes from Hibiscus mutabilis, assembly GCA_019671005.1. Classification (NCBI taxonomy): domain Eukaryota; kingdom Viridiplantae; phylum Streptophyta; class Magnoliopsida; order Malvales; family Malvaceae; genus Hibiscus; species Hibiscus mutabilis. The sequence continues at coordinate 87,357,131 of CM033711.1, read as the reverse complement.
AATATTTAAATTAAAAATGACCTAAAAGACCTATACCAAAAATTTCTGTCCTTAGACATGTTGACAATTGATTTTATTTTAAGTTAAGTTACATATATAAAATGATTATAAACATGTCAGTCCATAAGAATCAAAGCAAAGAACTAAATAACAAGGAAACCAAGCGTCCAACAACTAAAGGGAACAATGACAATTTAACCTTAAAAATACAAGCATGATCACAAGACTATAACTTGTACAAGACAAACTAAACTTCTACCGTTTGATAAGAAGAAATATGTATTATACCAAAAAAACACAATTATTTACATAAACTAAGAGCGAAAATGTGCATATATTAAACAAGAGGAAAGGAAAAGACACGAATTAGAGATCGATAATAATGATGAGTGAGCGACATCGAGCAACAACAGAATAATCGATCACGCGACATTAAACAATGACTTCTTTAAAACTATAATAGATGATATTGAGAGTTAATGTTAATGCTACAAGTTTTAATGACGGATGTTTTTTATTGTAATTAATTAAAAATATTAAAAAAAACGAAATAATAACTATAAATATCACATATACTGCATTGGCAATTCATCATAAAATAGAGATAGCGTCTCTCTAAAATCTATGCTAGCACGTAGGTTAGTCTAAAGTACTCTATCTGTTTCATCAATTTTGTTTAATATTGACTTTTAAAAAGTTAAATTTTTTAAATTTTAACCACAATTATTTTAAATATTTAAATTAATTAAATTTTATAAAATATATATTTTTAAACTATTTAATATAAAATTTTTAAAATATATTTTTTTATATTTTTACCAATAATATATTTAAAATAATAAATAGTTAAATTTTAAAAAAATTAACTTTAAAAAAAGTCAATATTATTAGCTATCTTTCCAATGAGTTGGAAAGGCTAAGGCAACTTGGAATAGGCGTAGCGTGTGGCTGTGTTGCCTACTGATAGATGTTTTTACCCTCTATGACATAATATCACTGTCCCAATTAATTAGTTTGAGTTCCAACTACCAACTACCACATAATAAAGACCAAAGAAATGGTTGGTTGGTTGGTTGGTTCGGTCGTTTCAACTTCAGTCTTCAGCCAACAATTTTGCAGTTCATCACATGCAATCCACTACACTTTGTTTCCTCCCCAAGGATATATTACACTTCATTTTCATGTTCTTATTTTTCTTTTCAATTCGGCTAACACGGAATGGTTGGTTCTTTTACTTTGTTTCCCTCTCTAAAGCATCTAACTGTAGAGGTAAACATTCGATTGAATTGAGTTGAGTTAAATTTTTTTGAATTAGTTGAGTTCTATTTTGAGAGATGAGTCTAAGTTCAAACATTTAGGAAGGACAAGATTCTATTAAGCTTTTAAATTTAAAAATTGAAAGGAAAAAAACATTGTTTGAGTTTTTATTATATATTGATACAGGAAATGATTAGGGCATTTCACCCGAAAGACCAAGTTATATGATAATTATAGTTATGAATACAAGTAGTATTTGTCCACACTTATTTTTAACCCTTTAACTATACACATACCTTACTCACAAAACGGTTTAAATTCGAGTCTCCTAAAATAAATATGATCATCCTTTATACCGAGACCACTTGTTAAGTTCAAAAGAAAAAAATATATATCGTATAGTGAATACGAGTCCCATAATGATGGGCTATAAAATGGTTATAAGGTATGTAAGATGTAATAAAGGTAGAACTCCTAATAGGTTTTAACAATATTTACGTTGGTACTTTTTTCACATGTATCATCTTAATAGGTGTATTTTTGGTTGCGGTGGCGGTGGCCAACGGTTGTTCACCTAATTCCAAATAACAAAAAGTTGGCTCCAAACGGACGTTTGTCCACTTATTTATGCACCCAAATGAGTATTTCGAGACAATTGAATTTTTAAGCTTTTGACCAACGGCTGTTTTGTACTGCAACCTCAAAGGGAACAATGCTATTATATCAAAATATTTTGGGAGGGGCTCTCCTCTTAAGTCCCAACTAGGGGTGCTTATCGAGTTGAGCAGCTCGCAAATAACTCGAGCTAGGCTCGGTTAATGCTCGACTCGAGTTGACTCGACTTGAAATTGAGCTTGACTCGAGATCTTAGTGAGTCAAGTCGAGCAAGGTCCAACTCGACTCGAAAAGTTCGTGAGCAGCTCGTTATTTTTTTATAAAGTCTTTTATACTTTTTTGGTAGTTACCTAAAAAATATTTTCAAATTTCTAAAACGTTTTATATTTCCTAAAAATTAAAAAAATAGTTTGTATTAATAAGAAATTAAATTATAATAATGAGTCGTTCCTTCATATTAGTCTTTCATTTATCTTTTATTATTACTTTATGTATGAAGTAGAAAAAGAGAAAGTCTTTTGTTTCTACTTCCCAAATAAAAAATATAATTGAAAGTTAAAATCTTGAAATTCTTAGGGCATTCTCTCATTTGTTGTTCATCGAAGATTGTTGAGAAAATAAAAAGATTTTCACACTCGAATATCAACTTCATCTCTAACTCGGTCATGACAGGTTCGTTTATTTATCTCCTCATACCTCACATTTTTTTCCTGAATTTTATGTTTATATTAAGCTATAATAGTATCACTATATTTTACCTATATTAAAAAAATAAGATAAAAATTTTGGCAACTTAACGAGTAACGAGATTTTTTAATAAGCGCGAGTCGAGCAAAATTTTATCGAGCTTAATAAGCAACGAGTCGAGCAAAATTTTATCGAGCTTAACGAGCAACAAGTCGAGTCGAGCAACGAGATTTTTTAATGAGCACGAGTCGAGCACTACTCAACTTTCGATCACCCCTAGTCCCAACATATACATAGTTTCGTTCATATCTATTTTGTAACTCAAACCTTATTTGATTCTTTTTCGAATTGAGTCGAATTTATGAAATTTAAGTCGAGTCGAGTCGAGTTATTCGAGTTTCAATTTTAATACAATATTATGGTATTAATTGATTTCAATTTCAACTTTTTCCATAAGTATATGCAATATACACATATATTTCTTCATATTTTTCATATGTGATATACACATACTAGGCAGAGTTAAGGGGCTCGAATTTGAAAATCGATCCATTAATTACTAAAAATATTGAGTTATTTGAAATTTTATTTTATAACTCAAATTTTATTTGAATTTTTTGAGTTGAGTCGAGTTTATGAAATTATGATTCGAATCAAGTCAAAATTTTTAATTTTTCAATGGGGTGTAAGAACCTTAAAGCCATCCAAATTCTTGGGGTTAAAGACGCTGCAAACTCTTCTTTATTTTATGTTACTTATCTTAGAGTTCTGAAAGCACCCTTTAATTACACATCATCGGAGATCTGTAAAGGAAAAAGATACACTTAATTTCGAGTTATAATTGTACCTTTATTTTTTTAATAGTTTAAAGGTGATTATAAGGTAGTATCTGTTCATATATATTCTTAAACCTTTGACAATGTACATACACTTTGTGTCCATTATATATATATATATCGTGGTTCAGAAATAAGTTTAAAGTTATAAATGTTAAATTTTAGACCTGAAAAACTTGATCCGAGACCCGAACCGGTTTACCTAACCCGAGACTCGATATAGCCCCGAATATGATAGTCTAAACTTGACCCGAATCCGAACTAAAATCGAACTGAACCGAAACCGACCTAAATTTAGTTAAACCGAAAATCAACCCGAATCGAAAATAACCGAAACCGAAAACAACCCGAACCAAAAGCAACCAAAATTGAAAGTTAACCCGAATAGAAATCAACCGAACTAAAGTAACCCGAACCGAAAGCCTATCGAACCAAAAATCAACCCGAACCAGATGCAACCCGATTTTAATTTCCTTAAATATGTATGTTTTATTCTCATTTTGTATTATATTACTAATTAACAACTACCTTTAGCAATAGTTTAATGGTTTAATACCATTTTTTTCTTTAAAAGACCATCTTACTCAAATTGAAAGCCGAATGATCCGACCCGAAAAATAATCGACCCAAAAAGTCAACCGATCCGATATTGACCTAACCCAAAAATCAACCGAACCGATATTCACCCGACCCGATCTGAAATAACATAGACTTGAACTAAACCCAAACCAAATCCGATTTGACCCAAATCAAACTTAAACCGAAAATAACCTGAACTGAAAATCAACTTGACTCGAACTTGTAATCACTCATTTTTATCTGGGAAAGATTTCGTGTTAATTTACAAAGAATATGTAATTATTAATATTTATTACTAGTGCATGTATTCATATATTATATTATGTCATGTGTTCATTATGTGCATGGGAGTTACTAATATATATGTAATGTATGGGTGCGCATATGTATGTATGTATATGTGATTGTATGAATATGTGATATGTATGTGTATTTTAATGTATTACGTATATGTCTGTATGTTTGTATGTGTATGTATGTGCACGTATGTGTGTTTGCATGTAGGTATGTACACCTATGATTGAGTGTGTGTACTATTAATAATAATATTATTATTATTATTACATATGAATCTGAAAATAAAAACCACTTTTAAATTAAATGTCCAGTCCAATATTACATGACCCCAAATAAATATTACATAGCCCAAAATTAAGTGTACATGGCCCAACTGGCCAAGCCCAAACCGGATAAAGAGCCTTAGCCCGTTTAATTAACTAAACCCTAATCCTTATCTTATTTTACGCACCTGACTCCTCATCTGCCACCTGCCACGCGTCATGATTTGATGCAGTCTTTCCAGCTGCAAGATTGAATCCCGACCGTTCAAACTTTGAGAAATCCTGACCGTTGGATCAAATATGATCCAACGACCATGGTTCAGTCTGCCACCACTCCACCTCCACCATGCCACCGCCATACCTCTCCATACCGGCTCCAACCACCACGTCAATCATCAGAAAATACCAAAAATGTTGGAAGATATGAATCAATCCAATCAAGAGTTTCTTGCACCCTTTGATGATTACCTATACCAACCGAGAAAAGCCCAAAGAGCCTATACCGTGGAAAAATATTGTGCTATGTGTGGAGAACATCATGTGTTTGAAAATTGCCCTCACATTTTCGGTGCATATGACTACATAGAGGACCATAGAGGGAACCAGCAGAAAAAATCTTCATGGTATGGTCAAAAAGCTCAAATTTTTTTTACCATAACAATTTTGCCACAGCAACAGATATGCCATGGCAATGTAGTCCTTTTCAAGAGCATTCCAATCCCTTGGAGGAAACGTTGCTAGCTTCCTTGCCTAGACTTGACGGATGAATTGAAGTGATTCGAGAGCTATCAAAGTCCATGGATACGAGGATAGCTCAGTGGGATGCAACCTTGGGGGATTCAGAAGATCAATTGGGGAGATCCACATATGTCATGGATAGCATGCACCAACAATTCATTCCTAGGGATACTGAAGTCCCAAGGCAAGAGGACAAGGAACAATGCAAGGAAAGCTCTCTGATGTGTGAGGAACAACTAAAACCTCAAATTCGAGAGTATGTTGATAAGAAAGACTACCCAACACTTGATGAGCCTGAGCAACAAATTGCCTCGGCAATAATTGAGGAGCCTGAACAGAGCAATGCCGCGACAACACTCAGTGAAGCTGAGAACAACAATACTACAGCAAATTCTGAGGAACTTGATGCCCAGAAGGTTACAACGTTGATGTTGAAGCAGGAATTTGTAGATTGCTCTCATCTACAGTTAACACGGTAATTACACGACCACATGCAAGATCAAAGATATGATAATACTTTGCCAATGGAATATGAACAGGTAATGGTTGAACCTTTCGAATTCTTTAAAAACTTACCTCGTCCATTGTAGGTATGTCTTGAGGAACCAATGTTGGTAGATTTGAAGCCATCGAAATCTCTACTGATGGAGATGTTTGAGAGGCCAAAAGAAAAATGTGTTTGGATTCGTAATGCTTTTCAGAAAATTGGTTCTTCCCTTGACTTACAGCAAATTTTGGCAACTGATTGCCATGACAATTGGCTAGAGCAGCAATTGCCACAACAACGAAGGCTACATCCACCATGATGAAGCCCGACGAGAATGAGGTAATTAAATGGTTGGATGTTGATATAATTTTTCCTAATAGTAAATTCATACCTTCAGGAATAGTAGCAAGGTGGAAGATGTGCATAGACTATAAGGGAACACGGAAGAAAGACACACCCACCATGGTAATACAAAAGGAAGTAACTGGGAGCATATTGGCCCAACTCTTTTTGGGCAATATTGTCACTCGATGGAGGGTGCAGATGGACTATAAGAAGTATCGAAAACGACCATCTTAACTTTTCTCAGATATGCACTAACATTAGAAGATGCATGATGGCACTCTTTTCAGACATGGTCGAAGACTTCCTTGAGATCTTCATGGATGATTTTTTCGTTTTTGGTAGTGACTTCAACAGTTGCCTCGACAATTTAGAGAAGGTGTTGGCAAGATGTGAAGAAACCGATTTAGCCCTTAATTGGGAGAAGTGCCATCTTATGGTAGATGAAGGAATAGTGCTCGGCCACAAGATTTCATCCAAAGGAATTGAAGTAGAAAAACCAAGGTGGACGTGATCGAGAGATTACCCCCACCAAGTTTGGTTAAAAGAATTCGAAGCTTTCTTGGACATGCAGGTTTTTACATGAGGTTCATTCATAATTTTTCTAAAATTACTAAACCCTTGTGCAATTTGCTTGAACATGATAAAGTCTTCCCTTTTGATGATTCTTGCACCCCAAGCATTCGAAACCTTAAAGGAAAATCTTGCCTCGGCACCCATTTTCGTTCCACCAGATTGGACGCTACCTTTTGAGCTTATGTGTGATGCAAGTGATTTCACGGTAGGAGCAGTCCTAGGCCAATGCACAGGAAAGGAACAGAAAATCAAGTGGCCGATCACTTATCATTTTTAGAACGCAATAGGGATGAGGATGCGGATTTAGAGATATGCGATGCATTCCTGGATGAGCAACTTTTAGTTGCCTCGGCAACCATGGATGCGCACGCCTCGGCAACTCCAGACGTGCACGCCTCGGCAACCCTCGATGCCGTAGTAACCCTTGACGCCTCGGTAACTATGGATGTGCATGCCTCGGTAACCCTTGATGCCGTAGCAGCTCTTGACGCGCACGCCAAGTAAACTCCAGACGCGCACACCTCGGCAACCCTCGATGCTGCAGCAACCCTTGACGCCTCGACAACCATGGACTGACGATGCCCAAGCAACAACAATGGCGTCGACAACTTCTGATGCCCAAGCATGGATCAAATCAAAGCAATGTTATTCACGCGGTACCAGCCACAAGCATTCAACCATTGACCAAAAAATGAATCAAGCAAACGGCACAAAGGAAACTTATCACTCGAGGTGACGACCTCTCCGACTAACTTATTTCATTTAGTTTCTTTTAAATTTTGTTTCACTTTTACATGCATTGAGGACAATGCTTCTCTCGAGTTTGGGGGGGTGTTGGTTTCTAGTTAGTTTCATGTTTAGTTGCATTCATCTTTAGCAATCACATATAGGTTGCATATGTTACTTGCCATGCCTTTAATTGGATTTAATTTCTTAAGACTTGTTGAATATCCAATGATGAATTTTTTCCACAGCACTTAATTGAAAGAACCTTTAATTTTAGGATTGCATGAAAAGAACTTAGAATTTTACTATGATGCTGAATTTTTTTACACGGTTATGGCTTGTTGATTGAAAGAAACTTAATGAACTTAGGTTGCTTAAAATTTGGGTAAATTTAAAATTGAAAATTAAAAGTTAAATTCTTGCTAGACGTGCCCGAAACGGGCTCTAATAGTAAATGCACTTTCTTGCTAGAGGTGCCCGAAACTGGCTCTAGTAGTTAATGCACATTAAAGAATAGCTAGAAGTGCCCAAAATTGGCTCTAGTTGACTAAAATAAAATGAGAAATTGCTTACTTTGCCAGAGGTGCCCGAAAATTGGCTCTAGTGAAAAGCTAAATAAATGCCCCGATAATTAACTTGATAAAAGCCTATTGTTCACATAGAATCTTGAAAATCAACTTGTACACAACTACGAACACACATTGTCACGAGCATTATACTTTGGTTCCGGGTAATTTTTGTTCTATCCGAAAAATTAAAAGGTGATCATACTTTGTGCCACGGTTCTGAGGTTTGAATTCAAGTTTGAAGCATGTCTTTGATGATTAAAGTCTTGGCAGGTAATTGTTAGTTTGCATTGCTTGAGGAAAAGCAATAGTTCGAGTTTTGGGGTGTGATAAGTGTTCAAAATTACTATTTTTATTACCCTTTTTACTCATATTATTATTAGACTTAAGCTCATATTAGTTGCATAATTAGTCATTCATGCATTAATTATTGTTTCTTTCCACCGATGAGCTTGATTACATAACTTGGTGATTTCTGTGGAAAAAAATGTTGCTTTGGTGTGTTTTTGTGTGTATACAGAATCACTTGCCTAAACAAGGCTAGAACCAGTTGCCAGGGCAGTGCATGAAGGAGATGTCGAGCTAGTTGCCAAGGCAATTTTCGACAAAGAATAAGATGATATGGTAGTCGAAATTGATGACTAGATAAGCCCAAGATGACGTGGAGTAAAGTTAAATTCCAAAGGAGTTTGATTTCCATGAAGAGGTTAAAGAGAAATTAAATCCCATGAATATAGGAGAAGTTCTAGAATGAATTTAAATATAATAAAGAATTATATTCTTTAAAGATAATTTAATTCCAACTTAACTTCCTCCTCAAGAAGGATTTTGACCTAGCCATCTCCTATTTAAAGGACCAAGCCGTCAAAGAGAGGTAAGCAAGAGAGAAAAGATTTCGACAATAAGGGAGAAGCTTAGAGAGAGTTCGATTGGGAGAGAATTCAAGGGGGCTGATCGATTTCTTCTTCTTCTTTGCTTCCATTAGATTCATAGTTTGGGATTATTCTTTGTATATCTTTTGAACCCAACCATGAACTAACTTGATTGGTTGGGGTTATTGTGTTTTTTTGTTGTGAAAAACAATTGGATTTTGTTTAGGTTTTTGAGTTGCAATTCAATTTTCAAAGTTTGTTTATTCTTGGTTCTCAATCTTGTTTGCGAGTGAATTGGGAGAGGATCTCGTAACTTCATCTATTTATCTAATATCGGGAGAGTTAGATTCAAGAAAGGAATGAGTCTTTATTCAATCAATTGATGGTGAAGACTAATCCGGCTTAGGAATAAGTTTAGGATTTAAACGGCTAAGAGGAGCGCAAGATTGGTTGTTGTTCACCCTTGATTCATGCAGGGATGTATTATCAAGGCATGCACAAATAGCTAGTGTTTCGAATTAGGGATAAGCCCAAACCATTGAAGAACGTTTCGCCGAACTTTGGAAGTGAATGCTCAATTGCCCAAGCAATCAACCCATCCTTAATTGCCCAGGCAATCTCATGAGCATTGCCCAGGCAATCTGATCAGATAACGAGGGGAATTGCCTTGACAACCGACTAGGCAATACAACAGAATTGCCCTAGAAATCAACCAAGCAATTGCTACCAAATTGCCCTGGCAATCGACTAGGCAATCGTAACAGAATTTCCCTGGCAATCCGGCTGCTACTCAATCACCACGATGAACCATTCGATCATCACTCCACAACTCACGATAACCCGGCCTACACTCTCTTATTTGATTACATCTTTATTTTATTTATTGCTCTTAGTTTACTTGTTAATTAGAACTCCTATTATCAATTGTGCTTTTTATTTCACAGTGCAGTAACTTAAGCAAAATGGCCCAAACCAATCCCTGTGGAGATGATACTCGATACTCATATCACTTTATTACTTGCGACGTGTATACTTGGACAATTGCGTAGCACTTATTACGCGCAACACCAGCTAAGGCTCAACCGTGCTAAATGCACATTTGCCGTTATGTCTGGAAAACTCTTGGGATTCGTGGTGAGCAGAAGAGAGATTGAGATCGATCCAGATAAGGTGAAAGCCATCTAGGATCTTCCACTACCCCATACTCAGAAGGAGGTTCGGGGTTTCCTGGGGAGGCTAAATTATATCTCATGTTTCATCTCCCAATTAAAAGATAGGTGTGACCCAGTCTTCAGACTACTTAGAAAGAATAATCCCGACGTCTGGGATGAGAAATGTCAAGAAGCCCTAGAGAATATCAAAAGGTACCTGACAAATGCTCCGATTTTAGTCACGCCGGTACCAGGCAGACCTTTAATCCTCTACCTAACAGTCTTTGAGAATTCAATAGGTTATGTATTAGGGCAACACGATGAGTCGGGGAAGAAGGAGCGAGCCATCTACTATCTAAGCAAAAAGTTCAATGATTGCGAAACACGGTACCCGCCAGTTCAGAAGCTATGTTGTGCTTTAGTTTGGGCCACCAAACGGTTTAGGCAGTACATGCTATACCATACTACATGGTTGATATCCAAGCTGGAACCCTTGAAGTTCCTAATGGAAGCGCAAGCACTAACGGGGAGGATGGCCCGCTGACAGGTGCTCCTATCCGAATTCGACATTGTGTATATAAGCCAGAAAGCCGTGAAGGGAAGTGTCGTAGCGAATTTCCTAGCTAGTCGTGCTTCGGACGATTATGAGTCGTTGAACTTTAATTTCCTGGATGAAGACTTGATGTGTATTACAACCGAGAAAGAGGTTTCAGACAACAACTCATAGAAGCTTTACTTTGATGGAGCCTCCAACGCCCTCAGACACGGGATAGGGGCCGTGCTGATTTCTCCAGAGAATGTCTACTATCCCTTCACTAGCAGACTAGAATTCTTCTGCACCAATAATATAGCCGAATATGAAGCCTGTGTTATAGGACTGAACTCAGCTATTCAAAGAAAGATTAAGGAACTTTGAGTATTCGGAGATTCATCCTTAGTGATTTACCAGTTGCGCAGAGAATGAGAAACCAGGGATTCGAAGCTGGTCAAATATTATGAACTGGTCCAAGAGCTCACCAAGGAGTTCGAAAAGATCAGCTTCAATTACCTTCCCAGAGAAGAAAATCAGATGGCAGACGTTGGCAACCTTGGCTTCCATGTTCAAAGCAAACACGAGGGTATAAATAAAGCCCATTAAGATGCAGACTTTTGAAAGGCCGACTCATTGTTGTAATGTGCATGAAGAGATTGATGGCAAGCCGTGGTACTATGACATCTTGCAATATGTCAAGCTTCAAAAGTATTCCGAAGGGGCAAATGATAATGACAGAAAAACACTAAGAAAAATGGCAGCAGGATACGTTGTGGATGGGGAGATCCTATATAAAAGAATTCATGATCAGACATTATTGAGATGTGTGGATGCCCGGGAGGCGAAGGAGATTTTGGCAGAGGTACACGATGGTTTATGTTGGACGCACGCAACGGGCTGTCTATAGCCCAAAAAATTATGAGATATGGATATTTCTGGTCGACCATGGAGGGAGATTGCATCGATTACGCCAGAAAATGCCACAAATGCCAAATTTATGCTGACAATATTCATGCCCCTCCGTCACCTTTACACACCATGAATTCTCCATGGCCTTTTGCAGCGTAGGCCATGGACGTCATTGGGCAGATTTATCCGAAGGCTTCCAACGAGCACCGTTTTATTTTGGTCACCATAGACTACTTCACTAAATGGGTGGAGGCAGAATCTTATGCCAATATCACAAGGACGACGATATGTAAATTCCTAAAGAATGAGATCATTTGTCGATACGGTTTGCCAGAAAGGGTTGTCACCGACAACGCTTACAATTTGAATAAAAAATGATAACGGATGTGTGCAACCAATTCAAGATAACACACCATAATTCCACAGTCTATCGTCCCAAAATGAACGGAGCAGTGGAAGCAGCAAACAAGAACATAAAGAAGATCATCGCGAAGACGACGGATACCTACAAGGATTGGCAAGAAAAGATGCCATTTGCTCTTTTCGCATATAGGAAATCTATTCGCACATCGACAGGGGAAACACCCTATTCTTTAGTGTATGGTACCGAAGCAGTACTCCCCATTGAGGTGGAGATTTCGTCACTCTAGGTCCTAAATGAAGTAAAATTGGAAGAATCCGAATGGGTACAAGCCAGATTCGACCAGTTAAATCTCATAAAAGAAAAGAGACTAAAGGCCATCTGCCATGGTCAAATGTACCAAAAACGAATGATGCGGGCATACAACAAGAAGGTGCGCCCAAGAGGATTCAAAGAGAGGGATCTGGTGCTTAAGAAGATCCTTTCGATTCAAAAAGATTATCGGGGAAAGTGGATGCCCAACTGGGAAGGGCCATACGTGGTTAAAAAGGCATTTTCAAGAGGAGCCTTAATCTTAACCGAAATGGATGGAGACGAGCTGAAAACCCCTATAAATTCTAATGTCGTTAAGAAATACTATGTTTAAAAAAAAGAGGAGAAGAAAAAAGAAAGAAAAAGAAAAAGAGAGAAAAGCTAGAAAAAAAAGAAAAAAAAAGAGGTGAAACGAAAACCTGAAATGACGTTTCAAAAAAAATGGAGAGCTCAGGGCGAGAACCTGAAATAGGGCGTCTCGAAGCAAATAAAGGATCCGAGTTAAAAACCCGTAAAGGGCGGCTCAGATAAATTGAGAGGTTGGACCTCCGAAGAGAAGAGTCTTCCTCATGAGCCCCATGAAGAAGAAGCTTCAGGCAAAGATTCTACTCCGGTTGACGGGATCATGTATCATTCATACTGTGGATACTGGGAGGTTTTGCATTTCATGTTTGGCTTTTCCTTTTGCTCATGTTTGCCATGACCCTCTCAAAATTGTTCCAAATCCTTAATCGTAATAAAATCACATTTTGAGCTTCCATTATTTTTCTTCTTGTTATTTGCCATAAACATCATGCAAATAAGTTAACATAGGCTTATGGTAAACAAAAGATTTTTTAGTATTACTGTGATCTAACCCTAAAGATGCAGGTGATTAGAAAATGATATTAACCTTGCCCTCCAGCTGCCTACATGATTAATGTTGAAGTAGGGTGAGCAGAAGGTTTCGAGCACCAGAGTAAGATGACCAATGGCCCATGCCCTGCTTGTTTAAAGAAAGCATTTGAGACAACAAGAGAGATTTCCCAGGTGAAAACCTGAAAGGGAACCTAAAAAAACACAAAAACAAAAACAAAAACCTCTAAGGTGAAAACCTGAAAGGGCACTTTAGAACCCCGAAACAGAAATTCAGAAAAAAAAGGTTAGAATGGTTGAACCCGATAGTGAAATAGGGTATCGCCACTAGAAGAAAAAGAAGAAGAAAGTAAGCAGCGTAGAGTCAAGATTGACTGAGGGCTAAAGCAGGCCCACCAAGATACTAACACTCATGCACCATGAATAGTTAGACATCCCTAGGATTAAGAGCATGCTAACTCATTTGTCATAGCATTTTGTCTTATTCTAGACAAGTATCTGCAGATTCAAAGAAGCATCGGTAGCCATTTCGACATGAATCCCAAATGTGAAGATAAATGTTCCATATAGGAAGGGCCTATATTTTCAAGTGCCCGCAACGAAAGGTTCTATATAGGAAGAATCTGCCGCTCCGAGGCTTCAGGAGCTGAAAGTTTTATATATGAAAGGCTTGCAGCTCTAGGGTGAAGGCTAGCAGTTCTATATAGGAAGAACTCCCAGCCGAAGGAATTCACCCATGACACAGAAGGTTTTATATAGGGAAAACCCGATGTGTTGAAGGCTAAGAGTCCTATATAGGAAGGGATTTGAGCTTTACTGTCTTAGAGTGAGAGGTTCCATATAGGAAAAACCCATAGCTTCGAGATTTTAGGAGCTAAAAGTCCCATATAGGAAGGACTTGCGGCTCCAGGGTTTGAAGACTAACAGTTTTATATAGGAGGAACTCCAGTCGAAAATCCGCTTGTGACACAAAAGGTTTTATATAGGAAAAACCCGCATTGAAGGCGAAAAGATCTATATGGGAATGACTCCAAGCTTAACCGTCTTAGAGTGAAAGGTTCTATATAGGAATGACTCCTAACTCAAGACTTCAGGATGAAATGTTCTATATAGGAGGGACCTGTAGTTCCAAGATCGGAAGGAAGAGGTTCTATATAGGAAGAACTTGCGAGCCTGAAGATCTAGCGATAAAAAGCGTAGAGTTCCAGAAGAACACGTGATTCCAAAGCTACAAATAGGGAAGTCGGATAAAAATGAGTGCTTATAATCTTTGCTTTGTTCTCGTTCCACGAGAACAAGCAAAGAGGGGCAACTGTAATAACTTATTTTTATCTGGGAAATATTTCGTGTTAATTTACAAAGAATATATAATTATTAATATTTATTACTAGTGCATGTTTCATTAATAGCATTAATATACCATATTTAAGTATGTTTTATTTTGTTTGTATATTAAGTTCATTGGCGTTTTATTATACGTGCTCTTGTGATTATGTTTTTAGTATGTTTGCTTTGCCCATTGTGTGTTCTTCTGTTTTTATTTCATGTTCTCATGTTTTATAATATATGTTTAGTTGATCGCATTTTACCTTTTATATTCCTGTTTGTTAGCTCATATTTTACCTGTTTGATCAGTGCTTGTCTAGTTTATGTGTAGATAACATGTTTTATCATGGATTTTATGTTCGTCTTTCTTTTTGGTTACATGTTAGTATGGTGTTTTATCATATATAAATAGCATGTTGATTTGTGGATGTAAATTATGTTATATGATAAAAGTCAAGTTTTAAATTTTTATATATATTGGCATATTGTTGTGTTAGTTTAGCATTACATCTCATGCATGTCATGTAAATATTATATTGGTGTCTTGATGTGTTTAAGCATGTTAGAATTAATTATTTAGTTTTGGAAGCTCGTTTTTCTCGTTCATGTTCTGTTTTTATATTATGATTGATCATGTTTTTTATTCATGTAGCTTATACTATCTTCTATATAATATTATAATATTTATGTGTTTATGCCATGTCAATATAAATGTTAATATTTGTTTTCTAAGATTGCATATCGAAATATATTATTGTCAATGCAGTGCCCTTTTATCCGAGCGTAAACGGGGCCAGTATCAGGCGTAGTGATGGTGGTTAGGCGTTTACTCTCGGATAACGGGGCCTTTAAAATTTACCCGCACTTATAACCAAATTTTAAATTAATCATCACTTTAATCCGGAAAGTTTAATATTAATAAAGTTGTAATTATTAAAGTACCAATTTTGGGCGGTGTGGGGGTGCTAATCCTTCCCCATCCGTAACCGACTCCCGAACCCAACGGTTTTCAAATCTCTGGTTTTATGGTATCCGATCTACCTAAGTGGCCGGTGGCGACTCCAATTTCTAAATAAAATGCGGTTTTCAAAATCCCCACGGAATAAACATTTTTATATCCGAAAGACAACCAATACTTCGAAAATATTTTTTTAGCGAAGGGGGCATCGCTACAGAACTGACCCGACCCGAACGACCCGATTGCCACCTCTATTAAAGTTTGAATTTCAATTTATCCAATAAAAGTTTGAATTTCAATTATATATATATATATATATAATTTGTTAGGTTTTATTTGGTAGGATGGAAAGAAAATGTAAAACTCAAAAAATAAAAGTGTAGAAAGATGAAAATATATATGGTAAAATTGAATAATGAAAACAAAGAAGGGAAATAAATTAAGAGGTAGATTCGTATAATTGAACTTTTCTTTGGCCTCTAAGGAATCTTGAATAACTTTAAGAGGGGAGCAAAGTTTCATTCATTCACACTACTTTTTCCCTTCCTATTCAATGCTTTACACAGAATTTAAAGGGAAAGTAATGAACGATTCAAAAAGAAATTTGATTTGATATTATATGGTATATATTTTTTTATTGAAAACAAAGCAAAACAAAATTAATATAAAAAGATGTGGGGGTATGGGCACCGGGGAAGATATCGTTCTTATGCTTTGGAAGGAATCGAAATGGCTGGAGAAGATAGACTCTTTCTCTCCTTCCATTTGTGTGAACTTGTCTTTGCATCTTCACAAGTAAAGAATAAGAATATTGTAAAGCCTGAGATTTTTCGAGGGTGGTGGCCGTGGTCATGCCCTCTATATTCGCTTATCTTAGGCCTTAGTCCTCAGATAAGCATTAGATTAATTCGAATCAAGAATAATAAAATTATATTATAAGGTGATCTTAACCGTGCAGATAAAAATAGATTAATGATATTTATATTATTTAGTATAGTGTGCCAATGATGGGCAGAGAAAATTGGAGTAATGGTATCTGTATCCCCACATGTCACAGCCCTTGCAGATAAGAAGAGGAAACCACAAGAACCTCCTAAAGTGATTTGGGTGATCCCAGATGCTTCCATTTTAAATGAACCCAGTGCCTTCATTTATTGAGCCCTTGCCCCATCCGATTAGACATTTGAAAGACATTGGCATACAATTTGTGTATCGAAAGCTTCTGAAAATTTTCGTAGCTGATATAGATTACAATGCTGAAATTATGGTCATTGTTGCTGCTGGATCATGTAATTGGTTCTAGTTTTTTTTTTTTTTGCTAAATTAGTGTACAATGCGTACTCAATAATTAGCTTTGCAAATTCTAAATTTTTTGAACCCCATTGGTCAAACCCTAGAATCATTTGGACCAATCCCTTGTCGTGATTGAAATACTGAAACCAGAAAATATAAGTTCGAGCTACGTTACATAATTTACTTGCTTGCCGCTATTACTTTGGCAATTTCTGAGGTTAAAGTTTACAAGGTATCTTTGCTTCACAATAGTTTTAACTTTTAACAAGGGTTTGAATTATAACTCAATTTCTCTTTTAGACCGACCCAAATATTAATATAAAAAAAGAGTGATAAAAGTGAGAGTTTACTCAGAACAGATCCATTCTATTAGAACTTTACTTTATTATTCTGAATATATGTTGAAGAGTAGAAAATTTAGTTTGAATAAAATTACTTTATATGCAAGTTTCTTTTATAACCAAATAATTTATCCTTATAAATAAATACTAGGTATCAATTGTAATCTCTTTTGATATAGTAAAATTTTTTCATCCTTTACTTGTAGTTTCTTCTTTTTTAAGTTTTTAATGTAAATCTTGGTGTTTATCGTCTTTGTTGCGATCACTTGTTTTTCATTGTTGTCGTCTCAATAACTATAACAACAAGAAGTATCAATTTTTATTATTCAAAATTTTGAAATTTTCAAGAGTTATTTAGGAAGAAACATCATCAAGACGAGTGACTATGGTTGCAAAAGTCTTCACTTGGTGATTTTGTAATGGATAATGAAACACAATTAAGCAATATTTGGAACAACTCTCTCGGAAATTAACACTTAATTTGTATTTGGATTTAATTGGAAAAAGATCCTAGTTTTATCCCACAATGGAATCAATGGGCTCCAATTTCAAGAGACAGATTAAGAGCAAAAACATGTGGAGGAAGAGAAACAAACACCAACACATGCAAACCATATACATAAAAAAGATGAAATATATTATAAATATTCAACTGATAATAATGTTGGAAACTTTACACTGGACCTATAATAATGCCAAACTAATGTTCTCCAATGGCCGTTGCTAGGATAAAAAGTACCAGCAAGACCAGTCTACAAATGAGATAGTGATACCTCTCTTACAGCATATTAACATGACATAGAATCTAAACTCATGACACCTAATTTAAGCCCTACAAATGTCAAAAAATTCATTGTAGGAAACCCTAAATGACACTGGGAAAAAAAGATTACATGATAATAGTTGTAGTTTTCTTTTTCAAGAAAGTTCCCGGATGGCTTCCCAATCAATTTCCACTGAAGGGAACTTCTCCAAACTGAAGTTTTCGGTTTCTTCCCACTTTGAATCAGAGAAATCCAAGAAAGTGATATCGGATTCTGGAGAAGAAGACCCCGCCAATGATTCATCGGATAAATCTGGCGTTGGCAGTGAATTCTCCACTTTAGGATCGGATAACGTTGGAGACTGGTCGAACTCCTCGCTCTTCACCTTCGGTTTTGTATTGGTCTTCCCCGGATTCCCTTGTTTCCCCAAGCTCTCACAGATGGCTTGTAGCTTTGCATCGACCGAGGAATGGAGAGGCTTGAAGCCACCATATTCGCCGGAAACATGAGATCCTTGGTGCTTGAGGTGGGGGAAGTTGAGCCTGGCGAATTCTCCACGGAGCATGTAAGCAGCCTTGTCATAAGCCAAGGCTGCTTCTTCCGCTGTATCGAAAGTACCGAGCCAAAGTCGGGTTCGGTTCTTTGGGAGTCTGATTTCAGCAACCCATTTCCCCCAGTGCCTCTGCCTCACTCCCCTGTAGAGTTTTGCAGGCTTTGGAGGAGTTGAGGAGACATGTTTCATAGGGACAGCTTTCGGGGAAAGAAAGTTGAGCCTCTTGTTTTCAACAGATGTTGCTGAAACCATAGAATCAAGCTGCTGCTGCTGATGATAAATTTGAGCTTGAATGTGAAGGATTTGGGAAGGGTTGAGTTGGTTAAGCCCGATTGAACCTGTTTGCTCGAAACCCATCAGATTGTTATAGTTAAAAAACCCAGGATCCATGTTAGGCTGTGAAGGAAGTTGAGAATGCGAGAAAGAGGAGGAAGAAAAAGATAAAGGAGGAGGAGATGAAGCACTTTTCATAAAAGGTTCAAGTGCTTTCAGTAACTCTTCCCTAAAAGGATCTGAAAAAACCGAGTTGCTGCTGCTATTATACATATCTATAGCTGCTGCCATGTCCAAAAACAAAAACAACATGCAATTGTTTGATTAAAAAAAAAACTTTGAGGGAACAAAAACAAACCCTCTTAGCTGATGAAAACAAATATTAAAACTATGTAATTGATATGAAAACAAAAACAGAAACCTGGATCTCGATTCTGGATCACCTGGCTTGCAAAAGACCAACCTGATATAGGCTTGTTTAAAACACAATTTTGTTTTCCAGATTGAAAGACAGACGATAACAGAAAGGGATTCAGAGAAGCGAGGAATTGCAGAAAGGGGGGGGGGATTATGGAGAAAAACTGGAAAATCTCTTCTTTGGGTGGCCTCACTTTGGTGTTTGCTCTCTTGCATTTGGAGGGTCACCTTATCTCTTCTTATATAAAACTCTGGACTCTGGCCCCCATGTGCTTTCTCTCTCAAAACCCAGATTTTTCTTCTTCTTTTTTTATTAATCGCTAGTTAATTACTGGGTTAACATAAATCCAATTTAATCGTCCTCTTTCTTCGTCGACTTCGAACTTGGAAGATGCCGTTATTCGATGGGGATGAGAATTTTGCAACTTGCTTTGAACGGTTTAACAGGCAGGTGCCGGTTTTCAAAAGGTTATCCTTACGCGTGTTAGAGTTTGATTGGATGAAGAATTTGTTGACTGCGATACAGATTAGTACAATACCTTTTTGTTCACTACCTTTTGCAGTTTAATGCAAAATTTCGTCCCACCTCTTGGTTTTGCGGCATGGCCTGCCACAATCAATCCATAAATAGATTTTTTTTTTGTTTAGAAAGAGAGATAATTTTATTCATAATATAAATATCAAGATTTAAATTTATATAAAATAAATAATACTAATATTTTTATTAGTCAGTCAATTTGTAGATCTTAATTTATAATTTTTTATCAAAGTGTTTGGACTTAGATTATTAAATTTTAAAACTTTTATTTTGGCTTTTTTTTAGAAAATTAAGAGTTAAGCATGTCATATTTATTAAAAAAAATTATCAGACAACTTTTAAGCACATAACGTAAAAAAAATGTTTAATCACTTATTATTAAAGATTTTCATAGTCCTTTAGTTTTGAGTCTATGTGCTCGAATTATATATAATTACTAGATAAACATTTAATCATTAAAATAATGAAACAATCTATGATAGCATTAAACCGTTAAATCCATGTATGTTGTTTCGAAGATTTCACTTTATCATGGAAACAAAATTTTATGTACACTATAAGCAACTAGAAACCCTACGTAAGTTGAATTAAATTTTAGTTTTATACACAGTTTTATTTAATATAATATAAAGCATTCAAAATATAATTAAGGTATAAAATATAGGAATAAACAGATGATGCAATCGAAAGACCAAACACTAGAAACAAAAAGCAAAACTGTGGGTTAAGGTTGTAACAACACAAACCAGCAATTCAAGGGGGAAACGCGTGCTAACCAAAAACAAAGAAGAGGGAAACGTCAATTGCGGCGCCAGATTGAGGGATGAAACAGATGATTGGGCAAATGGAGTTATTGAGATCTGTGAATTAAAGCTTAAATTACCCAAAATTTGGCTTTGCTTTGCTGCATCACGCATTTCGATTAATAACAATAATAAATCAGAGGATGAACCTCGTCAAGTCTTTGTCAGCTAGTGTCAGCCAAATTAATTATAATTATAAACGTTCAAATGTTTGAATTTTTTAGTACAATTTTCTCATTATAATTTATAAGATTCAACAGTCAAATAAGTGTGTAAGTTATCTTTTTATAGATAAGTGTTTAAATTATATTTTGTGTCAAATAAGTGCATAACATTTTATTTTGTGATTCATTTAAAGTTTTATTCGTGACATATGTTATTTTTTTTTATTATCCAATAAAATTTGAGCAAGTTACAAGGTTGATCATTTTCTGAAAATAAAATCCAAAAATAAGAAAATAGGAAATAAAAATATTAATTAACCCAATAATCTTTAATTTTTTTTAAAATACCTCAACCCTAAATCCCTAAATTATTCCACTCCGATCATCAATTCAACCACCACTGGCCACCATTGTCTTTATCGGACCCTTGTACCGAAAACTCCATCATATTGTCGCCAAAAACTGACAGAAAAATCACCGATTGCACCATCAATGAACACTCAATAATGAAGAAAAAAGAGGTCGATTGGTTCCCACCAACAAATAGAGGATGGCGGATGTCGAACGGTAGGTACAAGATGTTTTGGGCGGTGAACGGTGAACCATTGACTTGTGAAGATGCCAGACGGCGAGGAAGATACGATTTGGGGGTTTGATTGAAAGAAATCAAAACTTTAGAGGTTTTAAGAAATTTAGATTTTAAAGAAATTCAAAAATTAAAAATATAGAAAATACCACGTGTCATATTTTGATTGGATGACGAAATATTTTTAACGGTCGTTAATGGAAAAACTTTAAATGGGTCATGAAATAAAACGTTAATCGCCTATTTAGTCTAAAATATAGTTTATACACATATATTGAAAAACGTATAATTTAAATACTTATTTGACGGTTAAGCTTAATTTATAATTAGTTTGATTGACCAACTCACACACAATTACTTTAACATGTTTTTTTTTTATAGAAAAATGTTGAATGTTGAATTTTTTTTTTGACAAATGTTAATTATATTTAATTTTACCTAGAGATGGGGAGAAGGGGATTTTAGGGGAAAGAAGGAGAGTGTTTCTAATAACTTTAGAACACATGACCTAAGACAAAAACGAAGGAACAAAGATGAGCAGCTTGGTCAACCGGCCAAATATGCTTGTTCGAATTTTAAAATTGAGTAATCTTTAATTACATTAATAGTAAGTTTTTTTAAAAAATACAAGCTATTTATAATAATTAGTTTATACTTAAATCAAGTTAGATTATAATTATATCAAATCCACATGTAACATGCTTAATTAACCAACGTAACAGTTATTCCATGATTATTTTCCCTTGTTTAGTGATGAAAGCAATTTTGAAGTCTGATTTAGAAAACTCGAGATTGATTCATTAACAAAATGAATCCCAAAAGCAACAAACAAAATAAAGTTTAGGAATGGCTTGGAGTAGGAGGGAACCTGTTCGTCACGACAAGAGAGAAACAGATAGTTTAACGACGGCTGCCCTAACTATATATGTCTATAATAATGCATTTTTGCTTTATGTTTTACATCAACCTCGACAGCTCTTTGGCACCATTTACGTACGTAACCTAACTACTCCTTCAATGTAACGTATGGTCAATCACTCAATTTCCCTTTTTTTAAGTTTAATTATTAGTATCTGATTCATTAATCGACTAATTTAATCAAGTTTTATAAAGATTTAATATGGGGCGACTATCTTAATATAGTTTTTTTTTCTATTCACAATGTTAAGATTCGAACTTCTAATCTTATTTAAGATACATATGGTGTCACGGTATCATTACCCTCTTTCCAAAAGAGGCGAGACATTAATTCCACATCAGAAAAGAAAAAGGATATAAATACGGTGGCCCTGTACATCCTATCAGACATGTCTTTTGGGAAGATAGTAATGGTCCCCTGATAATGGTCTCATCTCACTAGATCAACTGATTGTTAGTATTTATTTTCCTTTTAATCATCCATGATACACTTTTGAAAAATTATTGAGTGAAAATGGTGAGAGGAGGCGGTGACAGCCGACGGCGGTGCTGGACCCTTTTTCGTGGGAAATCTTTCAAGTCAGATTCATTGTTAAGGAGTATGGCAGGTTTTCGATCGTCATGGGCAAGTGGTGGATGTTTTCGTTCCAATGAAAAAAAGTGAAGGACGGATCGCGCTTTGGATTTGTGCGTATGAGAATGGAGAGTGAGGCGATGCGGGTCATAGAGCGTTTGAATGGTAAGTGGATATACGGATCAAAGATTTCGGTCGCCTTTGCTCGTGGATTGTCGCGCGATTATTATTGGAAGAAAAAGGAAAATGTGAGAGTGAAGGATACCGAATCGCAACAGAAACAGAGGGAGGTGCGTTGCGAGGAAAGATTACGAATGGTTCAGGGAGTGATTGATGATGACAAGGTTGAGGTGTTAGACAGTTGAGCGGTAGGGTGGTGTCGTTTTCCAATTGGAATAGCAGTTTTAGCGAAAGAGATGCAGGAGACCGGGATTGAGGGATGCTCAATTATGCGTATTGCTTGGTCTCGAGTGTTGCTGATGTTTACGAGCGTCGAAGATAGAAGACGAGCTCTTGATCATATCACGTTAAATAAGTGGTTCACAAAGGTGTGTAAGTGGGAAGCGGACATTGAATCGGGGAATCGACGGGCTTGGTTAGCAATTAGTGGATTGCCTATGTATGTATGGTCGCGAGGGACATTTGAAAATGTGGTGTCACTTTGGGGATGTATCATTAGGTGTGATGAACTAAACCTTGAGCCGAGGTAGTTTGAACGGGGACAGATTTTAATTGAAACAGCACAATTAGAGATGATTGATGAAATTATTGCAGTGAATGTTCATGGAGCGACATTTAAATTACATGTGATGGAAATTGAACCGGCAATAGACCAACAAGAATGTTCAAGTTGTGAAAGGGCATGTCAATTTAGGGATGAAGGTGGTGAGGATGAGTCGACATCGGACGATAGCAGCGGGGAACAGCTAGTAAGGAGAGATACGGATCACGTGAGCGCGGCGGGAAGTAAATGTGGAGGTTGATAAGGAGGTAGGAGGTGGACGCTTGACTTCTGGTTAAGATGAAACAGAGAAAAGATATGTTGATAGAAGCATCGTGCCATTTTGGAGGACAAATCCGCTGGGGATTTGCCAATACCATAAAGAGGAGCGAATGATTGAGAGGCCGGCCTGCTCGGGGGATCGAATTACGGAGGAAGAGGTTGGTTTCATGTCACGGCTGGAGCCTGATATGCGTGGGATGGACAGTGGCATGAGGCTGAATGAAATGGCTCTGGTGGACTGTCCAGTAAGATGTGCTTCGGGGAATGGTGAGGCTGGGGTAGGCGGGCCTAGTGATACCAGACTCGTTGTTTCTGTGGAGCCTATAGGAGTCCTACATTGTGCTGGCTCTCATAAGGAGGGATGTGAGAAAAGAGTCAAAGGATCGAGTAAAAAGGGGAGAAAACAATCCAAAAAAGCGACAATTAATAGTGCTGATCAAGGGAGGGATTCAATATATGGTTCTGATATGTTGAATAACCAATAAGCTTTACTAAGGGAGACGTAGGAAATAGTCCATCTTGGTCGATTAATTTGGGTTCAAACCATTGGAAATGAGGTTGCTATTGTTCAAGATATCGCTAAGCTTATATAGGAAAGGGAGAGGAGTGTTACGAGTCGAGATGCGTGTGCTGCCATGGAACATAAGGGGGTTAGGTTCTTTGGCCAAACAAAAATTGGTGCAAAAGACTTTACGACAGCAGTATTGTGAGATGGTCCTTCTCATGGAATCCAAAATTGAGGAGGTAAGTGTTAATTTTGTTCGTAAGATTTGGTCGACTAATAATTTTGATTATGTTTGCTCGTCTTCAGTTGGTCGATCAAGAGGTTTACTTATCATTTGGGAAGTACTGAGGTTTCGTCTCGAGTAAAAAATTGTGGAAATGAATTATGTGATGGTGCGGGGTGTGTGGATTGATGTGGAGTGGTCGTGTGGGGTGATAAATGTATATGCTCCTTGTGTTTTTGAAGGACATATGACTTTATGGGAGTTGATTCAGAGGACTGTTGCTTTACAGGATGGCCGTGGTGCATCGCAGGGGATTTTAACACAGTGCAATCAGAAGATGAGCGTATGGATTCTGGCGGAATTCGGTGAGTTCATTGAGAATTTGAGTTTGATAGAGGTGCCGGTGCGTGGGAAATTGTACACGTGGTTTGGACCCGGAATCAGTATAGCCGATTGGATCGATTTCTTGTTACATGTGAGTGGCTGGAGTAGTTTGGTCATCTTCATCAATCTACGCTGACACGTGGTCTATCGGATCATACTCCTTTGCTCTTGATGGATGCTGAGAAGGATTGGGGGCCTCGGCCGTTCTGCTTCTTGAATTGTTGGCTCGATCAGAAAGTTTATGTGGATTCAATGAAGGCTGAATGGAAAAGAATAACGGGCGATGGTAATGGCAGCGAACGTCTTGATTTAATGGCAAAATTGCAAGCAATAAGCTCATTCTTAAGGACGTGGAATAAGGCTTCATCAAATTGAGGCAGCGTCATTATTAATAGAGGATCTAGATTCTCGTGTGGGAGCTATGAGGGGTTCAAACTTGGACAATGTTGAAAGACGACGTATAAGGAGTCAATATGGCGACAAAAATCTCGTGCATTGTGGTTAAAGGAAGGGGACCGTAACACTAGCTTTTTTCAGAGGTCTGTAAAGATTCGAGGTATGAAAAATTATATTCAAGGACTTCGTATTAATGGTCAGTGGATCACTTGTCAAGATATGTTAAAAAACCATGTATTTAAAGCGTTTCGCAACCATTTTACACAATCTCCAGTGGTTGGCTCGTTCGCGACTGAAGTTGAATTTAAGAGGGTTGGTTTTGAACATAATGTGAGCTTAGAGGTTGCATTTACAGAGGAGGAGGTTAGGGTAACGATTTGGAGTTGTGATAGGGCGAAAGCCCCTGGTCCGGACAGATTCAGTTTTGATTTCTATAAAAAAAGGGTGTGCGCTTGTGAAGGAGGATGTGATGGCTATCTTTCATGAGTTCTATGAGTCGGGTTGTTTACCGAGGGGCATGAATTCAAGTTTTGTGGTGTTAATTCCAAAGAAATCTGATCCGCGAGACATTGGTGTTTTTCAACCAATATGTTTTCTCAACTCCGTTTACAAAATTTTAGTGAAAGTGCTTGTTGCGCGATTACAAGGGGTATTGGGGGAGGTAATTAGTGATACACAATCGACTTTCTTGAAGGGTCAACAAATAGTGGATAGAATTATGTTAGTGAATGAGGTTGTTCATTCGATACAACGTAAATGTTTTGGCGCGGGTGGTGTGTTGTTGAAGATCGACTTCGCTAAAGCATATTATTGTATCAATTGGGCATTTTTATATCAGCTGTTAGTCAGGATGGCGTTTGGTGAGCGACGGTATTTATGGATACAATCTTGTGTTGGGACAACGATATTGTCGATATTGTTGAATGCCAGTGCGACGAATGAGTTCAAAATGCAACGGGGTCTACGGTAGTGTGATCCGCTATCTCCATTGCTCTTTGTGATCGTCGCAGAGGTGCTTCATCAGTTCTTTATATTAGGCAAAAGAAACGAAGTTATTAAAGGGGTACGGGCAGCACTGAATTTTTCTTTAACTCATCTGCAATTTGCGGATGACATTAATCTTTTTGGAGGGGGAGGTAGAAGTTGCCCGTAATTGCAAGCGCCTACTCACTTGTTTCCAGTATTGCTCAGGGTTGCAAATCAATTTCTTGAAATCTTGCTTATATGGTGTTAACGTGGATGAGGTAGTTGTGGGGGAGATGGCTGAGGTTTTGTGTTGTGAGATGGGCGAATTGCCTTTCATTTATTTGGGATTAGGTATGAATCCTCGGTGCAAGAAGATGTGGGAGCCAGTGGTGTATCGTTTTCGGCTGCGGATAGCAGGATGGAAGCGAGGGTTACTATCCTTCGCGGCTAGGTTGGTGTTGGTCAATACAGTTTTATTGTCGCTACCATTGTTTTATATGGGGGTGTTCGTTGTCCTGAAGGGGGTGATTGCGAGGTTAGATTGTATTCGTCATGCTTTCCTTTGAGGTGACACCGATTTAAAGAGGAAGATGAGTCGTCTGCAGTGGAATTTAGTGTGTCGACCAAAAACACTTGGAGGATTGGGTGTTGTAGATCTTCGCGTTCGCAATTTAGCTCTTCTGGCCAAGTGGGTTTGGCGTTATGCGACACAGGCAGATTCGCTGTGGCAGTCGTTGATTGTGGCGAAATATGGGGAGCAAATGCTTTCTTGGTGTTTTAATTTTGGTGGGAAGCATCGGAAGTCGACGGTATGGAGGCAAATTGTAGAGGTGCAAGAGGATGAGCGGGTGATGCAATTTATGGGTACGAGACAAATTAGCTTGGGTGAACTCCTACTCGATTGGATACTCGTGGGTCATGAGTGCTAGGATTCCTATTTTGTCCGTGCATTGAGGAGCTTTGAAGCTCAACAATTGGATGACTTGCATGCAATGGTGGAGGTGGTGCCGTTGAATGCATTGCGCATGGATCGACTCATTTGGTGCTCAAATACGGAAGGACGATTCTCAGCTAGTGAGTTGGGTAAGTTAATGAATTCTTTTAGTATTGAGGGTGATAGATTGGAGGTATTCTAGGTTGGCAAGATAGAGGTACCGCCTAAAGTAACCTTTTTTTTTTATGGTTTTTAAGGCAACAACGACTTCTAACTTTGTGCATGTTGCGGGATTGTGGGATTCAGTTGAATGATTTATCACTGAGATGTGTGTGGTGTGGGGAAGGGGATGATGAAATTGATTATATCTTGTTCTCATGTGGTTTCGTCAGTGGGGTTTGGTCGTTATTTTTCGCGTGGTGGTGTTATGCTTTTGTTCGACCTCAAGCGCTAGATGAGATGTTGTGGCAATGTTTCCATTCTGATTTATTTGGTACGTTGAGAAATTGGTAGATCTCTGGATGTGCGGCGGTCCTTTGGTCGGTATAGCTTGCGGACAATAACATGATTTTTAATAAGAAGCCGAGCTCACCGAAGGGTCTTATGTTCATGATTAAATTAGGATCGATGTACTGGGCGAAGGCGGGGAGTGCAGATAGTATACTCTTGGAATCAACATGGTGGGATTGCTCGCTAACATGCCTTCCAAGTGCTGTTAGTACACAGCCGCGAATGGGGGTGGACTGGTGTCCGCTGATAGTCGGGTCCTTGAAGTTTAATGTTGATGGAGCGGCGCGAGGAAAGCCGGGTCTTGCGGGTGTGGTGGGGTGTTGCGGGATAAGACGGGGAGAGTATTGGCTATGTTTTCCGGTCTGTTAGGGGTGTTAGATTCTAATGCTGCAGAATTGTGTGCGATTGTGTATGCTCTTAACATGGTGGTACATTCATCTTGGTGTAGTGGGCAATCGATTGTAATTGAGTCAGATTCTCGTGTAGCCGTAGCATGAGTGTTGCACTCATCGAAATGACCATGGAGATTGTGGAGGTGGTTTATTCAAATTGAAGAGGCATGTCGTATCTTACCATGTGTGTGTTTTCATTCCACTTTTTGGGAAGCGAATGCGATGGCGAATGCCTTGGCAAAGAGGGTGTCTCTCGTTCTGCTTGGTTTCACATGCCATGATGTGTGGTGGTTGTAGGGTCTTTGATATGGCCAGGATTGCATGCTTCTGTGTGGACGGTTACGAGAGGTGGGGTGCGAGGGGGTGTGTGTGTGATGATGGCCTGTAAGGCGATATGGGTGGATTGTTTTGCTTTTGTGTTGATGGTCTGGGTGTGTGGCTTAGTAGGCAATGGTTTAGGATGTTCGTGCGTGCTACCCTGGGTTGTTGTGGGCTGTGCTTTGGTGTTTGTTTCGGTCGGGATGTCTCGTGTTTGTGTGGCGTATCGTTGCCGTCGTTTTTACGATTATCGTTGGTATTCTTTTCTTCTATTTTAGGTTAGGGAAGTTTTTAATGAGACATTCAATAATCGAGTTGTATGATTTTTAGCCTTAATAAAAATTATACCATTGGTAAAAAAAAGATATACTTTTGAATAACTTTAGTTTTGGTTCAATCATTTCGTTTTTTTCTTTGATAAATCTTAATTATAATCTTAATCCTACTTAGAGGAAGGGGTAAGAAACTCTAGGAAAGTAAGAAGGTGCTCCTAGTTGGTCTAGAACCTATGATCTAAAGGAATATGAGAGAACAAAAATAAACAATTTGCCAACCGTTAAATTTAACCGCGTAACCGTTGGCGACTAATGACCTTATAAAACTTAAATCGAATTATATAATAGTAAAATATTAACTGAAATATTTTAAATTAACATTGTTTCTAAAACAATACTAATATTAATAAGCGGCTTTTTGGATTTTGAGAGCGCAGAGAGCACGTGGCCTCTCAGGTTATTGTTTGGGTTTTAGAACTTCATGTGTATTTTGTTATTTCTTTAGGTCAAGAAAGGCCAATGGTCCTTTTTTATGCTGTTTTCGGATGAATTATTAAAGCATGATATGTTAATTTTGGTGACCACCCATGTTCAATGTTTTGATCCATTCAACGGCATTTTTTTTTCATTTATTTATTTTTACATGAATTTATTTCAACTTAATCACCTGCAAATATAAATTCTGTCTGGATTAAATAAGAAAATTAACTTAATATTCCAACTTAATTTCAAATTTGAATTTAGATTTTGATCTTGTAATTTATGATACTAATTTTTCAACAACTTCACCCAGTGATAGAATTATCTTATAAGTGAGAGGGGCTCCAGCCCACCACTAATCATTAAATGGTTAAGGGTCCTCTTGGGCTTTTAGTGATGCGTTTCATTATTAGTCTTGAATTATTATATATATATATATATTTATTTATATTTATAATTCATCATTTTAAATTTTTAATATTTTTAATTTAAGGTAAAGGCTTAAATGAAAAATAAATGTTCAAATTATATTTTTATTTTTAACTTTAGGTGCTTAAAGTATATTTTTTTTGTAAAAATAAGTGCTTAAAGTTTCAACCGTTACAATTTTAAGTGTCCGGCCGTTTAAAAAACTGTTACCTAATAAGAACTTGAAATGTGGCATGTTTTTTTATTATTATATTAAAAAATTAAAATTATATATTTAAAAAACTCAAATTCCAAAATTCCAAAAAAAAACCCAAATCCCTAATACCAAAACCACAAATTCTTCAAATTGCAGCCGCTGCCGCCACTGTTGTCGTCTCCATAAGTCACTGCCCATTTTTCCCAACAACCCATCGCCAGCAACCGCCAGTAAGTATCTCAATTAGACGTCGTTCGAATAGAACAATTCACCTTCACCGTTCAATTGGCACGCCTCCTGTTGATTACCGACAATGGGTGGTTGGAGAAAATGGGCGGCTGCCTCCGACAACGATAGTGGTGGTGTCTAGCGACGACGGCAGCGGCCACAATTTCGAGAAATTGTAGTTTTGGGTATTAGAAATTTGAGATTTTTAGGGAATTTTGAATTTTTTAAATTATATTCTTTTTTATTTTTTTTAAATAATAATAATAATAAAAATATAACACGTGTCGCATTCTTACTGGGTAACCATTTTTTAAAGTCTTAAGGGTATAAGAAGCCCTTGAACTTTTGTGAAAACCTTGTTGCTCCCTTCCGATCTTGTGTTAAGAGGGTTGAAATGCTCATTTGATGAATTGGCTAAAACCGATAAAAAAGATGGACAATTTGCATAATAATTTTAGAGTGGTTCGGTTTCTAAACTAAGCCTACATCCACTACCTTAGCACACCACAAAGGATTTCCCAATTCACTATGAATTCGTCCCCTTTTCAAGGCTTAAGAGAAAACCTTTACAACCCTATCTTTTAATGGCTAAGATAGAACCACTCTAGTTTTTGTCTAAGGCTAAACTAGAACCTCTCCTTTTACAAGAGATTTGTTTGGTAAACTAAGTACCTCACAAGGTGTGTGTTTACACAAGTTAAAGCTCACAAGAGTGTACAAAGATTTACAATTTAAGCACTCTCTAAAACTATGTACAAGAGAAATGAGGAAATAAGATTTGGACTCAAATTATTTTGATCATTTTGCTTGGTTATGTTCTCTTACCATCTTCAAGTGTTCCAGCCTTCATAATATAGTTAGGAATGAGCTTGTGGCTATTGGAGACTGTTGGGGATCAAATAGATTTGTTGGGAACTGATTTCCATGTTGAAATTGTAGTTCTGGTGCATACCGTATCGATACGCTGGTTACCCGTATCGGTACACCTACTAGCCGTTATAGCTGTTGTGCGCGCTTCAGGCTTCCCGTATCGGTACGCCTTAAGGAGCGTATCGGTATGCCTTGTCATGGAAATAGCTGTTGGGGGTTTAGAAAATAAGGATCGATACGCCTTTACTTGTATCGGTACGACCCTTTCTCGTATCGGTACGACCAAGCATGTACCAGTACGATTTTCGGTTCTGGAAAAATATTGTAGCTAAAACCCTTAAGTGTATCGATACGGGGTATACTGTATCGGTACAGTTAAGCTGAAAACTTGGTTTTGGCTAATTTAAAACATTTCAAACCTTTCCAAGACCTTATGAAAACTCCTCAAACATATTTTCAAGTTGTTTGGACTTAAAATTATTTTTGCAATATTTTCAATTTAGTCCAAAATATTTTTTCAATTTATTATATCAAAACAAAAATCCTAACAATTTCCCCCTTTTGATATAATAAAACCAACCTAAAAAATGTGTTTGGGATTCTCCCCCTCAGTAAAATAAATTTTGAATAAGAGTTTAAAAATTTAAAGATATTTAAAGCTCCCCTTATTCAATTGAAAATCCGAATTTTCAAAACATTCTCCCCTTTTTGTTATATCAAAAATGGTTCAAATCAAAGTTTAAAAACTTTTAAGTTCATAAAAATGGAGAGTTTAATGAATTTTGTTTTAAAAATGGCTCCCCTTACTCAAACATCAATTTAAGGCTAAAAAAATATCCAAGACTTTAAAACAAAATAAATAAATAACCAAAGATAAAAAAATCATTAACCTTAGATTTACCCAATTTCTTCACTTGTGTGACTAGAGCATTTCCATGTCTTTGCATTTCTTCCCGTTGCTCCAACACACCTACAAAAGACATTTATTTGATTTTTGGTATCTAAATTGCTTTGGATCCATATACGTTAGTCACAATGTCTTTAGTTCTCTTAGGAACTCATACTTGTCTAATCCTATAAGATTTTCTCTTCTTTATAGGGCACGTATGTATAGGATGACCATGATAATGGTAATGTGAGCATTTTTCCATTATGTGACAAGATGGATTATTGAAAATAATTTATTTTTCTTTTGTTAAGCTTTCTAGCTTAACTTTCAAATCAAGATTTTCTTTTTCTAAAACATCTTTGCTTGTTTTTGAAAACTCTAAATCATTTTTCAAAATTTCATTTTGATTTTCAAAATCCATGTAATACCCTCATTCAAACAACCTAAGGCATTACTCAACTAAGGAGGAAAAATAAGCTTACTTGCGCAACAAGCAAGCATTCGAATAAGAGAACCCAAAACAAATCAAAAGAACAACCAGTTAGAACCAATACGTACTTTTAGAAGTTATTCGACTAAGTGCTAACATTAAATGCATAGAGTATTGATTACTTCATAGTTTATTTCGAAATCATTCATAACAACACGATCACCAAGCTCTTAGCAAAAGCACACATGTCATATAGCAATGCCCACAATAAGAACCTATATGTATTTATAAGCAAACAAACTAGAATTGAATTACCTAAGCATTAGTAACCTTTACTCTAATAATTCTAACATACTCGAACAATAGTGTCTCTAATATTTCTCAAACAATGCAAAGATTTCCGCAAGATAATTAAGCATGAATCTTAAGTAATTTACTTTAACAATCATATTTTTATAACTTACCGTCCTCAATCATCCAGTTCTCGTAGCACACAACATTATAAGTTATTACTAAAACAAACATATTCATACATTGTAGCAATTTCCACAATCATGTAATACCATACACAAGAACCTAGCATGCATGCTATGGTCCTTCATAATCAATAAAGCCATCTACCAAGACATTCAAGCATTTGCATCACATATAGAATTTAAGGGCCTTTACATACATCCATAAAAGCTCAAAATATCAGGCTAATATTTACATTCTAGTGCCACCCTTTTCTAGGAGTCTAATATAAACATACAAAACATACTTTCAAAAGACTTCTTGTGACTTTGCGCAACTCCCCAACGCCAACTTAGTTTTCTTCTTTTCCTGAAAAGAGTTAATGTGAGCAATTAGAATTTTCAGCCTTGGCAAACAATAGACAATCTGGGTGTAAACCAATTATTTAAATTCATGCTATAATTGAGATAATTCAATCAAGGCCAAGACTAGCAATATCACAATCTATATCTTCAAGGCTCACTAGACCAACTGGCAATATCAATCACCCTTTATCTTCAAAGAGATCGAAACTATAGCAAGCTTTTACAAGGAGTGTGCAATTATCTATCATACAATCATGTATAACACATGTAATTAGTAATTCATTAAATCCTTTTTAATCAAGCAACCAAAAGTTGTGTTAGGGGCATTGATTAGATACTAGCCTAGAAACAATCTTTATTCGAAGCAAATAACAAGCAATGGTAGGTTTTACCATTGAAACATTTTCTATGGATTCAAGAACATTCATGGGTACCTGGTACCAACAAGGGACCGTAGTCCATAACAAGCTGAGCTCAGGAACTTTGGCATGCCAAACAAGCTAGGACCAATACTAATCAAGGCTTAATTCCGATTCTTATTTCATTTATTTCATACTAATTCAACAAGCAATCCATATATTTACAATATGCTATCTTAAGCAAGGTAAAATTATACACATTTGCCTTAAGCTTGATCTTACTAAACAATCACCAACTTACCTTGGTATGCTTACCTTTTTAGTTTCAATTTAATCGAAAACATACAAAGGCACCTAGGCCTTAAATAACAGTTCACTAATCTTTGAATTCATGAGTTAATTTATAGGCAAGCAAATGCAAGTACACTCACAGATTTGTAGAGCTAATTTTGATCCTTTATCACGACTCCCTTCAATATTTCATCAACTAGCTCGAACCCCTCTTTGTCTAATTAAGACAATACAACATGATATATATATATATATATATATCAGATTTCATTCTACTTAATATAACTCTTGTAATATAAACATTACCTAAAATCATCTTTGTTCATAAGCATTAAAAATTCTTATTCATTACAACTTAAAAACCAGCTCATTATTTTGTTCGAATCTACCTCAATGTCACTAGTTTTCACAATAGTTCAGGGCAGATTTGATTCCCCTATTTCCCATCAATTTATACAGCCCATTTCTAACACTTTTTTAGTATACCTTAAGTCACCTAAATTTTACTATAACAGTCCCAAATCACTAAAATTTCCAGAACAGCCTGATTCAAAATCAATATTGAGTAGGACAGCCTCTAGTATCTCTAATTTAAATCTATACAATAA
Organism: Hibiscus mutabilis; assembly: GCA_019671005.1. Lineage (NCBI taxonomy): Eukaryota > Viridiplantae > Streptophyta > Magnoliopsida > Malvales > Malvaceae > Hibiscus > Hibiscus mutabilis. The sequence goes on along the minus strand of CM033711.1, from coordinate 87,323,158 downwards.
GCATGTACTCGAAACATGAATTTTCAGCTTTAAGAACTGACATGAATGATTCAATTTGTCATGTTCTCAATAATATCATGTTAATTCAAGTTTCAACTAGCCAAATTTTCCATTCTACATCAGCCTATCCAAACAAAATTCTCTTATCAAGCCTACTTCCGAAACAACATTCAATTTACATGCAACCTCTTCAAATTATGATCAAAACAAGAATTTAGCAAGGAACTTACAATTACTTGAACATGCAATAATTAAATCCCAACTTGCAATTGAATTTCAAGCATTCATCCTCTAGGCGGAAAGCTTTCTTTCTCTCCCTCTCTCAACTCTCATTTCGGTTCAAAGGAAAGAATGAATAAGAGACTAACTATTTGTTTGTCTTCAAATTGAAAGGAAACAAGCCACATATGGACACCTTCTCTAACTAACACATCATCAATCCCCTTTTAATTTTACTAATTACCATGCAAGCATCCATATTTACAATATACTCAATTGGTCCTTTCTAAAATTACTCCCCTAAATTCATTTGGTTCATTTCGGTCCTTAAAGTCACATTGTAGTCACTTAATTAAGTCTTCAAATTTTGTGACAAGGTTCCTTCTATAGTATAATTTAGGATGTTAGAATCCACTTTTGTTTTCAAAAGAAAATTATTTTTATTTTCGAGTTTTGAAATCATTTTCTTAAATTTGGAATTCATGGTCTCAAATTCCAAAAATAATTCATCAAATGCATCTTGTAACTCATCAAATATATATGAATTTGAATCACTAGAGTTAGAAGATACTTTGGGCTCATCGAGAGCCAAAACATCATCCACCTTAGGTGATTGGAGGAGGTTAGCACAAGATGGAGCACCATCTTTCTTCTCTTCTTTGCCATATAATTTCTCAAGCTTCTCCGACATTTCTTTGGCTCTTTTACATGTGGATACCTTCTTGGAAACTTCTTCATTGAGGCCATGAAGAAGAATGTGCATCGCTTTTGCGTTTAGCTTTGCCTTCGTGTAGTTTTCACTCATTTACTTCTTCTTCTTCTTCTCCTTCTCCTTTATAGGAGCTTTCAAGTAGCCATCTTCAATAATGTCCCAAACCTCATAATCATGAGATTTTATGTAGTAATTCATGACATTGCTCCATTGGAAGTATGCTTCTCCTTGGAAGAGTGGAGGACACAAGATATAGCAGGCTTCTTCAAATCTTGCCATTTCTTGATTGGAGAACTTCGAGCAAACGATCTTTACTTCCGGATGTTAGTCCTTTGATGAAAACCAAGCTCTGATACCAATTGATAACCTGTTGCTTCCTTCCTGTCTTGTGTTAAGAGGGTTAAAATGCTCATTTGATGAATTGGCTAAAACTGATAAAAATGGACAATTTGCACAATGATTTTAGAGTGGTTCGGCTTCTAAACTAAGCCTACATCCACTACCTTAGCACACCACTAAAGATTCCCCAATTCACTATGAATTCGTCCCCTTTTCAAGGATTAAGAGGAAACCTTTACAACCCTATCTTTTAATGGCTAAGATAAAACCACTCTAATTTTTGTCTAAGGCTAAACTAGAACTTCTCCTTTTACAAGGGATTTGTTTGGTAAACTAAGTACCTCATAAGGTGCGTGTTTACACAAGCTGAAGCTTACAAGAGTGTACAAAGATTTACAATTTAAGCACTCTCTAAAACTATATACAAGAGAAATGAAGAAATAAGATTTGGACTCAAATTCTCTTGATCATTTTGCTTGGATATGTTCTCTCACCATCTTCAAGTGTTCTAGCTTTAATAATATAGTTAGAAATGAGCCCCTTTCTTGTATCAGTACGACCAAGCCTGTATCGGTGCGATTTTTTGGTTCTGGAAAAATATTGTAGCTGAAACCCTTAAGTGTATAGATACGAGGTATACTGTATCGGTACGGTTAAGCTGAAAAATTGGTTTTGGTTACTTTAAAACATTTCAAACCATTCCAAGACCTTATGAAAACTCTTCAAACATATTTTCAAGTTGTTTGAACTTAAAATCATTTTTGCAATATTTTCAATTTAGTCCAAAATAATTTTTCAATTTATTATATCAAAACAAAAATCCTAACATTTTGGAAAAAAATCAATTGAGCCCTTGAACTTTTTTTGCATCCAATTAAGCCCTTGAACCAATAAATGTAATCAATTAAGCCCTTTGACCAATTTTGACCATTAGATTTTGACGGTTTTTTGGATTTATTAGTGCAGTGCGTCGTATCACAGTTTTTCCACTTGACATTTTCAGAAACTTTTAATTTTATTTAAATTTTCAATAAAAGTTATAAAAAATTGTAAAAGACTTATAAAATTTATAAAAAATATTTTTTTGGAAAAAGTCTGTAATAGCAACGTTATAGAACTGTAGTGTATCATGTACCAATAATATCTAAAGAAAAAAACTGTCAAGATTTAATGGTCAAAATTGGTCAAAGGGCTTAATTGATTCAATTTTCTTGGTTCAAGAGCTTAATTGATTAAATTTCTTGGCTCAAGGGCTTAATTGAGTGCAAAAAAGTTCAGGGGCTTAATTGATTTTTCCCTAAAAGTTTAAGGGTTTCTTACGCCCTTAAGCCCTTTTTTAAATGGTCAAGAACTTAAAATTGTAATGGTTGAAATTTTAGGCACCTATTTTTATCAAAAAATACTTTAGGCACCTAAAGTTCAAAAAAGGTATAGCTTGAGCACTTATTTTTCATTTAAGCCTAAGATAAACTACACTCATGACCACTCAACTATAGGTCTAATCCTATTTTGACAATTGAACTATAAATTTTGTCAATCAAACTATTCATCTATTAAAGTGGTTTCGATCAAGCCATTGACCGATAACTTTTAACGAGAATGATGCGACAATTAGCTGAATTTGTATAATTACACATTTAGTCCTACTTGCTTATACATTTTATCAATTTGGTCACAATTTTAATTTATATTAATAAATTTAACTCACCAATCCAATGGTGACACATGTCTTATCTTTTTTCTTTATTTTAATATTTTAATTTAATATAATTTACTAACCAATCAGATTATGACACATGTTCTATATTTTCTCTTGATTTTAATATAATTAACCAATTAATGAGATAGTTATTTTCCCTAACTATAAATAATATTAATATATAAATAATATAAAAAGTGAAGCTTTCATCAAGGCTGCTAGAACACAACTATGGTTTGGAAATGAAACTTCAAGAACAGAACCGGGGATAAAATGATCAACACGGCTAGCAAATCCAACTGAAGTAAATGCAATATAAAGGCTTAATATACTATTTGGTACCCGAGTTTGTCACTTTTTACAAATGTGTACATTTGTATTTATATTCTTTATAGTATTATTTATTTTATAAAATAATTTGAATTAACCTTAAGTGTAGTTTGACCTAAAATTTGAATTAACCTTAAGGGTATCATAAGCCTTTGACCTTTTTGGGGGAAATCATTTAAGCCCGTGATTTTTTTTATCAAATTAAATTTTTATACTCTAAAATTTCATCAATTTATCCCCTTGACCAACATTGATCGTTAAATCTAATAGTTATTTGGATCAATTGATGCAAATGTCTCGTGTTACATTGTCGCCACTTGGCATTTTTGAATTTTTTTATATTTTATTTAAAAGTTCATTAAAAGTTGTACAAATTCTAAAAAAACTTGAAAAAATATAAAAAAAATAGTTTTCTAAATAAACTGTAAATGTCACATGACAGAACTATAGTGTGTTAGGTGACAGTAATATCTCAAAAAAACTATAAAAATAGTCAAAAAATTTAATTAATTCAATTTATTGGCTCAGATACTTAATTGAGGGTGCAAAAAGTGTTAAGTAACTTAATTGATTTTTTTTAAAAAAAAAAACTTAAAGGCTTCAAACACACTTAAGCCTAAATAAAATAATCACTATATTTCTTTGCTATTTTTTATTCTCTAAAAAGAAATTTTAATTTCAAAAATGAAAAAAGAGATTGTAATAAAGACATTAAGATTCAAAATGTAAAAATACTAATTATCACCTTTTTTTAACAAACATTGTCACAATTCACGGTTGAAATAGTGAAATTATTATAAATTAGCGTTAAAATGTTCATTTAAAATGAACTGTTTTAATCAAAATAGTATTTTTTTAGTAATTCAAAATACTCTTTTTTCCGAACATTTCTTACCTAAGAGAGGAGACTTTTAATGGGTTTAAAGCTCATAACCTAAGGGAGAGATAAATGTCAACTTAGAGTTTTTAACTACTTACTCTAGAAATCGTTGACAAATAATCTTTTGATTAGTTTATATATAAAAAAATGCAAAACTCTCAATTTTAAAAACCAAATGTTAAGAAAAGATGATGATGTTCATCCTAAGAGACTCGGATTCAATTCGCATTGTCTGCAAGGTGTGTGACACATCAAAAGATTAAAAAAAGTATGAACATATACTATTTTATAATTACCTTAAAACTATTAAAAACAACTAAATGTTATAGTGATAACATAAAAAAATAAAACTAAAAACCATACATGGATTCAACATTTCACTTAAAAAATATAGAAACTTCAATAATCATACATAAAAGATAATGATGGACGAAAGATAATAAGCTGGTCACCTCTTATTTCCTTTGTGTAAGCGATGATTCATAATTATAGCAAATAGTATATATTTTTGCCTTTCAAAAATAATATTAATTTAAGCAATTATTATGTACCAACACTTGTGTCAATTGTTGGGTCCTCCAAAAGGGACACCCCTAGTTTTCTTATGATAAAGCCTAATATAAATAAATCAATAAAACATAAAAAAAATATAATTATACAACAACCAATAATATAACAATACGATTGTCGTCATATGAAATGGTCCTACCAACAATTATTGTTCAAATGAAACATCAGCAAGTGTTGCTTGATCTCCGTCTCCATTGACATTTTTTTCACTTTCCTACTGTTATTTTTTAAAAATATATATTAATTAAAGGAAAAATATTTTATATAATTTTCTACATGCGTTTAATTTTTAGGTTTAAGAGATAAGATTTTAGTATTTGTGGTTAGATTTTAAGGTTTGAGAATAAATTTTATGATTTAATGTTTAAAGTTTAGAATTTAAAATTTAAAAGTTAAATTTAAGGCTTTAAAAAGGACATGTAACAGCTTTAGAAGTCTGTTTGTGAAAAAAATATCACGGCGGTGCATCTAATAATTATCTTTAATTAAAATAATATTTATGAGAAAAAAATTATTAATATATTATTTATAACAATTCAATTTTGCATAAAAAGTGTTTTTTTACCTAACATAAATTACATAATAACTCAATAATTATTAACTCTTACAATTTACATTAAAAGTCACTTAATTTAATGTCAATTTTCATATGTCATGACAAGGCTTTGATTTCATAAACTACGTTAATAAAATGGACTTCTATTATTAGTAAATTAGGTCTATTTAGACCTGGCAAACTTGACCCGAGACCCGAAAACCGAACCAATTTACCCGAATCGAGATCCGAAATCGACCCGAACATGATGATCCAAAATTTGATCTGAAACCGAAACAAACCGAATCGAACCGAAACCGATCCGAATTTTAGTTGAACCGAAATGGACCCGAACCGATTTTCAACCGAACCGAATGGACCCGTACCGAATAGACCTGAGCCAAAGACAACCCGAAATATAGAAAAGATATTAATAGAAATAAATAATGATAAGATATGAACAACCGTACAACTCACCAAAAAGTTAAATATATTGACTTTATAAATCTATATATAGGGTGTAAAAAATTGACCGGCTTAAAAACTCGATTAAAACCGACCGATCTCCCATTGACCCGAAATTGACCCAAACCGAAATCAACAGGACCAAAAATAACCGAACCGAAAATCAACTGACCCGAAATGACCCGAATCATAATAGACCCGAACTAAAACCGAACCGAACCAAAACCAAATTTGAACCAAATAATATCAGACCCGAAATGACCCAAACTGAAATGACCCGAACCGAAACCGAGCCGAATTATCCGTTTGCCACCTCTAGGTCTATTATACTATATTAACTAATTTTGAAACAAAAGTTGATTCACCATTCTTCTGTGACCTACCATGATATCTCAAAGTAATATATGCATGTTTGGGCAACTTTTACATTAAAATTACTTAATAAAATTAGCATTAAGTGATCAAATTTGTTAATAAAAATTATTTCATATAATTTGATTAACTTAAAGATCTATGAACTAAATGAAAAATGATGTTATTATTATTATTTTTGATTAAGTAGAGAGGTAATTACATTTATAAAGTGAATGTCAGGATATAAACTTATACAAGATGAGATAATATGAATATCCTTGACCACCTAATCAATTAATGAATCTCAAATACTATTATTTTTTAATTTAATGTCTAAATTATTAATAATCCTTAAATTCACGATCCTTAAATTGTTACAAAATAACGATGTCAATCTACTTCAGAATCATTCAACAAATTAAAGTTAAGTCTAGTGATGTTAATTAATTGGATCCTTTAACATGATATTTAACATCGTCAAGGCCGACATGCCAAGTTTTGAATACAAATCTAATAAAATTGATTCTATTTGGTCTTTAAAACTTGATAATAAAATAAATTAAAAATTAATTATAAAAATGTACAAGTGATTTTTTAAAAAAGAAAATTTATGATGACCTGGTTGAACTTTAGTAAGAAAATACAGGAAGCAACTTAGCCAGTGGATTGGTCTAAATTTGTAATTTCATATTATCACTAGTTAATTGATTAATCAATTCGTTTATTTAATGCTCAGCATATAATTGTTACCAAGCAAGTGGGAAAAAATTGTCCAATAATTGGGCATGAAAGTGAAAATTTGAGATGACAAAGCAACAACATGATGGGGAAATTGTTTTTTTTGGTATTGTCCCATCTTTGTTTCATGGTTGTAATAACACATTGCATGCCAATTTCTGTCTGTGTTTGTGTTTTGGTTCAATATTGCGTATCAATTTCCTTTGATTGAGATTGAAGGTGCGAAATTTATTCTATCACTATAAACAATGAAGTAAAATGACACGTAAGTGAATAAAATTTGAGAGGTTAAAAATTGTATAATATGACATCACAATGTAATTTTTAGAAGAAAAATATAAAATATTTTTTAATAAAGAATTATGCTATCTAATATTCAAGATGGGTATCACATAATTAAAGACGGACGCAGAACTTTATGTAAGGGGTAAACTTATAAAATTTTAAAAGGCAAAAATAAATTTTCAATAGAAAATACATAAAAAATTTAAATCTATAAAAAATTTAAAATTTTAAGGGTGACTGTCTCCTCCAGCCCATCCATGTATATAATATTTGTGCAACAAATATATACTAAAAAAATTAAGCTTTTTAGTATATGTAAGGAGGAACATACTCTGTACCTAGGTTCAAATAATGCATCAAACGCGAGTTTTGGACACCATAGTTAACGAATTGTAAGAAAAAGTTATTCAAATTATGTGGTACAAGTTGATGAAGCTATATACGCTAACTGTTTAATGCAACAGGGGATGAAAGTATGAAACCATGGAGGAAGCTACATTAGAGGGGTTGGGAGGCTGTAGTCGTTCCCAGATTTTTTTGTATAATAATATTTTAGGTCCTTTTTAGTTTAAATATAGTTAAATAAGAATCTGTACTTCCTAAATTTTAAATTTAAAGGCTTAATAGACTCTTGTCCCTTCCAAGCTCCGTCCCTGGATGGAACTATGATTATATGATCAGTTGAATTCGCTTTAATTGGCAGCATAAACCATGCATTAAACATCAAATGTATATAGCCAGCATATCTCTTTAAGTAAAGAGATTATGGGATTTTGCCTACACAAATATGAGAAGCAGTGAGCAATTGTTTTAGCAGTAGGGTCATTTCACAGATATGCAAAAATGGGCTCACCCACACATGCAACCCAAGTGTATGGCTGCAGGGCAAGAGGTTGAATAATTGATGTGCCTTGCTAACTTAAAGGCAAAAGATAAAGCAGCAAGGGGCCTCCATGGCTTGCATAAACGACACAGTCCTTCCTACCATTGAGTCCCACTACAGATTATGTGCAAAAGTAAAGGTAATCGGCACTCATCGTCCGAATCATTGGCAGCCAGAATAGACCACACAGACATCAATAGTCCTTCCTTTCAACTTCAATACATCTTGCTTTTTTCTTGACACGAAAGAACTGATTGCAGATATTCTGGCGCAAACTATAGACTTACTGGATGTTACATCTAAAGGAATTAGGCTAAACCCGGATTCATACAACTAGCTTTGTTCACAAGGTTTGCACTCAAACATAGAAACGCTCATATGCTGATATACGGAAGAAATAGCTCGATTTTACAAGAAGAATACACATCGAATAACAAATGAATCAAAATATTTTCACTACTATATTATGATTATTTGTGATCTTGTTGTATGCCATTCATTTTTTTCTGACAATAAATGCAAAGGTAAAAGCTACTGGTACTACCAACCCCTAATTCAAATCAAACCATCCCCAAAATGGGTTTTAAATTAAATTAAAGTAACAATGGTGAAAATTTCCCATGCCTGGGTTGGGCCAACAATTGGAGAATTGTGAAAGCATGGAGTAAAAATCTAGGGAAGTAACAGTAATAGTGACTAAAACCCTTCAGACAAAACAAGAATCTAATAACCAAACCCTGTTCGCCATACAACATCCTTATCTTAACCAGTTACTGCAATTTTCAAAGTTTCCTGACATCATGTGATCATGTGCAGCACTTGGTAATTAAGGCAGTTAAAATCACAGACGTTAACAGACAGCTTCATGTTTCGCTTAATTGGTTATAAGTACCTTTTTACTCTTTTTTATCTCATCATCTTTCCCTTTCACCGTGTCCCAGTCGTGCAGTGAATGAACATTAAAGAGAAGGCATCCGGGATTTGTCCATACTGAAAAACCAACAAATGAAGAACAAAGAGGAGGAAAGGAAAGGAAGAAACATGGATGTAAGAAGTAGAAGAACCAGAGAAAGCAGCCCTGAGAGGGCCAAAGTGATTTGCATGCAGCCAAAGGTGCTGAAACCCATCAGAAAAGTTCAAGTTGTTTACTATCTGACTAGAAATGGGCAGCTCGAGCACCCTCATTACATGGAGGTCACCCATTTGCTTAATCAACCACTTTGTTTGAGAGGTAAAAAAAGTAAAATTTCAAACTAAAAACATCTCATTATGTCTGTAAATAGGTTTCACCTTTGCATCATTTGTTTTGTTGTTTTGTAGATGTAATGGAAAGACTCACTGCTCTTAGAGGCAAAGCAATGCCGTCTCTTTACTCTTGGTCGTGCAGAAGGTAGGTACATTGTTAACATTTTTAAAAACCCATTTTTTTGTTTAGTTTTTAAACTAATTTTAGTGTTTGATTGTTAGGAGTTACAAGAATGGTTATGTATGGAATGACTTGGCAGAAAATGACATTATTCCTCCATCAGATGGTGCTGAATATGTACTCAAAGGCTCAGAGTTGGTTCAACTTCAAGGTTGCTCTGTTTAGAGGTCACCCACATTTCCCAACCTTAAATTACCTTGAAAGTACTGTTTTGATCCGAGTTTCTTTTGACAGGAATTAAGGATGATTTGCTTGTTGCAGAAAGAATAGAGCAACTGCAACTCAGCAACAGGGTTCACAATCAGACCAAACACAAATCCCCAACTTCCACCTTGACTCGACACAGAGCTCCGGCATATGGAGAGCAAGATTTCGATGAAGATGAAGAGAAAGAGGATGAATACGAATTAGATGAGGAGAAAACATGCTACACAAGCTCAACAACTCCTCACTCTCGCTGCTCTAGAGGGGTTTCTACTGATGAGATTGAAGACCAACAACAACAAGACCCCCAGAAAACAGTCTCAGACTCCGCTCAACAGCATTCTTCCCTTCTACCAACATCCTCCATCGACAAACAAAACCGAAGCAAAAACAACACTTCCATTAGGTTTGAAGACGGTGAACCATTCGGCAGCGAGTCAGCACCGAGTCGAAGCTCGGTTCTGCTTCAACTTATTGCCTGCGGGAACTTGGCAGTTAATAAAGCAAAGAACGTGGGTATTATGAAGCAAAAAAACCTGGTGGTGAAGAAGGAAGAAAATGTACAGAGAGGGGTTATTTGTAAGTGTGCAGTGAAGAAGGTCGTTGAAGATGATGAGATGATAAACTTCATGTCTGAGAATCCAAGGTTGGGTAAATTACAGGCTAATGAGAAGGAGTATTTCAGTGGCAGCATTGTGGAGTCCATCAACTCTGAGAAACGAGAATCGGTGCTCAAAAAATCCAATTCTTACAATGAAGAAAGGTGATATTCATTTGATTTTATCTTAGTATTCTATGCTAATATCAGATATATTAAAGTTGAAGAGTGATATTCATAGCTAATGGAAGCGAAGTTAATGAAGTTGATATTGATTGAACAGGAGGAGCAGGGCGGTGGGTGAAACAGTAGAGGAGGAAAAAGACAAGTCAGTGGCAGGGAAATGTATTCCTAGGAAGAAATCATCAAAGCAAAACCAGAAAAAGACAGAAACACACGCTCTCCCTTCATAGTGAAGATGGTGTGGAGGCATGGAGCTGTAATTGCCAGACTATTACTATCAGTATAAAAGCTATTGTTCCCATGATTCAATCAACTGTTGTGCTTCGGAAATTTGTCAAAAGTAAGATGGTAAAAATCTTGGGGATGCCATGCTATGTTATAAATGTAATGTTGAAACCGAAAAGATGCTGTCATATTTAGCTAATTATTATTTCTAGACATAAAGTTAAAAAAATATTTTTTGATTAAATAGTTATTTTGGTCTATATATTTTTGGAGCAATTTAACCTCTAACGTTTTATTTTGAATCAAAATGACCCATTTGCGGATGAAAACTGTCAGACGATAAATAGCTTGAAATGACGTGACAAACTTATATGACAATGCACGCTAACATGACAATATCATGTAAGCAAATGTGTTAACTTGAAAAAACGTTATATCAGTCAAAAAATAATTTTATAAAGGGTAAACTACACAAATGACCACTTAATTATGGGGTGGGTGTCAATTTGACCACTACACTTTCAATTTTGGCAAATTTACCACGTAACTATTTAAGTTGTTCCAATTAGGCCACCAACCATTAAAAACTAACGAAGAGGCTGACATAGCTGTTAAATAAACTGGTATAATTACACATTTGGCCCCCGTTACTTACATAATCTATTAATTTGATCATAATTTTAATTTAATAAAATAAGTTATTATTCAATTAGATGGTGACCCATTCGAGTTCTCTAAAACCACATTTACTTACGTTTTCCTGACATTGACAACCAAATAAGAGATATATTAAATTGTATAATTCATATCACAAAACCTAGCTTGGCCTAGTGGCAAAAGCCTTGCTCCTGCACTAAGGGGTCTTAAGTTTGAGTCCTTGCAAGACTAGTTTTCCTTGCTTTCATTTTTTCTTTCTCCAATTAGGTGACACGTGTCATCACCTTATTGGAGAGGAAAATATATTAAATAAAAATAAAAAAAGTCTTACCTAATTGAATAATAATTTATTTTATTAAATTAAAATTAGGACCAATTTGATAGATTATGTATGTAACAGGGACCAAATGTGTAATTATACTAGTTTATTTAACAACCACATCTGCCTCTCAATTAGTTTTTAACAGTCGGTAGCCTAATTAGAACTACTTAAATAGTTACGTGGTAAATTTGCCAAAATTAAAAGTATAGTAGTCAAATTGACACCAACCTCATAATTAGGTGTTTATCTATGTAGTTTACCCTTTTATAAAGTATAAAATAATTTTTTCTACTTCACCCTGCACCAAAGCAGCCACGGCATCAGGCGGTTCAGCAAAAGTTTCTTCCCCAATCGGATCACCCGTTTGAGTGCAGCTAACCCATCCGGAACGCCATTAATCGGTCGAGGAATATGTCTAACCTTCAGCGCCCAATTCCCTGACAACATTTCAAGCGTCGAATCTACAAGAGCTGTTTCCAACAACGATCCAATGAACGAGTAAGAATCTTGACAACGTCAATATTGTCAATTTCTAGCTCTCTCTGTCTGATTCCGAGTCTCCAAGCATGAAGGAGAAGAATATGTGCAGCCCATAATTCGGTCATAATGACCGAACAACTTTCGAGATTACGAGAGTATCCAAATATCCAAGACTGGATGAATCCCGTAACACTCCGCCTGCAACAGCCATGCCATTGTGAGAATTCACCCCATCAGAATTTCCCAAACGATTTTAATCATTAGTAATAACTAAAATATTATTAGAACAATCAACTTGAGATAAGGTTGTCCTAACAAGACAATGAGTTGTCTTATTAGTATACCATCAAATCTAATAAAAATAGATATGATGAAAAAAGAGCAGAGCAGTCATCGACAATAAAACCAAAGCTTTTAAGAAAAAAAATTTACAAATGCAGGATTAAAACTTGTACGAAACAAACGAAAAAAATCCTTCATTATTTCTGTAAGAAAATGGAAGACATATTAAATAAAGAAAAAACAAAATCCGAAGTATACAAAATAAATATACAAATGTCCATTATGTAGGGTGACCCTCCAAGATTCGAACGTTAGACATTGTTCACAGGATCTAACATCTCATCATGCTAAGAGAATTCGAGGAAGTTTATATAAAAAATTGTGCTAGCATGATGAAGCGTTAGATCTCTTAAACAATGTCAAGAGTTTGAATCCTCGTGAAAGAAGAAAATCTCTGAATTGGCTTTAACGTTTAATTTGGTATCTAATTTCTTTTGTCCAATTAACTATCTAAACTTGACTTTTTAGTTCAAATATATACTAGAATTTGACTTTTGATTCAAATAGGTACAAGGAATTAGTTTATTGGTTCAAATTGGTTAAAATTCATAATTTGAATAAAAAAGTCAAGCTCATGCATCAATATTTTGAAAAATTGAAATCTACTAATTTTATTAAACGAGAATATATCCGAAATTAGAATGAAAGTTCACAACTTAGTAAACAAAATACCTAAATCCAGACATAATCCTAGTAAACAAAACTAGCGTCTCGAGATTAAAAGAGGACCATACAAGGAAAAGGTAAGAACCTAACCCAAAGACTCAAAATAAAAGAAGGATACAAACATCACCGAAATCGACGATGATAGGTAAAACCATCAACAAACAACATAAAAATGCATATTACAATGAAGGTACGTTGACAATAAGGTTATTATCACAACTCAATCGCGAATAAGGAACAGTAGATGTAATCGCGTATCCAAATCCAGTTCGAGGGTCCGAGACAGGGAAATCAGTAGCATAATGAAAGGAGCGCCATCATGATCAGTCGTGGTGTCCTCAGATCCAACCCTAATAAAAAGTCAAAAAGAAAAAGCATGCCAAAAGACGGAGAAAAACGTACCAAAAGATAGAGTAAAATCGTGTCACGAGAGCAAAAATTTATTGAAAACTGGAAAATAAAACAAACAAAACGATAAATCCCGACGGTTGGCGATCAATATTAAAATTGATGTCGCCGCCGGTGTTTAAAGAAAAAGAAGAACAAGAGTGAGCGGCTCTATAGATGAGAGAAAAAAAATTAGTGAGCGGCTAGGGTGTTTAGCTCATGCATATTTGAAATAAAAAATAAATTTAAGAAAAAATTCAGGTACCAAACTAAAACATTATCCTTCATAAAATTATCGAGATACATATTCAATGGAAGTTTAGATAGATTTCGAAGTTTCATTCCTTATACCCTAAATTATCGTCTAGTTATTATTAGAGAATCAACAAGACAACAACGCACGAAAGTGCGTTATTAGCGAGGTCTAATAAATTGTAAATAATTAACAATGTATTGCCTAGTTTCTTCTTTGGACCTGATAAAACATTAGACTAGCCCTAATTAATAACATTAATTAAGCATTTCCATTTAAAATATAATATATATATATATAGGTATATTTATTTCTACATTCATGTGATGTATGCTGTCATTGACTTTTGATAGGGTTCGGTTCGGGTCAGGTTCGATTTTGACTACATTCGGTCTCGGTTCAATTCGGGTTAGATCAGGTCTGGTTCAGTTTTAATTCGGGTCGGGTATCTTATCGGATCGAGTCACATCAGTTCAGTTGATTTTCGGGTCGGGTATTTTCGGGTCAATGAGATATCGATATGTTTCAGCCGGATTTTTATGCCGAATCAATTTTTTAAACCAAAATATGGCTTTATAAAGCCAATATACTTGACTTTTTGGTGAGTTGTGCAACGGTTCACATCAAATCTTTCATTATTTCTTTTAATATATATTTTTTAATTTTGGGTTGACTTCGGTTCGGGTTCGTTCGGTTCGGTTGAAAATCAGATCGGATTCATATCGGTTCAACTAAAAATCGGGTCGGTTTCAGTTTGATTAAGCTTGTTTTGGGTTTTGGATTAAATTTGGATCATTATGTTTGGGTTGATATCGAGTCTCGGATCGGGTAAAATTGATTCGAGCCTCGGGTCAGTTTGCCACCTTTACTTTTGATCCAAAGTTTAGGCATATATCAATTATCATGCACATGATCCTCCGCTGCTTCTTCTTCTTCTTAGAGCATACATATTTTTTAATTAAAATTCGTTAGTTTTATTGAATAAATAGAAATGTTCTGTCCTTTTTTAACGTCATATGTATGCCTCATCTTAAAAATAGGGTTTTGGAATTGAGAGTAAAGTGTATTTTTTTAAAAGTGTATAGTTTAATATTTAGAATTTAGAATTTAGGGTTAGTGCTTAAAATTAAATTTTTAGCGTTGCGGCATAGAAAGGGACACAAAAAAGATAATAGTAAAAGTTTATGACCTAGTAAACAAAAAACATCACCAATTGCAAAACCCTATTTTTAAGATGAGGCATACATTATCTTAGTGTCTCGAGATCATAATATGATCATTCAAAGAAAAGGAAAAAACTCAACACAAAAATTCAATACAAAAGGTAGAGACAAACATCACCAAAAATTGATAATAAAAGATAAAACCAACAACGAGCAACATGTAAATGCATATTACAATAAGACACGTTGACAAGATAATATATTCCGAACAAAAAAAAACAAAGATTGCGAGCGCTAGAACCTACATATCTATCACTTCATTAAAAAATTGCAAAATACGATGGAACATTCATTAGTCTTAACATTAAGAGTAACTAAATTTTGATACAAATATGAAGTCAAAACTCCAAACTGATATTTTTCTTCAATTTTTACGTCAATGATGGTGTTTACACATGCAAACTTTTCTCCATGCTTCCCCCTCCATTACGTTCGCATTTGCACATGCAGACTATAGTTTCTAGCCAACATAATAAGCTAACATTGTGACGTTGAATACTTTTTCATTCTACACTTTTCAACAGGGACAAACACATGATTTTATGTTAACGGGTGAGTTTATAAAATATTAAGGGACGCAAATAGATTTTCAATAGAAAATATTGAAAATGCACCCTTCCAGCCCTCTTTGGTCCATCCGCACTTTTTAATACAATAATAGTTATTATTACCATTCAAATGTATGATTTATTTATAAATTAGGTTAGGATGATCAATCAAATGTGGAAATAGCTAAGAGGGGTGAATTGGCAATTAAAAAATTTGGAAGCAAATTGGAAAATAAAAAGAATTGAGACACAAGAGTTATAGTGTTCAACCTTCTATCAAGGTTTACATTCACTACCTTAGCTTTCCACTAAAGATTTTCCAAATTTACTATTGAATTTCTTCTTCCTTTCTAGGCTAAGGAGGCAACCTTGTACACAATCAAATATTTCTACCCAAAGCTTTGATCAAACACTTTCTTTTACAAGAAATGAAATAGCAACTAAAAATCCTCTCAAAGGTTGTTTGGTTGGCCAATTACAAGTTCAGTCAAACCCAAAACTTGAATTAAAATGAATACAAATAAGAACACTCAAGTGGGTTACAAGATTTGACTCTAATAGGCTCAATGATGGTTGGATTTTTGCTTGAATGCTTAAGACTTGTTCACAGGTTCAATTTTTGTTGTTGTAGCTTTGAGACTTGTTTATATACCCTCTCATTGATTTCTAACCGTTTGGGTAGTTCCGATCATCAATATAGCCATTGAGCTGCTTTCTTCCCGCAATAAATGCTGTTAGGTAGCCAGGCGTGTCGGTACACGAACAACTTTATCGTTACCTGCCATAAGAAGAAAGAGCCATTGTACAAAGGGGTACCGATACGATGAAGGGCATATCGGTACAAAAAGTGAATTTTACAAAGACGTATCGATACGGCTTAGCCCGTACCGGTACGAGTTTTGCTCACTAGAATCTGAGAAATAAGTAAGTGGAAAAAAGTTTCGGTACGCCTAAGGGCGTATCGATATGGTATAACCACTTTTTGAACTTATGGTTCCAATAAACTGACAAGGGTAACAGTAAAAAAATTATTACCAAAAATCTTGAAAATCTAAACACCCCATATCGGTACGTATAAACTCGTACTGATACTCAAAGCCTATTTGGTTCCCAGGTATGAATGGCGTACCGATACGGCTACACGTGTATCGGTACCCATAGTTATTTTGTATAAAATATTTTTCCAGTAGCCAAAATTTGTATCGATACGGCAATGGTGTATCGATACGCCTGGACCAAATTGGGTTATTTGAGTACAAAAACACTTAGAAAATATTTGAGGGTTTAGTTTTTGACTTAGAAACAATTTGAAGTTCGAATTCTTGTTTGAGTACTTAAAAATTTATCTAATTTTAAAAATTTGTCTGTTAGATCCTTGTTATATCAAAATCAAAATATAGGTTTTACAATCTCCCCTTTTTGATATAACAAAACCAAAGTAAATTTTTAAGTCTTTTTGAAAAAAAATATTCCCCTTTTCTTTAAGGCTAAAAGATAGTTTTATTTGAAAATATTTTAAAATTTAATCTCAATTCTTCTCCCCTTTTTGTTAGATCAAAATTAATAGGGTAAATAAAGCAAGATATAAACAATGAATAACTCCAAGCATAAATGAAAAAAATAGATATTATAAAATTCAAAGCATTAAGGTTCAAAACAACATAAAAATCCAACTTAAACATAAAACATAAACCAAAGCAAATATTCAAAGTCATAGGTATTCAAATAAAAACATAGGTGCATAAACCTAAATCCTAATATGATATGCAATAAGCCTAAGAATCGTCTTCATCCTTATCGTCATCCTCTTCATCATCTTTCATGGCATCATTACCAAAAGAATGTCCATACTACTCTCCATGAAAAAACGACGAGAGTCGTATCCATCAGAGCTTGACGAGTCTCGATAGAAGTAACTCTAGCCTCTAAATACGTGAAGCGTGTGTCAAGAGATGTGAAGCCGACAATCATGTTCGCATCCAAAGAAGCAAACTTCCTGTCAAGATAAGCCATAAAAGCATCAAGGGAAGGCGGAGGTGGAGCAATTGGAACATTCTCTATTGTAAAAAGTGAACTTTGCTCAGTGGATAGAACGATCGTCGATGGGATCAGTGAGAGGCACTTCAAGGTCATAAGAGCAATCAATCCCAATCTTGGGGAATATGCAGCTCAAGGTAGTGCCGTAGGTGAAAGATGTCACAAGAGTAGTATGACGATTCTGAACAAGGAAAACAATCTCGGCGAACATAATCTGAGCTAGGTTAGGACGCTTACCCTCACGGAAACAACTGACTCAAAAATTATTAACTTGCCAAATCGTGGACCATTTACCATCGGATGGTCGAAATCACCAAGTGATAAGAAAGTGAAGAAAGCGATCATGAGCATCAAGAACGGTCACGGAGCCACTTTAAGCATGTCCCAAAGAATCCTCATCATCTATTCCCACATCATCTAAACCCAAAAGATTTGCTATAGAAAAAGAATCAAGTTGAAATTGTGTTCCGATAAGGTAGGATTTTATAGCAATAACCTCAGTTTTATCTTGGTTGTAAATACACCAGGCAATTGAGTAAAAAATAAGGATAAAGTTTTTATAAAGTATGTTAGGTATGCTCAAAAAGGGCATGAACTTCCATTGAGTTAATAAATCAAAGTAACAAAAGTGAAATTCATCGAAAGTCAAGAAAGAAATAGAAACAACGCACTCACGATGGATTTTGAAATTTTGGTATTGTTTAAAACGATCCATGGAGTGGGTAAATTGAGGTTCATTAAAACAATGTTGAAAAATATAGTTTAAATTTGATTTTGTACCATTGTTTTCGGGAATGGGATTTGGATTTGAGGAACTAGATGCGATCTCTTTTCTCTCTTTTCTTAGGACTCATGGAAAAAACCTGAAAAAGAAATCAAACCCCAAAAAATGTATGCATAAACATCACATTCAATCTAATAAACAATCCAATGATCAAGGTATTGTATAAATATATATTTTATAGATTAAAACCATATACAAGTACAAAAAGATTTTTTTGGTGAAAGAAAAACTGAAAAACAATATAAAAAATATACGAGTATAATTTTATATTCAAACAAAAATTTTTAAATTTTGAAAAAATTTCGTATAATCTTTGAATATAATGTTATATAGATTCTAAATATATAATTTTGAAAAATAAACGATGTATAAATATGAAATAATCGAAAAGGAAAGAAAATAGGGTTTATACCTTGAATGAGGATTATGGATGAATGAGGAGATGATTTGCTGTCACACCCCAAAAATCGGTCTAGTCAGAATTAGGTTCCGGTGATCAGAAATTTTGTACTGGTTATTCCCGAATGGTGTAATTCCTAAATCCTTGTAGCTAGTTTTGAAGTAATGAAAGTTATTTAGGCTTAATTGAAGTTATTAGACCTTTTTGTAAGGAATGAAAGTCATTTAGTGACTAAATTGTGAAAATTCAAAGTTGGTTTTTTACTGGAAATGCTAAAAATGTTGGAGTTGAGCTAGGCGTATCGATACAGTAGGACATGTATCGATACAACCCAACTGTTTTAACTAACTTATCGAATTTAGTCTAGCCTTATCGATATGGCCATAAGTTGTATCGATACGGGTCCTTGTCCAAAATTGATTTAGTGACCAAATTGAAAAGTTGGAAATTGGGGATGAGTCATCTACTTGCTTGCCACCCCTTCACATGAAATTGATTAGAAAAGGATGACAATTAGTCATCAATTGATAAAGTTGGAAAAGGGTAGGAAAATGTGTTAATCAATGGTTTAAGCAAACCCTTGGCTAAGGGAAACCTTCCTATTGGCCCTTGGTGAGGTGGGAAATGATTAGGGAGTATAGTTTCTTAAAATGAATAGGGAAAACCCTTTTTCTTTGTTTTGAATCTCCCAAAACCAAACTCAACCTTTGATTGAAGAAACCAAGCACACACCTCCATTGTCATCTTCTTCCATAAGCTCAAGCAAGCACCTCAATCTGATCTTTGACCCTTGTGTGATTTCAATACACTAATTGAAAGCTTGTAATTGGGTAAGTAGAACCCTTATGTCAATTTGATGATTCCATCGATCCTTAGAGTTTAATTTCAATATTTAAGTCCTAAATGTTGAAGCTAATCCCATGTGTTAGAAAGCCAAATTCCTTTGTTTCAATGTTGTCTACAAGCTTTGGTAAGCTTGAAAAATATTTGTGAATCATTAGTTTCGATCCTAATGTAATTCCCTAATTTTGACCTAGCTCAAGTGGTGGAAGACAGTCCATCTTCACCATCTTCATTGCCATGTATTCCCAACGACATAGGGATCACTATCCGAGAACCTTGAAGCCTCTGAGTACTAGGTGAGTTTAGTTGTGTCTCGGGATTAGCTAGGTGCCATCCTAGTTGCATTTGTTTTGTGATTACGTTGTGTATTTATTTGAGTAGCTCAAATAGAGCCTACAAGATATGAATTCCATGTGGTAAGTGCGATAAGGTCATTTTGTTGTCTTGATGTATTACGATATGCCATAACTTAATTTTTATATGATATATGTGAAAGTTGCTTGATGTTAACATTGATACATGTGGAAATTGATATGTGCATAAATGACATGATATGTGATTTAGAGCCAAGGCTCAATTTGCAATCTGATATGATACGACCTAAGGGCACAAAGGTAAGCTTCATGGTGATATCTGAAACCTTGGACACTTGTGGACTTTGGATATAATTGGCATGCCATAGGGTTATTTGAGCTCACTATGTAAGGGATTGGACTACGGTCCGGGCTATGGCTATATGTGGGGAGAAAAAGTTGGATTGTGTAAGGGACTTCGGAGCTACGGATTAAGGCTAAGTCCTATTTCCGATATGTAGGGCGTACAGGGGAATCCGCATATCCATTGGTTGCTATATCCAAGGGGAAAATAAAGAATACGTATTGTGCATTTGATACATAAAATTACTATTTGTTGATGTTAAGCATGAGTTGTATATGCCATTCAAACATTCTTACATGTTATACATACCATTAAAGAACTTGTTGCACTTTTTATAACTACCTAACTAGGTTATGTAAGCCTAACATTCGTGTGTTCCATGCATTTTAGGACCTTGAAGAAATCTGAGCTCTGATCGTGTGGTTGAAGTTGCAAGTCATTCCCATCAACCATATGTATGCCCACTTTTGCTTTGAACTCCTAGTAAGGTGGCACCAGCTTAGACATGTTAAACTTGCCCATTTTGTTATGTGTGTAATGACTATGTTTTGTATTTGCCTTAGAAGGCCTAAATGGTATGTTACTTGTAGTTAAAAATGGCTTAAAATGCATGTTTGGGTTAAAAAGGTGAAAACTTAGTAAATGGATTCGGTTGGTCGTAAAATTTGACATACTAGTAGGTAAAATTTGGTAAAGTTTGTACATCGTTTGATAGGTTAATTTGAATAAAAACTGGCTAAAATCTGTCTTCACAGGGCAGGGCGTATCGATATAGGTGATGGTGTATCGATACGGCCTTACATAATTGGCCTGGTCAACATGAGTCAAAAGTGGCGTATCGATACGGTATAGGGTGTATTGATACGGATTTTGGTCACTGGAATCTGGAAAAATTAAAGGTAT
Organism: Hibiscus mutabilis; assembly: GCA_019671005.1. Classification (NCBI taxonomy): domain Eukaryota; kingdom Viridiplantae; phylum Streptophyta; class Magnoliopsida; order Malvales; family Malvaceae; genus Hibiscus; species Hibiscus mutabilis. Next base: position 87,302,011 of record CM033711.1, on the reverse strand, counting down.
CAATACGGTTATAGGGTGTATTGATACGAAGTCAATATAGTCAACCTGTATCGATACGGTTCCAACTGTATCGATACTAGCTTGTTACCCTTGAATCTAGAATTTGAAAATTAGGCTTAGCGTACCGATATGGCCCTAAGTGTATCAGTACGGTAGCAGTTAATTCTGTTAAAAGAGATAAAACACAGTTTTGCCTTGATTACGAAATGGTCACTAGATATTGTATGGTCTAATTGGATAGGTAAATGACCTCTGTTTGTAATGAGATCTCACAGGCTAATAATTGGAACTTTAGATTTCAGATTAATAACATGAATCTCATTTAAGAACCCTTAACATGTAAAATTTACAATTTAGTCCCTAAGTTCGAAAAGTTTAAAATTGACCCAATTTGAGTAAGCTATTAATAAGTTAGTTTGATAAGTCGTAAAAGAGATTAATAAGATATTCCGAATAAGATTCTGAACTCCGATTAAGCTTTTGATAACACTTTCTAACCAGTTTTCTACTAGGCCAGGAAATGGGTGTTATATATATGGTATCAGAGCTAGAGTTTAGTCGATTCTAGGACTAAAATGAGGCTTGTCATGAGTCTGCATGTGCATATACCACCTATGAGTTTATTTGTATATGTTATTCGTGACTTGCAACTAACACGATTTAACTTCTTCTTTTCGATTAGATTTAAGAATGTATGCACCCGATGATATGCGAGATACGATAGAACCATACCCCGTCTCCTCCTCGACATAGGGGGACAACCTTAGAGCCAAAGTCTGACCAGAACTAGTAGGATGTAATGACCCGCCCAATCCCCTTTCGATGCCTCCCATTCAGCATGAATATTTGATGTGTATGGCTGAGATGATTAAGCAGATAGTCGTGTCTCTCTAGCAAGAGCTGCCACCACAGCTTGTTGAAGCACCTTCATATATTTTTAAAGCTCATATTGACAAGCTCCCTCAATATTCGGTCTACACTTTCACCAGCCAAGAACAAGAGAACCCGAAGTAGGAGAGTACTGGCTGGAAAACACCCTTAAAGTTTTGAATAAGTAGATGAAGTGCCCTGCAGAACACAAGCTGGAGTGCACTCTGGTGTTGATTTTTTAAGAGACTCAGAGTTGATAGGACATCGTGACACTCATCGTGCCTGAGCATAAAGTTACGTGGGATTTCTTTTTTTAGGAGTTCTGCAAGAAGTACATCAGTGAATACTATATCGCTGAAAGGCGCAAGAAGTTCCTCCATCTGAGACAAGGAAGACGACCCATAGAGTATTATATTCATGACTTCTGCAAATACTCGAGGTATGGTGCAGAGATCATACACATAGAGAATGAGAAGTGTAGAATGTTCATTGATGGCCTTTGTGATGAATTAGGTCCTCTCTTCATTGCTTTGGATTTGGAGAACTTTCAGAATCTGGTCAATAGGACGATCGCTAATGAAGCCTCTTAGAAAGCTTGTGAGAGAAGGAAGAGAAACCAAGCCAGGTCCGACAAGAGATTCTGAGATGATTCTGAAACTCTCATGCCTCAAAAAAAGGGTAGATAGTGGGACTAGAAGTCTGCCACATTTCAGAACTACCAAGGATGAGATATGTGCCACAATCTCAATCCTCGGGAACATATGTCGTTCGTACAACTTCGATTGATAATACGAGTGGTTCTGGGAGAGATTCTTAGATTTTTTTGTATAACTTTTGTTAAAAAAGGTATCCCGGGCCGTGTCGCGGACAGGCCAGATCTTGCCACCTCTATGGTGAAACTGGTTACTTTATTAGATAATGTCCGCAGAATCTGAATGCTCATGCCTCAGTGGCTTTTTAGAACAATTTTACTAAGGAAATAGGAGCGAAACAAGTGCAGTCTGGATTAGCGGGGAGACCTCGCAACTCAAACGCTCCTTCAGTTGAGAGTGATTCTCATACCTTAGCCCAGATGTACCACATTCGAGGACGGGAGCAAGAAGACGATCCCGATGTGATAGCATGTATGGTGGAATTATGTTATGATCTTGTCTATGCTTTGGTAGATCCAAGCTCTATGCATTCTTTTATTAGTGAACTATTTATTGAGAAATATGCCTTAGAACCAGAACCGGTCATATCTAAGATAGTTGTCTCTAACCCACAATGAGATAATGTGGTTATACGGTTAATCTATAAAGCTTGTCCTCTGAGGATCCAAGAGATCCCATTTTCAGCCGATTTGATGGCCTTACTTTTCTATAAGTTTGATCTTATCCTAGGCCTTGATTGGTTAGCCGAACATCAGGCCCGGTAGACTGTTCGAAGAAGAAGCTATACCTCCGCGGACTCGACAAGGAAATCATAAATTTGATGAAAACCAAACCCAAGCCTGAGGAAGCCATTATGTGTGCTATGGAGTTCAAAGAAGATAAAAAGTTTGAAGATGTACCGGTGGTGAAGGAATTCCCTGATGTGTTTCCTAATGAACTTTCGAGACTCCCTCCAACCCGAGAAGTAGAATTTGGAATCGAAGTGCAACCGGGGACTACACCAGTCTTTATTACTCCGTATAGAATAGCTTCGATCGAATTAAAGGATTTGTAGGTCCAAATCCAAGATCTTTTGGACAAGGGATCTATCCAACCGAGTTCTTCACCCTGGGGAGAACCGATTTTGTTTGTTAAGAAGAAAGATGGATCGATGCGACTATGCATTGACTATCGTCAGTTAAATGAAGTAACGATCAAGAACATGTATCCATTACCGAGGATCGATAACCTCTTTGATCAGTTGAAGGGTGTTTCTGCCTTCTATAAGATAAATCTGCCAGGTACTATCAGATGTTAGTGAAGGAGTCTGACGTCCCAAAGACTGCCTTCCGAGCTAGATATGACCATTATGAGTTTCTGGTAATGCCTTTTGGGCTTACAAATGCACCCACAATCTTTATATACATGCTGAATCGTGTGTTTCAGCCTTATCTGGATAAATTTGTGGTTGTGTTCATAGATGAAATCCTGATTTATTCCAAAGACGCTGCCACTCATGAAGCACATCTCCGGATTGTACTTCAGACTCTCTGGGAGAAGCAACTGTATGCCAAGTTTAGTAAATGTGAGTTCTGGCTACCTGAAGTATCTTTTTTGGGACATGTGATCTCTTCTGCAGGAATTCAAGTTGACCTAAACAAGATTCAAGCAGTTCTTAATTGGATTCCTCCCAAGAATGTTGGAGAAGTTCGTAGTTTTCTGGGCCTTGTAGGCTACTACCGTAGATTCATTTAAGGGGTTCTTGATAATCATTGCACCCTTGACGAAACTTTGTCATAAAAAAACTCTTTTGTGTGGACCGTGGAACAACAAAGGAGTTTTAATCAACTTAAGCAAGTTCTGACACATGCCCTGGTCTTGGTGTAACCTGAATCGGGCAAGGACTTCACTGTGTACAGTGATGCATCCCACTTGTGATTAGGTTGTGTACTGATGCAAGAAGGAAAAGTCATAGCCTATGCCTCACGTCAACTTAAACCACATGAGCTAAACTATCCGATACACGATCTAGAGCTAGCTGCTGTTGTGTTTGCCTTAAAAATATGGAGGCACTATCTTTACGGTGAGAAATGTTACTTGTACACTGATCACAAAAGTTTGAAATATCTTTTGACTCAGAAGGAGTTGAATCTGCATCAACTTCGATGGACAGAAATTTTGAAGGACTATGACGACTTGGTTATTGATTACCATCCTGGTAAAGCCAATGTCGTAGCTGATGCCCTTAGCCGGAAGCCCACTTCCTCCCCGAGATGTTTGAATGCTCATTTTTGGCTTAAGAAGCATGACAAGTTGTTGGATGAATTGAGAGTTTTATCAACCATCGTGTCCCGAATTAAATCACTCCAAGAGTCTGATGAGGAGTTACGAACTCTTATTGCTAAGATCAAGGATAAACCGGATCTTGACTTCACTATGAATTCTGAGGGTTTGTTGTGTTTTCGAAACCGTATTTGTGTTCTTGATGAAGATGATCTTCAGAACCAAATTATGAGTGGTGCTCATTCGAGTCCTTTTTCTGTTCATCCTGGGGCTATCAAGATGTATAAAAACTTAAAGGAGCTATATTGGTTGTCACACCCCGAAAGCCAGCCTAGTCGGAATTAGGTTCTAATGATCAGAAATTTTGTACCGGTTATGCTTGAATAATGTAATTGCTTGATCATTGTAACCAATTTTGATGTAATGGGAGTTATTTTGGGCTTAATTGAAGTTATTAGACCTTTTTTTGTAAAGAATGGAAGTTAGGGGTTTTATTGAAAATGCTAGAAATACTGAATCTGGGCAAGGTGTATCGATACGGTAGAACCTGTATCGATACTACCTAACTGCTTTTAACTAACTTACCCAACTTAGCTTAGCCGTTTCGATATGGCCACAAGGTGTATCGATACGTGTCCTTGCCCAAATCGATTTAATGACCAAATTGAAAAGATTAGAAGTAGGGGATGACTCACCCACTTGCTTGCCACCCTTCCACGTGAGAATGATCTGAAAAGGATGACAATTGGATATCAATTTTCAAAAGTAGGAAAAGATTGAGAAAATTTATTAATTAATGGGTTAAACAAACCCTTTTGCCAAGGGAAAGCTTCCCATTAGTTAAGGATGAGGTTAAGAATGATTGGGGCCTTAGTCACAATAAAAAGAATAAGGAAAAAGCTTTCTTCATTTTTGAATCTCCCGAAACCCAACCTCACCTTTGTCATTAAGAAGCCAAGCACACACCTCCATTGTTATCTTCTTCCCTAAGCTCAAGCAGACACCTCGATCCAATCCTTGGCATTTGTTTTATTTCGATACATCAATTGAAAGCTTGCAATTGGGTAAGTAAAACCCTTATGTCAATTTGATGGTTCCATCAATCCTTAGAGTTTAATTTTAAGATTCGAGTCTTGAATGTTCAAGTTAAACCCATGTGTTAGATGGTTGTTTTCCTTATTTTGATGTTGTCTACAAGCTTTGGTAAGCTTGAAGAACGTGAATCATTAGTTTCGATTCTAATGCAATCTTCTAATTTTGAACTAGCTCAAGTGGTGGAAGACAAGTCATCTTCACCATTGACTATTCCGAACTCTTCCAACAGCAAGGGGATCGCTATCCGAGAACCTTGAAGTCTCCGAGTACTAGGTGAGTGTAGTTGTGTCATGGGATCGGCTAGGTGCCATCACGATTGCATTTGTTTTGTGGTTAGAAAATTGTATCTTGGTAAGGGCTCAAATAGAGCAAATGTATGTGGATTCTATGGTAAGTGTGGTAAGTCCTTCATATTTGAATATGTTATATTTGAACTTATGTATGATATTTGAATATGATATGTGTGGAATTTGATATGAACATGTTATGATATGATATTTGGAGCCAAGGCTCAATTTGCAATCCAATATGGCCTAAGGGCACAAAGGTAAGTCTTATGACGAAATATGTAACCTTGGACACTTGTGGACATTGGATACAATTGGCATGCCATAGGGTTATTTGAGCTCACTAAGTAATGGATTGGACTACGGTCTGGGGTTACGACTTATATGTGGTGAGAAAAGGTTGGATTGTGTAAGGAACTTTGGAGCTACGGATCAAGGCTAAGGCATATTTCTGATATGTGGGGCGTACAAGGTAATCCGCGTATCCATTGGTTGCTATGTCCAAGGGAAAAATGAAGAATATGTGTTTTGCATTTGATATATGGAATTAATATATGTTGATTTTAAGCATGAATTGTACATGTTAATATTATGTGTATGTCATCCAAGCATGCTCACATGTTATACATGCCATTACAAGACTTGGTGCATTTGTTATAACTACCTCACTAGGCTATGTAAGCCTAACATGTGTGTGTCTCATGCATTTCAGGACCTTGAAGCAATCCGAGCCTCAATTGTGTTGTTGAAGTTGCCAGTCACTCCTACCAATTACATGTATGCTTATGTTTTGTTTTGAACTCCTAATAAGGTGACATAGAGTTTAGACGTGTTACATTGGTCTATTTTGATATGTATGTAATGGCTCTGAAATGTCTAAGTACTCAAAATGGAATTTGGTGTGGTTGTAAATTAAAGAAACTAGTTAAATTAGGCTTAAAGGTACTAAAAGGTAAAAATATAGTAAACGAATTCAAATGAACCTAAAAATTGACTTTCTAGTAGGTTTTAGAGATTAAATACTTCTGGTAAAATTTGGTAAAGTTTGGACAACGTTTGATTTGTTAACTCAAATATAAACTAGATAAAATTTGTCATTACAAGATAAACGTATCGATATGGGTCAAGTTGTATCGATACGACCTTGCATATTTGGAATTGGTAAAACAGCGCGTACCAATACACAACGGGGTGTATCTATACGTACTTGGGCAGTACGGTCTGGGAAATAAATTGTATCGATACGGCCTTAGGTTGTACCGAATGGGTCAACCTTGGTCAACGAGTATCGATACAGGCTTAGATGTATCGATACGGGCTTGTTACCCTTGAATCTGGAGTTGAGAAATTTGGCATAGCGTACCGATACGGTCTTAAGTGTATCGGTACGTTGTTAGTTAGTTCAGTTAAAAGACTTAAACTACAGTTTTAAATAGTTTACAGATTGGTCACTAAACTTTAGATAATCCAATTGGATAGGTGAATAACCTTCGTTAATAACAAAATTTTGCAGACTAATAAATGACAAGTTCAATTGAAGGTTAGTAAAAAGAAATTCTGATAAAGACCCTTAATTTCTAAAGTTTACAATTTAGTCCCTAAATTCAAAAAAGTTTGAAATTAACCCCAAATTGAGTAAGCTATTATTAAGTTAGTTCGATAAGTTGTAAAAGTGATTAATAAGTCATTATGAATAAGATTCAGAACTCCGGTTAAGCTTTCGTTCTCCGAATAAGTTTCCGGTAACATTTTCAAACCTGGTTCTCTGCCAGGCCGTGAAAGAGGTGTTACATTTGTGGTATTAGAGCTAGAGTTTAGTCGATTCTAGGAATAAACTGAGGCTTATCATGAGTCTGTATGTGCATATGACACCTAGTAGTTTATCTGTATATGTTATCCGTGACTTGCAGCTAACACGATTCAATCTCTTTTGTTTAATTAGCTTTAAAGATGTCTGCACCCGTGATAAACGTGGTACGGTAGAACCATACCCCGGTTCCTCCTCAGCATAGGGGAACAACCTTGGAGCTGAAGTCCGACCAGAGTAGGTGGGATAGAACGACCCGCTTAATTTCCCTCCGATGCCTCCCGCTTAGTTAGAATATTTGATGTCCATGGCTGAGATTATCAAATGGGTCGTCGTGTCTCTTAGGCAAGAGCCGCCACCGCAGTCTGTTGAAGCATCTTCATCTATCTCGAGAGCTCCCATTGATAAGCTCAGGCAGTATCTTGTCTACACTTTCACCGGCCAAGAACATGACAATCCCGAAGTGGCAGTGTTTTGGCTGGAAAACACTCTCAAAGTCATGAACAAGCAGATGAAATGTCCTAATGAACATAAGTTGGAGTGCGCTCTGGCATTGATTTCTAAAGAGGCTCAGAGTTGGTAGGACACCGTGAAACTCACCGTATCTGAGTATAGAGTTACATGGGACTTCTTCCTTTAGGAGTTCCGTAAGAAGTATATCAACGATCATTACCTTGCTAAAAGACGTAAGAAGTTCCTCCATTTGAGACAATAAGGATGACCCGTAGAGCAATATATCCATGAATTCTGCAAGTGCTCGAGGTATGGTGTCGAGATTATACATACAGAGAAAGAGAAGTGTAAAATGTTTATCGATGGACTTTGTGATGAGTTACATCCTTTTTTAACTGCTTTGGAGTTAGAGGACTTTTAGAACCTGGTTAACCGAGCAATTACCTCTGAAGCCTCTAGAAGGCTTATGAAAGAAGGAAGGGGAACCAAGCCAGGTCTGAGAAGAGATTCTGAGATGATTCTAGACCTCCCATGACTCAGAAGAAGATAGACAGTGGGAACAGAAGTCTGCCACCATTTAGCTGCTGCCAAAGACCGGATATGTACCACAATCCTAATCCCCGGGAACATCTTTCGCTCGTACAACTTTAGTTGATAGTATGGGTGGTTCTAGAAGGGGCTCACAGATTCTTTAATGTAGCTTTTGTCAGAAGAGGCATCCCGGGCAATGTTACAAACAGACCGGATCTTGCTACCTTTGTGGTAAAGCTAGTCACTCTATCAGACAATGTCCACAGAATCCGAATGCTCATACCTCTGTAGCTTTTCCGTACAATCCTTATATGGATAGAAGAGCGAAGCAAATACAGTCTGGATCAGTAGGGAAACCTCGCAACTCAATTCCCCCTTTAGTTGGACGTGACCCTCAGACCTCAGCTCAGATGTACCATGTTCGTGGTCGAGAGCAAGAAGACGATCCTGACATGATTGCAAGTATGGTGGAATTATGCTCTAACCTTGTTTATACTTTGGTGGATCATGATTCTACGCATTCCTTTATTAGTGAACCATTGATTGAAAAGTATGCCCTAGAACTTGAACTAGTCACTTCTAAAATAGTCATCTCTAACCCACTAGGAGATAGAGTGATTATACGGTTGATCTGTAAAGCTTGCCCTCTAAGGATCCAAGGGATCCAATTTCTGGCCAATTTGATGGCCTTTCATTTCCATGAGTTTGATCTTATCCTAGGCCTTGATTGGTTAGCTGAACATCAAGCCTGTATATATTGTTCGAAGAAGAAGATGTATCTTCGTGGACTCGGTAAGGAGAGCATACCTTTGATGAATACCAAACCCGAGCCTAATAAGGCTATCATGTGTGCTATGGAATCTAAAGAAGATGCAGAGCTCAAAGATGTTCCAATGGTAAAGGGATTCCTTGATGTGTTCCTCGACGAATTTCCAGGACTCCTTCCAACCCGAGAAGTAGAATTCAGGATTGAAGTGCAACCTGGGACTACACCAGTCTCCATTGTTCCGTATAGGATGGACCTGTAGCCTTCATGGACCTGATGAACCGTGTGTTCTAGCCCTATCTAGATAAATTCATGGTTGTGTTCATAGATGACATCTTGATCTATTCTAAGGACACCGTCACTCATGGAGAACATCTCCGAATTGTGTTTTAGACTCTCCAGGAGAAACAGTTGTATGCTAAGTTTAGTAAATGCGAATTTTGGCTATCTGGAGTATCCTTTATGGGACATGCGATTTCTTCTGTGGCAATTCAGGTGGACCCAAAGAAGATTCAAGCGGTTATTGATTGGATCCCTCCGAAGAATGTTGGAGAAGTTCGTAGTTTTCTTGGTCTTGTAGGCTACTACCGTAGATTTGTTAAGGGATTCTCGATGATTGCTGCACCCTTGATGAAGCTTCTCCGTAAGGAAACTACCTTTGTTTGGAGAGGGGAGCAACAAATGAGTTTTGATCAACTTAAGCAAGTCATGACACATACCCCTATTTTGGTGTAACTTGAGTCAGACAAAGACTTCACCGTATACAGTGATGCATCCCACCTAGGATTAGGTTGCGTACTTATGCAAGAAGGAAAAGTCATTTCTTATGCCTCTCATCAGCTTAAACCATACGAGCTGAACTATCTGACACATGATTTGGAACTAGCTACTGTTGTGTTTACCTTAAAAATTTGGAGGCACTATCTTTATAGTGAGAAGTGTTACTTGTACATTGATCACAAGAGCCTGACCTATCTTCTGACTCGGAAACAGTTGAACCTCTATCAACGTCGGTGGATCGAACTTTTGAAAAACTATGATTTGGTCATTGATTACCATAATGGTAAGGCCAATATTGTGGCTGACGCTCTTAGTCGGAAGCCCACTTCCTCCCCAAGATGTTTAAATGCTCATTTCCAACTTAAAAAGCATGGCTAGTTGTTGGCTGAATTGAGAGTTCAGTCAACCATCGTGTCTCGAATCAAAGCACCCTAGGAGTCTGATGAGGAGTTGCAAACTCTCATTGCTAAGATCAAGGATAAACCGAATCCTAATTTCGCTACAAATTCCAAGGTTTATCGTATTTTTGAAATCGTATATGTATCTCTGATGATGATCTTTGGAATCAAATCATGAGTGAAGCTCATTCAAGTCCTTTCTCTGTTCATCTTGGAGCTATCAAATGTATAAAGACTTGAAGGAGTTGTATTGGTGGCCTGGTATGAAAGGTGAGATCACAGACTTTGTGACTAGGTGTCTAACCTGCCAATGAGTTAAAGCCGAGCACAAGGTGCCTACTAGCCTCTTGCAACCTATTTAGCTCCCATAGTGGAAATGGGAGCGTATTACAATGGATTTCGTAAGTGGTCTACCAATGACACTGAAGAAAAATGATGTTATTTGGGTTATTGTAGATCGATTTACCAAATCTACTCATTTCCTTTCGATAAGAATGAATTTTAGCTTACTTAGACTTGCTGAGTTATACATTCGTGAGATAATCCGTCTGCACTGAGTTCTTGTGTCCATCATCTCTGACCTTGATCCACGTTTTGCATCACAGTTTTGGAAAACCTTGCATGAAGCTTTGGGAACCCGAGTGCACCTAAGCACTGCTCTCCACCCTCAAACCGATGGCCAATCTCAAAGGGTTATTCAGGTAACCTTACATCTTTTCTATTTATATGTATAAGTATTTTGTATCAATCTCGATTCTTCCTTGTAGATTCATGAAGATATACTACGAGCTTGCGGTATCGATTTCGAGGATACGTGGGAAAAGTCCCAACCATTAGTGGAGTTCGCATACAACAACAGTTATCAAGCCTCGATTCAAATGGCTCCTTACGAAACTCTTTACAGGAGAAAATGTAGAACCCCTCTATGTTGGACTGAGCTTGGTTAAGGCAAGGTGTTAGGCCCTGATTTACTTCGGGAAATCGAAGAAAGGGTGACTGTTATTCATGACCGGCTGAAGGCAGCGTTTGACCGGTAGAAAGCTTATATTGATTTGAAAAAAGGGACATTCAATATGATGTTCACGAGAAAGCTTTCCTTAAGGTATCTTCATGGAAGAAGATCATTCATTTTGGCAAGAAGGGAAACTAAGTCCTCATTTTATCGGCCCATTCGAGGTGATCGAGAGAGTTGGACCTGTTTCCTACCGACTAGCTCTCCCTAAGGAGTTAAGTCTAATCAATAATGTCTTTCATGTATCTATGCTACGAAAGTACCAGTCTGATCCTTCCCATGTGATCGAGCCGGAATCTGTGGAGATTCAGCCCAACTTGACGTACGAGGAAGAACCAATACAAATCATCGCATGAGAAGTCAAGAGACATCGAAATAAGTCCGTGCCTCTAGTAAAAGTTCTTTGGAAAAGTCACTTAGTGGAGGAAGCAACGTGGGAGCCGGAGGAGACGATGCGAAAGTAGTATCCTCATCTCTTCGGTTAGAGTGAAAATTTGAGGACGAATTTTATTAAGGAGGAGAGTTTTCACACCCCAAAAACTGGCCTAGTCAGAATTAGGTTCTGGTGATTAGAAATTTTGTACTTGTTATGCTTGAATAATGTAATTTCTTGATCATTATAATCAATTTTGATGTAATAGGAGTTATTTTGGGCTTAATTGAAGTTGTTGGACCTTTTTGTAAAGAATAAAAGTTAGGGGTTTTATTGAAAATGCTGGAAATGTTGAATCTGGGCAAGGAGTATCGACACGGTACGAACTGTATCAATATGACCTAATTGCTTTTAACTAACTTACCCAACTTAGCTTAGCCGTATCTATACGGCCATAAGGTGTATCGATACGGGTCCTTGCCCAAATCGATTTAATAACCAAATTGAAAAGATTGGAAGTAGGGGATGACTCACCTACTTGCTTGCCACCCCACTGCGTGAGAATAATCTGAAAAGGATGACAATTGGCCATCAATTGTCAAAAGTAGGAAATGATTGAGAAAATGTATTAATTAATGGGTTAAGCAAACCCTTTGCCAAGGGAAAGCTTCCCATTGGTTAAGGATAAGGTGAAGAATGATAGGGGCCTTAGTCACATTAAAAAGAATAAGGAAAAAGTTTTCTTTATTTTTGAATCTCCCGAAACCTAATCTCACCTTTGTCATTAAGAAGCCAAGCACACACCTCCATTGTAATCTTCCTCCCTAAGCTCAAGCAAGCACCTCGATCCAATCCTTGGCCTTTGTTTGATTTCGATACATCAATTGAAATGTCACACCCCAAAAACCGGTCTAGTCAGAATTAGGTTCCGGTGATTAGAGAATTTTTTACTGGTTATGCCTGAAAGATGTAATTGCCGAATTTTGTATCCAATTTTGAAGTAATGAAAGTTATTTGGGTTTAATTAAGTTGTTGGACCTTTTGTAAAGAATGGGAATTAGGTGTTCCATTGAAAATGCTAATTTTTTGGCAAGACATATCGATACGGTAGGACCTGTATCGATACATCCTAACTGTCTTAACTAACTTACCCAATTTAAAAATGAGAGACATTCAGTATGATATTGGTGAGAAGGTTTTCCTTAAAATGTCTCCGTGGAAGAAGATAATTTGTTTTGGCAAAAAGGGGAAACTCAATCCTCGTTTTATCAGCCCATTCGCGGTAATTGAGCGAGTTTGACCTATTGCCTACCGAATAGCCCTCCCTAAAGAGTTAAGACGTATACATAATTACTTCCACGTGTCTATGTTGCGGAAGTACCAGTTTGATCCATCTCACGTAATCCAGCCAGAGTCTATGGAAATCTAATCCAATTTGACGTACGAGGAGGAACCAGTGCAGATCCTCGCACGAGAAGTCAAGAAACTTCGAAACAAATCCGTGCCATTAGTGAAAGTCCTTTGGAAAAGTCACTTAGTGGAAGAAGCAAACTGGGAGCTAGAGGAAACAATGCAGAAGCAGTAACCTCATCTCTTCGGCTAGAGTGAAAATTCGAGGACAAATTTTCTTAAGGGGGAGAATTGTCATACCCCGAAAATCGGTCTAGTTGGAATTAAGTTCCGTTGATAGGAGAATTATGTACCGTTTATGCCTGAAAGATGCAATTGCCGAATTTTGTATCCAATTTTGAAGTAATGAAAGTTATTTGGGTTTAATTAAGTTGTTGGACCTTTTTGTAAAGAATATGAATTAGGGGTTCCATTGAAAATGCTAAAAATGCTGATTTTGGGCAAGGTGTATCGATACGGTAGGATTTGTATCGATACAGACTAACTGTCTTAACTAACTTACCCAAATTAGCTTAGCCGTATCGATACAGCCATGTAGTGTATCGATACGGGTCTCTGTCAAAATTGTTTTTGGTGACCAATTTGTAAAAATTGAAAGAAAGGGGCTAAGTCACCTACTTGCTTGCCTCCCCTCACGTTAAAGTGATCAGAAAAGATGACCATTAGACATCAATAGTCAATAGTGGAAAGGGTTAAGAAAACTGATTGATTATTGGGTTAAGCAAACCCTTGCCTAAGGGTAACCCTCCCATTGGCTAAGTGAAAGGTGAGACAATGATTAGGGAAAAATTAGATGGTTTCAAAATGAATAAGGAAAGCTCTTATCCTTGTTTTGAATCTACCGTAAAATTAACTCAACCTTTGTCTCAAAACAAGCATACACCTCCATTGTTGTCTTCCTCCTTAAGCTCAAGAAAGCACTTCGATCCAATCCTTAATCTATACTTGATTTCAATACACCAATTGAAAGCTTGTAACTCGCTCAAGAAGTGGAAAAGGACCACTCGTTATCTCGAACAAAAGCTAGGCACAAAGGAGTTGAAATCCGAGAGCCTTAAAAGCATCGAAATTCAAGGTGAGTGTAATTGTGTCAATGGATATGATAGGTGCCATCCCGTTGCATTTGTTTTTATGTTTACAACTTGCATCTTGTTTAAATGCTCAAGTAGAGCAAATCACATGTGGATTCTAATGGTAAGCATGGTAAGTCTTTAATTTTGCTTGATACGTTTGTAAGTTCATATATGAGATCTGAAGTATGTCATACATATGGATTTTGTCACGAATATGATATGATATGATATGATATGATATGATATGTGGAGCCAAGGTTCAAGTTTGTAATCCGACATGATATGACATATGGGCATAAGGTAAGTTTTGTGGTAAATTATATAACTTTGGACACATGTGGACATTGGATACAATTGGCATGCCATATGATTATTCGAGCTCATTAAGTAAGGGATTGGTCTACGGTCCAGGGCTACGGCCTATACGTGGGGAGAAAAGTTGGATTGTGTAAGGGATTCTAGAGCTACGGATCAAGGCTTAGGCCTATTTTTGACATATGTGGCATACATGGGAATCCGCGTATCCATTGATTACTATGTCTAAGGAAAGGATATGAATTTATGCTTTGCAATTGGTATATGAAATATGATAATTGACTTTAGCATGATCTATACATGACTAATGATGCACTTATGTCATTCAAGCATGATTATGTGTCATCTATGCCATTAAGAACTCATTTGCCTTTGTTATAACTACCTCACTAAGCTATGTAAGCCTAATATCCATGTGTCTTATGCATTCTAGGACTTTGAAGAATTTCGAGCTCCGATCATGTAGTTGCGGTTGCAAGTCACTCTCATCAACCATATGTTAGTTATGTTTTGTTCTAAACTCCTAGTAGGGTGGCATAAGGCTTAGACATGTTACAATGGTCTATGTTGATATGTATGTAATGTTCCTGGGTGTAAAATGGGAAATATGATATGTTTGCAAATTGATAAACTAGCTAATTTTGGCCTAAAGGGACTCAAAGGTAAAAACTTAGTAAACGGATTTGAAATGCCCTAAATTTTGGTACGCTATTAGAATTATTGATTAATAAATTTTTGGTAAAATTTTATGGCATTTGGAAATCATTCAACAAGTTAGTTCGAATATAAACCAGATAAATTATGTTATTACAAGATAGGCGTATTGATACGGGTCAAGCTGTATCAATATGGCCTTGCATATTTGGACCTAGGAAAATAGAGCGTACCGATACGGGTCAAGCTGTGTCGATACGAACCTCATCAGAAAGGTCTGAGAAGTAAATTGCATCGGTACGGCCTTGGGATGTACCGAATCGGGTCAACCTTGGTCAACGCGTATCGATACAGGCTTAGATGTATCGATACAAGCTTGTCACCCTTAGTTCTGGAATTGAGAAATTTGGCTTTATCGTATCGATATAGTCCTAATTGTATTGGTACGGTGTCATTTAATTCTATTAAAAGACTTAAACCAAAGTTTTAAATAGTTTACAAAATAGTCACTAAATCTTAAGAGGGTTAAATTGATGGGTAAATAACTTCCGTTAATAATACAATTTTACAGGCCAATAATTTATAAGTTTAATTGAAGTCTAGGAAAAGAAAATTCTGATAAAGACCCTTAATTTATAGAATTTACAATTTAATCCCTAAATTCGAAAAAGTTTAAAATTGACCCCAAATTATATAAGCTATTAATAAGTTAACCTGTTAGGTCTTAAAAGAAATTAATAAGACATTCCGAACAAGATTTTGAACCCCAAATAAAATACTAATCTCCGAATCTGTTTTTGGTAACACTTTTTGACTCTGTTCTCTGCCGGGCCGGGAAGAGAGTGTTACATGAAAGCTTGCAATTGGGTAAGTAAAACCCCTATGTCAATTTGATGGTTCCATCAATTCTTAGAGTTTAATTTCAAGATTCGAGTCTTGAATGTTCAAGCTAAGCCCATGTGTTAAATGGTTTTTTTCCTTATTTTGATGTTGTCTTCAAGCTTTGGTAAGCTTGAAGAACGTTAATGAAACATTAGTTTCGATTCTAATGCAATCCTCTAATTTTGAACTAGCTCAAGTGGTGGAAGACAAGTTATCTTCACCACCGACTATTCCGAACTCTTCCAACGGCAAGGGGATCGCTATCCAAGAACCTTGAAGTCTCTGAGTACTAGGTGAGTGTAGTTGTGTCATGGGATCAACAAGGTGCCATCCCGATTGCATTTGTTTTGTGGTTAGAAACTTGCATCTTGGTAAGGGCTCAAGTAAAGCAAATGTATGTGGATTCTATGGTAAGTGTGGTAAGTCCATCATATTTGAATATGTTATATGTGAACTTATGTATGATATTTGAATATGGTATATGTGAAATTTGATATGAACATGTTATGATATGATATTTGGAGACAAGGCTCAATTTGTAATCCAATATGGCCTAAGGGCACAAAGGTAAGTCTTATGACGAAATATGTAACCTTGGACACTTGTGGACATTGGATACAATTGGCATGCCATAGGGTTATTTGAGCTAACTAAGTAATGGATTAGACTACGGTACGGGGCTACAGCCTATATGTGGGGAGAAAAGGTTAGATTGTGTAAGGGACTTCGGAGCTACGACTCAAGGCTAAGGCCGATTTCCGATATGTGTGGCGTACAAGGGAATCCGCATATCCATTGGTTGCTATGTCCAAGGGAAAAATGAAGAATATGTGTTTTGCATTTGATATATGGAATTACTATATGTTGATGTTAAGCATGAGTTGTACATGTTAATATTATGTATATGTCATTCAAGCATGCTCACATATTATACATGCCATTACAAGACTTGGTGCATTTGTTATAACTATCTTTCTAGGCTATGTAAGCCTAACATGTGTGTACCTCATGCATTTCAGGACCCTAAAGCAATCTGAGCCTCGATCGTGTTGTTGAAGTTGCTAGTCACTCCTACTAGTTACATGTATGCTTACATTTTGTTTTGAACTCCTAGTAAGGTGGAATAGATTTTAAATTACATTGGTCTATTTTGATATGTATGTAATGGCTCTGAAGTGTCTAAGTACTCAAAATGGAATTTGGTGTGGTTGTAAATTAAAGAAACTAGTTAAATTGGGCTTAAAGGCACTAAAAGGTAAAAACATAGTAAACAGGTTCAAATAAACCTAAAAATTGACATGCTAATAGGTTTTAATGATTAAATACTGCTAGAAAATTTTGGTAAAGTTTGGACTTCATTTGATTTTTTAATTCGAATATAAACCAGATAAAATTTGTCATTACAAGACATGCGTACCGATAGGAGTCAAGTTGTATCGATACGGCCTTACATATTTGGACTTGGTAAAATAGAGCGTACCAATACACAATGAGGTGTATCAATACGCACTTGGGCAGTAAGGTATGGGAAATAAATTGTATCGATACGACCTTAGGCTGTACCGAAACGTGTCAACCTTGGTCAACGTATATCGATACAGACTTAGATGTATCGATACAGGCTTGTTACCCTTGAATATGGAATTGAGAAATTTTGCATAGCGTACCGATACGGTCTTAAGTGTATTGGTACGGTGTTAGTTAATTCTGTTAAAAGACTTAAACTACAGTTTTAAATAGTTTACAGATTGGTCACTAAACTTTAGATGATCCAATTGGATAGGTGAATGACCTCCGTTAATAAAAAAAATTTGCAGACAAATAAATGACAAGTTCAATTGAAGGTTAGTAAAAGGAAATTCTGATAAAGACCCTTAATTTGTAAAGTTTAATATTTAGTCCCTAATTTTGAAAAAGTTTGAAATTAACCCCAAATTAAGTAAGCTATTAATAAGTTATTTCGATAAGTTTTAAAAGAGATGAATAAGTTATTCCAAATAAGTTTATGAACTCATGTTAAGCTTTCGTTCTCTAAATAAGTTTTTGGTAACACTTTTCGACCCGGTTCTTTGCCAGGCCGGGAAAGGGGTGTTACATTTTTGGTATTAGAGCTAGAGTTTAGTCAATTCTAGTACTAAACTGATGTTTATCATGAGTCTGTATGTGCATATGCCACCTAGGAGTTTATCTGTATATGTTATCCGTGGCTTGTAGCTAACACGATTCAATCTCTTCTATTTAATTAGCTTTAAGGATGTTTGCACCTGGTGATAGACGTGGTACGGTAGAACAACACCCCGGTTCCTCCTCGACACAAGGGAAAAAGCTTGGAGCTGAAGTCCAACCAGAGTAGGTGGGATAGAATGACCCGCTTATTTTCCCTCCGATGCCTCCTACTCAGCATGAATATATGATGTTCATGGCTGAGATGATCAAACAGGTGGTCATGTCTCTTAGGCCAGAGCCGCCACCGCAGCCTGCTGAAGCATCTTCATCTGTCTCGAGAGCTCTCATTGATAAGCTCGAGCAGTATCCTGTCTGCACTTTCATCGACGAAGAACAAGACAACCTTGAAGTGGTAGTGTATCAGATGGAAAACACATTCAAAGTCCTGAACAAGAAGATGAAGTGCCCTGATGAACATAAGCTGGAGTACGCTTTGGCATTGATTTCTAAAGAGGTTCAGAGTAGGTAGGACACCGTGACACTCACCGTATCTGAGCATAGAGTTATATGGGACTTATTCCTTCAGGTGTTCCGTAAGAAGTATATCAACGACCATTACCTTGCTAAAAGGCGTAAGAAGTTCCTCCATCCGAGATAAGGAGGACGACCTGTGGAGCAGTATATCCACGACTTCTGCAAGTACTCGAGGTATGGTGTAGAGATCATACGTACAGGGAAGGAAAAGTGTAGAATGTTTATCAATGGCTTTGGCTGGAAAACACTCTCAAAGTCCTGAACAAGAAGATGAAGTGTCTTGATGAACTTAAGTTGGAGTGCACTCTGCATTAATTTCTGAAGAGGTTCAGAGTTGGTGGGACACCGTGAAACTTACCATATCTGAGTATAGAGTTACATGGGACTTCTTTCTTTAGGAGTTTCGTAAGAAGTATATCAACGACCATTACCTTACTGAAGAAGTTCATCCATTTGAGACAATGAGGATGACCCATGGAGCAGTATATCCATGACTTCTACAAGTACTCAAGGTATGGTGTAGAGATCATAAATACGGAGAAGGAGAAGTGTAGAATGTTTATCGATGGACTTTGTGATAAGTTACGTCCTCTCTTCACTGCTTTGGAGTTAGAGGACTTTTAGAACCTGGTCAACCGGTCAATTACTTCTGAAGCCTTCCAGAAGGATTATGAAAGAAAGAAGGGGAACCATGCCAGGTCTGAGAAGAGATTTTGAGATGATTCTAGACCTCTCATAACTTAAAAGAAGAATAGACAGTGGGAACAGAAGTCTGCCACCTTTTAGCTGCTGCCAAAGATGGGATATGTGCCACAATCACAATCCCCGAGAACATCTTTCACTCATACAGCTTCAGTTGATAGTACGGATGGTTCTGTAAAGGGCTCACAAATTCCTTAATGTAGCTTTTGTCAGAAGAGGCATCCCGGGCAATGTCGTAGATAGGCCAGATCTTGCTACCTCTGTGGTAACGCTAGTCACTCTATCAGACAATGTCTGTAGAATCTGAATGTTTCTACCTCAGTGGCTTCTCAGTACAATCCTTATATGGTAAGAAGAGCGAAGCAAACGCAGTCCAGATCAGCAGGGAAACCTCGTAAGTCAATTCCTCATTCAGTTGGACGTGACCCTCATACCTCAGCTCAGATGTACCATGTTCTTAGTTGAGAGCAAGAAGACGATCCTGACGTGATTTCAAGTATGGTGGAATTATGATCTAACCTTGTTTATGCTTTGGTGGATCATGGTTCTACACATTCCTTTATTAGTGAACCATTGACTGAAAAGTATGCCCTAGAACTTGAACCAGTCACTTTTGAAATAGTCATCTCTAACCCACTAGGAGATAGAGTGGTTATACGGTTGATCTGTAAAGCTTGCTTTCTGAGGATCCAAGGGATCCAATTTCTGGCCAATTTGATGGCCTTGCCTTTCCATAAGTTCGATCTTATCCTAGGCCTTGATTGGTTAGCTGAACATCAAGCCTGGGAAGTTTGTCCGAACTCTTCCAATGGCAAATGGATCGCTATCCAAGAACCTTGAAGTCTCTGAGTACTAGGTGAGTGTAGTTGTGTCATGGGATATGCTAGGTGCCATCCCGATTGCATTTGTTTTGTGGTTAGAATCTTGCATCTTGGTAAGGGCTCAATTAGAGTAAATGTATATGGATTCTATGGTAAGTGTGGGAAGTCCTTCATATTTGAATATGTTATATGTGAACTTATGTATAATATTTGAATATGATATGTGTAAAATTTGATATGAAAATGTTATGATATGATATTTAGAGCCAAGCCTCAATTTGTAATCCAATATGGCCTAAGGGCACAAAGGTAAGTCTTATGATGAAATATGTAACCTTGGACACTTGTGGACATTGGATACAATTGGCATGCCATAGGGTTATTTGAGCTTACTAAGTAATGGATTGGACTACGGTACGAGGCTACGACCTATATGTGGGGAGAAAAGATTGGATTGTGTAAGGGACTTCAGAGCTACAGCTCAAGGCTAAGGCCTGTTTCTTATATGTGTGGCATACAGAGGAATCCACGCATCCATTGGTTGCTATGTCCAAGGGAAAAATGAAGAATATGTGTTTTTCATTTGATATATGGAATTACTATATGTTGATGTTAAACATGAATTGTACATGTTAATATTATGTATATGTCATTCAAGCATGCTCACATGTTATACATGTCATTACAAGAGTTGGTGCATTTGTTATAAGTATCTCACTAGGCTATGTAAGCCTAACATGTGTGTGTCTCATGCATTTCAAGACCCTGAAGCAATCTGAGCCTCAATCGTGTTGTTGAAGTTGCTAGTCACTCCTACCAATTACATGTATGCTTACATTTTGATTTGAACTCCTAGTAAGGTGGCATAGAGTTTAGACATATTGCATTGGTCTTTTTTTATATGTATGTAATGGCTCTGAAGTGTCTAAGTAGTCAAAATGGAATTTGGTGTGGTTTTAAATTAAAGAAAGTGGTTAAATTGGGCTTAAAGGCACTAAAAGGTAAAACCATAGTAAACAGATTCAAATGAACCTAAAAATTGACATGCTAGTAGGTTTTAGTGATTAAATACTGCTGGAAAATTTTGGTAAAGTTTGGACATCGTTTGATTTTTTTATTTGAATATAAACCAGATAAATTTTGTCATTACAAGACAGACGTACCGATAGGGGTCAAGCTGTATCGATACAACCTTACATATTTGGACTTGGTAAAACAGAGCGTTCTGATACACAAAGGGGTGTATCGATACGGACTTGGGTAGTAAGGTCTGGGAAATAAATTGTATCGATACGGCCTTAGGATGTACCAACACGGGTCAACCTTGGTCAACAAATATCGATACAGGCTTAATTGTATCGATACGGGCTTGTTACCCTTGAATCTAGAATTGAGAATTTTTTCATAGCGTACTGATACGGTCTTAAGTGTATCGGTACAGTGTTAGTTAATTTTGTTAAAAGACTTAAACTACAGTTTTAAATAGTTTACAGATTGGTCTCAGCTCAAATGTACCATGTTCGAGGTCGAGAGCAAGAACACAATCTTGACGTGATTGCAGGTATGGTGGAATTATGCTTTGAACTTGTTTATGTTTTGGTGGATCCCGGTTCTACACATTCCTTTATTAGTGAACCATTGATTGAAAATTATGCCCTAGAACTTGAACCGGACACTTCTTAAATAGTCATCGCTAACCCACTAGGAGATGGAGTGGTTATACAGTTAATCTGTAAAGCTTGCCCTCTAGGATCCAATGGATCCCATTTCCGGCCAATTTGATGGCCTTGCCTTTTTATGAGTTCGATCTTATCCTAGGCCTTGATTGGTTAGCTGAACATCAAGCCTGGGTAGATTGTTCGAAGAATAAGCTGTATCCCTGTGGACTCGACAATGAGAGCATAACTCTAATGAAAACCAAACCCGAGCCTAATAAGACTATCATGTGTGCTGTGGAATCTAAAGAAGATGCAAAGCTCGAAGATGTACCAATGGTAAAGGGATTCCTTGATGTGTTCTCTGACTAATTTCCAAGATTCCATTCAACCCGAGAAGTAGAATTTGGGATTGAAGTGCAACCGGGGACTACACCAGTCTTCATTACTCCATATAGGATGGCTTTGATCAAATTGAAAGAGTTGAAAACCCAAATCCAAGATCTTTTGGATAAGGGATTTATTCGACCGAGTTCCTCACCCTAGGGAGCACCGGTTTTGTTTGCCAAGAAGAAAGATGGGTCGATGCGACTATACATTGACTATCTTCAGCGGAATAAGGTAACAATCAAGAATAAGTATCCGTTATCGAGGATCGATGACCTTTTTGATTAGTTGAAAGGTGCTTCTATCTTGTCCGTGATAGACCTACGATCCGGTTACTATCAAATGCTAGTGAAGGAGTCTGATGTTCCAAAGACTATTTTCCGAACTAGATCCGACCACTATGAGTTCTTGGTAATACCTTTTGGGCTTACCAATGCACATGCAGCCTTCATGGACCCAATAAACCGTGTGTTCCAGCCCTATCTAGATAAATTTGTGGTTGTGTTTATAGATGATATCCTGATCTATTCCAAGGACACCACCACTCATGAAGAACAACTCCGAATTGTGCTTTAGACTCTCTGGGAGAAACAGTTGTATGTTAAGTTCAGTAAATGCAAATTCTGGATATCTGAAGTATCGATTACATGTATGCTTATGTTTTGTTTTGAGATGCTAGTAAGGTGGCATTGAGTTTAGACATGTTACATTGGTCTAGTTTGATATGTATGTAATGACTCTAAATTGTCAAAGTACTCAAAATAGAATTTGGTGTGGTTGTAAATTAAAGAAACTAGTTAAATTGGGCTTAATGGCACTAAAAGGTAAAAACATAGTAAACAGATTCAAATAAACCTAAAAATTGACATACTATTAGGTTTTAGTGATTAAATACTATTGGTAAAATTTGGTAAAGTTTGGACATCGTTTGATCTGTTAATTCGAATATAAACCAGATAAAATTTGTCATTACAGGACATACGTATCGATATGGGTCAATCTGTATCGATACGGCCTTGCATATTTAGACTTGGTAAAATAGAGCGTACCAATACACAAGAGGGTGTATTGATACGGACTTGGGCAGTAAGGTCTGGGAAATAAATTGTATCGATACGGTCTTAGGCTGTACCGAAACGAGTCAACCTTGGTCAACACGTATCAATACAGGCTTAAATGTATCTATACGGGCTTGTTACCGTTGAATCTAGAATTGAGAAATTTTGCATAGCGTTCCGATACGGTCTTAAGTGTATCGATACGGTGTTAGTTTATCATGTTAAAGGACTTAAACTACAATTTTAAATAGTTTACAGATTGGTCACTAAACTTTAGATAGTCCAATTGGATAGGTGAATGACCTCCGTTAATAAAAAAAATTTGCATACTAATAAATGACAAGTTCAATTGAAGGTTAGTAAAAATAAATTCGAATAAAGACCCTTAATTTGTAAAGTTTACGATTTAGTCCCTAAATTCGAAAAAGTTTGAAATTAACCCCAAATTTAGTAAGATATTAATAAGTTAGTTCATTAAGTTGTAAAAGGGATTAACAAGTCATTCCGAATAAGATTTTGAACTCCGGTTAAGCTTTCGTTCTCTAATAAGTTTCTAATAACACTTTCCGACCTGGTTCTCTATCAGGCTGGGAAATTAGTGTTACAATGGTGGTCTGGTGTGAAAGATAAAATCACAGACTTCGTGGCTAGATGTTTTACCTACAAACGGGTTAAAGCCGAGCACAAGGTGCCTACTGGTCTCTTGCAACCTATTGAGCTTCTATAATAGAAATGGGAACGCATCACGATGGATTTCGTAAATGGTCTACCAATGACATCGAAGAAAAATGATGCTATTTGGGTCTTTGTAGATCGATTCACCAAGTCTGCTCACTTTCTTCCAGTGAGAATGAACTTCAACTTGCCTAGAATCGCTGAGTTGTATATTCGTGAAGTCATCCATTTGTACGGAGTTCTTGTGTCCATTATTTTTGACCGTGATCCATGCTTTGCATCCCGGTTTTGGAGAACCTTACATGAAGCTTTGGGAAATCGAGTGCACCTAAGCATCGCTTTCCACCCTCAAATCGATGGCCAATCTAAAAGGGTTATTCAGATTATGGAAGATATGCTACGAGCTTGTGTTATCGATTTTGGAAACACGTAGGAGAAGTCTCTACCATTGTTGGATTCTGCATATAATAATAGTTACCATGCTTCGATTAAAATGGCCCTATTATGAAGCTCTTTATGGGAGAAGATGTAGAACCCCTCTCTGTTGGACTGAGCTTGGTGAAGACAATGTGTTAGGACCTGTCTTACTTTGGGAAACCAAAGAAAGAGTAACCATCATTCATGACCAGCTCAAAGCTGCATTTGACCGACAGAAAGCTTATGCTGATTTGAAAAGAAAATACATTTAGTATGACGTTGGTGAGAAAGTCTTCTTTAAGGTGTCCCCGTGGAAGAAGATTTTTTATTTTGGCTAAAAGGGGAAGCTAAGCCCTCCTTTTATCGGTCCATTTGAGGTGATCGAGAAAGTTGGACATGTTGTCTACCGACTAGCTCTCCCTGAAGAGTTAAGTCGAATCCATATTGTCTTTCATATGTCTATTCTATAAGAGTACTGGTCCGATCCTTCCCAATAATCAAGCCAAAATCGGTAGAGATCCAGTCCAATTTGATGTACGAGGAGGAACTTGTGCAGATCCTCGTACGAGAAGTCAAGAGACTTCGAAACAAGTTCGTGCCCTTAGTGAAAGTTCTTTGGAGAAGCCATGTAATAGAAGAAGCAACATGAGAGCCAGAGGAGGTGATGCAAAAGTAGTATCCTCATCTCTTCAGTTAGAATGAAAATTCGATGATGAATTTTCTTAAGGGGGAGAGTTGTCACACCTCGAAAACTGGCCTAGTCAGAATTAGGTTCTGGTGATCAGAAATTTTGCACTGGTTATGCTCAAATGGTGTAATTGCTAAATCCTTATACCCAATTTTGAAGTAATGAAAGTTATTTGGGCTTAATTGAAGTTGTTGGACCTTTTGTAAGGAATGAAAGTTATTTAGTGACTAAATTGTGAAAATTCAAAGTTGGGGTTTTATTGGAAATGCTGAAAATGTTGAAGTTGAGCTAGGTGTATCGATACAGTAGGACTTGTATCGATATGGCACAACTGTTTTAACTAACTTATCAAATTTAGTATAGCCGTATCGATACGGCCATAAGGTGTATCGATACGGGTCCCTGTCCAAAATTGATTTAGTGACCAAATTAAAAAGATTAAAAATTGGGGATGAGTCACCTACTTGGTTGCCGCCCCTTCCCGTGAAATTGATCAGAAAAGGATGACAAATAGTCATCAATTGCCAACGTTGGAAAAGGGTAGGAAAATGTGTTAATCAATGGTTTAAGCAAACCCTTGGCTAAGGGAAACTTTTCTATTGGCCCTTTGTGAGGTGGGAAATAATTAGGGAGTATAGTTTCTTAAAATGAATAGGGAAAAGCCTCTTTCTTTGTTTTGAATCTCCCGAAACCATACTCAACCTTTGATTGAAGAAACCAAGCACACACTTCCATTGTCATCTTCTTCAATAAGCTCAAGCAAGCACCTCAATCCGATCTTTGACCCTTGTGTGATTTCAATACACCAATTGAAAGCTTGTAATTGGGTAAGTAGAACCCCTATGTCAATTTGATGATTCCATCAATCCTTAGAGGTTAATTTCAAGATTTAATTCTTGAATGTTCAAGCTAAGCCCATGTGTTAGAAAGCCAATTCCTTTGTTTCAATGTTGTCAACAAGCTTTGGTAAGCTTGAAAAATGTTTTTGAATCATTAGTTCTGTTCCTAATATAATCCCCTAATTTTGAACTAGCTCAAGTGGTGGAAGACAAACCATCTTCACCATCTTCATTGCCAAGTATTCCCAACGGCAAAGGGATCTCTATCCGAGAACCTTGAAGCCTCCAAGTACTAGGTGCGTGTAATTGTGTCTCAGGATCAGCTAGGTGCCATCCCGGTTGCATTTGTTTTGAGATTATGTTGTGTCTTCATTTGAGTAGCTTAAGTAGAGCCTACAAGATGTGAACTCCATGTGGTAAGTGCGGTAAGGTCATTCTATTGTCTTGATGCATTACGATATGCCATGACTTAATCTTTATATGATATATGTGAAAGTTGCTTGATGTTAACATTGATACATGTGGAAATTGATATATGCATAAATGACATGATATGTGACTTAGAGCCAAGGCTCAATTTGCAATCCGATATGATAGGGCCTAAGGGCACAAAGGTAAGCTTCATGGTGATATGTGTAACCTTGGACACTTGTGGACTTTGGATACATTTGGCATGCCATAGGGTTATTTGAGCTCACTATGTTAGGGATTGGACTACGGTCTGGGCTACAGCCTATATGTGGGGAGAAAATGTTAGATTGTGCAAGGGACTCTAGAGCTATGGCTCAAGGCTAAGGCCTATTTTCGATATGTAGGGCATACCGCGTATCCATTGGTTGCTATGTCCAAGGGGAAAATGAAGAACACATGTTGTGCATTTGATACATGAAACTGCTATTTGTTGATGTCAAGCATAAGTCGTATAAGACATGTATATGCCATTCAAACATACTTTCATGTTATACATACCATTAAAGAACTTGTTGCACTTGTTATAACTACCTTACTAGGCTATGTAAGCCTGAAATTCGTGTATCTCATGCATTTCAGGACCTTGAAGAAATCCGAGCTGTAATCGTGTGGTTAAAGTTGCAAGTCACTCCCATCAACCATATGTATGCTCACTTTTTCTTTGAATTCCTAGTAAGGTGGCATCGGGCTTTGACATGTTAAACTTGCCCATTTTTTATGTGTGTAATGTCTATGTTTTGTATTTGCCTTAGAAGGCCTAAATGGTATGTTACTTGTAGTTAAAAATGGCTTAAAATGCATGTTTGGGTTGAAAATGTGAAAACTTAGTAAATGGTTTTGATTGGTCGTAAAATTTTACATACTAGTAGATTAAGTATTTATAAACTTTCTGGTAAAATTTGGTAATGTTTGGAAATCGTTTGATAGGTTAATTTGAATAAAAACCAGCTAAAATCTATCATCACAAGGCAGAGTGTATCGATACAGGTGATAGTGTATTGATACGGCCTTGCATAATTGGCCTGGTCAACATGAGTCAAAAGGAGCGCATCGACATGGTATAGGGTGTATCGATACGGATTTTGGTCACTGGAATATAAAAAAATTAAGGTATCGATACGGTTATAGGGTGTATTGATATGAAGTCAACGTAGTCAACTTGTATCGATATGGTTCTAACTGTATCGATACTGGGTTGTTTCCCTTGAATCTTGAATTTAAAAGTTAAGCTTAGCGTACCGATACGGCCCTAAGTGTATCGGTATGGTGGCGGTTAATTCTGTTAAAATAGATAAAACACAGTTTTGCCTTGATTACGAAATGGTCACCAGAAATTGTATGGTCTAACTGGATAGGTAAATGACCTCTATTTGTAATGAGATCTCACATGCTAATATTTGGAAGGTTAGATTTCAAATTAATAACATGAATTTCAGTTAAGGACCCTTAACTTGTAAAATTTATAGTTTAGTCCTTAAGTACGAGAAAGTTTAAAATTGACCTCAATCTGAGTAAGCTATTAATAAGTTAGTTCGATAATTCGTAAAAAAGATTAATAAGATATTCCGAATAAGATTCCAAACTCTGATTAAGCTTCCGATTTCCAGATATGTCTTCCGATAACACTTTCTGACCCGGTTCTCTACTAGGCCAGGAAGGGGGTGTTACATTTGCACAATACTTGATGATGTTAACTCGGGTTTGATGTTGAAAACAAAAGCCCTCAAAATATTTTGATGATTTGTGATTAAAAAATAAAGGATTTGAAGGGTTTTATAGGTAAAAAAAGACCTAGGTTTTTAGGAAAAGTGAGAGTTTAAGTTAAATTAGGAAAACCCCTCTTTAATGCTCATTTAAAGACTCCAGTGGATATGCATATCGATACGCTATAGTAGCGTACCAAAATCGTGTATCGGTACAGGTTTTAGCCGTATCGATCCCTAAACTATACTGTTATAGGTGAACATGTACTGAAACTACCTCACCATACCCATATCGATACGCAAAGACCCGTATCGATACCCCTAAGCCAAAAATGTCATTTTTTACTGCAATGAGCTAAAAAATTCGAACTTAATCGAATCAATATGCATGTATATGATATGAGATCATCATGAATGAGCAAAAACACATGCATACCCCCTAACAACATAGATGGATGCATATATGAACAAAAACACATAAGCATGGAAATCATTCAAATTCAAGCAAATTTTGAACACCAAAAAGGCTCTAAGGTTCAAGAAATGCTAGTAAGCCTTAACCCTCTCCTAATAGATGAAAAATGCTCTTTGTCTAAAGGTTTGGTGAAAATATCTGCTAATTGATTAAGGTCTCTACATATTCTAGAACAACCTTATTTTTCAAGACATATCTCTAATGAAATGATGTCTTATATCTATGTCCTTGGTTCTAGAGTGTTGGATGGGATTCTCAGTGAGAAAATGAAACTAGTATTGTCACACTTTAAAGGGATAGTACCTATATCAATTCCATAATCTAAGAGTTATTGCTTCATCCAAAGGATTTAAGCACAACAACTTTCGGCTAAAATATATTCCGCCTCGGTGATAGATAATGCTACACTAACCATGATATGAGCATACTACCTAGGAATTGAAAAGTACCAGAGGTACTCTTTCTCTCTATCCTACAACCTCCATAATCTGCATCCGAATAAGCATGTAAACTAAATAAGGAATCTCTAGGATACCAAAGGTCTAAAGAAGGTGTGTCTCTAAGGTATCTAAAGATTCTCTTAACGGCTTGTAGGTGTGGTTCTCTAGGACTAGCTTGAAATCTAGCACACAAGCAAACTCTAAATATGATATTTGGTCTACTTGTAGTAAGATAAAGCAAAGATCATATCATTGATCTATAAAGCTTTAAATTAATACACTTACCTCCTTCATCTTTGTCAAGCTTTGTAGAAGAGCTCATTGGCGTGGCTTGAGGTTTCACATTCTCTAAGCCAAACTTCTAGAGCATATCTTTGATTTACTTAGCTTGATTGATGAAGATGTCATCCTTCCTTTGTTTGATTTGGATTCCCAAAAAGAATGAGAGCTCCCTCATCATGCTCATCTCAAATTCACCTTGCATCAACTTAGCAAAATATTGGCAAAGCAATTCATTAGTTGAACCAAATATAATATCACCAACATAAATTTGAAATACTAAGATGTCTTTGCCTTTTCTTTTAATAAAAAGTGTAGTACCCACATTTCCTTTGCCAAAACCTTTTTCAATCAAAAAATTTAACAACCTTTCATACCATACTCTAGGATTTTGTTTCAAACCATAAAAAGCTTTTGAAAGTTTAAAAACATGGTTTGGGTATTTTGGATCCTCAAAACCGGGTGGTTGCTCTACATAAACTTCTTTATTTATAAAACCATTTAGAAAAGCACTTTTTACATCCATTTAAAAAAACTTGAATTCATGATAACATGCAAATGCAATAAGAATCCTGCTAGCTTCCATTCTAGATACGAGTGAATAGGTTTCATAAAAATCGATTCATTCTTCTTGAGTGTAACCTTGAGCAACAAGTCCAGCCTTGTTTCTCACTAGAATCTAAGGAAAAAGTCATTGAAAAATTGTATCGGTACAGTATAACCACTTTTGAAAATGTTAGTTCCAATAAAATTGACAAATTAACAGCTATATTATTAAATGAAAAGATTTTGTAAATTTGAACACCCAGTATCAGTACGAGTAAAAAATGTACAGATACTCAAAGCTTAGTTGGTTCCTAGGTATTAATGGTGTACCGGTACAACTACACTCGTATCGTTACCCAATAACCATTTAGCATAAAACGTTTTTCAGTAGCTAAAATTCGTATTGATATAGACAAGGGTGTATCGGTACTCTTTGGCCAAATTGGCTATTTGAGTATGAAAACACTTGGAAAATATTTGGAGTTTTAGTTTTTGACTTAGAAATAATTTTAAGTTCGAATCCTTGTCATTTTGTGAGCATATTTGAGTACTTAAAAATTTATTCAATTTTACAATTTAGTCCTTTAAAATCATTGTTATATGAAAATTAAATATTGATTTTACAATCTCCATCTTTTTTATATAAAAAAACCCAAAATAAATTTTTAAGACTTTTGAAATTACTCCATTTTCTTTAAGGCTAAAAGATATATCTTTGAACTTACTACTTCTCCCATTTTTGTTAGATCAAAATCAACAGGATAAATAAAGCAAGATATAAATATTAACTCCAAGCATAATAGAAAATACATAGATATTATAAATTCAAAGCATAAAATTCAAATCAACAAAATAATCCAACTTGAACTTAAAAACATAATCCAAACCAAATAAACATAAAGCATAGGAGTTCAAAAACAAATAACATAAGTGCATAAATCTCAAATCTTAATATGATATGATATGTATGAGACGCATGAGCCAAAGAAGCGTCTTTATCATCTTCGCCCTCATCTTCATCTTCATCGCTCATGCCATTATCACCAAGAGAGTGACCACGCCATTCACCATGGAAAACTGTAAGGGTCATGTCCATCAAAGCTTGGCGAGACTTAATGGAAGACACTCAAGCATCCAAGGAAGTGAAACGAGCATCAAAAGAATCAAACCTCATGTTCATATCGGCAAAGCGAGGTCCATGGTAGCAAACTTCCCATCAAAATAGGTCATGAGAGCATCTAGGGAAGGTTGAGCAACCAGAGCTTTTGAAACAACCGAAGGAATCACCACTAGATCGGGTTGAGCATCATCGGGAAGATCTATGATCTTAATCCATTCTCCTTGTTAATAGGTAAACTTTTCTCGATAGAGAGAGTGATCATCAATGGGGTAGGTGAGAGGCGTAGCAAGATCATAAGAGCAATCGATCCCTAGCTTGTGGAACATATAACTCAAGGCGGAACCATAGGTGAAGGAGGTGACAAGAGAAGTATGGCGGTTTTGAACAAGAAAGACAAGCTCGGCAGACATAATTTGGGCTAGGTTAGGACGTTTACCCTCACGAAAACAATATAGCCAAAATTCATCGACTTGGCGAATAGTAGACCATTTACCACTGGATGGCCGAAACCATCAAGTGATGAGGAGGTGAAGGAAACGTTCATGAGCATCATGTACAAAGACGAAGCCACTATAACGGTGAGGATATTTCTCTTCATCATCTAAACCAATATCGTCCATATCCAAAAGGTTGGCTATTTTGGTAAAATCAAGCAAAATTTTTTGACCCATTAGATAAGGCTCTAAAGCAACAACTTCAGTTTTCTCACGGTTAAAAACACACCGGGCATTTATGTAAAAAGCAATGACATGATTTTTATAAATAATCCTGGGTATACTTCGAAAAGGCATGAACTTCAATTCCCTCATTAAATCAAGATATCGGAAGTGAAACTTATCGTAAGTCATGAAGGGGATAGAAACAACTATCGAATGATTCAATTTTTTTTTGATATTGTTTAAAATGGTCCATAGCACGAGTATATTGAGGCTCATTAAAACATTGTTGGAAAATATAGGCTGAGTTTGGTTTTGCACCATTATTTTTGAGATTGGGTTCGGTAGGATTAGAAGAACTAGAAATGATCACTTTTCTCGCTCTTTTCTTAGGACCCATGGTAAAAACCTGGAAACGAAAATCAAACCACAAAAACAATGTATGCATAAACATCATATTCAATCCAATAAAATAATCCAATAATCAAGGTATTATGAAAAACTATATTGTATAGTTTAAAATCATATACTAATAAGAAGAATTTTCGGTGAATGAAAAACTGAACAATAGTGTAGAAAAAATACGAGTATAATTTTATATTCAAACAAAACAATTTAGTTTTGAAAGAATTTTTGTAAAATATTTGAATACTATGTTATATACATAATAAATATATAATTTTTGATTAAAACAATATACAAGTATAGAATAAATTGAAAATAAAGGAAAATAAAGTTTATACCTTGAGAATGGATTATGGATGAATGAGGAGATGAATGTGCACAAAGCTTGATGATTTTGCTTGGGTTTGAAGATAAAACCAAAAGCCCAAAATTTGTGAGAAAATCAAAGGGTTGAAGGGTTTAAATAGGCTTGAGCCGTCTAGGGTTTTAGAGGAAAAGATCGATTTTGGTTTAAATTAGGAAAACCTTCGTTTAATGGGATTTAAAGACTTCAACCACGCATATCGATACGCCACTTATGCGTACCAAAACTGCGTACCGATATGGTTTTTATCCATACCGATCCTCAACCCATACCAGCATAGGTAAACTTGTACCAAAATTCATAATACTCGTATTGATATGCAAAACCCCGTATCGATACGCTTTGACCAAAAAAGACTTTTTTGGCTACAAGGGACCCAAAAATTCCAATTTAATCGAACCAATATGCATGTTTAGGATATAAGATTATTATGTATAAGCAAAAACATATGCATACTCCCCCTAGCAACAAGGATAGATGCATAAGGGAGCAAAAACACACAAGCATAGAAATCAACCGAATTCAAGCAAGATTTACACACCAAAAAGGCTATAAGGTTTGAGAAAGACAAGTAAGCCCTAACTCTCTCCTAAGAGACCAAAAACGTTCTTTTTCTAAAGGTTTGGTGAAGATATTTGCTAATTGGTTTAAAGTGTCTACATATTCTAGAACAACCTCATTTTTCAAGATATGATCTCTAATAAAATGATGCTTTATCTCTATGTGCTTGGTTCTAGAATGTTGGATGGGATTCTGAGTGAGACAAATAGAACTAGTATTGTCACACTTTAGATGGATGGTACCTACATCAATTCCATAATCTAAGAGTTGTTGCTTCATCCAAAGGACTTGAGCACAACAACTTCCGGCTGAAATATATTTTGCCTCGGTGGTAGATAAAGCTACACAATTTTGCTTATTAGAAAACCACGATATGAGCATACTATTTAAGAATTGACAAGTACCTGAGGTACTCTTTCTATCTATTTTACAACCTCCATAATCTTTATCCGAATAAGCATGTAAACTAAATGAGAAATCTCTAGGATACCAAATGCCTAAACAAGTTGTGTCTCTAAGGTATCTAAAGATTCTCTTAACGGCTTGTAGGTGTGATTCTTTAGGACTAGGTTGAAATCTAGCACACAAGAAAACAATAAACATGATATCCGGTCTACTTGTGGTAAGATAAAGCAAAGATCCTATCATTGATCTATAAAGCTTTAAATCAACACACTTACTTCCTTCATCTTTGTCAAGCTTTGTATATAAGCTCATTGGTGTGGCTTGAGGTTTCACATTCTCCAAGCCAAACTTCTTGAGCATGTCCTCGACGTACTTAGCTTAATTAATGAAGATGCCATCCTTCCTTTGTTTGATTTGGATCCCCAAGAAGAATGAGAGATCCCCCATTATGCTCATCTCAAGCTTACCTTGCATTAACTTAGCAAAATCATGGAAAAGTAATTCATTAGTAGAACCGAAAATAATATCATCAACATATATTTTAACTACTAAGATGTCTTTGCATTTTCTTTTTATGAAGAGTGTAGTATCCACATTTCCTTTGTCAAAACCTTTTTCAATCAAAAAAATTGACAATCTTTCATACCAAGCTCTATAAGCTTGTTTCAAACCATATAAAGCTTTTGAAAGTTTAAAAACATGGTTTAGGTAATTTGGATCTTCAAAACTGGGTGGTTGCTCTACATATACGTCTTCATTTATAAAACCATTTAGAAAACCACTTTTTACATCCATTTGAAAAGACTTGAATTCATGAGAACATGCAAATGCAAGAAGCATCCTAATAACTTCCATTCTAGCTACGGGTGCATAGGTTTCATAAAAATCGATTCCTTCTTCTTGAGTGTAACCTTGAGCAACAAGTCTAGCCTTGTTTCTCACTATGTTACCACTCTCATCTAGTTTGTTTCTCAAATTGATTTAACTCTTCTTGCATAGCTAATATCCAATAATCATCATTTAATATTTCTTTGATATTTTTAGGCTCTATGCATGAGAAAAATGCAAAAAAATTACATGTATTTATAAAAAAAGATCTAGTGGTTACCCCTTCGGATGGATCACCCAAAATTTCACCACCTTTGACATAGTTGAACTCCCTCGGATAGGTCGCCTCCTTTTCCTCTAGAATCTTGTCCTTCAAGGCTTCTACAAGTGGATCTTGTGCTTCTTCTTTATATGGAACTTCATCTACCTTTGATGATTATCCACTATCGTTGGCTTCAAAAATCCCTACAGCTTTATCATCACAAGAATCCTTCCTCGGAAGGAGGTTATCATCGAAAACTACATGTATAGACTCTTCTACTACTAAAGTTCTCTTATTAAATACTCGATAGACTTTAGAGTTTAAAGAATAGCCAAGAAAATTGTTTCATCACTTTTAGCATCAAATTTGCCTAAATTGTCTTTTTCATTGTTTAAAACAAAACATTTACATCCAAAAGGATGAAAATAACTAATGTTAGGCTTTTTGTTTTTAAGAAGCTCATAAGGTGTTTTATTTAAAATAGGTCTAATCATTACACGGTTGACAATATAACAAGAAGTATTTGTGGCTTCCGCCCAAAAGTACTTAGGCAAATTATTTTCAAAAAGCATGGTTCTAGCCATTTCTTCTAAACTTCGATTTTTTCTCTCAACAACCCCATTTTGTTAAAGTATGCGAGAAGCAGAAAAATTATGACTTATACCATTTGAATTACAAAAGCCCTCAAAACCTAAATTTTGAAATTTAGTTCCATGATCACTCTTAATGTGAGAAATGAATTGACCAACATCGTTTTGAGTTACTTTTGAAAACGTGATGATTTTTTCTAAAGCCTCACCCTTGGTACTTAAAAATAGAACCCAAGTATATCTAGAGTAGTCATCTACTAAGACAAATGCATGTGATTTTCCATCCAAACTATTACTCTAATAGGTCCAAAAAGATCTATGTGGATCAATTGTAAAACTCTACTTGTAAAAATATCATTAATAGATTTGAAAGAAAATCTTTTGTGTTTTCCTTTTGCACAAGCATCATAAATTTTATCATATGAAAACTTTATTTTTGGCTAACCTCTAATAAGATCATATGAAATCAATTTTTCTATAACACTCATTCTTGCATGCCCTAGTTTTCTATGCCATAACCATGAATCGTGTTCATCTTTAGCAACAAAACATGCATTTGAAATATGAAAGTCATCTAAATGCACCATATAAATATTTCCTATACGATGGCCAATAAGCACAATTTTTTTAGTTTCAGTGTTGAAAATTTTCCAACCATTTAAATCAAAAAGCACATTGAAACCTTTATCACAAATTTGACTTATACTCAATAGATTATGTTTAAAACCGTTGACGTATAAAACATTGTCAATATGGATAGAAGAGTGATTACTAATGGAACCAATTCCTTCAATGTGGCCTTTGGAGTTGTCACTGAAAGTCACTACTCCTCCACTATTTGGGTTTAGCTCCAAGAACTGACTCTTGTCACCGGTCATGTGTCTCGAGCGTCCACTATCAAGGTACCATGAATTTGCACATGAAGCTTTGGCCTTGTATTAATGTTCCCTCTACAAACAAAGATCAAGTCTTGATTTTTGGTACCCAAATCATTATCGTTCCATGAGTGTTAGCTTCCAAAATCTTGGTTCCCTTAGGAATCCAAGAATCAATAGAACTCACATCATTAGAAGTGATTAGTTCTTTAGTAACCCAAACACTCCTAATCCTCTTAATATAAGAGGGCCTTTGAAAGCTTTTTTGCTTATAGCCACCAAAGTTCCTTTTCACATAATTGGGTTTTGAAGATTGTCCTTTTTCAAAACTAGTTTTCCCAACTTTTTTTAAGGAAGCTTTGAGATCACCCACTTCATTTTGGTGATCATCATGAAATTTAGAAAGAAGGTTTTTTAAATCTTGTTTTTTCTTTTTAAAATTATTTTGTTTTATTTGTAAATCCAAAACCTTCTTTTCAAGTTCTGAGTAGATTTTAGATAAGAAATCATTTTGGATTTTCAAATCGAAAATTGTTTTCTTATTTTTCAAAATTGATTCTTTTTATTTCTCTACCAACTCATCATATACCTCTTGTAACTCATCATAAGCTTCTTAAAGCTCGTCAAAAGTAAAATCAAAGTTAGATGAGTTAGAGGTTACTTTAGGATCCTCTTCAAGTGCCATGACACAAAGTTTGGCTACTTCTTACTCCTCTTCATCGGATGATTCCTTATCACTCCAAGTAGCAACATTTTTCCTTGAGCTTCTTCTTTTTCTCAAACCTCTTCTTTTTTTAGTTGTGGACAATCGATCTTGATGTGCCTCGGCTTCTTAAACTCATAGCAAATTATTTGATCCTCTTCTTTCTCTTTGTTCTTGTTCTTGAAATCCATTTTTCGATGAAACTTTCTTCCCCGATTAGATTTCGTGAACCGAGTGAACCTTTTGGCTAGCATGGCCAATTCTTCCTCTTCATCTTCACTTGAATCAGTCTCCTTTTCTAAATCCTTGAGAACAATTCCCACTTTCTTCTTTTCCACCTCTTTCTTTTCCATCATCTTATTTTATTCTTTTTCTTCTTCTTCTCCTCCTTTCTTCATAATCTCATGAGTAAGGAGAGAACCCATGAGTGCATCGAGCTTCAAGGTCTTGAGATCATTGGCTTAAATGATTGTGGTTCTTTCCATCCCATGATTTGAGAAGAGAATAGATGAGCTTTCGGACAAGCTTGTCTTCCAGGATGACTTCTCCAAATCCTTTAAGTCCGTTGACTATGACAGAGAAACGATCGAACATCTTGGTGATGCCATCATCCGGTTCTATCTTGAAATTTTCGTAGCTCAAGTTAAAAAGTCTAATCTTGGTCTCCTTTACATTATTTTTGCCTTCATAGGTGGTCTTGAGCTTATCACATATCTTATTTGCACTTGTACAAGAAGACATCTTTGAGTACTCATCCGGTCTAAGCGCACAAAAGAGCACGTGCATAGCTTTGTTGTTGACTGGTAATCTCATATGATCTTCATCGGTCATCTCTAGCTTGGACTTAGGAATCAACCGGTCACCTTCTCTCTTCATCGGTATACTTGGTCTATCTTCCACTACATCCCATAGGAGGTAATCGTTGAATTTGATGAAGAGCCTCATTCGATTCTTCCAATAAGGATAGTTATCCCCATTGAAATAAGGTAGTTTGGTGATGGAATAAGACTCGTAGAGGTTGTTGCCGGAAGTGGAGGTCGTGGCTTGACTTCTAATTGATTGAATCACCTTCGGATCATCTCAAGAGGATGTTAATCCTTCAAATGAGCTAGGCTCTTATAGCAATTGTTAGGATGATCAATCAAATATGGAAATGGCCAAGAGAAGGTGAATTGGAAAATAAAAAAGTTTGGAAGCAAATTTGAAAATGAAAAGAATTGGGACACAAAAGTTATAGTGGTTTAACCTTATAAAAAGGTTTACATCCATTACCTTAGCTTCCTACTCAGAATTTTCCAAATTCACTATTGAATTTCTTCCCCTTTTCTAGGCTAAGGAGGCAACCTTATACACAATCAAAGCTTTCTACCTAAAGCTTTGATCAAACACTCTCTTTTATAAGAAATGGAATAGCAAACTGAAAATCCTCTCAAAGGTAGTTTTTTGCCCAATTACAAGTTCACTCAACCCAATACTTGAATAGAAATGATTACAAGAAAGGCCACTCAAGTGGGTTACAAGATTGGACTCTGACATGCTCAAAGATGGATGGATTTGTGCTTGAATGCTTTTGACTTGATCAATTGTTCAATAATTATTGTTGTAGCTTAGGAAACTTGAATATATACCCCTTCATTGATTTCTAACCGTTTGGGTAGCTGAGATCATAATTATAGCCGTTAAAGACCATTTTTCCCGTAATAAATATTGTTTGCCAACCCTCGGTATCAGTACTCGAGCTTTGGTATCAGTACCTGCTATAAGAAGAAAGATTCGTTGTACAAAGGGGTATCGATACACAAGAAGGTTTATCGGTACGACAAGTACATTTTACAAAGGCGTACCGGTACAGACCTTATTGTATCGGTACCAATTTTGTTCACTGGAATCTGAGGAAAAATTCATTGAAAAATTGTATCGGTAAGCCTAAAGGTGTATCGTTACGGTATAACCACTTTTTAAAATGTTAGTTCCAATAAAACTAAAAATGTAAGGTTATACCATTAAATGCAAAGATGTTGTAAATCTGAACACCTCGTATCGGTACGAGTAAAAAAATACCGATACTTAATGCTTATTTGATTCCTAGGTATGAATGGTGTACTGATACGGCTACACGCGTATCGGTACCTAATAACCATTTAGCATAAAATGTTTTTCCAGTAGCTAAAACTCATCGATACGGTCAAGGGCATATCGGTACTTTTAGACCAAATTGGCTATTTGAGTATGAAAACACTTAAAAAAATTTAAAGTTTTAGTTTTAAACTTAAAAACAATTTTAAGTTTGAATCCTATCATTTTGTGAGCATATTTGAGTAATTAAAAATTTATTCAATTTTACAATTTAGTCATTTAAAATCATTGTTATATCAAAATCAAATATCGGTTTTACACTTCTTCTTCATGAAGCTCTTCTTTTTGAGTTAGGGACAAACGGTCTTAATGTGCCACTGCTTCTTAAACTCATATCATATTATTTGATCCTTTTCTTCCTCCTTATTCATGTTCTTGAAATCATCTCTTCGATGAAACTTTCTTCCTCGGTTGGTTTTCTTGAACCGAGTGAACCTTTTGGCTAGCATGACCAATTCTTCCTCTTCATCTTCACTCGAATCGCTCTCCTTTTGCGAAGCCTTGAGAGTAATTCCCACTTTCTTCTTTTCCACCTCTTTCTTTTCCATCATCTTCTATTCTCTCTTTTTTTTTTCTTTTTCTCTTTCTTTCTTCATAATCTCATGAGTAATGAGAGAACCCATGAGTGCATCGAGCTTTAAGGTCTTGAGATCCTTGGCTTTAATGAGTGCGGTTCTCTTTCCATCCCATGATTTGAGAAGAGAATAGATGAGCTTCCGAACAAGCTTGTATTTTAGGATTACTTCTCCAAATCCTTTAAGTCTGTTGACTATGACGAAGAAACGATCGAACATCTTGGTGATGCCCTCATCCAGTTCCATCTTAAAATTTTCGTAGCTTAAGTTGAAGAGTCTAATCTTGGTCTCATTTACATCATTTTTGCCTTCATATATGGTCTTGAGCTTTTCCCATATCTCATTTGCACTTGTGCAGAAGACATCTTTGAATACTCATCCGGTCCAA
The DNA here is from genome assembly GCA_019671005.1 of Hibiscus mutabilis. NCBI lineage: Eukaryota > Viridiplantae > Streptophyta > Magnoliopsida > Malvales > Malvaceae > Hibiscus > Hibiscus mutabilis. The sequence goes on along the minus strand of CM033711.1, from coordinate 87,262,666 downwards.
GCGCACAAAAGAGTATGTGCATAGCTTTGTCTTTGACTTGTAATCTCCTCTGATTTTTATCGGTCATCTCAAACTTAGACTTTTGAACAAACCGGTCCCTTTCTCTCTTTATTGGTATGTTTGGTCCATCTTCCACAACATCCTATAGGAGGTAGTTGTTGGACTTGATGAAGAGCCTCATTCGATTTTTCCAATAGAGATATTTATCCCCATTGAAATAAGGCGGTTTGGTGATAGACTGAGACTCGTAGAGGTTGTTGCCGTAAGTAGAGGCCATAACTTGACTTATAGTTGATTGAATCACCTTTGGATCGTCTCAAGAGGATGTTAATCCTTCAAATGAGCTAGGATCTGATACCAATTGTTAGGATGATCAATCGAATGTGGAAATGGCCAAGAAGGGTGAATTGACAATTAAAAAGTTTGGAAGCAAATTAGAAAATAAAAAAAATTAAGACACGAGAGTTATAGTGGTTCAACCTTCTAACAAGGTTTCATCCACTACCTTAGCTTCTCACTAAGGATTTTCAAATTCACTATTGAATTTCTTCCCCTTTTCTAGGCTAAGGATGTAACCTTGTACACAAACAGAAAGTTTTGATCAAACACTCTCTTTTACAAGAAATGGAATAGCAAACTAAAAATCCTCTCAAAGGTTGTTAGATTGTCCAATTACATGTTCACTTGAACCCAAAACTTGAATTAAATGAATACAAATGAGAACACTCAAGTGGGTTACAAGATTTGACTCTAATAAATTCAATGATGGTTGGATTTTTGCTTGAATGCGTAAGACTTGTTCAAAGATTCAATTGTTGTTGTAGCTTTGGAGACTTATTTATATACCCTCACATTGATTTCTAACTGATTGGGTGGTTGAGATCATCAATATAGTCATTGGGCTGCTTTCTTCCCGTGATAAATGTTAGGTAGCCAGGTGTTGCGCGTAATAAGTGCTCCGCAATTGTGCAAGTGTACACATCGCAAGTTATAGTATAAAAGATATCGTCTCCACAGGGATTGGTGCAACTTCAAGAATCTAATCTCTTGCACTGTAAAAAGCAAAAGAACACAAGTAAAAAATTGTAGGAGTTTTAACTAAAAACTAAACTAGAAAGCAATAAAGTAAAAAAATATGTAATCAAATGAGAGAGAATAGGCCAGGTTATCGTGAGTTGAGGTGTGATAGCCAATTGGGTCATCTTGGTAAAAGATTGCAAGGGCAACTTAGTTGTCGTGGCAACTTGCGCAGTGGGGTTTCCTTGGCAACTAATCGACGGTTGCCTGGGCAACTGACTGGGCAACAGTTTGGGCAGCTGGGCAGCAGCTTCAAGGTTCGGCACAACGGTCTTCAATGGTTTCTTCTTATCCCTAAGTTGAAACTCTAGCTAATTGTGCATGCCTTGACAATACATCCCTACGTGAATCAAGGGTGAACAACAACCAATCTTGCGCTCCTCTTAGCCGTTGAAATCCTTAACTTATTCCTAAGCCGGATTAATCTTCACCATCAATAGATTGAATAAAGACCATACTCATTCGTTTCTTGAATCTAACTCTCCCGATATTAGATAAATAGATAGAGTTACGAGATCATCTCCCAATTCACTCGCAAACAAGAATAAAAACCAAGAATGAGTAAAACTTGAATTGAAAGTGCAAAATCTTATTACCTAAACAAAATCCAATTATTTCTCACAACCACAAAACACAATAACCTTAGCCAAATAGATTTAGTTCATGGCTAGGTTCCAAAGAAACACAAAACAAAGAATCCCTAACATAAACCTAATCGAACAAGAAAGAAAAAGATGAAGAATGGTTGAAAGCCCTTGTCGAAATCTCTCCCCTTTTGCTCCTCTTGGAGTTGACGGCTTGGTCTACTTTAAATAGGAGATGGCTAGGTCAAATTCTTTCTTGAGGAAGAAGTTAAGTTGAAATTAAATACTTCTAAAGAATATAATTCTTTATTATATTTAAATTCCCTCTAAATCTTCTCCTATCTTCTTTAGGATTTAATCTCTCTTTAACCTCTTCATGGAAATCAAACCCCTTTGGGATTTAACTTTGCTCCACGTCATCTTGGGCTTATCTAGTCATCAATTTCGGCTGCCATATCATCTTATCCCTTATCGACAATTGCCTCGGCAACTAGCTCGGCATCTCCTTCATGCACTGCCCTGGCAACTGGTTCCAGCCTTGTTTATGCAAGTGATTCTGCACACACACAAAAACAACTATCGGCAGCACCAGTTTCCACAAAATTAAGCAAAATATGAAATCAAGCTTAACCACCAAGGAAACAATGCAAACATACACGAATGGATAATAATGCAACTAATATGAGCCTAAGTCTAGCAATAATATGAATAAAAAGGGTGAACAAAATAGTACTTTTAGACACTTAACACACCCCCAAACTCGAACTATTGCTTGTCCTCAAGCAATGTAAACTAATAATTACCCGCCAAGACTTCAATTTTCACAAACTTAGCTTTGAACTTGATTTCAATCCTCAGAACTGTGGCACAAAGTATGATCGACTTTTCATTTTTCAGACAACTTAGGAATTACTCAGAATCAAACTATAATGCTTGTGAGTGTGTGTGGATTTGTGTGCAAGTTGATTTTTCGGATTCTATGCATACAAGAGGTTTTCAAATTACTTCCTTGGGTTCTTTTAACATGTTTTAACTAGAGCCAATTTCGGGCACCTCTAGTGTTTTTTTTCTTAAGTTAATTAATTTATTCGACTAGAGCCGGTTTTGGGCACCTCTAGCGATCAATTTTTAGCACATGCTAGAGCCAATTTCGAGCACCTCTAGCATTCATCCAATTTTTATTCTAATCCCCCAATTTTTTAATTATCAACCTAAGCTCACTAGAATTCCTTAAACCAATCAAGCCACAACAGTGTTTTTTTTTCAAGTTTAACATCATATTAGGATTCTAAATGTTTCCATGGTTATCCTAGAATAAAAAGTTCTATCAATTAAGTGCACTGGCAAAGTCATCATCGGTATTCATCAAATCTAGGCAATTCTTGTTCCAACTAAAGGCATGGCAAGCAATTTATGTATCCTAAATGCAATACTTAAGATGAATGTAACTAAACATGCTAACTAACTAGTAACAATCCCCCCTAAACTTGAGTGAGGCATTGTCCTCAATGCATACAACAAAGTTAAATAAAAATAAAGAAAAGTAAAATGCAAACGAGGACTTACTCTGAGAGTTCGTCGTCGTGGATGATTAGTTTCCTTTTTACCGGTGTCTTGATTCTTTTGCTTGAATGCGGTGTTTGCTTCCTTGTTACCGATGGTGGAATCGATCCTCGTACGGGGGTGTCCTCATCGTCCTTATCATCATCTTCGTCAATCTCATTGGCTTTTCGTTTTGGCTTGGAGGAGTCGACTGGTGTGGTCTTCGTTGGTGCAATGGAGGACTCGTCTGAATTTGAAAAATCAGATAATGATTCAGTACGAGTAGATTCAGGCATAGGTGCTTTATCTTTGGCTTTTGCAGTGGTTGTCGGGGCGTCTTTAGCTTTGGTTGTCGCGGCATCTTCAGTGTTGGTTGCCGTGGCAACTGCTTGGGCAGTCACAGTGTAGGTTACCACGGCATTATCTGTTGCGGTTGTCGTGGCAACTACTTCTTTGGTTGTCGTGGCAAGGATTTCGGCAGGAAAGATAGGGAACGGCACGCGGTTGTCCGGGTACTTTTCCAGGATGACTTGGGTGATGGCATTGTTGTGATCCTTCATGTACCGCATGAACATTAGTTGTCGGACTTCAATTTGCCTAAGGCGGTTCTCCAACGGTTGTAAGAGTACTTCAAGTTGTCCTAGGGTTGCTGGCCGAGTTGCCCGAGCATCAGTTGTCTGGGCGTCAGGAGTTGTCAAGGCAGCAGGAGTTGTCGCGGCAACTGTAGGCGTTGGGGATGTTACCGGTGCCTCTCCCATTAGCTTTCAGATTTGTGCTCGATTCCAACTGGATTTTGGTAGGGCCTTTTCATCGGTGGACTCACTTGGGACATGCATCTCCTTGCAAAGATTGGAAATTAAGCAAGGGAAGAACATAGAACCCTTGTATTTTGTGCGACACACAAAAATTTCATCAAAAAATAATTTTTCCAATGTTAATGATGCGATTATGCAAGATAGAATGTATGGGTAAAAGACGAGGTATATCAACGGTGGTATTGTGTGTGGTGGGCATTAAAGAAGTTTTAACAAACTTATTCTATAATTTTGCCTCAGGTTTAAGCCGAAGGCGATTTACCGTGCCCTTGTATTTACCGTCGTTCCAATGAGTTCCTGGTAGAGTGAGTTCTTGAAGCACCTTGTCGAGTTGCTTAGGCGTGAGTTGATCAACAAAGGCTTGATGCTCGTCCTTCTCAACGTAGAGCCTGTAAAAGGTGTTGATGCTTTCGGGGCTTATGAGTATAGCCTTGTCACGAACAAAAACATAAGGATTATCTGGGTTAGGTGAGTGAGCATAGAATTCTCTTACCCATGAGATGTTACCCAGTTCCGATTGATGGCAAAAGATTTGCCACTTTTGATGTGCAATCCTTTGGAATATGAATGGTTCAAGGCCAAAATCTTGATGAGAGTTGGAGTATTCGAAGCCTTGTTCTTCGCAAATCTCCCGGCTTTCAAACTTGGAGTGAAATCTTTCTTAAACCACCGGTGTAGCAAACTTCGTGTATCTTGGTTCTTTGGAGGAACTTGGATGAACCAAAAATTCAATTTTGGATGCCATAGATGATCTTGGTTGTGAGTTTGGTAGAAACAAAGAAAAGAAAGCAAAAGAAACTAAAGAGTTGCAAAGTGAAAAATAGGAATAGGTTTCTTGGAAGTTAAGGGTGGTGGGTTATATAGAAAAGATAGGTAGTAAATATGGTGGGTGAGATTGATTGGAAAGAAAGAAAACAAGGGTTTTGATTGGGGGACGGGGACGGCTAGGGGATATGGGGAAGGGGAAGGGTTTGGCCGGCTAATAGGGTTTGTTTAGGGTAAATTGGAGGCTTAATATAAGCCTTAGATTTAGCCCATTAGTTTTCTTATTGAAGAAGCTTCCTTCTTGAATCAAATTCCTCTTTATCTTGAACTTTTTTCCTACAATTCAAAAACAAATAAAATAAGGATTAAAATTAAAGATAAACTAATAAAAGAAAATAAATAAAGATGTGCAAAGAAATTCTTAAACCTAAAATTTAAAAACAATTAGATAAATATGAAAGAAAGATGTAGTCTTAATCTTAAAGAAAATAAATAAATCTATCCTAAAAAGAGAAATAACCGAAATTAATAAATAATAATAATAATAATTAAATAGTTCGAAAAAAATAAAAATAAAATATCGAAAGGAGAGCATGCTCAAGCATCTTCTAAGGTGACCACTTCTTTGTTACGTTTCACATGGACACCGTTGTAGTGCTTCAATCTTTGTCCGTTAACTTTGAATTTATGTTTTTCAGTGATGGACTTGACTATCACGGCACCATGGGAGAATGGTTTGAGAACTTCGAATGGTCCCGACCATCTTGATTTCAGTTTTCTCGAGAAAAGTTTCAGCCGAGAGTTGAAAAAAAGAACTGGTTGCCCTGGCATGAATTGCGGAGGCAATAGTTTCTTGTCATGCCATTGCTTTGTTTTCTCCTTGTAGATTCGTGCATTGTTATAGGCAAGTGCACGAAATTCTTCTATCTCGTTGAGGTCCAATAAACACTTTTTCCCGGCACTTTCCCAATCCATATTCACGGTCTTGATTGCCCAATATGCCTTGTGTTCGATTTCCACCGATAAATGGCATGTTTTGCCATAGACAAGTTGGAAGGGAGACATACCTAAAGGTGTTTTGAACGTAGTGCGATATGCCCAAAGTGCATCATCTAGTATTACTGACCAATCCTTCCTAGAGGGATTTACAACTTTCTCGAGTATACCCTTCAATTCCCGGTTGGAAATTTCTACTTGCCCATTGGTTTGTGGGTGATATCCATGGTAATTTTGTGAGATACACCAAAGCCTTGTAACATCTTGGCGATGAGTTTGTTGTCGAAGTGCTTACCTTCATCACTGATAATTGCTCTCGGCATCCCAAACCGTGTAAATATATTCTTCTGCAAGAATCGTTGCACGGTCTTGGAATTGTTGGTGGGAACTGCAGCTGCCTCAACCCACTTAGACACGTAGTCGACGGCAAGTAGGATATAGAGGTTACAGAATGAAGATGGGAAAGGCCCCATAAAATCAATCCCCCATACATCGAACAATTCCACATCAATGATGTTTTAGAGCGGCATCTCATGTCGTCTAGAGATATTGCCCGTCATCTGGCAACGATCACATTGCTTGTAAAACTCTTGGGCATCTTTGTACAGTGTTGGCCAATACAAACTGGATTGCAAAACTTGGGTCGCGGTACGGGTTCCTCCAAAATGTCCTCCATAGGGTGAAGAATGGCATTGTCGAAGTACATTATGCTGCTCCTCTTCAGGGACACATCAGCGTATAACCTGATCTGCATATTGTTTAAACAAAAGAGGCTCATCCCATAAATAATGCTTAGCATCATGGCAGAACCGCTTCTTTCTTTGATGAGTAAGGTCATAAGGTAAAACACCACAAACAAGGAGATTAACCAAATCTGTGTACCAAGGTATTATCGAGGCATCTATGGTTGCCGAGGCGTGCGCGTCTAGAGTTGTACCGTATGCGCGTCAAGGGTTGCCGAGGCATGTGCATCTAGAGTTGCCGAGGCATTGAGGGTTACCGAGGCATGCGCATCCATGGTTACCGAGGCATCAGGGGTTACCGAGGCATACGCATCTATGGTTGCCGAGGTAACTAACAGTTGCTCATCCGAGAATGCATCGCATATCCCTAAATCTGCGTCCTCCTCCCTATTGCGTTCTAAGCATGATAAGTGATCAGCCACTTGATTCTCTGTTCCTTTCCTGTCATTAATTTCAATGTCAAACTTTTGTAAAAGCAATATCCAACGAATCAAATAAGGTTTGGCATCTTTTTTAGCAAATAGATACTTAATTGTCGAATGGTCCGTATGGACAATTACCTTTGTACCAATCAAATAGGATTAGAACTTGTCAAATGCGAAAACTACGGCTAGTAAATCTTTCTTCGTTGTTGTATAATTCACTTGAGCGCTATTAAGAGTTTTACTAGCGTAGTATATCACATGAAAGGTCTTACCTGTGTGTTGGCCTAGGACTGCTCCTACCGCAAAATCACTTTCATCACACATGAGCTCAAAAGGTAGCGTCCAATCGGGTGGAATGACAATGGGTGCCGAGGCAAGCTTTTCCTTTAGGGTTTCGAATGCTTGGGCGCAAGAATCATCAAAATTGAAGACTTTATCCTGTTCAAGCAAATTGTACAAGGGTTTAGTAATTTTAGAAAAATTATGGATGAACCTCCTGTAAAAACCTGCATGTCCAAGAAAGCTTCGGATTCCTTTAACCGAACTTGGTGGGGGTAATCCCTCGATCACGTCAACCTTGGCTTTGTCTACTTTAATTCCCTTGGATGAAATCTTGCGACCGAGCACAATTCCTTCATCTACCATAAAATGGCATTTCTCCCAATTAAGGACTAAATCGGATTCTTCACATCTTGCCAACACCTTCTCTAAATTGCCAAGGCAACTGTCGAATTCATTACCAAATACGGAAAAGTCATCCATGAAGATTTCAAGGAAGTCTTCGACCATGTCTGAAAAGAGTGTCATCATGCATCTTTGGAAGGTTGTCGGGGCATTACATAATCTGAATGGTATCCTTCGGAAAGTATAAGTACCGTATGGGCATGTGAAGGTTGTCTTTTCTTGATCTTCTGGTGCTATGGCAATTTGATTGTAACCTGAGTAAGCATCAAGAAAACAATAAAAGGGTTTACCTGCAAGACGGTCAAGCATTTGATCAATAAAAGGTAAAGGGAAGTGATCTTTCCTAGTGGCTTTATTTAGCTTTCGGTAATCCATACAAACCCTTCAACCGGTCACAGTCCTGGTTGGAATGAGTTCATTGTTTTCATTACTTAGCAGCGTTATACCTCCCTTTTTCAGTACACATTGTACCAGACTTACCCATGTACTATCAAAGATAGGGTATATGATGCCGACGTCAAGCCACTTGATGATTTCTTTCATTACAACCCCTTTCATGGCATGATTCGGCCTTATCTGGGTCTCAATTGAAGGTTTGTGATCATCTTCCAACAAAATCTTATGCATGCACACAGCCGGGCTAATTCCCTTCACGTCGGCAATTGTCCATCCTATTGCCTTCTTGTGTAGCATCAACATGTTGATCAGCTTTTTTTCCTGTTCAGACTGTAACTTAGATGAAATAATTACAGGCAGTGTATTATCGGTTCCCAAGTAAGCATATTTTAGTTGCCCTGGCAACTGTTTCAACTCAAGAATCGGTGGTTGTTCAATAGAGGGCTTTTCGAGTTTACCTTTCTTACCTGAGTAATCCAGTGGTTCAAAGTATGTACCTATTCGATTGACTAACCAATTTGCCTCTTCTTGTTGTTCCTCATCAATCGGTTCTTCATACTCTTCAAGTTTCTCTTGATCGGCAATGTAGTTGCCGAGACAACTAAATTCCTCTTCGAAGTTAAACTCTGTCGTGGCATGAAGAAGTTCGCATTCTTCCGGATCATCGACATGCCTTATGTTTGGAACACATTTAGTTTAACTTGTTGGTCATTCACCCTTATTGTGAGTTCTCCCTTTTCAACATCGATCAAGGTTCTCCATGTTTCTAGGAATGGTCTCCCGAGAATGATAGGTGCGTGCTCATCTGCTTCACAATCCAAAACAATAAAGTCAGCGGGAAAGATAAATTTATCAACTTTTACCAGTATGTCTTCAATTTTTCCCTTTGGATGCATATAGGATCTGTCGGCTAGCTGTAGTATAACTGTTGTAGGTCTTGCCTTCCCGATTCCTAGTTTTTGGAAAACCAATTTAGGCATCAAGTTTATGCTTGCTCCAATGTCACATAATGCTTTCCCGACATAGTGGTTTCTGATAGAACATGGTATTGTGAAACTTCTGGAATCTTTCAACTTGGGTGGCATGCAATTGTGCAACATGGCCATACATCCCTTTGTTGTGGCAACTGTTTCAAACTCTCCTAACCTTGTTCTCTTGGACACAATGTCTTTCAGAAACTTGATATAGTTTGGCATTTGTTCAATTGCCTCAACCAACGGCAAGTTGATATGGACTTGCTTTAGGATATCAAGAAACTTCTTGAATTGATATTCTTGCTTTTGTCGCTTCAACCTTTGTGGGAATGGTGGTGGAAGTCGTATATCTTCAATCCTTTCATTGGTCTGGAACCTGATTGACGGCATTGTCGGGGCAACTAGAGTTGTTGAGGCATCATCAACTGGGGTTGACGTGGCATCCTCATCGTTGGTTGTCGCGGCATGCTCATTTCGAGCCAAAATTCGAATACACTTGGACCAAATTGGGCTATTTGAGTACAAAAACACTTAGAAAATATTTGTGGTTTTAGTTTTTGACTTAGAAACAATTTTAAGTTCGAATATTTGTCATTTTGTGAGACTTTTTGAGTACTTAAAAATTTATCCAATTCTACAAATTTATCTTTTAAATCTTTATTATATCAAAATCAAAATATAGGTTTTACAAATTATATTTAAACATGTTTAGTATGTACTAGCTAGAGCAGTTTAATGTACTGGATCAACGTTAATTAATGGCCTCAAGACTTACTTTTGCATTAGATTATTGGATCGGTACATATATGCTTAATGTGCATTGAGGATCCAAACTTTCATACATTGCTTGTTAAAAGTAGAGCAAATCATTTATGTTTTGCTGAATTCATATGGCGCAAACCAAGGATTTGGCGACTTGGATCTGATCCCGACAAAATGCCGCCAGACCCGAAAAAGTTTAATAATTTTCCAGATGTGATCATCTTCAAAGTCGCCCAAGTAAACTGTTACTATATTTTTCTCCTATATGAACAATCCCACTATAAAATATTAGCTCCTCTGTTGCTCTCTCACGAATCAAAGCAATGGCTACCAAGTTGTTCTTGTTGCTTGCCGTCTGTGTTCTCCCGGTTATCGGTAACGCAAACAGGCAACCTTTCCGAATCGTTGGGAAAGTTTATTGTGATGCCTTCCGTGCTGGTTTCGAGACGACTAAATGCTCATACATACATGGTACGATTTTAAACTAATCTTTCACTATGTCTTGTTTTCTTCTTCAATTTTTTATCTCTTTATCAAAGCTTTATGTTTTTAGGTGCGCGGGTCAAAATCGAGTGCAAAGATAGGAACACTATGAGGCTTAAATACAGCATCGGGGCAGTGATGGACGCAACCGGAACATATAGCATTCCTGTTGAAGATGACCACCAAGACCAAATATGCTACGTCAGGCTTGTTAGCAGCCCCATTAAAAGCTGCGCGGTTCCGGACAGTCGACGTAACACGGCCACCATTATCCTGACCCGTAGCAACGGTGCCGTTTCCAACATCCATCCTGCAAACGCAATGGGATTCCTCCAGGATAAGGCTGCCGCTGGTTGCCAAGAGCTGCTCCTCAGTTTACTGCGTGATGCTTAACAAATCGTTTAATATTTGATCTTGTCGTGTTTTTGCTTTTCTTTTTCATGATTTTAGTATGTCATTTTCTTGATGATTGGAATACGGTATGATATGAAATAAACATTTTCTGGTCTTCTAATTATAACAAATAAGATCAAATTGAAGAAGAAACCGAACAACAGAATAGACAAATATAAGGATGATGTGTTGTAAAGTTCTTAGACAGCAGCTGCGATAATAAAAGCAATGCTATTTAATCTTAAACTCTCCGAAAGAAATGGCGCCAATATCTCATCCTATCAAACAGATCATATAAAATATTCATTTCCAATTATTTTGACCCTAAAACGTATAAAGTGATTAAAAGAAAATTAGTAGAAAAAAAAATACCATTAATCATAAACGCAAAGACCCAGAATTTTTTTTCCCATCAACATTGTTTTGTTATGAATTTTTCTATAATTGATACTCAAAACTATTAGGAAATTGGACAGTTGATTTTCTTGCAGTAATTTCTGTAAGTAACCTAATGAATGAAAGGCAATTCAGGGACGATCACGACCAATGCATCAACCACCCCACAACCCCAACCGCCGCCGCTACCTCTCCTGATAACTCCGTCAAGAATGACAAGAAAAAGAAGGTATGGTAATAATATATTTCTTAAATCTTTTTTTTAACAATCTATATTTTATTTATTTATTTATTATGTTGGGGTAAAGTCCTTTATCCCAAAGATTTTTTCTTATAAGAGACGAGCTAGAGGTGGCTCATCAGATGATGAATTTATATCCCCATATTGTGGTGCAGTTTCTCCTACAGGTATCAATCTTCATAGTTCATACTATTTTAAACACATTTTAATGTTTTTTTTTTTGTTCTTTAATTATTTAACTCTTGTACGTGATATGCTTGGTAGAATTGGAGAAGAAAATTACACCATACGCTATAGAATTAAATGGAAGCTTCTCCTTTCTTAAAAAAAAATGTTTGTCAGATAAAAATGTATATGAAGAATATTTTAGGTGCAATGAACGTAATTCTGTATTTCTGTTGTTGAAACCTTTACTTGATTGTCATAAAATTCATTACATTATGATTTTATATGTAAAGGGTATAAGCTACTTATCCTGTTGGCATGGTAGCTAGCCTACAAGAAAACAATTGTACACCATGATACTAATTTTCTTATCTGCTCCTGCAGGGTTAATCGAAGGGCTTAATCTCTCGGATTTCAGGTTTTCCATGGCTACACCGAAGACTGAACCTCGGGATTTCCGGTATTCATACATACATTTATGATTATGACCACAGGCGTATGCTGTCTATGTTTACATCTTACAGCAGTCATACATGCCATTTGCAGGATATTTGTTGCAACCTGGAATGTGGGAGGGAAGGCACCCAATCTTGACATGAACCTTGAAGATTTCTTTCTAACAGAGGACTCTGCAGATATCTATGTCTGTGGGTATGATTGACTCAGGATTTCGGTTTTCATTTATTTGATTTTTTTGGTAAAATGACAAGATTTTGGAGCTTGTTTTTACTTAGAACGTCATTTTCTCAGGTTTCAGGAAATTGTTCCACTCAATGCCGGAAATGTTCTAGTAATCGAAGACAACGAACCAGCCGCGAAATGGCTGGCCCTAATAAACCAAGTACTTAACAAGCCCGATTACGAGTTCACGCACCCATCTCCGGACTGTAGCCAAAGTTTGAAATGCTCCCATACCTTATTGAAGGAGTCAAAATCCCCCAACAGTCACTTTTTCTACAAACCGTCACTCAAAATACTTAGTAAGAACTTCAGGGCGGAAAGTAGCCTTCTCAAGACCTGCAACTGTCCGATCGAATCCCCACGCGAGACGAAGCGAGGGCAAAAAAAGCTCAGAGATTTAGCCAGCAAACTAGACCTTGGTCCCCTTCCCGCGCGTCGTGATGGTACAGATGATGATGAATTAGTCGATCTTTCTGATATTCCCCAAAAAATTTCGAGCGGACAGATGGGTTACCGGCTCGTAGCTAGTAAGCAGATGGTTGGGATTTTCCTCTCGATATGGGCTCGAACCGAGTTAGTGCCATACATTGCTCATCTACGAGTTTCCTGTATAAGAACAGGAATACTAGGACGCCTTGGCAACAAGGTTAGCATATGAATCTTCCTTGAACATAACAGGAAAATTATTGTTTCATAAACAATGAGGGCATTGCAATTGCAGGGATGTATAGCAGTAAGCATGACATTGCACCAGACCAGCTTTTGCTTCGTCTGCAGCCACTTAGCGTCGGGCGAGAAGGAAGGCGACGAGCTCAAGAGGAACGCCGACGTTAACGAGATACTCAGAAGCACACAGTTTCCCAAGATGTGCAAAGCTTCAAATCCACGAGCTCCGGAGAGAATTATCGAGCATGAGTATGTTTGCTTTCATAATTGTTACTCCATATTTCAGTTTTCAACATTCTGTCGTGTGCTTTATTTAGCAATTACTATAAAAATATTGCAGCCGAGTAATATGGCTCGGAGATTTGAATTATCGAGTAGCCTTGAGCTATGAGAAAACCAGGATTCTGTTGGAGGATCATAATTGGGACGTCCTTCTCGAGAAAGATCAGGTAAATCCGCCATTATTTTTTTTATAAATCTTAAATCTAATCATAATCTAAGTATTCACATAAATACTGTAATTCTCATCGAATGTTGTTTCGTGTGCAGTTAAACCTGGAGAGAGATGCCGGAAGAGTCTTCAATGGGTTCAAAGAGGGACGAATAGTATTCGCTCCTACATACAAGTATTCTCATAATTCAGATTTATACGCCGGCGAAACTGTTAAATCCAAGAAGAAACGCCGAACCCCTGCATGGTAGTCATTCACTCCAAATATAACATTTAACATTGCTGCGTCAAATATGAAATCATACTATTGATCCATTTCCGTATCCGAAACATTTCAGGTGCGATCGGATACTATGGCACGGTTACAACATCGAGCAACTATCGTATGTCCGCGGCGAGACAAGATTCTCCGATCACCGGCCTGTTTCATCATTATTTACGGTGAAGGTGGAAGTGACAAGGAAATCCAATAACAGATTCAGGAAAGGTTATTCATGCGCGATAAACAGACCAGGCTTTGAAGATTCTATACCAAAACGACATAGTTTCTATGAGTTGTAACTCCAAGCTTCATTTGTTTATTTCGTTTAGATCATCATCATAAGGTAAATTTCACCTGCATTTATTTCCATCTGAATTCCGAAATCAATTCTTGTATTCTTTTTCCTCTTCACTTGCTTAATGAATATGAGGTATATACTAGAAATCTAGAACAGGATATCTTTATATAAAAATTGAAAATTCTGCAACGCTCGACGAGCACCAATGAACACTATTAATTTAATTTATAAAGATTAAAAATCAAAAGATAAATTAATTAAAAAATATATTTTTTATTTTTTATTTTTAATTAAAATATCCCTAAATTACAAAATCCTAACTTTTATTTATTTGAAATTTAAGTCGTCGCTGCCCTGCCATTGCCGCAGCCCTGCCGCCGTTGAGAGTCGGAACCATGCTGTGCGTTTTTTCAATTTGGGATATTTATAAGCGTTTTTTCAATGGTTCCGACTCTTATACTCTCATACTAAACAATATTCATCATACTCCTTTATTGCATTGTTTTGCAATTTGTGTTTGTTTTTTTCTGATAGATTCAATATAGGGAAAATTCAATATAAGATTTCAAGCAAATGCATATCCCAACGGCAAATTTCAAATGAACAAAAGTTAGGATTTTGTAATTTAGGAGTATTTTAATTAAAAATAAAAATAAAATAACATATTTTAATTAATTTAAATTTTAATTTTTAAATAATTTATAATTATACGTTAAGTCCTTTAAATTTTAAATCTCTATAAATTAAATTAATAGTACTTATCGTTGCTCGTCGTTAGTGGTACTCATCGGTACTCGTCGAGCGTTACAGACTCATCCTATAAAAATATATAAATGTAAATTTTAAAATATTAATATTAATCATGCAAATACAGTTATGGATTTAAAAATAACAAATTTATTCTTAGTTTTGTTTATTTATCATTATTTACCTTTTTATATACAGTTTTTTTATTTATGCAAATGAAGTTTAGGTTACGTCAACAAATGTTGTAAAATTTCGTTTCAGATTTAATTTTTGGTTTATATTATTCATGTGCGTGTACGAGAATAATTTAATTATTAGTCCATCCATTTGTGCTTCATAATAGTTGATTATGGTTTGAATTATACATACTTATATGGCTTAAGGGTTATTTTTGCTTTTGTAATAGTCTTAATTTATCGATTTCGCCCTTATGATATTTTCGTATTAATTTGGTCCCTAAAGTATTCAAATTATACCACCGTTTGCCTATTGACTGACAATTTAACCTTAATTTTTAAATTACAAACCCTAAATCCTAATCAAAAATTTTATCAATCTAAAGTAATTATAAAATATAAAAGTATTCCTAAAACCTAAACAGTGATGCAATTCAACTACTTCAGGGGGTAAATTAATGTGAAAATACTATATGAGCGAAATCGATAAATTGAGACTACTGAAGGACAAAAGTAGCTCTCAAGCCTATTTATATAAATTGTATTTTAACTCTTTTTTGCATTATATCGAAGTGTACTTATATGAATGCATATTGATTATTGTTGTGATTGTATACTAAAAATTTATTTATAAATTTTCAAAAATTATTTGAATTTATAGACTACACAATATTACTTATTTTTATACTAAATTTTAAAATCTAAAACACTAAATCATAAACTTAAGACCTCAAGCCCTAAAATGAATCGACATTGTTCGAATAAAAATCTTATGTAGTCTAAATTTACAGTCCGTATAACAAAAAAAATCTTATAAATTTACACCAATAGTTTGTAGTCCAATCAGTTGATGCTATTCGATTATGATAATCATAATTTTGTAATTAAATTCAAAGATATTTTAATTAAATAACATTATTTGTATATTTCCAAACTAGTTAAATATTTGATTTTTGATAAAATGAGAAGTTATTGAACTAAAATTTCTAAAAAGTAAAATGAATAATAGATTTTGAATAAGATATTTAACCAATCATTATAAAAATTAGAATGCCTTCGAATCTTTAAATTTATCATTCAAATTCCAATAATATTTATTTTTAAAAAAAATGGTTCAATATTTTTATGCAATATCTAATATTACCAACCTCGAAACATTTAAGTTGAACACTATTAAACTCATGACTTCTAAAATCACAATACTAAATAGCCATAATTGAACTAAAACTCAATTTATATTAATATTTCATAATTACGTTTTATATTAATAAAAGCTTTGATCGTATTTCTCAATGTTGAATGATATAAATGGAGGGCGAAAACATTTATCTATAATTGAGTCTTTCTGTATCCAAAAATCAAATAAATTATATCAACGATTAGAATTAAGAGCAACTACAGAAAATTTATATGTAAGAAACTAAGACTGGGGGTAAATGTTTGTTGGCTGCTATACTCATTTGAGTAGAAGTTGGATTTTCTAAATATAGGCAAACGCTCGTATAGACGTTAAATTTAATGATATTTAGCATCAAATCATTGACTATTTGACAAAAAAATCACTTAAAATGGTATTTTAAATTGTTAAACGCAACAAAAAAAAATAGAGTATCCAAGTTAAGTCCAATATACTAAAAAAAACACCTCAAAAGTTGCGTCACGGATCTTTCAGGCGGCCCGTGACATTAGAGTATGCTGATAAAATTCAAAAATTATATTTCAAATCCCTATGCTTCCCGCTCTCACATTATTTTTAAATCCAAAGCTGTTATCCTCCTCCATTTTCATGTTTCCTTCATTTCACATTCTAAAATCAATAGATGTTTCGTATTTCTGATGTCCCATTTGTTTTTATAAGTTTTCTTTTTGGAAAATCTTTTGCTTTCAACGGATTTTAAGCTGAATTAGGGATTTAGTTTTAGCATATTTTTCATAATGAGCGGAGATAATTTTACGGACGGGATAATTAAAGTCCGTCCGGTTCTGGGTGACGTTACAAATCGACCAGTCAAGAGAGGGTTTTCTTCGATTTCGGAGAAGTCAGGGTTTGATTCTAAGGGAGAAGCAGATTCCCAATTTGCAAAACAAGCACGTGTAGGTGCAGAAAATCTCATCAAAGAGAACTCTGAAAACCCCCAATTTGAACCAAACCCTAAACTTATACCTACTTGCAGTGGCGACATTGATACTTCAAAAGAGGATTTAGTGTCGGGCAATGACAAAATCAGTGAGTCGAAAGAAGGGTTCGAATTGTCTGATAGTGAGGATACGTTAGGTGAAGGTGCTGCGGAAGCAGGTCATACATTGAATGAGAATGGTAGGAGCGAGGGTCAAGATCTGGGCGTCGGTAGATTGCCTTCGAGCAAAGGTGGGTGTATTGAGTGGTCGAGGTTGCCCAAACCATTCTCTCAGAGTTCTAAGCCATTTGAATTGGAGAGGTGTGTGGGACTCAAGAACGATGGCTGCACGAATTCGGATGCCGATGCTATGCTCAAAGCTTGCTCTTGTTCTTTTTGCTTGAAAGGTAACTACTTTAGCTTATTATCTCAGATTTTGTTGTTTGCTGCATCTGTGGGTAAGAATGGTTTATCTTGTAATATGTTGTTTAATTGAAATATGCTTGCTTTACACTGATAATCAGCTGCTTACATTTGGTCGGACCTTCATTATCAGGATCTCAAGGGTCGAATTGCCGGTCAGTTAAATTAGTGCTTTGCTCTAGTTTTCTTAGGTTTGTTGTTTCTTTCTGTATTAATGTTTTCGACATTTTTTCAGTTTCGAAGAAAAGTCAGAAAGAAGCAAGGATTTTAGTTCAGGAAAGTAGCAAAGGGAATCAGGCTGATATAAGTTACCATGGAAACGCCTATAAATCTTCAAAATTAGAATCCGACCTCACTAGTCAGTGGAGATCACTCTTTCTTAAGATGGAGGATATATTTGTTAATGAAGGCAACCAGCTTGTAAGTTTGATATATTCTTCTGCAGCCATATATTAATTTCCCATGCCCCTTTTTTTAATGCAAGGCTTTGGTTCACATTTGACTTGTTCATTCTGATATCTTGGATTTTGGACACCTTTGAAGATTTCATCTTTAACCGATGCTTCATTGCCGGAGTTCATGGCTACTTATTAATAGGATAAATTCATTGGATTGCTAATTTTCAATATCTTGAGTAGGAAACTTCATTTATATTCTCAGATGTGATGGATACAATTGAACTTTGATTGGCAGCAAGCCAGTTACACTGCACTGAAAGATTTGAGGGAGGATTGTAAGATTGATCTAGAGCGAATAACCAGGATGCCTTCAGAGAAATAGAAGTGTGCTTGCAATGCTTCATCTGATTGCTGGTACTCCAAATTCCAGCCGTTTGTTTTTGTTTGCTGTTGTCGAAAATGCAAACTGTATGATCTCAGTTTGTAACTACTGTTATTTCTTAGTATGCGTTTAAAGATATTTTCAATTTTAGTGAACCTCTCATCTTATTAACTTTTTTGCTTGTGCCTTCCACTTTGTCCTGTTTTCTTTGCCAATCTACAACAAATTTTTTTGAAAGAAAATCTACAACAAATTTGATTCTGAATTGAATTACTCTCTGGATTTTAATTATAATGTAATACAATTCAATCTAAATGCAAAACAACTTCCTACTTGCTTGAAACAATAATACAGGTGGTTGAGTCTATGACTGGTGTGGGTGGATTTCTTTGCTACCAAGTACCATTAATGTTCTCTGGCCAAAAAAAGTACCGTTAATGTTCATGTGCCTCTTGTCAGGGTTTTTTCTTTTAGCCTCTTGACTTGATGATGCATTATTGCATTTATTGTGGGTTAGGCAAGTGAGTGTATAGTGTGGCATCTTTTTAGTGGTGAAAAAGCTGGGAGTGTTTCGTTTTTCATTGCAGTCTCCAAACTTCAGTTGGGGCGCAACGTCCGTTTTTAAAAGTTGGAAAAATCATCTACCAGCAAATGTCTGTTTGGGCATTAAAAACGGTAGACAAATGCTTGTTCGGAGGCCAACGTTAGTTGTTTGGCAAAGAAAAGCTGCGCAAACGCCCGTTAAAAACTATTAAACTCAACAAAAAACGCAGCCGATGGTAGGTTCTACTTAATAGTATGAAACTGAATTGTTTGCTTTCTCGTTGCATGTAATAATGACTTGGGGTGCTGATTTTAAACGGGTTAGGTGTGCAGAAATTTCTTTTTTTACCCTTGAATGATATGTTTTAATATGAATTACATCAGTGGGTTGCTCATTAATTATGATCACCAAATTCAAGACTTCTTTCATTTGTTTGTTATCTTTGTGAATCATCCATCGATGAATATAGATTTGCTGTGGCACTTGATTACCGAGATGCTAGATCACATGTAAGTATTTGGTTGGCTAAGAATGACCTTTTTGGATTTGTATATGTAAAGATTGTTTCATAGAATGTCATTCAAGAATTAGTTGACTAAGTCTATTTTGGTGTGGTGGAATAAAGTGTTTTATTTTTTTAGTGATTTGGGTTTCAGTAACGATGAATATAGTTTTGTTGTTTACTATGGTAGTTGCTCCTTAACAATATAAGTAACATAACACGTTAAAAAGAAATAAAAAAATTATTTAGATGTGTAACTTTGAATAATCATGAGCTCTGAACATAAATTGTAAAACAGATATGAGGTTAAAAAAACAATAGTCAAAAATATATTTAGATTTAATTTTAGAATATAGATTAAGTAAAGTATAATTAAAAGAACCAACAAGAGTTGAGTGCAACGGCAAGCCATATTGTTCTCCCAATGAGAGAACTCATGTTCGAATGTTGGAAGGGAGAATTAAGAATTTCGAACATTGACCATAAAATGAACATATATAACCTTAATTTTCATCCTGTGTTTGATAAAAAAAAGAGAATGATTATTAAAACATTTATATTTTGACAAATACTAATTCAAATCCTAATCCTACCTAGAGGAGAGGAGAGGGGAGGAGGAAGACTCTAGGGAGGGAAGTGGTGCTTCTTGTGGGTCTAGAACCCATAACCTAAGAAAAAATAAGGGAACAAAGATGAGCGGCTTGACCAACTGGCCAAATATACTTGCTCGATAAAACATTTATATTAAAATTTGTACATGATAGAGTTTTCAATATCATTTAATCTTTAATTTCAAAAATAAAATATTCTACTATTGTCAGATGATCTTACACAAACTTTTTAGTTTTAAGGGTTGAAGTTTTAATTTAAAGTTTAGAGTTTAGGGGTTTAGCCTTTCTAGTTTAGAATTTAAGGTTAGTGTTTAGTTTTTTAGGGTTTAGGGTTAAGAATTTACGATTTGAGTTTTATAGTGTAAATATACAGACTTGTGTAAAATTTATTTACACAACTCGTGTATGGAAATATAATCCCTTCGTTTATAAGTAAATTACTTCTATAGTCAATTATATGAGAGGTTCTATTTTGAGCATTAATTTTTTAATTTTATTAATCAGGTCGGTTAATTATTTAAATAATATCAATCAAGTTACTAACGGTTAAAAATTAACAGAAATTCTGAAGTAATAGTTTAAATAAATTTATATAATTACACATTTGATCATTATCACTTATGCATTCTATTAATTTAGTCTTAATTTTAATTTAATCATCTTATCAAATGGTAACATGTGACACTATCTTATTAATAAAATTTCTATTAAACTTAATTTATTTGCACGACTATTAGCCAAATCTCATAATTGGTTAGAATTTACACCATATCATATTCTATTAAGTTTAGTCAATGTAAGAAAAGAAAAGAGACATAATTTTAGAGAGCAAGGACACACCAAGACACAACACTAAACCCGTTAATTGATTTGCAATTTACAATATTTAAATATATTTTAAACTGTAATTAAAGTAAGATTAAAAATAAAAATGTGTTTAATAGGTTAGATGATTAGATTGTGTTTATTAATTCTTTCGCCTTCAAGTTTATTTCATAATAGTTGAGATCAACATCATATTTTATTTCATAATAGTAATTGTTTCACCTTCAAGTTTCAGATGAAAGTTGCTTTTGAATAAAATTTCCAGTCTCTTTCATGAACAAAGATGTCTCCGGCAGCTGAGGATAAGCATAGAATGTATGAATGGCGTTCGGATACTCCACCAGATATGCTTCTTTCCCACTTTTCTTCAACCCCTCGTAATACCTCTTTTGCCAGTCTTTCAACGGATCGAACCCTCCGATGAACACGATCGTCGCCGGATATTCCACGCCGCTAATATCTACGCCGTTTGGCCCTAAAACATTCGCCGCCGGGTGGTCCCTGTCTGACCCTTCTGGCAAAAACGCCTTCCACAGCCAGTCCATACGCTCCCTTGAAATGAACGGTGCTCCCTCCAGCTGGATTTCGGATTCGGTCCTTTCTTCTCCGCCGAAAAATGGTTGTATTGCTATAATCCCAATCACCCTCAAGTTGCGAAATTTGTGTTCGTTGGCTTTGACAGCTGCGTGATGGGCCAGGTTCCCTCCAGCGCTGTCTCCCGCGATGAAACAGTGTTTCAGGTTGGCATTAAGACCTTCCGGCCAGTTGTTCACATCGTCGATGAACTTCAATACTTTGACGCCGTCTTCGTACTGGGTAGGACACCGATGCTCCGGAGAAAGCCGGTAGTTGACGGAGATAACAATCGCCGTAAGCTCTCCGGCAAGTCGTCGGCAGAAATCGTCGTAAGGCTTTGAATTAGGAGCCATGAAGGCAAAACCCCCACCATGGAAAAAGACTATGACTGGAAAAGTAGCTGATTCACGAGCTTCGGTGCCAGTGCCGGTGGGCGTGTAGATACGAAACCAAAGGTCGCAGGAACTGTCGACGACGATATCCGAGGACTTAACACCTTTGACAGGGTAGTTGGAAGCAGATGATTTGAGGTCGAAGAGGTTCATAAGAGTTCGATTGGCAGTAAAATTGGAGCGGCGGCACATATCGGTGCCAAATGACATGACGGAAACGAAAAGCCGAACATTCCATGGAAGCTTTGGTGAGAGTTTGGATTTGGTAGACATGGTGTGGTAGCCTGGTAGGAGCTTGTGTATGAATATCATTTAAATAAGGGATATATTAATGAACAGACTCCTGCCTCCATATTATGCATCTAATGGCTATTAAAAGTCACACAATCCAAATATTAAAAAATATAAAACATAAAATATTTCTACCCAACTTAAAATGTTTTATTTTTTAATAACAATATAAGTTTAAATATTTTTACGAGTCTCCAAACTTGATTTATAGTTTTATGACAAATTTTAAAATTTAGTTTGTAGTTTTATGATAAGTTTCTTAAAAACACAAAACCTAAATATAAGCAAAATATATAATATTTCAGTTATATGATAATAATTTAAATTACGTATTTTTTAATATTATAAATTTGTAGCGAGGTGTTTTTTTTAATTTTGTTTTAAAATATTTTTTTCTGCGTGGAGTTTTATAAAACTCGTGTTTTATTTAAAAATGGAGTCGCCACCGGCCACTTAGGTAGGCCGGACACCGTAAAAACCAGAGATTTCAAATTGATGGGTTCAGGAGTCGGTTACGGATGGGGAAGGATTAGCACCCCACACCGCCCAGAAATTGGTACTTTAATAATTACCGCTTTATTAATATTAAACTTTTCCGGATTAAAGTGACGATTAAATTAAAATTTTGTTATATATGAGAGTAAATTTTAAAAGCCCCGTTATTCGAGAGTAAACGCCCAACCACTATCACTACGCCTGATACTGACCCCGTTTACGATCGGATAAAAGGGCATCGCATTGACAAAATATGTATCCGAAATGCAAACTTAAAAAAGGGCAAACATAAATAAATACAATACGATACACATATAAATAAACACTAACAAAAAAAACTAATCCATCATAAATACATAAATAATATTAAATGAAATGCATTAACGGAAATAACATGACATGTTGCAATAATAAGACAAAATATAAATATAAACATGCAAAAGACATACTTCCAAAACTAAACTAATTAATTCTAACATACTTAAGCACATAAGAAAAAAAATACAAATGCAACAAATGCATGATATACATATAACACTATCACGACATTAAACACAAATAAAAGAAAAACATAAACACGATATATCACAATAACAAAGCATAAAAGAAAATGTGAAAAAGGAGAAAAAACATACTTCAAGAAATAATTAACCACATATATACATGTAATAAAACCTAAACAAAAACCACAATGCAACATATTCAAAACATACATACATAAATATTAATCTAACTTATACACAAATATTAATTAACGTAATAATATAACAATATGTACAAACAACAATATATACATGAAATCTTATATATATATATATATATATCTAATATAAAAATATCGAAAATATAAAAAAGTTGTACGTAAAATATGGGTTGTAGAAAAAAATTATGTATACATAATAATATAAAACATGTTTCACATACCAAAAAACATATATGTAATAAATACATATTAGAATACTATACGTATATATACATAATAATAAAAATGTAATCTTAATATATATAACATATAGAAAATAGATTGTTTTGTATAAATATAGTAATGATAATAATAAAACTAATATAACAAGGAATCTAAAATAACACATACTAAAATATATAACACATACGTATACAAAAAAAAATATGACAAAAACAATAAATATAAATATAGTATTATATAAACATATACTAAAAAGAAACATAATATATACTCTCATATATTACTTAACATATATAGGTAATACACAACTTAATACATATATATAACGCAACGTACATAGATGCATACTAAAAACATATATACATACGTACATATACACAAATAAAAGCCATAAACAACTACACATCATGATAAAAGTAAACACACATATTTACATATGAGAAAATAAAAACAAATATTAAACAACCATCAAGAATTAATCTAAACATCCTAACAACTTATAGAAAGATATGAACATAGAAACATAAAAAACGTAACAACTAAAGATAAATAAGAGATTACTAATAAAACATCATTAGATTATAAAAAAAGATTACACCATAAGCATACATAAAAAATAAATACCCAAACCTAAATATAGTAGAGAGCTCTTTTTTTTTTTGAACTTGCCGAGAGCCTCTCTCCTTTTGTGCTTGAAAATGGGGCTCCCCTTTGTTTTTTTTGCTTGAAATGGCCGGCCCCTATCTTGTTTCCAATTTGCCGTCTTTTATATGGATTATGGGGATGGGAAATAAGGGATGTTGGTGGCGTGTAGTGTGGGAAATTGAAGATGATGTTAGAATGGTGGGTGAACAAGGCATGGGGGAGTGTTGGCAGGGAGGGTTGCAGGGCATGGCATGCCTTGCCTTCCATTGTTCTCTTTTTTTTACTATTTGTTTTTTTTATTTGGTTTAAATAGGATAAGTGATTCAAATATAATTTAGGGCCCAGACAAAAAATGGGTATTACAGCTGCCCCTCTTTGCTCATTGATGTGTAACAGGAATAAAGCAAAGACAAAAGAATAACCATTTTTGTCCAATCTGGCTGAATTTATCTCCTTTTGACGTGTGTCTTCTTTCTTCGGCAGATCTTCTTTCTCTTCGGCGCATGTCTTCTTTCTGGACTTGACGGATCTACTTTGTCACTCTTGGAGGAAGCAAAATCTTCAAAACGAGATGTGGTCTATTGGGGAAGAAAAATGTGTGCGTCTCACTACATTATTGATGACGATGTGATTCCTAAGAAAAATTGACCCAGCTGCAACACCGACGAAGAGACAAGGTCTACAAAACTTGATCCAACTGCAACACTGACGAAGAGGCAGGATCGATGGATGAAAGTTCTGATGTCTGGTCCAGCTACAACTCTGACGAAGAGACAAGACCAGAAAACTGACAACTTCTTCCTTTTTTTCTCTTTTTTTTTTCTTTTCTTTTTTGCTTTTTTATTTCTTTTTTCTCTATTTTTGTTTCTTTTTTCATATTTTTTCTTCTTTTTTTTGATTTTTTCTTACAACATTGATAAAACTTGAAAGTTGGTGAATTTTGACCAAGCTACAACACCGACGAAGAGGCATGGTCTAAAGTTAGTAATGTTGATCCAGCTACAACACCGACGAAGAGGCAGGATCAAGAGTTAGTGAATTTGGTCTAGCTACAACACAGCCGAAGAGGCAAGACCGGAAGTTAGTGAATTAGGTTCAACTACAACACCTACGAAGAGGCAGAACCGAAAGTTATATTTGACCAAGCTACAACACCGACGAAGAGGCAAGGTCCGGGGATTTGATCCAGCTACAACTCTGACGAAGAGGCAGGATCAGATAGTTGTTCTTTTTTTATGATCAAGCTACGACTCTAACGAAGAGGCATGATCAGAATTTGGTTGAAAGCTCATTTTTTATTTTTTTATTTTTTTGATTTTTTTTGATTTTTTTTTCTTCTTTTTTTTTGATTTTTCCTTCTTTTCTTTTTCTCTTTTTTTTTTGCTTTTTTGTTTCTTTTTTCTCTGTTTTTGTTTCCTTTTTCATATTTTTTCTTCTCTCTTTTTTTTTTATTTTTTCTTACAACATTGATAAAACTTGAAAGTTGGTGAATTTTGACCAAGCTACAACACCGACGAAGAGGCATAGTCTAAAGTTAGTAATGTTGATCCAGCTACAACACCGACGAAGAGGCAGGATCAAGAGTTAGTGAATTTGGTCTAGCTACAACACCGACGAAGAGGCAAGACCGGAAGTTAGTGAATTAGGTTCAGCTACAACACCGACGAAGATGCAGAACCGAAAGTTAGATTTGACCAAGCTACAACACAGACGAATAGGCAAGGTCGGGGATTTGATCCAGCTACAACTCTGACGAAGAGGCATGATCGGATAGTTGTTCTTTTTTGTGATCAAGCTACGACTCTGACGAAGAGGCATGATCAGAATTTGGTTGAAAGCTCATTTTTTATTTTTTTCATTTTTCTTGATTTGTTTTTGATTTTTTTGATTTTTTTGATTTTTTCCTTATTTTCTTTTTTCTTTTCTTTTTTCTCTTCTCTCTCTTTTTTTTTAGATTTTCCTTTTTTCTTTTTTCTTTTTCCTCTTTTTTTGATACAACATTGATATAACTAGAAAGTTAGTAAATTTTGACCAAGCTACAACACTAACGAGGAGGCATGGTCTAAAGTTAGTAATGTTGATCAAGCTACAACACCGACGAAGAGGCAGGATCAAGAATTAGTGAATTTGGTCTAGCTACAACACCGGCGAAGAGGCAAGTCCGGAAGTTAGTGAATTTGGTCTAGCTACAACACCGGCGAAGAGGCAAGACCGGAAGTTAGTGAATTTGGTTCAGCTACAACACCGACGATGAGGCAGAACCGGCAGTTAAATTTGACCAAGCTACAACACCGACGAAGAGGCAAGGTCTGAAGATTTGATCTAGCTACGACACCGACGAAGAGGCAGGATCGGAGTGTTTTTCGACCAAGCTACAACACTGACGAAGAGGCAAGGTCTGAAGATTTGATCCAGCTACGACACCGACGAAGAGGCAGGATCAGATAGTTTTCTTTTTCTTCTTTTTTCTTTATTTTTTTGATTTTTCCTTCATTTTTCCTTTTTTCATTTCTTTTCTTCTTCTTTTTTTCAATTTTTCTTTTTTTCTTTTTGATTTTTTCTTCTTTTTTCTTTTTTGTTTTTTCCTTTACTTTTTTCTTTTACTTTTTTTCTTTTTTCTTTTTGGATTGATTTTTTAGCTGCAATTATAATAAAAAGGTAAACTCCGAGTAAAATTTAGGTCTAGCTGCAACACCGTCGAAAAGGCAAGACCTGGATAGGATTTGATCTGCTACACCATTGCTGGAGAGACTAGATCAGCAAAAAGTGAGACCCGCTACACCAGTGACTGAGAGACAGGACCGAATGGAAAATTTGATCTGCAACACCACCGACGAAGGCAAGATCTAGTTTGGATTTGATCTGCTTCACCACTGACGGAGAGACTAGGTCAGCAGAATATGGGATCCACTACACCACCAACGGAGAGATAGGATCTGGATGGAAATTTTGATCTACAACACCACCAACGGAGGCAATATCTTCATTAAGTTGGCGTACCACCACCAACGGAGGCATGATTTGCAAGATGTTGGATGACTGCGCCACTGACAGCGAGATTATAATAATTTTTGGAAAAATTTGCCCGGCTTTTCTATCGACTGAGGGCATGATCTAGAAAGAATTTTTGTTGGCATCCGTCACACCATCGTCGGAAGAATCAAATCCTACAAAAGAAAAAAACATTGGTTGGTAATTGTCAAAGATTTTGTCCCTGATACATTTTATTTTGGGTGTTTCAGCATCTTCTTCGTGTTTGGCCTCCTTCAAGACTAGGGTTGGCCTTCTTGTCATTGCCCCCATGTGGAGGGTACTCGGTCTTTTTCCTAGACCTACTATGTACAAGCAAGATTGCATGAATGTATCTAATGCATGTGTCTGCCCTAAATGCATGGTGACTTTGGTGTATGCACTTAATCTAAATGTATGACGTTTGCAAAAATGGTTTAATGCAAGATGAATGCAACTACATGCATGAATGTGACATGATTTTTTCGATCCTCAAAAGGATGCCCCTGACTCCTTACTGGTCCCGTCAGGATCTTGGTTTTTTATACGGTAAAATTTTCTTTGAATTAGCTTTCATCTAGGAGCATGCCCCAAAATTTTGTAAGTTTTATGCCATCGTCTGAGAATATTCTTGTAGCAAATTTGAATACCTGGAGCACATTTTGTTTCCCCCTAAGTTGGGTTTATAAATTGTGTGTTAGTTCATGGCAGCTCATTATTATTATTTTTTGGATTGGGTGCAGTTTTGCAGACTGTGGTCAAAGATGCAAGAGTTTGACTCGACAATGAAGGCTGAACCTTGGCAAAGAATGCCCCCGAACTGAGACCTTATTAGAGGCACAATGTTTGTGAAAGATGTAGGGGTGCTTTTGGATATGCCCCAAGATCAGGCTCTTGTAGAGGTTCTGTAAGGTGGTAGATCGACTAACTTCGTTGTATTTAATGGGGTAACCCGAGGACCAGTTTTATTATTCTGAAAATGAATGCATGCAAAATGTGTCCTAAATCGATGCAATGCAAAATTAAGATTGTGATGATGTTGTGCAATGATGCAGGTGAAATCAATACGATGAGAATAAAATGAAACGAGTTAGTACCAAATAAAATGATTAAATAAAACAAATGATAAATATAACAAAAATAGAGTAATAAAAACTGTATATAAACAAGAAATAAGGCACCAGAGCCTAAATAGGGTGACCACTAATCGGGCAGAGTTTCACATGGCTCTAAAGGGTTGGCTCCTACGGCTCACTATATGCAGTTTTGGTGCTAAGAGGTACCCGAATTGTCCTTGTTGTCCTCTACCAAGAGTAGCAAGGCCCCCGGTCATCACCCATTATAGGCTCCTTTCAACCGGGTTCAATTCAGGGGGACCCATTCGCTTATGCCTGCACGAAGGAACGATATCCTTACGAAAACATAAGGTACTCGAGCCCCGAAGGTACTTGCTAGGCCTACACGGGAGAACGATATCTCCACGAAAGCATTAGCGTTTTCCCCCACTTAAAAAACGGGTTTATATGCCATATTTTAAATGCGTTAAAATAAACGCGCAATTATAACCGAATATTAGTTAATAGTCACTTTAATCCGGAATTTCCGATATTAATAAAGCGGTAATTATTTGAAAAAAGCTCGACTCTCATTTGTTTTTGAAAAACAAAAATGTCCCCAGCGGAGTCGCCATCTGTAGCGATGTCCCCTCGCTAAAAAATGTTGTGTTTTTTTTTTATTTTGTTTTGAAATATTTTCTTCTGAGGGAATTTTATAAAACCCGTGTTTTATTTAAAAATGGAGTCGCCACCGGCCACTTAGGTAGGCCGGACACCGTAAAAACCAGAGATTTCAAATTGATGGGTTCGGGAGTCGGTTACGGATGGGAAAGGATTAGCAACCCCACACCGCCCAAAAATTGGTACTTTAATAATTACCGCTTTATTAATATTAAACTTTTCCGGATTAAAGTGACGATTAAATTAAAATTTGGTTATATGTGCGAGTAAATTTTAAAAGCCCCGTTATTCGAGAGTAAACGCCCAACCACTATCACTACGCCTGATACTGGCCCCGTTTACGATCGGATAAAAGGGCATCGCATTGACAAAATATATATCCGAAATGCAAACTTAAAAAAGGGCAAACATAAATAAATACAATACGATACACATATAAATAAACACTAACAAAATAAAAAAACTAATCCATCATAAATACATAAATAATATTAAATGAAATGCATGAACGGAAATAACATGACATGTTGCAATAATAAGACAAAATATAAATATAAACATGCAAAAGACATGCTTCCAAAAATAAACTAATTAATTCTAACATACTTAAACACATAAGAAAAAAAATACAAATGCAACAAATGCATGATATACATATAACACTATCACGACATTAAACACAAATAAAAGAAAAACATAAACACGATATATCACATTAACAAAGCATAAAAGAACATGTTAAAAAGGAGAAAAAACATACTTCAAGAAATAATTAACCACATATATACATGTAATAAAACCTAAACAAAAACCACAATGCAACATATTCAAAACATACATACATAAATATTAATCTAACTTATACACAAATATTAATTAACGTAATAACATAACAATATGTACAAACAACAATATATACATGAAATCTTATATATATATATATATATATATATAAAATATAGAAAATATAAAAAAGTTATACATAAAATATGGATTGTAGAAAAAAATATGTATACATAATAATATAAAACATGTTTCACATACCAAAAACATATATGTAATAAATACATATTAGAATACTATACGTATATATACATAATAATAAATATATAATCTTAATATATATAACATATAGAAAATAGATTATTTTGTATAAATATAGTAATGATAATAATAAAACTAATATAACAAGGAATCTAAAATAACACATACTAAAATATATAACACATACATATACAAAAAAAATATGACAAAAAACAATAAATATAAATATAGTATTATATAAACATATACTAAAAAGAAACATAATATATACTCTCATATATTACTTAACATATATAGGTAATACACAACTTAATACATATATATAACGTAACGTACATAGATGCATACTAAAAACATATATACATACGTACATATACACAAATAAAAGCCATAAACAACTACACATCATGATAAAAGTAAACACACATATTTACATATGAGAAAATAAAAACAAATATTAAACAACCATCAAGAATTAATCTAAACATCCTAACAACTTATAGAAAGATATGAACATAAAAACATAAAAAACGTAACAACTAAAGATAAATAAGAGATTACTAATAAAACATCATTAAATTATAAAAAAAGATTACACCATAAACATACATAAAAAATAAATACCCAAACCTAAATATAGTAGAGAGCTCTTTTTTTTTTAACTTGCCGAGAGCCTCTCTCCTTTTGTGCTTGAAAATGGCCGGCTCCCCTTTGTTTTTTTTGCTTGAAATGGCCGGCCCCCTATCTTGTTTCCAATTTGCCGTCTTTTATATGGATTATGGGGAGGGAAAATAAGGGATGTTGGTGGCGTGTAGTGTGGGAAATTGAAGATGATGTTAGAATGGTGGGTGAACAAGGCATCGGAAAGCATGGGGGAGTGTTGGCAGGGAGGCATGGCATGCCTTGCCTTCCATTGTTCTCTTTTTTTTTATTTATTATTATTTGTTTTTTTTATTTGATTTAAATAGGATAAGTGATTCGAATATAATTTAGGGCCCAGATAAAAAATGGGTATTACAAAATTATTATTATTTATTCTTAAATTAAGACGCTACGCCTTAAAGTCACCCACCTAATCGTGTTCAATCTATATAAATTTTAACACGTTTATTACTTGTAATTAGTAGTATTTTGTTTTGGATTAATTTTGGCGGCCATCTGCCGTTATTATCGTTTGATATTAATTTGTAATAAATAAAACTGATATTTTTTTATAGAGCTGAAAGGAAAATTAAAAAGAAAAAATTATATATAAATTCGCAGGAAATTTCAACCACGCCTAGGCCCGGTAGGAATTGAGATTGAGACAAACCGTGGATTTTGACACAACAAGCAGTATATGAAATTAATCAAGGTTTGTCTAAAATTTATTAAAATAGAATTTTAAATCATGTTAGTATACGAAATGTAGTTTATTTTAAGTTAGTATACGAGCTACATTTGGTCACATTTTCAAATTCGATCGATAATGTCACTCGAACGCTAATTTCTGTCAAGTGTCGTTAAATGAGTGACGTGGTTATTAAAGAAAATTTATATAATTATATATTTAATCATTGTTAGTTCCCTATTATATCAATTTGATATTTAATTTTAATTTAATTAATAAATTAATCATACCTAATTTTGGAATCAAACCTAAGTTCTCCTGGTGTAAGTGGCATGACTTTGCCACTAAACCAAGTGACCATTTGTAATATAAAGTACAAAATATAATATATATTTTAGTTTGTAGTTAATGAAGGAAAATAAAATAAATATGAATTAAGGGGACTCGAACATAACATACTTGAGACGCATAAAAATATTTAAACCACCGTAGAAATATAATATTTAAAAATAGTTAATTCATGATTTAAAATTAAATTTTAATTTTTTTTAAAAACTCATTTAACGAATTCAAACTTACGAATATAACTCTAATCATAAGATAAGTTTTATTTTATTAAATAAATTTTTAATATAATTTTAATTTTTTTATTTAATAAATTAATTTTTTAAAAATAAAAATATAATAATTAAATTAAATTTAATACCATGAAATAGGAAATAATAAGATTAACAATAAAATTAAAGTTCACTCTAATATAATTTTTACTTTTAATATAATTATATATATATAATGTTGTCAACTTTAACTCAATTATTATATTTCTACAATGATTTAAATGTTTTTATGTGTCTCAAGTATGTCATGTTCGATTCCTCTTAATTCATATTTATTTTATTTTCCTTGCATTAACAAAAAAATACATATATTGTATTTTGTATTTTATATCACAATTAGCTACTTGGTTTAGTGGCAAACTTACGCTACTTAGACCTAAGAGAACTTGGCTTTGATTTCTAGCCAAGGCAAAATAGCTTTTTATTTTATTTTCCTCATTCAATCAGGTGACATATGTCGGCACCTAATTGAGTGATTAATCTATTTAATTAAATTAAAATTATGATTAAATTAATATAATAAGTAACTAATAAGGACCAAATATGTAATTATATAAATTTCTCTTTAACAGTCACGTCACTCATTTAATGGCACTTAATTTAGAGTGACTAGAGGTTTACGGATCGACAACGTAAGTGACATTATCAGTTGAATTTAGAAATCAGTAACTAAAATTGTATTAAAAGAAAAATGAATGACTATTCCAGTAGTTAACTCTTAATTTTTTTTAATTTATTAGTGTCTTGATCTATGCATTCATTTTCCAACTCTTCTGGTATTACGAGATGATCCACGAGGTTAGTTGAGGCCGAATTAATCGTATATGAGGAGCTGAAGAGTGGTTGGTTTTATCACTGAATTTTCACCATCTTTTATTATTTTATTTTATTGTTATATATTATTATATTAATTATGTGTATATAATATAATACTAATACAAATATTACCATTAGTTATAAAACTCTAAAATGTGAAAAAAAAACCATTTTATTTAAATAAAAGAGTCCTTTAAGATTTAATAAGATCCATTTAATAACCCATTTGACCCAAATAAAAAATCTAATCAATCTATTTTTTTGCAGCAAATTATTAACTGTTAGATCCAAATGAAATCCAACGGTTCATATTTGATCAAAAATAAGAAGCTGGTTAACCCGTTTTGCGTGTGGCCCCCACGACAGCAGCCCACCTCCACGCACCAGCCTGTCACCTGCATTTGGAGGAAGCAATTGAATCAAAAGGAAGATATGGGCAGATTTGAATATTAGAATTAAATCAAGGAAATTAGGGGAATCATTTCACCCGCTTTGTAGGGATTTATTCTGATTTTTCCATGTATTTGTGGGTTAAAAATCCTATATAAACCCTTCTCCATTACTTGTAATTCACACAACATAAGAAGCATCCAAAAATTATATAGAAATTCTCATGTTTGTATTGATATTCTCAAGTTGAATATAAAAAGAAAAGTTCAGTTTTTAAATATTTTATTCTTTATTTATTTCTTTTATTTCGAATTTAACTATAATTGGAGTAATTCTGACTTTTTCTAAAGTTTCAAAGACCCTTGTTCTTCGTTTTTAATCTTTTTATATAAACACTTGATGAACTCTTTAAAAAAGGTGTTTAATCTTTGTTTTAAAATAAAAGTGTGTGAATAATGTTTTTGGGCTTTGTACTCATTTTAAACAAAAGTGAGCCATTTAATTTTATTAAATCTTCACACCATTTTTATTCCATAAATTTTTTTTTCTAAATACTCTTTAAATTTAGTTTTTTTAATTTGTTTATAATTTAATCACTTTTCTAATTTGATTATATATATATAACCCTTTTTTACACAAAAAAATATGTTTTCTTAATTTTTTTAATCTTCAATTTGTTCTTTCTTTTAAAATTCGGCTCATACGATTAGGGAACAATACATTTTTCAAAAGTCACAAGTCTCATCCTTTTTTCTTTAATGTTTTTTATATTTATTTGTATTTATTTGACTTTATATATTTGTATGCTTTTATATTATCTTGTTAGATTACTTTAAATTTATTTTTTGATATAATGTTTAAAAACTGAAAACCTAATTAATGTGGTGTTTTATCAAACGGAGATGGCGGGTTAGCGTTAGGAGTGTTGGCATTGATTAGAGTTCATCCTCCGGATGGTAAGACCTTAAAATGGAATCATATTCATAAATGGACAATAAGTTAAATTTTTATGAGCTTGCAAATTCCAACATTAAAAACGTTTTGTAATCGACTAGGTACTAATTTTTGGGCGATGTGGGTGTTAATTCTTCCCCACGCGTAACCGACTCTCGAACTCGTTTTTGGTGTTTTCGCAGATCAAAACTTTTGTTTTAATAAAATAAATGTTTGTATTAAAATGATCCGTTTTTAAGTGATCTAACCATGCTTCAAAAAAATATTAGTGGCGAATCTGTTGTTTCCGTTGTTTTTATGTCGAGCCCCAAAAAAGGCTACGACATTTAGTCCTTGAGAACACGTCGTATTAAAGTTAAAGTTTACAGTATTGAGGTCCTTTCTCTATTACGATGCAGGGATGAGAGAGGAACAATCTACTCAATATTACGATATATTTTCTCATCGCTCCACCGTATTTGGATTGTTCATTTTCAGCATGTAATTCGTGAAGGAAATATGGTAGTAAATGGTATGTCGAAGCTTAATTGGTCTCTTAATCTAGAATGCCGTCTCTTCCATAATCCCCCGAATGAATTTTTATTTGTTTTACATAAGAATTGTGATAACTTGCTTCCTTGATGGATTATAAGCAATAGTTGCTTCTCATTTTATCAAAAAAAAGTATTTCAATAAATCGTTTTAAATTGATATCTAGACTTTAAAATATTTTATATCAGTCCTCAAATTATGACCACATTTTAAATTGGTTCTTAAACTTTACAGTGTTATATATCGATTCTTAAACTATCAATATCATTCGATTTTAATTCTTTTGTTAACGTGTTAATACTATTGCCTATCAATATCAATTGGTTCTGTCATGTAATTCTGGGTGGTTAGTGGTGATAAATCATTCAATTTATGTCATTTTTTCTTGGTACCAATCGAAAACAAATTTGATTCTGAATTGAATTACTCTCTGCATTTTAATCATAATGTGGTACAATTCAATCTAAATGCAAAAGGACTTCCTACTTGCTTGAAACAATAATACAGGTGGTTGAGACTTTGATTGGTGTGGGTGGATTCCTTTGCTACCATGTACCATTAATGTTATCTGGCCTAAAAAACAGTACCATTAACGTTTTTGTTGGAAAAACGTGATAGAATGGTAAATTTGAGTCACATTTCGAATGGGTAAAGGTGGAGATTCGAATAAGGATTCGATTGGATCTTATTCTACTCCGTGAGACCTTTACAATGATATCTCATATGCTCAAAATGGTTTAGTAATGAATGAGAAATTGATGCTCAAAGTAAGGAGGTTGCAAATTAAGTAAAGAAAATGAAACCCCCATATCCTACATGGATGGGATAAATGAAATAAGAAGTGTTTATATGCACTTACCCTCTTTGTGATCATTGAATGACTTAAATGAAAATTGTGCCTCGAGCGCAGTGGGTGTGAATCTAATCCCATTCAGGTTAGGGCGCACTTGTATGACATGGGTGACGCAAATGTCCGGACTGGTTGGGCCCTACGTGGACCACATACATTTTACCACTTCGAATTATTTTTTCCTTTTGAGATAGCATATTATCCCAAAATTAAAGGAATAATTTCGGATTGAAATTCGAATTTTGCTTGCAGCTCACTCATATATCCAATCAAGGGCAAAATCAGAATATTTTTTATTCACGTTTGACCTAATTCTCCCCTATAAATACATGATCTTTTTCAGTTGTTAAACACACAATTAAAACGCAACTAAAATCGTTTTCCTTCTCCCAAATTGCATTGGTTTTTCTGGTGATAGTCGAAGACTCGAGTTCGTTCGTGATTACTCAGTCGTGCTGCTGAAGATAATCATCCGCTGTTGTATCCTGGGAGACTGACGACTGAAGATCTCTAGCACCGAAGAGTGATCGAATATGTCTTAAGGAAATTGCATTTCTAGCGGGCCTCAGCAACCGTGTTTGGTTATTTCGAATCTGTATTTCGTTTATTTCTATTTTGACTATTGTAATTTCATTACTTTAATTTATTTTACACTTATTTCGAATTTAACCTTGATGTTTTCCAACAATCTTAAGACAGATTCTATCAAAGGCTATTCGAAATAAGTACAATTGAGAAAAAGCAAACAAATTTGTTTCAGGAATTATCCTGCTATTTTAACGGGTTTGCTTAGATCTCAGAAATAAACGGGACAAATCTGTTTTACAGAAATTGTCGTTGAGAGTAACTGAGGTTTCGAATTTTGTGAAAAAATCAAAATCAGAAATAAACGAAATATTTTTTCAATTTATTAGAATTATTATTGATTCTGTGTATGTTTCTTTCTTGTTCTACAATAAAGAAAAGAAAGGGCTTTGTTGCCAAGGAAATTGAACCTCAAATGGGAGATGGATTATGAAAAGGAATATTGTATTCTTGTGAAATTATTATTATTTGTGTGTTTGGAAACACTTTGGATTATTATTCCAACCAATAACTTTCTGTGAAAAAGTGTAGGATAAAAATGAGAAATTTCGCGATTTGTTTTGGAAAAAAAGATCTCGTAAATAATTTGTTTCGGGAATTAATTCTTGTCGTCTTAACGAGTTTACTTGATCTTCCAAACAAGAATCAATGAAATTAAAATCAAAAGATTAATTTCTTTTGACTATTGTTGATTAAAAAGAATAAAATTGAATTGATATCTCTGTTGTTTAACAGAAGATATGATGGAAATAAATTACTAAATTTATTTCTTCATTAGAATCTTGCGTTGATTCTAATTTTGGAAAAGAAAATAAATCATTGAATTTATTTTCAAGAGAACCTTGTATGATTCTAAAGTTACGAGGAAAATAAATCATTAGATTTATTTCCGTAAGAATCTAGTATGATTCTATTTGGTATGGAAAATAAATCGTTGAATTTATTAGGAATCAAGTATGATTCAATTTTGTAAAAGGAAATAAATCGTTAATTTTATTTCTATGCTAGAATCATACGTTGAATCTAATCTGTTAATGGAAATAAATCATTGGATTTAATTTCTTGGGAATCTAAAATGATTCAATCTTAAAATAAATTGGTGAATTTATTTCTGGAAGTAACATTGGTTGCATATTTTTTGCATGGACATGTTAATTATGATTCTTTGCGTAGACTAATTAACACGAAACACATCCCTTTCGTTTCAAATGTGAAACATACGAAGAAGTACGGAACCGTTTGACATGAATTATAGCGATGTTTATTCAAACGATAGAACAAACTAATTTTGCTTTAAAGCAAAGATGGTATAGAGAAATTTTTCTCTATAAGTAGGATGTTGGAATCTAAAATTAATACATTGATTAATTTGGAGAAACTCTATGTGAGTAACGTTGCAACATGAAAGGGTACAATAATTTTGAAGATAAGAATTG
The DNA here is from genome assembly GCA_019671005.1 of Hibiscus mutabilis. Taxonomy (NCBI): domain Eukaryota; kingdom Viridiplantae; phylum Streptophyta; class Magnoliopsida; order Malvales; family Malvaceae; genus Hibiscus; species Hibiscus mutabilis. The sequence continues at coordinate 87,225,520 of CM033711.1, read as the reverse complement.
AAACTTCCAAATGTGTCTAACATGTGAGGGGAGTTGTTCTATCAACTATTTACTTATTCTCAATGAGACAAGACACCATATGAGTTATGGAAGGAAATAAAACCTTCCTACAACTACATAAAAATGTGGGGTGTCTTGCAAAGGTAATATTATATTACCAAAGTAAAGGAAAAATTGTCCATACGTTCAACAAAAGGTTGAAACAAAAACATTGTCATAGTGACAAAATTTAGAGTGTGACAAATGTGTGCATTAGGATATATAATCCTATGTTGATAATAATGAAATGGTAAACGTACCAATGACATGTTAAATTTGACATGAGAGATATGAGATTAGACGATATGAGTTTGGGCATCTAAATCAAACGGTCACCTGAAGGTCTCATATTGACTCAATCACACGATGTGGACAAAATCCTTGAGAAGTTTGACAAGGATGCTTTTGGTACGGCCAAAACTCTTATAGACACATGCCAACAGTTGTCCAAGAATAAAGGCCAAAGTATTGACCAAGTGGAATATGCATTGACCAAGTGGAATATGCAAGGGTTATAGGCCGTCTTATGTACCTTATGAGTTGTACTAGACCGAATATTGCTTTTACTATGAGCAGTTTAAGCAGATTTACAAGCAATCCAAGTGAAAACCACTAGAAAGCAATTGTGAGGATACTGAGATATCTCAGATAAACCCGAGACTACGGATTGCATTATTCCAGAGATCCTATTGTGTTAGAAAGATACTCCGATTTTAGTTGGATATCTGATATTCAAGATACCAAGGGCATAGGTGGATATGTCTTCACCTTAGGAGGAGGAGCCGTGTCGTGGAAATCCTCAAGACAAACAATCATAACTAGATCCACGATGGAATCTGAGTTTGTTGCTCTGGATAAATCCAGAGAAGAAGCCGAATGGCTTAGGTAATTTCTTGAGGATATTCTTGAATGGTCAAAACATGTGCCTACTTTATGCATATACTGCGATAACCAAGCAACAATTGCTAGGGCACAGAATTGTATGTACAATAGTAAGTCGAGACATATGCATCACCAACATAATACCATTAGACAACTGATCTCAAATGGAATTATCTCTGTTGATTATGTAAAATCAAAGGATAACGTTACAAATCCGCTAACCAAAGGGTTAAATCGAGATCAAGTTGAGAAAACATCGAAAGGAATGAAACTAAAGCCCATGGAAAATAAAGGCGCTATGTCAAGGAAAACCCTACCTAGTTGACTAGAGATCCCAATATATAGGTTCAAAGAGACAACCTAATTGCATAGACCTTGTGCGGTCACTGTAGGGGTTACTCTCCCAAGTCCATTTCTATGATGTAAACAATGACAAAAAGTGGAATAGGCTAAGCAATGCTTTTAATGACCATTGTGTGTATCGGTGAAGCCGAGCAACATAAGTCACCTATGTGAGAGTGAAGTGGGGCCGCTTCAAGGAGACTATTGGGGCATAGTTCTCTCAAACTCTTGCAGAACCATGCGATGTCCATGGCCATATGGACATAACCATGAGAATAAAACTCGTGCCAGAAAGGTAGTTGTGTAAGGTATATCATCGTTTACACAAACGGCTGAATAGTTCAAGGACATCACGTTTACTAGATAGCCAGTAAAGTAAATATACTTTCACAAGGGAAGGTTCAAAGGAGGACACCTACCTATCCTATGCAACTATCAATTGTAGAAATTATCACCACATCGAGTCAAAATGTTTTGATAAAATGCATCAATTTCATTAATGTGGGGATTGTTGGAAAAACATGATAAAATGGTAACTTTGAGCCACATTTCGAATGGGTAAATGTGGAGATTCGAATAAGAATTTGATTGGATCTTATTCTACTCCGTGAGACCTTTACAACGGTATCTCATATGCTCAAAATAGTTGGTAATAAATGAGAAATTGATGCTCAAAGTAAGGAGGTTGCAAATTAAGTAAAGAAAATGAAACCCTTATATCCCGCATAGATGGGATAAATAGAATGGGAAGTGTTTATATACACTTATCCTCTTTGTGTTTATTGAATGACTTGAATGGAAACTGTGCCTCGCGCGCAGAGGGTGTGAATCCAATCCCATTCGGGTTAGGGAGCACCCGCACGACGTGGGCGACACGAATGTCCGGACTGGTCGGGCCCTACGTAGACCTGCGGACATTTTACCACTTTGAATCATTTTTTCCTTTTGAGATAGCATATTATCCTGAAATTAAAGAGATAATTTCATATTGAAATTTGAATTTTGCTTGCAACCCGCTCATATATCCCATCAAAGGCAAAATCGAAATATTTTTTATACACGTTTGACCTAATTCTCCCCTATAAATACATGATCTTTTTCAGTTGTTAAACACACAATTAAAACACAACTAAAATCGTTTTTCTTCTCCCAAATTGCATTAGTTTTTCTAGTGATAGTCGAAGGCTCGAGTTCGTTCGCGATTACTCAGTCGTGCTGTTGAAGATAATCATCCGTTGTTGTATCCTGAGAGACTGACGACCGAAGATCTCTAGCACTGAAGAGCGAATCTGTCTTAAGGAAATTGCGTTTCTAGCAGGCCTCAGCAACCGTGTTTGGTTATTTCGAATCTGCATTTCGTTTATTTCTATTTTGATTATTGTAATTTCATTACTTTAATTTATTTTACACTTATTTCGAATTTAACCTTGATTTTGTCCAATAATTTTTTGTGCCAATTGTCAGGGTTTTTTTGTTTTAGCCTCTTGACTTGGTTGATTATGCATTATTGCATTTACTGTGGATAGGGATGTTCAAAACCGCTTCAATGGGTATCCAATAATTTAATAAATTCATAATGCAAGTTAAAAAATAGAATGAATGATGAAATATAATAATAACATAATAGTGATATTAGATTTTTTTGAGCCTTTGAATACTCATTGACTAATTTTAAACACCTCTACCCGTGGGTTGGGCAAGTGAGTACGGCGTGGTAGGGTCTAGGCATCATCCCTAATGAAGATGGTGGCATCTCTTTAGTGGTGAAAAAGCTGGAAGTTTTGATTGTTTGGCTTACCATGGTAGTTGCTACTTAATAGTATGAAACTGAACTGTTTGGTTTCTTGTAGCATGTAATAATGACATGGGGTGCTGCTGATTTTAAAAGGATTAGATGTGCAGAAATTTCTTTAACATTTTAAGTTAATTTTTTGTGTTGTTGAACAAGTACCAAATTTATTTTTTAAATATTGATATTTAATTTTTTATAATATTTTAAATTTTTGGACAAATATCGATATTTGTCCAAAAAACACAAAAAACTAAATTAAAATATTATTAAAAAAATCTAACATTTTAATTTTTTAAACAAATATCAAAACTTATTACCTTTTAACTTCACCTTAAACCTATTCTACGTTACCCTCGCCTCAAGAGGTGTGTTTAATGTGAAATTTCCTTTGATGTTTGTTTTCACACATTTTTATGGATAAATTACTTTTATATCCACTTAATTATATGAGAGGCTCTATTTTGAGCCTTGATTTTTTTAATTTTATCAATTAAATCAATTAATTATTTACATAATATCAATCAAGTCATTAACAGATAAAAGTAAACAGAAAATTTGAGGTGACAATTTAAATAAATTAATATAATTGCATGTTTGATCATCATTACTTATATATTTTATTATTTTAATCTTAATTTTGACTTAATAAATTTAATCATCTAATTAGATAGAAATATGCGTCATTATTTTATTAATTAAATTTATATTAATTTTAATTTATTTATTTTAAAAACAAATGAAATGGGAGTTAGAGGTGAAGAGAATCGGAGCCTGGGCGTGGGCAAGCTGGGAGGAAAGTGCACGACTAGTTATTAGGCCAAATCTCATAATTGGTTAGAGTTTACATCATATCGTGTCTGTGTAGGTATATATATTAAATTTAAATTTAGTTAATGTGAGAGAAAAAACAAAAGAGACATATAGGATTCAAACCTGAGAATTATAGGGAGCAAGGACACACCAAAACACAACACTAAACCCATTAATTGATATGCAATTTACAATATTTAAATATGATTTTAGGAAAATATTTTGATATACAAACTTGTGTAGTTTACACAAATCTTTTAATTTTAGGGTTTAGAGATTTAGGTTGTGGTTTAAGGTTTAGGGGTTTAGGTTAAGTTTAAGGTTTATGGTTAAAATTTAGAGTATAGGGTTTATGTTTTAGGGTGTTAGGACTAGAGATTTACGTTTTAGATTTTATAGCTACGAAGGGTTGTGTAAATTTTTTGGGGTTATATTTTGATACACAAGCTATGTAAAAAAAATTACACAACCATTCTATAAAATTTAAAACCTAAATCTCAAATCCTAACACCCTAAAATCTAAACCTTAAACCCTAAACTCTAAATTCTAACCATAAACTAAAAATTCTACCCCTACACTGTAGCGATGTCCCCTCGCTAAAAAAATGTGTTTTATTTTGTTTTATTGTCTTCCGCGTGGAGTTTTATAAAACCTTGTTTTATTAAAAATGGAGTCGCCACCGGCCACTCGAGGTGGACCGGACACCGTAAACACAAGAGATTTCAAAATGTCGGGTTCGGGAGTCGGTTATGGATGGGGGGAAGGATTAGCACCCCCACACCGCCCAAAATTGGTACTTTAATAATTACCGCTTTATTAATATTAGACTTTTCGGATTAAAGTGACGATTAAATTAAAATTTGGTTATATGTGCGAGTAGATTTTAAAGGCCTCGTTATCCGAGAGTAAACGCCCAACCACCATCACTACGCCTGATACTGGCCCCGTTTACGCTCGAATAAAAGGGCACCGCATTGACAAAATATATATTCGTTATGCAAACTTAAAAAAAACATGGCAAATTAAATAAATACATTACGATAAAAATATAAATAAATACTAACATAATAAAATACTAATATAACATAAATAAAATACTAATCTAAAACATACATACATAACTATTAATTTAACACATAAATAAAAGCAAATCTAACATAAATAAAATACTATTCTAAAACATACATACATAAATATTAATCTAACTCATAAATGAAAACAAATCTAACATAAATAAAATATCAATATAAAACATAAATTTAAAACATAATAAATACTAATCTAAAACATAAATAAACATACAAACTAAAAAACACAATTTTAAATTAACTACTACTTCATTAAATCATAAAAATTACAACACAAATAAAAAGGAAAGAAAATATACCTAACTAGGAGCTCGAATGACGAACCCCGACTGAACCCCACCGAGATCTACCACGACCTCTCCAAAAAATAACTAGATCAGATCCAAAATAGGACCCCGATCGAACCGGTTAGGACCGAGGACACTGCCCCGGTCCTTGGCTAGCCGGGAGCCTAAGCCCCCTTATTTGGCATGCCACTGCCGGCTCATTTGTTCTTCAATTGCCCCCCACGCCCCTTTTTATAGGCAAAGTGAGGGGTAAGGTGGGTGACGTGGAGCCTTGTGCTCCACTCCTCTCCCTTTTTATTTTATTTATTTATTATTTATTTTCTTTTTTTTTGAATTTGCTATATTTTTTAACTTGGTTCGAATAGGGTAAATGATTCAGATATAATTTTGGGGCCCAGACAAAAATGGATATTACAGTTGCCCCTCTTTGCTTATTATTGTGTAACAGGAATAGAGCAAAGACAAAAGAATAACCATTTTTGTCCGGTCTGGTTGAACTTCTCTCCTTTTGACGTGTGTCTTCTTTCTCCGGTAGATCTTCTTTCTCTTCGGCGCATGTCTTCTTTCTAAACTTGACAGATCTACTTTGTCACTCTTTGAGGAAGCAAAATCTTCAAAATGGGGTTGAGGAAGCAAAATGAGAGCAACTCACTACATTATTGATAATAAGCTAATACCTAAATAGAGTTCGACCTAGCTGCAACACCGACGAAGAGCCAGGGTCTACAAAATTCGATCTAGCTGCAACACTGACGAGGAGACAAGACCGATGGATGAAAGTCCTGATGTCTGATCCAGCTACAACTTTGACGAGAGACAAGACCAAAAAACTGACAACTTCTTCATTTTCTCTTTTTCTTTTTTTCTTTTTCTTCTTTGTTTTCCTTTTCTACTTTTTTCATTTTGCTCTATTTTTCTTCTTTTTTTCATTTTTACATTTTTTTCTTCTTTTTTTTTTCTCTTTTTCTCTTTTTTTATTTTTAGATACAACATTGATAAAACTTGAAAGTTGGTAAATTTTGACCAAGCTACAACACCGACGAAGAGGCATGGTCTAAAGTTAGTAATGTTGATCCAGCTACGACACCATCGAAGAGGCAGGATCAAGAGTTAGTGAATTTGGTCTAGCTACAACACCGACGAAGAGGCAAGACCGAAAGTTAGTGAATTAGGTTCAGCTACAACGCCGACGAAGAGGCAGAACCGAAAGTTAGATTTGACCAAGCTACAACACCGACGAAGAAGCAAGGTCTGAAGATTTGATCCAGCTACAACTCTGACGAAGAGGCAGGATCGGTGGATGAAAGTTTTGATGTTTGATCCAGCTACAACTCTGACGAAGATGCAGGATCGAAGGATTGAAAGCTCATTTTGATTTTCTTCTCTCTTTTTTTCTTTTTCTTTTTCATTTCCATTTTTCTTTTTTCTTCTTTTTCTTGAATTTCATTTTTTTCTCTTTTCTTGCTTTTTTCTTCATTTTTTCAAGAAACAACATTGATAAATTTTGAAAATTAGTAAATTTTGACCAAGCTACAACACCGACGAAGAGGCATGGTCTAAAGTTAGTAATGTTGATCCAGCTACAACACCGACGAATAGGCAGGATCAAAAGTTAGTGAATTTGGTCTAGCTGCAACACCGACGAAGAGGCAAGACCAGAAGTTAGTAGATTTGGTTCAGCTACAACACCGATGAAGAGGCAGAACCGAAAGTTAAATTTGACCAAGCTACAACACCGACGAAGAGGCAAGGTCTAAAGATTTGATCCAGCTACGACACCGATGAAGAGGCAGGATCAGAGAGTTATATTTGACCAAGCTACAACACCGACGAAGAGGCAAGGTCTGAAGATTTTAATCCAGCTACGACACCGACGAAGAGTCAGGATCGGATAGTTTTCTTCTTATTCTTCTTCTTCTTTTCTTTATTTTTTTATTTTTCCTTCATTTTTTGCTCTTTTTTCATTTCATTTCATTTCTTTTTTTCAATTTTTTCTTTTTCCTTCTCTTTTTTTGTTTTTTTTTAATTTTTTCTTTCTCTTTTTTTTTGATTTTTTCTATTTTTTCTTTTTTGATTTATTTTTTAACTACAATTATAATAAAAGGTAAATTCCGAGTAAAATTTAGGTCTAGCTGCAACACCGTCGAAGAGGCAAGACCTGGAGAAGATTTGATCTGTCACACCACTGACGGAGAGACTAGATCAACAAAATGTGGGACTCACTACACCACTGACGGAGAGACAGGACCGAATGGAAAATCTGATCTGCAACACCACCGACGGAGGCAAGATTTAGATTAAGTTGGCGTACCACCACTGATAGAGGCATGATTTGCAAGATGTTGAATTGTTGTGCTATTGACAGCGAGACTGTGTCTGAAAAAATTTTCTCTACTTCTGTCGGCAGAGGGTAAGATCTAGAATGTTGGCGTCCGTCACACCATCGTCGGAGGAATAAAATCCTAAAATGGAAAAAATATTTATTAGTAACTGTTCAAAAACTTGTTATTGATACATTTTATTTAGATATTTCAGCATCTTTTGTTTGTCATCTTCTATGAATAAGGTTGGCCCTCTTGTCATTGCCCCCATATTGAGGGTATCTCGGTCTTTTCCGTAGACCTGTTTGTATGTACAAGCAAAAATACATGAATTTTAGGCCTAAATGCATGTGTCTATCCTAAATGCAAGGTGACATTAGTGTATGCACTGAACATAGATGTATGACGTATGCAAAAATGATTTAATGCAAGATGAATGCAACTAAATGCATGAATGTGACATGATTTTTCTGGCCCTCAATGGGATGTCCCTAACTCCTCACTGGTCCTGTCAGGATCTTGGTCTTTTGCATATGACAATGCCCCAACCTCTTCTTGGGTTCGATTACCTTTCTTTGAATATTTCATCATAGTGCATGCCCCAACATTTTGTTCGTTCTATGTTATCGTCTGAAACTGCTCTTGTAGCAAATTTGAAACTTCTATGTTCGCTCTTTTCTTTTTTCTGAGGGGCTTTCATTGCCCTCATAAAGATATTGTGTTGCCCCCTAGGTCGGGTTCACAAATTTGTTGTGTTGGGTAACTTATCTCTTTCTGATCAATGCGGAGCAGTGATGATATGTAGTTGTCGAATGCTTGTTTCTGAACCTTGATGGAGAATGCCCCCAAATTGAAGTCTTGTCAGAGATATGGTGTTTGTAGCAGATGCTTTCGGATATGCCCCAAGATCGGGCTTTTGTAGAGGTTCTGTAAGGTGCTAGATCGACCAACTTTGTTGTATCAGATGGGGTAACCCAGAGACTAATTTCAAAATGTATGCATATAAATGCAAAATGTATGTCCTAGATGTGAAAGTACTGATTCAAAAATGGTTCTCATGGCTCAACTTTCAAACTCAAGGGATTCATTTGCAACTTTGAATATCGTCTCGATATCTAGAGTGCTAGATTTTCTCCCAATGATACTTTTTCAAATTGAGAACCAGTAGTGAATCAGCATTTCATGCTGGTAAAATGCAAAAAATTAAAGTGTTATGATATGCCATGTAGTGAATGCCAAAATGAGCAGATATAATATGATCACAAAAATGGGTCAATTTGAAATTAGGGTAAAAATGAAAGATTTGTGATCGGGTAAACCACTTGAACCAACACCCCAATGTAATGCAAATGCAATGATGTATGCAAAAAAGGGTAAAACAAAAAAGAAAACGAGTCAGTACCGGATAAGATCAATAACACATAAATAGAAGAACAATTTAGATAAGGTAAACAAAACAACCCTATTTAAATCCCGTCTAAAACGCCTAGGTTATCTGCATGGCTCTAACAGGGTAAGTTTCTATATGTTCTCTACATACAGTTTTGGTGCTAGGAGGTACCCGAATTGTCCTTGCTGTCCCCTACTAAGAGTAGCAAGAATCCGTCAATTTGAAATTAGGGTAAAAATGAAATATTTGTGATCGGGTAAACCACTTGAACCAACACCCCAATGTAATGCAAATGCAATGATGTATGCAAAAAAGGGCAAAACAAAAAAGAAAACGAGTCAGTACCGGATAAGATCAATAACACATAAATAGAAGAACAATTTAGATAAGGTAAACAAAACAACCCTATTTACATCCCGTCTAAAACGCCTAGGTTATCTGTATGGCTCTAATAGGGTGGGTTTCTATATGTTCTCTACATGCAGTTTTGGTGCTAGGAGGTACCCGAATTGTCCTTGTTGTCCCTTACTAGGAGTAGCAAGGCCCCCGATCATCACCCATTATAGGCTCCTTTCAACCGGGTTTAATTCAGGGGGACCCACTCGCTTATGCCTGCACGAAGGAACGATATCCTTATGAAAGCATAAGGTACTCGAGCCCCAAAGGTACTTGCTAGGCCTACACGGAGGAACGATATCCTCACGAAAGCATTAGCGTTTTCCCCCACTTAAAATGACAGGTTTATATGCCAAATTTTAAATGCATTAAAATAAACGCGCAATTATAACCAAATTTTAACTTAATCGTCACTTTAATCCAGAATTTCCGATATTAATAAAGCGATAATTATTTAAAAAGCTCAACTCTCTTTTATTTTTGAAAACCAAAAAATGTCCCCAACGGAGTCGCCATCTGTAGCGATGTCCCATCGCTAAAAAATGTGTTTTTATTTTGTCTTCCGCGTGGAGTTTTATAAAACCCGTGTTTTATTAAAAATGGAGTCGCCACCGGCCACTCAAGGTGGACCGGACACCGTAAAAACCAGAGATTTCAAAATGTCGGGTTCGGGAGTCGGTTACGGATAGGGAAGGATTAGCACCCCCACACCGCCCAAAATTGGTACTTTAATAATTACCACTTTATTAATATTAGACTTTCCGAATTAAAGTGATGGTTAAATTAAAATTCGGTTGTATGTGTGAGTAGATTCGAAAGGCCCCGTTATCCGAGAGTAAACGCCCAACCATCATCGCTACGCCTGATACTGGCCCCGTTTATGCTCAAATAAAAGGGCACCGCATTGACAAAATATATATCCGTTATGCAAACTTAAAAAAAACATGGCAAATATAAATAAATACATTGCGATAAAAATATAAATAAATACTAACATAATAAAATACTAATATAACATAAATAAAATACTAATCTAAAACATATATACATAACTATTAATTTAACACATAAATAAAAGCAAATCTAACATAAATAAAATACTAATCTAAAACATACATACATAAACATTAATCTAACTCATAAATAAAAACAAATCTAACATAAATAAAATATTAATATAAAACATAAATTTAAAACATAATAAATACTAATCTAAAACATAAAAGAACATACAAACTAAAAAACACAATTTTAAATTAACTACTACTTCATTAAATCATAAAAATTACAACACAAATAAAAAGGAAAGAAAATATACCTAACTAGGAGCTCGAATGACGAACCCCGACTGAACCCCACCAAGATCTACCACGACCTCTCCAAAAAATAACTAGATCAGATCCAAAATAGGACCTCGATCGAACCGGTTAGGACCGTGGACACTGCCCCGGTCCTTGGCTAGCCGGGAGCCTAAGCCCCCTTATTTGGCATGCCACTGCCGGCTCATTTGTTCTTCAATTGCCCCCCCACGCCCCTTTTTATAGGCAAAGTGAGGGGTGAGGTGGGTGACGTGGAGCCTTGTGCTCCACTCCCCTCCCCATTTTTTATTTATTATTTATTTGCTTTTTTTGAATTTGCTATATTTTTAAACTTGGTTCGAATAGGGTAAATGGTTCAGATATAATTTTGGGGCCCGGACAAAAATGGATATTACATACACACTAAACCCCTAAACTCTAAGCCCTAAAATTGAAAGTGTTGGGATACTCGTTCGATCAACCGTATGGCTAAGATGGGGTAAATTGGTTTTTGAGTGATTGGTGTGGATGCAATGGAAAATAAAACTGGACACAACGATTTATAGTGGTTCGAGTTTCTAACCAAGCTCTACATCCACTACCTTAGCTTCCCGCTAAGGATTTTCCCAAATTCACTTTGGGTACTCATGGGTGCCAGAACGGGCACTATGGGTATTGGTACGAGGACAAGCGTATTGATACTCAATGTTTGTTTTCGACACTTTGATTATTTAAAATCATTTAAAAAGCATGTCAAAAAACTTTGAAAACGTTTCAAATATTTTTCAAGTTTATGGACTTTTGAAATATTTTTGCAAATTAGTTGAAGTCCAAAAACATTTTTCTTTAAGTTATATCAAAATCAAATATCTCAATAGAAAGGCTTGTGTTTACACAAGCTTGTGTATTAAAGTATTCTTTTTACACAGTTGTGTATCAAAATATAACTCATATTTTAAACTGTAATTAAAGTAAGATTTAAAATAAAAATGTGTTTAATAGGTTACATGATTAGATTGTGTTTAGTAATTCTTTTGCCTTCAAGTTTATTTCATAATAGTTGAGATCAACATGATATTTTATTGAGTAAACTACATTGGAAGTCATTCAATTATTAATAGGATTACAATTGAGTCATTCAATTAAATTTTTAGTTACGATAGGTGTTAGGCTTGTTGTACGCTCGAATCGATCTTTGAAAACCGTTAAGAGGGTTGAAATTGCTTCCTGAATGAATTGGCTAAAACTGGAAAATAGCTGACAATTGTGCACAATGATTTTAGAGTGGTTCAACTCCCTCAATGGAGTCTACATCCACTACCTTAGCACACCACTAAGGATTTCCCAATTCACTATTGAATTCTTCCCCTTTTCTAGGCTAAGGAGGCAACCCTTACAACTCTATCTTTTTAATGGCTAAGATAGAACTACTCTAGTTTTTTACTTAGGCTAAACTAGAACCTCTCCCTTTTACAAGGTAAAAGATGTAAACAAATAAACCTCACAAGGTGGGTGTTTACACAAATTAAGCTCACAAGAAAGAGTGAAAGATTTACAATTTAAGCACTCTCTAAACTATGTACAAGAGAAATGGAGAAATAAGATTTAGACTCAAATTCTCTTGATCATCTTGCTTGGATATGTTCTCTTATCTTCTTCAAGTGTCCTTATGGTGTTTATATAACGTGGAACGAGTTTCTAGCCGTTTATGCCCGTTGGGGATGAAAAATAGCCGTTACCTACAAAAATTTCAACATTTATAACTAAAGGGATCGATCCTTTTTTCTCAAGAGATTGATCTTTTTTCAAAAAATATAATCGTTACAGCCAAGGGATTGATTCCTTAAACCGGGGATTGATCCTTTTGCACTTGGTGGCTAGAATAAAAAATTGAGGTATTCTGTCCAAAAAGGGATCGATTTATTTAGGGGATCAATCCTTTTTGCTTTGAGGTCTAGAAATAGCCTTTTTAAAGTGCAAAAACGGATCATATTGATTTTGAAAAAGTTCGGCTAAGTTGGAAAACATTCGAAACAAATTTTTTGTTTGGACTTTGAATTATTTTTGAAATATTTGAACAAGTCCAAAACATTTCTCACTTAATTTGTTATATCAAAATATTAGTTCAACAATCTCCCCCTTTTTGATATAACAAAACTCTTTGGAAAATTGTTTATAACAAATGCTCCCCCTTAGAAAATAATATTTGAAAAAAATATAATATTTTGTAAAAATATTAAAGCTCCCCCTTTTTTTTGAAATTAAAATTTTTAAACTTATCTCTCTCCTTTTTTGTTATGTCAAAAATAATTTAAACAAAGTTTGAAATCACTCATTAGTACAAAATAACAAAAGTGAGTAAGATAACTTTTTTTAAAATCAAAAGCTCCCCCTTAATCAAAGCATTCTATTAAAAAAAATGGTTCAAATTTTGACACTTAAGAGATTGAATTTCACCATTGAATCAAATCAATGTAAAACACATGAAATTCAATTTACCCAAGACTTTAAAATAAAAGAATAGATAACCAAATAAATAAAGAATTAGCATATAGGTTACCCATCTTCTTCACTTGTGTGATTTGAGCATTCTTTGATCTTTGCTATCATCACCATTGCTCTCACACACCTACAAAAGACATTTACTTGATTTTTGGTATCCAAATTGCTTTGGATCCATTAACATTAGTCACAATGTCTTTAGTTCCCTTAGGAACCCACACTTGTCTAATCCTACAAGTTTTTTCTTTTCTTTATAGGACAAGTTTACAAAGAATGACCATGATAATGGCAATGTGAGCATTTTTCCATTATGTGACAAGATGAATTATTGAAAATAATTTCTTTTTCTTTTTCAAGCTTAACTTTCAAATCAAGATTTTATTTTTCTAAAACATCTTTGCTTGTTTTTGAAAATTCTAAATCATTTTTCAAAATTTCATTTTGGTTTTCAAAATCCAACTTTGTTTTCAAAAGAAAATCATTTTCAATTTCGAGTTTTGAAATCATTTTCTTAAATTTGGAATTCATGGTCTCAAATTCCAAATATAATTCATCAAAAGCATCTTGTAACTCGTCAAAAGAATAAGAATTTGACTCGTTAGAGTTAGAAGATACCTCGGGCTCATCGAGAGCCAAAACACCATCCACCTTGGGTGATTGGAGAAGGTTAGCACAAGATGGGACACCATCTTTCTTCTCTTCTTTGCCATAAATTTTCTTAAGCTTCTTCCACATTTCTTTGGCTCTTTTGCATGTGGAAACCTTCTTGAAAACTTCTTCATTGAGGCCACAAAGAAGGATGTGCATCGCTTTTGCGTTTAGCTTTGCCTTCGTGTCATTCACTCATTTGCTTATTCTTCTTCTTAGGAGCTTCCAAGTAGCCATCTTTAATAATTTCCCAAACCTCATAATCATGAGATTTGATGTAGTATTTCATGACATTGCTCCATTGGAAGTATGCTTCTCCTTGGAAGAGCGGATGACACGAGATAGAGCGGCCTTTTTCAAATCTTGCCATTTCTTGATCGGAGAACTTCGAGCAAATGATTTTTACTTCTGGATGCTAGTCCTTTGATGAAGACCAAGCTCTGATACCAATTGTTAGGCTTAATCGATCTTTGAAAACCGTCAAGAGGGTTGAAATTGCTTCCCGAATGAATTGGCTAAAACCGAAAAATAGTAGACAAGTGTGCACAATGATTTTAGAGTGGTTCAACTCCTCAATGGAGTCTACATCCACTACCTTAGCACACCACTAAGGATTTCCCAATTCACTATTGAATTCTTCCCTTTTCTAGGCTAAGGGGGCAACCCTTACAACCATATCTTTTTAATGGCTAAGATAGAACCACTCTAGTTTTTACTTAGGCTAAACTAGAAAATCTCCCTTTTACAAGGTAAAAGATGTAAACAAATAAACCACACAAGGTGGGTGTTTACACAAATTAAGCTCACAAGAAAGAGTGAAAGATTTACAATTTAAGCACTCTCTAAACTATGTACAAGAGAAATGGAGAAATAAGATTTAGACTCAAATTCTCTTGATCATCTTGCTTGGATATGTTCTCTTATCTTCTTCAAGTGTCCTTATGGTGTTTTATATAACGTGGAACGAGTTTCTAGCCGTTTATGCCCGTTGGGGATGAAAAATAGCCGTTACCTACAAAAATTTCAACATTTATAACTAAAAATCGATCCTTTTTCTCAAGAGATTGATCTTTTTCAAAAAAAATAATCGATCCAGCCAAGGGATTGATTCCTTAAACCGGGATTGATCCTTTTGCACTTGGTGGCTAGAATAAAAATTGAGGTATTCTGTCCAAAAAGGGATCGATTTATTTAGGGGATCAATCCTTTTTGCTTTGAGGTCTAGAAATAGCCTTTTTAAAGTGCAAAAACGGATCATATTGATTTTGAAAAAGTTCGGCTAAGTTGGAAAACATTCAAACAAATTTTTTTTGTTTGGACTTTGAATTATTTTTGAAATATTTGAACAAGTCCAAAACATTTCTCACTTAATTTGTTATATCAAAATATTAGTTCAACAATCTCCCCTTTTTGATATAACAAAACTCTTTGGAAAATTGTTTATAACAAATGCTCCCCTTAGAAAATAATATTTGAAAAAAATATAATATTTTGTAAAAATATTAAAGCTCCCCCTTTTTTTTGAAATTAAAATTTTTAAACTTATCTCTCTCCTTTTTGTTATGTCAAAAATAATTTAAACAAAGTTTGAAATCACTCATTAGTACAAAATAACAAAAGTGAGTAAGATAACTTTTTTAAAATCAAAAGCTCCCCTTAATCAAAGCATTCTATTAAAAAAATGGTTCAAATTTTGACACTTAAGAGATTGAATTTCACCATTGAATCAAATCAATGTAAAACACATGAAATTCAATTTACCCAAGACTTTAAAATAAAAGAATAGATAACCAAATAAATAAAGAATTAGCATATAGGTTACCCATCTTCTTCACTTGTGTGATTTGAGCATTCTTTGATCTTTGCTATCATCACCATTGCTCTCACACACCTACAAAAGACATTTACTTGATTTTTGGTATCCAAATTGCTTTGGATCCATTAACATTAGTCACAATGTCTTTAGTTCCCTTAGGAACCCACACTTGTCTAATCCTACAAGTTTTTTCTTTTCTTTATAGGACAAGTTTACAAAGAATGACCATGATAATGGCAATGTGAGCATTTTTCCATTATGTGACAAGATGAATTATTGAAAATAATTTCTTTTTCTTTTTCAAGCTTAACTTTCAAATCAAGATTTTATTTTTCTAAAACATCTTTGCTTGTTTTTGAAAATTCTAAATCATTTTTCAAAATTTCATTTTGGTTTTCAAAATCCAACTTTGTTTTCAAAAGAAAATCATTTTCAATTTCGAGTTTTGAAATCATTTTCTTAAATTTGGAATTCATGGTCTCAAATTCCAAATATAATTCATCAAAAAAGCATCTTGTAACTCGTCAAAAGAATAAGAATTTGACTCGTTAGAGTTAGAAGATACCTCGGGCTCATCGAGAGCCAAAACACCATCCACCTTGGGTGATTGGAGAAGGTTAGCACAAGATGGGACACCATCTTTCTTCTCTTCTTTGCCATAAATTTTCTTAAGCTTCTTCCACATTTCTTTGGCTCTTTTGCATGTGGAAACCTTCTTGAAAACTTCTTCATTGAGGCCACAAAGAAGGATGTGCATCGCTTTTGCGTTTAGCTTTGCCTTCGTGTCATTCACTCATTTGCTTATTCTTCTTCTTAGGAGCTTCCAAGTAGCCATCTTTAATAATTTCCCAAACCTCATAATCATGAGATTTGATGTAGTATTTCATGACATTGCTCCATTGGAAGTATGCTTCTCCTTGGAAGAGCGGATGACACGAGATAGAGCGGCCTTTTTCAAATCTTGCCATTTCTTGATCGGAGAACTTCGAGCAAATGATTTTTACTTCTGGATGCTAGTCCTTTGATGAAGACCAAGCTCTGATACCAATTGTTAGGCTTGTTACACACTCGAATCGATCTTTGAAAACCGTCAAGAGGGTTGAAATTGCTTCCCGAATGAATTGGCTAAAACCGAAAAATAGTAGACAAGTGTGCACAATGATTTTAGAGTGGTTCAACTCCGTCAATGGAGTCTGCATCCACTACCTTAGCACGCCACTAAGGATTTCCCAATTCACTATTGAATTCTTCCCCTTTTCTAGGCTAAGGGGGCAACCCTTACAACCATATCTTTTTAATGGCTAAGATAGAACCACTCTAGTTTTTACTTAGGCTAAACTAGAAAATCTCCCTTTTACAAGGTAAAAGATGTAAACAAATAAATCACACAAGGTGGGTGTTTACACAAATTAAGCTCACGAGAAAAAGTGAAAGATTTACAATTTAAGCACTCTCTAAACTATGTACAAGAGAAATGGAGAAATAAGATTTAGACTCAAATTCTCTTGGGCATCTTGCTTGGATATGTTCTCTTATCTTCTTCAAGTGTCCTTGTGGTGTTTATATAGTGTGGAACGAGTTTCTAGCCGTTTATGGCCGTTGGGGATGAGTCATGGCCGTTGAGGATGCAAAATAGCCATTACCTACAAAAATTTCAGCATTTATAACTAAAAGGATCGATCCTTTTTCTCAAGGGATCGATCCCTTAAACCAGAGATCGATCCTTTTGCACTTGGTGGCTAGAATAAAAAGATTGAGGCATTCTGTCCAAAAAGGGATCGATCCCTTTATTTAGGGGATCGATCCTTTTTGCTTTGAGGTCTGGAAATGGCCTTTTTAAAGTGCAAAAACGGATCATATTGATTTTTAAAAAGTTCGGCTAAGTTGGAAAACATTCGAAACAAATTTTTCAAATTTGTTTGGACTTTGAATTATTTTTGAAATATTTGAACAAGTCCAAAACATTTCTCACTTAATTTGTTATATTAAAATATTAGTTCAACAACAGGGTCACTCAATTAAAGTTTTAGTTATGATTAAATCACTCATCCAATTAAAATACAAACAAACATCTAAAAATATTTGGTATAATGATAGTTTTAGTCCTCACGACTTATATATTCTACCAATTTAGTTCTATTTCAAAACATTTCAATAAATTTAACCCTTCTTTTTTAAAAAATATATCAATCTAGTCAGTTTCCTTCTCCCAAATTGTTTATTCTTCATCGTTCATCATCATTCGTACTCACAGTAACAACATTGTGCCAAACTTGATATTTTCAAATATATTTAATAATAAAAATTCAGTAACTTAAAATTTTAATTATTAGTTTATTTTAAATCAAAAAAATAATGAAGTCATTCAAAATATGAAATTACTAAGAAATCTGTATAATAAAACGAAAACTTGAACTTTTTTTAGAAAATTGTGTTGTAGCAGTAACTAAAACTTGAAGGTTTTCATAAATAATTTTAAATATATCTCAATGACTTTAATTTTTAATGTAGATACTAATTACAAATTTAACATTAAAAATAATTATAAATATATTTACATTTATAAATGTGTATCAAATTAATTAATGATTTTAAATGAAGTACTTTAGTGTTAATGATGGTATACAAGCGATTTGAGAGAAGAAAAATAACTAAATTGATATATTTTTTTAACTATAAAAGGGTTTAATTTTTTGAATTATGACTAAATGAAAGAATATATAGGTTGCGGACTAAAAACTGTCATTATACCAAACTTTTTTTGGATGCCCTTTGTATTTTAAGGAGGAGTGATATGATCGTAACTAAAATTTTAATTAAGTGACACAATTATAACTTTTAATAATTGAGTAATTAAATGTAACTTTACTAGTAATTGAGGGACTTCTAATGTAGTTTAACCTATTTATTTCATAATAGTAATTCTTTCACCTTCAAGTTTCAGATGAAGGTAGACGTTGCTGTTGCCTAAAATCTCCGGTGTCTTTCATGAACAAAGATGTCTCCGGCGGCTGAGGATAATAATGGAATGTATGAATGGCATTCGGATACAATACCAGATACGTTTCTTTCCCACTTTTCTTCAACCCCTCGTAATACCTCTTTTGCCGGTCTTTCAACGGATCGAACCCTCCAACGAACACGATCGTCCCCGGATATTCCACGCCGCTAATATCATCGCCGTTTGGCCCGAAAACGTTCGCCGCCGGGTGGTCCCTGTCTGACCCTTCTGGCAAAAACGCCTTCCACATCCAGTCTGTACGCTCCCTTGAAATGAACGGAGCTCCCTCCAGCTGGATTTCGGCTTCGGTCCTTTCTTCTCCGCCGAAAAATGGTTGTACTGCTATAATCCCAATCACCTTCAAGTTGCGAAATTTGTGGTGGTTACCTTTGACAGCTACGTGACGGGCCAGGTTCCCTCCAGCGCTGTCTCCCGCGATGAAACAGTGTTTGAGGTTGGGATTAAGACCTTCCGGCCAGTGGTTCATATTGTCGATGAACTTCAATACTTTGACGCCGTCTTCGTACTGGGTAGGGAACCGATGTTCCGGTGAAAGCTGGTAGTTGACGGAGATAACAACCGCCGTAAGCTCTCCGGCAAGTCGTCGGCAGAAATCGTCGTAAGGCTTGGAATTGGGAGCCATGAAGGCAAAACCCCCACCATGGAAAAAGACTATGACTGGAAAAGTAGCTGCTTCACGGTCATCAGTGTCAGTGCCGGTGGGTGTGTAGACACGAAACCAAAGGTCGCAGGAACTGTCGACGACGATATCAGAGGATTTAACGCCGTTGACGGGGTTGTTGGAAGCAGATGATTTGAGGTCGAAGAGGTTCATAAGAGTTCGATTGACAGTAAAATTGGAGCGGCGGCACATATCGACGCCAAATGACATGACGGAAACGAAAAGCCGAACACTCCATGGAAGCTTTGGTGAGAGTTTAGATGTTTTGGACATGGTGTGGTAGGAAATAGGAATGTTTCAGTAGTGTTGAGCCTCTGAATCTATTAATGAACAATATTCTCTTTTGCCGTATTATTATGCACCATCTACACGTGTATTTACTTATTCTAGCTATTTGTAATTAGTGTTTTATTTTGGATCAACTTTGGCGGCTATCTGCCGTTTTTATTTATTGTTAATATTGGATATTTTTTATATATCTGAAATGAAAATATAAAAACATTTATATCTAAATTCATGGTACTTTAGATTCTTTCTTGTCTATCGAATTAATTTAGACAAACCACAGATTTTTGACACAAATAAGGGTATATGAAATTATTATTAATATCTCTAAAATTTATTAGTAGATCTTGTTTTTCTCTCACAATATTGATGGTCTTGGACGAACATAGTTTCTTTAAAGTTATTATATGAGCTATTTTAATTTTAATTTTTAATTTAGTAGTGTCTTAATCTATGCATTTGTTTTTTTCATTTTTTCACTTTTCTGGGTTGTTAATAATGTCCTCAGTTTTAGTTTCTGTCTACATAATCAAACTACGATCTCATTTAAATTAGTATCTAAACTTTAAATATTTTATAGTTAGTCTTCAAACTATGACCATATTTTAAATTCGTCATTAAACTGTAAAACGTTTATATCAATCCTCAAACTGTCAATATCATCCATTTTGATCATTTTTTCAACATGTTAACATTACTAATTAAATAATTAATTTGTTTTTAAAGTATTAAGAACTGAATCTGTGACCTAAAAATAATCCATTTTTGAAAGTACTGGAAATTGAACTCGTAACATTCTAAAAAAATTATTTTTTTAAAGTTTTGTGAATTGTTTAGGTCACAGGGTTCCTTAAAAAACAAATTACTTTTAGGGATCAATTTAAAACAATACATAATTTAAGAACAAATATAATATTTTAAAATTTATGAACTAATTTAAAATATAGATCATATTTTGTGAACAACCTGTGATACTATCTCTAATAATATATGTGTTAATAAAATTCTAAAACAATGTCATTTTTGGAAAAGTAAAGGAAAAGAAAGCAAAAATAACGTCACTTAACCATTAATTAATCAATAAAAAAGCAGCACCTATAAATTAAAATAGTACTCATGTCTAAAAACTATAGATGGGACACAGTTAAGAACCATTAGTTAATCAATAAAAACAGGGGGTAAGAACATTTGTTGAACCATTGGATCTTGCTTTGAAATTCTATATTTTACGGAACAGCAACTTTACGGTGAACTCACCATCGAAATACGATAATGAAAAAAAAAAATTAAACTTGTCTAGTATGTATGATGAGTTTCAATTAGAATTTGCTAATTATCCATTAATGCAATTAATTAAGTTAAAGCATGAAGAATATTTTTTGAAAATTTTTGAAACTTGTCATGATTTACGGCGAGTTTCAAAAAAATTCAAAAATATAAGATTTAGGGTCCTACTTTGGTCAAAATAGGACTTAAGGGTCCAATAAATGTCTTTAAGCCTAAAAACACGACTTATAAATTAAAAGGTAATTATAACATGTACTGATGGTGAAAATATTTTATTTTTACAAGTGCCCTAATTTTAGGGTTTATGGATTCAATTTAGGGTTCATAATTTAGGGGTTTAGGTTTATGTGCTCAGAGTTTAGGGATTGTAATTTGAATTTAGAGTTTATGATTAGAATTTATGGGTTATAAGTAAAAACATAAACCCCGACCATATTACCCTAAAACTTAAACTCTAAACCCTAAAATAAAACCCTAAATTCTAATAACAAGCTCTAAATTCTAAAGCCCTAAACTAGATCTTTAACCCCTAAAATTAAGACGTTTGTCGAAATAAAATATTTCAACCGCTAATGCATAGTATATTTTCCCTAAATTAAAATACTCCTCATGTCTAAAAACTATAGATCGGACACAGTTAGGTACATAATAATAGGCAGGAGAATTTTGTTCATATACTATGGGTGAAATTGCACTAAATACCATTTAACTATTATTGCTGACTTGAAATTGTTTAAATCTAACATTGAGCTTTATTTTTGATTAGTTTATGCCACTCCACTATTAACTCTTAACGGTACCATTAATTTAAATGATATCATTTTTGTATGACTGTTTTGAAGCTTAATTTAGCTCAAACGACGTCGTTTTGCATGAGGAAAAATAATAAAAACTTATGCACTTAGAGTAGTTTGAACCCAAAACCTTCAAATACAAAAGGTAAGTCTTAGTCATTGACGAGCTTTTTATTTATATAATATATGTTAGATTTTGTTACACTCACAATATTGGTGAAAGTAAAAAAATGTAAAAACTATAATTTTATAAAATTCTAGCGCAATGATTATTAGTGAAGTTGTAGAGAATTTATACAAAAATATTATTAAACACAAATTTGATCCTTAGAAATATGGTTTTGAAATTATTTAAAGATTATATAAAGTAGAGTATAAAAAGACAAATATAACATTATAATAAAATTAAGTATAATTATATATATATATATAAACTTTTACTCTCTCTAAATTACACTCCCTTTTCACTTTGGTTCCTCCTCATTATTGAGGCGATGCAAGATCAGTAAATGAGAACTAAAATACCACAAATACTACGATCTATCACTTCAATTCTGTTCGCATCTACCACATTGTGCAACCAAAAAAGTAACCATCATCCTCAAATCTAAGATTGAAATCCCGCTAATCAAATGTTCGACCCTAACCAACGTTGTTTGTAGGGTTGTGTATACACGAGTCGAGTCGAGCCCAAATAGTGTTAAACTCAACTTGATTCGTTAAGAACTCGAGCCTAGTAATGTTGAGTTCGACTCGGCTCATTAAAAATTCGAGTTGAGTCCAATAATATTGAGCTCGACTCAGCTCGTTAAAAATTTAAATCGAGTTCAAACTTGAGTCAAATTCAATCGAATCTAATATTAACTAAGTTTTAACTAAATCAATCTCGAATAGCTCATAAGCTTTGACCAAGTCGAACAACCTGCGTTATACTACAACTAAGGTAGAGAAAAAATAACCCTAGAATTACTGGTTGTGATTTGCTATCCTTAAATCCTATGAAGCGGACTGCAACGATGGGATGGAACACCTAATGAAATTGGCTCATAAAATTAAATAAAACTAATGAATTCTCCTTCCATTCTTTTTTTTAATCGGATCAACTCTAAGATAGACAACTTAAACTTATATTTTTAATTTAATAAAACAGATAGCATCCAAGTAATCTCACTTTGATCCACCTAATTGACTAAAAACTAATGGTTGGTCTGTCTCTAGGGCAATAATATTTTTAAATATTTATGAAAATAATCTATTTTGTATTATTATTATTGAATTATTTTACTATTTTTTTGAAAAAATAAACATTAATGGAAAATTGAAAGCTGTCAATCTGATTCCATGAGTCCCCACTAATCATTGGTAAGAATGAGACCGCCACAATTGCACAACTGGCAAACTATGTAGTTCCATTCCTAATAAAATCCAAATGATTTTTTTTAACGATTTAAGATATTCTCTTTTACAAAAGGCTAATATTTTATTAAAATTATAAGGGATGGTTGATTAAACACTTAATTTCACTCTTTTGGTTTCTTATTTTGGAATGCGGCTTAAAATTAAGTTTTTCGAGTTCAATTAAAAAATATAAATATGATTTAGTAATCATTTAACTGAATTTAATCTGAAGCATCTTGAGTTATCAATTGAGTTGAATTCAAGCATTATAATACACAACTCGAAAAGTTCACGAGTCACAAAATCGGCTTTTTTCAATTTTAGTATATATTTTTATATTATTAAATTACATTTCTACCTTCTATATATATTTCAATACAAATAAGCTTACTCGAGCTGAAGCTCAAGCTTTAGTACAAAAATTGATAAATGAGTTTAATCTAATTCGAGTAACTTGATTATATCTCGAGTTGAGTCCAAACATTAAAAGTTAAATGTTCGATCAAGCTGTGAATTTATTGATTACACCCCTAGTGTGGCTATAACAATTTGAGGAATGAACAAAACAATTTTATTTTTCTCAAGTTATTGTGAAAATGGTGAAGTGCAATTACTAATTAGACTGTTTGAGAATCACTAGTTCAGCCAGTAATCAAGAAAATAGGCATTAAGACATCATTTTAAATTATTGGTGAACTTTCTTTATCAAATATACAAGCTCCCAAAAAATAAAATCATTCTCACTTGATCATTGTTTAATACCAGAACATTCTTATTTTTATTTGTATTTAATTCTATAATATATATTAATAGATTTTTATTAATTTTTTTATATAAAAAGGTTATAAATCAGGGATGAAGAAAGATTGTATTTCCTTATGATTTGAATTGAGGACTTACTAAATATCTCTTTTTAAGAGTGATTGTAATATGAATTACTGTGAATATATCTAACCTTTAAAAGAGAATTTAATCTGATAGAATTTTGACACCATCCTTTAAAAAGTAAATTTGATGAGTAAACACATTTTGTCGGTTGGTTAAGTTGTTCATCTTTTATATTCTTTTAAGTCATGAGTTCTATACTCATTAGGAGCACAATTTTTTCCTCCCTTAGAGTCTTCTTTCCTTTCCTCTTTAGGTAGGATTAAGATTTGTAAAAAAATGATAAATTTAAATTTTTAATGAAAAAAATCTATAACTTCATTACTGGTCTTCAAAATTTTCAACCTTCTAATGCATAATATATATATATATGGATGTGATCCACTTACATGGTGTAAAATTAATTAGTTTTACACTAATTCATAGCTATTGGATGAGTGAAATGGATGTATGAGATTAACAGTAAAAATATGAAGATTATCACTTGGAAAAATAAAATAAGGAAATAATCTTAGCCATTTATTATCATCATCCAACGGTCCAAAAAAGTGTGAAAGTAATTAAGTTTTACACAGTGTAAGTGGATCCTAACTATATATATATATAATTGAAACGTTAAGAATGGAATTTTCATAACTTCATTAACAAGATTAAGAACTCATTAAACGTCCTTAATTGTCATTTAAATAATTAAATAATAAATAAGATACAGAACATTTTTAACCTAGAGTTAAATAAAAACTACACCAACGGAGTTGGTCCAAGTGATAAACAGCTTGGTATCGCTTAAGCATGTCTCGAGTTCGAGGTCTTATGTATACAAAAAATCCTCACTATAAAACTCACCCACCAAAATTAAGTATACGACGTGAATTGATCTGAATTAATCATAATAAAGTTTTGAAAAATCGAGGGAGAAAAAAATTATACCAATAATACGAAAATAATGTACCAAGTGTGGCTAAGGGTTAAGCAAACAAGACATTTAACATCAATCAAAAAGCATGAATATTTTGCCTAACGTTGGCAAAAGTGAAAAGATCATGTTGTTGGCCGTTCCTTGTCCACTCAAAATTTTGTTAAGTGTACCATTCGGTCTTGGTGGTGTCACCTCCTTTGATTATTTCAATTCTCCCACCAACTATTCCTCACGCCCCTAAAAAAGAAGAAAGAAAACATTGCTCAATTTAGCAAACATTTATTTTGGTTAAAAAATCACTTAGATCCCCCTCAAGTATAAAGCTGGACAAATTGATCCCTCTAAAATAGATGAGTAATTTAGTCTACATCAATTTAAAAAATAGCAATTAAGAATAACTTTTTTTTGAAAGATAGATATTGTATGATTTTATTAAATTACTAAAATAGGATTATACAATATAAGACATAAATATGGATCTCGTTAAAAAATCTTCCTAAACCTAAATAAAGAAAAAAAAGTACATCATATCGATGTCGATAGATGAAACAAAGTGCCAAAACACTACACTTTGCGTCTCTCTAGGACCCACTAATGTCTATACCAGTGGTACTACCAAATGTCACGGGACGTGATCCAAGGCCCAAGTCATTAGCACCACAGGGTGCTCACCAAGGTGTCCATGAGGTTCTGAGGCACACTTTGGACTTGAAGAGACCACCAGACTGGCCCGATCCGTGGGAAGATCCAAGAAGGCTTATCTATCCACACCTATATGAACATAGGAGATTCTTTCCATAGATAGCTAAAGAATATTCTTGGCATTATGCCTTGTGGTTGGTAGAGTTGTATCTAGGCCGTTGATGTAAATCAGTAGGGACCGTCGGATTAGAGGGGACTCAACTATAAATAGAGGCCTCCCCACCTCAGTTGTAATCATCCATTCTTTCATCTATTCTTGAGTAATAGAGAGCGCATTCACTCTAAATTCTCTGAGTTGTTCTTCTCTTGTTCTTTGCGTTCTTTTAGAGTTCTTCGTAGCCGATCTCATAGTTTGCTTCCGCTAAGAACGATCTTGCGTTCTTCGGTGCCTTCAGAATTCGATCTTTCGGGTCGAGGATTCAGGCTTACTTGATCGTTTGTCTTAAGGACTCGACTAAGGCCGCACGTCGGGCTGATTCAGAAGTCTAGCCCCGTGACAGTTGGTATCAGAGCCCACGGTTCGTAGCCACAGTTGGTGAATCGAGTGCTCGTAGAAGGCATTGTTGGAGATGGCGACAAGGAAAGGAGGAAACGTTGCAACACAGATGGGTGACGAGGCCCAGGCTGTCGAAGGAAGGACCCAGAGGCATAGAAACTTTGTGGCGTCGTGTGAGAAGATATGGGCCAAGTTCAAAACCACCAGGTTCCAGAGGAAAAGCCTCGTGAGTGCCAGGGAGAGCCTCGAGGTGAAGGACCAGGAGGGGGAGTAGAAGGCATATCAGGCATGACGGACAAAGTGGAGGGACGAAGTGATGCGGTTGGAGCCGAGGTGCAGGCTTCGACAAAGATGGATGGGACTTCGCATGGTGGGGAAAAGCCATCGAGGTGGAACAAGCCCAGGATGTTAGTCCGACCATGGGAAATGAAGCCAGGGAGGTGCTTCTATTATGACGGCGAGCATCGGTCAAAGGATTGTTCCAAGGAAGCTGACCTTTCAGCCATCAAGGTAAACGATGAGTCTGTGAAAAGGGAAGCTGGAGCTGGCATGATTGTTTCATCCACAACGGTCAAGCTGGAGGTGCAGCGAAAGTGTCTTCGTTGCGAGGGGCCACACAGTTGGCTCGATTGCCCCGACAGAGTCAAGTCGAGGGAGGAGAAAGTGCAATGGAAATGTTTTCATTGCATGGAGCCACATCGTTGGCGCGATTGCCCACATAGAGTCAAGCAGTCCAAGGTATAAGACGAGCCCGAAGAGAGCGAGGCTTTGAAGCTCGATTCGTTATGTGAAGAGCCACCGTTGGGCAAGGTGGAGGGTGCATTGAACTTCGTGGAGAAGGAAGTGGCAATGCAAAATGGGGCGTCGGACTTCAAGGATGTAAAAGGGCCGATGCATTTTAGAGTGAACGCGAGAGAGTTCATCCCGAAGAAGGTACATCTCGAACACAATCTTTGTGTTTTTGGTTTTGATTTGTCCGCTTTGTTGGGTGTAGGCAGCAGAAAACCTAACCCATCAAATGGTGAAAGTTCAAAGGCGACATCCAAACCTTTGTTCGAGGGTCATGGTGATCCAAGTGGAGACAAATCCCAGCTGCTAGGAAAGAGTTCCTACAGTTGAGATGTGCGAGGTGGTTCGACGAGCGATGTTACATGGCGGCGGCAACCAAAGCGAGGAGTCCATATGGGTGGACAACCCAGCATGAGTCAGGTGCTCTTTATGGGAAGAGCGGTCCTTATGGGGGGACAACCAAGCTTGATTCAGAGTTGGGAGAAAGCTAAGGTGCCAAGGAGGTCCCAGGATCGTTGCCGACTTCATTCCGGAGCAGGGACGAGGGTGTCGCCAAGTTTGGTGGGGGAGAATGTCACGGGCTTTGATCCAAGGCACAAGTCATTAGCACCACAGGGTGCTCACCAAGGTGTCCATGAGGTTCTGAGGCACACTTTGGGCTTGAAGAGACAACCAGACTGGCCCGATCCGTGGGAAGATCCAAGAAGGCTTATCCATCCACACCTATGTGAACATAGGAGATTCTTTCCATAGATAGCTAAGGAATATTCTTGGCATTATGCCTTGTGGTTGGTAGAGTTGTATCTAGGCCGTTGATGTAAATAAGTAGGGACCGTCGGATTAGAGGGGACTCAACTATAAATAGAGGCCTCCCCACCTCAGTTGTAATCATCCATCATTTGAGTAATACACTTGGCATTTACTCTAAAAACACTCTGTAGTGTTCTTCGCGTTCTTGAGCGTTCTTTCTTTTGTTCTCGTTGCCTTTCTCTTTTGTTCGGTTCCTCTTGGAACGATCTTGTGTTTGTGAGCATTGGAAGTATTCGATCTTCCAGAGAAGGATTTCAGGCTTACTTAGTCGTTTGTCTAAAAACATCGACTAAGGCCGCACGTTGGGTTGGTTCAGTAGTCTAGCCCCGTGACACAAGCATAACCACAAAGCAGCCAAGAGTTATAATTTAAAATCACTAGGACAATAGCACAACTCCCATGTACTCTATAAAGCATATGTTATCTTCAGAATACACGACCTAAAAAGTATAAGCAGTCCAAAAGCAACCTCAAACAACACTAAAATTAGCTTAATCATTCAACACTGGAAAATCTAATAACATATATTACCACCATAAGAACGCAGAGTCAACACAGAAGAATATGAAAATATAGATTCAAGTATGGTTAAGATAGATGAGATCCTCAGCTCGAGCAATTCCTTTCTTTGCCAATGAATCTGCTAAAGTATTACACTCTTGAAACATGTTGAATTTGCTAATCCAAACCTGCACCAGATTCTAAGCAATCAATAATTAGGGATTTAAAAATAGCAGGGGAATTATGCGAGTTCAAAATCCACTCCACAACTAATTTGTTATCCGTTTCAATAATCAGTTTGAATAGCTTGGACCACAGAGAACCACCAAATAACCTATAGCAATGTTAACTGTCATAATCTTAGCT
Source organism: Hibiscus mutabilis (assembly GCA_019671005.1). NCBI lineage: Eukaryota > Viridiplantae > Streptophyta > Magnoliopsida > Malvales > Malvaceae > Hibiscus > Hibiscus mutabilis. Next base: position 87,196,993 of record CM033711.1, on the reverse strand, counting down.
GTCGAAGGGTCAGCCAGACCGATAGATTTTGAGAAGTATAATAAGGTTTTTCTGGCTTCATTTCGCAACACACCCTCTATCTCGGCATGTCCGAAACTTCCACACACTGCACCATTTGTATTAAACTTAAAAAAGCACGATATTTTTGTTTTCCATCAATTGTATATGATTTTGATTTGACATATAACCAACAACAATACGAACTATGTCAATTTGGTTATAGTTTTAAAGAATCAATAAATTTAGTCTTATATATTCACATGGTATGCGTGAATTATATGTTACTTTTTTAAAATTTAAATCCAAGTATAAACATTAAGGACTATATTTATTTAATGTCAATCGAAATCATGTAAAATTGACAGAAAATATTAAAGATATGATTGATTGTTTTTGTTTATCCACTTTTAAAATTGACAGGAACTAAAATGTTCATTATTTTTTGAAAGGGGCTAATTTGCTTGATCTTACAATTGTTGTTGTTGTTGCTGATGGTGGTATTATGTGTTTATTGGAGTACATTTTATGGTCAGTCGTTTACCTCTTAGTGAAAACACTAGCAGCGAAAAGATTAATTACTACTATCGGCGGATGGATATCTTAGCTCAAATCAAAAATAAATAATAAATGAATTATTTTAACAATTGCCCGTGATATATGGAATATCATTAGACATCAATTGTTGTAATCAATATAAAATATGGTAATACAATAACAATAAATTTATTAGTTTTAAAAGTGTTCTTATTTGCCCGATGCAACGTTTTTTAACCTTACTTTCTAGTTTCTAGTTTGAACTTGATTAAAACATTTTTCACATATCATGTTTTAATTTTGAGATATTAAAATTTTAATATGGTCAATTTTTTAATAAAATATTAAATTTCATTGATAAAGAAGGACAAATCTACCTAAACGCACCTTAAGTTACAAATAATCTTAATAAATAACGCCGAAAAAACTCATGAAAACTAAGAAAATTACAATCTAAAAATAAAAAAAGCACGAAAACCTGAAAAATAAAAGACAACTCTTTTTTATTCCTTCCTCAATTTTCATACAATTCAGTACTATAGTTATATATACGAAATGCTTGCTGTGAAGAACACATATTAAATAAATAATTCTGGACCTCAAAAGAAACGAAATGCCTTCATTAAACTAGAAGTCTCTGATAACACATTGTTATACATTAATTTTCAACTATAACATAACAACTTTAAACCAAAATCTTCACGCAGAACATATTATTAATTGTCCCAAAATAGAGTATGTACCATGTTGTATACTCCTTAATCATCAATGTGCCATAGTAACAAACAAAACTACAGATAAATAACATGCCAAAAATAATAGGCAAAGAATACAATAAAAAAATATATAAAAAATTAAAAATTTTCAACCGACGGTCCTAAGACGGCGACGAAAACAACTAAAAAAATTAAAAGAACTTTTTTATGTAATTACCTCAAGAAAATAGAATGAGTGGAAGAACAACATATATGAATATGAAAATAAAATTATATAATCATAAACTTTTGACTTAACTTTTTTTAGTTGAAATATTAAAATTATTTAATAAATACAAAAAATGAGAGGTAATTCTCCTCCCATTTCATATCGCATATCTCGTAGCTAATCAAATTAAAAAACATTATATAAAATACATAAATATATTAGATTATACACAAATATATACTTGAAAATTATATAAAACAATAAAATAGTAGCAGCATTAAAAAGAAAACTCTCTGTATTGACTATTTGCAATACAGGAATGGTTAGTTTGGTGAGGTGGACGCCATTGGGACCCATCCCAGAATCAACGGCCCAGATTCTATCTTCGCTCTCTTTATCATCTTGTCTATTGTCTCTCCCCCTCTCCCTTGCCTTTCCTCCCATTTTCATCTCCAATTCTCTCTCTCTCTTCTGTGAATAAATCAGTGGAGAGAAAAGAGCAAAAAATACCCAAATACTATGTTGCTAGGTAAACGCACACGCCATCCTATCAAAAGGACGACAAGCATGACGGGGATCACGGTGGATGTCGTCTCCAACGTGGACGACGATAATATTAATGTTGTCCAAGGACCTACCGATGACCCTCAAAACCAACCTTTCCATCAACTCCCTAACGCCAACTCCGGTTACGATCAGCGCCTCTTGTCCATGGTGTCTCCCAGAAACCCTTTTGGTAGCGCCGGTGGAAGATCAGGTTTTGCCACCAACCATGTTCTGGACGACACTGCTCCTTTTTTACGCTCATGCTGCCTCTGTAAACGCCGCTTAGCTCCTGGTCGTGACATATACATGTATAGGTAATTCCCTTCTCTCTGTTTTAAATCATTTTCTTACCTTGTATATTCTTCCGAGAAACCTTGTTCAAGTCCAGTTTGAATCTCTCTTAACTGCTTTTTTACTGAGTTTCATTGGATTTTTCTTTTATTCGTTTTGTAAATTAAAGGCCCTTATTATACATATACGGTTTCCTGCTTAAGTATTAACAAAGGGTGAAGTTAAGTTAGTTGCATTATTAATAGAAAATTGAGTGGGTTGAATTGCAGGGGGGATACAGCGTTTTGTAGTCTAGAGTGCAGAGAAGAGAAGATGAAGCAAGACGAAAGAAAGGAAAAATTCAGCTTTTTAGCTTCAAAGAACGAAGATCGCCATGCATACGCATAGGCTTCAAGTGGCACGTTTTAAAGCCGATCAAGTGTGAGTAATCTGGAGAAGAAGAGGCAAATGTAACCCATCCCAAAATAAGAAACAGTGAAACTGGATCGTATTTCGTCGTCGATTAATCTGCTGGCCTCCTCCGATATTGGAAACCCTCTCATGTTTCACAGTATTATTAAAAAGATTGATGACGACGAGAATGATGAAAACAATAGTATGGGTGTGCTGTAACATATTAGTATATGAAATGGAAAACAAATATTAATGGGTGCTGTCCTACGAGTATGTGGATGCTGATGCAATTGGGCAAAGCTCGGTGCTTCAGATCAGCATTTATGATTCCAATTTTAACTTCTCTCAATATCTTCAACCTTTTTCATTTCCTTTTTTTTTTAAATCTTAATGGCTACTTCCTTTTACATTGGTGAATATTTGGTCGGTCATTAAAAATTTAAAGATCCGGTTAAAATTGATTAAAATATGATGAACTTTTAAATTAGTTTGGACATATCATTAGTAATTATTATAAAATAAACAAAAATATAATATTTGCAAAAATGATTTTCTTCCTAAGAGATTCAGATCCGAATAATTTTGTATGCAAGGTGTGTCTTATCAAAAAATTTAAAAAAACATATTAACATATCTATTAAAATAATACAATTATGACAAACTTTTACTAGATTGATATTTACGTCAATTTGTTAGGTAAAAAGTATCAACCAACCTTTTATTGTATATTAGATTGCATTTTCATTGTTTATTAAAAATGAGTAAATTAGTTTTTGTATATTTTGAAAGAAATTATATAATCGTTCTATTAAAAAATTTCATTCATTTTGTCAATATTCAATAATGGTTGATGTAGCAATTATAAAAAGGTAAAATAATTGTTTAGTCTTATGTGTTTATTATTTTTATCAATTTAACCCTTACTCATTAAAAATACATAAAAATAAAAAAAAAAATTGATTAAAAATTAATAAATAATAATGAAAAAGCAAAAATTATTACAAAAATAGGTTTTAGTCGTCCATGTTTACAGTTTTTATCATTTCAGTCCTTAATTATAAAAAATAAAAAATAATTTATTGAATATAAAATATTATGAAAATTTATCCCAAGCAAAATTGTCATAATGTCCATGTTAGATTTTCTCTCATGCTTCAAGGTAATAGTCTACGCGTGAGAAAAGAATTTCATTTTAAAAATTAATCAGAAATGAATGTTATTTTACTAATTAATTTTAAAAATTGAAATAAAAATAAACCTTAAACTTACTCCAAAATCATTATATTAGTAATTAACGGATGACAAGCATAATAAATAACATTAATATTTTAATTTAGAAAACAAATTAATAAAAAAATCAGAAAAACTATTGATAAGGTACATAATAAACAAGTAAGCTGTGGAGAAAAGGTGGGGGGGAAATGTACGATTTTGGTTCACATTGTTTAGAATACTGACAATATTGTTATGGGCTTTACATACTGCGATAGAGACAAGAATCGACCAACTTAGCACAAGCCAAACGCTAATCCTTGTCATATATGTATCCTTTGTTTTTATTCAATTATATAATTATTATGTATTTAACTTTTTATTATATTTTATCAAAAAACTTTTTATTATATAGAGTAATATTCATTTAGATGGAAAATAAAACTGATTCTAATGATACTGAAATAAAAATATGAATAAATTAATTTGAAATTAAATATTATAATTGTATTGTAGTTGATAATTATACTTTCTATGTGAATGACTAAAAAATCATGTCTAAAATTTATTGCGCTAAGAAAAATATATAAATACACATGTTAAAGGATGAATATTTGATGATATATTATCACTTAAATTTCTCGTTATCAATGTATCAAATCTTAGTTCATATAAAAAATAAAAAATTTCTCTTTTCGAGAAAACGAGACCGATCCTTTAGTAACTTGTGGGGTAAATTATTGGTGGTTTTCTTTAGTGGAAGTGTTCTTATGGGAGCAGGTAATTAATTTTAAAAATGGTTAACTTTATAGGATGTAGCTTCTCTAAATTTGGTTAAGTATTTATCAATATTAAAAAAAAACATCAAAAAACTTTATAATACTATTTGTTATTTATACTATATTGATTTTGTAATCATTTTCTTGTTGAAATAAAAAAAATAAAAGTTTTATAAAAGTATAGATATTGACTTTTGTTAGTATTTGTTTTTGAGCGGTGAAAATAGCTCTTTGTATTTTTCTTGGTCACGATTAGAAAAATGATAAAATTTTGATACACAGCTGTGTAAAATTAATTTTATATAAACTTGTGTATTTACACTATAAAAATCCAAATCCTAAATTCCAAACCCTAACCCTAAAAAATTAAACCCCACACTCTAAACCCTAAATTCTAAACAATAACATTAAATTCTAAGCTCTACAACCCAAACCCCTAAACCTTAAATCCTAAACTAAAACTATAACCCATAAAACTAAAAGGCACATGTAAACTAAAATTTACATGGACTGTGTATTAAAGTTTTTTTCTTTAAAAAATCCCTTCATGAATTCTATCACTTTACGTTCACGGCTCTGGTCCCTATCTCACGACGTACATAAGTTCCTGAAATTGAATGAAAGAAAATGTGTACAAGAGTGAAATTTTCTTTTGGCATGCACAACGGTAATCCCAACCTATGAAAAAAAAAAAGAAAATACACTATCAACCAATTGATCTAATAAGATAAAACATTAGATCTCTTAAGTAAAGTCAGAAGTTTGGATCTTGGATATGAATAGAACAAATTAAGTTGACAGGATTACCTCAATAACGATCCTTTGTAGTACCCGATCCAAATTAACCAGTCAATGAATTGGATGTCAAACTTAATCACGAATTAAAACACAACTTAGTTGGTGACCGGTTAACCATGTACACAGAACTCGAGAATTAAATTATAGAATAAATATATTTAAAAAAGAAACAAATATTGGATGTAGACAATTTTGTTTGTGAAATCTAAATTATCAAATGACTACAGGACTTGTATATAAAAAAATTTCAATCACGGGTTTACAACAACGTCCTTACAATAATATTTACTACATTTTATAAATGAAAATATATTTTTTAAATTTCCAATTGAATTGACATTCGGGGTTAACTGTTGACGTTAAATTTCAACATACTTTTAAATAGTAGTATAAATAAACGATAATATATGATTGATAATATGAGATCCTTTAATTGGCCTAGCGGATGAGGATGCTTATATTGTTTCATCTTGTGTGGATTCGAATTTCGGTACGAGAATGTAATACCTTTCTATTTAATAAAAAAAATATATGATTAATAATATATCGGAACTTCAGAGTTTATTTTTTGACAATCCTAAATCTAATCATAATCTTACTTAGAGAGGAGGGAAAAAGAGACTATAGGAAAAAGAAGGGGAGCTCATAGTAGATCTAGAACCATAACCTAAAAAAATATGATAGAAAAAAAATAAATATCTTAACCAACCGGCCAAATATGATTGCTTGGAATTTCAGAGTTTATTGAGAAGGAAAGTTTTAAAAGTATAATATTTTTAATGTATTTTATAACTCATGTTAAAATATTACTATCTAATCCTCTAAACTTTTGGTGGATATTTAACATTTAATTTGGGTTGAAGTTACTTGTCAATTCCCCTTTATTACAAGGGTTATACTAGTTTAGTCCCTCTACTACTAAATGGACCGCTAGTCTCTCTATTATAGATATTGATTCAAATTAGGCACTTTACTGTTAAATGATCAATTTAGTTAATTTACTATAAAATACAACCAATTTTCCTACAAGTTAGCATTTATTATTTATAAAAGATCATCTAGATATTTTTATATTACTTTAAATAATATGTTAAATCCATAAAATAAATTGACCTTATTTTTTTACGAATGAAAAATATTTTAATGTTATTCATTTTATTGTTTATGTTTAATATTTATAAATATTTATCTGATAGATTGCAGTAAATATTTTGCGAGGCTTAAGATATTTTGGTGACAGTCCTTTTCTGAAACAATAAAATATGTCACTCTCATTTTGTCGAATATGTATGGTGGCCTTCTCCTATTAATTCTACTTTTTTGACATTCTTCCATGAATGCTGCAATCTATCACCTCCCAAAAATCTAACCACTTTAATTACATTTTATAATTATATGATTTTTTTCGTTTATATTTATTTTTATTGTTTATGTTTAAAATTTGTGATTAATTTTATTAATAATATTGTCTAAAATTTATATACCACTTTTTTCTTATAATTTTAATACGCCTTGTTAACAGTGCACTCGACACTAAAATTCACTAATTGGTTGAGTGGTAATTGATCGAGTGGCCAAAGATGTTCATATTGTCTCATCTTGTATGAGTTTAAATCTCGACGTTTATCTTAAAAATAAAATATCTCTTTACTTGATCAAAAATAATAATGTACTCGACACTTATTAATACATCTATTATGATTTTAACTTTCACAAGCTCATTCAATATGAGGGTTACGTTAGAAATATCTACCATCATCATAGCAAATTTTAACAGTGCATCTGAGATTTCTGAAAAATTTAAAAAGTTAAACTAATATATTTTAAAATAAAGTATTAATATTTTCAATTATTTTTTTTGAATGCATATTTTTTTTAAAAATAGTTTATTGGAATTTAACAAGATAAAAAATAGTTATAAAATAAAAATACTGATATAAAAAATATTTATCACAAAATATGTTATATGGGTGTTATTGAATTTGAAAATAAATATGTGGAATAAATGGTAGTTAAGTTTTCGTTATTTTGTAGTAAAATCATATATATTGAAAAGGTAAATAATATTTTTAGCAATTTTAAAAAAAAAATCATCTTTTAACAAAGAAATTGAGTTGCTCAAATTCCTTGAAATTCTCGTATAATTAATTATTCAATAAAATAAAATCATTCTTATGTTGGGCAAAACAAGATTAAATTCGAAATAAATAAATAAACAGAATACAATAAATAACAAGAATTTAACAGATTCGAAATAACCGAAAATAAGATTGCTGGGGCCTGCTTAAAACGCAGTTTCCTTAAGACAGATTCGACAACTCCTTGGTGCTTGAGTTCTTAAGTCGTCAGTCTCCTAGGATACAACAGCGGATGATCTCCGACAGCAGCACTACTGAAGAGATCACGAACAGTACTCGAGCCTTTGACAATCACCAGAAAAACAATGCAATTTGAGAGAAGAAAGCTTTTCGAAATTGTATTTTAAAAACTGAAGGGAGACCATGTATTTATAGGAAAAATTAGGTTAAACGAGAGAACCAAAATATTCAGTATTAATGGCCATAAATCTTCCATCCGATTTTGATTCGGAAATCTTTGACTTATGCTATATTTACTCGGATATATTTCTATGAATTGCAAGCATTATCGTTTTTGATATTCGCATTTAAGGGAACTAAAATATCCCATTAAATTCGGAATATTCTCAAAAGATATGTTATCTTAAAGGGAAAAAATTAATTCGAAGTGGTAAAATATCCGCAGGCCCACGAAAGGCCCGATCGATCCGTACATTTGCGTCGCCCACGTCGTGCGGGTGCGCCCCAGCCCGAATGGGATTGATTCGCATCCCCTGCATGCGAGGCAAAGTTTCCATCTAAGTCATTCAATGACCACAAGTTGATTAAGTGTATATAAACACTTCACATTCCATTTATCCCATCAATGTGGGATTGGGGTTTTCATTTCCTTATTCAATTCACAACCTCCTTACTTTGAGCATCAATTTCTCATCCAATACTCAACTATTTTGAGCATATGAGATACAATTGTAAAGGTCTCATGGAGTAGAATAAGACCAAAAAAAATCCTTACTCGAATCTCCACCTTTACCCATTCAAAATATGGCTCAAAGTAACCATTTTCCTCACGTTTTTCCAACAATCCCCCACATGAATGAAATTGATGCTTTTTATCAAAACCATTTTGACTCGATGTGGTGATAGCTTCTATGATTGATAGTTGCATAGGATAGGTAGGTTTCCTCCTTTTAACATTCCCTTGTGAAAGTATATCTACTTTACTGGCTATCTAGTAAACGTGATGTCCTTGAACTATTCAGCCGTTTGTGTAAACAATGATATACTCCACACAACTACCTCTTTGACACAAGTTTTTGTTCTCACGGTTATGTCCATATGGCCATTGACATCTCCTTGGTTCTATAAGATTTTGAGAGAACTATGCCCCAATAGTCTTCTTCAAGCGGCCCCACTTCACTCTCACATAGGTGACTTATGTTGCTCAGCTCACCGACGTACACAATGGTCATTAAAAGCTTTTGCTTAGCCTATCCCATTTTTTGTCATTGTTTACATCATAGGAACGAACTTGAGGATAAGAACCCCCACAATAACTGCATAGGTCTATACAATTAGGTTGTCCCTTTGAACCTAGATATTGGGATCTTCAGTCAACTAGGTAGGGTTTTCCTTTACATAGCGCCTTTGTTTTCCTTAGGCTTTATCTCATTCCTTTAGATGTTTTGTCAACTTGATCTCGAGTTAACCCTTTGGTTAGCGGATCTACAATGTTATCCTTTGATTTTACACAATCAATATAGATAACTCTATTTGAGATCAATTGTCTAATTGAATTCTGGCTATACAAGAATTTTTCCACATAGTGTGACTGAGTCAATATGAGACCTTTAGATGACCGTTTGATTTGGATGCCCAAAATCGATTATGTCATTATCATATTTTCCATGTCAAATCTTGAATTTAACATGTTATTGGTACGTTTACCATTTCATTGTTACATATAACAATGGGCGTGTCATCAACATAGGATCATATATCATGATGCACACATTTGTCATACTCTTATTTGTCATCATGACAATATTTTCGTTTCAACCTTTTGTTGAACGTATAGACTATTTTTTTCATTGATAGTCTCTAATGTTCGTTTCATTGAACTTGGAAATATATTTTCAAAGAACGAGTCATTCTTTGTTTCCATTATCACATTCTTGTGAATCTATTTGTACACAAGAAATTGATATCCGTTACTATGTTTTACATAGTCAATGAAAATATAGTCCACTTATTTTCATTTACTTCGGCAATGGGAACATTACCTTTGCAAGATACCCCCACATTTTTATGTAGTTGTAGGAATGTTTTATTTCCTTCCATAACTCATATGGTGTCTTTTCTCTTTGAGAAGAGGTAATTAGTTGATAGAACAACCCCCCACATGTTAGACACATCTTCAAAATCATTGTACTCTTTGATGTTGCAACGTTACTCACATAGAGTTTCTCCCAAATTAATCGATTTATTAAGTTTGAGTTTCAACATCTTACTTATAGAGAATAATTTCTCTATACCATCTTTGCTTTTAAGCAAAATTAGCTTGTATTATCGTTTGAATAAAGATCGCTATAATTTAGATCAAGCGGTTCAATACTTCTTCGCATGTTTCACATTTGAAGCGAAAGGGATGTGTTCCATGTTAATTAGTTTACACAAAAAATCATTGTACCCTTTGATGTTGCAACGTTACTCACATACAGTTTCTCCCAAATTAATCGATTTATTAAGTTTGTGTTTCAACATATTACTTATAGAGAATAATTTCTCTATACCATCTTTGCTTTTAAGCAAAATTAGTTTGTTCTATCGTTTGAATAAACATCGCTATAATTTAGATCAAGCGGTTCCGTACTTCTTCACATGTTTCACATTTGAAGTAAAAGTGATGTGTTCCATGTTAATTAGTCTACGCAAAGAATCATAATTAACATGTCCATACCATAAATTATGTAACCAAAAGAAACAATATTCTCATTCATAATTTTGGGTTTTTACAGAGATTAGAATATATCACCTACCCACAACCATCCCTTTTTGTTAGGCATATAGTTCTTCGTCCACAGTATTAGCCTCCTTGGATTTCTTTGCATGTCTACATTCAAAAGATCTGTGTCCCACCTTGCTACAGTTTTAACATGCTCCCTTGAATTTCTCTTTTTGGAAATTCCATCATTAGGCCCTAACTTTGTCCTGGCTTGGTGTTGTTGGGGTTGTTTTCACCTCTTAACTTCGACAATATTTGCCTTAGCCTCTTGAAAGGTTTCTCTGTTGAGCTTCCTAACATTACTTCTATTGTCTTCTTCTATTCGAAGTCTGACAATAAATTCATCCACTGTCATCTCCTTCCTTTTATGCTTCAAGTAATTTTTCAAGTCATTCCATCCGGGAGGTAGCTTTTCCGTGATGGCAGCTACTTGGAAGGACTCGCTTATCACCATTCCTTCAGCAAAAATTCCGTGAATAATCAGTTGGAATTCTTCCACTTGACTTACTACTGGTTTTGAATCAACTGTAGTAAAATTCAAGAATTTCACGACTAAAAACATTTTAGCCCCAGCCTCTTCTGCTTTGTACTTTCTGTCCAATGTTGGCCATAGTTATATTGTTGCTTTGTACACATCATATACCGGATACAACGAGTCTTGTAGTCTATTGAGGATGTAATTCTGACACAGGTAGTCGCCATTTTCCCAATATTCGGTGATGCTGAAGGCGGTGAGCCTATCCACCTCTCCTTCTCCGTCTCCTACCGTGACAACTAGAGGATCTTCCTTCAGATACTTTGCTAGGTTCAACATGGTCAGATAGAAAACATCTTCTATTGCCATGTCTTTAAATTTTGCCCACAAAATTTTGACGGCTTCTCATTGTGGCTTATTGCCGCCGCCGTTTTGTTCAGATTCATGGGCTGATTTGTCTTTTTCGACGTCTATCCCTGTCCCACCATTTGTGCAGGCGATTTGAGTAATTTGATAAGATCTCTCTTAAGAGTCATTGTTTCTATTCACAAAGATACAAAAAACCCAGAATCAATAATAATTCCAATAAACCGAAAATTATTTCGTTTATTTCCGGTTTTGTTTTTCCATAAAATCCATAACCTAATTTACTTCCAACGACAATTTCTGTAAAACAGATTTGTCCCGTTTATTTTTGAGATCTAAGCAAACATGTTAAAACGGCTGAATAATTCCTGAAAACGAATTTGTTTGCTTTCTCACAGTCGTACTTATTTTGAATCGTCTTGGATTAGCCTGTCTTAAGATTGTTGGGAAAAACAAGGTTAAACTCAAAATAAATAATTAAAATAAACGAAATACAATAAATAACAAGAATTTAACAGAATCGAAATAACCGAAAATAAGACTGCTGAGGCCTACTTGAAACACAGTTTCCTTAAGACATATTCGACCACTCTTCGGTGTTTGAGTTCTTAAATTGTCAGTCTCCCATGATGCAACAGCGGATGATCTTCGATAGCAACACTACTGAAGAGATCACGAACAGTACTCGAGCCTTTGACAATCACTAGAAAAACAATGCAATTTGAGAGAAGAAAGCTTTTCGAAATTGTATTTTAAAAATTGAAGTGGGGCCATGTATTTATAGGGAAAATTAGCTTAAATAAGGGAACCAAAATATTCTGTATTAATGGCCATAAATCCTCCATCCGATTTTGATTTGGAAATCTTTGACTTATGCCATATTTACTTGGATATATTTCTGTGAATTGCAAGCATTATCATTTTTGATATTCGCATTTAAGGGAACCAAAATATCCCTTTAAATTTGAAATATTCTCAAAAGATAAGTTATCTTAAAGGAAAAAATTAATTCGAAGTGGTAAAATATTCGCAGGCCCACGAAGGGCCCGACCAGTCTGGACATTCGCGTCGAAAAATTAATTTTTTTCGAAAAATAATTAAAATAAACGGAATACAATAAATAACAAGAATTTAACAGAATCGAAATAACCGAAAATAAGACTGCTGAGGCCTACTTGAAACACAGTTTCCTTAAGACATATTCAACCACTCTTCGGTGCTTGAGTTCTTAAATCGTCAGTCTCCCAAGATGCAACAGCGGATGATCTTCGACAACAACACTACTGAAGAGATCACGAACAGTACTCGAGCCTTTGACAATCACTAGAAAAACAATGCAATTTGAGAGAATAAAGCTTTTCGAAATTGTATTTTAAAAATTGAAGTGGGGCCATGTATTTATAGGGAAAATTAGCTTAAATGAGGGAACCAAAATATTCTGTATTAATAGCCATAAATCCCCCATCCGATTTTGATTTGGAAATCTTTGACTTATGCCATATTTACTCGGATATATTTCTGTGAATTGCAAGCATTATCGTTTTTGATATTCGCATTTAAGGGAACCAAAATATCCCTTTAAATTTGAAATATTCTCAAAAGATAAGTTATCTTAAAGGGAAAAATTAATTCGAAGTGGTAAAATATTTGCAGGCCCACAAAGGGCCATACGAGTCCAAACATTCACATCGCCCACGTCATACAGGTGCACCCCAACCCGAATAAGATTGATTTGCACCCCTTTTGCGCACGAGGCACAATTTCCATCCAAATTATCCAATGACCACAAGTTGAGTAAGTGTATATAAACACTTCCCATTCTATTTATCCTATTAATGTGGGATTGTGGTTTCTATTTCCTTATTCAATTCACAATTTCCTTACTTTGAGCATCAATTTCTCATTCAATACTCAATCATTTTTAGCATATAAGATACGTTGTAAAGATCTCATGGAGTAGAATAAGACGCAAAAGAATCCTTATTCGAATCTACATCTTTACTCATTCGAAATATGGCTTAAAGTAACTATTTTTCTCACGTTTTTCCATCTTATTATCGAAGAAAATAGCAAAGTTAAAAAGAAAATATTAATAATAGAAAAATCCATGTTCTTCTTTATAGGTTTCATCATCAAACTTTTATCAAATAAATAGTTTTAAGGTTTAGTTAAAATGAAAAGGGGGAAATCTGTTGCATTGTCAGCTGTAAACTGTCGTTTATAACTAAAAACATGAAAGATATCAATTTCGATTATTTTTTTTGTGTGGGGCAAATGTTACTTTCGTATCAATTTTTGTCGCCCACTAATTTTGATAATTAATTATCAAATTATTTTATTTAATAATATAGATTACTGATAATCTTGTTTTATACGTATTTATGACATATAAGATATAAAATAATATATAGTATGAAAATTGTTTATAAATGTGTCATGATCGGTTCCATGAAAAATGATCTGTTAAAATAAAGTTTAAAGTAGATATCATGTTGAGATAACCTCTTCTCCTTCTTCCTAGAAACTCAAAAAAATTCGAATTCTTTCATATACTATATATTAGGTTTAAGTTATGAATTTAATTTTTATAATCTAAATTGTTGATTTTCGGCCCTATATTTTTTAAATTATGATATTTTGATCTTAATTTTAATATTTTAAATTATGTTATTGGTCATTGTATTATATATAAGTTGTAGCTTATTTTATGTTCTCTAATTTGGTCATTTTGAGTCAATGTAATTGACTCATATTGTCTTACATGTAGAAATTTGATAAGTGAATAAACTAAAATTGACCGAACTAAAGTGTAAGAATTAAATTTATAACTTATGCATAGTGTAGGATAGGTCTTCATCGAACAAATCTTTCATATGTTTCTCGTTAGGTCGAGTCTATCATTGTTCCTTGAACATTCAATAAATTTAATATTGCATTAGACCAACAACAATAGGTTACCTCATACGATTTAAGCGGGGGGGGGGGGGTGAGTCTGCACCAAACTAATGCTTATAAGTCATATTTTTTACCTTTAACAGTGATTTTTTTAGAAGCAGCCAATAGAAAAATATGACACCGATATGAGTTTTCCCATGACTATTTAGTTACTTTTGGTTTTTTCAAAATGATTTTTGTGTACATATATTATTAAGAAAATGAGGAAAAACTTGAAGCAGTATTGTATTGTTGTGTTGGGTGCATATGAAAAATCAAAATTTGAGGTCTTAAAAAATTATTATGAGCATCACTCAAGTGTAGGCTTTATCTCGTCATTTTTAAATTGAGAATCTCATTATTAGCTGTTTAATTTAGATTTGATACTGCAGATGCTCATTATAAGAGTGATCATTTTTATTCAGTTTATTTTATCCACAACGTTTTAGTTCGAACTTTTTAAATAGCTTAAAAAACTTAACACTTAAATCAATTTTGTACGAGAAATATTCAATCAAAATATACAATATCTTTGAACTCTAATATTCATCCACCTTCAAAGGCAATAAATCATGATGATAAACAACTATTAATCGACAATAACCTATTACATAAAATACTAGGAAAACGAACTCTTATTTGACAACTACAACAACAATAATTACTCCTTAATAATGCAAATGTCATGATAGATAAATGAAAATTGTTAGTCTATACATATACGAAATGGACTTTATATATTTAATATTATGTGTACATCGTAAGGCCCAAATAATTATCACTTTTTCAATAACTAAGGATAAATAATTGTAAAATATTCTTGTTTCAATGACTCAATTAAAAAAGTCGTTGTATAACTTATAATTATAACAAATATGTTCAAAAAAAAATTATTATAAGAACCGAAAGCAAATGCTTAGGCCTACATTTAAGCTCTTTTTTAGGCATAATGTTAATGGCGTGGATTTTGCAGAGATTCGCCCCACTTCACATTTAATTGAGCATAGATAATTACAAATTTCGCATGTTGTGAGCGAGGGTAAAAATAAAAATTAGTTTCGTCATAGGTGGTGGAGAAGGCGTAACTATGTTTTTGTATCCGCCCTATCCCCACTCGCTTTGCATCATCCTCACCCGCCCCGCATCGTCTCCACCCGCCCCAACAAATCTTATAAAATGTTATTATAAATGTTATTAAAAATAAAAAACCAGTTTGGATTATAGACAAATTTAAGATAATTTATATTGACGTTTTTTGGGATATTAATGAAAAATTCAATATATATATATAGGATGAGTCTACCACGTTCGACGAACATCGCTGAACATCGCTGAACACTACTAACGCTGAACATCGTTGAACACCATTAAATTGAATAATAAAGATAAAAAATCTCAATGATTCAACGTATAATTATAAATTACTTAAAATAAAATTTTAATTAAATTATTTTCTATATATATTATATTTTTTATTTTTTAAAATAATTGGATCAAATACCAACCTTAGTCAATTTAAAAAATAAAAACCCTAAACCTTAAATCATAAACATGAAACTCTAAACTTTTAATCCTATGCCTGAAACCCGAAACCATCAAACGATTCGACCAAAATGAATTTGAAAGTTATTGACTTACATCCGATCAACCAAAAAATATATACTGGTTTGAAGTTTTATTACTCAAGGAAATCGATTTGGGTTGAGAGGGAGATATATCGAATTTAGGGTTTATGGTTTATAGTTTAGGATTTAGGGTTTATGAATTTAGATTTTAGGTTTAGGGTTTATGATTTTGGATTTTGGGTTTGTGATTTATAGTTTAGAGTTTAGGGTTTTAGGTTTTTATTTTTAAAACTAACTAAGGTTAATATTTGATTCAATTATTTTTAAAAAAATTAAAAAATATTATATATGAAAAATAATTTAATTAAAAATTTATAATTATATGTTGAGTCCTTGAGATTTCTAATCTTTATTAATCAATTTAATGATGTTCAACGGTGGTCGGCGTTAGTAGTGCTCAACGATGTTCGGCGTACGTTGTAGAATTTGCCATATATATATGTATATAATTGAATTTGAAATTGATCATATCACATTTATAAATATTTTTTAATATATTAATTTGAATCAAGGTCAAATTTAAAATAATTTATATTGACTTATCTTGAAATATTTATGAAAATTTATATATATATAACATTTATTATGTTTATTAGTTTATTCTTTATTATTGTCTGTCGTTATGCCTTCTTTTTAAGGTTTTTTTTTCTAGTCCTCACCATATATATGTTATTCTTCTACTTTTTAATTTTATTTTCCGAATATTATATGTTATTTAGATTCTATCGGTATTTGTTCTTATTTTTAAGGTTATTTTTTAATTGTTATGTTTTTAGTTCTTTCTGCAATGTTTATTTGTTAAGCAATTGAAATATTATTTTACATGTTATTTGTGCTATTTTTGATCCTTTACAATAGACTTTAGTATCTTTTTAGTCCAAACTTTTTTGTTCTACAATTTTAATTTCGTATATTATTATTTTAAAAAAATTGTGACAATTAGAATAATTTCACTATGTAGTGAGAGTCTGAGTGACTGGTATTTTATACTTTTTTCATAACAAATTTGATTTATATTTTTAACTAATAGTTATAAAAATATTATATGAAATGATTACGTGGCGGGTAAAGACGGGATTAGGTGGGTCTCAAGACCCACGTGAGTAATGGGACGGGGATGGTTTAATGCTGCGGGTTGTGGGGCAGAGATGATTTTAGATTTTGTATTCGTAATGGGTCGTGGGGCGAGAATAGAGATAAAAATTCTTGACAGAAATAAATGTAGGAAGAGTATCATTCGCACTCTCCCCGCCCAATTGACATCCCTAAGCATATAGTTGTCCAATCTTTGCAAATAACATATCCCTCCTCCCATTCAAACTAAATTTAAATTATGTGTATATTTATATTAATAATTTTTAATAGTCTAAGTAATTATAAAATAATAGTTGTTTATAGATAAAATTATTCGAACTCAAATTTTTTAAAATGAATATCATTTTTTTCTACTTTGCATATATTTATATAATTTTTTTTATACATTTCAACATCTTAATGATTTTAGTCTATATATTCATAAATTAACGACTTTACTTCCTAATCGCCCCTCTCGGGGCATAAGTTTATTAGAAAAATTATTTGTCAGTTTTTTTTATAACCACATATATCTGATTTGCTGACCGATTAATTTAAACTCGAGTTTTACATAAATTTCTTTTGGGAGCGACTCTCTCAATTTAGTTTTCTCCATTCGCAACACCAAAATTATAACCCCTAACCTTATTTAAGAGCCCTATTGACCCTATTTGGTAAATAATTTTTTGAGCTAAAATTAAAGGTTTGAAGCATTTATAGAGGTTTGATAAGTCAAATCCGCTAATTTGGATGCTTGGTAAATAAAGAATTGTAATAGCGGATTGAGGTGAAATCTCTCATTTTGAAAAAGCTCCTAAAAGGAGCTTTTTGAGTTAAAGGTTTGGATAAAAGACTTGTAAAGACTATTTTATCATTGATAATTATAAAAATTTCTCTAAATAACATAAATTTAATTAACTAGAAAAATTAAAAAATAATTTCATAAATAAAAATTAATATATAAATTAATAAATAATATAAATTTAATAATTAATAAATTTATATTCAAAATATAATTTTATAAATAAAAAATTAATATATACATCTAAATTTAATAATTATTAAAATTATAATAAAAAAACTAATATGTACATCCTCGTATTAAAAAATATTTTTCACAATCTAATTAATATTAATAGATACAAAAGGTTAATAACTAATAAATTATTCAAACAAGTATTAAATATAATCATGCCTTTATATGTCATTTTGCTTGTTTAAATAATCAAACAACTATCAGCTATTAATTAATTTTATCAAATATTTTTATACAATCAGCTAATATAATCCGCTAGTTAAATCAACTAATTATCAAATATTAAATATAATCATGTCCTTATATGTCATTTTGCTTGTTCAAATAATCAAACAACTATAAGCTATTAGTTAATTTTATCAAATATTTTTATACAATCAGCTAATATAATCCGCTATTCGTTATTAAATAACATAATCTGCTATCAGCTAATTACCAAATATAGTCATTATCTTTTCCTACTAAATTAATTAATTGTTAGTAATTTATTTGTCGGCTTTAATAATAAAATAATGCAACAAAATCTTGAACAACAAATATGCAAAGATTTGGTGGGATTAATAAATGGGGTCAATCAGCCCTCTAATTGGACCAATAATTATAATTTTTGAAGTCCCTTTCTTTGCAAAATTAGAAACTAATTAAGTCATTAATGTTTTGATTTAACTAATTACTAAAGCGTGGCCAGTTGTTTGTTTTCTTCCTTTCCGCCTTTTGAAAATCTGGAGGATAAAAATGTTGGAGCTTTGGGTATTAAGCCATCTCCATGCTTCCTGGCGGGGATTACTCACCACTCTCCTTATTTTAAATATAATATAACAAACGTCTTCTTCATAGGTATTTATAGACACTGCATATACTATTTATTTATTATGCAAAAAGAAAATTGGGTGATTTTCGATGAATAAGGAGATATTACCATCTGAGCCGTCCCTGGCATGGATGAGAGGAGCGTCCGCTCAAAACCTAATTTTTCATATAATATTATTTTTATGGTCTAATTTTTTAATATTTATTTAGGGATTTATTCTTAAATTTTAATTCTCTCAACATTTGTTACTAGACTTAATTTTTTTCAATAATTGTTATTAAGAATTTAGGGCCCAATTGTTTAACACTTATTATTAGGGACTCAATTTTTCTAATATTTATTATTAATGGTCTAAATTTTAAGTTCATCCCCTTAAAATTTTATAGTTTCGCTCTCTAACATAAAATGCCACGTTCGTCTCTGCTTTAGGTTGTGATTTGTTGTTTGGATCTAAAATATTTAAAAAGCTTAAATATGTCAAGCATCTTTGTGTTATTTTAAAATTTAAATTTAAATTTTTATATTTTTTTGTGAAATTAAGTCTTTGTATTATTTTTTATTGAAAATATCGGTCCATCGCATAATTACTTTTGTTAAATTTTATTGTTAATTGATAACTTGACATCTATAAAAAAGAAAAAGAATTTTTAGTCCTTATGCTTGCATTTTTTATATCAATTTGACTTTTAATCTTTAAAAATAGATAAAAAAAATATCATTAATGGAACAATACAATTTTTTCAAACATCTATATTTATAGCTTTTTAAGGGTCAAGCTGATAAAAATTGTAAACATGAAAAACTAAAGATGTTATTTTATTTTTTTTATAGTTGTCGCGTCAACAATTAACACTAAAATTGAACAAAAATACAAGATACTAGAATTTTAAATAAAAATAATAATACATAAACTCCATTTAAAAATTAAAATATAAAAACTAAATTTTAAATATTTTAAAAAATTATATTATAAAGATTAAATTTTAAATTATTACAAGAACCTTTTTGCATTTTTAAACTTATTTAAAAAACACAGGCCTGTTTGATCAAATAAGTATGACCAATAGCCATAACTAAACATTAGTTATTAAGTATTTTAATTGGAACTTAATCTTTTGTCATTTAATGTTTGTTAATGTTAAATTAATCATTTCTTTGAAATTTATGGCTACCCTGAGATTGACCTTCTGCTATTCCGTAACTGCTATGTAGATTCTGTGCAAGCTTATTCATTATTGACAGTATAAATATATTAATATCATTTAATTATTTTAAAAAATAATATCATTTAGCTGAAATATTTTAGGGTTAGAAATTTAAAATCATTTAAGATTACTGCGGGGTAAACAAGAGCAAGTGGCCGGCAAAAAAGAAAAGAAAAGGATTTTCTTAATGGAATGAGAATCCGACAAGGCAAAAGTCACCTTAGTTTGGTTGCCGCTAATTTGCTTTGTTTTAAACAAATAAATTGCAGCCATTTCGATTCTTTATTGTTTTTGGTGAACGCCTAACGCTAAAAATAAATATTTTGATTTTTTTACTTCAATTTAGATACTAAAAGACTTTAGCAATTTATTACTAAGATAAGAAAAGAGTATGGGTGTTTATCGAGCAAGTCGATCATAAGCTGAGTAATACTTGACTCGATTTGATATTCATTAAGCTCAATAAAATTTTATTCGATTCTTGTTCGTTAAAAAAATCATTGCTTGACTCGACTGGACTCGTTAAGTTTTTGAGTCGAGTTGAGTCAACTTGAGTCTACTATTGACCGAGTTTTGACCGAGTCGAGCTTGAGCTACTCAACTATTAGTTAGCACCCCTAGAAAGAAGTTATCATTTTTTTATCTTTTGAAAAATGTTTAATGTTTAAATTCGAATTTTGGTGTTACCAAAAACTTGTGTAATGTATGTCATTTGTCACTATAAGTAGTTTTGTTAATTTATTTTTCTAATATTTTTCATAAAAAAGACAGAAAAAGAAGAAGGTATCTTCTGGGTTAAAACAATTTTATTTTAATATACCAGTGATAAAATATTTTATATAAAAATATAGTTCACAAATTTTGCTTAACAAATAATTTCAGATGAAGTGGTAAATGATTTATATTTAAATTTTTTAGTCTTGTGTTCAATCCTTTAATAATGGATTTTAATTTGTTTTTTAAAAGATTTTATAAAATAATAACAGTAACATGCATTATACATTTAAATAAAAATAACTTAATAATTTTCAATTGAATTAGAGTCTGATGACACAAAATTCATTCATAAATTTCAATGTTTTTTTTAAGAAAAATACTCTAAAGTTAAAAACTTAAAACCCACATTTATCAAATTTGAAAAGATGAAAGGAAAGTTCTGAGAATCTGAACATAGCACCAGCATATCGGCAAACAAGTGATCTATTTTTTTCTCAATTACAATTTTATTGAAACAAAAAATCATATAAATATTAACGTGTCCCTAATTAAAATTTTCTTTAAATTAAAATAAAAAAAAAATTACGACACATTTTAATACAAACCAAAAGACCACAACCAGAAACACCTTAACACTACGAAGCACGGCCACATATCAAAACCGCACCTGGACAGCAGCCAAGCATTACCTATCCATTAACACAAGCAATTTAATTAATAAAAATATTTATTTTTATTCGTGCATAGTGCTATTATTCGAGCAAAGTTTGCTACACATAATTTCTTTTCCGGATATTTGATATACTTATTAATTTTTAAAACATTTACTTTTATACATTTATAAATAGCTATAAAATATATTTTATTAAATAAATAAATATAATTAAAGGCATAATGTCAAAAAATGCCCTGACCTTTGATTGAATACTCACTTTAGCCCCTTTTTTGAAGCAATATAACCCTCAACATTTCAGTTTAAGTCAAAAATCCCCTATGCTGATGAAAACTGTTAGTTAACTGATGATAAATGGCTTGAAATGACGCGACAAACTTACATAGCAATTCACACTGCGATTGCAGTGTTGTAGTCACCAATTTTATTCGGCCCTTTTAAATTTTATGCTTGTAAATATATTAGAGTTTGTATATAAATTAGAGTTCATTAAAAAATAAAAAAAGAGTCCATGTACATGAATAAAGGCCTAATTGGCCCATTTTTATTTCATTTATATTACTTTTATTAATGTATTTTAGTTTTTCTTGCAGACCACACAAGATCCTAATCAAGTCAGATATGGGAAGATTACAAGAGATCCTACTCGACATATATGGAAAGTCAAACTATGTGCAAGGATTCCTCACTGCAGACTTATGGCAAATTCCCAATACGATCCAAGCGTTTTTGAGTCAGGGTATCTTCTTAAGTAATGACCGCCTTTCATTTACCTTTCTAACGCATATTGAAACGCCTCAATCGGACGTCAGGAGCTCAAGATATGCTCGTTTTACTGAAGACAATGCGTGCAGAAAACTGTATACGGGTTCAATATGGGAATTTGATTTTATTACGAATTTTCAATTATTTTATTGAATATTTGTAATTAAATTCAAGCTTAGACATTTCCCTATTTTTTTAAACTCATTTAGGATCATATTGAATGTAAGGAAAGGGTTTGATTCCCAAGTAACGATATTATTCCCTTTCCAAGAATGTTGAGCATAAGAAAGGGAATATGCTTTTAGAGTTTTAGGGTTTTTTAGGTTTTTAGGGTTTCTTGAAGCCTATAAATAGGCTTCACCCATTGTAATTCTCATTCACATCCACAACCACACAACATTCATCCTTTGTAACACATTGAGTTCAAGAGCAATATAAGTTATAGTTATTTTTGGAGGTATTTTACCCAAACACTGCTTCTCTATATTTTTCTTTATTTTTCCCTTTGTTACTTGGTTTTGAATAAGGAGGAGAAAGGGTACGGGTTATCGTTAAGTAAAGCTCGTGAAGGATCCATCATCATCGAGGGACGGAGGCGGCACCACCATCGAAGGACGGGCAGTAGCGGCGGCCCGTTGTCGGCGCATAGTGGTCGGCGTCCAATAGTAGCGGTGATGCTATATGGTTCGCAGTTCGACTCATACCCCACGTTAACAAGATCGCGCTTTGATCCAACTGTTTGCAATCTCTTTACTCTAATCTTTTTTTATTTTTAATTTGGTTCTTAAATTCTTATTTCGTGCATTTTAATTCATTGTTTGATTTGTTTATATTTACTGTGTTCCTTAATTTATTCATCTTTATGCACTTTAACTTAATAAATTAGGGTAAATAGGTTTTATTAATAATATGTGTTTTATTTAATGAAAACTTACCAAATAACTTAAAATAAATACTCTTTAGCTTAGTTTCCTTAATCAATATCTTATATTTCTTTTGTGAATAATTCACCAATAATAAAATTTAACACCTAGGCTTAGATTCCTAAAATAATATAATTTTTAATAATAAATATCTTAAATATTTTCCACCTCACCTTAATTGTAGATAATTAAATAAGATCCTTAGGTAAACTTTCTTGAAAAGGTAAATAATCTATTAATTGTAAATAATAATAAATAAAAATTAACTTGATAATTCATTTTAAAAAGGTAAATAATTCTTTCTCCTTAATTATAAATAAACCTCCTTTAGGTAATTTTTAGAAAAGTAAATATATTTTCTTTAAATATAAATAATTAAATAAAACCTTTTAAGATTAGTTTTTTTTAACTCATGCTTTTAAAAAATATAATAATTAACTTTGAAAATTAAACCACCCATAAAAGTCAAAAATAACATAATACATCATTTAAAGAGGATCTTTCTTTGCATCATGAAAACGAGGTATATTTTCAATTAGGGTTAATTCGGTCTTCCCCTAGCCGTTGTGGGAACGGTCGAGACTCCTATGCGAAAGTGCATTATCGAATTTTAATGATTAATACTTTAACCCCTTTGCATCTAAATTGATTCGGATTTTCTTAGCTGTGAGCGAGTTCGAGCCAATTCTAGAACTTTGTGGATTTTTGTATTAACCTTTGTATGCACACATCCGGGTTATAAGAAAAATATTAGTGATCAAGTAAGCGCCGTTCTGCAGGCGTAATGGGGGTGCTAATCCTTCCCCACACGTAACCGTGCCCCCGAACCCTTGAGATTTCGTAATCTCTGGTTTATTTTTAGGTTTTCGGTCTGCCTAATATAATTAAAAGGGACCGGTGGCGACTCCGTTGTTACAGCTTGGCGACTCCGCCGGGGACTGTTTAAGAGGACACAACTTTTACTTGATCACAATTTATTTTCCTTAGTAATCCGTTGCATTTTTTTGGTGCTTTAAAACTATTTGCATCATAACATAAGCCTTATACCCGGGCTTTATCAAACTTAAGTGGAAGAAAATAGCCATGCATTCGTGAGTAACCCTCCGTATGGGCTAGTGAAAGTCTTCTGCGATCTAGAGTACTTATGCTTTCGCGAGTAACCCTCCGCACGGGCATAACGGAAATGCATCCCCTCGAGCCGTGTTCGATCCGCAAGCCTGTGTTGGGCCAGGATCGAATGTCTTATCTACCTTGGAGTAGGGGATAGAGACGGTTCGAGAACCTTTTCTAGATCTAAACCCTCATAAATGTATGTTTTAGTAAGCCCACCCTATTAAGCCATGTGAAGCCATAGGTTTTATTTCCTTTACTATTATTATTTTTTGTTTTACTTTTTGTATCTTACCCTTGTGTTTTATTTCATTATTTATATATACTAACATCTTTTTGAATTCTGAGAGCATACATTGCATTGCATCCAGTTGGTATTCCGAGACATTGTTCAGTCAAAGATCATGAGTATTCGAGTCACATTATCTAGCTTTGGAGTCCTTCGCCTGAATACTGATGTCCGAAGTGAGCCCACAAAATTTTAGCGCCGATACGGAGATAGCGTGCAGAAAGAGACCACTGTAGATCTGCCAAAACAAGTACACATGGGATTGCCTCATAATCATTTGTCTGGATTGATCACCATATGGGAAAGCCTGGAAGCCCAAAGATCGAGCCTTATTCACCAATAGGTATGGAGATATAACCCTTATGCTTGGGGTAGAAATAGACGAGCCCATGATGCTGGCAGCCGTTGAACTTTGGGATTCGGCTTATCTTTGTTTCGTATTCAATCAATAAGGCATGACTCCTACCATTGAGGAATACATGGTTCTGTTGTGCCTGAAGTTACAGAAACCTGATAAAAAATACTGAAATAAGAAGAATTCTAGTTATCAGAAAAAGTTTGCCAAGGTTGCTGGTCTAAGAGGTGGATATCCATGTTGCTGAAAAGAACAAAATCCCTTACTTCATGTGGGAATTCATCTATACCCAGATCATGAAGGATGCAAAAAACGAAAGGGTATTTGATTTGCTCGCATTGGCTATCTTTGGGTTAGTGATCTTCCCTAAAGTTTTGGGGCATATTGAGATAACCTTGGTGGACTTGTTGGCCCAGAAGAGTGTGAATCTTGTCCCAGCTATTTTGGCAGAAACCTTCAAGTCCCTAAACTTTTGTCAAACTCAAGGAAGGGGACGCTTCACCGAATGCTCACAACTTCTCTACTTGTGGTTGCGAAGTCACTTTTGGGACAACGTGAAGATAAGCAGACATCCAACGTCTAGAGACTGGTCCCAATCAAAGAGGTTACCAAAAAATAGTGGTCGCGAAGTGGGAAGCAAGAACAGTGGGTGACTTTGTTTAAAAACCTTACCGATGCCGACATAACATGGAGATCCCCGTGGATGTACTCGGTACCGATCCTATACAAGTGCAAAAAGATGGAGTGGGTTCATCTCATAGGCCTATGGGGAACCACCAACTATGCTTTTTGATTGTGCAGTGCCATTATGGGTCTCGGCAGTTCATTACTGTTACTCGTAGGTTGCGAGAAGAAGATTTCTCCTACACGGATGATAATCCCGCAAAATGAGTCATGGAGTTGGCTAGCGAATGGAAGCAAATGTACTGAATGAATGAGGTCCTGCTTACCGGTCTTGTACCCAAATATACAAGTTGGAGAAAACAAAGAATCAAAATAATTGTTCTAGTCATGGCAAGCCCATTAGATAATCCTGAGCATGGTATCCTTCTGACCGAGCTAGAGATCTATAAGCAAGTCTTTGAGAAATAAAAGGAAAGACTGTGGGGTAGAGTTACTAAGCTCGAAGGCAAGTTCACCGCGAAACAATACCAAAGAGAGGACTACCAAAAACGTGAGGACTTTTTGACAAAGAAAAAGATCTACTTAAAAGATGTACAAGAGTTGAGGCAATAGAACAACTGCCTGAAGGCACCGGGGCACGTGCTAGTAGTCCCAAAGCCTCAAAGGAAGAAAAGGAACAACTCAAGGAAGTGAAGAAAGAGTTGAAAGTTTGGCAACGTGAGGCCCAGACTGACTTGCCGGAGAAAAACAACACTGAGAGAAGCAATATTTGGAAGCACGTAGTAGACTCATAAAAAACCATGACCAGAATCAGGAACTCCAAGAGAAACTGAAGGAAGATGACATAAAGGGCGTTGAGGCCGAATTGCTCCTTTATGGCCTCGAAGACTTGAAGACACGGTTACAAGCACATAAGGACCATATCCGATGATTGAGACTATGAGAAGATACAATGGGCTAACACTAAACAGATTGTGAATATTGTATTCTTGGGAAGACAAATGTGCATTGACCATTTAACTCAGCAACTTTGAAAGGCAATCTCCAAGGCACGTAGGATGAAAAACCGTGTTGAAGATATAAGAGAGAGGTTTCTCTCAACTGGGGAGGACATACAACAGCTGATAGACTTCCTAGATGAGGCAGTCAATTAGTACCAACATGTTAGCCAGTTCTTTAGTTATTTTCAGAAAGAGGTTGCGCCAGTTGGAGAGTTCAAGCAATTGGCACCAAAGCGCATTAAGAAAAGAGAGCATAATGAAGTTTTTGTTATATGTACACAAACTTCATGATCAATGAAACGTGCTTTTGGTTTCAAAATATCAACAATCTTGCATCAATACCTCATGTACATCATCATCTCCATTTATCCAGAATACTTATGGAAAGATCCATGGACTAAGCTCAAGTGGAAAAAGTATAATACTCACGCACGAACCAGAATCAAGGCCGTTGGAGATAAAGAAAGATTTGAGAAATGAAATTGTACAAGCTCAACAAGACACTGTGCCCAGATAGCAGCTATAGCGATTCAGGCCGTTGATACCAAACTTGGAGTAGCTTATTTTCACTTTAAGGCCCATCAAAAGAAATATTTCAAATCCATATTCTGGTGTAGTCCAGAATTTGAAGTTTCCGATCCAGACGAAAAGTCTGAGCCTAGTACATGGCCTGATAATTCCTCAAAAACTCAAGAAGTACGTCAAACAGAATCAGTGGCGGTGCAAGCCTTGATGACGATGGCAACCCTAATAAAAATAAAAAGAAATTAAAACATTGATATCATTTGAAGATGTTCAAGGTGGAGATGAGCCTTGCTACGAAGATTCCCATGCAAACAATTTAAAATGCTCTACAAACAGAAATTTGAGAACTCACGCTGAAGGTGTTTCACCAATCTTTCTTCCACAAAAATTAGAACAATTGGAAGAGGTAAATGCTTTCATTCGAGCCATTCAAGGAAGCCTTCCACTCAAAATCGATGTGTCAACTCCAACGATAGCTCAACCTGGTCTGTAGTGGCTTGCCAATCAGAATGCTGGAGACCCTACTCCCTAGATCAAGGCTAGAGAAACGCTTAGGAATTAGGTCTACAAACCAGGAGTACAAGATCACTGGATTGAGTGAGCAGAATAAAAATGAGAATGAAAAAACAAAGATAGTGGAGATGACCATCTATGACCACAACATACATCTGGTGATTTGCTATGCAAGATAAAGTGCCTTGTTGATCTATGCTCTTGGCAATGCTGTATGAAAGCTCTAACCACCTCGAAAAGAGCACCTCTGGTTGAAATTTCAAGGTAGAAGTCACAGAGAAGAACACATGTATAATGGGACCAGACCTGCGGTCATCCAGTTTGAAGGATATGTCCTACAAAGTCAAGGGCGAGTAATAATGTAGATTCCATTCCAATGAATGGGCATTGGAATTTCAAAAGGAAAAAATCGGTGATGTTAGATAGAATTAGAAGATTGGATAATTCTAACTTTTCTACTTTAAAGCCTGATTTAGTAGACGCTTTCCACCTATCACCAGAGTTGACGTTTGCGATCCAAGCTCACTAAAGCTCGTTTGTTTATTGCCTGGTGAAAAAACCTTGATCTTTGCAAAATTTTCCAAATTTGGTATAGTGACTAAGAACATAACAACAATTGAAGTGAATGGCCAACACCCTATGGAAATGAATGCCAAGCTCTATAGTTTAAATTTGATGAAAGATCAATACCTATAGATCCATTGAAGGAATGCAAGAACAAGACAAGTGTTATAAGAACATCGAGTTGACCAAATTACGCACTCGTACGGTACTTACTCCTAAACTCAAAAATAAACATGGAAAACAGAATGACAATAGTAGAAGCAAGCTTGAAAGGCGTTAAGGACCAGCTCGAGAAGATTGAAAATGATTTGAAAGACAAAATCACCAAGGCCCAAGAGAACATTGTGCTCCAAATAGCAGCCATGTTGGGTTTCAAAAACCCTGAAGTAGTTAAAATCCTTAAGAACGTGAATGCAACAATGCCACCACAAGAATTGAGTCGTGGGGCACTCAAAGGAAAGGTTCAAATTCATCTTCCAAGAACCTCGACCAATGCTTTGGTGGAGTTAGGGCAAGTTGAGGCGAAGATCAAGACATTGAAGTTCCAAACATTGATGAGATGGCCGACAAGATCAAGGAAGATAAGAAATTAGAATATCATTGAGACAAACTGGAAGGAATTGTCAAAGCCCTGCAAAGAGTCAGCATTCGCCGCGACATAAACGCAAGAGATCTCAGCTTAGTGATAGATCTGGTCATTCCCCCTAAGTTTAAGACACCATATTTTGAGAAATATGAAGGAACTACTTGCCCTTCGACACATTTGAAAATCTACTGTAGGAAGATGTCATATTACCTTGACAATGAGAAGTTGCTTATACACTATTTTTAAGAAAGCTTGTCTGGGTCTGCCGCCCGTTGGTACACTCAACTGAGCCGAGCCAATGTAAAGACATGGATGGATATATCATGTGCTTTAATTAAAAATTATAAGCATGTCATTGATATGGTCCTAAATCAAATTGAGCTGCAAGACATGGAATTCCGCCAGTATACAATGGCAATACAAGACAGTTATAGTACAGCCATCCTTTGTCAGATTTCTCTGATGACTTTAAGGAAGCCCTACAGACATGGACACAAATACCGAAAACCATCAAGAGCTGAAGACTTAATTGGCAAGCCTAACGTGTCAACAATGGGACCTTGATGAGAGAACTAGCCCCTCAGTGGAATTAAAAAAAATGGAGCAAGTAGAGGAGTTTTCTACTGTTTCTAGGAAAATTGCAAAGTCATACTCGGAGCCAATTCTTTTGCTTTTGCCCACGAGCATTAGGGATCTTTTGCAAGGGAGGCTATGCTATTTTACTTGTTCAAAAGATGTATTTTTTTATTTTCTCAAGTGACAAACTTTTTTCTTTCTTCTTTTCATTCATAAGTTATTCATTATATCTATATTCTACATTTTTTGCAGGGCCCCTATCATTGATTGCATGAATGATTCTTGAATCTAATCCCGCAATAGAGGGGAAACAAAAATGTGCTCAGGATTAATGGGAAAGATCCCAAATACAAATTTCGAGATAATTTACCTCTCAAACATTGTTGTTTAAGGTATTTGGATTAAGTGATAACTCTAAAACATCTACCAATTGAGGATAAATTTTCTTCAATGATATCCACGTACGAGAGGAGATTTGGCATTCCTTCATTTCCCTTTGCAAAAAAGAAAAAATATCCCTTGTTGTCCCTTTTGAGCTTGATATTTTTTTCTTTCGATTGAACCCTAACCAAGGATCACTCACCACACTAGGGGGCAAAAGCGATGAAAGGTGATTGGTTCTGACCATGCTATGAAGATAACAAGAATGAGTGCAAGAAACAACATGAGCAAAATAATGTGCAAACCATGATGGGTATCTAAAAAAAGGGGAAAAAAGAAAAAAAATTATGGAAGAAAAACGTTGAAAATATATCCATTGAAGGAAGCATCAAGTTGAAAAGTACAAGTTTTCAAGAAAGCATTGCATGAACCATGTGTCAGTTTAAGATTCATGAAGCAAAAAAAGAGATGAACTCTAGGGTGAAAACCCAAAAATGGGCAGTCTAGAGCAGTCCATGAATAAAAAGAAAAAAGAAAGCAATACAAAGCAGGGACTTCATCAAGAAGAATTGATCCTTGATTTATTCACCCTCAAACACTTATTTGGGCTTATAAATCCTTTTTTTTAACCATGAACCTTAGCCACATTACAAGCCTTGAAAGACCATTTCGATCGTATAAGGATATCTGAGAAGAGGGGTTTGTTTTCAGAACACATTCTGCCTAATTGAGTTCACATTTTCCCAAGGACTTCAAAACTTCTGATGTTTGTTTGAGATTAGAAAAGAGGGAAAATGAATTTGAGGGAGTGGTGAGTCAAAGAGAGCCACCTAAGTGGGTAGAAATTAGGAACGCTATCCGGTTGATGGGCTCATGAATCATTCATGCTATGAATTCGAGGGCAACTGACTTTATTTCTTGATTTTACCTTTTCCATGTTTGCCATGAATTTTTTTAAATTTCCTTTAAATTCTCATTAGTTCTCACCTCAAGCTTTTATCTTGTTCACAAGCATCTTACAAGTATATTAACATAGATTCATGAAAAAACAAAAGATTTTTTGGTATGACTTCCAATTGTAGGGATCCAGAAGTAAATGTTCACACTCGATGGCATTGAAGATAGTTGAACCCAAGGTCGAATGGGGCATTACCTCACATAAGGGGCACTAGTGTTAGAAGAAAAGCTCATGCTTGAAAGATCTCAGAAATGCAAGAGCGGGGCAGTGGTTCCCTCTACGAGCAAGCCATGATAAAATGTCCAGCCAGATTGGAAAGGTCGGAAGGAGTTCTTCCCAGAGCCTTTAGTAGTGGGGCATCGTTACCCATGGAACGACAAGACGAGTTCACATGCGAACAGATAAGATGTGAAGTAAAAAGCAACCTGAGAAATGGAGAGCTCAGAAGGTTTAAATTTTAGGGGCATTTACGCAAATTAAGGATTCCTTAGTCCTCTGAAGAGATTTAAGAGGGGAAATAAGCTTTGCTACAAAGTTTCCCATACAAGAAATTCAGAAGCGTTCATCAGAAGCCTTGAAGAACCGCTACCAATCAAAAGCACAAGATTGCCTGATTGATTTTAGAGGAACAAACCTCGTTTCTTCTCATCCTTGGAAGAAGTACATCATTTTTTGATTCAAAGCCTATTTGTTCAGGTTCATAGAGAATGGAAACCCTTATTTTTCAAAAAAAAAATGCCTTATTCGTTCAGACCCATAAAGGATGGAAACATTTTTTTAGCATATAGCTTATCCGTTCAGGCCCATGGAGAATGGAATTTTATTGATTCAGTGTCCGCAGGGGCGAGAGTCACCCTTATCGATTCAATGCACGCAAGGACAAGAGTCACCCTTTTTAGGGCAAAATTACTTAAGCATTAAGGTGGAAAATAAGCTTTGCTGCAAAGATTCCCCAACAAGAAGTTCAAAGGTGGTCATAAGAAGCTTTGAACAGCTAGAAGACTACCCAACTCATTAGGAGTACAAGATTACTGGATTAAGTGGACAAAATATGGATGAAGCATGCGACTTATTTGAAAAAATGTTCATTATCGCTTCGGAATGATACAATAATTATTTCATTTGTTTATGCTGCTTCGGAGAAACTGATCCATTCACCAATTGAAGTCATTGCCGCTTTGGAATGATACAACAGTTATTCGATTTGTTTTACCACTTTGGAGAAACAGATCATTTCCTCAATTGAAGTCATTGCCGCTTTGGAATGATACAACAGTTATTTGATTTGTTCCTGCCGCTCCAGAGAAACATGTCTTTTGAAGTCATTGCTGCTCCAAAATGATTTAGCAATTTCGATTTGTTTTTGCCGCTCCGGAGAAACATGTCCTTTGAAGTCATTGCCGCTTCGGAGAAACTGATCCTTTCACCGATTGAAGTCATTACTGCTTCAAAATGATACAACAGTTTGTTTCTGTCATTTCGGAGAAACTGATCCTTTCACCAATTGAAGTCATTACTGCCTTGGAATGATACAATGGTTATTCGATTTGTTTCTGCCGCTTCGGAGAAACAGGTCCTCCCACTGATTATTTTTGCCGCTTCGGAGAAACAAGTCTTTTATCCGATTTATTCACTGCCGCTTCGGAGGAATAGATCAATTGAAGAATTGCCTCATCCTTTGCCGCTTCGGAAAGACAATTTTACAGTACCCAGTTTGTTTTTGCCGCTCTGGAGAAACGAGCTGAGCTCAACCCACTTGGCCGGATAAAATCAGTGCCTTTTGTTCTTTGCCCTATTCTTGTTTCTCCGGAATAAGCAAAGAGGAGCAGCTGTAGTCACAATTTTATCCAGCCCTTTTAAATTTTATACTTGTAAATATATTAGAGTCTGTATATAAATTAGAGTCTATTAAAAAATAAAAAAGTCCATATACATGAATAAAGGCCCAATTGGCCCATTTTATTTCATTTATATTACTTTTATTAATGTATTTTATTTTTTCTTTCAGACCACACAATATCATAATCAAGTCAGATATGGGAAGATTACAAGAGATCCTGCTGGACATATATGGAAAGTCAAACTATGTGCAAGGATTCCTCATTGTGGACTTATGGCAAATATCAGATAGGATCCAAGCGTTTTCGGGTCAGGGTGTCTTCTTAAGTATTGAGCTTCTTTCCGTTACCTTTCCAACGCATCTTGAAACGCCTCAATCGGACATCGGGAGCTCAAGCTATACTCGTTTTACCGAAGACAGCGCGTGCAGAAAACTGTATATGGGTTCAACACGAGAATTTAATTTTATTACGAATTTTCAATTATTTTATTGAATATTTGTAATTAAATTCAAGCTTAGACATTTCCCTATTTGTTTTAACTCATTTAGGATCATATTGAATGTAAGGAAATATTTTGATGCCCAAGTAATGACATTATTCCCTTTCCAGGAATGTTGAGTATAAGAAAGGGAATATGCTTTTAGAGTTTTAGGGTTATTTAGGTTTTTAGGGTTTCTGAAGCCTATCACCCATTGTAATTCTCATTCACATCCACAACCACACAGCATTCATCCTTTGTAACACATTAAGTTCAAGAGCAATACAAGTTGTAGTGGTTTTTGGAGGTATTTTACCCAAACACTGCTTCTCTATATTTTTCCCTTTGTTACTCGGTTTAGAATAAGGAGGAGAAAGGGTACGGGTTATCGTTAAGTGAAGATCGTGAAGGATCCATCATCACCGAGGGACGGAGGCGGCACCACCACTGGAGGAGGGGCAGTAGCGGCAGCCCGCTGTCGGCGCACAGTCGTCGGCGTCCAACAGTAGCGGTGATTCCGTATGGTTTGCAGTTCTACTCACACCCCACGTTAACAAGATCGCGCTTTGGTCCAATTGTTTGCAATCTCTTTACTCTAATCTTTTTTTATTTTTAATTTGGTTCTTAAATTTTTATTTTATGCATTTTAATTCATTGTTTGATTTGTTTATATTTACTGTGTTACTTAATTTATTCATCTTTATACACTTCAACTTAATAAATTAGGGTAAATAGGTTTTATTAATAATATGTGTTTTATTTAATGAAAACTTACCAAATAACTTAAAATAAATACTCTTTAGCTTAGTTTCCCTAATCAATAGCTTATATTTCTTTTGTGAATAATTCACCAATAATAAAATTTAACACCTAGGCTTAGATTCCTAAAATAATATAATTTTTAATAATAGATATCTTAAATATTTTCCACCTCACCTTAATTGTAAATAATTAAATAAGATCCTTAGGTAAACTTTCTTGAAAAGGTAAATAATCTATTAATTGTAAATAGTAATAAATAAAAACTAACTTGGTAATTCATTTAAAAAAAGGTAAATAATTCTTTCTCCTTAATTGCAAATAAACCTCTTTTAGGTAATTTTTAGAAAAGTAAATATATTTTCTTTAAATATAAAAAATTAAATAAAACCTTTTAGGTTTAGTTTTTTTTAACTCATGCTTTTAAAAAATATAATAATTAACTTTGAAAATTAAACCACCCATAAAAGTCAAAAAGAACGTAATACATCATTTAAAGAGGATCTTTCTTTGCATCATGAAAACGAGGTGTATTTTCAATTAGGGTTAATTCGGTCTTCCTCTAGCCGTTGTGGGAGCGGTCAAGACTCCTATGCGAAAGTGCATTACCGAATTTTAAGGATTAATACCTTAACCCATTTGCATCTAAATTGATTCAGATTTTCTCAGCTGTGAGCGAGTTCGAGCCAATTCTAGAACTTTGTGGATTTTTGTATTAACCTTTGCATGCTCGCATCTGGGTTATAAGAAAAATATTAGTGATCAAGTAAGCGCCGTTCTACGGGCGTGATGGGGGTGCTAATCCTTCCCCAAACGTACCCGATCCCCCCAAACCCTTGAGATTTTGTAATCTCTGGCTTATTTTTAGGTTTTCGGTCCGCCTAATACAATAAAAAGGGACCGGTGGCGACTCCGTTGTTACAAGTGTCATATAAAAAATTATGTAAACTTTACATAATGACACATGAGTCAAAAATAATTTTAAAAATTTGTATAAAATATAAAATATTTTTTCTTCTGACGTGTCATTCTGTCAAGTAATTTTAAGTTATTTATCGTCAGTTGATTAATAATTTTCATCCACAGAGAGGTTATTTTGACCTAAAATCAAACATTGAGAATTAAATTGCTTCAATAGGGGCCAAAATGACTATTTAGACAAACATTAGGGGCATTTTATGACATTATGCCATAATTAAATTGTTTAAACCTGTCGAAGGGTATAAATATATTTTTTCCTGGTTTTGTGCAAAATATTAAATCAATTTAAAATTGGAATCAAATTGATAGAATATCTAAGTAATAAAGATTAAATGTATAATTATCTATTTTTTTGTTAATTGCCACATCATCATTCCCGTTAACTGTTAACAACAGATGATTTAATTAATATCATATAAAAAGTTATGGTGTCTAATTGAAAAAATTATTAAATTGATGGTAAAACTAAAACCTCCGCTACAATTAAATAGTCATTCATATAATTTACCCTAAAAAATTCTCACACGCGCAAGCACACGAGGTCAAACCCACATAAAATAGATATGGGTGAGCTCCCTTAACCATTTAACCAAATATTGAGGCTCAAATTGTAGAATGGACATAAAAAAATCAAAACAAAATTGAATTGTGATTATCTGCACAAATTGTGGGAAATATTTATAATATATATGTAGAATGAACATAAAAACTAAAATTAATTTAAATTGTGATTAATTGCACAGATTATGTGGAATGTATATAATTATACTGCTGCACATGTATCATTATTTTATTATATTTGTAATATATCTATAATTAATAGGAGGCAACACAACCATACAAAAACCAATATGAACCCAAAGAATTAAGAGCAGAGCCATTCAAAATATTTCCCAGTAACTACGGCACTTGGTTGTTTATGGCTATTTTTATATCAAGTAAATTTGTTTATTTAATTTATTTGGTATAATTTTTTTATAAAAAAATAACGATAATTTTACTTTTTACCCTTCAAACTTTTGTTAAAAAATTGTGTAAGTCTTCAAAAAAAGTCGTCTGTCCTTAAACTTTTTTTTGTCAAATTAAATTAATTGACGAAAAAAATAGTTGATCTTTTTTTTAAATAAACTGGATTATATTCAAAGTGATAGCATTACAAAAGTATCGCACCGCAAATATTAAAAATTTAATGTGTAAAAATAAATACAATAAAATTTTAAGGGTGTGAAAGACATTAAAATACAAAACCTATCACTTTCGGAAAGACTTGAATAATCTTCTGAATGAAATCCAGCAGACAACTACTTTGACCAGAGTGTTCCATGAAGAAAGCAAATTTTTCCGTTACTTGTTCTTGACATATCGGCACAACCACAAAAGAAAATCATAAGCATATACATATTGACCTCATTTGCTAACAAGAACGCACGTTGATACTCGTCACATGAACGTTAAATTGTCAAAAGACAAACAACTGTCACAAAGACAGACTATAACTGTCATAAAAACAGACAAAAAACTGCCATAAAAGCAGATTAAAGAATTGTTATAAAAGCATATGTGAAAAAATCTGACAAAACAAAAAAAACATAAAAAATATTCATCAACAAAGATGAATTTTATTTATATACAAACTAGCAAAATAATTAAAGGCCATCAGTAACGAAAAAGAAGTATCAAAAAAAGAAAAACTTTAGAAGATTTTAAAAAAACTTCTTGTAACCGCAAATGGGAGAAGTAAGAAACGGACTAAAACTTAACAAAAACAAAATCATTAAAAAAGTTTAAAATTTTAAACTGACTCAATTATTATATTTTTATTATTGAATCAATTATTCTTTTCGTTTTACGTAAAAAGTTTAATTTTTTTTTTTAAAAATACATACTCTAAAAAACGGTACATTTCACTTCAGGGCTAATGTTTTCTAGTTAAAGGATAAAAACGTCATTAGAACCCAAGAAAACATAAAAAAATAACTTTAATTATCGATATTTTATCAATTTGATGCTTATTTTATAAATTAAATTTAGCTTTTAACCTTTCTTTTTTAATTCAAATTTGTGTAATTTTAATGCAAATAAAGATTGACTTATTAAAACTTTCAGAGAACTAATGTGAAAATTCATGTTACAGTCAACAACTTTTAGAATAAGTGGTTAGAAATTATCAGTCGACACTTTCTATTCTCTTAAGTTATAGGTTCTAGACCCCGTAGGAGTAAATTCCCCCTCCCCTCTCCCTTCCCCTAGGTAGGAATTGTTCAAAAAAAAAACTAGTATGACATGTTAATGATATAATGGCATGTTATCAATAAAGTCTACATGTATTGTCACATGGAATGATAAATTTAACAATCTAATACCATTTTAAAGATTCAATTTAACTAAAAACTAAGGATTGATTTGATAAGATATATAAACATTAAGTTCTAAATTTATTTATTATTAAAAACATTAACTTGTTTGTGGTAAATGAATTTCCATTTTTACATATAAAAAGTCGACGCTCGACTGTATTTTAAAAACACATGGTTTTCGCGTGTGAATATGATCCTGATTTCATTAACTTTTGAATTCTAAATTTGAGTCGGAATTTTTTTTTTAAGGTAAGTATTATACGATTTATTATTAGAAATCATATAATATAGGGTAAAGATACGAGCCTCAATAAAAATCTCTTTAAACTTAAATAGAGGAGAAAGAGTGCACCACATCTAAGCCATTAGTATTTTAGAAAATGACCTAACCGTACAAATACATTCACCTTGAACTTACAGTAGCACACCATGGCATTTCCACATCTCCAACTTCTAATCAGTTGGATCCCATGAGGCCTCATGGTAACACCTTTAAAATACGCAAGCTCTCCCATTAGTGGCTCTCATTGCGACTGGCATCAGCAAGATCACCATACATCTGTACACCATTAGAAGTGCATCCTCCGATTTCATAGTACCCTTCCATTATTTACGAGCGATCTATTCCTGCCTTTGCTAACATGTCAGCAGCCAGGTTTTGATCCCTATTCACCCAAGCAATCTGCCAACCCACACTTGGAACCATAGCCAAACAATCGAGAATGATACTTTTGAATGCAAGAGGGGCTGAAGAAGGTTGTCGGAACCATGCAACCGCATTGCTGCTGTCACTTTCTATCAGAAGACCAACTTTTGTGCCCCAATCCAAAGAAGCAAATAGCTTCAAGGCTTCCTTAATAGCGAGGAGTTCTGCAGAAGCTGGATCCGCGCACCCAATTGATTTCGAAAACTCCAAAATAACTTTCCCGAAATGATCCCTCAAAATCCCGCTGATACCAGCCTGCCCGTAGCTTCCTCTAACTGCCCTATCCCTATTAAATTTAACCCCTCCAACTGGAGGAGCAGATCACTCGTCCACCAGTTCTGTATCCTTCTTGCTATTTGGAAAGTACTCCGATGCTAGGATATTTGATTTTGATATAATTTAAAGAAAAATATTTTTAAACTTAAACTAATTTGTAAAAATATTTTCAAAAGTCCACACACGTGAACGTACCGAAAAATGTTTATGTTTGAAATGTTTTCAAAGGATTCTTGACACACTTTAAATGATTTTAAATAACCAAAGTGTCAAAAAAGGCTCTGCGTAGCGATACAGTTGAGACTCGTACTGATACCCAAAGACCCCGAACCGATACGGTTTTGAGCGTATCGATATAATTTTTCATCCTCAAGTTTTTCAAATTCCAGTAGCCAATTTCAGTATCGATACGGTCTCAGCCATACCGATACCACTGGGTTCGTACCGATACGCTTGTATGGCGTACCGATACCCAGTGTTATAAATGCTACAACGGTTCTTTCTATTTTAGGACTTGTACCGATACCGGACCCCGCGTATCGATAAGCCATGCTGCAGAAGGGCATTTATAGCTGGAATTGAAGTCTCCAACGACTCTTAACAACTCCCAACGTCTAGTAACGATCATGAAGTTGTTAGAGGGTTTAAAAGACACCTCCAAGCATCTATGTAAGAACAAGAAACATCAAACCAACATTCAACGAGAGAAAATTTGTTCTAGTACTTTAATTTGTCATATTCTTTGTAGAAAACACTAGTGAGCTAAAATAGTCTCATTTGGTCAAGTGTTTAGGTTTTGGGTGAGTGCTTAATTGTGCAAACATATTGCCTGTAGAGGTTTTCCTAGTTTGCTATTTATTTCTCTTTGTTAAAGAGGGTTTACTAAAGCTTTGGGTTTGAAAGCTTTGAGTGTGTAAGGGTTGCCTCCTTAGCCTAGAAAAGGAGAATAAATTCAATAGTGAATTTGAGAAAAATCTTCAGTGGGAAGCTAAGGTAGTGAATGTAGAGCTTGGTTAGAAGCTCGAACCACTATAAATCTCATGTCCATTTTTATTTTCTCACAGCTTCCACTTTTATCACCTAAAATCCAAATTCATCCCCTCTTGACCACACGGTTGATCCAAATTCACTTGAAAATTCTGCCCATACTTCTCCCAATCGAATAGAAGTCGTCTCAAAGAAACCATCCACTTCTAACTCGATCCTACCCAAGCCCCGAACTCAGAAATAGTCCCGGCTTTCCTACTTGACAAAGCGAAAATCCTCGGATATATACTCTTCAAGCTGCAATTATTCATCCATTTATCACTCGAGAAATCCAAACTCTTCCCATCCCCAACCTACAAGATAATATCAGACATAAAAGGATCATTATCAATCTTTGAAGGATCCAACGGACTAGAGATGTCTGTCCAGACCCAGGATTTATTACGTCGGAATGTGTTATCTGGAAGCAATTTATCCAACCCTTTCATATTTAGCTTTCACAATCTTTCTCCATAAACTATTTCTCTCCGCCCCATATCTCCACAACCACTTATATAATAGAGCCTTATTTTTTTACTTCAAAATCAATGAGACCTAAACCACCCAACCTTTTTGGGAGGCATAGGATTTCCCACCGGACCCAATGAATTTTACGACCCTCCAATGACCCCCACAAGAATCTTGCCACTATCTTATTGAGTTCTGCAGACACCAAATTTGACATTTTAATCATAGATAAAAAAATAGATTGGCAAATTAGCCAACACAGATTTAGCTAAGGCCATTCTACCCCCGAAGGATAAGAACCGAGACTTCTACGAGGATAATTGCTTCCGAAATTTTTCCAACACTGGTCTCCACATAGTAGGGGTATTCTTTTTAACCCTTAAGGGGTGTTTGGATCATAGAAAAGAGTATTACCAAGAGGAAAAGTTTTTTCCGTAATTCAATTCCTACGTTTGGATCAGATGGATTCCCAGAAAAGAATAATAGGCTTTTACCAAGAGTATCGTCATTTTGACTTTATTCTGGGAATGCTAATCCCTTAATTTTGTTAGGTATTTGATGATTCCCATAATTTAGAATAAAAAATTCTCTTGTTATCCTTCTATTTCTTTCTACCAAACCTATCCTAAAATCTCTTTTGTTTCTACAACGATCTGAGATACCTAGAAGAAGAAAAAATCAACTCACTTTTTCTGGGTAAGTTATCAAACTATTTTAATTGTATTTTGCTCAAAAAATGTAAAATTTCGATCAATTGTAGAAAATGTCTTTGTTTGTTTCCTGAGACTTCTAAGATAGCAGTTTGGGTTTCTCTTTTGTTTTTAAAATTTCTAGTTCAAGTTCTCATTTCTTATTGTTCTATGCAATTCTTGCTTCTGCAACCGGGATTAATCTTAGTTTTGTTGAAGTTGAGACTCCAAGTTCAGTGCAAAGTGCTTGTTAGGTATGTCTCATACCTTTTATCACTAATGTTAAAATAGATTTAACCATGAAAGAAGACCACTACTATTTTATACATGTTATTTTGGTTGTATTTTCGAATGTTATGTTCATAAACTGAAACATGTTGAATTTTTTTTTATACAAAACAGTTGCAGAATCATGTGCTCTTCTCACATTCATGTGGTTAAAAGTCTAGAAAACTTATATTTGTAAAAGTAGATACTCATGTCTTGAAAACTAAGAGTTGTAAGTGATATTTTAGAACTATAAATATGATCCTTTAACATAAATAGTTGACTTTACAGCTTGCCGATTAAGAATTTACAGAGGTATGTATGATAGCTCTCTTATTTAGAGTAAATTATTTGAGCTGTGCAAACTTATAACTTTGCCTTTAGTTTTCCTTAGTTCCCTTTTTCTAATAAGTTTATGGTCTGGACATTTATATGTGATGATAATTCCTATAACTTAGTAACATTTAAGTTCCTTAACATCAAGTGGTTGTGATTTTAGCCCCATAAATAGTGGTTCTCATTTACTTCGCAGTCTTTTTTGTGTTGCTGTTGGGTGAGTTTTGCCTTAAATCTAATTTGCTAGTACATCTTTCTTATTATTCTTCTTCTTCTTTTTAGTGTATTTTTCTGTTATTTGTTTTTGGTTTAGTTGCTTGGTATATTGACTTTACTTCTGATATA
Source organism: Hibiscus mutabilis (assembly GCA_019671005.1). Taxonomy (NCBI): domain Eukaryota; kingdom Viridiplantae; phylum Streptophyta; class Magnoliopsida; order Malvales; family Malvaceae; genus Hibiscus; species Hibiscus mutabilis. Next base: position 87,155,819 of record CM033711.1, on the reverse strand, counting down.
CATCATTTTTGCTTGGATCTATTTTTAATTCAAATTTGAAACTAAACTTCTTTTCTACTCATCCTACTGCCTGTTACTCTTGTCCAAAGTTACCCATTTTTTATATATTTCAAGTGATCATCATACTTTTAATGTAATTTGTTTAGAATTTTATCATATATGGATGTTGTTGCAACTTGCAATCCGATTCCTTTAGTTATGAATGCTTCAACCAACTATAAATGCGGATTTTATAATTTATTTAACTTTTTTAATCGATGAGCCCCTTCGAGGTTTACACATTGATATTAAGAATTGTGACTACTTAATTTCTATTCCAGTCCTAGCAAGACAAAATTTGATTTAAGTCCTTCATGCTTTTGTCTATGTTCCCTTTTTCATGTTGATTGTGAATAAATTTGAAACTTATTGTAGTTTCCTCAAGTCTGAAGTTGATATCCATTTCCAATTCATGTAGATCTTGATGAAGTTTTTGGTAGTTGTTTGCTTGAAAACATCAGGTTCTGTAGAATTTGGTATATCCACTTCTAAAGTGGATATATTGTAATGTGTTTAATTCTGTAGAATTAAGTTTGAAGTACATTAATTTATAAGTATAAGCAAACTTAGTCGACTTTAGATAAAAGAAATAAACTTACTTTAAAATTTTATATTTATGTTACATTTTCAGATTTATTCCATCATGTATTTTCTAATATTATAATTTTTTCTCTAAAAAAGCAGTTATGGCTCGTTTAGCAGTATGAAAGAAGATGCACATTGTAACCATGTTCATTGTAAATGCTTGTGTTCTTTGCACTTATTCTTAGAAAATATAAAAATAGACCAAAAATACGTTATGTACATGAAAATTTTTATAGACATAATATTCAGACACTCAACTTACATAAAATTGTATTTGAAAGTGATAGAAAAAGTATCGATAATTGTCGAATGGATAGGAGAACATATTTCAAATTGTGTTACTTGTTAAAAAGCCAAGGAGGGTTAAAAGAAAGATGATACTTGTGTATCGAGGAGATAGTTATTACCTTCCTTCACATTATATCTGTAGACTCTGTAGAAGATGTGTAAAGTGAATGCTGGCAAACGGGGCAAAATGTATATATTAGTCAAACAGTGCCAATAGTCTTTTACGTGCAAGTATACACTGTCTGCAAGTAATACATCAGTTAAGTTGAGTATCGATCCCATAGAGATTGACTTAGAATTCGATTGTTTGATAGTTACTTGCCTTGGAAGAAAAGATGGTTGTTTTGAAAGTTGTTTTGGAACTAATAAAAAGAAAAGAAAATGAAGTAAAACGCTGGCAAGGAAGATGTTCTTAGTGAATGATGAGTGTTGGCAGGGAATGCTTGAGTTTAATGCTGCTCATACCAACCTTTGTTGGCAAACTGTCTTGGCATTGTTTGCCGAGCAGATTCAACATTAGTAATGCCTCTCTCGATGGTCATTTCCCTAAATCGATTATGTGAAAACCCCTATATCTCTATAGTACATGTTTTTAAATAAACCGATTTGATTAAGAACCAATATATACTCCAAGGGGGTAGATATCACTTCCGAAGTAAGTTCATCTACTTGAACGACTTCTCTCGAAGCTTCTCTCCCCAGTATTCAACAACTTAATCGTTGCCACCCCAAGTCTGTTAAGATATTGGGAAGCAATAGGCCAACGGTGCCAGATCTTGCTTGGCAAAGTATTTAGGAAAATTTCAAGTATGCCGAATAGAAAAACTTTTGCCAAAACAGAATTGTCATTAAAGAAACTAAGGCATGAAATCAACGTTTAAACCAAACATCCCCCGCCAACTATGAAATTAGTTCATGGTAAGGGATTTAACCGACAAAACCATAACCATTTCAAATACAACATCATAAAATAAAAATAAAAACAGCTTGAACCAAAGAGAATAGGCGAGAGGGGTCTCTCGATGCAGCCCTCGAATCCAGGCTCTCGGCCAAGTGGTTGAACCACCCTTCCTCGGTGCAGCCAACCATCACTTGTCGAGCACTCCAACACCTCAATCCAATCACTCAAAGTCTTCCTGATCTCCTCTCGTGTGATCCCTCAATGCTTGATCAGTTAATGTTTATATAGGCGTGCAAGGGAAGGGAATATGATAACTTATTCATTTAAATTGCAAGTACTCCAAGGATAAGAGATAGAGTCTTATCCGATTAGTGTGATAGCTTATTAAGCTAGGGCTGGTGTCATCATGCCGATGTTGCCTTGGTACACAAGCTTGGCATGTCTTTGCCAACATAGCTTGACATCACCTTATCCACTATTTTCTCGGAGGTTGATCCATTTACGATATTTTAGGAGCATGATCATGTTTCTTTTTTTAGGGTTCAACAGCCTCTTGGCATGGCATCAAAGTCACTTCTCTACCAACAAGTGCTTGGCACTATCTGGTCTTTCTGTGCCAACAACACTTAGCATTCTCCTTGGCCATCCTAATTGTGTTGCTTTCCTGCGCATAATCCTATGCCAAACCTGTAAAATAACCACAAAAACAACCCTTCACACTGCATAGACAAAATACTAAACTCCTTATGCAAATGCATGATTCTAACAACCTAATGCAACTAAATGTACCTAAAAATCAAGAGCAATGTAAAATTGGCATTAAAAACAATACTTTTGGAAAGGTAACACACCCCAAACCTAACTCATTGCTTGTCCCCAAGTAATGCAAACAAAGAAAATAAAAATTATGAAAAGGTTATGTCGACAAAATTTTGGTTGGAATGCCAATAGATGCTTGCAAGCAGAAGTTGGCTCTATTTCTGTCCCCAGTATCTCAGTGCAATAATGCCAAGCAGGTAGTGATACAAGTGCAGCAATATAACTTTAGTCTAAGTTCATGAAGAGTGCATGATGTGTAGGCAATATGCATCCAATATCCTTTCACTCCCTTAGCCAATTTTGCTACCTAAACTCAGATATTTATTTTCATCATTTTTCTTTCTTTTTCTTTCTTGCCGAGGGTGTTGTTGGCATTAATTTAAGCTTTCTTCGTGACATTATTTAGAGGAGTGATAAGAGGAAGCATACCATGAATCCCCACCTTAATCCAGACATAAGTAGGCATTCTCTTCAACTCATACCATAGGGTTTTGGACTTTAGAACTAAGAGGGAGCAAACCACGAAGGCCTAAGTAACTTATTATCCCTAGGTAGAGGAGAGTTCATTTTTTCATTGCCTTGGCAGAACATTGCTGCCTTATTTATTTTCTTTTACCTTGGCATAATTTTTCAATTTTTTAAATCTCATCATAGTTTCAAATAGTCTAAGTTTGCTAGGAAACTAGATACATATTACGTGTTAAGTGTAAATTAAGTTCCCTAAACTAGAGATCAATTGCCAAGCAGTCTCGGCATACTACCCTGCTGGCATGGTATGGCAACTAAAGATTAAATTTCCTCATTGAACAGAAACCTAGATCAAATAAATCTTGCTTAACAAATGTTACCATCCTTCAAAATTAAATTGAGGCAAATTTCCCTTTTTCTTTTTTTAACGGTTCGGTATGAAACTAACTATATGACCTATATGGCATGGAAAGCAAAAATGCAGAGATTTAGACATGGAATGCATGGTATGACATAAATGTAAGGAAATGCATACCCCCAAACCCAAGATGTACATTATCCTTAATGCATGAAACAACACATATACAAAATTAAAACAGAAAAATAAAATGCATGATCATGTAAATGCAATGTAATGGAATACAAATGAGTTTAAGTAGAAGAAGATTCCCCCTCGGAGACTTCCTCTCATGCGACTTCTGCCCGTGTGACTTGGGTTTTCCTTTTGACAAAGCTACCACGATCGGGAGCTTTGTGCTTGATTCTAGTCATGGGTGGCTTTACAACAGTGGAGGCTCCAACTTCCTCTTTTTTCTTAGCAGGTTCAACTGGCGGTGTAACTAGCTTAGCTTTGGGTGTTTTGACTGAGATTTCCTCTGATTCAGATGGAGAATTAGTGTCGACAGATTATACTTGCACCGGGGACACAAGAATTGTGGCATTGGATTCAAAATTGAATGGACTAGCGGGCTTAACTGGACTAACTGAACTAGATGGATTGGCTGAAAAGGTTGGACCAGTTGGCATGTCATCTTCATTGCTTGAGGGCTCGACAGGGAAAACTGGGAATGGTGGCACCACTTCAGGGGATAGTTTTTCAAGCACATTCATGATAATAGCATCCATCTCCTTTGTACAGTGTCTCATCTAAGCATTAAGGTCATTAGCTACCTCTAGCTTTTGGAGAATAATCTCATGGTGATGGTAAACTTGGGATAGTACTGACAACGAACTAGTTGGCATGGTCTCTGGCACATTGCCCGGCTCTGCCTTAGGTTTTGGCTTTGGTGTGGCAGCTTTGAACTTTCCCTAGCCCTTTTCCTTTGGCTCAACAGCCGTGAGATTTTTCCATATGGCAGTCGTGATTGTCATTCCCTTTATAAGATGGCCTCTATCTTCATCAAGTTTAGGCACCTCATGGCGCATGAAAATGTTAGAAATAAGTAAAGGAAAAAACAAGTTGCCTTTACCTTTCGCAGCGCACTTATAAGTCTCATCGATGATGATTTTACCAATGTTGATCTTGCGCCCTTTGACAATGGAGTGCAATAAAATCAGCCTCTCTTCCAAGAGGGTCTTATTGTGAGACGTAGGCAATAGATTTACCTTGATGAAGTGATTCTAGCCATGCATTTTTGACTTCAGCGTCAACCTTTTCACCATACGGTGGCCCGTCGATGAAACTGTCCAAACTATGCCAGACTCACATAAGTCTGCCAACAGTTTCTTACATTTGGCAGTGGTTATGGATTCAACATATTCAAAGTGCTCATCCCTTATATCATTCAAAGAAAATAGTGAGTTAACATAACCTTCATCAAAACGTACGCATTTACCTCGAATCATCAAGAATCGAGAATCTTTTGTCACAAGATGTGAATAAAATTCTTGCACAATGGTTGAGTAGATCTCCGTTTTTTGTTGGCAGAAAGAACTCCACTTATGCATGTCAACAATGGCCATGAACTCTGGTGGGAATCCAAAGGTGGTGTCAGTTTGAAAGTTGAAGTGCTTCTCGTACAAGAATGATCTTGAGGCAAAGCTTGTTTCAAACTTCTTGTGGATTTCTTCATTGAAGAATCATTTGAATGGAGTAGATGAAGATTCCATGGGGATGAAGAAAAGGTTCAATCGATGTGAATGAGGGAATGAGGAAAGATGATTTGAATTTTTTAAGAAAGAAAAGAGAATGAAAAGGTGTTTCTTGAAAAGTCGGCTAGGGTAAAGAAGGTTAAAAGATGGAGTGTTTAAAGGGTTTTAATGATGACTGTTGATTAAATGGGGGATAATGATGGAAATTCAAGATTTTTTTATTGGGAAGAATTTTAAAGTAATAAGGTGGAGTGATAAGGTTAAAGTGATAAGGATTGAGTAAGAATTGAAGTTGATAGGGTAACTAAGATGAATTTAATTCTAACCTAACTTGGGCGGGTAGAGTTTAATATTTCAAGAAAGTTATTTTCTTATCCAATCAAGCTAGGGTTTTCTCTTCATTCATCATCACGTAAACCGCTGCATGCCAAGATGTAGTGTCATTGTGCATGGCATTGCCCATGGCAAGCATGCTGGCTGTGTCCCTGGTATCAATTCTGCATATACTCAAAAGAAACTTTTCAACATAGCAAGGGAATAAAACTGAGAAACAACAAAAAGAAAAAGAAAACCTGAATCCTAAAATAGATAAAAACAACTATCCTAATATTTACAAAGAGTTCAAACTTGATGATATTTCATGTTAATTCTGCCAAGAGGATCACATCCTTAGCATTATTTTGATTACCTTCCATATAATGATTAAGACGTTGGCCATTCACCTTGAAAATTTCTCCCGTCCTTAAGTTCTTAATGTCCACAACTCCATGGGCGTATGGTTTAACAACTTCATAAGGACTCGTCCATCTTGATTTGAGTTTTCCTGGAAACAATTTAAGGCGTGAATTAAACAATAGAACATGTTGTCTTATTTCAAATTGCCTTGGCATTATCCTACTATCATGCCAACGTTTTGCCTTCTCCTTGTAGATCCTAGCATTCTCATAGTCCTGTGTCCTAAATTCCTCCAACTCATTGAGGTCGAGTAACCTCTTTTCTCCAACAACTCTCCATGCCACGTTAAGTTTTCTAATGGCCCAATAGGCTTTATGTTCAAGTTCAACTGGCAAATGGCATGGTTTACCAAAAACAAGTCTAAACAGTGAACTACCCAAAGGAGTTTTGAAAGCAATTCTATAAGCCCACAAGGATTCATCCAATCTCAAGGACCAGTCTTTCCTTGTTGGATTTACAATCTTCTCTAGAATGTTCTTGATCTTCTTATTTGAAATCTCAGCTTGGTCGTTTGTTTGTGGATGGTATGTTGTGGCAATTATTTGCTGTATATCGTATCTACACAAAGCTTTAGAGATTAGATTACATTTAAAATGAGTACCCTCATCATGAATTATTGCTCTAGGGACACCAAATTAGGTAAAAATATGTTTGTGCAAAAGCTTGGCAACGACCTTGGCATCATTTGTTGGCAGGGCAACAGCCTCTACCCACTTAGATACATAGTTAACAGCCACAAGAATATATACATTACCGAATGATGGAGGAAAATGACTCATAAAATTTATCCCTCATACATTTCTCCCAGTTCAACACTAGGTTTGTCTCGATGCATCTCTTTAAGACTTGCTCCAAACTATGAATGCATTCCGCAAATTTTTTACCAGACACTGAGAAATCATCCATGAATACTTCCATGTTGTACTCGATCATATCAGAAAAAATGGGCATCATGCAACGTTGAAATGTTGTCGGCGCATTACATAGGCCGAATGACATCTTTCTAAAAGTAAACATCCCATAAGGGCATGTGAATGTGGCCTTCTCTTGATCATCAAGAGTAATGGCAATCTGATTATAACCCAAATAACCATCTAAGAAACAATAAAAAGCTTCAACTGCTAATTTGTCTAACATTTGATCAATGAAAGGCAATGGGAAGTGGTCCTTCATTGTAGCCTTATTCAGCCTTCTATAGTCCATGCACACTCTCCATCCGGTGATGGTCCTCGAGGGGATCAATTCAGCTTCACTATTTTATACCACGGTCATGCCATTTTTCTTCGGCACATATTGCACTGGGCTAACCCATGAGCTATCGGAAATGGAATAAATGATCCTGACATCAAGCCATTTTATGATCTCATTTTTTACTACCTCTTTCATGCTCGGGTTTGGCCTTCTTTGCCTTTAATGGTTCTGCCATGGTACTAAGGCATGAAATCAACGTTTAAACCAAACATCCCCCACCAACTATGAAACTAGTTCATGGTGAGGGATTTAACTGACAAAACCATAGCCATTTTCAAATACATTATCATAAAATAAAAATAAAATAGCTTGAACCAAAGAGAATAGGCGAGAGGGGTCTCCCGATGTAGCCCTCAAATTCAGGCTCTCGGCCAAGTGGTTGAACCACCCTTCCTCGGTGCAGCCGACCGTCACTTATCGAGCACACCAACACCTCACTCTGATCGCTCAAAGTCTTCCCGATCTCCTCTCGTATGATCCCCTAATGCTTGATCGGTTGATGTTTATATAGGTGTGCAATGGAAGGGAGTATGATACTTCTTTATTTGAATTTTAAGTGCTCAAAGGATAAGAGATAGAGTCTTATCCGATCAGTGTGATAGCTTATCAAGCTAGGGCTGATGTCATCATGCCAATGTTTCCTTGGCACACAAGCTTAGCATGTCTTTTCCAACATAGCTTGGCATCACCTTATCCACTATTTTCTCAAAGTTTGATCCATTTGCGATCTTTTAGGAGCATGATCATGTCCTACTTTTTCGGGGTTTAACAGCCTCTTAGCATGGTATCAAAGTCACTTCTCGGCCAACAAGTGCTTGGCACTATCTGGTCCTTTTGTGTTAACAACACTTAGCATTCTCCTTGGCCATCCTAACTGTGTTGCTTTCTTGCGCCTAATCTTATGCCAAACCTTCAAAATAGCCACAAAACAACCCTTCACACTGGCATAGACAAAATACTAAACTCCTTATGCAAATGGATGGTTCTAACAACCTAATGCAACAAAATGTACCTAAAAACAAGCAAGAGTAATGTAAAATTAGCATTAAAAAGTACTTTCGGAGAGGTAACAATATCTCACCATACAAAGAGTAGGGTTCTAAAACGTCAAACATCTAGGTCTGGTGAAATAATTAGTATAGTTTTCCATGCAGTGTTAAAGTCGATTTTGAGGATGCATTCAGTGTGTTTTAGAAAACCAAAACCAATACAAGAGAATTCAACCGACAATATATGGAAATGGTTTAAGGTACTATCTGATAACTCCTCAAAAGTACTAAAATTTTCATCTATTTTACAATGCTTGTTGCTAGTTTTTGAGTACACATGTTTGCATTTAGTATTAGTTTCATGTATTTTGCATAAAAAGGAGTTTAGTAGGTTCCCTTTTACGGTTTGAGCGGTTTTTATTATTTTTGGTACAAGTTTTATGCCAGATAGCGTGGCAAAGGAATAAGGGAAAACAAAGGTCAATGCCAGGAAAGATTGCCGAGGCGCGGCTAGCAGTACAATGCAGATGGACCGACAGTTGCATGCCAAGCCCCTTGAAAATAATGGATAGCCTGGAAAAATAGGAAAAGATGAGGTTCCGGAGAACACGTAAATGGACCTAATCTAAAAAATCAGGAGTGGCTAATCGGCAGAAGTTTTCTGCCATGACCTTTGGCATCTTAGTGGTGACTGATGACGTTAGCCCTAGACCATCACATGTCAGCCCTACTCGGTGATAAGCTGATAAGGAGATCAAGCACTTATCAATGAGCCTTAGCCGAAATTTAAAATTTGTATTTCTCCTAGGGTTTTCTACTCACTCATCTATATAAAGAGATCATTTCCAAGAAAAGAGGCATCGCACACTTTAAGAGAGCTAGCCTAGGATCATCTTCGATTACTTATACCACCGGCTAGAATAGCCACACCGAGGAGAGTTGGAGCAAGAGAGGCTGAATCGACCAACCCCTTTCTTCCCTTTTTTTTTCCTTTGGTTTATTTTAATTTTAAAGATGATGTTTGCAAATGATGAAGTTTATTTTGTGGTTAACCCCCTCATCATGAACTAATTTAATAGTTGGTGAGGGGTGGATGGATGAAACATTGTTCTTTTTTCTTGCTTTTATTAATTAGGAATGCTTTTACATAGTTTTATTCATTTGGCAATGTCTTTACTTTTTCCAAAACTTCTATACAAAGCGATGGTTGCATAACTGACTTGCGAGGCAATGATTACTCTCCAAATTCTAAGGTGAGAAGCTTCAACAGAAGATGTTCAAGTAGATGAACTTACTTTGGGAGTGAGCCTACCCCTTAGAGAGTAAAGATTGAAACTACACTAAATTAATTAATGGGAAACATGCACTATAGACATATAGGGGTTTTTACATGATTAGTTTAAGGTGTTGCTATCGACGGAGGCAATGACCATCTTTTGAATCTGCTCAATAAAACATTGTCAAAGCATGACATTATTAAAGGCTGGCATGGCATAAACAACGTGAAACCATGCATTCCTTGCCAACGATCATCATCCACTTTTCAAGCTCTCCTTGCCAATGTTGTTTTCTTTTCTTTTCTTTTAAAATCACTTTCCAAAACAATTATTTTTCACCTCAAAGGCAAGTAACAATTGAACAATTAAATTCCAAGACAATCCATGTGGGATCGATACTCAGCTTAACTGTTATATTACTTGTCGACCGTGTATACTTGCACAAAAAGAACTAGACTTGGCATTATTTTATACATTTCCAATACTCATTTTTATACCTTTTGCCAAGCACTTTCGGTCACAACACTATCCCATAATTCTTGAATTGCTAATATAATATAGGATAAAGTTAGATTTATTATTGGTTACTAATATTGTAATTTCAATTTATTTTATAGATGGAGCATTTATTAAGGTCAATGCCGCTTCAAGTGATAGACCTAGATACAGGACAAGGAAAATGAAATTGCAACAAATGTACTTGGTGTTTGCACACCAGACATGCAATTCATTTATGTCTTACCTGGATGAGAAGGTTTTGGAGCTGATGGTAGAGTACTAAGGGATGCTATTAGTAGAAGAAATGACTTAAATGTTCCACAAGGTAATGCTTAAGTAATGAACATATAAATAAAATGAAGTAAAAATTGTACTAATTTTTTATATTAATGCACTTCTTAACTTGAAATATAGGGTGTTACTACTTATTTGATGCTGGATACACAAATAGAGAATGATTTTTTGCACCATATAGAGGTCAAAGATATCACTTGAATGATTGGAGACAAGGACACCAACCGACCACAGCTCAAGAATATTTCAACATGAAACACTCACAAGCACGAAATTGCTTTGAAAGATGTTTTGGCATCTTGAAAGCGAGATGGGCCATTTTGAGGGGAAAATCATTTTATCCAGTGAAAACAAAATGTAGAACCATTTCTACTTGTTGTCTTCTCCATAAATTCATTAGATCTAAGATGTTAGTTGACCCTATGGAAACTAACTTTGCTGAATTAGATAGTAGCCAAGCTAAAGAGGTTAATGAGTCTGAAATGATCAGACATTGTGAGCCAAGCACTGCTTGGACTGAGTGGAGAGACAAATTAGCAGCTGATATGTTTACTAGTTGGTTGGTCTCACGTAGTACATTATCTTTTGACAGTATTTTGTATCTTTTTCAACGATAGACAAAGTGTAATGCATTATTAAGTGAAGTTTTATTTGTTTTGTTTTAAATTTAAGTAGACATTGTTATTGACATTTTTTACATTTTATGTCATCGATTTTATTTGATTGAACATAATTTTACTACTTTAAAGTTTTCTTTTTATTTTCATTTGACAAGTGTAATATCGACTTTACCTTGTGTCATGTTTTTTTATTTTATTTCTTCTTAGATTTCTTCGAAGTGTAACATGGCAACATCAAATATGGAGTCTCAAAGGGGAAAAAATCAAACAACCGAAAGGAATAAACCTATAGCTTCTAAAAGGATGTGGACTAAATAGTAAGATGTTGCACTTATTGAATGCTTACATACCTTGGCTTTAGACCTACATTGGAAATGAGACAATGGAACATTTAGATCAGGATATCTCTCTTATATTGAGAAAATGTTAGCGACCAAGCTTCTTACTACACAAATTAGGGCCAATCCACATATTAAATCTAGAGTGAAGTTGCTACAAAGACAATACAATGCTTTATCTGAAATGCTTAATATTGGAAGTGGATTTGGATGGAACGAAGAAGAAAAATGTTTAACTGCACGGAAGGATGTTTTTGATGATTGGGTTAGGGTAAGTATGTAAAATTTGATTAAATTTCTCTTTTTTATGTTACCTATATATAGCTATAAAATTATGTTATTTAATAATTTTTTGTTCTCTTGTAGAGTCTTCCAACCGCTGCTAGATTGAGAAACAAGTCATTTCCATTCTTTGATAACTTGGTTAAAATATTTGACAAAGAAAGAGCAACATGAGCTGCAACTGAGAGCAGTTGATGCCGTGGAAAAGCTTGCTGCAGAAGACAATGTATTTTTAGATGCACTTAATGCTGAAGATGAATGAGTAAAAGATTCTGAATCAATAGAGGAGATGAGAGCTTCAAATTGCCAAGCATCTGTTGCTATTGTCGCTATAATGAAAAGAGATGTATTGTAACACCCCCTTCCTGGCCTAGTCGAGAACTAGGTCAGAGTGTGTTATCGATGAACTAAGCGGTGGTCGATACGATATTTCCATGCAATAAACGATGTTGTTGATAAGCATTAAACTAATGCAATTTAATGTATTGCAAGTCAACGATTAGCCAATTAGGACCAATTTACAACATTTACAAGTTTTAGGGACTTAATCATAATTTTAGTATTTTAGTGGTCCTTTTTTGAAATTAACCTAACCAAAATGAAATTCATCATTCCAACAGTGGGTATACAAATTCTTATATTATCCAGAGTTCGTTTGTCCATTCAATTAAGCCTTGCATTAATTAGTGACCAAATTGCAACAATACAAAACTGTGTTCTTCATCTATTAACATATTTAAAGGTTACCGTACCGATATCCTTATAGAAGTATCGGTACGCATTAACCTAATTCCCAAATTCAAATTCAATTATAAAGACCCGTATCGATCTCTAGACTGTACCAATACTTTTTTTTCAATCCAGATTCTAGTGATCAAATTCAGTATCGATACGCCCTGTTTATTAAGCCAAATTAATCATAACCGTACCGATACACTATTAACCGTATCGATACACATTGATTTGTAATGATAGAATTTTGCTAGTTTTTTATTCGAATTAACCTGTTGAACCTTTCTGAACATTACCAAATTTTACCAACAAGCTTATAAACATATAATCTATCTGTATGTCAAGTTTCATGCCATTCTTAATCCATTTACCACGTTTTCCAACTTTAAGCCAAAATTATGCATTTTATGCCATTTTTAGTCATTACAAAAGGGTCGTTTAGGGCCACTTAGACTTATACAATGCATAACCATTACACACATAGTTCAAACAAAAACCAACTAATTTAACTACTTTGCTACCATTCTAGGAGTGCGTAAGGAAAAGTACTTTACTTTTGGCTTGAGGTGACTTGCCAAACTTCCAACTAATCCTAATCCTGATTCGATATACTTCTTAACCTGAAATGTTATGGAAGATGAATGCATTAGACTTATATAGCCTAAGTGAGGTAGCCATAAAACATAAGCAAATACGTTATGCATCTCAACATGCTTCAATGACATACTTAATAACATCTTCCATATATGCAACATATATACATGTCATGGCATCAATGAATAGCATATTCCTCAATAATCAATATCATAGCATCATAACAATAACAATAAAAACAATCAATCATTTCCTTGGATCGATTCAACCGTAATTGGATACCCTAATTCCACCACAACACCAACAATAACAATAATGGTCATGTCATATACATCATCCCTCCGCCGCACCAATTGACCAATACGCAACACATCTTTCCGCCGCACCATGGCCGAAGCCCAATACCCATAATAATGAGCTCATAAATTCTATGGCATGCCAATTGTATCCAATACTTCGATCCCAAGGTACAATAAACAATAATTCAATACAATAGCTTCATAGCAATAAACTCATAACGATAGTTCATTAATCTCATATCGATAGGTAGTGGCCATAGCATATATCAATAATTTTCCCTAATAATAAACATATCAACATATCCAATACTTTCAACAATAATCATGTCTATGTAATACTCTTGAATTCAACACAATACTTACCATTTGCTTACCGAACATAGCTTACAATAGTATCTTATGCATAAACCTTCACTTCGATGGTTAGTAATATCAAATTCAATATTCTATGATTCGAGTTGGGCACCTAGCCAACTCTTAAGACACCGGCTACACTCACCTTGGCTATAAGGCTCACAGATAACTATTCATTTATCCCTAGTTTTTGATGGAGACGATGGATTAACTTCTTTCGATACTTGGGCTAGGAGAAGACAATAGAAGATTATTAGAATCAATAGAATAGACACTATCTACTCATAAATTTAAGTCTTGAAGAACAAAATCTTAGCTTGAAATTAAACTTGTAAAGTCTTATGAAATCATTGATAGATTTAGGGCTTATACTTACCCAAACATTAGCTATGAAATGATGCTTTCAGATCGAAGAGAGCTTAAACTAAAAGAGCTCTAATAGAGAGGTGTATGCTTGCTTGGTGGAGAGGTATCAATGGATGTGTATGCTTGGTAGAAGGTGAAGTTAACAAAAGAATGAATTAGTCATGGCGATTGTAAAGCAAGGGTGAGAGCTTCACTTTATTCATTTTAATAGATTAAGAGATCTAATCATGATTCACCTTTCAACCAACCAATAAAAAGGTTTCCTACACTTAAGGGTTTTTTAATCCCAACTCACCTCCTCAATGACCAATGAAATGTTTTTCCTTGGCTATAGGGTTTGCTCAATTCAAGATGATTGATGTCTAATAGTCACCTTATCAGGTTATTTTCACATGGGAGGGTAGCCTCCAGCAGGTGAGGCATCACTAAGCCCTCATTTCTTTTAATTTAATAACCCAGAACTATTTTTTGTAGGGACCTGTATCGATATGTGTAAAGCTGTATCGATATGGCAAGACCAAATCTCAGAAAGGTAGTTAAAATCGTTGGACCGTACATATACAGTGCCTATCGTATCGATACTCTTGACTTACATTCAATATTTTAACTTTTCAATAAGGTCTTGATTCAAGGATTAAACTCAATTATGGTTCAATATTAAGAAAATAGATCATATAGTCAACATTGATGCAAAATTCAAATCTCCCAGAATAAAATTTCTAATCGCCGGAATCCAATTCTGACTAGACCGGTTTTTGGGATGTGACAACTCTCACCCCTTAAGAAAATTCATCCTCAAAATTCTTTTACTTGGATTAACAGGATGATCATTTCCTTGTTCCGGGGCTCTCACATGGTACATCTGAGCATAGGCTTTAGATTCAGGCTGGTACGATGATTTTGATGATCCTCCAGACCTTTCAAAAGATCCTTGCTTCATTCTCTTGCGTCGAAGGATTGAGTAGGGGATGGATTAACTGATGTAGAGGCGGACTTGTTCTTAGGACAATCTTAGATGAGGTGACCCATTTCACCACAGAAAAAACAAGCTGCCGATCTTTTACGGCATTGCCCTTCGAGATGCATATGCTGACAGAAGTTACAAATTAGATACTTCATTTCTTGTCTCAAGCAATCAAAGCTCTCAATTGGGTCAGTTCCATAAAAGGATTGAGTTACAGATTGGGGCTTAGTAAAATGTTTGTACTAGAAGGGTTGTGAGTACATATTTTTCTTTAGACTGTGGTGTTTTCCTTTCTTGAAAGATTCACAGGAATGGGAATCATCTCGGTGCCTCTTTTCAGATCGAGCTTGGTTCTCCTTTCTCTTTTCATAAGCCTTCTGAGAGGCTTCGGTAGTAATGGATCGATTAACAAGGGTCTGAAAGTCCTCAATCTCCAGAGCAACAAAGAGATGACTATTTCATCATGGAGGCCATCCACGAACATTCGACATTTTTCTTTCTCTGTGCATATGATTTCAGCACCATACCTTACATATTTGCAGAAGTCTTGAATATATTGCTCAACAGGTCTTTCTTCTTGTGTCAAGTGAAAGAACTTGTTACGCCTTTCAGTGATGTAATGATCACTGATGTACTTCTTATGAAACTTTTTGAGAAAAATGTTCCACGTAATCCAGTGTTCAAGGACAGTGAGAGTTACGGTGTCCCACCAACTTTAGGCTTCTTCTATAATCAAGGCCAATGCATACTCTAATTTGTTCTCTTCAGGGTACTTCATTTATTTATTCAGCACTTTTAGGGTATTCTCTAGCCAATATTATGCGACCTCGGGGTTATCTAGGTCATGGCCTCTGAACGCGTAAACTGGGTATTTCTTGAGCTTGTCAATAGGGGCTCGAATATTTTAAGGAGCCAATTGGGGAATTGACTCATCTCTGATCGAATTTATAAGTACTTTGAACATATCGGTCATGCTCTTAAGATACTCAGTCTGAGTAAACCGCATCCCAGCTTCAGAATTATGTACCGGGGAATTTTGCGGATTCATAGGCTCTTTTCTTCTAACTTCCCCACCGTGCGTGGAGGAGTCAGCGATATGCTTGTCCATTCGAGCTTGATTAGAGTTAGACATTTATACATTAACATAAAGAGATTAGATCAGTCGGCAAGTCACATTATATAACAATATAACTCCTAGGTGGCAAAGTAACATAATAATCAATACAGAAAAGCATAGATTTATTCAAGAACCGACTAAACTCTTGCTCTGATACCACAAATGTAACACCCCCTTCCAGGTCTGGTCATGAACTGGGTCAAAGTGTGTTATCGATGAACTAAGCGATGGTCGATACGAAATTTCCACGCAATAAACGATTTTGTTGGGCTTAACATTCAAGAATAAGTATTAGACTAATGCAATTTAATGTATTGCAAGTCAATGATTAGCCAATTAGGACCAATTTACAACAAGTTTTAGGGACTTAATCGTAATTTTAGTAGTTTAGTGGTCATTTTTTGAAATTAACCTAACTAAAATGAAATTCATCATTCCAACAGTGAGTATACAAATTCTCATATTATTCAGAGTTCGTTTGTCCATTCAATTAAGCCTTGCATTAATTAGTGACCAAACTGCAACCAATACAAAACTGTGTTCTTCATCTATTAACAGAATTAACGGTTATCGTACCGATACCCTTATAGCAGTATCGGTACGCTTTAACCTAATTCCCAAATTCAGATTCAATTACAAAGACCCGTATCGGTATGCTCTAGATCATATCGATACTTTTTTTCAATCAAGATTCCAGTGATCAAATTTCGTACCGATACGCCCAAGTCTTTATCGATACGCCTTGTTTATTAAGCCAAACTATACCGATACACTATTAACTGTATCGATACACATTGACTTGTAATGACAGAATTTTGCTGGTTTTTAATCGAATTAACCTGTTGAACCTTGTCCGAACATTACCAAATTTTACCAACAAGCTTATAAACATATAATCTATCTGTATGTCAAGTTTCATGCCATTCCCAATCCATTTACCATGTTTTCCAACTTTAAGCCAAAATTATGCATTTTATGCCATTTTTAGTCATTACCAAAGGGTCGTTTAGGGCTACTTAGACTTACACAATGCATAGCCATTACAAACATAGTCCAAACATAAACCAACTATTTAACTAGTTTACCACCATTCTAGGAGTTTGTAAGGACAAAGTACTTTACTTTAGGCTTGAGGTGACTAGCCGAACTTCCAACTAATCCCTATCCCGATCCGATATACTTCTTAACCTGAAATGTTATAGAAGATGAATGCATTAGACTTATATAGTCTAAGTGAGGTAGCCATAAAACATAAGCAAATATGTTATGCATCTCAACATGCTTCAATGACATACTTAATAACATCTTCCACATATGCAACATATATACATGTCATGCCATCAATGAATAGCATATTCCTCAATAGTCAATATCATAGCATCATAACAATAACAATAACAATAACAACAATCAATCATTTCCTTGGATCGATTCAACCGTAATTGGATAATTGAATTCCACCACAACACCAAAAATAACAATAATGGTCATGTCATATACATCATCCCTCCGTCACACCAATTGACCAATACATAACACATCCCTCTGCCGCACCATGGCTGAAGCCCAATACCTGTACCAATGAGCTCATAAATTCTATGGTATGCCAATTGTATCCAATACTTCTTTCCCAAGGTACAATACACAATAATTCAATACAATAGCTTCATAGCAATAAACTCATACCGATAGTTCATTAATCTCATATCGATAGGTAGTGGCCATAGGATATATCAATAATTTTCCCTAGTAATAAACATATCAACATATCCAATGCTTTCAACAATAATTATGTCTATGCAATACTCTTGAATTCAATGCAATACTTACACTTACTTACCGAACATAGCTTACAATAGTATCTTATGCATAAACCGTCATTTCGATGGTTAGTAATATCAAATTCAATGTTATATGACTCGAGTTTGGCACCTAGCCAACTCTTAAGACACAGACTACACTCACCTTGGCTACAAGGCTCACGGATAACGATTCCTCTATCCCTAGCTTTCGATGGAGACGATGGATTAACTTTTTTCGATACTTAGGGTAGGATAAGACAATAGAAGATTATTAGAATGAATAGAATAGCCACTAGCTACTCATAAATTTAAGGCTTGAAGAACAAAAGCTTATCTTGAAATTAAACTTGTAAAGTCTTATGAAATCATTGATAGATTTAGAGCTTATACTTACCCTAAACATTTGCTATGAAATGATGCTTTCAAATTGAATGGAGCTTAAACTAAAAGATCTCTAATGGAGAGGTGTATGCTTGGTAGAAGGTAAAGTTAACAAAAGAATGAATTAGTCTCGGTGATTGTAAAGCAAGGGTGAGAGCTTCACTTTAATCATTTTAATAGATTAAGAGATCTAATCATGATTCATCTTTCAACCAACCAATAAAAAGGTTTCCTACACTTAAGGGTTTTCTAATCCCAACCCACCTCCTCAATGACCAATGAAATGTTTTTCCTTGGCTATAGGGTTTGCTCAATTCAAGATGATTGATGACTAATAGTCACCTTATCAGGTTATTTTCATGTGAGAGGGTAGCCTTCAGCAGGTGAGTCATCTCCAAGCCCTCATTTCTTTTAATTTAATAACCCAAAACTATTTTCTGCAGGGTCCCGTATCGATACGCGTTGAGCTGTATCGATACGGCTAGACCAAATCCCAGAAAGGTAGATAAAATTGTTGGACCGTACCGATACGATTCCTAACGTATCGATACTCTTGACTTACATTCAACATTTTGACTTTTCAATAGTTCAAGGATTAAACTCAATTATGGTTCAATATTAAGAAAATGGATCATATAGTCAACATTGATACAAAATTTAAATCTCCCGGAATAAAATTTTTGATCGCTAGAATCCAATTCCGACTAGACCAGTTTTTGGGATATGACATGTATCTAGTAAAAAAAACTCGAAGTGAAGATCGATTATTTGATCTTATCGAAGAGATGGGTAAGGTCGGTGCTGCATACCAAAAAACTGCAGAAAGCATTGTTGTGTTCTTCAAAAGAGAGGCAGAAGGTAATGATCGAAGAATGACGATTTTCGAAGAAATAATGAAAATTGAGAACCTCTCCAAGAATGACATGCTTTCTGCCGGCGAGTATATTAGAAAAGAAGCACATAAGGTAGATTTCTTCTTTTTCTTTACCAAGAGATTTCAAAAAGGATTTTGTGCTTAAGTAACTACTGGAACATAATCTCTATCGACTATCCTCTCACATTGATCCTTCTTTGGATGTGTAGATTTCGTGTCTACCCTTGAAATATATAGTTAGC
The DNA here is from genome assembly GCA_019671005.1 of Hibiscus mutabilis. Taxonomy (NCBI): domain Eukaryota; kingdom Viridiplantae; phylum Streptophyta; class Magnoliopsida; order Malvales; family Malvaceae; genus Hibiscus; species Hibiscus mutabilis. The sequence continues at coordinate 87,136,619 of CM033711.1, read as the reverse complement.
ATATTTTGACTTTAGAATGTATAGTCATCTTTTCGTTTAGCTTCACTAAGTTGGATCTTGTCAAGTAGCTTATGATGCCATAATTTTTTGTGTACAACAAAGCTAACATTATGCTTAAGTTTAGAATGTCATGGCTAGTGTTTAAGTTTAGAATGTCAAGTAGGACATATAACTTTTTGTATACAATGGCGTTTGCTTAACTTTTTTTAAGCCTGAACATAACTGGCCTTGGATATATGTTAATTTGTTACTTGTTTTTGTTTTCTGGTGCTAAAGATAATTTCTTATAACTAGTTATATTCAATAGTTTGCACTTCTATTTTTGATACACATTGAAACACAAGTGAGCCGTTACTATGTTGATGCTCACACATAACCTACATTTGCATTACAGTGTTGGTATATTTAGTGAAGAATCCATTCGTTTCCAACTTTGTGTGCTCTTAAAAATATAAAATTACTGTTGTGTTTGTAATAGGGTGGGATTTGCAATTTGAAGTTAATGATTTTTCAGTTGTCTTGATTCTTGGCAAAGCACTCAAATTTGTATAACTACTATAAATGTGGACAAATATCAATATGTTGGCTTAAGTGAGTCATTAGTACACGGACACGAAACTGCATTACATTACATTGCAGGTTCGAATAGGTTCGTAAAACAAATTTATAGTTGAAAACTTTCAAATTTAGTGAAAAATGCATATGTTTCTATCTGAAAAATAAAGACATGGTCTTACTTACTTATGTTCATCCTACTTATGTTCATATGATTTGGAGTGAGAGAAACGGGAGACATTTCAATAATAGTAAAAAAAATTATTTACAAGTGGAATTTTAAAAAATTATTATATGTCTCATTTATTTATTTTTTTAAGTTAAATGCAACTAAGAAATTTGATTATGAAAATATAAAAATTCATACAAACAATGATTTTTACTTTTAAACTCAACTTTGTACAATGAATTTGTCTGATATTAACGATTACGTTTCATACATAAATAAATATAATACTTGTGAAAATTATCTTAAAATATAAATTCAATATATTAATTATATTAAAAATATTTTAAATATATTTTTTTATGAATTTTCATCCAAATATTTTCAATTTACTAATAAAAGTTTAACTTGTTAGAAATAAAATATATCACAGGGACTGTTTGGTAAAATTTACTTCCAGATAATCTTATATTCCCCCAACCAAACACTGTCGACCTATATTCCAGTCAAACAAACTAAACAAGGTAATGTAACATTCTCAGTAATATATCAGGTAATTTTACATTCTAATAATTCTATTCTCGAAAGTAATATTACATTTCGTAAACCAAACACATGAGAAGTCCAAGATATGTGGAGGGAAGTTTTGATGCAACGCAATGAAGCTCCAAAAGGGGATCCTGTCTTTCCCATTAACTCCCAGTAATGCAGTTTTTTTTTTCAAATTTAATCGCAAGCCAGCTGCAAGTTCGAAGCAACGCAGCACATGTTTTATATTCATAATTTGCGTTCCGCTTGCCCCATGGAAAACAATCAAGTCATCCGCAAATTGTTAAATAATCTAACGCCTCAACCAGTTAAATCAATTAGCGGTCAGTAATATTATAGCACACTTGAGCATAATAGATTAGCCTAAAGATGAATAAACAAAAATTGATGAACTTAAAATATAAAATTAACTTGAGCACGAATAATATAAAACAAAAGATTATTTTGAATAAAATAAGAATCCAAAAGAGCTTAAAACAATTAAAATATTAAATAAGTAAATAATAATGTTTGCTTTGTGTCTAAGTAGGACCAAGATTCAAATCAAGGTTCGCTTCTAGAACAAGTGGTTAAAAACTCTCAGTTGACATCATCTCATCCTTCTAGATTGTGGGTTCAATACCCAGTAAGTTCTCATAATTTTAAAAGTTATTAAAATAATTAATGGTGCATATCAATGCATATAATTATTTATACATATCAGTACACGACGTTTACTCTAAACTCATCCATGTCACATAATCATTACTCGAGAATTATTCGTTATTTTCCCTATAAAGCAAAAGGCAAAATTGGGGGAATAATCCATTTTAGGATTATATTTAGGATTATAGGGATGTTTGACCAAAAATTTGGGATTTAGGCCAGAATATACAAGACCTCGCCATCTGCTCTGGCGTCCTTGAACCTCGCCACCTCCACATGGCGAGGTGCTGTGAAACCCCTTAATCGGCTCAGTGAAGCATGACAAGCCACTGCCATGGCATGCAAGCTACGTAATGCAGCTTTATCGGCTCAGTGAAGGTCGCCACCTGGAGGTGGCGAGGTGTTGTTGAGTCAGCATGCATGTATGCATGCACAGATCACAACATCATATTTTTTTGTTACATTTGTATAGCCTATATAATAGTAGTAGTGTATGGAGAAAATTTTGAGAGAGTTAGAATTGTATTGTATTTGAGAGAGGTTGAGACATCAATTTGGGTGATCATTTTTGAACATATATTTGAAGACGGTGAAGATTATTGAAGTGTTTTTTTCTATAGATCTTCTCGATTTCTCAGAAGTAAGTAAGTGTATTTTTTTTAATTAATCTTTTGTTGTTTTCTTAATTGTAGAGGGTTTGTAGATTTTTTTGTGTGATTGGTTGTAGATTTTTTTGTAGAGGGTTTGTAGATTTTTTTAATTAATCTGTTTTTTAAAATTATAGAGAGTTTAAACATTTTTTTGCGTGAGTGAAGATATATTCATTCAAATGATAATTACTTCTTTTTTATTGTTCAAGGCTTTAGAGAACATATACACGGTTTCTTGTCGAATATGGTAACTTTTTGTATTTTCGGAATTGTAATTCGTTTGTTGTTTATTTTTTTTAAAATTTTAATAAGAAAACCAAATTTTAATCTTTGCTTATGTTTTTTTAATATTTATAGAGAATGAGTTCATCAACATATTGGGATTCTGAACCCACAGTTGGTCGTTGGGGCGAATCGCTTGATGATTTTAGTGAGGATGAAGAAAATATTGTGCCTATTACGAAAGATGATGACGTGCACTTACTCGATGCTGATGATGTTAAGGCTGTTATGATAGATGTGTCTGAGGGTAATGGTATCGATGTTGAAGATGATGTTTGGGTTATGGCTGTTGCAATGCTCGGGTTGGGAAAAGAGCAGCTAGTTTGGGGTTATGTTGAACCAGAGCCTTAGCAACCAGAACTCATTTATCCAGTCTATGAACCTTCAGCAGCCCGCATGTATAAGGTGGACTATACTGCAATGCGAGATCCAGAACATCAAACCCGCGTATTTGGTTCTTCATCATCGTCGAACTTTGGAGAATTGGTATTGAAGGCTGAATTCAAAACAAAAGAAGCTGTCAAGCTGGTAGTTCAGGAGCACTGCATCAAACACCATACGTAATTTTCTGTTGTTGAGTCTAATAAAATTACCTATTGTGTAAGGTGTATTTATTGGAAGAGAAAATGTCGTTGGTGGGTAAGAATTTCATACAAGAAGAAGAGTCAGATGTGGGAAGTGTCACGGTTCATTGAGCAGCACACATGTTCCAATATGGCTTTATCACAGGACCATATTAATTTAGACTCTAATCTAATTATGTGCTTACACCAAGGCATTGGTTGAACAAGAGCCAAGAATTTCGATTGCAGTGTTAATAGCCTCCTTTCGAACTCGACTTGGATATATTCTATCTTACTACAAGGCGTGGATGGAAAAGCATAACGCGATGGCGCAACTGTATGGTGATTGGGATAAATCGTATAATGAGCTACCAACTCTTTTACGAGCAATGCAAATATTCATCTCGAGAACCATGGTAGAACACGAAACAAAACCGGCGTTCAACTTACAAGGTGAATTAATTCCTGGTAAAAGAATATTTAGTAAGTTATTTTGGGCGTTCAATGTGTGCATTGAAGGGTTCCCATTCTGCAAACGCATGATTCAAGTGGATGGTACATGGCTGTATGGGAAGTACGGTCATATATTACTTGTGGCTGTTGCACAAGATGGAGACAGTAATATATTCTCAATTGCCTTTGCCATAGTTGAAAAGGAAGACGCGGATGGATGGGAATTCTTTTTGAAGCATCTACGCAACCATGTAGTAAAAGAAGATGGGATTTGCATGATTTCTAATAGGGGACTGTGCTCTTATCAGTAATTGACGGAGATGGGAGTTTATGGAAGCCTCTAAGTGTATATCCAGTCTATTGTGCACGTCATATTGCGGCAAATGCGAAGAAGCATTTCAGAAATAATCAGATCCGAAAAGAAATTTTAGGCGCGGGTAAGTTGTTATTCGTTGTTTATAAAAATTAGTAATTTTTTGAGTTGATCCTGTTGACTTATTTAACTTAATTTTTTAAAATGGGGTATGAACTAGCTCAACCAAAATTCGAACAGATGATAAACAGGTTGAAGCGGCACGGTCAAAATTCATTTAATTTTGCAAATGACATACCCAGGGAAAGATGGTCACAAGCCTACGATGAAGACAACTAACCTTGCAGAGGCTATAAACTCGGTGCTTAAAGGAACAAGCCATCTCCCAATTGCAAGTATTGTGTGAGAGACTTACTTTAGATTGGGTAACCGACAAAGGGCAAGAAGTTAACGCCCGGATAAACAACGGACAACATTGGTCTAAAACCCTGCAGGATAGAATGATCGAATTTCAAGCCGAAGCAACCTCTATGCGAGTCAGAATATTCGAACCACATGGCTTTGAATTTTTTGTCGAAGCTAAGGTCTGAGGAGAGCAAAGAATGTTCATCGTAAACCTTCCTCAGAGATGGTGTGATTGTGGTGCATTCCAAGCATTTAGATACCCATGCTCTCACGAACACGCCGCATGCTTGCATTTTCGTCTCGACCCTTACGGGTTTGCGGATGAATATTATAAAGTGGAGAATATGGCAAATATATACAGAATATGGTTCAACATAATCCTGAACCAAGACTATTAGCCGGTAGAGCCAATGTACGAAGAATGGTTACCAAATCCAGAGCTTCGTAGAAAGCTGAAGGGTCGACCGACATCCACTCGTATTCATACTAATATGGATGATCCATATAATAGAGAATGGGGGTTTAAGGTAGACATTGTACTATTTGTAGGAGACCGAGTCATACAAGAACAAGTGTCCGAACAAATCTAATCTTTCCAACTATCGTGTCGGACCATCAACCTAGATTTTGTTTGATTGTACATTTTATGCTAATGTAAATACATTTCTTGTTCATGTTTGCATTTTGATATGGAATTTGAATACTGAAGTTAAAGAACGAACTTAAATATATAGTTACTATTCATTCGAACAAAATTAACCATTTCTTTACAGTTAATATTTGAACCAAATTTAACCTTCCTTTTTTACAGTTAATATTCAAACCAAATTTAACCTTCTTGATTTTTTAACCATTTATTTATTTCTTGATTTTTTGAAATTTGTAGTTGGAATTTCAATTTTGACATCGAAATATAAAAAACTTAAATATCGAAAGAAATACGTGTTATAACATGAAATACCCGAGGACCACAAATATTCAAAATCGAAATATAAATTACAAATAAATAAAGAAACCTCATTTTCTACTTCCTTCTCCTTCTCGGTAAATCATGCCGGTGGAAGGATGATGTTTGATCGTAACACTAAGGGGGATATGAGTTCTTCGAGGTCGATTCAGAGCCTGCTCATCATTCACAAATTGATCATCCGAAATTTGCGTAGAAGGTGGTGTACCATACATATCTTCCGAATGGAATGATGAGCTGCTAATTGTGGTAGTCGACAACAGAGCTGTCATACTACCAACACCCATACCTTCCCCATATATGGATGTTTGAGGATACTAAAATTGTGGTATGTATCCTCCATCATTGTTGTAAGCCGACTGAGAAGATGAGCTAGCACTAAATGGAAAATTAATTGGTGGTTGTTCCGGAACATTACCAAATCCAAATGTTTGATGAAATGATGAGCTTTCTCCAAGTGGTGGTTGTTCCGAAACATTACCGAATGGTGGACACCCTTGTTGTATTACTTCTTCCCAAGGATTAATGTTTACATGTCTGGGGGATTGGGATTACACCTGAGACCACGAAGAAGGCCAACCCGACAAACTTTCCAAGTTTGGTTCGTCTGTTGGTTCTTGAGAGCTCTGACCAAACTCGGATGAGAAGTGTACGTGTCTTGAGCACCGCGGATCTTTAAGCCATTTATTTGCTTCTTCGGGAGATACTATGAATGGTTTTCCATTTTCCAAAAACCACGAATAGTACTCTGTATTAAATTCAAAATCACTGGCTTGAAGTGGACTTAAATTATGATCCCACCGCGACTATCTTTTCTCCCACTGTTCAATGAAATTGGCTTGCTTCAGAGTCCAATTCTCATTGAATCTACCTCTACGAACAATATGAATAGGTTCATGTGGAGCTCTAGGAATGGGTTGATGGAAGTTAAACTATCGCAACACCCGGTCAGTACAATGAATCTCAACAATATAAAAATTGATCAAAGGTACAATTACACCCCAGAATGATGAACATTGAATCACAGTGTTTGGTAGGCAAGCCTTGATTGTGTCATTCGCATATGGCTGCCAAATAAACTGTAAAACACAAATATTAATATTCATACCAAAAAACATATTACTTAAAAAATACGAAGTCAATATTTAATTTAAAAATAATATTATGATACACGATCTTTTCCTATTGTTTGGATCTTCGGTCTTATATCTTTGGCAGTGTTGTGCACCACCCCCGCATTCCTCAACTTATGTCTCCATTTGCAAAGATATTGAACTTATATTTTTAAGTCGTTGCATATAAATATTAGATAAGTAAAATACGCATATATGATTGTAGTCACAATATTACCTTCCAGCAAGCGGAAACTCAAACGGTACGGGTACTTCTACAATGGGCGTTAGATAAGGCAGTCTATACCACGCCCACGACTGCAATAAGATTTGACATCCACCCATATCTGAATTCTTCTTCTCACCATTCATAATTGCGACCTTGCACATTTCATGGTACAAGCTGTACTGCTACATCCTCCAAAGTTATTATGCATTCGCCAAATGGAAAATGAAATGTGTGAGTCTCTGGTCTCCACCATTCAATCAATGCGGTAATCAACCCGTGGACTATCTTAAATCCACGAAGAAATGAAGCATTATAAAAACCGACAAGATGTAGGTAATAAACTATGAGACCAAAAGGTTCCTTGATCTTCATTCCTCGACGGCGGATGCTATGCTCTACACCCTATAATTAATTTATTATAATAAATTATTTCGTATTATTACACATGACCTAATAAATTTTAAATTACAACAAAATTACTTACTTGCTCTTCATGAATATGAGATGAAATGTGCTCATGATCACGGTACAACAAAACTCCTCTAGATGTCATTTTCTATTTGCAGATCTGCAAAATAATTATCATTCGAATATATATACAACCAAAAATGTATTAACTTTAAAAATTTTGATCTATACGAATATAAATTTAAAAAATATAAAAGTTGGCAAAATACCGAATCTTACAAGAAACAATGTAAATGTGCTCAAAAGCCTTCAAATATATATTCAATCGATCACACACAAAAATCTGCAAACCCTCTACAATTAAGAAAACAATAACATATTAATTAAAAAAATACGCTTACTTACTTCTGAGAAACCGAGAAGATCTACAGAAAAATACACTTCAACAATTTTCACCGTCTTCGAATATATGTTCAAAAACGATCACCCAAATTAATATCTCAACCTCTCTCAAATACAATACAATTCTAACTCTCTCAAAATTTTCTCCATACACTACTACTATTATATAGCCTACACAAATGTAAAAAAAAAATTAATGCTGCCGTGACCAGCTTTCACGTAAAAGCTGGTCTGTGCATGCATGCTGACCCAACAACACCTCGCCACCTCTAGGTGACGAGCTTCACCCAGCGTATAAAGCTGCATTACGCAGCTTGCATGCCATGGCAGTGGCTTGTCATGCTTCACTGAGCCGATTAAGGGGTTTCACAACACCTCGCCATATGGAGGTGGCGAGGTTCAAGGACGTCAGGAGCAGACAGCGAGGTCCTGTATATTTTGGCCTAAATGCCAAATTTTTTGTTAAACATCCTTATAATCCTAAATATAATCCTAAAATGGATTATTCCCCCAATTTTGCCGCAAAAATCCTCCAATAATTTTTTTAAAAGGTAAAATCCTCCAAGATATTCTACTTCATTTGGACCATCCAAACATAGTTGACTATTGACTTTTATGTCTTAATTATTTTAATCAAAGTCATTCAATTATTTGATCTAATTATCCCCTCCCTCCTTCATTTTAACCATGCCCATTTGCATTATAGTTACATATATTATAATGTCATAAATGTCAAACAAAAACATACACACAAAAAAGTCAAGGAAAGAAAAACTTAGGCATTTTCTGGTTTTTCTGTTAATATAACTTCCACGAATTTTGCTAAGACTTCTACACATTTGATTTCTTAGTGTTCTCCCCCTTAATTGCATGAATCATTTAAATATATTTATTTTTAAAAAAATCAATATCTTTTATATGAAATGTTATCTTTCTAAAGAAAGTTATAGACATTGTATTTTTATTTTAACCACGAAAATTTTATTCTTTAACTATCAGATAATGTCATATTAGAAAATTGGTTCCGTATCAAACATGAACTTTTTTAACACGATATTATTAAATTAATTAGACACGTCAACGGTTAAAAAGAAATATCAAGGTAGAAATACGAGACAAACCTTTATTTGATATTTTCTAATAATTACTTATATAATATTAATATATTACTTTTCTTGTTTAAATCTAATTTATCTTCTTTCCAACTAAATTGATATCAAATCAACTCATCAATAAACTAATTTTATATCTAACATCAGTATAGATTATTAATTACTTTTAAAATATTTTTTATGTTTATTTTGCCACGTCCCCTCCCCAGTTTTAAAATTTTAAAAAATTTAAGTTTGAGTAATAGTAAAATTGTATTTTAGTCTTTTAAAAATATTTATGTTGTTGTCCTCCTAAATTTAAATAATTTTAAATGACCCTTTAATAAATAATTTTGAGTTCCGCCACTAAACGACTCCATTTATGTTGTTGTCTTCCTAAATTTATTTTTTTAATAAAAAAATGCTTCATTAAAAAACTTCTCTAGGAAGAAAAGAGTGCTCAATATATTAATAATAGGGTACACAATTACTATTACAAATGTCGGTAAGCTCAACTGAAGGTAACACACATTCAGAGAATAAAACAACATACAAACCCCAACACCTAAAACAGCCCAAGGATACCCAAAACCGAACTTATGACAAATTCCCACTTTCACAAAGCATCTAACAGTGCCACATTATAATCAGAATTTACTCAGAACTTTGACACACCCCTGGACCTCACAACCAGAAATAAGCAAAGGATCCAACACTCAAAAGCATCTAACAGTGCCACTTTCCTAAATTTATTTTTAATTTTTTATATCAAGGTAGGACGATATTTAGGCAGAGGTGAGAATTAGATGGGGCGGGAACAGTTTTACGTTCTTTATTTCGTCTCTAACACTTGCGGATGCAATTTCAAAAAATCCTTATTAAATACTTCGGAAAAATTTTCGTCCTCATGAACCCATAGGATCTCTACGATTTTTGAGAATTTCTATTTAAAAAATATTAAACAAATTTTATTACTTTATTGACTAAAATATAGTGTCAACTTTAATTTACAAGTCATATATTCATTGTACTTAAAAATATCTAAATTACTTCAAATGATATAGTAACAATATTCGACTATGAAGTAGGTAAAAGAAAAGTTAACCAGATAGACAAATTACTTCAATTGATAATTTATAAATACAATATATACTACTGAAGAAAAATACTTTTTATAGTGAACTACAAAACAATAATATATACATATATAATAGATTTAATAAACTAGAAACCACATTTATATATGTATAAGGTAAGGTATTTTGATGTCATGAAAAAATATTAAGGACGTTTGAAGTTGGCTAACAACTGAGAAAGAATGGTGACATTGCTTGCTCGAAGGGGAATAGAGTTTTGAGTAACACGAATGATAGAAAGTGAGATAAAGAGATTATATTTTCTTAACTAACAAAAAATGGTAAATTATTAGAGATGTCATCCAAACTTAATAAGGTTTAAATATAAGACATATATATCTTGATAGACTTGAATATTGATAATAAGTTAGATATACAAGTAAATGATACTTAAGTATATATGTTTTAAAAAATTTGTAAAATATCAGGATACTTACGAATATTTTTTAGGGATCCCGCGATTATTTATACGGTTACGGTTCGGTTATTCCTACTGTTCGAATATAGCAATTCTCGTCCTCATCCTCACTTGAGCTTCGGTAATAAAATTCTCCTCGTCTTTGTGAATGAAGATTCCGATTATTTTTCATCCCATCGATCGGAATCTCTACCGTTTTCAGATATTTTCGCCCAGTTTCCACCCTTATATTTAGGTGCTCAGGTTTTTTATTCCCTTAATAATTCATCAACTTGAACATTATTCTTTTATTTGCGGATTAATTCATATTTATTAGTCAATTAAATTATTGGTACAGTCAATTAAATTTCTTGGCTACTCGGTTCTTTCGTTTAAACTTCACTTCGAAAATGTCTAATGTGTATGTTTCTTTTCTTTTTTTCGAAAATGTCAAATGTTGAATTTCTCTTTTCTGCACATGTTCTATATATTTTTTAATACACTAAAAGCACAAAGACCGAGTCAACCAGATTCATATATAAGAGACACAAACACCATCGCTAATGGCACTGAGGAAGTTTGATTTCTGAAACTAACAACCACCTAGTGTGCTCTTAGACTCGGTTAATTCAATTCTTCTTCTGTTTTTTTTTTCTCATCCAGTTCTTGAAAGTTCAAATCAGAATTACTTAGCGGCATGGTTTCGGCTTCAAAATGCAGAAGCAAAGCAATCATGCCTCTGTTTTTACTAGTGATTATAGCTTTGTTAAATAGCTCCAGTGTCGAGGCTAGAATTCGTCGGTATAAATGGGATGTGAAGACCGAATACAAGGCCCCTGATTGCTTCAGGAAACTGGTCATAACCATCAATGATCGAACTCCAGGTCCGACGATCAGGGCTCAGCAACATGACACGATCATCGTTGAAGTCACAAACAATTTTTTTACAGAGAATCTTGCTATTCACTGACATGGAATTCGACAGATTGGAACACCCTGGTTTGATGGGACTGAAGGAGTAACTCAGTGTCCGGTCTCGCCTGGAACCACTTTCACATATCGGTTTGTCGTCGACAGAGTAAGTTTCAGCAATTCAGCAATTCGAGAAGCTCTCACCTGGTTTTTTTTCGTATAGAATTATACACTGACGGTCCGAATTGTGTACTTTTTCAATGTAGCCCGGAACATACTTGTATCATGCACATTATGGAATGCAAAGAGAAGGTGGGTTATATGGATCAATCATTGTGGGACTTCCCGACGGAGAATCCGAACCTTTGACATACGATTACGATAGGAACATCATCCTCAATGATTGGTACCATGGCACCACTACTGATCATGCTGTCGGCTTGAGTTCTGTTCCTTTCCGATGGATCGGAGAACCTCAGGTGAATACTACAAAGAAATTGATTCAACCCTTTGTTTCAACAAGCATTTTGGAATGATTGTTTACATAATTTTGAAATTTAAGTCACTCTTGATCCATGGGAGAGGAAGGTTCAACTGTTCTAGTTTAGCTGTTCCAAGTTCAGACCCTGGCCTTTGCAATGCCTTGTCTTCAGACTGTTCCCCTTATAGAATGATAGCAGTACCTGGAAAAACATATCGATTGAGAATCTCTAGTATGACTTCTTTGTCAGCTCTCAGCTTCCAAATTGAGGTATTTAAATTAACTCTCTTGCTTTTTTTGTAATAAGATTTTAAATTGCTTCAAATTTCAATTGTTCTGCAAATTATTTTATGTTCAGGGCCATAATTTGACAGTTGTTGAAGCCGATGGGCATTTCGTGGAGCCATTTGTTGTACAGAACTTGTTCATATACTCGGGGGAAACATACTCGGTTCTGGTAACAGCCGATCAGGATCCCACCAGAAATTATTGGATTACATCAAACATTGTAAGTCGACCGGCACCCAATACTCAATACTCCTCCGGGTCTGGGCGTTTTCGTATACTATCCAAATCATCTAAGGAGATCTCCTCTGACAACCCCTCCGGCGGCCCCTGTCTGGAACAACACCCTCCCTCGGATGGAGCAGAGTCAGGCCATTAAAGCTCGACAAGGATATATCATCACCCCTCCGCCGGTCTCCGACAGGGTCATAGTTTTTCTCAACACACAAAACGAGATTGACGGAAGAAGACGGTGGTCGGTCAGCAATGTCTCCTTCACACATCCCAAAACACCTTACTTGATTGCACTCAAGGAAAATCTAACCGGTGCTTTCGATCAGAACCCACCGCCTAATGGATACGATGACGTGAACTATGATATACGCATCGTGCAACCGAATAAGAATGCAACCTCGAGCAATGGGATTTACAGGCTGGATTTCAACACGACTGTGGATGTTATACTTCAGAATGCCAACACCATGAATCCAAACAACAGCGAGACGCATCCATGGCATCTCCATGGGCATGATTTCTGGGTTTTGGGGTACGGGGAAGGGAAGTTCGATAAGTTCAATGATCCCGGGAAGTACAATCTGGTGAATCCGATAATGAAGAACACGGTGCCCGTACATCCTTATGGATGGACGGCTTGGAGGTTTAGGGCAGATAATTCGGGGGCGTGGGCGTTCCATTTCCATATAGAATCCCATTTTTTCATGGGAATGGGTGTGGTATTTGCAGAAGGGATTGAGAAGGTGGGGAAGTTGCCGTCTTCCATTATGAGTTGTGGTCAAACTCAAGGTCTTTACAGGCCCTAATGTGGGAATTACTCAGGTACATGTAAGATTTATTATCATTTTTATCGCCAATAATACATTGGTTAAAACTTTGATATACAGGCTGTGTAATTTTACATAAGCATGCGTATTTACATTATAAAAACCAAAATCTTAAATTCTTAACCCTAACCCTAAAAAACTAAACCCTAAACCTTAAACTCATACACTAAATTCTAAACACTAACCTTGAATTCTAAACCCTACAATCTAAACCCCTAAACCTTAAACCCTAAACTAAAACCTTAACCCTAAAATTAAAAGACACGTGTAAACTAAAGTTTACACGACTTGTGTATCAAAGTTTTTTCCATAATACATTTATCAAAATTTACTCAACAAATAATTGTTTTATTGGTAAATGATGTATATTCAAATTTATTAGTATAATGTTTAATCTTTAAGTAATGTTTATTATAAATTAGACATTTAAATTCTAAATTTAAGTATAAATAAACATTACACTGTTATTTGTCGTTAAAGGGTGTTGTGACAAAATATAAAAATTCACAATTTACTTTTGAAATTATAATTTATGCAATTTTTTGAAATAAAATTAACATATGAGAAGTATGAAATCATGATTGGTGATAAAAATAAGTTGATCTTCTTAAAAATAGCGTTGCATTTCTTATTTTAAGATCAGTTTCATACTTCCCATTTGTAAGGCAATGCCCTAAAATTAAGTGTATTTAAATAATTTACCCTAGAATTAATATAATCTAAAATTATATAACCAATGTTTTTCACAGCCAGCTTCTTCTTCTAGAATAGTCGTAGGTGGCCATTATTTAAGTCAAATAAATGAAGCAAAAGAACAAAGAAAATGATATTAAATATAAAAGAAAAGTGTCATTTGTACTATCAAATATGTTTTTAATTGTAGATCATGCTATATATCCCAATAATGTTTCAAATCTTTTACATCAAATTTCGACATGAGACCGATTTAATTATTGAACAAATTGAAGTATAAATTCAATAATTTATAATCAGATTCATAAATAAAATATTAATATCATATCAATTTGATGAGATCCGTATTAAAACTTTAATGGTGGCATTATTATAAAGAAAATTACGCCATAAACGGATATAAAACTTTGAAATAAACAAGGTGGTCAAATAATATTTAGTTTTCGTTCATATCTTACGCTATGCAGCCCTGATTCCAACCACAGTGCTACAAAAGAAAAAACAGCCGAATTTTCTTCATGAATATGTACAGAGAAACCTCTCCATTTCTTAAACTATATATTTTTAAACGAAGAACCGTCATTTCTAACTAGAATACTACACATATTATTTTTATTGAATTTTTCATTCCTGTAAATTAAATTCATGTAGAAAATTATGAGCAATCAAATCGTTATTAACAAGGAGTAAATGATATTCCCAATCAATTTCATGTTATTTTAATATATTTTTTTTGAACTTTGGACAAATGGATAATGAAGTTAAATTCTTCAAATTAAGTTAAAATAATTTGATTTTAGAAAAAGAAAATTAAAAAAAAACAATATGATACTCTAAAGTATGAAATCTTCTCATTAGTACTCTAGGAGAATGAAATGCAACAAGTTCACAAAGAGACGTATTCATTCCTCCGGTCTTATTTACAACAGCTGAGTGACTCACCATCCAAACAAACTTTTTAAACGAATTTTTTAATCAAAAAACGGACTTAACAAGATCACAGATTAACAACAGGAAGAAGAAGACAAACCTGCCCTTCACACACATCAGATCGACCTTTCAAAGACCATGGTGATCTTCAATCTCCGGTATGTAGTGCGGCGGCTTGACCCAAGTCTCGACATGATTCACCTGGCTCATTCCACATTTGCCTTGCTCGTCCAGAGATTCACAAGAATCGGCTATTCCCGGCACCGTCGGCGTCTGATGACTCTGATCTTCACCACCTAACGTCGAATCACTCGTCGGTCCCGGAACCATCGGTGGCTGATGACTCTGATCTTCACCGCCAAACGTCGAATCAGTCGTAGATCCCGGAACCGTCGGCGTCTGATGACTCTGATCTTCACCACCTAACATCGAATCACTCGTCGCTCCCGGCACCGTCGGAGTCTGATGACTCTGATCTTCACCACCTAACGTCGAATCAGTCGTTGCCACCATCGGATAAACATGAGGAAAGGGCAAGTAAAGGCTATGCACTATAACGTTCAAATTCCTTATCATATCAGCAACCTTGATGCTCACATAGTTGATCCTCATTTGCTTCCTCATAATCCCTCCTTCCGTCGTCACCACCAAACTCTGATCTCTATCCAACGTTGTCAACGTGGTTCCCACCGGAAGTCTCTCCAGATCAGCAACAGTCAAAAGCCGGTTCGGCAGGATATGTAACCTTACACTATTGATGTACGAGTACGAACCGGAGAAGATTGACACGTCATCGAGAGCGAAGATTGTGACATTTCTGAGAGAAACAAGTTCGGCATATTTGAGTTTCAGAGCGAGTGACAGAACGGAGAAGCCGCTGTTTCTCAGCCGTAGGATAACGTCCCGAAGCATGAATCGCATCAGAGCGACATGTTGCTGCGGAGAGAGCTGGTTATTGTGGCTACGGTCGTAGTGGAACTGTAAAGCCAGTGATGAGGTCATCCGTTCAACGTCGCAAGAGAAAGGCGAGAGATGTGAAATGTAGCCTTGGAGGCCATGGACTACGATTAGGCCATTGTTGAAGAGATCCGGATGAGTGATTTCAACTCCACCGATGAAGACTTTATACACTGTGAGATCATTTTTGACGCTGGAGGTGGAGGTAACGGTTATACAACGGCCAGGACTGAGAGTTTCGAATTTGGAACCAAAAGGGAGTTTCCGAAGGTAATCACTAGTGAAAAGACCGGAAACCATGTGTTCACGGAGGAGGGAAGGGATGGAGCAAGAAATGCATGTAAGGATGGAGGAATCGGACGGAGCAAAGATAGTGTAAGGACCTGTCCAAGTGGTGGCGGTGGCGGAGTCACCGAAGAGTGAAGGAGCAGCAGAGGCTAGTTGGTTGAAGCCGAGGTGGGAGAGGATTGGAGCTAGGGCGGAAGTATGAGAGAAGATCCCTTGGCCCGGGAAATCTTGTTGAGGTGATTGCGGCGGTGGTGAGGTCGTGAAGAGTGGTGATGGTGGTGGTGGAACAGTGGCGTCGTCGGTGATGGTGGAGCTGAGAGTTGGGAGGAAAGTGGAGCGGGAGACGGAGAGAAAAGAGAGGACGAGGAAGATGATGAGATTCAGAGAAATAAGCGCCATTTCAGGGGAAGGAAGAAACTGAGGGGAGTTGTTTGTTTGGATTCTTGAAAAGTAAAGGGAATGAGAAACGGTGAAAGAGAGTGGAGAGGGTTTATATAAGGAGGGGATGAAGACATCAAGGGAAGGGAGGCGCGTGGAGGCGGGAAAATGAAGAGGCTGATGGGTTCGTTAGGAATGTTCTTGAATCTTTGGTTTCTGTTATTCTTTGGCGGGAACGAGAGAAACGGTTTTGGAGTGCGGTTGGAGAATTACGGTTTTACTATGTTGATGACGATTGACGATGGAAGATGATCGACGGATGCAAATTTTTATAATTTTTTATTCATAAACAACAATTTATAATTAATCAATAAAAATCAGCTCATTTTTACTAGAACTTACAAAATTAATTGTCTCTTTTTAATTTCTGCATTACAGGTACAAATAGACTACTCAATTTTTTATTTAATAGAAAGGTTTTATATTTTCGTTCCGAAATTTAACTTATATAAAATAAGACAATACTTATGTTTTTAGCCATTAGAGTAATCAGTGAATTTCGTAGTATACTCGATTTTACTTTAGTATTATTTTTAAAATTGTTGTGTTGAACATTTAATACATAGAACAGTACAAAACCTTTCAAATAATATATATATATATATATACATATATTTCTAATAAATATGAAGACATGATAAGCATAGATAAAAACAACAAATATTAAAATTAGATTTAAGATTTGTTAAACTATATGAATATTAATATTACAAATGTGTTGAAGTTGATATAAATTTTACCATTAATCCATTAATCAAATTCTAATATTGGGGCATAACTTTTAGTGGCGGTATAGATTAGTTCAAACAAAGCTTTCATTTATGTTTTTGAATTTACTTATGCCTATAATTTTACAAGTACTAAATCACAACATTAAATATCAATACACCCAGTCCCCACATATATAAATTACTTAAACCCGAAAAACCTAGCCGCTTTGTTTGTCCTTTTTTCTCTAGTACCGTCATCACTTTTTTATTTTGTTTAATTTTTATACTCGGCGACAACACTAATTTTAATATAAATTGTTGACTACGGGTCACCTTTTTTATTTATTTATTTTGATCTTTTGATTTTAGTTTTTTAATTCAATAATTATGCCTTTATGACACATTTTTTTTTTACCTTTTGATATATATTTTTTGCTTTTTATTACGTTTTTTTGCCTCTTGGCATGCTTTTCAATTTTTTGTTTTTATGTCAGGGCTGGATTTGACGTCGTCACGACTGATCAAGATGACGCTATTTTGATTATCTTGTTGATCTTCCTGTTTTGGACCCTCGAACTGGATCTAGATGCAAATTTAGTCACCACTCTTGTTCGCGATTGAGTTGTGGTAATAAACGTGTTGTCAACGTGCCTCAATTCTGTAATATACATTTTTTAATGTTGTTTGTTGATGGTTTTTACTTTCAGCGTTGAGCTTTGGTGATGTTTTATATCTACTTTGTTTCTAGTCTTTAAATTATATTTTTTACTTTTTCTTTGGTCCTCTTTATGATCTAAAGATGTAGTTCTTCATGTTTTTAGGAATATGTTCAGATTATATTTATTTACTTGCATTGTAAATTTTCATTTTAATTTTTTATTAATAAAACTACGTACTCATATTCATAAAAGTAAATAAATAAATTACTTAAACCCTTTGGTAGTCCTCGGCTACCACCGAATTAATTTCACATTATTCGGCCCGCACGAAGTTTTATAGCAACACTGCAAGCCCATTTGCCCCTTAATTGCTCATTCTTAGTCACGACCTAATTCAGTTCATTTGCATGAGAAAAAAAATTATGTTATGATCTTTCTCGTTATATTATTTACGTTAATTAATAGAATCTATTTATCATTTCTATGTCAAACTTTTTAATCAATGAATCTTTATTTAATTATTTCTCATCAGATTTTAAGAAAATTTCTTTGAAAACTACCATTAGAATGAGTTGATAATACGGACAAAATAATGAAATGAATAATTTTCATTTATTGAAATTATAATTAATATAGTAAAGAAGGCTCATAGTATTATTTTTTTTGAAGGAGGGTTTCACTAGAATGTAAAACAGACATTTTCTCTTTCCATAAACTACTTAAATTTGATTGTGAAATAAAATATTAAATTAAATTTGAGTATTATGAAGATGAGTTTCAACGGTTTAAATTATCGAAAGAGTTTGATTTAAGTATTCTAATGTTCGGTTTGAGTAGTTCATAAATTAATTTGAGGTTTTTATTATCTTCTTAATTATCTTGACAATTTCCAAACAAACATATTTTGTCAGTTCGTTAATCTATTTATTTTTGTTTCCTTATATTCTCGTAGGTCATGAGTTCTAGACCCACTAAGAATACCCTATTCCTTCCCCTAAACTCTCTTTTCCTCCCTTTAGATAAAAAAAATTGACAATTTCCATGAGCATGAAGTCTGGCATAAAAAATTAAGATTATTTTTTATTATTAAAACAAATATAATTTTTAATCTATGATAGAATTGAAGCATTATAAAATTTCGAATTTCGAATTAAATTCTAGCTTCTAACGATTTTAGCTTGGCTCAACTTCACTTTACTAGTAATTTCATGTCAAATGAATCTTTTATACAATTGAAACCATCGCATCATAATGGTGAGACAAATATCCATGCACCATCATCAGCCCTTCACCTTTTAATGCCACTAAAGCACAAGAACCCAAATTATGATTTCAAATGAAAACTTCATACCTACACGAAAAAACCAATTATTAAATACATCAAATTGTATACACGGATAGACCGTTGGTTTTTGTTTTTTAAAAAGGAGTAATAAATAAAAGGGGGCAAACTCAAGTCACAATCTATAGGAACATGTTAGGTAAATACCATGGCATAGTGCACATGATGTGAGTTCATGCAGGAAGAAACATCGATATGGACCATATGGTTAATGGCCCCCCTTCAGATTTCTTATGTATACATATCATTCTCAACCTATCACACTTTTTCTATGCAATTATTCAACATATATATTATTTTAAATAGCCGATTAATTCTCGGTTTTAGTGTATAATAATTTTAAATTATATATATTGAATCAACGTCTGATTAATCCGTAATATCAACTCAATAAAATTTTGGTGATTGTAAAATAACGGTGCAATGAACCTCCACGCTAATCTACTTGGAGGGTGGGAGTGCTTCTGAACTTTGAAGAAGTGGCTGATCAGCCCCATCTATGGCGAGACAAGCTCCTTTTAAAAGCTAACATATATTATTTTTTTGGAGTTTTGGGGATGTTTCTTTTTCCCTTTTCAGTGAAAGTTTGTAAATTTCCTCCTTTGTTGCCTTTGAAATCCGTCCAATTTTAGAGCGAACCGATAGTGGGTGAAGCAGAATTATTAATTCCATTTGGTAAAGAGATGGCTGGCCCTCTTACTTCAACCAAATGGGAGGTTCACAATAACCATAACTTCTTGCTTTTATATGTTAAAATATATCTCTAAGTTATTACGACTCTTCACGTACCTAGAATGTCACTTACATATTTAAAGGTTTTATCTTTTAAACAATAATATTTATTTAATTGAATTTGTTGTTACAAGTTTTTCAAATATATTATGTATTATACACACAAGACGCATGACTTAATCACTAATATTAAAAAAGTAACAATAAGTTTCGATGAAAAATTTTATTTTTTAAATAAAAAATTATAATTTTTGTTTTTTTTAATTATGTTGTTCAAATAATTTCATTTAAAAATTCAAACTATCAAAATTTCACAAGACAAGGTTTAATTATAAAAAAAATAATGATATTTAAAAGAATGCATAGAAAGTATAAAAATAACGTAAAATAGAAAATTGTTAGATTTTTTTGGAAATATATAAATATTATTAATAATATTTTTTTAACATATTAACCAGTCAAATTTATTGATAAATAAAATAAAACCAGGGCATAAACATAATAGAAATTTTAAAACATCCAAAACAACAACAAAAAAAAGAAAATTAAAAATCTAAAATGAAAAGATAAGCGTTGCACCAGTCAGATCAGACACTTCCTCTTTGCACCAAAGAAAATCTCTACGGTCCATTGTATGAAGGGTCCATGGAAAGTTGTCAAAACACGAACTAGAATAAATCCCCAAAATCGACAACAACCTTTCACGCCTATTCTCAAAAACGACGATTCGCTATAGATTACATCGACAAACAACCCAAAAGGGGATCAAACTCTACGTGTCCACCGACAAACACAAATTAGAGACAATTGGTGTGAGGGTCTGTAACACCTCATTCCTAGCTTGGTCGAGAACCGAGTCGGAGAGTGTTACCAATGATAGAACGGTGATCGGTGCGATAAAATTTTAGTAATGCATAACACTTAATCATTATTATACCTTTCAAACATTGCCCAGTATTAATTTTAGCTCGATTTATCCCATTTGAAGCAATGACTAATCAATTAGGACCAGATTTTAACTCTTACGAGTTCTAGGGACTAATTTGTAAATTTGATAACTTAGAAGTCCTTTCTTGTAATTTTACTATGCAATAATGAAATTCAATACATTGAAGTAAGCTTGTAAATTTTTATGTGATTCCCATATCATTTACCCGTTCAATTAGACTATACAATAATTAGTGACCATTCTATAAACTATTCAGACTGTGTTAAATGTCTTTTAACAGAATTAACTATCATCGTACCGAAACATCTTGGTGTCGTATCGGTACGTGTATATGAATTTAACTCCAAATGAAACTGTCCAAACACGTATCGATACGGTCGAGGACCGTATCTGTACCGCATGCAAGGGTGAGAACCCAATTCCCAACAATTCAAGAACTCGTATTGGTACAACTCGACATGTATCGATACGGGTTGACTAACATTGACTTTGACTATGACCCATTTTGATACACCCCAAGACCGTATCAATGCATTTAAATGCCCAAACCTTACTGCCAAAACCTGTATCGATACACTTTAGACATGTATCGATACGCTATGGTTAACTCATGCTTTCTCGGGCCAAATATACAATGTTGTATCGATACAGCTTGACCTGTATCGGTATGCCCTATACTGCAAATGTCAATTTTTATCTGGTTTTTAGTCCATCTGACATAGCAATCAATATCCAAATGCAATGGAACTTTACCAACAATATTTCAATGCTATAATCTACTTGCATGCCAAATTTTAGGGTTATTCGAATCCATTTACTAGGTTTTCACCTTTTAGTACCAACCATGCGTTTTTAGCCAATTATAAGCCATACCAAAAAGACATTTAGGGCCTTAAACACTATTACAATGCAAGAATGACTTATAAACATCAAAAGGGCCACACTTGACTAGTCTAGACACTTTGTTACCATCCTAGGAGTTCAATAAGGCAAGATACATTACTTTAGCTTTGATAGTGACTTGGCCAAAGGCTTGCAAACTTCTCCGATCTTTAACCACAACGTTCTTAACCTGAAAATGCATGGAAGATTAATGTATTAGGCATACTTTTCCTAGTGAGGTAGTCATAAACAACATATATAAACATGAAAGTACTTTCTAATATACATAGTTATCACGAATGACATTAACGACATGAACATGTAATCCCATTTAGAACTATGCAACCTTAATATACAACAATCATGATAAATAGCACTTTATTATCAATATTCAATACCATGATCTCGTCATCGTTTCTTATCAATAATTACTCTTACAATGATCTTCCAAAAGTCTTACTTATCTTTTAACTTGGTTCGCCTTGGATAACTTTTGGACATCGATATCAATGATTCGGTACAAGGCAAGCTCAAAGCACAAAGCAATGGCTTGTATTAATACGGTATCAATAAATCAATGCTTCTGGTGCCCATACTCTCCCCAACTGAACCTCCGACTCGCCTAGGGTCGTCACCCTTGAGCCATAGCTCATGGACCGTAGCCCCAATGCATATATCAAGTATCATGCCAAGGTGTCCAAGGGCTTTCATATTAATCGTGTCTTATGTTAAGAGTGAGCCTTAGCTCTAATAATCTTGTCGATAATTCATTGAGACAATGATTCTATGTCGATATTCAATAACAATATCAATGACAATGTTCAATGGTCTCAATAACAATAACAATGATCAATACTTCATTTACCATGCTTCGAAGACGGTGGTTATATTGATAACAATTACTCAATGACAAACGATTACAACAATAATAATGACAATGTTCAATGTTCAATGTATCTCTAATTCAATGACAATAACGATGACGAAACCGATGATGATGATCAATAACAATGACTATAGCAAAATTGATATCCAATACTCCACACTACACTTACCAATGCTTACCAATGTCACCAACTAAGGGTTCGATGTGAAATCCCTTAATAATAATATTAGCAACGATTCAGTAACAATGATTCAATGAGTTCGATGACAACAACAACAATGCTTCAGACATGGATTCAATGCAATATTTAACCATACTTACCATTATGGATTTCCGATAAGGTTTTATGCAAAATCCTTTAATACAATGGTTAGCGATGCAATAATTGATAATCAATGATTCGAGATGGAACCTATCCAACTCTCGAGACTCCGACTACAGTCACCTTGAAAATTCGAAGCTTCTACGGCTTTCGGATGGCAACGCCTTTGTCCCGAGCTTTTGATGGAGACAGTGGATGATCGTTCTCCACTTCTCGAGCTAGGTTAAACAAAAAAAACTTGTTAGAAACACAAGATGATATCCTAGTCAACACAACGATATCAAAATCAATATCTAAACTTAAAGTAGCCAATAACTATCAATCTTCCATGGATTACTAAAACCCTAGCTTAAGATTGAGCTTGACTTATCCATGGATTTTAACAATAGATTGAGGATTCTAGCTTACCTGATCGATAGCAATGATTCGATATCGATAAACTGAAGAAATCTCAAGCTTCCCAAGATTCAACAATGGTGGTGTGTGCTTAGAGAAAGGAGATGAGATAGAGGTGCTTGCTTTCTCTCCAATTGGGTAAGCCTAACTTTGGCTATTCTATTTCCTTTATTCATTTCAATAGCAAGGCTTTCCTTCTTATGAAGGAACTCAATTCTGATCACCCACGTATGTGGTGATTAAGATTGAGGAGGGGCTAATCGTAATGTTAGTCCCTAAACTCTCGATACTCTAGACTTATACCCCCAAACTTTTTAATTTTTTTTACAATTTGGTCACTAAACAGATTCTCAAATCATTCAATATGGTATTTGAACGATAAATTGACTCAATTAGAGTCCAATATCGATGCAATTGACCTCGCGATCAAAATCAATACAATATTTGGACCTTTTCGATGTAGGGTACCCAATTCCGACTAGGCCGGTTTTGGGGTGTTACAGGGTCATCGTACGAACACCAAAAACCTGCAAAAATAACCATAAAACCGTGTCATAAGGCAGAGACATGTCATAAAGACAAAAACGTGCCACAGAAGCAGAAGCAAGCGCAATAAAATGTACGAAGAAGAAAAAATAAGACAAATAAATGAATATAAATCACCGGCGATCGACAACCAATACAAAAATTAGTGGTGCCGCCGATTAAACAAAGAAAAAAAGCAGGAGACTATAGTGGAGAGAAAACTAAAAAGGGGGACTATGGTTTAGATTAATAATATAAAATATACAAATATATTATAGTTAATGCTTTTTCTCTATAATTTGGGGAGGGTAGGATTTTAACATCGAGTAAGGAAATACGATCTATCAATGTTATTTAATCATTGAGATTATATGACTATTATTTTAGTGTAAGATTTTTGTTTTTTATAATAATTGAGGCATGTGGATTAATGCATGTTATGAATAATTTTGAAAAAAAATCATCTCTTTAGACAGATAGATCTTTTTTTAGAATTGCAGAATAGAAAGGAAATCTCATCTAAACCCCTTATCCAATACAACCTAAAAAATTAAATATAGTTGTATTTTACGCATTTGAACATGTAATATAAGAACACTCCAATGAAAAGCAGATCCCAAAATGGAAGTTTAGCCATTGAGAATGCGTTGGTAACGTGTTTAGTTTACGAAATATGAGATGTTTTTGAATAGTCTAAAGGTGATTACAAAGTAGTATATGTTTATATATATTTTTAACCATTTGATAATGCACGAACATTTTGTAGACAAAGCGATTAAACCATGGTCTCTTAGGATGTACATCATTCGTTTTTTCACTGAGATTATTTTGTTGAGTTCTCATATTAATTTTTAAATTAAGATTACGAAATATATAATTATAGAATAGGGTTATGAAAAAAGTTGCATGTCCATGTTTGGTTCACTTAATTTGTATGTAATATTGCTCAGTTGGTATGCATGATTATGATACTTGATTAAGGGTGTAAATTTATTTTTCGTAGTTAATTTGTATCTTATTAATTTTTGAGAAAAATTATTTGGAAAACCCAAATTCAGTCTTCTACTTTTGTAAGGTCATTCTCAGAATAGTTGAGATTATCCACTGTTTCGATTAAAATGCTGACATAATTTTTCCTGGGAAACACTAATTCCAACTCAGATATCAATAATTCATACGTGTATTTATAATTTTATATTGTGTTTCATGTCAGTTTTTTTAGCAATGTTTCATGTCTTATTTATATTATTGTCTTTAGAGTATTATAAATTCATAATTAATAATTAGATAAGTTAATTATTTAGTTTATATAGATTACCTACGGTGTATTTATGTCATGTTTATGTAATTTGCATGTTGTACATTTTTATTTCAATTTTAAAAATAATATGTTTATGTCAACAACTTTTAAAGAGTAGTTAAAAGCTTTATGATGATATCTTCTCTTTTCTTAGTGAGTTTTAAACTCGATATGAGCAAATTTTCTCATTGTTCAAAAAAAGAATTGTTCATTGTAGATACTAAATTTTGTTCGGATTTAAATTAAATGTTCGAAATAAAATAAATCCACATGACCCTTTTTAATACTCAAAACCTTACCTTATACCCTAAGCCCAAAACTACATGACCCATTACATATGTTTTTTACATGGGACAAAAATACCAAAATAAAAAAATCTCAACTCCTTACTTACTAAGGCTTGGTTCTCATTGGATGAACCAATACCTCACTCTCATTGGTTTAAAAATTCTTGGTGTCCAAGGTCTTGGTTCTTATTGGTTCTCATTTTTTTAAGGGAAAAACCAAAAATACCCTTCATCACCATATATATATATATATATATATATATATATATATATATATATAATAAGATAAACCTTAGAGGGTTGGGATGATATCTGTCGTCTCCACCTCAAATATGCTGCCTTCTTTCTCAACCATCTGTGACACCTACCATCTGAGGCACATCTCCCTTGCAAATCATGGTAGTAACCACCCAAGGTTCTTCGTTTGAAACCTTTCAAGTCAATCACCGGTGCCACTGCCTAGTTTGCACTGCCTGTTCCCTTTGGCTCCAACCGCCTCACACCCTACTGGTGCGTTTTAGTCACACAAAAGCCTCATGTTCCTTATTGTTTTCCTTTCTCCAAAACCAAATATGCTCTAAATTCTGTTTCTAATTTACCATATCTGAGGAAGGTCCAACATTACACCCATTCGAACCACAAGAAAAAACCCTTGAATTGAGCTTCCCAACCCCAACAACATGTGGATTTTGGTTGATCGAACATAAATATTTGGATTTTGGGTACATTTTCCCCTTTTCTTTCTATTCATGTATAATCTTTTTTTAGTTCAATGAAAATGTGGATGATTTTATTGGTAACCTTTGTTATGGAATGGTTATTTACTTTGTTTTTTTAGTATTTAGTTCCTATGTAATGTTTATGATATGTGTGTTTTAATGCATATAATATATAGTTTCCCTTCTAAAAAAGTATGATATATAATATATATAGCTTTTAAATATATGTGGGTTAAAAAGTATTTCTATAATTTGTATGATGTATATTTTCTTTAAACATATATAATTAGGTTTTTAAATCTATATAATATATTCTTATAATATATATGTTTTGGGCTTTTTTCCTTTTGGGTTTAGTTTGCTAACTAGGATAGTTTGGGCTTAGCTTAGATGGGCTTTTGGTTAATTAAGGTTTTAGATTAGATTAGACAAATTAATTTGACTAATTTGGATCGTGTGCTCGTCTTATAGGCACACGATCACTAAATTAATCAAATTAATTTTGGGTTTTAATTTCTTAGAGCCTTAGTTAGATTAAGCCTTCTTAGGATACATTAGTTAATTGAATTTAATTAATTTAAATTGTGCGCCCGACTTATAGAGCATAGGTTTAAATTAATTAAATTAGATTTAAGGTTAGTTTTTGAAACTATAGTTAGATTAAGGTTTGAACTAGTTGAATTAATTTAAGTTTATCTTTGGCTTATTGGGATAAATGTTAAATTCATTAAATTAGTTAAACACTCCTTAATTACCTTTTAGGATAAAATTGACAATTGGGGTTAGATGGACATTTAATTTAAAGTTATGATTAATTAACTTGATTCATTTTAAATAATATCCTTGTCTCATTGGGATGCTGTAATACCCATTTTTTGTCCAGACCCTAAATTATATTCGAACCATCTACCACATTTAAACCAAATTAAAAAAAAATTAATTACCAAGGCATGGCAACCCATGCCCTGCATGCCGGCCCACCTTGCCTCACCCATGCTGCCATACCCTGCAAAAATATCCCCCACGCCACTCACCCCTCATGCTTCACCCATTCCCTATTCCCCATTCTCACACTCCACTCAACCTCCCATTTTATCCACTTCAAATAACCACACCACAAATAGAGAATTGGGGGGGGGGCAGATGGAAAATTGAAGGGGAGCTCTCGACATTTAAAAAAAAGGGTTCTCACATTATTTTGAAGACAAAGGGAGAAAGTTCTCTACTATATTTGGGTTTGGGGTATATTCTTCCTTTTGTGTTTATGGTATTGTATATCCTATGGTTTAATGAAATATTAGTTGGTAATCCTTGTTATTTATTTAAATTCCGTCCTTACATGTTTTTTTGTATGTCTATATATGTTGTTCGAATGTGTTTAGTTTAATTTTCAGTTATTGTTAATGTTTGTATTTTATCGTCTCCTTTAAATATGTCTAGATATTTTTTATAGGTATAAGTTTTTTTACCTTAATTATTATGTTTTAAGATTAATATGTATGAATGTTTTAGGTTAGTATTTTATTTTTGTTGGATTCGTTTTCATTTATAAGTTAGATTAATATTTATGTATGTATGTTTTGAATATATTGCATTGTGTTTTTTATTTAGGTTTTATTACATGTATATATGTGGTTAATTATTTCTTGAAGTATGTTTTTTCTCCTTTTTCAGAGGTTCTTTTATGCTTTGTTATTGTGATATATCGTGTTTATGTTTTTTATTTGTGTTTAAGGTTGTGATAGTGTTATATGTATATCATGCATTTGTATTTTTTTTCTTATGTGTTTAAGCATGTTAGAATTAATTAGTTTAGTTTTGGAAGCATGTCTTTTTGCATGTTTATATTTATATTTTGTCTTATTATTGTAACATGTCATGTTATTTTCGTTCATGCATTTCATTTCATATTATTTATGTATTTATGTTAGATTCGTTTTTCATTTTGTTAGTGTTTATTTATATGTGTAGCGTATTGTATTTATTTATGTTTGCCATGTTTTAAGTAGCATTTCAGAATATAAATTGTCAATGCGGTACCCTTTTATCCGAGCGTAAACGGGGCCAGTATCAGGCGTAGTGATGGTGGTTGGGCGTTTACTCTCGGATAATGGGGCCTTTAAAATCTACTCGCACTTTAACCAAATTTTAATTTAATCGTCAGTTTAAACCGGAAAGTCTAATATTAATAAAGCGGCAATTATTAAAGTACCAATTTTGGACGGTGTGGGGGTGCTAATCCTTCCCAATCCATAACCGACTCTCAAACCTGACATTTTGAAATCTCTGGTTTTTACGGTGTCCAGTCCACCTTGAGTGGCCGGTGGCGACTCTATTTTTAAATAAAACACGGGTTTTATAAAACTCCACGCGGAAGTACATCATTTTCAAATTTTTCCAAAATAAAATAAAAACACCACTTCTTTTAGCGAGAGGGACATCGCTACAGATGACGACTTCGCTAGGGACATTTTTGTTTTTCAAAAACAAATGAGAGTCGAGCTTTTTTCAAATAATTATCAATTTATTAATATCGGAAATTCTGGATTAAAGTGACTATTAAATTAACATTCGGTTATAATTGCACGTTTATTTTAACGCATTTAAAATTTGGCATATAAACCCGTCCTTTTAAGTTGGGGAAACGCTAATGCTTTTGTGAGGATATCGTTCCTCCGTGTAGGCCTAGCAAGTACCTTCGGGGCTCGAGTACCTTATGCTTTCGTAAGGATATCGTTCCTTCGTGCAGGTATAAGCGAATGGGTCCCCCTGAATTGAACCCGGATGAAATGAGCCTATAATGGGTGATGACCGGGGCCTTGCTAGTCTTAGTAGGGGACATCAAGGACAATTCGGGTACCTCTTAGCACCAAAACTGCATGTAGAGAACATATAGAAACCCACCCTTTTAGAGCCATGAGAATAACCAAGGTGTTTTAGACGGGATGTAAATAGGGTTGTTTTGTTTGTTTACCTTATCTAAATTGTTCTTCTATTTATGTGTTATTGATCTTATCCGAGACTGACTCATTTTCTTTTTGTTTTACCCTTTTTTGCATACATCATTGCATTTGCATTACATTGGGGTGTTGGTTCAAGTGGTTTACCCGATCAGAAATCTTTCATTTTTACCATAATTTCAAATTGACCCATTTTTGTGATCACATCATATCTGCTTATTTTGGCATTCACTGCATGGCATATCATAACGCTTTAATTTTTTTGCATTTTACCAGCATGAAATGCTGATTCACGACTGGTTCTCAATTTGAAAAATTATCATTGGGAGAAAATCTAGCACTCTAGATGTCAAGGCAACATTCAAAGTTGCAAATGAATCTCTTGAGCTCGAAAGTTGAGCCATGGGAACCATTTTTGAATCAATACTTTCGTATCTAAGACATGCACCTCACATTTACATGCATACATTTTGAAAATTTTAAAGTCGGTCCTCGGGTTGCCCCATTAAATACAATGAAGTTGGTCGATCTAGCACCTTACAGAGCCTCTTACAAAAGTTTGGTCTTGGGGCATGTCCAAAAGCACCCTCCAAGTTTTTTACAAATATTGTGCCTCTAATAAGGTCCCCGTCCGGGGGGATTCTTTGCCAAGGTCCAACCTTCATTGTCAAGTCAAACTTTTACATCCTTGACCACAGTCTGCAAAACTGCACCCAATCCAAAAAATAATAATAATGAGCTGCCATGAACCAACACACAATTTATGAACCCAACTTAGGGGGCAACAGAATCCGCATTTGAAGTGTCAAATTCAAGAGCATTTGCAGATGATAGCATAAGAATGAACAAAATGTTGGGGCATACACCCAGATGGATGATCGAACCCAAGAAGAGGTTAGGGCACCGTCACACGTAAAAGAACAAGATTCTGATAGGACCAGAGATGAGTCAGGGCATCATTTTAAGGATCGAAAAAAAAATCATGTCACATTCATGCATGTAGTTGCATTTATCTTGCATGGAATCATTTTTTCATACGTCATACATTTAGATTAAGTGCATACACCAAAATCACCATGCATTTAGGGTAGACACATAAATTAGATACATTCATGCAATCTTGCTTGTACATAACAGGTCTACGAAAAAGACCGAGTACCCTCAACATGGGGGCAATGACAAGAGGGCCAACCCTAGTCTTGAAGGAGGCCAAACACGAAGAAGATGCTGAAACACCCAAAATAAAAGGTATCAGCGACAAAATCTTTGGCAATTACTGACCAATGTTTTTTCTTTTGTAGGACTTTATTCCTCCGACGATGGTGTGACAGACATCAACATTCTCTCGATTTCTACTATTGCCAATAGAAATTCTTTTCAGACCCTGCCCTCCGTCGATAGAGAAGCCGAGCAAATTTTTCAAAAAAATTATTATCTCGTTGAAAATGGCACAGCAATCCAAATCATGCCTTCGTCAGTGGTGGTACGCCAACTTAATGAAGATCTTGCCTCCGTCGGTGGTGTTGCAGATCAGATTTTCCATCCGGATCCTGTCTCTCCGTCGGTGGTGTAGTGGGACCCACATTTTGCTAATCTAGTCTCGTCGTCATTGGTGTGACAGATCAAATCCTCTCCAGGTCTTGCCATTTCGACGGTGTTGCGGCTAGACCAAACTTTTCCTTGGAATTTGTTTTTTAGTTACAAGAAAAAGATCAAAAAAACCAAAAAAAATCAAAAAAATCAGAAGAAGTAAAAAAAAAAGATGAAGTCAAAAAAACAAACAAGAAAAGAAAAAATAGAAAAAAAATCCAAAAAAATTGAAAAAAGAAAGTTTGAAAAGGAAGAAAATTTTGAAGAAAAAAAAAGAAGAAGGAAAAATATTCAAGTGTTATCTGATCATGTCCCTCCGTTGATGGTGTTGCCGTGTTCAAATTGATGTCATCCGATTCTTCTTTTCCGTTGAGGGTCTAGTGGAGTCCAAATGCTGAAATACGATCTTATCCCTCCGTTGATAGTGTGGATAGATCCAACAAACGTAAATCTTCGGTTCTGCCTCTTCGTCGTTGATGTAGCTGAACCAAATTGGCCAAGTTCCGATCCTATCTCTTCGTCAGAGTTGTAGCTAAATCAAATCTTCAGACCTTACCTTTTCGTTGGTGTTGTAGCCTGGTCAAATATAACTTCCGGTTCTGCCTCTTCGTCGGTGTTGTAGCTGAACCAAATCTACTAACTTCGGGTCTTACCTCTTCGTCGGTGTTGTAGCTAGACCAAATTCACTAACTCTTGATCTTGCCTCTTCGTTGGTGTCGTAGCTGGATCAACATTACTAACTTTAGACCATGACTCTTCGTCGGTGTTGTAGCTTGGTCAAAATTTACTAATTTTCAAATTTTATCAATGTTGTTTCTTGAAAAAATGAAGAAAAAAGCAAAAAATAAAAAAGGCAAAAATGAAATTCAAAAAAAAAGAAGAAAAAAAAGAAAAGAAAAAGAAAAGAAAAAGGAAAAAAGAAAGAAAATAAAAACATAAATGAAAAAGAAAAAAAAAGAGAGAAAATCAAAATGAGCTTTCAATCCTTCGATCCTGCCTCTTCGTTAGAGTTGTAACTGGATTAGATATCAGAACTTTCATCCACCGATCCTGCCTCTTCGTCAGAGTTGTAGCTGGATCAAATCTTCAGACCTTGCCTCTTCGTCGGTGTTGTAGCTTGGTCAAATCTAACTTTCGGTTCTGCCTCTTCGTCAGTGTTGTAGCTGAACCTAATTCACTAACTTCATGTCTTGCCTCTTCGTTGGTGTTGTAGCTAGACCAAATTCACTAACTCTTGATCCTGCCTCTTCGTCAGTGTTGTAGCTGGATCAACATTACTAACTTTAAACCATGCCTCTTCGTCGGTGTTGTAGCTTGGTCAAAGTTTACCAACTTTCAAGTTTTATCAATGTTATATTTAAAAAAAAGAAGAAAAAATGAAAAAAATAGAAAAGAAAAAGCAAAAAGAAAAGGAAATGGAAAACAAAGAAGAAAAAGAAAAAAGAAAAAGAGAAAATGAAGAAGTTGCCAGTTTTCTGGTCTTGTCTCTTCGTCAGAGTTGTAGTTGGATCAGACATCAGAACTTTCATCCACCAGTCTTGCCTCCTCGTCAGTGTTGCAGCTAGATCGAATTTTGTAGACCCTGCCTCTTCGTCGGTGTTGCAGCTGGGTCAAACTCTCTTTAGGTATTAGCTTATTATCAATAATGTAGCAAGTTGGACTCATTTTGCTTCCCCAACAGACAACCCCCTATTTTGAAGATTTTGCTTCCTCCAAGAGTGATAAGGTAGATCCGTCAAGTCTAGAAAGAAGACATGCGCCGAAGAGAAAGAAGATCTACCGAAGAAAGAAGACACACGCCAAAAGAGAAGTTCAGCCAGACCGGACAAAAATGGTTATTTTTTTTGTCTTTGCTCTATTCCTGTTACACATCAATGAGCAAAGAGGGGCAGCTGTAATACCCATTTTTTGTTCGGGCCCTAAATTATATTCGAACCATCTACCACATTTAAACCAAATTAAAAAAAATTAATTAGCAAGGCATGGCAACCCATGCCCTGCATGCCGCCCCACCTTGCCTCACCCATGCTGCCATACCCTGTAAAAATATCCCCCCACGCCACTCACCCCCCATGCTTCACCCATTCCCTATTCCCCATTCTCACACTCCACTCAACCTCCCCTTTTATCCACTTCAAATAACCACACCACAAATAGAGAATTGGGGGGGGGGACGGCAGATGGAAAATTGAATGGGAGCTCTCGGCATTTTAAAAAAAAGGGGTTCTCACATTATTTTGAAGACAAATGGAGAGAGTTCTCTACTATATTTGGGTTTAGGGTATATTCTTCCTTTTGGGTTTATGGTATTGTATATCCTATGGTTTAATGAAATATTAGTTGGTAATCCTTGTTATTTATTTAAATTCCGTTCTTACATGTTTTTTTGTATGTCTATATATGTTGTTCGAATGTGTTTAGTTTAATTTTCAGTTATTGTTAATGTTTGTATTTTATCGTCTCCTTTAAATATGTCTAGATATTTTTGATAGGTATATGTTTTTTTACCTTAATTATTATGTTTTAAGATTAATATGTATGAATGTTTTAGGTTAGTATTTTATTTTTGTTGGAATCGTTTTTTCATTTATAAGTTATATTAATATTTATGTATGTATGTTTTGAATATATTGCATTGTGGTTTTTGTTTAGGTTTTATTACATGTATATATGTGGTTAATTTTTTCTTGAAGTATGTTTTTTCTCCTTTTTCAAAGGTTCTTTTATGCTTTGTTATTGTGATATATCGTGTTTATGTTTTTTTATTTGTGTTTAATGTCGTGATAGTGTTTTATGTATATCATGCATTTGTTGCATTTGTATTTTTTTTCTTATGTGTTGAAGCATGTTAGAATTAATTAGTTTAGTTTTGGAAGCATGTCTTTTTGCATGTTTATATTTATATTTTGTCGTATTATTGTAACATGTCATATTATTTTCGTTCATGCATTTCATTTAATATTATTTATGTATTTATGTTAGATTAGTTTTTCATTTTGTTAGTGTTTATTTATATGTGTATCGTATTGTATTTATTTATACTTGCTATGTTTTAAGTTGCATTTCGGACTATAAATTGTCAATGCGGTGCCCTTTTATCCGAGCGTAAACGGGGCCGGTATCAGGCGTAGTGATGGTGGTTGGGCGTTTACTCTCGGATAATGGGGCCTTTAAAATCTACTCGCACTTATGACCAAATTTTAATTTAATCGTCAGTTTAATCCAGAAAGTCTAATATTAATAAAACGGTAATTATTAAAGTACCAATTTTGGGCGGTGTGGGGGTGCTAATTAAATGTCTGATGTATCGTCAACCTTATTAATTAAATGTCCAATTAATTTGAATCCACCAATTTGATAAAGCCCGTTCAATTAAGGTTAATTTTCATTTAAGGTTACCAAATTAAATTCCTTTCAAAATTTGACAATTTCCTTCGATTAAAAGCAACAAATATTTTGGTACCTATTTCCGGGTGTGATTGGGGTGCTAATCCTTCCCCACACGTAACCAACTCTCAAACCCTTTCAAAACGAATCTCTGGTTTTGTGGTGTCCGGCCTACCTTATCTAAGTGGCCGGTGACAGCTCCAAGTTTTCATTATTTTCAAAGAAAAAGAACAAAATTTCAAAAGAAATCCCTTTAAATTAAGATTTTAAAAGTGATTTATGGGATAATTCGTATCAACGGATTTTCTAAAAGAAAACCACGCTTATATTTTAAAAAAAAGGAAGAAAAAAAAACGTCGCTACATTCATCTTTTGTCCCTTCCTTCTAGACTCTAGATTTCCCTCCCCTCCAGGTAGCATTAAAATTAAATTTAAAATTTGCCAAACAAAATAATATGTTTATTTGAACTCAACAAGTAATCCCAATAGAAAAACGAATGATATTCATCCTAGGAGACCCAGGTTCAAATCGTTTTGTCTGCAAAGGTGTGTATACATTGCCAAAGGGTTAAAAATATCTATGTTTGCATTGTCAAAGGGTTAAAAATATCTATGAACAAATACTACGTTATAATCACCTTTAAATTATTAAAAAATAATGTGTATGTTGTATCTCAATTCATATAATGATTTATTCTAATAATAATATCATATCTTATATTTCATCTACCACAAAATCCTACCATATGTCTCATAATACCATCCACCACAAAATCAACTACATAGGAACTTCTTTACACAGGGTTTAATTGGATTCTCATGAAGCCAGAACATAAATTACCACATACAACAAAAACCAGAGCCTACATGACAGAACATGCATTCGGGTTTTCATCACTGAAGAGAGAGATATAAGGATCTTCATATCTGGTGACAACCGCCGTACTTACACTGTTCTCCACCTTCCTGACATAACCAGGCGGTGCTTTCTTGTCATAAGAAGCCGCCGCATACGGCTGTGCCACCAGGTTGTAAGGCACATAAGGCCAAATCTCAGCCTTTTTCCCCGTCGATTTCGCTTTCTTCAACACCTTGTTGGCTTCCACGTATCCCGTCACAGTCACCTTCTGCTGTTTTCGGTTTATATTCACGGATTTCACCCCTGCAGTAATCACACATTTTCCTCCATTAAAAACAACAGAGAAACAAAGAAAAAACAAAAGATGATATAGAAAAAAGACCATATATATATATATATTACATACCACTCATTGAAGAAAGGGCTTTCTTGACTTTGAGCTCACAGCCATCACAATCCATCCTGACCTTCAACTCCACCGTCTGCAACTGTTTTCTCTTCTTGTGTTTATGCCCACTGCTGCTCATTAAATCAGACAAATACACCAAAGTGCCCAAAACTCCCATTGTTTCTTTGTCTTGAACAAAGGTTTCAATGGAGGGTTTTTGTTTGAAGATGGGGTTTCTGGAAATACGGTATGGGGAATGGAAAGGGTTTATATATATAAGAAGTGGGCTCAGCTAACAAAGAAGGTGCAAGGGAACTTCCATGGAAAACAGCATAAAAATAATATAATAGTATGCGGTTTTTATTCCTTCCTTGCCACAAACAAAGGCAGTGTCTTTAAAGGCTGCTAACTTGAAACTTCTTTACTGAACATGGGAGATGAGATATTTCACTTATTAAAAAAAAACACTAGCCTAACGCCATCAATAATATCGACCAATAAAAAAATTATTTTATTAATTTTACGAATTAGATCTTAAGTCACATTTACAATAAATTAAATTAATTTATGATATAATTTCTTCATAAAAAGGAAGGATTTTTTCTTTTTCAACTACTGTATAATAAATCGTCATTTTGGGTTCTTAACATGGAAGCCTCTTTTATGCTCAGGCGGGAAGTAAGGAAAGTTCAATGTATTTTGCAAAAGGCCCTTCCATTATTAAGAGTTTGCTACTTGTGGCTAATTTGGTCCTAATTTCAATGTTTGGAAAATAAGCAATTCATAATCAATAAATGACTATTAGTATTACTCTTAGAGGTGTTTACTATTTGTGAATGACGTTACAACAAAATGTTAACCAAGGCATTTTTTTCTTAAACTATTTATGTAGAATAGGCAAGTGCTTCTATTAAATTTATTTACGAGTCGGATCGTAATATGGATTATTTTATTTTATTCACACATAAATGTATTAGGTTTGACATCAATTATTATTTACAATAATATTATAGTTAAATTTAAATACAAATTATTTTTCTGAAAATAAGAATTAGGGAATAATTGGACGGTCCAAATTCGAAAAATGAAAACTATAAGGTACGATTTGGCTAAATCAGAAATATACAAGGATCTTAAAGCAAAAAATACTGTGAAAGCTAGCTTCGTTTCCGTTGCATGATGGGTAGGGCTGGGCATTCGATCGAGTCGAGTCAATATTTTTGAGTTATTCGGGTTTACAAGTCATATTTTACGATTCAAATTTTATTTAAAATTTTTTCGAACTGAATCGAGTTTATAAAATTCGATTCGAGTTTTCTAGTTTTTGTACAAAATTAATTGTACATACATATATAATATATTTATATGCATATACGAAAGGAGCACATATATATTTCTATGTCCATATACTTAGGGTTGGGTGGTGCACATATTGATTTTAACGACTTTTTATATGCATATATGATATACATATATATTTCTTCATATTTTCACATGTGATATTTATAATATATCTTGCATAATTAACATACTTGACTTGAATATAAAAATTGATAAACAATTAATTAAAAAATTCGAGTTATTCAAATTTCTATTTCATAACTAAAACTTTATTTGAAATTTTTTCGAGTCGAGTTTATAAAATTTCGAATTGATTCAAAATGTGTCAGTTTTTTTTTTGCCTCTAATCAAGTCAAATAATTTAATTTTTTTTAATCGAATCGAGTTTTGCCCGCATGAGCTAGCTTATAAGATAAAAAAAATAAAAGTTGAATGTAGCTGTAGTTGGCTGGTTTGAACGTGAGACAGGGGAGCATCAGACGGTTGCGATGAAAGAGCATAGTCGATATATAACGACACGTGGAATGAATCGAAGGGTGGATACGGTAAAAGGACAGCTGGTTCCCCTATGATGTGGGGTCCATCTTCTAAAAATGGAGGGGTTTGATTTGATATTTGGTTTGATGAGGTCAGCGGGCGCGTCGACAGAGGAACGGGCGATATTTGAGATGCTGACAGCCACGCGTTAATGAAATGATTATGATTTATGAAGTTTAATTAAAAAATCTGAAAACTATTAGATTATTTTATGTTGAATATTAATCCTGCAAATAAATAAAAATTGATAAAATAAAATATTGTATTTATTTTATTTACTACTTTTTTCTTATCTGTTTATTTAATCAATTTATATCAATGATAAAACAATAAAATTGATTGAATAGTAATAACATTTACTAAAAGTAATAAAGTTGTCTTACATTTTAAAATGAGCAAACAATTAAAGAAAAAAGGATGGCCTAAGGCCTACACCATATATAGCCTGAACGACAAAATTATTGGGTGCATTAATGACCAAAATATGGGGAGCTTTTAGGGTTATTAGGCTAAAATTAGGTTCGACTTACACAATTTTTTATAAAAATTTAAGGATTTAGGTAATTATACAACGAGTTATATAATTTTTTATAAAAATGGTAAGGATTTAAGATATCATATAAGAAACAATAATTTTGTAATTACACAATTTCTTATTCATCATACATAAATCCTTACTAAAATAAGAAAAAAACTGTAGCTACAAAAAATACGTATAATTTTAAGGTGCTTAATTTTAGACAAATCCCAAAATATGTGCTTATCGCATAGTAATAAAACTTACTAGTAACTATTATTTTTAAAAAAAAAAAATTGAACTAAACGAGTGCGGATTGATTTTAGTGGAAAAAAGTAATATATTTATTTTAAAAAATTCAAGTTCAAATAATTTTGTTTGTAAAATATACGTGTGTATTATTAAAAAAGTTTAAAAAATATGAACATACACACTTTTAAATTTATCCATACTTTTAAAATATAATCTTCAAGTTAAAACAAACACACATATATATATATAAACGCATTTTAATTTATTTATAGCTTTTAAATATAATAATATTCTAATTGAATGTTTTAATAAGAGTAGTCAAGTTTGAAGAACAATAAAAAAGATCAGGAGTTGGATTAGAGCATCACCCAATAAAGAATCATACGTTTGTTAGTAGGATGCAAAGACAGGGTGCCCATTATTTATTGAGAAGGAAATTTGATTATGGAAATGGATGAATTCAATTATTGAAAACACAGCAGAAGGTACCGTCCTCCAACTCTCCCAAATCAACATATTGACAATATCCATGAAATAATTAATTTACAACCTACATAACATGCATGTACTCATATACTTTATTTATTAAAAAAACAGTACACTTAATCATTAATCATTATAAACAAAAGTGTTTATGTTGCTGCTGCCATGCTGTCTTGCTTTGTTTCCCTACCAACCTCTTTGACAAATATTATACATAAGAAGAAAAGCTTCGGGTTATATTAAATTAATTTTATATATGAACATGTATATTTAACCGTTGGCCAAACTGCTCATATTTATTCTTTCATTTTTTTAAGGGGTTTTAAATTCACTAAGAGCACTCTCTTCTCCTAGAATCTCTCTTCTCTCTCCAGGTAAGATTAGGATTGTCAAAATTAATTTCACATATTTGTTTGTTTCTTTTATCAAAGTTTACTTGTTTAATTTTAGGGAAAAACTTTGATACACAAGCCGTATAAACTTTAGTTTACACAAACCTTTTAGTTTTAGGAATTATGATTTTAGTTTAGGGGTTGATATTGTAGGGTTTAGAATTTAAAGTTATTATTTCAAATTTAAGGTTTATGGTTTAGTTTTTAGGGTTAGGGTTAGGAATTTAGGATTTAAGTTTTATAGTGTAAATATGCATGCTTGTGTAAAATTACCTTTTATCTTTAATTTTTCCACCAAATTTATGATAAAAATTGTCAAAATATAAATCATACATATTGAAATTTGAGTGGATTAATTCATTTAATATATATATATATATATATATATATATATATATATATATATATATATATATATATATATAAAGTCAAAACTAGTCCACAACGTTTGATATTTTGGTCACTTTAGCTTCCATTCTTTTTTCGCAAACAACCACCTAACATTTTTTTATGCAATTTTTACCCTTGTTAGATGAAAACCGTTAGTCAACAGACGTTGATCGACTGAGACTAACATGGCATGCTAATATATCATGGAAAATGACGTGGCACTGCTACGTGTAAAGTGGCATGACATTGGTGACACACCTAAAAAAATTATTTATTTTTAATTTATTATTAAAGAAATGACACTCAGTAGAAAGATGACACAAGACAGCTTCTAACTTTTTAAATTTTGGACAAACCAAAGTAATGGTATTATGAGTACTCGAACCCAAATTGCTGGAAAAAAAATTCTTTCCCCTAAACCACCAAGCTAAATCACTAGTATGTGATGAGAAAAACATTTTCATGTGAATTTTTTAATTTTAATTATAACGAGTTAACCTATTTTTTTGTTTTTTTATTGGTGACTACAATAAATTTGTATTCATTTTTAAAAAAAAAAATCAAGATTACCAGATTTAATTAGATACAAGAAGATTAACATGAACCCAAGATAAAGATCATTGAAAAGATATTTAAAAATAGATTAAATTCTGGGAAAAAAATTTATGAAATCAACAAATAGAGATCGTTTAAACTCAGAAACTATTGAGGGCCGGGATGAATGTTGCTAGCTTCAATTTTTCTCATAGCAGCCATGAGATCTAAGTGAGATGTAAGGAGATTAATAGGAGCTCAAATTACTTCTCATTTTAATTTCACATAGCATTTTGGAAAGATGATGTAAGCTAATGAATCCAAAATATTCAACGCCGTCACTATTCACTGCCAAGGATAGGAGGCTGCGGCCGTTGGCATCCACTATTTCACCCTCTACGATAGCAAGCAATAGGGGAGACAATAAGTAATTAGATAAATAATCATATTTGAGAAGAATTTAAACAAATTAACATGTTAGCATGGTGGCTAGGGGTTGTGCTTTCAACCCACTAAGTCTGGATTTGATACCTACCCATTATAATTTTTTCATCTTTTACTCCTTTTCTTTACCTTTAGCCAATAAGATGACGTTACGTGTCATCATCTGATTGGTTAAAAAATAAACGTAATAAAAATATATTTTTTAAAAGAATATTGATGCCACGTTATTGAACTGCATTGACCGTTAATTGCCTAACGGTTTCTATCTAACTAGGGTAAAAATTGCATGAAAAAAATATTAGATGGTTGTTTGCACCAAAAAATGAGAGTTAAAAGTGACCAAAAAATTAAACATTAAGAGTTATTTTTAACTTTATGCCATGTATATATAACATATTGAGTGGATTAATTCCCAACTCATGCACCAACACAATGCCGAGGAAAAATCCAACCATGTCCAATCTATACATATACATTAGCTTACTTTTAGGGTGCTCTAAGATTGATTATATATAATACTAAATTGGTATTTGATGAAAGGGAAGGACAGGAAAGGGCATCCGCATGCAAAGCCAAAGCTAACCATGCACGTGTAACAAGTCTTATCTCCTTCAAA
Organism: Hibiscus mutabilis; assembly: GCA_019671005.1. NCBI lineage: Eukaryota > Viridiplantae > Streptophyta > Magnoliopsida > Malvales > Malvaceae > Hibiscus > Hibiscus mutabilis. Next base: position 87,095,852 of record CM033711.1, on the reverse strand, counting down.
ATGAAGAGATGGGGAAAAGTTCTTGGGTTTAGTTTAGTTTAATTCCTTCTTCCTCAAATCTTTATTATAAGGATTACCTTACGCTATACAATCGAGAGTCAAGATCAAGGTAAATTTTTCTAATTAGAAAGCAAATATAATGCACATATTACATACTACTACATTCCCATCTGTTCCATCCAATGGCCATCACAGGGGTAAAAAAAATTGATGGCATCAGACCACCAGACTGCACCCACTGCTCCAAATATTCATACATTATACAGAAGATACATATATATATATATATATATATATATATATATATATATATATTGGGGAAATATTAAGAAAAAAAGATGAATATACATATAGATATAGATAAGTGTGAGAATGTGGCTCAACCATGGCTTATGGTACCGGTATCCCGGGGGAAAGATGAAATGACATGCAAAAGAACCAGTAGCGGCAGCAATGGTAGATAAAAGAATTGCTGTGGTCGGGTTGGGGCAGCAGCAGAGGGTTTGGAGGGAGGAGCCCTACCTGCCACGGCAGGAGCAACTGCTCGTCCACCAGGGGTGCTCTGCTGCTCATTGGCAGGAAGCGGATTCACTGGTGTCCCGTTTGGAGAAAGAGACATCCTTTTACCATCGGCTAAGTCTTGACCTGAATATGAAATTTGAGATTTCAGAATCATTTTTTAATGTTTCGCTAAGTTTCCCCCTAAAAACAAAATTACCAAAACAATGAAACCTTAACATTTCCACAAAGAATATAGGAACAAGGAAGTGAGCTATTGGTACTAGTTCGAATGGATTGATTTAGTCCCTTCCGATTAATGAAGGAGCATCAAATTTGCAAGCCATGTATTATAAACAATTGGTTGGAAACAGCAAGCACATACATTCGTAAGAAAAGGCTAAAGAACTTACAATTTGAGGATGACCAACCTAACTTCATCTTTTCCCTATCAAACACCATCCGGTATCCGGTCATGAAATTCTCTGCAGAAATACATTTTTCTTAAGAGAATAATAAACCAGGAACAATGCATGAATGGTGCAGACACCTATGCATGTACAAAAACACAAGCAGAGACAGAACCAGAGGAAATATAAGATAAACATTAAGAAAATACAGTAACATACGTCCAATCGTCCCAACATCCCCCTCCATTGGCTGAATCGCTAAACAGAATCCAGACACTCCCTGCACATGGATCAGCAAGTTTAGTATTCATTTGAATCAGACAACATCCCCCTCCATTAGCGTGAGTTATGTTCATTATGTAAACAGAAATAAAGACCATCGTAACAGCAATAGGGTATTTGCATTACAGTGATCTCCAACATGTCTATGAAAATAGTCGAACAAAAAATTTCCATTTTGCTCCAACAGTAACTGATGTTCAATAGTAAACTTGGCTATTTCTTCCGACTATTTTGATAAGAATCCTCCAAATTCAGAGAAGGTAAGTTGATGCATGAAATAGTCCAATTTTTGCTTTCAATATTTATCAGAATATCGTATTCACGTAATCTCGTTTGTGATCCTAATTCATGATATAGTTATGAGTCTAAAGGAAAAGCTTTATAAAAGAAAACCCATAAATTTCCATGTGGTAAAGAGAATAAGCACCTGGATACCATAGACCACAAAAACAGGATTAAGAACCACAAAGCTATTGTTGAAAGGGAACATGAGCTTTAAGTGAGGAACCTTGGGCAGCTCCTGGGAACTGTTTCACAAAATAACAAATAAATTAATGTTCATAGAACAACACACTCTAGGACCCACATACACAATCAGGAAATGTCTAATGAATCTCTTAAGTGAGATAACCTGGACTTGTAGCAATATTTCCACGGATAACCTGGATAACTTGTGATTGTAGCATTGATTCGCCTGTCACACTATAAGAAATGGCAGATATCAGACAAAAACTGATAACAAATTTATTCAAAGGAGTTCATACGACAAAGATGGTACCTCCTTAGCTATTCTCTCATACACTGAATTGGGAAGAAATGTAAATGATGTTCCACTATCAACCACTGCACTAAAGCTTGTTTGTTTGGGACAAGAATTACCGATACAACAAGAATCCACCCCAACAATGTAGGTCTCACTGAATAAAAGCACGAGTTAAATCAAAATACAGAGGAGGAAGCCCTAAAAAATCTTCGAGAATTAAGAAAAGAGTGACAATTAACTTAGAAAAAGAAAACTACATAAAAGTTCGTAATAGTCCATACTATGTCCCATCAGAAGGCAAGAAATGAGTAGATTTTTGAGTGGGGGGTCCCTTATCCCCAAAATAAATTCTACCAGAATCCTCCTCATCAAAACACATTGAGAAAGAGTTGCGGATCAACCCAGCTTTTGCAAGGACACTTGGAACAGAAATTTCTCCAGGCCCTAAACCCATCAAGCCTCAGGAGCAACCCCATCCAAATAACCACCACTCTGCCTCATACCACATCTGCATTCAAGAAAAGAGAGCACAAATAATTCCTGGTTAGATATACATCCATTCCTTGACAACGCTAGAGAAATCAGTAAATGAATCAAATCGAGAAACTATTGTAGCCAGTAATCATCAGTAAATCACCCTATAATGACAGAAGCCTGCACTGAAGTGTTCAATGTATGATCACCAACAGATGCAAGATGTAATATATTCTCAACAAGCAATCCAGAACTTGAAGTATTTTCTGTGTAGTAGTCAATAGTGTAAGGGCATTGCTGAACTTTTGCAGTTTGGACTTGAATCACATAACTGATGGCTGCATGGTATGTGCCTGCTAGAGCTTGAACCAGATGGCCTATACTCACTTAGATCTCTATCCTGCATAATAAATGCCCCATATATGACGGAGCACCTGCCAATCAATCATTGGAAATAAGTGCTAAACATGCTATCTGACCTTACCATACATTTCACATACCATTATAATAAGAACAACAATATTTAGTCCTGACTCTAGCTAATCAACCCCTACGCTTTTTCCATGTGACTTTGTATGTAAATACATTACCTTCAATGATAAATTTAAATAACCATGAACTTAATAAATGAATATCTGCAGGCAGAATTACCAAATGAGAGACTTGAATGATTATGTAAATTAGGAGATTACTCACAGCACCATAGAACTAAACTCAGAAATGTACGATTTAAATTTTTTATGATCTTGTATTTAATGATTATTTGAGCAATTTTATTCTTTTCTTTTCATTAGTGTGACAGAAATTTCCTAAACTAGGAAGGATAGACACATAGACCAATCTTCAAAAGTTAAGATGGAAGACAGTAGGGCACTTTTGTTAAAAATAGATACCTATTTTAAAGTAAGACTGCATATTGTTGAATAGTAAAAGTTAATTATCATATGGATTTTATACATATCTATGTAATGAACTCCATTTGATGTAAGGAATTGAGTATCTAACAAGGCAAAACTTTTATCACTGTTTATTCCATGAGTAATCATCTGATCCCACCCAAAGCAATGAATAAGTTCGCTCCATTATTGACACTAAAGAGTAGCCTCAAGAATTCATGCTACACAGTTACCAAACAAGCATCATGAACAACAATTCAAATATGCTAGAAAAAAGCACAAATTTTTAAAGTAAAAATGGTCATAAAAGTAAATAATGCACCCAGAGTGTTTTAACAACATAATCATATAAAGCTGGCCTACCAGACTACTATATTAACTGGCAGACAGTGGAGCACATTGAACACAGTCACATGGAACCCAAAGTAGATCGCTTCACACGTCCAATGCAACCAGAAATGAAACATTTGGTGTCCCTATATCGATCCAGGTGTAGTGTAACCTGAAATTTCAAAACTGAATACATTAAATAATCAAATAAACAGCAAAGAATAAACACTCGGTTGATATTTTACAAAGATTTTATTTGTGGTTATAAAGATATACTGATTAAAATTACACGTAACAATATGTCAAAATCTCCACTTGTTTTATTATGGATGGGGGTTTCAAAGTTCTCCATTTTCTATGGTTGGTAGTTTCCATCTTTCAGATATTGGATTTAGAAAAACTAAGCCTAACTTATTCGAATTCTATCATATATCTCTATTGGTATTGGATCATGCTATATCATGTAACCTAAGAGCATTTTATAAGTATATTTTCACACTAATCGCAGTAATTTCCATGAACCCAAAAATCCATTTACAAAAAGAAACATAAACATTTGCACATACAAATTTCCATATTTTGAAGCCCAGCAACTTGCATTGTACGAAAGCAATAATTTTTCATTAAAAACAAAGTAAAAGCAGACCACAAAAAGTGGAAGACTTTTCTTCAAAGAAAGTCAAATCATTGGAACAATTAAAGAGAATTGTTCTTTTTTAGGAAAAAAAAGGGAAACATAAGCAAGTTCAGCTAAACTATCAGTCAAATAGGGTCAACAACATAGTTCAAATAAGATGCTTTAAACTTTGTTTCTAGTACCATCCGAAGTCATTTCCAAACGACGTCGTTTTACTCCCTTGGGAAGGGAAAACGAGGTTGTACTTGCTCCCAAGCTTCATCTTCTGCCGCTGGAAACCGCTGTTGACAAGCAACTCATAGTACTCCAAATTATTCCTCTTCGGCCACCGAACTCCGCCATCGTTCCTTGGAACCCTAAGCAGCCTGGCCTCATTGGAGAACCTATGAATGAGCCTGGAAGAGTAAGTAACATCGGGTGTCACATCTGAGGCGGCAAACGCCAGAAAGGACACCAAAACCAGAAGCAAAGATCGCGTCGTCTCCATCGACCAAGATCCAAGCTTTTTTCCCAAAACAAAAGGGACAATGGGAATGCTTAAGTAGAATGAAACACTGAAGAAATGGCAAAGGGATTAATCAATGTTTTTTTAGGGGAATTTTAAAGGAGGAGGAGAAGGGTGCGCAATGCGCATAGGCGAGTGGAGGGAGAGAGAGAGTGGAGAGCGTTGCTGTTGTTGGGGTAACTTTTGGATCCAAGTAATAAATATAAGTAGGAGTAGATGTTTAAAAATAATTAATTGGTTTGAAGGGAAAGATTGTGATTAGGATAGGGAAAGATTGTGATTAGGATTAATTAATTAATTGTGGGGGTCCACAGGGTTGACTTGCGAGAGAAAACAAAGGAAGGGTTTGATTGGGGGGAGGACGTAATTGTCTGACACGTGGGGTCGGTTACGGTGGTGGGGGTTTGGAGAGCTTGCTGTCCTGTTTGCTGTGGTTTATACTTCAACCTGCCTGCCCTTTTCCTCTTGTTTTCTTTACGGTTCCTCTGCCATGTGTCAAGGTTGTCTCTTATTATATGCTGATCCTGCCTTGACAAGCCTACTTGGGATCGAGCAAAAGTAGACTGAGCATTGATATGAGCAATCCCTAAGGAGCTACCAAGTCAAAGATGCAAATCGGAATGCTTTGGAAAGGCAATGAAGGCCCTGTCCAGAAAGTGTCATCGTTTGGGACGAAGCAACGTCTACTCGCGTCATACTTGGTAAGTTTATTTAGCTCTTTAGGGGTAAGTGGTCTGGTGTTGGGTCTCCACCATCCCCCTCGCCATGTGCTAGCGGTAGAAGCCGCTTGGTGTAAGTGACCTTCTCATAGGCTCAAGTGGGGCCTAGGTGTGCGGGCATTGGGGCCAGCGGATGGCACAATGTCTCTCTAGGAGGATCTCCTAGGGGACGGTTTGGGCGAGGGGCCCCATATCGCGCTTCGTCGCGAGAGTCGAGGGTTGGCGGCTAGCATTCGTTAGGCCTGCGGATATGATATTCGACGCGCATGTTGCACGATGGATCATGAGACGACGCCCGAGTTATGTCCTTGGATAAAGGGCTTGTTGAAGGCTGACTTGTTTGGGTTGAGTCCCTTTTCAAGTGCCGCATGGCGTGCAGATCCGAGCCTGGACGGTATGGCCATGACACCATGCTCTTTTTTTGTAAACACTTGTAGGCTTGTAATCGTATTAAATGTTCAACAAAACTGTTTGGCGGTTAATTTGTTTATTTTCGTTTATTTATTAAACAAATAAATATGAATAAGATTTTTTGTTTATTTAATTAAATGAACAAGATTTTTTTGTTCATTTAATTAAATGAACAAATGCGAAAAAAAGACTTGTTGAAGGCTGACTTGTTTGGGTTGAGTCCCTTTTCAAGTGCCGCACGGCGTGCAGATCCGGGCCTGGACGGTATGGCCGTGACAGTTGGTATCAAAGCAAGGCTGGTTATGCATGGTTGTGATTTTTTTGTTGTTGTTGAAAATGTATGATTATGGTGACTTCGCACTAAGTGCCACCATGTGTGGGGTAGGCAGGGCGAGTTGACTCTACGCCAAGCGCTCCTAGGGAAGGAGTAGGCAGTGTAAGATTGTGAGACTCTACGCCAAGCGCTCTCGGGGAGAGAGTAGGCAGGGTAGGATTGTGGCGACTCTATACCAAGCGCTCCTGGAGAAGGAGTAGGCATGGTAGGATTGTGAGACTCTACGCCAAGCGCTCCTGGGGAAGGAGTAGGCAGGGTAGGATTGTGAGGCTCTACAACAAGCGCTCCTGGGGAAGGAGTATGCAAGGTAGGAATATGAGACTTTATGCCAAGCGTTCTTGGGGAAATAGTAGGTAGGGTAGGATTGTGGTGACTCTACACCGAGCGCTCCAAGTGATGGAGTAGACAGGGTAGGCAAATTGGTTATGACTCACGCCAAGCACTCTGGTAATTGGAGTAGGCAGGGTGGATAATTGCGACATGGGTGGAAAGTTTATGTTTGCAGGTTACAATGATGTCTTAATTAACGAAAGGATTCCTTCTGTTCAGTCAACGAGGATGTCGACAAGATGGCGCAGAAGAGAAGCGAGACAAGTTGTGCTTTTAGTGTTGGATAACCTTAAAAGCGGGTTGGCTTGTGGGAAAAAGTGTTATTAGCCGCTGGAAAGCCAAGATGCATGAGTTCATGAGAGCAAGGTTGTTCGAGTGGGCATGGATGTACATTCACTTGGCAAATGGTGAAGGCGCAATGCAATGTGTACCAACCAGGTATCACACTAAACTTGTGTGAATATGTTATCACTATATATTCTCTTGCATATCTTGTAGTACAGGTAATATAGAGAAAGGCAAAGTGAACCTGTACTTGCCCGCTTGGATAGTGGCCAGATGGTGACACATTCATTGCTTTTAAGATCTCATTATACGGTGGGACATAGTTGGTGGATAGGCTTAGTGCCGAGGGCAAGCCATTGGGTGGCGAGTCATAGTTCTCTGGCATATGGGCAGGTATGCTATTTTGTGTTTTGTAGGTTTATGGCTAGATCGTGGGACACAAAGACACTACAAGGCACGTCTTGGTTGAGTCAAAGATTCACTACTTATGTTTTGCTCGAGCCACAATCAGAGTAAAAGTGTGGGAGCATGAATCTAGCACTTGCCGTTAAAAAAGAAAAACTGGGTCATAATGAGTTCATGATCGATGTAGATGGTCACACAGGTGCAACGTGGTCATAAGGGAATCAAAAGAACCCAGGATTGAGGCTTGAGTTATTTGCTTGAATGTTCAGATAATGAGGCTAGATAAGCGTATGAGATCAAGCATAGATCAAGGATAAGCTACCACATATGTCCATATCGACTCATCAGGTGATGAAGAACTGGTGTCAGCATCGATGAGGATATAGATAGAAGAAGTGGGGAAGAATGTTAGAAATATCTCTTATTGGACTACATCGATGAGGACATCGATAAGAGGAAGTGTGGAAGAATGTCAAGGATGTCTCTTATTATATGCCGATCCTTCCTTGACAAGCCTACTTGGGACCGAGCAAAGGTGGACTGAGCATTGATATGAGCAATCCTTAAGGAGCTACCAAGTCAAAGATGCAAGTCAGAATGCTTTGGGAAGGCAATGAAGGCCCTGTCCAGAAAGTGTCCTCGTTTGGGACGAAGCAACGTCTACTCGCGTCATACTTGGTAAGTTTATTTAGCTCTTTAGGGGGAAGTGGTCTGGTGTTGGGTCTCCACCATCCCCCTCGCCATGTGCTAGCAGCTGAGCTGCCTTGGTGTAAGTGACCTTCTCATAGGCTCAAGTGGGGCCTAGGTGTGCGGGCATTGGGGCCAAGCGGATGGCACAATGTCTCTCTAGGAGGATCTCCTAGGGACGGTTTGGGGCCAGAGGGCCCCATATCGCGCTCGTCGCGAGAGTCAGGGGTTGGCAGCTAGCATTCGTTAGGCCCTGCGGGATATGATATTCGACGCGCATGTTGCCTGATGGATCATGAGACGACGCTTCCGAGTTATGTCCTTGGATAAAGGGCTTGTTGAAGGCTGACTTGTTTGGGTTGAGTCCCTTTTCAAGTGCCGCATGGCGTGCAGATCCGAGCCTGGACGGTATGGCCATGACACCATGCTCTTTTTTTTAAACACTTGTAGGATTGTAATCGTATTAAATGTTCAACAAAACTGTTTGGCGGTTAATTTGTTTATTTTCGTTTATTTATTAAACAAATAAATATGAATAAGATTTTTTGTTTATTTAATTAAATGAACAAGATTTTTTTGTTCATTTAATTAAATGAACAAATGCAAAAAAGAGACTTGTTCGTTCATTTATGTTTGTAAACATTCGATAATTCGTTCATTTATATTTAGTACACAGATCACCAATAAACTACCTTCGTTAAGTAATTTAAAGTCATTCACAGAGCCTAATTTAAACAAAGATAAAGAATATATGAATATGTAATATTTTTTACTTAGTTTTTACTATTTTTCTCACTTCAAGTTCAAATTTATGTTAATTTTTCTTTTATTTGATACAAGTATTTTAGAACTCATGTAATAACTTGTACAAATTAACTTACGTACCAAATGTAACATTAAGATTAAGATTAATAAACTTTACACTTTAGTAGAACTTAAATATATCTTTATACTATTAAAATATTTTTGTAATAAAAGATGTTAAACTTTTTTACATACGGTCTAAACTAAATATAACCCCTCAAATTTCTACATAAAATGTTTGAACCCACTTGCAACGGCAACGTAGCCTATTGAATTAATATTAAATTGATAAAAAATTAAAATTTTCAAAATATATTAAAATAGACTATACAAATTGTAGGTGATCTGAAAAAAAACCTACAAAACAATTTTAATGTCCGTCATTCTCGTGGAAGCGACCCATCCTAATGGTTGAGAAAGGTGAAATCCATAAATAAAACAACACGTGTTCTGTTTGCTTTCATTTTCATCTCTAAATAGCATTTATATTTTTAATTCCGACCACTTTTTTAGGAAATGCCATTTGTGTCCCTTCATCAACTTCATGCAGCATTTAATACAGAAAATGAACCGACAAGCAACTTCATTATTTTTCTTTTAAAATTTCCTTCAAATTGACAAAAGACAAGCACACCAAATTGAACACAAAAAACAGCTTAGCATAAGAAAATCAGATTACAAAAGAATACATTTCACAAATGACTATTTAAAGACTGACAGCGAAAATCTCTAGTAGAATATTTACACTGGAATGATAAATAAACCCGATATAGGAAAAGCAAGAAAAGCAAAGGGGTTCCCTACTTGTTCATTATAATTATCTCCCTCACCCTCAAAATTTTCAATTTGCATAAAAAATATAATTAATTCTGACATTGTTTTACTTGTTCGACCACTGGAATTCAATTTCCAAATTCCGTGATGGCCCGGTTTTACTTTCCGGCAATAAAGTATACTCACCCGATACGGCTCCAAGCATTACCACCCGATCAATTTGGATAGTAACTTTTCCAAAGGAACTCTGTTGACATAAAAAGAATGGAAAAAAAAGCAATTGAAGGGAAACTAAAATGAGAAGAAAATTCTCTTAAAAACATAAATAAATGAGAGAATCATTTTTTACGATATGCTTACCTTCCCCATTTTGCTCTTATTCTTGCAAGATATGTGCAACTTCTGGCCTTTTGGAGGACTCTCAAAAGTCCAGGCAAAACTTTCGTCCCATTCGGGATTAGGGGCGGTTGATACAACCTAAAAAGGACAGATAAGATACGATGGCATAAATTTACAGAAGGTAAAGAGAGATTCACATCAATGTGCTTCAAAACCAAGAAAGCTTGAAGATCTTATAACTAGAAAAAGTCCCTATTTGTTTTTAATCTTAACTCTTATGAGTTGGTTCAAAGATTTCAAACCAAACATAAGCAGAATTGTGTATCCTATATACCGAGTGCTGTTTACAGAGCTTTGCCTCACTATAACCCAGTCACTGTTGAGGGAACTAGTTATGGGGACTGAAGGAGCTGCAGCTCAAAAAAATTGTAATCAATATAAGGCTAATAAAATCTTTAGTTACCATTTGTGATAACTAAATAATTAGGTGATAAAGAAAATTCAGATTCTCATGTCAAATCAAATAAACAGGATGGATAAGGATATGGCAGCATCTTACCTTGGTCTGCCGAGGTGGAGTGCTGCCAAGAGTAAGTTTGCAATAAACACTTGGGTTTCCAACTGATTGCTTCATATTGTTGCCACGCTTGATTATCACCACCAATGTCCCAGGCAAGCACTGCAACAGAAATTCTGCCTTCTCCTGAAATCTAGGTGGGCCAGACTGGATTAAATACTGTAGCAATGGGATTGCATCTGCGGCAGCAACTGATTGAGCTCTTGAAACTTCAGCTGGGCACGCTGACCAAGCTTGCCTGAGTAGAAAAAGAGCATCCAAAGCAGCTTCTTGAGTTGCCTCAGAGCCTGTCTTGAGGGATGTAACCAAATGGGGAATGCTAAGTGTTGCAGGCTCAGTTGCTCTCAAACGTGGGAAGTTGCTAAATAAAGAATTTAGAGCTTTTAGATACTCCTCATTGACAGTTCCAGTGGCCCATAAGTCCTTCTCAATAGCAGCTGCGAAATATGAACAAAAGTTACAGCATAACAGAAGCAAAAGCTTGCATGGAAACATCATCCTACCAATAAACAAACCATCGTAAAAGCAAATTGAGAAAAGGAAAACAAATAAATTTCAATGCACTGCTGGTCTTTGAATAAGATATCTTGTTTGTTGGTTTTTCAAAGATTATGATAAAGAAAACTCAGTAAACACACAAGCACATTGATTATTGGTTAAGACAATAAATGGATGCAAAAAATACACAATTTACCATGCAACTTATTTTATATAGATGTAGAGCAACAACCATAATGTCAATATAAGACTGTAAACAATAAGCATGGCAAAAAATACACAATTTACCATAAAACGAGACTATGAAGGGAAGTGTGATGATATGTTATGGCAAAACTTTTGAGAGAGTGTCCCCATTTACAACCCACTGATAACAGACAATCAAACTGGAAGCATAAATTCAACTGATGTCCCAACAAGGACAAACTGTTAATGAATAGGCCCTTTTGAAATGTTATTACCATAAGGTTTGAGAACCATGCTTCTTGAAAAGAAAAGGAAGATATGCAAAATAACCAGAGTAGGCATATGGTAACGGAAACTTCCACATACTAAACATGCACTTCTAAGTAACTTCTCCTCATATTGGCATCCACACAAATATAATAAAGTCCAACAGAGCTTGGGAACTTACCAGTTATGGCTCTGACTGTTTCACTAGAAGCATACTCTTGAATGGTATGGTTGGAAAATAGAAGTTTAACAAACATAGCAGCTTGAATGGATGTATCTGGATCACTTGAACCTATTAGATCCAATACAACCTGGACACCACCAGCCTCAGCAACTGCTCTCTTATTTGATCGACTATACATCACAAGATTTTGCAGAGCACATATGGCTACCACTTTCATTTCTTCTGTTGGTTGGTCTTCAAGCACATTAACAAGAGCACGACAAGCTGAAACAGCATCAGCACTTTGAGCAAGTGCCTCATTCTGAAAAAGGTCACCAAGAGCCAATGTTCCCAAAAGCCTTGCTTGTTGAGCTTGGGTTTGTGGATCCAAGAGATATTGGGACAGTGGTACAATTGCAGTTTTAGTAACTTTGGTTTCTCTAATCTTCACATTATTGAGTAATACTTCCAGCAGTCTTGCAGCTGTTTCCTCACACTGATGAGATCTCAGAAGTTCTAAGAGAGCCTCTATGGCACCACTTTCAGCCATCGCTTCAGCACTGGTTCCATCATCACTTTCTAATACCAGAAGAGCATTTAATGCGCCAATCACAGTTCCCTCTGAACCTGAATGCAGCAACCTTACCAAAACAGCAACAGGAACTTCTAGATAAAATTCAGAACTGAATTGCAGAATGCTAGCTAGAACTGAGGCAGCTGATTCCCATAAAGCATGTGGAAGCGAAGGATCAGCTTGCAATATCACTTTTGACAGCTCACTGACGCCACCCTCTTTTGCAATTTCATTTGGCCAAATTAAAGCAATGCTAACAAGAGCCTTTACAGCTCTCTGTTGCAAGATGTGTATGCCAGAACCAAGAATTCTTATAAGGGGACTGATTACTTGCTGTATCACTGCATCCTTCTGAAGACGTTCTTCTAATAGTAGATGTGATAGAAGCTCTGCTGCCAGCTGCTGAACTGCAGGAGCAGGGGAATCAAGAAGTGGGATAATGGGTTCAATAGCTTGGTGAGACGTCAGGGTATAATCAGCACGACACTGTGGATGCTCCAGAATATTTACAAGGACCTGTAATGCACTATGTTGTCCATCAGGTCCAAATTCTGATCTGGACAACAACTGAAAAAGGGGCTCAACCACTTTTGCAGCAGATGGTCCTTTAGCTATTGTAGCATTATTTGTCAATATTCGGAGCAGTTCCGCAAAAGCAGCACATAAGAAATCTGGCGCGTCATGAAGGATATCAAGTATGCTTTCAATTACCCCAGCTTTCACCATTTCCATCTTACAAGCAGGCCTGTCTTTCCCTAACTTCACAAGAGCTCTTGAGATAGCTTCATGAAGCACATAATTCTTACCATACAGAAGGCCTACAAGAGGTATTACAGCACCATGTGCTGCAACTAGTTCCGCCAGTTGTTCATCATCCAAAAGTTTATCTAATGCCCGGACAACTGAATGATGAGCAGGACTGAACTCAGTTACAAGGAGAGACACTAGAGGTTCAACACAACGAGCTGCAGCCATAGTGGACCTGATTCTTGTATTAGCAAAAAGAACACAACACAACTCAGCAGCATCTCCCTTCAGTTCCATTGAACAATTTGTTGAAAGGATTCTGCAAAGAACATCCACAGCATTCATTTCAAAATCAGCAACGGCAAGTGCTTTAGAAGGATTTTCACTCAACAACCTAACTAACGCTGCAATAGCAGCGTGTTGCTCTCTCTCCATTCCAGTATTAAGAATCTCAACCAAGGGTTGAACAGCTTGTCGGGCAGTCTCAGCATTTCTGATATGGTCAGCAGAGAATAGGCTTTCCAATGCTTTAGCAGCACTATACCTAGCAGCTCTTCCTCCAAGACGTAAAACTGCCACAAGTTGACCAACAACGCCAAATGCTGCCTCATGTCTTCGAATTTCAGCACTGCTAAATAGGATCCCCAATAGATCAGTAGCAGCTTCCTCTGTAGCATCTTGAGGGCTCAGAGAGAGATACTTGGTCAGAGCTTCCAAAGCTCCTGATTCCACCATAATAATCTTATTTGAAGGACAGTCTTTTGCAAGCTGAATCAGAAGCCCAAGAGACAGAAAAGGTGCACCAGGACGGTCTGGAATTGGTTTAAGTAGATCAACAAGGGCAGGTATTGCTTTTCGAGATGTTGCACCAACCCTAATGTCTTCAACTCTAAATAACCTCTCAAGAGCAACTTGATCTGGGTAGCGTATCAAAGCAAACTCCTCAGACAATTCAAGAAGTTCTTGTATATCAACATCAGCACAGCCAAGTAAAGCGATAAGACCAGCAGCAGCCCCTGAATTTGCAACAGATAGGAGAGTCCCTCTACTACCATTACAAACTAAACTGGCTATCGCTTCTGCAGCAAAATATCTGTTCGCCAAAACCTCCGACTTCACTAAATTCGCAAGTACTGGTATAGATTTCATTGTTCCATGTGCACGAATGATATCTCTATCTTGGAATAAGATTGCTAGCAATAATGCACAAATCCATATGCTGTTATCTTCTTTAAAATCAATCTGCAAATTACCAGAGAATGTTAAATTTTCAATAAAAGCAAGAGGTAATATAGCCACAATTGCAGAATAGGGAAACAGGGAACAATATCAATGCCATCTGGGAAAAATTTTATATATAGTTGTATGCGTCATAAGTTCTACTCTGATCAACATTATTTTATATAAATAATTAATAAGAGGATTGAGTACCTGAGCATATTGGGTAGATCGTTGGGAAATTCTCTCAGTGACAACTTCAACTGCTCCAGCTTCCATTATTGGGATTTTACCCTTTTCATCATGACAAGCAAGGACAGAGAGTAGCCATACAGCCAAATTTGCACCGGAAATAATGGATGTGCCAGTATCAGATTCCCCATTCCTGTCTTCTCCTTTAGCATGCCTACATATGCTAATGGCATCCTGATCATCATCATGTGGATTTGCCAATGAAGTCTCTCCAGAACCAAGCATCGCAACAAGTGATTTAATTAGATAGATAGAAGTGTTTGATTGATTGAGATCTTCCACCATTTTATGATGATTAACTTTTGCTGCACATATAAGAAGAGCAGTGCCGCCAATTTTGACCTTTAAGTTTGTGGAACTGGACACCCTTCTAGCAATTGATGGAATGCACTCAGAAGCACTAGCAACAGTCTCTCCTAGAACAACAGGTTGATCATAGCAAAGTCGTGACAATATCTCAATAGCTTTATCCTGTAACAAGGGTGTTGCATCAGCAATGGAGGAAACTATAGGAGATATGCTTTCTGGAAATTCAGCTAAAACTGCCCATGTAGGTTTTATTTGTCCACTGTCTGATTCAGATCTTGACAGAATAGCAAGTGCATCTAGTGCCTCTCCTGTGGCAGCAGATTCACCTCTGGAAGACTCTAGAAAAGAGACTAATGCAAGAACTGTTCCAGCACGGTTCACAGAATCAGCTATGGCATGATCAACTCGCCTCAAATGGAGCAGTCGTGCTATTGCTGCTGCTGCATGAGTCTTTCCAGAAACAGTCCCTTCACGTAAAACCCTTGTAGAGGGCAGAATAATTTGTTCAGCAATTGCCATCTCCGATATCTCAGTATCCAAGATAAGATTTGCTAGAGCGCATACAGCCTGCTCTGCTACTTCAAGAACTGCAGAGTCAGAAAGTGAAACTAAGGGAGACATTGCATCTCGAGCAACAGAAGCCACATCCCTGTTCTCCTTAATTGAAAGAAATATTGCAGCAAGGCAACGACAGGACTCTACTAAGATGTTTTCTGATTCAACATTTAGCAACTTCATGACTGACCAAAGAGTTTTTACAGCAATGCTACTTTCACGCAAATCCTTCCTGGTTTCAAAAATCCCAGCTAAAGCCGATGCTGACTTTGCTTGAGTTTCTTCTTTAGTTGAGCTCAATATTTTAATCATGGTCTCAATTGCATCGTTAGCAGCACTACCTTCACGCAATATATCTTGGAAGGGGACCACTGAAAGCATACTTCTTAGAGCATCCAAAACATACACTTTAGATTCAGGTAGATCACTGGTTAATAATGCACTGAGCTGACTGATAGTAGCAGTATCAGATTTATGAATTAAATGGTTCAAAGTCTTTGCAGCAATTTCTTTCCCATTTGGGCTCCCATTCTTAAGCAGCCATAATAGTGCAGGAACAGCATCAGCACTTTCAACACATGCCCGTATATCTTCACTGTGATTGCATAGATTCTTGAGGATCAATGCAGAATCTTCCTTGGCCTTCACAGAACCAGTTTCCAGAATTTGAACAAGAGGAGGAATGCCACCAGCAGCAGTAATGGCCCACTTACTTTCATCATTTTCATTAGATAGAAGGCAAAGCAGCGCAACTGCACATTCCTGCTGTTGTTCTGATGATAGACCAAGAAGTGATATCAACAGCTGAACACCTTCACGACCTTGAAGAGCACGCCATAGACTTCCTTCACTGTTGCAAAGTGCAAGGAGGGCTCTCATAAGCTCTTCCTGAAGTTCATTGGTTGTCATTGTGATCAATCCCACAAGCAACCTTTTGGCATCAGAATTTGCAAGTTTAATTGAGAGTATAGTGTTCCCATACAAACTAGCTAGAGCTTCTATTGTACGTTCTTGCACAAGGAATGGTAAGCGAGGTTGGAACTGATTAACTAAAGTTTGCTCAATAACCAGAGGATCCGATGCTCTAGTAGATTCTGCGTTTCTGTCATAAATCATTAAAGCAGAAGCCAAAGCCCCAAGTGTGTCAGCAGTCTGAGCAGGTGAAGAACATGATTCAAGGCTTTGACCGAGACTTGAGATGACATAAGATAAACCACCAGAAATGTTTGCCAAAGCACACATAGCATTCTCCTGCAATGCTTGGGCATACTCACCTTGCATGAACTCTTTTGAAGGAGCTATTGTAGCATTTATTAAAGCAGGAATACCATTAGAGTTAGCTATTTCCTTTCTAGCTTCTTTGCACTGAGCAGAAAGAGACTTCAGAGCACCTGCAGCCTCGGCTCTCACGGGGGCTTCATTACCAGGTCCTAAAAGTTTAAGCAACTGTTTTGTAGCTTCCGCAGCCAATATCTTGGAACAAACAGATGCATCTTCCATCATCATACAAGAAAGAAGAAAGCATACATTAGCTTGAGTGCTTGACTGTCCAGTTTTCAGCAACTTTACAAGTATATCAACTCCTCCAGCTTGTACTGTTGCCAACCAAAATCCCTCGGTGCTGCTTGAGAGGTTTTTTAATGCTCCAGTCAATAAGTTATCAACCAAATCTCCCGTCTTCAACCCATTCAGTAGCAGCTTCCAAAGCACTGGAACAACTCCCTCAGTAGAAAAAATCTTTGATCCAACATGATCCTTGGCACCACCTTGTGAAACAGCATGGATGGTTTTTGCTGCTGCAATTTGACCTTCAGCTGAGCTGGACTTGAGGAGACCGAGCAATGGTGGTATGCAGCCCCCAAGCAAGACTTTAACTCTTAGTTCATTCTCCTTACAAAGCGAGCCTAAAACAGTTGCAGCCTGGATCTTCACTCCAAGTGATCCTGATCGGAGAAGAGAGACAAGAACTGGAACAGCCTGAGAGTGTGATCCAACAGCACTAAAAGCATTTTCATGTGTGTCGATGAGTTCCAGCAATTGCCTCAGCGAATGCTCTTTCTCTTGTAAAGATGAGGAACTCTGCCGCAACTGTTCAATGCATTTTGCAACACTCGCCAATGTCCCATCTGGATCCTCCATGCTACTTGTCATTGGATCGGTACTAAAGCAGAATGTATCAACTACAACTCATGAGCAACAGGGGAAAAAATACAAAGGCCTATGAGGCTATGACCATATAACCCAAGTAAAAGTTACTTACCAAAGGAAGAAAATGTATATTAGGTGGGGAAGCAAGAATGACAACATAACATATACTAAGTAAATAGTTAGATAAACTAAACAGTATGAGTCGTTGCCCAAAAGAGAAACTTTATGCTGTAGTTACACAGCAAAAATAGACTGTTCTAAATTTAGTAAGCAAAGTTTTCCGCATTGTCCTCAGTTCTTCATAGTACAATGTACCTCCTATCCTCGCACAATAATTACAAGTAAAAAAACATAAACTAACCTCAAACCCAATTTCATAACTGAATGTTGAGTTGGGAGCTCCGAGTCCTGAAGTTTTGCATCCCCATTTTTCTCCTGCAACCATAGACAGAGAAATGTAATGATGTCAAAATGATAAACAACTAGACATTCTCCACACGGTTAGGTCAACCACAAAATATTCCCAACCTTGCTAATTATTTTAGGGGTTATATAAAGTTGAAGTATACATAGGATAAATCATTTTCTGTCTCTTTTTTCTCATTTATTTTTCTTATTATTATCTTTCTTCTTCTTGGTTGGGGGGGGGGGGGGCTGCAAATCTGCCAATTACCTACCACATGGTAGTCGGAGAAAATTAGAATACAGCTACAGAAGCTTCGCTGACTACATATCTCTGACTAACTGATAGCATTAATCTATGCTAGTGATACTCTCACGTCATACTAAATGATGTTGAAGAATGTATATTCAAGCATCAAACCTTATTATCAGTGTGTATATATATATTTCCAGAAAAGAAACAGCCATTCAACCAACACATCACAAAAAATTTCGGAGTCTCATCATGTGAATCTTTTCCAGATCTCATCACTATTGAACTGGGCTTCCAAACGGAGGCCATATACATCATTTTCCCATATACTAAAAGGATACATTTATTTATTACATATGGCTGCAAAATGTGATCTAAATACAGTACAAATAACAACCTTAAACTAATATAAGAATTTATCAGCAAATTTACAATCCATACCCTTAATACTAAATTATACAAAGACTAAATCTGAAAAGTTAGAAACATACCATATCATTAGCAGTAAGGCCGCTGCTTTTATCAGCAGCAAACCTCCAAGCTAGTGTCGCGGCCAGCTTTGCTTCTTTACGGGAAGATTCGCTGAATCTAAGAAAACCTTAGTCCCTCTCCAGATCCAGCCACTGCGTGTCATCAAAACATTAAAATCTCCTGCCAAACAGTAAACGGAATAAGTTAAATGAGATCTTATCTATCAATCAAATCCTCGTCAAAAACATCTAAATCTCCTGCCAATCAATAAACGAAATAAGTTAATGAGAATTTAACTATCAATAAATCCAGATCAAGCAAAAATCCTCCTAATTCAACAACAATCTGTCTCAAAAGAACACAAATCCAATGCATCCAATACTAGTAAACCAAAACTAAAGAAAACGAGAAGAGCAGTAGATCACATTTCCAGCACACTGATTTTCTATTAACTTCATTTTTCCAATAAAATGAGCCGAATCTCACCAATCTAAAACGCAGCAATCAGCAAATCGAAGTCCGATTAAAGGGGGGATAACAAAATTAAGACTACAACTATGGAAGTGAACTACTGCATTGAATGAAGTGAATTTCAAGAGCTCGGGAACAGAAGAAACGATTAGCAGATCATAAATTGAGAAGAGCTAAAACAAAGTAATTTTGAGAAAGAAAAAGATATAGAGAAACATACCATTTGAAGAGAGAATAATTAAGGAGCTGATCTATTTTGTTTTCAGTCTTCCATATATATTCTACTCATTATTTTTTTTTTCTTTTTTCTGTTTATACTTTATATATTATTTATTTATTTTTCAGCTCACTCGCAGTCAGAGTCAGCTTTCAATCGACACTGGACACCGACAATTTGAAAGCTCTACTTGTCAGCTCGGCGTGGCTTCTTCTATTCTAAGCTCGGCTTTTGTAATGCTGATATTTTTTGGTTAAGAAAGATAATTAAAGCTTTTAACGTTGTCTAATATAACGCAATTAGGCATTAGCACTCTTCTACTTCTGGACAGTCAGTTACACCTAATAAGTACCATTTTCTTTTAATTATTCATTAATCACTTCCTTCTAATAATGCCCACTTATCATTCTTATAATAATAATTATTATTTCACAGACCAAGTTGGCCTTCCCTAATTATTCCCTTTAATTCAATTTGATCTTTCATTGGTTCTGATCGTCACATTTCATTTGTGATACATGCTGTTTTGAAAGTGTGAAAAAATAGTGCAAGCTTTTTTAAGTGGTTGAGATTATTGCGAAAAATCTGAAAGGTTTTGATCGTCACATTTCATTTGTGTATTTTGCTATAAATATTTTCATGGAATTTGCTTTCTTAATTTTTAAAACGCAATTTATAGATAAAAACACCAGGCCAAGGTCCAATGAATGACACGTGATTAAGACTCTAATCCCATCATTTTCATGTATCAGTTAGGATTTGTTTTATTTGTTTCAATCATTGGGATGAGGGGCTACATAAGGCATTTGAACAAGAAATGTGTGTTTCCTTCTCCAAACTTTTTCCCAACAAACCATTAGTTTGCTTATTTTTCTCTATACTAACAAACAACTATTTATTTAGACTCTTTAAAAAAACCCATTAACTTATTGTTAATTTAAAAAACTTAATTCAAGTTAACATCAAAGTTTCTTATTAAGTTTGCTAATGAGACATAACCCAGTCAAAGAAATTGTCTTAAATGAAAATTATTCTGCTGTTATAACTAAAATAAAAAATGAGGGCATGTTCAATAATTTCACCTTAAATTAAAATTTAATGACACTGGTAAAGGAGACAAAAGAAGAAGAGGAAGCACCCCACGACTCGGGGAATCTTGAAGCACATGGATTTTGAAAAATGGAAGCACATGGGCTTGGGTGGTGGCCCCGGAAAGGCAAGGAACAACTCCAATTTATTCAAAAACATTGGAACATAACAATGTAGCATCCATGCCACATGTCTTGTTTAAACCCATTTGTTTGCTTAAACTCCCCATTCTCATGACCCAACCAATAAGAGAGTGATGCATCATTTGTAGGCAGCATAAATAAACAAAGCGTTGAGTTTATTAAGCTATATAAATAAGTATAAATAAATTTTTATGTTTGTTTATTAAACGAACGAACACGACTAGAGATCAGTTTTGTTCGTTTTTGTTCACGAACAAGCTCTGATAAGTAGCTTAGATGATCACTTTTTCATCTTTAATTTTGCCTCTAGTGGATTGATTATGGTGCTAATTCGGATGTTTTTATGTGTTTCTGTACACGACTTTAATTCTGGAAATTACACTTAAAAGGGGCAAAGTTTTGCAGTTTTATTTTCTGGAGTCAAGGCTGGGCTAGTGGGCATAAAGTCTAACGTGACATCCAGTCAGCAGCTTCTAGAAGGTGACGTCAGTGGCTTCTAGAAGGCGACGTCAGCAACAGTGGATAGCATATCAGCTGTGATATGAAATTTAAAACTTGGAAATTATCTTTTAGGATTTTATTTGAATATTTTTTAGGATTTATCTTTTATTATTTTAGGTTATTTTTAGGGTTTTAGAATGCTATAAATACCCCATTTCAGGTAAGCACAAATCATCTCTCATTCTTAGTTTGTTCTAGCTTTTGAAGTTTAATTAAAATCTCTTTTTCTTTACTTCTTGTTCTTAAGTTTTTTTAAATAAGCTAAGTATGATTTTTACTATAATCACGCTTAGCTAATTTTCCAATTAGCCAAAGGCTTAAAGTGATGTCTCGATTCATTTTGTGAGAATAGAAAAGTACTCAATATCTTCGGATAACATTCTTCAATTTTCTGAAAACTTAGATCGGCAATCAGCCTTTCTTTTAAAAATCTTTACACTTTTATTTCAAAAAGTGCACGTTGACTTAAATGTTGTTCTGATTTAAAGTTGGGAGAAAGGATCGGCTTGTAGCATATTCGACTTCCTATGAACACACTTAGCGACGTATTCGCTAAGGGAAATTGAGAATGGATTCGATTCTCATTGAGACAACATGATCCGAGTTGGGCTTTTCTTAAACACTTAACTACATTGGCGCTAGTGACGATAGTTGTGGCTAGTCCAAGTAAGAACCGAATTCCAAAGGTTGCCTTTGTATTGTTGGTTGCAAAAGTGAAAAGTAAGTTACAAGGGTTGGGCCTTGTAGACTGTAACCGACGTGTATCCAGTTAAAAGATCTTTTTCGATGATCGATTTAAATTTGAGGCTAAGCTAAGCTTGAGGCTATTTTATTAAATTGATTTAGTTCTTGAAATTTACTTCCATCATTCTCGTTTTTACTCTACAATTATTTTCTAGCTTTCTTGATCAAACCCCCTATTTACTTTATTTTCTCGCAACAGTCAGAATCAAAACCTCCAAATATCATAAGCTCCTTAGTCCCTACAGATCGACCCTTCTTCTCTTTACTACGTCTTTTATTTATTTATTTCGAGATTAAGGAATATTTATTTGACAAAATACGACACTTGTCACATTGACGTCGTTGTTGGGGGCTTCGGCAAACTTATTGATTAAAGTTTGTTTTGATTTATGACCAGGAAGAATCCGGGCGAAGTAGCAAATTTTGAACCAGAAATTGAAGCAGTAGCTCAAAAACTGCACACACGCACACTTCGGGAAAGAAGACAGTGACAACAACAATTCCAACGAGACCTAGAAACATCCTCAGAAGCTGAAACACACTTTGAGTACAACAGCGCAGAACATATTCCGATGGCAGAAAAAGATCAAACTATTGAGGAACTTTTCGCGGCACTAGATGATCAACAACCACTGTGCATTAAATTCCCGAATGGAGAAACACCATTCGCACTCAAGACGGGTCTAATACATCTTCTACCGACCTATCATGGTTTGCCCGGTGAAAACCCGCACAAGCATCTCAAAGAATTTCACATGGTTTGTTTAAGCACAAAACCACAGAGAGTATCCAAAGACCAAATCAAACTCTGTGCTTTCCCTTTTTCCTTAGCTGATATGGCTAAAGATTGGTTATTTGACTTACCTTCTAATTCGGTTACTACATAGACTAACATGGCTCGACTTTTCATTAACAGGTTTTTCACTGCAGCTAAGGCGAGCGAACTAAGGTGAAGCATCTTGAGTACCCAAAAAAACACTAAGTCATTATATGACTATTGGGAGCGGTTCAAGAAATTATGCGCAAACTGTCCACAACATAGACTGACGGAACAAACACTTCTTCAATACTTCTATGAAGGCTTAACCCCTATGGAAATGAAGATGGTTGATGCAGCAAGTGGATGGGCACTAGTAAACATAACTCCAACTGCGGTAAGAAATTTAATTTCTACTATGGCCGCTAACTCTCAATAGTTTCGCCCTTCTAGTGAACCCTCTCGATGACTTCACGAGATAAGTACAGTTTCACTAGAGAATAAAATTAATAAGTTAGCTGAAATAGTTCAATCTCTTGTTGTAGGTAAAATAGTTATAGCTAGAGTTTGCGGAATATGCACAAAGCCCGACCACTATACGAATTGTTGTCCAATGTTACAAGAAGATGCGACCGCACAAGTAAATTCAGTTGGAAATTTTCCAGGACCTCCCCAAAAGCCATACAACTCTCACGCCAACACCTATAATCCAGGGCGGAAGGACCATCCAAACTGCGACTATCAACCACCTGCACTACAACAATATCAACCGCAAAAACCATCCTTGGAGTCTATTGCTGAAAGGTTGGTGTTATCCCAAGAAAATTTCAACTAAAGACCGAAGCACATGAGTCAACTAACGTTAGCAGTGAGTTGGTTAGAATCTAAAGGGAAGTTTTCGTCGCAAACTGAGGCGAACCCACGAGAAAATATTAGTGCAATCACCCTTCGGAGTGGCATTGTTGTTACACCGCCAGTCCTTGAGGATGTTGCCGTAGAATCCCATAAAAAGATTAATTGAAATCCCAGAGAGAGAAAGAAGAAGTTGACGTAGAAACCCAGAAGAAGAAGGAAGCCGAGTCACAGACTCCTTATGCGTCATCTCCCTATGCTACTTCATCTCCCATCCCTTCAAGGTTGGTAAAACGTGATAAACAAGCTGAGGAGAAGTAGATTCTTGATGTTTTTTTTAAAGTGGAGGTAAACCTACCTCTTCTTAATGTGATTTAAAAGGTTCTGCGGTATGCCAGACTCTTGAGGGACCTTTGCACACACAAACGAAGACTTATCGGTAATGAAAAGGTAAACTTAAGTGAAAACGTCTCAACTATTTTTCAACGTAGGCTTCCACCTAAGCTAAAAGATCAAGGTATGTTTGCTATTCCTTGTAAAATTGGTAAATTATGAATAAAACGTGATATGTGTGATCTAGGTGCTTCCATAAATGTTATGTCGCTTTCTGTTTACAATTCACCTAGTGTAGAACCTTTGAAGGAAACAAGAGTGACAATCTAGCTCGCTGTTAGATCCGTCATTTGTCCCAAATGACTTCTTGAAAACGTGCTAGTTAAGGTAAATGGTTTAACTTTTCCGGTGGATTTCTATGCCATCGACATGAAAAATGACCGAACCAACTCTTCCTCTGATATCCTTCTTGGTCGCCCCTTCCTGAGCACAGCAAATACTAAAATTGACGTTATGAGTGGAATTATTACCATGGAATTCGATGGTGAGGTTGTTAAATTCGACATTTATAAGGTGATGAAACATTTAGATTCTATGGCAAACGTTAGCTTTGTTGGTATTTATGAACCTTTAGTTGACGAATCTGTGGAAACTAACATATCTAATGATTTGTGCAGGGAATTAAAGGGTCACGATGAAGAAATTAGAGAGTTGGAAAATATTTTTTCTATTCATTCTGATTTGCACCTAACTCCTTCGAAAACTAAAATGTTTCCTTCTATTTTGCAGGCACAAAATTTGGAGTTAAAATTGTCACTGGATAAATTGAAGAATAAAGGAGATATTTTGTCAGAAAAATAAAGGAACTTCATGATCGTAAAATTTCTCATAGGGAAATTCTCAATTGGACAAAGCGCATGAATTGGAGGAAGTATTTGTCGTAGTATCTGTAGCCTGAATCAGGTCGTCGGGCTAAACGACGTTAAGTAAAACGCTAAATGGGAGGCAACCCATTTTATTTATTTTTCTTAATTTCTGTTATTTTTTTAATTTTATTTTATATTTATTCATTTTTTTATTATTATTTTGAATTTTTAGGTTCCCAAGCTATTTTGAATCGAACGTAAAGCAATTCCTGAACCATAGAGACACTACATGCATGGATCTGCATTCGACATATGAGTAGCCATTTTAGGGTGCATGTTAGCAAAACCCTCCCAGATCATGGAGCACGTTAACCGAATGCAAAACTCCATCTGCTGTTATTCCTATCTCTATCTTTTCACCCATTCTTTTAAATTTTAAACCCTCATAGACCCCATGTATGATAAGCTATCATCTTCTTTTTATTATTTTATTTTATTATTTTATTTTATTATACCTCACGTGATTTCTTAAACCTAAAATAAGAACTCTTTCTTAAATTTTCTTTCTTTCCTCTCTGTTGCATACCCCAAATTAGCCTCTATCTTCATCATAGCCGCATACGCACAATGGTGAGAACAAGGCAGCAAGCACATCCACCTCCTCCGGCCGAACCCGAGCCTTTACTCGTTTAAACTACCGCGGTCGTTGTTATAACGGGGAGTATCTCTATTCCCCCTCTTATGCTTTCATTTACATATTGAGACAATATGATTTAAGTGAGGGGAGTAGAATTTGTGTCAAATTCTTTTTCTGCTTATTCGATTGGTTGAAATTAAACTTTTCTTAATTATAATATGTTGGAATTTCTTGTTGCCTATCCTATATTTCACTTTATCTCTCTAATTTCCCTATGACTTGTGATCTTGCTTTTGTTGGAATTTAAGATACGTGATAGATAATGGTATGAATAGTGATTTTCAATAAATTTTTATTTGACATTTCATACATTTGTTAGTCGACATGTTGCTTGACTTAGTACACATTCCACCTCATGTAAGTTTTTGAGCCTTATGAGCATATACTTTCATTCTTGCTCTTTACTTCATTGGGTGTGTCGAACTAGTTCTCAACATTCTAGAACTTGTAACATAATACTTGTCGAGGCTACATACTTGAATACGATGCTTTAACGTGATAGGGGCACTTAGGATTAACCACTTCTCTACCCAAAATTGCCTTCCCATTTATTTCCCCTAGTGGCCACTTTTTGAGCCTATGTCCATTTCTTGTTTTCACCATATTTACAAAACTCGAGCCTTTTCATATTTTATTCCTCTTTTTCATACCCTTGTCGAAAAAAAAGAAGATTTGATCAACGAGAAATAAAAAGAAAGAGCAAAGGAGTTCGTTAAAGAAAAAATTAGCAGAAAAAAAATTGGTTCGAACAGTAAAAAAAGATTCGAAAAATTAGCAGAAACAAACAAATTTGAAAAAAAGTTGCTTGATTTTTACGTCTCTTTACATCTGTTTACTTGCTTGTTTCGTGGCTTAAGCTCATATGTTTTTACATCTCTTGTCTTGACATTAGCCCATATATTTGGCCTTATTCCCTACCTTTACGTAAGCCCCGTTACAACCTTGTTTAAAGACCCCTTGATTTCTGCATCATGTTCAATTTTTAGTAGTGGAGATTGGATTTAATTACAAGCTTATGGTAATGTTTTGATTAGTTCTGGCTTGAGCGATTTTTTAACCCAAACACTTTGAGCGGAACGAGTGAATCCTTGTGAGGGTATTAAATTTTGCCTAATTGACATTAACAAGTTGTTGTAATGTCTTGTTTTGCTTAAAATTGTTCCTAGTTATGCCTTTACTTGATTGTTTCTTGATTTCAATAATTATTTCGATCTTGGGTAATTTGGTTATCTTAGATTCATTGTGAAATAAAGGATAGAAACTTGAGTTATGATGTATTAGTTGAGAAATGCTTGAGGACAAGCATTGAATGAGTGAGGGAAATTTGATAAGTAGCTTAGATGATCACTTTTTCATCTTTAATTTTGCCTCTAGTAGATTGATTATGGTGCTGATTCAGATGTTTTTATGTGTTTTCTATGCAGGACTTTAATTTTAGAAATTTCATTTAAAATGGACAAAGTTCTACAGTTTTATTTTTTGGAGTCAAGACTGGGCTAGTAGGCATGAATCTAACATGGCATCTAGTCAGCAACTTCTAGAAGGCGACGTTAGCGACTTCCAGAATGTGACATCAGTAACAGTGGATAACAGATCAACTGCGATTTAAAATTTAAAACTTGGAAATTATCTTTTAGGATTTTATTTGAATATTTTTAGGATTTATCTTTTGTTACTTTTAGGTTATTTTTAGGGTTTTAGAATACTATAAATACCCTATTTGGGGTAAGCACAAATCATCTCTCATTCTTAGTTTGTTCTAGCTTTTGAAGTGTAATTAAAATTTCTTCTTCTTTACTTCTTGTTCTTAAGTTCTTTTTAAATATGCTAAATATGATTTTTACCATAATCATGCTTAGCTAATTTCCCAATTAGCCAAAGGCTTAAAGCGATGCCTCGATTCATTTTGTGAGAATAGAAAAGTACTCAATATTTTTTTATAACAATCTTTAATTTTCTGAAAACTTAGATCGGCAATCGGCCTTTCTTTCAAAATCTTTACACTTTCATTTCAAAAAACGTGTGTTGACTTGAATGTTGTTCTGATTTAAAGTTGGGAGGAATGATCGGCTTGTAGCATATTCGACTTCCTATGAACACATTTAGCGATGGATTCGCTAAGGGGAAATTGAGAATGGATTTGATTCTCATTGAGACAACATGATCCGAGTCGGGCTTTTCTAAACACTTAACTACATTGGCGCTAGCGACGATAGTTGTGGCTAGTCCAAGTAAGAAACGAATTCCAAAGATTTCCTTTGGATTGTTGGTTACAAAAGTGAAAAGTAAGTTACAAGGGTTGGGTGGGTTGGGCCTTGTAGACTGTAACCGACGTGTATCCGGTGAAAAGATCTTTTTCGATGATCAATTTGAACTTAAGGCTAAGCTAAGCCTGAGGGTCTTTTATTAAATTGATTTAATTCTTGAAATTTACTTCCATCATTCTCGTTTTTACTCTACAATTATTTTCTAGCTTTCTTGATCAAACCCCTATTTACTTTATTTTCTCGCAACAGTCAGAATTAAAACCTCCAGATATCATAAGCTTCTTAGTCCTTGCGGATCGACCATTCTTCTCTTTACTACGTCTTTTATTTATTTATTTATTTGAAGATTAAATAATATTTATTTGACAAATTACGATGCTTGTCAAGCTCGTTTATAGGATAAAATGCTGGTAGATGTATCTAAATACTACTTTTTGTTGTTGTTATGAATGTTATATATGTTTATGTTGAAATTTAAGTTTTATTTTATTACTTTTGTTTTATTTATTTATTGTTAATTTGGTTAACATTTCTAAACATATAAACGAACACGTTCTGAACACTTAAATAAACATATTTGTGAACACTTAAATAAACGCGTTTGTGAACACTTAAACGGACATATTCGTGAACACTTAAACTAACACGTGCACGAACACTAAACAAACGAACACGAACACCTTCAAAAATAAATAAACGAACACGAACGAGTGGCGGATCCAAGAATTTAATAATGGGGTCCAAAAATTACAAAGGCAAACACAACTTGTTTACGGAGGCAAAAACAATTCTTTAGGTGAAAACGTTCATTTACGTGAGCTGCTAGACAAATTTAACATAAAATTTAAATAAAAATTTAAAGAATACAACCACAAATTCACCAAATCAATCCAATTGAACTCAAAATTCAAATTCAATCCTTCCATTTTAACTCACTCAAATTAAAACATTGGAACATACAACAATGTAGCACTCATGCCACGTGTCTTGTTTAAACCCATATGTTTGCTTAAACTCCCCATTCTCATGATCCAACCTCGTAAATTAACAGTGCATTTGACGAATCGTTCGTAAATTATTCGTATAAAGTTTGCTTATTAAGTTAAGTAAACGAGTATGAACAAAAATTTTATGTTCGTTTATTAAACGAACAATCACGAACAAAGATCCGTTCGGTTCGTTTATGTTCACGAACAAGCTCGTTTTAAGATAAAATGCTTGTAGATGTATCTAAATACTACATTTTGTTGTTGTTATGGATGTTATATAAATTCATGTTGAAATTTAAGTTTTATTTTATTGCTTTTGTTTTATTTATTTATTATTAATTTAGTTAACTTTTCTAAACATATAAACGAACACGTTTGTGAACACCTAAATGAACAATTTATGAAAACTTAAACATGTACATTCGCGAACACGTTCACGAACGCTAAACAAACGAACACGAACACCTTTAAAAATAAATAAACGAACACGAATACAATATTAAAAATTTAAACGAATGTGAACCGAACATTAACACCTTTAAAGATAAACAAACGAACATATCTTGTTCGTTTAATCTCGGTTCATTTACACCCCTAATTATTTTATATAAATAACAATCTTTGTAAGGGGTCAAGAAATGGGGTTTATGTTATATTTTTTGTTTACAATAACCATAAGTTAGAGTAATCACTAATTTTGTCCGGGAGAACCCGCATTTATTTTCGTTTTATAATAATGGCCTTATATGGACTGTTATTAAAATCCAAAAAAATATTACCAGTAGTGTGTGTCTTAATTATAACTATATGTAAACGTGTTGCTACTTGAGAAAAAGAAACATTACTAGAAGTATGTTTTATTGCTTTACATTATTACATGTTACTTTAAAGTCCCAAAAAGAATTATTGAGTGATATGCGTATACATACGTATTATCGTTATTATACGCGTTAGTATACCATGTCCTTTGTGTTATCTTATTATTACCTCTTATTATTATCTTATTTATCACTAAGGTTAATATGTTATTATCTCATGTTATGTCATTATAATTAAAACCAGAATATATATATATATAAACCAATCAATTTAATAAATAAATAAAACCCAAGTTAGTTTTTATCATCAGCCCATATATAATTAAAATGCAGTCCATTTTATTATACATATCTTACATGGCCTAATAAAGCCAAAACCCAAATCTTATAATGACTAAAAAACCCTAACTTCTCATTGCTGTTGCGCAGCTCATCCTCAGCCGTCAGATCTGGCCAAATCTAACAGTCCATGATGAACCAGGAAGAGATTCTTCTATCGCAAAGCACTGCAAGCGCGACTCTTCATATTGTCACGCGCGCGTGCAATTCAACCGTGCCTCCTCAGGTCTCATGACCGTCTAGATTCTGGCCACACCAACGCCACCTTGACGCCACGGCAGCTGCTACACTCCACGACAACCACCACGTTGGCAGAACGCTGGTCCCCTCCATCTTCCTCAGAATCGGCCACGGTGACATAACAAACAAAGAACACAAATGTCAGAAAGAACCGATATATACCAACAAATCTAGGGAACAAACCGGCATCACAGAGGAGGCACAAAAATTTCAGAATCAACAGAGATGGCAGACCAACCAATAGGAAATTACTAGGGTTTTTCTATTTCTTTTAAAAAGCATTGTAAATTCGGGTACTATATAACCGAAACAAAAATGATTGTAACCAAGAAAGCAAGAAAAAGAATATTCAAAAATCAACAAAAAGGAACTAGCATCAAATTTCAGAGGTATAATCTCTTATACTTCTATTTCTACTTCACGTATTTACATAAAAAAATATATAGAGGTTTAGGGTTTTCATTTTTCTCACCCTCGTAGTTTCTCCCGTTTGCGCGTCGATCTGCCTTCCCCGCCCGTTGATGAGTCTTGAATGGTGAAACGGAGTGGAGATTGCCTTAGATAAACCTCCTCTTTACCCTGATGGTATGAATAGAAAGAAATAGGGTTTCTCACGGTTCTGTTTTTGGGGATTTTTAAAAGAAAAGTTTTAGATTTTAAAAAAGGGACTCGGATCTGAGTTTTAGAGTGAAAGAATGGGGTTTTTGGGGTCACCGGCCCCCGTCGAACGGCGGTCGACACGGCGGAAAAGTCGCCAGAATCTGGGATATACGGCCGGGTTTTGGGTTTGACGGCGGAGGGCCGTTGAAATCTGGGTTCATCAAGAACCAGATGAACATAAGCGAGGGTGTTATAACAGGGATAGAGTTTTATGCCAAAAAAGGAAAAGAAATGAAAATAGAAGGGATTTTATAATATTTTCACGTTTTAAAAATGAGGAATTAGTATAATAAGGACCTCCGCCCCACTGTAATCTCACGTTTGGCCCTTCCGCATGTCTAAATAACGTTATGAGTCCTCCTGTATGGTATAATCGCACTCACAAGCCATTCCACTTTTTAAATGCCTTTATGGGTCTTCAAAATTTTCCAAAGTCTTTTAATTTGGTCCTTATCTCAGTTAAATCTATTTATCTCTTTGATTTGGCCTTAAAATTTTGTTTTCTTTGCTTTTTAGTCCAAAGTTCAGAACCCCTTTTTTATCCCCCTATTATATGCTTTTGATTTTCTGGCTTTTACATTGTTGTTAATCTTGCTTAGCTAGTTAAATCTATGGTTGTTAATTTGTTATATGTGATTAAGTTTGCTAATGTTTAGTGCTTGCTTTAGTATATGGTTCTTTGTGTAATGCTTTAGATGTTTGTTTTGTAATATACACATATTTTTCATATAATATAATTCTCTATTAAGAGGTATAACGCATAATTTTCTTTGATATATATATATAACCTTCTTTAATTATATAATATATAGTTTATAAAGAATGTAGTGTACATTTGTATATATTATAAGGTTTTTTATAATATATGATATACATATAGTTTTTAATATATATATATATATGCTAAAAAGTCTTTCCATAATATTTGTGTGATATATAATTTCTCTTAATATACTTGATTTAGTTTTAAAATCTATATAATATTTCCCTGACCTATGTGTGTTGTTGTTCTTATGGGCTTGGCTAAGTTTTAGTGTAGGCTTAGTTTAGTTTTGGGTTTTTTTTAGCTTTTAGGCATAGGGTTTTAGTTTGGGCTTAGTTTTTAGTGGTTGTGGATTTTAGAATTAATTAAGTCAGCCTTTGATTAGTTTAGGCAAAGTTAATTTAATTAATTTAAAATCGCGTGCTCGTCTCATAGGGACACGATCTTTAAATTAATTAGATTAATTTAGGAATAGTTTTTTAGAGCCTTGGTTAGATTAGGCTCCATACTAATTTAGTAAATTTAAATTTACTCTTGGCTTATTTGAGCGAATGTTAAATTTATTAAATTAATTGAACATGTCTTAATAACTTTTAGGATAAAATTAACTATAAAGTTTAGATCGACATTAAATTCAATTTTCATACTTTGTTAAGCTTTTTGGTCTTTTAAGGCTAATTAATTAATTTATGATTAAATACTAGATTCACTTAGCTAATGATTAGATCATTAATTGGGTTTTCGATATCTTGGGCTTTTTAAGTTAGGTCTTGGGGTGGACCTTTTGTGCTTATCTTTTATGTCTTCTGTTTGTCATCTCCTATTTTTGTCATTCATGTGACTCGAATGTTCGATTACACATTAATTAACTCGGATTACAAAGAGGGGAGGTATTCATTAGTTCCGGTATTTGGATTGCGACAGTCCGAGCTTAAAGGATGTTGACCAAATATTTGAATTAATCCTTACCAACTCAAGAAAGAATTAAAAGTTAACAAAGCCATTATATCATTCTTTAACTGCTTGCATCGTGCATAAAGGTGACATACGGGATTCGAACCTTAAATTAACACGACAGTCGGGCTTATTCGATGTCAGCTTAATCATTGGTCCGATGTATCGTCAACCTTATTAATTAAATGCCCAATTAATTTAAACCCACCAATCTGATAAAGCCCGTTCAATTAAGGTCAATTTTCAATTAAGATCACTGAATTGAATTCTTTTCAAATCATGACAATTTCCTTCGATTAAAGGCAACAAATATTTTGGTACCAACTACCGGGCGTGATGGGGGTACTAATCCTTCCCCACACATAACCAACTCCCGAACCCTTTCAAAATGAATCTCTGGTTTTGTGGTGTATGGCCTACCTTATCCAAGTGGCCGGTGGCGACTCCCAGTTTTCATTCAGTTTTCTAAAGAAAAAGAATTTTCAAAAGAAATCACTTTAAACCAAGATTACAAAGAAGAGATTTTTGGGATAACCCGTAGCGTCAAACTTATAATTTTTCTAAAGGTTTTCCAAAAAAAAACGTTGCTACAGCATGGCGACTCTGCTGGGGACCAATTTTGTTTTTAAAACAAAAAAGAGAGTTAGGCCAAATAAAATATTTGTTGCTTATTAATGATGGAAAATTGTCACAATTGTAATAGATTTTAGTAAGGTTGAACGTTTCTTGAAAATGTGACCGCAATTGAACGGGCTTTGATAGTTGATGGCCTTTGAATTAATTTTTTATTTAATTTCTAATGAATCACCGACATATATTGCACCATCTCATCAAGCTCTGCACCCGAGCTCCGTCCCTTAAGTCAGAGTGAAACACCACATACCCACGTGAGTAGCCCTCCACGGGTCGGTAATTCACTTCCGGAATCCATGCCTCTTGACATGTGAACAGCCCTCAACGTCATTAGGTCGTGCTTTCCCTCGAACTGAAACCAATTCGCAAGCTTGTAATGGGCCAGAATTGGGGTTCTTGTTGCCTTTGTAGGTGATAAGATTGGTTTGGGTATCCCAATTAGAACTAAACCCATATGTGAGAATTTAGGAAGCCCACCCCGTTAGAGCCATATGGATAACCATAGTGAATTAGATTTCCTGTGATTAGGGTTTTTCTTTTATATGATTGCCTTTCGCTTAATTTATTTAATTTTACCTATTCTTGTTTGCAAGTTTATTTTTCACCTTAGGACTAACCTTTTCTATTGTTTCATGTTCCTTTATCTTTATTTTGTATATTATGTCATAATCATGAAGAGCACACTGAGTCTGGAAATAGTTTGAAATTAAAAACTAGATCGATGGGGGACTTAGTTCGCACAGTGACGAGAAGAATTCCGACGTTCAGATCTGGTCAGAAGGGGAACAGTTATATGAGGGAGATAGTATTGCCGAAGGATTCAGATTAGCCATGTTAGCCACAATATTCATGAACATCTGAATTAATGATGTATCTGATTTAATGTCAGTATAGAACAGTTGGGATTTCAAAACAAGAAGCACTTTCAGAGAAGAGTACGGTGACATCACATATCTGATGGAGGTTCCAGTAGACCAAACGCTACTGCAAACTTTGGTGGGTTTTTGGAACTTCGCCTACAGTTGTTTCACAATTGGTAACTTTGATCTCACTCCTACAATTGAGGAATACCGAGGTCTTTTAAACTACAAAGGATTGATATGGATCGAGTGTATTCTAAGCCGAGTAAGAACAATGACTTTTGAGGCAAGCTTGTTAGGATATCGGGTACATTACCGACTTGGGTTGAGCAACAGGTCACCACCTGGAACAGCAAAGAGTATTTTAAATGGGAGGAGATCCTAGCTTTGGCTTTTGTATTCCCTGTGGGTCGAGTTCAGCGGAACCTGTTCGCATTTTTAATCTATAGGTTAGTACTATTCCCTCGAGCTTTGGGCCTCATTGACCCGCCGGTCTTGGATCTTTTTGAACATTTGAGTAGTGGGATCAATCTAGTACCTGTTATTCTGGCTGAAACCTTCCGATCCTTGAGGTTCTGTCGGGAGAATAGAGGATGACATTTCCAGGGATGTTCGCAACTTTTGACAGTCTGGTTTTACAGTCACCTTTGAACCAATCCCAGTTTCTCCAAACCCCTTTACGATGGTAAGTTCTCACCCTGGAAGAGTTCTTATGAAAAAATGATTGGCCAACCAGTAGGTCTGAGGAGGTATGGCAGGACGTTCTCTGGAACCTAAAGGAAGAAGATATAGTTTGGAGGGCACCATGGTTGTTGGCAAAGAATGTTCTCTACAGTGCACAGAATATTCGTGGGTACCGTTGCTTGGCCTTTGGGGGCACACTACTTACGCACCTCTGTTAGTCTTAATTCAATATGGGTCAAAATAGTTCGTGTCAGCCACCAAAGGGCTGAATGAGTTCAATGTGGATTACGCAAAGGAGAAGGGCTATAAGACGATGGTATACAACGCTTCTTCAACCTGGAATAGCGTAAAACGGGTTAGGATCATGAATGCTCCATATATGGTTACTCCTGAATATAAGGCGTGGCGATTCAACTGTGTCAATGACAACATTCCATACTTAGCCCCCGATGGCAGAAAATCTTTAGAAGAAATATTGGCCACACTCCCTACCGAGGCCAATTTAATAAGGGAACAACTTGAAGAGGAGCGGAAAAAGTACCTCAAGCTTGAGGAGAAAGCCCATCAGGAGAAATTCAACTTCGAATTAGAAAAGACATAGTTCGAATGAATAGTCAGAGACCTACAAAAGAAGATTGGGGAGCTAGAGCTAGAACTTAAGCTAGAAAAAGAGGAGATTCAGCAACTCAAGAGGTTAAATAGAAGCAAGAGAGTCGCAGAAGGAGGGTCGAGCGAAGGGCTGGAACATCGACTTAGGGAAGAAAAATCACGAGCTGAGAACTATAAAAGGATATTTCTCGAACACAAAGATCAAGTGCTCGCTTTGACCCAAGCAATGAAGAATCTGCGAACTTCCCATTCAAAACAGATTGAGAAGGAACAACACCAAACCAGAGCCTTGAGAGATCAGGTGAAGTGTTTGGAAAAGTCTCTCTTCAAGCATAAGGGATCGACTAGCAAGTTGAAGGTCAGCAACTCATAAAATCAAGCTTTAATAACACATGTCGAAGAGTTGGAATCCGAGGTTCAACAACTCAATGACCATGTAGCAAGCATGAGAGGGGCAATTCAAGTACGCCCGACTCCGAGTTTGGAATAGTTGCACTTTTCTGCCTATACAATTTGGAGGCAGGAGCAAGAATTTGTATGGCGGGGAACCCATATGCTAGAGGTTGCCTAGAAGATACAACTTCTAGCTGAAGATGCTACCGAGCTTCATGATTGTGTTGATGATGACTCTGAGGAATGAGAGAGGATTGTGTGGATTTTGAGAGAGATTATCGACCTCGACACTACCTTGAAATCATATGTGTAGTTAGCTTCCTCTAAGTTGTTGTAATAGGATGATGTTCCCATCAATGAAAGTTGTTTAACGATAATATTTACTGAATTCAGTGTTGCTCTTTGCATCCATGCATCATACATTTATTTGCATACTTCATCTAAATACCAAAATTAACTAAAAGACTTTTCATTACAGAGAGAGAAATAAAGAGAAAGTATTTTAATTCATAAAAAATTCAATCATTCCGCACCAATACATAACCCAGTTACAGTCTCAAACCATGGATGATAGACTAGCCAAGGTATAATAGTGGCAAAAAGACCTTGAAACGCGTTTGGACGAGATTGGCCAAGATATCAGGAACCAGATAGCTCAGTCACAAGATGCCATTATCGCTCAGATAACCAGTTTATTAGTAAAGATGAAGTGCAATGAGGGAATCTCCATCGACAGCCCTAGTCTTGATGAGTAGGAGGGTGTTTTATCTCGTGCAAAGGTGCAACCGGATATGCCAGAACCCGGGAAAATGGTTTATATTAATCTCGCAGGAGTTTTCGCTGACCCTGGTGTTGGGGCATTAGCAAGTCGCCATGAGGGAGCTCAGACAAATCAACCTATTGATTTGGGAGCAGAATATGAGAATGAAGTTCCAGGCCTGAGCATGATGGATGAAGTAGAGAAAAGAATTAGGGCTGATATGGAGAAGAAGTATGAGGAGCAATTTCGTATGCTCGAGGATAAAGGCTATCCAAGGGGCCGACGAACATAAAAGCGACGCAGCGATTTAAGTTTAGTGGCTGATTTGGTTCTCCCACCCAAATTCAAAGTGCCAGACTTCATCAAGTATGATGAGACCACTTGCCCATCAGCACATATTACCATGTACTACAGAAAAATGGCCGCTTTCGTGAAAGATGAGAAGTTACTTATCCACTGCTTCCAGGAAAGTTTGACTGGGTCTCAACCCGGTGGTACACTATGCTCAGCCGAACAAATATCCAGTCATGGAAAAACTTGAGGAAGGCCTTCATAGAGCATTACAAGCATGTAACGGACATGATCCCTAGTCGAATTATGCTAGAAGGGATGGAACAAAAGACAAATGAGAATTTATGCCAATATGCCCATAGATGGCGTGACGTGGCCACTCAAATCCACCCACCGATTCCAAAACACGAGATCATAC
Source organism: Hibiscus mutabilis (assembly GCA_019671005.1). NCBI lineage: Eukaryota > Viridiplantae > Streptophyta > Magnoliopsida > Malvales > Malvaceae > Hibiscus > Hibiscus mutabilis. The sequence goes on along the minus strand of CM033711.1, from coordinate 87,059,001 downwards.
CCATGTTTGTCAATACTTTAAGGGGAGCGTTGTTTGATCGTTTGATAAACAACACTATACAGAACTTTACCGATATGATAAGGACCGGTGAATCAATTGAAGTAGCAATAAAGAGTGGAATGATCGATAGTGGGGAGAATACGCGTAAGAATTACAAGAAAAGAGATAACGAGGTGAATAATGCAAGCACCTACGTAGCTCCGAAGAGTTTCATTATTTCACCACCACGAGCCGCAGCCGGAGAAGGGCATGGCTCAAACAAGAAGGAAACTAGGGCCCCGAAGAGGGAAAATGAGAAGATGTCATTCACCCCACTCCAGTATCATATGTTGAGTTATACTCGCAACTGCATAAGGCTAATTTGGTCCGGCCTTATTATGTCACTCCTTTTAAATCACCATTCCATGTGTGGTACGATAAAAAGGCAAACTGTAAATATCACGGCGGTATTCTGGGATACTCGATCGAGAATTACATTGCATTCAAAAAGTTCGTACAAAATATGATAAATTCCAAGGTGCTACAGTTAGATGAACCGAATGTAGCTACCAACCTGTTACCAAATCACGAAGGCCATGGTGTAAATGCAATTGAAGAGGAGTATACCAGGAGAGCCAAGACAAGCGTGTCTGAGGTTAAATCCCCTTTGAGATGGGTGTTTCAGCAGTTATGTGTGGTACGCCTCATCAACCGGGGTATAGAGATCGTACAACAAGGAAGTGGACCATACTATGAGTTCTACCAAGAATAGGGATATGATATTCAATGTTGCGAGGGGTTCAAGCAGATGATTCAGAGAATGATGGAAAATAAGGAAATTGAATTCTTTGAGAAAGATGAAGAAATGAAGGAATCGGATGTGTGCATGTCAAATACCCCCAAGATCAAGTATGTGGTAGATAGACCTTTTATTATATCGCTCAGGCCAATGCCCGAAAGCTCAGCCCAAGATGAGAGTTCCAAAGTAACTACATAGATATGGATTTTGGCTCTGACTCCCTTTTCCATTTAAGGATGCTCAAAAAATCCTGTAGAGCTATACTACACACGTTTCTATACCAGGGAAGCCGAAAATACAAGGGGAAGAGAAACCATCCGATGAAGGATCCTCAAAGGAGGAGAGCCCAGTGAAACCAAGTGCCGAGGTGGTAAATGAAGTAGGGCACTTTACTAGAAGTGGCAGATGCTATTCGCCAAAAACGGCAAAGGCATCAGAAGAACCGAGAGACAAAGGCAAAGCGGTAACCGCTGAACCCAAAAAGATTTTTAGAGAGGAACCTCCCCTAGAATTCATGAGCCAGTGGCAGATAGTCAGGCTCAGGAATTCTTGAGGTTCCTAAATCACAGCGAGTATAGTATTGTTGAGCAGCTTAAAAAACAGCAAGCACGAATTTCAGTACTTGAGTTGCTGTTGAGTTCAGAAAAACATCGCGATGCATTGTCAAAAATACTAAATCAAACGTTCGTTCTGGATAATATCTCAGTGAATAAGTTAGACAGAATAGTGAGCCACATTACTGCAGATAACTACATCACTTTCACCGATGACGAGATTCCCGACAGAGGCATGGGATCAACAAAGGCCTTGAACATCACAACATACTGCAAGAGGCATATCTTACCAGGGGTGCTCATTGACAACAGGTCTGCCTTAAATGTTTTACCTATGACGACCTTCCAAAGGCTCCAGTGGACGATTCGCACATGAAACCATGTCAGAACTCCGTTAGGGCATTTTACGGGACCAGAAGAGATGTTATCGGGAAGATAGAGATACCATTGCTGATTGGTCCTACGGAGTATGTTGTTGAGTTTGTAGTAATGAACATCTAACCCACTTACAATTGTCTGCTAGGGAGGCCGTGGATTCACTCGACCGGAGCCGTACCTTTACCCCTGCACCAAAAATTGAAATTTGTTATTGAGGGGAAGTTGGTGAGTGTGGGGGCTGAGCAAGACATTATTGCTTCTGTGACTACCGATGCCCCTTATGTCCAAACTGACGAAGAGGCTGTCGAGTGCTCTTTTAGGGACTTGAAGTTCGTGAATGCTACCTTCGTGGCAGAAGGAAGCAAGATCCCACGCCCCAGACTGTCAAATTGCACCAAAATGACAGTCTGACAGACCTTGGGACAAGGAGCCAAGAAGGGTAAAGGGCTAGAAAGGAGTTTGCAAGGATGCTTGTACGCCAGGAGCATCATCAACAAGAAAGATCGATTCGAGCTAAGCCATAAACCCAATTTTCACCAAAGAAAGCTAGAATGGAAGAAGAGAGAAGAACAAAGGAATGCCAGATTCAGAGGAGAGAACATCCCATGAAAACCAATGACTTTCCCTCATTTAAAGAATATTTTCACGTCCGGGGGAATAATCATTGTTGAGGAGAAGATACACGAAGCTAGCCTAGAAAGCGTTGAGTTCAACAAGGAGGAAAGGTTTAGCGAGGCACTGGAGGGAATGAAGGTCAACATGATAGCCAAGGAGGAAAAAAGTGGAAAATATTTGGCTGGAATTCACCCTTGCCTCCTAGGGGAAACGCTCAGCAATTGGACTGTTGAGGATCCGCCAGTAGTTTTTAGGTCAAGATCAGAGTAATGCTTAGAACCAACCTTATTTGCTTTTACCCGCGAGCGATAGGGATCTTTGGTAAAGGGCTCATATGTTAATCTGCTTGCTTTTAATTCAATGAAAAGATGCTTTCCATTTTTTTTCTCAAATGTCAAACATTTTGTTTTCTTGGTTTTACATTCATTCATTATATTCATTATTCTTCATTACCATTTTTGTTTCATTGATCCCATAAGAAGTATTCATTTCTTGTCCTGATACATATTCGTTCAAATTGTTTCAGGGTCCCTATCATTGACTGCATGAATGGTTCTGAGTCTAACTCTGGATAGATTTTGTACAACTCTCGTGTTCGGTAGAAGTCAAGGAAAGGGATAATGAGATAGAAGCAGAGATCCCAGACGAACTCCTTTGACTAATAGAAAGTGAGGATAAGTAAATTTTGCCTCATTAAAGGGAATTGGAGATCCTCAATATGGCAACGGAAGAAGAAATTAAAGAAGTAAAGATTGGTACTACCCTCTCGGCTGAGACCCGACATAAATTGGTTGAGCTGCTTTCAGAATTCAGCGATGTTTTTGCGTGGACCTATTAGGACATGTCAGGGCTGGACACAGATATTGTAGTGCACAAGCTACCGATCAAGCCAGAATATAAACCGGTTCAACAAAAACTTAGAAGGATGAGACCAGAAATGTTATTGATGATTTAGGAGGAAGTGAAAAAACAATACGATGACAGTTTCCTAGGAGTTTCTAAATACTCAGAGTGGGTGGTGAACATAGTCCATGTTCCCAAAAAATATGGGAAAGTCCGTATGTGTGTAGATTACATAGACCTTAATAAGGCAAGTCCCAAAGACAATTTTCCTCTACCTCATATTGATACTTTAGTCGACAACACCGCGGGACATTCATGGTTCTCTTTCATGGATGGCTTCTCGGGGTATAACCAAATCAAAATGCATCCGTATGACATGGAGAAAACTATATTCGTGACTATGTGAGAGACATTATGTTATAAAGTGATGCCCTTCGGACTGAAGAATGCTGGGGCAACCTACCAAAGGGCTATGGTAACCCTTTTCCATGACATGATGCACAAAGAGATCGAGGTATATGTAGATGATATGATCGCCAAATCTCGAACAGAGGATGAGCATATCCAAGATTTAAGAAAGCTCTTCCAAAGGCTAAGAAATTACCAGTTGAAACTCAATCCGGCAAAATACATTTTCGCTGTCATGTCCGGTAAACTCTTAGGCTCTGTGGTTAGTCGAAGAGGGATTGAGATTGACCCGGATAAGGTGAAAGCCATTCAAAATCTCCTGCCACCTCAGACCTAAAAAGAAGTTTGAGGTTTCCTGGGGAGGTTAAATTATATATCTCAATTTATCTCTCAATTGATCGAAAAGTGCGATCCGGTCTTTAGATTGCTCCAAAAGAATAATCCGGGAGTGTGGGATGAAGAGTGTCATGAGGCTCTAGATAAGATCAAGAGATACTTAACTAATGCTCTAATTCTAGCAACACCGGTACCAGGGAGGCCATTGATCTTGTATCTAACGGTTTTTGAAAACTCAATGGGTTGTATTTTGGGGCAACATGATGAGTCCGAGAAGAAAGAAAAGGCGATTTACTATATGAGCAAGAAATTCACCGATTGTGAAATACGGTACCCGCTAATCCAGAAGTTGTGTTGTGCTTTGGTATAGGCTACCAAAAGGCTCAGACAATACATGTTGTATCACACCACATAGTTGATATCCAAGCTAGACCCTTTGAAGTTCCTGATGGAAGTGCCAGCGTTAAATGGAAGGCTAGTCCATTGGCAAATGCTATTGTCCGAATTTGATATACTATATGTGAATCAGAAGGTAGTAAAAGGAAGCGCCATAGCGAACTTCTTGGCAAGCCGTGCTTCAGACAATTACGAATCGTTGGACTTCAATTTCCCCGATGAAGACCTAATGTGCATAACAGCCGAGGAAGAAGCTACTCCGGAGGACAAGTTGTGGAAACTATACTTCGATGGGACATCTAATGCATTAGGCCATAGAATTGGGGTTAATTTCTCCAGAAAACATCTACTATCCCTTCACCAGTAGATTGAAGTTCTTTTGTACGAATAACATAGCTGAGTATGAAGCCTGCGTTATGGGTTTAAATGCAGCCATTGAGAGAAAAATCAAGGTGTTTCAAGTCTTTAGGGATTCCTCCTTGGTAATCTTTCAATTACGGAAAGAATGGGAAACAAAGGACTCAAAGTTGGTCAAATATTACAATTTGATCCAAGAGTTGATCAAAAGCTTTGAGAGAATCAGCTTCACTTACCTTCCGATGGAAGATAATCAAATGGCGGATGCCTTGGCAACATTAGCTGCAATGTTTAAAACAAGTGTTGAAGCCGAAATGAAGCCAATTAAGATGAAGATTTTTGAGTTACCAGCTCATTGGTGCAGTTTAGAAGAAGAAGCGGATGGTAACCCATAGTACTACAACATCCTCCAGTACATCAAGTTCCAAACCTACCCCAAAGGGGCCAATGAAAATGATAAGAGAACCATCAGAAGAATGGCGGCAGGGTACGTTTTAGATGGGGAGATTTTATACAAGAGGGGTAAGGACCAAATCATGTTAAGGTGTGTCAATACCCAAGAAGCAAAAAATATACTGGTTGAGGTAAATGATGAGCTATGTGGGACTCATGCCAATGGTTTCTCGATGGCTCGAAAAATCATGAGGTATGGATATTTTTGGTCAACCATGGAAGGAGATTGTATTAGCTATGCAAAGAAGTGCCGTAAGTGTCAGATATATGCCGACAAGATCTATTCTCCACCATTTCCCCTGCACACCATGAACTCACCATGGCCATTCGTTGTGTGGGGAATGGATGTCATTGGTCAGATTCATCCCAAGGCGTCTAATGGACATCGCTTTATTCTAGTTGTTATCGATTACTTCACTAAGTGGATAGAAGCAGCATCTTATGCCAGTATTACAAGAGCAATAGTTTGCAAGTTTTTGAAGAAAGAAATTATTTGCCGCTACAGCTTGCTAGAAAGGATCATTACTGACAATACTTTCAACTTGAACAATAAAATGATGGAGGAGGTGTGCGAACAGTTCAAAATAATACACCATAACTCCACCACCTATCGCCCCAAAATGAATGGAGCGGTAGAAGCGGCAAACAAAAATATCAAAAAGATTATAGCAAAGACTACTGACACCTTCAAGGATTGGCATGAAAAGTTACTGTTTGCTTTGTTTGCCTACCGCACGTCTGTACGAACTTCCACGGAGGCAACGCCTTACTCTCTGATTTATGGCACGTAGGTGGTATTACCTATCGAAGTAGAGATTCCGTTGCTTCAAATTTTAAATGAGGTAAAGTTGGAAGAAGCTGAATGGGTATAGGCTCGGTTTGACCAATTAAATCTCATTGAAGAGAAGAGGTTGAAGGCCCTTTGTCATGGCCAGATGTACCAAAAACGGATGATGCGAGCTTACGATAAGAAGGTTCACCTAAGAGAATTTCAAGAAAGGGACCTAGTGCTTAAGAGAATTCTGCCGACTCAGAAGGATTCCCGCGAGAAATGGATGCCCAATTGGGAGGGACCTTATGTTGTTAAAAGAACCTTTTTCGGAGGAGCCTTGATCTTGACAGAAATGGATGGAAAGGTATTGAACAATCTGGTGAATTCAGATTCAGTTAGGAAGTATTATGTGTGAAGAATAGAAAAAGAGAAAGAAAAAGAAAGAAACAAAAGAAACAAAAGCAGAGAGAAAACTTGGAAGGGCGCTTCGTAAAATGAAAATACCTAGAGTGAAAACCCCAAAAGGGCACTTCAGGTATTAAAAAAGAGAAGGGTTCAAGGTGAAAACCATAAAATGGCATTTTGAAACCAAAGTAGGATTTGAGCTGAAAACCCGAATAGGGCAGCTCAGATGATTATCGCAGCTTAGACAACCAAGAAAATGAACCCTCTCGGGAACCAAGGAGTGTCAACAGAGAATTTCTAGCAAGGGGTTTATTTTAGTTGATGGGCTCTCGCATCATACATACAGTCAATGATTGGGATGCAACATCGTGCTTTGTTTTCCTTTGCTTCCATGTTTGCCATGGCTGTCAAATCATTCTGAAATTTTGAAGTATTAATAAAAGTATTATTTCACACATTTTTATGTTTTTATAAGCATCCGGAAAATAGATTGATGTAGGTTTATGAAAAACAAAAGGTTTCTAGGTATTACCATGTTCTAACCTTTTAAATGCAGACAGCACAAAGAAGTATTAAGACTGAACCGAGGAGAGACTCATTTATTAGGCCAAGATTAGAGAGAAACGAATCATCGGCAACATCATGTTTCAAGACTGCCATAGTATAAAACCATCCTTGGACAAAAGAATCTGAAAAAGGACCGAAAAAAGAAAAAAAAGAGAAAAAAGAAAAAAGAATAAGAAAAAAATAAAGAAAAGACAAAGAGAGATGAAGAAAACCAAAGTGAAAACCTAAAAGGGCACTTTGGGGAAAAACAAATCCAAGACAGAAACTAAAGAGGAGTTCCAAGATAAGGGGATGTCGGAAGGCCAGAATGAGAAGAAGGGCATAAATGGTAGCACTCAAGCATGAGACGAAGCACCACTCGTTACAAAGGGCACGAAGAAGAAGAATGAAGTAAAGAAGAAGTGGAAGAAGGGACGATTGAGGAAGGGAAAGCTTTCAGAGAAAAAACAATCAAATCCCGTCATACATGCATCATATGTAGGCTAGACATTCCTAAGATAGGAGTATGTTGACCTACACTATTATAATGATGCATCTCTTTTGCAGACATTTAAACATCAAAGCTCCAAGATTTTAGGCGAAGGATTTCAAACTCGCCGTATCAAAGCTATCGAACAAGGGAGGTAGATACTCATAGTTCAGAGTTTTTAGAGCGAAGGAGGCAGATACTCAAAGCTCAAAGATTTTAGGCGAAAAATTTCAAACTCGCCGTATCAAAACTACCGAACAAGGGAGGTAGATACTCATAGTACGGAGTTTTCAGAGCGAAGGAGGAAGATACTCAAAGCTCAAAGATTTCAGGCGAAGGATTTCAAATTCGCCATATTAGAACCACCGAACAAGGGAGGCAGATACTCATAGTTCGGAGTTTTCGGTGCGAAGAAGGCAGATACTCAAAGCCCAAAGATTTAAGGCAAAGAATTTCAAGATCGCCATATTAGAACTAACGAACAAGGGAGTCAGATACTCATAGTTCGGAGTTTTCAAAGTGAATGAGGCAGATACTCAAAGCTCAAAGATTTCAGAGCAGATGAAGCAGACGCTCATAGCTCAATGACTATGGAGCAAAGGAGACAGATACTCATAACTCCGCGCCATAGGGAGAAAGAGAGCGAATAGTTCTATACATGAGTGACTAGGAGCTCGAAATCTCCTAACAGGGAAGTGGGGCCAAAATTAGTGCTTATATTCTTTGCTTCATTCTTGTTCCAGAAGTATAAGCAAAGAGGGGCAGCTGTAATCACTAATTTTGTCCTGGTTAACCCATATTTATTTTTGATTTATATTAATGGACTTATATGGACTGTTATTAAAATCTAAAAAATATTACCAGTAGTGTGTGTCTTAATTATAACTATATGTAAGTGTGTTGCTACTTGAGAAAAAAGAAACATTACTAGAAGTATGTTTTATTGCTTTACCTTATTACATGTTATTTTAAAGTCCCAAAAAGAATTATTGAGTGATATGCGTATACATATGTGCTATCGTTATTATACGCGTTAGTATACCATGTCCTTTGTGTTATCTTATTATTACCTCTTATTATTATCTTATTTATCACTAAGGTTAATATATTATTATCTTATGTTATGTCATTATAATTAAAACCAGAATATATATATATATATATAAACCAATCAATTTAATAAATAAATAAAACCCAAGTTAGTTTTTATCATCAGCCCATATACATATAATTACCAATATAAATAAAAGCCCACATATAATTAAAATTCAGTCTATTTTATTATACATATATTGCATGGCCCAATAAAGCCAAAACCCAAATCTGATAATGACTAAAAACCCTAACTTCTCATTGCTGTTGCGCAGCTCCTCCCCAGCCGTCAGATACGGCCAGATCTAACGGTCCATGATGAAGCAGGAAGAGGCTCTTCATATCGCCACGCGCCGCACGCGCGACTCTTCATATCGTCACGCGCGCGTGCAATTCAACTGTGCCTCCTCAGGTCTCGTGACCGTCTACATTCTGGCGACACCAGCGCCACCTCGACGCCACGAAAGCTGCTACACTCCGCGACAACCACTACGTTGGCAGAACGCTGGTTCCCTCCATCCTCCTTAGAATCGACCACGGTGACATAACAAAAAAGGAACACAAATGTCAGAAAGAACCGATATACACCAACAAATGCCATGGAACAAACCAGCATCACAGAGGAGGTGCAAAAATTTCAGAATCAACAGAGATGGCAGACCAACCAATAGGAAATTACTAAGGGTTTTCTATTTTTTAAAAAGCATTGTAAATTCGGGTACTATATAACCGAAACAAAAATGATTGTAACCGAGCAAGCAAGAAAAAGAATATTCAAAAATTATCAAAAAGGAACCAGCCTCAAATTTCAGAGGTATAATCTCTTATAGTTCTATTTCTACTTCACGTATTTACATAAAAAATGCATAGAGGTTTAGGGTTTCTGTTTTTCTCACCCTCGTAGTTTCTCCCGTTTGCGCGTCGATCTGCCTTCCCCGCCCGTTGATGAGCCTTGAATGGTGAAACTGAGTGGAGATGGCCTCGGAGAAACCCCTTCTTTACCCCGGTGGTCTGAATAAAAATTTATAGGGTTTCTCACGGTTCTGTTTTTAGGGATTTTCAAAAGAAAAGTTTCAGATTTTTTTTAAAAAATGGCTCAGATCTGAGTTTTAGAGTTAAAGAATGGGGTTTTGGTGACTTTTCGGGTCGTCGGTCCCCGTCGAACGGTGGCCGACACGGTAGTAAAGCCACCGAAATCTGGGATATACGGCCGGGTTCTGGGTTTGACGTTGAAGAACCGCCGGAATCTAGGTTCATCAAGAACCCAGATGAACACCGCCGAGGGTGTTATAACCGTGGGGAGAGAGTTTTATGCCGAAAAAGGAAAAGAAATGAAATAGAAGGGATTTTATAATATTTTCACGTTTTAAAAATGGGGAATTAGCATAATAAGGACCTCCGCCCCACTATAATCTTACGTTTGGCCCTTCCGTATGTCTAAATAACGTTATGAGTCATCCCGCATAGTATAATCGCACCCACAGGCCATTCCGCTTTTTAAAATGCCTCCCTGGGTCCTCAAAATTTTCCAGAGTCTTTTAATTTGGTCCTTATCTCGGTTAAATATATTTATCTCTTTGATTTGGCCTTAAAATTTTATTTTCTTTGCTTTTTAGTCCAAATTTCAGAACCCATTTTTATCCCCCTGTTATATGCTTTTGATTTTATGGCTTTTACATTGTTGTTAATCTTGCTTAGCTCGTTAAATCTATGGTTGTTAATTTGTTATATGTGATTAAGTTTGCTAATGTTTATAACACATAATTTTCTTTGATATATATATATAACCTTCTTTAATTATATAATATATAGTTTATAAAGAATGTAGTGTACATTTGTATATATTATAAGTTTTTTTATAATATATGATATACATATAGTTTTTAATATATATATATATATATGCTAAAAAAGTGTTTCCATAATATTTGTGTGATATATATTTTCTCTTAATATACTTGATTTAGTTTTAAAATCTATATAATATTTCCTTGACCTATGTGTGTTGTTGTCCTTATGGGCTTGGCTAAGTTTTAGTGTAGGCTTAGTTTAGTTTTGGGTTTTTTAGCTTTTAGGCCTAGGGTTTTAGTTTGGGCTTAGTTTTTAGTGGTTGTGGACTTTAGAATTAATTAAGTTAGCATTTGATTAGTTTAGGCAAAGTTAATTTAATTCATTTAAAATTGTGTGCTCGTCTCATAGGGGCACAATCTTTAAATTAATTAGATTAATTTAGGAATCATTTTTTAGAGCCTTAGTTAGATTAGGCTCTATACTAATTTAGTAAATTTAAATTTACTCTTGGCTTATTTGAGCGAATGTTAAATTTATTAAATTAATTGAGCATGTCTTAATAACTTTTAGGATAAAATTAACTATAAAGTTTAGATCGACATTAAATTCAATTTTCATAATTTGTTAAGCTTTTTGGTCTTTTAAGGCTAATTAATTAATTTAGGATTAAATACTAGATTCACTTTGCTAATGATTAGATCATTAATTGGGTTTTCGATATCTTGGGCTTTTTAAGTTAGGTCTTGGGGTGGACCTTTTGTGCTTATCTTTTATGTCTTCTATTTGTCATCTCCTATTTTTGTCATTCATGTGACTCGAATGTTCGATTACACATTAATTAACTCGGATTACAAAGAGGGGAGGTATTCGTTAGTTTCGGTATTTGGATTGCAACAATCTGAGCTTAAAGGATGTTAACCAAATATTTGAATTAATCCTTACCAACTCAAGAAAGAATTAAAACTTAACAAAGCCATTATATCATTCCTTAACTGCTTGCATCGTGCATAAAGGTGACATACATGATTCGAACCTTAAATTAACACGACAGTCAGGCTTATTCGATGTCGGTTTAATCTATGGTCCGATGCATCGTCAACCTTATTAATTAAATGCCCAATTAATTTAAACCCACCAATCTAATAAAGCCCGTTCAATTAATGTCAATTTTCAATTAAGATCACCGAATTGTATTCTTTTCAAATCCCGACAATTTCCTTCGATTAAAGGCAACAAATATTTTGGTATCAATTACCGGGTGTGATGGGGTGCTAATCCTTCCCCACACGTAACCAACTTCCGAACCCTTTCAAAATGAATCTCTGGTTTTGTGGTGTCTGGCCTACCTTATCTAAGTGGCCGGTGGCGACTCCCAGTTTTCAATCAGTTTTCTAAAGAAAAAGGATTTTCAAAAGAAATCACTTTAAACCAAGATTATAAAGAAAGGATTTTTGGGATAACCCGTAGCGTCAAACTTATAATTTTTCTAAAGATTTTCCAAAAAAACGTCGCTACAGTTGGCTTCCAACATTAAGGCCTATGTAACAGTATAGTTCAATTTATTTAGTAGAAAATAAACATTGATGTAACACCAACTTTGGGATATAATTCTTTTTCTATTTAAAGGCAACAAAACAGTAATCAAACCAGTCCTGGTTTGAGCAGATGGAGGCTAGTGAATGCTGCCATACGAAGAAGAAAAGATTGACAAAAAGGGATGTAAGTGAACTGTGCTGTCATCATCCATCCTCCCAGCTTTCAGGTTTTGGAAAAATTAAATTCTTTATTAGCTTAGCCTGCCTCCGGAAAAGATATAAAGTTTAAAAACATCATAAAAACTATACGACCTATTGATGAAGTATATGTGAACTACCACACGAGTTGTTAGCACCATTAAGATTTTAATAGTTTGGTTATTTTTTCATCCTAGAATTTGTAATTTGACTAAAATTTAAAAGTTAAGGTCCAAAAGTAATAAAAATATGGTTAAGGTGACAAAAAGAGTAAATATTAAGGGTTAAATTTGTCAATATGACAAGAATATCACGTCTTCACAAAACAGTTAAATAATAGTTTCTGCCAACAACTAGTTGACTTAGTGGGACGAGGCAATAGATCCAGGGATGAACTCAGAAGGGTCTGGAGGGAGTAATCGCCCCCTAAAAGTTTAAAATTTATATATAATTTAGAATAATTTTAGAATTTTTTATGTATTTTCTATTGAAAATCTATTTCCGCCCCTCCTAATAAGTTCTTCCTCTTTAAAATTATATAGGTCCGTCCCCTAATATAAAATCATGCGTCCGTCCCTGAATAAATCCCTTAAACAAGGTCAGAGATTTGAGTCCTGACATTGCGAATGGAGCAATTGGGTTGGAAGGATTGCTCCCATAATAGGCTTCTACAATATCTAATCTAGATTAGTCAATTAATAAATTGGATACCATTGATTAAACTACAAAAATAATTGTTTCCTATAAAAAACAATTATTTGAGAAAATTCTAAAAACAAGTCATTTTATAGGTAGAATATTTGAACCTCGATTTAACTCAAGTCTCCAAAGATAAACATCATACATTTTTTCATTTGGACCAGTTGTTGGATTCAAAGGTAAACAAATCGAATGGACACGAACAAGGGTATGTTCATGTTCGTTCGTTTAATTTTAACCAAACAAATGAACGAACACGAACATAATTTCTTGTTCGTGTTCGTTTATTAAGGAATGTATCTTGTTCATGTTCATTCATGTTCGTTCGTTAAAATAATAAACAAACGTAAACGAACACAAACGAACAAACATAAAGGATATATATGAATAAATTTAAACGAACATAGACGAGCGAACATATGCGAATAAATTTGTTTTTAAAATATAATACTTTTGTTATGCAAAATAATACATATAAATGGATACATGTGAATAAATTTAAAAGAACATAAATGAACGGATTACCGAACTTATACGAACGAGCCATTTGTTTGTGTTTGCTCATTTAATTAAACGAACATAAAATCTTGTTTATGTTCGTTCGTTTAATAAATAAACGAACATAAATGAACTTCCAGCCGAACGGTTCACGAACGATTCGTTGAACGTTTGGTTCGTTTACGACCTTATGCTTGAACCACATTATTCTATATACCGTAATAAATAACATTATCAACCAAACTAAAATCCAATTCACAAGCCCTTAGCTTTCTTTTCTTTTGAACAGAAATAAGTTTTTTTCAACATCCTTAGCCTTCTTTTTTATATTTGAACATTTATAAAACATTTTATAAAATTACTTTTATATGCAACATTTCATATGAACTTACATATTTTTATATTGATTCTACATTTTGAAAAATAAAATACTATAGTTATATTCATTTCAATAAAAAATAAATTACTTATTTAAGTGTTTTGTAAAATAAGTTTAATAATATCTTATAAATAAATTTTCTTTTTATAAGTAAAGGTTTTGCACGAGTTTAAAACTTTAAATAAAAGCCAAAATTAGAAATTAAGAAAGACTAAACTTAACCTCTCATTTTTTAATTCGATAATACCAGACATCAAGTTTTATTTTAAACCCTAATTTCATCAAATTTTCATTTGTTTTCGTCCATCATTTATGGCTAAAATTATCAGAACAATTAAAAGCTAATTATATCTCACTCATAAAACTCTTTTTATTTTATTAATTTTCTTATCACTTTTTTTTCTCCATCGCCTTTGTTGAAAACTGGGGTTTTCTCTACAGGCGAGTTTTTATGCGTTAAAATTAAAGTTTTCAGATCACGTTTTCACGTAAATTTTATTTTATTTGTGGCTTCCCAAATATATAATCCTGTGAGTACCTTCCTCTTTCTTTTAACTCTATACCATTATTCTGTGTGTGTTTTTTATATAATGGTAATTTTGTTTTTGTTGGTATAAACAATTAGATATTTTTCATTTTTGAAGAAAATTGAGCTGGAAATGGCTGGTTTAGTGTGTTTATATCTTTATTTTGGCATGTGTGCATTATGGAATTGATTATATTTTTTAAAATTTTAAGGTAAATGTTTCACATTAAATGTTTATGGCATCAAATATTTGATGATTTGCTTTGTTAATATTTTGACGTAATTTCTTATAAACTGGTTTGCTTTCTTAATATTTCCATGCCCTCGCATATACCTGCAAATAATATATGTAATATTATTTACATTATTTGTTTACAGGAAAAAAAGAATATAATAATGAATGTAAAGAGAATTATTCACCAATAACACCCAACAAAAGTCACAACTTTCATCACCATTTGCAGGCTAATCAATAATACACACTTTGTTCCTACTAAAGCTTTGAATTTGAGAATTAGAAAAGGTTTGATTTTTCGGTATCATGGTTGAAGTCATGCAAAAGAAGTTAATATGACATTGTTTCACAATTAGCACACATAACTGACATGGATTACATTAGCTAATAGCCAATAACGAATTTTATTAGTTAAATTGATTAGGTGACTGTATAAAAATGTTTAATAAAATTAACTGATAGCTCATAATTATTCGATTATTTGAACAAACAATATGATATATAAGGACATGATTTATATTTAGTATTTGTTTGAATATTTTATTAGTTATCAATATTTTATATCTATTAATACTAACTAAATTATAAAAATATTTTTAAAATAAAATTATTTTATATATTATTTCCATATGCACTCTTTTTCCTCCATATAAGTTTAGAGGAGTTTTTTAATGAGGCATATGGTAGTAACCCTATTTATCTAAAAAAAAGAAGAATCTATATATTAATTTCTTATTTATATTATTTTCGTTTTAATACAAATTGATTAATTATTAAATTTAAATGTTTTTTGAAGCATATTTGATTAATATTAACTAGATACTCTTACACCTTGTAAAATTTGCACCTTTTTTGACAATTGGATAATGGTAAATAGATGACTGAAATTAACATTAAGAAATGAAGAGTTGTTTATGAGAAAAAGGAGAAGTGAATAATTCAACGGTCCAAAAAATGTAAAACTAAATAAGTTTTACATGGAGTAAATAAATCTAAGGTTATATTTTGATACACAAACTGTGTAAAAAAAATTACACAACCCTACTATAAAATTTAAAACCTAAATCCCAACAACCCTAGCACCATAAAACTTAAACCTTATACCCTAAACTCTAAATTCTAACCATAAACCTTAAATTATACACCTACACACTAAACCCTAACCCTAACCTAAAACCCTAAAATTAAAAGGCTTGTGTAAACTTGTGTATCAAAGTATTTTTCATAAATCTAACCCATCAATAAAATATTATTTAACTCATTTTGCTGTCTAGCATATATTAAGTGAATTTTCAATAGCGCTGATTTAACTTAATTTTTACAGTTTCTAAGTTGCTTTCTTTGGCCATGTTTCCATCTACCGTGGGTGTTCTCTTTCCACAACACATGTTTTACTATGGAAAAAACTTTGATACACAGGTCGTATAAACTTTAGTTTACACGTGCCTTTTAGTTTTAGGAATTAGGGTTTTAGTTTAGGGTTTAAAGGTTAGAGGTTTAGGTTGCATGGTTTAGAATTTAAGGTTAGTGTTTAGAATTTAGTGTATATGGTTTAAGGTTTAGGGTTTAGTTTTTTAGGGTTAGGATTAGGAATTTAAGATTTGTGTTTTTATAGTGTAAATACGCAAAATTGTGTAAATTTAGTTTTACACGGCGTGTGTATCAAAGTCTTACCCTTTTACTATATGCATAATGATATGTTTATATATAATAATTTTTCTAGTGAATGATCGAGGAATATAGCGTTTTGAACTAGGTGTTGAAACATGTCATCAAAGTTCCAAATACTGGATAATCGACCAATCGATAAATGGAAGGTTGTAGAGTTGAAAGAAGAACTCAAGAAACGGCGTTTGACAACTCGGGGCTTGAAAAAGGATTTGGTAAAACGCTTAGACGCAGCAGTTAGAACCGAGCGGGAAAAGCCTGCAGACGAGGCAGATAACGGTTCTAATGATGATAATTCTCAGCCTGCAGTTGAAAAAGGGACTGAAAAAACAACACCAACTATTGCCGAGAAAGTCAAAGAAGCGGCCGATCATGATGGGTTGAAGCTTAAGGATGATAGTGCTGGTTGTGCGGCTGCTTCGGGTCATGGTGTAGCAGAGCCCCGAGTTGAGAATGAGGGTCGAAAACTTGTTGAAAGAGATGAAAATAATGATTCTATTTCTACTGAAAAGACTGTACTAAAGGATAGTATAATTGATGATAATGTTAAAATAAGCTTGGATGTTGTTAAGCCTGGGACGGTGGAACTGTATTCATCCAATGGTTCAGGTCAAGGAGTTGCTGAAGAAAAGGACATATTGGTGGAAGGTGAGCCTGTTATTCAGACCACTGTGGTTAAGACCGTGATACCCGAGGTGCCATTGATTGGACAGCATTTGCAGAGCTCGAAACTAGAAGAGAATGTGAATTCCGACATGAAAATGGAGTGTCAAGATCCAATGCCCCAAGTTGAGAATGAGGATGACATGCATGGCTCTTCTGCTTTGAACAATCAGGTGTCTGAAATCAGCCCTATTTCAGGGTTTCAAGTGAAATCTGATTCTGTTTCTACTGATCCTATGTCAATTACTGAAAAGATTGAACTAGAGGATAATATTGTTGATGGTAATGTTATGTCGGAGATGGTGGAACCATATTCTTCCGGTGGTTCAGGTCAAGGAGTTGTTGAAGAGATGGATATGTTGGTGGCAGATGAGCCTGTTATTCAGGCCACTGAAGTTAAAACTATGATACCCGAGGTACCATTGATGGGACAACATTTGCAGAGCTCAAAACAAGAGGAGAATGTGAATTCCAACATGCAAATAGAGAGTCAAGATCGAAAGCTTGAGATGGAGAGTGATGATCCCATGAATCAGTTAGAGAATGAGGATCATAAGGATGACGTGCATGAGAGATTTGAAGATGCAGTGGATCATGGTGGTAGTGAGTTGGAGTTTAAAGATGCTATTGGTGATTGTGAGGTTGCATCAGGTCATGGTGTAGTTGAAGAAACTGACATGTTGGTGGAAGATAAGCCTCTGGTAACAGATGTACCACTAATTGGGGAACATTTGCAGAGCTCGAAACCAGAAGAGAATGCGAATTCTAACACCCAAATGGAGTGTCAAGATGGAAATCCCCAAGTGGTGATTGAGGTACCACTCATTGAGGAACATTTGGAGAGCTTGAAACGAGAAGAAATTGTGAATTCTAACAAGCAAATGGAGTGTCAAGATGCAAAATCCAAAGTGGAGAATGAGGATGACTCCATAGCTCAGCTAGAGAATGAGGATAATAAAGATGACATGCATGAGACAGTTAAAGATGTAGTGGATCATGGTGGTAGTGAGTTGGAGTTTAAAGATGCTATTAGTGATTGTGAGGCTGCATCAGGTCATGGTGTAGTTGAAGAAAAGGACATGTTGGTGGAAGATAAGCCTGTGGTAATCGAGGTACCACAGATTGAGGAACATTTGGAGAGCTCGAAAAGAGAAGAAAATGTGAACAAGCACATGGAGTGTCAAGATGCAAAGTCCCAAGTGGAGAACGAGGATGATTTCATGGATCAGCTAGAGAATGAGGATCATAAGGATGACATGCACGAGAAAGTTAAAGATGTAGTGGATCATGGTGGTACTGAGATTGAGAAGGGGAGTGAGTTGAAGTTTAAAGATGCTATTAGTGATTGTGAGGCTGCATCAGGTCATGGTGTAGTCGAAGAAAGTGACATTTTGGTGGAAGATAAGCCTGTGGTAACCGATGTACCACTGGTTGGAGAACAATTGCAGAGCTCAAAACCAGAAGAAAATGTGAATTCTAACACCCAGATGGAGTGTCGAGATGGAAAACCCCGAGTGGTAACTGAGGCACCACTGATTGAGAAACATTTGCAGAGCTGGAAAAGAGAAGAAAATGTGAATTCTGACAAGCAAATGGAGTATCAAGATGCAAAATCCCAAATGGAGAACGAGGATGATCTCATGGATCAGCTGGAGAATGAGAATTATAAGGATGACATGCACGAGAAAGCTAAAGATGTAGTGGATCATGGTGGTAGTGAGATTGAGAAGGGGAGTGAGTTGAAGTTTAAAGATGCTATTGGTGATTGTGAGGCTGCATCAGGTCATGGTGTAGTTGAAGAAACTGACATGTTGGCGAAAGATAAGCCTGTGTTAACCGAGGTACCACTGGTTGGAGAACATTTGCAGATCTGGAAACCAGAAGAAAATGTGAATTCTAACACCCAGATGGAGTGTCAAGATGGAAATCCCCAAGTGGTGATTGAGGTACCACTGATTGAGGAACATTTGGAAAGCTCGCAACGAGAAGAAAATGTGAATTGTAACAACCAAATGGAGTGTCAAGATGCAAAGTCCCTAGTGAAGAATGAGGGTCTAAAGGTAGACGTGGAGACTGAAGATCCCAAGGCTCAGCTAGAGAGTGGGGATGGCATGCATGACTCTTCTTTGAACAATCAGGTGCCTGATATCAACCCTGTTTCAGGGTTTCAAGTAAAGCCTGATTCTATTTCTAATGATTCTATGTCAATTAATGAAAAGAATGAACTAAAGGATAATATTAATGATGAAAATGTCAAACTAAGCCAAGATGTTGTTAAACTGGAGATGGTCGAACCATGTTCATCGACCAATGTTGTCCCAAATAATGGTGAATCACATCCAATGGAGGATAATGAACAACCGCTTCGGAACAAGGCATCTGTTGATGGGATAGATGAAAACAATGATACAACTGCAGACATGAGCAATAAAGATGACAGTGAAGAGATGGGGTACTCAGAAAAATTAAATTTAGATAGAAGTTCTAGTGATGACTCCATGGAGGAGGATTTGCCTGATACTAAGCAAATCAATTCAAACTGTACTAGTGATGAAATAGAAGATGATAGTGTGGAAAACGAAGCACTTATTATCGAGGAGCTGGAAAGTACTGCTGTTGCTGCAGGAGATGGTTCATCAACAGAACAAAAGGACATCTTTATTGAGAATAAGAGCCATTCTTCAGGAAAAAGAAAGCTTCAGGGTAGGTGATAATGGATTGTAATTGTAACCTTTTCATGAATTGGACAATTCTCACAATATTAGTTTTCTTCACAGATGTAGAAGCTATTGAGAACGATAGGCCTCCAAAAAGGCAGAAATGGAACTCTTATAATTTACAAGTTCCAGAGCAGCAAGCCACTTATCTTGCCACGCAACTTGCTGCTTCGCAATTCAACTTTTCTCCATCAGATTCCACAGATAGTGAAGATACGCCCAAGGAACAAGATGGTGAGTTCTCATTTCTCAATCAGATGTGAATAAAAGAACTTTGGTCCAATTCTTTATATAATTTGATCACCTAAATCCCTCAAAAACACATGTACATGGGATCTTTTCTGTCATTTGTTTTGTTAACGTTGAGAGGATTCTTGTTTCATCTCTCTAATTTCGTAGTTCCACCTTCACAAAAACCTCCAACCACTTCCCTCAGAGTCGATAATTTCCTTCGTCCTTTTACCTTGAAAGCTGTGCACCAACTTTTAGGCAAAACTGGGATTATTGCAAGCTTCTGGATGGACCACATTAAGACTCATTGTTATGTTACTGTAAGACTTAAAATGTTTTGTTTTCTAACTTCCGTGACTTTTGTTTTAAGACATTTGTGAAATCACCATTTTTCATGCAGTATTCATCTGTGGAAGAAGCAATAGAGACACGTAATGCACTTTATAACCTGCAATGGCCACCTAATGGTGGACGTCTACTGGTGACTGAATTTGTGGATCCTCATGAAGTTGAAACACTCATTTCTCAGCCCCAACCATCAGCTCATCAACAGGTTTCACTGGAGAAACGGCTTCCTGTCCCACCGCCGTCGCCGCCTTCAGATGAACCGGATTCTCCTATGGTCACCCTAGATGACCTATTTTGGGAAACCAAAGCAACTCCTAAGATCTACTATTTGCCTCTTTCGGAAGAGCAAGTTGCCGCAAAGCAAACCACACGTGAGAGGAACAACAAGAACTTGTGATCATTGATCAAGCTATAGTTTATCCATGGTTGCTTTCTTGGATTCTTTCTGTTTATTTGTCTGAATGTTAAGGTAAAGGTAAGAACGTGTCACACAATTGCCTCTTTGTAGTTTATAATGCTGTATTCTATGATGTTTGTAATATATAACCCACCCATGCAAAGGGTGTTAGTAGTTTATAAGTTTACACGGTTACGTGATAATGTACACAACATATTTACACATAACCAAATTTAAATTTGGTAACTGAAAAAGTTCTAAGCTTTCGTCTTTGTCATTAAGTGTTTGGTAGGAAGGAAAATAACAATCCTTTTAAGTTTAATTGGTGGGAGAGTTATCCACATGTTTAATATGATAAAAATGCATTATTTTTTTATTAAGGAGAGTTGTCCACATGCAAAGGTCTAAGCACCTATACACATCATAAACATAACACAAGAAAAATAAATTATATCATGAAACAATAACTGAAACACACACGCACAACAATTCAAATACACAAATTATCGAAGTTTATAGGAGTAAAGATAAAGTACATTTGGGTATTATATTTGAAGATGGAAAAAAAAAATCTTGAAATACTCTCTAAGAAAGTTCGATTGAGTCTAGACGTTAAAATGCCATGTTATTGTGACATCAAACATCTAACTACATTATATCTGCATCAGGTTTGTGGTAGGAGAAATCAACCTTTCATTGCTTTCCTAATAATGAAATCTTTAAGAAAAATTGGCAAATGATGCATAATTCCCATAATAGTGGAGTAATGACCTGTTGAAAACCAAGCTGGCGGGTTTTTCTTCAATATCACCTTCACTGTATCCTTTGCAAACACATCTGTTGGGGTTGTCCTGGATCTTTGTGAAAAGTATGCTCTCTCTCGGATGGCTTTTTCAAATGGTTTGTACAGATTCCACTCGGGCATCCTACTGTAGCTAGAAATAGCAGAGTTCCCTATGTTTGACCTTACAGCTCCTGGAACAACGTTGATGACATCAATACCGAAATGGCTCAGCTCCAATCTGTGTACATCACAAATATGATAAAGAAAATTACATTGTTGCTTGGTTTGGTAAGTCGTAAAAGATTACCCCAATTACTCAGACTTCAGTTGAGTATGAATGTTGTATTTCCTAAAAAATAGAAGTGTGAATGTTATACCTATATACGTATGCGTTGGACACATACTTTGAGAGAAATGAAAAAGCGTAACAAAACAAGATTAATTAACTGTCATTATCTAATTACAGGTGTTCTCTTTTGTTTTCTTTCAAGTTTTAACTAATAAGAATCTTATATGACCTACAAGTTTTTGGCCAGAAACTCATGCAAAGCTTCCCTTTAGGGGATTCAAACCAGCAGATTCTTCATCTGCAATAAACCAAAAGGTTCAAGGTTTGACCCCGGCTCCTACCAAAGCCAGAAGTTGTCCGGCAGCCATCGCATGTGTATCCAGATATCCTAGAGTAAATAGCAATACTGCATATCCAGTTACTTAACACATCCTTAGGTTGGGAATACTCATTCCTCCCCAAAAGGGATATAAGCTCACTAGTTTTCAAAAATACAACTAAGTTATAGTTTGGGACAAAAAGAGTGTGCATCTATAAGATGATAAATCTTATACCTACTCAATGTCTGGTATGAGTGTGGGATATGAATGTGTGTTCAACATGGATTAGTTTAATTTTCCAAAGTTCTTCTATGTATTTGGAGTGCCATTGAAGGTTTACATCCCTATACTTATATTCAGATGTGCATTGAACATGCGTACCTCAAAAAGAATTAGGTGTCAGAGCAACCTAGGTTATAAATATCTAGACATTTTAGTATACAGCAAAGATGTAGAAAAGCAGTCTTCAATTCCTCAAACCAACTGCACCGTCAAAGATAATACCAAGATTTGAAAGCTTTAAAATTCCAAGAAATATCATGCAGCAAATGCATCCGATTTTCAATATATTAACAATTAATTCGTAAAAGTAGAATTGGATGACAAATTCAAATAATAAAATTTTTAGTGGATTTTGAATCCATTCAAACGCAAAAGAACAAAAAGGGCAACTAAAATTTCAGTTAAAGCATCTAGATGGTCCTTACGGCTTACATTATAATCAAAAGTGTAATTTAGTCTCTATACTATATAATCGAGTAATTTAATCAATACACATTATATATTTGTGCAAACAAGTAAAATTAATAACTATGTTAATGGAAAACCATCTAGATGCTGACATGAACTTCTATAATCTGACAAAAAGCATATGTTCTTTAATAGAAGAAAACCTTTTGCTAAAATATTACTATCTACAAGTTTACATTGTTAGATTCAGCAGTTCATGGTCAACCTTTAAACAAACATTTTTCCATAAACAATGTTATCAACTTTGCTTATTTGCACCAATAGCAAACAAATAAATATTAAATTACTCGGTTCTATGCTGTTATTTTGGTTAAAAACCAAACTCAATTCTTTGTCATCTAAACAAATGTGCAAAACATTATTTTTCTAGGGAAGTTAGAAGTTAATGAATTTCCTTTGCAACCTTTTATTTTATGCAGATATCATGTTAAACTGACCTCAAAGTATCAGTTAGCGCATGAAGAGCTGCTTTAGAAGCAGTGTAGACTCCGGACCATGGCCCAGGAGCCAAAGCACTAACACTTCCAACATTCACAATCCTTCCCTTTTTCTTAGATGCCATGTGAGGTACAACAGCTTGAACTACCCTAATCGAACCTGTAATCAAATAAACCCAAGAATATTAGTGGCATCTATACAAATTCGAACTCAACGTTTTGTTGTGTTAATCAGGGTGGTAGTGAGACTAAGGAAGGTGTCTTCAATCCAATTCCTGAATATTCAGCAAAAAGGAGAAAAAATAAAGCGAGAACTATGCACTGTCATGACGCTGTGTTATTGGACTCGAGTGTTAGTGTTATATATGAGTATGTTTCCAACACAGGTTTGCTCTTTTTTTTTTTTTTTTAAGTTTCACCATATATTTAGAGAGTGAAATTCCCATACTTCAAGAAAAAAGAAAAGTCGGACAACATAGCAGTATAGCGGTACTATCCAGCCATAAACGATTAGGGAAAGACTGCTCCTAGGCCCTTAAATCCCTGCCTTGGCCATATAGCCGCAATCTAAATGAATCTCTCAAATTACAAGCTAAACCAAGAGCAAAAAATAATAAGTAATTTGACATTTCGATTCGGTTCTAAAGTTCTAAAAAAATTGCATAATTAGTTATTTTTAACTAAACATCGGCTTCTTCGATTGGTTTGGTTAACAACAGAAATCATTAGGAGAGATTAAACTTTACCGAAAACATTGGTGTTGAAGGTATTTTCCAGGGCCGGCAAAGGGATTTCAGCAAGAGGGCCGACGCATTGGATCCCAGCATTATTAACCAAGACATCAACACGACCAAACTTATCTATTACATTGGACATGACATTTTGCACGCTTTGCTCCGACAGAACATCGAGTTCTTGAAGATAAAACCTGGGATCTTGTTGCAGGTCTGACATGGAGTTCAAAGACCGACTTGTGGCCACCACCTTGCAGTTGCTATCGGCGAAAGCGCGTGCCAGGGCATGTCCGATTCCTCCCTGTGAACACCCTGTGATTAAAACAACTGCGTTTTGATCCTGGGATTCCATTGAATTGAAAAAGGGTGTTCTCAAGTCTTCTCTGTGTTGAGATAGGGTCCTTCAGAACTGGGCTGTTAGCGATTAATACAAAGAAATTGGCACTTCGAATCCCGGCAGTTTAGGAGGATTGACAGCTATATTTCAGGTTTCTGCGTCGGTTGCACTAATTTTTTTAACGGGTAAAATTTTGATACATAGGCTGCTGTGTAAAATTAATTTTACAGAAATTTGTGTATTTACACTATAAAATTTTAAATCTTAAATTTTTAAATTTAACCCTAAAAAAATAAACCCTAAACCTTAAACTCTATACACTACATTCTAAACACTCCTTAAATTCTAAACCTTACAACCTAAACCCTTAAACCCTAAACTAAAACTCTAACCCTGAATCTAAAAGGCATGTGTAAATTAAAGTTTACACGGTTTTTGTATCAAAATTTTTTTCTTTTTAATATGATTTTATAATTTAAACGGATACGGTGATTAGAACATGAACCAAAATACTTCTAGACACAACTACTGGAATTTGGAACCTCCATGTTGGATAAAACGAGGGGAATAATATTGTTGAAAAAAATAGAAGAGAATGGGGTTGATCTTGAATTATTTAGGGAATTAGATTACTTTTAGAGGGACTGTGGAAGCTGGAAGGTGCCCATGCCTTTCTGATGGTATTTTGGAAGTCGACGACACGAAAATTTGGTGCGTATAAGGTATATCAGATTAATTTAAGATTAAAAAAGGTATAATTGAGATGTTATAAAAAAATATAACTTAAATATTATATTTTTAATAATATTTTAGGTTAATTAGTTTTTTTTGACAAATTTTAAAATTTAATTTGTGATTGATAAATTGCAAAATTTTTCGTAAAAATATAAAATTTAAAATGTTAAAAAATATAAAATTTCAATAATATAATAATATTTTAAGTTATATATTTTTTAATATTTTAATTTATTTCCTTTTTTACCTTAAATTAAGGCACAATATTCCAGACTCGCCCGAACTTTATATTTACCCATACTAATCTATATCTTTAATATATTATTACTATTATAAAATTTCTAATTGAAGTTCACTTTACGAGTTAAATAATTTGTGCAAGAATTTTTAAAGTTTTGACAAGTGGCATTTTAATTAATTTTAAAAGTGATTTTTAAAAAAATCTATAATTATTTTTAATGCATTTTAGAAAATAAATAAAAAAAAATAAATGATATTGTTGTATGTACTTTTAAAAAGGCATTATAGATAAGATAATTAAATAATTACAATCTAATTTAAAAAATATATTTATAATTGCATTCTAAGAAATGCAATTTATCGTATGAAATAAAAATAAAAAAGTTGATTCTCAATGTATATACCATTAATTAATGGCAAAATTAGCCGGATAATCTAATTCTAAAAAATTAAGAATATAGGGTTCTTCAACCCATATTTTAAGAAATATGTCAAAATCTATAGTACTCGAGGGGGACCATAGCGCGTGCACCTGGTATTGTGGGACTTCGCCATCTCAACATGGCAAGGTGCAGGAAAAATAGCCTTTAATCAACTTTGGCTCAGCACGCCAAGCCTGCCCCAAGCCAAACATGCAGCGCTGTCATACAGGCAGCTTTGACTGACCTGGTCAGCTATGAGACAACACGCCATTTGCACATGGCGAGGTCTTGTAGCTGGTCAGCCATGCATGCATGCACATAGATCAACTTTCATGTGAAAGCTGGTCAGCTCATTTATTTATTTATTTATTTATTGTAAATTTTGTATATATAGGATATAAAGGAGAATATGAGTGTATAAGGGTTGAGAAAAAAATTGATAGAGTCTGAGGTGAAAATTTGGGTGATATTTTTTGAAGATATATTCGAAGAGTTAACCATTGTTGAAGTACATTTGTTTGTAGATCTTCTCGGTTTGTCAGAAGTTAGTAAGTAATTGGTTTTTTTAATTAATCTGTTGTTTTTTTAAATTAGAGTTTGTATATTTTTTTGTGTGATTGAAGATATATTCGAATGATAATTACTTTTTTATTGTTGAAGTCTTTACAGTACATTTACATGGTTTCTCGTCGAATCCGGTAAG
Source organism: Hibiscus mutabilis (assembly GCA_019671005.1). Classification (NCBI taxonomy): domain Eukaryota; kingdom Viridiplantae; phylum Streptophyta; class Magnoliopsida; order Malvales; family Malvaceae; genus Hibiscus; species Hibiscus mutabilis. The sequence continues at coordinate 87,032,942 of CM033711.1, read as the reverse complement.
TTTTTGCATATTTAAATTTATATTCGTATAGATCAAAATTTTTAAAGTTAATACATTTTTTGGTTGTATATATATTCGAGTGATAATTGTTTTGCAAATCTGCAAATTGAAAATGGCATCTGGAGGAGTTTTGTTGTACCGTGACCATGAGCACATTTCGTCTCATATTCATGAAGAGAAAGTAAGTAATTTAAAATTTATTATGTCATGTGTGATACGAAATAATTTATTATAATAAATTAATTATAGGGTGTGGAGCATAGCATCCTCCATCGAGGAGTGAATATCCAGGAACCTTCCAACCTCATAGTTTATTACTTAAAGCACGCCAGTTTTTATAATGCTTTATTTCTCCGTAGATTTAAGATTGCCCCCCGGGTTGATTACCGTATTGATTGAACGGTAGAGACCAGAGACTCACACATTTCATTTTCCATTTGGCGAATGCACAATAACTCTGCAGGATATAGCAATACAGCTTGGTGTCCCAATAAAATGGAATCCGTTGGTTGGAGAAAACAAGTATAATGCATTTGAGCTTTACAGGGAGTACCTCGAAAAAGTTCCTCTTAAGTCATGTGACGGTCTACGTCACAAAAGTTCATGGTTGCATAAAGAATTCATTGTAACAGATAGATATGCTCGCCGAGAACTTGAGTATGCAGCTCGAGCATATATACTGTAAATCATTGGCGGGTTATTGATGCCAGATACATCTGGTAATATGGTTCACACACAATATCTGTCGTTCTTGGCTGATTTTGACACAGTTGCTACATATAACTGAGAATTTGCAATATTGGCATTCTTGTACCATGAAATGTGCAAGGTTGCAATTATGGATGGTGATAAGAAGAATTCAGATATGAGTGGATGTCAAATCTTATTGCAGTCTTGGGCATGGTATATGCTGCCTTATCTAACGCCCATTATAGAAGTACTCGTACCGATGGAGTTTCTACTTGCTGGAAGGTAATATTGTGATTATAGTCGTATATGACTATTTTATTGATCTAATATTTATCTACAATGACTTAGAAATATAAGTTCAATATATTTGCAGATGAAGACATAAGTTGGAGAATTCAGAGGTAGTGCACAACATTGTTAGAGATACAAGACTAAAGATCCAAACAATAGGAAAAAACCAGGTATCATAATATTATTTTTAAATTAATTAATTAATTTTGTGACTTTGTATTTTTTAAAGTAATATGTTTGTTTGTGTATGTATATTAATATTTGTGTTTTACAGTTTATTTGGGTGTCGTACACGGATACAACAATCAAGGTTTGTATACCAGAAAGTGTGCTTCAATGTTCAACATTCTGGGGTGCAATTGTGCCTTTGATTCATTTTTCTATTGTTGAGTATCATTGTGCTGATAGAGTATTGCGACATTTCAACTTCCATCAACCCATTCCTAGAGCTTCACCTGCTATTGAACATATCCATATTGTTCGTAGAGGTAGATTCAATGAGAATTAGGTTGTGAAGCAAGCCGATTTCATTTCATTGTGGGAGGAAAGATGGACGTAGTGGGATGAAAATTTGAGTCCAATTGAAGCCAGTGATTTCGGATTTAATACAAAGTACTATTTGTGTTTTTAGAAAATGGAAAACTGTTCATAGTATATATCGAAGCTGCAAATAAATGGCTTGAAGATTCACGATGCTCAAGACACGTACACTTCTCATCCAAGTTTGGTTAGAGCTCTCAAGAACCAACAGTCGAACCAAACTTGAATTGTTCTAATAGTTGGCATTCTTTGTGGTCTCCAGTGCAATCCCAACCCCCAGTACATGTAAGCAATAATCTTTGGGAAGAACCAGTAGAATATGGTATCCACCATTTGGTAATAATTCAGAACAACCACCATTTAGAGAAAGCTCATCATTTCATCAAACATTTGGATTTGGTAATGTTTTAGAATAATCACCAATCAATTTTCCAATTGGTGGCAGCTCATCTTCGCAGTCGGCTTACAATGATGTTGTAGGATACATACCATAATTTCAGTATCCTCAAACATCCGTATATGGGAAAGATATGGGTGTTGGTAGTATGACATCTCTGTTGTCGACTACGACCATTAGCAGCTCATCATTTCATTCGGAAGATATGTATGGTACACCACCTTCTATGCAAATGATGGATGATCAATTTTTCAACGATGTGTAGACTCCAGATCAACCACGAAGAACGGTTCGACCCCCTAGGCGGTACGATCAAACATCATCCTTCCACCGGCAAGAATTACCGAGGAGGAGGCAGAAATAGGAAATAAGTAAATTTATTTATTTGTAATATATTTTTAATTCGAAAATATTATTTGTTTGTTTGTTTTAGTTTTTGGATTATTTAGTATTTTCATTTAATTAATCATATTTAAATTCAAATATTTTTAATATATTTAATTTCAATATTTAAATTTGATATTTAATTTTGATTTAATATATTAAAATTTTAGAAATAAAAAATCCTTCAAATATAAATTCAAATTCATTCAATCGATGCAATTCAAACTTTGTTTTAAATTTTTCGAACCGGGTCGAGTCGAGTTTTCGAGTTTCTGTACATAATAATATTTCTTCATATTTTCAAATGTGATATACATTAAATAAAGAAAAGAAAAAAGATTAATATTTGCAATTTCAAAAAGTAATAAAAAAATTAAAAAATATTTACAATAAAATAAAAAATTATTAATTAATCTCCATTAAAAAAACAAAGGGCAAAATTTGAAAGAAAGAATTGAATTTGACAAAAAATGGAATGCAATTAAAAAAAGAACGAAGAAAAAAAAAGAAATACGAAATAATTGAGGTTGAAGGCAAAATTGTTGAATTTGAATTCAATTCAATTCAATCGGACGCATTGAATTGAGTGAAGGGAAGGGTGGTGGCAAGCTAGGGGTAGGTGGGTGGGTAGGTATTAATTTCGAATATTTAATGGTTATTGGGTAAATAGTAAATTAGGGGAAAAATAAATGGTTAATTTTGAATTTTAACTGTATATTTGGTGCATTTGATTCGGGAATGAGGTAATATTTGTAGTAATTGGGATATTAAAAATATTAAAATATTTGTGGTAGGAGCAAATAATAAATAACAGAAAAAATTGTATTTACATTAACACAAAGTTTACATTAACACAAAATTTAGGTTGATGGTCCGGCACGATAGTTGGAAAGATTGGATTTGTTCGGACACTTGTTCTTTGTGTGACATGGTCTCCTGCAAATAGTACAATGTTTAACTTGAACTCATCCCCTCTCTGTCATCCGGATCATCCATATTCGTATGAATGCGTGTAAACGCCGATCGATCCTTTAGCTTTCTACGAAGCTCTAGATTTGGTAACCATTATTCATATATTGGCTATACCGGGCAATAATCTTGGTTCGAAATCGTGTTGAACCAAATTTTGTATATATTTACCATAGTCTCCAATTTATAACACTCATCCGCTGTAAGGGTCCAGACGAAAATGCAAACATACGGCGTGTGCGTGAGAGCAAGGGTATCTAAATGCTTGAAATGCACCACAATCACACCATTTCCAATAAAGGTTTATGGTGAACATTCTTTGTTCACCTCGGACCTTAGCTCCGACAGAAAATTCAAAACCATGTGGGTCAAATGTTCTGACTCGCATAGAGGTAGCATCCGCTTGAAGTTCGATCACTCTATCCTGCAGGGTTTGAGACCAATTTTGTCCGTTGTTTATCCGGGTGTTAACTTCCTACCCTTTGTCGGACCACACTTTACCTAATCTGAAGTAAGTCTCCCACACAATACTTGCAATTGGGATATGTCGTGTTCCTTTAAGCACTGAGTTTATAGCCTCAACAAGGTTAATTGTCATATGGCCATAAAGTCGACTTTCATCATAGGCTTGTGACCATTTTTTCCTGGGGGTGTCATTTGCAAAATTAAATACATGTTGACTGTGCCTCTTTAACCTTCTTATCTTCGTGTCGAATTTTGGTTAAAGTAGTTCATACCTTATTTAAAAAAATAAGTTAAATAAATCAACGTGATCAACTCAAAAATAAATTAATAATTTTTATAAACAAGGAATAACAATTTACCTGCGTTGAAAATGTCTTTTTGGATCTGATTGTTTCCAAAATGCGTCTTCGCATTTGCTATAATATGCCGTACAAAATATGCTGGAAATGCATGTAGAGGCTTCCATAAACTCTCTCGTATGTCAATTACTAGTAAGAGCGCAACCTCTCTATCTAAAATCATGCAAATCCCGTATTCTTTTACTATATGGTTGTGTAAATGCTTCAAAAAGAATTTCTATCCATCAATATCTTCCTTTTCAACTATGGCAAAGACAATTGAGAATATATTACTGTCTCCATCTTGTGTAATAGCCACGAGTAATATATGACCGTACTTCCTATACAGCCAGGTACCATCCACTTGAATCATACGTATGCAGAATGGGAACCCTTTAATGCACGCATTGAACGCCCAAAATAACTTATTAAATATCCTTTTACCAGGAATTATTTTGCCTCGTAAGTTACACGCCAGTTTTGTTTCATATTCTACCATGGTTCTCGGGATGAATATTTGCATTGCTCGTAAAAGAGCTGGTAGTTCGTTATACGATTTATCTCAATCACCATACACTTGCGCCATCGCCTTTTGCTTTGCAATCCATACATTGTAGTAAGATGGAATATATCCAAGCTGATTCTGGATAGATGCTACTAACACTACAATCAAAATCCTTGGTTCCTTTTCAACCAATAACCTAGTATAAGCACATATTAGATCGGAGTCTAAATTAATGTGGTCATGTGATAATGCCATATTTGAACATATGTACTTCTCAATGAACCGTGACACCTCCCATATTTGACTCCTCTTCTTGTATGAAATTCTTACCTACCAAGGACATTTGTTCTTCCAATTAATACACCTTACGCAATAAGTTTGTGTATTAGACTCAATAACAAAAAATGAAATATGGCGTATGATGCAGTACTCCTTAACTGCCAACTGGCCAGCTTCTTTTGTTTCGAATTGAGCCTTAAGTACCAATTCTCCATAGTTGGAAGATGATGAAAAACCAAATACGTGGGCTTCATGTTTCGGATCTCGCATTGCAGTATAGTCCACCTCATACATGCGGGCTGAAGGTTCATAAGCTGGATAAATGGGTTTCGGTTGCTGGGGCTCTAGTTCAACATAACCCCAAACTGGCTACTCATTTCCCAACCCAAGCCTAGCGACAACCGTGGCCCAAACATCATCTTCAACATCCAGATCATTACCCTGAGTCGCATTTGTCATAACAACCTCAACATCATCAACATCGAGTAAGTGCATGTCATCATCTTTCGTAATAGGCACAATATTTTCTTCATCCTCACGGAAATCATCAAGCGATTCCGTTTTCTGTCAAAGGGGATACAAATGATAGAATTTCATTCCCAACGATATCTTTTTTCCTTTCTATTTTTTGTTAGGGTTTATTTGTAAACTATTTGTAAACGGTGAAAGTTGAAAAGTAGTCAGATGATACATCAGATGATTGTACAAGGAAGACGATAGATTATCGAAAAGAAAGAGTGGAAAAGAATATATAAATAAAGGAAAGTAATTCTTTTGATTGGACCAAGAATCCATTTTTGTATTCGGTGTGGATAAAAGATCTTCCTATGTTATACTATTAAAAAAACAAATAAGTTTTAGTTAATGTAATAAAGATACCAATTGCCGTTCCAAAGATTCTATTCATTTTATTTATTTCAAATAGCTCAGGGACGAATACGTACAGAATGAAAATATTCCAACCCCCTAAGTAAAGAACCGTTACAAATAATGAAGAAAGTAATAGATTTAGATAGGAAGCAACATAAAATAAACCAAATTTGATGCATGAATATTCGGTTTGATACCCTGCTACTAATTCTTCCTTGGCTTCTGGTAAATCAAAAGGTAATCTCTCACATTCTGCTAGGGAAGAAATTAGAAAAACGATAAACTCTATTGGCTGACGCCACAAATTCCATCCCAAAAACCATATTTTGATTGCGCCTCAACAATATCAATTGTACTTGAACTGTTAGATAATTATAGTCGATGATAACACCACTGTTTCCATCGCTAGTCCAAACCGTACATGAGATTTTCACCTCATACGACTCCTCTGGGTCACAAATAAATTTAAGGACCGAATCAGTATTATTTATCTTCATATGGTATTTCTAAAGGGAATAATAAAAGAACTTTCAAAAAAATATAATTCTATTTTTTAGGTTGAGAGAAATATATGAATTGGGCGAAACTAAAAAGGATTCACTAATCAGTAATATGACGATTTGCAAATCATCCCTTCAAATTCAATCTATGGAGCAGATAACTTATTCATTAACAGAAAAAATAAAGCATCTGACTACGAGAACAAATACAATAAAAAATCAAATAGAAAAAATTAGAATTATAAAAGACAAGAAAAACGAATTCAAGAAAATCCAAGCGCGTAGTGATTTTTACTAATAACCAGGAAAACGCCGATACTTATACTAATACCAAGGATACTAATGGTCCTGATCAAATAAACGAAATGGCTTTGATATGCTATTCGCAACAATCGGATTTTCGCCGCGACATAATAAAAGGTTCCATGCGTGCCCAAAGACGTAAAACAATTACTTGGGAACTGTTTCAAGCAAATGTGCATTCCCCACTTTTTTTGGACAGAGTAGACAAACCCCTTTTTTCTTTTGATATTTTTGGGCCGCTGAAACTAATATCTCGAAATTAGATATGTAAAAAAAAAGAATCACAAATTTCTGATTATACAGATTCTGATTATACAGAAAAAAATATCAAGAAAAAAGATAAGGACGAAAGAGAAAAATACAAAAGAGAAGAGAAAATACGGATAGAAATAGGAGAAGCTTGGGACAACATTTTAGTTGCTCAAGTAATAAGGGGCTCCATGTTAATAACCCAATCAATTCTTAGAAAATATATTATATTACCTTCATTGATAATAGGTAAAAGCGTTGTATGTATGTTATTATTTCAATTTCCTGAGTGGTCCGAGGATTTAAAGGATTGGAATCACGAAATGCATGTTAAATGTACTTATAATGGTGTTCAATTATCCGAAACAGAATTTCCAAAAAACTGGTTAACAGACGGTATTCAGATAAAAATCCTACCCCAACGACCAACTATGTTTTCAATGTCACAATATGTTGACGAGCTCATTCTCTCTAAATATTCAAAAAAAAACTAATTACAATTTAAAAACTACATATATGTAACAACTACAACATTAAAAATTAAAAAAAACTAATAACAACTTAAAAAATACAAAAAATTATCGGATTATACGATAAATTGTGTAAATATATGCTTTAAATCCTTCAACAATATAAAATAATTATTATTCGAATATATCTTTAATTACAGAAAAAATCTACAAACCTCCTATAGTTAAAAAATCAGCGAATTTAAACAAACAAATTACTTACTTCTGAGAAACTGAGAAAATTTATAAAAAAATATACTTCAATAATCTTCACCGTCTTCAAATATATTTTCAGCTCAAACTCTCTCAAATTTTCAACTCAAACTCTAACGATTTTTTTCTCAACCCCTAAACACATATTCTCCCTCATATCCTATATATATACAAAATTTACACAAAAAAAAAATAAGTTGACCAGCTTTCACGTGAAAGCTGGTCTGTGTGCATGCATGCATGACTAACCAGCTACAGGACCTCGCCATGTGCAAATGACGTGTTGCCCCATAGCTCAGTCAAAGCTGCCTGCATGGCTCGGGGTAGGCTTGGCGTGCTGAGCCAAAGCCGATTAAAGGCTATCTCCCTTGCACCTCGCCATGTAGAGATGGCGAGGTCCCACAAAGCCAGGTGCACACGGCGTGGTCCCTCCGTATTTTGGTCTATTTCCTAAAATATGGGTTGAAGAACCCTATATTCCTAATTTTTTTGGGAATTGGATTATTTCGCTAATTTTGCCTTAATTAATAGAATTATTGTATTTTATGAAATTATCCCTATTATTTGAGTTAATCTCATCATACTCTTTAAACTATAATTTTTATTCTAAATTGGTCTCTAAGCTTTTAAATATTTTAGTTTTATCCTCAAACTATGATCCTTGTTTTAAATTAGTCCTTAAACTTTTGAACATTTCAATTTCATCCCCAAACAATGACTCTCATTCTAAATTGATCCTTAAACTTTTGAAGATTCTAATTTCATCTCCCAAATTATCAACATATGCTAATCATATCTCATATTAGTAAAAAGGTTATAAAAATGTTAACTATTATGTAAACACTTATATGTATTATGTAATAATATGATGCGACATAAACGATAACTTGATGATGGAATTAAAACTTTCAAAAGTTTTAGGGTCCAATTTAAAATGAGTCATAATTTGGGGATGAAATTGAAATGTTTAAAAGTTTGGAGACCAATTTAGAATAATAATCATATATTAGAGATGAAATTGACTCATTCTAAAGTTTGAGGACCAACTTAAAATAAAAAATTATAATTTAATGATGTATGATGCAATTAACTTCTATTATTTTTAAAATCTAATGGATATTCCCATGTTATTAAACACAAAACTATTAAATATTAATAAATACAATAACATGGTAATTGATTCTCACGTATATACCGTTTAAATAATAAAATCGTCATATTTTATAAATTTTCTATATTATTTCTACTTTGAGTTAATATTTAATGTATTAGGAAGTTTAGTTTGAATGTTTAGGTGCTTATGAGTTTGTTCACAGTTGTTAATCAGTAGTGTTTGTTCGTAAAGTCACCGTAAGTACTCTTTTCTTCTATTTAAATTTAAGACGATTTTTAACAAGATTCATAGAGATTTCTCTTTATTCATCTAAAAAATTTAATGTATTAACAATGTGAATTTTTTTTACGCTAATGTACATATTTAAATTCTACTATATAAAATTTTGTGAAAACTTTAGACGTTATAACCCTAACACTATACTATAAAAATTAAATCTCTAATCTTAAACTTTAAATTTTAAATTTTATTAAAAAAATCTCTAAAACATAAACCATAACAACTTTGGTGCATAGAATATTTTTTCACATACAGTAAATGCACCAAGCCACCAAAGGTGAAATTTTTTTCACAAATAGATTTACTTTAGGATTCAAGATTTAATTTAAGATTTTAAAATTTTATATTTATATTAAAATTTAAGGCTTAAATTTTAAAAGATTAAATTTAAAATTAAAATTATAGATACAAAAAACAATCAAATGCATCAAATTATGTATACTTTCTGGATGTTTTGTAAGCACAGGGTTTTAAAAACTAACCCCATTCTTAAAAGAACTTTCCGCATGTGATACGGATATGAAATAATTCAATTCAAATGAAATGAGATGGGTTTCCATTTTCTCTTAAAAATAGTTTACAATGATTATGAAAAGAAAGAGAGTGGGAAATGGTTCAAGCAGAAAAGGCTCCATGGAAAGCTGCAACCCCAATCTGGGATTTCGGCTCAAACCCCAATTTAGAAACCTCCGTTCCGAGATGCCCAATCCTGCTCTTCAGCTTCAAACCCGACACCGCTACACAAGAATCGGAGTTCATAACCTCTTGTTGTTTCCCAGCCCCGACTTGGTTTCTTGAAACCCTCAGCCTCCTCTCGTATTCCTCGGCAACAAGCATAGCGATATCAGCCATATCTCTTTTATTTCAACTCTCAGATCAAAGATTCAAAACTAGTCTGTAAAAAATTTGATTTGAGGGAAGTATTTATAGGGGAGGCGGGGAAATTATGATTAAAATTCAAAGGAATGGATAAGGCTGACAGGTGGTGTTTTGAATTATTAATGTGGGACTCAAGCTTGCCTTGGTTGTTTGTAATTGTATTTTTTTTATAGGGTAAATTACTTCGAAGGTCTCTTTGTTTAGGACGTATTTTATTTTAATTATTTATTTGAAAAAAGTTATTTTTATTATTTACGTTTTTGATCTGTTTTATTTTAGTACGATATAACATCCATTATAATTTGATGACGTAGTACATTAGTTACAAAAGTTAATTTTTAATTTGACCCTAAACTTTAAACTATATGTTAATTTGACCCTTATACTCTTTCAACCTCATTTTATCTCATAATGTGACCCCTCCGGCCACCTTTGGTGGGGATGTCTCTGACCGCCTCTATCTCCACTCAAATTCAAAATTTTAAGGTGCCTAAAACACCGAATTAGGCTTCCTGGGGCTTCCATTGATACATCTCCAGAAGCCAAGAGGTTGAGGGAACACAATTTATGTGCTTTGCACAAGGCTTTTGGCAGCAGACTGGACCTGTAATCACTGTTTGCACAAGAGTGAACATCCATTTACTATTTCCACCCTGATCATAATAAAACCTTCCCAGAAGAACTGCAACAACTTGGCCAGCAATGAGGAAGAAAATATTGATTCCCACCAAAGCCCACCATTGCCAGTGCTAGAGTTTAAGAAACGGTGATTGGTCCATCAAACTTTCGCCCTTGTAAACAGTTTTGTCTATACATTTGAGAATTGAGATTGTAAACTGAAATCAAAGTTGTAACATCAAGAGGAGTAATGTTTACTTTTGCCGACATAAAGACCATGAAATGAAAGAGATTCATCCAAGTCCCAGCACTACAAAATTAACATTCATATCACGCTTCAAGCACAAGCATTAAACATAAGCCATTTCATTCTTAACTTCAGTCGGTAAAAAAACATATCATCACTCATAAGTAATCAACAGAACAAAGCCTAGCAATTCTGAACCAAAAAAAATCCTACCAATGGAATCTATGCATGAAAACTAGAACCAGCATTCAACATCTATCAGTCTTCTTTGAATATTTAGGATTCGGAGTCCAAAAACAAAAAACAAACAAGCGCATGCATCACTTAAAAAGAATCTTATCAGAGTACTGAAAACATTTCTTACTCTTCACTTTCGATTTCTAATGAGAGTCTGTAGAGAATATCGACTCGCCAAGAATACGAGATGAATAAGGAAGGCATACGATTGGAAGAGAATTCAAGAGAAAAGGGAAATTTTGATTTTTCATTCACTTCAACCTCATGAAGTGAAGAGTGTTGACTGACGCCCCGTGATTTTTGATTACATTGTATTGCAATCTATATTTATAGTTATAAAGGTGAGGTTGAGAGAGTTTAGTAGTCAAATTAATATTTTGTTTAAAGTTTAAGGGTCAAATTAGAAATTAATTAACTCTTTTAACTAACGTGCCGCTTCATCAAACTAATGAGTGTTAACGGCACAATGACTAAAATAAAACAGATCAAAAACGAAAGTGACTAAAATAACATTTTTTTAAATGAGTGACCAAAATAGAGCACAACCCAAACAAAAGGGACCTCCAGTGAAGTTTACTCTTTTTTATATATTATATTTGAAATGTGAAACCCGGAAAATGGTGGAGAAATTGATGCTCTTCTATTTTCTGGGTTTTGTTTGGGGATTAACTTTCCCATCTAATGATAGTTACAACGGTGTTTTTAGCAAATGTGAAACACGCGGGTTGGACTTTTCTTTTGTATTAACACAAACCATCTCTCCATTGAAACTGACCTGAAATATCTAAATTTTAAGGTCTGACATAAACCATCTAATGAATCGTAACACATGTTAAACGCTAAATATATTTATATGATTGAATAATTACATGTTAAATGCTAAATAAACTTTATGTAATATCATCAAACCATAAACGACCATTTTCTTTTTCTTTCCTTTATCGTTGTTTTTGTTTAATTTGTTTCTTTTACGTTGTCGATGACGACATTAATCTTAAGTTGATTACTGATCGTTAGAGTTTTTTTGTTTTTTATTTTTATCTTAGTTCTCAATAAGTTTTTTTTTCTGCCTTGGATCCCTCATTTTCGAACATTTTATCACGCTTGTTTTCTCTATCTTTATGGTACAATTTTTGTTTATCTTGTAGCATATTTTTTGTTTATTTTGTGATAAGTTAATGTTCGTATAGCGATCATCACAACACACGTCTCTAATTAAGGAAAGTTCGTGGTTATATATAATTAAATCCCATTTTGTGACGGTTTGTTGATGCATTCTATTAATTTGGTAAAAATAACATGCGATCTAAATAATATTTCTCATTTATGTAATCATTAAGCTACACAAGAATGTATTCTATAGTCAATAGCTATTTGTACAATCGATTAACTAACTACTCAACTAACAATAAACTAATGTAACTAATATTTAACTAATTACAATTTACAGTCTTATTCTCGATATATTCAGCACTATTAATGGAATTATATGCATGATTGGTTATGTCTATCACTATTCCTACATCACTATTTAGACTTAGACGTATAATTGGATAAATACAAAGGAGACAAGGAGATTTTTGAATTTCCAAATTTTATATTTGTTTGGACTGGGTTTTATTATACATTTCCATATATTTAACGAAATTTTTAGTTTTATTTTAAAAAAAAATAAATGTCGACGAAAGCTCCAGGTGGATTTAGATCTTTAAACAGATATTAATATTGTAATGGAACAAATGCTATTCTTTTAATCTAATACATAATTTTGGCTTGTTTTAAAATTAGTTAAGAAGGGTAAGCAATCCTTTATACATTGCTTCTAAGAATTTCCAGAATCCATACAATTGGCAAATCCAAATTATAAAAATAAGCAAATAAAAGTCAACAGAGAAATTTTGAAAAACAAGACACCCTGCATTTATAAGTAATGATCAACCTAATTCAATGGACCATATCCAAAATCCGAGTAAATAAATCTGAAGATGAACCCCTAACATTGAACCTCGCCTACTCCTCCAAACATGATTAAAATTTTAACAATGTTTATATTCCCTAAAAAACCCCAATGTTCATGTGACATGTTTTGCTTCCTAATAAAATATTTGAGGATAAATCCAAATTTCATGCCTTTATTTTTTCTTGAAATGGATTATTATCGCGTTTGCACATGTCAAGTGTTTCCTCGTCTCCTTTCTTTCAATAGTTCCATAGTCTGGTCATATTTAGTTGAATTATTTGTGTCGGCCGCCTTAGGACCTTAACGTTAAACTTTAAATCTTTTGCATAAATATCATGTATAAATTCTATTTATATATTATTATAAGTAATTTTGATCGTAATTATATAAAAATATAAATTATAATAATAATAATAATAATTATAATTCTGTTTTGTATATTGGTCGATTTAACTCATGAGCATGGTATAATTACCCTAATATACATACCTTGTTGTAATTATAACCTCAGAAATTATTCATCATAAAATATTTCAAATTGAGATTTACCCTTTTAAATAAAATGGATCACGATCCGACTCGTTCCATAGAAGTACGTGAGTTTCACCTGGTCACCTTGCATTTTAGGTTGTATTCGTGGAATTCTTGATGGATGATTAAAAACTAAATCCTTCCAAAGACGATCCATATCTACCAATCCACAGCCATAGTACATGAAAACCATGTTCAGAGAGATCAAACTCAAACTCAATCATCTTCTCATAGTACCAGCAACAAAGTTTCAACCAAACCTAATCAATTCATTTCATTTCATACAACCCAATCTGATGCAATTTTAGGCACTGCCATTACAACGACAAAAGAAATGACAGTTTCAAAAATCTATATGATAGCAAGCAAACAACTTTAAATAAATATAAGATATTTCTAAACACGATTATGACATGACAAAATACACAAACATGACAGGGATACACGAATTGTCAAGTCTAGTGCTAACATATTTTAGTGCCTGGGATTTTTATTTTTATTCTTTCGTACAAAAGATGTCGCAATCTAGGAATAGAGTAAGGGAAAATAGTGTAATCACTCATTTTTTGTCCGGGTTTTAGTATTTTTAGTATTGTTGTAATAGTAATATTATTAATATAAAATTAATAATAAAAAATAAAATAAAAAATAATAATTAAAAAAAGGAAAATTATGTGGTTTTTGAGTGGTCCACGTCACCCCTTTCAACCACCCAATTGCCTATATAAAAGCATGGGGTGGGGGCAATTGAAATTGAAGAGAATCGGCAGGGGTGGCCAAATAAGGGAGTTTAGGCTCCCGGCTAGCCCAGGACCGGGACAGTGTCCTCGGTCCTAACCGGTTTGATCGGGGTCCTATTTTGGATCCGATCAAGTTAATTTTTTGGAGAGGTCGTGGTAGATTTCGGTGGGGTTCAGTCGGGGTTCGTCATTCGAACTCCTAGTTAGGTATATTTTCTTTCCTTTTTATTTATGTTGTAATTTTTATGATTTAATGAAGTAGTAGTTAATTTAAAATTGTGTTTTTAATTTGTATGTTTATCTATGTTTTAGATTAGTATGTTTTAAATCTATGTTTTATATTAATATTTTATTTATGTTAGATTTATTTTTATTTATGAGTTAGATTAATATTTATGTATGTATGTTTTAGATTAGTATTTTATTTATGTTAGATCTGTTTTTATTTATGAGTTAGATTAATATTTATGTATGTATGTTTTAGATTAGTATTTTATTTATGTTAGATTTGTTTTTATTTATGGGTTAAATTAATAGTTATGTATGTATGTTTTAGATTAGTATTTTATTTATGTTATATTAGTATTTTATTATGTTAGTATTTATTTATATTTTTTATCGCAATGTATTTATTTATATTTGTCACGTTTTTTAAGTTTGCATAACAGACATATATTTTGTCAATGCGGTGCCCTTTTATTCGAGTGTAAACGGGGCCAGTATCAGGCGTAGTGATAGTGGTTGGGCGTTTATTCTCGGATAATGGGGCCTTTAAAATTTACTCGCACATATAACCAAATTTTAATTTATTCGTCACTTTAATCCGGAAAGTCTAATATTAATAAAGCGGTAATTATTAAAGTACCAATTTTGGGCGGTGTGGGGGTGCTAATCCTTCCCCATCCGTAACCGACTCCCGAACCCATCGATTTTAAATCTATGGTTTTTTACGGTGTTCGGCCTACCTAAGTGGCCGGTGGCGACTCCATTTTTAAATAAAATACGAGTTTTATAAAACCCCACGCGGAAGAAAATATTTTCCAAACAAATAAAAAACAATCTTTTTAGCGAGAAAAAACATCGCTACAGATAGCGACTCCGCTGGGGAAATTTTTGTTTTTCAAAATCAAATGAGAGTCAAGCTTTTTTCAAATAATTACCGCTTTATTAATATCAGAAATTCTGGATTAAAGTGACTATTAAACTAACATTCGATTATAATTATGCGTTTGTTTTAACGCATTTAAAATATGGCACATAAACCCATTTTTTAAGTGGGGGGGGAAATGCTAATACTTTCGTGGAGATATCGTTCTCCCGTATGGGCCTAGCAAGTACCTTCGGGGCTCGAGTACCTTATACTTTCGTGAGGATATCGTTCCTTCGTATGGGTATAAGCGAATGGGTCCCCCTGAATTGAACCCGGTTGAAAGGAGCCTATAATGGGTGATGACCGGGGGCCTTGCTACTCTTAGTAGGGGACAACAAGGACAATTTGGGTACCTCTTAGCACCAAAACTGCATATAGTGAGCCGTAGGAGCCAACCCTTTAGAGTAATGTGAAACTCTGCCCGATTAGTGGTCACCCTATTTAGGCTCTGGTGCCTTATTTCTTGTTTATGTACAATTTTTTATTACTCTATTTTTATTTGTTTTATTTAATCATTTTATTTGGTACTAACTCGTTTCATTTTGTTCTCATCGCATTGATTTCACCTGCATCATTGCACAACATCATCACAATCTTAATTTTGCATTGCATCGATTTAGGACACATTTTGCATGCATTCATTTTCAGAATAATAAAACTAATCCTCGGGTTGCCCCATTAAATACAACGAAGATGGTCGATCTAGCACCTTACAAAAGTTTGGTCTTGAGGCATGTCCAAAAGTACCCCCACATCTTTTACAAACATTATGCCTCTAACAAGACCTCAGTCCGGGGGCATTCTTTGACAAGGTCCAGCCTTCATTGTCGAGTCAAACTCTTGCATCTTTAACCACAGTCTGCAAAAATGCACCTAATCCAAAATAATAATAGTAACGAGCTGCCATGAACCAACACAATTTATAAACCCAACCTAGGGGGTAACAGAATCCACACTCAAAGTGTCAAATTCAAGAGCAATTTCAGACGATGGTATATAAATTAATAAAATGTTGGGGCATGCACCCAGATGATTGATCGAACCCAAGTTGAGGTTAGAGCACCGTCATATGCAAAAGACCAAGATCCTGACAGGACTAGTGAGGAGTCAGGGGCATCCCTTTGAGGATCGAAAAAATCATGCCACATTCATGCATGTAGTTGCATTCATCTTGCATTAAACCATTTTTGCAAACGTCATACATTTAGATTAAGTGCATACACCAAAGTCACCATGCATTTAGGGTAGACACATGCATTAGATACATTCATGCAATCTTGTTTGTACATAATAGGTCTAGGAAAAAGACCAAGTACCCTCGACATGGAGACAACAACACGACAGCCAACCTTAGTCTTAGAGGATGCCAAACACAAAGAGGATGCTGAAACATCAATAAAAGGTAACAATGATAAATTTTGTGAACATTTACTGATTAATGTTTTTTTTCATTTTTAGGTCATACCTCTCCGCCAGTAGAGCAGCAGAAGTAGCCTTTTCCAGATCTTGCCTTCGTCATTGTTGATAGGCCAACAATTTCCAGATTCTGCTTTACCACTGATGGTGCAACAATATAGATATCCTGAAGATCTCGTTTCTCTGTTGATGGTGCAACAGATTCGAACCTTTCCCCAAGCAGATCGAATTTCTATTCAAGTCTTGTTTCTCTGCTGACGGTGCAACCAGACCTATTTTTTTTCCCGAGTCTTACTTCTTTGTATAGTTCAAGAAAAAAGAAAATTTATCAAAAAATAGAGTTGAAAAAAAAATCAGAAAAAAATTAGAAAAAAAATCAAAAGTTGGAAAAAATCAAAAATTGAAAAATGAATAAAAATTCAAAAAATGAATTTATCAACTTTCATCGCCCAATCTAGTCTCTCCGCTGATGGAGTGGCCGGGTCTAAGCTCCCGTCGCCCTCAGATCATGCTCTCCGCTGATGGTGTAGCTGGTTCTAGGTCGTCATTATCAAATCTTGCTCTCCGCTGATGGAGTTGCTAGGTCCAAGCTGTAGTCATACTCTGATCCTGCTCTCCACTGATGGTGTAGCCGGTTTTAGTTCGTCATTATCCGAACCGGTCTTCCGCTGATGGAGTGGCCGGGTCCAAGCTCCCGTCGTCCTCAAATCTTGCTCTCCACTGATGGTGTAGCCAGTTTCAGGTCGTCATTGTCCAATCCGGTTCTCCGCTGATGGAGTGGCCGGGTCCAAGCTGTCGTCGTCCTCAGATCCTGCTCTCCGCTGATGGTGTAGCCGGTTCCAAGTCGTCATTATCCAATCCAATCCTCCGTTGATGGAGTGGTCGGGTCCAAGCTCCCGTCGCCTTCAGATCCTGCTCTCCGTTGATGGTGTAGCCGGTTCCAGGTTGTCATTATCAAATCTTGCTCTCTGTTGATGGAGTTGCTAGATCCAAGCTGTAGTCGTACTCTGATCCTGCTCTCCGCTGATGGTGTAGTCGGTTTCAGGTCGTCATTATCCGAACCGGTCTTCCGCTGATGGAGTGGCCGGGTCCAAGCTCCTGTCGTCCTCAAATCTTGTTCTTCGCTGATGGTGTAACCGGTTCTAGGTCGTCATTGTCCAATCCAGTCTTCCGCTGATGGAGTGGCCGGGTCCAAGCTCCTGTCGCCCTCAGATCCTGCTCTCCGTTGATGGTGTAGCCGATTCCAGGTCGTCATTATCCGATTCAGTCCTCCGCTGATAGAGTGGCTAGGTCCCAATTGCTGCTGTCCTACTTATCCGCTGATGATGTAGTAGGGTTCCAGTTAATGTTTCTGTTTCTCCGTTGATAGATCCAACTTTACTGATTTTCAAGTTTTCTTTATTAATGTTGTAGCTAGAAAACAAATCAAAAAAAGAAAAAAGAAGAAAAAATCAAAGAAAAATAGAAAAAAAGAAAAAAGAAGGAAAAAAATCAAAGAAAAAAAGAAAAATGAAAATGAAAAAAAAAACAAAAAATGAAAAAAATGAAAAAATGAGCTTTCAACCAAATTCTGATCATGCCTCTTCGTCAGAGTCGTAGCTTGATCACAAAAAAGAACAACTATCCAATCCTGCCTCTTCGTCGGTGTCGTAGCTGGATTAAATCTTCAGACCTTGCCTCTTCGACGGTGTTGTAGTTTGGTCAAATCTAACTTTCGGTTCTGCCTCTTCGTCGGTGTTGTAGCTGAACCTAATTCACTAACTTTCGGTCTTGCCTCTTCGTCGGTGTTGTAGCTAGACCAAATTCACTAACTCTTGATCCTGCCTCTTCGTCGGTGTTGTAGCTGGATCAACATTACTAACTTTAGACCATGCCTCTTCGTCGGTGTTGTAGCTTGGTCAAAATTCACCAACTTTCAAGTTTTATCAATGTTGTAAGAAAAAATCAAAAAAGAAAAAAAAGAGAAAAGAGAGAAAAAAGAAAAATATGAAAAAATAAACAAAAGTAGAGAAAAAAGAAACAAAAAAAGAGAAAAATTGTCAGTTTTCTGATCTTGCCTCTTCGTCAGAGTTGTAGCTGGATCAGACATCAGAACTTTCACCTATCGGTCTTGCCTCCTCGTCAGTGTTGCAGCTGGATCGAATTTTGTAGACTCTGCCTCTTCGTCGGTGTTGCAGCTGGGTCTAACTCTCTTTAGATATTAGCTTATTATCAATAATGTAGCAAGTGGAACTCGGTTTGGCTTCCCCAACAAACAACCCACATTTTGAAGGCTTTGATTCCCTAAAGTGACTCAAGACAAGAAAAAAAACCTACGCCGAAGAGAAAGAATATCTACTAAAGAAGGAAGACACGCGTCAAAAGGAGAGAAGTTCATCTAGATAAGACAAAAATGAGTATTTTTTATCTTTGCTTTGTTCTCGTTTTACAAGAACAAGCAAAGATGGGCAACTGTAATCACTCATTTTTGTCCGGGTTTTAGTATTTTTAGTATTGTTGTAATAGTAATATTATTAATATAAAATTAATAATAATAATAATAAAATAAAATAAAATAAATAATAATTAAAAAAAAAAGAAATTTATGTGGTTTTTGGGTGGTCCACGTCACCCCTTTCAACCACCCAATTGCCTATATAACGGCATGGGGGTGGGGGGTAATTGAAATTGAAGAGAATCGGCAGGGGTGGCCAAATAAGGGAGCTTAGGCTCCTGGCTAGCCCAGGACCGGGATAGTGTCCTCGGTCCTAACCGGTTTGATCGGGGTCCTATTTTGGATCCAATCTAGTTAATTTTTTGGAGAGGTCGTGGTAGATTTCGGTGGAGTTCAATTGGGGTTTGTCATTCAAACTCCTAGTTAGGTATATTTTCTTTCCTTTTTATTTATGTTGTAATTTTTATGATTTAATTAAGTAGTAGTTAATTTAAAATTGTGTTTTTAATTTGTATGTTTATCTATGTTTTAGATTAGTATGTTTTAAATTTATGTTTTATATTAATATTTTATTTATGTTAGATTTATTTTTATTTATGAGTTAGATTAATATTTATGTATGTTTTAGATTAGTATTTTATTTATGTTAGATCTGTTTTTATTTATGAGTTAGATTAATATTTATGTATGTATGTTTTAGATTAGTATTTTATTTATGTTAAATTTGTTTTTATGTGTTAAATTAATAGTTATGTATGTATATTTTAGATTAATATTTTATTTATGTTATATTAGTATTTTATTTTGTTAATATTTATTTATATTTTTTATCGTAATGTATTTATTTATATTTGCCATGTTTTTTAAGTTTGCATAACGAACATATTTTGTCAATGCGGTGCCCTTTTATTCGAGCGCAAACGAGGCCAGTATCAGGCGTAATGATAGTGGTTGGACGTTTATTCTCGGATAACGGAGCCTTTAAAATTTACTCGCACATATAACCAAATTTTAATTTATTCGTCACTTTAATCCGGAAAGTCTAATATTAATAAAGCGGTAATTATTAAAGTACCAATTTTAGGCGGTGTGGGGTGCTAATCCTTCCCCATCCGTAACCGACTCCCGAATCCATCAATTTTAAATCTCTAGTTTTTTACGGTGTTCGGCCTACCTAAATGACCGGTGGCAACTCCATTTTTAAATAAAATACGGGTTTTATAAAACCCCACGCGGAAGAAAATATTTTCCAAACAAATAAAAAACAATCTTTTTTAGCAAGAAAAAAACATCGCTACAAAAAGTTGCAAATATTAAAATTCGAACCTCAAACCTGTTATAAATCTCCTTTTTAGAGGCGATGAAGTCTTTTCTTATGGCAGTTAAAAACATGAAAAGACACCTAGGTTGCAGGTTTATCTATATGTAAAACGCATACAATCTAAAAAGTGCCATGGTTTATGCAAAAGAAAGAAAGAAAAATACCGATCCAGATATTAAAGGTCCTAACTCCTAATAAACAAGTATGGCTGGCAGTGAAATATCGGACACACGCTCCAACTCTTCAACTTTCTTGAAGTACTCATGTCCGACACATATATGGGGACATGACCTCGAAGGATACTCCAATACATGAAAAACTAAACTTATAAAAAAAATCTGGCCTTACTCGTGTTAGGCACATACCAGTACCCGATACTCAATCAAATCTGAGTATAACAACAAAATGAAAGGAGAGATGTTTATCAGTAAATATATAAAACAGAAAATTCCAGTTTCAGTAATACGTTAACTATGGGTACATATTACAGATAAGAGATCAGCAAACTCACACTTAATTTGAGTGAAATAGGTTATACAAGAAACCACTCACAAGAAAAGAAAGCAGTTCTCTACAAGGTTATTAATATTTGGCAGGAAATCATTTGCAAGGAATTTGTGTTTGAAACATGTTGTTGGTTAAATTCCATGTACTAGTTTCCTCAAGGAAGTGAAACTAACGGTAAACTTCAAAGGAAATGGAATCTGAAAAAGAAGATTTAAGGATCTCACACAATTCTAACTATATTATATTGACAACCTTAGTAGAACTTCTTGCTTGATAACTGCATCAAACTCATTTTTTAGGTTCAAAGAGGATTCATTAGCCTGTTGTGAAGACTGACATACCAAAATACGGAAGCCAATCCATATGTATATGATGTTTTTGTCAGTTGACAGAATGCAGTACTACACTTACAGAAGGCCAAGTGTTTTCAGCTGCTGGACGTGCTCAGGTGGGAGAGAAGGAGGAGACCAGTCAGATCCAGTCATTTCACCATCAACATCCTCAACAACATATTCCTAATAGAGTACATATAAAAATGAATTATGTTAAAACTGTACAGCAATTTAGAAGCACAACCTAAAAAAAGGCACCTTTTTAAAGAAACAAAGAGTGCTGCAGTATATTCAAATGATTATGACTTATGAGAGCTAATTTGTAAATAACTAATAAATGAAGCAACAAAAAATCTGAGAATTGAAGGGACAACAATCAGGAATCAGGATATACTTCATCTATTAACAGTGCATAAGAAACCAGCACCTATTAACCTCAAAGCTTTGTTGGAATACTACACATGAACATGGAAACAAGTTACATTTAGAAAAGAGCCTAAATTGTACGACTACCCTTGCATGGTGCAGAGAATTGTAATATATCTTCTTTTGCCACCTTTCTTTTAGCCAATTGTTTTGCAACATTTAATATGCTTATTTTTTAACACCAAAATTTCCCCACAACCTTGACATAAGATTAAACAAAGCTTTTTCCCGTCCCATTATATAAGTTGTAATGTCAATGGAAAGACTTTTAACTCCAAAACAGATTGGAAGAAGGTGATAGGTTTAGTACTTCAGTTTCATATCTTCTAGTAGAAATGACTTATTAATCTACAATCTGACACCTAAAAAATTAACTTCCTCAACTAGTTTAGTTGCCGTACTGCCTCAAAGAATACTTAATAATACAGCAACACGTGGATCAAAGCTGAAGATATACGGTTCAACTCACTTTTGTCAGCATTCTTTTGGCGAGTATGTGATAGTGCCGCTGCCAAATCCTTTGTCCAACCATTGTAGCCACCAAAACACTGTAAAATATGCCAATGATAGTAAAAAGCCCAAGCACAATCAATGCCATTATAAACAATAATGGCAGCCCTGCTTCACCAGCACCTCCTAGGCAACTACACTCAGTAGCAGCACTAGCACAGCTTTCAAAGCATGTAGTACAGTCAGTCCACATGCAAAGAGTGCCAGGCAAATGGCAGTCTGTACACATTCTGCAAGTTAGGAAATGAGCAAATTAATAATCTGATCAGTCTGACCCTATTCTCACATATATTAATTATTGAATGATATATGTAAGTATGCATATGCATGTACTTCATCACGTCATTAGCACCACTTCAATAGCTTAGTACATAAAATAAATCAAATAAACAAGAGATATATGCAAGCTGCTTTAAAATAAATCAGATCCCAGAATCCATTAAATATCATAAACTTCTTTAGTCCATCTGGAAGCTAAGTATACCAAATAAATGAGCGGCAAATGCAACATGCTCTAAAATAAATCAGATCCTAGTATGCATCATCACTTATTTTTTTTCTTCAGACCATTTCAAGTTATATTCCCATTCCCTAGTAACTCAGTCCATATCAGCAATGCTAACAATGACATCCCCATTATACAGGAATTAACCAATGACAGGTTCAGTAGAAAGTTGAGGGGGGGAAGAAGAGTTAGGCTTTAAAATCAGGCAAATCTATATTTTTCAAACTTGATGAGCAAGCAACACTAGAACTCTTCTAAACTATGTAGATGGAAGATGATAAATAAATAACAAGTCTAAAGGAAAGAAAACCAAAAGGTGCATAATAAAAGTTTCAAGGAGAAGAGAGAAGAGATGAGTGCTGATGTAATAGCTACATGACAATTGTCAAATATTCAGACATCATCAATTCCAGCTATCATCACATCAGCACAGTAACCCTTTGGAGAACAAATAAATAGAACATCTATTTGAGCAAGTTAGAGAAGGTTTATACGCGCACATGCACACAATATACATACAGACATACATATAAACTCTGAAAGGGTTAAAGTTTTTTTTCTGTGTTAAATACCTATTTGCTAATATTCCTCTTTTTCTTGAATCCATGGAAAAATAAAGACACATCTCATATCAGTAAAGAGAAAAGGGGGAAAGGAAGGGAGAAATAGAAATCATTTGAGATATAACATTTGCTTTCACATATTTGTGCATGTGCGGATGTGGGTTCTCACACAAGCATGTATTACATATATGGGGGTATAATGACAGGTATAAACATGAAATTACTCTGCCATACCGACCATAAGCCAATAAAAATGACTGGGGTAGGAAGAAAGGGAAGATGACGTAGACAAAGATAAATCACAGGAGTAGACCTGTTTAAGTAACAAACTCGTTCTCCTTTAACAAATTAATATGTAATCAACAAATTTTTAGAGAAAGTAATAATGAATACTAATTTACCAAACTGACAATAAAATTCAACATCTATCAAAGTTTACAAGTAGAGATATACCCTGGCTGACAGCAACAGAGGCATAATTCTCGACAAGGCTGAGCCAAATCATTACGCACTCTTCGATCATAGCATGTAATAAAGCACCCTGATAACCCCAGCAAAGCAAAAAATAGTAATGCTCCTGCATTCAACAATCATTTTGTTTAACCATCAACAACAGCATACAAGCTGGGATAATGAGTATTTCACACAAGTAAACAATATTGAAGCATGAAAACCAGATAAACAAAAATGTATTCACACAAGTAAAAAATTGGTTGAATAATCTAATCATGAAAAATATTAATAGCTTATTTTGGTTAAGATACCATCACACTTCATAAATCAAACATTTTATTTAACATCATATCATTTTAGTCAAACCTTATAGCTAAAACTATATCTCAACTATATCCACAGCAAATAGTTCTATATTGCAGTTTTAGAATGTAAATCAGTTAGCTTAAAGCTGTCACTAGTAAACTTTGACTTACAAATTTAAATTTAACAAAAAATAAAGTACAGATAAACAAAGTTATTGCTAAGTTAAATAGTGAAGGAAACTTCATTACTTTCAAATAAGCAACTTTTCAACAAATACATTGTGAGTTTTAGCTCGGAATCAAGGGTTTAGCTCTATTTATCATCAATCTATTAAGATGAGATAAAATCTAGCATGCAACAATCTCCTACATAAAGACAAGCTCTTCCAATGTTACATTTAATATTTACACGGCCGGAACCATATAAGTCTATTTCACAAATTCAGGGGACTTGAAAGTTAATTCAGTAAGAAAAGCATTCTAAAGTTTTCCAAGGGAAGCACCAATATCTCGTCATCTAAAATTTTCTAAGGGAAGGAATAACGTCTTGTAAGAAAGTAAAAGTGAAATATTACTCAAGTTAATTTGCTCTATTGCATCAATTAACGATTTAAAAAAAGGATTACTATTCCGTACACAGGCGGTGGAAAACCTTTTGTTTCCACAAGCGTCATAATTTTAGGGTTTAAGGTTTCAGTTTAAGGTTTAGAGTTTAGGGGTTTTAGTGAAGGGGTTTAAAATTTAGGGTTCATGGTTAGAATTTAGGGTTTAGGGTTAGAATTTAGATTTTAGGATAATATGGTTAGGAATTTAGGTTTTACCCTATAAACCCTAAATTTTAACCCTAAACCCAAAATTCTATCAACATCCTCTAAATTCGAAATTACTACACTTAAACCCCTAAAACCCAAAGTTTCCACAAACGTTTGTGCATGGAATAATTACCCTTAAAAATCAGTAGTCAAATTGAAATACAGCAAAGGCATTCGCTCCTTATATCAACCAATAATCAAAAAGACAAATTAACTATTTAAAAAGAACAGTGATCAAATTGAAATACACCAAAGGCACTCCCTCCTTATATCAAACAATAATCCAAAAGACAAATTGACAAGGAAACTAAAACAAATTATATTATTTGAAAGATCATGATCAAATATTACTTCAGGTTCTTGAGATTTTACCACATATGTAATAAAAACTAAGCTCACTGTCAAAACCCCATGTAAGACGGAGCCAAGACTGCTGGTAGCCATCAACCAGAAAGAACAAATATGCCAGCGAAGCAATGACCTGAATACAATTAAAAAAAGAGCCCGGAATTACACCTTACAAATATACCTATGATAGAAGTAAACTAACAAAGCCATAACTAACAATCAAGAGCTGACTACATACTAGTTGAACAGCCAGAAATATTGATAAAATGTCTCTAGTAACAAAAAATCGGAATTTCAAGGTTCGCCATTTCCTATCCGCAGCAACATGAACTCTCAAATGATAGGGAGCTTTACAGGTAGTGCAATGAGAAAATGCAAAACCTTCCTGCAAAATGGAAGGGAAAAAAAAGTCATGATGAAATATTGTAGCAAGGAGCTAAGAAACAGGAGAATAGCATACTGCCCAAGAAAAGCAAACGGAAATATGGGGATAACATGCTAACACCCATGCCCAATTCACTCCTGATGACTGGTTATAATTCTATGCATGTGTAGATACAACCAGCTAAAACCAACTTTGTCCTATGGACTGGTCGTTATTCTATGTAGATAGGCTTCAAGAGGATAAGCAACACAGGTTAATAAATAAATCAATAAATAAAAAACTAATTTATCAATGATTGTTTTACCGAATGTTGTAAATCTTCTATAACTGTTCCAACCATTTATTTCTAAACTTTTTCTATGATCTTAGCATCTGCAAGGACATCAGGTTCAAAGCAAGTACATTCAACTGTTAGGACATTTAGGCTAACACCAATGATGCAAGAAATATAATATAGCTACATTACTCATAATTCAA
Source organism: Hibiscus mutabilis (assembly GCA_019671005.1). Lineage (NCBI taxonomy): Eukaryota > Viridiplantae > Streptophyta > Magnoliopsida > Malvales > Malvaceae > Hibiscus > Hibiscus mutabilis. The sequence continues at coordinate 87,006,891 of CM033711.1, read as the reverse complement.
TTAGCATATTGCATTTGACTCGTTGAATTTATTATTCAGTGTTTGGAGTCATGTGACTTATTCGACCCCACTAAAGATGCACTGCACAAGTTAACCAAATTCCAGTTAGTAGCACTTTACAATCTAGGACAGCATTCGAAACTGTTAGAGTAAAATATGAAATCTAATTAATGGTTCAATACAAGTAGCTGGCTGACTTTCCATTAAAAACATATATTACTTGGTACTAGTTCAAGTCAAAAACCAAGTGAAAAAGAAAAGAAAAGGCTAAGCCAACTTAAGTAAACTGGAATTTATATGGTCAAAATAGTTTGTTTTTTTTTAATTTGGTCTCCATTATAGAATAAAGGACTAAATGCATCTAATATACATCTTGTATATGCTGTAAAGTTATCAATTTTTTACTTTGTTAGCAGACACCGGAGAACAAAGTAGTAGAACCCTAAGTGGGGGTCCCTAAACCAAACTCCAAATGTGTAGTTTAGCGTATCTAATAAAGTAACAGCTATAAAAAATCATCTCTAGGCTCACTAAGAAAACCATAGTAAAAATGAAGTATAACGCACTTGAATTTTTATTCAATAAAATGGGTATTGATATCAATACCTTCACAGCTCGCCAATGATCTAAACACTCACGGTGTACATACTTTGACGTTCCTTTACACTTACAAGGAGCAATAAAATCTCTACCTGAGGAAAACAATTGCATATTGAATTATTAGCACAATTTCCTTCAAAATCACACTTGGTTGTCAGGATCTACCAAACACTATGTCCAGGAATTTCAATCTTCAAAAGTTATTTTACTAACAAAATTACTGTTATTTTCCTCACAAAATTCAGTAACAAGAACAGTGAACTTGTAACACTAGATTGATAAAATCTTAAAATAAGCAAAATTGGGAATATTTCAGATCAAATTGATGAAACGGAATCTTTTAAAATAAAGTGAAAATCGAGGAAATGATGGTTTAAAAGTAGAAAATACCATCGGTTTCAAGGCAAATTCGACACTGAATTTGATCGGCAGGGCCGGCCTCGAGGTCGATCTCGCTAGGCTCGGCGATCGATGGGGGAGCCATAAGAGGCAATTCCTCCGCTTGACTGCTCATTGTCGATTAGTAGAGAGCAACAAAGGGAGAAAAGAAATAATCGTTTGGAACTGAATCTTATATAAGAGAAAAGGAGAAATCCCGTTTTTCTTTTCTTCAAGCTGCAGCTACCAATAAATTCGCTCCGAGCAATTTCAACTTCTTTTATCATTTTCCTTTTTTTCACTTGATTGTTTGGGCAAACGACACAGATAGTCACCCTACTGTCAAAATATTTCATTTTGGTCACCCAAACAATTACAAACAAGTCACAACTCTCGATCCGAGCATATGAGTCAACAACTTATGACACTCCCTGGAAACACAATAAAAGGGGCTGCTCAATAGGATTAATAATGCATGTATGTGAAGGACAGCACAAGGACTTGGCAAGTAAATGACTGCTTGGCACCATACTTTAAATAGCCCGTCTTGACGTTCCTGCCTCAGCTAGTTGATCCACCATTCCATTCCTTTCTATTAGATTATTGTTAGGTTCTTTTCATTTTCCCCCAAATATCTACTGGAGATCTCACATATGTTAGTCCATAGATTCTTAATTGATTTTGAATGTTTTTCTTATTTTCAATTGTTCAATTGCTTAGCTTTTTGTTCTCTGATATATGCATGACCAATTCCTGGATCGAAATGAATGCAGATAAGGAAGACAATTATGTTGTGAAAGTCGGTGGAATCGATATATCACCTAATCCTTTGGCATGATGCAAGCCATCTACCTTCACCATCTCAGCTTCTACGGGTAAACTTTCCATTCTTCCAATTTTCTAATGGTTCTTGCATGGAGTTTGATTTCATATTTGGTGGTACATATTTAATTAGGAGAAAAGAGGGTAGAGTGTAAGAATGGTTGAAAAGAAATATGGCTTCATTTAGTCTATTAATTAAAAAGAAGTAAATGAAATTACTTCATATTTTACTAAGGATTTAATTCAGTTGAATTTTAGATGCTTAATCTTTTGACATAAAAAGTAAATTAGTTAATATTGTATCAAACAAATCATCAGATGCTTCTATAATTTATAAGTCTAAGGATTGTATGCTAGTGGAATATGAGTTGCTTTATGGAAGAAACCTAATTGGTTTACCGGTTTGGATCTCAAGTATGTAGGAACCTGCTTTAGGATGGTACAAAATAATTCTAAACATAGGTTGAAATCAATGATGATGGAAGAAGAAAAGAAGGAAATCAAGAGATGAAATATCATGTTTTTATATAGATGAAGGAAAGAGAGAGAAGAGAAAGAAAAGGAGAAAAAAAATGAAGAAATAATATGTTACATCAACATTTTTAACGATAACTAATGACAGTGATTATAATGAAAGCGATATAAATGTTAGGTGATCGTAATAAAATTTTTAAAAGTTTAGTGACCGTGGTAAAAGTGACCTAAAAGTTCGGTGACTGCTAGTGTAGTTTACCCATATATTTATTAACTTGATAAACCATATTGAATATTTGAATACAATACATGTCAAACCCAAGTTCATGAGAAATTATTAGATGGATCCGGTTTACCACGTCATTTATAGTTTTTCCAATAATATTCATCCATTTTAGTATAACTTTCAAGTAACTACACACTCCTTAATTACATGTAGGAAAGATGTGAAGATTTACCTTAAAAAAGATGAGATAAAAAAATATTATTGGATATGATCATAGATAACGTGGTGAGTCAGGCGTCTAATTATTTTTTCAAGTTCACCGACAACAAAACATTTAACGATAAGGACAATAAATATTAGACTTCTTGATAACATTTTCGGTTGTTTTTTTTAAGTAACAATACTTATAAGTATTGATACTTAGTTTTTTTTTATAAGATATCAGTTTGAGACAAAATATCGATACTTACTTTTGCATATTTGAAGAAAAAATAAAAAAAAATAACTGAAAATATTATTAAAAAGTTTAACGTTTCCGGTTAACGAATAAATTTTGAAACTTACTATATCAAGATCTTGATATCCCCATCTTGAACAACGCACATTATGACAGACAGCCCAACACGACTGCTACAAGAACCACTACAACTCCACCATTCACAAGAAAAATAAATACTATACTGCTACAAAACAACAAAGAGTACAAAGGAGAATATACCAACAGTTTTAAAGTACGGTTATTCTGCAAAATCAACTAACGATCCAATGAAAAGGAGCCGCCTTACTATTAGATAGTATATCAGTTAGTAAGTTAGTTTTAGCAGTTATTCTGTTATGTTTGTTATAGTAGAAGGTTGAAGCTTTCTATATAAAGCTAATATGTACGAATTATAGGATCATTGATTATCATTGTAATCTTCTTCTTTACTTTGATAATAAAGAATTCCTTTACACTATTTTTTAGTTGTTATATGGTATCAGTAGTTTTTTCTTCCGTTTGTTTCTTGAAATCATGATGAATATCATTGACAGCTCTGTTTTCAGTGACCAATCCGATCATGGTGGTAATTCATACTACATTCATCAGTCCGACAACCTTGGTATGACGCTGGTTACACAACCTCTTGCGAATGATAATTACAACATCTGGAGACGCTCGATGTTGATTGCTCTTTCTGTCAAGAATAAACTTGGTTTCGTTGATGGATCTCTTTCTTCTCCTGCCTCTTCTTCCAATCAGTTCAGTGCATGCACTCGTGCCAATAATTTGATAAACTCTTAGATCTTGAACTCTATTTTTAAAAATATCGTAGCAAGTTTGTTGTATCATTTGACGCTTGCAAATCAAAATCACACGTGCAAAATTGTAACTTGGGCACATAATCATCAATTTATCATTCTTATGTTGTTTTGTCTTCGTATTCAGATTTCATGTATATCAACTCATTCCTAAAATCCATATTCATATATAACATTTTTTTGCAATATACACTTCCTATGTCATGTATACATATCAAGCAGGATGTGGTAGACTACTACGTACTGAGGAGGTGTAATTAGAGCGGTATTTTCTGGATCAGTGTCTCATCTCAGTGATGATTTTGTAGAGGTTACAGCAATCAAAACTGTGTTGGAAGTGTTTGTTGGGGCAAATTGGTTAGGCAATACAGGGTTGCTACTGGAATCGGATTTCAATGTCGACCTAAAATGGATTAGCAAACCACCGCAACATCCATGGTGTTAGTGGTGATCTTCGCGAAAATTAATCAGGTGACTCCAGGATTGACAAGGTTCAATTTTGTCATGTTCCAAGGTCTTGCAATGTGATGGCAGACAATAAGGACGGCATACATAGACAAGAACTTTTCAAAGCATGATGGTGAGGCTTCTGGACTAATTTGCAAGTGGTTCTGTTGATTTAAGTTTGTGAACGTGAATTTTGTACGCCGCTTTTGGGTGTTTGGAGTTCTGTATTCTGCTCGAGTCATGCGTGTGTGTTTGTGTGTGTGTATATATATATATTGAGTTTGTTGGCTGAATTTTGTTTTGTTGCAGGATTTATGTCTTTTCTGGGTCTATAACTCCCTTTAACAAGAATTAATCTTTGCCGAGTAAAAAAAAAACATGTTCCATTCGTTAATGATTCATATCATACTTTAGCATGCCACACATGCTTGTGCTCATATATTATGGACAATAATTTTCTGCTTCTTTTCGTTGCCCATTTGTCGCGACTATTTTAAAAATCAAAGTGTAGAAAATAGCCCGGCGATTAGGGTTTTAAAATTAAGGTTTTGCCTTTTAAAACGACTTTTGAAAATCATTTGGAGTCGCCACCGATTACTTCGAGGTAGACCGTACATCAAAAAGCAAATCAGAGATTTATTTATTTTAAAAAGGATGGGTTCGGGAGTCGGTTACGTGTGGGAAATGATTAGCACCCTACGAATGCCCATTATTGGTACCTTTTAATTTTACGTGGCATTTCGGCATTTCGAAAAAACAATTTGAATTTAATTTGACCACGATTATTATTTGAATTAAAATTCCGAATAGGGATATCCTTTTATAAGAAAATATATTTTATCGAGCATAAGATTAGAGACACCCAGTTGCTTTAGGGCATTTCAGTACATACTCAAAAAGTATATCTCAACATAAAAGGTTTGCATGACAAATTATTTTCTTGTCAATTTTAAGTCCAAATCTAATTAAGCCTCTAATTAATTTTAATTAATTAAAGAATCTATGAATATTACCAAATTTAGGGTTTATGTGATAACATACAAATAATTGGGCACTATCCATATCAAACCCTAATGTGATAATATTCCTAATAATTAATGATTCTAATTGTTTAACCCTAACCCTAATTTAATTTTAAAATTAAACAACTAAGTATAATTTCAAATTCTAAGTTGAAATGAAATATCAAATGTTCAACTAAAAACTTCCCTTGATTAACATCTCATTACAATGAGACACTAACCAAATTAGAACTTTAAAGTTGTCATTTGATATTAATTTATTTTCTAAAGTTATCTCTCTTAGTCAATTTAATTAAAGAAACTAAGTGTCAAACTCTAATTAATTTTAAGATTCGTGTTTTAAGTCACCTAAGCAAATATACTACATGCATATTTTAAATCCAAATGCAAGCATACAATAATTATAGAGCATTTAAAATTGAATTAAAGCTGAAATTGGAACTAAAATGAATTAAATTGCAAATTAAAGAGCTCAACTACAAATATTTAGTGACTGGAATGAAAGAAGGATAAAACCCAAGAGCCTAAACCTAAATTCATTAAAAAACCCGACTCAACCCAAAGTTATCCGGCCCAAACAAGGCGGCCCAAATGAAATCGACTGGGTCGTTATCCAACCTGGATAAAAAAATGTGCGGACCCTATCCGACCCGCTTTCAAAACACGCGGATCCTCTTTTAACTCGGCTCTTCAAAACGATATCATTCTAACTCGGTATAAATACCCAAAAAACGAGTTAGAACAGTCATTTTCAACCAACTCCCTCTCTCTCCTCATTCATTCCCTCTGTTGCGCGTAATAAGTGCTACGCAAATGTGCAAGTATACACGTCGCAAGTTATAGTATAAAAGATATCGTCTCCACAGGGATTGGTGCCACTTCAAGAATCTAGTATCTTGCACTGTAAAAAGTAAAAACACAAGTAAAGGATTATAGAAGTTTTAACTAATAACTAATCTAGAAAGCAATTAAGTAAATGAAAAGATGAGATCGAATGAGAGAGAGATAGGCCAGGTTATCGTGAGTTGAGGTGTGATAGCCGATTGGATCGTTTTGGTAAAAGAGTGCACGGGCAACTCAGTTGCCATGGCAACTTGCACAACGGGGTTGCCTTGGCAACTAATCGATGGTTGCCTGGGCAACTACTTGGGCAACTACTTGGGCGTCTGGGCAGCAACCTTTAAGGTTCGGCAGAGCGTTCTTCAATGGTTTCTTCTTATCCCTAAGTCGAAACTCTAGATACTTGTGCATGCCTTGATAATACATCCCTGCGTGAATCAAGGGTGAACAACAACCAATCTTGCGCTCCTCTTAGCCGTTGAAATCCTTAACTTATTCCTAAGCCGGATTAATCTTCACCATCATTGGATTGAATAAAGATCATATTCATTCGTTTCTTGAATCTAACTCTCCCGATATTAGATAAATAGATGAAATCACGAGATCCTCTCCCAATTCACTCGCAAACAAGAATAAGAACCAAGAATGAATAAACCTTGAAATAGAAAAGTGCAAACTCTTATTACCTAAACAAAAACCAATAGTTTCTCACAACCACAAAACACAATAACCATAGCCAAGTAGATTTAGTTCATGGCTAGGTTCCAAAGAAACACAACTTAAACAATCCCTAGCATGAACCCAATCGAACAAGGAAGAAAAGATGAAGCTTGTCGAAAATCCCTTGCCTTAGATGCTTGCCGAAAATTCCCCTTGCTTCCTCTCTTGGTCTTGTCAAAATTTCCCCTAATGCTCTCTATACAAGTTGTCGAAATCTCCTTGCTATTTATAGGGCTAGGCCAAAGTCCTTCTTTGAGGAGGAGTTTGAGTTGGAATTAAATTATCTTTAAAGAATATAATTCTTTATTATAATTTTATTCCTATTAGAACTTCTCCTATCTTCTTGGAATTTAATTCTTCTTTAATCTCTGCATGGCAATCAAATTCCTTTGGGCTTGGGCCTTGCTCCATGTCATCTTGGGCTTGTAAAGTCATTAATTTCGACATCCCTATTTCATTTTCTCTTTGTCGACAATTGCCATGGCAACTGGCTCGGCGTATCCTTCATGCATTGCCCTGGCAACTAGCTCGGCATTGCTTTGGCAAGTGATCCTGCACATACACACACAAAGCACACCAAAGCAGCATCTTTTCCACAAAAACTACCAAGTTATGTAATCAAGCTCAACGATGGAAGGAAACATGGATTAATGCATGAATGGCTAACTATGCAACTAATATGAGCCTAAGTCTAACAATAATATGAGTAAAAAGGGTAAGAAAAATAGTACTTTTGAACACTTATCACACCCCCAAACTCGAACTATTGCTTGTCCTCAAGCAATGCAAACTCATAATTACCTGCCAAGAACCGGGGCACAAAGTATGATTGGCTTTTTATTTTTCGGAAAACTTAGGAGTTACTCGGAATCAAACTATAATGCTTGTGAGTGTGTGCGGAGTTGTGTGCAAGTTGATTTTTCGGATTCTATGCAAGCAAGAGGTTTTCAAATTACTTCGTTGGGTTCTTTTTAACATGTTTTAACTAGAGCCAGTTTTGGGCACCTCTAGTGTTTTGTTTTTAGTTTTCTTAAGTTAATTTAATCGACTAGAGCCGGTTTCGGGCACCTCTAGTTAAATTTTTTTTAACACATCCTAGAGCCAGTTTCGGGCACCTCTAGTGATCAATTTTTTTAGCACATGCTGAGCCAATTTCGGGCACCTCTAGCATTCATCCAATTTTTATTCTAATCCCTCAATTTGTTAATTATCAACCTAAGTTCACTAGAATTCCTTAAATCAATCAAACCACAACAGTGTTTCATCAAATTTAGCATCATAGTAAAATTCTAAGTTTTTCCATGGTTATCCTAGAATAAAAATTCTATCAATCAAGTGCATTGGTAAAGTCATCATCGAATATTCATCAAATCTAAGCAATTCTTGTTCCAATTAAAGGCATGGCAAGCAATTTATGTATTCTTAAGATGAATATAACTAAACATGGTAACTACTAATAACAATCCCCCCCAAACTCGAGTGAGGCATTGTCCTCAATGTATGCATAAAAATAACGAAATATAAAAATAACGAAAAATAAAAATAAAAATAAAAATGCATACGAGGACTTACTCCGAGAGTTCGTCATCGTAGATGATTAGTTTCCTTCTAGTCGGTGTCTTGATTCTCTTGCTTGAACGCGGTGGTTGTTTTCTTGTTGCCGGTGGTGGAATCGATCCTCGTACGGGGTTGTCCTCATCGTCCTCTTCATCAATGTCAATGGCTTTTCGCTTGGAGGATTCAATTGGTGCGGTCTTTATTGGTTCAATGGAGGACTCGTCCGAATCTGAAAAATCAGAAAATGATTCCGTAGGAGTTGATTCGGGCATAGGTGCTTTACCTTTGGCTTTTGCAGTGGTTGCCAGGATGTCTTTAGCTTTGGTTGCCGTGGCGTCAGCTTCCTTGGTTGCCGTGGCGACTGCTTCATTGGTTGCCGGGGCAAGGATCTCGGCGGGAAAGATTGGGAATGGCACACGATTGTCCGGGTACTTTTCTAGGATGACTTGGGTGATGGCATTGTTGTGCTCCTTCATGTACCGCATGAACATTAGTTGCCGATCTTCAATTTGCCTTAGGCGGCTTGCCAATGGGTGCAAAAGTGCTTCAAAGTGTCCCGGGATTAATGGCCGAGTTACCCTGGCGTTAGGTGCTTGGGCATTAGGGATTGCCGCGGTGGCAGGAGTTGCCGTGGCAATTGGAGGCCTTGAAGAATCTCTCGGTGCCTCTCCCATTAGCTTTCAGATTAGTGCTTGATTCCAACCAGACTTGGGTAGGGCCTTTTCATCGGTGGACTCACTCGGGACATGCATCTCCTTGCAAAGATTAGAAATTAAGCAAGGGAAGAAAAGCTTATCTTTTGAACTGCATACAAAAATCTCATCACAAATAATTTTTTCCAATGTTAATGATGCGATTATGCAAAATAGAATGTATGAGCAAAAGACGTGGTATATCAACGGTAGTATTGTGTGTGGAGGGCATTAAAGAAGTTTTAACAAACTTATTCCATAGTTTTGCCTCGGGTTTAAGCCGAAGGCGATTTACCGTGCCCTTGTATTTACCGTCGTTCCAATGAGTTCCCGGTTGAGTGAGTTCTTGAAGCACCTTGTCGAGTTGCTTGGGATTGATTTGGTCAACGAAGGCTTGATGCTCGTCCTTCTCAATGTAAAGTCCGTAAAAGGTGTTGATGCTTTCGGGACTTATAAGTATGGCCTTGTCACGAACAAAAACATAAGGATTATCCGGGTTAGGTGAGTGAGCATAGAATTCTCTTACCCATGAGATGTTACCCGGTTCCGATTGATGGCAAAAGATTTGCCACTTTGATGTGCAATCCTCTTGAAGATGAATGGTTCAAGGCCGAAATCTTGATGAGAGTTGGAGTATTCAAAGCCTTGTTCTTCATGAATCTTCCGGCTTTCAAACTTGGATTGAAATCTTTCTTGAACTACCGGTGTAGCAAACTTCTTGTATCTTGGTTCTTTGGATGAACTAAAAGTTTAATCTTGGATGCCATGGATGATCTTGGTTGTGAGTAAAAACAAAGAAAACAAAAGAAAAGAAACTAAAAAGTTGCAAGATAGAAAGTAGGAATAGGTTAAGGGTGATGGGTTTTATAGAAAAGATAGGTGGGTGGGATTAGGGGGAAACGAAAAAAAGGGTTAGGGTTTGGTAGAAGTTGTCGACAAGGGGGTTTTGGTTAGGATGAATTGGAGGCTTTATATAAGCCTTAGATTCAGCCCATTAGTTTCCTTGTTGAAGATGTTTTCCTACTTGGTTTAGAATTCATTCTTTATCTTGAACTTCTTTTCCTACAATTCAAAGACAAATCAAATAAGGATTAAAATTAAAGATAAACTAATAAAGAAAATAAATAAAGATGTGTAATAGGATTCTTAAACTTGAATAAAAAAAATCTATCCTAAAACTACTAATAATCGGAAAATAATAAAAATAAAAAAAATCAGAAAAAAATAAAATAATTAAATAATCAAAAAATAAAAAAAAAATAAAAAAAAAATAAAATTATCAAAAGGGAGAGCATGCCCATGCATATCCTAAGTTGACCACTTCCTTGTTACGTTCCACATGGGCACCATTGTAGTGCTTCAATCTTTGTCCATTAACTTTGAATTCATGGTTGTCAGAGATGGACTTGATTATCACGGCGCCATGGGAGAATGGTTTGACGACTTCAAATGGTCCCGACCATCTTGATTTCAGCTTTCCCGAGAAAAGTTTTAGCCGAGAATTGAATAGGAGAACTAGTTGCCCTGGCGTGAATTGTCGTGGCAATAGTTTCTTGTCGTGCCATCGCTTTGTTTTCTCCTTGTAGATTCGTGCATTGTTATAGGCGAGTGCACGAAATTCTTCTATCTCATTGAGATCCATCAAGCGCTTTTGTCCGGCACTTTCCCAATCCATATTCACGGTCTTGATTGCCCAGTACGCCTTGTGCTCGATTTCCACCGGTAGATGACATGTTTTACCATAGACAAGTCGGAAGGGGGACATACCTAAGGGTGTTTTGAATGCAGTGCGATATGCCCAAAGTGCGTCATCTAGTCTTAATGACCAATCCTTCCTTGAGGGATTTACAACTTTCTCGAGTATACCCTTCAATTCCCGGTTGGAAATTTCTGCTTGCCCGTTGGTTTGTGGGTGATATGCCATGGCGATCTTGTGTGATATGCCGAAGCGTTGCAACATCTTGGCAATTAGTCTGTTGTCAAAATGCTTGCCTTCGTCGCTGATAATTGCTCTCGGCATCCCAAACCGTGTAAATATGTTTTTCTGCAGGAATCGTTGCACGGTCTTGGAATCGTTGTTTGGAACTGCAGCTGCCTCCACCCATTTAGACACATAGTCGACGGCAAGTAAGATGTAGAGGTTGCCGAATGAAGATGGGAAAGGTCCCATAAAATCGATCCCCCGCACATCGAACAGTTCCACCTCGATGATGTTCTGGAGCGGCATCTCATGTCGTCTAGAGATATTGCCCGTCCTCTGGCAACGATCACATTGCTTGTAAAAGTCTTGGGCATCTTTGTACAATGTTGGCCAATACAAACCCGATTGCAAAACTTTGGCCGCGGTACGAGTTCCTCCAAAATATCTTCCATAGGGTGAAGAATGGCATTGCCAGAGTACATTCTGTTGCTCTTCTTCAGGGACACATCGGCGTATAACCTGATCTGCACATTGTTTAAACAAAAGAGGCTCGTCCCAAAAGTAATGCTTAGCATCATGGCTGAACCGCTTCTTCCCTTGGTGAGTAATGCCATAAGGAAAAATACCACAAACAAGGAAATTAACTAAATCTGCGTACCAGGGTATTGCCGAGGCATGTGCTGCCGTGGCGACTGCTCCCAAAATTGCCGAGGCGTGCGCGTCAAAGGCTACTGCGGCATCGAGAGTTGCCGAGGCGTGTGCATCCATGGTTGCCGAGGTGTCGAGGGTTGCCGAGGCATCAAGGGTTGCCGAGGCGTCGAGGGTTGCTGAGGTGTCTAGGGTTACCGAGGCAACTAGAATTTGTTCATCCGGGAATGCATCGCATATCTCTAGATCCGCGTCATCCTCCCTATTGCGTTCCAAACGTGATAAGTGATCGGCCACTTGATTTTCTGTTCCTTTCCTGTCCTTAATTTCAATATCAAATTCTTGTAAAAGTAATATCCAAAGAATCAAACGAGGTTTAGCATCCTTTTTAGTAAATAAGTATTTGATTGCCGAATGGTCCGTATGAACAATTACCTTTGTACCAATTAAATAGGATCGAAACTTGTCAAATGCGAAAACTACAGCTAGTAACTCTTTCTCCGTTGTTGTGTAATTCACTTGAGCACCATTAAGAGTTTTACTAGCGTAATATATCACATGGAAGGTCTTACCTGTGCGTTGGCCTAGGACTGCTCCTACCGTGAAATCACTTGCATCACACATGAGCTCAAAAGGTAGCGTTCAATCTGGTGGAACGACAATGGGTGCCGAGGCAAGCTTTTTCTTTAGGGTTTCGAATGCTTGAGTGCAAGAATCATCAAAATCGAAGACTTTATCCTGTTCAAGCAGATTACACAAGGGTTTAGTGATTTTAGAAAAGTTATAAATGAACCTCCTGTAAAAACCTACATGTCCGAGAAAACTTCGAATTCCTTTAACCGAATTTGGTGGGGGTAATCTCTCGATCACGTCCACCTTGGCTTTGTCTACTTCAATTCCTTTGGATGAAATCTTGTGGCCGAGCACTATTCCTTCATCTACCATAAAATGGCATTTCTCCCAATTGAGGACTAAATCCGTTTCTTCGCATCTTGCTAACACCTTTTCTAAATTGCCAAGACAGCCGTCGAAGTCATTACCAAAAACCGAAAAATCATCCATGAAGATCTCAAGGAAGTCTTCGACCATGTCTGAAAAGAGCGCCATCATGCATCTTTGGAAGGTTGCCGGGGCGTTACATAATCCGAATGGCATCCTTCGGAAGGCATAAGTACCGTATGGGCATGTGAAGGTTGTCTTTTCTTGATCTTCTGGTGCTATGGCAATTTGATTGTAACCTGAATAACCATCAAGAAAACAATAAAAGGGTTTACCTGCAAGACGGTCAAGCATTTGATCAATAAAGGGTAATGGGAAGTGATCTTTCCTAGTGGCTTTGTTTAGCTTTCGATAGTCCATACAAACCCTCCAACCGGTCACAGTCCTGGTTGGGATAAGTTCATTATTTTCATTGCTTACCACTGTTATACCTCCCTTTTTTGGTACACATTGTACCGGACTTACCCACGTACTATCAGAGATAGGGTATATAATGCCGGCGTCAAGCCACTTGATGATTTCTTTCATTACAACCCTTTTCATGGCATGATTCAGTCTCCTCTGGGCCTCAATTGAAGGTTTGTGATCATCTTCCAACAAGATCTTGTGCATGCATACTGCCGGGCTAATTCCCTTCAAGTCAGCAATTGTCCACCCTATTGCCTTTTTGTGTAGCTTCAACATCTTGATCAGCTTCTTTTCCTGCTCAGGCTGTAACTTAGAAGAAATAATTGCAGGCAATGCATTATCGGTCCCTAAGTATACATATTTTAGTTGCTCTGGCAATTGTTTCAACTCAAGAATTAGTGGTTGTTCAATAGAGGGTTTTTTGAGCTTACCTTCCTTACCTGAGTAATCCAGTGGTTCAAAGTATGTACCTGGTCGATTTACTAGCCAATTTGCCTCTTCTGGTTGTTCCTCATCGACCGGTTCTTCATACTCCTTAGGTTCCTCTTGGTCGGCAATGTAGTTGCCGAGGCAACTAAATTTCTCATCGAAGTTAAACTCTGCCGTGGCATGAAGTAGTTGGCATTCTTTTGGATCATCGGCATGCCTTAGTGTTTGGAACACATTTAGTTTGACCTGCTGGTCATTCACCCTCATTGTGAGTTCTCCCTTTTCAACGTCGATCAGGGTTCTCCATGTTGCTAAGAATGGTCTCTCGAGAATGATGGGTGCATGCTCATCTGCTTCACAATCCAAAACAATAAAGTCAGCGGGAAAAATAAACTTATCGACTTTTACCAGTATGTCTTCGATTTTTCCCTCTGGATGCACATAGGATCTGTCGGCTAGCTGTAGTATAACTGTTGTAGGTCTTGCCTTCCCGATTCCTAGTTTCTGGAAAACCGATTTAGGCATTAAGTTTATGCTAGCCCCAAGGTCGCATAATGCTTTCCCGACATAGTGATTTCCAATGGAACAGGGTATTGTGAAACTTCTGGGATCCTTCAACTTGGGTGGCATACGATTGTAAACATTGCCATGCATCCCTCCGTCATGCGCAATCTGTTTCAAACTCTCATAGCCTTGTTCTTTTGGACACAATGTCTTTAAGAAACTTGGCATAGTTTGGCATTTGTTCAATTGCTTCCACCAATGGCAAGTTGATGTGGACTTGCTTTAGGATATCAAGAAATTTCTTGAATTGGTATTCTTGCTTTTGTCGCTTCAACCTTTGTGGGAATGGTGGTGGAAGTCGGATATCTTCGATCCTTTCATTGGTTTGAAACCTGATTGACGGCATTGCCGGACATCCGAGTTGCCGAGGCATTATCAACTGGGGTTGCCGAGGCATGCTTATCGCAAGTTGCCGAGGCGTCTTTATCGTCGGTTGTCGAGGCATGCTTATTGCCGGTTGCCGCAGCAATTCCTGGTTCAGCATCTGAGGCTCTGCCGCTAGGTTCGTCTTGATCTTTTTGTGGAGTTTTGTTTGACGAGCGGGTTTGAACCTCTCTAAGTTGTTGGCCACTTCTGGTGGTGATTGCCTTACATTGCTCATGGCCGCCTCCTCTTGCGACTTGATGTATCGCTAGGTAAACCTCCTTGTGGTCTAGTATTCAGATTTTGAGCAAACTGTCCGACTTGATTTTCCAATGATTTGATTGCCGCCTCTTGGTTTTGCAATCTCATATCGGTCCTGTTAATAAAAGCATCAGTTCTTTTTATGAAATTACTATTCTCAGCCATATAAGATTCAGTTTTCATCATAAAAACATTTAGAGAATTTTCCAAAGAACTAGATGTTGTCGGTTGTTCTTGCTGCGCATCATTGTCGTGGCATATTTTGCTGGAATCCCGATGCTTGTGCATTCTGATTGTTCGGTTTAGAGCATTGTTGGGATTACTCCATGAAAAATTCGGTGCTTCTTCCAAGCTGGATTGTATGTATTGGACATCATGTTATTGTTCGATTGTAATTCCCCACATAGAAGCTGGATTCGGATTCTCGCATACATTCGGAAGAATTATGGTTATCACCACATAACTCACAAAAAGAATCCATTACCTTGACTTCATGTGTTTTGTTTGGTTTTTGCATGTTCGGACCATCTTGGTTAAAGCGCCAATTGTGCGAAATTGAATCGATGATCCTAGTTCATGTATTGTGGCTTAGCGTCTAACTCCTCCTCTTCTAGTAGATGGGAATTGATAATCATTCTTGGCCAGCCTGTTTAAAATTTGCATTGCTTCTTCCGGCGACTTATCTAGGAGTATGCCGTTTGCCGAGGCATCTAGCATCATCCTTGTTGGTGTATTCACGGCGTTGTAAAAACATTGTTACTTGAGTCCACACCGAATCCGTGTAGGGGCATTTGTGTAGAAGTTCTCTATATCGCTCCCAAGCCTCGTACATGGATTCATCATCCGCCGCCGAAAAAGAAGTAATGTCGTTCTGAAGCTTATCACCAAATTTGTAGGAATAAATCTAGCAAGGAAATCACGACAAAGATCAGTCCAAGATGCTATGGATCCGGCAGAATGCTATTCAACCATGCTTTCGCCCTATCCTCAAATGAATAGGGAATAATCTTAATCGTAAGACATCGGGGTGACTCCGTGTATCTTGAACGAGTTGCAAATCTCGAGGAAAGATTTTAGATGTTGCGGTGCATCTTCAGTTGCTGAGCCGCCAAATTGACCTATTGTGTTGATCATATTAAACATTACCGTTTTCAACTCAAAGTGGTCGGCTTCAATTTCAAAACGACAACTCCTGGGTTAAGTCCATCAAGATCTTCTTCAAGATAGTCTCGAATAGTTCTATTTCGTGCAAGAATCACTCCTCCTCCTGCTCGAACATCTTGATTCTTCATTTGCCATTGCTTCTCTTATCCTTCGTCTAAGTCTTTGTAAGGTTCGTTCGATTTCTGGATCAAAGGGATATTCTGGTGAAGTCGGTCTCGCCCTGGTCATATACCAATGCAAAACCAAACTTTGTTAGCCCTTTGAATTTAAAACAAGAAAAATAAAAAGAAAGTGCAAGAAAGTAAAAACAAAGTCGCTATTGCCAATCCCCGGCAACGGCGCCAAAAACTTGTTGCGCGTAATAAGTGCTACGCAAATGTGCAAGTATACACGTCGCAAGTTATAGTATAAAAGATATCGTCTCCACAGGGATTGGTGCCACTTCAAGAATCTAGTCTCTTGCACTGTAAAAAGTAAAAACACAAGTAAAGGAGTATAGAAGTTTTAACTAATAACTAATCTAGATTGCAATTAAGTAAATGAAAAGATGAGATCGAATGAGAGAGAGATAGGCCAGGTTATCGTGAGTTGAGGTGTGATAGCCGATTGGATCATTTTGGTTAAAAGAGTGCACGGGCAACTCAGTTGCCGTGGCAACTTGCACAACGGGGTTGCCTTGGCAACTAATCGATGGTTGCCTGGGCAACTAGTTGGCAACTACTTGGGCGTCTGGGCAGCAACCTTCAAGGTTCGGCAGAGCGTTCTTCAATGGTTTCTTCTTATCCCTAAGTCGAAACTCTAGCTACTTGTGCATGCCTTGATAATACATCCCTGCGTGAATCAAGGGTGAACAACAACCAATCTTGCGCTCCTCTTAGCCGTTGAAATCCTTAACTTATTCCTAAGCCGGATTAATCTTCACCATTATTGGATTGAATAAAGATCATATTCATTCGTTTCTTGAATCTAACTCTCCCGATATTAGATAAATAGATGAAATCACGAGATCCTCTCCCAATTCACTCGCAAACAAGAATAAGAACCAAGAATGAATAAACCTTGAAATAGAAAAGTGCAAACTCTTATTACCTAAACAAAAACCAATAGTTTCTCACAACCACAAAACACAATAACCATAGCCAAGTAGATTTAGTTCATGGCTAGGTTCCAAAGAAACACAAGATAAACAATCCCTAGCATGAACCCAATCGAACAAGGAAGAAAAGATGAAGCTTTTCGAAAATCCATTGCCCTAGATGCTTGCCGAAAATTCCCCTTGCTTCCTCTCTTGGTCTTGTCGAAATTTCCCCTAATGCTCTCTATACAAGTTGTCGAAATCTCCTTGCTATTTATAGGGCTAGGCCAAAGTCCTTCTTTGAGGAGGAGTTTGAGTTGGAATTAAATTATCTTTAAAGAATATAATTCTTTATTATAATTTTATTCATATTAGAACTTCTCCTATCTTCTTGGAATTTAATTCTTCTTTAATCTCTGCATGGCAATCAAATTCCTTTGGGCTTGGGCCTTGCTCCATGTCATCTTGGGCTTGTAAAGTCATTAATTTCGACATCCCTATTGCATTTTCTCTTTGTCGACAATTGCCATGGCAACTGGCTCGGCGTATCCTTCATGCATTGCCCTGGCAACTAGCTCGGCATTGCTTTGGCAAGTGATCCTGCATGTACACACACAAAGCACACCAAAGCAGCATCTTTTCCATAAAAACTACCAAGTTATGTAATCAAGCTCAACGATGGAAGGAAACATGGATTAATGCATGAATGGCTAACTATGCAACTAATATGAGCCTAAGTCTAACAATAATATGAGTAAAAAGGGTAAGAAAAATAGTACTTTTGAACACTTATCACCCTCTTCAAACGCTCTCAACCCATAACACCTACAAACCCAAAAACCATCCCCTAAACATATCAAAATCCCACTTTTCTTTGAATGTTCATACGTGTTCATCCAAAATTGGATGAACACTATGAACTCCGACACTAAAATACCACACGAGCCACCGTCAGATCCAAAATCATCCCTCACCGGTTACTCACGGTTGTTCGCCGGCCCCCATTGACAAACATCGACCGCCGTGCCTCAACTCTAGTCATCCTTTTCGGTCAAACCTTACCCTCGGCCACCATTTGGTTCAACTCCGGGGACCGATCACTACCGCAAGGCGATTTCTGGCCGCCGTTTTCCACATTGACCGAAACCTTAAAAACACCAATAACCTCTATTTTCAACCCAAACCTAAATTTAAAGCATGTTTCGGTAGAAACTCCCATCTTCCCCACCTAAATCTACCTTACCAAACCCCGATCTCCCTCATTTTCAACTTTATCACAACCTCTTATCACTCCGGTTGCCTCTCATCCCTCTCTGATCACTCACAGATCCAAGATAAGTACTCGTAGCCTTTCTTTTTTCATGATTCGACTCTATTTCTTGTTTTAGATTAGATGTTTAGGCTTCTGACTTTAGATCTAGGTTTTGCTACTGTGTTTGCTTAGATCTAGGTTTTAACTCGATGTTCTTAGACTTAGGTTTTAGATCTGATATTTCCCTCTTGTTTTAATGCAGGAAATGAAAGAAGAGATCAGAAGTTACCTTCTGATATTCCAATGAAAATTCTAATGCCGGAACAGTACTCCGATTATCGTCCCAGGCATTCTTTCCTCTTTCCGATGACCTTTCAGTTATTCAGGTAATTCTCTAATTTCCCTTTTCTTTCTCTTCCATGATAAATGTGTAATTATAGCGTTATTAATTTTATTTTTCTCTCTCTTCAAGTATTTATACCTAATAGTGGATCCTAGCGCCATGGCGACGTCACTATTATGACGTCAAGACAACTGGCTTCAACTAATGGAAGAAAGACCACAACCTTCCCTTTTATCTTCTCCGCTTCCTTTGATGTCTCAGAGGAATAGCATCTACCACTTTGGGTAAAGTGCCACACTTCATTTATTGTTTCTGTACTAGGCTACTCTTTATTCTTCTTTTCTGGTACTGAATTTATCTGTACTGGTGATTTTACTTCCTTCAATGTTTTGCTTTCCTCCGGTGTAGCTATATTGGCCATTTAGTTCCATAGAAATTTATGAGTACTTTTGAAAGCAAACGGCACGGGTGGCGTAATCACATCTTGGGAGTCACTTCTGGCTTTACATCAAACGAGCTTCTGGCCTTGGCCCTGACAGAAACAACCAAGGGCTTATGGGTTCCATACTTGACTCTAGAAGACTCGGAGGCGTATACATCCACTTCTTTCCTCTCTCTGGCCTTATCAAAGAACTCTAGTTCCTTGTTGTCCACCATCTTTTGTATCAGACTTCTGAACTCTGAGCAATGTTGAATTTCATGGTCGGGTTCTTGATGATATTCACAATATACATCAGACTGCACTTCTTTTTTAATCTTTATGCCTATTTCAATCATCCTGGCATTATATAATTGTTCAAATACCCACTTTAACGAAGATCTAATTTTTGATACATCTATTTTTAATCTTTTTGCCTCATCCTCTTCCTCGATAACATTCACCCCTCGCCCTCCGTGATTTGGCAATGGATTCGCTGCAATACTAGGCTCATCAAATTTCAAAATCCCATTGTTGATTAGATTTTGAACCACTTTTTTGAATGTCGTACATGTCTCAATTGTATGCCCTAGTATTCCAGTGTGGATTCACAATAGGCATCAGGTTTGTACCATGGGGATAAGAAGTCTGCATAGGGGTTAAATGATATGGCCTCACCAAATCCACTTCATATAACTATGGGTATAGCTCAACATATGTCATTGGTATCAGTGTAAATTTGATCCTATAATTCCTGGGGCTATGAGAATCTTTATTATTTGAGTTTTGGGAACCTCCTAACGCAGAACCAAACGAAGTAATAGTCACATTCTTTGGGGCCTCGTATGCACTGGTATTGTTTACCTCGCTATCTTTTCTTTTGAAGTTCTTACGTGAGCTTTCCTCATTCTCAATCCTGCCATTTTTAATAGCTGCTTTAATTAGCTCTCCCGTCATTACTATATCAGCAAAATTCTGAGTAGCGTTATTGATCAATCTATCAAACAATGAACCTCTTAATGTCTACACAAACATGTGAGTAACCTCACTCTTTAACAACGAAGGTTGCACTTGCACTGCAATGTCCCTCCATCTCTAAGCATACTGCCGAAGTGTCTTATTACTCTTCTGTTCCATGCCTGACAGCATACACGATTGGGAACCATCTCCACCACATGTTTATAGTGCTAAGCAAAAGCTCCAGAAAGATTATTCTATGACCAAATATTTGCGCAACTCGAATGTGTATACCATCGTGCTGCTGAACAGGTCAAACTATCTTGAAAATAATGTATCAGCAACTTCTCGTCTTTCAAATGTGTAGCTATTTTCTGAAAGTACATTACAAGAGTTTGGCCAATGTGCTTGCCACTACTCCCTTTTGCGTTACCATGGTGGATGTGTCTTTCTTCTTTGTTCGCTTGTAGTCCATGTATACTCTTCACCTTGCTACTATTCCTGAAGGCACAAATATATTAATAGGAAAAATTATATCCATTCTCAACCATTCAATTACCTCATTTTTGTCGACTTCTATCATGGTTGGATGTAGCCTTTGTTGTCGTGGCAATTGTTGCTCAAGCCAATTGCCGTGGCAATCAGTTGTCAAATTTTGCTTTAACTCAAGGGAAGAATCAATTTTCTGAAGAGCTTTATGAATCCAAACACCGTTTTCTTTTGGCCTCTCAAACATCTCCATCAGTAGAGATTTCGATGGCTTCAAATCTACCAACCTCGGTTCCTCAAGACATACCTGCAATGGACGAGGTGAGTTTTTAAAGAATTCGAAAGGTTCAACCATTACCTGCTCATATTCCATTGGCAAAGTATTATCATCTCGTTGATCTTGCACGTGGTCGTGTAATTGCCGTTGCAATTGTAGATGAGAGCAATCTACAGATTCCTGCTTCAATATCAATGTTGTAACCTTATGGGCACCAGGTTCCTCAGAATTTGCTGTAGTATTGTTGTTCTCAGCTTCACCGAGTGTTGTCGCGGCATTGCTCTGTTCAAGCTCCTCAATCATTGCCGAGGCAATTTGTTGTTCAAGCTCATCATGTATTGGGCAGTCTCTCTCATTGGCATCCTCTTGACTTTGAGGTTCTAGTTGTTCCTCACACATCAGAGAGATTTCTTTGTATTTCTCCTTATCCTCTTGCCTTGGGACGTCAGTATCCCTAGGAATGAATTGTTGGTGCATGTTATCCATGACATATGTGGATCTCCCCAATTGATCTTCTGAATCCCATAAGGTTGCATCCCACTGAGCTATCCTCGTATCCATAGATTTTGATAGTTCTCGAATCTCTTCAATTGATCCGTCAAGTCTAGCCAAGGAAGCTAGTAACGTTTCCTCCAAAGAATTGGAATGCTCTTGAAAAGGACTACATTGCCATGGCATATCTGTTGCTGCGGCAAAATTGTTACGGTAAAAAAAATTGAGCTTTTTGACCATACCATGAAGAATTGTGCTGCTGGTTCCCCCTATGGTCCTCCATGTAGTTATATGCACCGAAAATGTGAGGGCAATTTTCAAACACATGATATTCTCCACACATAGCACAAGATTTTTCCACGGTATAAGTTCTTTGGGCTTTTCTCGGTTGGTATAGGTAATCATCAAAGGGTGCAAGGAACTCTTGATTGGATTGATTCATATCTTCCAACATCATCTCTCGAATAGATCGGCTTTTATTTCCTGACATGTTGATGTCCCTTAACTTGTAGCGCACCTAATTTATTTTTTGATAAAACAAACAAAAAGAAAAGTTAGTAAAACTAAGAGAAAAAAAATGCAATAACAAAAACAACTAACACCAATTGCCAATCCCCGGCAACGGCGCCAAAAACTTGTTGCGTGTGATAAGTGCTACGCAAATGTACAAGTATACACGTCGCAAGTAATAAAGTGATATGAGTATCGAGTATCGTCTCCAAAGGGATTGGTTTGGGCCACTTTGCTTAAGTTACTGCACTGAAAATAAAAACACAATTGATAATAGAGGTTTTAATTAACGAGAAAAGTAAAAGCAATAAACTAAAAGAATAGATGAAAGAAAAAGAGAGAGATAGGCCAGGTTATCGTGAGTTGAGGTGTGATAGCCGATTGGATCGTCTTGGTAAAAGAGTGCACGGGCAACTCAGTTGCCGTGGCAACTTGCACAACGGGGTTGCCTTGGCAACTAATCGATGGTTGCCTGGGCAACTAGTTGGGCAACTACTTGGCCGTCTCGGGCAGCAGCAACTTCAAGGTTCGGCAGAGCGTTCTTCAATGGTTTCTTCTTATCCCTAAGTCAAAACTCTAGCTACTTGTGCATGCCTTGATAATACATCCCTGCGTGAATCAAGGGTGAACAACAACCAATCTTGCGCTCCTCTTAGCCGTTGAAATCCTTAACTTATTCCTAAGCCGGATTAATCTTCACCATCAATAGATTGAATAAAGACCATACTCATTCGTTTCTTGAATCTAACTCTCCCGATATTAGATAAATAGATGAAGTTACGAGATCCTCTCCCAATTCACTTTCATAAACAAGAATAAAAGCCAATAATGAGTAAACCTTGAATAGAAAAGTGCAAACTCTTATTACCTAAACAAAATCCAATTGTTTCTCACAACAACAATACACAATAACCCCAACCGATCAAGTTAGTTCATGGTTGGATTCAAAAGATATACAAAGAATAATCCCCAAACCATGAATCTAATGGAAGCAAAGAAGAAGAAGAAGTCGAAATTTCCCCTAATGCTCTCTATGGAGTTGTCGAAATTCCCCTAGCCTTCTCTCTCTGGATTGTCGAATTTCTCCTTGCTATTTATAGGGCTAGGCCAAAGTCCTTCTTTGAGGAGGAGTTTGAGTTGGAATTAAATTATCTTTAAAGAATATAATTCTTTATTATAATTGTATTCCTACTAGAACTTCTCCTATCTTCTTGGAATTTAATTCTTCTTTAATCTCTGCATGGAAATCAAATTCCTTTGGGTTTGGGCTTTGCTCCACGTCATCTTGGGCTTGTCTAGTCATCAATTTCGACATCTCTATTGCATTTTCTCTTTGTCGACAATTGCCATGGCAACTGGCTCGGCGTCTCCTTCATGCATTGCCCTGGCAACTAGCTCGGCATATCCTTCATGCATTGCCCTGGCAACTAGCTCGGCATTGCTTTGGCAAGTGATCCTGTACATACATACACAAAAACACACCAAAGCAACATCTTTTTCCACAAAAATCACCAAGTTATGTAATCAAGCTCAACAGTGGAAAGAAACATGAATTAATGCATGAATAACTAATTATGCAACTAATATGAGCTTAAGTCTAACAATAATATGAGTAAAAAGGGTAATAAAAATAGTACTTTTGAACACTTATCACGCCCCCAAACTCGAACTATTGCTTGTCCTCAAGCAATGCAAACTCATAATTACCTGCCAAGACTTTAATCATCAAAGACATGCTTCAAACTTGAATTCAAACCTCGGAACCGTGGAACAAAGTATGATCACCTTTTAATTTTTCGGATAACACAAAAATTACCCGAAACCAAACTATAGTGCTCGTGACAATGTGTGTGCGTAGTTGTGAACAAGTTGATTTTCAAGATTCTATGTGAACTACAGGCTTTTATTAATTCAATTATCGGGGTATTTATTTTTATTTTCACTAGAGCCAATTTCGGGCACCTCTAGCAAAGTAAGCAATTCCTCATTTTATTTTAGTCGACTAGAGCCAATTTCGGGCACCTCTAGCGATTCTTTAATGTGCATTAACTACTAGAGCCAGTTTCGGGCACCTCTAGCAAGAAAGTGTATTTACTACTAGAGCCAGTTTTGGGCACCTCTAGCAAGAAATTAACTTTTAATTTTCAATTTTAAATTTACCCAAATTTTAAGCAACCTAAGTTCACTAAGTTTCTTTGAATCAACAACCCACAACCGTGTAAAAAAAAATTCAGCATCATAGTAAAATTCTAAGTTCTTTTCATGCAATCCTAAAATTAAAGGTTATTTCAATTAAGTGCAGTGGCAAAAATTCATCATTGGATATTCAACAAGTCTTAAGCAATTAAATCCAATTAAAGGCATGACAAGTAACATATGCAACCTATATGTGATTGCTAAAGATGAATGCAACTAAACATGAAACTAACTAGAAACCAACACCCCCCCAAACTCGAGAGAAGCGTTGTCCTCAATGCATGTAAGAATGAAACAAAATTTAAAAGTAACTAAATGAAATGAGTTAGTCGAAGAGGTCGTCACCTCGAGTGATGAGTTTCCTTCGTGCCGTTTGCTTGATTCATTTTTCAGTCGGTGGTTGAATGCTGGTGCCGCGTGAATAGCATTGCTTTGGTTTGATCCATGTTTGCCGAGGCAGGTTCACTTGCCTGGGCATCAATAGTTGCCGAAGCCATTGTTGTTGCCTAGGCATCGCCAGTTTCTGTTGTGGTTACTGTGGCAAGTAGTCGGCAGTGAATTTCCTTAGCATGGTGGTTGTGAGTCTTGTTGTGGAAAAGAAAACCTGGAAACTAAAGATAATGAAGAAAAATAAAATATATCCTAAAAAATAAAGAGAAAAAATAACCAACAATAATAGAACAAAATAGTTCAAAAAATAAAAATAAAAATAAATGTATCAGTAGTTGACGTGGCGTCGAGGGTTGCCGAGGCATGCACATCCATGGTTGCTGAGGCGTCAGGGGTTGCCGAGGCGTGCGCGTCCATGGTTGCCGAGGTGTGCGTATCAGGAGTTGTTGCGGTGTTGAAGGTTGCCGAGGCATGCGCATCCATGGTTGCCGAGGCATCAAGGGTTGCTGCGGTATTGAAGGTTTCCGTTTTCGATACTTCTTATAGTCCATCCGCACCCTCTATCGGGTGATAATATTGCCCAAAAAGAGTTTGGCCAATGTGCTTGCCACTACTCCCTTTTGTGTTACCATGGTGGAGGTGTCTTTCTTCTTTGTTCGCTTGTAGTCCATGTATACTCTCCACCTTGCTACTATTCCTGAAGGCACAAATATATTAATAGGAAAAATTATATCCATTCTCAACCATTCAATTACCTTATTTTTGTCGACTTCTATCATGGTTGGATGTAGCCTTTGTTGTCGTGGCAATTGTTGCTCAAGCCAATTGTTGTGGCAATCAGTTGTCAAATTTTGCTTTAACTCAAGGGAAGAATCAATTTTCTGAAGAGCTTTATGAATCCAAACACCGTTTTCTTTTGGCCTCTCAAACATCTCCATCAGTAGAGATTTCGATGGCTTCAAATCTACCAACCTCGGTTCCTCAAGACATACCTGCAATGGACGAGGTGAGTTTTTAAAGAATTCGAAATGTTCAACCATTACCTGCTCATATTCCATTGGCAAAGTATTATCATCTCGTTGATCTTGCACGTGGTCGTGTAATTGCTGTTGCAATTGTAGATGAGAGCAATCTACAGATTCCTGCTTCAACATCAATGTTGTAACCTTATGGGCACCAGGTTCCTCAGAATTTGTTGTAGTATTGTTGTTCTCAGCTTCACCGAGTGTTGTCGCGGCATTGCTCTGTTCAAGCTCCTCAATCATTGCCGAGGCAATTTGTTGTTCAAGCTCATCATGTGTTGGGCAGTCTCTCTCATTGGCATCCTCTTGACTTTGAGGTTCTAGTTGTTCCTCACACATCGGAGAGATTTCTTTGTATTGCTCCTTATCCTCTTGCCTTGGGATGTCAGTATCCCTAGGAATGAATTGTTGGTGCATGTTATCCATGACATATGTGGATCTCCCCAATTGATCTTCTGAATCCCATAAGGTTGCATCCCATTGAGCTATCCTCGTATCCATAGATTTTGATAGTTCTCGAATCTCTTCAATTGATCCGTCAAGTCTAGCCAAGGAAGCTAGTAACGTTTCCTCCAAGGAATTGGAATGCTCTTGAAAAGGACTACATTGCCATGGCATATCTGTTGCTGCGGCAAAATTGTTATGGTAAAAAAAAATTTGAGCTTTCCCCCTATGGTCCTCCATGTAGTTATATGCACCGAAAATGTGAGGGCAATTTTCAAACACATGATGTTCTCCACACATAGCACAAGATTTTTCCACGGTATAAGTTCTTTGGGCTTTTCTCGGTTGGTATAGGTAATCATCAAAGGGTGCAAGGAACTCTTGATTGGATTGATTCATATCTTCCAACATCATCTCTCGAATAGATCGGCTTTTATTTCCTGACATGTTGATGTCCCTTAACTTGTAGCGCACCTAATTTTTTTTGATAAAACAAACAAAAAGAAAAGTTAGTAAAACTAAGAGAAAAAAAATGCAATAACAAAAACAACTAACACCAATTGCCAATCCCAACAACGGCGCCAAAAACTTGTTGCGTGTGATAAGTGCTACGCAAATGTGCAAGTATACACGTCGCAAGTAATAAAGTGATATGAGTATCGAGTATCGCCTCCACAGGGATTGGTTTGGGCCACTTTGCTTAAGTTACTGCACTGAAAATAAAAACACAATTGATAATAGAGGTTTTAATTAACGAGAAAAGTAAAAGCAATAAACTAAAAGAATAGATGAAAGAAAAAGAGAGAGATAGGCTAGGTTATCGTGAGTTGAGGTGTGATAGCCGATTGGATCGTCTTGGTAAAAGAGTGCACGGGTAACTCAGTTGCCGTGGCAACTTGCTGTGGGGTTGCCTTGGCAACTAATCGATGGTTGCCTGGGCAACTAGTTGGGCAACTACTTGGGCGTCTGGGCAGCAACTTCAAGGTTCGGCAGAGCGTTCTTCAATGGTTTCTTCTTATCCCTAAGTCGAAACTCTAGCTACTTGTGCATGCCTTGATAATACATCCCTGCGTGAATCAAGGGTGAACAACAACCAATCTTGCGCTCCTCTTAGCCGTTGAAATCCTTAACTTATTCCTAAGCCGGATTAATCTTCACCATCAATAGATTGAATAAAGACCATACTCATTCGTTTCTTAAATCTAACTCTCCCGATATTAGATAAATAGATGAAGTTACGAGATCCTCTCCCAATTCACTCGCAAATAAGAATAAAAGCCAAGAATGAGTAAACCTTGAATAGAAAAGTGCAAACTCTTATTACCTAAACAAAATCCAATTGTTTCTCACAACAACAATACACAATAACCCCAACCGATCAAGTTAGTTCATGGTTGGTGATAAGTGTTCAAAAGTACTGTTTTTCTTACCCTTTTCACTCATATTATTGTTAGACTTAGGCTCATATTAGTTGCATAGTTAGCCATTCATGCATTAATCCATGTTTCCTTCAATCGTTGAGCTTGATTACATAACTTGGTGATTTTTTGTGGAAATAGATGCTGCTTTGGTGTGTTTTTGTGTGTGTATGTGCAGGATCACTTGCCAAAGCAATGCCGAGTTAGTTGCCAGGGCAATGCATGAAGGATATGCCGAGCTAGTTGCCAGGGCAGTGCATGAAGGAGACGCCGAGCCAGTTGCCATGGCATTTGTCGACAAAGACCAAAAGCAATATGGATGTCGAAATTCAAGACTTTACAAGCCCAAGATGACATGGAGCAAGGCCCAAGCCCAAAGGAATTTGATTGCCATGCAGAGATTAAAGAAGAATTAAATTCCAAGAAGATAGGAGAAGTTCTAATAGGAATAAAATTATAATAAAGAATTATATTCTTTAAAGATAATTTAATTCCAACTCAAACTCCTCCTCAAAGAAGGACTTTGGCCTAGCCCTATAAATATCATGGAGATTTCGACAATTCCATAGGGAGAGAGCAAGAGTTAATTTCGACAACTCCAAGAGAGGAAGCAAGGGGAATTTTCGGCAAGCATCTAGGGCAAGGAATTTTCGACAAGCTTCATCTTTTCTTCCTTGTTCGATTGGGTTCATGCTAGGGATTGTTTATCTTGTGTTTCTTTGGAACCTAGCCATGAACTAAATTTACTTGGCTATGGTTATTGTGTTTTGTGGTTGTGAGAAACTATTGGTTTTTGTTTAGGTAATAAGAGTTTGCACTTTTCTATTTCAAGGTTTATTCATTCTTGGTTCTTATTATTGTTTGCAAGTGAATTGGGAGAGGATCTCGTGATTTCATCCATTTATCTAACATCGGGAGAGTTAGATTCAAGAAACGAATGAATATGATCTTTATTCAATCCAATGATGGTGAAGATTAATCCGGCTTAGGAATAAGTTAAGGATTTCAACGGCTAAGAGGAGCGCAAGATTGGTTGTTGTTCACCCTTGATTCACGCAGGGATGTATTATCAAGGCATGCACAAGTAGCTAGAGTTTCGACTTAGGGATAAGAAGAAACCATTGAAGAACGCTCCGCCGAACCTTGAAGTTGCTGCCCAGTCGCCCAAGTAGTTGCCCAACTAGTCGCCCGTGCAACCATCAATTAGTTGCCAAGGCAACCCCGTCGTGCAAGTTACCACGGCAAATCGAGTTGCCCGTGCACTCTTTTACCAAGACGATCCAATTGGCTATCACACCTCAACTCACGATAACCTAGCCTATCTCTCTCAATTGAATTCATCTTTTCATTTACTTATTTGCTTTCTAGATTAGTTAAAACTTCTATAATCTTTTACTTGTGTTTTTACTTTTTACAGTGCAAGAGACTAGATTCTTGAAGTAGCACCAATCCCTGTGGAGACGATATCTTTTATACTATAACTTGCGACGTGTATACTTGCACAATTGCGTAGCACTTATTACGCGCAACAAGTTTTTGGCGCCTTTGCCGGGGATTGGCAATAGCGACTTTGTTTTTACTTTCTTGCACTTTCTTTTTATTTTTCTTGTTTAAAATTCAAAGGGCTAACAAACTTTGGTTTTGCATTGGTATATGACCAGTATGAGACCGACTTCACTGAATATCCCTTTGATCCAAAATCAAACGAACCTTACAAAGACTTAGACGAAGGATAAGAGAAGCAATGGCAAATCAAGACGGCAATATGAATCAAGATGTTCGAGCAGGAGGAGGAGTGATTCTTGCACGAAACAGAACTATTCGAGACTATCTTGAAGAAGATCTTGATGGACTTAACCCAGAAGTTGTCGCACCTGAAATTGAAGCCGACCACTTTGAGTTAAAACCGGTAATGTTTAATATGATCAACACAATAGGTCAATTTGGCGGCTCAGCAACTGAAGATGCACGACAACATCTGAAATCTTTCCTCGAGATTTGCAACTCGTTCAAGATACACGGAGTCACCCCCGATGTCCTACGATTAAGATTATTCCCCTATTCACTGAGGGATAGGGCGAAAGCATGGCTGAATAGCATTCATGTCGGATCCATAGCATCTTGGACTGATCTTTGTCGTGATTTCCTTGCTAGATTTAATCCTACAAATTTAACCGATAAGCTTCAGAACGACATTACTTTTTTCGCAGGCGGATGATGAATCCATGTACGAGGCTTGGGAGCGATATAGAGAACTTCTACACAAATGCCCTTTACACGGATTCCCGGTGTGGACTCAAGTAACAATGTTTTACAACGCCGTGAATACACCAACAAGGATGATGCTAGATGCCTCGGCAAACGGCATACTCCTAGATAAGTCGCCGGAAGAAGCAATGCAAATCTTAAACAGGCTGGCCAAGAATGACTATCAATTCCCATCTACTAGAAGAGGAGGAGTTAGACGCCAA
The DNA here is from genome assembly GCA_019671005.1 of Hibiscus mutabilis. Lineage (NCBI taxonomy): Eukaryota > Viridiplantae > Streptophyta > Magnoliopsida > Malvales > Malvaceae > Hibiscus > Hibiscus mutabilis. Next base: position 86,977,303 of record CM033711.1, on the reverse strand, counting down.
GCCACAATACATGAACTAGGATCATCAGATTCAATTTCGCACAATTGGCCGCTTTAACCAAGATGGTCCAGAATGCAAAAACCAAACAACACACATGAAGTCAAGGTAATGGATTCTTTTTGTGAGTTATGTAGCGATAACCATAATTCTTCCAATGTATGCGAGAATCCGAATCTAGCTTCTATGTGGGAAATTACAATCGAGCAACAACATGATGTCAAATACATACAATCCAAATTTGGAAAAAGCACCCGAATTTTTCATAGAGTAATCCCAACAATGCTCTAAACCGGAACAATCAGAATGCACAAGCATCGGGATTCCAAAGAGAATATGCCACGGCAAATGATGCCGCGGCAACAACCGACAACATCTAGTTCTTTGGAAAATTCTCTAAATGCTTTTATGATGAAAAAATGAATCTTATATGGTGAGAATAGTAATTTCATAAAATGAATGGTGCTTTTATTAATAGGACCGAGATGAGATTGCAAAACCAAGAGGCGACAATCAAATCATTAGAAAATCAAGTCGGACGGTTTGCTCAAAATCAACACTAGACCACAAGGAGGTTTACCTAGCGATCTTCAAGTCGCAAGAGGAACTGCCATGAGCAATGTAAGGCAATCACCACCAGTGGCCAACAACTTAGAGAGGTTCAAACCTGCTCGTCAAACAAAACTCCACAAAAAGATCAAGATGAACCTAGCGGCAAAGCCTCAGATGTTGAACCAGGAATTGCTGCGGCAACCGGCAATAAACATGCCTCGGCAACCGATGACGCCTCGGCTTCTCCAGATGACCCGGCAATGCCGTCAATCAGATTTCAAACCAATGAAAGGATCAAAGATATCCGACTTCCACCACCATTCCCACAAAGGTTGAAGCGACAAAAGCAAGAATACCAATTCAAGAAGTTTCTTGATATCCTAAAGCAAGTCCACATCAACTTGCCACTGGTGGAAGCAATTGAACAAATGCCCAACTATGCCAAGTTTCTTAAAGACATTGTGTCCAAGAGAACAAGGCTAGGAGAGTTTGAAACAGATTGCCGCGACGACAGGGATGCATGGCAATGTTGCACAATCGCATGCCGCCCAAGTTGAAGGATCCCTAAGTTTCACAATACCGCTTCTATTGGAAATCACTATGTCGGGAAAGCACTATGCGACCTAGGGGCTAGCATAAACTTGATGCCTAAATCGGTTTTTCAGAAACTAGGAATCGGGAAAGCAAGACCTACAACAGTTATGCTGCAGCTAGCCGACAGATCCTATGTGCATCCAGAGGGAAAAATCGAGGACATACTGGTAAAAGTTGATAAATTCATTTTTCCCGCTGACTTTATTGTTTTGGATTGTGAAGCAGATGAGCATGCACCTATCATTCTCGGGAGACCATTCCTAGCGGCGGGAGAACTTTGATTGATGTTGAAAAGGAGAACTCACAATGAGGGTGAATGACCAGCGGTAAAACTAAATGTGTTCCAAACACTAAGGCATGCCGATGATCCAGAAGAATGCCAACTACTTCATGCCACGGCAGAGTTTAACTTCGATGAGGAATTTAGTTGCCTCGGCAACTACATTGCCGAACATGAGGAACATGAGGAGTATGAAGAACCGGTCGATGAGGAACAACCAGAAGAGGCAAATTGGCTAGTCAATCGACCAGGTACATACTTTGAACCACTAGACTACTCAGGTAAGGAAGGTAAGATCGAAAAACCCTCTATCGAAAATCCACCAATTCTTGAGTTGAAACAATTGCCAGAGCAACTGAAATATGTATACTTAGGGATCGATAATACATTACCTGTAATTATTTCCTTTAAGTTACAGCCTGAGCAGGAAAAGAAGCTGATCAACATGTTGAAGCTACATAAAAAGGCAATAGGGTGGACAATTGCCGACTTGAAGGGAATTAGCCCGGTGGTGTGCATGCACAAGATCTTGTTGGAAGATGATCACAAACCTTCAATTGAGGCCCAGAGGAGACTGAATCATGCCATGAAAGGGGTTGTAATGAAAGAAATCATCAAGTGGCTTGACGCCGGCATTATATACCCTATCTCCGATAGTACGTGGGTAAGTCCGGTACAATGTGTACCGAAAAAGGGAGGTATAACAAAGGTAAGCAATGAAAATAATGAACTTATCCCAACCAGATCGTGACCGGTTGGAGGGTTTGTATGGACTATCGAAAGCTAAACAAAGCCACTAGGAAAGATCACTTCCCATTACCCTTTATTGATCAAATGCTTGACCGTCTTGCGGTAAACCCTTTTATTGTTTTCTTGATGGTTATTCAGTTACAATCAGATTGCCATAGCACCGAAGATCAAGAAAAGACAACCTTCACATGCCCATACGGTACTTATGCCTTCCGAAGGATGCCGTTCGGATTATGTAACGCCCGGCAACCTTCCAAAGATGCATGATGGCGCTCTTTTTCGGACATGGTCGAAGACTTCCTTGAGATCTTCATGGATGATTTTTCGGTTTTTGGTAATAACTTCGACGGCTGTCTCGGCAATTTAGAGAGGGTGTTAGCAAGATGTGAAGAAACGGATTTAGTCCTCAATTGGGAGAAATTCCACTTTATGGTAGATGAAGGAATAGTGCTCGGCCACAAGATTTCATCCAAGGGAATTGAAGTAGACAAAGCCAAGGTGGACGTGATCGAGAGATTACCCCCACCAAATTCGGTTAAAGGAATTCGAAGTTTTCTCGGACATGCAGGTTTTTACAGGAGGTTCATTCATAATTTTTCTAAAATCACTAAACCTTTGTGTAATCTGCTTGAACAGGATAAAGTCTTCGATTTTGATGATTCTTGCACTCAAGCATTTGAAACCCTAAAGAAAAAGCTTGCCTCGCACCCATTGTCGCTCCACCCAGATTGACGCTACCTTTTGAGCTCATGTGTGATGCAAGTGATTTCGCGGTAGGAGCAGTCCTAGGCCAACGCACAGGTAAGACCTTCCATGTGATATACTACGCTAGTAAAACTCTTAATGATGCTCAAGTGAATTACACAACAACGGAGAAAGAGTTACTAGCTGTAGTTTTCGCATTTGACAAGTTCTGATCCTATTTAATTGGTACAAAGGTAATTGTTCATACGGACCATTCGGAAATCAAATACTTATTTGCTAAAAAGGATGCTAAACCTCGTTTGATTCGTTGGATATTACTTTTACAAGAATTTGATATTGAAATTAAGGACAGGAAAGGAACAGAAAATCAAGTGGCCGATCATTTATCACGTTTGGAACGCAATAGGGAGAAGGACGCGGATCTAGAGATATGCGATGCATTCCCGGATGAACAAATTCTAATTGCCTCGGTAACCCTCAACGCCTCGGCAACCCATGACGCCTCGGCAACCATGGATGCACATGCCTCGGCAACTCTCGACGCCGCAGCAGTCTTTGACGCACACGCCTCGGCAATTTTGGGAGCAGACACTACGGCAGCACATGCCTCGGCAATACCCTGGTACGCAGATTTAGTTAACTTCCTTGTTTGTGGTATTTTTTCGTATGGCATTACTCACCAAGGGAAGAAACGGTTCCGCCATGATGCTAAGCATTACTTTTGGGACGAGCCTCTTTTGTTTAAACAATGTGCAGATCAGGTTATACGCCGATGTGTCCCTGAAGAAGAGCAACAGAATGTACTCCGGCAATGCCATTCTTCACCCTATGGAGGACATTTTGGAGGAACTCGTACCGCGGTCAAAGTCTTGCAATCCGGTTTGTATTGGCCAACATTGTACAAAGATGCCCAGGACTTTTACAAGCAATGTGATCGTTGCCAGAGGACGGACGAGCAATATCTCTAGACGACATGAGATGCCACTCCAGAACATCATCGAGGTAGAACTGTTCGATGTATGGGGGATCGATTTTATGGGACCTTTCCCATCTTCATTCGGCAACCTCTACATCTTACTCGCCGTCGACTATGTGTCTAAATGGGTAGAGGCAGCTGCAGTTCCCAAAGACGATTCCAAGACTGTGCAACGATTCCTGCAGAAAAACATATTTACACGGTTTGGGATGCCGAGAGCAATTATCAGCGACGGGGGCAAGCATTTTGACAACAGACTAATTGCCAAGATGTTGCAACGCTTCGGCATATCACACAAGATCGCCACGGCATATCACCCACAAACCAACGGGCAAGCAGAAATTTCCAACCGGAGTTGAAGGGAATACTCGAGAAAGTTGTAAATCCCTCAAGGAAGGATTGGTCATTAAGACTAGATGACGCACTTTGGGCATATCGCACTGCATTCAAAACACCATTAGGTATGTCCCCTTCCGGCTTGTCTATGGTAAAACATGTCATCTACCGGTGGAAATCGAGCACAAGGCGTACTCGGCAATCAAGACCGTGAATATGGATTGGGTAAGTGCCGGACAAAAGCACTTGATGGATCTCAATGAGATAGAAGAATTCCGTGCACTCGCCTATAACAATGCACGAATCTACAAGGAGAAAACAAAGCGATGGCATGACAAGAAACTATTGCCACGGCAATTCACGCCAGGGCAACTAGTTCTCCTATTCAATTCTCGGCTAAAACTTTTCCCGGGAAAGCTGAAATCAAGATGGTCGGGACCATTTGAAGTCGTCAAACCATTCTCCCATGGTGCTGTGATAATCAAGTCCATCTCTGACAACCATGAATTCAAAGTTAATAGACAAAGATTGAAGCACTACAATGGTGCCCATGTGGAACGTAACAAGGAAGTGGTCAATTTAGGAGATACATGAGCATGCTCTCCCTTTTGATATTTTTATTTTTATTTATTTTTATTTTTGTTTTTATCGATTAGTTAATTATTTATTTTTCATTTTTTTTCCGAATTTTTTTTATTTTATTTTATTATTTTGCCGATTATTAAGTAGTTTTAGGTTAGATTTTTTTTATTCAAGTCTAAGAATCCTATTACACATCTTTATTTATTTTCTTTATTAGTTTATCTTTAATTTTAATCCTTATTTGATTTGTTTTTGAATTGTAGGAAAAGAAGTTCAAGATAAAGAAGGAATTCTAAACCCAGTAGGAAAACATCTTCAACAAGGAAACTAATGGGCTGAATCTAAGGCTTATATAAAGCCTCCAATTCATCCTAACCAAAACCCCTTTGTCGAAAATTCCTACCAAAACCCATCACCCTTAACCTATTCCTACTTTATATCTTGCAACTTTTTAGTTTCTTTTCTTTTCTTTGTTTTTACTCACAACCAAGATCATACATGGCATCCAAGATTAAACTTTTAGTTCATCCAAGTTCCTCCAAAGAACCAAGATACAAGAAGTTTGCTACACCGGCGGTTCAAGAAAGATTTCAATCCAAGTTTGAAAGCCGAAAGATTCATGAAGAACAAGGCTTTGAATACTCCAACTCTCATCCAGATTTCGGCCTTGAACCATTCATCTTCAAGAGGATTGCACATCAAAAGTGGCAAATCTTTTGCCATCAACCGGAACCGGGTAACATCTCATGGGTAAGAGAATTCTATGCTCACTCACCTAACCCGGATAATCCTTATGTTTTTGTTCGTGACAAGGCCATACTTATAAGTCCCGAAAGCATCAACACCTTTTACGGACTTTACATTGAGAAGGACGAGCATCAAGCCTTCGTTGACCAAATCAATCTCAAGCAACTCGACAAGGTGCTTCAAGAACTCACTCAACCGGGAACTCATTGGAACGACGGTAAATACAAGGGCACGGTAAATCACCTTCGACTTAAACCCGAGGCAACACTATGAATAAGTTTGTTAAAACTTCTTTAATGCCCTCCACACACAATACTACCGTTGACATACCACGTCTTTTGCTCATACATTCTATTTTGCATAATCGCATCATTAACATTGGAAAAATTATTTGTGATGAGATTTTTGTATGCAGCTCAAAAGATAAGGGTTATCTTTTCTTCCCTTGCTTAATTTCTAATCTTTGCAAGGAGATGCATGTCCCGAGTGAGTCCACCGATGAAAAGGCCCTACCCAAGTCTGGTTGGAATCAAGCACTAATCCGAAAGCTAATGGGAGAGGCACCGGAGATTCTTTAAGGCCTCCAATTGTCACAAAGAACTCCCGCCGCAAGGCAATCCCTAATGCCCAAGCACCTAACGCCAGGCAACTCGGCCATTAATCCCGGACACTCAAGCACTTTTGCACCCATTGGAAAGCCGCCTAAGGCAAATTGAAGATCGGCAACTAATGTTCATGCGGTACATGAAGGAGCACAACAATGCCATCACCCAAGTCATCCTAGAAAAGTACCCGGACAATCGTGTGCCGTTCCCAATCTTTCCGCCGAGATTCTTGCCCCGCAACCAATGAAGCGATCGCCACGACAACCAAGGAAGCAGACGCCACGACAACCAACCCTGACAATGCCCCGGCAACCACTGCAAAAGCCAAAGGTAAAGCACTTATGCCCGAATCAACTCCTACGGAATCATTTTCTGATTTTTCAGATTCGGACGAGTCCTCCATTGAACCAATAAAGACCGCACCAATTGAATCCTCCAAACGAAAAGCCATTGACATTGATGAAGAGGATGATGAGGACAACCCCGTACGAGGATCGATTCCACCACCGGCAACAAGAAAACAACCATCGCGTTCAAGCAAGAAAATCAAGACGCCAACTAGAAGGAAACTAATCATCTATGATGACGAACTCTCGGAGTAAGTCCTCGTATGCATTTTTATTTTTATTGTTATTTTTCGTTATTTTTATGCATGCATTGAGGACAATGCCTCACTCGAGTTTGGGGGGGATTGTTATTAGTAATTAACATGTTTAGTTACATTAATCTTAAGCATTACATTTAGGATACATAAATTGCTTGCCATGCCTTTAATTGGAAAAAGAATTGCTTAGATTTGATGAATATTCAATGATGACTTTACCAATGCACTTAATTGATAGAATTTTTGTTCTAGGATAACCATGGAAAAACTTAGAATTTTACTATGATGCTAAATTTGATGAAACACTGTTGTGGTTTGATTGATTTAAGGAGTTCTAGTAAACTTAGGTGGATAATTAACTAATTGGGGGATTAGAATAAAAATTGGATGAATGCTAGAGGTGCCCGAAATTGGCTCTAGCATATGCTAAAAAATTGATCACTAGAGGTGCCCGAAACTGGCTCTAGGAGGCGTTAAAATTTTTTTAACTAGAGGTGCCCAAAACCGGCTCTAGTCGATTAAATTAACTTAAGAAAACTAAAAATAAAACACTAGAGGTGCCCGAAATTGGCTCTAGTTAAAACATGTTAAAAAGAACCCAATGAAGTAATTTGAAAACCTATTGTTTGCATAGAATCTGAAAAATCAACTCGCACACAACTCCGCACACACTCACAAGCATTATAGTTTGATTCCGAGTAACTCCTCAGTTTTCCGAAAAATAAAAAGCCAATCATACTTTGTGCCCCGGTTCAGAGAATTGAAATCAAGTTCAAAGCTAAGTTTGTGAAAATTTGAAGTCTTGGCAGGTAATTATGAGTTTGCATTGCTTGAGGACAAGCAATAGTTCGAGTTTGGGGGTGTGATAAGTGTTCAAAAGTACTATTTTTCTTACCCTTTTCACTCATATTATTGTTAGACTTAGGCTCATATTAGTTGCATAGTTAGCCATTCATGCATTAATCCATGTTTCCTTCAATCGTTGAGCTTGATTACATAACTTGGTGATTTTTTGTGGAAATAGATGCTGCTTTGGTGTGTTTTTGTGTGTGTATGTGCAGGATCACTTGCCAAAGCAATGCCGAGTTAGTTGCCAGGGCAATGCATGAAGGATATGCCGAGCTAGTTGCCAGGGCAGTGCATGAAGGAGATGCCGAGCCAGTTGCCATGGCATTTGTCGACAAAGACCAAAAGCAATATGGATGTCGAAATTCATGACTTTACAAGCCCAAGATGACATGGAGAAAGGCCCAAGCCCAAAGGAATTTGATTGCCATGCAGAGATTAAAGAAGAATTAAATTCCAAGAAGATAGGAGAAGTTTTAATAGGAATAAAATTATAATAAAGAATTATATTCTTTAAAGATAATTTAATTCCAACTCAAACTCCTCCTCAAAGAAGGACTTTGGCCTAGCCCTATAAATATCAAGGAGATTTCGACAATTCCATAGGGAGAGAGCAAGAGTTAATTTCGACAACTCCAAGAGAGGAAGCAAGGGGAATTTTCAGCAAGCATCTAGGGCAAGGAATTTTTGACAAGCTTCATCTTTTCTTCCTTGTTCGATTGGGTTCATGCTAGGGATTGTTTATCTTGTGTTTCTTTGGAACCTAGCCATGAACTAAATTTACTTGGCTATGGTTATTGTGTTTTGTGGTTGTGAGAAACTATTGGTTTTTGTTTAGGTAATAAGAGTTTGCACTTTTCTATTTCAAGGTTTATTCATTCTTGGTTCTTATTATTGTTTGCGAGTGAATTGGGAGAGGATCTCGTGATTTCATCCATTTATCTAATATCGGGAGAGTTAGATTCAAGAAACGAATGAATATGATCTTTATTCAATCCAATGATGGTGAAGATTAATCCGGCTTAGGAATAAGTTAAGGATTTCAACGGCTAAGAGGAACGCAAGATTGGTTGTTGTTCACCCTTGATTCACGCAGGGATGTATTATCAAGGCATGCACAAGTAGCTAGAGTTTCGACTTAGGGATAAGAAGAAACCATTGAAGAACGCTCCGCCGAACCTTGAAGTTGCTGCCCGATGCGCCCAAGTAGTTGCCCAACTAGTCGCCCAGGCAACCATCAATTAGTTTCCAAGGCAACCCCGTCGTGCAAGTTACCACGGCATCTGAGTTGCCCGTGCACTCTTTTACCAAGACGATCCAATTGGCTATCACACCTCAACTCACGATAACCTAGCCTATCTCTCTCAATTGAATTCATCTTTTCTTTTACTTATTTGCTTTCTAGATTAGTTAAAACTTCTATAATCTTTTACTTGTGTTTTTACTTTTTACAAATTAAGAGACTAGATTCTTGAAGTAGCACCAATCCCTGTGGAGACGATATCTTTTATACTATAACTTGCGACGTGTATACTTGCACAATTGCGTAGCACTTATTACGCGCAACAGTTGGATTCAAAAGATATACAAAGAATAATCCCCAAACCATGAATCTAATGGAAGCAAAGAAGAAGAAGAAGTTGAAATTTCCCCTAATGCTCTCTATGAAGTTTTCGAAATTCCCCTAGCCTTCTCTCTCTGGATTGTCGAAATCTCCTTGCTATTTATAGGGCTAGGCCAAAGTCCTTCTTTGAGGAGGAGTTTGAGTTGGAATTAAATTATCTTTAAAGAATATAATTCTTTATTATAATTGTATTCCTACTAGAACTTCTCCTATCTTCTTGGAATTTAATTCTTCTTTAATCTCTGCATGGAAATCAAATTCCTTTGGGTTTGGGCTTTGCTCCACGTCATCTTGGGCTTGCCTAGTCATCAATTTCGACATCCCTATTGCATTTTCTCTTTGTCGACAATTGCCATGGCAACTGGCTCGGCGTCTCCTTCATGCATTGCCCTGGCAACTAGCTCGGCATATCCTTCATCCATTGCCCTAGCAACTAGCTCGGTATTGCTTTGGCAAGTGATCCTGCACATACATACACAAAACACACCAAAGCAGCATCTTTTTCCACAAAAATCACCAAGTTATGTAATCAAGCTCAACAGTGGAAAGAAACATGAATTAATGCATGAATAACTAATTATGCAACTAATATGAGCTTAAGTCTAACAATAATATGAGTAAAAAGGGTAATAAAAATAGTACTTTTGAACACTTATCAATAATATCTGCACATATGAAGCAACACCCCGTACTTGTCTCTTGAAGTTTACCAGCTCATCATATTGGCGACGGATGGTGCTCTGTGCCACTTCATATTTATCTTTCCACGCTCTACTTTCTTGATATAGTGCTCCCTCATAGGCTGGGAACTTCTCCTTCAAGCCTTGCACTGTATTCTCCAACTCTGATATCTTCTTCTGTGCTCCCTCATTTTTCTGCTCCATCCTGATCTTGTCTTCATTATGGTATTTTGTGATCATCTGCTCTAATTGTGATACTTGAATCGTTAATTCAAAATTTCGTGCTTGTTCCTCTTCTATCTTCTTCTTTGATTTGCTATTGGATTCCTTCAGCTCCCTAGACTTCCTTTCATACATCTTCTTATAGTCGCTCTTCTCCTTGGTCATATCATCCAGTTGTTTTGATAAGTCTTTGATTGTTTTGGTTATCCCATCATTTTGTTTTGCTTTATCACTGTCATAAATCTCTTGCAAATCTTTCAAAGCTTGATTAATCTTCATATTCTCTTCTAGCAGCTCATTTTCTTTACCTTCGTGAACATTTACCTGTAATTTCGTCATTGTCAGCTCGTTATTGAGGTCACTAATTCCCTTCTCATATTTCTTCAAATCCAGCTCACGGTCATGTTGCAATTTTTCCAGTGCTGATGGTGCACTCTTATCGAATGAAGTAGATGATCATATGTATTTCTGTCTCTTTTGAGGCAAATTATCATTTACCTTTTGAGTCTTCCATTCTTCGTACCTCGGCATTACCTCAAACCCTTGCTATGGTTGTACTCTTCTTGGTTCTTGCCACGACTTTGGAGTTTGAGTTACCTTCGCTTTGTAGTAATTGGTTTTGTGCGAATATTCAAAATGAGCCATACCTGCAGTGGCTGTGATGAATTACCTCGAAGCAAATTGTCTTGACACCAATAAAGGGCAATAAGGGGCCCCTCCCCAAATTCGTGGTAGTAGAACTCAATCCCTATCTCCACATCGATATAGGAAAGACGTTCCCTTACCCAACCATGGTGCCTTCCAAACGATGTATGTATCCTTTATTTCCTTAAAGTGCTCTTTCCATTGTTCTTCGCTCTTTTTCTCTATCGGGAAGCTAACCAAATGTTCTTCTATTGGTGAATAAGTGGTGAGGTACCTGAGCGCTCTGTACGGCATATCCCAACTGTGTCCTCGAAACCATATCTCCAGAAGTTGTGCGCAACACCAAAATTTTCCTTTTTCCAAATTTCTTGCATGCAATCAATGATTTGTATGTTTCAGTCAAGATAGCTGGCACTGGATTTACCCCTTTCACTAAGCTTTCAAAAAGTCCCACTGTAGATGGATCTATGTGTTCAGGAGTTCTGGGGAACAATACTAACCCATATATACACGGAGCATATAAACTTCGCAACCTTCCAGACTCACCTCCTGTCAGAATTAACTCTTTCAAAACCCTTCAATTCAGACGTTGTTTATCCTCGTTCTGATTAGTGTTGTCACTGTTGGCTATTTTCTTTTCCAACCATTCTTTAGTTTTCCCGGTGATCATTCCTAATTTCTTTATAAATCCTAAATTATTGCTTGACCTTGTATAAACCATGTCTCTTTTAACCCTGGGGCAATATATTAATGCCTCATACTCTTCAAGTGTCGGTTTCAAATCTACTTGTCCAAAGGTAAAAAAATTATAAGATGGATTCCAGAATTGGGCCATTTCTTTAAGAATACCCTGATTTATCGGAGTGTATAACAGCAAGGTGATATCCTCAAATTCTCTCTAAAACAACTCTTTCATTTCTTTATCCCAGTGTTCCCATATTTCCCTAACTTCTGGCAAACAAGCATTCTTATTGATGTTTATCCTTACTTTGTTTTTCATTACTGAAACATCGTTTTTGCACAGACTGTCCCCTTTCTCGTGTTGAATCTGTTCTGACCACGCCCAAACTGCAGTATTATCGTCTCCTAATTTCTTAGACCCTTTTGTCATATTGAACACTTCTTGCTTAAACTAATTCCTAACCCGATGCCAAATGATGCAGCATGATGCGATTTAATAAGAAAGACAAAAACAAAAACTTGTGTCAGTACAGTGAATTAATATTGAAAACAAGCTAATTAAAAATATTAGCACAAAATAAACATTTAACATTGGTAGGGAAAATAACTAGAGAAAAGTATTTAAATCGGCAGCACCTGTCCTAGGTCCCCTGTCTGGCTCTAGCGGGGTAGGCTTCTAAAATAGCATGCGGTGTTTGTTCTAGACTTTTGGTTCCCGAACTGTCGTTACTATCGACTACAACAGCAAGACATCGATTCGGTAGCATAGGTCCCTTGTAACGGAGACGTGGGCCCCACGACACACAAGGTTAGTACTGGCGGAAGAAGACAAAAATCTGAACTCGAAGCTGGAGAGCATCACGTCGGATAATGTCATTCTCCCACTTGAGGGTAAAAAGCCCGGGACGAGAGCTTATGCATGAATGACAGTTATATCATACTCAAAAACTACCCATATTCCTTCTGATAATTCATCAGATAATTTGTGGAAAAATTAAATTCAAATTACTATTTTTAATGCCAAAATACCACGTAAAATTAATTATGCCTGACTCTCAATTTTATTTTAAAAACCAGTCCCCAGCAGAGTCGCCAAGATGTCGTGACCATTTTAAAACCAAAGTGTGGAAAATATCCCAGCGATTAGGATTTTGAAATTAGGGTTTCGCCTTTTAAAATTTGACTTTTGAAAATTATTTGGAGTAACTACCGATCACTTCGAGGTAGACCGGACACTGAAAAGCAAACCAGAGATTCATTTCTTTTAAAAAGAATGGGTTAGGGAGTCGGTTACGTGTGGGGAAGGATTAGCATCCCCACGAACACCCATTATTGGTACCTTTTAATTTTACGTGGCATTTTGGCATTTTGAAAAAATAATTTGAATTTAATTTGATCACGATTATTATTTGAATTAAAATTCTGAATAGAGATATCCTTTTATAAGAAAATATAATTTATCGAGCATGAGATTAGACACACCCAGTTGCTTTAGGGCATTTCAGTACATACTCAAAAAGTATATCTCAACATAAAAGGTTTGCATGACAAATTATTTTCTTGTCAATTTTAAGTCCAAATCTAATTAAGGCTCTAATTAATTTTAATTAATTAAAGAATCTATGAATATTACCAAATTTAGGGTTTATGTGATAACACCCAAATAATTGGGCACTATCCATATTAAACCCTAATTTGATAATATTCCTAATAATTAATGATTCTAATTGTTTAACCCTAACCCTAATTTAATTTTAAAATTAAACAACTAAGTATAATTTCAAATTCTAAGTTGAAATGAAATGTCAAATGTTCAACTAAAAAATTCCCTTAATTAACATCTCATTACAATGAGACACTAACCAAACTAGAACTTTAAAGTTGTCATTTGATATTCATTTATTTTCTAAAGTTATCTCTCTTAGTTAATTTAATTAAAGAAACTAAGTGTCAAGCTCTAATTAATTCTAAGATTCGTGTTTTAAGTCACATCAACAAATATACTACATGCATATTTTAAATCCAAATGCAAGCATACAATAATTATAGATCATTTAAAATTGAATTAAATCTGAAACTGGGACTAAAATGAATTAAATTGCAAATTGAAGAGCTCAACTACAAATATTTAGTGACTGGAATAAAAGAAGGATAAAACTCAAGAGCCTAAACCTAAATCCATTAAAAACCTGACCCAACCCAAAGTTATCCGGCCAAAACAAGGCGGCCCAAACGAAATCGATCGGGTCATTATCCAACCCGGATAAAGAATGCACGGTCCCTATCCAACCCGCTTTCAAAACACGCATATCATCTTTTAACCCGGCTCTTCAAAACATCAGTGTTCTAACTCGGTATAAATACTCCAAAATCGAGTTAGAACAGTCATTTGCAACCAACCCCCTCTCTCTCCTCCTTCATTCCCTCTCCAAACGCTCTCAACCCATAACACCTACAAACCCAAAAACCATCCCCTAAACAGATCAAAATCCCACTTTTCTTTGAAAGTTCATACGTGTTCATCCAAAATTGGATGAACACTATGAACTCCGATACTAAAACACCGCACGAGCCACCGTTAGATCCAAACTCATCCATCATCGGTTACTCACGGCTATTCGTTGGCCACCATTGACAAACACCGACCGCCGTGCCTCAACTCCGATCATCTCTTTCGGTCAAACCTTACCCCCCAACCACCGTCTGGTTCAACTTCGGCGACCGGTCACCATCGCAAGGCAATTTTCGACCGTCATTTGTTGCCTTGACCGAAACCCTAAAAACACCAATAACCTCCATTTTCAACCCAAACCTAAATCTAAAGCCCATTTCGGCAGAAACTCCCATCTTCCCCACCTAGATCTACCAACCAAACCCCAATCTCACTCATTTTCAACTCCATCACAACCTCTTATCACTCCAGTTACCTCTCATCCCTCTCTGATCACTCACAGATCCAAGATAAGTACTTGTAGCCTTTCTTTTTTCATGATTCGACTCTATTTCTTGTTTTAGATTAGATGTTTAGGCTTCTGACTTTTGATCTAAGTTTTGCTACCGTGTTTGCTTAGATCTAGGTTTTAACTCGTTGTTCTTAGACGTAGGTTTTAGATATGATATTTCCCCATTGTTTTAATGCAAGAAATGAAAGAAGAGATCAGAAGTTACCTTCTGATATTCCGGTGAAAATTTTGATACCGGAACAGTACTCCGATTATCGTTTTAGGTGTCATTTCCTCTTTCCGATGACCTTTCGGTTATTCAAGTAATTCTCTAATTTCCCTTTTCTCTCTCTTCAGTGATAAATGTGTAATTATGGCGTTATTAATTGCATTTTTGTCTCTTTTTAGGTATTTATACCCGATAGTGGATCCTGACATCATGACGACGTCACTACCATGACATCATGCCAACTGGCGTCAACTAATAGGAGAAAGACCACAATCTGTGGCTCCTGGTTTTAGCTAATCGGAAGCTGCCACATGGTAGATTTGGGCGGGAAAATTGGGCTTAGGATCTGATTTGTGCTTGTTGGGCTGTAGTTATCCAAAAATAGGCTATAACCAGCTGTTTAGGATTGGGTTTTGGGTCTTGAATATGTAAATGGGCTTGTTTTTTTGTAAACGAACCAATTGCTTCCTCTAAACTTGTTTCAATACCCTTGACCAGATCACACACCAATCTATAGATGCCCATTAATCTCGAAACGCAGCCCGACAACATGTACTTGTTATTCTGAACCGTCACTGCCAACAACACCATTCCCAGATCACCGTTCCTAAACAAAAAACACCCAACTCTAAAAACTGAAGTTTTCGATTTAACTTAATTCTCCTTTAGGTCAACCTCCTTCATTTCTAATTCGGCTATATCTCGAATGGGCTAAACATTTAATTTAGTGTTTAGAGTTTTAGGGATAGCAATTTATGTTTTATTTTTTAAAGAGTTAATATACAAACTTGTGTAATTTTTTTTATATAGCACACTTATGAAAAAAAATTATTCCATATTATATATAGAGTTTTTATTTGATGTATTGTTAGTGTAAAAAATTACAATAATGACTATTTAAAGTCTGAAATCTAGTCTTTCAAAAATATATATGAAATCTAAAATCTATAACTTTAAAACTTTAAATCTTAAATTCTACCGTATAAATTTTAATCTTTAACAAAAGAAACATTATATTAACCCCTAAAGCTAAAATTACACTTATTTGACAAAAAATATTCCTCCACCGAAATATTTTCTCATATATGTAATGGATTTGTACTTTATGAAACAATTTTCAAGCTCGACGACAATGTTTTCTCATGTTACTGTTAGGTTCCGTTTGCATCTTGAACAATGTTTAATTTAACTAATATTTATTTATAGTATTGTATTAGATTTTAGCCAAACTATAAATGAAAGTTCACTCTTTAATTGATTGAGGATTGATTCGAGTTATAACGTGGTGTGTGAATGTATATAAAAGTTTATTTAATAATTTATATATAGAATGATATAGGATTTTTATACAAATCTATTAATTTCATATTTGATTCCTATATAGTGTTTTTTAATTATTTTGTTTTAAACCTTTTATAAAAGCATCAAAAGACAATATTATTATAGTAGTATTTACTCCAAACAAAATATTCATAATATTTCTCTAAACTCTACGTTCGTAGGCGTAAGCATTAATTAAGCAGTAAATGTCATTCATATATATATATTAGAACTCTATTTCTAATAGATATCAAATGCTCAATAATAAAGCACATAAAAAATCATATATGATACATAGAATTCTAATTATAATGAACTTTTACAATAATAAATATTCATAATATAAATAAAAAAATAAAATTTAATTATATCACTACTCACTGAAAAATCACCGAAAGAAAAAAAAATTAAACCTAATGAAAAGAAAAATTAGGTGTTAAACAAAATACTCTTTAAAATGAATGAGTAATAAACAAAAAGGCATTAAAATGAAAATAGGACGAAAGAAGTAAAAACAAAGAGAAAAAGTCTTTAAACAATGTCCATCAAATGTAAACAGATTACATATTTGGTGAAAACCAATGCATGGAAGAGCTTCTTTCAGTTTTAATGCTCGGGAAACATCGTTTAATGCTTCCATCGACGAGGTGATAAACACCGGCTTCACGACAAACTAATGGATATCTTTTGTCACTTCGATAATCAAACACTTGTAAGAAGTAAATGCAATTCTTACCAAATTTATTGGGATTGTCCAGCACACGGCGATCACCGGTTCCCAAGAATAAAGATTGATTACCCAGACCAGTTAACCTCATTATACACATGGTATCTTCAGTTGTTTTAATCCTGAAAACTTGGAATGCAGCAGCTTGAATATACACTAATAGACCATCGTCGCCCTCTTCCTCTTCATCTATCATAGTGCTTATGGCATCCCATGTTTGAGTGACCATTAGTAGTTGGCCGTTTGATTCCACCAAATATGAACATCCGCTGTAATCCTTGTGATATGAAAGTATCCCGTTGGTGGCATAAAATAAAGAACATGGTGGATGTGTGGAATAGATCAACTTTAGGTTCACATGCTGACTTCCTATCGTTATGGAATGAATTTGAAAAGGAGCTTGATTATTATCATTTTCCTCACTTAAACTATCAACGCTGCCATATAATTCTCCATCAAAGAAGATAACATCCCCGAAATAATATCCCTCAAGTAATAATCCTTCAACGATGGTCCACCTCTCGTCTCCTAGCCTACACAATGCTAGGCTTGTATTGTTCCCTAAGAATGTTGCGGCAACTATGCACTGCGATTCATTGGAGGAAGATGGTTCAATTGAATTTATTATGTAAGCAGCAGGGTTCCATTCAGAGCGACTGGTAGTCAAACAATCTTCAAATTTTGGTATCGTCGACAACGAGGGAAGCGAAATTTGAGCTCTTGAGAATGGATCGAAGAGAAATTCGCAGATTACGAAGAGTTGTGCCTAAAGCCAGAAAAAGCCAACCTTTGGAGCACCCACAAAACCAACCCCCTTGTACAGATTGAGGGAGATTCAACTTATGAACTTTGCCATTACACATGTCATAAAAGCTCAATATTTGTTATTAGGTTCACAAGGGAGCATTAACCATAACTGCTGCGAAGTTGGCTCTGTATTCTTTCCCATTGCTTGACACAAGGTTGAATCGGATGCGATCTTCTAAATCTAAACACTCAAAAATTAAACATGATATATATGAATATCAAGTTGGTCCCAAGGTGCATGAACCACCACTTTGCTTGTGGATGACTTCAACCATGGCCTGAAGTTGGAGAAGGAAGAACAGCCTCTCAATAGATTAAAACATGTTTTATACGCATGAAACATATATTTGATGATCCTCGTGAAGTTATATGTTGACAAAACACTTCAAATAAAATATAAAAAGAGGAAAAACGAATAACGTGAAACAGACGATGCACCCGTAAAACTTGGTCATATATATAGGTTTTCCAAGAGTCAAAACACAATTAGGATTTTAATTCCTAATTTTAGACAAACTAGTTAAAATGATGTAAGATAAAATAGTTAAAAAGGGAATGCATAAATCGTATTTGTTCACCATTAGGATTTGTGATTAATATTTACTAGTTCTATTGAAATTTGTAAACTGATCACGGTGCGTGTTTTTTCTTTAAAAAGATATATTTCAATTATAATTATTACTAAATTTTATATCCACTTCGACGGGTTTAAAAAATTTAATTGTAAATATATTTCTTTAATAAAACATATTTTAAAGATACTTATAAATGTATAAAAGTACATTTTTAACATTTTAATATATCGAATTATCAAAAAAAATCAGTGTAGCAAATTTTGCTAGAATAATAGCACTATAAACAAATAAAAAAGGTTATTTGTATAAAAAAAATTATTCGACCCTTTATATTTAAGCTATAAAATTTAAAACTTAAATTTTAAATTCTAACCATAAACCTTAAACCTAAACCCTAAACAACAATTTAAATCTCTAACCCTAAAATTAAAAAGTTTGTTTGTATCAAAGTATTTTCCATAAAAAAATATAGTATTATAATATTACGTGCAAACATGGAATACGAGACTATTACAAATTTTTAGGGTTAGTGTTTGGTTTTGTTGGTCAAATACAGACCATACATCTCGACAATGACTTATAATTATAATCAAAATATACATTTTATATTCTTGAATGATATAGTAATAAGTAATACACGTTAAATATAGGTTAAAAGTTAATATTATTGTTTAGCAACTTCAATAAATATAACTCTCTCTTTTTTATAGTTGCAGACCCAACTTTAAATTTTGTTGTTCAACTGATCTATCCATTTCCAGATTTTAATGGATCTTTCTTCTTCTTCCTAGAAGAATTATTATGATGTAAGTAATAAAGTAGAAGAGAATTATAGCGACCTTCTTTTTGAAAAGGACATTCGTCAGATTATCCCCTTTAATTATTAATGAAAATCTTTTAAAAGAATAAGAATTTCTTTTGAAAATCTTAAAATTTTGAAAACGATAAAAATTTGGAGTCGCCACCAGCCACTTAGGTAAGGTAGGCCGGACACCATGAGAAACCAGAGATTCGTTGTGAAAGGGTTCGGGAGTTGGTTACACGTGGGGAAGGATTAGCACCCCCATCACGCCTAGGAATCGGTACCAAAATATTTGTTGCTTTTAAAATGGTGAAAATCATTGAAATTTATATTGAATTTAACTCGGAGTTCTTAAATGAAAATTTACCTTAATTACACGGGCTTTATCGAATTGGTAAATTCAAATTAATTGGACATTTAGTTAATAAGGTTGACGATATATCGGACCATAGATTAAACCGACATCGAATAAGCCCGACTGCCGTGTTAATTTATGGTTCGACTTTTGTACGTCACCTTTATGCATGATGCAAGCTTTTAAGTATGATGTGATGATTTTGTTAGCTTTCAATCCATTTACCTCAGGATGGTAAGGATTAATCCAAATATTTGGTCAACATCCTTTAAGCCCGGACTGTTACGACACAACTATTGGAATTAATAAGTACCTCCCTTTTTACGATCTAGATTGATTAGAAATGCAATTAAGATTAAAGACTATATGAATGACAATCACAGGCGCAAATATAAACATACAAAAGGGAGGCCCAATTTATTAGAGAGCCCACTTAGTGATCTATTTATTAACTAAACGATTCTAACACTTAACCCTAAATTAATTAGCCCTAAAAAGTTAGGAAACCTAATTTATGATGACTGATTTGTAATTTAATGTTAATCTAAACTTGAAATTGATTTTACCCCTAAAGTAATTAAGAAATGTTCAATTAATTTAATGAATTTAATATTTACCCCAATAAGTCAAGGGTGAATTTAAATTCACTAAAGTAATTCGAACCATGATCTAATTAAGGCTTTAAAAAACCTAAGGCTAATTTAATTAATTTTAGGATCGTGCCCCTATGAGACGAGCACACGATCTAGATTAATTGAATTAATTCACTTAATCTAGTCAAAAGCCCAAAAGAACCAAAACAAGGCCTAAGGCCCAATAACCTAAAATCAAGCCCAAGACAAAGTTAGGCCTAAAGCCCAAGAATCTAAAGCTAGGCCTAAAGCCCAAATTAAAATTATCTAGCAAAGGCCCAAAGAACATATATGTTAAGACATATTATATCATAAAAAACTATTATTTTAGGGAAATTATATGTCATACATTTGTAAAATTACATATGTTATGTCTTTTAGAAGATTATACCCTATATTTTTAAAAAAACTATGCATATATTATAAACAAAAACATACATTATATATTTTGCAAAATACTTTAAAAACTATATTATACACCGCATATATATTTCGCTTTTACAAAACATTATTATATACTCCAAAAACTATATACTTTATACACCAAAAAATATATGTATTACACTCTTCAAAATTATACTATATACCTTAAAAACTATATATTATATCAAAAACATATATGTATTGTTTTATAAAATTATACTATATACTTTAAAAATTATGTATTATAGGTCATATATATATATATATATATATATATATATATATATTACATTTTACAAAAATCCTACCTTATACTTTAAAAAACTATAGATTATATATATCAAAAGTGTATATTGCATTTTTTTAAAAATTCTATTATATACTAAAAAATATATAGTCTATATATCAAAATATTTACATATATTATACTTTACAAATCTCTATTTTATATTAAAACATATATATTATAGGTTAAAAATACATATATACATATATATATTTTTTCTTTTACAAATTTCTACTTTACCTAATATATATATATATATATATATATATATATATATATTACACTTTTAAGGTTCCTATCTTATACTAAACTATGTGCATATTTAATCCCTAACGTATGCTATTAAAACTAATTTCATCCGTAAAATAACAAGCATAAACGAGTAATATTAACATAAGAATTAAATCGATATTATGGGAAATAAATGTACAAGATTTAAATTAAAAATGCATGAAAACGCATATAAAAAATTTTGAAGCTGGAAAAGGGACTAAATTGGATGAATTGAAAATCAGAGGGCCAAAATTTTAAAACCTAAAACTGGTTATACAGGGATGAAATTGAAAATAAACAAAAAGTTTCGAGGACCCGGAGCGTGATTTACAAAGGTTGAATGGCTTCCCCTTGTAATTAGACCACACGGAGGGACTAATAACGTAATTGGACCATGCGGAAGCCCCTCATGCGCAATTTAAAAAGGGCAGAGGGATTTAAAATGTAATAAACCCAATTTTAAAACGTTTAAACTCTATAAAACCCTTATTTCGACCAGAATTCGAACCCTTTTGGCCATTTTTCAAGCAGCTTAAAAAAACCCTCTTCATCCTATGAATTCCAACTCCCAACCCTTCTTGTTTTCCAGAATCTGGTGGTTAACCACTGTAAAGCACCGCACCGGCCGCCGTGCTCTAACACTGGTGAACCAAAACCCACACCCAAAAACACATTCTCCTTCCCCAAACACAAATCCAAAACTTGTTTTAACAGAAATCCTATGAAAGCCCTATTTTCCTAAAAAAATTGAACCAAAATACGAGCTTTAGGGTTTAAAACCCAACCCCAAAACTGATCTTCGGCGCCTATCTCCCCACCGGTTCACCATCGGACGGTCTTGGGAGACCGTACAGCTTATCACCGGCGAGGGAAGCACGATGCACGAGGGTAAACCCTAAACTCTAACCTTTTTATATACATACATATTATATATTAGAACTAAAAAAAGGAAGAAAATATACCTTGAAAGGTCTTTTCTCTGTTTATTGATTTCGAATTTTTTCCTGTTTGAACTTAAGGTTACAAAATGGGAGTCGAACGGTCGCGGTCATGGGGAACGCGCGCGTGGGGAAGCTAATGGGGCTCTCGACTTTATCTGGGGCCGTTGGATCATTCTTGATCCAACGGCTATGGAGCGGCTGTGCAGATGATAGAACAGATTAGGGTTGATTTTAAAATTTGGCCCTAACCGGGCCAGATGTAGTTATAATAATATTTTTTTTGGCTTTTAAAAAAGTAATTGGACTTTAATAAACTTGGGCTTGTATTTGATAATATTTATTTGATCTGTTTATTTTTTAATTAATTATCAGCCTATGATATAGTAATTCTAATAATAAACTTATATAACACATATACATACATAACATACAAACATTAATACACACATAATACGTACATACAATCACACATGCAATATACATTCATAGTTAAATATTAATGACATTGAAGTAATAATGAATACATACATACATGCACATAATACCTATACACACTCACATTAAAACAATAGTAAACTCATACATACAATATACTATCATGCATTACATGTGATACACATACATTGATACAAACATAAAAAACATGGATAATAACCATACATATGATAATCACATACTAGGGGCACACATATAATAACACACATCACTTAGTAATATTTATACATATATAAGCTCATTATTGTAAAAACAAAAACGGGTCAACCCAAACAAAATTAGTGATTACAGCCACCCCTCTTTGCTTATACTTGTGGAACAAGGATAAAGCAAAGACCATAAGCACTAATTTTGTCCTACTTCCTTATCGGACGATTTACTCTTCCGAAATGGCAGTGAGAAAATCTAAATAACTTGTTTTCCTGAAGCGACAAAAACGACCAGGTAGCACTGGCATGCCCTTTCTGAACGACAACAAACAAACCAGTTATTAAACGATTTATTCCTCCAGAGCGACAGTGAATGAATTCGAATAACATGTTTTCCTGAAACAGTAGAAAACAAACAGGTGGCGTTGGGATATCATTACGAAACGGCAACGGACAAGTCAACTAGCCTTTAAACGACTCATTCTTCAAAAACAACTTTGAATGAATCCAAGTAACTTTGCTATCCCGAAGCGGCAGAAAGCAAACTTGGTGACGTTAGGACGTCCTTTCGAAATAGCAGCAGACATAACCAGACAAAGACGGTATATTCCTCCGAAGCGACAGTGAACAGATAGTAGTTCTTCAAATGAGGGTTCCATGAAGGTTTCCGCTCTTCGTGAGCCTAAACGGATAGGCTAATTTCCTTTTTCCTTTTTATGAAAAGGTTCTATCATATTGCCTTTTTTCAACAGGAAACGGCGTGTTTGAAATGCTTTGTTTGAAAATTCCTTTCAAGTTTCCGTTTTTGACGTTTGTTCCATTTTTTATGAGGTACCCCATTTATCGTTCAAATACCTGTAAAAAGAGACAAAAATACTACGATGATATGAGTTAGCATGCTCCTAACCTAGGGGTGCCTAACTAAGTATGATGCATGAATAACGCTAATTTACTCGGACACATTTTCTCCTTGTTCCCTTGATTTTGATCTTCTTTTGCTTTCTTCTTCTCTTTTTTGTAATGGCGGTGCCCCATTTATCACTCGAGTTCACCCTTTATGCCCCTTTTCTCTTGAACTCCTAGACCTCCTACTCTAAGGCGCTCTTTCAGGTTTTCACTTTAGACTTGTCTTTCCCTAAAGCGCTCTTTCAGGTTTTCACTTTAGACTTGTATTTCCCTAAAGCGCTCTTTACTTTCTCTCTTTTCTTCTCTTTTTCTCATTTTTTTTCTTTCTTTCCTTTTTTTCTTTTTTTCCTTTCTTTTCCTTTTTTTCTTTCTCTTTTTTTTCTTTTTTCTTTTCTCTTTCCTTGGGTGCCCTTCTGGGTTCTCGCCCTTTAGCTCTTTCAATTTCAACACGTGAGGTACCCCTTGTCTTTCTTTGGTGAATCTCGTCAATTTCGCCCCCGATGTCCTTTTACCTTTGGCGGATTCGCCCTCTATCTTGGAATAGCCTACACTTAATAGGTTAAATCATAGTAATACTAAGAAATCCTTTGCTTTTCTATAATCTATGCCAATTCATCCGTGAGATGATTGTGGGACGAACAATAGAAATGAGAATAATATTTTATTAATACTTAGAGAAACATTAACAGAATTTTGAAAGTCATTGCAAACATGAGAAAGAAAAGATATAGATAATATCAACTGTATGAATAATAAGAATCCATCGACCATAGTAGATACTTCTTTCGCTATCTTTGGTTACAATTCTTGACGACCTAAGGATTGAAGCATCATTTCCCGACAAAATTTGCCAATCATATGCCAAAATTCAAGTATATCTGAACCTTCCTATTCGGATTTTCAATTTAGATCACCCTCTTGGTTTTAAGACGTCCGTTTTTGGGTTTTCACCCTAAACCCTCCTATTTTTTCTTTTCTTTTTTTCTCTTCTTTTTTATTATTTTTTCTTTTTTTCTTTCAAGCATAATACTTTTTTACAGAGTCCGAGTTTACTGGGCTGCTCAACTCTTTCTCATCCATCTCCGCTATGATTAATGCTCCTCCGGAGAAGGCCTTCTTTACAACATAAAGTCATTCCCAATTAGGCATCCACTTCCCTCAGAGGTCCTTTTGGTTAAGTAAGATCTTTTTAAGCACCAAATCTCCCTCTTGAAACTCTCTAGGGTGAACCTTTTTGTTATAGGCTCGCATCATCCTTTTCTGATACATTTGACTATGACAGATGGCCTTCCACATTTTTTCTTCAATGAGGTTCAATTGATCAATCCTAGCTTGTATCCATTCGGCTTCATCCAACTTTACTTCATTCAAAATTCAAAGTGATGGAATCTCTACCTCGATAGATAATACTGCCTCTGTGTCGTATACCAAAGAATATGGTGTTGCCCCGATTGACGTCCTTACAGAGGTTTGATAAGCAAATAGAGCAAAAGGTAGCTTTTCATGTCATTCCTTGTAATTTTCTGTGGTTTTTGCTATGATCTTCTTTATATTCTTATTCGCCGCTTCCACTGCTCCGTTCATCTTGAGACGATAAACAGTGGAATTGTGATGTACAATTTTGAACTGTTCACACACCTCAGTTATCATTTTGTTCTTCAAGTTGGAAGCATTTTCGGTAATGATCCTTTCGGGCAGACCATAGCGACATATAATTTCTTTCTTGAGAAATTTGCAAATTGTCACTCTTGTGATATTGGCGTACGAGGTAGCTTCTACCCATTTTGTGAAGTAATCGATGGCTACTAAGAAGAAGCGATGCCCATTAGAAGCTTTCAGGTGTATCTGACCAACAACGTCTATTCCCCAGAAAGCAAAAGGTCAATGTGAGTTCATGACGTGAAGTGGTACTGGTAGAGAATGTATCTTATCAGCGTAGATTTGGAATTTATGGCATTTCTTTGCATAATTGATGCAATCTCCCTCTATTGTTGACCAAAAGTAACCGTATCTTATGATTTTTCTAGCCATCGAGAATCCGCTAGCGTGGGTTCCGCATAAACCTCCACGGACCTCCGCTAAAATAGTTTCTACCTCCTAGGCATTGACACATCTCAACAGTATCTGATCTTTGCTTCTTTTATATAGAACCTCTCCTTTGATGACGTACCCCGATGCCAACCTTCTGATAGTTCTTTTTTCATTATCGTTGGCGTCTTATGGGTAAGTTTGGTACTTGATATATTGGAGGATGTCATAATACCATGGATTGTCGTCGTTTTCCGCTTCCAAACTATAGCAGTGGGCCGGCACCTCAAAAGTCTACATCTCGATAAGCTTCATTTTGGCTGTCTTATTTACTTTGAACACGGCGGCCAAAGTGGCTAGAGCATCGGCCATTTGGTTATTTTCTCTCGGCAAGTAGGTGAAACCGATTTCTTCAAAATTTCTGACCAAATCTTGGATCAAATCGTGGTATTTAATTAGCTTCGGGTCTCTCGTCTCCCACTCTTTTTAAAATTGGTATACTACCAAAGAAGAATCTCCAAACACCTGGAGTACATTGATCTTCTTTTCAATGGTCGCTCGAAGTCCCATGACGTAGGCTTCATATTCGGCTATATTGTTGGTGCAGAAGAATTCCAGCCTACTTGTAAAAGGGTAGTGGTTATCTTCAGGGAAATTAATACTGCCCATATTCCATGACCTAGGGCATTTGATGCCCCGTCGAAGTAGAGCCTTCATCCCTCTTTCTCGGCAACAAGTCTCCCTTCAGTTAAACCACAGATCAAATCTTCTTCTAGAAAATGGAAATCCAATGGTTCATAGTGATCCGAGCCGCGACTTGCCAAAAGATCTGCCACGACACTTCTTTTTACTGCTTCCTGGTTCACGTAAACGATGTCAAACTCTGACAAGAGCATTTTCCAACGGGCTATCTTCCTGGTCAATGTTGGCTCTTTCATAAAAAAATTTAGCAGATCTATTCGGGAAATTAGATAGATGGTATGATACAACATGTATTGTCGTAGCTACTTAGTAGCCCATACTAAGGCACAACATAATTTTTGGATCGACGGGTATCGCGTTTCATAATCGGTGAATTTCTTTCTCAAATAGTAGATTCCCATTTCCTTCTTACCTAAGTTATCATATTGTCCAAGTACACACCCCATAGAATTTTCAAAGACTGTCAGATACAAAATCAACGGTCTATCTGGCATTGGTGCTACTAGAATTGGAGGATCGGTCAAATACTTTTTGATCTTTTCTAGTACCTCTTGACAATCTTCATCCTAGACCCCTGGGTTATTCTTTCGGAGCAGTCTGAAGACATGGTCACACTTATTAGTCAATTGAGATATGAACTGGGAGATATAGTTTAACCTTCCTAAAAATCCTCGAACCTCCTTTTGTTTTCGGGGTGGTGGAAGATCTTGAATCGCTTTCACCTTGTCTGGGTCAATTTCGATACCCTTCTGACTTACCACAAAGCCCAAAAGCTTCCCTAATGTAACTACGAAGGTGCATTTGGCCGGGTTGAGCTTTAGCTGATACTTTATCATCCTTCGGAAGAGTTTTTGCAAGTTTTGTATGTGCTCCTCCTCGGTCTTAGATTTGGCTATCATGCCATCCACGTATAACTCGATTTTCGTATACATCATATCATGAAACAAGGTTACCATGGCCCTTTGGTAAGTTGCCCTGGCATTTTTTTAATCCGAATGGCATCACTTTGTAACAAAATGTTTCCTACATGGTCACAAAAGTAGTTTTCTCCATGTCCTCGGAATACATTTTAATCTGGTTGTACCCCGAAAAGCCATCCATGAACGAGAACCAAGCATGCCCCACAGTATTGTCCACTAAAGTATCAATATGGGGCAAAGAAAAGTTGTCTTTGAGGCTCGCCTTATTAAGGTCCCTATAATTTACACACATACACACCTTTTCATCCTTCTTTAGTACCAGCACGATATTGGCTGCCCATTCTGGGTACTTAGAGACTTCCAAAAATTTGGTCTCGAGCTGTTTCTTCCCTTCTTCCCTAATTTTTAGTAACATGTCATTTCTTATTCTTCGAAGCTTTTGCTGGACGGGCTTGCATTCTGGCCTAATAGGAAGCTTGTGCGTTACAATGTCTGTGTTTAAGCCCGGCATTTCTTGGTATGACCATGCGAACACGTCTCTAAATTCTACAAGCAATTCCACTAACCCGTGCCTGACTTCTGGTGATAGGGTACCTCCGATCTTTACTTCTTTCCTTTCTACGTCAGTCCCTAAATTTAGGATCTCTACCTTCTCTTGGTGCAAAATGATTTGCTTCTCCTTATCGACCATCATTTTTAGCAGCTCAACGGGAATCTCATCATTTTCTTCCCCTATCTCTGCCAAGTACATGAGCCACTCAAAATCTACTTTAGGATTAGGTTCCACATCGTTCATACAGTTTATATTAAAAGGCCTGCACAATTTTGAAAGTTCATTTTGGGAAAAGAAAAGTATAGTTTATGTCACGAATAAATAATTAATCAATAAATAAATGAATAGATAAATAAATAATGAATGAATGAAATGAAATAGAATGGAATGGAATGAATGCCATGTTTTCCATTTGAGAAAGAAAAGGTAGATATAGTATATTTCATTGAAAGCAAATGAATATGCCATAGTTGCCCTTTTTTTACAAAAGATGTTTGTTACTTTCGGGCCAAAGTCACAGAATGGTTCTAGGCATTACTTTGATTTGTCCCTATTGAATGCTGGCATGAACATGAAAGTCCAATTATTGAGCTCTTCTCCTGGAGGTACGAGCGAATTATGGCCAGAAACTGATTATGCTTGCTTCCATCACCAATCATGTTCACATTCATTTCTTCTAAAGCCTCACTGGTTAGCTCTTCTTGGAGGCACCTTTCACCCTTCTGGTTTACCTCATGGATATCCTTTTCCGGATTTTGAATCCCTAGATATGAAGATACCTCTGAAGTTTGAGTAAGTTATGGGAGCCCAGGGAATGTCCTCCCCTCTTAACATGGCTTTCCTATGTTCTTGCCTTTTTTCCAATCTTGTCTCTTTTGCAGAAAATTAGGCTTATTGCCAAGTCCGAAGCAGTCCATCTTGTGAATCACACTAATGGGACAAAGACGCCCCTGTATATTTCTCCCCAAACCTTTATGATTTTTCGCTCCTCTTCCCAGGGTTTCGAATAACATCATCTTGGTGTAATTTGACAATTTAGGGCATAAAACCTTGCTCTCTTCAGCAACAAAAGTAGCATTGATAAGTTCCAAGGCTTTAAAGGTGCACTCCATCGCCTCTCCATCATTAGGGATGTATGGTGTATCAGGAGTCACTGAAGCGATGATGTCCTCTTCTATATTCACTGTTACTAACTTTCCCTCGATGATAAACTTTAACTTTTGATAGAGCGAGGACGGAACGACGCCGGCTGGGTGTATCCATGGCCTTCCTAACAGGCAATTGTAAGATGGCTGGATATCCATGACCATGAAATTGACCACATATTCAGTGGAACCAATGAGCAGCGGTACTTTTATTTTCCCGACCACATCTCTTTGAGTTCGGTCGAAGGCTTGTACCGTATTATGACATGGTTTCATATGCGAGCTGTCGATTGGCAGTAGTTGTAGCATGGCTAATGGCATAACATTCAATGCATAGCCATTATCAATTAAGACGCCCTGCAGCACATAACATTTATAATGAGTGGTGATGTTCAAGGCCTTAACGCACCCCGTGCCCTCCCCTGGAATTTTATCATCACTGAAAGTAATGTGATTGACGTCGGTGATGTGACTGATAATCTGATCTAATCTCCCACAGAGATGTCTTTTGTAATGAAGGTCTCATTCAAAACCTTTAACAATGCATCACAATGCTTTTCTGAATTTAGTAATAGATCAAGTACTAAAATGCGAGCTGGTTGTTCTGAAGTTGATCGACAACATTATACTCATTGTGCTTCAAAAACTCCAACAACTCTTGTGCTTGCATTTCTGTGACCGACTCCTTGATTTTTAAGGGTGGGTCTTCTCCGAACAACTTCTTGAGTCATGCTCTAACTTCCTGGCCTTTCTCCTTTGGATTCCTTAGGTTTTCTAGAATGTAGCATCGACCACTTCTTGTTAGATACCCCACATTGCTTGCTTCTTCGCTATTCAGTTGAGCAGGTTCTATCTCCATTATTCTTTTTTCCTCTTACGCATTAGATGAGCCCGGAATCATGACGCACGCGGCGTAATTCTATTGGACCATATTTGTGTTTTTGAAAGGAAAATACTTTGGGGTAGCATTTATAATTTTAGGAGCCACTTTTGGTTCACATGCCTCACTCGTCCTAGGACTGAGGACAAGTGGTCTCTTCGCACTGTATCTGGTTTCTTGGCTCTTTGAAGCACAAACTTCAAATTCTTTTCCTCTTTTTTACTTCTCAAAAAACTCAATCTCTTTGTTATCCATCATAGCTTGTAGTAAATGACGGAATTCCTCACAATGCTGAATATCATGACCTGCCAATTGGTGGTACTCACAGTATGGGCCACATCCTTCTTTGAACAACATCATTCCCTGATTGATGAGGCACGCCATGCATAATTGCTGAAAGTCCCGTCTCAAGGGAGACTGGACCTCAGACACGTTCCTCTTGGCCTTCTCGGTGCACCCGTTTTCGATAGCATTTACACCTTATCCCTCATGAGTTGGCAACGGATTGTTGGCCGTACTGGGTTCCCCCAACTGTAATACCCCAGTTCGAATCAGATTCTGAACAAACTTTTTGAATGCTATACAGTTCTTGATTGAATGTCCGGGGACATTGGCATGATACTCGCAGTGTTCCTTAGGGTTATACCAAGCCAGATACGGTTGGTTGTAGGGAGTAACGTGGTATGGTCGGAATAGATCGGCCTTGTATAACTGCGAGTATAGTTCTTTATAGGTAATTGGCAGAGGCGAAAAACCTATCATCCCTTTCCTTCTTAGGTCCCTTATCTTCTCTTTTGTTGAAGTTTCTGGAATTACTTGATGGGGCCTGGGGCTGGGAGATGGTGAAGTTCTTGGTTTTCTCAAAAGCGTTGGTGTTGTTCACTTCATGATCCTTCTTCTTAAACTACTTTCGCGAATGATCCCCTCCATTGATCCTTCTGCTCTTGATACCCACTTTAATGCATTCTCCGGTCATGACCATTTCTGCAAAGTTACTAATAGGGTTACTGATCAACCGATCATAAAACGTCCATTTTAGCGTGTCTACGAACATCGGGAAGATTTTATGCTCATGAAGCAGTGGTTGCACTTTTGTTCTATGCCTTGTAACAACAATCGGTTAGGAACCATGTCGGTTACATGCTTATACTTATCAGTAAAAGCTTTCGCCAGATCTTTCCACGACTTGATTTGAGCCATAGTTAGTTGGTTATACCACCTCAAAGAAGATCCTACTAAGCTGCCCTGAAGATAGTGAAGCAAGAACTTCTCATTGTTGGTAAATTCAGCCATCTTCCGGTAAAACATCACTATATGAGCAGACGGGCAGGTTCTTCCATCAAACTTCTCAAAATATGGGGCCTTGAAGTTATACGGGATCTCCACATCGGGAACTAGACTAAACTCCCCAACACTTAACCCATAAGGGTCATCCTCGTCTTCCTTCACTCAGAACCTTTCTTCTAGGTCTTTTCGAGTATCCTCTAGTTGCTTATTGAACTTCACTTTCATTTGGTTCAACTTTTCTAATTCGTCAAAATTCGGGATGCCATCCCCGATAATCTTGAGATTCCCGAAGGTCACCCCTGGTTGAGCTTGAGCTGCTACACCGGTATGGAAAATAGATATCTCTTGCGTAGGATTTGATGAAGGATAAATAAGAAGAGGATTCTTGACGGTTTAGGCATAAAGGTGATCCCTCGAGTTTTGGGCAAGACTCTCGACGGTACCCTTGTCTCTCGAATCTTGCCTTAGTCGGTCTTGCAACAATTGAGATATTTCCTTCATCATGTCATGTTGAGACTTGAGGATGGTATCCCTTAATTCTAGACGGGTTCATTCCATTTGACCACGCAGATCGGCTTTCAACTTTGCAAAACCTTCCTCCATTTGCTTCGTTCGTAAACGGGTATGATATGGGTGTGGAATGTATAGACACTAATTTTGTCCAGGGTAAATTAATTGCTCGAAATAAAATAAATCCACATTACCTTTTTTTTTACATACCCAAAAACCTTACCTTATACCCTAAATCCAAAATTTCATGGTCCATTATATAATTTTATATAGTAAAAATATATATACAAAAAATAATAATAAAAATCCCAGCTACTTACTCACCAAGGGTTGGTTCTCATTGGATGAATCAATGCCTCATTCTCATTGGTTAAAAAAAACTACTTGGTGACCAAGGTCTTAATTTTCATTGGTTCTTATTTTAAGGGGATAAACCAAAAATACCCTTCATCACTATATAAATATAAATCCCATGAACCCTAAAAAAGACAACTAACCTATTTTTCTTTAGATCATTTGGTAGCCAACCCTCTATCCCCACTGTCGTTTGCCTTTTTCCTTTTTTTTCTTTTTTCCCTTTTTCAGACCATTAGATTCCCTTATCCACTATAATTTTCCCTAATCGAAATCATTTTCTACCATTATTAAACCCTTGAATCGAACTTCTCAACCCCAACAACAATATGTGGAATTTGGTTGATCGAGCATAAATATTTGGGTTTTGGGTACATTCTTCTCTTTTCTTTTTATTTATGTATAATCCTTTTTTATAGTTCAATGAAAATGTAGATGATTTTATTAGTAACCTTTGTTGTTTATTTAGTCTCTTTTTTATGTGTTTTATTTTATTTTATTTTATTGCTTGTGATATGTATGTCATTACACTTGTTGAATGTTGTTTAATTTATTATTAGCTTGTTTACTTCATTATCATGATTTCATATTATCCCTTTTATAATATATTTTCTTGTATATAGTATATAATATATAATTAAGGTATATTTTCTTAAAAGTATATACATGTGGTTTTTCATTTGGGTTTAGTTTAGAAGTTTGGGCCTCTTGGTTTTTTGGGCTTTAGGTTGTTATGTTATCTTTAGATTAGTTTAGGAATTAATTTAATTAATTTAGGTCGTGTGCTCATCTAATAGGGGCACGACCCTTAAATTAATTAAGTTAATTCTAGGATTAGTTTTAGAGTCTTAGTTAGTCTTAAGGTTCGAATCAGATTAATGAATTTAAATTTGCCTTTGGCTTATTGGAGTAAATGTTAGATTCATTAAAATTGGTTGAACGCCTCTTAATTATCTCTTAAAATAAAATTGACATGGAAATTAGACTAACATTTTAATTTAAAGCTATGATTAATTAATTTGGCTTATTTTAAATAGTATTCTTGGTTTATTGGAATACTAGTTTAAAATTAATCGAATTAATTATCATATCACAAGATAACTCATAATTTATTAGGGTTATCTAGCCTTTTTAGGATTAATTAATTTAGGGTTGAATACTAAGACCCACCTAGATTAATTAGATCACTAAATGATTTCTCTCATAATTTGGGCTCATAGGTTAGGTCTTGGGGTGGGCCTTGTGTGCTTATCTTTAATGCCTTGTTTGCCATCCCCTACTTGTCATCATGTGACTTTAAATATCTTGATCGCTCATTAATCAATTTAAATTATAAAATGGGAGGTATTCATTAGTTCTGATATTTGTGTCGTAACAGTCCGAGCTTAAAGGATGTTGACCAAACATCTGAATTAATTATTATCGTCCCAAGGTAAAGTTAAAAGTTGGTATAATCATTACATCTTATCTTAACTACTTGCATAATGCATAAAGGTGACGTGCGGGATTCAAACCATAAATTAACACGACAGTTGAGGTTATTCGATGTCAGTTTAATCTATGGTCCGATTTATCGTCAACCTTATTAATTAAATGTCCAACAAATTTGAACCCACCAATTTGATAAAGCCCGTTCAATTAAGGTTAATTTTCAATTAAGGTCACCAAATTAAATTCTTTTCAAATTTCGACAATTTCCTTCGATTAAGAGCAACAAATATTTTGGTACCGATTTTCGGGCGTGATGGGGGTGTTAATCATTCCCCACACATAACCAACTCTCGAGCCCTTTCAAATTGAATCTCTGGTTTTGTGGTGTCCGACCCACCTTATCCAAGTGGGCGGTGGCGACTCCAAATCTTATTTTAAATGAGAAACAAGTTTTTATCGATTTTCAAAAAAAAAGAAATCATTTTAAACCAAGATTACAAAGAAAGGATTTTGGGGATAACCCGTAGCGCCAAACGCATAATTTTTCTAAAGGTTTTTTTCAAAAAAACGTCGCTACAGCATGACGACTCCGCTGGGGATCGGTTTTGTTTTTTTTTAATTAAAAAAAAAGAAAGTTAGCCCAAATAAAATATTTGTTGCTTATTAATGATGGAAAATTGTCGCAATTTCAATTGATTCTAGTAAGGTTGACCCTTTCTTGAAAATGTAACTACAATTGAACGGACTTTGATAATTGGTGTCCTTTGAATTAATTTTTCATTTAATTTCTAAGGAATCACCGACATGTATTGCACCATTTCATCAAGCTCTGTACCAGGGCTCCATCCCTTAAGTAGGAGTGAAATGCCACATACCCACATGAGTAGCCCTTTACGGGTCGGTAATTCACTTCCGGAATCCACGCCTTTTGACATGTGAGCAGCCCTTCATGTCACTAGGTCGTGCTTTCCCTTGAACTGAAACCAATTTGCAAGCTTGTAATGGGCCAGAATTGGGGTTCTTGTTGCCTTAATAGGTAATAAGATAGGTTCGGGTACCCCGATTAGAACTGAACCCATGTATGTGAATTTAAGAAGCCTACCCCTATTAGAGCCATGCAGATAATCTTAGCGAACTAGAATTCATACGGTTAGGGTTCTTCCTTTATGTGATTGCCTTTCGTTTATTTTCCTCGTATTTATCTCTTCTTTTTTTGAGTTCATTATCCATCAGTTGACTAACCATTTTGCTTGTCTTCTCTCTTTCCCTTTGTACCTTTTTGTTTTACATACTTTGCCATATCATAAAGAGCACATTGAGTCAGAAATAGTCTAAAATTAAAGACTAGATTAATGAGAGGTTTGGCTCGAAACAATGATAAAAATAATCACGACGTACAAATATGGTCAGAACGAGACCATTTACATGACGCGAGCAATGTTTTAGCCAGAGGCTCAAGTCAACAGTGTTAGCCGAAACCTTTATGAACACAAAAGTTAATGATGTCTCCGAGTGGAAGTTAGTGTGGAATAATTGGGATTCTGAGGCAAGAAGTGCTTTCAAAGATGAGTATAGCGACATCGCATATTCACTTGATGTTCCGATCGACCAACCGAAACTTCAAGTAGTGGTAGAGTTTTAGAACTACTTCCTATAGTTGTTTCACGATTGACGACTTTGATTTGACCCTTATAATTGATGAGTCTCAAACCCTTGCAAGAAGATCAGCGAGAACCGCATCTACTCAAAGAACAAAGCTTTCTGGGGCAAGCTCGAAGGTTTCTCGGGCACTTTTCCATCTTAGGTCGACAATCAAGTCTCGACTTAGAATGAGAAAGAATATTTTGGGTAGGAATAAATTCTGGCCTTAGCTTCAGTACACCCTGAGGGTCGAGTTCAGCGGGACCCTTTTCAAAGAACAAGTCAAGTGTACCAAATGCCGATATTGGAGCGACTATAATTCACCGCCTACACCACTTGGGGCCAAGAACAAGAATTGGCACATTTGTTAACTCCGATACAAGAGGCCACCCAGAAGTCATAATTCCTAAGGAAAGATATTGCCAAGCTTCAGGACTATGCGGATGGTGAATCCGATGAGAGAAAAAAGACTGTTGACCTATATATTATCATAAGACCGTTTGGAAAGTGAGATTTCTTTGGATATTGTAATAATGCGACATTCCCATTAATACAAGTCGTTTAATGATGATATTTGCCGAACTCAATGTTGCTCTTGGTATTCATGTCTTTATAGTAGCATTTTTTGTGACGTATTGTTATTTTTGTTCAAATAATACATTTTTGTACATTTACATACATCATATGCATCACTAATCGGGGAAAAACATTCGCCTCAGAAGGTATGAGTAAGGAGGGAATGACTTCTGACTAGTTTGACTCTGGAAATATAAATGATCTAGCAGCTAGGGTAGCTAGACTCGAACAGCTTCATGAACAATTGATTTGGAATCAAAGGGAGATAATATCATATATGAAGAAGTTCCAAGAAGAAACAAGGGGGCGAATCGATGAACTGATGGGTATGATGGCCACCATGACCAAAGAAGGTGGTATAAAAGAAGACTTTTTCAGGCAAGATGAGAGAAAGGGTAGGGATTGTGAATTCATAGTGGAAAAGGTTTTATCTGACAAAGACCAAGCTATCATCAACCAATATGAGGTAGCATGCATCGCTTCGGAGTGCCATGCCGAATTAGTGTCGGATAAGACTGAGGGTTCTCTCTCAAAAATC
The DNA here is from genome assembly GCA_019671005.1 of Hibiscus mutabilis. Classification (NCBI taxonomy): domain Eukaryota; kingdom Viridiplantae; phylum Streptophyta; class Magnoliopsida; order Malvales; family Malvaceae; genus Hibiscus; species Hibiscus mutabilis. The sequence goes on along the minus strand of CM033711.1, from coordinate 86,941,450 downwards.
TTGCCACCCCTATCAAACAAAAAATTGAATAAGTCAGAGCCACAAGATGAGAAAGGTACAATATACAACGATAAGATGAGGATGTCGGCTACACTATCTTCTGAATTTTTATTCCTGCAATCACATGATCAGCCTTTGATTCTAAAACCTCATCAGTTGTCGGTTAACCAAGCTTCCAAGGCTTAAGAAAAGAATAAAGAATTGAAGGACGCTCAGTTCACTCCTAGTCCTTTCACTTACCGAGATTTGTATTCCAAGCTGCTACACACTCAATTGGTGGCACCTTCCTTTGTCAAAGCCCTTTCACCTCCATATCTGAGTTGGTTCAGTGAGAAAGACCATTGCGATAACCATGTCGGAACTCAAAGGCATTCCATCGAGAGGTGTGTAAGTTTTAAGCGTAAAGTTCAACATCTCCTAGATATCGGGGTATTAGAGTTTGAGATGATGAGCCCAGGTCTGAAGATTAATTTTCCAAACATAGCCGATACATTGAAATTAAGAGAAGGTCGAGTTGCAGTGATGGAAGGGGTGGATGAGACGAAGTTGCCGACGTTGGAAAAATCTAAAAACGTCAGCACCCATCATGACCATTCTACGGGAAGCTTGATCTTGAACCTGCTTAAAAAGTTTGAAGCAGTTCCGAAAAGTCCACAAAAGCAACAGGCCCTGATAATAGCGATGTCTTCAAAGGAGGAAGACATTGCTTAAGGAAAAAGGGAAAAGGAAAGCTAAAATGCATGATGCAAGAGAGAGTGACAAGAGAACAAAGATGATATTCCCGATGACAAATATGGAGATGTTACCTCTATTGGTTCAAAATAAACTCTTAAGGCTACCTCCCTCAAAGCGGTATGTTTATTTCAATCCCAATGTGTCTGGTGTCAGGGTTCCATGTGAGTATCATCACGGTGACTTTGGCTATACAACAGAAGAGTGCGTGTTTCTGAAGGGCAAGATCTATGAACTTGTTAAGAATAGAGTGCTTTCCTTTGAGAATAGAAAACCAAAGTTCAGAGAAAGAAGCCAAGTTTTTTAGAAAGTTTGAGGCATCGGGATGAATGACCAACTTTGCAAGGGTCAAGGATTTCTAGGGCATCCTATCCATTTTTAGGTTTTTGTTTTCTCTGCTTTTATGTATGTTAATTTTGCTTGTGTTTACCTGAAGATAGTAGTAGTAATCCATTGTAAAAGTCTATATTATGTTTGTTTTTGCTATTTCAATGAAATGATGTTTTTTTCTAAAACATATATGAATATGTTCTTACCCTCGTAGACCCCTGGATATCATGTGCATGATGTGGCGTTGATTCAAACAAAGAGATCAATCGAATGTTGTGATAACGATGGAGCGTGATTCCCCCCAGTCTGTTCTGGTCAATAAAGCGTGAGAAGCAAGATTACTACTCCTTCGATGATGTTCAATGATAAGAAAATCTCCTAAGAGAGCCCAAATAAGAGTTGCTTGAATGTGCCTCAAAAGGAAAATAGTGTGTTTCAAAACAAAACAAAAGTTCATTAAATTTAAAGGGGTACTCTGTTATAGCAAAAAAGGCTAAATAAGGATGTTTTGCTCCACTTACTCAAATTGAGTCAAAAGCCTTGGCTATATGAGTAAGTTTTTGAATCATGACTATGTCGGGTATTGTTGTATGCTCCATCATTATCCTCAAGACAAAGGACTGTGATGAGCTGGATTCCCTTAAGAAAAAGGAAATAAATGAACAAATTAAATAAGTCTCAGAGCATCCTGATAGAGCTGTGGGAGGAGAATAAATCTAATAAGGAGCTATGCTCCGCATGTTCAATACCCTAGCGTTAGAGATGAATCCTTGAGGACATTGACACAATTTTGATTATAATCAGAAGTATGCACTTAAGTTTAAGAATTCTCATAATGAAATTATCCGCGTTCCATGGGTTAAATAAAAGTCAGAAAGCTTAAACCGTTTATGGAGAAAGATACTGAGAACTAGGAGGAGGAGTTTTCGGACAGATCAAGCAAGTACTATAATCATGAGGATGAAGCGAACAATCTAAAAGGGATATCACAAATATCGCCACAACACTCAAAAGCAAACTGTTGATCACCGGATGATTGAATCTAAGATGCTCCTGCGTTTGATATCCAGGGCATTCTATTCTTGTTTATTAATTTTGATTTTGTATATTAACCTAAAAATGGGCATCTTTTGTTGAAATGATAATTAGCAAATTGATGTATAGAGTGAAAGGATAGAGAGAGAAAAACATGAAGGAAAGAAAAATAAGAATAAGGTATCTCCGTGCATTTTAGAATGGAGTTTAGGGTGCAAGGTCAAGTGTGTACATGATCAACCTAATACAAGCCTACCAGTGATCCTGAAGGGAATAACAGCAAGCCTTCATGCTACATAGTTCAAGAACCCGAAATGAGTATCTGTTGCAAGACCTTAGTTGGTTCAAAAGATTAAGATCGAGTTTTATTAAAAATCAGAGACTCATGGGGCATGTTTTCAGCCTAGCTTTGAGAAGGAAGAATGATCATACCAATGGGTCAAGGGTAAGTAACTGTTGAACCCGAGGAAGAGATGAAGTACTGCTAAGATTAGGAAAAATAGGGCATCGATAGCCGTCTGAAGTTGGTTTGAAGATAACCAAAGCGTACAAGGCGGAATTTTATCAAGCGAGCATGGTATACTTACATCCGCTTACAGCAAAACGAGTTGTGAAAGATGAAACAAATCTGGTAAAAATGGGGTTGACGATCACGAAGTTGGTCATGTATGAATTGTAGTGTATCACACGCTTAATGACTGTCCAAGTTAATCAGCCATCTTTCAGTCTTAGAATCTCGTTTTCTGTTAACGGGAAGAACCCGACGTCTACAGTTGAGGAGTATTCTGCTTTTCTTAATTAAAAAGTGTTAACAAGGGCTGGGTTTCCATAAAGCTGTCGAAGTCCCATGATTATCCTTTGAAGCTTAGAACTTTAGCCAGAATGAGTGAAGATTGGGGCAAAGGTTTGACTCAGAATTGTGGAGATATCACCACCTTGTCATGGGAATGTGTCTACACACTCGAAGGAGGTCATGGAAACGGATCTGTTTATAATGGGGATTTATAACTCAATCATCTTCAAGAATATTGGGTGGTCGCGATGTTGCTATCTTGGTCTTGTCTGAGCATTTGAAAATGAAAGCTTTTCTGTAGCTTCAAATCAAGGGTCTATACGATTGACCTAGTATGATTTATCAGTAATTACAAAGAGAATAATTGCAAGATCCCCGGTGCTAGACCGGTCAGAGATTTGAGAATGAGGAAAATTTAGATATCAGGGGCCCTGAGTTCACTCAAAACAAGGAAATTGTAGAAGTCTCATCATGAAGAGTCCATAAAAAAACAACAGTTAAGCTCGAGTTAAGTGAGGGTAATGTTATTTTGACCGGTGTAATTCAGCATCTCTTTTCAAGGATAACCAAATGAGGAAGATTCAGTACAGAAGAAAGAGGAAAGATCAGACCCTATGAAAATAAGAAAGGTTTGGAAGATTTAGGGGCATGTGTTCACCCTAATGTTGAGAATGAAGAGGACTCGTCATGAAGAGTCAATGAAAGGGAGATAACAAAGCCCAAGTTGAGTGGGGCAGTGCTTGGGAGGCGACAAATTTTAGTCTAATAAGTATAAGCTAGCCATATCCATTCAAGATAAGATAAAAATGAAGACTTAGCAAAGACAGAAAGACTGCGGAAGTTAAGGGTGATTGACCAGAAAGCTAGGGTTTTTCCCCAGCATCTTTAAAAATGACTTCATTCATGCATCATATTTAGTTAGACATCCCTAGGATAGGAACATGCTAACTCACATCATCAAATCATTTTGGTTGTTCTTGGCAGATTCAAAGATTGAAAAATATTTTGGCTTGAAATTCCCTGGTTGGAGAAGTAAATCTCTGTAAAGACTATGAGTCCTTGGTGAAAAGGACTCGCCCGACAAAGATTCGAAGAGTTCCTAAGAAAAAGAACTATTCAGACATCAACCTTGATAGAGGAGAAGTTCAAAGTAAGGAGAACTTGTTCATATTCAAGAAGAATCCATAATGAGAAGACTTCGCCAGCATTTGTGAAGGTTGAAGAAATTCGAAATGAGAAGAAAAACTCTAGACCTCGAATTCCGGTACAAGATCAAAGAATTTCATAGTAAGGAGAACAGATTTGAGGTTTGGCCACCAGTTCATTTCCATTCAAGATTTTTGGGCCATCAGGGAACCTTTCGAGCATGACGTTGAAATGCCAACTCAACAGAAATCGGGGCATAAAGGGATTTACAATTGGAAGAGTCGGCTGGAGAAAAATGAGAGTTTCGGAAGAACTTGCAAGGAAGCGACATAATATTAACGCTTGTTCCATGACATGAAAGGAATCTGGCAAGGCTAACACGAGAGGACATCGGATGCAAAATGGATAAAAAAATTCCAAGAAAGGAGAACGAAGGTCTCTCATGAAGAAACCCAAAGGGATTAGAGGCGAAAACCCGTAAGGGCCTCTAGAAAAAGAAGAAGAAAAAGAATGAGAAAAAAGAAAAAAAAGAAATAGAAAAAGGAAACAGAAAAGAGAAAAAGAAATAGGACAAAAGAAAAAGAAAATAGAGAGAGACAAAAAAGAGAGAGAAAGAGAAGAAAAAAAAGAAAAAGAAAAAGAAAATAGAAAGAAAAAGAAAACAAAAAATAGAAAAAGAAAGAAACGAAAAACAAAAAAAAAGAAGAAATAAAAAAAGAAAAAGAAAAATAATCTTTAGAGAGAAAATCTGTAAAGGCGCTTTAGAGCAAGAGATTCAGAAAGTCAAGAAAAAGAAATGACATAAAGGACAACCGAGCAAAAGAGGCTGATACTCATAGCTCGGGGTTTCTAGAGCGAATGAGACAGATACTCATAGCTCAAAGATTTCAGGTGAAGGATTTCAAACTCTCACACCAAGATTTCAGAGCAAATGAGGTAGATACTCAAAGCTCAAAGATTTTAGGCGAAGGATTTCAAACTCGCCGAATTAGTACTACCGAGTGGATGAGGCAGAAACTCATAGTTCAGAGTTTTTAGAGCGAATGAGGCATATACTCAAAGCTCAAGGATAAAGATAATTTAAACATTCAATAATTGAGTAAGAATATTGTCAAACTAGGTTTGACTATCAATTAGTGGATAGCAAATTACATTAGCGGATAATTGATAGTATTAGTTGATTTGATAAATGAATTGCATTAGTTGATCGTACAAAAGTGATTGATAAAATTAACTGATAGCTGATGGTTGCTTAACTATTTGAACAAACAAAATGACATATAAGGACATGATTATTCAATACTTGATCGAATATTTTATTAGTTATTAATATTTTGTATCTATTAATATTAATTTGATTATAAAAATTAGCTATTTTAATATCATTATTAAGCATACATGAAAGGTGTACATATTAATTTCTTATTTGTAAATTTATTTTTAATTTAATTTTATATTAAATTTAAATGTATATATTAATTTCTTATTTATAAATTTATATTTTAAATATAATTTTATTAATTGTAAAATTCATATGTATACATTAATTTCTTTTATATGAAAGTATCTTTTTAATTTTAATATTCATTTAAATTTATGTTATTTTGAGAATTTTTTATAATTGTCAAGCCAAAAGAGTCTTTTTAGTTGAGAGGTTTCTCTCAACTACATATTACAATTTTTTATTTATTAAATATCTAAAATAATGGTTTTGAACGGTCAAATATCTCAATTTAACTCAAAAAGTCGTTTACCAAACAGTGCAAAAGTGTTTAGTAAAATTAATTGAGATCGGATAGTTGTTTGATTATTTAAACAAACAAAATGACATATAAGGACATGATTATATTCAATACTTGTTTGAATAGTTTATTAGTTATCAATATTTTGTATCTATTAATATTAACTAAATTATAAAAAAATATAACATTACTAAGCATATTTAAATGATATATATATTAATTTATTATTTAATAATTGTTTTTAATACAATTTAATTAATTATTAAATTTAAATGATATTTGATGTATTTGTATTAATATCATATATTTGAAGGAAAAATAATTATTTAAATTATATGTGAGAGTATGTTTTACTTTTTTTTGTTTTGAGCCAAAGGTATTCACCGTCGATAGCAGTGACTAATCTTTTCGACGCGGAGGCTCTCACTAAGAGATAAACGGCTTTAAAAGTATATGTGAGCTATTTAGATACAAATATAAATGTGTGAGAATAAAAAATTAAAAAATATTAGCTTACAAATGTCACTATATAAATTAAAATATAAAAGGTTAAATTTAAGTTATTTAAATTTTTTGGAAATTGTTAATCGTAAACGTGTCTTTACAACTCTTATATCAAAATTGCTAATTTCAAAAAGCTCGTATTAGCAATTTTTTAAAAATTAAAAGTTCCATCCTAATCCGTTATTATAATTCATTATTTATCAAACATATGTGACCCGCACCCATCACCGTCCTATAAAGGGTTGGCAGGGGTTGTATTCACTTCGTTCAATGAAAGACACCCCAAGGAAAAAGGTATAAATTTCATGAGGGGGAGCAATTTGAGACTTGATTTCACCATTTGTTCTCAAGTCAAACGAATCGAAAACATGAACTAATTCATATTTTGAAAAGTTGGTTAAATTATTTATTTTTGTTCTTTCATGTATTCTTAGATCATGAATTTTAAATTTATTATAAAAATCTTTTTTTATTCTCTAAATTTTTTTCCTTCTTTCTAGACAAGACTATGATTAAAATTTATTAAAGCGTGCGAATAAATTTATGGGAGCATTTCAGCTTTCATGAGGAAAGCTATAATTTTTAAAGTGTTTAATAATAAAGAGTTTAGAAAGAACATGAACATATATTTAGAGATAGTTTTGGACGTATAAAATTTTAATTTTATACATTTTTTGGATCGTTGGATGGGGAAACGGATGGCTGAGATTAATTTTTTACTTTTTTTCCCAAATAATAATCTTCACATGACTCACAATTAATCTCAATCATCCGTTTCACTCCTCCAACAATTTAAAAAACGTGCAAAAATTAAATCTTACTAAATATCTTATATATAACAATTTTCTAAAAAAAATCTTACTACAAAGCATTAATTAAGGCCAAAGTGCTTTTGATACTGTGGAAGTTTCAAGGGGTTTTGAACTGGTTTTATGATGTATCTATAGCTGTTAACCCGCTGCACTCTTTTTTTCTCATCTAAAATTATAATTTTTTTAATGAGGCACAATTACAGCTAATAATATAATAAAATTCTTCTATTTCAAAATAATATTGTTTTAACGGCTAGATTAAAAGTACAATACGACAACTAAAAGCTAATCTTAAAAGCATTAATTTTGGCTTATATTTATGTGTTAAACATTTTTAAATATTTGTAAGTATTTTTTATGTTGCTCGAAAAAGTAATTTAACATTTTTATGTATTGAGAGAATTTTATTTGAAAGAAATTGTATACTTCTTTCCTATTACAAATTAAGGCCCTATTTTAGTTAATTGTATAAGTCCCATTAATTCTTTTAATCATCACTACATATACTATTATATAATCACATCAGTATATTGAAAAACAAAAACTTATTAATTGAATAGTTTTTCTAGTTGAGATTATTGTTGTATTAATTTTGAAATTATAAAATCAAGTGCATGATATTTAACAATTGGATAATTTTCTTTTATCATTTTACAAATTGGTAATAATTTAATTACTTGATAGATTTTTTTTTATCTTTTTTCTGAAAGATATACTTTATTAGCATAAATAAACACATTGACCCAAGCCTCAAAATCTTTCTTAGACCTAAGTGGAAGAAAAAAAGTGCAGAGTCGATGGATAAATTGGTAGTTCAAAACACCTAACACCCCGACCACATGAATGTAGCCGCCACACCTCCGGTAGACATAATCACATGACAATCAAAATCAAGGCACTGACCTAGCTCTTGAATACAGACCAGACACTAGCAACCAACAACCTAAACCAGCCCCAAAACGCAGCAAATTGTCGCCATCATGTCCCAATTTAGTCATTAGAGATCCAGAAAAAGGCGATGCTCTAGATATTCCAGATTTAGCTAGTTTATCCGCAGTTGCGTTAGCCTCCCTGGACACAGCAACAATAGACCATGAGAGCTCAGAACAAATTTTCAAACAATCCTCAATAATCGGCTTAAAAATGGAAGGAGCCAGGTTTGGCCGATGAAACCATTCAGCAAGCAAGCAACTGTTTGTCTCGATAATAAGCTTGAAACTATTGCACCATCTTGACTTTCTAAAGACTACACACGCCTCTTTCATTGCAAAGATTTCAGCCGATGTAGCATCAATGATACCTATTGATTTGGAGAACAAAATTAAGGATACATTGTCAGCATTTCTCAATAAGCCTCCTATACCAGCTTTGCCAAAACCACCCGTCACCGCCCCATCCACATTAAATTTTAGTGAATCCAACGGAGGCCTAGCCCATTCACAGTATACTTTACACTTCTGGTTTGTAGCCTTAAATTTCATAATATAAGGGCACAAGAGAATATCTTCAGCAGATGTGATTAAAGTTGGCCAAATCGCTTTACACCACCATCCTAAACGCGTGAGGCAAAGGTCAGACAGTTGATTAGCATTAATAAGGGTGCTTTTAAAAGCCACTTCATTCCTGTAAAGCCATATTGACCACACAATACAAAGAAAAGTTAGCTGACAAACATCTTTAGAATAAACATCAGTATGCAATGAACACCAAATAATAAAAAAGGACATGATGTTACCAAGCATCGCACCAGACACTTCCCAAATGCTGAGCCATCGTTGCCATAAATGCCAAGTAACTTTGCAATGGCAAAAAAGATGTGAAGTAGTCTCCTCCTCTAGCGAGCAAAGTGGGCAAAGTGTATACTGTTGACCAAGCGCGCCTCTCTTGAACAACTCGACCCTCGTGGGAATCTTGCCATGGATCAATTTCTATAAAAATCCCATGACTTTCGGGGGTGCAGTGTTAACCCACACCATATTCCAAACTTCATCCCTGCTTCTACGATTTTTCGAAACTAGCTCTCCATAAGATTTGGAAGAATAAATAACCATTTGAGCAACAAGACCAACGTAGGCTATCATTGTTAAATCTCCCAGGTGTGACGTTTTGAATCAACGACCAGAACTCAACCCACACTTTTATTTCCCAATCGAAAAGCCTTCTGCGCAGCTCAATCTCCCAATGCCAAACCCCTTCCATACAGCTTCCAAAGTCGGCAATAACACCATTTTTGTTGGATGCGAGAGCAAATATTCTAGGGAAGGCTTCTTTGAGTAGAATGATCCCCACCCAAACATCACTCCAAAACTTAATTCTTCTACCATTGCCAACAGTTAGACGTATGTTCTGAACAAAAGGGTCATCCGAATTAGCTAGGGGCGAAATGATGTTTTTCCAAATCCAAGATTTGTTGTGAGGACTTAGATTAAATGACAGCAACCTAGAGGAGTTTTCTTCGTATTTGGAAGCCACCATCATCCTCCATAAGCATTCTGGCTCCGTTCCGAATCTCCAAATCCATTTGTTGAGGAGAGCTCTATTCTTAACTTTGAAATTTAGCAACCCCAATCCTCCATAAATCTTAGGCAGGAAAATAGTCTCCCAACTAATCTAGTTAATGGATTTTTTATCTAGGAAACCCCAAAAGAAATCTAGCCACCAGACTCGAGATGGTAGAGTTAACAGAGGCTGGCATTGAAAAAGTCGATATGAAATAGATTGGCAGGTTTGCAAGTATGGATTTAACCAAAGCGATCCTACCTCCAAAACTTAGCATCTTAGCCTTCCAACTTGAGAGTTTCTTCTTGAATTTTTCCACAATAGGATCCCAGAGTTGCACTGTATTTTTAATAGCACCCAAAGGAAGGCCCAAATATTGACATGGGAACTTCTCCCTTTGACAATGCAGTAACGATGCCCAGAATTCAACCAAATAGTCCTCCACATTTATTCCAAGAAGTTTTGTCTTCTTAAGATTAAGCTTAAGCCCGACCGCGATCTCGAAACCCTTTAGTAACCTTACTACATTTTTATTTACTCCTCGTTGGCTCCACAAAACAATATTAGATCATCAGCAAATTGAATATGGGACACTTCAATCTCATTTCGACCGATCCGGGCACCATTAAACAACCCGATAGAATTGGCTTTCTTGATCAAAGCACTAAGGGCTTCGGCAATTATATTAAAAAGTAGCGGTGATAATGGGCACCATTGTCTTAAACCGCGGCCAATAGAGAAAGAGTGTGTTGGAGAGCCATTAACCAGCACAATAATAGACGCAGTGGATATGCAAGTGTAAATCCATTTGCACCATAAATGCCCAAAACCCATCTTCTTCAGAATGAACATCAAAAAACACCAATCAACCGTATCATAAGCCTTGTGAAAACTGGCTTTAAAAACTACACCTTTCAGCCTTTTTCTTCTAGTGAAATCAATGGTTTCATTTGCGATCAGAACACAGTCTAAAATTTGCTTCCCCGGGCAGAAAGCAAATTGATTTTCGCCAATAATGCCTTCCACAACCTCCCTAAGACGCCGAGCAAGGACCTTGGCAAGCAGCTTGTACATGCTCCCTACTAAACTGATCGGCCTATAGTCTTCAATACAAATAGGATTCTGGTTTTGGGGAATAAGAATAATGAATGACTGGTTAAAGGAGGCATCTGAAATTTTACCCCTGTGAAATGAGTCAAAGGACTCCAGGATATCTGCCTTTAAAGACGACCAGGATTATTTTATAAAGCCCATGTTAAAACCGTCAGGCCTAGGAGCTTTAGAATTAGCGCACAACAATAAGGCCGCCCAAATTTCATCAGCAGAAAAAGGCCCCTCGAGCCGAACAGATGAATCAGTATTAATTTGGTTCAGTTCACAATCAAACTGCTTCAGGAGAAGCGTGCATGAATCGTTATAAATTCTACTAAAATACTCTCGAATTGCTTTTTGAACCTCAGCAGGCAGACTGAAGTTATCCTCCTCGATTTTGAGGCAAGTTATGAGATTAGATTTTCTCATAGCAGAGGCCACAAGGTGAAAAAACCTTGTATTTCTATCTCCAGCTAGGGCCCAGTTTAAGAGAGATTTCTAGATCCACTCACGCTCCTCTCTCCTGATACATTCCCAGAGCTTCCTTCTACATTCCCTTAATTCTTTTTTAGACTCTGATCATGATCACCATTTGAAATAGCATCCTCGATCTCAACACTTCTTTTTTCAAGAGACTGGATAACATTGCCAGATTTTCCAAGTCTATTGGAGACCCAACTTTTTGAAATCGACTTGCATTTTTGCAGCAATAGCCCAATTCCAACACTAGTATTTTTCTTACATTCCTGCTTGATCAGCTCAACATACTCTCTATCATCAGCTAGGTATTTGAACCATTTGAAAGGTCTAGGACCCGCAAACTTGTCCATAACAGTCAAACTAATAGGGTTATGATCCGAGATACTTTTTGGTAGCACACATTGAAAGAGATCCGGCCACACACTGAGAAACTTTAAAGATAGAAGAAATCTGTCCAGCCGACTGCATGAAGGGTCATCTCTGAGGTTTGAACAGGTGAATTTGGCTCCGTACAGTGGTAGATCCACAAGGTGCAGTTACTTAATAAAATCAATGAAACAGTTAATGGCATTTCTGGAAGCATTCAATCATGTTCTTTCATCAGGAGAAGCCATTATGTTAAAACCACCCCCTAGTAAGACCGGTAGATTAACATGTAGAATGTAGTTTTTCAACTCATTGAACAAACACATTCTTTTAGCATTATCATTTGGAGCATACACATTGATTAGTACGCAATTGAAGTTAACCATTGCTATCTTTCCAGTGATATCTATAAAATTGTGGGCTATCTTACTACTAAAGCAAGTAAAAAAACTGGATCCCAAATTGAAATGATACCTCCTGCAGCCCCAGTTGAAGGAGAAAAGAGCAAGTTGAAGTTAGAGGATTTACCACATAATTGCCCAATGAGTTTCTTATCCACAACCTGTTTTTTCGACTCTTGAATGGACATGAGCTTAGCCTTTGATCTCCACAACAGATTCCTCACAACCACCTTCTTCTCAAACCTGCCCAATCCACGAATATTCCAAGAGATTACAAAGCACTGCTTCATCATTAACCATACAATTCTCACCTGTTTTACTCAGACTCAACAGACGGTGTCCTTCTCAATTTCCAGGAACCGACCCAAAATTGTCCCATTGTCAGCGTCAAAGGATAAACCCAGAGAATCACAGACCTCCATGGATGCCTTAGCCTCTGATAACTTGTCTTCAACAGAAACTGTGTCAGCCGCGCTCACGATCTTTTGAACCTTTAGACCCATCTTGGGAATCTTCTTCCCACCTTGCTTCTGCAGTTGTTTCAGTTTTGCACAACCCAGAGCCATCTATTTTTATGTCTTATCAAACTTTGATCTGAAAGTGAAAGCAACATAGCCTCTCGGTTGTTTGATAATTTTGGGTTTAATTGAAAACATTCCGGTTGAGGAGTCAAAGATTGATTCAATAGATACACTATGACTAGACGATTCATAAGACTGATGTTGCTTTAACAGGGATGTCCACTAGATTATCCCTCCCGCTGGGCTTGACAATTAGTTGGGCCCAAATAGGACCGTCCCAATTTTTTCTTTGACTCACTATTTGGCCTGATATCATCATGATTTAATTTCTCACAACCTGGTCTTCACCTTTTTAATTGAAGTATCGAATAAATAAGTTATGAATTGATTTTTAAAGTTAAATTTATAAACAATTAGAAATAATTATATACGAATAATTATTTATTATAAGGATGAGGCTTAAATCTGAATAAAATCTCAAATTAGAAAATTAAAATTCTCACAAATGATATTTAAGTATGATAAGACTCAAGCTTAAGACAACAAGATTTTCAAATTTTCAACTTTATCGTTAAACCAAAACACCATTAACATAAATTATTGATTCTTAATTCAATCATAGTCGATTTATCCAACACGATTAAGTTAAACAAAAAATAGATTTAAATTAGACTTCTAATAGCTCCTATTATGACTAAAATAAGAAGTCATTATCAACTGCTAAACGTAAATAGTATTAACTTCAAAGAAAAGAATAGAGTCTTTATTTAATTTCTAACACGACTTTTACGTTGTCATTTCTTTAGCATCTTTTGGGAATTTATAAAAATATATACATTAGGATGAGACGTTAGAATTTTAAAAAGATTAATAATTCAGATATATTAAAAGTAAAATAATGTTATCACTTATCACTATTAGAGAATGGATTTAAAGAAATTCACAAATTGGCCTAGCAATTAAAGATATTTATTTTATTTATTTTATATGAGTTCGAATTCTGACATAAAAATATAATATTTTATTATTTAATAATAAAAAAATGAATCTAAAAGCGTGAATCACTGAATCAGGCAGCAGCTTGTTCATAAGTGCATGAAGTTTGATTGGATTAAAAGTAAAAATTAAGAAGGAAAAAAGGAAACTTCTATTTACTGAAAAAGGAAAAACACAATTTCGGCACTTTATATTAAAAAATTGAAATTAAATATCTTATAATAAAATTTAGGCTTAAATAAAAAATAATTGTTCAAATTATATATATTTTTGAGCTTTAGGTGTTAATTTTTTTTTTTTGCTAAAAATAAGTGTCTAAAGCTTATACGTTATAATTTTAGATGCCCAGTAATTAACTATCATTAAAAAAATCCGTTAACTAATCAACACTTGTCATGTGACATGTTCATTTTATTTTTTTCAAAATAAAAAAATTAAAATAATTTTTTACAATTTTTCAAAGAAAATCCTAAAATTCTTCAGTGTTTACCAAACAGTCCCCCAAACTGAACTCCCACGTTGTCGCCACTTCTGTCGCTGTTCGCCTCCCCTGAACACACTCCTTTGGTTGTTAGACTCAGCCGATCATTTTTTTAACACGACGTCTTGGAAACACCAGCTGAAACGTCGACCGTTAAATGCGAAATTGACGTTCGACTGGCACGTCGTTCGTCGTTTTCGACGTCGTATTGAAAAAATCTTCGATTAAGTTCGACGATCAAAGAAATGTGTTCAATGACGGTAATCAGCGACAGAAACAACAACGATTTGAGGTTTAAATTTTAAAAATTTTAAGAATTTAAGGACATATTTTTGTAAAAAAAATTAAGAATTTCACGCTTTTCTAAAATATAAAAAATGGTTTTTCTTTAAAGAAATAAAAAAGTTGAAATAAATATATTAATATCAAACATTAATTGATTAAATTTTTTCTAACAATAATAATTATCAAATACTTAAAATTATAACAATATAAACTTATAAATTTATTTTTAATAAAAAATACTTCAAACACTTAAAAATAAAAAATAATCACTTATTTTTCATTCAAGTTTAAAGTTTACCCTAATATAAATAAGGCCCCGTAAAAGGCTCATCATCTCGTCTATCAAAGGCTTTCTATCTCTCCTATTTCCTTGGAATTTGTTGATCCCGTTCGTCCTCTATTTAGCAAATATTTTCCCCTAATATTTAAAGAAAAGGTCGGTGGAATTAATTTCCGACTACCGAAAACAATTGACAGAGGGGAGAGATGGAGAGACGGGGATTGCAAAGATTAAAGCTGTTTCTGTTGTTCTGATGCGACTGCGACAGACTTCTGCTGCTGCAGCTGCTGCTCAGGTATTCTTAAACAGCTACTCTCTGCCTATTCTAGTTTTATTTTTAAAATTTTTTGGATTATAGTTAAATTTTCATTGTTCTTCTTCTTCTTGTTTTGAATCTACGGTTTTGATTAGTTTATGGAGCATAAGATTAGGATTATTATGTTCTTGAATCTGCGATTTACCTCTGTGACTCTTTTTTGGTCTTCACCTGTCCCGGTATGTATGTCAATATGTATAACTATTTTACACATGCAAGGAACTTCATCGTTTTGTTTATCAATTTGCATAGATTTTTAAAAATGTAATTTTCCTTTTTCATGTTTATTTTATTGACTACTTCCTCTTCTTCTGAAATAAGGAATATGCAATAGTTTTGGTTGGATATTGCAATGATTTGATGTATCAGCCATTAATGATAGATACAGAATAATAAAACTAGTTCCTGAAAACATCATTGGTTTATAATTTTGTTAAGAACGCGAAAACATTTTACTGAACTTCAACACTACTCTTGGATTATGATTTTTTATTTGTTTGTTGCTGCTCTGCTTTTTCTACTACTAATAATTTTTATAAAATACTCCATTATTGTCTTTGGTATGCTTGCGGTGCTTAAATAACATGCCTCACATATATGTTATATACCAGATTAGCTGTTGAGAATTATTTGATAAGTGCTTAGAAGTTTTCACACTAAGAAAATTATGAAAATTTTAACACTTCACTTGCATATGGTTAGAAGCATTCAAGAATCAAGAATTTAAATGATTGTATTTGGATCATTTCTCTCACTTTGATAAAAAAAAAAAAAACTCTCTCAAAAGTATGGGTCGCTCTTGCTCTCGCTCGAACAACTGGAATCTCATGGGATTGGTTTTTTGGTTTTGTTTTCTTAGCCATCCTAATAATTTCCATGGCTATCATCGCAATCAAACTCTTAGAAACTAAGTGAAATGTCACTTTTCCTTCTCTTTTTTTCTCTCCTCTCTCCTTTCGTTAATTTACCTTTTCTTCTTTCTTGGGGGTCTTTCTTTTTGTTTCTTTGTTTTCTGGTAATCTGTTCTCATTTTCCTTCTTCTCACTTTCAAGATTTTGATTGAAGAACTCTTCCTTAGCCTACCACTTGTATTTGATTGCAGGTTCAATTAGAGTAGTTCAAGCTTTCCAACTATGGCATTATCTTTGAGGGTTGCACGTGCACCTTGCTTTTCTACTAAAAATATAGAGATGCTGATAACTTCGGTTGCTCTGACACTTAGTACGTATGTTTGATGCACATCTGAATATAATTTGTTCTCCTTTTTTTTCTCTTCTGAATTTCAATAATTGGATTGAAGTGATCTTCCTTAGCCTAACACTTGTATTTGATTGCAGGTTCGATTAGGGTAGTTCAAGCTTTCCAATCTTAGCATCATCTTTGGGGGTGCTTCTGGTTTGAGGAATCAAAGATGATCATTGCACGTGCGCTTTGCTTTCCTATATTTTGACGTCTACTAAAAATGTAGAGACTCTTATAACTCTGACATTTAGTACGTATGTTTGATGCGCATCTGAATATAAGTATAGGGTACCAAGCAACAATTTAGTTTTCTTTATCATATTTGTGATGTATGCAGATTGCTGAGCCATTTTTGGATCTTGTAGTTTTTTTTAGTATCTTTCAAGATTTTTTTCATCTTCAAATATAATGCCCAAATGTTCTTTATTTTAGTCCTATAAACTTTTATAATTTGTGCATTTGAACTGTTGTGTGTGTTTTTCTGGTATTGTATCATGATATCATTCATTTTTCTTGAGTTATGTTTATGGTGTGGTTCTTTTTTAACCCGTTTATCTTTTTAACAAAAATAAAATATATTGTAATAGCGTCTTAATGAGTAATTTTAAAATTTTAGGGTTTTTTAAAGTGTTGCATTTTAGAAATAATCATTTAAAATTGCTATAATTTGTAATTATTTTGTTTCGAATAAGTAAATTTTAGGGGGAAATTCTATTGAAAATTCATAAGTTTAATAATGTATTATAAAAATTATAAATATATGTTATATGGATATTACTAGATTGGTAAAATATATATAAATATTTTCAATAATATAAAATATACAATATATATATACAATTAAATAAATATGATATTACCTTGTTAATGAATAAGAATGCTAGAAAATGAAATTTTTGAAGTTTAAGTTTTCTTTTTATGTTAGATATAAAAATAACTTAGGTCCTTAATGATTATAAGTTTCGTAAGTTTGGACTCATCATTTTTTGAGCTAAATGTGACCTTTAAGGTCAATTTTTTTTTGGGTTGATTTAAGGTCAAAATTTTAATTATTAAAGAGTTCAATTGCTTATTTTTTAATAAAAATACATATTAAAATGTTAAATTTTTAATGCCATTGTCATGGCATCCCGCCTAACTGTATATGCATAGTTATATATATATATATATATATATATATATAAATTTTTATAATTTTAAATTATTTATTAACGTAACATATAAGTCAAATAACATCGTGACAACGTAAAATGTGTGCAGACTAACACGTGATATGTGACTTTAAAATTGTTAAAAATTTATCATTCTCTTAAATTTAAGGTCATTAGTCAAATTTAACTTTCAAAAAAAGAAAATGAATTAATTTGGGAAAAAATGTAAATACTAAGAATTAATTTACCTTTCATGCCTTAGTTGGACCATGTGTATCAAATAAAATAAGATAATGAAAAATTAGAAAATAAAACATCTTTAAATAGAATTTGAATAAAGGGATTTTTAACTACCCAAATCTCCTTTTGAAAATTGTTATTTTTACATAATTAGTTTTTTTAATTCTAAAATATTTAATAAAATGGTTTTTTTTAATATTTCCAACAAAGACGCTCTTTCTACATAATTTAGATATAGAATTGATTTTCTTTTGTGCAAAGTGACTTTATGGAACCTTTTAATTTGGCTAAGGAGACAGTAAATACCAATTTTGATCTTGATAAATGAAAATTGGTTTCGTTACCACACTTGTTCTTACTAGTCCTTTTTCTGTAAAGTTACCCAAATTTGATTTCAGATTTTAATGGATTCGGACCATTTGGTTATCTGAATTATTAATAAGAATAAAATATACTTTTTATATTTATATTTTAACGTTATGGAACCCAACAAGTATTTCAGTAAAAAATGAATGATTTTCAACTTAGGAGATACGAGTTCAAATTATTTTGCCTACAAGGTGTGTGTATTGTCAAAAGGTTAATAATATGTATGATCAGATATTATCTTAAAATCACTTTTAAACTATCCAAAAAAATATTTTTACCGTTATATTTTTAAGTTGTAATTCAATCTGATTTAACCAAATTTATAAAATTGCAAATAAAATAAAAATTCTTAAAAAAAACTTAAACGTCATAACCTTAAACAATTAAATTATCAAATCAAGTTATAGTATATTAAAGTAGGAAAAACTTGGGTTGTAGTATTTAGAATTTAAGGTTAGAGTTTAAAATTTAGGGTATAGGGTTTAGTTTTTAGGTTAGAGTTAAGAATTTAAGATTTGGGTTTTATAGTGTAAATATGCACGCTTGTGTATCAAAATTTTACCCATTAAAGTATTTAGTAGGTCACAAGTTAGACGTCTTGTGTATGCAGAAAATTCTCGTTTGAAGACTCACCCACCAGCGTCAGGTGTGCGAAGCAGGTTAGTCCGGATTAGTCAGGGAAAAAACCTAAAGAACTAAGAGGACAATCAACAAATACTTGATTTTTTTATATTATTTTAGTTTGGAAATATTTTTAAATATTTATGGTCTTAAATTTATTTATGCTAGCTTGAAATTTTAGTTATAATGTCAAGAAGTTTAATTAAACATTTTAAAATCGGAAAGATTTATTCGACTTTTATTTTATTAAATTCAATTTGATTTTTTTTTAAATTAAACTAGGATGATAAAATAAGAAATTTTAATTCAACTAACTCGAAATATCTCCACTTAATTTGATTGACTGCTCAACCTAATTTTTTATATTTCATGTTCTTTAATAAAGAAATCAGTGCATTTTATCATACTAAACATGTGGATAACTCTCCCACCAATTAAATTCTTAGAAAATGGCTATTTCCCTTCCTGCCAAACACTCGAGGGCAAAGATGAGAGATTAGAACATTTTCAGATACCAAATTTAAGTCCGTTTTTTTTGGATCAAAAATCTAAGTCCGGTTATGAGTAAATATTTTGTGTGAATAATCACACAATATTTTTAACTTATAAACTACTGACACCCTTTGCATGTGCGTATATATAATACTGTTGGAAACATAACGGACCCAATACACCTATTATAAAGGATTTAAGATCACTACTATTATACCAACTCTCTGAATTAGTTAGCCTTTATATTTTCTAATTTTTTAGTGCACAAATTAGACGACAGTGCCTACCATACATTATTTAAGTGGTAAAACTGACAATACACTATTATGGCGACAAAGTCGACCATATAACATTCAGGCGACATAACCAACAATATAATAACCAATTTAAATATACTAAAAAATACATAAACTAAAGTGCAATTAAAAATTTTCTAATTATAAAAAATAATAACACTTTTATTAATACACCAAATAATATGTAAAATATATATTTCATTAATCACTATCACCCATGTCACTCTTTCAACTTTTGACTCTAATACTCCCTCACTAACTCTCTCAATTTGCACTCTTCTCACACTGACGTCACTTGCCCCTACTCAACTTGCACACTCCTTAAAATTCATAGCCTTTATACAGGCTTGCTATGTCGGTTTAGCTTAGATTTTTTTACATTATTTAACTACTATAGTAAAAATAAACTATGCTTTGGAGTATTCTAGAACAACGAAGAAAGATAAAGAAGTCGGTACATTCTTAACAAATACAAACAATTATTGAATACAACATTATTAACTACAAAGAGGCAATTGTATGACACATTTAAACTCAACATGTATTTGAATGAAAAAAATAGATGATTCATTATAAGAAATACGGGTTCAAATTGCTATGGTGTATGTTACTTTGGTTTTCCAAACTAGGTCATCTAGGGTGACCATAGGAGAATCCGGTTTATCTGAAGGCGGCGACGACGGTGGAACAGGAAGCCATTTCTCCGACGAAACCTGTTGATGAGCTGATGGTAGGGGCTGCGAGGTGAGTGTTTCGACTTCATGAGGATCCAAAAATTCAGCCACCAAAAGACGTCCACCATTAGATGGCCATTGCAGGTTATAAAGTGCATTAGGTGTCTCTATTGCCTTCTTCCACAGATGAATACTGCATGAAAAATGGTGATTTCACAAATGCCTTAAAACAAAAGTCACGGAAGTTAGAAAACAAAACATTTTAAGTCTTACAGTAACATAACAATGAGTCTTAATGTGGTCGACTCTGAGGGAAGTGGTCGGAGGTTTTTGTGAAGGTGGAACTACGAAATTAGAGAGATGAAACAAGAATCCTTTCAACGTTAACAAAACAAATGACAGAAAAGATTCCATGTACATGTGTTTTTGAGGGATTTAGGTGATCAAATTATATAAAGAATTGGACCAAAGTTCTTTTTTCCACATCTGATTAAGAAATGAGAACTCACCATCTTGTACCTTGGGCGTATCTTCACTATCTGTGGAATCTGATGCAGAAAAGTTGGATTGCGAAGCAGCAAGTTGCGTGGTACGATACGTGGCTTGCTGCTCTGGAACTTGTAAATTATCAGAGTTCCATTTCTGCCTTTTTGGAGGCCTATCGTTCTCAATAGCTTCTACATCTGTGAAGAAAACTAATATTGCGAGAATTGTCCAATTCATGAAAAGGTTACAATTACAATCCATTATCACTTACCCTGAAGCTTTCTTTTTCCCGAAGAATGGCTCTTATTCTCAACAAAGATGTCCTTTTGTTCTGTTGATGAACCATCTCCTGCAACAACAGGACTTTCCAACTCCTCGGTAATAAACTTACTTGATACAAATAATCTTAAATATGGAGTTTTTTTTATTATCAAACTTAAATATGGAGTATTTGATATTTATAAAAAGTACTTTTTTATAATTTCAAACTCACTAATGATAAGGTTGACTTATTACCATTTTCTTGGGTTAAAATGCTTTTTAACCCTTATTTTTTTAATAAAAATGAAATATATTGTAATAGCATCTCCTTATTGAGTAATTTTAGAATTTTAGGGATTTTTAAAATGTAGAAAGATTCATTTAAAAAATGCAATAAAAATGAAATATATTGTAATAGCATCTCCTAATATTTTATGTTCTTTATAATTCTGTATAACATTTTAAGTTGAAACTTAAAATTTTACTAAATGTTATGATTTTGAGTAATATTTTAAGTTTAATTTTCAAAACTAAAATGTTATATGTATTGGTAATATTTTAGGTTGAAACTTAAATTGGTAACATTTTAGGTTGCAGCTTAAATTTTTATAATTCTGTATAACATTTTAAGTTGAAACTTAAAATTTTACTCACTTCAACCTAAATTGTTATATGAGATTTGACCATCCAAGAATGAAAATATTTCATGACAAGTATCGAAACCTTGCTCTAAGTTTTACTGAAATTCAAGAATTATAGCTTAAAAGCAATATTACAATTTTCATCAATTACCAAATTATGGGTTTGAATTGTTAAAACCAAATTTAGATTACTCATATACTCTAAGAAATCTTCATTACCCAATACAAAATCTTAGTTTTAGGTCAGAATTAACAAAATCAACCATTAAAGTGTTAAAAAAACCCTTGAAGATAAGCCATTTATTTCACCAATTGCCTAATTCCGAGTTTAATTTGTTAAAATCACGTTTAGATTACTCATATACGCTAAGAAATCTACATTACCCAATAGAAAATCTTAGCTTTAGTTTGGAATTAACAAAACCACCATTAAAAATTTAAAGAACTTGAAAAATAAGTTATTTCTTCAAATACCTATTTCTGGGTTTAATTTGTTAAAATCAAGTGTAGATTACTCATATACTCTAAGAAATCTTCATTACCCAATAAATTTTTTTAGCTTTAATTCGGAATTAACAAAATCACCATTAAAGAGTTAAAGAACTTGAAACTCGGCTAGACTCACAACAAGTATTAAAACTTAGTCGAAAGTTTCAAAACTTACAAAAAATGTATCATTCCAACCTAAAGTGTTATCCATAGTAGTTACATTTTAGGTTTTAATTTAAAATGTCATATATTTTGATAACATTTTAGGTTGCAACTAGAAATGTTATCTAAAATTTTAAATTTTAGGTTACAACCTAAAATGTTATATATAATGGTACCATAAATGTTACATATTATAGTAGGTTTCCATACTTGTTAGTAAGTTTCGAAACTTACCATGTCAACTTAAAATGTATATCTTTTGGTAACATTTAGGTTGGTGGGTACATATCATAGTAAGTTTTGATACTTGTTAGTAAGTTTCTAAACCTACCATGTCAACTTAAAATTTAGGTTGGTAGGTAATATTTTAAGTTTCGTGTTTTTTAAAGTTTAGGTTGCAACTTAAAATGTTACATATTATGGTAAGTTTTCATACTTGTTAGTGAATTTCTGAACTTATCATGTCAACTTAAAATGTATATCTTTTGGTAACATTTAGGTTAGTGGGTAATATTTTAAGTTTCGTATTTTTTTAAATTTTAGGTTATAACCGAAAATGTTACATATTATGGTAAGTTTTCATACTTGTTAGTGAGTTTCTGACCTTATCACGTCAACTTAAAATGTTATATCTTTCGGTAACATTTAAATTGGTGGGTAACATTTTAAGTGGTGTGTTTTTTAACTTACCGGCTATACACACTCTCGGTTACACACTTTTTTTTTTATCTGACAAAATTTTTAAAGTTTTGATACTTACCACAACCGAAAGTGTTATTAAAAGGTATAACATTTTCACTTACATATTTTACATTTTCAGTTAGTGCCGCGCTATAGTCACCCTTAACTTGTTGTATGTTAAACAAACCCTCCTTTGTCAAATAATATCAACCCCGTTAAAGACAAAGAAAAAAGGTCCGTCGAAAAATGACGTGAGCTATCAAGACAAGCAAGAAGAGCGCAAATCTCACTATCCTCTTTGTCAAATAATATCAACCCCGTTAAAGACAAAAAGAAAAAAGGTCCGTCGGAAAATGACGTGAGCTATCAAGACAAGCAAGAAGGGTGTGCGTAGGTTAAGAGGAAATGGCGCGTAGGATAAATGCCACTTGGTGCGCACATTAACGGTAGTGGAGAAAACATTTTTTTATAAAATAAATAAAATTGTTTTCTTTTTTAAATGGAAAAAACTGTTAAAATGGTAATGTTGTTGAGTCAGTGTAGGATCACGATAACACGAAGAGAAAAATACAAAGGTGATAATTAATAAAAAAAATTATACAAAAGAATACAAAGTATTGGTTGAAAAAACATTTTAAAAATAAATAAAATAATTAAAAGATTGGGGAACAGTTTGAATGGGGTATATTAAGGTGCGGTATTCTCACTGGGAATCTGGGACTGAGGGCGGTTTCGGTAGAAGAAGAAGGAGCCATTGCTTGTTAAAATTTCAACATGTTTTCGCTTCTTCTGCTTTTTGCTGTTTTTGGTACTATAATTTTAGCGGGAAACTTGTTCCAACTTCCCTTTAAACGAAAAGGTTGTTTTTTCTTCTCTTTTTCTCTTTCATATTTGATTTATGGAGTTTGATTCTTTTCTGCATCCTGAAACCCTCTTTATCCATATTCGTATTCATAAGCATAATTTATTTATTTAGGGTTTTTTTTGAATTCTACTTCTGTTTTATTCAACCTGTGGCGATTGTAGTAGGCTTTGAAATTCTGAAGCAGAAGATCTGCAAGTTTTGTTTTGTGCATGATAGGAAAGTTCCTATGGAAGATTTTTTTTCTTCTAATTTTGATGGTATGTACAATTTTAGGACTAAGAATAGGTCCACCATGAACACTAGAGAGTAGAGACCAGTTAACAGTGAGGTCCAATAATGGCAACAGTCCACAGCTAAAACATGAGCTGGATGGAGGAGAATCATGATTGGTTTTCAATCTTTTCTTACACTGGGATTAAAATAATCTGTGTTTCAAAGAAGAAAGCACTAAATTCAAGTTGATTTTGCATAATTGATTGTTTTTAGTGGAATCCTAAATGCGTTGGGGAAGCATAAAAAGATGTGATGGTCCATGCTTTACTAACTGTTCACTGTAATTGACCACCGTGCAGCACATTCACCGCTGTTGCCGGTGCTACTATGAAGCATAGTTTTATCTTCCTCAACTGCTAAACTTCTATAATGTCACAAATAGAAGGCTCTAACTGCAGTTTCACAGTATAAAGTATCTTCAAAGGCCATTATGACTGAATTAAACTAGGAGGGAGAGGGAACTTCTACTTTATGATTGCAAAACTAATGCAAAGGGGTAAGACAGAAAGAAGAAAATAAAGATGATAGGAGCTTGCAAAAGTACCAGGTCATGATTGTTCAAGCTGTTGTACTTGTATAGGAGCTCGTAAATGGTTCTTTGAAATTGAGGTTGAAACTGGAGTTTAGATTAGGGTGATTTTGTTCTCTCTGTTTGTCCGTAGTGTTTACTTCTTGCTCGTTTGTTCTTACAGTTAAGAAATTACCTTTCTTTTGTTTACACTTGCTTTAATGCCATGCTTGTGTGAGTGTCATGATAGGAGTAAGGAATTTACTGTTTTTGTTTTCCTTTATAAAATGTTTGTTGAATTCTTTAACTAAACTTCAATGGTGCCATTGAAGTGGTCCTCGAGGTTGGTTCTGCTCTCTTTGATGGTTTCATTCTATCCGTACCATGATGGGACCGTGTTTAACTAGCTCTGCTTACTATTTCAATCTTGCAAATTTACCATTTCTCCAACAACTTTTATACATGAGTTAGTTCTATGTTTTAGTCAAAGATGTCAATACACATTAATTTTGGTGGTATATCTAATGTTTTGTGTAAATAATCAAAGGGAAAAACTTCCTTGATGGAAATCTTGATCCTTTTCTCTAATAAGACCAATAGAATGGTTAGTTGTGATTCTCAGTTGAATGTCTTTAGCTAAACGTCTTGATTTCTTGATGGTTGGTTCTCAATTGAAAATGCCACATCTGATTAGTTTTGATTCCTAAAATATGCAGCATCGTTGGAATTAGCTTTTATAATTATGTTATTTGTTGCTTGTTCGTTTTGTTCTTCTCCTCAAGCTTATACACATCGATCTGTTGTTTCCTGCCAGACTTTAAGCTCCCAAATGCCTGCAATATCAATTTGACTTGTACAAAAGCCACCTCTATTATCAGTTCCGAAAGCATGGACTTCCCGTCCACCCAGTTTGTGCCTTCAAGAACCATGGGTACCTATGAGCCTATCCACCAGATTGGCACGTGGGGCAAAAATTTTAAGAGTATTGGCAATCCAAATATATCTGCATCAGTGATTGTTGATGTGGCTAATAAGCTAGAAAACGAGGTGCAGATTTTGAAAATATTGTTAGTTGCTCGGTACTAAATCACATATATCCGATTTTGGAGACAAGTAACCTTTTTATTTGAATTTTTCAGTCTGAGACTACTTCACATGAAATGCTAGTACCTTCTAGCAAGCATGACCAAGAAGCAAGTAAACCTTTTGATAAGGTAGCTGTGAACTGTATGTGATTGTTTATTTCTTTTTTCATGTTAATGGATATAAACATTGTCTGGATCAAGCTGTATGATATTGGATAGACTGTATCTATTGGTTTGTTGAAAAGGAAATCTTACTCCCAGTTCTAAATTTCTAGGTTGCATTCTTTATCTCGCAAGTTTGTTTGTGACCTGTTTCCCTTAAATAAGACTAATCTTTTGTAACAACTTGATATGGCATTGCCTTTCAGGCATATGTTCAACAATTAGAAAATAGTCGTTTAAAGTTGATTCAATTGGAGCAAGAGCTTGAACGAGCGAGGCAATAGGTTTGAAGAAGATTAATACCGTATCTATTTTCATTTTCTATTCGTTTTTTTTTTTCTTCATTTTAGAACTGTTTAAAGCTACTTGAGAAATAAAACTTTTACAGCAGGGTCATTAGAAGTTGGTCTTCTTGGAATTTCTAGTGCAGTAAACTCAGGTTTGTTTGTTAAAATATTTTCAGTATCACTACTACTTTTGATCTTATGCTCTAAATATTGCTTTTTCTTGTTGAAGTTCTATACAATTCTTTGGTGGTTTCATTATTTGACATTTTAGGAATCCATTAATGCTTGTAACTTGAACTTGCAAGCCACGTCTTATTAGTTATTTCTACTTCTATAAGACATGCATATATTTTGATATACAGATTTCATCTGATTACATTCAATGAGCCAAATGACCTATAACTCCATACCAATTAAATTAGTCATGAAATTTTCAACATGCAAATATGCTGGCCAGTTAATAGTTACAGCTTATGGATCTCTAGGTCTGACTCGTGATCGTACACATCATAGAAATAAAGGAGAATTATATTCTCTCCAAAGTGAATGCATGATTGATGCTTATAGATTCCATATGTGTAACACTCAAGAATCAACTAAGAAGAAGAAATTATGAGATGAGAACAGATAGAATAAGATGAGAAGAGAAAAAGAGAGTTATCAGATGAGAAGCATGACATTCACTCTTTCGATAAGGATGACCAACAACGCCTAGGGCTACAAATAACCCTGCTGGCCAAAACGATGCCATATTGTATACTTACAAGCACCCTCCCCCTAAGCACAAAGTTTCGTTAAACCAAACACGGGTAAAGTTTATCTTAAAATTTAAATTCTTAACGGTCATTTTCATCATTTCAAACTGCTCCTTCACAATGCCTCTCCCTTCAAACAATCCTTGACCTCAAGGATTGAAGTCTGGAAACTGTTGTTGCAGCTGATAAAGACTTCCCACGTGGCATCTTCAGGAAATGTGTTAGACCATTCCACCAGAACTTCTGTAACAGCTCGGTTGCCCCTCTTCCCAATCCTACGATCCAAGATCTTGACGGGCTCTTTACTTATTCCTCCATCAGGTCCAATCAAAGGCAAATTGGCTCGAATTTCATCCCATCCCAGCTGTTTCTTCAGTTGAATCATGAAATACAGGGTGAATCCGGGATCCACTTGGTAGATTTAATTTATATGCAATCTTCCCAATTTTCTCCACAATAGGAAATGGACCAAACCATTTAGGAGATAGTTTCTGTGAGATCCTGCCTTGGACAGATTGTTGCCTGTAAGGTTGTAACTTGAGGAAAACCGTGTCTCCAATTTGAAACTCACACTCAGTTCTCTTCTTGTCAGCATGTTGCTTCATTCTATCTTGTGCTCTCTTTTAGTGAAACTTCAGCATTTTAATAGCTGCCTCTCTGTTGCAACCCCCTATCTACTGAAGCCACCAATGATTCCCCAGCAACATATGGTATATGAGCCGTTGGTTCTTGTCCATAGAGTGCTTGAAATGGTGTAGTCCCAATGGAAGACTGGAAGGAAGTGTTATACCACCACTCGGCCAAATGCACCCATTCACCCCAATCTCTAGGCTTCTCACCAGTCATGCATCGGAGATATGTTTCCAAGCATTGGTTAACCCTCTCCGTTTGACCATCTGTCTCTGGATGGTAGGTTGTGGATGGTGTGACCACAGTTCCCAACTTCAAAAATAACTCCTTCCAGAATTGGCTCATAAAGATCTTGTCACGATCACACACAATGTTTGTAGGCATCCCATGCAGTTTAAAAATGTTCTCCAAAAACACTTGTGCTATGTCTTTTGCTGAATAAGGATGAGCGAGGGCAATAAACTGACTGTACTTAGTCAACCTATCTACCACAACCAAAATTACATCTTTCCTTCTAGAGACAGGCAGTCCTTCCACAAAATCTATGCTTATAGAGGTCCACACTGTTTCAGGTATAGGGAGACGTTGTAATAAACCTCTAGGGTGTTGTAATAAACCTCTGAGCCCTTTCCAATAAAAAATAGTACTAGGCCTCCTCACTGTTGCATCAGCTCCTGAATGTCCTCCTATGGGACTGCTATGGAAATATGTCACTAACTCCTTCCTCAATTCTCCATTGTCTCCCACCACCACCTTCCCTTTCCTTTTAAATAGTTTCCCATCCCAAGTATATTTCGAATGGCTAGAACACCCTTTTTGGATGGATTCCAAAATCTTCCTCAATTTGACATCAACTTGCCAAGTTTCTGCCACCCTGGATATTACATCTGTAGATACACTGCTAATGGCCATAATTTGACTACCTTCCCCTCTTGGTTTTCTAGAAAGGACATCAGCTACCAGATTGTTGATGCCTTTCCTATAGCCCACCTCGTAGTCATATCCCATCATCCTCACTACCCACTTCTGTTGAGCTGGAGTTACCCTGATTTTCTGCCAAAAATTTCAAGCTTTGATGGTCTGTCTTTAATTTTGAAATGTCTCCCTACTAGGTAGGCCGACCACTTCTTAACGGCCATCAACACGGCTAACATCTCCTTTTCATACACTGAAAGGCCCTGATGTCTCACTCCTAGACCCTTACTGAAGAAAGCTAGTGGTTTTCCTTTTTGAACCAAGAGAACACCCACTCCCAGTTCTGAAGCATCCATCTCCACTATAAATTCAGCATTAAAGTCAGGAAGGGCCAATACAGGAGCAGTACTTATAGCTTTTTTTAATTTGTTAAAAGCTATTTCTTCTAAAGTAGTCCACTTCCAAGCACATTTCTTCAACAAATTAGTCAGAGGTCTGGCCACACATCCATAGTCTTTAACAAACCTTCTATAATAACCTGAGAGCCCCAAAAAGCCTCTAAGATCCTTCACAGAAGTGGGAACAGGCAAATCCAGTATGCAATCCACTTTTGTTTTGTCCATAGAAATCACTCCATCAGATATCACATACCCCAAATAATCCACTTCTTGGGCCCCAAAGCAACATTTGTTTCTTTTAGCATGCAGTTGGTGTTCCTTTAACGCCTCTAACACTTCTTTCAAATGTCTGATGTGAGTTTCCCAATCCTTATAATAAACCAGTATATAGTCAAAGAATACCAATACTGATTTCCTCAAGTGATACCTAAAAATTCTGTTCATCAGCCCTTGGAAGGTTGCATGTGCATTTGTCAATCCAAAGGGCATTACTAGGAATTCATAATGCCCTTTATGTGTTCTGAAAGCAGTTTTATGGATGTCAGGTTCCCACATCCTGATCTGGTGATAGCCTGCCCTCAAGTCCAATTTGGAAAAAAACTTGGCTTCTCCTAGCTCATCCAGCAACTCCTCAATTACTGGCATAGGAAATTTATCCTTAATAGTAACCTGATTCAACTTTCTGTAATCCACACACAATATCCAGGAGCCATCTTTCTTCTTTACCATAACAATAGGAGAGGAAAAAGAATTGTTGTTGTACCTGATCACCCCAGCTTTCATCATTTCTCCTATTTGTCTCTTTATTTCATCTTTCTGATTGGCAGGGTATCTATGGGTTTGACTTTGACGACCTTCTGTTCATCAATTAAAGCTACCCTGTGTTCTTGACCTCTCACAGGAGGCAACCCTGTTGGTTCTTTGAAAACATCCTCAAATAAGGCCAATAACTCTTGTAAATCTCTTGGCTGTGAACTGTCTTTCTTCCTCAAATCTAACTGTCCATCCATCACTAACAAGGAGGCTGTGAGAGGGCTATGGTTTCTCCTCAACAATTTGTCACACTCCTTGGCACTGATCCACTGCACATTCTCTGGTTGTATTCCTTTTAAAACAACATGCTTGTCTTTATGCACAAACCCCATCTCAAGAGTAGCGAAGTCCCAAGTAACAGCCCCTAATGTTGCTAACCATTGTATGCCTAACACCACATCACAGCATTTCAGGGGTAACACCAAAAAGTCAGATTCAAACTGCTCGCCCTGGGTTCTCCAAGTAATCTTGTTGCATTCTCCAACAGTTTCAAGTGAATTCCCATCAGCCACTGTAACCCTCAAGTTGTTCTTCTGGCTCACCCTAATTCCCAAGTTCTTCGCCACTGACACACTTAAAAAATTGTGTGTGCTTCCCGAATCAACTAAAGATATCCATTCCCCTCCTTCAGTCTCAATTTTTAGCTTCATGGTTTCACAGTTTGCAGCACCCCACACGGCATTCACTGATAATATAGGATTTTCTGTCACTACTCCCTCCCTAGAGTCTTCACAATCCAAGAACACCTCTAGTTCTCCTTCTTCCTCTGTGCCATCTACCACTATTTGAAAAACTTGACTTTTAGTGCACCTATGCCCTGGTACATACTTGTCTGCACACCAAAAGCACAAGCCCTTCTTCCTCATCTCTTTAATCTCAGCCGTTGACAAGCTTTTACTCGGCCCTCTGGACGGAATTTGTCCTGCATTCTTAACTTTACTAGGACTTAAAATGGATGGAGTTGCATTTCTAGAAACCAGGGTGGATGGGGCTCCTGAACTCCAACATTAGCAAAATTCCTGAAGCTAGCATTATGGCTTCTAGCAGGTATAGCTAAAGTGGGAGGAACTATTCTGGCCGCAGGTTTCCCATTAACGGGGAAGAATATTGTTTCCAATTGCTTCGCAGTATGAAACGCTTCTATCAATGATTTTGGTTGCAACAAAGTTAAGTATTGACTGATTTCTAACCTGAGGTGGTTCTTGAACATGCTCAATATGTATTTGTCTGGTAGCTGCACCTGATTCTCCAGATTAATAAACTCCTCGTAATAAGTCTCCACTGACTCCACCTGCCTCAGTGCTAATAGTTCTGTGAAGGGATCGTCGAATCCACCAGGGGTAAATCAGTCTCTCATTAAATTTATGTACTCGGTCCACTCCAATCGTCCAAAATCACCTTGTGGTTTTACCAAAAATTGGTGCCATTGTAATGCTTTTCCCTCCAGGTGTAGCATCACTAGTCGGATCTTACTGCTCTCAGGAACTGATTCGGCTTCATGAACTTCTTTCTTGGAAACTCCTTCTCCTAAAATTTGTACATCTTCTGCGTTTTCCGACGCTGAAGGAGATGCCCCCAACAAGCCAGGAGCTGTTAGGGTTCCCGGGGCTGACTCCTCTAACACAATCGGGTCGATCTTTTTCCCAATAGCGATTTCCAGCATCTTCCTGAAGTCGTCTCCCATCTGAGCACGAAATTCCACAAATTTTGCATCCATTTTCGAATCGATGCTACTCTCAACCTTCGCTATGTCCTCCTGCAACTTCGCAGCCTCTTGCTGCCATGACTGACTACGCGTGACCGGAGCTCCGTCCACCATTGCCAGAACCTTATGGCTCTGATACCCTTGTAACACTCAAGAATCAACTAAGAAGAAGAAATTATGAGATGAGAACAGATAGAATAAAATGAGAAGAGAAATAGAGAGTTATCAGATGAGAAGCATGACATTCACTCTTTCGATAAGGATGACCAACAACGCCTAGGGCTACAAATAACCCTGCTTGCCAAAACGATGCCGTATTATATACTTACAAGCACCCTCCCCCTAAGCACAAAGTTTCGTTAGGATAAAGTTTATCTTAAATTTTAAATTCTTAACGGTTATTTCTTCATTTCAAACTGCTCCTTCACAATATGCTCTTCAATTCTTCTAAGTTACTTGGAGTCGGATGTGAGCATCGAATATGTTCAATTTTAGAAGTCTTTTCATGTATTTGGAGGGGCCTAGGAGAGTTCTTCTAAGTTTCCAAAAGTGAATTCATGATTGATGCTCATAGATTCTATATGCATCTCCATTCTTTTACGTTACTCGAATTTGTATGTGAGTGTTGGACTTAGGCATGTTCAAAAGTCCATGTGCTGAGGGTCCTATGAGAGCTATATCCTTGCGTACCAATGTTCAGTTATGAGTATTTTATGAAGTCCCACTGCAACTATCTAGTGTGTTAAATGCGATATTTCTGCAATAATTCCCTTTAGCACCATTGTCTTCTGGTTCCAAGTTAATTTTCATTCTTTAATGTTATTAAATGATTAGTTCATCTGAGAATTCTGCAGGGATTGCTGCATTTGAGATGAAACACGAACTTTGGATGGAAGAACAAAATAAAAACATGTGTGAACTGAGGAGTGCTTTGAATGCCCAGATAAGTGATATAGAGCTTCGCATACTTGTGGAAAGTGGCATGAACCACTATTTTGAGCTTTTCCACTTGAAATCAAACATTGCGAAGGCTGATGTTTTATATGTGATGTCCGGTACATGGAAAACATCAACGGAGCGATTTTTCTCATGGATTGGAGGGTTTCGACCTTCAGAACTTCTTAAGGTGAATTATTATTTGGTTTAATTAACTGTAGATCATTGTGTTCCTGTTCTAGTTCTTTTGAGGGGAACAGAACTTATAGCAGAGTATCTAACTGCAAATTCTTTCTGTATGTCCAAATAATTCCTATAGACATATGCTTACATCTTGTCCGGATTTCAGTTTTCCTTTTTCTTTTTCATTTTCAAAAAGATTTGAAGCTTTTTTAGTCATTATTTTTGGATCTCAAAAGCTTTGAAGAAAATGCTTGCTAAGCAAATCTATTCTCTCTGTTTCCTTTTTCCTGGTTTTGCGTTTCTGTCCTTAATCTTTGCCATTGCTCTCTTCTAGAGGTTTCTAGCATTTGTGTATCAAAACCACATGATTACAGCACAATTAACTTAGATGCAAGTACAATTTTTTTAAAAATTTTGATGTATTTGGAGGATCATATCTTATATCGATGTTTATAAGCGGCAGATATAGGTCTTGGATATGGATATACTTAAAAAGAAAGGGTCGAAGCAACACAAGCTTTAATAAACTAACTATAATCCCATATTACTTGAAAGGCATAGTTTATTTTCTTTTTCATTGGAATTCTGGTCCAAGCTCTATTGCCAAATGTGGAATCATGTTTTTTTTTTTGTGATTATATTTTGATTGCAGGTGCTAGTGCCTCAAATAGACCCCTTGACAGACCAGCAGATTTTGGAAGTTTGTAACCTGAAGCAATCATGTCAGCAAGCTGAAGATGCCCGTTCGCAAGGCATGGAGAAACTCCAGGAAAGAGTGTCTGCAACTTTAGCATCCGGTCAAATGGGTGAAGGTATTTACGATCCTCAAGTGGCTATGGCAATGGAGAAGTTAGAAGCTCTCGTCTGCTTTGTGAACCAGGTAAACTATACAATCATCCCATGGTCTCACAGGTTTAATTCAAGAACTTACACGGTTACACTATATTAGTTTTTTTTTCCTCACGTTTGCTCTTGTCATCATTGTTATTTCACCTGTGACAAATACTTGTGTTTGGCGCATAGTAAGATATGAATACGGAAATATGAACGTATGATCCTCCAAATATGAAAAACTTAGAAAAATGTGTATTATGTTAGCCTCGTACCCATATTTGGATCTCATACAGAATTGGATAACATAGTATTTTACCCATCAATTGGTTCTTATAATAGGCAATTCATTGGTTTTAAATCATCCGATATATGGCACAACATGGTCCTATTCCATGGCACCTTGAATTGGAATGAGTTTTGGATACAAACATGTCTGATATGTTTTGTTAATAGCTGCCAAATATAAGTACTTCAAAGAAATGAAGAGTTCGAATAACATAAATCTTGTTTTGTAGAATCCTGTTTAGGAGAGTTTTTTTTAAAATCTGAGTTTACTAGATAAAATTTATTGATGTTCTAGATATGAAAAACAGAAAATCTGGGTGATGTTTCAAAGTTTCAACTAATGACTAATAATTTTCTATATGCGGGCTGACCACCTACGACAAGAAACGCTACAGCAGATGTCTTACATCCTAACGACTCGACAGTCAGCTAGAGGCTTACTTTACTTGCTTTGGGAGAATACATCCAACGTCTTCAAGCTTTGAGTACACTATGGGCTAACCGTCCTCGTGAACCGGCCTAGCCCTACAGTAGGAAATGTTAGATGATCACTGCAAGAACTCTTCTTCCTGCAAACAGAGACAACCTTTTGGTAAATTCCAGAATAAAAATAAGTAGCATCGATTTATGCAGCCCATGTTTGTTTGAAGCAGCTTGTCCTGAAGTCTGAGATGTTGAAGATATAAATAGTTAGTTTTACATTGGGCAAGGTTGAGATCAAATTGATTTTCAATATGCTGTGTTGTATACAAACTCTTGAAAAAGTGTGTGTGTGTGTGTGTGTGTGTGTATAGGTTCCACCTTTGAGTCATATATAGCACTTGAAATCTCTATGTAAATTTTGTGCAACTGTTCTTGGTTCAAGGGCTTGATTGGGTACAAAAAAAGTTAAGGGGATTAATTTATTTCTTTTCAAAAGTTCAAGGGTTTCTTACACCCTTAAGCCAAAAAAAGAATTACATTCAGGTTCATTAAGAACATCCGGTAACCAGAAAGACTATTCCCTCCCCCGCAATAAGCCCAAAATATTCAACCATGCAATTGTGTGTACTCTGGACTCTGGAGCCAAGTCTATCAGGTTGTCACTCACTTCACTGGTGAGAGTGTCACTAGTTGTTAACGTCGGGATCAACCTCTTTGACAATGTAACTTTTGATATGCCGGTTGTTTCCAACTGTATCCGTTACCAATAGTCGCGACAATAACAGAAACCATCCTTGAAATGTTGAAAACGAGTAGAATCTCTTACAACAATTTCTCTGCCAGAGGGTTTGGATATAAATTTAATGGCAAAGGTTTTTCATGATCCTCAAAGTGGTGTTGTCAGGAGTACTTATTAGTACAAAAGCAATGGCCAATTTCTCACTATGATGTCTAAGCATCTGCTCCTTTACTTCCTCCGCAAGGTCATGTAACACTGATTCGGTATCGGGACCAAATCCCGTCTTTTTTATATCTTCCCATATCTTTGTCATCATCTTGTAGAGTTCATCTTTCTGTGGGTGAAGTCCATCCTCAGCTCCAAAGACATGGACTTTGTTCTTTATCTGAACCCAACTAATTCCTTGTTCTTTCTTCACCCCTCCATCCTTCATTAACTTGCGAATTTTTGCAGCATCCTCCCACATTCCACAAACAGAATACAAATTAGCTAGGGCTGAGTAAGCCTCACTGTTATCAGGGTCAATAAGGAGCAAGAGTGAACCCCAAGTTATAGCATCTGGTTCGATCGACATTTTTTCGATAAAATCATATGCCTCTTGTACCAATCCAGCTCGCCCAAGAAGGTCAACCACCAATGCATAATGGCTCAGTGTTGGTTCAATTTTGTGAAAATATTTCATCATATTGTAATACCTCTGGCCTTGGCCTACCAGTCCCACATGTGTACAAGCAGAGAACACGCCTACATATGTTATATGGTCAGGCTTAATTCAAGCTGCCAGCAACTTTTCAAAATGCTATAAGGGCTTCTTCTCCGAGACCATGTTGAGCAAGAGCCATTATCATGGATATCCAAGATACAATATCTTTGAACCGATGTATCTGATTAAATACTTTCCGTGCACAATTAATACTTCCAGCTCTAGCGTACATGGTAATTAGAGCATTGTTCACAGAAACCAAGGATGCTTGGCCAGTTCTTATTGCACTTGCATGGATTTGTTTGCCATGGTTCAAAGAAATCAAGCTTGAACTGACGCTCAGCATCGCTGCAAGAGTGAAGTTATTTGGTTTAGGACCTTCTCTAACCATTAATCTAAAAAGCTCAAATGCATCATTATTCAAGCCATTCTGCAAGTATCCAACAATCATGGCATTCCATGCAATGAGTCAAATATATTTCTAGCCGGTTTTAAATATCCAAGCTTAACATATCAATCCAACAAAGACGTAAATGCAATAACATCAAGGTGTGAAACCCTGCTCTGCTCTACAATCTTTCGAGCAATTTGAACCCCACCCGACTTTGCATACATTGAGATCAAGGCATTTCCTACTGGCCCATATGCATCAAAATTGGTGCTAAAAATACAAGCATGGATTTGTTTCCCAAGTTTCAACATCTCAAGATTGGCACAAGCCGATAGTGCATTAATAAACGTGAATTTATCAGAAGCAACAAAGAATCCTTCAGCATATTGCCAAAAGTACATAGAGCATCAAGATCATACCCATGTTGATTGTAACCTGCAATCGTCGAATTCCATGTCACTATATCTCTCTCACTCATCTTTTCAAATTGTTCAGGTGCAAGTTCAACTCGTCCATGTTGCATATGCAATGAAATCATAACATTCCAACTCGATGTATTCCGATATTCCATCCTATCAAAGATAACTCTTGTCATCATCGGATCACCAGACTTGGCATACATATTTAACAAAGATTTCACTACACTAACTTAACTACTAAGTCCAAACTTAACAGCAAAAGAGTGTACCTTTCGACCAATATCTAAAGCTTCAATAGAAGCACATGATGCATCGTGTACTGCGTTGGTGTTACTCGTTCTTTAAGCATTTTATCAAACACAGTATCTTATGAAAGATTTCAGTAGCTTCAGCCATTTTACGCCGTAAAAATGGAAGCTTTTCTAATTCTTTGCAAGAAAAAAAAGGTGGAAACGCTTAGGATCGGGATCTTGAACCCGAACACGCAACCTTCTGATCTGGAAGACAAACCTATATCTATTCTTAAAAGTTGTCGTTCATATGTTTTAGACATACGCAATTACGCATCATAATCGGATATTAAAAGAATGCCATATAAGGCGAACTTCGACTTAAGTTAATGACACGCTGTTAATACCAATTATATTCAGACGCAGCACTTGCATTTGTTTAAGAAGCATTCTCAAAACCATTGAAAGGTAGATATTAATACGGTAAATAATTTGATGCGAGTATGAGAGGGGTAAGAAAACCTATGTTGAGTATTTCAATAAAGATAGGCTTAAATAATTAAAATAAATTATAAATTAAAATATGACCCGAGGAATGAAAATTGAACTACCCTTCGGTTCTACTCGAAAACGACATTCGTTTTTTGAGCCTATTTTAAAAGAATTAAAAAAAATGAAAACGTAATGTTTTGTAGCTTTAACAATTTTAAAAGAAAAAATAAAATTGTTTCGAAAAGTCTCAAAAGAAACAAAAAAATTGGTCACTTAAAGCATTCTATTTCTAAAGGGAATAATAAAAGAACTTTAAAAAAAAAATTAAATTCTATTTTTTGGGTTCGAAGAAATATATGAATTGGGCGAAACTAAAAAGGATTCGCTAATCAATAATAAGACGATTCGCAAATCATTCCTTCAAATTCAATTTATGGAGCAAATAATTTATTCATTAACAGAAAAAATAAAAGATTTGACTACAAGAACAAACGCAATAAAAAATCAAATAGAAAAAAATAGAATTATAAAAGACAAGAAAAACGAATTTCTAACTCAAGAAATAAATATTAGTTCTAACAAAATAAGTGTTAAATTTTTGTTGCGTAATAAATTTTTTTAACGAAAGTTAAGTCTCATGCACCTAAAATTATAACAATTGAAACTTTAAGCACTTAAAGTTTAAAAGTAGTATGATTTGAAAACTTATTTTTCATTTAAGCCATAAAGATATAAATTTAGAAATATTAGTTTCATTGTAACGAGTTTTAAGATTTGATTACGTCGAAATTTTTGGGCGATGCAAGTTCAGAATTCATATTTTTTATTAAAAGGTAATTACATCCTCGTAGTATATATTGAGATTTGAATTCATACAAAATGAAATAATACGAGTATTTTTTACCACTTAACAAGGTAATGGATTTGAAAATTTCTGTTTTTATCTTAAGTATTAGATAAATTTCTGAAAATTTATGTTTTATTAAAAGGTATTGTATTTCCCATGCCGGGAGTCGAACTTATACAAGATGGGATAAGATAAGCATCCTTACCCACTAGCTATTTGAAAAGTTATTCAGATTTTTTTCATTTAATTTCATTCGGTTTTTTTCATTATTTTTTTGGTAATATGAATGTTCGTATTACGGCCTATGTTTGGGATGCGAGGTTGCCCCTCCTAACAATGTCGTCTCTAAGATTCAAACTCGCGTCCTCTCCTTGAGAGTGCAATGTGCCTTACCAATGTACCCAAAACACTTGTTAGTACTAAAATTTAAATATTTAATTTTATTCAAATAACAAGTCGGGCGTGGGAAGGTCCAGAGCTGGGATGGATTAAACTCAATTCGGATGATGCAAGGTGTCAGGCGAATGGATATGGTTCTTGTGGAGGTGTGTTCCGGGACTCTCAAGGTACTAGGATGGGATGCTTTTCCAAATTTATCGGGATATGCTCTGTGGTCGAAGCCGAGTTATGAGGTGTCTATATCGATTTAATTCTTGCATGGGAGCTTGGGTTTTGTTGTGTGATGGTGAAAATTGATAGTGTGGATGTCTATCGGGCCTCGTCTATTAAGAATTCAGGTATTGTGCGACTTCCTTTGTTATTGCATGTTGAGGAACTTAGTAGGCGCAATTGGATGATTAAATTCAGTCATGTTCGTCGTGAGGCGAATAAGGTTGCTGATGCATTGTTGAAATTATGTTCGCCTAATAGGCTCGAGACTATCCGTTTTGCTGCTCCTCCTTCAGAAACTTTGTCGTTGTTGATACATAATGCTGCTCGATGAAGAATTTGGGTGTTTTGCTTATGGTCCTTTTGTTATCGCTTTATGTGTTAAGTTTTAAGTTTTGTTTGTTTGAAAAATTACTATCATTGGTACTCTTTTTCTCTATTTAGGCTTAAGGAGGTTTTTAATGAAGTCACAATAGTAAATCCCCTTTTCATCGAAAAAAATACTTAATGCTATTGTTTCGATTTGATGACAACTTTTCCAATATTTTAATATCGTATTAAAGATTTCATTTTCAAAAATCTATAATTGATGTTATATTTAATAAAGTGTCGCTGAAAAAAGAGAATGTTATTTTTTTAAGATTCAAATTTAAATAACTTTATCTTCAAGGTGTGCGTCTGTTTTATTTAGTGTTAAAATAACACATATATTACCATGGAACCACGTTAAGAATGCTAAAATCATAAAATGTATATTATGTATTTATATTTTCAAATAATAATTAAAAGGCTAAGAGAATAGATACTATATTGTAATCACATTTGTATATTTTTTTTAAAAATATTTTCAAATAATAACGATTTTCAAATAGCATAATCTGATTTGCAAGTAGGGGTGAACGTCGATGGAGTTTATTCAATTTTTTTAATTAGTCGAGTTGATTAGTCATATTTTATAACTCGAAGTTTATTTAAAAGTTTTTAAGTTGAGTTTATGAAATTTGAGTCAAATCAAGTCGAGTTGTTTGAGTTTCTGTTCAAGTTTAATCGTAAATATTTATAATATTATGATACTATATGATTCAAATTTAAATAACTTTTTATAATTATATACTATATACATATATTTCTTCATATGCTATATACATACGTCACGTAGAGTTTAGGGACTCGACTCAAATTTAAAAATTAATCAACTAATTATTAAAATTTTAAATTATATAAAACTCATTTTATAACTTAAATTTTATTTAAAAAAAGTGAATCAAGTTCGTAAAATTAAAATTTAAATCAAGTATATTCTATTTTTTTTTTCACGTCGTATTAGATGAAAATTTAAATTTTCGAACGAATTGAGTTTTGCTTACCTCCATGTTCAAGGAGTCGAACTCGGATCAACCCGATCCATGAAGCTCAAAGGCACCCAAAAGAAAAAGTACCCACTCAAACCCTGGTCTTCCGCCGTCATCCCTTTGGTATTTATTCGCACTTTTTACTGCCAAAACCCTATTTTCGGACCCAAAAAACACAATCGGAAAAGAGAAAAACCGCAACCAGAAGTTGGCGATGAAGATGAGACATTCATGGAGATCTCTTCTCTTCCGAAACTACTCCCGTTCTCCTCTCCGAGTTCCCACCGTGTCTCAGGTACTCCCTCCTCGCGTTCCTCCTCCTCGTCCCACTCCCTCGTTCCACAACGTATCTTCTCGCTCTCATTTCACAAGCCCCTTCAACACGCTGAAAGGATTATCCATTTTAAATCACAGTAATACTCCCATCAATCAATGTAGTTTCTCATCAGATGCAGCTGTAGAACAAAAGGACCCAGATCATGTTTTAGTAACTACTGTGACTGATATTTTTACTAGATTTAGTGATAGGGATGATATAAAGAGAGAATTGGAGTTGAATGGTGTTGTTTTCAGCCATGTAATGATTTTGAAAGTGTTGAAAAATGTCGATTCTAGTCCTGATGTGGCAAGGAGGGTTTTTGATTGGGTTTTGGAGACTGATGGGGAGAGACTTAGCTCCAAATTGCATAATCGGATGTTAGATATTTTGGGTGTCAACGGACTGGTTGAGGAGTTTTGGGGTTTAGTCGATGTTATGAAGCAGAAAGGGTATGGTATATCTGGTCCCGTGCGTGACAGAGTTGCTTCGAAGTTTGATAAAGAAGGGCTGGTGGGTGATTTGGAGAGGTTGAGAGGGGTGTTTGCATCTGGATCGACGGACAATTCAATTGAAAAGGTTTGTTCTAGGGTTTCTAAGATTATTAAGAACGAGTTGTGGGGTGATGATGTTGAGAAGCGGTTGCTTGAACTGAATGTTACATTCTCGAATGATTTGGTGAAAAAGGTTTTGGAAAATCTTGCTTCTGAGCCGGCAAAAGCTTTGATATTTTTCCGATGGATCGAGGAACGCCAATTTGTGAAGCATGATGAACAGAGTTATAATGCTGTGGCGAGGACATTGGGTAGGGAAGATTGCATTGATAGGTTCTGGAAGGTTGTTGATGAAATGAGGAGCTTTGGGTATGAACTGGAAATGGAGACTTACACAAAGGTTTTTGATCACTTTTGTAAGAGGAAGATGATGAAAGAAGCTGTAGATTTGTACGAGTTTGCAATGGCTGGTTCCAATAAGCCTTCTGTGAGTTGTACTACCTTTCTGCTGAAGAAATTATTGGTGAGTAAACAATTAGACATGCGGCTCTTTATAAGAGTTGTAAGGACTTTTGTGGAGAGTGGGAATGTATTGACAGATTCCATGGCTGATTCAGTTCTTAAATCTTTGACTAGTGTTGGTAAACTCGGAGAATGCAACAAGGTTCTAAAAGTAATGGAGGAACAAGGGTTTTTAACTGGTGGTAATTTGCAGTCTAAAATTACTTTTAGACTTGCTAGTTCTGGTAAAAATGATGAGGCTGCTGAGTTTATAGAACGTGTTGAAGCATCGAATACTGATTTAGATCACAAAGCATGGGCA
This sequence comes from Hibiscus mutabilis, assembly GCA_019671005.1. NCBI lineage: Eukaryota > Viridiplantae > Streptophyta > Magnoliopsida > Malvales > Malvaceae > Hibiscus > Hibiscus mutabilis. The sequence goes on along the minus strand of CM033711.1, from coordinate 86,900,362 downwards.
TCTTTGATAGAAGGGTGTTGTGCCGCTGGGGATCTCGAAACAGCATCAACTTATTTCGATACTATGGTTGAAAAAGAAGGGGTCTTACATGCTGGCTATGCCTTTGAATGGTTGGTATATTCTTATTGCAGTAGGAAAAAAGCAATGGACGCATGCCAACTTCTACACAAGCATGTCAGTGAGAATCAGTTAAGGCCATGGCACAACACCTACAAGGAATTGATAAGGAAGTTATTAGCTCAGGGTGGATTTAAAGATGCTTTGAGTATCTTGGGTTTGATGAAAAACGATGGTTTCCCACCCTTTGTGGATCCCTTCATCGAGTATGTTTCAAGGTTTGGCAGCAGCGATGATGCTATTGCTTTCCTCAAGTCTATGACATCGAAAAAGTTTCCATCCATTTCAGTTGTTCTTCGTGTTTTTGAAGCGTTTTATAAAGCTGCAAGGCAAAATGAAGCACAAGATTTATTATTGAAATGCCCGAGTTACGTTCGCAACAATGCTGATGTCTTGAATCTCTTTTATTCCATGAAATCAGGTCAAGTTGTTGCTACACCTGCTATGGTTGCTTAGACTTGATTGCTTGTATTTCTTGATGTACTATGGCATTTGTTACTAATTAAGATTTTGTTATCTTGGCTGTCAACATGCCTGGCTGCCTGGTTAATAAGACAACAAAATATTCGAGGTTTTTATGATTTTTCCCAGTTAAGTGTTTTTTGAATGGCATATGGTATTGGCATTATATTGCTTTTGTGGATTGAAGGGTTTTAACCTTATGTATTGAGTGTTTGAAGTATGAAATTTGAAGAGGTAGAGTTGATGGATTTGTTCTTCAAGTAGATACGAAACAAACACATAAAGCTTTTAGGGCCTTCACTACAGATAGAAAATAGCATACCATAACTACTATCTGGGGTGCTCGAACCTGGAAAATTTGCTCCCATTTTTGCAGTTGAGCTTTATTTTTTCATGTAGCTTTCCTCGTTACTTATACCTTGGGTTTAATCACTTGCCCCCCGTTCCAACTTCAAATTTGAGCATGAAATTCTAGTAAGTCTAATATATCCTTCTGCGAAACATTAGATGTTAGTACTACAATATTCTATTATGCTAATTTTTTTTAATCGGGAGATAACAATTTTAACCACACGTATAATTTATTGAAATATTCTATTAATTTCAAATTAAAAATAGCATTTAAATTAAATGTTAAAAATATATTTAAAAAACTACAGGCACTTTGTTTAGGAATTTATCTTTCTACTTTTTAAATTTAAAAATTAAAGTTCAATTAATAATATTTTTAATTTTTCTATTAAATTTATTAATGTGGCATTTAAAAATATTAATTTAGAAATTATGTAATAAAAAATCTGTTGTACCGCACATGAGTCTAACAAAGATAATTGTTTTGAAATTACATCAGTGATTAATGCGATTATTATTTTATTTTAACAAAGATTAAAAGAGATAATATATTTTCTTTTACAATAATTTTTTATTATCTATTTCTGAAACTTATTTATTATCTATTTCTTATACAATGTCTAAAATAAAAAAAACCCCATAAACTCCTAAATCAAAGATTATTGAGAGTTTAAGTAAATTCTAATCTACAAGTTTTAAATGGAACAAATTGAGTTGAAAAAATCAATTGATAAGTCGAATATCGATGATGATACTAAAAATACCCGTCATTTTATTTAACAAATTATTAGATATAAATATATGTTTTAAATAGAGATATAAACATTAATTAAAAATAAAAAATCCACTCGGCTACTCCAAATCCCAAATAACTAAAAATACAGATACTATACCAAACAAAAAAATGACCGTACGCTAAGAATTTACATTCTTACAATTTCGCCCCTGGTTAAAAAAAAAAAGGCTTTTGAAAACAGTGCAATCAGCCCCTTGAATTTTAATTACCTCCGCCCCGCCTTTCCCCGCCTCCCCCAAATAAAACCCTCAAAATTTGGTAGATCGACACCGCTTTGGATTGACGCTAAAAAAAGCACATATAAAGAAGAAAAATCCACAAAGCTCATTCGTCTTCGTCATTTGATAAACGCTCACCCGAATCTTCTTTACCGTTGCCTTCATTCCTATCTCTTGTTTTCTTTGTTGTATTTTGCTAATGAGGAAAGGAGCAAAGAGAAAAGCCGCCTCTCAGAAACAAGAGGATACGCAAGTAAAAGCTTCGCAACAGATTCAGGAGAACCATAAACCTGCTCCCAAAGCTAAGCGTGCTAAGATCTCCAAGCCTCAACTCGAGCCCGAGTACTTTGAAGATAAGCGTAACTTGGTATAAGATTTATCCGCCTTGTGTTTTTCTATTGTTGTTGTTTATTAAGGTGAAGTTTTGAATATGTTATTTTTCCGAATAGGATTGCCTTTACTGTTTAGGTGTATTTAATATATGAACAAATACGACGTAAAAAGGTTTAGGTTATCCTTTGACTTATCCTGATTTGAATTTCGAACTGTTAATTCCGGATTACGCTGCGGTTACAAATTTGAGTTGTGATACGCTCGCCTTCTCGTGGGAAGATTAAATCTGAACTGGATGCAAAATTTGAGCTTAAGTATTATCTATTTGAGATTATTAGTGAGGAAAAGTCTTGCTATGATTTTGTGTTTTTGATGAAAATTGTCAATTTGTATCGTGCAGGAGGATTTATGGAAAGCTGCATTTCCTGTTGGAACAGAGGTTGGAATTTTGAGCTTGGCATGTTTAATTTTTGTTTTTGATTCGTCTTTTATGATGAATTTATGTTCTATTGCTTACGGTTTTGTTTTTCTTTTGTTGTGGCAGTGGGATCGATTGGACACTGTTTACCAATACAACTGGAACTTTTCAAATCTAGAAGTCAGTTGAAAAACCTTACTCTTTTTTTGCTTTCTCTGTTCTCATCTTTAGTTGCTTGCTTGCTGCTTTTGTTTTCCCCATTTAGAGCTAACAATGGTTTTTACTGTTCTGTTTCTGGTCAGGATGCATTTGAAGAGGGGGGAAAGCTATACGGAAAGAAAGCTTATCTCTTTGGTTGCACAGAGCGTAAGTAGTTCACAACTTTGGTCCTAGTATTTCACACCTTTATATGAATAATTTTCAATTTCTTGAGGGAGAAAATGGTTTTTTATGCTACTGGTCGTATTATTTATTTTGTTTTATTTAACTTCTCTCGCCTTAAGAAGAAAGAAAGTTTGTGTGTGGTTTCCTGATTTGGGCCAAGTTCCCATAAATTTCTTTTGTGAACAATCAAGTTTCAGTTTCATCCGACATGTCTTTTTTATCTATGCATTACACTTTATTAATTTGTCTTGTTCCGTTTGTGCAGCTCAATTGGTCCCTTACAAGGGAGAAAACAAAGTCATTTGTATACCTGTTGTTGTGGCTGTAAGTTGTCCAATATGGCTTTGAACTGCTTTTCAGATTTTTCATTCTAAATCGATTCAGGGGTGTTTCTTCTTTATCTTGTGATGCGTGGATAAAGTGATTGCAGCATCTTTTCTGCTGAAGGCTGATTGAATAATATCTTTACATGGCTTTGAAGTTACTATTCACTTCACCCCTATAGGTGTGGACATGATTTTGTTAGACATTAGGCTTTTGATGACCATCTCAAACTACATGTTATGGAATGATTCATTTTCAAAAAGTCATTTCAATCTATTATATTTTACTTTTGATGGAAGGATATCTTGTTCTTCATTATTTAATTTGGATCAAATTAGCAACAGTCTCAAATGTTGTGAGTTAATAATACTCTTTCAATTTAGTTTTCTTTTATAATTAATAAGCACAAATACTTGTTTTAGAAGTGGTTTGTTAATTTTCCACGACTGCAATGCAATTATTATTTATGGTTTATGAGATTATTTTGCTTTGAAGTAGTTGTTTCCACTATGATCTTGTATTTTCTTACCAAGCAGACTTCTTATGGTTCTTTAATCTTTTCAGGTTGTCTCTCCTTTCCCACCTTCAGATAAGATTGGGATTAACTCAGTGCAGAGAGAAGCTGAAGAAATTATTCCTATGAAACAAATGAAAATGGATTGGGTTCCATACATTCCACTTGAGAATAGGTGGTCAATTTTTTTCTTTTTAATCAAGTTTAAAGTTCATAGGAAGGAGTTGTTTAACATCTATATGATTGGCCAAGCTGATAATTTGAAATATTATCTATTTTTTGTTCTATTTACTTTTGAGTTTGAATTGACCTAGAACCAAACTTTGAGTTGATTTTTACATTTTGATTCCTCTACAGAGACAACCAAGTAGATAGACTGAAATCTCAGATATTCATCTTAAGTTGCACTCAAAGAAGGTACAGTTGTGCACACTCTCCTTGCTAATGGTTTTTCCCCTTTTCTTTAGCCTGAGATTGTCTCCGGGAAAAAGTAGGGTCAAGTATTGGAATGAGGTTTGCTTATTTTTGCGAACAGTTCACTGAATGAAGTGCTGATGCTCGTTGAAAGTAACAATATAATAGAACTTGTGGTCATTCATAGAGGCTTCAGCTCTTTCTTATCCATGTGTGTTTCTAATTTTTGGATCTCTCTGGATGTGTGGTTTCCTACTGAAATTTCTATTTATAAAGGGCTATTTAATATGTCCACTCACGAATGAGCCAAGGTGATTGTTTGATACTTATTTTAGCCTATGAATTTCTGTGTTGTATAGATTGAAAATTTATTTTGAGCAAGCTTTTATGAGCTTCAGATTTATTTATCTAGACCACATATATTCTCTCTCTGAATATGGAGTATATGTGTGTTCCTAATGCATGCATGTATTTTGGTTAACCTTTTGTATTTGGAATTCCTTCTGCAGGGTTGCTTTGAAACAAATGAAAATAGATCGTCTCAAGAAATATGAGTATTGTTTGCCTTGTAAGTTTTCTAGATATCTCTGGGTCTCGTATTCTGTGAAATATGAAAAACCAGTTGGAAAAAGAACCCTTATTTATTGCTATGTTGTTTGGCATGCCTCCACTGACAGATTTCTATCAGCCTTTGAAGGAAGATGCGCTTGAACAAAGCACCGAGGTTCAAATAATTTTTCCAGCAGAACCAAAGCCGGTAAGGTTTCTGTATCTACTGAAGAAATTAATTACAACTAACACTGACTTTTTGGTTATCAATGGGTGGATGGAGTTGATTTTAGGGTTTGAGCTTTTCATGCTTTGATGAATGAACTGTTACATTCACTGTAGTTGGAGCCTCTACTTTAAGGCTCAAGGCTCAAATGGAGGTGCTCCCATGAGTGAGTAAAAAAGCCAAGGATGCTAAGGTTTCCACATATGCCATTGCATCTTTTATGCTTGTAAACTTAAGTATAGACGCACTAATAAATCTTTAGAAGTTAACACCTCATGTGAAGATCAAGCATCACCAATCATCATTACTGTTGTGCTTAATTTTCTTTTGCTTACAGTCATTATCCTTTTCTTATTAATATCAAACTGTCCTGTTTCCATCAAATAGAAATATATACTTGTTAAAGAAAAATAGGTTTAAACGAAAAGGGAGCTTATTTGAGCTGTGCCTTGCACACCTTAATAAAGTATTTGATTGGGAAGGATCCGAGGTACTTTTCCTAGACTTAGTTGTACCTTGGTATCTAGGCACTCCTTGATTAACTGCATGTGACCATTTTCAAATGGATAACTGAGTCAGCTATTCTGTTAAGTGTTATGTAAATTGATACATCCTTTCTGGTGCTGCAGGTATTTTGTGAATTTGATTGGGAGTTGGATGAACTTGATGTAAGGCTTAACCCTTTTCATTTTTATGTTACGGTCTAAGTAGCATGATTTTTTGTGAAGTTTGAATGATGTGAATGGATAGCATGGAATTTGTTTTCAACTTCAGTTCCTTGCCGTAGACTTCAGTCTTGGCTGTTATTTACTTCTCATAGGAATTTCTGTCTAAATTATATCTACCAATTTGCAGGAGTTTACTGATACATTGGTTGAGGAAGATGAATTAGATAACGATCAAAAGGATGCGTTTAAGGTGAAGTTTGTTTGAATATCCACCAATTAATTGTGGATTCATGTGTTTATAACTACTTTTCAGCCTGACATGCTTTCGATTTTGTAGGAGTTTGTGAAAGAGAAAGTTAGAGAAGCAAAGAAAGCTAATCGACAGGTATATTATTGGCAATATTGCTCTTGACTTGTAAAAATATAGGTGGTTAGGCTGATTAATTCGTGCAATTCATTGCTGCAGGCAAGAGAAGCTCGCAAAAAGGCCCTTGAAGAAATGAGTGAGGAAACAAAAGCAGCATTTGAGAACATGAGATTTTACAAGTTCTACCCTGTTCATTCGCCGGATGCTCCTGATGTATCAAATGTGAAGGTAAGGTTTTATAATTGACTCCTGATGTAATTATTTATTTTGTTAATTTTGTTTTGTGAGTACTGATTATTTTCTAGATGTGGTTATTTATATTATTTTATGTGAGCAGATTTTTCTTTATAGTTATTAATTTTGTTCTTAGTTATTAGAGCTTGTTAGTTGTTACCTCTAAGTCTGGGATTATTTCATGATGATAAAAAGTAATCACATGATCTGCTTTAAATATGCTGTAGCATCTCTAAAATAGTAAAATTTGTTGGATTACTTTTTATATTAGCCGTGTTTTATATTTTTCTCCAGGACTAGGCAATCGAATAAGTTACATACTCCTGTTTTTTGCCTTATTTTATCTCTCTCTATCTTTGGCTTTTCTGTCCTCTCAAGTCCCATTAGTATATTTTTATTTGTCTGGAAGATCCTAGCAAGTAATCTCCTTTTAGCCAGATACGACATAACAACTGTAACCTCAAGTGGATTCTTATGACTTATTTATGTTGCTTTGAATTTTCATTGTTCTCGAAGTATGCATATTGACACCTGTGTTCTACACATATTTGGATATGGGTGAAGTGATATGACCCTCCAAATGCATGGGAAAACTTGGAAAAAAATTTAAACATACCTATACTCAAGCCCAAGTAACATAGGTGGTTGTAATTCCTTTAGTTCATGATGTTGCTTATATTGCAAACATTGATTGGTAAGATTCGTTTAATATTCATGTCACTTATTGAATTTGTATTAAATGAATCATACTCAACTTCTTTTGTTTGAGGATGAAATCTTAACCAACTTCACTTTGTCTTCATGTTGTGAAGCTTATGAATAGAATAATTTATCTTTACAGTCTCACAACTCATCTTCAGCAACTCTGTCCACTAAGATGGTGCTTAAGCATTAAGCAATATCATCTTTAGGAATCAAAATGTCACATTTATATGCGGAGCCAATGAGTCATAATGCATTCCCCATTACTAATATTATCAAGAATATAATAGTATGATTGACAAATTTCTTAAATTTGCTTTTGATGTTTTGCGTTTTTTTCTTGCAGTCTCCTTTCATAAACAGGTACTATGGGAAGGCTCACGAGATTCTTTAATGGATGTTCCGTTCAGGATCTAGTGTAAGTTGTTGAGAGACGCTTTAAAGCCCGTGTCGGCTTGCAAGAGCACCATATGTTGCATTTTTCTGTTACCAGGAAGCTTTGGGAGCATTCATTCGGTGCCCCATGAGAGCCAGGTATCTTAGGAGAAAAATTTAAACTTGTAGCTCCATTACTCTTTTAAGATAATTAAGCAGATGCTCATCTTGTGACAATAGGAGGAATTTCTAGAATTGTTGAGGCATTTTCAAAAAGTTTTGAAAGATTTCTTTAAGCTCAAGGTGCTTAGAGGCTCGTTGCAGCTTGAGTACGTCTTTGTTTCATTCTCCATAGCTGTTTTTTTGTTCTGACTTGATTGTACTATGAACAAAGTCAATGAGAAAAACTAGCCAACTGCTATGTATTACTAGTTTAAAATATGGGAATCTCATGGTTTTGGAATTCCCTGTGTTCTTACAAGGTAACGGGGTGGGGCTCTTATACAAGCTTCAGTTCGAATAGAACAGTGAACTTGGAATCCGGTACGGAGCAGTTGTATCATGTATGTTGCCTCATCCCCTTGTGATATGATAACAGGTTCATGAGGAACGAAGAACAAAACAGTCATAATGACTTGAGATTTGAGAGGAAATGCAACCAGCATAGAAATCTCCATAGTAGGAAGAAAAAAAAGAGGCATTAGTACTTATAGCAGTATGCGTGAAAGTGAGACTATTGCAGAATCGCCATTCAGCTTACAGCTTGAACCTTGCACTTGAGGCCGGGGTTCCCTAAATTGAAATATACTACCGGCCACCGGGATTAGCAAGCGAACAATCAAAACATCGTATAATGTTTCTGAAACGTTTATAGGACAACTTCATTTAGTGATCTGAATCTCTTTTTGTTAGCCATTAGCCAACCCTTCTGATGCTACCGCAAGTGTCAAAGAGTGTATAAGAAAAGAGTAAATTAGAGCAAAACAATATTAGGTTTACACCATTTATAGTCTTTTCATTTGTTTTCTTATTCGTACGAATTATAAGCGCTAATATTTTATTTTATAACATATAAATGTTTATTCGTTCGATATGAAAGGTATCGAGCTATGAATGTATATTAAAGAAAAGTTAAAAACTAAAGAATATGTAATTAGTTCTCTACTTAAATAAGCTTTGATTTCGGCTATCAACTATAACATATAAATGTAGAATTAATTGAACAACACGTTCATAAATTATAATGCTTATTTTAAAGGGTAATTACTAGAATGGTCATTTATGTTTTTTTCTACTATAGTTTTGGTCACTTGTTTTTAAATTCGACTGATAAGGTCACTTATAGGGGTGAGTAAAATTTGACTCGACTTGAAAAAATCAAAATTTTTCTCCAATTTTGAGTTATTCGAGTCAACTCGAGTAACTTGAAATTTTTTGAGTTCGAGCCGAGTTGAAATTTGCCCTAATTTGAAATATTGAATTTTACAGTTTTGGGATTGTCTTTGATTTCTTTTTTTTAATTCCTCTTTCATTTTAAGTCTATTTGGCCAAATTTGAACCATATATTTTTAAACCAATGTAGAATACTTATTTAGCTTCGATTCATATTTTTGAAAATAAATTTCATAGTTTTTTAATTTAGCTCGTTAACTTTGTATGATTTTCTCATATCTTTAATCTCTCATTCGTTCTAAGTTAATTTTTAACCAAATTTGAATCACATGCTCCTAAACTACTGTAGGATATCTATTTAGCTTCAATTTATATTTTTTAAATTAAATTTCCTACTTTTATAAATTAGCCCCTCAACTTTGAATGATTTTCCTTTCTTCAATTCCTCTTTCATTTTAAGTCTAATTTTTACCAAAATTAAACCACATGATTCACTAACACTATATAATATTTATATAACTTTAATCCATATTTTTAACAAATATATTAATTTTTCAATTTAGTCCTTTAATTTTATATTTTATTCAATTTAATCATTTAACTGAAATTTTTTGTAAAGTTTTTTCTTGGCATACCCGTCAATTAGGTACCCAAACTATGCTCTTTTTTCCAGTTAGGTGCCCAAACTATTTTTGGGGCAAAATAGGTGTCTAAAGCTTCATTTTGTGACTCATTTAAGGTTCTCGTTAATTTTCACAGTTAAATGCCACGTGTCACCTCCAGAAAAATCCAAAATTATATTAAAAATAAATATAATTAATTTTCAAAAAATCTTTAAATTTTCCAGATTTTACAAAACAGCCCCTAAATTCCAAAAACCTAAATTCCAATTTGGGCCAATTCTGCCGCCGATTGCCACGCCGGACCATCATGACTATTTCCCCCACCACCCCGTCGTTGGAAATCGATCGACGTCGTGCGAATCGACGAAATTGTCGAATGGTTCTTTCGAACGATTCACGACGAACGACAACAGGAGGGACGACGAGCGGACTGTGGGTTGCTCGGCAAGAGGAGGGCGCTTCATTTCGTCGCCGGCAATGCGGCCGCTGGTGGCGGGAGTGGTTGAATTTGGGGGGTTTAGGGATTTGGGGACTATTTTAGTAATATTTGAAAATTTTAGGATATATTTTTATTTTCTTTTATTAATTTTATTTATTTTTAATATAATTTTAGATTTTTCAGGAGGTGACACGTGGTATTTAACGGTTAAATTTACAGAGAACTTTAAATGGGTCACAGAATAAAACGTTAGACACCTATTTGGCCCGAAAAATAGTTTGGGACCTAACTGGAAAAAAAGGCTTAGTTTGGGCACCTATTTGCCTATTAAGCCTTTTTTTCTTCGCATCAATTCATTAACCCGTTTATACTCCCATCATTACTTTATCCCAAAAGTTCCTTATTTAAAAATAATATTATAAATACATTATAGAAGTTTAGATGATATTTTTTATTAAATAACATTACAAGTCTTACCTATACATGTGAAAAATAATATGAAGAAATATATATGCATAAGATATGATTAGAGAAAGTCGTTTAAATTGGAATCAAACCGAACTATAACATGATAAATACTTACAATTAAATTTGTATAGGAACTCGAAAACTCGACTCGACTACAATCGAAAAAAATAAATTAAGTTTGAGTTGTAAAATATGACGAGCCAACTCGAAAAACTCAAAATTTTTTTACTCGACTCGATCGAACGCTCACCCCTAGTTCACTTAGGTTTTCAATCTGTAAACTTCTGGTCACTCGAACACTAATTTACATCTCAATTAGATGTTGACACATGTCATCACCTTATTGGAGATGGGGAAAATGAAACAAAGAACTATTTTACCTTGGCTGGGAAGCAAACCCAGGTTCCGCTAGGTGTAAGTGGCGTGAGTTTACCACTGAACCAAGTGGCCATTTATGATGTAAAGTACAAAATACAATATATGTTTTAGTTTGTTGTTAATGCAAGGAAAATGAAATAAATATGGATTAAGGGGACTCGAACATGTCATACTTGAGATGCATAAAAATATTTAAACTACTATAGAAATATAATATTTAAAAATAGTTAATTCATGATTTAAAATAAAAATTTTAAAATTATATTAAAAATTCATTTAATGAATTCAAACTCACGAATATAACTCTAATCATAAGATACATTTGGTTTCGTTAAATGAATTTTTAATATAATTTTAATTTTTTATTTAATTTAATTAAATTTTTGTTAAAAATAAAAATATAATAAGCAAATTAAAGTTAATACCATGAAATAGGAAATAAATAAGATTAACAACAAAATTAAAGTTCACTTGAATATAATTTTATTTTTAATATAGTTATACGTATATAAATATATAAAATATTGTCAAATTTAATTTAATTATTATATTTTTACAGTGGTTTAAATGTTTTTTTTATGCGTCTCAAGTATATCATGTTTGGGTCCCCTTAATCCATATTTATTTTCTTTTCTTTGCATTAACTAAAACATATGTTGTATTTTGTACTTTATATCACAAATAACCATTTGTTTCAGTGGCAAACTTACACCACTTACACCCACAGGGAAAACTAGGTTCAATTTCAAGCCAAGGCAAAACAACTTTTTGTTTTGTTTTCCTCGTCCAATAAGGTGATGACACATGTTGACACCTAATTGAGTGATTAATTTATTTAATTAAATTAAAATTATGATCAAATTGATATAATAAGTAACTAATATGGACCAAATGTGTAATTATATAAATTTCTTTTTAACAGCCACGTCACCCATTTAATGGCACTTTACTTCGAGTGACCAGAAGTTTATAGATCGAAAACGTAAGTGACCTTATCAGTAGAATTTAAAAATCGGTGACCGAAACTGTACTGGGAGAAAACATAAATGACCATTCCAGTAGTTAACCTTATTTTAAATTAGTTTCTAATCTTTTAAATGCTTAGTTTTAAAATTATGATTTTTATTTTGAATTGGTTTTTAAACTTTAAAATATTTTGATTTTACTTCATTTTAAATTTTTGAATGGATTAATTTCGTATCAAATTATTAATATATGTTAATTGTGTCTTATGTTAATAAAATTGTTAATTGTCATGTAAATATTAATGTGTATTATATAACTTTAAATAAAATTGTTAATTGAACGTTAATTAATTTTTTTTAACGATTTACTATAGTGGACTTTTCTGATAAATAAAAAACAGTGAACTTTATTAGTGTATATTAATAGTTTGAGATGAAATTAAAATATTTAAAAAATTTAAGACTAATTTTAAATGAAAATCATAATATAAAATGAAATTATAATATTTAATTTAGTTTACGTCATCAATTTAAATTCAATTTAAAAAATAAAATTCCATTTCTGTTATAAAAACTTGAAGGCAAAACGTTGCATGAAAATGGAGTAACAAACTCTGGTTTCCATGTAGTTGTAGCTTGAATTTTCAAGACCTAATAACGAGGCATATCATTAGGAGATGTTACCTGTAAAATCTAACATTTTATCTGTCAAGTCTAACCAATATAGTTAGCTTCCATGGCGGCCAACACCTCTTCCTATATCTCTCTGACTCTCTCCGTATTCATCTCTTGTATGCATGCCAATTGCCAACCGAGTCACAGTCCATTAATGGTAATGGAAGAGCCCTCACCTTCAACCTTTGAACCTCAGTCGCTGACGACAACCACCCCTCCGACGTCGCCGAAAGCTCAATCGAATTCGGTCCCGCGCTTTCAGCCCATCTCCCTCGTCCAACCGTCGCAAAAGAACGATAGAGATAGACCCAAAGTGGTACGTGCTTTCCGTTCCGTGATCCGTGCGTTTCCGATCATCAACCCTAGATGCAAGTTCCCGGCGTGCCCCAACGGCGGCGTATCGGCCGAGTCGAAAATCAACTCGGGGACTCGAGTGACGGGGACTTTGTTCGGGTTCCATAAGGGCAAGGTGTCGCTTTCGTTGCAGGAGAATCCGAAGTGCCTGCCTTGGTTGGTTGTGGAGTTAGCTTTGCAGACCAATGTGCTGCAGAAGGAGTTGAGTGGCGGGATGGTTAGGATCGTCCTGGAAAGCGAAAAGAAAGCCGAGAAGGAGAAGGTGACGCTGTTCGAGGAGCCGTTGTGGACGATGTATTGCAACGGGAAGAAAACGGGGTACGGCGTGAAGCGAGAGGCGACGGAGGATGATTTGAGCGTGATGGAGCTGCTCAAGGCGGTTTCAATGGGGGCTGGGGTTTTTCCGGGGAACACCGAGAGCGAAGGTCCGGAGGGGGAGTTAGCCTACATGAGGGCTTTCTTCGAACGAGTCATCGGATCGAAAGATTCGCAGACGTTTTACATGGTGAGTCCGGATGTGAAAAGCGGGCCTGAGCTCAGTATATTTCTTGTGAGGATCTGAACAGGAGGAGCTGATTGGCATTGATTCAAGATTGGTGATGATGCTGAATAATGAAACTATACATCCCCATCCCCATCCCCATCCCCATCCCCATCCCCATGATTTAAATGTATTCTAGGATTCCACCTACGCACAACAATTCTACGCATTTTCTTTTCCTTCAAATAGAGGTTTATGGATTTTTAACGATTTACGTGATAATAGTGATAATAATTTTCATGTATGAACATTCGGTTAATGAATTCATACCCTTTTCATAAAAAAAATCCTCCTAATTTCTTTTTTTCCCCTTATTCCAAGCAGTGTCGATAGCAAGAGTTTGCATGCGAGTGTCCATTATATATGGGAAAATACCTGCATTTGTTAGAAAATTGGTTTAGTTTAAGATTTAGAATTTAGTAGTTTAGATAGCATGCTTTAGAATTTAGTGTTAATGGTTAACATTTAGATTTTAGGAGTTAAGGCTTAGAGGTTATTTTTTAGGGTTAAGTTTTATAATTTTAGTTTGTATAGGGAAATTAGTCATACTTGTAGAAAAAAATTCACATGAAATAATAACCCTATATATAAAATTTAAAATATTTTAAAGCAATTTACAAAATTAACCTTCAAGATTTTAAAACTGACAAATTTATTATTTTATTAAAAATTTAAACTAATAAATATTGTGAAAAATAGATGATATAAATTAACGAATCATATTTTATCAATTTAAATTTTACTGAATTAAAACCGAGTAAAAAAAATCAGGCGAAGTTAAATCCAAGATTTAATCGTACGAGCATGATAAAAACAAGTCAATGCCTACATTTGGAGTTGAAGCTGGGATAGAACTAGGGGCGGGAATCGGGTGGGGCGAGATCGGTTTTGTATTTTTTATTCGTCTTCAATATTTGCGATTATGGTTTCGGAAAATCCTTGTTAAAAGTTTCAGGAACTTTTTTCGTCCCCATACCCTCCCCTCTCGGATCCCCACAGTTTTCAAAAAATCTCTGTCTCCAACAAAATTACTATTTTCCTAATTAAATAAACGGTCAATTCAATTTAAAATATAAAATGATGAAGATCGAGAGGAGTATATAGATAAATAAATATATATATTTTTTACTAACCCAGTTTCTCAACATGTCAATTCATTTCCTGATTATTCCTACTAGCTGATCTGGGTTCGACTGCTAAGCTCAGGATTGCATTAAAGAAATCCGATTAAGCCATTATTTGATCTATTTGAATGCCACCTTTATAAGAGATATGGAATCTGAACTTGGATTTGTTTATCTTTTCCATAATGGCCATGGGATTCGAGAAGACAGTGGGTTTGACATAGAATTTGTCCATTGTATTCTCATTCTGTGGTTGCAGTTTTTCAGGATCTTAAGGATGCATATTATGCTGCATGCCAACTATCAGAGAGATCCCGAATGGAATAACGTTCTTAGCAGGCCAATCCAGAAGCTCAAGGCCAGATCCCATCTCCCTTCCATTACCATCTTGAAGCTTATGTCCAATACGATCACATTTTGACAGAAAGAAAAATAGATTAATCTTTGACAAATGTTAATATCATACCTTCTATATTACATGTTTATCCGATATTATCGTATTTGAAATATTTGAACCTATTGAGTGGTTTTAGTTGTAAAAGATGATGTTCATTTTAAGTGATTTAAATTCAAGCAGTCTACAAGTGCACGCAAATCTATCTAAATTTAAAATCAAACTAAAATAGTATATTGTAATTAAATTAGAATGCTTAAAAATATTTTACAATTTTTTTTAAAAAAAATATTTAAATAAATTTTAATACATTAAGAATAGATTTTGGGGGAGAAAATTATGTACTGACGCCGTAATTAAGTTTAGAATTCAAAATTCAAGACTAGGGATGTAAAAAGCTGACCCGACCTGAAAACCCGACTGAAACATGCTTGAGTCAGAACCTGGTTTGACTCGAGGATTTGTTGACCCGAACTCGATCTGTAACCGACTGTTGTTGACCCAAACCCGAATTGGACCTGTTGCTGTAGTAATCGAACCCGACCTGCATCCGACCCGAACCCGAATTGGACTTGTTACTGTGGACCCGAAACCCAAACTGCAACCGACTGAAACGAACCCGAACCCAAGACTGACCAGGAAGATAACCGATTTTATCCGACTGAGTTGACCCGAGACCCGATTTTATCCGACCTGTTTTTAACTCGACTTGTTTTTGAACCCGACCTGTTGTTGACCTTAACTGAATCAACTGATATTGGCCTTGCTTGATAGTTGATAATGATATTTACCTGACATCTAAAGTAGTCTATGATTTGATGAATTTAAAGTTTTGATAAATGTAAAGTATTAAACGTTGATAAATGTAAACTATTACTTTTTTAAATCAATTTAAAATGTTAAATAATATTTTTATTATATATACATATATAATCAATTATATATATATATATATGGAAGATTAGATTTAAGTATTCTTTTGACACTAAATAGTAGATACTTAGTAAAAATTAAGATTGTATTTATATATATAATCAATTAAGTTAATGGTAAGTAAAAATTCAATGTATACATAGTAAATACTAAATAGACCAGAGACATTCATTTTTAATTAACTTAGTAAAAATTCATTATATACTTAGTAAAAATTCAATATATACTTATTAAATACTAAATAGAAAAAAGATATTCATTTTTAATTAACTTAGTAAAATGTATACTAAATACTAAATAGACAAAAGATTTGTCAATTTAAGATATTTAAATATAAATTAACTTAGTAAAATTTATACTAAATACTAAATAGATAAAAGATTTGTCAAATTAACTTAGTAAAAATTCAAAATATACTTAGTAAATACTAAGGCATTCAATACAAAAAAAATTGTCAAATTAAGAAATATACTTCTATTCTTGTAGACAAAAGACATTCATTTCTATTTATCTCTAAGGTAAATTACACCTAACTTAACTTGACCAAACTTTATTGGATAAAGTTAGAAACTGTTTGAGTCTATTTATAAATATTCAAACCATATGTAAAACAGTAAAACTTGTGTTATTTAAATGCTATTAATATATGTATACACTACAAAGACAGGGTGTGAAAAAATTATTATCATTAATTAATATCATTGATTATAAAGTTGAACTTTTAAAGTATTTCACAATTTTAACTTCATTTTCATCGTTATAAGCTCAACGTATAAATATTAGAATGACAACTTATTTTTTAGATTTCATAATCAGAATGTATTATTTTTTTGGCCAAATCAGAATATTATTCGGTCATTTACTTTTTGAGAAGAAAAACAATTAATTTTTTTATAGAACTCTGAACCAGCAAATATAAACATGGAGTAGAAAACTATATAAATATCGTTCAAATTTATATAATTAGGCTTTGACTTTTAATTATGGTAATGAAACTATCAAAAACATGGAGTAAAATTATAATTGAATAAAACATAAGTTTATTACAACATAAAAATGTATAACTTAGTAAACATTAAACTTACAAAAGTACAAACTTTAAACACAAGTTTGTTGGGTGAAAATTTAAGCTCTCAGATCTTATAGCAAAGTTTTACGAGACTAAAAGCTCGACTTTGCTACCAGAAATTTCGTCATCGAGCTAACAGAAGATCTAATGCTACCAGCAAGGTTAACTATGAGTAACTTGCATAGCTAAGAAACCATCATAATTAAATTAAGGGCAACTAATTAGATAAGGAAAAAAACTACCAAGTAAACTAGCAACCAACAACCACCAACAAACACAATTAGCAAACAGCAACGGACAACAAACAACAACCAGCAATCTCAACAACATCAAGTGAGTAACAGCACTAACAACAACTAAATTACAAAACAGTGAACATTATTAGAAACACTAATAGGATCAGACATTTAAAAATTTGCAAAGTTAAACAAAATAAACACCAGGAATTTAGAAAATAAAAACAAAGATAAACACCAAATGTAAGTAAAATTATACCTTCCTTTACATGACATTTCACTACTTAGTTAACACCCTAAGCAGTAATGTGCTAGCTTGGTTTGAAGGAGCCCTACAAAAGAAAACAGAATCAGCCACATTTTTTAAAAACAAAATAGAATCACAAAATAAAGCACAAAAAGCCTTTACCTTAATCAAGAAGTGGATCTTCACCAAAATTAGAGATTGAAGAATCTTTCACAACAGTAAGATAATCTTCATCACTTTCCTCAGGTTCAAAACCATACAACAAATTACGGGTTGTTACAAATATCTCAACATTTTTAGGCAAAAGTTTAGCCCTCAACTTGTTCAAAATCCGACCCCCATGCTAAATGAAGATTCAGAAGCAACTGAAGTGATTGGAATGGCTAAAACATCTTTAGCCATCTGTGAAAGTACAGGAAAAGAAACAGATTGTGATTTCCAATACTTCAAAATATCAAACTCAGCATCATCAGTACGAGGTAGAAGAGGCAAAGTAATGTAGGAGTCAACATCAGATTTTCCACTCCTAGAAGCAGCTAAATTGGCATCAAAGTTCTAACATTAAAAAAGATAAAGGTTAATCAGTAAATTGTAAGTAAAACAAAAAAATTAATTAAATGTAAAAACAGAAGCCTAATTGAAATTTATGAGAATAAAGACTAACATGAAATAGATTGGATTTTTTAAATGTTCGAGGTCTACTGGAACTTGACACACTTGTACTTTGAGACAAGTTACTTTGGACAGAAGAATTAGAAGAAGAACATAGTACATATTTGGAATAATATATATACAAATTAACAAACGCATTGTAAACAAGGCTTACCCTCCTTCCAACCTCATCCTCAACATAGAGGACACCGTACAACTCCTTCAGAAGTTGTAATTTATATCGAGGATCAAGCAAAACAGCAAAGGAGAGACTCGTTGAGTGATCAGACCAATATTTCTCATACAATTCAAGCATAGGTCCTGCCATTGCAGAAATGCCCTCACAGGGATCACTGTGAGCATCACACAATAGCTTCTCAATGGCAACAACATTAGCCAAGTACAAGTTAGAAGTGAGATACTTGGATCCTGAAACAGAGTAGTAATTTCAAAAAATGGCTCAAGGAAATCACAGATTAATTGAGCAGTTTCCCACTCAATCTCACTAATTATACCCAAATCATTTTCCATGTTAACAAACAAATTGATAGCTAATTTAGCATCAATTGCCCTACGAAGAATTGAGTAAGTGGAATTCCATCGAGTAGGAACATCCAATATCAACTTACCAGAAAAAGCAGAACCACAATCTTTAACAGCCAATTCAAAGCTACAAAGTCTAGCATCAGAAGAATCAATAAACTTAACAATTTCACGTAATTTAATAATAGAAGAGTCAATTACCTTCAAACCTTTTTGAACTATCAAGTTTAAAATATGGGCAGCACACCTTATATGAAAGTACTTACCATTGCATGGAAGGGGCGAAATGGCATGCAAATCATCTTTGGGACGCTTAACCATTTTCTCATTTGCAGAAACATTATCAAGAGTTATGGTAAAAGCTTTTTTCTCAAGACCCTACTCACATAACATTTTTTTCACAAACTTATAAATAGACTCACCATCTTGGGGTGGGGGAAAACGATGAAAATTCAGTATTTTGGACTGAAGTTTCCAGTTATTATCAACATAATGTGCAGTCAGAACAAAATATGAACGTGAAGTGCAAGCAGACCATCTATCACATGTAAAACAGATACGACTTGAAATAGAATGCATTGAATCAAGTAGCAATTTTTTATGTTGCTCATGCTTTAACATGCAATGCTTAGTAATAGTATACCTCGAAATATCCTTCACATTAGGATTTAGATATTAATGCAAAACCCTAAGTTTTTCATGCTCAACCACACTCAAAGCATAACCATGACACAAAATATCTTCAGCAAATAAATCACAGTATCTTTTCTGATCAAAAGAACTTTCCGTAGTACTATTGGGATTAGTATCAAGAAAATCCTTGTAAGCTGGGCATTTTTCAGTATGCCTTTTAGGGTTAGATGTGCCAACATAAGAATCTACCTTATAGCTTTTGGATTCGCAATACTTACATTGCGCAAAAACACCTTCAGGTTGCTTAACGAAGGTATTTTGATCCCAAACAGGAGAAGTTCTTCTCCCAAAGTCCACTAAATTTGCAGTTGTAGCCCTCCTCTTAGGGGTACGAGCTATTCCAGACAGTTGATCATTTATATCCACTTCAAACAAACAAACATGTATTAGTGATTGACAGAAATGATACAAATATAATTCTGAAATTAAAAAAAGAGGAATATACCTCTTTCAACAGGATACTCCAACTCAGAAGAATCAGATTCCATAGCTGTGATAAATACTGAAATTTAAACAATGTGATTTGTTGTTAGAGACTCAACAAAACAGAACAAATAACAAATCTACAAAAGCAACAAACAGAACCCCTAAACTCAATGGTATTAATCCTTGTACGTGGCATTGTTAAACTTGTCCACAAGGTCTTTTATAAACCTCCTTTGACACCAGTAGCATCGCAGAACGGGATGTCCAACCTATATACTCGGATTAAACCATTGAAACAGAACATAGAACATCTAAAAACCAAGAACCCAGAAAAGACAACAAAAAAACCATCAATCAGAATAGACAACATATATACTCGGAGTAGACAACACAGTCATATACAAAAGACAGAACATATATGTAGAAAGAGTGAAACAAACCCACAATTAGAAGATCGAGAGTCTGAGGGAGACCATAGATATACCTGAGAAATTAGAGAGATTGAGTGTTACTTACCCAAACCAACTGAGAAGCTAAGAGATTTGGACTAGAGAAGTTGAAAGGGTTAGAGGAGAATAGAAACATGTTTGTGATGAGTTTGGGATGAGAAGTTGAAAGGGTTAGATGATAAGAAGAAAAGATTTTAAAAAGTTGAAGGGGTTAGATAAGAAGATGAAAAGATTTTAAGAAGTTGAAGGGTAACATAGAATTGATTTGGGGATTAGGGTTTAGAAGGATTGAAAAGGGAACAATGGAAGTACAAGAGGTTGTTCTTAAAAAATTCTAGGTACTGATCGAACAGAAACAGATTTGGGATGAGTTTTGATGTTTGTATAAGATCTGGAAGGGATTAGAGGAGAACAGAAATAGGTTTGGGATGAGTTTGGGATGAGAAGTTGAAGGGGTTATATGAGAAGATGAAATGATTTTAAGTTGAAGGGTAAAACAGAATCAATTTGGGAATTAGGGTTTGGAAGGATTGAAAAGGGAAAAGTGGAAGAACATGAGGTTGTTCTTCAAAAATTCTAGGTTTTGATTGAAGAGAAACAGGTTTGGGGTGAGTTTTGATGTTTGTATAAGATCTGGAAGGGTTTGATCGAAGAACAAAGGTGAACTGGGTTTAAGTTCAAGTGTTTGATCGAAAAAGGTTTGGGATTTTTGGGAATATGGTGTTTTTTCTAGATTGAAGACAGAGAGTTTAGAGTGAGAAAGAGAGTAGAAATATGTGTAGAGTTTTGCCAAGAGAAAAATGAAATGATAAAACAACATTCGATCTGATTTTTGGGTATATATAGAATGTCAGGTCGGGTAAAAAGATCCGCGCGTTTTTAAACGGCTCGCGCCTTACTATTTAGATGTTGCTCCGCTGGCACTCATGTTTTAAATTTGTTTAAATTTGGTCATGATCACTTTTAAATTGAGCTTAAAAGTTTGGTCCTTATTCGATTTGGTCCTTATTCGAATTGGTATATATATGTATTAATGTATATATATGTATATGTATTAATGTATTAATATATATATGTATTAATGTAAATATATGTATTAATATATTAATATATATGTATTAATGTATATATACACATATATATGTATTAATGTATATTAATGTATATATATATGTATTAATGTATTACTGTATATGTATTAATATATATGTATTAATGTGTATATATATGTATATGTATTAATGTATATATATATGTATATGTATTAATGTATATATATGTATATGTATTAATGCATATATATATGCATATGTATTAATGTATATATATATATATATATATATATGTATTAATGTATATATATGTATATGTATTAATGCATATATATATGTATATATATTAATGTATATATATATGTATTAATATATATGTATATGTATTAATGTATATATATATGTATTAATATATCTGTATATATATATGTATTAAAGTATATACATATGTATATGTATTAAAAATATATGCATATATATATATGTATTAATATATATATATATATGTATATGTATTAATATGTATATATACATATGTATATATATATGTATTAATGTATATATATGTATATATATATATTAATGCATATATATGTATTAATGTATATATATACACATATATGTATTAATATATATATATATATTATATACATACGATATTACGATATACATATACATACTAAAACTTACATGTATATTGTATGTATAATATATATATAATATTATGTATATATACATACATATATATGTATATACATATATATATATACATACACACATATACATATACATATGTATATATACATATACATGTATATTGTATGTATAATATATATATAATATTATGTATACATACATACATACATACATACATACATACATACATACATACATACATATATATATATATATATATATATATACACACACATATATATATATATATATGTATGTATATATATATATACATACCAAAACTTACATACATATACAATATACATATAACATATACATACTAAAACTTACATATATATATATATATATGTGTGTGTGTATATATATATACACACGTATACAATTATACATACTTACATACATATATAAATATATATGTGTATGTATCATGTATGTATATATATAATATATATACATACATACATACTTGCATACATATAAAAATATATGTGTATGTATGTATGTATATATATAATATATATATATATGTATACATACACACACACGTATATATATATTACTATATACATATATATACATATAGTAAAACTTACATACATACATATATTTTATTTTTAGTCTAAATTGACCCCTATTCTTTTTTTGTTTGTAATTTACTACAAATGTTTATAATTTTAATTTAATATCTTTGTTCATTATGTTCCCTAAAACTTTATTTTTATTCCAAATTAACCCATAATTTTTTTTTGTATTTTAGTCCAATGTTTATAATTTTAATTTAATATCTTTGTTCATTATAGTCCCTAAAACTTTATTTTTATTCCCAATTGACCCCTATTCATTTTTTGAAATTTAATCCAGTGTTTTTAATATTATGATATTTTTATTCATAATATTAACTAAAATTTTATTTTTCACCAAAATTTACCCTTATTAATTTATATTTTTTGTAATTTACTCCAATATTTTAGATATGAATCATTTGCTGATATTTTTTTTCATTCTAGTCCCTAAAACTATAATTTTAGTCCAACTTGACCCCTATTCATTTTTTTGTAATTTAGTCCAATGTTTATAATTTTAATTTAATATTTTTCACCAAAATTGACCCTTATTAATTTATATTTTTTGTAATTTACTCTAATATTTTAGAAATGAATCATTCGATATTTTTTGTTCATTTTAGTGCCTAATATTTATTTTTAATGTGATTCGTGTTTGTGAAAGGCGTTCAATAATTAGCTCGAAATGAATGGCCAATCCAAAGTCTATCGACTATTTGTACCAAACTCAAACTTAATACGAATTCGAAACCCGAATTAACCCGACCTGAAATGAACCTGACTTGAAATGAACCCGACCTGAAATGAACCCGACCTGAAGTCAACCCAACCTGAAGTGCAGAAATTAATCACCAAATTTAATTAACATATATTATCCTTTTCCCTATCATGAGCTGAACTGACGGGCAGAGCGGTAGAAAAATAATATATAGTATAGATTAGGATCAAATACAAAATAAAATAAAAAGACAGAGAGATTGCTCCTTGGATTCATCATGTTCAAGCCTTGATGCAGCAGTTAAAGCAGCTGAAGATACCCCTCTTCGTCTGTCAACAAAATCATAAATCAATTAACGTCATTATCAGTAATAAAATCAACACATAATCACATAATACAAATGTATTAATGTGGGACATGTATGTATCAACATCGTTGGACCGGTGCATCAATAATAATTCAAGAGAGAAAATTCTACAATAAAAACAAAACATGTCAAATTACTCAAATCAACAACGGAGAGTGCTGTCCACAAAAATAATAATATTAATCAGCAACTGAGCACAAGTTGCCGAGCATTTTCTCCCCCTTCTTTCCCTTTTTAAAAAAGGAATAAATTCTTTAAAACAGATAATGAGCCAAAGAACATAAATTACATGGACAAAACAAGACTTCATGTGCACCACTTGTACTTACGTGTGACCTAGGGAACGTGTGTAACATGGTGACAATGTATTAAATTATACATCTCTCTATCACGCATTCATAAGATAAGCCATTAAAAACACTCCCGACATATAACTTTCCAATGGATGATATGACACCACTATACTACGTTCCTATCCCCACTTAAACTATTAAATACGTCGAAAGAACTTTAAACACGAATATGATATATGCATTAAATATGTCATGTTAATCTAGTTTAAACGTCCTGTTGTGTTTTCCTACAATCATTCGAAGTCACGAGACCAATGTCATGTGATTCGACAGGAACCGGATCTGGGAGTTGTATGCACCCTTGTCATAAAATAAGATCATTTTCTGGGGAAAAAAGATTCTAAATCTTCATTTTGTAGTTGATTTCTATCATCACAGAAACAGAACCACATGTTTCTAAGGTAACGATAATCACAAATTTGTCATCTGTGAAGAGTAAACGATGTCTATCTTGACCAAACTCCAGGTAGCAAAGCAACCACTAAATAATATGAAAAATTACTTAGTTGATGTAGTTTTTAACCTCCAACGGCACGGACGTAGTTAGATTTTTTTACTGTCAGTGTATCAAAGAATAACTCAATCCTATTATCCTTTTACTCTTTTCAACGTTGTTTTAGTTAATTCGCCAATACCTCCCTACAACTAACCTAACTAGATAAAGCTAATCCAATTTGCATGATGCTTCAATGAAAGCTCATGGGGTTTTACGGAAGGGCCAAGTTATATTATCATGCACGAGGGAGGCGAAGACATTAATCTCATATCGAAAAAGAAAAGAGAGGTATTGAAATATAAAAGCGATAACACTGCACATGAGGGTAATGACGCATTACAATATGCTAACGATTAATGGCTACCCACTTTGCTAGGCATAACATCAAAGAAAAAACGGTCCAGCTAAGCAACTTTCCCCACCACCCTAGCACATGCATATGCCAACAAAGTCTATAGCTTTATATTCTTTTTTTCTTATGGCACTGTCCCCCCCCCCCCCCCGCTATTTAAAGCTACCAACCAAAACTAGATAAAGCTACATTTGGAGCTCATCATAAAGGGGAAATGTTCATAAAAAAGAGAAGTACACTTAATGAATGCATTGTTCTTTTGACATTCGACTTAGTGGAATCCGCCAAATAATGAAGAATCAATAAATAAAGCATTTGGGAATCTTACAGTTGGGGTGTGATGGTTTGAAGGAGGGTAATGGGGATGATGATCAGCCGTAGGGGCGGTAGTAACGGTGGAGGCAGTTGGATTGATGAATTCTTCTTCATTTCCAAGACTGGCTCTTGAAACTTCCCTCTTGTTTTGCTTCCTCATTTCCCTGATCTTTGAGAAGTCAAGAGAGTAATCTGGCAGCTGCCCTTTCTGGTCCCAGTCCCCAAATTGTGGCACTGATAGCCATGGTCCGTTTTTCTATATCAAGTTCAACACACTCTAATATTAATTAATTCAAGTTGACAAATAGTTAAATCTAATGAGCGACTCATAGAAAAGATGATAACATTTATGTAAGGAGACTTGAACTCGAGTGTGTACAAAGTGTGTTTAACTTGTTAAAGAATTAAGAAAAATTATAAATAGATACAACCATTTATTCACATTAGTATATTCAAACAAAAATTGACAAGTATACATCAGATAAAATAAGAATATATATACACACAAGAAAAACAATAAAAACTAGAAAAAAGTATCAAGAAAAACAATAAAAAATGATTTGAATGATTTCTTTTACCAGTTATTAATATTCTTGAAATTCTTTTTTTATTGATTTTGATTGATTGTCTAATTTTATTAACTTATATGATTTCACTACCAAATTTTGGTTCAACCGATCCTTCCGGTTTTTCAATGGATCTAATGACGCAAATTATAAATTTTGGCCTAAAACTCAACATCTTAACAAAATCTTAAAGAAAAACATAATAAAAGTAACTGTTTAAGGAAAATCTAATTTGTTAGTTCAAAACAATGAAACCCCACGTTAAAGTTGCTCAAGTCTCTCTTTCATTATTGGCTAAGATTAAAAAGGTTGCATGAAAAGCAGAAATGAAGAAACAGAGATGCAAAAAAGCTGCAATGAAGCAGTGATCCCAAAGCATATATGTTGATTGAGTTGCTAAAGTCAAAGGCTACGGGTTTAAAATCTGTGGATTACAATCAGGCACAAATCTCTAGAGATTTTAACATGGAACTAAGTTTAAAAAATTACATGTTTGTTCAAAAAAAATTATACAAATTGATATAAACATAGTTTTTTTTTTTTTACCAAGGGAAGGGGATTAAAATTAAATAAAATGAAAAAAAAGAAGAGATAGTATAACAAACACAAAGTGAAACCCCACATGATTTTACATCCATGGTTCAACTTCTAAAGATTCACATCTCATGAACTCTGTTTGGTTGCAAAGAAAATGATATATTTATTCTATAAAAAAGCATGAACTTCAACTTAACCCTCAGTTGAATTTACTTCCTTTTTCACAAGAAAATGAAACAGAGCTAAAAACCCAGAAAAAAAGGGAAACTGACTCACCTCCTTTTGATCTTCCATGCTTGACACCAAAGAAACAGAGCTGGTTTTCCCGAAATTTTATGAGACGAGAAAATTGTGGGGATTGATTGAGCTCTCACAGACAGCAGACTTGATAGAAAACCACCGAATTGGACTTTTTCTTTATTGAAAAACTCTACCAGCGCTATGAAATCAATGAAGTCTCTGTTATGTATATATAAAAATAAACTATAATACATACACACACACACACACGCACTTTTCAGTTCTTGGTAATGGACTTACCTTTGTGTTGAAATTACATGGAATGCCACTCTTTCGGACAAGCTTTTACCGACCATGCTTTTAGCTTTTGGATTAAAATAAGATTTATTTATCCATATACTAAAAGCTTAGTTAACGAATGTTATATTTTTAGTTTCATGTTAAACTAAATAACAAACCATATTAGTTTACATGATTTTAATGGTTCGGGTGTTACTTTAGAACTTAACCAACTAAGTAAGACCCTTTTTGCCGTTTTTTTTTTTATGAATGGTGCTCCAAAGGAGTTGAAGTTAGGAGTGTAAACGAGCCGAGTTGAGCTCGAGTAGGGTTGAGCTCGACTCGGCTCGTTAAGAACTCGAGTCGAGTTCGAGCTTGATTCGAGCTCAATCGAGTCAAGTATTGACCAATCTTTAACTGTGTCGGACTCGAATAGTTCGTCCTCTGTCACGTCTCATTTAAAGCCCTATCAAGAAAAAACTTTAATACACAAGTTGTGTAAACTCAAACTTGTTATTTTTAGGGTTTAGGGTATTAGTTTAGGGTTTAAAAGTTTAGGTTGCTGGGTTTAGACTTTAGAATTTAGATTCTAGGGTTTGAGACTTATGTTTAGGGTTTATATTTTAAGGTTTTAAGTTTAGTAATCTAGATTTTAAATTATAAAAAATTTAGTATATTATATTTTCGAGTAGCTCGCGAGCTTTTCGAGTCGGGTATCAAGTAGCTCGACTCGTTAAGAACTCGAGCCAAATTCAAGCTCGAGTCGAGTCCAATCAAGTTAAACTTTGACCGAGTTGAACTCAAATAGCTTGCGATATGTTTCATCTCATTTACAACCTAATTGAGGTAGCATCAACAAGTTGGTTTGAATCATTTAAGATAGATTTTAAATTTAAAAATATGACATAAATTATGTTTGCAATTGAGGAAAGTTAACATGAGAACTTCTGGAGGGGGAGAAAAAGAAACCGCCATAGGGTGATACCTATATATTATATATTATATAAACAATGGCGGATTTAGAATTTTTATATAGTGGGGTCAGAATGGAATATGAAGTACGAAAATTTTCATACTATTACAAATCAAGTGGGGTTAATTCTAATATTTCTTATAAAAATTTTATATTAATTCCTTAAAAAATCTCATTTAGCTCCTTGAAAATATCATACCCAACAAATCAAGTGAGGCCAATTCACCCCACAATTTAAATGTGGATCCGCCACTATATATAAAGTTGAAAACTCATAATTCTTCAAATGTTTCTTAGCTTCCTGTACTCAATTCAGATTCGTTTGGAGAACATTCAAACCAAACAAATTGTATATATGATAATAACAATTATAATGGTCGTTTAATAAAAAAAATCAAAATTTTACGTGAAAAATACAAACGGGTAAGGAGAAAATTCACTATACAATGTCAAAATAATACAAGAATACGAGTTTATGCCATTCAACCTATTTGCAACTCTTATAATTCGCTCCGATAAAACACTAAACTTACGAAGAAAAGTTTCGTAGTAATAAACCTTTCAACCTATATTTTCAACATTTAATCAATGTGAAATAAATGAAATCTACTAAATTAAATTTTAAATCATTTTGCTCTTTAAAATTAAAATTAAAATTCTTAATTTAAAACTTTACATTTTAATAATAAACACTAATTTCTAAAATCCTACATGCACTTATCCCTTTTTTTCTTTTTTCTTTGAACATTAGCGGTTCGTTTTTTATTTGGTTTTTGTCTAATCGCGGCGACACCAACTTTGATGTTGGTTGTTGACCACCCGGTGATTTATATATATATTTTATTTATTTTGTTTTTTCTTCGCATATGTTGTTGCGTTTTACTTTGTCTCTATGATACGTTTTCTTTGTCTTATGGCACGTTGTTATGGTTACTTTGCAGGTTTTTAGTGTTTGTATGGTGACCCTCACGACGCTTGTTTCTGATTCGTTTTTGTCGGTAGTCACGTAGAGTTTGATCCCTTTGGGTTGTTTGCCGATGTAACTTATAGCGAATTGTCATTCTTGGGAATATGTGTGAAGATTGTTGTTGTTAATTTTGAGGATTTCATCTAGATCGTATTTTGACAATTCCTCAAGGATCCTTCCTACAATGGACTGCATAGATTTTTTTGGTGCAAAGAGGAAGCATCTGATCTGACTGGTGCATTACTTATCTTTTATTTTTATATTTATCATTTTCATTCTTATTGTTTTTTGGTGTTCTAAATTTTTTAAATTATATTATGTTTTTATTTTTATTTGTCAATAAAATTGTCTAGATAATGTGTTAAAAAAATTAAATCATTTCTTAATTTCCAAAACATTATAATTAAACAATCATTGTTCTAATAAAATATTTTATGTATTTGTTTTATAAAAAAAGTGTTTGAGAAAGAAGCCAGCGCAAAAGTAGCCACAAATCAACAAATTTAAAACAGTTTTTAAGAGAAATAATATTTAAGGTCAAATTATTTATTTATTTTAAGTCATATATTCTAGATTCATTAACAACAGGCTTAAGCCATGAAGAGATTTTTGAATTTTATAAGTGTGATTGAATTGGTTTCCGAAATGCTTTGCTGTCGATAACAATAATGCTGATGTAATTGATTTACAATCCTAATGAGATGTCAATTTTGATCGGATCCTTCTTTCATTCTAGAGTCTATATTTAAAATTTGTTTTCAAGTTTAAAATTTAAATTCTCTTTTTTAAGAAAGTAATGTACCTTATTTAGGGATAAGTAAAACTCGACTCGACTCGAAAAAAAAAATTATTCGACTTGACTCGAGGCGAAAAAAACCCGATTCGTTTTGACTCAATTTGTAATTTCATAAACTCGACTTGACTCGAAAAAATTTCAAATAAAGTTTGAGTTATGAAATGGAAATTCGAATAACTCAAAATTTTTATTAATTAGTTGATCAGTTTTCAAGTTCGAGTCGAGTCTACCAATTATGTCTAATATGTTATGCATATCAGATGTGAAAATATGAAAAAATATATATGTATACTATATATGCATATAGAAAGCCGTTGAAATTGGAATCAATATGTGCAAGTCCAGCCCTACGTATATGCATATAGAAATATATATGTGCACTGCTACGTATATGCATTTAGAAATATATATGAAGAAATATATATATACAATTAAACTTGTACAGAAACTCGAAACTCGACTTGATTTGAAAAAAAATCAAATAAAGTTTAAATTGTAAAATAGGACTTGCAAACTCGAATAACTCAAAAAATTTTGACTCGATTCGACTTGAATGCCCAGCCCTAGTCTTACCATTGCACCAACACTTGTTAATTAAACTTAAAGTTATTTGTTTATTATGATAAAGAAATTATGTTTTAACTATAATACTTCAGCATACAGGTACATCTGTATAATCCTACGGCTATGATTATTTAATAAACAATAATTGTATTAAATTATTAATTTCCAAGCTCGTCTTTATTAGTTTAAAATTTTGAACACCACACATAATTGATCTCTTTCCAAAGTCCGGAAAGTTTGTCTATATCAAAGGGTAAGTCCCACAATTACGTGCGAATGTTAGTATAATATGTTACGAGGGGTTGTATATTTCTTAAAAATTTAAAATTTATATATAATTTGAAATTTTTTTATATAATTTTTATTAAAAATTTATTTTTATCTTCCATAAAATTTTATAGGTTTGTTCCCTTAACGTAAAATCATGCCTTCATCCTTGATTGAAATTGTGGCTGGTTTGTGAACTATCAATCGATTTAGGGTCCGTTTGTTTCATGTAATTCATTTTACAGAAAACATTTTCTTCATTTTTTTTGTGTTTGGTTGACGTAAAATAGGTTGGTCAATGTAAATCATTTTCCTGATCAACATATTTTCTTTTGCATTTCATGTAAATTGTTTTACGGTTTGATTTTCCGTAAAACAAGTTCCCAACTTTTCACTTCAAGGCATGGACCATAAACCCTAAACCCTAAACCCTAAACTATAAACCCTAAATCTTAAATTATAAACCATAAACCCTAAACCCTGAACCCTAAACCATAAACCCTGAACCTTAAAGTATAAACCATAAACCTTAAATTATAAACCATAAACCTTGAACACTAAACCCCTAAACTTTAAACCCTAAACCCTAAACCTTGAACCCTAAAATATAAACCATGAACCTTGAACCCTAAACCCTAAACATTGAAACTTGAACCCTAAACCTTGAACCTTGAACCTTAAACCATAAACCCTAAACTATAAATCATAAACCTTAAACCCTAGACCTTAAACTTTGAACCCTAAACCCTAAACTATGAACTATAAACCCTAAACTATAAACCCTAAACCTTAAACCCTAATACATAGACCCTAGGCTCTAAACCTTAAACCCTAAACTATAAACCTTAAACCCTAAACTATAAACAATAAACCTTGAACCCTAAACTCTAGACTATAAACCCTAAACCATATGCAAGAGGGCTACCTTATTTATGAATTCGATAACATGTGTACCTGTAATATAGCATGTCCAAATAGGGTTTTGCAAAATGGAGTACGAGTGAAATTGAAAGTCTTCAAAATAGAGAATAAGGTAACAATTTTAAATTTTGGTTGTATTCTAAAGCTTTGTTTATTGATATTTCTTCATGTTGATCTTTAGGGTTAGGGAGTCCGGGCTAGTGAACCAATTTTGAGTGGCACGTTTGTGTGCGATTACATTGGTGAGGTTTTTGATGTACTTAAAAAAATAAAATATTATAGTATAATTTAATTTTTTTCAAAAAATGAAAGATAAAAAATCAAGAAAATTTGTAATGCGTTTGTTTTATTAAAATATATTTCCAAAAATATTTCCAAATAGCGAAAAATGAATTACACAACATCATCCAAACACAAGAAAATGCTTTCCGTAGTATGTTTTCCAGAAAATGTAATTCATTTTCCAGAATTCATTTTCCGAAAATAATTTTCAGTGAAACAAACAGACCCTTAGTCTGATTGGTATTAGCCCCAGAAACAATCTCTTTAAAAGGACGAGATTATGATAGTCAAGGATAATTTACTATTTGGGGTAGAGAGCCATATAATGATAAGCATCAGTAGGAGAGCTTATAGCATTAAGCATGTTAAAAGTAGGTTAAAATTAGGCAGACCGGTTATACCGATAGTTAGTGACTACTTCATTTGTTACGATGCGATTACTTAATTTGTTACAGTAACTATAAGAAAAACGATAGTTACTAAAAAGTTTATCATGGTATGAAATTGTGTAACTACCTTAAATCCTAAAAGATTACTCTTTTTGGTACAAAGCTCATGATAAATAAGATATCTACACAATATTTAACCACACCTACCTAATTCTTGACGTAATTGATACTAAATAATGTAACTACTTAATTTATTACACCATATTTCTTAATCTTAAATCAACCAAAGTTATTGTAGGAAATTGTGTAACTACCTTAAATCTGAAAGGTTTACTCTTTCGGTACAAAACGCACGAGCAATAAGATACATACTTAATATTTAACCATACCTACCTAATTCATTACGTAAGTAATAGTAAACAATGTAACTACCGAACTTATTACCCCATATCTCCTAAGCCTAAACCAACCAAATTTATGGTAGGAAATTGTGTAACTACTTTAAATCCTAAAGGATTACTCTTTTTGGTACAAAGTGCATGAGAAATAAGATATCTACACAATATTTAACCACACCTACCTAATTCTTGACGTAATTAATACTAAATAATGTAACTACTTAATTTATTACCCCATATCTTCGAATCTTAAACCAACCAAAGTTATTGTAGGAAATTGTGTAAGTACCTTAAATCCTAAAGGTTTACTCTTTTCGGTACCAAACACATGAGCAATAAGATACCTACTTAATATTTAACCATACCTACCTAATTCATTACGTAAGTAATAGTAAATAATGTAACTACCGAACTTATTACCCCATATCTCCTAAGCCTAAACCAACCAAATTTATGGTAGTAAACTGTTTAACTACCTTAAATCCTAAAGGATTACTCTTTTTGGTACAAAACGCATGAGAAATAAGATACCTACACAATATTTAACCACACCTACCTAATTCTTGACGTAATTACTACTAAATAATGTAACTACTTAATTTATTACCTCATATCTCTGAATCTTAAACCAACCAAAGTTATTGTAGGAAATTGTGTAACTACTTTAAATCCTAAAGGTTTACTCTTTTTGGTACTAGGCGCATGAGCAATAAGATACCTACTTAATATTTAACCATATCTACCTAATTCATTACGTAAGTAATAGTAAACAATGTAACTACCGAACTTATTACCCCATATCTACTAAGTCTAAACCAACCAAATTTATAGTAGGAAATTGTGTAACTACCTTAAATCCTAAAGGATTACTCTTTTTGGTACAAAACGCATGATAAATAAGATACTTGAGTCCGACACTGTCAAAGATTGGTCAACACTTGACTTGATTGGGCTCGAATTAGGCTCGAACTTGACTTGAGTTCTTAACGAGCCGATTCGAGCTCAAATTTCTCAGGCTCGTTAAAAATTACTCGAGCTCGAACTCGACTCGAAATCTTAACGAGTCGAGCTCGACTCAACTCGTTTATACCCCTATATGCTTTTGAAGTAAGACATATTCTCATATATAATTTAAATAATTGTTTCCCCTTCAAATAGACGAGATTAATAGATATGCTTCAAAAATAATTTAAATTTGTCAATAATACCTAGATCGAGCAAATGGTTAAAACTCTCAGTTGATACCCTTTCATGTCTCTTAGATTGTGGGTTCAAATCTCAGTAGAAGCAAATTCTCCCTCCCCTCTCCTAAATAAAAATGATTCATGTATGACATTTTGTTGCTTCAAATAAACAAAAATAACTATGAACTATTTGTTAGTTGCCGAACAAAGTCACAATAAAATGTTACAAACAATTTTGGGAGAAAAAGTTATATTAATATATAATTGTAAAAAAAACAAGAAACCCTAATCAATACATCCACGCGATATTGTGCGTACTAATGAAGAATTCTCATTAAATTGCCAAAATATCATTATATATACATATGTTTCAACTTTGATTTTCTCCCTGTCTTTTTCTCTTATTTTTTTGCCCTCAAAAATCAATCAATATACAAGTTGCGCTATTTTCTCCAACCCTTCTCAACCGTTTTCTTTAAAGCTTAAATTAGTTCAAAGTTGAAGACTTGCATGTACTTTTGATCACTCTCCGTTTCTTTTCTCTTTTTTTTTTTTAAGAATTCTTAGGGATATTGTTTAGGGTCTATTTTTTTTCCTTTATATGTTGAAAATTTATTTTACTAGCAAGGAAATTTAACTCAACAGCTATTGTACGTATGTATGTATGTATGTATGTATGTATAAGTACAACTGAACAAGATGGGGATAATTGCTGATCGGTGGAGTGTGTTGGTAATGCACGAACAGATTTGAGATCATAAACAATGGAGAAGCAAACCAAGAATAGCACCGGAACGAAACCTTCGGCAAAGGAATCAGGTTCAAGCTGGTCACCGGCTATGGATGGAATCCCCGAGCCATCGAGCGTCAAGCAGGCACTTATGAAAGCGCGCTTGAGTTCCTACGACCTCAGACGGTTGAAGGCCTTCCAGGAAATATGTCCTGAGATTGAGCTACCCAAAACTGGGGTTGAAGAGACGACGTCCAGAAAGTGACATTGGTTTATTAGGATGGAAGTTTCATATATGTTAGCTCCTATTCCAGTATATAATTAATATGTATACATGAAATGTGAATATCGTGTTTTCTTTATTTTTTTCCCTCGTTTTCGCATTAATTTTGAGTTAGAAAATCATGTTAACCAAACTGGATTGACCCGAAGAATACAATCATACTAAGCAACCTAATTAGTCCGAGATTCATCGTTTTCTAATTTATTTTAATTAAGGAAAATGTGTATTCATTATGTCAAAAATAAGCCACTCCAAGTTCCAACTCTCAAACTTAATTTTCTTGCCATATTTAGCCGTACATATGATTATATTTTTGACAATTTATATATGATTATATTATATATAAAAATACTGAGTTTTTTTTTTATAATAGCCACTGAATTTTTATTAAAACCATAGAAGGTATCACAATTACAACGCATTCAGGAAAAAGAATAATGTGACTAATCCACCAAAATCTCTTACAACCCCAAAACAAAGAAAAGTATTCTCTTTATCCAATCGAGACGCATAATGAGTGAAAAAGGAGTGGTGAACGACCCAAATTATCAGGCAGAATGTTTCGCTACTCAGGACTGATTACATCAGCAAACAACCATCAACCGAGTGAGGATCTAACTTTCCATGACCACCGACAAAATCATAATTAGAAACTAGCGTCGTTAGGGTATGCTGAAATCATGTCACAAGGACAGATGAAACGAACTACAAAACAAAGAAAATGTGTCACAATGACAGAGAAAAATGTGTGTCACAAGGACAGAGGAAACACATGCCATAAAAACAGAGATTCTTATTAAAATATAAAAAAACAAGAAAACAAATAAACTCGGTGGTCGACAACCAATACTAAAATTAGTTTCCATGTAATGCCCTAAATTCTAGCCTAGTAGTATGAGAACTAATTGCCTAAATTAATAGCTTAATTGAACTTGAATTTAATCTAATTAGATCAATTAAGGACTTAATTGAAAGAATAAAAGAAATTAGGGACCAATTCATGAGTGACCAATTCGAATAGATTAAGGAAAAAGGAGATTGCATGCTAAAATTTCCAATTCTCCTAATGCCATTGTCTAATTACATGATTAATGCTTAATCAAGGGTTAATTAGGTCATTACCTAATTCCACTAGTTGGATGATAACCTTGTCATCTTCATCCTTTCTTCCACTTACCCGAATGAAAAGAGAATTAGAGAGAGAGAGACTAAAATTGAGGGAAACTCACCATTGATGCTTGAATTGGAGTTGCATGTTCATCATCTTGCATGAAATTGAGCTAGGAAGCAAAGTAAGCTCACTATTATCTTTGAATCATTCGAATAATTAGTGATATTGGTTGAATTGGAATGCTTGATGTTTATAGATGATTATACATGCTTATTAGTGATTGAACTGATG
Organism: Hibiscus mutabilis; assembly: GCA_019671005.1. NCBI lineage: Eukaryota > Viridiplantae > Streptophyta > Magnoliopsida > Malvales > Malvaceae > Hibiscus > Hibiscus mutabilis. The sequence continues at coordinate 86,864,620 of CM033711.1, read as the reverse complement.
TTGTAGTTAGGTGAATTGAAAAGATGAACCATGGGTGTTATGCTAATTTGTGTAAACCTTGAATTGTTACATCTAGATGTTAGCCGAATGGACTTAGTTATCAAATTGAGTTCATTGATGTGTTAAATGAATAGAAGAATATGATAATATGAAATCACCTAATAGAAATCATGTAATATGTATAATTGAGGCATTGATCACGTTAGATTGATAGCTAGGTTGAAGAAATTAAATTGGTAAGGAAAATAGTCACAATTGTTGTTACAATTTGATTAGGGACTGTTTTTGATGAATTGGCGAATTTGGTACTGAATTGTAGTAATTAAGGGACTGGAAAATTGATTAAAATATAGGGGAGGGAGTAAAATGAATGTTTGATAGTTAAGATTGCATGAATTGTAGTCAAATGAAATGCCTTAATGTGTATATTAGCAGAATAGGTGAAACTGGATTAATCTGGAAAGATAGGTAAAATTGAGGACTGATATGAATCGGGAAAGGTCCTATCTTGGCTTCTAAAAACAGGGGACAAACAGGGGAAATAAGGGTCTAAAGGTCCAAAATGAATTAGTAAGGGTCATATGCTAATTAACCCCTAAAAGTAGACTTAAATGAAATCTGGCAGTTTCAAAACTGGAAAATTGGCTTGACTTTAACTAGAATTCTGTATTGATCTAGAAAGGGTAAAAATATGAGCCATATATGGTTGAAAAGGTAATTGAGTTAGCTTTCCAACTGTGTAAACTAATTAAAATTCTGACGTGTAGATTAAAAGATATGAGCAAAAAATAGTAACATGTGTGCAAACTGCCAGGGCCAGAAAACAGTTTAGGGTTGTAATGAAATTCTGCTTGATTGAATGAATTGGCTTGAGGAATTGTGTACTAACATGCTCTTTATATGTTTGTGTATGGCTTATTAGAACAAGGAATAGAAGATCTTGTGGAAGAAGAGAGGGTTGGCCAAGCTAATAGGAAGGATAAGGGAATCTATATCAAGGAGCAACACTAGCTTGCTTTTGCTTGGAGTTTTGTGAGTGCAGTTACATTTAGGGTTGGGACTTAGGTCCTAACCAAATCAGCATGTCTAAATACTTGTTTGTGCCTTATGCTTGAAATGAATCTAAATTCTATTGGTAATTGGTTAATAAAGGGAAGAATGGACAAAAAGGAAACTTGGTAATTAACTTGTGTTCGACATATGATATTTAGTGAACTCGTGACATGAAAAGCTTGCCTAGACATTTATCTTGCTATATGGCTGTTTGAATAGGACTTGTATGATCATTGCTTGATGATTTTTTATGCTTGAATGTAAAGTATGCTGGAAATATATGAAAATCTTGTAAAATGATCTAGGATGCACTTGACCTAGAGACTTGAAATGAACTTGAACTTGTTATACTTGATTGCTTAATCACTTGTTGTGTGATTGCTTGAAAATAAAAGACTCAACAAGTCCTTGGTTGCTAGTTGGTCATGGGTAGAACGACATGCCTTAGAGTCTAGAGCTCGACTTAATATGATAACATGTTGGTACTTTGTGTACCTTAACACGTAGTGTAACAGACACATTTTGTTCAGGTACTTTGTGTACCCTAATACGTGGTGTAGCAGACACCTTCTCGCTTAGGTACCTTGTGTACTAAGTTAGTACGAAAACATGCTAGGTACTTTGTGTACCGATTTGAGACTTGATTACCTAGTCCTACTAATTACCAAGGCAAAACAAATTAATAAACTTGAAATAAGACATGTCACATGAATAACAAATGAGCAACTTGATACTTGTTAATGAGCTTCTAGTGAAATGGAGTCATATGGATAAAATGATGTAAACGTCATCTTGATTAGCCCTTTGATTGAAAGATAAGTTACAATGAAAATGAGCCTATTCGAATGAGCCTTGATGATCTATTTGCTTGAAAAGCTTGATGCTTGCTTAACATTGCTTGTTTGATTAATGGAAATTGTGATTGATCATGTGTTTGACTTGATTTATTGTGAGCTTGAAATGGATTCTTGACTTCTTGAATTGTTGCATTCGAATGGTGCATATTGGACTAGTTAGGTCTTGACTCTACTTAATTGATGTCTAGTTAGGATAATCCCGATTAAAATGAACAAGGACTCTAATTTAATAATCTGAATAAATTGATAGATTTAGGAACTACCTCACTAAGTACCTTGCGTACTTACCACTCTCGTTTTCCTTTCTTCCCAAAATTTCAGGTTTAGACTGGTCGATAGCCATCTTTCCTTGAGCTCGGAGCAGAACACAAGCAAAGCTTAATGTACGACTTGATACTTTTTGTAAGACTCCTAGATGATGGCATTAGATTGGCGTCTAGTCTTTTTATCTCATGCATTTTGATTTGTACATAGTTTGCATGAAAACTTGTCACTATGGTTGTAATGCATTAAGGCACCTTTGATATGTAAATGTACTTAAGCTTGTATGTAATGACTTGAATGACTTGATGGCCTTCTTTTGATATGTATATATATAAGTGTATGACTCAAGTTTCTAAGTGAAGGTTGTCTTGAATGTTATGATAGATAATTTGAACTAATCTTGTAAATCAATTGAACTAAAATGTTGGTAAGATATCTTGTTTGATAGACATGTATTTGATTGGCTTTAAGATCACTATAAGCTTAGTCTAAGTGAAGTCAACTTAATATGTTAGGATATGATTGTGTTTAATTCAAAATGGAATGGATCCTAACTTGATCATAGTGTTTGAATGGTCTGGTAAGTCTAGGTGGTAACTTGAATTGATTATAAGGGTAACATGATCACTAAGGAACTAAGGAACTAATGAAATGGTTTAAATTGACCCTTATTTTTGTGTCACCTTACTTGTTACATGCATCGACACTCCACGCTCCTAACACGGGTGAGGGGTGTTACATGCCAACCACCAATCAAAAGGAAAAAAAGTTACGGTCAGCAGTGAGAAGATGATGAGATGCCGCAGAGAATTAGAATATAAAAATGGTTTTGATAAAAATACAAGATTCAAGTATGAATTTAAAAAGAAATAACCATTTAAAAATGATCGGATCTTGGAAATATTTTTAACTCCTGGCCTAGTTTGGATATACTTATGTTTATTTAAATTTTTTAAAACTAGTTGATGTAATTATCAAATAGTATTTATTTATTAATTTTAGTCATTTAATAGCACGCACCATATAAACTAATTGTTCGAACTTGAATTATTAAAAAAATAATATCATTACCCTTTTTACTAGACCACCTGATTTGATAATTTTAAACCTAAACCATTAAATTAAAGGTCAAAACCCATGTTGCAATTCTTAAAGTTTAAAAGCCTAGAGCATGACTCATGAGCCTAACCTATCACCCTCCCTCCAATATGGACTCCGTCCATGTTCACAAGGCCTAAGCTTTGGAAACAGTGAGAATGTACGTTAAAATACAATTAACATACGACGTGATTATTTTTTCTTTTATCTGGTTACCAACTTAAAATGTTATATATATTAGTAACAATTTCAGTTGCAACCTAAATTGTTATGATTTTGAGTAATATTTCAAGTTTATGTTTCCAAACTAAAATGTTATATGTATTGGTAACATTTTAGGTTGAAACCTAAATTAGTAACATTTTAGGTCGCAACTTAAATTGTTATAATTTTGTATAACATTTTAGGTTGAAACTTAAAATTTTATTAAATGATATGATTTTGGGTAATATTTTAGGTTTAGGTTTCAAAAATAAAATGTTATATGTATTGGTAATATTTTAGGTTGAAACCTAAATTTGTAACATTTTAGGTTGCAACTTAAATTTTTATAATTTTGTATAACATTTTAGGTTGAAACTTAAAAATTTACTCACTTCAACCTAAATTGTTATATGAGATTTGACCGTCCAAGAATGAAAATATTTCACGACAAGTACCGAAACCTTACTCTAAGTTTTACTGAAATTCAAGAATTCTAGCTTAAAAGCAATATTACAATTTTCATCAATTACCAAATTATGGGTTTGAATTGTTAAAATTAAATTTAGATTACTCATATACTCTAAGAAATCTTCATTACCCAATACAGGATCTTAGTTTTAGGTTGAAATTAACAAAATCACCATTAAAAAGTTAAAAAACTTGAACATAACTACATAAGCTATTTCTTTCATCAATTGCCTAATTTCGAGTTTAATTGGTTAAAATCATGTTTAGATTACTCATATAGTCTAAGAAATCTACATTACCCAATAGAAAATATTAGTTTTAGTTCGGAATTAACAAAATTACCATTAAAAAGTTAAAGAACTTGAAAAATAAGTTATTTCTTTAAATACTTATTTCTGAGTTTAATTTGTTAAAATCAAGTTTAGATTACTCATATACTCTAAGAAATCTTCAATACCCAATAGAAAACTTTAGCTTTAATTCGGAATTAACAAAATCACTATTAAAGAATTATAGAACTTGAAACTCGGCTAGACTCACAACAAGTATTGAAACTTAGTCGAAAGTTTCTAAACTTACAAAAACTGTATCATCCAAACCTAAAGTGTTATCTATAGTAGTTACATTTTAGGTTTTAACTTAAAATGTTATATCTTTCAGTAACATTTTAGGTTGCAACTAGAAATGTTATCTAAGTTTCTAAATTTTAGGTTGCAACTTAAAATGTTATATATAATGGTACCATAAATGTAACATATTATGGTAAGTTTCTATACTTGTTAGTAAGTTTCGAAACTTACCGTGTCAACTTAAAATGTATATCTTTTGGTAATACTTAGGTTGGTAGGTACATATCATAGTAAGTTTTGATACTTGTTAGTAAGTTTCTAAACCTACCATGTTAACTTAACATTTGGGTTGGTAGGTAACATTTTAAGTTTCATATTTTTTAAATTTTAGGTTGCAACCGAAAATGTTACATATTATGGTAAGTTTCCATACTTGTTAGTAAGTTTCAAAACTTACCATGTCAACTTAAAATGTTATCTCTTTCGATAACATTTAGGTTGGTGGGTAACATTTTTAAGTTAAGTTTTTTTAACTTACCAGCTACACACACTCCCGGTTACACACTTTTTTTCTTGATCTAACAAAAATTTTAAAGTTTTGATACTTACCGCAATCGAAAATGTTATTAAAAAGTATAACATTTTTAATTTCATGTTTTACATTTTCAGTTGGTGCCGCACCGTAACCTGCCGTATGTTAGACAAACCCCTTTATGGGCTCTAAGGACATCTCCAATCTTCACCAACACTATAACAACATTTTGGTGTTAAAAATAATATAAAAAATTGTAAAAAGTGAAAAAATGAAATTAGCGTAAAAAGACCAGCTCTAACCTTTGTACTAAAAAAATGCAAACTAAGTTATTTAATATTATTTTAGTGTAAATAGACCAACTCCAACCTTTGCACTATAATACTTTTGTACTATTTTAACTTTTTCTTTCAATTAAAAATAATTTAGTGTTGCTACAGTTTCGCACCATATATGGTGTGACACTGTAGACAACACTAAAATAGTGACATTATGATGTAAAATGTAGTATTAGATTGGAGAATAAATAATGACCGTAATACACTATTTTAATGAAATGTTGTAAAAAATGAGAAGATTGGAGATGCAAAGGTAATAGTGTAAATAATATGAATGGTGGCAATCTCAATTTTTTTTCTTTAGAAAAAAAGAGAAAGATATTTATGATTTAACTTAGTTACATAGTGGGCAACATAGGTCCAAAGAAAAAAGGGCTCAATATAGGCCTTGAACGGAAAAGAAAACAAGGCCGAAATAGGTGGTCGGAACCTTAAGCGTTGAAAGAAGGCAACAAACTTCAAGAGCAACTATAGGTGAAGGAGGAGCGTCGTGTGTTAAGACCAACTAAGAATCCGTCAAACAAGAAAGCCTTGGCGGTCGGATGACCGACGGATAAAGTAATGTACATGAAGAGATTTTATGGAGGATTAGACTTTACGGAGTCTGAATTTTTACGTAGTAAGCAGATCCAAATTTTGTTTTGACAAAGGATGGTTACACGAGATAGTTTTCATTAACAAGGAATTTTTAATGTTATTGCCAGAGGATTATATGTTGGTATTTTCTTATGGAATATGAAAACATGCAAGTCTAGGAACAACTTAGAGAGAAGAAAAGGGAATAGTTGAGCAGTGCAGTGGGCTTGGAGATTGACAATGCCAGCCGAGTTATACTCAATAGGCAAAAATATTACTTTAACTGAACGTAGAAAATGTGTATTTAATCAAATATATCATGTACTATAATATAATCTTTCCCATCATAGATTACCAAACACTCTCGATTTAGATTATTGTTTCAATTTTTTTATTTTAGTTTGTATTAAACATTTTTCAAACTATAATGTAATGGGTTTCAAACTAATTAATTGTTTCTTTCGAAATACCATTTGACTTCATAAATATCATTTGGGTTTGCACTTTGTATTATTTGATTGGAATGTAATAATTAATGCTATTTTCATTTATATTCTTTGAGTGCGAATTCTATGCATTTTATAGAATTTTATGATCTTTAAAGAAATTTTATAAGATTATAATTTTAAAAATAATTTTATAATAAATTATTTTTAATTTGTATAATAAATTTTAAAAATTCATGTAATAATATAAATTGCCCCTCTAAAATTTTAAAATTATATTTTGCCTCTTCAAGCTGGTATTTTGATTTTATCCCTGCATAAAAGGAACTAATAATACATGGTTGTTCGAGTGACTCCAACTTCCAATTGCGGCGCAGGGATTAGGTGATCTGAGTGCAATATGTTCGTAGGAAAGGCAATAAGGTCGTTGATGGATTAGCAAGGATGGCTCGGCTTGATATTTTAGAGGTTATAGTTTTTCATTCCCCACCATTGGAGTTGGTTCTGTTGTTTCATGAGGATTGCTTATTCTTGTCTTGGTTCGGGTTGGATTTGATTTCATGAGTATGTAATTTTGTCGAAGTTTCTCTCGCTATTTGAACTCATTATTTTCATGTGTACTTTTTTCCTCCAACTAAATTCAAAATATTTTTAGTGAAACACGTGAAAGTAATTTATTCTTTAATCTGAAATATTTTTCATTCCCCGGTTATTGGAGGGTTCTTAGTCTAACTCTAAGAGAAGACATGAGAAAGGGGTGTGGATTCCTCTAACTTACCAACAAAATTTATCTTTAATTTATATAATAAAAAATTTCTGAGATAATATAAATTGTCTCTCTAAATTTAAAAATATATATATTTTGTCCCTTCAAGTTAGTATTTTGATTCCGTCCCTACATAAAAAAAATAAAACTAAATGCAAAGAAGCATATAGGATACCGATATCTTCCTAAATAAATGCCAATGACGAATGATGGATTGATCGAGTTTCGATATCTTTCATTAACTTTTTTTTGACATTAAAGAGTTTTCATATTAAATTATCATCTTATTTTAATAATACTTATGATGATAAGAAAAGAAGGAAAAATTATCCACAATGTTTGAGGATGATATTATCACGACAATAAACTTTGTCGCCAAAAACAAGTGGCGACATGAAACGAAACCTCCGGTGATATGAATTGTTTTAGGTGTTATTAGTGAGGGAAATTGTTGTAGGGATCTCCCTAAAGCAAAGGGCAAAAACAAGGAAAGCAGTGTTGGATTAAGATGGTTATGTTAAAAGCCAAGCAAATGTTGCAATTACATTATGAAGTTGTCGTGCTTTTTATTAATGGGCATGGCCACTCGAAAACGAAATTCACCAAATTATAGGTATACAACTCACAGGAAAAGGCGAGCAACTTCTATTGTAACAGCTCATGCCCTGCTTTTGCACTTTATAATTAGATACGTTCATTTATTTTTTATTTTGGGGTGGGGGTTATATTATTTTTAATAGTCTAAATGTAGTTATAAGATAGTATTTGTTCATACATATTCTTAACCCTTTGACAATCAAGGTACACCTTGTAGACAGAGCGATATGAACCTATATCTCCTAAGATGAACATCATTTGTTTTTCCACCAAGACACTTGTTGGGTTCTCTATCATGTTAATTGCTAAGTTTAAATACACAATGATTATCAAATGAGACAATTTTTTATACAATGTGATATTAATCTTATTTTATCATGTTACTTTATTTAAATAATATATTTTCAAAAAATTATAAAATCTATTCAAGTTAATTGCTACAACGAAATTGGTAGAATGCCGAACCCCCCATATTCGTTTTGTTATTAATAGATTTAATTATAAAAAAATAGCAAAAAGTACAAATATTAAAATTACTTTAGGATAATAGAAATAAAAAAGTTTGAATTACAACTTGACATGTAAATAGATTTAATAGTTTTTTTATTGATTCAACTTATTTCATTCATTAACGTTAAATTATTCGAATCTTAAAGGTTATTTAAAGGATCTAATGTCTCGTATCAACTTCTCTGATAATTTTTAATGATTAGCGGCTTCATTGATATCATTTAAATAGTTGAATGATATGATTGATAAAATAAAAAGATCGGTGGTCAAAATAAAATCAGACCTATAATTAAGTGGTTATGGATGTAGTTTACTATTTTTATCAATTCAATGTGTTTCGGTCGGATCTCGAAGGTTATTTAAAGATCTAATATCTCGTATCACTAGACCAACAGTCAAATTGTATCGTATAATTTATTTTTAATATTTTATTGTACACCCTCGTAATAAAAGCTTTATTTGACCATGTATGAGATGATACATCACATAATAATTGTGATAATCATATTCAACCTACTCGATCAACCCTTCACATGTTTTCTGTATACGAAAAAAAAGAGGACAGCACGATCCAAAGAGTCTTTTTAAGACAAGTCAAAGACAACTCGGTCTGCAATAAAACTAGAAACAGTTGCAAATCAACTTTTAATTATAACACCCCTTCAACATATATATATATATATACTGTTTTGAACTTTTCAGCTTTACTGGCGGCGGCGGGTAGCATTGGCATTGGTTGGCCAGGGTTCACATGTTCTTGCACTTGTATCATTAAACAACCACTGTTTGGTAAGAGAAAGAGAAAGAAGAGAATCAAAGAAGCTTAAGAAGAATCAAGAACATTGTTTGAGAGAAACAGGCACAGCCCTGCTACTTTTATTTAAATTAACAACTGTTTCTGTTGTATTGCTCATCACCATGGATTTTTCTATGAAGAGAAGAACTCTGCTTAAGGTCATTGTTCTAGGTGACAGTGGGTGAGTTTTAGTTTTCCCTCTGTAGGAAGTTATTAGCTTGTGATCTTCAGTTTTCTTGTTCTGATATTCTTCATGATGTTTCAGAGTGGGGAAGACATCTTTGATGAATCAGTATCCTTTTGTTTAATTAATTTAAGTGGTCCAATTTGTAGTGTCTGATATTTGTAGTTATTGCCATTGCAATTACATAGGCTTGTAGTTGTACAGATTCTTAACTTTGTGAACCAGATATGTTTACAACAAGTTCAACCAACAGTACAAAGCTACAATTGGGGCTGACTTTGTCACCAAAGAACTGCAGATTGATGACAAATTGGTGACTCTGCAAGTAAGTGATGAAAAACCAAGGACATTTCTTGAACTAAGATCTTAGGATTTCACCAAGTTTTCATCATACTGGTTTGATGTTTTATTATTATTATTATTATTCGGACAGATATGGGATACAGCAGGGCAGGAAAGGTTCCAGAGTCTTGGTTCTGCATTTTATAGAGGGGCAGATTGTTGTGTTATTGTGTTTGATGTCAACATACAAAGATCATTCGAAACACTAAGCAACTGGCGTGAAGAATTTCTAAAACAGGTAAAAAAAATTACCTCTCGTAATTCATCTTTTGTCTTCACCAGTGAAACATGTCATAACATGTTTGTTCAAATGTCTCAATTGAAGTCCCTTTTCCTGTCTTCATTTCTAATCAAACTACTTATTAACTAAAATTTTAAGGCAAACCCATTGTAGCATACCATGCGTTTCATTGGTTTTGCAATAATTTTGATTTTGATCCCATAGTTTGATACTGTAAAACCAGGCAGATCCATCTGATCCCGAGTCATTTCCCTTCATAGTAATCGGAAACAAGATCGACCTAGACGGTGGAAACAGTCGAGTGGTATGTTGCTCCTACTCTTCTTTTTTTTCCCCTCGAAATATTCGTATCAAACATTTCTGTCAGGCATATGGATATCGGGATAGGACATTTAAATGTACTTGTGCACAGGTACCTGAGAAAAAAGCTAGGGACTGGTGCGCCTCCAGGGGAAATATACCTTACTTTGAGACATCTGCAAAAGAGGATTACAATGTTGATGAAGCATTTTTATGTATTGCAAAAACTGCAGTAGCCTGTGAACGTGAACATAATATGTAAGTATACTCCTCAAGAATCCTTCGTATCCAATACAGTTGTATTAATTGCCTTGAATAGTTGATCCTCATCTGTCATATACAAGTAGATCAGATTGCCTTGTTTGATTTCCTGCCACTTCTAAATCTTCTGTATGTTGCACTGTGAACTGTTAAAACCTATGTTATATCCTCATTGGCATGTTAAAATCGGTGTTGGACAGGGATGTTTTAAAAAAATACGGAAAGTTCGGATAGTGTAAGTAAGAATCAACTGTTATTTTCATTGATGCAGTTATTTCCGGGGCATATCGGAAACTGCTTCGGAAGTTGAACAGGGAGGACGCTGCGCTTGTTGAAGTTGGCCGGTGATTGCATATATTGGCTGTTCACCATTTCCCATTTCTCTTTTATGATAATTCTTTTGAGGTTGGAGATTAGGAGGTTCTATGTTGATGTAATAATGTATATTAAGCACTTGTTTTGATTTGTTAATGATACATTTTACTACTGCTTTTATGGAAGCAGTCAATTTGTCTTCCAGCTATGTTCGGAAAATTTAAGGCCAATTAAGCAAATATAGCTAAGCCTTAAGGATTTACCTGAGTTTTCCACAAATCCAAATAAATTATTGGATTATTATCAGCTGTATTGACATTGAAAAGAAAATTTCTACAGGCGGGATTAAAATGCTAAGGCTCATTCTTTTAATTTTTTAAATGGATTATTATTTCATGCACAAAAAAGAATAATATACTAAACCTTGCAAGAGTGAAAATAAAAAAGTCTAAAGTTTTGTTTGTTTTACTGAAAACTGTTTTCGGAAAATAAATTTTAAAAAATAAATTATATTTTTTGAAAAACTGATTACATAAATCATTTTTAGATGTTTGGATGAAGCTGTGTAAATTATTTTCCGTTGTTCGGTAAATTTTCTTAAAAAAAATAATGTTAAGAATTTGTTTCTGTTTTTAGTGAAACAAACAAATATTATAATGCTTTATTTTTATAGAAGTACATGTTTCTAATTGATATTATAATTTGGTTCAATTGATATAAACTTAATAATTGATTGAAAGTATGTGTTGTTTTCATACGAACATTAAAAATGAACAAAGACTAATATTTATTAGTATCATATCACATTGAACAATAATATTATCCAATAACATAATTAACACTACACCACATTAGAAAATAATATCATCCAAGTACATATTAGGAGAACACCATAATAATACAACAATATTGTCCAATTACATAATTAATACCACACCACATTAAATTGCTGATATTGTTGAAGTGCATAATACAACATATTAAAACAACGATAGTGTCCAAGTACACAACTATTATTAAATATTACATTAAAACTACACACCTTTAACACCGAGTAAACTTTTGAAGCCAAATTTTTCTATGTTTCGTTTTTTTAACCAAGAAAGCTTTGGCTTCAAGTTAATTTTTCGCTAAAAAATCAAATACGTTGCAAATAAATTTTTCATCAAATCCCTCTTTCTCCATCAACATCATTTCTCCATTAAGATGCGGTGTTTTATCCTCTTTAAACTTTTTCAATGCTTCAGCTTTCTCACCAAGTTTTTCACCCACAAACTGAATACGATCATCCTCGGCACTTTCTTGAGTACTTTTTCTTTTACTTTTTGATGTACCAGATTAAAATCCTTTTGTTCTTTCCTCCACTACATCTTCAGTCTCAAAATTAAACGGCATTGAACAATCATTATCATCATCCAACTCTATATCAGCAAATGTTTTGGCAAAATTCCCTGTTGCCATATCTTGACCGACAACCACAACCATCTCATCATAATTATCAATTTTTTGTTCAAAAATGATGAGTACTTCAGGTGTGCCTATTAGATGTCATACAAAATTAAAATAACAAGTAAAATAAAATGTTAATAAAAATTAAAAGAAAAGTATATAAAGATTATTGTCATTGTATCATTGTATGTCCTCATATCATAGGTTATCATTTTCATGTTGTCATCCCATCTGAATCCATTTTCTCCTCGAATTTGAAATATGATCTTCCATGTATTTTTTACTATCCTCAAATGATTTTCCACATTATTAGGATCACAATGAATTTGAAATCTTTCAGAAATGGTTGTGGCTACTCAATTTATAGAAAGTGATCTAAAAGTTTTAGATGGCTTATTCCTTTTTTAGCCTCCTCTACAAGTATTTCGAAGAAAAGACGTTCCATTGATTTTGTCCATCTGAAATATTTTGATGAGCTCCCTTTATTTGATTTAAGGTTACTCATCGCTACATTAATAATCATATAAAAATTAATTAAGTAATTTAAATCAATTTCCATAAGCATATGTAATATTTAAAAATGTAAAACTCAAATACTATAATAATTTTTATAACCAACCAACTTCGAACATAACAGTTGTAATAGTCAACAAACTTAAAACATAATAATCTCAATATCCAACAAACTTAAAATATAATAATCTCAATATCCAATAAGCTTAAAAAATAATAATCTCTATATCCATCAAACTTAAAACATTACAATTTTAACGTCCAACTTACATAACATAGAAGTACTCAAATTAATGTTTCTAGTCATATAATCACTCCACATAGCTTGTGCAATTTCATCTCTTTTAGTAATCCATTCTATAGCTTCTTCTCTCTCTTATAGCGCAGTAAGAGTTGATATTATCAAATTAGACTCAGATTCCTCATATGATCCTTCATTAATTAAATTTTTAGGATCAACTCCCATTATATGATTATGAATGATAGTACAAGTAACACTATATCTACTTGAGTTTGAAAATCCCGAAATAGTTCAGCGTTTAACACACGAAAATGCTTCTTTAAAATTCTAAAGACTCGCTCAACAGTGGTTCGCAATGACAAATGACGAAGATTAAAGAGTTCCTTTGCATTTTCTGGACGATAATCGCTAAATTCTTTTAAATGATAACGAACACCACGATATAGAGAAATAATTCTATTTCAGATGTCATATTCAGCATCAACAAGATAATATTTACTTACAAGTAGACATAATGTTATTATTACTCAACACATTATGACTTTAATTGAACTCTTTTGTATTATTATTGATAATTTTTACCTTCAAGAATATAAATCCTCTTGGATGTCTAAGTGCATCTGTTAAAATACGAGAGTCATGTGTACTGCCTTTTCAACCAGCTAGAACATAAGCAAATTTCAAATCAAAGGTAACTGCAACCAATATATTTTGTGTCGTTCCCCATTTACCACTACGAAATCTTCCTTGAATGCTAAGTGGAACAAATGCAAGGACATGAGTTCCATCTAATGCTCCCACACAATCTTTAAGATATGGATAAAACCTTGGACCATTTCTTATTTCAAGAGGTGTTGACTCATCGGGTAATCTAATGAGTAGTTTATATAATTTCAAAATAGCTCTCAACACTATCTAAAGTAACGGTGAATTGTCCCAATTGATCTATAATATCTTGATCCAATCACTCGAAACCTTACATTGTGACCAATTATATGTAAGAATATGACCGCTTGCTCTCCAACGTTCACCGATTTAGTCGAGTGTGACAAATTGTTCCCAGTAAGGATGTCACACAAATTAATTGGTCGCACTCTTATTATATTGATGCTATTTTGGTCAACTCTAAATAAAATACTATTGATATAATTTTCTCTTTCATAGTCTCGATCCGCATGACATTGACGATTTATTTATTTTTTAAATCTTAATCTTTGAATCAAAAGCGCCCCAAAAGTTAAGGCTGAAGAAGCAACTCCAACTATTGCATTATAGATAGAATTATGATTCATCTACAAAGACATAATAATTTATGAATAACTGAACTTTAAAATAAATAATAGGCAAATGAACATTTCATGTTTTATAAGACATCATTTAAAGTTCACTGACTAATAATATAATTTATCCCAATTATCTCAGAAATTTGATTTTTAAAATTACAACTACAAAATGTATAGAATCAAAATCATGCTAATTGATTGAATGATGAGAAAACTATACAATTTCATACTATTTTTTCAAAGTAAAAGTTAGTTTATTAAAAAATATAAAGTCGGCAGCAAAGTGAACAAAAATAAGTTTTAAGTAGTACAACATCCCACAAAACAACAATACTCAAAGAATAGTGTAGATGTGTGTATGATCTTAGGAATTGCTCTGTAGTTTGCTTGTTTGTGTGTTTGCCTAGTGCATACATACATACGAATAGGGTTATGCTCATATATATTTGATATGTATGTATTTTAGATTTTTTGTTATTAATTTTAAACTGATTTTGTGACTGTTAATTTATGCTTGAAGTATCAAATTTACTTTCATGACAGGTCCCCACCTAACCACACTCATTTCTTCCTTAACCCTCATCTAGATCATGTTTCTATCAGATTAATTCAAGCAATCCCCTCCAACTAACAAAACAATTCAAAATGCATCCAACAATAAGCAAACAACAAACCAACAAGCTTTAATAGAACACCATTGTTTATTTCTAACCAAATTTCCAACTATTCTTTTTGCTTTTATCCTCATTCTTATGTCTATTTTAACTATAAAATGCAGCTAGAGATAACACCTACATACAAGGTTGACATAATTGTGTTGCATACAAAATAAAAATAAAAACACTAAAGACAACTCACTCCCAACATCAATGTTCCATCTTGCACTATAACAGAACCCTTGAGGAAATCAAAACAAGTGCTGCATACAAAAACACTAATCCTCAAGGTAGAAATTCAAAAAAAAGCACTGAAGTCTACATTCATAAGACCTTATTCATCACAATTCATCCATACTTTTAAATATTTTAATTACCAATACATTGGAGGCGAGACCAAAACAACCACTCTTAAAATCAGGACAAATAACGAGTGAAAACCTTCACCAATTTGTTTATGTTTGAGTGTCAAATTTACTTTGGGTATTGGATTTTTTACAAAATTTTAACTTCATCCACATCTAACCTGCAGAGCATCTTATTATGTTTGAGTGTCAATTTTTTATACTTAGGGGGTTGCTATTCTTTTTATATCTTATGTTTGAGTGAAATGAAGAAAGGAAATAAAGAAATTTAAGAGTTACAAATAAATCTACAGATATCAAACAATAATAGGGAGGATGGAAAGAAAAAATAAATTAGGGCAAAAAATGTCAAAGAATTGATGAACGAAAAATAAAAACAAAACACAAAGAAGATGAACGGAAGTTTTATACTCACCTGAGTTACGTCGCCGTCAAACGTGAGAAGTTGATGCCAGAGAGAGACGCTGATGTTGGCGAGGAAGATAAACCAAAGATATCGATAAAAAGAAAGCTTTAGAGTTGAAAAGAGTAAAGTGTATTACGGGATAAAATAGGGTAAAACGAATTGCAAAAAAGCAGTTGACCGTATATTGAATTGCATTGACCAAGTTCAATTACAACCTCTTAAATAGGGCAATAAAATGTGCAATTCACTGAATATCATTAATATTTAATCAAAAAATTGTAAATAAAATACAGTTGCAGAGATAGTTAAAACTGAATTTAAGATTACAAGAACTGTTATCTCGATCCCTATTCTACCAAAACTTGTGCATACCTTTCACATGATGCCGATGCTGGCCATGGACAGGCCTAGCAGTGAAAACCCAACCTGAAGAAGACAATATCTCAATTGCCTCTAATACATATTACAATTGTTTATGCCGGTAACTAAGATTTTCTCTTTTTGATTGTTGATTTTGAACCATGGCCTTCTTTTCCTCTCTTTTTCCCACTTTTCTTATTCGATTCGTCCAGCTTCCCATGCTTCTCGACTCCACTTCTGCTGGATTTCACACTGATGACACCACCTGAAAGCACCTTTTCACCACCATTTTCCAAAGCATTCTCGAGATCACCTTCTCTACCTTCAATGGCGTATTTTTGGAGGAACTCTGGATTTAACACTCCATCTGCCTTGGCTTGCATTTCCTCCTATAAAAAGACATCAAGTTAGATCAAGAGACGACCTGCCACAAAAGAAATACTGCACTGCTGATGGACCTTACCTCAACTTTCTTTGCAGCATCATTGAGGGCCTCATCCACAGATATGCTATGAGGTTCTAACACTCTCTGGAAAGGAGAGAAAAACTCAATATCAGCACATAATACCAGTGACAGTACCAGCTAAGCTATACAATAAAATGGAAGAATTAGAAGTGAATGACTTTACTTGTTTTAGTTGAGGTAAAGCGGAATCAATCTCCTTGGATGCAACTCCATAAAAGTATTTTTAGAGTTTTATCATAACCTTCTTAAACTGTGATAATATCTGCTGCCTCTCTAGTTTTTTCACTTGTTCCTGCAAAATGACAATTCATAGGCAAAATGAATATATTCATGGTTGTGTTATACATGGAAACAAAACAATTAAATTAATATACATTAAATCGGTTTTAAACAAATTCTCCAATTTTCAACCTCCCTTAGACAATGAAAGAGACCTGACTGCTAATGCTAAGCAGCTATGCATGTCGCCCTGATGTGTTAGCCATATAGGTAAGGTAAGGTTAATAATACAAGGCCGGGGTTTTAAACCAACACGACATGGATTTGGATCCTTTTTTTCATGTATGTGATTTATGGTGATCAAAGAGTTTGTAGAAGTCTAGCCAGGTGTATCAATGTTGTGTAAGAAAGCATGTAATAAAAAATGTTTTGAGAATCAAACCTCAACATAGGAGACATCTTGGTTCTGCAAGCCCATGCAGAATAAGATAGAAGCCTGAACGTAGGTTAAATTAACTGGCATCTTCTCTTGGAAATATAGGTGTGCAAGAATTGATAAAAGGTCAGTGATCTGAAAGAGGAAAAACGAAGTTCTTAAAAGGCAAATATTTCTGGACATTGGCTCACCTTTTAACAAGTAAAATTTTCATCTGATAGTGTTACTAAATTAAGTTTCACCATCAATATACATAAAATTTTCTCATTCTACAAGGTCTGATTATAGTATTTATCATTGAATGGAAATAAGACAGCATTGCACTACATATCCCTTAAATCCTGAGAGCAGTGTCATGCTCCCATCTATTACTGTCCAATGCAAACTGAATCACTATTCATAAGCATGATTTACACAATCTATAGGTGCGTCCTACAAATATGTATGGTAAAGATTAATTAATTCATTGGAAAGTAATGGACCAAATACTAATGGATTGGATCTTAAACCGGCTTGCTAACACCCAATAATGCTTTACTTTTCCTAACAGGTAAATTTCTCAAGCTACAATAATATAAATCAAAAACCAGATACGCTTCATTGTTAAGTGCAGATGTCATAGTTTGCTAATGCGATACCAGTGAGGCATGAAATAAGTTTATGAACAAATCACAAAATGTAGTGACATACAACATTTGCTATCAGAAAACTTACGGATAGGTAGTCAATAAGATTATTTGAATAATCTTTCAACCGTCCCATATCATATGGTGATAATAGAGTATTAATTAAATTTGAAAGTCCATCTGATCTGGAAGCTGCAGGCTCCATATCCGTAAAGTCGATCTTAGGGTCCAGGACACTGAAGCATATTGTCTGAGATAATCTAATATCCAAGAGATAAAATTTCAACACTGACCTCATGGCAAGCTTATATTCCATGTTACGGAAATGATGGCTTAGATTTCTACTGAACCTTAGCCTGAACTCTGTGGCAGTCAAAGGAAAAGATATTAAAATAAAATAAGCAGAAATTACACATCAATGCATAGGCAGAAAAACATTCTTAGCACATGAAGGACTTGCCTTGGTAAAATGGACTGAAGAAACCCCATTCATCAGATCCACTGACCTCAAAATCATCATTGTTCAATGGTTTAAGGATCATACATTTACGTTCACCAGTCACATTATTCTGTTCCAGTTAAGAGGTGAAGAATATAAGATTCTCGATTGATCCTCCAATCCAAAGGTAAAATTTGATGCACATACAAAATCTAACATGGGGAAAAGAAACAAGTAGGACAAAGATCATCTTAACTGGAATCTGGCATATGTAGAATGGAGCAAATTTGTGCTTCTTCCAGAAGCGAAAAAGGTCTAAGGTAAGCCCAAATGAGACACCAAGGTAATGGAGCTTCTCAGGTCTGCGATCACGCAGATGCACAAGCAAAGGTGGAAGATCTGTCTTAGGTTTAATATTTTCTTCCAACAAGGAGACCTGGAGATAAAATTTATTAGTTGTTCACAGATGTACAAGCTTATATGTCATAAACACATCATAAGAATATGCCCTTCAGTGGAAAGTTGAAAAAATCTAAAAATATATCAAGGACATGAAGCACAACAAAAACTAGTAAAAGACAAGTCTTTTAAAACAATGAAACCAAAATTATCATTGATTTTGATGTTAAAACCCTGATCTCGCACAAATCATCTAGTAGGGTTTAGGGTGGAGTGCTTGTACTTTAAACCTATTAAATATGAGAGAAGCGGCATGTTAATTGCTTAACATGAAAAAAAAATGATCTGCACAAAGAAACTCAGTTGTGAGACTGTTTGTAACACAATATATTACAAAAAGGAAACAGTGGGGGGGGGGACTTGCAACATCAATGGTTGGAAATTTAGCAAGAAACCGTGGGAAACATTTTGATTTACATAAATGATAAAAAAAATTCTGGTTCACACAATCAACAGCAATGCTTCTCCTAAACGCCAAGCAAAATAAATGAAATAAAAGTATGAGAAAGAGCTTTCTTCAGTCATGAACCTTCTCTGCTGCTGCTGAAAGTCTGAGTTGTGATCCTTGTGGAGTCTCCTCAGCACTTTCAGCATCTAGCTCAGAGAATGAAGTTAATTGCCCTTCATAATATCTGGAGAAAGAGGAACAAATGTTAAAATGCTTCATCTTTTAAAAGCACTTGACAATATATTGTTAGAAAATAAAATAAGTACATAGATTACTCATCAATATACAAGTACAGAACAACATTATCTCTAACATCACATAAAGCTTATCAAATTAGGGTATACAATCATTCATTTACTCAGTTTCTCCATGCATTTCATGTGTCAAACTTGTTAGAAATTAGCGTATACAATCATTCATTTATTCAGTTAAAACTCCCACAATTTACTTCTTTTTACTCAGTCATACACTCTCCCGAGTTCAGGCATCACAATTGGAATCAGCACATAAAAGGTCAAGCGTTCAATCAGTATATGGCACTATGATATTCGTAACCCTAATGTTAAGAATCCTGTACCTTGTTAAGAGTTCAACAGCAGCAGAACCATATCCAAGCTTCATAAACCCAATAAATAAGGTGTCAAAATGTTTAATGAACATAAAACAACCAAACATGATAATATACGCATAAAACATAAATTTACCCTCATAGCACTAGGATGTGTGGCAATGCGAACTATGCGAGCACCTGAAAGACTTGGGAAATCAGGATCGCGGAACTGCTCACAGAATTTCCATGGTATTTGGTCTCCATGAGGTTGATAGCCATCGCTTAAGCTTTTGATTGTTGATTTACGAGAAATCTGACCTTCAAGAGAGACCTGTGATAAACTAATGTGAATATATAATGATACAGATAAAAAGCTTTGCCATGAGAACTGAACCTACACTCATTAATAAGGTAATTTAACGCAACAGCTGATAACTATTATGCTCATAACACAATTATGTGTAGAGCTAGTTTTTCTGATACGTCTACCTCTTCTAGTTCACTAACAAAATAAAACAATAAAGCTTTTTTGTAGGAGAAGCAAACAGATAAAAAAATGAAAAAACAATGATAAACATAAGCATCAGAAACAGGAAATCCATATGGAGGAATTATATGATAACTGGTTTCTTTAGCCCTATTCTATTTCTCTACTATCCTACACCAACGTGTAAGTTTATCCGAGTAAGAAGTAGTGTTGTAAATAATTCTAGTTTAGTAATCGTACTTGAAGTCTACTACTTAAGAGTCTTTAAAAGAGTCTGTAACTAAGTCTTATGTGTGTGAATAAACTGAACACAGAATACACAAATTTTGTTTCTTTACATGGTATCAGTCTAACTCTGGTCCTATCGCAAAATTCCCTTGATGGAAAATCAACCTCACTCAACATTGAGTGAGCTGCAATCCTCCTCAACTGTCAATCTGGCAGATTTTTCAGAGGTAACAGGTTCGACTATTACTTGTCACAGATTTGTGGGCCATAATTATCTTCAATGGTCACAATCTGTTAAAATTTTTCTTGTTGGCCGAGGAACCCTAGGGTATATTACTAGGAAAATTAAAAAACCCTCTGCCGATGACCAGGGTTTTGAAAAGTGGGCTCAAGAGAATGGCAGGGTCATGTCTTGGCTGATCAACACTACGTCTCCAGAAGTTGGATCTCAATTTCTTCTTTATGAAACAGCTAGTGAATTTTGGAATGCTGTTAAAGAAACCTACTTTAGCACCAACAACAATTCTAAGTTGTTTGGAATTGAAAGCAAGGCCTCTAATTTTAAGCAGGAAGGGATGACTGTTACACAGTTTTACACTACTCTAACAAACCTATGGTAGCAACTAGATTTATATGAGGCGAATGAATGGGAGACTGCCAATGATGCTGCTTTATACAGAGAAATCACTACGCAAAATAGGATTTTTCAGTTACTGAATGCGCTAAATAGAGAGTGGGATCCTGTCAAATCCAGAGTCCTTAGCTACAGCCCTTTACCATCTCTTAGGGAAGTGTTCTCCGAGGTCAGAAGAGAAGAAAGCAGGTCATATATGATTCCTGAAACTAATGTTCCTGAAAGCTCTGCTTTTATTACTCAGACATCTTCTACTCAAAAACGAAGGGGAAGGGTGGTGTGTGACTACTGCAAGAAACCAGGACACTTGAAAGAAAGTTGTTGGAAGTTACATGGTAAACCAACAGATTGGAAACCTCTAGTCCAGAAGGCACCTAGGGAGTCCTACTCCAATGCAGCCACCACTAATCAACCAAGTGGTTTCACTAAACAACGGATGCTAGAGCTGCTGCAATTGTTTAGCAAATTCAATGGTAGCAATGAAGGGAATCTGGCCTTAGTAGAGAATGAAGGTACCTAGCACAAATCCTCCTCCACTGCTCTTCTTTCCACTACAACTACACCTACTTGGATAGTTGACTCTGGTACTTCTGACCACATGACTGGTAACAGAGAACTATTCTTTAATTTTACTTCTTCTTGCTCAAAGAGTTCTATTAAAACAGCTGATGGTTCCCTCTCATCAATTAAAGGTACTGGTTCTGTCCTTATAAACAGTGACCTAATCCTTGAAGATGTTCTTTTTGTGCCTAGTTTGGATTGTAACCTACTATCTGTGAGCAAGCTTTATAAGGATCATAACTGTTCTTTCTGTTTTACTGATAAGGAGTGTTTTTTTGGCTTTGAGGAAGAGGATTGGCAATGCTAGGTTGCAAGGTGGTCTTTATGTTCTTTCCAGCAACAACACTTCTGCAAATATTCCTTCTTCATATTGTTTAAATTCCTTAGGACAGATTGATATTGTTATGTTATGGCATTTTAGGTTAGGCCACCCTAGCTTTCATTACCTTGCAAAAATGTTTCCACATTTGTTTATTAATAAAAAACAATCTTTTAAATGCCATATTTGCCCAACAAACAAAAGCTCGTTATCTACCCTCATCTCATAAACCCTCACATCCTTTCTCCTTAATTCATAATGATGTTTGGGGTCCTTCTAAGGTGAAGAATGTTAATGTAAGTAGATGGTTTGTAACCTTCATCGATGATCATAGTCGAACTACTTGGGCTTACTTGTTGAGAGAAAAATAAGAGGTGTCTACTATTTTTCAGAAATTTTACAACATGGTAGAAACACAGTCCTTGAGAGAAAAAATCTGATAATGGGGGTGAGTTTTTTACACAGTCCTTAGGTAATTTCTTCATAGAAAAAGAGATAGCCCAAATCAGTTCTTGTGTTGACACTCCACAGCAAAATGGAGTTGCATAAAGGAAAAATAGACACCTATTGGAAGTCACAAGAGCTTTAATGTTTACAAATCATGTACCAAAGTATTTGTGGGGTGAAGCTTTGTTAACAGCTACATACCTTATTAAGAGGATGCCTAGTAAAGTTCTAAATTTTCAAACACCTAGGGATGTTTTCTTAGAAAGTTTTCCACATTTTAAACCAATGTCTTCCATTCTTCCTTTGAGAGTATTTGGGTGCACTATTTTTGTGCAAAATTTAGACCCGTCTAGGACTAAACTCGATCCAAAGTCTTTTAAGTGTGTTTTGGTAGGTTATTCTTCACTAAATAAGGGCTACAAATGTTATCACCCACCTACTCGAAAATTCTTTACTTCCTTAGACCTTTTTTTTTTGAACAAGATCCTTATTTCCCAAGGCTGCAACTTAGGGGGAGAATTATATTGATTTCCATCCTACTCACAGTCAGGTTTGTCCCTCCACTTCCTCAAATTTTTTACCTCCTAGCTATCCTTTATTACTTGATTCCCAAGTTCCTGTTGAAATTCTCAGTCCTTCACCTACTTCTCGAAATACTACTTCACCAACATCTACTCCTGTTACTCCACAAAACCTACCTAAATCACCATTACAGCCTCCTAAACCTCTACAAGTTTATATCAGAAAAAGAAGGAAACTTCCCGACACCATTTTGCAATCTAATATTTGTCAAGAATTGGACTTGAGTTTGGCTGCCTGTGAAGAAAATTGAGGTAATGACTCAACTGATATTCCTTCTCATTTGCTTGAACTTGAATGTGTGCCTATTGCTAAGAGAAAAGGAGTTAGACAGTGTACTAAATACCCCATTCAGAGGTATGTTGCTTATGGGAAGTTGATGCCATCATTTAAAGCATTTATAGCTTGTTTACATGAAGAACAGGTTCCTAAAACCATTGAAGAAGCCTTATAGTGTCCTAAGTGGAGAATGGCAGTTGAAGAAGTTGAGGCACTGAATAAGAATAGTGCCTGTTCTGTTACTGATCTTCCTTGAGGTAAAAAACCAGTTGGTTGTAAGTGGGTATTTGTTATTAAATTTAATTCTAATGGCAGCATAATGAGGCACAAAGCAAGGCTAGTTGCTAAGGGCTTTACACAGACCTATGGAGTTGACTATAAGGAGACTTTTGCTCCAGTAGCTAAACTTAATTCTGTTTGGGTTTTATTGAGCCTAGCTGTAAATTGTGACTGGAATTTACATCAACTTGACATTAAAAATGCTTTTCTTAATGGAAAGTTAGAGGAAGAAGTTTATATGCAGATTCCACTAGGACTAGAGGATGATGAAAATAGCCATAAGGTTTGAAAGCTCAACAAATCACTCTATGGCTTGAAGCAGTTACCAAGGGCTTGGTTTGAGAGATTTACCAGAGTTATCTTGAAAATGGGTTACAAACAGTCCTAGTCTGACCATACATTGTTCTCTAAGGTAACCTCAAATAACAAAAGAGTTATCTTGATAGTTTATGTGGATGATATAATCCTAACAAGTGATGATGATGATGATGAGATTTGTCAACTAAAGAAACTGCTGAGCAAAGAATTTGAGATTAAAGACCTAGGAAAACTTAGATATTTCCTAGGCATGGAGGTGGCTAGATCCGGCAAGGGACTGATCATTAATCAAAGAAGATATGTTCTGAATTTGCTTGAAGAAACTGGGTTAATGGGTTTTAAACCGACAAATACTCCTATGGATGTTGGTCGGAAATTTAGCAAAGCAGAATTGGGCCCTAAGGCAAACAAAGGGTTATATCAAAGGCTAGTAGGAAAGTTGATCTACTTATCCCTAACTTGACCAGATATCTCCTTTCCAGTAAATATTATCAGTCAGTATATGACTGGCCCTAGACAGGAACACACAGAAGTTGCAAAAAGAATATTGAGGTATTTGAAAGGCACGCCTGGATATGGTTTGATTTTTAAGAAGAGCCTTGAAAGAAGTGTAAAGGTGTTTTCAGACTCAAGTTGGGCCAGTGAACTCACAGATAGAAGGTCTACAAGTGGTTACTGTACTTTTGTTTGGGGTAACTTGGTGACATGGAAAAGAAAAAAGCAAACAGTGGTCTCAAGGAGTAGTGCTGAAGCTGAGTACAGGGCTCTAGCCTTAGGAATGTGTGAGGGGATTTGGCTACTTAAACTAGTTGAAGAACTTGGAATGTGTCATGATAAAAAAACCTGAGATTTTTTGCGACAATCAGTCTACAATTCAGATTGCTAAAAATCCTATACAACATGATTGGACAAAACATGTTGACATAGATAGACACTTCATAGCAGAGAAACTCACAACTGGAGTTGCATCACTATCCTATGTTCCAACAGAGGAACAAGTGGCAGATATACTTACAAGGCTCTGCCAAAAGTCCTGTTTGATAAATTTATGTTCAAGCTGGGATTATACAATGTATACTCACCAGCTTGAGGGAGAGTGTAAATTTATCTGAGTAAGAAGTAGTGTTGTAAATAATTCTAGTTTAGTAATTGTACTTAAAGTCTACTACTTAAGAGATTAGAGTTAGTAGTTAAATGTATCTAGGACTCCTAGTGTAACTAAAAGTCCTACTCTTAGAGTCTTTAAAAGAGTCTGTGACTAAGTATTATGTGTGTGAATAAACTGAACACAGAATACACAAACTCTGTTTCTTTACACAACGCCATCAAACCAATTGCACAAAAAACTTACCAACTCATCCAATAAAATTATGGGCAAAATATTGTTTTCAAATAATGCATAATGAACCACTATCAGTGGCACAGAGTTCCAAAATATAACTATACATGCTAGGGAACAATAAGAAAATGTAGAATCTGAGAGCCACAAGTTTTCCTTGTCTACTTAGGCAGACGACATGAATAGAAAGAAACTTATAACAAAGATGCAAACCTGGATAACACACAAAATATCAGGAAGCTGATTTTTTGACTCATCAAGAGGACCTGCATCAAAAGTATGTTACAGAAGTCTATTCTAATTTCTAAGCTTGAATTGAGAAGTAGAAAATGCATCTAAGGCAAGCAGACAAACCTAGTAACACAAACAAATGGTGAGCTGGAGCATCGGCCATAAGTTGTAGATCATTTGGGGAATTTTTATAATGAGAAGAAACGTATAGGGCCATCATCCGCTGCAAGTATATTGCATATTAACATTTGTTTCACTTCATAATAACATTAATTGCATCAATTCTAAATTCAATTTTAAATTAAATCAGATTACCTGCAAAAATAGTTCACTATCCTTGTGATAAGAAAAAAGTGTATCTCGATTAACATAGTAGAGATCGCATTCACCAGGTGGAGGTAATCTAATTACAAAATGGTAAACATAAAGGAAATCACTCCTGAAATCAATAAAAGGGAGGCAGAATTAACTCCCAGATATACATAATATAATAACCCAAACCTGTTGATACTTGGTACCGAGTTTGTAACATCAAGACAAAGTAAAGCATTCAGCCAGGACTCCATAGGATCAGCAGAGGCATATCTAATTGACTCACTAAGATCTGTCTTTTTAAAAACACGACCTGCATCAAAAGGCAATCAGAAGTCAGCCCATTCCCAAAGCATAAACTTGAACTAAAAGCATCATATATAACTAAATATTGATAAAACCTAATAATGTTCAGCTCTACTTCACATAGCAATCAGAGGAATAATATTTGTTCATAGAACTAAAAAATTCAATGAAGTTCAGAAATACCAGAGAGGGATCCCTCAACACCCTTAGACAACTGGCTTTGCTCTTCCAATTGCTGCAGTAGTTTTAGGGACAAAGACCGACCAGTACCTTCATATCTTAAAATGGGAAAAAAGAAATTCAATTCAGTCGAACTCATATCCTATTAAACCAAATACTTGGTTTAAAGCTTTAAGAACACTTGCAGGGAAGCTGTTCAGGGATGCCAATTAATGTATTACAGATTTATCATACCCGTTTACAGTAGATGAAAGGAAGACCAAGTATGGACCACGCAAGGACTTCACAACAGGCAATGGTATAGCTGCTGCTTCATCGACAACAAGAAGCTCAACTTGGGAGAGCTTTTCATGTTCATGTGGCTGTATATACTGCAAGGCCCAGGTAGTAAGAACAGATTTATTAGTGCTGAGCACAGCGGACATAGTCCTAGATTCAATAACATAATCTTGCAGTATATACATATAAAATAAAATGATTAAATAAAAGTCATTGATCCATGCCTGTAAATATTGATACGCACAACTGCTTTCTTGAAAATCGGGATTCACACTCTTCACAACATCATAATCGATGTGTTCCTGTGAACAAAAAAAGTTAACAAGTTAAAAGGTATGAAAGAGAGATATAACATGAGTAACCATACAAAAAAGATGCCATCATCGTATCATTTATCAAAAAAAATTCTCTTTTTCAAAAGCCAGACTACAAAGACAATCTTCATTATAAAGGTTTTCATGGCACTAAAGAAGAATAATTATTTAATTAAGAATCCACGAAAATTTGTAAAGGCAAAGAAACTGACCATAAGTTACTCTTTCTTATAACTGCCTTAAGATTCTATGGAAGTAACAAATCTAAAAGCATTTTCCTTACAAAACATCATACAAGACAAAAAGAAGTTGGAACGCGTGCAACTATACAAGCTTGTCAATGTGTACAGAGATGAAGGGTAGAGACTGTACCTTGTATTCAATAGCATCGAAACCCTTGCACACAAATTCAAACAAGGTCTTTAAGTTCTCAGGACTAGGTGCCGTTACATAGACATTTGAATACCTGTCAGTGTAAGTTACCTCACTAGGTTAAACAAAGTTCAAATGGAAACAAGGAAAAGGAAATCATACTTGAGGTAAAGAAATTTCATAACATAATTCAAGCAATCTTACCCAGCAGCAATAGCACCAGCTACAGGTAAGCCAAGTGCAGCTGATTTTCCGCGTCCACGAGCAGCAAGCAAAGCAGCTGTGCTGCGCAGATTCTTATCCAAAATTGCATCAAGAAATGTAACAACAGCTTTTCCCTACTCAAAGATGAAAATAAATATACCCATCAAACACCCCTGAATAAGTAAGCAAAAATGTTGAGCCAAATGCAAAATTAGTAAAAGAGATGTGTTCCCAACCTGATCCAGCGTACAGTACTTCTTTATCAAAGGACCCACGGGAAAATCCTCAATTAGTTCTTCTTTTAAATTCTTCAGGTCCCGTTCAGATTCCGACAGCCCTTCAGAGTCCTTTTGCCAAATCAGAGAGAGAAGAGAAATTATACACATAAAAAAGCCTTCACATTCCCCAATGACTGATAAAATTATGTTTAAAAAAATGGGCTTCTAAACTTTTTCTAAATATTTCCAGAAAATTTAACCCATAATCACTCAATAGGGAAGTCAGGTAATCACCTCATTAACTGGAACTGGAGTTATAGATTTTATATGAGATGAAATTGGTAAGATATTTAGCTCATCATCCATGACCACGCATGCTTTGCATGATGCAAGAGATAATAAAAATCGTTCATTAAAGCGCCCAGCAGCTTCAGAGTGGGACTCTGTACGGTACCGCTCGTGAACATCTTGAATCAGCAAGGTTTCTATAAGTTACAACTGTGGTAGTTTGAGTGCAAGTAGAATTGAGTACAAAAACCAGTAGTTAAGCAAGTACTAGATATGTAGTTAAGAAGATGGACAGCCTCGCGAATACAAATAGGAGAAATGATTCAACTGGAACTTCTACACAATATGCGCTTTAAACAAGAAGGTAGCATGGAGAAGATTAATGTCAAAAAGAAAAGAACCTAAGATATTCAAATCAGGGTCATAATAACCTAAAACTGACAAGACAAACTGTATGCATATTAAGACTGAAAGTACATGCTAAAAAGGCTGGGTAGATGACAACTTCATTGCACTAAGAAAAGGCAAGTGAATACAGAAACAAGGGTGAACATTATGGTACATGAGTTTCTCTTCTAGGGAAAACATTGAGAATTCTCTTAACTAACTTCAACTGACAGGATGAGAAGTTTTCTAGGCTTGACAAGACTTTTAGAATCTTAAGCGTCTTTCAAGTGGTACGCCTACACCTATTTATCATTGAGAGAATAAACCATATACATATTTTTTGGAACAGCACGAGAGACATCCTTCACCCATCCAGCCCAAAACGAAAAATAATAAAACAAAAGCTAACAAAACTGGTCAGTAGTCCAAAAATGTCAATCGCAGATCATTAATTAAAGAAATGTAGGACTAATAATCTCTAAAACAGAGTAGACGTACAAAAATGACAGAGCAAATGAAAGCATGCTATCATAAGAGAGGACATACAGTTTTCTTAATTTTTTTGGACAATCATAAAAATCAGAGCAACAGTAGAATAGTTCATACCATAACCATGGTGCAAAGACTGGTCAGCGAAGAAAGGGAACGAAGAAGCAAAACAATTAATCCGCCACCTTCCACAGTCTCTATTGTTCTGGCAAGAAGATTCGGAGTCAGAGCCTCAAAGTCCTAACATCAGAACAAAGTAAACAAGTTTTAAACTATCGAAAAGTGGGAGAAAGAAGATATATACAGCTGAATCAAACAAAACACAATCAAAAGGCCACCTGTAATATACACATTCCAAAAGTATTTCCAAGAACTCTCTCTGAATCTTTGTATAAGCAATAGGTTAATCCCCCGGTTTCCACAAAAAGCGAAAAAGGATCAACTTTCTCAGGATCCAGCAGCCCTCTCTGCCAGTGTTAAAAAGGGCTCAAGGTGCACTAAGGCGATCGGGGTCCAATAGCCAAGGCGCGCGCCTGATCGAAGTACGGCGCACTTTTTAAAATTTAACTATGTACAGATTTTTTTTTTCAATTGTAAAGAACAGCTAATGCAATGTAAATACTAAAGAGTGTTTATAAGAATATTTTATGTGTTAAGAATAATGTCTATGTTCAATTTTATCATAAATCAATCGGAGAGAATTTATAAATGTACATGAAACATGGTACTAAACAAGAAAGAAAAATAAGGACTATAAGTTTAACAAAAGATCTCAATTTCACTAAATTACCTTTTTATTGTCCAATCAAAAAACATATGACATTGCAATAAACAAAACCAGTTATAAAAAAAATCTCAAAAAGATATATGAGAATATGACATCAAATATAATCATCTTCCTCGGCCAAATTTGCCACCATATCATCTCCATCAAGTGAGTTGTAGCCTTCATCGTCTTCTTCATCTCCATTTGCTTGTCTTATGGATTCCCTTGAACTACCATCTCTTCCTCCTTGTGTGCTTCCTCTTTGTGTGCTCCCTCTTGATCTCAGGTTAAATCGCTCTTCATGAACTCCAGCAACAGTTGCAACATGTCCCCAAGTAAGACCTTCATCCTCTTCGAATACAAATTCATCTTGAGCATCTTCATATGTCCTTCCAGTCAACCATTTATTGTTGTCATCAATATCTTTCAAAGCTATTGGGTCAATTTTATCACGCAACTTGAATCGTTGAACCAATGCTCGATTGTACTTGACATACACCAAGTCATTTAGCCTAGATTGTGTGAGCCTATTTCTCTTTTTAGTATGAATCTGTGAGAGAAATTTATTTAGTTTATAATTATCAAAAGACCAATAATTTAACATTAATAATTACATAAATTTAGTTAACGATTATGACTTACGTGCTCAAAAGTACTCCAGTTTCTCTCACATCCTGATGCGCTACAGGTCAGGCTTAAAATTTTGATGGCAAATTGTTGTAAAGTAGTTGTTGAAGAACCATAACATGCCCACCACTCAGCTGCAACATAAAAATTAAATTTAAATAAATAGAAGTATACGATATATCATTTATGAAAAAGAGTTAAATATTCATTACCGGGAGCCTTAGTCTTTCTATGTCTAATAGCCATAGGATTCCCAAATAGCCCATGTGCTTGCTTGTAAGCATGAAGCTCTTCCATAATCTTGTCTTGCTTGTCAAGTGCAGGGACCAATATCAGGATACATTCATACAAACCATCTATCACTTCTTCACATTGCTCAAGTTGAGGATTATCATAAAATAATCAGGATTAAGAAAGTGGCCAGCAGCATGTAAATGACGATGTAGCTGACATTCCCATCTCTTATCTATCATTTTAAAAACTTCAGAATACTTGGACTCGTTTCCATTAAATGAAGCTGCAATAGCTTCTTTGGCACGGCCCATAGCCTCATATATGTATCCCATGGCAGGTTTTTTCTCTACATCAACTTTTCTTAGTGCATGAACTAGAGGACCACTTAACTTCAATGCGTATACAGTACCATTCCAAAAGTAATGCATCAAAATAGTATCAGCAACTTTTTTCTCCCCAATTTCCTTGGCCCAGTTACTATATCTTCATTCTTGAGATGTAAACATCTTTCTTAAGTTATCTTGTTGCTTGTGTATTGATGAAAGTGTGATGAAAGCAATTGTAAATCTTGTCTTCGCTGGCCTTAACAAGTTCCTTTGTTTAGTAAATTGTCTCATCATATTCAAAAGACTCAGACGTTGATAAATAAAGCTATTAACCTGAATTGTCGTATTTAATACTCTATCGATAACAGGAATTGCTCCAATATCTTCAAGAATTAGATCAATACAGTGGGCTGCACAAGGAGTCCAATATAAATGTGGATACTTTGCCATCAAGAGTGCACCTGCAGCTACAAAGTTGCTTCCATTTTCTGTTATAACTTGTACAACATTGCCATCACCTACTGCATCCACAATTCTGCTTAGCAGTTCAAATAACTTATCACTGGTTTTTGAATAGCTTGATGCATCAACGGACTCGAGGAACATGCTTCCTTTTGAACAATTAACTAAAAAATTAATGATGGTCCTTCCACACCGATCGGTCCATCCATCGGACATAATAGAACATCTTGTTTGTGCCCATTCTTCTCTATGGTTTCTCATACTCTCGTTGGTATTTGCAACTTCTTTATTCAACAAAAGGACTCTTACTTCATAAGCACTTGGTGGCTTCATTCCAATTCCAGCTCTAGTGATTGAATCGATTGCCACTTTAAAGCTAGGATGGTTGAGAGCATTAAAAGAAATTGCAGCATCATACATCCATTTGGCAAAATCGGCACATGCTTTCTCTCGCTGTTCTTTCTTATAGGTCTCATTAATGGTCTTTTGCTTACCCGTTGTTTGTGTAGAAGATTTGTTAAAAGCATCCATTGGACCAACTTGCCTTGCCCTTTTAACAGTTGGATTCGTTGTTGTTTTGACTTTTTTCCTTTCGGGTCGGATTCTAACACTTGCATTTCATCTTCCTCATCAAAATCATATGTTTAATCATATTCATGCTCCAAGTTCGTCTTCTCTCGTTCTTGCTTTTTCTTGTCGAAGTATTCAATAATTTTTTGTCTCACATGCGCATGGCACTTAGTACAATCTTTTATGTTTCGATATCCACCTGCTAGATGTTTAAATCTATAAATTCCACCTTTGGAAACTATCGAGCAATACTTGCAAGTGACATTATTTGTGTTCTTAGGATCGGCCAAATAACCATGATTCCAACCCAAATCAGTTCTTCTCTCGTTTTCCATGTCTTTCAACTAAAAAATAGTTTACCCGTTAAGACTTTTAATTCCAAAATTCAGTTTATAAAAAATTACAAAAGATAAATAAGACAAATATAAAAGATATAAGACATGTTTTCTTTTTTATTCAAGATAAATAAAAAAAATACAAGAGAGAGAGACGAGTACTTGAAGTCTGGAGATAAAGCCAAAACTTTATTTTTCTCACGATAAATTGTTATGTTTTCTTTTGATTATTCCCCTTTTATAGTTTTTATCTTTTTTACCCTAATTTTACTTGAATTTGGTTGATCCAATTAGATTTTAAATTTAATTAAATAAGTAGAAATAGGCATTTAAAATATAATAAAATAATAAAAACAATAAAAAAATTCATAAAAATACAAACTTTAAAACCCGTGTTGTGATATTTTTCCCCTTAATTCTACTTGAATTGGGTTGATCCAAGTAGATTTTAAATCTAATTAAATAAGTACGAATAAGTATTTAAAATATAATAAAATAATAAAAACAATAAAAATACATAGAAAAGACAAACTTTGAAACTCGTCTTTCTCTTTCCTCTTTTCTCTTTCCCCTCTTTCTCTTTCCCCGCAACTTCAGCGCCTCAACCCCCCTCTGCAACTTCAGCGCCTCAACCCCCCTCTGCAACTTCATCAAAATCGATGCGCCTACACTTAGACAAGGCGTTTTTGCATGGCGTCGCTACGCCTCAGCGCCTAGGCGCGCCTCTCCCTCACCTTTTCAAACACTGCTCTCTGCATTAACTTTTTTATCTGTTTCGCACGTTTTTTCTTGTGACTGCAACAACAAAACCATCACCTTTCCGATACTATTATGAAAAAAAAAGCTCATTTAACAGAGAACAAAAATCAAATGAAGATTCGTTCCATTTACACAATAATTAAAAACAATACATTTGAAAATTCAATCCGTTTGGTTGCTAATTTCACTGCTTGCTTTTTTTTAAAATGAAACAACAATCTTGAATTACATAAAGTAAATAGCAATATATCTAACTGACTGAAATTAAGATAAAAAAAACCTGCTGAGTTCAAGTTTGTCCTTGTAGCACCATAAAACAGTTGGCCTAGATTTAACCACAGCCTTACTTAGCATGTAGTGGAGATTCACAATCTGCAAAAAGCCATCAATCATATAATATTTTGAAACTAGCAAATAAATTACACTCTCCGTCTGTCTCTTGAGAAACTTTGAAAACACACTTTATCTCCATTTTATGAAACAAATTAAACAAAAAAAAAATAGACTTTTGAGAGAGAAGGAAAGCGGAGGTGCCTGGTCACGGGATTTGTCGCCGATAATGACAAACATAAAACGGTGGCGATTTTTAACTCCATTTTCGATGAGAGTTCTGATGCGTTCGTCCACCTTCTTCCTCATTTTGCTTTGGTTTCCGGTTGGTTATTTGCAGTTTTGAAACTCCTCTTTCCCTTCCATGTGCGAGGGTTTATGGCTTTCGGAGTTATTATATGTCTGAGACGGGCGCTAGGGCTCTGGGAGTTTATCTATCCCACCATACGGTATCGTTTATAATAATTTTATTTCATAATTTAGATAAGTAACTATAAAATAGTCAAAATTTTAAAAAAAATTGAATCATTAATTGAGTAATTATATAATATTAAAAGAGGATAATTCTATAATAAATGTTGTGTACCGCAATGTATCACAATTTATATTTACTGCAATGTATTATTAACTGTTTTAATTAGTTTTAAAATTTTAAGGATTAAAAATGTTATTATTTACTTTTTAGAATAAAATTTTAAAAATAATTTTTATATTACTTTTTTCATATTTTATTTTACTTTATAATTCAAAAAATAATTAATTTTTTATTACTATAATAATTTAAGGGTTAAGTTCACAAATGGTCACTATATTTTGGTCAATTATTCAATTTGGTAACCAAACTTTCAATTGTTTTAATGTTACTATTAAACTTTTAATTTTGTTTTAATTTGGCCACTAACCCATTAACAACCGTTAAAAGAGTGGTGTGGCTGTTAAAATATTTTGTATAATAACACATTTAGTCCTCTATGTTTACACATTTAAACAATTTAGTCAAAATTCGAAAGAAATAATAAATTTAACCCCATTATTTCATGGGTAAAGTTCATAAATGGTAACTAAAATCTAGTAAATTATTCAATTTAGTAACCAAACTTTTCAATTGCTTCAATGTTACCATCAAACTTTTAGTCATCTACATTTTTACATTCAAACAATTTAGTCCTAATTAAAAAAAACAATAAACTTAACCCTCGTTATTTAAACATTATTTCACTTTGGCCTTATTTTTTATTAAAAATAATTTAACCCTAAACCCTTAAACCCTAAACTCTAAACACTAACTCTTAAACTATTAACCGTAAACACTAAACTCAAAACCCAAGACATGAATAAGAGTTTAGGTTGTCCTACTAAACAAGTCGATATTGCAATCGGACAAAGATAAAAAAAAAAAGCTAAAATTGCATCACGAGATCTAGAATCTGAAGCTTTGTTAAGTTGCCTAATTCTTTTGGTAAAATCCTGTATATGGCATTAAGAGACAAGGTTATGATCTCTATCTCTTTGGAATTTAATAAACCATTGGAACATGACCAGTGAAATTGTTGAAGTCCAAAAACAAGTACTGAAGTTTAGGGAAGTTATCAAACCATGGTGAGATTTTTCTGTTACCATTTGTGAACTTTACCAAATTAAATAATTTATCAAAGTTTAGTTACTATTTGTGAATTTTACCCTTGTTTCAATTTGATCCTATTTTTAGTTAGAGATAATTAATATTTTATTTTGATCCCTCAATTACAACTAATGTTATCTTGTCCCTCCCAAGTCCCAACCATATGCAATCCATCCTTTAAAATTATTTGTAATGTT
This sequence comes from Hibiscus mutabilis, assembly GCA_019671005.1. Taxonomy (NCBI): domain Eukaryota; kingdom Viridiplantae; phylum Streptophyta; class Magnoliopsida; order Malvales; family Malvaceae; genus Hibiscus; species Hibiscus mutabilis. The sequence continues at coordinate 86,829,710 of CM033711.1, read as the reverse complement.
TCAAAGCTAGAGTGGTTCAAATATTACACAAGTTCTTTAAACACATGTTTAAAAAATGTGTAAATATAAAAAAGATTAGATACTTTTATAAAAAAAAATAAATTACAAATTTAAAAATTACAAAATATAAAATGATTCGATACTTTTATAAAAAAAATAAATTAAAATATATAGCTTTAAATAAATTTTGAGTATATTGTTATTTTATATACATATTTTTTTATTTTTTACCGAAATAAAGTATAAAAACTAATTTAGGAGAAAAAAGTTCATGAATCAAATTGTACGGAAGAAATAAATACAAGGTTCATTTGTGTATTTAAGCCTTTCTTCTTTGATATTTAATATACAAATTTAAAAGAAAAAATAATTCGGTTTCAAACAAAAGCAATATTAAAGATAATTCGTTAGAATTTTCTTCAACCCTCCTCTTTAAGTACCCATTCACTCTCACCCCAACCCTCACCGCCTCTCTCTACTCTTGAAAAAGTTGTAGGGGAAATGACAATGGTGAATTTATTATGCATTTTGATATTTAGTTTTAGTATCTAATCATCTGCTTCAATCTTAAATTGATTTGGGTATAGTTGGGACTGAGAGGGACAATATAACATTAGTTATAATTGAGGGATCAAAATAAAATATTAGACCATCTCTAATTAAAAATAGGGTCAAATTGAAATATTGAGGGTTAAATTTATTACTTTCTTTTGAATTAGGACTAAATTGTTTGAATGTGTAAACGTGTTATTATATAAAATATATTAACACCCACATTACCATTTTAACAGTCGTTAACGGGCCAGTGGCCAAATTGAAACAAAACTAAAAATTTAATGGTAACATTGAAGCAATTAGAAGTTTAATTATCAAATTGAATAATTGATTAAAGTTTAGTCACCATTTGTTAATTTTACCCTTAAATTAAAGTGAATATTGGAATTATTATAGAAATAAAATTTTAATTATTTTTTTAATTAAAAATAAAAAATCAGAAAAATAGTAAAAAAGTTATTTTTTAAGATTTTATTCTAAAAGGGGATAATAACACTTTTGGTCCTTAAAATTTTAAAATTAATTAAAATAATTAATGGTACATTGCGGTACATATAAATAGTAGTATATTGCGATACATGTTATTTACTGTAGAATTATCCATTAAAAGATGCATAAAGTTGAGTCTTATTAAATTTATAATTTAATATTAAAATGATAAAATTATATTTTTAGTTATATTTAATTGTATTACTTGAGAGAGAAAATAATATATATCCTAAATATTAATTTTTATTTAAAACTAATATTAATAACTAATAATTGATTATTAACATTTTAATGAACTATAGAATATTTATAAATATAAAACATTATATTATCTCATCGTTGATTGAAGGTCTAATGACATTTTTGGCCACCATACTTTTCACAAAAAGTCATTTTGGTCTTTAAATTATTAAAAATTATAAAAAGGTAAAATATAATAAGTCAACTTTACACTTTTGTTAATTTTTCATCATTGGGTTCGATTGGATAAAATTAAAAGTTTTAAGTATCAAAAGAGAAGAAGAAGAAGAAGAAAGAAGAAAAAGGCATTTTTTTGGAAGTTTGAGAGTCCAAAACAAATAATATTTCATCTCTCCTTTTCACTTAATAATTTTTTTAGTATTCTTATCTTATTATAAGATAATATTTTAGTCCAGTTTTATATCAAAATAATTTCTTTTTTACTTTCTTTCTCGCTCAATAATTTTTATTTTTTTATTAGAATATTAAACTAATAGATGTTACTTATAATGTTAATTTTAATTTCAATTGGTATATTCACCTTCTTAGGCATCTAATTATTATTAAGTCTTAAATGAATTTTTAATATTTATTATTAGAAAAATTAATTGCTAAATTAAGTTAATTAACTTGCTTAATTGTAAGTTTGGTATCTGAATTTGTCCACTACCCGGGCTTAGTATTTATTTATTTATTTTGTCTCAACTTAGTATCCAAACTTTTATTCCGTTAATATAACCTTTAGAATGACTCGCAAACTTACAACAAATTGAACAATGTGACTAATGAAATAAAGGAAGCAATGGCTCCATACACAAAACTTAACCTGGTGGCTGCATCAACCTCTATCTGAGTATTGAATTTGCAAGACTCTATGGAAGAATTTTGCTTTACAACCGTGCCTAAACCCTTGAAATCACAAGCGTCTTCAGCTTGGTCATTCACCTGGTAATAATTGTTAAAAGCATAGGAGGCCTTACCCTTAGGTACCAGACTGGAACAAGACGCACCGTCCTGGAGGGCAGTGCAGTCCGATTTCGAGCAAGCCCAACTGAGCTGGTCCTCGATCAAGTCTTGGTCTGTGGCATAACTTGCCAACACGCACCATTGTTTAGGCAAGTATTTCACCCCTTTGGCAGCCACTAGTTCCTTGTGAGCTCCATTGCCAGACATATCCATTTCGAATTTGGGTTTCCCGTTGAAGTCGAAGATTCCCCAATGCCTCTCGAAATTCCCTGGTTCGATGCTCTTGGTGTCCTCGTCGAACAAGCCAAATAGGTAGACTTGTATTTTCCCGGGACGATCTGGGGTTCTCTTATCACTTGCCAACACTCTGACTAGACCGTCATAGAACTTCTTAGCATTGGCCTTATTTGCATATTTGTGGCCATCTGTTGGCCATCCAATTTCCCCGACAAGGATCGGCAAATCAGGGGTGCCGGCGTTCTTCAATGAATAAACAAGAGTGTCGAAGTTTGCCTAAAAAACATTGTTATACTGAACATTTTTGTCCTGAATGGTGTGGCCTCCATCAAAGAATGCGAAATCCGAAGGGAACTTGCTATTCAAGTAGAGACTAAGGAAAGGATATATGTTGACAACAAATGGGGAATTATTATCTGTCAAATAACGGACAATCTGGTGCATGAGATCCCTTATATCGCTACGGAACACTCCATCGGACGGTTTGTCGGATTTTGATTCATAAACATCTGCATTATGAGGCATTACTGCTTTGATTTTTTTCCCTACACCTGCTTCGTTTAGAGCATGTTGAATGTTTTTCATCGCTGGGAACGCCGTTTTGGTAAATCTCCCTTTGTAGCTAGTCAAAAATGGCTCATTTCCGACCGCAATGTACCTGCAATTTATCACACAATTTGTTACATTCTAAAATTGAGATGAAGAACATAAAAAAAGTTGCTTGTATGTATATATATTAGCTTACTTGATATTGACACCTCCATTGCCAAGATGTGCTGTGCAATTTTCTTGGACCCAATCCTTGGCATTTTCATAGTCTTCAGACAAAAATTCAAGCTGATCATTAGGGATTCCAAGCATGACCTCCATCCCCGTTCCAGCCAAGAATCCGACCATCCAAGGATCTGAATCGAAAAGCTTAACCTTTTTAAAGCCATTGTCTTTCAGCAGTTGAACCACTATTTTAGGATGAATCGGATGCGAGGTCATCGTACCCCAATTCACACCGAGCTCATTGATATCTGCAACAACATTAACGGCGGCAGCGACCAGGATCAAGGCACTGGCCATGGCCCATGTCGCTGCCATGCGTTGGATTCGAATTCCGCAAGGTTTGGACACGAGAGATCTTTAAGATTTGGGGTCTGACTCTGCCTCCAAATGATTTGGCATAGATGGTATTTATGCTTGTTGGAGAAATTTGTTAATTTGTTGATGTATGGTGGAACCATGATTTAGAGGGTGTTGGTAGTTTTTCTGGTTGTGTTTTGCCTGATGACAACCTTTATTTCCTTGTCTGAAGACAAACAGCAGAGTTCGTTAATAGACTAACTGGCTTTTCTATTTTTAGTTTGTTCAAATAACGAACTTTCTAATACCCAATACATATGTCAAATTGTCAATTGATTCATTCTAATCTTTACTTATTTAATTTCGAATCACAATTGTTGCAAATTTTTACAAAAATAGATATCGGTTATTTTAGAGAAATATATAACGAATTTTCTCCATTGATAACAATTTTTCTTCATAGATATCGGGTAATTTATATATAACAGTTTTATTATAACAATTATTTAAGAAAATAAGTGAAAATTAGCGGGAATTGTCAAAATCATCCCTAGATAATTATGACTTTAACGAAGTTAAATTTCTATTTGCATCAAATGTGTTAACTATCTATTTTGAGTTTGTATTAGAGACAAAACTAGAAATTTATAAATTGATTTTCTTTTAAGTATAAAAATATTAAGATTTCCAACAAAATAAAAATAAAAATAATATGAAGGGGGTGGAGCACCGACCTGCCACTCTTTCTACGCTCTTAATTTTTATTAATATTCCAAAAATGTTGTCCGATCGTTTGCAGATCAATTTTATGATATAATAAGTTTAACAATATGTTATTGATATTATACAATAAAAATATTTATTATTATAAATATGTTTTTAATAAATAATGAATGGTAATAAATTATAAAATAGTGATCATTTTACTTTAATAATATTTATAAGGATAATTAAAGGAACTTTTCGAATAGATAAATAATTTATCACGATATGTGTTCTATATTTACAAGTGGAGATTAAATTTCTATCCATATAATTTTTTAATAAAAATATATACCGGATTATATTCAAAGTGAAAAGAATTATAAAAGGATCACACTGCAATCATTAAAAATTCAATGTAAAAAATAAGTATTGTAATTTTTAAAGAATGTGAAAGATATGAGAAGCAAAACCCATCACTTTGCAGAAAAACTTGCATAGTCTTCTAAATGAAATCCATCAACAATATACTTTGACCAAAAAACTCTATGAATCAAGCATTCATCCTCTGCGAGTTTTTGGCACATCGGCAAACTACCATAAAAGAATCACAAAAATATCAGATCGTTGATCGTTTTGTGACTAAAAACGCTCAATAATTCTTGTTATCTGAACGCTAAATTGCCATACTAACAAAGAATACTGTCAGAAAGACAGACAAACTTGCAAAAATGCAGACAAATAAACTGTCATACAAACAGACGAAAAAGCCAAAAAAAATAGATGTAGTATGATTTTGACAAAACAAAACAAAAAAATAACAAAACTAATAAAGAACAAATGATTTTTCATCAAAGGATAAGAATTTTATTTATATATTATAAACTTAAAAATTAAAACTAGTCGACAACATAAAAACTGTTGCCGGAAACAACTTCAATAAAAAATAATTCTTCAAGGATTTTTTTTTTGAAATAACTTCTTACTTAAAACGAAGACAAAGCACCAACATGTCACACTTCTTACTTAAGATGAATGTGTACCATCTTGGACCTTGAATTCTAAAATTTATATTTAAATTTCATTTGTTATGTAAATGATACGTGTAATGGTCTGAGTTCAAATCTTGGGCTTTTGTTCTGGCTGAGTTAAGAGTTCATTGAGTTTAAAATTAATGAACAACTTGTTTAGGTTTAGATTTAGACTTGTGTTAAATTCATTTGACTTGAAATTCTTAAGTTTCTTTCCTCCAAAGAGGAAGAAGAGAAAAGAGAAAATTTAAGAAGCTTTGACAAGTTTCTTTAGTGGTTTAATCTAAGGTAATACTCCACTACTCTATCTACTATGTATAAAATGAGTATGTTTGGTGAATGATGAATATGATGCATTAATATTGGACACTCCCACTTTATTTCTAACAATATGACATTTTTTATTTTATTTACAACAATATGGTTGTTTACTGTAGCAAATCAGAAGTCAGATTGTGTTCAATTCGTCTTTGAACAATGTCTTTTTCATTTTCAAATTAAACTACTAAAGTCGACTGCTTGTAATCCGACTTCCAACAATAAAAGTGATTAACACTATTCAAAGTCGGGCTGTCCTTGATCCGTCTTCAAGCTAATCATCGACTTTGGGTGTATTTTCTGGATAAACACTGTTCAAAGTCAGATTATGTTCAATCCGACTTCTGGTTGCTATAATAAATAACCATATTATCGGAAATAAAGCGAAGAATGTCATATTGTTAGAAAAAAAAATTAGACCACAATATTTGAGTAATTTCACCGTTAATATTGTGCAAGTATACTTAAATTCTTCAATGGTGAAAGTGACTATAAGATGCTAAATGGTTACTTTAGGTCTATGTTAATCCTATATTATGTTTGTGAAGTGTTTGCGAGTGTTAGGATTTAATTTAAGGGTTCTTAGAATAATTTTTGAACTTGGTATTGATTAAAATAGAGGCGAGTTTCTAAACTTTACATTGAGTTTCAGAATTTCCAGTTGAACTTTGGTATTCTGGAATTGGTTAGGTGGCTTCAATATCCTTGATTTTAGTTTAGGAACCAGCAGCGTTGGACTGCTTTAACTTGTTTAGATGTAACCATTTTAACCTAAAAGGATCCCGGACCAACCCGTAAACTCTCAAATTTATTAAGAATGATCAAAAATATATTTGTGACTATTGAATTCGATAAACTCATTAAGTTTTTATGTAGTAACCAATAAACGAATTTGTAAACCATAGCAACATTTTATGCAATAGAAATGAAATTGGGGTCATCTCTTTCCTTGGTAAGTATTAAGCTTGTGAGAAGATTTAAAATTTGATTACATGTAGTTTAGAGTACATATGGACCTAGTTAGGTAAGATGACTCGAGTTGTTTCGGCTCGAGACTTGATAAGCTCTAAAAATTTGTATTTTTAAATATTAATGTATGGCGTGCTTATGTGATTTTGTTCAATATCCGCACAACAACACCAACTTATATATTTTATATTGTTCCGATTGACAAATGGCAGCACATGTACATTTAACAATATATACATATTAAATTCTACATTATGCATGCGGTACATGTAAGTTATGGATTATGGTACTGATTCAATTTGTATGATTTAATTATTTTGCACGATATTATGTTATATTTGTAATCTATATACATATTGGCCTACTTTATATATAATTTTTATGTTAATTATACATTACAAGGCTCTCAAGCTCATTATTCGAATTATTTTTTTTTTGCATGATAATAGGTTTGAGTAGCTTTGGGCATTAATATCATTCGAGAGTTCCAGCAACATTTGTTTGCAGAGTATCGTACTTATGCATTTAGTGGGCGTGTAGGTCATAACACTTCGTATTTATATTTGAGTATGAATTATGTTTTTAGTTTTTGTAAATGTTTTATTCAAATGTATTTTTATTTGATTTAATTTTATGATTAGATTTGCCTTATAAAAAGTAAACATTTTATATTTTAAACTTGTGAGTCGCTGTTTGTGACTCCTTGGATCGTGTCAAGTTCTTTGTACTGGATCTAAATATTACAATATATATATATATAGTGACAAACGCAAAACTTTATATTAGGGGTAAATTTATAGAATTCTAAGAGGGACGAACTTATAAAATTTCAGGGAGGCAGAAATAGATTTTCAATAGGAAATATATAGAAAATTTTTAAAAAATTTCTAAACCATATAGAAATTTTAAAATTTTAGGGAGGGCGACCATCCCCTCCAGCTCCCCTTTAAGGCTATCCTTGTATATGTATACGATTATAAAAATCGTTTAAATAAAAATCAATTAATACCATGTGCATCGACCCATCTCATATTAATATTAGTATTAGATATTCTAATTCTTGATTCGAGATTTGCCACCTTTCTGATTATTTATTATTTTACATTTATTTAATCGTACTTTATTTTCTTCTATTTTGGAATTTCATTATTTGGATTTTGGAATAATACACTTAAAAAAAAGAGACTAAAATATGAAACATACTGCTTCGACTACTATCCCAGTGATTAAGCCATTAAAATTATGTGGAGGTATTCTAAGGCTTGAACCTCGTTGAAACCCCCAATCTCTTTTTCCATTGAAAATATGAAATAACCGAACAACCAGACAAGATTTTTCCTATCCCTTTCTCTTTGTATCGTAATCTGCCAAACGGACAGATTTGCCAGTCTCCCCAAAAGTTTACTTTCTTTCCTTCACAATGTCTCAGTTTTATGTTTGTTTCCATCAAAATAAGTTTTTAAGTTTGAATTGAAGCAACCCATTTGCTTTTCTTTTTTCTTTACCCAGTATTCTATGGTTGAGATTATTTTCAGTGTTTAATTGTTTTCTACATTTTAGTATGTTTTATTAAATCTTTGGGGGAATTCTTCTTCAGTGATAGTATAGTGGAAGCTGAAAAGTGTTTGGTTTGGTCATCCTATCATGGGTCCGTTTACACTGGCTGTTGACTCCAAGAACTTGTAGCGATGTCCGATTTCGTTAAAAAACGACGAGTTTTCGAGGTGTTTGTGGTTTTTCAGGTATTAAAATATTTATTCCGTAGGGTTTAAAAAAGCCGTATTTTATTAAAAATTGGAGTCGCCACCGGCCACTTAGGTAGGCCGGACACCATAAAACCAGAGATTTAAAAATGTCGGGTTCGGGAGTCGGTTACGGATGGGGAAGGATTAGCACCCCACACCGCCCAAAATTGGTACTTTAATAATTACCGCTTCATTAATATTAGACTTTCCGGATTAGAGTGACGGTTAATTTAAAATTCGGTTATAATTGCGAGTAAATTTTAAGGGCCCCGTTATCCGAGGGTAAACGCCCAACCACTATCACTACGCCTGATACTGGCCCCGTTTACGCTTGGATAAAAGGGCACCGCATTGACAAATTTTATACCATTATGCGATCTTAGAAAACATAAAAACATAAACAAACATTCATATTGACTTGGCATTAAAACCCGAATACTATAATATAAAACAAAAATAATTAAAACGCATGAACATAACATATCATGATGATAAAAACAAAACAGAATAAATATGAACAAGAAAATGCTTGCTTCCAAAATTAGACTAATTAGTCTTAACATGCTTAAACACATTAAAATGAACCACAACTATAGCATGCATGACATAAACTTAAGAAGGGTACGAAATTAACAAATCAACAACACCACAAAAATACACTAAAACCCTTATTATGCGGTACACTTTACATGCATAAATTATGACACGTCATGATATTAATATGTAACAAAAAATTACCCATTTTTAATATGTAACCCAAAATGCAAAACACTAATAAACGTGTTAGAATTCAAATCTACATGATAAATAAATAAACTAAACATGATCACTTACTAAAAGAAAAGTATATGGCATGAACAAATAAACTACAAGATATACAATGCGTGATAATACATACATTATAAAATACAAATAAAGACACAAAATATGTCAACCAACATACATAAAACTCATGATAAAAACATAAAGGCATGTAATGCAAGAACACCAAGGAGTTTGAGACATAAAATGGAAATGTAATTATACCAAAAACACAAGCATAACAAAAAAGGGACAGAGGGACTGAAATGAAATAAACTGAAAACATAATACTTAAATAAACAAACAAAAAAAACAAACATTGAAGACCGAATTATAACTCGGGAAGAACTTGCAAGGACTGGAAATGTGATTAAACCAAGGGGGAAGCTCGGAGTGAAAAATCCAAAAACGCGGGATGGTTAAGGAGGTAATTTTACCATTTTAAAACCTGAATTCGGTTTAATTCAGTGACTAAATTGGGAGTTTCCTTAAAAAATGGGGGATTGGGATTGTAACTGGACCAAGGGGAAGCCCATTTTGAAAAATCGAAAGGGACGGTGGTCCTTAAGAAGTAATTTCCTCATTTTTGAAAAATAAAAGTCTATAAATAGACCTTATCAGGTCTGATTTCAGATTTTTGCCATTCAAAATTTTGTTTTATAAAACAAAATCCTCTCCCCTCTCTAATATCGAAGCCGGCTCTCTTGAAACCTAGATTTCGGCCACCACTAGCCACCGCTGGCCGCCGCTCGCCGGCGCCGGCAACCCTCAATCCACGACCTAAAACACTCCCCTTCTCACACTAAACCCACGTCCCGCCTTAGATTTTAGAAGAAAGAGACCTATTTTTCTAGATCTAAGAAAACAAAACGGAAACCCTTTCACCTCTCTTTTTTAGTTTTGTAAACTAAGACCAAACAACCCCTCTCCTTTACCGGTTCACCGTGTTTGGCTTAAGAGCCTTACAGCTTATTACCGGCGGCGGGAAACTTTAATCGACGAGGGTAAGAACCGACCTCTTTTACCTTTTTTTATATTGTTAATACCTTTGAGAGATATGCATGCAGTAAAAGAAGAAAGAGAAATACCACTGGACTTGCGTTGTTTTTTTTGTATTTCTGAAAAAACTGATGATAATACACTTTGGTTGGATTCTATATATTTTTTTGATCTCTGTTTTTGGTAGAGTATATTACATGAAAAAAACATCAGATCTGATTTTTTGGTACTGATAATTCATTGTTTTGGTGTTTTGCACGTTCTCTGAGCGCGGTGGTTGAGCTGGTAGTACGGCGGCATGGTGGAGGAGGTGTTGTGGCGACCCGTTCAGTCAGAGTGAATCTCGGCCGTTGGATCAGATCTGATCCAACGGCTGGGGCGCTTTGAAGCTTGGATGATCGAGATTCAACCTTGGAATTGGGAGACTGCGCCGGATCATGACATGTGGCGTACGGTGATCTGAAAGGTCTGGGGCGTGCGAGCCACGCACGCGTGGAAGACAGCTGAGCAGTGAGTGGTGTCACGCGCATCAGATGGAAGGTCATCTTGACTTGATCATAGCCGTTGGATCTGGATTTGATCCGACGGCTCTGGGTTGGCTGAGCATAATAATAAAATGGGTCAGGGTTAGATACATTTTTAGGGTTTTATTTATTACGGGCTTTGGCCGGTTGGGCCTTGTCAACCATGTTATATTCTTTTTGGGTTTTTGTAATACATTGGATTGGACACTAATAAACTTTGGTTTTATTTTATTATCTGTTTATATATATATGTGATAATAATATTAATAATAATAATAACACGATTATGATAATATATACATATATATATATTCGTACGCGTACACCTATACGTATGGCATACCGACATTAATATACGTTACACGCCCTTAGTTAATATAACATAAATGTACCGGCACACCTAATTATACACATCACTAATATAACATTCACATGTTACACAGTCACACACAATGCACACATAAACATACATACAACACACATATACTATAATAAATATTACATATACATAAACATAATATGTATAATACACATGCACTCATACATATCATACGTGTATATTTCACACACATTAATCGCCTATATATAGTAAACATATAATGTAATATGTATACATGCAATAATAACTCCCCATTAATTATTATACTAATATATTAACAATATGTACAAACCGGATAAAAATGAGTGATTACAGAACTCTTATGTAGTTTGCTCTGGTAATTAACCCACTTCAATTATATACTATAATCTTGTTGTTGTGGTTTTTATCTGTCTTTTATTGTTTGAACAGTTGGTATGGTTTTGCAGATGTACCAAATGGGAAGATTCAGAGCTTACAGCTGCAAACAAAGAAGTGCTTTGCATCAGTCAGCATGGAAGATGAAAAGCCTTTCGATTTCCTACGTATTTTATTTGGTATGTATAACAAATTTACTGCATTTCCACGTTGAACATTGAAAAACATACTATTATTGAAATTGGGTACATAGATTTTTTCATAACAGGGGGGAGGGTAGAGAAAAACTGTTGGAACTATAGAATGAATGCAGCTGCGAACAAGAGTTTGTTGCATGAGAATGAGTCTCTGTCTCTTATATGTATGTGTCTGAAGTGAATGCTTTACAAGTTTTCGCCATGTATTTTGTTAACTTATTGAAGCGGCGCTAACTGCCTCCAAGTGAATATGCAAGTGGCAACTTCTTGCATATACAAAGATAATTAGCATTGAAAATCATATAATGATCAGTTATGTCATGTCCATATTTACTTTAATGAGTAACACTTTAGCAATTTTACTTCTTAAGCTGCTTGAACTTATTTTAAGATCATCCTTTTGTTTCTTACATGGTTGGATTAAGGCATTAAGCCTCATCCCAGCATTGAAAATTTGAGTAATCAATAATTGGTGTTCGAACTAGAAAAGGGACACTTTGTTATCACCAAAGTTTCTATAGTTTACAAAAAAAGGTTCAGTTTTTGGTGGTAAGGAAAAAAAATCTCAGTGAATGATTGTTCTCTAGGACCAGGTTTGTGAAGAAACTTTTGATTGTCTGTTCAAACATGAGAAACAAAGTTTCGGCAGTAATAATTTTTTTTCTTTGCCGAAACTGCCTTGACTGTTTATCAGTATGTCTAGTTTGGTAAAGTTTGCTGGTATGTTCATATATTCTAACTTGTTTGTAAAAATTTGCAGAGGGAATCATAACTGGAGGTACAGCTGGTGTTGTGGTTGAAACTGCTTTGTACCCAATTGATACAATAAAGACACGGCTGCAGGCAGGTGTTTCTTGAGTACTTAAAATAAATGTTAAATTGGAGGTCACGGATTTTCCCTTCCATCAATGTCTAGTCCAACAATCCAAGTCTTTTCCTAGACCTTTACTGCTTTACACATTAGGTTTTGCTGGGGATACAAAAATGAAAAGCCGAGGAAATTAAAAAAAGAAACCTGTTTTTAGTTCTTTGGTTGTACGCAATGAAGGAAACAGATTAGTGATGAAAATAACTCACTTTAGTGAGATGTTTCTTTCCACCCATTTTCTTCCATTAATGAATGAATTTAATCTTTGTGTATGTGGAAAATGTAAATCCCTTTGATTTCCTTCCAACAAAAGATGAAATTGGTTTTACAACTTCCCACTTCTGCTATTCCTACCGGATGAGGTGCTAGGATAAGATATCATCATATTTCTTTGCATTTGTACATTCCTTCTTATCCCCAGTTTTGTCAGCCTACTTTGAACTTCTGGTGCTAGGCTAGCCAATTTTTACTGTTTTTGGTTCCTGCAAAATTAGTTACATTTGGTCCAAGTGCAAAATCTGTGTTAATCTGTTTGTAAATAAATTAATGTGTCATAATCATGAGATGGAGATGCTTCTTATTGTCGATTCAACACAGACAAGGAACTCAAGAAGAGTACATTTAGTGCTTTGCTTTCATTTTAACTTTAACTTTTTGCTCAAAACTTTCTTAAATTTACCTTCTTTTCTTGTGGAGGTAAAATAGTTTTGAAGGGGCTTTATTCTGGATTGGTTGGTAATCTTGCTGGTGTCTTACCGTTAAGTACCAAGTACCTTTGAATTTCAGAACTTTATTTCTCAAGCATATAAGCATCTTAACTTTCAAGATGTTTCTCCCACTTCAATTGCTTCTTTTACCTCCTTTTACTATTCTAATTAACTTTGCACGACAGTTAAAAGAAGAAATTGAAACTATACTTGTGGTCATTTGTGTTTCCAAAAACATGTATGTAGGCTGAAATGTTTTTGGAAAATTTGCAAAACAATTTTAGGTAACAGACAAGAATTTGTTACTTCTGTTTAGAGATTTCTTTTGCTGCATTTAATGAGTGATATTCTGATATATGTTCTTATTTCTTACTTTTTGGGTTCCAATTTTCTGATAATAACTTTTCTGTAGACAGGGCTTCTGCTTTATTTGTCGGTGTCTACGAACCTACAAAACAGAAACTATTGAAGCACTTCCCAGAAAATCTTAGTGCCTTCGCCCACTTGGTGAGGGGGTTCTTCTATTTCTTCTTTCTTGACGTAGATATATTTCATGATAAGCCAATGTATCCATGTATATATCTACACCTACCATCGAATAAACCTTTTTCCATGACTTGGAACATATGGCTTAATCTAAATGATTTCTTTCAATAGCCTCCTTGGTTTCTCACTGTCCTTGAAAGTCCAGTTAAACTTTGACTGATGGTTTGGACTTTGGCAGCACGGTCGCTTATAGTTGAATCCCATGCAGACTGCAGGGGCCATAGGAGGAATTGCTGCATCACTTATCCGTGTTCCTACTGAGGTAGATATGTTTGCTGATGCATTTTTTTTAATTTATTCAAAACTGACTTACTAGTCCTGTTCTCATTGTTTTCCGTCTTTGTTAACAACTCAGGTTGTAAAGCAAAGGATGCAGACTGCTCAGTTTACTTCTGCATCTAATGCTGTTCGTGTTATTGCATCAAAGGAGGGATTTAAGGGTCTCTATGCTGTATGAGTTGTCCTCACTTTTCCTCTCTTACCATAATGAATCTGCAAACACCTAGCCTTTTTCATATAAAATTATAAAAAAAAATCATATAGAATTATAAAAATATATTTATAAATAATTATAAAAAATATAAAAACAGAAAATTATAAATCATTGGGAATTGCATATATATATATAGACACACCATGGTGATAGTAGAGACCTCCAACTCAACTGGAATAGATGTGATCACCTCGTTTGATTTCGTGAATTGCTACTGTTTTCATCTTTCTTGTTTAAATCCGTTCTTTAAGCTCTATACCTTGATTTAGTTGTGAAAACTGTGAATATATATAGATTGAAAGATTGCCCCAACACAAATTTTTCGGGTTAAGGACAAGGGTTCAATTGGGTGCAAATTTTCCATAAAATAAAAAGAGAATTAGTCTTTTGCTATTTGATGAATGAAAATCCTTAACTATTGTGAGTTGTGAATTATTTTTTACATTACCTGACCCTTGTTTGTAAGTTGTAGGGTTACGGATCTTTCTTATTGCGAGATTTGCCCTTTGATGCCATTCAATTCTGCATCTACGAGCAACTTAGAATTGGTTACAAGGCAGCGGAAAGCTCTTATCTGTGTGATCTTTGCCACTGCTGGTAGTATGGCTCATTAAATTGCTAGATTTGCCTGTTACTCTCGTTACTTGATTGTCTCTGTCCCTTGTTCTCTCTGTCTTGCAAACCATGGCATTCAAAAGTGACCTTATATGATGTATTTTAATGCATTACAAGTTCCTTTTTTGTGCATTAAAGAATTATTGGAATCAAAGAGAACTCCCAATATACATTAGGAGAGCCATGCTGAACCTGCAATTTTGTTGAAAGCCTGAGGAATGAACTCTGGCACCTCTGTCATTGGTTTTGTGTCTAAGTTGGTCCACATCTATGATAAATTATATAAACGAAGCCTAAGGCTAAGGGCATTCGTGCAGTAAGCTATAAACTGCAATTTCTTATATATGGCATGTTGGATGTTGAGACAAAACTTGTCCATAAAAATTTAAGGAAAAGAGATATCGGAAAGAATATTGTATAGAAATTAAAACTTTCATTACAAGATAATTCGATAAATACTACAAGTGAAGGCCCAGGGGAGGTTCTTTAAGTTTATTTGGCTACATAAATTTTCTCATCTAGGGATTCATAGGCAAAGAACACTATTTTTATTTGAGTTGATTAAAAAGAAAGGACAAGAAGACAGACCAATTACATGGATATAAAACTTGTGAAATTGATTTGCCATTGAAATGTTAGAGAGGAAGCATCTACCTACCTGCCTGCCTACCTATTGAAATGTTTTCTTTGTACATACACATCAGATACATTAGCCGGTTTCTTCTTTTTACAGATTTACAGCGACAAGAAGTCCTGCTATTGTCATGCATGAAGAATTCCTGTTGACATAAAAATGTTTTGTTTGCACATACACATCAGATAGGATAAACTTAAATTGCTTTTTTATCAGTTTTCTTTCTGTTTTGCAGGCTCGACGAGATTTAAATGATCCCGAGAATGCGATTATTGGTGCATTTGCTGGTACTATGAGAACTTTGTAACATACCCAATACCATGATTTATGTTACTTGGACTCTTTTTTAGTAAATTACCCATGTCAGACCTATGTCCAATACATATTTGGATGCAGGCACAAGAATATGTGGAAAAAACTTTTAAAGATTAAAAATAATCATTTTTGACAGAACCATGATTAATTTGATCTTGTGATGAACATATTGACCGGAGCAATAAAACTCCTGGATGTTATTAAAACATTTAATGGTTCAGGTATAGTATTTTTGCTTCCAAGATATTTATATAACCCTTCTGGTGTATAATTATTCAAGATCCGAGTTTCTGGTTTGTCGGTTTCATAGGTTCAAGACCAGTTTAAGGTGTCTTCAATTGTGTTCAAACTATTATCAGGAGGAAGGTCCCCCAAACCTTCTTCAGGTAGGAAAAACACTTAAAAATATTAGCATTTCATCCATAAGTTTGTACATACATCCATAATTACATGCATGTATGTTTTAACATTCAGCCGAGAGTTTGTAAATCAAATATCGGTGGTTCAATCTTTTTAATAAAGTCGAAACCTAAAAACGACTGCTTGCTCCTTTTGGCCCCATAATCTAGTGTCAGGAGCCAAAATTTTGGATTAAGTCCAAACCTGCATCCATATTTTAGGAATTTTAAGTTCAATTCCCCTTCTCTGTTTTAACATTCTTTACTATTCATGATCAAATATTAGAGGGGAAATTTTTTTAATGAAGTAGTAACCTAATTAATGTAACTTTTTCCTCCATTTTGGTAATATAATCTAATATTCGGTGAAAAGATCACTCGAGTTTCTCTTAATTTTGATAACAAGTAGATTGAGCCCTTACAAAATAAACGGAGCAATTTCAATTTCGAAAGTGAGCAACCGAGGGCAATAGATGACAATGTTCACTTTTTCATCTGCTTTTTTATTGTATATTCTGAATTTGACCCTCAATATTCATGTATTCTATCAATTTAGTCATGATTATAAAAAATATAAGAAAAGAAAAATGGTATATAATTTTTAAAAACCTAAAATATTAAAAACTAATATACAAAAAAAGTTGAACTTAAAAAAATTTCATAAAATATTCACTTTTTAACTGAACACATTATTTATTACTATTGTTGTTATTGCTAAGGAAATGAATTTTATTATCTGTGATCCTATATAAAAGCTGTCCCCTTCGCATTGAGAGAATTGAATTTCAAATTCAATTGATGTAATTGTAAGCCACGGGTGTTTATAACGTGATTGTTGGCTTTTTTAATGATATTTTGTGCTTTAATTATATAATGGGAAAATATTCTAATAATATATATTACTTATTTACCATCCATTTAGTATAAACTCTAATAAGATTTTTATTTGTGTTGTGTTGGTGTTATTTTTATTTTGCACCGAGTTTTATATATTTATAATAGTGATTTAATATAAAGTATAATTTACTTGTTCATATCATATTCATGGGTGATGAAAGGAAAAATTTATGTTTTAAGTTAAAATTGTAATGTTTAAATAATTTTCAAAATTGAGATTAAATTATTGTTAAAAGCTCACCCTAGACATAAGTACAAACTTATACAATTGGTCACGGATATGCTCTCATTAAGAGAGAGCCGATTGGCCATGAAATGTGGTCATTTTCATATATTATGATTCAGTTCCTTGGACAGGTTCTGCTTCCCCATCAACAAACGAAAACAATTTGCGGAGTGAGAGAACTGAATTACTGAAATAAAACAATTTGGTCGAATCTAACCTGATTATAAATCTTGAGAAATTTATATAATTTCAATGGAAAACAAAAGAGCTGAAAAATGAAACCATAATAGTATTTCAAAAAGAATGAACAAACTATACATCTCTTAGTCTAACAGGAATGGTTATACGGACCCTTAAATATTCATCCGTCCCTTGTCAATGACATTTCCCACCTGCTCCAAAATTGTTGCTAAATCAGAACACGAAAATTCTTTTTACCTTTTTTTTTTTAAAAAAAAAGAACAAATGAGACAAAAGCAATATACAACATATCGATTCCAAAGCACCCCCTAATCTAAATCTAAAAAAAATACACTCCTATCTTTTTTCTTTTGTTTTCCACCCCTTTTTAATTATTTTTTTTTGTCACCTGGTTTTGAGTATATCTTAATATAATATGAAGGGCATGTCATCAAGTTTCGGCAGCTAATATAACCAAAATCACATGTTCTTCGATGATGATTGTAAGCTGCAATACCACGAAACTGTTACAGGTAAAAAACATCATCTTTCTCATCCACCCGTTCCTCTACTCTGTATCTTCTTCTTCGACAACCCATCCATTGAAACAGTTACAGCACCATTTTGCTTTTCCTTCCTCTTCTTCTTCTTCTTCAACAAATTCCTCTCCTTTTCCCAATTAATTAGATTTTTATTTAAATAATAACATAATAAAACAATAAAAACAATAAAAAATATATTAAAGACAAAAAATTGAAAAAGGCAGTGATTTCAGCGCCTCCCACCACCTAAGCCACATGGGTGCTTTGCTGCGCCTTCCCCACTTCATCAAAATCGCGTCGCCTACACCCAGACAAGGCGCTTCAACAACGCGTGGCAGCGCCTAGGCGCGCCTCTCCCTCGCCTTTTCAAACACTGCCTACCGCTATTAAAGGAATCCAACTTCTATAGGAAGTTGCAATACTAATTCCATAAAATTTTCCACACTTCCAAGCCCATATAACCTCATAACTAAAAATTCAAAACCAATGCTATAAAAACAATACTAACCTCATAACACAGGCCATATATTCCAGCCTCTTTAGTAGCCACAAAAATTTCTATCACTAACTAAATTTTTTACCCTTTTCTGGAACTACAAAATTCACAATTTACATTTTAAATTAAAGGAATAATAAAAGATCAGTGAACAAGTGCCCAGGATCAATGCCCAGAGTTAAATTAGTCACCAGTAACTTGGGATATCAGCGGTTAAACCCAAGCCACAATAACTAAATATCTATTATGACTTTGACCTGAATAGAACAGGCATTGATTATCAAGAATACGGCAGTTCTGTATAGTCAATTAACGGTTCAGGACATGCCTCATATATAGTAGAAAAGAAATGCATAAGAATGATGTTTAGGATGTTGGGCATGGTAGATTGTAAAGAAGACAATAATGATATGGAAAACAATCTTGATCACCAAACTTTTTCAGATATATTCAAATAAATTGTATAAGTTTTTCCTCACCATTTTCCAAGCATAAACGATCTGCCTCTTCAGGACCTTCATAGAGAAGAACTCTATCCAAAATTTCAACTTTCCAAGGTGACAATAACATTTTTGGCTCTTCCAGTCCCAGGATAATTATTGTTTGGCATCCAATGCCAGTACCAGTACCTGATTCTTGATAACCAATGGTTTCAATGGGAAACAGATTTGATGAAACCGAAACAGAAGGGAGAACCACTGAAAGACCACCATCAGTCACCAAATAAAAACAACCCTGGAAAGTACAACCAACAGCTTCTCCAATAGATACTTCTTCTCTCCCTTGGAGAGAAAACTTTTTTCTTCCCGAATTCAAGAATCTATCATCATGGACTACCGAGTCTGTATGCAAATCAAAATGTACAATTTGAGAACTCTTGTGGTCCTTGATATTATGCCTTCTAATGAGCCGAGTAATCCCAAAAGGAGAAAAAAAAAATACAGTCATTATCACCGTATCAATCTGTTGGAAGAAAAATCTTTCGCATAAGGGGGAAATGCATTTGTGAATCGTGAAATTTCTCATTCATTGCTTTTGAAGCAGCAGAAAAACCATTAAAGACTGAATCAGGAAGGCACCCATTTCCATAACGTTTCCAGCCACAGATTTTCTGCAAAATATTGTTTCCAGTATTATCACAAAAGGAAACAATTTCTTTCATTTTGGAATAACTATTTAAATTGCAAGAATTTGGAGAACCAATATATATCCTTTGGTGGCTTACATCAGAACTCCCTACATCCCAAGTCCTACATGTTGATAATGTGGAAGCAATTTTTCAAATGCATTATACTGGTCTGGTAGGCAGTCCCCAGCATATATCACATACACTATATCAAATTCATCAACCACAGCCAAAAGAGATGTATATGACGCAACAAGTAGACTCTTAAATGTTCTTCTACCAAATAAATCATCAAGCTGATAATTTGACTTGCTTTGCATATCATCGTCTGGAGTTGACCTTTCTGATTCACGCAAACTCGCAGAACACTTTAACTCAAAACTCTGTAAAATATCAAGACGTGCAACATGCTCACCAGACAATGCGTCATAAAAGAACACTAAGCCAGAAGCATTGAGGCAAATAAGAAAATCATCAGAAAAGTGGAAGTCTTTCCAATCATCCAGCGGGCATGTGTTCTCATTTTTGCGGAAGCTTCACCAAAGAAACCCACTGAATTCCCTGAATATCCAACCTGGAAATGACAATTATATTCTTACTCTTGTTTTCATTTCCATCGCTAGCATTGGCCGATGCAGGGTTCATTCGTGTTAATAAGAATCCAACTAGCTGATGAGAATTGCTAGAGAACACTCTGGAGCATTTGTATGGAGTGCTGGAACCAACATCAGATGTATCCAACTCAACAGTTTCACAGGAACCATTTTCTACATTTCTAATAGTCTCTCGGCAACTCTCCCCGCTTGCTAAAGATTTCTTTTTACAAAGGAATCTCAGAACTGGGAAATTACTAGTAAAAATGCCAAAAGAAACAACTTTCGCAGAGCAAGGAAATGATGATTTCTGAGGAAACCTGGTCCAAATGCCACCCTCATATTCAACAGTTTCAGCATTAGTGAAAAATGATCGCAACCACCTCTTTGAAATGCCAGTTCCAGAAAATACATCATCCCCGACTTTCTTACTTATCTTATCTGGAACTCCTAAATTTCCATTCAAGATGCTTTTATCGGTGGTACTCTGATACTCTTCAAAAGACAAATCAATTGGCTTCTCTTCCTTGATATGCTGAAATGATGAGGATGAAGGGCCCCACTCAACCCAAGTCCCATCCCTGACCTCACCCTCTGACATTGCACCAGGCACACTACTCTGAACAGGCTGAGAGAAGGCATGTACCATCACACCTTTATTGCCAGACACAAAAAGAAGCTCTCTAAATGAACCATCCTTGTGCTGGTTATAGGTATCCCCACACACACCCCAAGCCAATGAGTTTACATCACAAAGAAAAGGGTAACCGTTAGACCTTAAAATCCACATTGAAGGGAAATACCATCATCAGAATCTGTTGCTGATCCAGAAGTGCATGGAATATCGTCCTTTAAATTAGACCTACATAATAAATCTAAATTTTGGGGACTCTCGTCATGACAACTTTCAGAAATATCAGCATCTACAGAGCCCCCTGCAAACCAAAAGGGAAAACTGAACAACTGTAAAAGTAAACCAGAATAGCCATGCAATTGAAACCAAATGCACAGAAACAACAAGTGATTGATTAAAGGAAGCCCCAAAATCAAGACATTCCAAGCCAAACAAAAATGCAATACAATTTTGGCAGTCTAGAAGCAGAGAATAAGAAATATTAACCTGCAGCCAAAGGAAGAAGCAAAGCTTGGCATTGGTATGAAAGCCATAACAGTAACTCCCTTGTTGGAGATATAAAGGCTTCACGATATTCTGAAAGATTGAGTGGCAACTCTGAGGAACCCCTTTATGTAACTGCAGTATAGAAGGACCCTCACCACTGGAAGAACGGTTCATTCTGTTCATAAGCAGAATCAAAGATGAAGACCACAAATATTATAATCATATCAAAAACTAGGTCCAATTCCTCCAACGCATTTTAATATTAAACACTGCCCTGCACAACCAACCTAATATTTATTCCAAGCTACATGTCTATGCCAAACTAATCTGAAGAAAGACACATCCATAAAACAACCATTGCAAAACAATAGATGGAATTGCGCAATTCATCTTACCGCACAGGTTGCAATAGGTATTCGAGTAATCAAACCGATAAGATAAATCAATCACATTTTTCTCCAGTTCAATGAATTAAGATACGGTTGCAATAGATATACAAGCGAGTGGAATTTAATCAAAAATCCAAGTGAACCTAAGTTACCTATCGATTTATTAGCAAGTTAACAACGTTTACTGTGGCATTTAAAAAACACTCCATTTCTTCCTTTTACACTCGTCCATATTTTTCAGCAACCAAACCGACGTTATCCAATATCATCCCCACGTATTAACTTAGAAATTGGGAAAATCATCTAAATAAATTCAAAAATAAAAACGAACCGAGCATCGATTACACGATTCAAATAAGATTAAACAATCAAATTACAAAATGAAACCTAAAAACAATCTAAAAAATTAGAGAGAGAAAAGACGATAAGATTAGATTCTATAATGAACCTGGAGAAATTATAACGGACAACTTCAATTGATTGACGACATATCCACAAATCGCAAGAGGCTCTGAGCTTTTTCTCTGTAAACGAGATTGTTATTGTTCTTTACGTGCTTGTTCTCCTCTCCTTGTTTTTCTCCTTGTTTCAGGTGGATTTGAGAGAATAATTTTTTTGTTTATTATTTATTTTCGATCGAAGACGACAGGTATGTCGAAGTATGAAGGTTCGGGGGAAGAAAGAAGCCAAGGAAATAGAGTGAGGGCTTTTACGTAGTTTCAATCTTCTCTTTTCTTTTCTAATCCAAGCCTGGTGTGAATTGGAATGGGTAAAACACTAAAACGGAATGGATTGGTCTGTCCGTATTGGGTATAATCAACGAGGGGAACTGTTTTCTGTAATTTCTCATTGATGCAAGGCACAATCTCCTTTATTACCAAAAAGAAAAACAATCCTAAAAGGAAAAAGCCTAAGACAATTGTCACGGGGCTAGATTTTGACCCTAGCGGATTCGTGCGGCCTTAGACGCCTTCGACGCAAATCAGTGATTCCTACGCCTAAATCAGCCTTCAACCAGCCTTGTGAGTACTCCTGCTCGATAACGGCTCCGACAAGCCCTCCAGGTTTCGATGGATCTTGTCACGGGCTAGACCTTTGCCAGACGAATCGTGTGAACCTTAGTCACTTTCTCGGTTGAAACGTCTGCTAAGTCACCATGAAATCCTTTGTCACGGCCTTAGGTGAAGCTCTCGACAAACACCTAACTCAGCCAGGATTCTCGCTCCGGAAGATCAAACACTTCCCGAAGCCCTCGAACGAAAGATCGTTCTAAGCGGAAACTAATCAAAGAACAACGGAAAGAGATTGACAACTAGAACAACGAAGAACACTCAAGAACAATAAAGAACACTCAAAGAGTTTAGAGTAAATGCTTCTTGTATTACTCAAAGTGAAGTGAAGTAATGCGAAGTAGTGAAGTGAAGAAGTGAAATTATTTACAAGTGAGGATGAAGCCTCTATTTATAATTGAACTCCCCTACATCCAACGGCTCAGTTTAAATTACATCGACGGTCGAGATTGATCTTATCTAATCAAATCTCAATTCAAATCTCTAATTATCACAAACATTATCTACAAATTATATTTCAAATGAATAGATGATGCTTTGACCAAATTACCCTCCTAAATCCTCTATGGATTTGGCTAAGTCTTGCGGGCTTTCTAGCATTCTCCAAGTGCCGGGCCAAGTGTGATGGTCTTGGCAAGCCTGTTACACTGCGCAAACCCTCTTTGGTTGATTCTTGCGCCAATGCCTCGGTCCCAAAGGTTTGGTCCACACTTTTCTCCAAGTGCTGGGCCAAGTGTAATGGCATTAGCAAGCCTGTTACACCGCGCAAACCTTCTTTGGCTAATTCTTGCGTCAACGCCTTGGTCCCAAAGGTATGGTCCACGACATTCTCCGAGTGCTGGGCCACATTTGGCAAGCCCGTTACATTGTGCACAACCTTTCTATCTGATGCTCGCGCCAATGTCTCGATCTGAAAAGTTTGGTCTGTGACATTCTCCCCCACTTGACTTAGCGACGCCCTCGTCGTTGCACTCGAACGATCCTGGACAGGGTCAACTTGATTACTCGTCGATGCCTCGGCTTCATGCAATTCCCCCATATGAACTCTCGCCTCGACTCAAACTGTTGTTGAACATCGCGTGCTAACACACCTCTTGATACATCTCTCTTGTAGGACCATTCTCCCACAAACTCCGATTTACCTCGACTCAGACCCACTTGGTCTTGCGGCAAAAACTTGGAAGTTGTCACAACATTGAACACATACTGAACTCTCAGATTCGTCGACAACTCTGGCTTGCCCCTTTGAACTCTGAAAGGTCTCTTCCAATCTTTATTTCCCCCGCACTGAAGACTAGGTCTTACTTGACCTACGCTCATCAACAACGGCAAATCAAAACCAAAAAAACTAGGAATGTGTTTGAGATGTACCTTCTCCTCGATCACATTTACTCTAAAACATGTCAACCCTTCTTTCTCCTTGAAGTCTGGCCCCCTCTGCATTGAACCTTCTTCATCGAAGTTCTCTGCATGCATTGGCACTTTTGCCACAAAGTCCGTTGCGCTACTCTGCATCGGCTCTTCTTCCCTGAAGTCCGTTGCTTCTGGTTGCATCCGCCCTTCTGACTTGAAGTTTGGTGCTCTCTTGCATCGATCATTCTTCCTTGAAGTTCGGTGCTTTCTCTTGCGTCGACACTTCCTACCTGAAGTTCGTCGCTCATTTCCCACCTTGCCCATTGGTGGTGTCTCCACGATTACTATGTCCCTTAACGGCTTAGCCCCCTTCGACACTCCAAGGGTCTCAAAAGCGTTGCTCTTTCCCCGAACATCCTCGGCAAGCTCCTCGATAGCCTTCTCGGACATGGTCACTCCTTTTTGTGTTCGGTCCCCCTTGGCCTTGGCAGAACTCAATATTATTGGATCAAGCGATGCAGCCTTGCTCTCTTCGGGCTCACCCAACTCTTTGGATGGCTTGACTCGATCCAGGCACTCTCGCAATTTGTGAGGCCCCTTACACTGGTAGCACTCTAGTTGCTTCATCTTGCGTCGGCACTTCTTCCTCGAAGTTCTTCGCTTCTTTCCCACCTTGCCCATAGGTGGCATCTTAACGGTTGCTATGTCCCTCAACGGCTCAGCCCCCTTCGACACTCTACTGGTCTCAAAAGTAATGTTCTTCATTTGAACATTCTCGGCAAGCTCTTTCTCAGCCTTCCCGGACATCTTCAACCCATTATGCTCATGGTCTCCGCTTACCTTGGTAGAACTAGACAACTCTGAACCAAGTTTCACAGGCTCTTTACTCTTGGCCTTGTCCTATCCCTAGGACCACTTGGCTCGAACCGGGCATCTCCGCAACTTATGAGGTCCCTTGCATCGGTAGCACTCCAATCGCCTCGGCTCGACAGCTTTCTCACTTGCTATCGCACCAAGTCTCATCACTGGCTGGACTACTTTGGCACTCGTAGTCG
Organism: Hibiscus mutabilis; assembly: GCA_019671005.1. Classification (NCBI taxonomy): domain Eukaryota; kingdom Viridiplantae; phylum Streptophyta; class Magnoliopsida; order Malvales; family Malvaceae; genus Hibiscus; species Hibiscus mutabilis. Next base: position 86,804,507 of record CM033711.1, on the reverse strand, counting down.
AACCATGGTTCTCACTTCGCTTGGCGGCATTGACACACACAATCGCCCAAAGTCTCGCTGCTTCACCCTTTGACTCGTCTACTGTCTTCACCATGGCAGCTAGGCGGTTCTTCTCGGGACATCCCCTTATCAAATGAGGACCATCACAGAAGTAGCACTTCAACTTCTTGCTCCCCTTCTTTTCTGGCATGGGCTTAGCCTTACCATTCCCCTTGTCTCTCGAACTGGGCCTGGTTGAGTCAACACTCGTTTGCTTGCATTCTGCGGGCTCGGTCAGAGGTTCGGCAATAATGAAAACCTCTGAAAGTCTCTGGGCATCTCCCTGCTCTACTACGAGCTTCGCCCCCGGTCTAAATCCCTCTAAGAAGGTCTTGAGCGCATCACATTCACTCATTGTTGTCTTGCAACTAAGCAGCTACCTCTTGAGCTCATCCACTTCTTTCCGCAAAGCTTCCATCTCAGCTTCACTAGCATTACTCCCTCGAACAGTCACCAACTTGTTGAGAACTTCTCGTGTCTCATCCTTGAACCAGTCATCTATGGACTCTACTTCGTCAAGACGGGACTCAAAAACACCTTGGGTCTGCTTGGCCTCCTCTTCGGATTTCTCAAGTCTAAGAACCCTATTTCCCAACGACTCTAATTCTACCTTCATTGCCTCTGCTGCATCTTGAAGGGAATTATCTTGTTGGTTCAACTTCTCGTACATCGAGTTGAAAACTTCTTGGATCTCCTTCGTGGTTTTCTCCTTGGAAGAATCATCCACTTTTTGCAAAGCCCCTATCTTGGCTTCACAAGCACAACTCTCTCGAACTACCTCCAACTCGTTGAGGATGCGTTGCGTCTCGTCATTGAACTTGCCCTCCATGGACTCTAATTTTTCAAGACGTGACTCCACAACACCTTGGATCTTTTTGGCCTCCTCTCTTAGAGTTTCCACTGTAGCCTCTAAGGAATTGCCACGCTCAGATATCTTAGCATCCAAGCCATTAAGAGCCCATTGAACCTCCTCCTGGATCCCTTCCAAAGACTCTAACATCTCAATATCCAACGAACCCAGCTTCTCAAGGTTTACCGACTCTAGCTGTTCAAACACCACCTTGGCCTCCTTCTTGAAGTCCAAGAGTTTATTGACCCAAGCCTCCACGACCGTTATGAATTCGAGATTCGATTGCACCTTATTTTCAAGACGGTTGCTCCTCTCGTCAAATTCATTCAGAGTCTTTCTTACATCGTCCATTGTCAATGTCTTATTCTTTGGTGCCATCTCAATCACCACTTTGCCACGAACTAGCCTGATCCCTGATCACTTTGACTAACTCAAACGCAAACCACCACCACGCTTGACTGCAACTACAAGCTGGAATCCACCACACTTGACTGCACCTGCAAGCTGGCTTGAACACAAGTCACCACCACGCTTGACTGCAACTGCGAGCTGGCTCGAACCCAAGTCCCTTCCTCGACTCGTTCTGATACCACTTGTGTCGCGGGGCTAGATTTTAACCCTAGCAGATCCGTGCGGCCTTAGACTCAAATTAGTCGATTCCTACGCCTAAGTCAGCCTTCAACCAGCCTTGTGAGTACTCCTGCTCGACAACGGCTCCGACAAGCCCTCCAGGTTTTGATGGATCTTGTAACGGGCTAGACCTTTGCCAGACGAATCGTGTGAACCTTAGTCACTTTCTCGGTTGAAACGTCTGCTAAATCACCCTGAAATCCCTTGTCACGGCCTTAGGTGAAGCTCTCTCGACAAACACCTAACTCAGCCAGGATTCTCGCTCCGGAAGATCAAACACTTCCCGAAGCCCTCGAACGAAAGATCGTTCTAAGCGGAAACTAATCAAAGAACAACGGAAAGAGATTGGCAACTAGAACAACGAAGAACACTTAAGAACAATAAAGAACACTCAAAGAATTTAGAGTAAATGCTTCTTGTATTACTCAAAGTGAAGTGAAGAAGTGAAGTGATTTACAAGTGAGGAGGGAGCCTCTATTTATAGTTGAACTCCCCTACATCCAACGGCTCAGTTTAAATTACATCGACGGTCGAGATTGATCTTATCTAATCAAATCTCAATTCAAATCTCTAATTATCACAAACATTATCTACAAATTATATTTCAAATGAATAGATGATGCTTTGACCAAATTACCCTCCTGAATCCTCCATGGATTTGGCTAAGTCTTGTGGGCTTGCGCGCTTTCTAGCATTCTCCAAGTGTCGGGCCAAGTGTGATGGTCTTGGCAAGTCCGTTACACTGCGCAAACCTTCTTTGGTTGATTCTTGCGCCAATGCCTCGGTCCCAAAGGTTTGGTCCACGCCTTTCTCCAAGTGCTAAGCCAAGTGTAATGGCCTTGGCAAGCCTGTTACACCGCGCAAACCTTCTTTGGCTGATTCTTGCGTCAACGCCTTGGTCCCAAAGGTATGGTCCACGACATTCTCCGAGTGCTGGGCCACATTTGGCAAGCCCGTTACATTGCGCACAACCTCCCTATCTGATGCTCGCGCCAATGTCTCGATCTGAAAAGTTTGGTCCGTGACACAATGCTATAGACATAGACCAGTAGCAATGTAAATTTTCAAAATAGCACCACCTTAGGTCAATGATTTAACATTTAACAATATTCGAATTTTGAAAATACAAAGTGATCTCAATATTACCTTTATTTTAGGGGTTATGTTAGTAATGTGAGACGTGATAATTATTAATGATTTTCAATCCAGTTAATTATTTATTATTATTAGTTTTCTTCCCTGAACGATTTATGAGTAGACTGTATTTATTAATTAAAATATATTAAATTACTTAATAAAAAATCACATATAGTTAATGGAGATTAAACTGATTGAATAAGTAGTTAAAGATGCTCATTTTATCTTATTGTATGTGTTTAAATTTTAACATTTATCTTAAGAATATAATTATCTCTACTTTATAAAAGAACCCATATAATTAAAATTAATATGCAAATACGAGCGGTTAATCAAGGTGATACATTTTATGCTAGTTTCTGAAACTTAAAAGTGTAGCGATTTGCATCAATTATTACGTAAGCTTTTAATTCTTCAAAGTTAATACGTTAATCAAAGTCGCTGCATAAAATATACGATCCTTTTCCATTTAAAATTGCATCATTCCCTGTATCCTAAGAGAAAAAAAATGTAAAGTTATCACAGGTTCTGGCAAAATTTCACACATTGAAGAATAAATACTGGGCAAACATCAGTGGCTTTGGGACCAACCTGAATAAGCAACAATAATAACAACAGTTTGCAACTTTAATCCTATATATATCCCTTTTACTTTGAAGAGCTGCAACTGAAGTTTTAGACCTTGTCATCGGTCTCGGTGGAATCCAATTCGTCGCGTTTTTGTGATTTGTTGCTTGGAGATGAATAAATCCGCCGTTCCTTGCCGCCAGGCTTGGATGAGGCATTACCGTACCAGATCATTCCTATAACTGCAATGACCATGCCCAGAAATACATGTAGGTTCAGGCCTTCTTTCCCGAAGAAAATGAACCCTAGAATCAGGACAAGAACGGTCTTCATATGGCCAAGCACGTGGAACGATACGGCCGTAAACCTGCCGATGCAGATGAACTGGCTGAGGTTGGTTCCCACTGCAATTGTGCATGACAGGATTGTGAAAAACTGCAAGCAAAAGAGCAGCGCATATCATTTTACACAACTCATGATTTAACCTGCAAGCAAAACATGTTTAACATTCATATATGAACTTGCATATGCAGATGCAGATCCATGGTGCTCCAACTTAAAAACAGTATTAGGATTAAATCTTTGCTGACTTGGGGATGTAAACCTGTCCAAGTTCCGGGCACCTATATGGCCCTGCCTTGTACAAGGAAATTCGTAATTTGGGCTAGCTCGACCCAAATTACTTTTAGTAAAATATTTTTTTTAATATGCTGTCACAATGAACAGCAATTTAGCCTTTCAGGCCTGGGAAAGCAAAATAGAAAGTCCTAGACTGAGACCCGACCCTGCTCACGGACAGGTCTCACGGGATGTGATGTGAGTCAGGTGCGAGAAATGAGGCTCGGGGTATTGATCCTAGGTTTGAGCTGTAACTTTGTTCTCTTCTACACAAGACAAAAAGATCTCTTGCAAGGTTTTACAATCCTGAATCCAATCATAACTGCATAAGATTCTAGAAGCATGATTGATCTCAATTCAATCAAATTCTAAGAGTCTCATGAACGTCATTAAAAGGATAAATGCATCCAGCTAGGTTAGAAAAGTGTAAGAAGGCAGGAGACAATAATCAAAATCTTTTTCTGTTTAGATCATCGAGTAATCAAAACTAACAAAGTAGCTAACAAAGTATGTCAGTCCTATGCCATTAAACATAAAATACATATGTGGAAATAGACACAGTTGAAGATGAAAAGTAGGTAAGATGTTAAATCTTCCAAGCTTCCTTGCCAGATGCAAGAATGAAAATAATCTTATTGGTGAAAAGACGGGGCAATATGCACCTGAAGATGAAAAGCAGGTAAGATGTCAAAAATCTTCCCTGTTTTTCTTATTTGTGAACCTATGTTTTCTTGCATTAGGAAAGTTTGTTTGGACAGAAGGAAAAGGACATGAGAATGGGCACTCGAAGATGAAAAGTAGGTAAGCATTTAAATCTCCCATGTTTTCTTATTTGTGAATTGTTAAAAAAACTGATGCAAGGATGGAAATAACCTCAGTATGAACACAAACAAATAAAAGGCATTCTCAAATAACAGTTGGGAGGCCTCTTTCTGGGCCTGTAAGGTAGATCCTCCTCCTGTCCTCCTTTTTGAGCCAATTAGGCACAACTGACTACCAAAATAAAATGCCACGGACATGCAATAACACCCACTTTGACAATAGACTAGGTTTCTTAATTTCCTATTCAATAAGCTATTGTAATGACAACCAAGGTCTTCTAGCATTTTGCGAACACTCAAAGGCCACAGATAAGGATTGAATCTCATTAGAGATGAAAATCTATCCATAAATATACTGGTATAACTTAATTTAAAAGCATTATATAACATGTGTTAAGTATAATTGAATTAGCTGCAATGACTTCACCAGAATTCATGCCAGTAAAAGGAGCAATAACATTACTCCCTATATTCTAGTCAACTCTGATAAGAACCTTACCACTGATGTCACAGTGTAGTCATAGACATAAACCTTTTTTCTCAGTTAACCAGTAATCCACAAAAGGGCCAGTCAATAGCAGGCTTGCAGCTTGCAATGCTGCCGTATGTCCCAATAAGTCGAAAGATCCTAAAGAATGCTTGCGTTGAAGAAAATGTACATACTGCAAATTAAAAGAAATAAATGAATCAGGAAATGAGGAAAGACCCAAAATATCACCAATGAACAAGAGTAGGTGTCTCATTTATGAAATGGATCAAGCCATGACAAATGCATTCTGAACCTCAGTTCAATCATAAAACTTTTTGACATTACTATTCAAAATTTTCTTCTAATTTATTGCATCTTATGTAAAATCAGGATAGTCGTGCAGATTTACTTACATACTGCTGGAGGGCTGTACTCCAGATTGCTATCACAGCAGCTAAAAATCCCTTGAAATTGACACTCACATCTGTAACAGTACAAACAGCAACTCCAAGGAGAACTAGTACTATGCTATGCTTTGTATCCCTTGAGTACCGGACCTTGTCAAAAATAACTTCGAAAAAGCAAGATACTGGAATCATGCTCAGCTTTGCTATCTGATAATAACTTTTAAACAAAATAATGAATAACTTCCAAAAGATTTAAACATAGAAGAGAATAACAACCAAAGTCTCAAAAAACTGACCTGATAGAAGCCCACAGAGTTCCACATCAAACTCACATTCATTCCAACAATAGAAAAGTTTGCAAACATGACAAACTTGAGAAGTTCGGGTAATGGCAGATAAGAATCCTGAATATAACCCAACCATCTAAGAAGAAGAGTCAACAAGGTTGTTGTTGCAAAATGCAAACCTGTTAATGTTGTAGCTGCAGCACAGTAATTAATGGGACACAAAATCAGGGTCTTCAGAAGCACTCATGTCAGTTTTGTTAAAATTTTCAGAACCTATTCAAAACAAGCTATGTATGATACTTTTTGGAGGCACAATGAACATTAAGTGATTGATCTAATAAAATGTATTGCATTCACAAAGTATATCGAAGTTTGCATTACAATGTTTATTAAGAGCATACCAAAACAGAAGCCATACGTGGCCATCAAGGCTTTATTGACCATGATTATTCCCACAGATGTAACAATATTGAAAACCCACGAGGCCACATCCAGAGCTGCCTTCCTATCAACCTTGCTTACTGATGACATTTTACACTATAGTCTCCAACTTAGCAAGCAGAGTCTTTGTTTCTCAATTTTCAAGCAAGAAAAAGTTAAGTCCGGGTGTCAACAAACCAGTAGCGGTACCTGTATCGACAAGTCATTAGGAAAAGCAAAAGTTAAAGAAAGTAGAAACAAGCATGTTTCTTGTAAATTGTTTACAGAAATAAAACGAATTTGAAAATAACCACGAAAGTTTTATTTTTAAGTGTTTTATCATACAAAACAACAATGTTCCCCTTTTTTTTTCCCTCGCTCTCTTTCTAGGTTATTTTTACAAGCATTCTATTAACTACTTATTCCATTAAAACCTAGATAACAAACAATGAGCTAACTAGGAAATACTCACTATTTTCCCCCTCCATTGATGAAACAATATTGTGTTTGTTTGGCTACTCAAGATTTGTTCTTTTTATTTTAAAAATTATAATTAAGCACGGATCGCAAATTGAAACCTTTACCTACATAAATTTGACCTACTTGCAAAGATCTAAACGCAAAAAAAAATGATACTGAAAACTTTTGAGCTAACAAATTTTCAGTTCAAAGAAAAAGTGATCGAATTCAAAATGTAAGCATTTACAGAAGTTCACAGGACAGATCATATAAAATTGGAGAAACATTTTACTATTTCTCGAGAAGCAGATTCATCGCGCCTTAACATTGATTTAATTACGACTCATTCGTAAAACATAAAAAAATCAGAGGAAATTTCAGTCAAAAAATAGCAAATAAAAGAAAAGATAACAGTAATGAAAATACTAAGTACAGCAAAGCAAATACAAAATTAAAACTGAAGTCGTAAAACAAACTTTGAAAAGAATTGCACCGAGCCTGAGAAGAAGAAGAAGATGCTTAGAGTCGAATGTGGTTCTCACTTCTCTCGAGATTTGCCCGGTAAATAGAATTTTTTTTCCACCTCGAATGAAAGAGAAAGGGAAACTTTCTTGTTGCAGTGATTGCTTGATTTCAAATGATTTTCCTCTCCTTGTCTGGCCATTAAAAGAAATGGTGAGAGAGAGAGACAGACATAGACTAAAAAAAATTATAAATAACTATAAAGAAATCAAGCTTTGATCGTGGAACGTGTAATCTTGTGAATGGTGGAACTGTAAATCGACGGAGTCTGATGTAATTTTGTTTTTGACGACAATTTTGAAGTTCGTTTATTTTCAATTGACGTGTATATTTTATGGATTATTTATTATCTTAGACATTAGGGGTAAAAAATAAAGTTTTCAAGAGCAGAATTATTTAAGGGTTTAGGATTATAGTTTAAGGTTTAGAGGTTTGTTTAAGTTGTACGGTTTAGATTTTAAGATTTATGGTTATAATTTAAGGTTTAAGATTTAAGGTTCGTGGTTAGATTTTTAGGACTTTAAGCTTAGAAATTTAGATTTTAAATTTAGTCTTAAAAATATGCATACTTGTGTAAAAAAAGTTATACTGTATATTAAATATCAATCCATATTTTATTACACTATTATTTTTACATTATTGTGTTTAATTTTATGTATCAGCCATAAATGAATATTGATACCATTATAAAATAATAATAAGATTAAAGTAATAACCTAGCCGCTCTAATTTTTTAACTTAACCGCTCTCTCTCAAATCTCTGTTGTTTGTAATTTTGTTTTTCTTTTTTTGATTGGTGGTCGGTAATCAATTTTAGTATTAGTTGTCGATCATCGAGTCTATTATTTTTTTTATTTTATCATGTTTTAATAAGAATCTTTGTCTTTGTGGCACGTGTTTTTTTGTGGTTCGTTACATATGTCTTTGTGGCTCGTTACATATGTCTTTGTGGCATGATTTCAGCATACCTTAGTAGTCGGTTGGTGCTCATACAGAGATCTTCACGACGCTAATATCTTATTATAGTTCTATAGATGGTCTTAAAAATATAGATCTCCACTCGATTAATGGTTGGTTGTCGATATAATCAGACTTGGGTAGCAGAGCAATCTGCTTGATAACTTAGTTCGTTCACCACTTTTTTTCACATCATAAAACGTCTCTGTTGGATAGAGACAATGAGATTCAGTAAGATTTCTGAATTTTGGTATGCTAATCTCGATGGAAGCGTCTGCTTTTTCTTTGCACCATTGTAAGAAACTTTTAGTGAGTTTGTCATTTTTTTCTCTTTTTGATACATTGTATTGTATTATCTATCATGGTGATTAATAAAGGTCAGATGTAATTGTTAAAAAAATTAAGTTCAAACTTTAACATTTTTAATTTTATTATCCAAATATCTGATGAACCGAAAAATTAAGGCAAAAGGTCAAAAGTAACCCCCAACGTTTGACCTTTTGGTCACTTTGGTCCCTATTCTTTTTTTGGTCCAAACAACCACCTAACGTTTCATTTTCGTTCAATTTTCACCTCCGTTAAATAGAAACCGTTAGTTAACTAACGGTCAATGCTTGAGGCTAACATGGCATGTCTGCATGGCACGGGAGATGATGTGGCAATGCCACGTGGCATTTTGCTAACGTGGAATTTTAAAAATAAAAAATTTTAACCAATCAGATGATGCCATGTGGCACTTTGCTGCTGTGGCATCATCTGATTGGATAAAAATATATATTAAAAAATAATTATTATATATATTAAAAAATTCCTAAAATTTTCAAATATTTTCAAAATAGTCCTTAAAACCCTAAATCCCCAAATTCAGCCACTCTTGTCGGCGTTGGTCGCGTTGCCGACGACGGAATGAAGCACCCTTCCCACGCTGAATGACCCACAAAACCGTTTGTTGTTCGTTCTGTCGTGAATCGTTAAAATGAGTCGTTTAACGATTCTGCCTTCGTCCGGTGTTTTGCACGGCGTCGGTCGACTTCCGGCGACAAGATATTGGGGTAAATGATCGTGATAGTTCGGCGACCAATATGGTGGGCGACGGCGTGGCAATCGGCAGTGGAATCGACTCAAATCGAGATTTGGGTTTGGGAGAGTTAGGGATTTCAAATTTGGGGGCTATTTTGAGAAATCTGGAAAATTTAGGGCTACTTTTAAAAAATAGTTTTTTTAATATATATTTTTAACTAATCAAATGATGCCACGTCAGCAAAGTGCCACGTGGCATCATCCGATTGGTTAAAAATCTTTTCTAAAAAATATTTTTTTATTTTTTTAAAATTCCACGTCAGCAAAATGCCACATGGTATTGCCACGTCATCTCCCCATGTCATGCAGACATGCCACGTCAGCCTCATGCGTTGACTGTTAGTTGACTAACGGTTTCCATCCAATGGGGGTGAAAATTGAACGCAAATGAAACGTTAGGTGGTTGTTTGGACAAAAAAATAAGGGTCAAAGTGACCAAAAGGTCAAACGTTGGGGGCTACTTTTGACCTTTTGCTGATATTATTTGACGATCAGCATATTCATATATGTATAAACCTTATAATTTTTTTTAAAAAAAAATCTTAAAACAACTAGAGAATGAAATAGGGTAATTATACCATGCACTGGCGTGAAAATATATTGTTTCTACAAGCCCCTTAATTTTAGTGGTTAGTGATTTAGGTTTATGAGCTTAGAATTTAGGGATTGTGTTTAAATTTAGAGTTTAGGGTTATAGGTAAAAATCTAAATCTCTACCATATTACCCTAAAACCTAAACCTTAATATCTAAACCCTAACCCATAACATTAAACCCTAAATTTTAACCATAAGCTCTAAATTCTAAACCCCTAAACTTAAACTCCTAAACTATAAACTCTAAACTGGATCCCTAACCCATGAAATTAGTGCGTTCGTGGAAACAAAATGTTTCCACCGCCAATGCATCATATATTTTTCTAACGAAATATGAATAATTATTTGATACATTGGCGGTGGAAACTTTTAGTTTCTACAAGTGCCTTAATTTTAGGGTTTGAGGACTCAATTTAGGGTGTAGAGTTTAGGTTTAGTACTTTAGAATTTAGTGATTGTGAATAAATTTTAAGGTTTATGGTTTATAGGTTAAAACTTAAATCCTCAACATATTACCTTAATAAATAAACCTAAATCCTAACACTAACCCCTAATTCTAACCATTATCCTAAATTCAAAACTCCTACACCTAAACTTTTAAATTGAATCCCTAAACCCTAAAACTAAGACACTTGTGAAAACTAAAAGTTTTCACGTCTAGTTTATTGGATATAAATCCATGAAGTATTAGATGATTTTAATTAAAAATAACTTTATGCATTTATCGCACGAAAATAAAATAAAAGAAACAATAAAGATTTATAATTGTTCACGTCGTTCAATTTAACAATCTCTATTTACAAAACATTGCTTGAATTCACTGAACAATCTTTAATATACAAAATATAAATTTAAAAGTAAATATATTTATGAAGACACTATTTAAGAAATAATTATGAACAAACTAAAATTAATATTAGAGGTCGAGTGAGATAAGACACAAAATACTTTAAATAAAATTAATGGGTTAAAATCGTGCGTTGTAGATAGAGAAAATTGAATTTAAAAAATTATTCTTATAATATACTTTTTAGTACTTGATCCAAAATAATACTAGTAAATCAAATATCAATGATTTTATTAAAAAAACCATAAATTACATCTATACTAGTATCTTTCATTTTTATTTTTATTTTAAAAAGAAAAGAAGTTAACATTGCACTTTAATTAGCTTCCTATTATTTTCCAAGAAAACTTCCAAATGATCTCCCAATTGAGATGACTCTACAATGAGATGAAACGAGACTTGTCTATTTTGGATCCACTCTTACAGTAAAAAATTTTACACTTTGCCACGTTTCACCTAAAATTCCTTTTCAATGATTTTTCAATTTAATGCTGTAAAAAATATTATGATTTATTTATGAACATAATTTTAATATATTTGTACAACATGTAATTTATAAAAGTATATATGTGTTCACGCACTTTACTTGTGGTGTGTGCATGTATAACAATGATTTATTTACATAAAAGAAAATTAAATTAAATTATATACAACTTTCAAGCAAACACTACCAAGTCTACAATGCCAATGTCACTATCCACACAACGCAATTTCAAAGTTTGAGTAAAAGAAACGCTACAAGCTGATGGTATCTGTCATTTTAGGTTTATCATAAAATATTGTTTGCTTCCAATTTCCAAAAGCAAATTTACAAGATACTAACAAATTATAAAGTTGACAAGTTGAGAATGTTTATGCAGTAAAATAAAGGCTTTACCTCCCTCACTTCCTTTACCTCCATATAGTCTGTCTTACTGTGTATTGTTCATTCATATCTTCAAGAGGAACCGACTACTTGACAATGCCATCAATGCTTATATCGTTTGCACTTGTAACTTTGCGGGAAGACAAGCCCAGATCAAAGGGTCCCAAAGATTCTGTCTGCATCCGCATTCCATTGAAAGAAAATTGATACTAAATATAATGAATAAGATGCAGTAAAAAATGGCAGCATTCTATGTTTACTCGCACATGGTCGTGAGTGTTCAACAAAATATTTTCAATTTTCTCAAAAATTTTCATGTACTTGGAAGATCATATCCAAATATATATTTAACACATATATAGAATATGAATACCTAAAAGGAGAGAATTTAGACAAAGAAATTAATGAAGTGAAGTACCCATTTGATGCCTGAGAACCCCAGGCTGCTTTCATCGTTATATACTCGTGAACAAAGTACCAAGTCTGTGTCTGATTGTTGACAAGCCTGGCCTTGTAATTGAAAATTAGCCTGTGAAAGTAAATTCCTTAAATATCTTGCGCAAGTCTACACGTGCTTCAAAGGGGAAAATATATATATCAAATAGCTGATATGAAATTGCAAGCCCACAGATGATCTTAAAGGCCAATAACCAATTAATACAATTTAGGGTTGTTTTAAACATAAAAAATAAAAAACAGTGTGATGTAAAGGACAGTATTTTCCATCAAAACTGTCTTATGTTTGAAATCCCATACCACATAAAAATAACAAAACTGCTTAATTGCTCAATGTGACTGAAGTTTTGTCTACTAACATCAACAGAAAACTTCAATTACTAAACTAATAGGTTTATAACACGATAGAATAAAGTAGCTTGATAGCTATTCTACTGGAAAATATGTTACGTAAAACAGTTCTGGAATTGTGATAATGGAAGTTGGCAATTATAATAAAAGTTTAGCAAACCTCTGTTGGATTGGGGTGTTTGAATGACTTAGAACTGGTGTCCTGACTGCTGGCATGAGAATAAGCAATTCCACCAGAAGCTATAGCATTTTTGCCCCAAATTTTTTGAAATGGAAATGCATGGCATGTGTCATCTGCATCTAAGATTGAATGTGAGTCCTGAACTGGTTGCCTTGGATTTTTAAAGGGATTCATTTGACCAGCAAGGAAATCATCAAAGGAATCAGAGATTAATTGAGATGATTGCAGGCCTGAAGTGATCCCATTTGATTTCAGATCACAATTACCAAAATTTCCCTGCAACGATGCTTCTGACAGCAGGCCTCCTATGCTAATGTTAGTTAGACTATCCGCCCACATTGCCAATGATTGCCCAATGCAGCTATCCATTGCCACTTCATTTTCCTAACAGAGGAAGGGAAAAAAATCATTATCTCATAAGCCGGTAGAATTGTCACCATCAAAATAAAAGGGTAAATATAATAGACAATATTCAATGAACCAACAAATATTTTAGCCATGCCTATGCCTTTTTGTTACTTGTAACCATACTAAACGCTTGACTGGGGTTACATGTTTGATTCAGGTTATTGGCAATGCAGTTTTACAAAACAAAAAGATAGAAAAAGAAATTAATCTCTAAGTGAGCTAATAAGTAGAAAACTGGCCATAGACACTGTACCAAAGAACCAACTCCATTAGACATCTTCTCAGCAGCTACTACGTTTGCTTCTCCACTTGTAATGGTTGGTTTTCCAGACTCTTCAATAGTTACCTCAGCCTTTTCACCAGCACCATAAATATTCTGCATGTAAGTGTTACAACTTTTCTGTGCTTCTACAAGTTCTGAAGAGGCTTTGAAGAGAGCTGATACAGAAGGCTGCTCCAAGGTTTTTGCTTCAAGATCAGGCATCCACCCATACCTTTAAGGTAGAAGTATGTTACAATCTATCAATAAACTACTAGGAGCCACAATAAATAATGTATAAAATGAGATGAAAATTAAAGATTAAGAAAGGTAATCAGGTATTGGACCTTAAACGAAACACAGATGGACTTCCAATTGTTGCATAGACATCCCTGGCACTGGTACAAATGTCATTTCTTGTCCATTGGCAACTGGTCAGATTTTCTGCTACATATGGGAAAAGCATGGGCTCGCCTACTGCAATGCTTGACCTGCCCCACTTGCTCTCAATGTGCTTTAGCACAGAGGATATCTTCTTTCTAGCACTTAAAGTCAGTTCCAAGTATGGATGAAACCCATCCTAGAGGAAAGAATAGTTAATCCTCAGCCTACATGTATCTTATGTTAAAAGCTTAAAGTGTTTTTAGGTTTACAGTTTTACCTTTTCTAATCCTAGACGAGTGCTTTCATCTATTGGAAAGAGCTGCAACTTAATCTTTGTGGAAGGATGAAGTCTTTCTTTTGTATTCAGGTCAAGTGCAGGTGGCGTTGTAATTTCTTCCACAAAACCGGTTTTTGTAGTTTTAGACCTCAAAGATACTGCTTCACCCAAGCCAGAAGGTGATGATTGTTCATCCTTTTCTGTTTTCCCTAAATTTAAAGATAAAAAACTTATAGTTAAAAGAAGAATTCAAGTTAACCAATTTATGAAACACATCAACATTTATACTTAAAAAGATAAATTTCTTAATAAGGCAAGACAAGTATTAAAAAAATCCAATGTCCTGCCTGTTGCTCCCCGAAGCTGCTGCTCGACACCTATCTTTCTGGATTTATCAACTCCCTTACAACCTTCTTGCACATTAATTTCTGAATGTGGTTCCAAGGCCTTTATCCTTCTCTTTCTATTAGTTCCCATGTTATAAAAGTTTCCCTGTCAATCAAACCAAATTGTAAACAACATTAAACCCAAAGTACTTTACCAAAAATCCCCACCAACATTGCACCTAAAGAAGAAGAAAATATCAAAATTCAGCAGAAACTCCATTTCTATGAGGGTCTGCCACCAGTAGCCTTCAATTAACAATCAGTGCAAAACATTCCAGTCTAAAAAAAGAGGGGGATTCCAACTTTAAACACGGAGTATTTAGTTTTAAGTATTTCGGTTTCATTGGAGCATCTAGAGTTCAGCACTTTATAGCCAACATCAGAGGCACAGGGAAAGAAACAAAATCTTGAGATTAGAAAAAGAAAAACAATATACTCATGAATTGTAAGTTGAAGCAATGTCAAAGCGGATTCAAACAAGTTGCCCACGAGTCAAACCCTAATTCTCAAATTAGGGTTACAAGGCGACATTAAAAATAAATAAGGTCCTAACAAAAGGATCAAAATTGAAATTAAAGATCATTTGAAAATTTTGAGTAAGTTATATAATTCAGCAACAGATGTCGAAATTTAAGGATATAAAATCAGAAACTGAAAAATCTTGGGACAAGTTGAATGATTTGAAAAAAAAAACATATCTAACTAAAATTCTTAATTCTATTCAGAAGGAGCAAAAAAAGAAAAGAAAAGAAAAGGGAGAACTTCTAGTTTTACCAGAACAGAATCAAAGCAGCGTAGAGCAGAAAGAGAGGGCGAGAAAATTGAAAGTGGAGAATAGTATTGGCGGGAATCTCCGAAATTAAAATTTCTGGGCGTGTTTGTTTCGGCAAAAAGTTCAAATAGACTTCGAAATTCGTAGGCGAATGCCGCCAAATCAGTTCACGCTTTTATAGGATACAGAAGTCATATCAGCTATGGGCATGGGCATGGGCCTGAACGTGAGGCCAATTCTTAGCCTAAATGAAATGTTTTTAATAGATCTATACACGAACGATCAAATTCGAAGATCCGTTCAATATTTGAACATTTTAAATCAAAACTTTTGATTTGAAAAAATGAAACTGAAAAAAAGGAGTTTTTGGGGAAAAGGTTAGCTTTAAAAATTTTAGGCAATGATAATTTGTTTATTTTAAAATATAAATATGTATTTTTCTACAAGCATTTAACTTAAAACAAACATTAAAAACCTTAAAGAATTGTTTGGAATAATAATAATTCCAGTCATATCAAAACTCAATTAACTAACGTATTTTCAAATTAAATGCTATTTTTAATTAATTCACTTTGTAAAAAAATATTATAATTAGTGTACTTTATTATGGATATTTACTATAATTGATTATATCAATCTCACTTGATTGTGGCACTCTTAACTTTTTATCTCGACCCGTAAAATTTCAATTGATTTTAGACAAAATTTAGATAATTATTAATTTTGAACACTATACCACCCTTCTTATTCCCAAAAAAGTTCAGCCTAATTTAATAAATTGCTTTAGTTTTATTATAGTAATTAAATATCTACTATTTTGATATTAAACTTTTTTTACATAGAGAGGATATTAAAAATTGAATGTTTTGGATGTTATAATGTGGACTGTGAAGTCTAGATGCACATTTGGGTTAAATAATATAGGAAATTACTTTAATACAAATATTTTGAAAAATTTAATACAAATGAATAACAAAAATCTTGAAATGCTAATATTATATACCTGTAAAAAAATTCTTTTATGTTATTAATTTAAATTGAACTTTATTCATCTATAACAATTAATTGGCCTAATAAAGGTGGGATGTTTGATATATTTATTAATGTTTAGATTGTAATATATTATGAATGGAGTAAAATGAGTCGAGAGAGTAACTTATAATAAACATCCATAGTATTTAAATTGAATTAATTTATCAATAAATCAGATACTTATAAGGATGAGTCTGTCACGCTCGACGAGTACAGATGAGCACCACTAACGACGAGCATCGATGAGCATCATTAATTCAATTTATAAAGATTAAAAATCCAAAAAACTCACCGTATAATTATAAATTATTTAAAAATTAAAAGGTAAATTAATTAAAATATATTATTTTTTATTTTTCTTTTAAACATATATCAAAATACCTATCTACCCCTAAATTGCAAAACTTTAATTTTTGCTCATTTAAAAATTCAAGGCGCCTCCGTGAATATCCAAATTACATGGTCATACAAATCGGTCGGTCTCATTTTGAATTCATTTGATTTTTACATGTCACACAAATCGATCGGTCCCATTTGAATATCCTATATAATCGATCATCGCTGTAAATATCCTAAGTTGTATGGCAATACAACTGGAGATGTTTTGATGGTGGTCAGGAGTTAGTTAAAAAAAAACCAGTGGGGTTTGTTCACTTCAACGATTTGTTGGTTAGTTGAATAATAATTTGCAGTCGTGGTGCATTAACAGGTTTTGGACCATGTCGGCGGCGACGGCAGCGACAGTGGCAGCTTCAATTTTAAATGAATAAAAATTAAGGTTTTGTAATTTAGGGGTAAATAGGTATTTTAATTTATGTTTAAAAAAAATTAAAAATAAAATAATATATTTTAATTAATTAATTTTTTTATTTTTAAATATTTTATAATTATACAATAATCCTTTAGATTTTTAATCTTTATAAATTGAATTAATGATGTTCATCGATGGTCGTCGAGCGTGGCAAAATTTTCCTACCTATAATTATAAAACAATTCCTAGAAATCTCATCACTTTATATTTATTTAGAAAGACTATACAATTTTTTGTATATGAATAACTGGTGGTTTGTTCTAAATTCTACCCGCCAAAGTTAGTTTGATTCATTGAACAACGAACTTTTGAGAAGAAAAGATATCTGCATTCCTTGTTAACACAGCCCAATCGCATTGAAAATGGAGTAGAAAAAAAAAAGTGAAATCTGCGAAAACAAAGGCATCCGATTTTCATTTATTTCTACAATAAATTCCAAAGAAATGCCGCCTTAAAGGGACGGCTAGCTAAGCCATTTCTCTTCCCTTTTCACATTCCAATTTTGCTTGATCTCTTTCAGTCGTCGAGATGACGAGTATGTTTTGTCACTAAATTTTCACTATCATTTTTATTTTTTACGTAATTTTTATTTATATTTATATACATAAAACCTAAAAAAATAATAAAAGATGGTCCATGCAAATTAAATAAAGGAATTCATGTACATAATAATTCATTGGGCCCAATTGAAAAACCCTAGTTAATTCAATTTCAATCTCATGTGCAGGCTTTAATCACAACCGTTAGATCTAGGGTTAGGATCATATGACCCAGATTGGATCAAAGGAAGAGAGGGGCGTACTCCCACTCGCCCCGCCACGCGCCTGGCGCGTGTAACTCACGCACGCGGCTCTTCCTCATCCGCTGAAACCCGACTAGCTCGCCCCTTGCGCCAACAGCCACGACATTCGACCCAAAATTGACAAGGAGCGTCGACGACCGTCCATCTTCCGCGCCACGTTGCTGCGGCCTCCATGCCTCTACGCGCTACTTCAAGCGCGACGCTACGCCCTCGCACAGCTCCTCCGATGTCGCCACACCGTGCCGAACGATTACAGCCAGGCGCTGGATCACTTGCAACCAAGCCGTGCCGACGCCGCCTTCTACTCCGGCCGTAACCCCTGCAGCAAACAAGAAAGAGTTAGGGTTTTTAATTAGAATATGGCAAGAAAGGGAAGAATAAAATCAGTTTCGAATCAAAATTTAAATCGAATCTTTTCCAAATCGTATATGAATCTGCATTGAAGAAAAAAGGGAAAGAATCAGCCCAAATTTGCCCAAAATTTGAATCAAATCTGCTCTAAATTATATCTAAATCTGCATTAAATGGGAAAAGGGAAAAATCATCCAAAAATAGGATTTTTTATTCTGAATTTTTATATTTTTAGGTCAAAAAATACCTATATAAAGGGGTTCAGGCCTTTGTAATTACACACATCTTATTCTTGAGAATTACACGATTCACTTGAGAGAAACGCAGTTTATTTTGGGAGAGTTAGGGAGTTTTTAGAGAAATTGTCACAGTTGATCTATTTGAGAGTTCGCTAGAAATACTCGGGTTTTGTACTTGGATTCGAAGTTGGAATAAAAGCTTGAAGTATTTTCAAGGTATTTATTTTATTATTCTCTTTATGTGTATTCTTTTATTTTGAATGTGTGTTAATCTTGTTCGAATTTCAAATTACCACCACCATAACCTGGATTCAAGTGAATGGATGGTTAAAAATTGAAAATTAAAAATGGGAGAGGATTTCGAATATCTTTAAAAAGGGGGGAAAACAATTTTCTTTCGCTTTGGGGATTTCTAATCAGATTCGAGCTGGAATTTTTACATCCAAAAAATTTATAGTGAATCAGGCATTTACATTCATTAAATTCGCGTTTTTCACTATTTTGTTTCATTGACCTTAAAGTTTCAAACCTTTTAATTTAATTAGTGGCTTGAATTTTAATAGTTTTTAACCTTTTTAAAAAATGTTTTTAAATTAAATTTTAGTTTGTATACATGATTTTTTAAGAAAAAAAGAAACCCGATTCAAATGTTGTGTTGACCCTCTTTAGGGAATGATACACATTCTTTCTTAAATAAGAAAATCCTTTTCTTACTCATACTATTTACTAATTTCTTTAAAGTTTTTTTTTCATTTAATTTTTGTAAATATGATTGTTTAGCTTTGATGTATCCTTTTTTAGATTCCTTCCTAAAATACCTAAGCTTTAGTGTCTTAATTAAATAATTAGGTTAAATAAAGCCATATGGTTAGGTACTAAATTACCTTAGTTAGAGCCTTAAAAGTAAAAAATAAAAAACTCTTCTTCACATTTAATATTCAGAAGATACACTTAACCATATTTTAACCCTAATAGGTAAAATTCATGTAGATTATTTTTAGGTTAATAATCACTAACTTAAGGTTAATAAAAAGCTTCAACACACTAATTCTTTCATTGCTTGTATGATAAAAAAGTGGAATTTAATTAATGCGGTGTCTTATTGAAGAAGAGTGACGGGTTAGCGCCAGAAATATTGGCAGTGATTGCAGTTCACTTTCTGGATATTAGGGCCATTAAAATGAGATCATATTCATAAAATGGACAATGAGTTGAACTTTATACGAACTTGTAAATTCCGACATTAAAACATTTTGTAATACCCATTTTTTGTCCGGGCCCTAAATCATATTCGAAGCATTTACCCTATTCCAAAAAATATACCAAATTCAAAAAAAAATATTAATTAAAATGGGCATGCTGCCCCATGCCCTGCAGCACACATGCCCCATGCCATTCCCCTGCCACCTTGCCTCCCATGCCTTGCCCCATACTTTGCAAGTGTTTCCCCACACTACACGCAACCCACCATCACCTTATTTCCCCATTCCCCTAATCCATTTAAAGAACCACAACAAATTGAAAGAAAGGGAGGCCGGCCATTTTCATTCTCATTTGGGAGGAGAAAGAACAAATTGGAAGCGAAGGGGGTGGACGGCAGAGAAAAAAATTAAAAGGGAGAGCTATCTACTATATTTAAGTTTGGGTATCCTTTTTATGTATGTTTTGTAGTATAATCTTTTATAATCTAATAGAAATAATGTTTTATTAGTAATCTTTTCTTTATTTTAGTTCTTATGTTTTTATATATTTTTATGATAATATGTTTCTATGTCTTGTTAGATTATGTTTAAATTAATTTTCGGTGGTTGTTTAACATGTTTTATTTTCTCATCTATAAATATGTGTTTTTTTATCATATTGGTTTTATTCTCTTATTTGTTTCTACATGTACGGTATGTATGTATATCTTTGTTTGTGACATGCTTAATATATGGTTTTGTCGTAATATTTCTTTTATTTGTTCTTGTATAATTGTTTCTTTGTGTATACGTGCGTATATATATGTGTGTTTTAGTATGTATCTATGTATATTACGTAATATATATTAAGTAATATATGTATATACTATGCTTCCTTTTATCTAAGTATACGTTTATATATATATATATATATATATATTTGAAAAAAGCTATGTATATGTAAGTATTCGATAAGTTTTGTGTATTATATATCATATTATATTTTTTTACTTGTTTTTATACTATATATATTTTTATCGTATTATGTAGTATATTATAGCATTAGTATATTGTAGAGTTATTGTAATATTAAAGTGTAATATGTATAACATATATTTTTTCTTCACATGTTTCTTTCTATATGTTATAAATTAATATATGTTTTTAGTTTAAATAAGTGTATATACATTATACTTTCTATATGTTATAAATTAATATATGTTTTTAGTTTTAAATATGTGTATATACATTATAATATATATAGTTTTCTATATTTTAATTTTTTATATATAGGTATTTAATACGTATATTATGTATTTATTTATATTTGCCATGTCTTTTAAGTTTGCATAACGGACATATATTTTGTCAATGCGGTGCCATTTTATTCGAGCGTAAACGGGGCCAGTATCAGGCGTAGTGATAGTGGTTGGGCGTTTACTCTCGAATAACGAGGCCTTTAAATTCTACTCACATTTATAACCGAATTTTAATCTAATCGCCACTTTAATCCGGAAAGTTTAATATTAATAAAGCGGTAATTATTAAAGTACCAATTTTGGGCGGTGTGGGGGTGCTATTCCTTCCCCATCCGTAACCGACTCCCGAACCCATCAATTTTAAATCTCTGGTTTTTACGGTGTCCGGTCCACCTTGAGTGGCCGGTGGCGACTCCATTTTTAAATAAAACACCGGTTTTATAAAACTCCCACGCGGAAGACATTTTCAATACAAAAATAAAATCACACATCCTTTTTTTAGCGTAAAAGGATATCGCTACAGATGGCGACTCCGCTGGGGACATTTTTGTTTTTCAAAAACAAATGAGAGTCGAGCTTTTTCAAATAATTACCGCTTTATTAATATCATAAATTCCAGATTAAAGTGACTATTAAACTAACATTCGGTTATAATTGCGCGTTTATTTTGACGCATTTAAAATATGGCATATAAACCCATTTTTAAGTGGGGAAAACGCTAATGCTTTCGTGGAGATATCGTTCTCCCGTGTAGGCCTAGCAAGTACCTTCGGGGCTCGAGTACCTTATGCTTTCGTAAGGATATCGTTCCTTCGTGCAGGCATAAGCGAATGGGTCCCCCTAAATTGAACCTGGTTGAAAGGAGCCTATAATGGGTGATGACCGGGGGCCTTGCTACTCTTAGTAGAGGACAACGAGGACAATTCGAGTACCTCTTAGCACCAAAACTGCATATAGTGAGCCGTAGGAGCCAACCCTTTAGAGCCATGCGAAACTCTGTCCGATTAGTGGTTACCCTATTTAAGCTCTGGTGCCTTATTTCTTGTTTATGTACATTTTTTATTACTCTATTTTTCATTTGTTTTATCTAATCGTTTTATTTGGTGCTAACCCGTTTCATTTTATTCTCATCGCATTGATTTCACCTGCATCATTGCACAATATCATCACAATCTTGATTTTGCATTGCATCAATTTAGGACACATTTTGCATGCATATACATTCATTTTCAAAATAAGAAAACTGACTCTAGGGGTGCCCTATGACAGCGATACTAGATAAAGTAGAAGATCAGTCAGCTCAGCATCCATACGGAACTCAGTACAAAACAAAGATGGCAAACGATGAAAGATTGAAAAAAATTGAGCAAGATCATAAATAATTGCAAGCGAACATAGCCAAGCAGGTTGAGGAACAGTTAGCGAGAGTCCAACAGGATATGAGAGAACAACTTGCAAAGTCACAACAAGACATGCTGGGCCAAATGGCACAAATGCTGGGATTAAAGCTTCTCGAGCCTGGAGAGGCCTCTGTTGTAAATCCCACTGCAAATCCTAGGCCCACTGCTGGTGACGAGGATCTTATGTATCCTCCGGGGTTCACGCCCGTTCAAACCAGGATACAGCCAGAATTTCAACCCCAAGTAATCATTTCTCAGGGAAAGTCTCATCTACACCAGGCCAGTACTTCGATCCCTATAAATCGGCCATCTGCATCGGAAGTTAAACCCGGGGATAATCAAGCTGAAAATTTTATCTCAGAAATAGATCATCTGTTTGAGACTGAGGGGCCGAAGGTAGAAGCTTCAAAGGAAATCGAAGATCGATGTAAAAGACTCGAAGATAAGTTAGAGGCTATGGGAATAGAGGATACCTTCAGTGGATTCGATGCCAGTGAACTCAGTCTTGTCCCAGATTTGGTGTTACCCCCAAAATTTAAGGTCCCAGAATTTGAAAAGTATGACGGAACCAGCTGCCCTCGCAAGCTGCTAATTCACTCTTTCAAGACAGTCTATCGGGATCTGCTGCCCGATGGTATAATCAGTTGAGCCGCCGTCAGATTAAGTCATGGAGAGACTTGGCCAAAGCTTTTATGGAGCAGTACCGACACGTCAATGATATGATGCCAGACCAGTGGGCGTTGCAACAAATGAAACAAAAGCATAATGAAAGCTTCAGGCAATACGCTCAGCGCTGGAGGGATATAGCAGTTCAGGTCCAACCCCCGCTCAGTGAGAGGGAGACGGTGGTTATATTTGTACAAACTTTGGAGGGTCCGACCTTGGGTCGCTTGATAGGCAACGCGACTACCAATTTTGCCGACCTCGTGCTATCCGAGGAGCTCATTGAGAATGCCGTCAAGACTGGCAAAATTGATGATGGAGGTAGTTCGTCCCAGAAAAAGCCCTACCATGCAAAGAAAGATCATGAAGTAAACTCTGCGGGAGTTTATAATGCCAGTTATTCTAAGCCTATCACAGTTGTGAAACCTTAGACCATGCCAAGTGCTCACGGTTCCTCAAGCCAAGGCTCTAGTCAGAGGAAGAACACTGAAAACGTAGAATTTACTCCACTACCAGTTTCTTATGGGGAATTGTACAAGCAGCTGTATGATGTCCACATGGTGGCACCCTTTTACCGAGATCCAGTACAACCTCCCTTCCCAAAATGGTATGATCCCAATGCAAAATGCGATTATCACGCGGGGCAGGTTGGCCACACCATTGAAAACTGCTTCGGCTTCAAAAAGTTGGTGGAAAAATTCATTAAGCTTGGGGTGGTAAGCTTTGATAACTCAACAAGAATAGCTACAAGCAAAGACCCTTTACATGAAGATGCCAACTGAGGGTGTGTTGAAGGTTTTTTTGAACTGGACCATGTTAAGTATTGCACTGTCTTGACCATAGAAGGTCCCCTTGTAGTTTTTATCACTTTCAGAGTAATACCTTTTGTAAACCAACCTCACCGAATTAAGTACAATAGTGGTGAGAGTATTTTGTAAGGGATCAAAACTACAAATAGCAATGCAAACATCTTTTGTTCATATCTGAGTCTTGAATATCCAAAATACATCACCCTAAAGTTTCAAAAATATTACGAGAACGGTGTCAGATGATGTCATGTAATGAACAAAATTTTGGGGCATCCACTCAGATGAAAGCTGATAGAACTCAAGACAAAGTCGGGGCACTGCCGCATGAAAAAACCAAGATCCTGACGAGACCAGTGAGGTGTCAGGGGCATCCCTTTGAGGGTAAGAAAAACCATATCACATTCATGCATTTAGTTGCATTCATCTTGCATATATCATTTAGATTAGGTGCATACATTTAAGTTGTCATGCATTTAGGCATAAAATTCATGCATTTTTGCTTACAAAAAGGTTCAAAAAGAGACCGAACATCCTCAGCCGTGGGGGGCAACAACGAGAGGGCTAACCCCCTAATCTTGAAAGAGGCCAAACACGAAGAAAATGCTGAAACACCCAAAATAAAAGGTATCAACGACAAAATCTTTGACAATTACTGACCAATGTTTTTTTTTCCTTTGTAGGATTTGATTCCTCCGACGATGGTGTGACGGATGCAAACAAAAATTCTTTCTAGATTATGCCCTCTGTCGATAGAAAAGCCGGCAAATTTTTTCAAAAAATTATCTCATTGCTCGGTGGCGCACTCCCCAACATCTTGCAAATCATGCCTTCGCTGGGTGGTACGCCAACTTAATGAAGATCTTGCCTCCGTCGGTGGTGTTGCGGATCAAATTTTCCATCCGATCCTATCTCTTCGCGGTGGTGTAATGGATATCACTTTTTGCTGATCTAGTCTCTCCCAGTAGTGGTGTAGCGAGATCAAATCCTATCCGTCTTGCCTCTTCGACAGTGTTGCAACTATACCTAAATTTTACTTTGAGTTTACCTTTTTATTATAATTGTAGCTAAAAAAATCAATCCAAAAAGAAAAAGTAAAGAAAAAAATCAAAAAGAAAAAAATCAAAAAGAAAAAAAGAAAAAATGAAAAAAAGAAGAAAAAAAAAAAAAATGAAAAAGGGAAAAATAAAGGAAAAATCAAAAAATGAAGAAGAAAAAGAAGAAAAAAAAACTATCCGATCCTCGCTCTTCGCGGTTGTCGTAGCTGGATCAAATCTTCAGACTTTGCCTCTTCGTCGGTGTTGTAGCTTGGTCGAAAAACACTCCGATCCTGCCTCTTCGTCGGTGTTGTAGCTGGATCAAATCTTCAGACCTTGCCTCTTCGTCGGTGTTGTAGCTTGGTCAAATTTAACTGCCAGTTCTGCCTCCTCGTCGGTGTTGTAGCTGAACCAAATTCACTAACTTCCGGTCTTGCCTCTTCGTCGGTGTTGTAGCTAGACCAAATACACTAACTCTTGATCATGCCTCTTCGGTGTTGTAGCTTGATCAACATTACTAACTTTAGACCATGCCTCATCGTCAGTGTTGTAGCTTGGTCAAAATTTGCTAACTTCCTAGATGTATCAATATTGTATCAAGAAAAGAAGAAAAGAAAAAAAGAAAAAAGAGAAAAAAAAACAAAAAACAAAAAATGAGCTTTCAACCAAATTCTGATCATGCCTCTTCGTCAGAGTCGTAGCTTGATCATAAAAAAGAACAACTATCCGATCCTGCATCGTCGTCAGAGTTGTAGCCGGATCAAATCCCCGGACCTTGCCTTTTCGTCGGTGTTGTAGCTGAACCTAATTCACTAACTTCCGGTCTTGCCTCTTCGTCGGTGTTGTAGCTAGACCAAATTCACTAACTCTTGATCC
This sequence comes from Hibiscus mutabilis, assembly GCA_019671005.1. NCBI lineage: Eukaryota > Viridiplantae > Streptophyta > Magnoliopsida > Malvales > Malvaceae > Hibiscus > Hibiscus mutabilis. Next base: position 86,779,007 of record CM033711.1, on the reverse strand, counting down.
TGCCTCTTCGTCGGTGTTGTAGCTGGATCAACATTACTAACTTTAGACCATGCCTCTTCGTCGGTGTTGTAGCTTGGTCAAAATTCACCAACTTTCAAGTTTATCAATGTTGTAAGAAAAATCAAAAAACGAGAGAAGAAAAAATATGAAAAAAGAAACAAAAGCAGAGAAAAAAGAAACAAAAAGGCAAAAAAAAGGAGAGAAAAAAGAAGGAAGAAGTTGTCAGTTTTCTGGTCTTGTCTCTTCGTCAGAGTTGCAGCTGGATCAGACATCAGAACTTTCATTCATCGGTCTTGCCTCCTCGTCAGTGTTGTAGCTGGATCGAATTTTGTAGACCCTGCCTCTTCGTCGGTGTTGCAGATGGGTCAAACTCTCTTTAGGTATTAGCTTATTATCAATTATGTAGCAAGTTGGACTCATTTTGCTTCTCCAACAGACCACATTCCGTTTTGAAGATTTTGCTTCCCCGAAAGTGACAAGGTAGATCAACCAAAACAAGAAATAAGGCCTGCAATAAAGAGAATGAAGATCTACCGAAGAAAGAAGACACGCGTCAAAAGGGGAGAAGTTTAGCCAGACCGGACATAAATGGTTATTATTTTTGTCTCTGCTCTATTCCTGTTACACAGCAATGAGCAAAGAGGGGCAGCTGTAATACCCATTTTTTGTTCGGGCCCTAAATCATATTCGAAGAATTTACCCTATTCCAAAAAAATATACCAAATTAAAAAAATTTAATTAAAATGGGCATGCTGCCCCATGCCTTGCAGCTCACATGCCCCATGCCATTCCCCTGCCACCTTGCCTCCCATGCCTTGCCCCATGCTTTGCAAGTGTTTCCCACACTACACTCAACCCACCATCACCTTATTTCCCCATTCCCTTAATCCATTTAAAGAACCACAACAAATTGAAAGAAAGAGAGGCCGACCATTTTCATTCTCAATTGGGAGGAGAAAGAACAAATTGGAAGCAAAGGGGTTGGACGTCGAGAAAAAAAAATTAAAGGGAGAGCTATCTACTATATTTAAGTTTGGGTATCCTTTTTATGTATGTTTTGTAGTATAATCTTTTATAATCTAATAGAAATAATGTTTTATTAGTAATCTTTTCTTTATTTTAGTTCTTATGTTTTTATATATTTTTATGATAATATGTTTCTATGTCTTGTTAGATTATGTTTAAATTAATTTTCGGTGGTTGTTTAACATTTTTATTTTCTTATCTATAAATATGTGTTTTTTTATCATATTGGTTTTATTCTCTTATTTGTTTCTACATGTACGGTATGTATGTATATCTTTGTTTGTGACATGCTTAATATATGGTTTTGTCGTAATATTTCTTTTATTTGTTCTTGTATAATTGTTTCTTTGTGTATATGTGCGTATATATATGTGTGTTTTTAGTATGTATCTATGTATATTACGTTATATATATATATATATATAATAATATATGTATATACTATGCTTCCTTTTATCTAAGTATACGTTTATATATATATATATATATATTATTTGAAAAAAGCTATGTATATGTAAGTATTCGATAAGTTTTGTGTATTATATATCATATTATATTTTTTTACTTGTTTTTATACTATATATATTTTTATCTTATTATGTAGTATATTATAGCATTAGTATATTGTAGAGTTATTGTAATATTAAAGTGTAATATGTATAACATATATTTTTTTCTTCACATGTTTCTTTCTATATGTTATAAATTAATATATGTTTTTAGTTTAAATAAGTGTATATACATTATACTTTCTATATGTTATAAATTAATATATGTTTTTAGTTTTAAATATGTGTATATACATTATAATATATATAGTTTTCTATATTTTAATTTTTATATATAGGTATTTAATACGTATATTATGTATTTATTTATATTTGCCATGTCTTTTAAGTTTGCATAACGGACATATATTTTGTCAATGCGATGCCATTTTATTCGAGCGTAAACGGGGCGATGTCGGGCGTAGTGATAGTGGTTGGCGTTTACTCTCGAATAACGAGGCCTTTAAATTCTACTTCACATTTATAACCGAATTTTAATCTAATCGCCACTTTAATCCGGAAAGTTTAATATTAATAAAGCGGTAATTATTAAATACCAATTTTGGGCGGTGTGGGGGTGCTAATTCCTTCCCATCCGTAATCGACTCCCGAACCCATCAATTTTAAATCTCTGGTTTTTACGATTGTCCGGTCCACCTTGAGTGGCGGTGGCGACTCCATTTTTAAATAAAACACGGTTTTATAAAACTCCCACGTGGAAGACATTTTCAATACAAAAATAAAATCACACATCCTTTTTTTTTAGCGTAAAGGATATCGCTACGAGATGCGACTCATTGGGGACATTTTTGTTTTTCAAAAACAAATGAGAGTCGAGCTTTTTCAAATAATTACCGCTTTATTAATATCATAAATTCCAGATTAAAGTGACTATTAAACTAACATTCGGTTATAATTGCGCGTTTATTTTGACGCATTTAAAATATGGCATATAAACCCATTTTTAAGTGGGGAAAACGCTAATGCTTTCGTGGAGATATCGTTCTCCCGTGTAGGCCTAGCAAGTACCTTTCGGCTCGAGTACCTTATGCTTTCGTAAGGATATCGTTCCTTCGTGCAGGCATAAGCGAATGGGTCCCCCTAAATTGAACCTGGTTGAAAGGAGCCTATAATGGGTGATGACCGGGGGCCTTGCTACTCTTAGTAGAGGACAACGAGGACAATTCGAGTACCTCTTAGCACCAAAACTGCATATAGTGAGCCGTAGGAGCCAACCCTTTAGAGCCATGCGAAACTCTGTCCGATTAGTGGTTACCCTATTTAAGCTCTGGTGCCTTATTTCTTGTTTATGTACATTTTTTATTACTCTATTTTTCATTTGTTTTATCTAATCGTTTTATTTGGTGCTAACCCGTTTCATTTTATTCTCATCGCATTGATTTCACCTGCATCATTGCACAATATCATCACAATCTTGATTTTGCATTGCATCAATTTAGGACACATTTTGCATGCATATACATTCATTTTCAAAATAAGAAAACTGACTCTAGGGGTGCCCTATGACAGCGATACTAGATAAAGTAGAAGATCGGTCAGCTCAAGATCCATCCATACGGAACTCAAGTACAAAACAAAGATGGCAAACGATGAAAGATTGAAAAAAATTGAGCAAGATCATAAATAATTGCAAGCGAACATAGCCAAGCGAGGTTGAGACATTAGCGAGAGTCCAACGAGGATATGAGAGAACAACTTGCAAAGTCACAACAAGACATCTTTGGGCCAAATGGCACAAATCTTTGGGATTAAAGCTTCTCGAGCACGGAGAGGCCTCTGTTGTAAATCCCACTTTGCAAATCCTAGGCCCACTGCTGGTGACGAGGATCTTATGTATCCTCCGGGGTTCACGCCCGTTCAAACCGAGATACTGACGAATTTCAACCCCAAGTAATCATTTCTCGGGAAAGTCTCATCTACACCAGCGATGCTTGATCCCTATAAATCGCCCATCTGCGCCGGAAGTTAAACCCGGGGATAATCAAGCTGAAAATTTTATCTCAGAAATAGATCATCTGTTTGAGACTGAGGGGCCGAAGGTAGAAGCTTCAAAGGAAATCGAAGATCGATGTAAAAGACTCGAAGATAAGTTAGAGGCTATGGGAATAGAGGATACCTTCAGTGGATTCGATGCCAGTGAACTCAGTCTTGTCCCAGATTTGGTGTTACCCCCAAAATTTAAGGTCCCAGAATTTGAAAAGTATGACGGAACCAGCTGCCCTCGCAAGCTGCTAATTCACTCTTTCAAGACAGTCTATCGGGATCTGCTGCCCGATGGTATAATCAGTTGAGCCGCCGTCAGATTAAGTCATGGAGAGACTTGGCCAAAGCTTTTATGGAGCAGTACCGACACGTCAATGATATGATGCGAGACCAGTGGGCGTTGCAACAAATGAAACAAAAGCATAATGAAAGCTTCAGGCAATACGCTCAAATATTGGAGGGATATAGCGATTCGGTCCAACCCCGCTCAGTGAGAGGGAGACGGTGGTTATATTTGTACAAACTTTGGAGGGTCCGACCTTGGGTCGCTTGATAGGCAACGCGACTACCAATTTTGCCGACCTCGTGCTATCCGAGGAGCTCATTGAGAATGCCGTCAAGATCGGCAAAATTGATGATGGAGGTAGTTCGTCCCGAAAAAAGCCCTACCATGCAAAGAAAGATCATGAAGTAAACTCTGCGGGGAGTTTATAATGCCCGATTATTCTAAGCCTATCACGGTTGTGAAACCTTAGACCATGCCAAGTGCTCACGGTTCCTCAAGCCAAGGCTCTAGTCGGAGGAAGAACACCAAAACGTAGAATTTACTCCACTACCGCTTTCTTATGGGAATTGTACAAGCAGTGTATGATGTCCACATGGTGGCACCCTTTTACCGAGATCCAAGACAACCTCCCTTCCCAAAATGGTATGATCCCAATGCAAAATGCGATTATCACGCGGGGCAGGTTGGCCACACCATTGAAAACTGCTTGGCTTCAAAAAGTTGGTGGAAAAATTCATTAAGCTTGGGGTGGTAAGCTTTGATAACTCAACAAGAATAGCTACAAGCAAAGACCCTTTACATGAAGATGCCAACCGAGGGTGTGTTGAAGGTTTTTTGAACTGGACCATGTTAAGTATTGCCTTTGTCTTGACCATAGAAGGTCCCCTTGTAGTTTTATCACTTTCGAGTAGTAATACCTTTTGTAAACCAACCTCACGAATTAAGTACAATAGTGGTGAGAGTATTTTGTAAGGGATCAAAACTACAAATAGCAATGCAAACATCTTTTGTTCATATCCCGAGTCTTGAATATCCAAAATACATCACCCTAAAGTTTCAAAAATATTACGAGAACGGTGTCGGATGATGTCATGTAATGAACAAAATTTTGGGGCATCCACTCGGATGAAAGCGATAGAACTCAAGACAAAGTCGGGCACCGCATGAAAAAACCAAGATCCCGACGAGACCAAAGTGAGGTGTCAGGGGCATCCCTTTGAGGGTAAGAAAAACCATATCACATTCATGCATTTAGTTGCATTCATCTTGCATATATCATTTAGATTAGGTGCATACATTTAAGTTGTCATGCATTTAGGCATAAAATTCATGCATTTTTGCTTACAAAAAGGTTCAAAAAGAGACCGAACATCCTCAGCCGTGGGGGGCAACAACGAGAGGGCTAACCCCCTAATCTTGAAAGAGGCCAAACACGAAGAAAATGCTGAAACACCCAAAATAAAAGGTATCAACGACAAAATCTTTGACAATTACTGACCAATGTTTTTTTTTCCTTTGTAGGATTTGATTCCTCCGACGATGGTGTGACGGATGCAAACAAAAATTCTTTCTAGATTATGCCCTCTGTCGATAGAAAAGCCGGGCAAATTTTTCAAAAAAATTATCTCGCTGTCAGTGGCGCAGTCCCCCAACATCTTGCAAATCATGCCTTCGTCAGTGGTGGTACGCCAACTTAATGAAGATCTTGCCTCCGTCGGTGGTGTTGCAGATCAAATTTTCCATCCAGATCCTATCTCTTCGCCGGTGGTGTAATGGATATCACTTTTTGCTGATCTAGTCTCTCCGGTAGTGGTGTAGCAGATCAAATCCTATCCAGGTCTTGCCTCTTCGACAGTGTTGCAACTATACCTAAATTTTACTCGGAGTTTACCTTTTTATTATAATTGTAGCTAAAAAAATCAATCCAAAAAGAAAAAAGTAAAGAAAAAAAATCAAAAAGAAAAAAATCAAAAAGAAAAAAAGAAAAAATGAAAAAAAGAAGAAAAAAAAAGAAATGAAAAAGGGAAAAATAAAGGAAAAATCAAAAAAATGAAGAAGAAAAAGAAGAAAAAGAAAACTATCCGATCCTGCCTCTTCGTCGGTGTCGTAGCTGGATCAAATCTTCAGACTTTGCCTCTTCGTCGGTGTTGTAGCTTGGTCGAAAAACACTCCGATCCTGCCTCTTCGTCGGTGTTGTAGCTGGATCAAATCTTCAGACCTTGCCTCTTCGTCGGTGTTGTAGCTTGGTCAAATTTAACTGCCAGTTCTGCCTCCTCGTCGGTGTTGTAGCTGAACCAAATTCACTAACTTCCGGTCTTGCCTCTTCGTCGGTGTTGTAGCTAGACCAAATACACTAACTCTTGATCATGCCTCTTCGGTGTTGTAGCTTGATCAACATTACTAACTTTAGACCATGCCTCATCGTCAGTGTTGTAGCTTGGTCAAAATTTGCTAACTTCCTAGATGTATCAATATTGTATCAAGAAAAGAAGAAAAGAAAAAAAGAAAAAAGAGAAAAAAAAACAAAAAACAAAAAATGAGCTTTCAACCAAATTCTGATCATGCCTCTTCGTCAGAGTCGTAGCTTGATCATAAAAAAGAACAACTATCCGATCCTGCATCGTCGTCAGAGTTGTAGCCGGATCAAATCCCCGGACCTTGCCTTTTCGTCGGTGTTGTAGCTGAACCTAATTCACTAACTTCCGGTCTTGCCTCTTCGTCGGTGTTGTAGCTAGACCAAATTCACTAACTCTTGATCCTGCCTCTTCGTCGGTGTTGTAGCTGGATCAACATTACTAACTTTAGACCATGCCTCTTCGTCGGTGTTGTAGCTTGGTCAAAATTCACCAACTTTCAAGTTTATCAATGTTGTAAGAAAAATCAAAAAACGAGAGAAGAAAAAATATGAAAAAAGAAACAAAAGCGAGAAAAAAAAGAAACAAAAGGCAAAAAAAAGGAGAAAAAAGAAGGAAGAAGTTGTCGTTTTTACGGTCTTGTCTCTTCGTCGAGTTGCAAATTGGATCGGACATCGAACTTTCATTCATCGGTCTTGCCTCCTCGCATCGGTGTTGTAGCCGGATCGAATTTTGTAGACCCCGCCTCTTCGTCGGTGTTGCGGATGGGTCAAACTCTCTTTAGGTATTAGCTTATTATCAATTATGTAGCAAGTTGGACTCATTTTGCTTCTCCAATGACCACATTCCGTTTTGAAGATTTTGCTTCCCCGAAAGTGACAAGGTAGATCAACCAAAACAAGAAATAAGGCCTGCAATAAAGAGAATGAAGATCTACCGAAGAAAGAAGACACGCGTCAAAAGGGGAGAAGTTTAGCCAGACCGGACATAAATGGTTATTATTTTTGTCTCTGCTCTATTCCTGTTACACAGCAATGAGCAAAGAGGGGCAGCTGTAATACCCATTTTTTGTTCGGGCCCTAAATCATATTCGAAGAATTTACCCTATTCCAAAAAAATATACCAAATTAAAAAAATTTAATTAAAATGGGCATGCTGCCCCATGCCTTGCAGCTCACATGCCCCATGCCATTCCCCTGCCACCTTGCCTCCCATGCCTTGCCCCATGCTTTGCAAGTGTTTCCCCACACTACACTCAACCCACCATCACCTTATTTCCCCATTCCCTTAATCCATTTAAAGAACCACAACAAATTGAAAGAAAGAGAGGCCGACCATTTTCATTCTCAATTGGGAGGAGAAAGAACAAATTGGAAGCAAAGGGGTTGGACGTCAGAGAAAAAAATTGAAAGGGAGAGCTCTCTACTATATTTAAGTTTGGGTATCCTTTTTATGTATGTTTTGTGGTATAATCTTTTATAATCTAATAGAAATAATGTTTTATTAGTAATCTTTTCTTTATTTTAGTTCTTATGTTTTTATATATTTTTATGATCATATGTTTCTATGTCTTGTTAGATTATGTTTAAATTAATTTTCGGTGGTTGTTTAACATTTTTTATTTTCTTATCTATAAATATGTGTTTTTTTATCATATTGGTTTTATTCTCTTATTTGTTTCTACATGTACGGTATGTATGTATATCTTTGTTTGTGACATGCTTAATATGTGGTTTTGTCGTAATATTTCTTTTATTTGTTCTTGTACAATTGTTTCTTTGTGTATATGTGCGTATATATATGTGTGTTTTAGTATGTATCTATGTATATTACGTTATATATATATATATATATTAAGTAATATATGTATATACTATGCTTCCTTTTATCTAAGTATACGTTTATATATATATATATATATTTGAAAAAAGCTATGTATATGTAAGTATTCGATAAGTTTTGTGTATTATATATCATATTATATTTTTTACTTGTTTTTATACTATATATATTTTTATCTTATTATGTAGTATATTATAGCATTAGTATATTGTAGAGTTATTGTAATATTAAAGTGTAATATGTATAACATATATTTTTTCTTCACATGTTTCTTTCTATATGTTATAAATTAATATATGTTTTTAGTTTAAATATGTGTATATACATTATACTTTCTATATGTTATAAATTAATATATGTTTTCAGTTTTAAATATGTGTATATACATTATAATATATATAGTTTTCTATATTTTAATTTTTATATATAGGTATTTAATACGTATATTATGTATTTATTTATATTTGCCATGTCTTTTAAGTTTGCATAACGAACATATATTTTGTCAATGCAGTGCCCTTTTATTCGAGCGTAAACGAGGCCAGTATCAGGCGTAGTGATAGTGGTTGGGCGTTTACTCTCGAATAACGGGGCCTTTAAATTCTATTCACATTTATAACCGAATTTTAATCTAACCGCCACTTTAATCCGGAAAGTTTAATATTAATAAAGCGGTAATTATTAAATACCAATTTTGGGCGGTGTGGGGGTGCTAATCCTTCCCCATCCGTAACTGACTCCCGTACCCATCAATTTTAAATCTCTGGTTTTTACGGTGTCCGGTCCACCTTGAGTGGCTGGTGGCGACTCCATTTTTAAATAAAACACGGGTTTTATAAAACTCCTACGTGGAAGACATTTTCAAAACAAAAATAAAATCACACATCCTTTTTTTAGCGTAAAAGGATATCGTTACACATTTGTAATCGGATAGGTACCAATTTTTGGGCGTTGTGGGGGTGTTAATTCTTCCCCACACGTAACCGACTTTGAACCCATTTTTGTTTTCACATATCAAAATGTTGTTTTAATAAAATAAAATGGTTTTATTAAAATGACCCGTTTTTAGGTGGTCCAATCACACTTTTTTTTTAAGATTGGTGGTGACTCCGTTGTTGTTTATGTTTTTAAAATGTCGAGCTCTTTGAAAGAGGGTTGCAACAGCTTGGTGACTCCGTTGGGGACAACTTTTTGTTTTTACAAAAAAAAGAGTCAAGCCACAAGCTGATTACACTTTGTTTTACTGTCAGAGTTTTCTAAGTTCGTGTAAAGTTCAACTTAATTGTCCATTTATGAATATGATATCATTTTATGCATTTAAAGCTTAATGAAGCTCTACACCCGAGCTTTAACCCAATTGTTTAAGTGAGGGAAAAAACTTTGCTCATGTAAGAATGTTGATTCTTCATATGAGCCTAACAAATACCTTTGGGACCCATATACCTTATGTCTTCGTAAGGATACTGATCCTTCGGGAAGACAAAGGAAATGGGTCCTCTTAAGTTGAACTTGGTTCGTTCGAAGCCTATAATGGGTGAGAATCAGGGGCCTTGCTACCCTTAGTAGGGGACAAAGAGGACAACTTGGGTACCCTTTTAGAACCAAACCATGCATGTGAATTTAGAAGCTTTCCCTTTTAGAGCCATGTAGAAAGCCTTAGGAACTAGAATTCGGTTAAAATCATTTCATAAAAATGGTCCATGGAGACATGTCTAGAAATGTTGGAAAGCACTGCCTAGTTATTATTCGTATAATGAACTTGTTTTGAACCTTTTAGGTTTTATTTCTTATTCGGTGTACTAATATTTTTCTCTTTTCCTATTTTGTTTTGCATACATCATCATTCCATATTTAGAAGGGGTTGGATCTTGAGATACTTGCTCGACTAAATGGTTTTTACCATGGATGAGAGGTACTTAAAAAGGAAGAAGATAATGCAGATGTATGTCAACCAGCATGCATATGGAGAACATCATTCATGAGTACATGACGAAGATTCTAGTCCTAAAGGATGCTAATGAGGGAGCAACGACTACTGGTTCACTCAAGTTAGGGACAATCTAGAAGATTCTAGGAGTGAGACAAATTCGACGAGGTTGTTATGGCCAAGTTCAGGACGTGGCTAGTAATAATGTTAGCAACGGAAGCCACAACCCTTCGCTAGTAGAAGATGTGAGACCAAGACTCATGTGGCTAATTGAAGAAATAAGAGAGCTAGGTGTTCGAGCTGAGATGTATTCATAGAAGAATATGAACTCTTTGTAATAAAGGCCTTTGATATCCAATAAAATCTATTTCTAGAGCAAAGACTTGTGTGATCAACACACTTCACTTGTATTAATTCATGCATCGTTATTTTGTTTGTTTTCATTGCATTAGCATAGTCAATCTCATTGCTTACATCCACATGAAATTAACTAAGGTAAATTACATGACAGAATTCTCAAAATAGCTGAAACTTCACACAAGTACGGTACTCGTCCCCAAACCAAAGCAATAGACATGGAAGGTAGATTGACGACCATAGAAGTCAACCACCAAAACACTAAGGATAGGCTAAACAAGATAGAAAATGGCCTGAAGCAAGAGATCGAACTAGCCCACCAGAAAACTATTAGCTAGATTACAACCATGTTAGGATTTAAGGACCTAGATGGTAGTAAGGCAGTAGAAGGCGTTAAATACCCCATCTCATCTTCCTAGGATTGCCCATGTCCACCCGAGAGCTCTAAAAGGAACAATTACGTCCAAAGCTAAATTCTCGCTTCATTCAAGGGAATCTTTGGTCTGTATAATGAATAATCCAGAAGTTAATGAGGGGACCAGGAGGTTGAGGTGCCTAACCTTGATAAAATTGATTATAAGGCCAAGGCAAACAAAAAGTTAGAGGACCATTGTGACAAGTTGGAAGGGATTGTTAGGGTCTTCCAAGAAGGAAACATCCATGGCTGTATGGACGCTAGAGACTTGAGCTTGGTAACTGATTTGGTGATTCCTTCGAAGTTTAAAACCCTTGATTTCGACAAATATGATGGAACCATTTGCCCTATGGTATATTTGACCATGTATTACCGAAGGATGTCGATGTATCTGGATAATAAGAAGCTCCTGATTCTCACATTTTAGGATAGCCTGATGGGATCTGCGTCCCGTTGGTATACACAGCTGAGCTAAGAAAATATATAAACATTGAGAGGTCTGTTGAGAGCGTTCAATGAGTAGTACAAAGCATGTCACTGATATGGTCCCAAACTGGCTCATCTTACAAGGAATAAAGTAAAAACATAATGAAAGCTTCCGTCAATATACACAAAGATGGTGGGATGTGACCGCTCCAGTACAACTACCATTGCTAGAAAATGACATTACCCCTATGTTTGTGGAAACCTTGAAATGAGCTTTCTATGACCGGATGATACACTACGCAACTAAGAGCTTTGTAGACATGCTAATGAATAAAGAGTTGATCTTGGCGGCTGTCAAGAGTGGGAAACTTGATAGAGGTGATACAAATAAGTCGTATAGGAAGAGAGATAATGAGGTCAGCATGACAAGTGTCTACAACCCCAACTACTCGAAGGGGTTGGTCCTCTGTAAGCCTAATGTGTCGACCGCAAATATGGTGGCCCCAAATCCACCTAAAGATGAACGAAAGTATCAAGAGAATCAGAAGGTTTACTTCTCCCATCCCTCTAACCTACGTAGAGCTAATCTTAGAGACGGTTGAAGCACGAGTGGTGTTACCGTGACATGTCCCTCTTTTCTCACCCCCATACCCACCATGGTATAATAAAAAGGTGCAATACGAATATCGCGTTGGAAATAAGACACATACTATCAAAAATTGCACTACTTTCAAAAGAGTAGTGGAGGATCTGCAGAAATTAGGGATAATGTCATTTGAAACAACAAAGGAAAAGGGGAATCCCTTACCAAATCATTAGAAGGCTAGAGTAAATACAGTGACCGAAGATGACGGTAGGTTGGTCAAAGGGTGTATCTCAAAGGTCAAGACACCCTTAAGATAGGTCTGGGCCAAAAGAATTGAGGCTGAAATGCTAAAGGTAGGGAACCAAGGTATGAGAGGTGACAGTGAAACTTACTGTGAGTATCACGGAGAAGGAGAACATGAGATTCAATTTTTCCCAGAGTTTAGGTGGCCGGTCCAAACAAAGATGGATAACAAAGAGCTGGAGTTCTTTGGGAAAGAAAATTTGAACTAGGTATCGGATACATGTGAGTCAGAATAATCTATGGACGGAAGGAATTCCATAGGATTTAAACCTTTGGTAATCAAGGTCAAGGTAAAATCCAGGGAACCCCTGAGGAATGTAGCGCCAAGGGTAATAATAATAAAGGCCCAGGCCCTTTTTCCGTATAAGGATAGCAAACAAGTACCTAGGAACTACACTTGCACGATGACAACCTCAGAAAGTTTATCAGTTAAAGACGAGTTTAAGGAAGAACCAGCCAACAAGGTAGGCAACTTCACAAGAAGTGAGAGGTGTTACTTGCCACCAGTGGCTGAAGATAAGGATGCAACCCAAAGGAAGGTTGCAGCCAATGAACCATAGAAAAAGGCTAATTTTTTTTAGAATGACCCTGATGTATCATGAGCCAGTAAAGGAATTAAAGGAAGGTTATACCATGTGTTTCTCCCTAAAAAGAAAGATCAGTTCAGATTGGGCTACAGGCACAGTATTCTGCAGAAGAAGGCCACAATAAAGAGAGAGCAAGAAAGAAGGAATGCGAGGTCGAGTGGAGAAGAAATTATATGGGAACCAATGACATTCCCACCTCTGAGTCATAGTTTCAAATTTAGAGGTTTCGTGAAGGGAAAGAGTGACTTGGATGAGATTTTTAGGGGCCTAAACATCAATGCTGTTATGGAAGAGGATAAAGGGAACAAGTATATGTCTATGGTCCGCCCCTGCTCTGAGCTTAACAATTGGACTGCTGAAGAAATTCTTGCTCTCTTTAAGTCATTTATAGAGTAATTCTCAAAACCAACCATTTTTCCTTAGGCCCGAGGCAATAAAGGATCTTTTGTAAAAGGCCTATGTTAAACCATTATGGTCACTATCATCAATAAAAGATGCATTCCCTTTTTTCAAGTGGCGAACGTTTCATTTTTTCATTTATTCCATACAAAACATCCATTTCTCTTCCAAAATACATATTTTTGGTAGAGCCTCTATTATTGATTGTATGAATGATTCTTGAATATAATCCTGAGATAGAAGACCAATAAAGTGTTTTCAAGATTAATGGGGAGATCCCCATTGTGAGTGAATTTTCCTCTCAAACATTGTTGTTAGGGTCCTTGAATGAAGTGATAACTCTAAAATATCTACCAACTAAAGACTGTTTATCTTTGATGATATCTGCGTGTGAAATAACATTTGGAATTCCTTCATTTCCCTTCACGAATATGAAAATAAAAAATATCCATTGTTGTCCCCTTTGAGCTTGATATTTTTCTTGTGATTGAACCTTAACCAAGGATCATTCCCTAGACTGGGGGGCAAAGAGGATGAAAGATTGTTTGCAAGCAAGAAAGAAAACATATCAGATCAAGTTGATTCTCCTAAATTCGAAATAAAGGGACAAAGAAAAAAACAAAAAGAAAGGAAAATGGAAAAATGAAGCTGAAATACGAAAAAAAAAATTGAAACAAGAGAAAAACATCCTTCAAATGATGATATATGCCATGAAAAGAAATGAACTCTATGGTGAAAACCCAAAATGGGCAATCTAGAGTGATCCAGATAATAAAAGAAGAACGGAGATTTCATCAAGAAAGATTAATCCTTGGTTTAATCACCCTCAAGCATGTATTTGAGCCTATATATCTTTTTTGTAGCCTGAGCCTAGCCTATATTACAAGCCTTTAAAGACCATTTGGATCACACATTAATATGAGAGAAAAAGAGTTTGTTTTCAGAACACATTACGTCTAATTGAGTTAAACTTTCTTCAGGGACCTCTAAACTTATAATGTCTAATTGAGATTAGAAAAGTGGGAAGATTGAAATTTGGGGAGTTGGTGAGTTAAGGAGAGCCACCTAAAAACAAGACACTATTCAGTTTATGGATTTTTGAATCATTCATATTATGAATTTTGGGGCATCTAACTTTGCTCTTTTCCCATGTTTGCCACGATGTTAATGAAGTTTTTTTCAAAGACTTTTCTTGCTCATATTTTATATTGGGATAAGAACTATTTGGTTAACATCGTTAAAATTTGCAAAAGATTTTTGTGCATTACTCTGGAAATGGTATGAAAAGTATAAGGACTCTGACACAGTCTTTTGCTAAGTTTTGAGTTATAGACAAGAGATTCTGCTCGATAAATATGCCACAATTGGGGCAATTCATGCCAACTTAAGATTTCCCGATGACAATAGGCGTGATGGAAAGGATTAAAATGCCAAAATCACTCGAAAACATCCAAGATGGAAATTCCCTCTATGAATCGCTTGGAAACTCATATAGAGCCTTGAAAGGGGGATAAGTGTGTTTCAAGGGACATACGAAAACCTAAAGCTTTCAGAATTGGAGATGAGAGGCCTTTCACTCAATATTGATGTATCAACTACAATGATAGTAGGATTTACGGGAATGTGAGACATTGGTGTGCGAGAACCAGATGTTTTCTATGAAACAAAGAGGTACAAAGAATGAGAATGGCAAAACAGAGACAGTGGAGATGATTGCTTGGCTGGGTTAAACGAGCAAAGTAAAAATAAAATATAAAACCAACATTTATTCATGTTTTAGACATCCTTAGGTGCATGATCGCATCAGTCATTGAATTTTGACAAGAATACAAAAGCTTTCACGGTAAAAGAACATGCATATCCGTTCAGGCATAAGGAGAATGAAACCCGCCTATCCGTTCAGGCATAAGGAGAATGGAACCCGCTTATTCGTTCAAGCGTAAGGAGAATGGAACCCACTTATCTATTCAAGCGCAAGAAGAATGAAACCCGTTTATTCGTTTGGACGTAAGAAGAATGAACCTGCTTATCTGTTCAAGCGTAAGGAGAATAAAACCTGCTTATTCATTCAAGCATAAGGAGAATAGAACCCGCTTATCTGTTCAAGCGTAAGGAGAATGAAACTCGCTTATCTGTTCAAGCGTAAAAGGAATAGAACTCACTTATCCGTTCAAGCATAAGGAGAATGGAACCCGCTTATCCCTTTAAGCGTAAGGAGAATAGAACTCGTTTATTCATTTATATATAAGGAGAATGGAATTAGTCTATTTGTTCGGACGTAGGGAGAATGGAATCCACTTATCCGTTCAAGCTTAAGGAGAATAGAACCCGTTTATCCGTTCGAACGTAAGGAGAATGAAACCCACTTATCCATTCAAGCGTAAGAAGAATGGTATCCGTCTATCCGTTCAGGCGTAAGGAGAATGCAACCCGTCTATCCATTTAGACGTAAGTAGAATGGAACAACGTAAGGATAATGGAACTCGATTATCCGTTCAAGCGTAAGAAGAATTGAACATGTCTATCTATTCAGGTGTAAGGAGAATGGAACTCGCCTATCTATTCAGGCATAAGGAGAATAGAACCCGTCTATCTATTCAGGCGTAAGGAGAATGGAACCCGCTTATTCGTTCAAGCATAAGGAGAATAGAACCACTTATCCGTTCAAGCGTAAGGAGAATAGAACATGTTTATCCATTCAAGCGTAAGAAGAATGAAACCCATTTATTTTTTTCGAACGTAAGAAGAATATAACCTGCGTATCCATTCATGCATAAGAAGAATAGAACCCGCTTATCCGTTCAGGCGTAAGGAGGATGAAACTCACCTATCCGTTCAGGCATAATAAGAATGGAACCTTCAAGTGAATTGGCAATTGGCAAAAATTAGTGCCTTTCGTTCTATGCTCTATCCTTATTTCACAAGAATAAGTAAAGAGAGCAGCTGTTGTCACTAAAATTTCACCATTATTTTTATTTATTTCTTTTGTTTTTTACTTAATTTTTATATATACATAAAACCAAAAAATAGTAAAAGATGGTCCATGCAAATTAAATAAAGGAACACATGTACATAATAACCCATTGGGCCTAATTGAAAAACCCTAGCTAATCCAATTTCAGTCTCTTGTGCAAGCTTTAATCACAGCTGTTAGATCTAGGGGTAGGATCGTATGGCCCAGATTGGATTATAGGAAGAGATGAGAGGTACCCTCACTCGCGCCGCCATGCACCTAGAGCGTGTAACTCAAGCGCGCGGCTCTTCCTCCTCCGTTAAAACCCGACAAGCTTGCCTCTTGCGCCGGTAACTGTGGCATTCGACCAAGAACTAATAATGAGCACCGGGGACCGTCCATCTCCCGCGTCGTGACCCGCGCCATGCTGTTACGGCCTCCACGCCTCTGCGCGATGCTCCAGGGGCGACGCTACGCCCTCGTGCAGCTCATTTGTTTCTGCCACACCGTGCCGAACGGCTACAGCCGGACGCTGGATCACTTGCAACCAAGCCGTGCCGCTGCTGCCTTCTACTCTGGCCGTAACCCCTGCAGCAAACAAGAAAAGTTAGGGTTAGGGTTTTTAATTCGAGTATGGCAAGAAAGGGGAAAATCAGATCAAGTTCGAATCAAAATTCAAATCGTATATGAATCTGCATTAAATGGAAAAGGGAAAAATCACCTAAAAATATGATTTTTTTATTTTGAATTTCTGTATTTTTAGGTCAAAAAATACCTATATAAAGGGGTTCAAGCCTTTGTAATTAGACACAACTTATTTTTTAGAATTACACAATTCACTTGAGAGAAACACAGTTTATTTTGGGAGAGTTTGAGAGTTTTTTTAGGGAATTTTTCATAGTTGATCTATTTGAGAGATCGCTAGAAATACTCGGGTTTTCTACTTTGATTCGAAGTTGGAATAAAAGCTTGAAGCATTTTCAAGGTATTTATTTATTATTCTCTTTATGTGTATTCTTTTGTTTTGAATGTGTGTTGATCTTGTTCGAATTTCAAATTACCACCACCATAACCCGGATTCAAGTGAATGGATGATTGAAAATTAAAGATTAAAAAAGGGAGGGGATTACGAATATCTTTTAAAAAGGGGCAAAACAATTTTCTTCCACTTTGGAGATTTCTAATCGGATTCGAGTTAGAATTTTTACATCTATGAATTTTAAAGTGAATCGGGCATTTACATTCATTAAATTTGCCTTTTTCACTATTTTGTTTCACTGAACATTAAACTTCCAAACCTTTTAGTTTAATTAGTGTCTTCTTTTAGATCTAGTCTCGTTTTTAATCCTTTTTAATTTGGTCAATATTTTGTTTTTTTTTAATTTTAATAGTTTTAACCCTTTTAAAAAAATCTTTTTAAATTAAATTTTAGTTTGTATACATAATTTTTTAAGAAAAAAGGAACTCGATTCATATGTTGTGTCGAACCTCTTTAGGAAAGGATACACATTCCTTCTTAAATAAGAGAATCCTATTTTTACTCATCCTATTTATTAATTTCTTTAAAGTTTTTTTATTTAATTTTTGTAAATATGATTGTTTAGCTTTGATGTATCCTTTTTTAGATTCCTTCCTAAAATACCTAAGCTTTAGTGTCTTAATTAAATGATTAGGTTTAATAAAGCCCTAGAGTTAGGTACTAAATTACCTTACTTAGAGCCTTTAAAGTAAAAAAAAAAACTCTTCTTCACATTTAATATTCATAAGATACACTTAACCATATTTTAACCCTAATAGGTAAAATTCATGTAGATTATACTTTAGATTAATAATTACTAACTTAGGGTAAATAAAAAGCTTCAACACACTAATTCTTTCATTGTTTGTCTGATAAAAAAGTGGAATTTAATTAATGTGGTGTCCTATTGAATGAGAGTGGCGGGTTAGCACCGAAAATGTTGGCAGTGATTGCATTTCAGTTTCTGGATATTAAGGCTATTAAAATGAGATCATATTCATAAATGGGCAATGAGTTGAATTTTATATGAACTTGTAACTTCTGACATTAAAACGTTTTGTAATCGGCTAGGTATCAATTTTTGGGCATTGTGAGGGTGCTAATCCTTCCCCACGCGTAACCGACTCCGAACCCATTTTTGTTTTCGCAAACCAAAAATGTTGTTTTAATAAAATAAAATGGTTTTATTAAAATGACCCATTTTATGTGATCCAATCACACCTTTTTTAAATAGATTGGTGGCAACTCTGTTGTTGTTTTTGTTTTTAAAACGCTGAGCTCTTCGAAAGAGGGTTGCGAAAGTATGGAGGGGACGATAAGAGCCTCGGTGCAGCCATTGGGGTTTCCGAAAACGGACAAAAGGTGGTTAAGATGGAAAGGGAAATTGTGAGGAGTAATGATGGTAATGGGAATGTTTTGCATAGAAATGTGTCGAGGAAGATCGGTGGTGACGACAGTCATGTTGTTCATGGATGGCCTAAATGGCTTGTTGATAATGTTCCTTTTGAGATTTTGTCTGGTTTGGTTCCAAAGAGTGCTAATTCCTATGATAAGCTTGCCGATGTATGTATGTTTTCTATGACATTGCTGATTGGATTGTCTGAAACTTAATTATAATGCTTAGTTTTAGAGAATTATTCGATCCTGTTTTGCAGGTAGGGCAAGGAACTTACAGCAATGTGTACAAAGCTCGAGACAAGAACACCGGAAAGATTGTTGCTTTGGAGAAGGCTCGTTTCAACACTACAGAGCCAGAGGGTGGTAAATTCATGGCAAGAGAGATTATGATACTTCAGAAGCTGAACCATCCAAATGTTATCAGGCTTGAAGGACTAGCCACTTCAAGGATGCATTACAGTCTTTATCTGGTCTTTGATTTCATTCAATCAGGCTTAACCAAAGTTATCTCCCGTCTCGGCCAGAGCCTCCCTGAACCTCAGGTTTGAACTTCAAATCTATGTTGCTCTAACTTTTCATTTTTTTCTGATGAGGACCAGATATTATCTCAAAGGACCCTCCAAATACTAAGTCTATTTGTTGGTGTTTATTATGCTGCAGATTAAGTGTTATATGCAACAACTGCTTTCAGGACTGTCACACTGTCACACTGTCACGAAAGAGGAATATTGCATTGAGACATTACAGGTTCAAACTTGTTGATAGACAGGAGTGGGGTGCTGAAAATTGCAGATTTCGGGCTTGCCAATACTTTCAACCCTAAACCAAAGCGGCCCCTTACAAGCCGGATTGTTGTAACGCTTTGGTATAGAGCCCCGGAGCTACTATTAGGAATTTAGGATCCACAGATTATGGTGTTGGGAATTGGGATTGATCTTTGGAGTGCAGGTTGCCTTTTAGCTGAGATGTTTGCTGGGGGACCCATTATGCCTGGGAGGACTGAGGTACACCTTATCATACACATCATTTCTTCGTAGATTCGGAGAATGAATGCCAATGATAAGTAAAATTTAAATTATACACGTTTAATATATACTTGTAAACACTAAACATCCTACTAAAGACCTATGTTACTCGGATTTGGATGTAAGTATTAGACATGTACATGTGCCGAACAGTAAAAGTATGATAGTCGTATTGCTGACAAGTTAAGCTTCTGATCAGGTTGAGCAGCTCCATCAAAATTTTAAGCTATGTGGTTCGCCCTCAGAGGACTATTGGAAAAAGATGAAGCTACGGGCAAGCTTTCAGCCGCCGCAACATTACAAACCTGGATATCAGAAGCATTTGGAGACTTCCCCAGTTCTTCATTTGAGCTCCTGACACTGCTACTTAATCTGGACCCATCTTATCGTAGCACTACAACGTCTGCTCTTCAAATCGAAGTAAGCTAAAATCAGCACCCATTTTTTTACCTGATAAAATAGATCGACGATTAATTTTTTGAAAATTAAGATTTTGTCCCTTTTTTAATTTGATTTTGAAATTTTATTTTAAAGTCGCTAATGATTACTTCGAGGTAGACCAAACACCATAAAAACAGTCATAGATTCATTTTAAAAAATTTGGGTTCGGGAGTCGGTTACGTATGGGGAAAGATTAACACCCCACAAACGCCTGTTATCGGTACCTTTAATTTTACGTGGCATTTTGTCATTTTGAGAATAATAATTTGAATTTAATCAACCCTTAATTATTAACTAGATTTAAATTCCAGATGGAGATATCCTTTTATCCGAATATAAGATTAAAAGCACCCTATTACGAAGCACCTCCAATCATATTCAAAAATATATTTCCAACTTAAAAGGTTTTAATGCATGCTTTATTATTGTCTTGTTTATTTTAAGTTCTAACTTAAAAAGACTCTAATTACTTAAATTATTTAATATAATGAATATTATTAAATTTAAAAGCTTCCATAAGATAACACCCAATTGCTTGAGCACCATCCATATTAAAACCCCTAAATTTAAATAATATTAACTGATTTAACTCCTCATTCTAATTAATTAAAGTGATAATCCTAATTAAAGCTCTATTAATTAACTAGGTTATTTATTTAATTCTAAATTGTAATGAATATTAAGTGTTCCTCTTCAAAGCCAATGTTGAGATAACACCTCACTGCAAGCAATGGAACACTATCCAAAGTTGAGTCTCAAAGTTTCCACTTAACAAACATTAAATTGCTACAATGACCTTAGAATTAAATTATCAAACCCTAATAAGAGCATATGACTAAGGCTTTAATTCCATCTTAATTAAACTAAAGTGTTTAAATTATCTAACATTTAATGCTACATGCTTTAATCAAAACATGCATCATATACATAAATTAAAACAATTAAATTAAATTAATTAAATAGGACTAAATTGAAAAAATGCAAACTTTAATATTGATTTTATTGCGAATGGTGACCAGATTGCATTACATCCCAAAGTTTAAGGGACCAAATAGCCCAAATCTCTTTAAAACGCGCGAACTCCTTGAACCCGACTCGATAGCCTTGCGCGGATTCCCCAACTCAACGTCAAAACGAAGTCGTACCCCTCTGATTATATAAAGCCATTTTTAAGCCCTACTTCATTTTTTCCCTCGTTTTCTGAAGAGCAATTTTCTCTCCACTCTGATAATCACTCCCCTTTTCTCTCTAAAAATCACCTCTCAACTCAAAAAATTACCCATTTTGGATAAAAAATCATCACTTTTAGTGTTCATCGTGTTCATCCAATTTTAGATGAACACATATTTTTCGACCCTCAGCTGCCGCTAGTCTCGCCGCTCGATCCTAATCTGTCGTACTCCGATGACTATTGGTTGTTCGCAGGCCACCGCTCAAATATCGGACCATCATTCTCTTTGGGCCGACCGCCATGAGGCGATTTTCAGTCGCCGACCGGAACCCCAAAATTTTTATTTTTTTGATTTTCACCTAAAATTCTTAGATCTACCTAGATCTGATAGGATCTATCCTTTCTCCACCTTCCTAAGTCTACTATACTCTACCCACTCCTGATCTCGTTTTCAATTTTGTTAGCCCTCACCAAACTCCGACCACCACAGATAAGAACTCTGACCGCCCTTATATTTTTAGTTTCATTTGGTTTCAACTTTGCATGTGCATAAACTAACATTTTATTTTATTTTGTAGGAATTGAAAAAGTGAGAAAGAATATATCTTCGAAGTGACAAGAGTTATGACGACTCTGGCGTCTTCTTCAACGTCTGTCCACTGCTTCGGCACCCTCTCGGCTTTCGGCGTTTCAGCTTTAGATAACCGTTTGTGCTGCCGGCATCTCCTCCACTTTCACGGCATCGGTTTGACTCCCCAAGATAATCTGTTTTCTCTCTCCTCTATTTTAATAAAATGATTATTATTTTATTAATTGTCACTAATAAAGTCTGACACTCTCTTCTTTTATAGGTAAATGGAAGATGACATCGTGTATGATGTCATAGCTATGACGTCATGGACAGTTGGTCTTGAGAAAACACAAATTCTGTTGATAAGCTTCTTAACCAATCCACAACTGCCACATGCATTGGTTTGGGCGGGAAAATAAGTTTTGGATCAATTTTGTGTTTGTTGGATATAAAAAATGAGCAGAAAAAGGTTATAACAGCTGTAATGGGCTTAAGATTGGGCTTTCGGTTTGTATAAAGGGGTCTTGGGTATTTATGAATGTAAATGGATATTTGGGTTGAAAATTTGGACTGATAAATTTTATTTATTGGGTTTTTAGTTTATCGTGCTATTTATTTATTTTTATTTATTAAGTGAATATAATATATACTCATACCCGGATGAAATTAGGGTATTATAACTCTCTACATAAAAACCGTAAACCTAACCGAGTGCTTCATATGATCATATCATCTTTTGTGTTTACAGTTCTTTTCTTCAAGTCCATTGGCATGTAACCTTTCAAAACTACCCTTGGTCCGGTACTATACAAAGAGGAGGATGAGCCATATCAAGCCAAAGATCGAAAGAAGTATGTTTTCTTTTTAAGTTCTGAGAAATTTTAATGGAGAGAATCCAGAATTGAAAAGACAAATTTAACTGATTGTTGTGGCATTTCAAATTGCAGGCGCAGAACATCGAAAACAAAGCAAACTTCTAGAACGAAACATGAAGGCCATGAGACAAAGGAACTAACAACGACAGAACAAAAGAAAGATGATACTGATACTTCCAGGGAGATAAATGTTAGTTGTTCTTTTATGTTTGATAAAAGGACCAAATGTTTGCCATTATAACTCAACTTCACAGCGTTCATCAATGTCTTCCCTGTACAGGTTTATCCGCTTCTCTGTTCCAATCCGAAAGCCGCTGCGAGAACCGAGGCTCATCCGAATTTCACTCTTTTACAGGCTTCCATAACCGATATCATGAAAAACTACCTCGGCTATCCTCAGTACCGCTGGTCTATGTCTACATTGGATTTCCGAGCACTTGATCCTGAGAAGATATCTAAACTTTTTGGTGTTGAATGAAAAGGAGCGGATGACGGGGGAAAGTGATGTCTCTATCGAGGTGAAATTATATTATGTTGAATAATTACGCATTGTTCCTCTGATTGTTTGATGGAATCGTGTGTTTTATTTTATTCATTATCATTACAAATTTAAAGGAGGTGATGGGTGAATAGATTCATTCTTTTGTTTATAACGTTAACGAACAATTCTCACCTCAATTGTAGTTTCATAATCATTTGTGTTTTTGAAGGTCATTTCATTTTTTAAAGTAAGCTATTGTTATAATATTATATATTAATTATACTTTATATATTGAATTCATATTTATTCGGATAGTGTTTTTTTTGTTTACTAAGAATATGTCCGGATAATGTACTTTTGTATACTAAGTTGTAAACTTTTATTATAATTTTAGATAATGACCCCGTCCAATAAAAATAATGAATTTCAATTAAAAAATATTTATTTGAACCAAAAGATATAAAATTAAGTTTGAATGGATACAAACTCGAATATGTTGATGTATAGAGGAGGATTTATTAAGGGAAACGGAACATAACTTCTTTTTGGATCAGTTTCCTGCTGGTTCGGGTTTGAATAAAATTTTGAATATTATTCCGGTTAATCTTTTTTGACAGAATTATTCCTGTTAATCTAAAAGATATACAATTGTTGTTGCGACATTCAAAAGGCCGTGAAATTAATTACACTTAAGTGCAATTGTCTCCTACTTAAAGATTGAGATTATGAATAATTTAGATTTTGTAATTTGTATAGATGTAAAAAAGCCCTGAATAGTATACGGTCCAATCCATCAAATAATAGTATTTATTTATAAATATTTTTAACCTTTTGACAATGTGCATACACCTTATAAACAGAATGATTTGAACCCGTATCTCTTAAGAGGAATACCATCCGCTTTTTTATTGGGACATTGTTGAGTTCTAAAATTTAAGTGTTTGACATTATTGTTAAGAAGTGCTTCTAAATACATAAAATGTTTATTTTAGACATTGTTTTGAAAGTATAAAAGAAATGATAAAAATATAGTGAAAATAACAAAAAAAATAATTTTATATTTTATATAATTATTTTTTATTGATGTATCATTATGTCATGTCAGTATCTTTGTTTATATGATATTGTTATGTCAGCGTGCATTGCTTCGTAGATTTATCTCGTCATTTTAAGTCATTTATCATTAATAGACTAACCGTTTTTATCTACAAAAAAAATCATTTTAACTTAAAATGAAATATTAATATTAAAGTGTTTTGAAAAAAAATCAAAATATTATTTAATTAAACGTTGTGAGATTTGTTTACATTATACCAAGAAAACGACGTTCCTCGTTAACACAGTCCAATCGCATTGAAAATAGAGCGGAAGAGAATTGAAATCTGCAAAAACAAAGGCATCTTGTACAATAATTTCCGCCGTAAATGGACGGGTTTCTAAGCCATTTCCCTTTTTATTTCACATTCCAATGTAGTTTACCTCCATTTCAATTAATCTTTATTATTATTGTGCACTCATCGATTCCCCGCTAGCATCATTTGAGGCCATTGCAGCAGTAGTTATGGAATGTGTTCAAGGCAAGTCTACTTCAACCTTATGAGACAAAGGAGCTAACAACGGCAGAACAAAAGAAAGATGATACTGATACTTCCAAAGATGATGTCTTCTCTGTTGGAGTATGTTCAAAGATTAATCATGAGATGGTTGTAAAAAGCATACTTATTTTATTTTGTTTATTAATATAAAGTCATTATTATTATTTCGGTATTATTTTGTGTATCTATAAATAAACTGAACTATAATAAAGTCCTTAGAATAATATAGTTATTCTTGAATGTCCTTAGTCAAGAATTATTGTAGGTTTGGACAACAATAATGTATTAAGACTGATATGTAGTTGATTGATAACAAAGTGTTGTCATTGACATAGAGATGTCAAAATCAATACATAAGTATGTGTTAGGGAACAACATACTAGACTGACCCGCTATGAGCATGTTTCTTAGATTATTATGTGACAGTCACAATATTACTTATGGTGATAACTACATGTATGATCCTCAAACTTGAGATCATCATTATTTCAACATCGTGAGTGACATATTTTGATACAATCAAACGTTTGTCGTAACTGACTACACTATAAAGACTGATATTAGATATGTCATAATCCATGTAGCGAAATATGATTGATCAAGATAGGATTTGCCCTCCTACATAATAGGAGTAATATTATAGGCCACTTGATTGAGTGAAACTAGAAAATGCATGGCCATGCTCGAATAAATTGATATGGGATATCATAATTATTCGTTTATAATAGTCTACTCAAGATATCAAGAAACATTAGATGGACTATACAAGTGTGACTAATCCATGACTCGTGTCCGATCTAGATATGAGGACAAAAGGATGAAATACATAAAAGAAGTTAATCAAGGAAAAAAGGTTAAATCGAACCATGATTTCATGTAACTTAGGTAGCAATGATGTATTGCTAGATGTCACTCATTGCTTATAATATTAGAATTGTTATGGATATTACTACTAACGTTACATGAACCTACAAGGGTCACACCCTATGATTGAAACGAACAAATATCGATTAGATAGCATGTGTACAAACTTGTTGTACATGTAATTAGTGAGAAACCAAAATTGTTATTATTATTGTAATTATGGATAATTTCGTTTATATATATGTTAATATTTGATAAGTTATTGTAATTATCAAATATTATTAAAGTATATATATCTCTAAAAGAAACCTAATTAAAGTAGAATCAGATTCTACATATTTAATTATATTCAGTTAAATATATTGTATATTTAAGAATCTGAATTTAATTAGAATTAGGTTTTTAAATGCTATATAAAGGCATAAGGTCTAACAACCATTTATTCTTGGTTTTTGAAAAGCCTCTCTAATAGTTAGAGAAGAGAAAATATTATCCGTTTCATTCAGGTGGACTGCGTAGAGGTCAGAACGCTATTGTGACGACTCGGATTTGATTTGGTTATTCCGAATTCCTTACAGATTTCTAGATTCTAGATTTATTAAGGTAACGTTTCATCTTTTATCACCTCGAATTCGTCCCTTGTACATGGATCACTGGTGGATTATGCCGGATAATTTTTCCATTGCGCCATGGGGTGTACCGACGTTTACCAACAGTGGTATCAGAGCCACTTGTACGATACGAATTCGGGCTTAAATACTTGGATGATGTTTTTGTATGAGATGCATGTTTTACTTTTTCTGTTTTGACGAGTATGTGATGTTTGTGTGAAACGTATAAATTGAATCTAGTCGCGATTAATATATTAATTTGTTTTAACAAGTTTTTACGATCGATGGTTAAGTGTTAATCATGTGTTTGTTGCGATAAGCTTTTGATAATCATATGTTAATAGTTGACATGATGAACATGCGGTTAAGATATCAGATCGTTTTTGGTAGAGGAATAATGGTTGTTCCAGAGTGAAAAACCTTAAGGATTGAAAAATCTCAAAACATGAATATGTCGATAAAAGTTATCAAATAGTGAGGTTGTTCCAGACGGCCCTGGATCTGCCGGACCGCGTAGGCAACAAAGGTCGTAGAAACTATTTAGGTAATCTTAATTAACAAGATAAAACATGTGTATGTTTTGGATGATATGCACGGTGTTTGAAAATGCATGGTTATAGCCCAAATAGCCTATTTACTGTGGTTTTATATAAATACGACCTGCGTGTCGTGCCTTTCTTTCTTTTATTGTAATTCTCTTCTCATCTTATTTCCTCGTATATAAAATGAGTTTCTAAAAAATTATAATATTTACGGAGAAAGCTTGGACCAAAAGAGCAGACTGATGGGCCAATCAAAGGTGGATTAGGTGCTTGAGAAGCAAGTTCTATCTTTAGTAATTTTGGTTATCCCATTGGCTTGGGATGGTCCAGCTTAGTTTTAAGGGCTATAACCATTGCATTTATATTTACTACTTTACATGTATGTGATGCAATGTATATTTTTTAGCGTGATGGTAACTGATTAAATCATAATAGAATGGTGAGATTAATATAACAAAAAACCCTCCATATTTAATTAAAATTAGTCATCCAAAATTAGCCCTCGTTGAAACCTCGATCGGTACTATGTAGGTTTTGCCAAAGCAAAATACTTAGATCTATCATGGTTAAACGCAAAAAATAAGCAAGTGATATTCACTGGTAGTAATATTGATTAAACTAGGTTGTTCTAATAAGATTAGAAACCTAAAGACTAATGATTGTTCAAGAACTTTGGTGATTGAAAAACAATACGAAAGTGCATGTCTAGGATTTGTTCTTTGAAAGACTTGGTATTTAAGCGTGCCCAGTACACCACCTCTTTTACATAAGTTACCTACCTGGTGCATTGTTCATTATTGTTCTTTCTATTAGACCATATGAACTTTGTTTTGGACAAATAATTGTTCATCAAATATAGGAATTACATGAGATGTAATTAGCAAGTGTTGTTTACCTAAATAATTGAAATTCTAGGAGTAAAGCTAAAGATGACTTAGAATAAAATGAAATATGGATCCTTACCCACTAAAAATACTTTTAGCAAGTTTTTTGATTTTGAAGGTTTTAATAGTGGGAATGTTATTACTTTATAAACATGATAAATAGGTACTTATTAAACATATTTTATCATTGTAGATTTATGGCAAACACATTATCATTGCGATCTGTCCTTGAGAATGACAAATTAAATGGCTTGAACTTCCTTGACTGGTTCTGCAATTTGAAGATTGTCCTCAAACAAGAACGGAAACTAACAGTCATCGAAGAACCTGTCCCTAAAAAGCCGGCAGATGATGCCTCTAAAGATGAATTGGAAGCCTTTGAAAAATACTCAAGTGACATGGTAGATGTTGGTTGTTTGATGCTTGCGACTATGACCCCTGAGCTTCAGAAGCAACATGAGGACATGGTTCCCTATGAGATGATTAAAAATCTCAAGGAATTATATGAGGGGCAAGCTCATCAAGAGAGGTATGAGACCTCTAAGGCTTTGTTTCGATGCAAGATGGTTGAGAGAACTCCAGTGGGAACTCATGTTCTCAAAATGATAGGGTATATTCAGACCCTGAAAAAGTTGGGCTTCCCTCTAAGTGTTGAATTGGCTACTGATGTTATCATGCAATCGTTGCCTAATAGTTTTAATCAGTTTCTTCTTAATTTCAATATGAATGAAATTAACAAATCATTGCCTCAGTTGCTTGGTCTGTTAAGAACAACATGAAAAAGGTTGGCTGCGAACCTATTCTGATGGTCCGAAAAGATAACATAAAAGGAAAGCCCAACACCAAGTCAATGCCAAAGCCCAACAATGGAAAAGCTGCATTGAAACCTAAATGAGGAGTTGCAAAAGAAGGAAAATGTTTCTATTGCAACAATGCTGGACATTGGAAGAGAAACTACCCTGTCTATCTTGAGGACATTAAGAAGGCAAGAGAAAATAGACAGTCTGGATCATGTATTTATGTTATTGATATTAATACATCTATTTCTTGGGTATTAGATACCGATTGTGGTTCTAACATTTGTACTTCTGTACAGGGACTAAAAAAGAGTAGAAAATTGGCAAAATGAGATGTGGACCTACGAGTTGGAAATAGAGCAAGAGTTGCTGCATTAACCATAAGAACATATACTTTGTCATTACCTAGTGCACTTGTTTTAGATTTAGAGGATTGTTATTTCGTACCTAGTTTGACTAAAAACATTATTTCAATTTCTTGTTTGGACAAGATTGGTTTTGAGATTATTGTTAAGAATAATAGTTGTTCTTTTTTCCCTCAATAATGTTTTTTATGGTACGGCTCAATTAATCAATGGCCTCTATATCTTAGATTAAGACAATTCCATATATAACATAAATATGAAAAGATAAAAAACAAATGACTCTAATCAAACTTATCTCTAGCATTGTCGCTTAGGTCATATAAATGAGAAACGCATATCAAAACTTTATAAAGATGGATTTTTGGATTCTTTTGTTTTCGAACAATTAGATATTTGTGAACCTTGCTTACTGGGAAAAATGACCAAATCACCGTTTAACGGTAAAAACGAACGAGCAAGTGATTTATCAGGTCTAATACATGTAATGTATATGGACCGATGAATACACAAGCCAAATGAGGGTTTCAATACTTCATTACTTTCACTGATGACTTTAGTAGGTATGGGTACGTTTACCTAATGCATCATAAATCTGAAGCCCTTGAAAAGTTCAAGGAATTTAAGAATAAAGTACAAAACCAATTAGAAAAGAGTATTAAAGCTCTTCGATCAGATCGATGAGGAGAATACTTAAACCTAGAGTTTGATGAACTTCTTAAAGAATGTGGGATTGTCTCATAACTTACACCTCCAGGTACTCCACAACACAATGGAGTCTCTGAAAAGAGAAGTCGAACATTGTTAGACATGGTTCGTTCAATGATGAGTCGTGCTGTTCTTCCAACTTTTTTTTGGGGACATGCGCTAGAAACAGCTGCTTTCACACTAAATCGTGTTTTATCTAAATCGGTTCAAAAGACACCATATGTGATATGGCTGGGAAACATCCTAGTATGTCTTTTATGAAAATTTGGGGATACAAAGTTTATGTTAAACATCAGATGTATACAAAATTTGAACCTAAATCTCATAAGTGTAATTTTGTAGGGCATCCTAAAGAAACAAAAAGATATTATTTCTTCAATCCATCTGAGAACAAAGTGTTTGTTGCTCGAACGGGAGTCTTCCTTGAAAGAAAATTTATTTTGAGAACAAAAAGATCAACCACAGATCACTGAACCAGAGATTGAACAACAACAAGTTCCACAAATAGTTGAGGAATATCCAATCGTTCTTGAAACACAACCCCTACGAAGGTCTATGAGAGAACGCAATGCGCCTGAGAGATATGGATTTCTTGTCACATTGCATGGAGATGTTCTTCTCATGGACCAAGATGAGCCTAGGACTTATCGGGAAGTAGTGGAGAGCCCAGACTTTGAGAAATGGCTATAAGCCATGAAATCCAGATGGATTCCATGTCAGAAAACCAAGTATGACCTTTGGTTGACCCACCCGAAGGAATTAAGCCCATAGGTTGCAAATGGGTTTTCAAAAAGAAAATCGACATGGATGGCAATATACAAACATACAAAGGGTGATTGGTCGCTAAGAGATTTCGTCTAATTCATGGTATAGACTATGATAAAACCTTTTCCCCTGTTGCTATGTTTAAATCTATCCTGATATTGTTTGCAATAGCTGCATATTATGATTATGAAATCTGACAAATAGATGTCAAAACCGTTTTCCTTAATGGAAAATTAGACGATGATATGTACATGACACAACCTGAGGGTTTTGTCGATCCAAAATATGCTCTAAAAGTATGTAAGCTACAAATATCCATTTATGGGTTGAAGCAAGCTTCTCGAAGTTGGAATCTTCATTTTAATGAGGCAATCAAAGAGTTTGGTTTCATTAAAAATGAAGATGAGCCATGTGTTTTCAAGAAAACAGAAAACTAGTATGAGCACTGTTACATTCTTGGTATTGTATGTGGATGACATACTAATAATAGGAAATGGCATACATACCTTACAGTCTGTAAAGACTTGGTTAGGAAAATATTTTTCTATGAAAGACTTTGGTGAAGTAACCTACATATTAGGAGTCAAGATCTATAGAGATAGATCAAGACGACTTCTAGGACTAAGTCAAAATACATATATAGATAAAGTAATGAAAAGATTTAGTATGGAAGAATCTAAAAGAGGATTCTTACCTGTGAGACATGGTATTTTGCTCTCGAAGGAAATGTGTCCTTCAACATCTAAAGAGAGAGAGCGTATGGGTAAGATTCTATATGCTTCGGCCATTGGATCTATCATGTATGTCATGCTATGTACACGTCCGAATGTATCATATACACTAAGTATGAGAAGTCGATACCAAGTAGATCCCGGTGAAGGTCATTGGGTTGTAGTAAAAAACATCCTTAAGTACTTAAGAAGAACTAATGATACATTCCTTATGCATGAAGGTGAGGAAGAGCTAAGTATAAAAGGTTATACTGACGCAAGCTTCCAAACTGATAAGGATGATTCTCGATCGCAATTGGGTTTTGTGTTTTGCCTTAATGGAGGTGCTGTAAGCTGGAAAAGTTCAAAGCAAGATACAGTAGCAGATTCTACAATAGAAGCTGAGTATATTGCAGAAAGCGATGCTGCAAAAGAGGTTGTTTGGATCAAAAAGTTTATATCTGAACTAAGGGTCGTGCTTAGCATATCAAATGCCATAGATCTACGTTGTGACAACAACGGAGCCATCGCACAAGCAAAAGAACCCATATCTCACCAGCGATCCAAACACATACTTAGGCGTTACCATCTCATTCGTGAAATCATTGATCGAGGAAATGTAGAAATATGAAGAGTACCAACAGATGACAATATTGCTGATCCACTGATAAACCCTTTGACACAGCAGAAGTATGAACGTCACACTAAGTCTCTTGGTATTAGATACATGAGTGATTGGTCTTAATACTAGTGGGAGATTGTTGGAGTATGCCTAAAGACCAATCATGAGATGGTTGTAAAAGACATATTTATTTTATATTGTTTATTAATATAAAGTCATTATTATTATTTTAGTCTTATTCCATGTATCTATAAATAAACTGAATTATAATAAAGTCCTTAGAATAATA
This sequence comes from Hibiscus mutabilis, assembly GCA_019671005.1. Lineage (NCBI taxonomy): Eukaryota > Viridiplantae > Streptophyta > Magnoliopsida > Malvales > Malvaceae > Hibiscus > Hibiscus mutabilis. The sequence continues at coordinate 86,747,265 of CM033711.1, read as the reverse complement.
TAGTTATTCTTGAATGTCCTTAGTCAAGAATTATTGTGGGCTTGGACAACAATAATGTATTAAGACTAATATGTAGTTGATTGATGACAAAGTGTTGTCATTGACATGGAGATGTCAAAATCAATACATAAGTATGTGTTAGGGAACAACATACTGGACTGACCCGCTATGAGCATGTTTCCTGGATTATTATGTGGCAGTCACAACATTGCTTATGGTGATAACTACATGTATGATCCTCATACTTAAGATCATCATTATTTCAACATCGTGAGTGACATATTTTGATACGGTCAAACGTTTGTCGTAACTGACTACACTATAAGACTGATATTAGATATGTCATAATCCATATAACGAAATATGGTTGATCTAGATATGATTTGTCCATCCTACATAATAGGAGTAATATCATAGGCCACTTGATTGAGTGAGACTAGAAAATGCATGGCCATGCTCGAATAAATTGATATGGGATATCATAATTATTCGTTTATAATAGTCTACTCAAGATATCAAGAAACATTAGATGGACTATACAAGTGTGACTAATCCAAGACTTGTGTCCGATCTAGATATGAGGACAAAATGATGAAATACATAAAAGAAGTTAATCACGAAAAAAAGGTTAAATCGAACCACGATTTCATGTAACTTAGGTAGCGATGATGTATTGCTAGGTGCCACTCATTGCTTGTAATATTATAATTATTCTGGATATTACTGCTAACGTTACATGAACCTACAAGGGTCACACCCTATGATTGAAACGAACAAATATCGATTAGATAGCATGTGTACAAACTTGTTGTACATGTAATTAGTGAGGAACCGAAATTGTTATAATTATTGTAATTATGGATAATTTCGTTTATATATATATATGTTAATATTTGATAAGTTATTGTAATTATCAAATATTATTAAAGTATATATATCTCTAAAAGAAACCTAATTAAAGTAGAATCAGATTCTACATATTTAATTATATTCGGTTAAATATATTGTATATTTAAGAATCCGAATTTAATTAGAATTAGGTTTTTAAATGCTATATAAAGGCATAAGGTTTAGTAGCCATTTATTCCCGGTTTTTGAAAAACCTCTCTAATAGTTAGAGAAGAGAAAATATTGTTTGTTTCATTCGGGTGGACTGCGTAGAGGTCGGAACGCTATTGTGACGACTCAGATTCGATTTGGTTATTCCGAATTCCCTACGAATTTTCAGATTCCAGATTTATTAAGGTAACGTTTCATCCTTTATCACCTCGAATTCGTCTCTTGTACATGGATCACTGGTGGATTACGCCGGATAATTTTTCCACTGCGCCATGGGGTGTACCGGCGTTTACCAACATTCCCTGTATCAGTTTCTCCGATTCTACGTTCCAATCCGAAAGCAACTGCGAGAACCGAGGCTCATCCGAATGCTACTCAGAACATTCAGAATTTCACTCTTTTACAGGCTACCATAGTCGATATTATGTCGACAATGGATTTCCGAACACTTAAGCCTGAGAAGATATCTAAACTTTTTGGTGTTGAATGAAAAAGAGTGGGTGATGGGGAAGTGATCTCTCTATTGAGGTGAAATTATATTATGTAATATGACTGCATGAGTTACTGATTTGGTTATAAATAAATATTGTTCGTCTTAATGTTTAGTCATATAATGAACGTAAATTTATTGTAACAAGCCATTTATTTACAACATTATGAAAGAAACATTTGATGTTAGCTTTATTCTTTTTTAGTTGTCTGGTTGCTGATATTACAATACTTAATAAGCTTCAGTGCACGATTTAAACAAACTCAAAGCAAACTTGCAGAAGAATTTAATTCATGGAATTGGGGTTTATGTATATGGTAAGATTACATGCCCATACGCATTTCGCCCGCCACCTAAAAGCTGGCCCATTCTCTTATTTTTGGTTTCGTAATAATTTGTGTTTTTAAAGCAGTTCCATTTTTTTGTCGGTCGATAAGTTTAGTTGGTGAGATAGTGGACTTTATGTGTGTCTTGCCTAGTATGTCCTATTTTGGATGTTTCTTGTCTAGTGTGCATTGACTATGGTCAAATAGGTAATTTTGGAGGGTTATCTTCAGATAGCTTGATGAGCAGAAAGAGTAATGTGAAAGAGTTACGACGAGGATTATAATAGGTGTAACACTTTTAAATGAGCTATTGTCATTAATGTTATATTTTGATACACAAGCTGTATAAAAAATTATACAATCTTTTATATTTAAGTTATAAAACTTAAACTCCTAGCCCTAACACCCTAAAAATCTAAACCTTAAAACTTAAACCATAAATTCTAATCGTAAAGTTTAAATTCTACACACTAGAAATTAAAACCCTAACCACATCATCAAACACTAAACCCTAAAATTAAAAAGTTTACGCAAATTTGTGCATGAAAGTATTTTCTTTGTTATAATATACACTATATTTGAATTATATTTTATATATTAAAATCAATATTTATATGGACCAAAAGATATAAAATTAAGTTGGAACGATACAAACTCGAATATTGCACCTCTCATTCTTGTTAACCTAAAATAAAGCTTCGGATGCCGATTGAGTACTAAGTCGATTAGTATTATTAATACACAATTGTCTTAGATTTAAAGATTGAAGTTATAGATAAATTAGATATCATAATTTGTATTAGAAAAAACCCCAATAGCATGAGAACTAACAAATGTAAAGTGATCCATCAAATAATTGTACTGTCATTGCTATCAAGTTTTGGCACCACAATTTTGATCTAAAAATCATGAGAAAAATAGGAAGAAAAGTAAAAAGCTGGAGCAATAAGCCTTAACAACGAAAGCGTGAGAGCCGGGGTGGTGCACATGACGGACCATTGGTTCCTACGGCATCGGCTCATGCCAGACCGCAACACAAATGGAACCATCACCTGTCGTAAAGGAAAGCATCCTTTCAAGTCAATTACGTGAGTTTTTGTCAATCAATTCCTGCCTGCTTTGGCATGCTGGATGAGGTTCCATTCCATACGCATCATCGCCTCTTCGAAATACGGGTACGGATGCGGTTTTAAAATAATTTGATCAAATATATAGATCTAACAATATTAAACATAACATGAATATAAATTCATATGATACGGACTATAGTATATCAAGATTTATATAAACATAATATATTATAAATACGGTTAAAATATGGTAAATTTTACAAATACGACACGGGTATACGAATTATCGGATCGTGTATAGCAAGACAGACATGGTCACAATCCTTGCATCTACTAACAACAAGGTAGCCCCATTCTCATTTATATCGTCTCCTCTTGACATATCCATCCTTTTGATTTGAAGCGTTCTTGTTTAATCACTGCCGGGGACCCTGCTAATCTACAGTCTACGCTGTTTTGACTTGGGTGCATCAAGAAATACAAAATTTCACTTGGTTTTTTCCCTTTAAAGTCAACAATACATGTGGAAATTGCTATTTAAGATCTTATCGTAAGTACATAATTTGATAAAAAAAAATCCTTATTAAGATCTTATCATAAATCCATAACTTGATAAAATCCTTACTTTTTCTTAGTCACGTGATTGAAATGTTTATTCCTCTCTTTTTCTTTTTATCATAGAAAGGTTTGTTTCTTGTTATTGGATTATCAACAAATAATTATCAACAATAAGTTGGTCTAGTAAGATAAGACACTAGATCTTTTAAGTAAGGTCAAATATTTGAGCTTTGGTGTTGTGAATAGAAAAAATAAGTTGCGGGTCGTCCTAATAATGAACCTCTGCAACATCCGATCCAGACAAATCAACCAATAGATTGATACCAATGGTTAAACAAACAAATCAAATAATTAGGATTTATAAAAGTTTGTAACACTATTTATCTTCTCTCTTCTTTTTTTTTTATAAAATTGCGGGGAATATAAAAGAAAATAGTTGAGAGTAGGATTTGAACTTTAAATGTGTAGAATGGTATGTTGGTATATAAATTAAATTTGAGTTTTAACTTGACTCATGCAGTTGGAATTCGAATCTAACAACTACATTCATTCTACTCTTCTTGGTATGAACAGTGATTAGATTAGATATTTTTTCATTAATCTCAATAATTATATTTCGTTTTGATCCATGTACACATGGAAATAAAGTTAAGAAATATCCATGATGTGTTGGGCGGCAATATTAAATATATGATGTCTCAAGCATGATCTGTAGTTGGATCGGATGGTTAAAATTGGTAGGTTTGTTGCAGCATCCAATGATCTTTAATTTGTAGGAAAAATAGTTATGTAAAATATCGATTAAATTAATATTGTACTGAAAAAAAGATTTTATTCTAATTTTAATTGATAGTAGGGTTTGAATTTGATCTCGAGTTCTTACTCTTCTATAGGATGAGTAAAACTCGACTAGAAAAAATAAGATTTTTTACTAGGTGCAAAAAATTATGACTTGAATCGTAATTCTATAAATTTAATTAGAAAAAATTACAAATAAAACTAGAGTTATAAAATAGAACTCATAATAACTAAATTTTTTTAGTAATTAGTGGATCGATTTTCATGTTCAAGTCGAGTCCATCAGCTCTACTTGATACATGTTATTAGTGGCAGATCCTAAAATATTTTTTAGGGTGGGCACAAGTCATAAGAATCTCAAAATTTTAAGTGGGCACAAATAATAAAAATTAGAAAAAATTGAAGACTAACTCATAAAATTTAAGAAATTTAAAGTTGAATGTGTGGACCTTACCACCCATCTTTATATATAGATTCGCCATTCTATGTTATATGTATATCGCATATAAAAATATATATGTATATTGTGTATAGTTATAGGAAGCTGTTTAAATTAAAATCATTAGTATCATAACATTATAAATGATTACAAATAAACTTGAATAAAAATTTTAACAATTTAACTCAACTTGAATTTCATGAAATCGAATTGAAAAAAATTCTAAAATAAAATTTAATTTATAAAATAACACACATCTACTCGACTAACTTAAAATTTTTTGACTTTACTCAATGAAATTTAACATTTATATATAAAAAAAGTGAAATAATATTTTTAATGATTTTTGGCGCTCGGGGGTTGGTGGCATCCCTCAACCTGAGGTGGCTAAAAAGGCCTTGTTATACTCCAGACATGTGGGCTCACAACCAGAGCCATCACTTCCATTTTGCCAATCACTAACCCTTCCAATAATAATAATAATAATAATAATAATAATAATAATAAGGGTAAACTATGACAGGTACCACCGAATTATTGGGTGTAACTTATTTTTACTACTAAATTTTTAATTGGTCTAAATTTATTATTAAACTTTTTTTTTGACTTGTTTATACCATCACGCCGTTAATTTTTTAACGCGTGATAACATAGATACTAGACTAAAACGACGCCGTTACTAAAAAACTATTTTTCAAAAAACTCCAAAAATTCCAAAACTTACAAAAAACCCTCAAAATCCACCAAAACATATTTCCAAAATCCCGAAACTTTCAAAAAACACAAAATCCAACAAAACCTTAAACCCTAACCCTAACCCTAAACTATAAATTTTAAACCCTAAAATTTTATTCATAAACAAATAATATTAAAATATATAAACAAATAATATATTATTATAAAAATTAAAAAATGATTTTTAAAAATCTAAAATTTCAAAAATTTACAAAAAAATAAAAAAACTCACTAAAACCCTAAAGCTTAACCTCGAGTCTATCTATTTTGGCTGCTATTGGGTTTATGGTTTTAGGTTTTAAGATTTATGATTTAGGCTTTTAGGGTATAAGGTAAGAATTTAATGTTTTGGTGGATTTTGAGGTATTTTTTGTAAGTTTTGAAATTTTGGGGTTTGTGAAAATTAGTTTTTATAATAATATATTATTTATTTATATATTTAATATTATTGATAATATAATTTTTATTTAATATAAATATTTATTTATTAGTTATATATATTAATATATGTATACTAATATATTTATATTATTTATATAGAGTAATATTATTTATATGATAAACTGCAGTTTAGAATATATATTATTTGTGCTAAAAACATATCAGAGATATTAAGTTGGCTTAATGGTTAGGAGGTTGCCTTTGAATCTTAAGGTTCTAGGTTTAAATCCTAGCAGAAACATGATTTTCACATTTTCCTCTAGCAAAATGTCGCCGTTTTTAACAATATAGTATCAAAATAGCGGCACTAAAACGGCGTCGTTTCGGTCTAGCATTCATGTTATCACAACGTTAAGAAATTAACGCCGCGCTGGTATAAACGAGTCGAAAAAAGTTTAGTGGCAAATTTAGACTAATTGAAAGTTCGATGGTAAAAACATGTCACACCCAATAGTTCGATGGTACCTAGCATAGTTTACCCTAATAATAATAATAATAAAACAACTTTGAATTTTCATACAGCTTCCAAGAAATTGGAAGATACCAAATTTATTTTTTTAATTATTGGTATACGATTTATTAGTCGGTTAATTTAAATTAAGTTTTACAGAGATCTAATATAAGACAATATTTTTAATTTATTTTTTTATATTTATAATATCAAGATTCGAACCGATAAAACCTAGCAGCTCAACTACGTATGAATCATGACTCTATGTTAAATCCCAAAAATAAATAAGTAAAAATTGAAGTTTGTCATAAACATAAGATACCTTAATCTGTAGTAGATAAGAAAAAACTTTATGAACGAATAAATAGATCTTATTAAACATATATCTTTGGAAAGTAGGGGTGAGCAAAACTCGACTCGATTCGAAAAAATCGAATTTACAGACTCGAGGCAAAAAACTCGACTCGTCTTGACTTGGCTCGACTCGAAAAAAATTCAAATAAAATTTGAGTTATGAAATGGAAACTCGAATAACTCGAATTTTTAATAATTAGTGGATTGATTTTTAAGTTCCAGTCGAGTCCCTCAAATTTTCCTGATATATAATATGAATAAATATTTGACACATATGAAAAAATAAGAAGAAATATATATGTATATCTTATATAATTACAGAAAGTCGTTTAAATTGGAATCAAACCGTACTATAATATGATATATAACTACAATCAAATTTGTATAGGAACTCGAAAATACGACTCGAATTTCATAAACTTGATTCGAACATAAAAAATTTCAAATAAAGTTTGAGTTGTAAAATATGATGTTTCAACTCAAATAACACAAAATTTGTTGACTCGACTCGATCGAATGCTCACCCCTATTAAGAAAGTATCGAAACTTAATCGTATTTGAAACTTAGTCCAATATATTCATATTAAAAAGATCTGAGTGGAAAAAATTGTTGATAAATAAATGGAAAAGAATAAACATGATCTTAGCTTCATTATAGCAGCAGAAGTCTGAAAACAACAAGGACCTAAAGTTCATGTGCTGTTGTTCCCGGAAGCATATTCTCGAGAAAAGTCACAGTCGTGGTGATTTCCAATTTTTGTTTTTATATTCGGGGCGATAAACCTGCATTTCTATGCCACATAAACGTCTCCATTTCAAGGCCTTAATTAGCCGTATAAATCATGTTTGGCGTATGTTTTTCATTCTGCGGACAAGGAGGACCCCTCCAGCTGATGACTTGAGCTCCCTTCACGTGATTTTTTCCCCTTCATGAAATTATCGACCACCTCCCCCTTCCGAAAATGATTGCTGCCCCACCCGATGTCTGTTATATACACCGAATCGGAGATCGAACCAGACAATTTGAATTTGACAAGTTTTGTTTAATTTAATGATAAGGTTATGTAAGAAGCTTAAAGAACAGTGTTGGTGCCTTGTTCAAGAACTGCTATTCTAATGGTAATGCAGGGCCATTAGCATGTTGCAACTTAGGTATGTTTTGGTCCACAAATCAGTGCCCCATGCATTCTAGAACATGTTCCCCGGTCCCTGTTTCTTTATACAAGTTGAGTAAGTCGAATGGAGAAAGAAAAAACAGAGGTAAGTTTCACATGGAACATGGAATTAAATTCATAAACGTTTCAAAGGTTTGAATATATTCGTAACGAATACTTATTTATCAGGAAGAGACGAAGGTAAAACGATAAATACTGCAAGCCTCCTTGAAATTTCAATACGACGAGGGAAAAGAAATAACCTAATCATAACAGTCGAAATGACTCGTAGATGGGTACCCAGTTACATTAGGTGAGCACATATGGGTATCATTTTCAATGGCAAAGACAGCAGGAGACATTGATGGCGACTCTAACAGACCACATTACTCATGTAGAGTTACTACAAAACTCCATGTCATTCTCGATTAATACACCACTTGTCGATCCATGAATGTACTACAGATTTTGGTTCTATATAAGAGAAACCAAACTTGAACACGTTGCTCACAGCAAACATATTCAGAAATAAACCAGAAAAAACTAAGAGACATACATGGCTAGGGTTCCCTGCAAGCATCTTCTTCTTGTTGCTTTTTTCCTCATCTTCTTCATCGCTACAACAGCTGGAGGTAAAGTTTTGAATCTATATAGCTTTAGCCTTTAGTAAGTTCAATATATATATATGGAGATCGAATCTGAACTCTTTGTTTTTCTTTTTCAGCAAGAAATATGCCGGTGGCTAAGGAAAATCAGAAAGTAATTCACGATGATCAAGTTGTTACCGGCACCGCGACAGAAAATCATGGAGAAGATCACGTTAGGGTTGACGAATTAGTAGCCATGGACTACAGTCCAGCAACAAGGAAGCCTCCGATTCATAATTAATTACCAAAGTTTTGTATATTAAAAACTAGTACTTGCTAAATTAGTTGTTTTTTTTCACTTTATAAATATACATTTCTACATAGTAGGAACAAGGAAGGGTTAAACAAGGAAAGAAATGGTTTACAAATATGAGAATCAAGCTTTGTTAAATATGTTTTCATCTTATAGAGAATCAGATTCACATATTCTCTAGGGTTTATGCTTCTTTTGTAAATAAAATTCTTGCATGGAGAAGCCTTGGATATTATATGTTTTAGTCATTAAACTGAATATCAAACTACAAGGCTTTGCTTTCTCACCTTAAATATAATGGTTGAGGGTCGGAATGAGTTTATGGTGGTTCATGTTTACTAATTTAGACAAAGAGTCGTAAATGGTAGTATTAAAGAGAGGAACGTACGAAAAAAGAGAGAAAGTGGAAGTGGGGATCTAATTTGGGAGGTCTGAGAATCTCTTTGTGATTATATTTGTGGTCTTGTGACGAGGGTGTCAAATTTAAGACATAAATTTTGATGATTTTGACAGTATAATCCTAGATAGACTTAACCGTTATTTTATCTATGACGTTGTAGTTTTTTTTATATGGATTTGAAACGTACAAGGGAGAGATATAACAATAATGGTGCAACAGCAGCAAGCGGCACAAAATTGATGAATTAAGCAGAAAATAATAGAGGAGAGAGAGCCCAAGCTTTCCATAAAGTCTGCTGCATAAATTTGTGTGATTTGTTTCGGACCAGGTTGATAATTAGTGATATCAGTTTGGAAATTAAACCCGTTTTTGGAACAAATTTAGGGAAATAATCACAGTAAACATCAACACCCCAATGCAATTAATGAGAGAAAAAAATTTCAAAAATATAGAAAACTTAATCATAGAAGAACCTTGCTTGAACTGCATATATAGAATTAAAATGGTTTGAAAAAATCAATTTAATTTAATTTTTTAAAAACTATATACCATTTGATTTTAAATCCCTTGCTTTAACCGGTTAATGGTGAAAATTCATTCTATAAAATTTGTAATATTTTCTTATTATATTTTTTGGTTGCCCGACTCGCATCGCACACTTAATTTCGATGGGTAAGCCATTCAACAAAATTTTTTTACATACATAACACATCAAACTCGAGACATGCTTAGATATTAAACTGCTTACCACTAAATTTACATGCATGTTATTTTTTAATGATAGGTTATCATGCTATTCATTGATAAAAATGCATCAAATATTAACCTAAGTTAAGATTATACACATAATCTTTTGATTATAAATGTTAGAATTCAAATTGTATATACAAAGAGTAAATGAAGGAATTAATCTCTTTATACCTGACTCCAAACTTCGATTTCAGACTGTCGTTTGGTGTCTACTGTTTTCACCTAGAAAATGCGTTTTATTATATATGAACCAAACAAAGAAGACTGCTCGAAACTTGAATGGTGTCTTGTTTGATGACAGCGATGTTCGTGCAATAGGAAGGTAAGTTAAAAGAAACCGGAGTTTCTATAATGATTTAAACATGTCAGTTTCTATGCTATTTTAAATTTAAATATATACTCCTTGTACATTAATTATACTATTTTTTAGATTCACTTCTAAGTTCCGTTTTATTTTTGATCTGTCAACTACAACAAAAAAGGCAAATCAACTTTTTTAATTCCCTCCATTATTTTTTTCTTCAATTTGACATGTAATCTTTAAAAATTATAAAAGCAAGGGATTCAAAAAGTTATTTTAATTTTTTATATTTGCTAAATTAACAATTAATAATAAAATTTTCACATTAAAATAATATAAAGTCAAATTAAAAATATAAAAATAATTTTTAAAAAATAAAATATACGGAGTATCATGGTCCTTGATCCACAAAAATTCTTGGCAATAATCAATGTAAAAAGCGGTCACACATTGTGCCGAGTAGAGTTGCTAATATATTTTTTGACAAATAATTCTCATCGTAATCCACCTACAGGGGAAGGGAAAAGAGACTAAAAGAATGGAGAGATATTTTTAGTAGGTCTAAAACCTATAAACTAAGGGAGATGATAAAATAAAAATAAACAACTTAACAAATTGCTCGGAGTTGCTAATACTCGATAACCGACACAATTGACCATATTCACATTATAATCTAAAAAGGCGCATGAAAGGGAAGAAAAACATTTCTAAAAGCGTTTCATAGAAAACTAACTTTTGTGATTGTTTTAGCATGAAAAGTGGTCACACATTGTACCGAGGAAAGTTGCTAAGCCTATTGGGCCACTGCAAATGTTTTGAACAACAAGCCTTTGGTTTTACTACAATTTACAATGACGTTAACAGGTAACAAGTATGCAAAGTACAATCAACAATTAGAAACAATAATTGTATTCAAAGTTTCTAACTTTCAATGAAGGAATGAAGTAGCACAAGCTTTGAAGCCGGTAAAGTAGAATCTCTTGCACAGCTTCTGCAAATGGTTTGAGAAGCATGCCTTCAATTTTGTCAACATCAACTAAATCATAAAAAAACACAATTACAGTGACGCTAACAGTACCAAGTTCTCTTAATAATTGCATGTTAGAAAGCATAACAAAAAAGTATAGAATTAATAGAGTAACAAAGGAAAAAAAAAACAGCAGCCGTTTCAAGCATAAGATACAAAGACAAGTATTATAAGGCCTCAGACATCCAAGGAAGGATAGAAGCAGCACAAACTCTCAAGCCCGGCGAAAGGCGAAAGCTCTTAGGCGGCCACTGCGAATGTTTTGAGAAACAAGCCTTTGAAACTATCATCATTGACCTTTTTTAGCTATACTTCAGTTCTTAAAATATAGACTAAAAACACTACAAATTTAAATGATCACAATTCACAACACTTTGATGATACTGATTGTTAAAAAATAATCTCCATACAAATAAAATCTAACAATATCCAAGATATCAAACCAATTAAAATAAAGAACAACCAGAAAGAAGATCAGTACAATGCTTAAAAAATTCTGCTAACCAGGAATAAACTGTTCAAGAACATCAAATTTTGGTTTATTAGGGAAATTGAAGTAGATGGAATAAACAAAAAGAAAAACGGAGAAAAGGATTAGCTTATTTATAAATAAATAAATTAAAGGAGAGGAAAGAAGAGTCTCAGACATCCAAGGAAGGAGTGAAACAGCAGAAGCTCTCAAGCCCGGCGAAAGGCGAAAGCTCTCAGGCGGCCACTGCGAATGTTCTTTGAGAAACAAGCCATTGGATTTATCATCATCGACCCTTTCGTCTTTCCAATTACTTTATAAAACTAAAAACAAAATTATTTAAAAATAAAAACCAAAGAAAAAGAAAACGAAATTGAGCAGGTGAAGGCTTAGGAGCTGATGAGGTAGAAGGGAAGAAGAGAAGGGATTATAAAGAGTGAGTTTAGGGTTTTAGCCATTTTAAGCAATTAGGGTTTCTCCCCCCGGTTTACACATAACGACGGCTGCAATTCGTTGAAAAACATGGGCCAGGAGCACCCGATATATTTGGGCTTTAAACCCATTTTTAAAAAATAAATTCACGTGATCAGATCATTGAAAAATAAAGTAAAAAAATTAATTAAAAAAGTACTATGAATATATCTATTTTTGATGGATGTCGTATATTAAATGAGATTTTAATATATTTTATTATTAGAACTTAATACCCATTGGAATTAAGGTTTTTATCTTATGCCTATAAATATAGAGTTTGGAGAAAGCATTGTACATAACCTTACATTAAGAATATAATACAAGTCTATCTCTTTGTCTCTCATCTTGTTCGTGTTCATCTATTTTGTTCCTACTCTTTACTTTATTTACAATATGTTATCTGCACGATCTCGCTCAATACCGTGGTTCTTGTCGACAATTCTCGAAAAAGATTTTAACAAGATATTTGTGACTACATCTACCATATATTCAACTTAGCTTGAAAATTCTGGTATGTTTTAATTATTTATCTCGATATAGTGGATGATTAATTATTCTTAAATTAAGGCCAGTGTGTTTTAATTTATTGTTTCTTTGATGATATATCTAATATTAAATATATACATGATTATGTTTTTTTAATGACGTGATTTCTTTTCCTTACCATCTAGGGATGGTTGTTCAAAGCCAGGAATAATCATGTGTTTAAAACATAATAGAACATACGTGTAGTGCTTCTGTACCTATTTTGAGATTTTTTCTTTAGTTATGACCAATATTTATTTAATTTATTCTGATGATGAAAGTTTGTGTTTTTAATCATGTTTTAAGTATTACATGATATTAAAACAAATATTGAACCTTCCATGTATCTACATGATCAACTTAGTTTAAAAAATATGGTGATAAAATGACCAAGCGCTACTTCAAGAAAATGAAGAAAGTGGTGGATTGGATAGGTCACTTACAATGATGTTTTCTGAGTTTCACAGGCTATATGCACCTCAACTATTTTTTTCTCATTTACTTTTGCTTTATACATATATATATATATATATATATATATATATATATATATGAGAATAATTTTTATTATTATTTGTCTTACTTTGGTGTTTTGATTTTTTTAAGGCTCACAAAATACAGTGATGAAAATGTGTGATTGCTTCCTGATTCGCCGAGTATGAACCAAGTTTCAGTGCAGTACCCTATTGAGTTGAAAACTATAATAATAATAAATCGATTATATGTTTTGTTCTTTTAACACCTTATTGTTATTTTATTGATTAAAATTGGTATTTTTAACCATATTTTGAGTTTTACATGATGGCTTGGAAAGAGATATGACATAAAGAGATTATGAGGAGCTGTCTTGGTAATTTATATCTCCATTGTCCTCGAGAGGAAAATCAATATCGGTAAACTTTATTTTTATTTTTATTCTTTAAATTATAATTTTAAAGTGCAATAAATTATAGTGATTTATGATCTACAAGAAGACTGTTATAAATTATGGTGATTTATGTTCTCTGTTCTGTTGGTTTAATCCAAATATATTGGCTGGACATCCCATTCTACGAGGCTATTGGTCTCAAAGGAGGTTTCTAAAGGACCTTGTGAACTGGTTTAACAATGTCGCGTACGAGGATTAAATCTTTATTCTCTGTTGGTTTGTATATATATGTTTTTAAAGGATATTGATATGATGTAAAAAAATTTTTTTGGACAGATTCATTATTATATTAATTTATAGTTGATCTAATTTGTTTGTTTGTCTTTTATAGTACATAAATGACAAATCTTGCAAAAAAATTGAGTTTGTGGCACTTGATATTTCTAGAAAGATTTATTTATCCTGGATCTTAGATGTGTTGTCACTAAATTTTCACCTTTTATTTTTTTTCTTTTTTTTTTCTTTTTATTTATTATATTTAAACCCAATAAAAATTAAAAGAACCCATTAAAATAAAAAGAGTCCATTTATTGAATAAAACCCCAAAAAAATAAGAGATAAAAAACCAACACAATAAAAACTCATTTTGGCCCGACAAACCCAATTAACCATTTTTTATTCTTTTATGTGCCGAATTAACAGGAGCTGTTAGATCTAGGGCTGGGAAATAAAGGGCTAGGATCGAATAAAAAAAGAGAGGGTGGGAGAACCACACACGCCTAGCGCGTGCGCTGCATGCGCGCGGGGTGGTTCCCCCCAAACCCTCCCCTGCTGCTGCCGAGATGCCGCCGGACCTCTCCCCAGCCACGCCTGCACCAGGTTGCCACCGCTGATGGTACCTGCTGAAGCGCCTCGTCTCGGCCGATCCAACCCGCCGTCGTCGGTCTTTGCCGCCGTCATTTGAACCTGCAAAATGAGGGGAAAGTGATCAAACCCTAGCTCAAAAATTAGGAGAAAATCATCCAAAATCATTCAAAATCGAGCCAAATCAGAGTTGATTTTCAGTTATGTTGGAAAATCAAATAATCAGATTATTCTAGGGGATTAATTTGAACGAAAATTGAGTCTTTTGTTCCCCAAATTTCCTTGTTTTCCAAGCACCAAAACCCTATAAATTGAGCCCCATTCCCCCTTTGTTCATCATCCACCAATCCATACGAGAATTCACTAAAAAATTCATCCTAAAGTTGCTGGAATTAGTTTAAATTTGGAACAGCATTGTTCGAATTTTCGAGAAAGAAAAGCAAGCATTTTTGCCACTTTATGTTTTTCATTTGTTCATTCTAATTTCTTACTTTCTTCATATTTTGTTCATATAGTTTTATGTTAATCCGGGTTTGTTCGAATTAATCTTTTTATTGTGTTGTTTTCTTGTCTTTTTATATTAAAAAAATAATAATAAAAGGGAGGAGACCACCGTCGGCGAGCGGCGACCGGCCTCGGTGGATGGCGGCCGGCACGATGGCCCTCCTCCTTGTTCATCCCTTTTGATGAACACCAAGAACATGTTTTTTTTGTTAAAGTATGATGTTTGATCCATTTGTTTTCTAAAAAATAAAAAGATGTTGTTTTTGGGCTTTAAACCCAACTCATTTTGGACCATTTAAATCACCCAATTCTTTTTTTTTCATTTAAAATTCCAAAAATTAATAAAAGAATCTCAATTATAATTTGTTTTAATTTGGTCACCTTCCATTTTTTATTTTGTTTAAAAATAAATATTTTTAGAACCATAAAAATAAATAAGTTTTTTCTTTTTACTCAAAAAGCCCTAAAATATTCCTTTTCTTGAAAAGAATATATTTTAAAAGAAATAACAACAAATATTTTGAAACAATTTTAAAATCTTTCTTTTTTAAAAAATATAAAAAACAATGCACCTAAAAAACAAAAAAGTTTTCAAATATAAAAAGGGTAAAAAGATTTTTTAAAACATAAAAAGAAATGACAACTTTTTTAAATAAAAAGTAATAAAGGTTTTTAAATAAAACAAAATATAAAAAGTTTTGTTTCTTTTTTTAAAAAGACCTAAAAACATAAAATAAAAATGTTTTAAGCCTTGTAAATTTTGTCTTTTTGTCTTGTTGCTTTACAATTAAGTTGACTTTAGGAATAGGTCCTTCAAAGCTTAGATGGAGATTTCTTTGTAATAAAATTCCTTTCACAAAAAATAAAACACACTTAATTAAATTTAACCCCCTAAATAGGTTAAAACATTTAGAATTCTTTAGGTTTGTAAATATTAATTTAGAATTAATAAAATTCTCAACAAATTGATCTTTGTTTGCCTGTAAAAATTGAAATTTATTTAATGCGGTGCTTTACTAATCGGAAATGACGGGTTAGCGCCACTAGTGTTGGCGGTGATTGGAGTTTATTTTCGGGTGGTAAGGCTGTTAAAATGGAATTTAATTCATAAATGGACAATAATTTAAAGCTCTATAAGAATTCGCAAAATCTGACTTTTTAAGCCTTTTGTAATCGACAAGGTATCGATTTTTGAGCGTTGTGGGGGTGCTAACCCTCCCCCACGTGTAACCGACTCTTGAACCTGGTTTTTTGTTTTTGCAGACCAAAAGATGTTATTTTGATGAAAATAAAATGTTTTATTAAAATAACTCAATTTAGGTGATCCAATCACACATTTTTTTTAAAAAAAGATTGGTGGCGACTCCGTTGATTTTAATATTTTTGCCGAAACGTCGAAGCTCGAGAGGGTTGCGACAAGATGCCGAAATACACCTAGATGCAGATGGTCTGGGAAATACTATTAAAGAGGGGAATGCAGAATATGTTCAAAATAAGGCTAGAGCCATGATACTTCTTTGCCCTCACCTCCATGAGGAGTTGAAATTTGAATATTTAACGGTGAAAGATTCTTTTATTCTTTGGAATAATCTAAAGGAACGATATGACCACCAGAAAGCCGTTATTCTCCTTAAAGCTCATATATGATTGTTTGGATCTGAGATTCAAGATTTTAAATCAAGTAAGCAAGTATAACTCTTCTATGTTTTGAATTACTTCACAATTGAAGTTATGTGGTCAATATATTAGTAATGAGGATATGTTAGAAAAAACATACTCCACTGTTCACACAATTAATGTTGTCCTGTAGACACAATATCGTGAAAAGGTTTTAAAGACCTATTGGCTCCACTCCATTCCCTGAAGTAAATGTAACATTTTAAGCAGAAAGAATAAATGCCACATTAGAAATTGTGGTCGCAATTGAGGTCATGAACATAGATATAGAGAAGATGATTATTTTAAGAATGCTTATAACCACTAGAAGTGAGTTTATAAAGATTACATGAATATATTAAGAAAGTGATTTTTTATGCAATGGTACAAACTATTACCATTGATCTTGTAGTTTTCGCTGAAGAATTATAGATCTTTATCCACAATCATGAATGATAAAGGAAAGAAAATATAAAAAAATTGTTTATAAAAATGGCGAAAATAATTATGCGTTGTTGGTCCAACTCAATTGGATATTGTTAATTTCCTCATAACCCTTGAAGAGAATAATTCACCATTTATTTTATTTCCTTCTAATCTCTAAAAGGAATTATTGATATTTTAATTTATTTTGGTTTATTTTAATTTTTTTACATATTATAAATATTTAAATATGTTAATTTGTTTTACATATTATCCTTTGAAGAAATGTTTACTTTCGGAATAAAATATGCAATGAAATGTGACGATTTATGTTTAGTAGACAGTGTAAGTACTCATACTATACTTAAACATAAGAAATATTTTCCCATTTAAATGCAAAGGAAAAATGTGAGTATTATATCTCAAAGTACTAAAATATTAATGCTCCGAAAGAGTAATAAGTTCTTGTGACATTATCTTTGATAGATAAATGATTTGATATGTGCTATATTTAATATTTTTCATTCCCTGAAGTGAATGGTACAATGCACATATTTTTCATTCCTCGAAGAGAATGGAACAAAGCACATATTAAAAGGTGCATAATTATGCACATTCCCCATTTAACAATGTAAGAGAATAATGCGAGTACTATATTTGAAAGTACTAATATCGTAAAAGGCTCTAGAAGAGCAAATGTGTTATTGTCAAATAGAACTCAATTCCATATTTATAATGTCTTATACCCGTTAATATTGAAAAGGGACTTATTAAATTTTAAATATGTTTACAGAAATGGATATCATATTAAGACTATTAGTCAAGAGGATGCTGACTGTCATCATATTACGAGTATAACTCAAGGTAATAAGAAAAACTTGACAAAATTACATGCACTGTCATCCGGATTGTACTACACAAGAATTAGTACAAAATTGAAGTTCATGCTATTGTAAACCAGAAGTTTACTGATAACTTTATTATTTGGCATGACCGATTAGGTCATCCCGGTTCAATTATGATGCGAAAATTTATTGTCACTTCATGTGGTCATTGATTGAAGAACTGACAGATTCTTCAAAATAATGTTTTTTATGTGATACTTGCTCTCAAGGTAAACTAATTATTCGACCATCACCGGTTAAGATAGATTGTGAATATATTAATTTTCTAGAGTGGATACATGGTGATATATGTGGGCCTGATAAGTGTTCAAAAGTACTATTTTTATTACCCTTTTTACTCATATTATTGTTAGACTTAAGCTCATATTAGTTGCATAATTAGTTATTCATGCATTAATTCATGTTTCTTTCCACTGTTGAGCTTGATTACATAACTTGGTGATTTTTGTGGAAAAAGATGCTGCTTTGGTGTGTTTTTGTGTGTGTATGTGCAGGATCACTTGCCAAAGCTATGCCGAGCTAGTTGCCAGGGCAATACATGAAGGATATGCCGAGCTAGTTGCCAGGGCAATGCATGAAGGAGACACCGAGCCAGTTGCCTTGGCAATTGTCGACAAAGAGAAAATGCAATAGGGATGTCGAAATTGATGACTAGACAAGCCCAAGATGACGTGGAGCAAAGCCCAAACCCAAAGGAATTTGATTTCCATGCAGAGATTAAAGAAGAATTAAATTCCAAGAAGATAGGAGAAGTTCTAGTAGGAATACAATTATAATAAAGAATTATATTCTTTAAAGATAATTTAATTCCAACTCAAACTCCTCCTCAAAGAAGGACTTTGGCCTAGCCCTATAAATAGCAAGGAGATTTCGACAATCCATAGAGAAAAATAGAGAAATTTTGACAAGAGAGCATTAGGGGAAATTTCGACTTCTTCTTCTTCTTTGCTTCCATTAGATTCATGGTTTGGGGATTATTCTTTGTATATCTTTTGAACCCAACCATGAACTAACTTGATCGGTTGGGGTTATTGTGTTTTGTTGTTGTGAGAAACAATTGGATTTTGTTTAGGTAATAAGAGTTTGCACTTTTCTATTCAAGGTTTACTCATTCTTGGCTTTTATTCTTGTTTGCGAGTGAATTGGGAGATGATCTCGTAACTTCATCTATTTATCTAATATCGGGAGAGTTAGATTCAAGAAACGAATGAGTATGGTCTTTATTCAATCTATTGATGGTGAAGATTAATCCGGCTTAGGAATAAGTTAAGGATTTCAACGGCTAAGAGGAGAGCAAGATTGGTTGTTGTTCACCCTTGATTCACGCAGGGATGTATTATCAAGGCATGCACAAGTAGCTAGAGTTTCGACTTAGGGATAAGAAGAAACCATTGAAGAATGCTCCGCCGAACCTTGAAGTTGCTGCCCAGACGCCCAAGTAGTTGCCCAGCTAGTTGCCCAGGGAAACCATCGATTAGTTGCCAAGGCAACCCCGCTGTGCAAGTTGCCACGGCAACTGAGTTGCCCGTGCACTCTTTTACCAAGACGATCCAATCGGCTATCACACCTCAACTCACGATAACCTGACCTATTCTCTCTTTTTCTTTCATCTATTCTTTTAGTTTATTGCTTTTACTTTTCTCGTTAATTAAAACCTCTATTATCAATTGTGTTTTTACTTTTCACAGTGCAGTAACTTAAGCAAAGTGGCCCAAACCAATCCCTGTGGAGACGATACTCGATACTCATATCACTTTATTACTTGCGACGTGTATACTTGCACAATTGCGTAGCACTTATCACACGCAACAAGTTTTTAGCGCCGTTGCCGGGGATTGGCAATTGGTGTTAGTTGTTTTTGTTATTGCATTTTTTTCTCTTAGTTTTACTAACTTTTCTTTTTGTTTGTTTTATCAAAAAAAAATAGGTGCGCTACAAGTTAAGGGACATCAACATGTCGGGAAATAAAAGCCAATCTATTCGAGAGATGATGTTGGAAGGTATGAATCAATCCGATCAAGATTTTCTTGCACCCTTTGATGATTACCTATACCAACCGAGAAAAGCCCAAATAACTTATACCGTGGAAAAATCTTGTGCTATGTGTGGAGAACATCATGTGTTTGAAAATTGCCCTCACATTTTCGGTGCATATAACTACATGGAGGACCATAGAGGGAACCAACAACAAAATTCTTCATGGTATGGTCAAAAAGCTCAAAATTTTTTTTACCATAACAATTTTGTCGCAGCAACAGATATGCCATGGCAATGTAGTCATTTTCAAGAGCATTCCAATTCCTTGGAGGAAACGTTACTAGCTTCTTTGGCTAGACTTGACGGATCAATTGAAGAGATTCGAGAACTATCAAAATCTATGGATACGCGGATAGATCAGTGGGATGCAACCTTAGGGGATTCAGAAGATCAATTGGGGAGATCCACATATGTCATGGATAACATGCACCAACAATTCATTCCTAGGGATACTGACGTCCCAAGGCAAGAAATCTCTCTGATGTGTGAGGAACAACTAGAACCTCAAAGTCAAGAGGATGCCAATGAGAAAGACTGCCCAACACATGATGAGCATGAACAACAAATTGCCTCGGCAATGATCGAGGAGCCTGAACAGAGCAATGCCACGACAACACTCAGTGAAGCTGAGAACAATAATACTACAGCAAATTTTGAGGAACCTGATGCCCAGAAGGTTACAACGTTGATGTTGAAGCAGGAATCTGTAGATTGCTCTCATCTACAATTGCCACGGCAATTACACGACCACATGCAAGATCAACGAGATGATAATACTTTGCCAATGGAATATGAGCAGGTAATGGTTGAACCTTTTGAATTCTTTAAAAACTCACCTCGTCCATTGCAGGTATGTCTTGAGGAACCGATGTTGGTAGATTTAAAGCCATCGAAATCTCTACTGATGGAGATGTTTGAGAGGCCAAAAGAAAACGGTGTTTGGATTCATAAAGCTCTTCAGAAAATTGATTCTTCCCTTGACTTACAACAAATTTTGGCAACTGATTGCCACGACAATTGGCTTGAGCAGCAATTGCCACGACAACAAAGGCTACATCCAACCATGATAGAAGTCGACAAGAATGAGGTAATTGAATGGTTGAGAATGGATATAATTTTTCCTATTAATATATTTGTGCCTTCAGGAATAGTAGCAAGGTGGAGAGTATACATGGACTACAAGCGAACAAAGAAGAAAGACACCTCCACCATGGTAACGCAAAAGGGAGTAGTGGCAAGCACATTGGCCAAACTCTTTTTGGGCAATATTATCACCCGATGGAGGGTGCGGATGGACTATAAGAAGTATCGAAAACGACAACCTTCAACACCGCAGCAACTCCTGATACGCACGCCTCGGCAACCATGGACGCGCACGCCTCGGCAACCCCTGACGCCTCGGCACCCATGGATGTGCATGCCTCGGCAACCCTCGACGCCACGGCAACTACTGATACATTTATTTTTATTTTTTGAACTATTTTGTTCTATTATTTTTGGTTATTTTTTCTCTTTATTTTTTAGGATATATTTTATTTTTTCATTATCTTTAGTTTTCAGGTTTTCTTTGTTTTCTTTTTCACAACAAGACTCATAACTACTATGCTAAGGAAATTCACTGCCGACTACTTGCCACAGCAACTACAACAGAAACTGGTGATGCCCAGGCAACAACAATGGCTTCGGCAACTACTGATGCCCATGCAAGTGAACCTGTATCGACAAACATGGACCAAATCAAGGCAATGCTATTCACGCGGTACCAGCCACAAGCATTCAACCACTGACCGAAAATTGAATCAAGCAAACGGCACGAAGGAAACTCATCACTCGAGGTGACGACCTCTCTGACTAACTCATTTCATTTAGTTTCTTTTAAATTTTGTTTCACTTTTACGTGCATTGAAGACGATGCTTCTCTCGAGTTTGGGGGGGTATTGGTTTCTAGTTAGTTTCATGCATTCATCTTTAGCAATCACATATAGGTTGCATATGTTACTTGCCATGCCTTTAATTTGATTTAATTGCTTAAGACTTGTTGAATATCCAATGATGAATTTTTGCCACTGCACTTAATTGAAAGAACCTTTAATTTTAGGATTGCATGAAAAGAACTTAGAATTTTACTATGATGCTGAATTTTTTTTACACGGTTGTGGCTTGTTGATTGAAAGAAACTTAGTGAACTTAGGTTGCTTAAAATTTGGGTAAATTTAAAATTGAAAATTAAAAGTTAATTTCTTGCTAGAGGTGCCCAAAAACTGGCTCTAGTAGTAAATGCACTTTCTTGCTAGAGGTGCCCAAACTGCTCTAGTAGTTAATGCACATTAAAGAATCGCTAGAGGTGCCCAAAATTGGCTCTAGTCGACTAAAATAAAATGAGGAATTGCTTACTTTGCTAGAGGTGCCCGAAATTGGCTCTAGTGAAAATAAAAATAAATACCCCGATAATTAAATTAATAAAAGTCTGTAGTTCACATAGAATCTTGAAAATCAACTTGTTCACAACTACACACACACATTGTCACGAGCACTATAGTTTGGTTCCGGGTAATTTTTGTGTTATCCGAAAAATTAAAAGGTGATCATACTTTGTGCCACGGTTCCGAGGTTTGAATTCAAGTATGAAGCATGTCTTTGATGATTAAAGTCTTAACAGGTAATTGTTAGTTTGCATTGCTTGAGGACAAGCAATAGTTCGAGTTTGGGGGCGTGATAAGTGTTCAAAAGTACTATTTTTATTACCCTTTTTACTCATATTATTGTTAGACTTAAGCTCATATTAGTTGCATAATTAGTTATTCATGCATTAATTCATGTTTCTTTCCACTGTTGAGCTTGATTACATAACTTGGTGATTTTTGTGGAAAAAGATGCTGCTTTGGTGTGTTTTTGTGTGTGTATGTGCAGGATCACTTGCCAAAGCTATGCCGAGCTAGTTGCCGTGGCAATACATGAAGGATATGCCGAGCTAGTTGCCGTGGCAATGCATGAAGGAGACGCAAGGCCAGTTGCCTTGGCAATTGTCGACAAAGAGAAAATGCAATAGGGATGTCGAAATTGATGACTAGACAAGCCCAAGATGACGTGGAGCAAAGCCCAAACCCAAAGGAATTTGATTTCCATGCAGAGATTAAAGAAGAATTAAATTCCAAGAAGATGGGAGAAGTTCTAGTAGGAATACAATTATAATAAAGAATTATATTCTTTAAAGATAATTTAATTCCAACTCAAACTCCTCCTCAAAGAAGGACTTTGGCCTAGCCCTATAAATAGCAAGGAGATTTCGACAATCCATAGAGAAAAATAGAGAAATTTCGACAAGAGAGCATTAGGGGAAATTTCGACTTCTTCTTCTTCTTTGCTTCCATTAGATTCATGGTTTGGGGATTATTCTTTGTATATCTTTTGAACCCAACCATGAACTAACTTGATCGGTTGGGGTTATTGTGTTTTGTTGTTGTGAGAAACAATTGGATTTTGTTTAGGTAATAAGAGTTTGCACTTTTCTATTCAAGGTTTACTCATTCTTGGCTTTTATTCTTGTTTGCGAGTGAATTGGGAGAGGATCTCGTAACTTTATCTATTTATCTAATATCGGGAGAGTTAGATTCAAGAAACGAATGAGTATGGTCTTTATTCAATCTATTGATGGTGAAGATTAATCCGGCTTAGGAATAAGTTAAGGATTTCAACGGCTAAGAGGAGAGCAAGATTGGTTGTTGTTCACCCTTGATTCACGCAGGGATGTATTATCAAGGCATGCACAAGTAGCTAAAGTTTCGACTTAGGGATAAGAAGAAACCATTGAAGAACGCTCCGCCGAACCTTGAAGTTGCTGCCCAGACGCCCAAGTAGTTGCCCAGCTAGTTGCCCAGGAAACCATCGATTAGTTGCCAAGGCAACCCCGCTGTGCAAGTTGCCACGGCAACTGAGTTGCCCGTGCACTCTTTTACCAAGACGATCCAATCGGCTATCACACCTCAACTCACGATAACCTGACCTATTCTCTCTTTTTCTTTCATCTATTCTTTTAGTTTATTGCTTTTACTTTTCTCGTTAATTAAAACCTCTATTATCAATTGTGTTTTTACTTTTCACAGTGCAGTAACTTAAGCAAAGTGGCCCAAACCAATCCCTGTGGAGATGATACTCGATACTCATATCACTTTATTACTTGCGACGTGTATACTTGCACAATTGCGTAGCACTTATCACACGCAACAAGTTTTTTATGTGATCATTGATTGTCACTTCATGTGGTCATTGATTGAAGAACTGACAGATTCTTCAAAATAATGTTTTTTATGTGATACTTGCTCTCAAGGTAAACTAATTATTCGACCATCACCGGTTAAGATAGATTGTGAATATATTAATTTTCTAGAGTGGATACATGGTGATATATGTGGGCCTATACACCATTCTTACAAACCATCTAGATATTTTATAGTTTTAATCAATGCATCAACTAGATGGTTATATATATCCTTGTTATCAACTTGCAACTTGGCGTTTGCGAGGTTACTTGCTCAGTTGATAAAATTACGAGCATATTTTTCCAGATTACCCTATAAAGACAATCACTCTTGATAATGCTGGTGACATGCCATTTTACGTACAACATCACTAATTCGCATCAAGCCAACAAATTATCATAAGTTATCCCCATTACAAAGGGTTTTTGGTCAGGAACCAAATATTTCCCATCTTAGAATTTTTGGTGTGCGTTATATATTCTAATTGCTCCACCACAACGCACAAAAATGGGTCCTCAAATGAGGTTGGAAATATATTTCAAATTTAAATCCCCTTCGATAATTAAAAACTTCAAGCTTCATGTGAGAAACTTATTTACAGCTCTATTTACTAATTGTCATTTTAATGGTTAGTTTCCCAACATTAGATGGAGAAAATAGAATAGATGGATAAAGAAATAAGTTGGAATGAATTATCATTATGATCCACGGACTCAACAATGTGAACTATAAGTTCAAAGGATAATTCATTTATAAAACTTAGTAAATCAATTGTCAGATGATTTTACTGACCCTAAAAGAGTGACTAAGTCACATATACCAGCTATGAATGCTCCGATTAAATTTGATGTACCGAGAGAAAAAACTCTAGTTGCTAATGAGTCTAACTCACGCCTGTAGCATGATAGACAAGTAGGTTTCAAAGATAAAAATCCTTAAAAAGGAAAATGAGCTATATCTTATAATGGTCCGATCGAGGAATCAACGATTTATGAAAATCTCTAAAAGAGATTAAAAGGTCTCCAACAAAAACATTGACATGACATAGGTACCTGATAATAAAGAGATCTCAATAGATTATGTAATGTCTAGTAATAAGTGGAACTGAAATCAAATCGATGCTGATAATACATTTGCATGCAATATAGCTCCAGAGATTTTGATGTGGATCATGAACCATTGTCAATTGGACAATGTAGAAAAACTGATTGGCCAAAATAGAAAGAGGCAATTGAGGAGAAACTAATATCTCTTTCAAGAAAGAAGTATTTGTGAGATATAAATGGGTCTTTGTGAGAAAGAGAAATCAAAAAGGGGAAATCACGAGATATAAGCTCGTTTGGTTGCACCAGGATTCTCACAAAGACATGAAATCGATTATGAGGAAACATATTCTTCGGTGGTGGATGCAATTACTTTTAGATTTTGATTAGTCTGGCAATAAATGAAATGACTTAGTTTCTGCCTAATGGATGTTGTTACATCCTATTTGCATGAGCCGCTTGATTAGTCTGACAATAAATGAAATGACTTAGTTTCCGCCTAAGAAAGAATTTAGACTTGTAATCACTAATTTTATATGGGGTATTAACCCGCTTTTTTACATTTTCATAATAAAAGGCTTTGTTTACCGTCTTTATCTATGTAGTATAATTAAAACTAAAAGAAGAAAAAAGATTAGTATTATTTTCTTATTATAAGTATATATAATGCTACCTCTTATTATCATCCACTTGAAAAAAGAAAAAGAGAGAAAATAAAAGAAAAGAACCTAAACATTATTATCGCGTTTGTTAATTCTTATCGGTATATCTTTATCATTGTATCATTAGCAATATTATTACAATAGTTATATTATTGACATGCTACTATCATTATAGTATTATTGTTTCTGTTATTGTTATTATCTATTTGAAGAAAACCCTAAACACTATTAATATTACTTATTATTATTGTATGTTACTATTATTATCAAACTAAAATAAAAGATCTGAATTAAATAAATAAAGCCCAATAGTTAATAATAAATAAAGCCCAGTCTATTAATATAGTCCATTTACAAAGCCCAAAAAATTATTATTAAATAATTACATCTGGCCCGTTTGGGGCCATAAATAAATAAATCCTAATTGCATCATAAAACCCTAATGCCCTCTATCTTTTCTTGCGCAGCCAAACAACGACCGTTATATCAATCTTGATCTAACGGTCTATATCACATTCCGAGGGAAACCCTACCTGCTACCCTTGTCTTTTGGCGCCGCATCAACCACAACCGTTAGATCTGGGAGTACATCAGCGGCCGAGATCCACGCGGAGAATGTTCCAGAAGTTCCCACGCACCCGACGCTTTGGTTCCCCCACTCGTACATGTGATTCAAGCGCGACCTTTTGACTCTCCACGCGCGAGTACATCGTACACATGCCTTTTCAACAACCACGTGGCCGCCACGCACAACGATTGGCCTTCTGATTCCATCTCCACACTGACAGATCTAATGGCCTCCAATAACCCTTGCTCTCTAAGCATCTTCTCACTCTAGTCCCCTCACCTTCTAGAAACGACCACGATATCCAAGGGGACAAGAAGTACAGCGCCAGAGCTCTGCCGTCTGCCATCTGACCTCTCCTCCTTCCTAGCCGATTGTCACGACTTACATGCAAAAGAAACACAATATCAAAGGATCAGAGGGACAAATCAACAGAAAATCAAAAGCGGATCAAAGCATTAGAAAAAACAGAGGCAACCAATAGGAATATTAGGTTTCTATTTATCATATTTCAAAAAACACATGTAATATCGGGGTATAAAGGACGAACCCTAAATCAGTTGTAACACGCTAGAAAAAATGGGAATAGAGGAAAAAGAAAATAGAAGGCTCAGAGTTTGGAGGTAACCTTCTTCTTTCTTTTCGCATCATAATCATCATAAAAGTATTTATGCAAGTAAAAAGGGGGAAAACAATAGAGTTAGGGTTTAGATCTTACCCATTTCATTTCGTTCTCCCCACAACGGTTCACCTTCCCTTGTATCTCTTTGTATTTTCTCACCGACGACAAGCCACCAGTCCCTTCAAGATCATACATGGTGGGTCGGTGAAGGATATAAGTAAGGCTCGGGGTTTTGATTTTAAAACGGAAAAGGGGACCTTGGTTTTGAAATTAGAGAGGCAAAAGGTTGTTTCGGGCTTGTTTTGAGTTCGAATAAACGACGATATTTTGACACGGCGATGTTTGGTCGGTGAAGGATATCAACAAGGCTCAAGGTTTTGACACGGCGATGTTTGGTCGGTTTCTCGGATAAACGACAGTGCAAATAAACTCCGCGACGATGTTCATTCGAATAAGGGCGAAAAGAGGAGAGCGTTTCGGCTCATAAATGGGGTATAAAGTTATAAACTTTCTATTTTCGGATAAAAAACGAGTTATATACTCGGTCCCCTTTAAAAAATGGGTAAATTATTTTTTAAATCCCTCCGCCCTAACTTAATTGCGCCTGAGGTCCTTTCGCATGGGTAAATCCTCTCATAGGTCCCTCCGCGTGGGATACTTACGCCCATTAAGCCATTTCGCCTTTTTTATTTAAGCCCGCAGTCCCTGGACTAGTGGAATCCTTGCCATATCGCCTTCTATTTTTATATATGTTTAATTTCTGGTGTAAGATTTACCCTATTTGCATTTCAGTTATGTTTTTGGTGATTATACTTCTAATTTCTTGTAGATACATGTTATGTGACTTGATGCATGTAGTATATGTATGTATATTATGGTTTTTTTTTATGTATATGATATATTACATAATACATAGTTCTAGTTATTATGTGATATATGATAATATATAGTTTATGTATATATGTGTTACAGCATGAGGTACCGTTTCTATGTATATGTGTTATGCAGCATAATATGTGGCTTATATAGTATATATATGTAACACATGGCTAGTTTTTTATATATATAAAATATAATATATGATCTTTATATATAACCTATAATTCTTTTTACAATATATAATACATAATATACGGTATGTACATATAATATAGTTTTTTATATATAATATATAGTTTTATTCATAATATATACGCTATAAAGCCTTTATAATGTATAGTACCTAATCTATATATATGTTTTTTATGATGTATAATATACATGTAATAATATACGTGATATAGTAACTCTTCCTTATAACAAAACATAACGTTTTTTTAAAATATGTATACATAACACATAGCTTTACAATACGCATAATATAGTTTTAAATATATCAAATATATATTTTCTATATGGCATATGATACATAATCAGATTATAGTCCTTTTTAGGTATATATATGTGTTTTTTTTAGTATATGCTTAGTTTATTCGGTTTAGGTCTTGTCTTGTTTTCGGGCTTTGAGCTCGTTTAGCTTAGGTGGCCTTTGGCTTATAGATTAAGATTAGAGAGTAAAACTAGGCAAATTAATCTAGTTGGTTTAAATTCGTGTGCTCGTCTCATAGGGGCACGACTTTCAAATTAATTGGGTTAATTTAGGTATAGTTAGATTTAGGGTTCAAACTAATTTAGCGAATTTAAATTTATCCTTGGCTTATTGAGATGAATGTTAAATTTATTAAATTAGTTGAACACTTCTTAATTACTCTCTTAGGAGAAAATTGGCAATGAGATTAGAGGGACGTTAAATTTGAAATCATGGTTAATCAACTTGACTTATCTTAAACAGTAACCTTGGCTCATTGGGATATTAGTTTAGGATTGATCAAGTTGATTATAATGTAAAAGATAATCCATAAAATGTTAGTTGTTTTCTAATTTTTTAGGGATAATCAATTAGGATTAATATTAAAGTCACATAGCTAATAATTAGAACACTATTTGATTTTGCATAATTTGGGCCTTTTTAGGTTAGGGCTTTAGTGGTTCCTTTGTGTGTTTATTTCAAGTCTTGCTGTGACATTCACATTAACTTTCATTCATACAACCCATTTACTTTGAATTAATTAATTAAAACCATAAAAAGGATGTGTTTATTAATTTTGGTATTTGTGTTGTAACAGTCCGAGCTTAAAGGATGTTGACCAAATACTTGGATTAATCCTTACCGTCCCAGGTTAAAATTAAAAGTTGATAAAATCATCACATCATATTTTAACAGCTTGCACCATGCATAAAGGTGACGTACGAGATTCGAACCATAAATTAACACGACAGTCAGACTTATATAATGTCGGTTTAATCTATGGTCTGATGTATCGTCAACCTTATTAATTAGATGTTCAATTAATTTGAACCCACCAAGTTGATAAAGCTCGTTCAATTAAAGTCATTTTTCAATTAAGATCACCAAATTAAATTAAATTTAAATTTTGACAATTTCTTTCGATTAAAGGCAACAAATATTTTGATACCGAGTTTCGGGCGTGATGGGGATGCTAATCCTTCCCCACGCGTAACCAACTCCTGAACCCAAAACGAATCTCTAGTTTTGTGGTGTCTGGCCTACCTGATCCGAGTGGCCGGTGGCGACTCCAAGTTTTCATTATTTAAAAAAAACAAATTTTTCGAAAGAAATCCTTTTAAAAGATTTCAAAAGTGATTTATGGGATAATTCGTATCGACGAATTTTCTAAAAGAAAACCAAACACTTATATTTTTAAAAGGAAAGGAAATACGTCGCTACAAGACTGCAGAAGCAGTTAATTCAAGTTCTCGAGAACATTATTCATTCAAATTGAACATATCTATTTATGGATTAAAACAATTTGGGCGCATGTTGTATAATCGCCTCAATGAATACTTATTAGCGAAAGGCTATAAGAATGATTCAATTTCCCTAAGCATTTTTATTAAGAGGTTTAGCTCCAGATCTGTTATTGTTGTTGTGTGTGTTGATGATTTGAATATCATTGGGACTCATAAAGAGATCTCCCTGAAAATAAGTATTCGATGAATCCTTCCAAGCAGTAATTTGAAAGATCTATCCACCAGTGCATAGTCTACTTCAACATTTGAATATTATAATCAAGATTCAATTATGAAGATTAAAAGATCTATGTGATGTTTTCATGAAGGGGAGTAAATACGCGTTGCACTCTTTTCCCCTTAACCGAGGTTTTGTCCCATTTCATTTTTCTGATAAGGTTTTTAATGAGGCAACATGTTATGCATATCAAAGATGTGTGTACTCTTTTTCCTTCACTAAGAATTTTTTTTCCTACAGGGTTTTTATCTTAGTAAGGTTTTAATGAGGCACATTATCTTCATGGATATCCAAGGAGAGTGTTATGAATATCTTTATTTATAGTAGATATCCATATATTAAATGAGACTTTAATATACTTTATCATTAGGGTTTAATACCTGTTAGAATTAGAGTTTTCATCTTATGCCTATAAACATAGAGTTTTGAGAAAAGCATTGTATATAACCATACATTAAGAATATAATACAAATCTCTCTCTCTCTTTTTTTCTCTCACCTTGTTCTTCTTCATCTATTTTATTCATGCTCTTTACTTTATTCACAACAAAAAGTAAAATTTGACGAGTCCTATGTTTGTTACGGAAATGTACACGAAGTTTGATTGAAATTCCATTTATCTTTATTTTAGAAAATGCCAATTTATTTTTTTAGATTTAATGAAAAATATACAATCTCTTCTATGGAAGTGTAAATACAATTATATTCTTCATATTATTTTTTATTCCTATATTTTATTTTTATTTTCACCTTTTATCGTAAAATAATAATAAATTAACTACGTTCAAATAATATTAAACTTATATAATTACATTATATATTAACAATGAGATGAATTCATTAAATCTTTTCTTTAAAATTTAAAGTCCTTTCAATTCAATTAAAACACTACAATTTTGTAGGTAAAATATTGCTCTCTTGGTTTTTCAGGCTATTGTTCTGTATAATTCGGATTGACTCGCGTTGCACACATGATAGGTGAGTCTCTTAGGGATTTTTTTTTTGCATACACAAAGCCTCGAACTTGAAACTTGCTTAATCGATACCAAACTTATTTCACTTGGACCAAACCCATTGGTTAGGTAAAATATTTATTTTGAATATGCTGGTAAGATTATAAAATAGTATATGTTCAATTTTTAGCCCTTTATTAACGCGCGCACACGTAGATAAAACCTTAAAAAAAGAATAATGGCACCAATGCCCCCTGTACTTTGATAGAAACTTCAATGTGGTGCCTAAACTTTAGACGCGTTCAATGTGCCCCTGTTGTTTACTTCCGTCAACTAAAATGCCCCTCGGCTATAACGCCGTTATATGGTGACATGGCTTGACACGTGGGTTACTGAGAATGTGCCACGTGGATTTTTGATTCAGAAAAAAAAACTAGTCAAATGAGGGCATCTAAGCAAATTAAGCCTTTTTATATGAAAAAAATTAAATAAAATCTTTATAATCTGAAAACTTTTGTGCTCCTCGTGAAAGAGATTCAAAAACCCTTAATCTTTTTTGGATCTTCTTCTTCTTCTTGTTTTTTGAATCATCGAGAAACCCTATATATTATTTAGGGAAATGGCTGGAAAGAGATGTGGGCATGGGACATCGAGTAGAAAAATAAGTTTTTCAAGCTCTCATGGAAGTACCAAAAGCAAATCTGGAGAAATTGAGTGTAATTGTCGTGTTAAAGCTCCTGTGTGTTTCAAAAACTCAAAAAAAATCCCGGGCGATTGTTCTATGGATGTGGAAAGTATAGAGAGGTAAGAACACAAATAATTTCTTGGATTGATACATTATGATTTTTCCAAGTTATTTTTTATTGGGTTATGGCTATGATTTTGTTTTGTTTTGTAGGGGAAAAATGTGACTTTTTTGAATGGATTGATTCATCTGAATTCTCTGGCATTCAATCTGAAAATGGGTATGAACAAATGGAAGTGGAGAAACAAAATTTTGTCTGAAATCAAGGGATTAAGGAGTGAAATTGCTTGCTTGAAGGAAAATGATTCCGTTGAAGAGATGAACAACCTTAAGAATGAGATCAAAAAGTTAAAAGCAAAGAAAAAATTGTATAAGTAGTGTGCCAAAAAAACATGTTAATTACATTGTACCAATATGATTTAGGTTTAGTTTTCATGGTGTTAGTTCTTGTAGTATTTTATGTCTTATGTATGCTGTCAAAGTTTTAACAACTTTGAATCATATGTTATACCTTATGTATGGTGTTAGAACTTTTGCATATGTATATATATTAGATAGATTAATTTAAGAACAATGGACATGAATTCAATATGGGATAATGGAAAGTTCTACAAAAATTCAATACAACCAAATACATGGTGTGAAAGTTTAACAATTAGTAGTATAGATCAATACAAACTGTTCAAATAATTCCATAAACATGTGCAAAATAAGAATTCATGTTTAACATCCAACAAATAACTTACACACTAATATAAGCTAGTAACATAATAGTAGAACACATGCATAAGCATGTTACAACAAGAAGACAGTTACAAAAAAGATCATCCTTCAGCATATGTTCATAATGACATAATTTCAGTGTATCAAAATATTATCCTCCAGCATAACTTGAGAAAGACAGTCACAAAAAACACATAATCATGGCTGATTTTTCACTTTTTCTTGGAGATGGTCATAACTTGTTTTCCTTTTGTATCTTTGCTTCAGTGTTGCTCTCTTGAGTGTTGAGGACATCATCACATTCCATTAAAGATCTCTTTCTTCCTAGTTCCATTAGATATGCTCGTAATTCCTACAAACAATTTAAAAAGATATCACATCAATGCAATTTTTCTTATGTCTATAACTCTTAAAACGCATTACATGCTCAATATGAACATCAAGTTACCTGAGTATAAAGAGGTGGTGCGGATATTGTCGGTGTTGGAGCACTTGTTGCTTGATTCCTTGCTGATCTTGCTGATGTGCTTGTTGTTCTTGTTGCTTGCTTCCTTGGCCATTGATTGCATATTGCTCGTGTTGCTGTTGATACTGGCAGTGCTTGGTCAGGACCTATTGTAGGTTGTGATTATGCTGCAGCCTGACTCCTTGTTCTAGGATTGGTCCTTTTAGGGTAAGACAAAATATGTTGGCTCTTTATTCTAGGCTGTAATATATGAAGCAGTTAACATCGTAATATTATAAACAAGTGTTAGAGTTAAAACAACGGGAAAAATCACTTACATTTAAAATCTCTAGTCCAGTCTTAACATTTACATATATACCCATACCCTCCATGATTTTTCTCCCCTTACTTCTTGGTGCAGCGAACTGATTCGATATCTTTTCTTTTCCCTTCCTTATTGGTTGTGATGATGTTGTTGATGGTGTTAGCAGATGAGGTTGTGGTGTGGATGCTACATGAGGTTGTGGTGTGGCTATTGATGGTATTGGCAGATGAGGTTTTGGTCTCATCGGAGGAACAGGCACAGATTTAGTACCACTTCTCAAATTGTCCTATAATGAAGCAACTAGAATAAGTTCAAAACATATAATAGTTACTTAAACATTAACAATACATTGTATACAAAATATACCTCAACTTCAGGCTGAACAAGCACAGATTCAGTACCACTTCTCACATTGTCTTGCTGAAACAAAAAAACATTAAATAATGAGAATTCAAACTAGGAAAATTTTAAATACATAACATATGATTTAAATCACAAATTTTCTGTTAAACTTGCATTATGTTTTTTACTTGGGCTTGTTCTTGAATTATGTCCCAACTTAAAACACAACTGGCATTTCATCCTTCTTCCTTTTCTGGACAAATTTGTCCTACTGCATTCACTCTCTTCTCTTATTCTATTGTTCTTTGGCCTTCCTGGTAGCTTCCTTGGTAGTGGAGGGTCAATATCACCCATGTTTTTAATAGGCCAGAATTTTTCTCTTGCAAGTGGAGGTATCACAAAACTGTAACATTTCTCATAAACTTGTTTTTTTTATATAATTCAGGTATGTATGTCTCAACCAACTCCTTTCTAAACAAGATTACACAAATGGCATGCTGACAAGGTATACATGTCAAGTCCCAATACCTACATGTGCATTTTCTTTCTTTTATATAAACAACAAAGATATCCCTGCCACATATAACTTCATACCCATCTGCACCATTCCATGATACATGACAGTAGGCACTAAGCTCCCTAAGTTCTTCAACTTTCACACAAATTTTTGGACAAATTGGATTTGTCAATTTCATGCATACAGTTTTATTGTTGACATTCTGTTGCATTACATAATGTCTAATTTCCTCAAACATAGAAATTATAGACATATGTCTAGCCCCTATCAATCTAGCATTAAATGCTTCAGCTATATTATTGTCAACAGAATCACTTAATCTTCTAGTGGAGAAAAAGGCCTTACTCTAGTGTGAAGGATTTTTCTTCAACATACCTAATGGTGCTCTACCTTTAACCTCACCAAATGCAGCTGCCTTCTTTCTGAATTCAGCTTCAGATGTTGCCTTGATACAACTCCAGAACAACTTATACAACTCTAAAGTAGTGTGAAGCCTCTTCCAAATAGCAAACCAATGCCTAGCACAAAATCTGTGCTCAGCTTTTGGAAGAACAGAAGCAACTGCTTCAATCAACCCCTTCAAAAACATAAACAAATTATGCAATTAATTAAGATCATTCACAAAATTGTAAAAAATATGAGAAATTAAAAATGTTACACTCACCTTTTGCATATCACTCATAACTGTAAAACGTTCACCATTCATCATGTGAAGATCTTTTCTCATATTTTCTAGAAACCATTCCCAAGAATGTTTTGTCTCACACTCCACCAATGCCCATGCAGTAGGGTACATTTGATTGTTAGCATCCCTTCCAACAGCAACTAATAACACTCCTGCCAACATTCTCTTAAGGAAACATCCATTCAAACTCACAAAAAGGCTACAACAGTCCCTGAACCCCTTCTGCATAGCACTAAAACATACATGAAACCTCTTAAATCTTGGTCTATGATTAGGTGTAGGCCGTTCAACCAATAAATCTATAGTCCCATCACCATCTGATTTCCTTAAAGCATTAGCATAGTCAAATAACCTTTTAAACTCATACTTATAATTTCTAGTAATTTCTTCTTTGGCCAAGTCCCCAGCTCTTCTACAAACCCCCATAGACACATCAACCTTTAGTTCTTCTTTGGCAAATTTCACCTTGTCAGTTGATTTCAAATTTGGCATAATCCTAAGTTTAGGTAAAAAGTGTTATGCCAAAACCTTGTAATTAGCCCTAGAGTTCCTGAATGTTATTAAGCATGTATGCTTATCAACAAAAGTATTAACCTTATACAGATCATCTCTAGAATCTATGGAAGCATAAATTGTAAAAGGACAACCCTCACCTTTGCAGACAACCCTTGTTTTATCTTTGTCATTCTTAGCAAGTCTGAAGTCAAATCTCTTAGCAATTGCATACTTGGTTAATGCTGATTTGAACTGTTTATTGTTCTCAAAAACCATCCCAGCTGGAAACATGGATCTGGATCAATAGGGTCAAAACAACACACGTTTGACTTCTTGCAACGAACCCCCCCATCATCATCAGTTTCATAACTCCCTAGATCTGATGAGTCTATGTAATCAGTTTCACTCTAAGCCCCATTCGACTCAGTTGTTTTTTCCTTCACTGCAGCTCTTCTTCTTCTAACTTGATTTACAATATCTTTATTATCTGTAGAGGTTGTAACTTTCTTCCACTCGTATCTTTTTTTTCTTCATTCACCTTAAAACTTCTAAAGTGTTTTTGTATCTCTTGTAATTCTTCATCTTCCTTGTCACTGACCCAGTCAACATCTTCTAAGAGATCATCTTCATCATTCTCATCTTCAGCTCCATCAGATCTGTCTGCTTCATCATCTCTCTCAACACTTTGGAGGAATACCTTCTTCTTCAACTCCTCCAGATCTGCCTGCTTCATCAACCTCATTTATATTTCTATACACCTCATTATCGTCAAACTCAGTGTCTCCTTTAGTGGGCCCACCACAGTTGATATTATTTAATCCTTCACCTATCACTTCACTTTCAGTTACTGGTTTGCCCTTCTTAACAATGTTATCCCTATAATCTTCCTGCTCATGTGTGAAAATAGGTGCTGCCAGAGGTAACGGGGGCTCAACAATATCAAGAACATCAACAAAGTGCTCCACCAATACATTAATCTCCCCTTCAGCTAACCAAAGGCCTATTAGGTCGTTAAGAGATTTGTTATCCCAACATAAAACTAAACCATCACTTATATTAACACCTGGTTTTAAATAATATAGGGATTTAAAACCCCTAAACCTTTCTTCTATTACCAATTCACACAAACCACCATGTGAGATATAATCAAGGTCTAATTCCCACACTTCAACAATCCCACCCACAAAATCTTTCTTTGGGTTTTCAACAAATGTACCCACAAAATGCATGAACAAAGGAATTTCTTCGCAAGCCATTCCAAACTGAATGCAAGTAAAATAGAGAAAACACAATAAAGAAAGAGTTAAAGTGGAAAAAAGATGTTATTGAACGAAAATCATTAACTTTATACTGATGCACATCAATAGAACAAAAAATGCTTATAAATATACCTCACAGAACAAATCAATCTCCTTTATCACCCCTGGTACATAGAAAGAAAAGAAAAGAAAAGAAAACCCTGCAAATCAAAGAATACACAAAACGGTTAATGAAATGGGAAAGTGAACAAAATCGAACCCGGCCCTAACAAAATCGTAACGACAAAGCAATCAAATGGTGCTCGATTGTTTGAATGAAAGCAAATCTCACCCAAGATGAACGTGATTATCGTTTTAGAGTCAAGAACACTGAGTAACGAGAAGGGGAAAAGCTAGAAGTTTCCGATTAATGAGATGGGCAGAGATAGAGCTTTAGATCAATGGAAATGGGGTTTTTTTTTCTGACTTTTGATTTCTGCTTTCACATAGCCATTAATGTTACGTGATACAAAGAAAAAGAAGTCAAATCAAATTTTATTTAGTTTTTTTTCATATAAAAGGGTTAATTTGCTTAGATGCCCTCATTTGGCTTTGGTTCTCTTTTTTTTTTGTGAGTCAAAAATTCACGTGACACATTTTCAGTAGCCCACATGTCAAGCCATGTTACCATATAACAACATTATAGCCGATGGACATTTTAGTTGACGAAAGTAAATTACAGGGACACATTAAACGCGTCCAAAATTTAGACACTACATTAAAATTTCTGTCAAAATATAGGGGCATTGATGCCATTATCTCTAAAAAAAATTATTGCAATACTAAGCAGCGTGTTAGAGATAAGCGTGGAATGGAGCATTAATTTTTGAGAGAGAAGTTAAAACCTTAGAATCCTGAAAACACGAAACAAAAAGGAAAAGGTCCAAGTGAGGTCGGACAGTCCACGGTTGATCCACGTCTTCATTTCCCTTTTGCCGATAATTAAATACAAACTTGTTTGCGGAGACGTAAAGAACAACTTCTCCTATCCCCTTAAGCTTCCTCTGCCTTTTTTTTTATTTATTTTAACGTTTTCCAATTCTGTTGAATACATTTATATTTAAAGTACTTGTAGTGTATTCCCTAAAAAAAGTATTTATAGTGTAGATTTACGGTGAAAATATTTGGGGAGTCCCATGGGGGAACCACCCTTAACCGTCACATGGTGCCTTAAATATTTTAAAAATTTTATTTTATAAGTTTAATATAAAATAATATAAAAACAGAATCTAACATAATTTTAAATAAATATTGACATTTTAAAAATAAAATTAAATTAGTATTCTATAAGCACAATTACATGTATGAAATTTCAATTCTAATTAATTTCTACACATTTAAAAAATAAATCTTTTAGTTTTCATTTTCATTTTGAATGAATATGATTCTGAAAAGTACTTTTAAAAGTGATGTCAGAAAGTGATTCTGAAAAGTGATTTTAAAAATCTAGTTGTAAAATTTTAATGTTTGACATTACTGTTAAAAGTGCTTTTAAATGGATAAAATGTCTATATAAGACATGATAGCGTAAAGTAAAAATAAATGAATGTAAGGTCAGAGGTTCGAATATATTTTATATTTACTATTAATATTTAATAATTCAATATATTTCACATTTAATGAGAATATTATTTGAGTATATTACCAACAACCACTTGGTCTATTGAGATAAGACACTAGATCCCTTAATACATTTTGAATGGAGAAGATTAGGTTGAAAAGGTCGCCCCAAAATGAGCTTTTGCAATATTCTATCTGAATTAGTCACCTAATGGGTTAGATATCAGTGATTAAACCAAAATAATGTTATTCGAGTGCATTAATATTATTTTAATGTATTATTTTAATATATTAATATTAGTGTTGTTTTCGTATATTAAAATTATTGAGGGTATTAAAAATAAAAAAATTAAAAAGAATGATAAGATTGGTATAAAACAAATTAAGGGTAAAAAAACAAATTTACTTGAAAAAGCTAATTTTAAAAGCCAAAAGCTAGGAAAACTTAACTTCTGCGTTTAGCCATTAAGCTGATTTGGACAACTTTTTTTAGCCAAAAGTTAATTGTTCGGTAAAATCTTTTAGTGCAAACGCAATAATCCAATGAAAAGCACTTTAAAAGTGCTAACGGACCGAGATATAACAATGTTTTGTATGAATTAATAATGATTTAGAGGTAGGTAGAAATTATTTCAAAAATAAATTAATTGGTGTAAAGTGTTTGTTAGGGCATCTGCATCATTCACCAACACTATAACACAATTTTTGGTATCAAAAATAATATAAAAAATTGTAAAAAGTAAAAAAGTGAAATTAGTGTAAAGAGATTAATTTCAACTTTTGTACTAAAACGATGCAAACTAAGATATTTAATATTATTTTGGTCTAAAGAGACCAACTCCAACCTTTGTACTATAACACCTTTATAACATTTTGACATTTTCTTTCAATTAAAAATAATTTAGTATTATTTTAGTTTCGCACCAAATATGGTATGACACTGTAGACAACACTAAAGTGGTGGCATGGAAAAATAGAATATAGTGTTGAATTGGAAAATAAATAGTGATTAAAATATACCATTTTAATAAAATGGTGTGAAAACATGAACAAAATTAAAGATACTCTTATAGGTGTCCGTCTATATATTTTAACATTCTAAGCATAAATCAATTTCATCGAACCGTATAAGCCCACAAAAGCAACAAAATTCTTACGTAAAGTATTTAATTCTGTTACATAATGAAAATTTTCAAGCTCGGTTCTTTAGTTAATTTGGAACAATCAATTTTACAATGATTTTTTAACTGTGCAAACATATTTGGTCAGTTGGACAAACTGCTATCTTTATTCCTTCATATTCTATTAGGTTATGAGTTCTAGACCCACTAAGAATATCCCTTTCATTCCCCAAGAGTCTTCATCCGCTCTCATCTAAGTAGGATTAAGATCATAATTAAAATTTGTCAGAATAATTCTTTAATAGAATTGGAATAATCTCATATCAGTCCATTCAAGTTGTAACAACGGTGGTGATTGACACGTTTTTACGAAAATATTTGGGATAGATTCCCCACGAATCTTTATGTACTGCAAAATTTTGTGATACCAAGGATGTTCGTCTTGCTCACCTTCCTCAATGCTATAGCAATAGGCTGGAGATTGGCATATACTCATTTGTATGGGCCTCAAATTAGACTGTTTGTTGACTTTAATCAATGAAGACAGAGTAGTCAAGGTGTCTGCCATTTGGTTGTCTTCTCGTGGGAGATAGTGGAAGCTTATCTCATAGAACTCTTTAATCAACTCTAGGAAGAGATTTCGATAACCCATTAACTTGGAATCTCTGGTCCCCCATTCTCCTCAGAGTTGATAAATCACGAGCATGGAGTCCCCATATACTTTTAACAATTTAATCTCGCGATCAATGGTAGCTCGAATCCCCATAACATGTGCTTTGTATTCTATTATGTTGTTTGTACAATCAAAATCAAGCTTACTGGCAAAAGGGTAGTGATCGCCCTCTAGAGAGACCAATACTGCCCCACTTCCTTTGCCTACGACATTGGAGGCGCCAACAAAGTTCAGTCTCTAATACCTATTTTCTGAGGTAGCTTCCTTAACACACATCAGATCTTCATTTGGGAAGTCAAAGTTTAGAGGTTCATAGTCCTCTAGGGCTCGGATGGCTAGAAAGTCTGCTATTGCACTCCCTTCACAACTTTTTGGCTCACGTAAACCAAGTCAAATTCGAACAACAGAATCTGCTATTTGGCCATTTTTCCTGTCAGTGTAGTCGACTCCATCAAGTATTTAAGAGGATCCAACCTTGAGATTAACCAGGTAATGTGGTACAATATGTACTGCCTTAGTCTTCTAGTAGTCCAGATCAAGGCATAACACAATTTTTCGATTGACGAATATCTCACTTCACATTCTGTAAATTTCTTGTCGAGATAATAAATCGCCCTATCTTTCTTTCCTAAGTCGTCGTGTTGAACCAGTACACATCCCATAGAATTCTTGGAAACAGTTAAGTATAGTATTAACGGCTTATTCGGGATACATGGCATTAAAACTGGGGCATTTGTCAGGTAGTGCTTGATTTTGTCAAAAGCTTCCTGGCATTCATCATTATATTTCCCTAGGTTGTGCTTTTTGAGAAGTTGAAAGATAGGATCACATTTTTCGATCAATTGTGAGATGAACCGATCAATGTAATTTAATCTTCCCAAGAAGCCTCTTACTTCTTTTTGAGTGCACGGAGGCGGTAAGTCTTGAATGGCTTTGACATTATCCGAATCAACTTTAATGCCCTTTTCACTAACTATGAAACCAGATAGCTTTCCTGATGCAACCTTCAAAGTACATTTAGCGAGATTTAGCTTCAACTGGTATTCCCTTAATCTCAAGAATAATTTTCTTAAGACCCCCACATGTTCCTCTTCAGTTTGAGACTTAGCAATCATGTCATCGACACACACCTCAATTCCTTTGTGCATCATATCATGGAGCAGGGTGACCATCGCTTTTTGATATGTTGCCCCTGCATTTTTAAGTCCAAAGGGCATCACCTTGTAATAGAATGTTCCCCATTGCGTTGTGAATATTGTTTTCCCATATCATCATGGTACATCTTTATCTGGTTGTAGCCTGAAAAACCATCCATGAAGGAGAACAAAGAATGTTTTGCTGTATTATCAACCAGGGTGTCGATGTGAGGCAACGAAAAATTATTCTTTTGACTGGCTTTATTCAAATCTCGGTAATCAACACACATTCGGACTCTGCCGTCTTTTTTTGGAACAGGGACTATATTGGCCACCCATTCTGAATATTTAACCTCTTGAAGAAACCCAACATCATACTATTTGTTTACCTCTTCTTTTATCTTCAACGGTACATAGAGTTTCATTCTTCGTAGCTTCTGTTGGACTGGCTTGTAGTCCCCTTTTATGGGAAGTTTGTGTACCACCACATTTGTACTTAATCCAGGCATGCCTTGATAGGACTATGTAAACACATCTTTAAACTCTAGGAGTAGCTCCATCAGATCATGTCTTGTCTTTGCAGTGATGCATATGCCAATCTTCACCTCTTTCTTTTCATTGTCATCTCTTAAGCTCACAATTTCTACTACTTTTTGTGAGGCAAGATTTGTTTTTCATCTTGTTCTATCATTCTTAATAGGTCAGGAGATAGATCACAATCTTGATTTTCTTCAAAGTCTGAAGCTCTCCTAGATACACATCTTGCTCGAAAATAAGTTCTGAACTTGTCTCAGTGTCGCTCGATACATCGATATTGAGGGACCTGACATGAAATAATGACATCCATTGAACAGGTGAATTAAGAATGGGTAATTTGTATGGGATACGTGTATATGAGGAAAAATAAATAAGAAAAATAAAATAAAATTTTACCAGATATAAGACAAAAAGTATCATTTCATTGACATAAGGATAGTAAACTTATACCCTTTACAAAAAGACCCTTGTTGCTCTCGGGCAATAGTAACAAGTGTGTTCTGAATATTACTCTAAAACATTCCTAAACACTGTAGGGAGTTCTTCTGCAGTCTAGTTGTTCATAATAGTTCCAGGGGTATAAGGACGAATTCCCCTTAGATACAATCCTGCACTTTCTTCAGTGGTGACAACATTGATGTCCAAAGCTCTTAACATTCTTCCCATCTCATTTTCTTCATATTTCTTAAGCTATTTAGGGTGGATGAATCCTTTAGACACAAAAGTTTCAGAAAGGGCAGGAAAAGTCAAAGGTTCCCTGTTAACCTCTTCTCCTTTCAGACGGGCCTTCCTCCTCTCCTACTTTTTCACAACCTCATTCCTTCTCTGTTTAGCATCTAGCTTGTATCCCATGCCAAAACAACCTTGTTTATTGATCACAACTCTACCTTGTAGGTACTTCCCTAATCCTCTACTAAATTGAGCTCCTCTCCCTACTGTCAGTTTGATTCCCATTCTTGTTGCTTTAGACAACTTTGGGGTGGGAATCCGACTCCCTTCGGCAATAAAAGTTGCATTGACAAATTCAAATATCCGTAATGTGCACACCACGACCTTCTCATTAGTTTTTATGTAAGGGGCATCATTAGTGATGGAAGCTATGATGTCTTCTTCGGCATACACGGTG
Source organism: Hibiscus mutabilis (assembly GCA_019671005.1). Taxonomy (NCBI): domain Eukaryota; kingdom Viridiplantae; phylum Streptophyta; class Magnoliopsida; order Malvales; family Malvaceae; genus Hibiscus; species Hibiscus mutabilis. The sequence goes on along the minus strand of CM033711.1, from coordinate 86,704,368 downwards.
ACAAGCCGCCTATTAGAGACAACCTTTATTTTTTGTGTAGTGATGATAGAACTGTCCCGGCTGAATTGATCCAGGGTTTTCCCAACGGGCAGTTATATGTGGGTTTGATATCCATTACTAGAAAATCAACATCATAGGTGTTTGGTCCCACTAGTAGTAGCACTTCAATGTCTACTGAAAGTCTATTCAGAGTGGCCTATGGCAGCACATTCAGAGCGGATTCATTGTTGATCAAGACCTTTAGCAATGTATAGCCTTTGCACCAGGTAGTTATGTGCAAGGCCTTGGTAGACCCCATACCACTTGGGGTATCTCGTCATCATTAAAATGTATGAAATTATCAGCATTTAGATTATTTTCCAACCTATCCAACTTGTTCACCGAAATGTTATTAGGAACGAAAGTCTCGTTCAGCACTTTCAGTAGCGTATTTCAGTATGATTCTGAACTCAATAGTAAAAATAATATCGATATATGAGACGAACGTTTATAGAGGTGTTTGACAACACTGTATTCACCGTGTTTCAAGAATTTCAGGAATTCTTTCATTTCCTCCTCTTTGACTGGCTCGTTGATTGGTGATTCTAGTTCAGCATTATTCTTTTTCTTGGGCTCAAATCATGTACTTTGCCATATCATCTTCCGCTTCTAGTGCAGAGATATACTTCCCTTGAAGTGGTCTTTAAAGCATTATTTCCTTGGATTGTTACTCCAAAATCGCACCTCTATGGAACTTTCTTATTATTATTATTGTAGGGAAAAGACCTAGTTTTTGAATTGTGATCTTCGGTCACGCACCATCGGATCATTTTTATTTTCTTGGTCCTGAGATGATCACGACCGGGAAATTGCCCTCATGGTTATTCTTAGGGGATTCTTCTTCTATAGTACAAATGTTCACTTCTTCAAACTTTGTTTCTTCAAAAAACTCAAACTCTTTGTTATCAATAAAATTTTGGACAAGAGCTTTAAACTCTATGCAGTTCTGGATGTGATGATTTCCTTCACCATGGTATAGACAATGGTCTTTGGAAGTTTCTTTATTGTCTCTTGAGCCTTGCTGCAACAAGCCCTTTTCGAGCATCTTCTGCCATATCCACTTTAATGGAGATGCCACCTCTTCAATACGAGTTTTGATTCTCCTACTCATATATTTGACGATTGCCTTTACTCCTAGCTCGACATGATTGGGTAGTGGGTTCCCAGTTGTACCTTTCCCAGAGGAGTCATCGAATCTTATAACCCTATTTTTATAAATTTTTCAATAAGCTTTCTGAAAACGATGCAGTTCTCAATAGAGTGCCCTATTATCCTTGCGTGATAATCGCATTGAGCATTGGGATTGTACCATTTTGGGTAAGGGGGTTGTATTGGTTTTGTATAAAATGGAGACACCATATGTGCATTGTACAAATTCTTTTATAACTCCCCCGTATGTTACCAAGATATGAGTAAATTCCATATCTTCCATCTTTGCTCTTTGATTGGATCCTTGCTTTGAGGAAATTTGGGTATTTGAGGTCACAGCCTTGGGTTGTCCGATTGTCAGCGATTTTGAATAGCTGACATTATAGACACTTGTATTGCTTGCCTCGCCCTTATTCTTTTTATAGTTTGATTTCTTCAAGTTTTTCTCGTCTTCAATATTTCCACTTCGGATTACGTTCTCAATCATTTCTTTATTCATTATTATGTCGGAGAAGTCTTTTGTAGCACCTCATATCATATAGCCGAGGAATGGTTTCTTTAGTGTACTGACAAAAAGCATAATTGTCTCATTTTCTAACAACGACAGCTAAACTTGGGCTGCTACATCTCTCAATCGTTGTGCATATTGCCTGAAACTCTTGTTAGGTTTTTTTTCCATGTGTTACAATGTAACCCGATCAGGAGTTATATTGATAACATGGTTGTACTGTTTAACGAATTCTTGTGCTAGATCTTTCCAAGAGTTAATTTTGGCACGACTCAACTGGTTGTACCACCTTACAGCGGATCTGTCAGACTATCTTGAAAATAGTAGATTAAGAGGGGGTCGTTGTCAATGTACCCCGTCATTATTCTGACGAACATTGTAATGTGAGCTTCAGGACAAGTGGTCCCATTATACTTTTCGAAATCAAGCATCTTGAACTTTGGAGGTAACACCAAATTGGAAACCAAACTTAACTCTCTTGCATCCACTCTCGAAACTTGGTCTACATTTCTATAGCCTTGAATTTGTCTTCCAACTATTTCCATCGATCCTCGAACTGTTTTGGTAACTTGACCTTTAATTTTTGGATTTCATTGAAATCTAGAACAATATATTCACTAGGGTTATCCTGAATTACCACTCATCCTCGTAGGGAAGATTCAGCCTGACCAACCTGTAGCTTTGCTAAGAGAGTCTCTACAAGCGGATGGGTCTTGCTGAGAGGATTACCCGAGTCTTCTACCAATGCACTGGGATTTATAACCACTCATTTCTTCTTTTTGGAATCTCTTCCAACCAACATCTCAGTTATCTTTGCTAACAAATCTTCTTGCAACTGCGAAATGTGGGCACGAGTCTCTTGTTGTGTTTTCTCTAACTTGCTCTCAAAATCCTTCTTGATATCTTCACATGCTTTCTCAACTTTTTCCAATCTCTCTTCCATGCCTTTAGCTTTGCTTCTAGTGAAGTAAGAGTGTTGAATCTGTGGTTTTGTATGTACCAGAATTACTATGATAATAATTCTTTAAGAAATTAAAATCGCAGTAAAAATGATGTAATATGATGTTGCATGATGCGAATGCAAATGAGAAAATACGATGTACATACAAAACACATTATATTAGTACCACAACATATTTTACACAAAATGTGTTGATTTTAGTACAACTTTCAAAAGGAAACTTGCATTAGCACAAGTTTCTTTATATAAGGTGGGCTTATTTCACACATAATTCTTGGTCTTAACACCCAGAATCTTGATCTTCCTGAAGAGCCATGTCAACTTCTTGCTTCGATTAGATTCTGACTGAGTTTGTAGGCTCAGAACATCAGCCTAAATGGCTAGAGTCTACAGGTGCTCTACTACTTCTCGTACTTGGACGAGAGCTTCTGTCATAACATGGTCTCTATCCCAGACTTAATTCTGAGATTGTTGCAGCCATGCCTCCCAACGATGATCATTCCAATTTTGAACTTCTTCGAAATTGTTAATTTGCCCTTGGCAAGTCTGCAAAGCTATTTCTAATTCCATGACTTGTTTTGTCAGAGTCTCATTCTTCTCCCTACTTGCTTTTAATTCAGCTACGAAGTCTCAGTTACGGTGCCTCTGTAGAGAGCCTTCTAGTTCAATAATTTGGCCCCTTAGGTTCATATTCTCGGTTCTGCTTCCAGACAATTCTTCCTACATGGCTATTTGTTGTGTCTGAACATATTTGAATCTTATTTCCCAAAGATCAACTCGCTCATTTTCCTCCTTGATTTCAAGCTTCCATTTGACAGCTGTCTTTTCAAGACCGACATATTTTGCTGATGCTCAGAGTTTTTTGTAACCACCCTGGAGACCACTTAAATCTTCTTCAGCTTTGCTTTTTCCCTTCTTCAACCTTTCAATCTCTTATTCTTGAGACAACATACCAAACATCAATTGGCTCCTTTCGTTTTCTAACCTTGACAGCTAGCTTTCCATCACGAAGTACTTCTTTTCAAAATCATACTTCACGATTTCCATTTTTGAGGGATCGATCTGCAAATATTCCTCCATCGGTATATTATTTTCTGGATTTAGTAAAGGGACATCGTCATTAATCCTTCTACTTTTTTACCGTTGATACTCTAGCGTAACTTTAGGTTTTTCATCGAACGGCTCCATCTTGCAAATATGCTTTAATGCCTTAGTGATAGTGGAAACAATTTTCTTGTAGTCTTTACCCTTGTATGAAAATTCGTAGGTAGCAAGCCCTCTTGTTGCAGGGATGAACTGCCTCGACCTGTATTGCCTGGACGCTAGTAACGGAGCATTTCCAGTTTCACCCCATATTCCAATTAGAGAGACCCAGTCATAGTCTCCACATTTGTATATAATACTATTAGGGATGAATCAACGTGTTTTCCAAACGACATCTTTCTTCTGGAGGTTTCGAAAAATAGACATCAATTTGTCATATAAGATGTTCTCCTGCCTTCGTGTGGACGCCAGATTTTTTAGTGGTGAGTATTTTTCAAAGCATGCTCGATAAGAAAATTTCCCCGGCTTCCAAAAGTGGCTATGAAACCAGACCAACAAAAGCTGAGCACAACCAATGAATCTCCCATCACCGCTTATTCTACAAGCACTGAGAGACCTGAAAGTTTCAGCTAGGATTACTGAAACATGGGTAATTCCTTTGTCAAGGTGATCGAACAGTTCTATAACAACATCATCAATATATCCTAATGATTTGGGAAAGATAACTGAACTGTTGGTGGCTATGGAAACATTTTGACTTGTTTTTCTCGCTTGGATTGAGCTTGGATCAGGTCTCGTATGAATCTCCAGTAGATGCACTAGGTTTCCCCTTTTTTCTTTAATCCTGGCTTTAGCCCATTGTTCATCCATGCCGGTCATTTTTAGCAGCTTTTTCTGAAACGCTAGAGAATTAGGAGACTTGAAGTAGGCTTTATCAACCTGGATTTTTGGGCAACGAATCAAAGCAGTGTATTATTCAATGGTTGGTACCAAATCAACATCTTCTAGAGTAAAGCAACTATAGGCAGGATTCCAAAACTAGATAAGGGCTCGAAATAAAACTTGTTGAAGCATAAACCTAAAACTTAGTTCATCAACACAATAACCTAACAAATAAAATAGATTTAGTAGTGTTATGCAAACGGTGCAAGTATACACGTCGCAAGTAATAATGTGATATGATAAGTATCGAGTATCGTCTCCACAGGGATTGGTTTGAGCCACTTTGCTTTAGTTATTGCACTGTAAAAGTAAAAACACAATTGATAGTAGGAGTTCTAACTAACGATTAAAGTAAAAGAGCAAGTAAATAAAATAAAGATGTAATCAAATGAGAGAGAGAGAGTAGGCCGGGTTATCGTGAGTTGAGGTTTGATAATTGGAAGGATCGTCTCGGTAGATAAGTCCAGCGGCAACTCGGTTACCGTGGCAACTTGCACAGTTGGGTTGCCTTGGCAACTAGTAGAACGGTTGCCTGGGCAGCAAACATCAAGGTTCAACAGAGCGTTCTTCAATGGTTTCTTCTTATCCCTAAGTCAAAACTCTAACTAATTGTGCATGCCTTGATAATAGATCCATGTGTGAATCAAGGGTGGACAACAACCGATCTTGCACTCCTCTTAGCCGTTGAAATCCTAAACTTATTCCTAAGCCGGTTTAGTCTTCACCATCAATTGATTGAATAAAGACCATGCTCATTTGTTTCTTAAATCTAACTATCCCGATATTAGATAAATAGATGAATTCATGAGATCCTCTCCCAATTCACTTGCAAACAAGATTAAAAACCAAGAATGAGCAAACCTTGAATTAAAAGTGCAAACTCAAATACCTAAACAAAATCCAATCGTTCTCACAACCACAAAAACACAATAACCCAAGCCAAATAAGTTAGTTCATTGCTGGGTTCAAAAGATATACAAAGAATAGTTCCCAACCATGAATCTAATCGAAACAAAGAGGAAAAAGAAGAAATCATACAACCCCTTTGGAAACTCTCCTCTCAATCGAGCTCCCTTGTAGTTGGTGGCTAGGCTTGTATTTATAGGAGATGGATAGGTCAAAGTCTTTCTTGAGGAGGAAGTAAAGTTGTAATTAAATATAATATAATGAAAGAAATAAATAAATCTCTTTTATTTTATTATTTTATTACTCCTAAAACTCCTCATTAAACTCTTGGAATTTAATCTCCTTTAGGATTTATCTTTGCTCCACGTCATATTGGATTTATCCAGTCATCAATCGGCTGTCACATCAGCCTATCCCTTCTTGTCGACAATTGCCCTGGCAACTGGTTCGGCATCTCCTTCCTGCATTGCTCTGGCAACTGGTTCGACATATCTTTCCTACATTGCTCTGGCAACTGGTTCCGGCCTTGCTTGGGCAATTAGTTCCTGCGCACAAAAGCAAACCAAAGTAGCATCTTTTTCCACAAAAATCACCAAGTTATGTAATCAAGCTTAACGGTGTAAACAAACATGAATTAATGCATGAATGACTAATTATACAACTAATATGAACCTAAGTCTAACAATAATATGAGTAAAAAAAAGGTAATAAAAATAATACTTTTAAACACTTAACACACCCCCAAACTCGAACTATTACTTGTCCTCAAGCAATGCAAAACTAAAAATTACCCGCCAAGACTTTAATCATCAAAGACATGCTTCAAGCTTGAATTTAAACCTCAGAACCGTGGCACAAAGTATGATCACCTTTTAATTTTTCGGATAACACAAAAATTACCCAGAACAAACTATAACGCTTGTGACACGTGTGTACGTAGTTGTGTACAAGTTGATTTTGAAGATTCTATGTGAATAATAGGTTTTTAACAATTTAATTACCGGGGCCTTTATTTTTGTTTTCACTATAGCCAATTTCGGGCACCTCTAGCAATTCAACAATTTCTTATTTTATTTTAGTCGACTAGAGCCAATTTTGGGCACCTCTAGCGATTTTTTAATGTGCATTAATTACTAGAGCCAGTTTTGAGAACTTCTAGCAAGAAATTAACTTTTAATTTTCAATTTTAAATTTACCCAAATTTTAAGCAACCTAAGTTCACTAAGTTTCTTTCAATCAACAAGCCACAACTGTGTAAAAAAAATTTAGCATCATAGTAAAATTCTAAGTTCTTTTCATGCAATCCTAAAATTAAAGGTTCATTCAATTAAGTGTAGTGGCAAAAATTCATCATTGGATATTCAAAAAGTCTTAAGCAATTAAATCCAATCAAAGGCATGGCAAGTAACATATGCAACCTATATGTGATTGCTAAAGATGAATGCAATTAAACATGAAACTAACTAGAAACCAACAATCCCCCAAACTCGAGAGAAGCATTATCCTCAATGCAAGTAAAAGTGAAACAAAATTTAAAAGAAACTAAATGAAATGAGTTAGTCGGAGAGGTCGTCACCTCGAGTGATAAGTTTCCTTCGTGCCGTTTGCTTGATTCATTTTTCAGTCGGTGGTTGAATGTTTGTGGCTGGTACCGCGTGAATAGCGTTGCTTTGATTTGATCCATGTTTGCCGAGGCAGGTTTACTTGCCTGGGCATCAGTAGTCGCCAAAGCCATTGTTGTTGCCTGGGCATCGCCAGTTTCTATTGCCGTGGCAACTGCTGAGGTAGTTGCCGGGTCATCCTCTGTTGCGGTTGTTGTGGCAAGTAGTCGGCAGAGAATTTCTTAGCATGGTGGTTGTGAGTCTTATTGTGGAAAAGAAAAGAAAACAAAGAAAACATGGAAACTAAAGATAATGAAGACAAATAAAATAAAATATCTCCTAAAAATTCCAAAAATAAAGAAAGAAATAAAAAACAAACAAACAAAAATAACTGAAAATAAAATAAAGTTCAAAAAATTAAAAACAAAAATTAAAGATTCTTAGAAAGAGCATTTTTCATGCATATTCTAATGTTATTGCATATTTGAGAAAACTTGAGGTGGGTCGTTTCCGATACTTCTTATAATCCATCCGCACTCTCCATCGAGTGACAATATTGCCCAAAAATAATTGGGGCAATGTGCTCGCAGCTACTCCCTTTTGTATTATCATGGTGAATGTGTCTTTCTTGTAGTTCATGTATACCCTCCACCTTGCTACCATTCCTGAAGGCATGGATATATTAATAGGAAAAGTTATATCAACACTCAATCATTTAATTACCTCATTCACGTCGACCTCCTTCATGGTTGGATGTAGCCTTCGTTGTCGTGGCAATTGCTGCTCAAGCCAATTACCATGGCAATCTTCTGCCAAAATTCGCTGTAAGTCAAGGGAAAAACTGGGTTTCTGAAAAGCTTCATGAATCCAAACACCATTTTCTTTAGGCTCCTCAAACATCTCCATCAGTAGAGATTTTGATGGCTTTAAATCTACTAGTGTCGGTTCCTCAAGAAATACCTGCAATGGATGGGGTGAGTTTTTAAAGAATTCAAAAGGCTCAACCATCACCTGCTCATATTCTATCGGCAAAGTATTTTCATCTCGTTGATCTTGCATGCGGTCGTGCAATTGTTGTGGCAAAGGTGGATGCAAGCAATCTCTAGATTCCTGCTTTAGCATCAACGTTGGAACATTCTGGGCATCAGATTCCTCAGAATTTTTTTGTAGCATTACTCTGCTTTTCCTCTCAAAATTTTTTCACGACGTTGCTCTGTTTAGGCTCCTCAATCAATACCGAGGCAATTTGTTGCTCAGGCTCATCATGTGTTGGGCAGTCTCTCTCATTGGCATCCTCTTAACTTGGAGGTTCTGGGTGTTCCCCACACATTGGGGACCTCTCTTCGCATTGCTCCTTATCCTCTTGCCTTGGGACGTCAGTATGCCCAGGAATAGATTGTTGGTGTATGCTATCCAAGGCATATGTGGATCTTCTCAATTGATCTTCTGAATCCCCCAAGGTTGCATCCCATTGAGCTATCCTCGCATCTATTTTCTTTGATAGCTCCTGAATCTCTTCAATTGATCTGTCAAGTCTAGCCAAGGAAGCTAGCAACGTGGCCTCCAAGGAATTGGAATGTTCTTGAAAAGGACTACATTGTCGAGTCATGTCTGTAGCTATGGCAAAAAAAAATTGAGCTTTTTGATCATACCATGAAAAATTTTACTGCTGGTTCCCTCTATGGTCCTCTATGTAGTCATATGCACCAAAAATGTGAGGGCATTTTTCAAACACATGATGTTCTCCAAAACAAGCACAAGAGTTTTCCACGGTATATGCTCTTTGGGCTTTTCTCGGTTGGTATAGGTAATCATCGAATAGTGTAAGAAATTCTTGAGTGGATTGATTCCTAGCTTCCAACATCAACTCTCGAATAGTTTTTCTTTTATTTTCCCATATATTGATGTCCCTTAACTTGTAGCGCACCTGGATTTTTTTGATAAAACAAACAAAAATAAAATTTAGTAAAACTAATAAGAAAAATGCAATAACAGAAACAATTAACACCAATTGCCAATCCCCGACAATGACGCTAAAAACTTGTTGCGCGTATTGAGTTCTACGCAAACGGTGCAAGTATACACGTCGCAAGTAATAAAGTGATATGATAAATATCGAGTATCATCTCCACATGGATTGGTTTGGACCACTTTGCTTTAGTTATCGCGCTGTAAAAGTAAAAACACAATTGATAATTGTAGGAGTTCTAACTAACGAATAAAATAAAAGAGCAATTAAATAAAATAATGATGTAATCAAATAAGAGAGAGAGAATAGGCCAGTTTATCATGAGTTGAGGTGTGATAGTCGAATGGATCGTCTCAGTAGATAAGTGCAGTGACAACTCAGTTGTCGTGGCAACTTGCACAGTTGGGTTGCCTTGGCAACTAGTAGAACGGTTGCGTGGGCAACTGACTGACAACTGTTTGGGCGATTGGGCAACAAACTTCAAGGTTCGGTAGAGCGTTCTTCAATGGTTTCTTCTAATCCCTAAGTCAAAACTCTAGCTAATTGTGCATACCTTGATAATACATCCCCACGTGAATCAAGGGTGGACAACAACTGATCTTGTGCTCCTCTTAGCTGTTGAAATCCTAAACTTATTCCTAAGCCGGATAAGTCTTCACCATCGATAGATTGAATAAAGACCATACTCAATTATTTCTTGAATCTAACTCTCCCGAAATTAGATAAATAGATAAAGTTACGAGATCCTCTCCCAATTCACTCGCAAACAAGAATAAAAACCAAGAATGAGCAAACCTTGAATTAAAAGTGCAAACTCAATTACTTAAACAAAATCCAATCGTTCTCAAAACCACAAACCCAAAATAACCCAAGCCAATTCACATCAATTCATGGCTGGGTTTCGAAAGATATACAAAGAATAATACCCAAACATGAATCGAATAGAATAAAGAAGAAGATGATGAAGAAGAAGAATTGGTGTAGCCCCTAGTCGAACTCTCTTTCAATCGAATTTAACTTGTAGTTGGCGGCTAGGCTTGTATTTATAGGAGATGGATAGGTCAAAGTCTTTCTTGAGAAGGAAGTTAATTTGGAATTAAATACAATATAATAAAAGAAATAAATCTCTTTTATTTTATTATTTTATTCCTTCTAAAACTCCTCATTAAACTCTTGGAATTTAGTCTCCTTTAGGATTTATCTTTGCTCCATGTCATATTGGATTTATCCAATCATCAATCGGCTGGCACATCAGCTTATCCCTTCTTGTCGACAATTGCCCTGGCAACTGGTTCGGCATATCCTTCCTGCATTGCTCTGGAAAATGGTTCGGCATATCCCTCATGTATTGCTCTGGCAACTGGTTCCGGCCTTGATTGAGCAATTAGTTCCTACGCACAAAAGTTCACCAAAGCAGTATCTTGTTCCACAAATATCACCAAGTTATGTAATCAAGCTTAACAGTGGAAAGAAACATGAATTAATGCACGAATGACTAATTATGCAACTAATATGAGCCTAAGTCTAACAATAATATGAGTAAAAAGGGTAATAAAAATAGTACTTTTAAACAATTAACACACCCCAAACTCGAACTATTGCTTGTCCTCAAGCAATGCAAAACTAAAAATTACCTGCCAAGACTTTAATCATCAAAGACATGCTTCAAACTTGAATTCAAACCTCATAACCGTGGCACAAAGTATGATCACCTTTTAACTTTTCGGATAGCACAAAAATTACCCAGAACCAAACTATAATGCTCGTGACAAGTGTGTGCGTAGTTGTGTGCAAGTTGATTTTTAATATTCTATGTGAACAATAGGTTTTTAATAATTTAATTACCATGGTATTTATTTTTGTTTTCACTAGAGCCAATTTGGGGTACCTCTAGCAATTCATCAATTTCTTATTTTATTTTAGTTGACTAGAGCCAATTTCGTGCACCTCTAGCGATTTTTTAATGTGCGTTAACTACTAGAGCTGGTTTCGGGAACCTCTAGTAAGAAATTAACTTTTAATTTTCAAATTTACCCAAATTTTAAGAAACCTAAGTTCACTAAGTTTCATTTAATCATACCCAAATTTTAAGAAACCTAAGTTCACTAAGTTTCATTTAATCAACAAGCCACAACTGTGTAAAAAGTTCCAGCATCATAGTAAAATTCTAAGTTCTTTTCATGCAATCATAAAATTAAAGGTTCTTTCAATTAAGTGCAGGGGCAAAAATTCATCATTGGATATTCAACAAGTCTTAAGCAATTAAATCCAATCAAAGGCATGACAAGTAACATATGCAACCTATATGTGATTGCTAAAGATGAATGCAACTAAACATGAAACTAACTAGAAACCAACACCCCCCAAACTTGAGAAAAACATTGTCCTCAATGCATGTAAAAGTGAAACAAAATTTAAAAGAAACTAAATGAAATGAGTTAGTCGGAGAGGTCGTCACCTCGAGTGATAAGTTTCCTTCGTGCCATTTTCTTGATTCAATTTTCGGTCGGTGGTTGAATGCTTGTGGCTGGTACCGCGTAAATAACATTTCTTTGATTTGATCCATGTTTGCCGAGGCAGGTTTACTTGCCTGAGCATCAATAGTTTCTAAAGCCATTGTTGTTGCCTGGGCATCGCTAGTTTTTGTTGCCGTGGCAACTGCTGAGGTAGTTGTCGGGGCGGTTGTCGTAGCAAGTAGTCGGCAGGGAATTTCCTTAGCATGGTGGTTGTGAGTCTTGTTGTGGAAAAGAAAAAAATAAAGAAAACCTGGAAACTAAAGATAATGAAGACGAATAAAATAAAATATCTCATAAAAAATCAAAAAATAAATAAAGGAAAAAAACGAAAATAGAATAAAGTTCCAAAAATAAAAAAAATGAAAAATAAAAAATTCTTAGAAATAGAATTTTTCATGCATCTTCTAATGTTATTGCATATCTGAGAAAACTTGAGGAGGGTCGTTTTTGATACTTCTTATAGTCCATTTGCACCCTCGATCGAGTGACAATATTGCCCAAAAAGAGTTGGGCCAATATGCTCGCAGCTACTCCCCTTTGCGTTACCATGGTGGATGTGTCTTTCTTCCGTGTTCCCTTGTAGTCCATACATGCCCTCCACCTTGCTATTGTTCCTGAAGGCACAAATATATTAATAGGAAAAATTATGTCCATTCCCAACCATTCAATTACCTCATTCTTGTCGACTTCTATCATGGTTGGATGTAGCATTTGTTGTCGTGGCAATTGTTGCTCAAGCCAATTGCCGTAGCAATCAGTCGTCAAAATTTGCTGTAAGTCAAAGGAAAAACCAATTTTATGAAAAGCTTCACAAGTCCAAGCACTATTTTCTTTTGGCCTCTCAAACATCTCCATCAGTAGAGATTTCGATGGCTTCAAATCTTCCATCATCATTTCCTCAAGACATACTTGCAATGGACGAGGTGAGTTTTTAAAGAATTTGAAAGGTTCAACCATTACCTGCTCATATTCCATTGGCAAAGTATTATCATCTCGTTAATCTTGCATGTGGTAGTGCAATTGCCGTGACAACTGTAGATGAGAGCAATCTACAAATTCATGCTTCAACATCAACGTTGTAACCTTCTGGGCATCAGGTTCCTCAGAATTTGTTGTAGTATTGTTGTTCTCAGCTTCACTAAGTGTTGTCGCGGCATTGCTCTGTTCAGGCTCCTCAATCATTTCCGTGGAAATTCGTTGCATAGGCTCATCAAGTGTCGGGCAGTCTTCCTCATTGGCAGGCTCTTGACTTGGAAGTTTTAGTTGATCCTCACACATCGGGGATCTCTCATTGTTTTGCTCATTCTCATCTTGCCTTAGGATTTCAGTATCCCTAGCAATTGATTGTTGGGTCATGTTATCCATGGCATATGTGGATCTTCTCAATTAATCTTCTGAATCCTTCAAGGGTGCATCCCACTGAGCTATCCTCATATCCATGGACTTTGATAGCTCTCAAATCTCTTCAATTGATTCGTCAAGTCTAGCCAAGGAAGCTAGCAACGTTTCCTCCAATGAATTGGAATGCTCTTGGAAATGACTATATTGCCATGGCATATCTGTTGCTACGGCAAAATTATCATGGTAAAAAATTGAGCTTTTTGATCATACCATGAAGGATTTTGTTGTTGGTTCCATCTATGGTCCTCCATGTAGCCACATGCACTGAAAATGTAGGGGCAATTTTCAAACACATGATGTTCTCCACACATAGCACAAGAGTTTTCTACGGGATAGGCTCTTTGGACTTTTCTCGGTTGGTATAGGTAATCATCGAAGGGTGTAAGAAATTCTTGAGTGGATTGATTCTTATCTTCCATCATCAACTCTCGAATAGATCGGCTTTTATTTCCTGACATGTTGATATCCCTTAACTTGTAGCGCACCTGAATTTTTTTTGATAAAACAAACAAAAAGAAAAGTTAGTAGAAATAATAAAAAATGCAATAACAAAAACAACTAACATCAATTGCCAATCCCCGGTAATGGTGCCAAAAACTTGTTGCGCGTATTGAGTGATACGCAAGCGGTGCAAGTATACACGTCACAAGTAATAAAGTGATATGATAAGTATCGAGTATTGTCTCCACAGGGATTGGTTTGGGCCACTTTGCTTTAGTTATCGCACTGTAAAAGTAAAAACACAATGGATAATTGTAGGAGTTCTAACTAACGAATAAAATAAAAGAGCAATTAAATAAAATAAAGATGTAATCAAACGAGAGAAAGAGAGTAGGCCGGGTTATCGTGAGTTGTGGTGTGATAGCTGGAAGGACCATCTTGTTAGATGAGTGTAGCGGCAACTCAGTTGCCGCGGCAACTTGCACAGTTGGGTTGCCTTGGCAACTAGTACAACGGTTTCCTGGGCAACGACTGGGCAACTGTTTGGGCGACTGGGCAGCAAACTTCATGGTTCAGCAAAGCGTTCTTCAATGGTTTCCTCTTATCCCTAAGTCAAAACTCTATCTAATTGTGCATGCCTTGATAATACATCCCTGCGTGAATCAAAGGTGGACAACAACCGATCTTGTGCTCCTCTTAGCCATTGAAATCCTAAACTTATTCCTAAGCCGGATTAGTCTTCACCATCGATAAATTAAATAAAGACCATACTCAATCGTTTCTTAAATCTAACTCTCCCAAAATTAGATAAATAGATAAAGTTACGAGATCCTCTCCCAATTCACTCGCAAACAAGAATAAAAACCAAGAATGAGCAAACCTTGAATTAAAAGTGCAAACTCAATTACTTAAACAAAATCCAATCGTTCTCAAAACCACAAACCCAAAATAACCCAAGCCAATTCACATCAATTCATGGCTGGGTTTCGAAAGATATACAAAGAATAATCCCCAAACATGAATCGAATAGAATAAAGAAGAAGAAGAATTGGTGCAACCCCTAGTCGAACTCTCTCTCAATCGAACTTAACTTGTAGTTGGTGGCTAGGCTTGTATTTATAGGAGATGGATATGTCAAAGTCTTTCTTGAGGTGGAAGTTAATTTGGAATTAAATACAATATAATAAAAGAAATAAAACTCTTTTATTTAGGCTTAATCGAAATTGTTGGACCTTTTTGTAAGGAATGGAAGTGACGAGTTTCATTGAAAATGCTAAAAAAGTTGGATTTAAGCTAGGCATATCGGTACAGTAGGACCTGTATCGATGCCCAACCGTTTCCAGCTAACTTACCAAACTTAGCTTAGTCATATCAATACGACCACAATGTGTATCAATACGGGTCCCTATCCAAATCGATTTAGTGACCAAATTGAAAAGATTCAAAGTGGGGGATGACTCACCTACTAGCTTACCACCTCTCCACGTGAGATTGATCAGAAAAGGGTGGCAATTGTCATCAATTGTCAAAAGTTGGAAAAGAATAATAAAATGTGTTAGTTAATGGGTTAAGAAAACCCTTGCCCAAGGGAAACCTTTCCATTGGCTATGAGTGAGGTGGGAAAATGATTAAGGGATTTAGATTGTTTTAAAATGGATAAGAAAAGCATTGATCTTAGTTTTTGAATCCCTTGAAACTAAAACTCAACCTTTGAGTGAAAGACCAAGCACACACCTCCATTGTCATCTTCAAGCTTAAGCTCAAGCAAGCACCTCGATCCAATCCTTGGCCTTTGTGTGATTTCAATACACCATTTGAAAGCTTGTAGCTTGGTAAGTAAAACTCCTATGTCAATTTGATGATTCCATCAATCCTTAGAGTTTAATTTCAAGATTTAAGTAGTATAGGTTCAATTTGAGCCCATGTGTTAGCAAGCCAATTTCCCTGTCTTAATGTTGTCGACAAGCTCGGGTAAGCTTGGAAAGCATTTGTGAATCATTAATTTTGATTCTAATAGAATTCCCTAATTTTGAACTAGCTTAAGTGGTGGAAGACAAGCCATCTTCACCATCAACTATTTCGAACTCTTCCGAGGGCAAGGGGATTGCAATCCAGGAACCTTGAAGCCTCTTATTGCTAGGTGGGTGTAGTTATGTCATGGGATTGGCTAGGTGCCATCCCGATTGCATTTGTTTTGTGATTAAAATTGCATCTTGTTAAGGGCTCAGGTAGAGCAAACATACGTGGATTCAATGGTAAGTGTGGTAAATCCTTCATATTGTTCTACTACATTTTGTGAGCTTAGGTGTGATATTTGAAATATGTTATATGTGGAATTTAACATGTTATGATATGCTATTTGGAGCCAAGGCTCAATTTGCAATACAATATGGCTTAAGGGTACAAAGGTGAGTTTTATGATGATATGTGTAACCTTGGACACTCGTGGGCATTGGATAAAATTGGCATGCCATAGGTTTATATAGCTCACTAAGTAAGGGATTGGACTATAGTTTGGGCTACGACCTATATGTGGGGAGAAAAGGTTGGATTGTGTAAGGGACTCCGAAAGATTTTTGATTATATAGCTCACTAAGTAAGGCATATAGGTCGTAGCCATAGGTTTATGGCATATATGCCATAGGTTTACATTGGATACAATTTTGAGCTTTTTGATCATAACATGAAGGATTTTGCTATTGGTTCCATCTATGGTCCTTCATGTAGATATATGCACTAGGATTGTGAGGGCAATCTTCAAACACATGATGTTCTCCACAACAAGCGCACGATTTTTCCACGGTATAGGCTTTTCTCGGTTGGTATAGGTAATCATCGGTGAGTATAAGAAACTCTTGATTATATTGATTCTTATCTTCCATCATCAAATTTCGAATAGATTGACTTTTATTTCCTGACATGTTGATGTCCCTTAACTTGTAGCGCACCTAAATATTTTTTGATAAAACAAATAAAAAGAAAAGTTAGTAAAAATAATAAGAAAAGTGCAATAACAAAAACAACTAACACCAATTGCCAATCCCCGACAACGGCGCCAAAAACTTGTTGCGTGTGTTTAGTGCAACGCAAATGGTGCAAGTATACACGTCGCAAGTTATAAAGTGATATGATAAGTATCGAGTATCGTCTCCATAGGGATTGGTTTGGGCCACTTTGCTTAAGTTACTGCATTGAAAAAATAGATTGATAGAGATGAATATCAAGTAAAATAAACTAAACAAAATAAAGAAAATAGAAAGGAGTAATCGATTAAAGAGAGTAGGATATGTTATCTTGAGTCGTGGTGTGATAATTGAATGGACCGTCATGGTAATTGAGTGCTAGAGTAGCTCAATCGCTCTTCAATTGAATCCAGACGGATTGCCTGGGCAATTCTGCGATTGCCTAGGCAATTAGGAATGGAGCGATTGCCTGGGCAATTGGGCGACAACCTTCAAAGTTCGGTGAAGCGTTCTTCAATGGTTTCTCATTATCCCTAACTCGAAACATTGTTAATTTGTGCATGCCTTGATAATACATCCCTACGTGAACCAAGGGTGGACAACAACCTATCTTGCACTCCTTTTAGCCGTTGAAATTCGCAACTTATCCCTAAGTCAAATTAGTCTTCACCATCGATTGATTGAATAAAGACCATGCTCATTCGTTTCTTGAATCTAAATCTCCCGATATTAGATAAATGGATGAATTCACGAGATCCTCTCCCATTTCACTCGCAAAATTAAGAACCAAGAATGAACAAATTTTGAATTAAAATTGCAAACTCAAATACATAAGCAAATCCAATCGTTCTCACAACCACAAAAACACAATAACCCAAACCAATTTACATCAATTCATGGTTGGGTTCGAAAGATATACGAAGGAAAAACTCCCAGCTATGAATCGAATGCAATAAAGAAGAAAAAATAAGAAAATGTTGAACATCCCTAGTTTTCTCTCCAAGTTGAACTCTCTTGAAGTTGGCGGCTAGTCTTCTTATTTATAGGAGATGGCTAGGTCAAAGTCTTTCTTGAGGAGGAAGTTAAGTTGGAATTAAATAGAATAAAAGAAATAAATCTATTTTATTATTATATTTTTATTCCTCCTAAAACTCTTGGAATTTAGTCTCTCTTTGATCTCCAAGAACTCCTCAATAATTGGAGTCTTTATCTCCATCAAATTCCTCTTGTAAATCCGGATTTTGGGAGAGTTATCCCTTGAATTTCGATTATCATCCACAGCTAGGAAGGTTTATCTTGAATTGCTTGGGCAACTGGTTCAGCAAGTCTTTCCTTATTCTCTTGAATTGCCTTGGCAATTTGTACTTTACCACGACAATCCTAACCTGCACAAAATAAAACACCAAAGCATCAACTTTTCCACGAAAAACCAACAAAATCTAATACCAAGCTCATGAATCAACGAAACTAGGAAATTATGTATGAATGCCTACAAATGCACCTAAAATGAGCCTAAGTCTAACAATAATCATGAGTAAAAGGGTAGAAAATATAGTACTTTTTCACACTTAACACACCCGAAACTCGAACTATTGCTTGTCCTCAAGCAATGCAAAACTAACAATTACCTGCCAAGACTTTAATCATCAAAGACGTGTTTTAAACTTGCCTTCAAACCTCAGAACCGTGGCACAAAGTATGATAACCTTTTGAATTTTTCGGATAATACAAAAATTTCCCAGAACCAAACTATAATGCTCGTGACAATGTGTGTGTGTGGTTGTGTACAAATTGATTTTCAAGATTCTATGTGAACAATAGTTTTTTTAACAATTTAATTACTAGAGTATTTATTCATCTTTTTACTAGAGCCAATTTCAGGCACCTCTAGTAAAGCAAGCAATTTCTTATTTAATTTTTTTTCGACTAGAGCCAATTTCGGGCACTTCTAGTGATATCTTTAATGTGCAACTACTACAGCCGGTTTCGGGCACCTCTAGCAAGAAATTAACTTTTAATTTTAAATTTACCCAAATTTTAAGCAACCAAAGTTCACCAAGTTTTTTTCAATCAACAAGCCACAACCGTGTTCATAATATTTAGCATCATAGTAAAATTCTAAGTTCTTTTCATGCAATCCTAAAATTTAAAGGTTTTTTCAATTAAGTGCAGTGGTAAAAATTCATCATCAGATATTCAACAAGTTCAAGCAATTAAATCCAATCAAAGGCATGGAAAGTAACATATGCAACCTATATGCTATTACTAAAGATGAATGCAACTAAACATGAAACTAACTAGAAACAAACACCCCCCAAACTCGAGAGAAGCGTTGTCCTCAATGCTTGCAAGTAAAAAAATTAAAATTAAAATGCAAATAAGTTAGTTGGAAAGGTCGTCACCTTGAATGATGAGTTTACTTCGAGCCGTGTGCTTGATTCTTTTACCTGCTCGTCGTGGTTGTTGGCGTGTGGCTGGTCGTGCCTCTTGAACCTTTATCTCTGCTACCTTGTTGCTTTGTGCATCCTCCTTTGTGGCCTCGTCGATGTTAGAAGCTTTGCGCTTTGACTTTGGTTGCTTGGTCGGGGGAAACTTTATTGGGGCAGAAACTTTCTGTGCAACAATTTTCACGGCATCTTCAGTTACCGAGGCAAGTAGTTCGACAGGAAAAATCGGGAAGGGAATGGTGTTATCAGGATAGTTCTCCAATTTGACTCGCATGATGGCCACATCGTGATCCTTCATATACCACATAAAAAGTAGTTGTCAGGCCTCGAGTCACTCCAATCTTTGCGCCAAAGAGCTAAGTAATTCAGCAATCTTATCGAGGCTTGCCAAGGCATGTGAACTTGCCTCGACATTTTTAGTTGCCCTGGCAATTGTCAGAGCAGGGGATTTCTTTGCTATTGTTGGTTCTTTTTTCGGTTCCTCACCCATTATCCGCATATAGTGGCTCCGATTCCACCCAAGATATGTGTTGATGGAAGCAGCTTCAACAAGAATTTGCCTTTCCGATTTGCAAACTTGGCGAGGAATCGCTTCTCAATGAGTGGTGATGCAAATCGCTAGAAAGAAGGCTCAAGTGCTTGCGAAGAACTTGCTCCAAGCATGGTTTTGAGATTTTTTTCCATGGGTTTGTGGTTCATGTGGGTTCTTGATTGGAAAAACAAAGTAAAACAAGAAAGAAAAACTTAAGAGTTCAAAAGAAGAATGAAGCTAGAAAACTCCTTATCCCTTGAAACTCTTATCCTAAAAAAATAAAAATAAACATAAAAGGATAATTATCAAAATAAAGGAAAAATGAAAATAAAAATAAAGATAAAAAAAGCTTGAGAAGGTTCATTTCCTATATTTCTTATAGTCTATCTGTACCCTCCATCGGGTGACAATATTGCTAAAAAAGAGTTGGGTCAATGTGCTTGTAGCTACTCTCCTTTGCGTTACCATGGTGGAGGTACCTTCCTTGTAGTCCATGTATACCCTCCACCTTGCTACTGTTCCTGAAGGCATGGATATATTAATAGGAAAATTTATATCAAGACCCAACCATTTAATTACCTCATTCTCATCGACCTCCTTCATGGTTGGATGTAGCCTTCGTTGTCGTGGTAATTGCTGCTCAAGCCAATTGCCATGTCAATCATCTGCCAAAATTCTATGAATGTTAAGGGAAGAACCAAGTTTCTAAAAAGCTTCATGAATCCAAACACCATTTTCTTTAGGCTCTTCAAACATCTCCATTAGTAGAGATTTCGATGGGTTTAAATCTACCAGCGTCAGTTCCTCAAGAAATACTTGCAATGGATGAGGTGAGTTTTTAAAGAATTCAAAAGGTTCAACCATCACCTATTCATATTCCATTAGCAAAATATTGTTATCTCGTTGATCTTGCATGTGGTCGTGCAATTGCCATGGCAAAGGTGGGTGAGAACAATTTGCTATAGCATTACTCTTCTCAGCCTCTCGGAATGTTGTCGCGGTATTGCTCTATTCGGGCTCCTCAATCATTTACGTGACAATTTTTTTCATAGGCTCATCAAGTTTCAGACAGTCTTTCTCATTGGCAGGCTCTCGATTTAGAGGTTTTAGTTGATCCTCACACATCGGGGATCTCTCATTGTATTGCTCATTCTCATCTTGCCTTAGGATTTCAGCATCCCTAGCAGTTGATTGTTGGGGCATGTTATCCATGTCATATGTGAATCTCATCAATTGATCTTCTGAATCCCTCAAGGGTGCATCCGACTTAGCTATCCTCGCATCCATGGACTTTGATAGCTCTCGAATATCTTCAATTAATCTGTCAAGTCTATCCAAGAAAGCTAGAAGCGTTTCCTCCAAGGAATTTGAATGCTCTTGAAAATGACTATATTGCCATGGCATATCTGTTGTTCGGTAAAATTGTCATGGTAAAAAAAAATTTGAGCTTTTTGATCATACCATGAAGGATTTTGCTGTTGGTTCCATCTATGGTTCTCCATGTAGATATATGCACCAGGATTGTGAGGGCAATCTTCAAACACATGATGTTCTCCACAATAAGCGCACAATTTTTCCACGGTATAGGATTTTCTCGGTTGGTATAGGTAATCATCGGTGAACGTAAGAAACTCTTGATTGTATTGATTCCTATCTTCCATCATCAACTCTCGAATAGATCGACTTTTATTTCCTGACATGTTGATGTCCCTTAACTTGTAGCGCACCTGAATTTTTTTGATAAAACAAACAAACAAACAAAAAAGATAGTAAAAATAATAAGAAAATGCAATAACAAAAACAGCTAACACCGATTGCCAACCCCCAACAACGGTGCCAAAAACTTGTTGTGTGTTTTTAGTGCAACGCAAACGGTGCAAGTATACATGTTACAAGTTATAAAGTGATATGATAAGTATCGAGTATCGGCTCCAAAGGGATTGGTTTGGGCCACTTTGCTTAAGTTACTGCGTTGAAAAGAAATAGATTGATAGAGATGAATATCAAGTAAAATAAACTAAACTAAATAAAGAAAATAGAAAGGGGTAATCGATTAAAGAGAGTAGGTCGGGATATCGTGAGTTGTGGTGTAATAATTGAATGGACCGTCGTGGTAATTGAGTCCTAGAGTAGCTCAATCACTCTTCAATTGAATCCATTCGGATTGCCTGGGCAATTCTGCGATTGCTTGGGCAATTGGGAATGGAGCGATTGCCTCGGCAATTGGGCGACAACCTTCAAAGTTCAGCGTTCTTCAATGGTTTCTCGTTATCTCTAACTCGAAACACTATTAATTGTGCATGCCTTGATATACATCCCTGCGTGAACCAAGGGTGGACAACAACCTATCTTGTGCTCGTTTTAGCCGTTGAAATTCACAACTTATCCCTAAGTCGAATTAGTCTTCACCATCGATTGATTGAATAAAGACCACGCTCATTCTTTCTTCAATCTAACTCTCCCGATATTAGATAAATGGATGAATTCACGAGATCCTCTCCCAATTCACTCGCAAAATTAAGAACCAAGAATGAACAAACTTTGAATTAAAATTGCAAACTCAAATACCTAAACAAATCCAATCGTTCTCACAACCATAAAAACACAATAACCCAAACCAATTTACATCAATTCATGGCTGGGTTTGAAAGATATACAAAAGAAAAACTCCCAGCCATGAATCGAATGGAATAAAGAAGAAGAAAAAGAAGAAGAAGATGTCAAACAACCCTATTTTTCTCTCCAAGTCAAACTTTCTTGAAGTTGGCGGCTAGTCTTCTTATTTATAGGAGATGGCTAGGTCAAAGTCTTTTTTAAGGAGGAAGTTAAGTTGGAATTAAATAGAATAAAAAAATAAATCTCTTTTATTATTATATTTTTATTCCTCCTAAAACTTTTGGAATTTAATCTTCCTTTGATCTCCAAGAACTCCTCAATAATTAGAGTCTTTATCTCCATCAAATTCCTCTTGTAAATCAGGATTTTGGGAGAGTTATCCCTTGAATTTCGATTATCATCCACAGCTAGGCAGATTTATCTCGAATTGCCTGGGCAACTGGTTCAGCAAGTCCTTCCTTATTCTCTTGAATTGCCTCGGCAATTTGCACTTTACCACGACAATCCTAACCTGCACAAAATAAAACACCAAAGCAGCGACTTTTCCTCGAAAAACCAACAAAAAGTAATACCAAGCTCATGAATCAATGAGACTAGGAAATTATGCATGAATGCCTACAAATGCACCTAAAATGAGCCTAAATCTAACAATAATCATGAGTAAAAAGGTAGAAAATATAATACTTTTTCACACTTAACATCCCACAATATGGCACTTGTCATTTTAATTTTTGAAATATTGCAAAAGCTACAGTCATTCTGAAGACGAATTTAGTTGAATCCGTCCACGAACAGTAAATAAAAAGGATGAAGATCGACGCAGCAGCATCCGTCTATGAATGGTGGCTGCATTGCCATATGGCGCGCTGTAAGGGTACGTGACACTGTTCAAAGACGGGCTCAGCTGGCTTTGTCTATGAATAGTGCTGGATATGGCCAGCCTACGTGTTGGCAGCGTTGCATGCATGTAGACTTGCATGCATGTTGTTCAAGGAGGAAGGGCAGCTCTATTTTGAGCATGGCAGATTAAATTTTGGTGAAGGGTGGATGATTTGATTTTTGAATGATGGATGGGTTTAAGGTGTTTTTAAAATTGTAGCGATATCCCTTTTACGCTAAAAAACGAGTTTTATCTATTGTTTTATTTTGAAAATAATGTCTTCGTGGGGTTTTATAGAAACCATGTTTTATTTAGAAATTGGAGTCGCCACCGACCACTTAGGTAGGTCGGACACCGTAAAACCCAGAGATATTTAAAAATGTCGAGTTCGGAAGTCGGTTACGGATGGGGAAGGATTAGCGCCCCCACACCGCCCAAAATTGGTACTTTGATAATTACCACTTTATTAATATTAAACTTTCCGGATTAAAGTAACGATTAAATTAAAACTTGGTTATAAGTGCGAGTAAATTTTAAGAGCCCCGTTATTCGAGAATAAACCGATAGACCACCATCACTACGCCTGATACTGACCCCGTTTGCGCTCGGATAAAAGGGCACCGCATTGACAATTTATATTCCATTATGCAACCTTAGAAAGCAAAATATAAAACATACAATTTACGTTGACATGATTTTAAAACATAGAATATGAATATTACAAAATAATTAAAAAAAATTAAACACATGGACATAAAACCTAATATATCATAACAACAACAAAGTATAGACATGAACAAGAACCAAATATACTCCCAAAACTAAATTAATCAATTCTAATATGCTTAAACACATTAAAAAACAAACATAACGAATGCATGGAATAGATAAGATGATACTAAACTAATAAATCAAGGTAACATACTTAGCACTCAACATATGGCACAAATTACGTGTGTGATATAACAACATGATATTAAATGTAACAAATGTGTATCCTAAGATGCAAAGATATGAAAATCATGCTAGACATATAAACATACTAAGAAACACAAGTACAACATGAACAACGAAATGAAATGACATAGTATGATAATATACATGAAAGAAAACATACATGAAGTGAACATGATGAAAACGGTACATATGTAGAAACATCAAGAATAAAATGAACATGTTAATCATAGGCAGTCATGTCGTATAAACTAAACTAAAATACGAAACTAAAAAAATGCGTAGTACGAACAAACAAAATAAACAACGTAGAAAGCATGACACAACCCAAAATACGCAAATAAACATGATATTAGTAAATGTATGAACAAAATGAACTTGCTGACAACATGTAATAGAAATTAAATGGCATAAATATTCAAACATGAGAAAGGTCTGAAATGAAACAAAAGGAAAATCGTGAAGCACAAATTAAATAAACAAGAAACACATTTAGGGATTTAATTAAAAAACTGAAACAGACTTGCAAGGACTGGATATGCAATATGACCAAGGGGCAAGCTCAAAATGAAAAGTTTGAAAACGCGGAGTGGCTTGTGGGGTAATTAAACCATTTGAAATCTGAATTCGGTATATTTGGGGGGCTAAATTGAAATGCTTTACAAAGAAAGGAGGACCCATCTGGAAATTATACCATGTGGCATGCTGAAAATGAGAACTTCAGAAACGCGGGAGTCCTTAAGTCCGAATTAACCCATTTTAAAAATATTATGACTCTATATAACACACTTACAAGGCTGAAATTCGACCCTTTCACCATTTTTTTACTCTCGGAAAAAAACCCTCTCATTCCTCCATGTTTCCCGAATTAAACTGCCCTAAATTCCCTTTGGCCACCGTAAAGCACCGGTCTCAGGCGAGGCTTGGCCGTGACGGCCACCTCAAGCCTTCCTCGACCCCGGCCGTTCAACGACAAAGAACCCCCCCCCCAAAATGTACATCCCTTTGTTTTGAAATCCCCAAAAAACTAGACCCTCATTGTTATTTCAGAATAAAACAAGGCTCACCGTTAGGTTCTTCGCCGGCGAGAAAAAAAATAGAAAACCAAGATAAAATACACCATCTTTTTATTTACATTATTTGCACTTCATACATGAAACTGAGAAAGGAGGAAAAGAAGTTGCCCTTGAACCTCTATTTTTTTGTTATTATTTCTCGACTGAAAACTCGTCCCCTTTTTCGAATATCTGTCTGATACATATATGCCCATCTATATCTTGGTTTGGTAGATACATATAAAAATACATATATTTTTTAGATTTGGTTACTAACAAATCTCTGTATTTTTTATGTTTTTTGGTGATGCTTTGACGCGGCGGTTGAGCTGGTGGTACGGCCGGTATGGTGGAATAAGTATGGTGGAGATGTCATCTCGGCTAGCCTCATTCTTGGCCGTTGGATCAGATCTGATCCAACGACTGAGATAGTTCGATGACAGACGGCCCAGATGAAATCTTGAAACTGGTGGGATTGCGTGAGATGGTGCCACGTGGTGCACTGTAGTCAAAGGGTTAGAGGCGTGAGATGCACGCGCCCGTGGGAGGCTGAACGGTCCGCGCGTGGACCACACGCGGAGCTGAATGATCTCTCACCTTCAATCTTGTCCGTTGGATCAAGGTCTGATCCAAAGTCACAGGGACAGCTGCGCAATAAGAGAGATGCAATTAGGGTTCTTTTATCCGATGTGGATTAGGGTTTTTAGGATATTGGGCGAGGGTTTGGACCGAAATGGGCTTTGTAAAATTTAATTTTGGGCCTTGTAATATGTATTTGGGTTATGTAATAATATTGGACTGGACATTTAATTTAATAATGGGTTTTTATTTTTAGATTTGTTTATTTAGATAATAATAATAAATATAATAATGCTTCATACGTACACACACATAAACATACATGCAAACTACACATACGTATCACATTA
Source organism: Hibiscus mutabilis (assembly GCA_019671005.1). NCBI lineage: Eukaryota > Viridiplantae > Streptophyta > Magnoliopsida > Malvales > Malvaceae > Hibiscus > Hibiscus mutabilis. Next base: position 86,678,515 of record CM033711.1, on the reverse strand, counting down.
ATATAATATACAGACATATATACTCATACACATGGTTTACGTACACATTAATCACACATATAGTAATGAACATATAATATAATACGTATACATGCAACAATAATATATTAATTTTTAAACTAAAATAGGTTAACACAACATTTATACATCAGATAAAAATGAGTGATTACAGTTGCCCCTCTTTGCTTGTTCTCGTGGAACGGGAACAAAGCAAGGATCATAAGCACTCATTTTTGTCCAACTTCCCTGTTTGTAGCTTTAGAGTCACGTATTCTTCTGGAACTTTCCACTTTTCCTTAGCTGAATCTTCAGGCTCGTAAGTTCTTCCTATATAGAACTTCTTCACCTTCTGACCTTGGAATTACAGGTTCATCCTATATAGAACATTTCGTTCTGAAGTCTTGAGTTACGAGTCCCTCCTATGTAGAACCTTTCACTTTGAGACGGTAAAGCTTGGAGTCTTCCTATATAGAACTCTTCACCTTCAACGCGACGGGTTTTTCCTATATAAAACCTTATGTGTCATAGATGGATTTTTTGACTGGGAGTTCTTCCTATATAGAACTGCTAGTCTTCAAACCCTGGAGCCGCAAGTCCTTCCTATATAGAACTTTTAGCTTCTGCAATCTCAGAGCTGCGAGTCCTTCCTATATAGAACCTCTCGCTGCAAGTGCTTGAAAATATGGGCCCTTCCTATATAGAACCTTTATCCTTGTATTTGGGATTCACGTCAAAATGGCTACCGATCTTTCTGGACTCACCCTACTATGGCTGCCAAAATCTTCCTTTAAATTTGGGGATTTACACCAAAAACAGCTACCGACCTTTCTGGACTCACGCTGCTGAGGCTGCCAAAATCTTTTTTCAAATGAATCTACCTCTTCACTGCTAAGAGGCAGATCAAAAGTCAATGGCAATATGCAAATACTATTTAAAATGGACAAAATGTTATGAGTTAGCATGTTCCTAATCCTAGGGATGCCTAACTATTCATGATGCATGAGTGTCAATATCTTGGTGTGTCTGCTTCGACCATCAGTTAATCTCGACTCTCCGCTGCTTGTTTTCTCATTTTTTCTTCTTTTAGTGGCAATACCCCATTTCACTGTCGGGTTCAACCATTTCAACCTTTCTTTTCTGAATTTCTGGTTCGGGGTTCTAAAGTGCCCTTTCGGGTTTTCACTTTAGAGGTTTTTTTATTTGTTGTTTTTTCTTTTTTTTGAGGTGCCCTTCTGGGTTTTTACATGGGAAATCTCTCTTCTTGTCTCGAATGCTTTCTTTAAACAAGCGGGGTATGTGACATTGGTCATCTTGCCCTGATGCTCGAAGCCTTCTGCTCGTCCTGCTTCAACATGCATCATGTAGGCAGCTGGAGGGCAAGGTTAATACTGTTTTCTAATGACCTGCACCTTCAGGGTTAGATCACAGTAATGCTCAGAAATCTTTTATTTATCATAAGCCTATGTTAACTTATCTGCATGATGTTTATGGCAACTAACAAGAAGACAAGGAACGGGAGCTCAAAAATGTGATTTTATTACGATTAAGGATTTGGAACAAATTTTGATATGGTCATGGCAAACATGAGAAAAAGGAAAAGCACAACATGAAATGCAAAACCTCCAAGTATCCACAGTATGAATGATGTGTGATCCCGTCAACCGGAGTAGAATCTTTGCCTGTAGCTTCTTCTTATGGTACTCGTAGGGACGACTCTTCTCGCCGTAGGTCCAACCTTAAAATTTTTCTGAGTCACCCTTTATGGGTTTTCGACTCGGATCCTTCTTTTGCTTCAAGATGCCCTTTTTCTGGTTTTCGCCTTGAGCTCTCAACCGTTTTTTGGTGGAATGCCCTCTCGGGTTTTCGCTCCACCTCTCTTCTTTTTTCTTTTTCTTTTCTTTATTTTTTCTTTTTTTTCAAACATAGTATTTCTTAACTGCATCAGAATTCACAGGATTTTTCGACTCATCTCCATCCATTTCGGTTAAGATTAATGCTCCTCCTAAAAATGCCTTATTGACAACGTATGGCCCTTCCCAATTGGGCATCCAGAATCTTTCTGAATCGGGATGATCCTTTTAAGTACCAGATCTCCCTCTCTGAGTTCTCTCGGGCGCACCTTCTTGTCGTATGCCTGCATCATCCGTTTTTGGTATATTTGACCACGGTAGATGGCCTTTAGCCTCTTTTCTTCGATGAGATTCAACTGGTCGAATCTATATTGCACCCATTTGGACTCTTCCAAATTTACTTCATTTAGGACCCAGAGCGATGGAATCTCAACCTCAATGGGGAGTACTTCTTCTGTGTCATACACTAAAGAATAGGGCGTTACCCCCGTCGATGTACGAACAGATTTCCTATAGGCAAAAAGAGCGAATGGAAGCTTCTCATGCCAATCCTTATAGGTATTCGTCGTCTTCACGATAATCTTCTTTATGTTCTTGTTTGCTGCTTCCACTGCCTCATTCATCTTAGGGCGATAGGCTGTAGAGTTATGGTGCGCTATCTTGAACTGGTTGCACACCTCTGTCATCAATTTGTTATTCATATTGGAACGTTGCCCGTGATAATCCTTTCTGGAAAACTGTATCGACAAATGATCTCCTTCTTCAGGAATTTACATACCATCGTCCTTGTGATGTTGGCATAAGATGCTGCCTCCACCCATTTAGTGACGTAGTCTATGGCGACCAAAATAAAACGGTGTCCGTTGGAAGCCTTCGGGTGAATATGCCCAATGACGTCCACGCCCCACGCTGCAAAAGGCCACGGAGAATTCATGGTGTGTAAAGGTAATGGAGGAGCGTGAATCTTGTTAGCATAAATTTGGCATTTGTGGCATTTCCTGGCGTAATCGATGCAATCTCCCTCCATAGTCGACCATAAATAGCCATATCTCAGAATTTTTCGGGCTATAGACAGCCCATTGGCGTACGTCCCACATAGACCATCGTTTACCTCTGCCAAAACCTCCTTCGCCTCCCGGGCATCCACACATCTCGATAATGTCTGATCATGGCTTTTTTTATATAGAATCTCCCCATCCAGAACATATATCGCTGCCATTTTTTGAGTGTTTTTCTGTCATTGTCATTTGCCCCTTCGGGATACTTTTGAAACTTGACATATTGCAAGATGTCAGAATAGCAAGGGTTGTCATCTATCTCTTCTTGCACATTACAACAATGAGCCGGCCTTTCAAAAGTCTGCATCTCAATGGGCTTCATTTATGCCCCCATGTTCGCTTTGAACATGGAAGCCAAGGTTGCCAACTGATTTTCTTCTTTGGGAAGGTAAGCGAAACTGATCTTTTCAAACTCCTTGGTGAGTTCCTGGATCAATTCATAATATTTGACCAGCTTTGAATCCCTGGTTTCCCATTCTCCGCGCAACTGGTAAATCACTAAGGATGAATCTTCAAATACTTGAAGTTCCTTAATCTTTCTTTCAATAGCTGCGTTCATTCCCATAACACAGGCTTCGTATTCGGCTATATTGTTGGTGCAGAAGAATTCTAGTCTACTGGTGAAGGGATAGTAGACATTCTCCAGAGAAATTAACATGACCTCTATCCCGTGTCTAAGGGCGTTGGAGGCTCTATCAAAGTAAAGCTTCCATGAATTGTCGTCTGAAACATTTTCCTCAGTTGTAATACACATCAAGTCCTCATCCGGCAAATTAAAGTTCAACGATTCATAATCATCCAAAGCACGACTAGCTAAAAAATCTGCTATGGCGCTTCCCTTCACAGCTTTTTGACTTACATACACAATGTCAAACTCGGATAAGAGCATTTGCCAGCGGGCCATCCTCCCTGTTAATGTCGGCACTTCCATTAGAAACTTCAAGGGGTCTAGCTTGGATATCAACCATGTGGTATGGTATAACATGTACTGCCTAAGCCTTTTGGTGGCCCAAACCAAAGCAGAACATAGCTTCTGAATTGGCGGGTACCGTGTTTCACAATCATTGAACTTTTTGCTTAGGTAGTAGATGGCTCTTTCCTTCTTCCCGGACTCATCGTGTTGCCCCAATACGCAACCCATTGAATTCTCAAAGACTATTAGGTAGAGGATTAAAGGCACGCCTGGTACCGACCCGACTAAAATCGGAGCATTCGTCAAGTACCCTTTGATCTTCTCCAAAACTTCTTGACATTCTTCATCCCAGACACCGATATTATTCTTTCTAAGTAGTCTGAAGACTGAGTCACATCTATCTGTTAACTGTGAGATGAAACGGGAGATATAATTTAGCCTCCCCAGGAAACCTCAAACTTCTTTCTGAGTATGGGGAGGTGGGAGATCCTGGATGGCTTTCACCTTATCTAGATCGATCTTAATCCCTCTTCTACTCACTACGAACCCCAAGATTTTTCCAGATATAACGGTAAATGTACTCTTCTTCTATTCGGGACTTAGCTGGTATTTTCGTAGTCTTTGGAATAGTTTTCTCAAGTTCTGCATGTACTCTTCTTCTATTCGGGACTTAGCGATCATATCATACACGTATACCTCTATTTCTTTGTGAATTATGTCGTGGAAAAGAGTCATCGTCGCTCTTTGATAAGTCGCTCTCAAGTTCTTGAGTCCGAAAGGCATCACCTTGTAACAAAAAGTGCCCTACATGGTCACAAATATGGTTTTGTCCATGTCGTCTGAGTCCATCTTTATCTGGTTGTACCCTGAGAAACCGTCCATGAATAAGAACCATGAGTGTCACGCGGTGTTGTCAACCAGCATGTCAATATGTGGCAGAGGGAAGTTGTCTTTAGGGCTAGCTCGGTTAAGATCCCTATAATCTACATACATACAGACCTTCCCATCCTTCTTCGGTACTGGTACAATGTTTGCAACCCATTCAGGGTACTTGGCCACTTCCAAGAAGCCATCATCAAACTGTTTTTCACCTCTTCTTTGATCTTTAACAACATGCCCGGTCTTATTCTCCTGAGTTTTTGCTGTATTGGTTTGCATTCTGGCTTCGTCGGCAGTTTGTGTACCACTATGTCAGTATTCAAACCCGACATATCTTGATAAGTCCACGCGAAAACATCCTTGAATTCCTAGAGTAGGGCTATCAGTTCGCGCCTGGTTTTCGAGGAAAATATAGTCTCGATCTTTACTTTTTTTTCTCTCTTCTTCAGTCCCCAAGTTTACAACTTCTGTTTCTTCTTGGTGGGGCATGATTTGCCTCTCTTCGTTGGCCATCATCCTCTTCAGCTCTGCAGGGACCTCGCATTCTATCTCATCATCCTCTTCTTCAATTCCTGCTTAGATCTCGGGGCATTCAAAATCTACCTCGGGATTGGACTCAGCATCATTCATACAGTTAATTATGGGAACCCTGCATTAAATGAGAATGAATGTATTGGGAAGAGAATGATTTTATATGAAGTGAATAAATATGAATGAAATATGAAGGAATGAAATGAGATGTTTGCCATTTGAGAAAATGGGGAAGATATCTTTTCATTTCAAACAAAAAGTTAACATAGGTGCCCTATACAAAAGATCCACATTGCTTATGGGCAAAAACAAAAAGGTTGATTCTGAGCATTACTCTGATCTAGCCCTAAAAACCAGAGGTAGATCAACGTGGCTCCAATTATCAAGAGTCTTCCCGGGGCGGCAGGGGCGGATGCTGGTCAACACGCTACTGTCATGGTCATTTCTAGCTATCATGTTGATGGACATCCCCTCGAGTGATTCACTAAACATTTCTTTCTCATTGAGTATGTCATTTTCCTTAATTGCTTCTTCGACCTCCTGTCCTGGTCTGCTGAATCCTCTGGAGACAAAAGTATTTCTCAAACGAGGGAAAGGCATTGGTCTCCATGGAACGTCATCTCCCTTAAATCTGGCTCTTCTATGTTCTTCTTTTCTCTTGTACTCTTTCTTTCTCTGCTGGACACTTGGTTTGTAACACAGCCCGAAATGATCCTTCTTGGTTATTACACTCCTAGCTCGTAGGATCCCTTCCAACCTTCTCCCTAGCCATCTTCCTGCTTTGGCTTCTTGGCCCAAAGTTTCAGCAACGGTCATCTTGGTGCAATTAGATAATCTAGGGCAGGGGATCCGATTACCTTCCGCGACGAATGTGGCATTCACCAACTCTAATGCTCGAAAAGAGCATTCTGCAGCATCTTCATCATTTTGAATGTAGGGGGCATCTGATGTCACCGAAGCAATGATCTCTTGCTCAGCCTCTATTGTGACTAACTTGCCTTCGATCACAAATTTTAATTTCTGATACAGTGATAAGGGGACGGCTCCTGCAGAGTGGATCCATGGCCTTCCCAATAAGTAGTTGTACGATGGTTTTATGTCCATCACCACGAAGTCGATCATGTACTCAGTCAGCCCAATCAATAGAGGCACCTCAATCTTTCCAAGTGTTCCTCTTTGTGTGTTGTCGAAGGCTCTCACGGAGTTATGACAGGGCTTTAGGTAAGAATCATCGATTGGTAGCTTTTGTAGAGTCACCATAGGTAGTACATTCAGTGCTGACCCGTTGTCAATCAATACCCCTGGTAACACATACCCCTTGCAGTGGGTTGTGATGTTAAGAACCTTGGTGGACCCCATTCCTCTTTCAGGGATCTCGTCATCACTAAATGTTATATGGTTATAGGCGATGATATGCCCCACTGTCCTGTCCAACTTCGATACAGAAATGTCATGGGGTACAAAAGTCTGGTTTAGCACTTTTAAGAGTACCTCACGGTGCTTTTCTGAACTCATGAGCAACTCTAGCACTGTAATCCTTGCCGGTTGCTTTCTTAGTTGTTCCACTACGCTGTATTCACTATGTCTCAAGAATTTCAGAAATTCTTTGGCCTGAGCCTCGGTTACTGGTTCATTTATCTTTGGAGGTGGTTCCTCACCGAATATCTACGTGGGGGTAACCGATGTATCTTTTTCTTTATCCTTGGCAACTTCAGCAGCCTTCAAGGTTTCTGAGGAGTAACATCTGCCGCTCTTCGTGAAGTAGCCCACCTCACCGACATTCTCATCACTCTTGGCTTGCTCGTCATTCGGTGTAGGCTCTTCTTCAACTTTTTGTTCTTTTACTTCACCAGATTTTGGCTTTTCTGGTATGGTCACATTCACAGCATAGTTCCAGAGAGTTTGCCGCATATCCTTGAATGGGAACGGGGATGGTGCTGAGATGATGATCTTGGAAGTCACCTTAGTAGTTTTTCCTTGGGAGGAACTTGCACCCTCTGGCCCGGAGGAGATGGCAAAATATTTGTCTCTCTCGTATTTAATGTTGGGGTTGTCCGTCATATGTACGTCTGACCCCTTCCTTCCTGTAGACTTTTCAAAGAACTTTATTTGCTTGTCGTTCATCAATTGCTGCACCAATCACTTAAACTCGTCGCACTGTTGGATGGCGTGTCCTTCATCCTGATGGAATTCACAGTACACTCCACATCCCTTCTGCACTACTACCATGCCCCTGTCGATCAAGTGGGCCATGCACAATTGCTGAAATATCCACCGCAAAGGAGACTTGATTTCTGACACATTCTCCTTAACCTTCCTGGTAGAGTACTCCTCAATAGCATTCACTCCCTTGTTCCCATGATTAGGCAATGGGTTAGCAGCTACACTTGGTTTTTCAAACTTCAGTATCCCAGAATTGATTAGATTCTGCACAAGCTTCTTGAAAGCAAGGCAGTTCTCTGTAGGATGACCAGGGGCACCACCGTAATAATCGCAATGCGCGTTCGGGTCATACCATGACGGGAATGGCGGTTTGAACGGAGTAACATAGTATGGACGGACCAAATCTGTTTTGTGCAACTGAGAGTAAAGCTCAGAGTACGAAACAGGTAATGGAGTAAAAGTTTGGCTCTTTTTCTCCTTTCTCAGGGTTCTCTCATCTCTTTGGTTTGAGTTTTGTGCTTTCCCAATAGACGCTTGTGGCTGTGAGACTGTGAAATTCTTTGGGCGGTGTAAGTACTGACAGCGTTCACCTCATTCTTCTTGTTGTACTTCCGACAACTTTCTCCGCTATCAATCCTACCGCTCTTGATTGACAATTCAAGGGACTCCCCAGTCCTAATTAAATTAGCAAAACTCTGAGTTGTATTATTAATGAGGCGATCAAACAATGTCCCCTTCAGAGTATTAACAAATAAAGGTGTAATTTCATGTTCGGGGATGGGTGGCTGAATCTGGGCGGCCATTTCTTGCCACCTCTAGACATACTGTCGCAGACTTTTGTTGGATTTCTGCCCCATATTTTCTAGCATAATTCTAATGGGCGTCATGTCCATCACGTGCTTGTATTGCTCGATGAATGCTCTTGAAAGACCTTTCCAGGATTTAATATTTACTCGGCTCAACTGGGTATACCACCGCAGCGCCGCCCCAGTCAGGCTGTCTTGGAAACAATGAATTAAAATTTTCTCATCGTTGAGGTAGGCCGCCATCTTCTGATAATAAATTGTCACGTGTGCGGAAGGGCACGTGGTTCCATCATATTTGTTGAAATCCAGTGTTTTAAATTTTGGTGGCAGGACAAGGTCGGATACCAGACTTAAGTCACTGGCATCACTTCCCGATTCTTTTGTAGTTTGCAGGGCTTTAAATCTTTCTTCCATGAGGCGAAACCTCTCCTCCCATTTATTTTCTAGCTTTGTCCTGATCTTTTCGACCAAGTTCAGGTCTAGCACCTCCTCCTCGTAGAGTGCTTCTGTGTCATTGGGTTGATTCTCAGATGCCCCTACCTGAAGATTAGTAGACATCCCAACAGGGTCAATATATACCCTTCTGGCCAGATTTGGCGTAGCCGGTTGAACCTTACTGTGAGCTGGGGTACCTTCCGGCTGTTGAGCGACTTCACCTTCGACTCTTTTTTCGAGGCTCCTAGCCAACAACGCAATTATGTCAGACACTATCGACGCTTGTGACTAAGCAATTGGTCACTGAGGCTTCTCTAGGCCTAATCAAATCTTGCTTCCAGATCTCTCTGTCCTTTCTCTAGACTGATTATCCTATCTTCTATAAGTTTGCTTTGTAGTCGGGTAAGGTATGGATGATGAATGATTGCTGCTTAACTTTTAATTTCACACTGCCACAATATTTACAATATTAATATGATTGCAAAGAAAATAAATGTATGTATAATGATGCAAATGTCATGATGCAATGCAGGAATGTATGCAAATAAAGGTACTGATTCCGCTGGAAATCACCCTTTTGAACTACTTTCACGGGAATTAAAGGATCTAGATTACAATAGAGTTCACATTACAAAAGGAGGGTTCCTAATACAAAAGATTCCTAATTACAACACGGAGTCCTACAGATAAGCCCTAACTCTATCCCCTAACTTTCCAATAGCCCAGAGCAGCTTGATGAACCTGGGTGCTTCTTTCATGCCTGCGACTACGAAAGGTCAGAGAGTTTCGGCTTCGGTAGCTAAGTCACTCACATGCCTTGCAACTCGTTGTATATCCACCATTAGGTTTGCGTAATACTAGTCTCTATCCTGCACCATCTAGGCAGCATCACGCGGTCTTCTTTGTCAATAATTGTCTCCTCTGGCTGTAGCTTCTTCGAATACTCTGATTCTTTCCCTATAATCCTGAACAGTTGTTTCAAGTGACTTAATCCAGGCTCGCAACGTGCCAACTTCACGCTCCCTTACTTGTAGTTCGATGAAGCCATTCCTCTGACGGTAAGTTTGAAAGGAGTGTTCTAATCCTTCCAACCTTCCCTCTAACTCGACATTCTGACTTTGGCTCTGATTCAGGCTTTGGATGGTGTCGTCGTACAATCTTTGCATCTCTAACAGTCTATTCCTACTACCCATGGACCTTCTTTTCCAAGCGGTTTCGTAGCTGACTGCTTGTTTTCCTTTGTTGATCTCTTGCCTAGTTCTTTCCTTCTCTTGATCGATGGCCTCCTTGAAAGACCGTCTTCCCTCCTTGGTAGCTAACCTGCAGCTTTCTATCTCTTTCTCGATCGCTCGCTTGTCGATCTCTCATTTTTATTCCACCAAACGGATACCATTCATCATGTCCTTTTCTACGGCTATGAACTGACTTTGGCTGGCCTTCTATACTTTCGCTTGGAGTAGGAGGGTATCCTTCTGGTAAAGAGCATTCTTCTCGCTCAAATCCGCATTCAGTTTCTTCAATTGCCTAATGGTCATGTCCCGCTCGTCGACCTCTAAACTTACTTTATAAAGCTCACCCGCATGCTGAGTCTGTTAGGTTTCCATCTTCCTCTTGATTTCTTCGAGTTCATTTCATAAAATATCAGCTTCAGACGGTACTACTCTTATAAGCTCCTCAAGTGACATAGCTGGTCCCTGATCGGGTTCTGGAATCTTATCATTAATCCTCAAACATCTCCAAAGATCATAGTCTGGGGTAATCATAAGCTCGGTGTCTCCTTCCACTCTGATCCGGTAACAATGGTCCCAAACCCTCATGATAGTCTGAATTTTTCCTTGAACTCACCTTTGAAAGGAAATTCACTTTGGCTCAATCTGGCGGTATTGGGAACAAACTGTCGTATCCGAACTGTAGGGACACCAGAAGCAGAGCACAAGCAATCCCACCATGCAGCCCTAACATCATCAACCAGTCATAATCACCGCAACTGTACAAGAAGTAATTAACTCTACCGAGCCACAGAGCCCTCCATACTATGTCTTCATCTTGAATTTTCCTGAAGAAACTGGACCATTTCTTCGTCTTCAAGTTTTCTCACCACTCTTTTTCTAAGTACTCCTGTAAGGGCGAAAAGCCTTGAAATGATATCCCTGGTATGACCCTTGTCGGTGTCTTCCACATGTGGCTCTGAATCCATACCTGTAACAGCTGTGCACATCCTCGAAAATGTCCTTCTTTATGCTTTCGACTGGCATTTAAAGAAATGAAGGTCTCGGTCAAGATTGCTGGTACTGGGTTCGCCCTCCGTTTTATACGCTCAAACAGATCTAGAATGGCGACATCAATGTTTCCAAGAGTTCTCGGAAAGATTACCAAACCATATATTCCCAAGGTAAATAGGTCTATCTTCTTCCCCTCATCTGGATGTACGGGTATGATGTCTCGAATACTCTCCCATGCAAAGACTGTACTATCTCCTCGAATTCGAATCAGGCCATTAACCCAATCGTCACTCATCCCGGTAAAGGTTTTGAGCTTCGAAGTGTAATTCTAATTCCTCGGCAGTTTTGCATAGATCCAATCTTCCTAAACATTCTTCTGATTAAGTAAGGTAATGTACTCTTCTACTGTAGGCATCATGTCCTATCCATTGAAGGTGAAGCAGCAAAAAGCAGGATTTCAGAACTGAAAAATAGCTCGGAGTAAGGGCTGGTTGACTCGAACGTATAACAGCTGTGCAATGTCGCCATAACCATCACAGAACATGTCTTGTAGTCTTCGATCACATCCTTCTCAGGTGCTTTGAAGATCCCATAAGTCGTCCTGTTGAAGACTCACGTAGGTGTACCCTGCTACTATACGCTCGCTCGGCAAACTGTCCCTTGGACCTTCTGATTGACCTCTGACCAATGCCTGACTGACAAGTTAAGCTCTTCTTTCCTAAGATATCTTTTTTCCATGGTGAAAGACTTTTTGATCGGGTAAACCACTTGATCCAGTACCTTTATGTAATGCAAATGCAATAATGTATGCAAAAACAAAAAAAGAAAACGAGTTAGTACCGGATAAAATCAATAAATGCAAAAAATAAAAGAATAAATAAAATAAAGTAAACAAACAAGACAACCCTATTTATCCCGACTAAAACACCTAAGGTTATCCGCATGGCTCTAAAGGGGTGGGTTTCTATATGTTCTCTACATGTAGTTTTGGTTCTAGGAGGTACCCGAATTGTCCTCGATGTCCTCTACTAAGAGTAGCAAGCCCCCGATCATCACCCATTATAGGCTCCTTTCAACCGGGTTCAATTCAGGGGGACCTATTCGCTTATGCCTGCATGAAGGAACGATATCCTTACGAAAGCATAAGGTACTCGAGCCCCGAAGGTACTTGCTAGGCCTACACAGAGGAACAATATCCTCACGAAAGCATTAGCGTTTCCCCCCCACTTAAAAAGGACGAGTTTACATGCCAAATTTTAAATGCGTTAAAATAAACGCGCAATTACAACCAAATATTGATTTAATAATCACTTTTAATCCGGAATTTCTAATATTACTAAAGCGGTAATTATTTGAAAAAGCTTGACTCTCTTTTTTGTTTTTGAAAAACAAATAATAGTCTCCCCAGCGGAGTCGCCATCTGTAGCGATATCCCTTTTACGCTAAAAAACGAGTTTTATCTATTGTTTTGTTTTGAAAATAATGTCTTCCGTGGGGTTTTAAAGAAACCGCGTTTTATTTAGAAATTGGAGTCGCCACCGGCCACTTAGGTAGGCCGGACATCGTAAAAACCAGAGATATTTAAAAATGTCGGGTTTGGGAGTCGGTTACGGATAGGGATGGATTAGCACCCCCACACCGCCCAAAATTGGTACTTTAATAATTACCGCTTTATTAATATTAAACTTTCCAGATTAAAGTAACGATTAAATTAAAACTTGGTTATAAGTGCGAGTAAATTTTAAGGGCCCCGTTATTCGAGAATATATCGATAGACCACCATCACTACGCCTGATACTGGCCCCGTTTGCGCTCGGATAAAAGGGCACCGCATTGACAATTTATATTCTATTATGTAACCTTAGAAAGCAAAATATAAAACATACAATTTACATAGACATGATATTAAAACATAGAATATGAATATTACAAATAATTAAAAAAATTAAACACATGGACATAAAACCTAACATATCATAATAACAACAAAGTATAGACATGAACAAGAACCAAATATACTCCTAAAACTAAATTAATGAATTCTAATATGCTTAAACACATTAAAAAATATATAACGAATGCATGGTATAGATAAGATGATACTAAACTAATAAATCAAGGTAACATACTCAACATTCAACATATGGCACAAATTACGTGTGTGATATAACAACATGATATTAAATGTAACAAATGTGTAGCCTAAGATGCAAAGATATGAAAATCATGCTAGACATATAAACATACTAAAAAACACAAGTACAACATGAACAACGAAATGAAGTGACATAGTATGATAATATACATGAAAGAAAACATACATGAAGTGAACATGATGAAGACGGTACATATGTAGAAACATCAAGAATAAAATAAACATGTTAATCATAGGCAGACATGTCGTATAAACTAAACTAAAATACGACACAAAAAAATGCGTAGTACGAACAAATAAATAAACAACGTAGAAAGTATGACACAACCCAAAATACGCAAATAAACATGATATTAGTACATGTATGAACAAAATGAACTTGCTGACAACATGTAATAGAAATTAAATGGCATAAATATTCAAACATGAGAAAGGTCTAAAATGAAACAAAAGCAAAATCGTGAAGCAAAAATTAAATAAACAAGAAACACATTCATGGATTTAATTAAAAAATTGAAACAGACTTGAAAAGACTTGATATGCAATATGACCAAGGGGCAAGCTCAAAGTGCAAAGTTTGAAAACGCTGAGTGGCTTGTGGGGTATTTAAACCATTTGAAATCTGAATTCGGTTTATTTAGGGGCTAAATTGAAATGTTTTACAAAGAATGGAGGACCCATCTGGAAATTATACCATGTGGCATGCTCAAACCGAGAACTTCAAAAACGTGGGAGTCCTTAAGTTTGAATTAACCCATTTTGAAAATATTAGGACTCTATATAACACACTTATCAGGATGAAATTCGACCCTTTCACCATTTTTTTACTCTCGGAAGAAAACCCTATCATTCTTCCCTGTTTCCCGAATCAAACTGCCCAAAATTCCCTTCGACTACCATAGAGTATCGGTCTCAGGCGAGGCTTGGCCGTGACGGCCACCTCAAGCCTTCCTCGACCCCGGCTGTTCAACGAAAAAGAAAACCCCCCAAAAAGGTACATCCCTTTGTTTTGAAACCCCCAAAAAACTAGACCCTCATTGTTATTTCAGAATAAAACAAGGCTCACTGTCAGGTTCATCGCCGGCGAAAAAAAACAGAAAACCAAGATAAAATACACCCCATTTTTATTTACTTTATTTGCTCTTCATGCATAAAACTGAGAAAGGAGAAAAAGAAGTTACCCTTGAACCTCTGCTTTTTTGTTATTATTTCTCGACTGAAAACTCGTCCCCTTTTTCGAATATCTGTCTGATACATATATGCCCATCTATATCTTGGTTTGGTAGATACATATAAAAATACATATATTTTTTAGATTTGGTTACTGACAGATCTCTGTATTTTTTATGTTTTTTGGTGATGCTTTGACGCGGCGGTTGAGCTGGTGGTACGGCCGGCATGGTGGAACAAGTATGGTGGAGATGTCGTCTCGGCTGGCCTCGTTCTTGGCCGTTGGATCAGATCTGATTCAACGGCTGAGATAGTTCGATGACGGACGGCCCAGATGAAATCTTGAAACTTGTGGGATTGCGTGAGATGGTGCCAAGTGGTGCATGACAGTCAAAGGGTCAGAGGCGTGAGATGCACGCTCCCGTTGGAGGATGAACGGTCCACGCATGGACTACACGCGGCAGCTGAATGATCTCTCTCCTTCAATCTTGGCCGTTGGATCAAGGTCTGATCCAACGGCACAGGGACAGCTGCGCAATAAGAGAGATGCAATTAGGGTTCTTTTATCTGACGTGGATTAGGGTTTTTAGGATATTGGGTGAGGGTTTGGACCGAAATGGGCTTTGTAAAATTTAATTTTGGGCCTTGTAATATGTATTTGGGTTATGTAATAATATTGGACTGGACATTTAATTTAATAATGGGTTTTTATTTTTAGATTTGTTTATTTATATAATAATAATAATAAATATAATAATATTGCATACGTACACACACATAAACATACATGCAAACTAAACATACGTATCACATTAATATAATATACAAACATACATGCATATATACTCATACACATGGTTTACGTACACATTAATCACAGGTATAGTAATGAACATATAATATAATACGTATACATGCAACAATAATATATTAATTTTTAAACTAAAATAGATTAACACAACATTTATACATCGGATAAAAATGAGTGATTGCAAAAATGTATAGGGGTAGAGGTTAAAAATGTTTAAGTGTTATTAAAGGAGGGATAGGGGTAGTATAGGGGAAAATTTTATTTTTTGTGTCAAATAGTTAAGGCTGGAAGGAAAACTTTTAGTGAAGAAGAAGAAGAAATCAGTGGAGAAATTTTTTTAAGTAGATTAATTTTTTTAAGTTTTGTTTTTATTTGACTGGGTTCGCTTTATTTTGTATGTTTGATATAATTTAAATTTTATGCATGTAGTTTTATTTGAGTTTGTTCGAATTTTATGCATGTAGATTCAAATTTTATAAAATTTATTTTTTAAGTTGATTTAGTATGTTAGAAAATTTTATTATGTTCATTTTGATTTAGTATATTAGAAAAATATATTCAAAATATGTTTGAAACTATTAATTTACTATATTTATTATAAATATATATTCAAAAGGAACTCGTCCCGATGTTAGTAACGGAATTTAAAATTTATTATGTTTATTTTTATTTACTATGTTCATTTTGATTTGTGTATTCTGATTGAAAATTTATTTATGTGTTTGAACATGTAGAGTAAATGAGCAACAACATATTTATGACTATTGTCCATTACAATGGACAAATGGTGAAAACTGATGTCGGGGTTGTATTTGAATCTGAAAGCACTACAAAGATGAGATTTAAAAAGGAAATCACGCTTCAAGAAATGAAGGAGAAATGATCACAGAAAATTGGAATAGAGATTCATGGTTTGCGTTACCGGTGGCTGACATGTGAAAATCTAGTCAAATATTGTGCAATCAATCTTCAAGATGATGATGATGTTGGAATGATGATTGCAGAGCATGAATCTATGGAGATTCGAAATATCAAGTTGTTTGTCGAGGTGCATGATGTTCTTGGCCCACCAGAAACGTCATTAGAGAATTTGATTGAATGGATTATGGTAATCAGATTTATATGTCCGGAAGCAGTTTTGTCGCAATGTTGGCAAGTGAGACATCGAGTGCATTTCATCCAACCGAGCCTTCGACATATGGTTCATCATATGGGTCGGCTGTTGATATGATTGTTGATGTTGATATGGAAAACCTATGAGTTCGATGGGGAGAAAAAATTGACTATTCCAGCGAAGATGAAGATATTGATGATCTCGATTTTTTCCCTGATGACGTAGGTGATGCCCCTATTTTTGGTGCTGGAGAATTCGTTTCGATCGAGGGAAACATTACATTCTATGAACCTCCTGCTCACACGGGCTCAATGGATTTTGATGCGATAAGGGCGCCTCAATTCTCAAATATACCCCGATTAACTTCGAGTCAGCATGGTGAATTATCGGTTGGGCTTCAATTTTATTAAAAAAAATCAAGCTACACTGGCAATGAAAGAGTACAACGTTAAGAACCACATGGACTACGATGTTGTAGAATCCAGTCAGAGGACTTTTTTTGCCAAGTGTGTGAAGTATGGACAAGAGTGCAATTGGAAAATCCGAGTTTCAAAGCTTCAAAGGAAAAATCCTTGGGAGGTCACAAAGTACAATAACGATCACATATGTTTACAAACTTTCATCGACCAAGACCACTGGAAATTAGACTCGACTATAATAAGCCAAAACGTGATCAAGTTGGTAGAAGAAAATCCAAGGGTTCACGTTTCAACGATTCAGGCAACCATCGCGCAGCAATTTGGATACCAGATAAAATACAAGAAAAGGTAGAGTACAAGGGATAAGACAATGGGGTCGATGTATGGTGATTACGATAAGTTATACAACGAGCTACCAGCTTTATTACTAGCAATGAAACATTTCATCCCAGGTGTCATAGTGAGGTATCAAACCAATGATGCATACAACAGACAAGGACAACTTCTGGAAGGGGTATAAATTTTTTCATCGACTCTTATGGGCGTTCAAGCCTTGCATTGAAGGCTTTCCTTATTGCAAACGTATGATCCAAGTGGATGGCACGTGGCTGTACGGGAGATACTCTCATGTGTTGTTGATTGTCGTTGCGTAAGACGGTGAGAACAATGTCTTCCCAATTACATTCGCAATTGTTGAGCAAGAAACAGTAGAAGCTTGAATTTTCATTTTGAACAATTTACGTGACCATGTCATCCGACAAGACGGGGTCTGTATTATATCCAATCGAGGGATAGGTATCAAAGCAACAATTAATTGAGACGGAAGTCAGTGGACACCTCCGTACGCATACCACGTATATTATGTTCGTCACATCGGTAAGAACAGCTACAAGTAGTTCAAAAATTAATACCTTCGCAATAAGATTTTAAGCATGGTAAGCATCATTTTTTTCAAACTCAATTATATTTGCACATCCATTTATTTATGTATGTGTTTTGATTTTGCTCGATACTAATAATATTATGACACAGGATGTCTACTAACACGGCCAGATTTTGAGAGGAAGATGGAGAATTTAATGAAGTACGGTGACCGCGTTTGGAGTTGGCCAAACAATATCGAGAGGAAAAGATGGGCCCAATCGTATGATAAAGGTGGTAGACGATATGGGCGAATGACAACCAACCTTGTGGAGTGCATAAATGGAGTACTGAAAGGATCACGTCATCTCCCAATAGCAAGCATGGTGAAAAAGATGTACTACAGGTTGGTGAAAGTTTGGGTAGTTAAAGGGAAGGAAATCGAGGCTTTAATAAATAGGTGGCAAAGTTGGGCTCCCGAGCTTGTGAGGAAAATGCAAGATAATGTGACGAATGCAACGTCGATGAAGGTACACAGCTTCGACCGAATCAATCAAACATATGATTTTCTTGGCCCAGACACAACAATGAAGTAGCGCACTCAAATGTATTTTGAGTCGATTTCAGACATAGGTGGTGTGATTCTAGAGCGTTCCAGGCATAGCGATATCCATGTACTCATGCAGTTTCAGCGTGTATGGCCCTAGGGGTTGACCCGTACACCTATGTTGATGAATGCTTCAATCTCCATAGGATGGTCGAAATTTACATAAATGAGTTCCCACCGATCCTACACTCCGTAGAAGTCCAAATGGCCGACCTAGATCGACTTCATCTATACCAGTATGGATCTTCATCATAGAGAGAAGAGACAACGAAAGAGATGTACCATATGTAGGGCTCAAGGAAATTCTGGATCAAACTGTCCAAATGAACCAAGATTCATGCCTATGCCTCTGTAATTTATTATGTTTGTATTCAAAAATATTGATATTTATTTTTTGAATATGTTGGTGTGGTTACATGGTAGTATATGTTCAATTTTTTTAGCCCTTTAATAAGGCATACACACCGTGCACACATGGTGTTCGAACTTGAATGAAATATATCGTCCTTTATCACTGGACCACTCCAGCGGAATCACCTGGATGATATATATAGTTTCTACTAATTGAAATTATATAATTTCTACCATATTCTCATTGACATGTATGATTAGCGTACAAAATAAGATAATCTAATCCCTCAAAAATCGTAATGTTCTAATAATTGGGAGCCAAAAAGAATATAAGTATTAGCCGATTAGGGAAGAAAGACACTACCTAGATAGAGGTTGACGTATAAGGATGAGTAGAATCTGATGGCCAAGCATGCACCGCAAAATCTCCAACATCGCCACCTTGACTGCCGCTACCCAAGTTGAGGTTCTGACCCGACGTTTGATTTGGGAAAACGGTAGGATGCGATGTCGGTGTCCAAGAAGAAGAAGAAGAAGAAGAAAATTGTTCTTTAGAACCCACTGAAGTTGACAAAACCATTTGGTCGTAGGGGTTCATAGACTGCTGCTCTGTTCCACTGGTAAAATCATTGCCGGAACCAACAAAGTACTGAGAATAGTCGATATACTGGAAAATTCTAAATTAGGGAGCTAAAATTAGGCGATTTTTTATAGTTATAAAATTTCTTAATATTTTGGTAAGGATTTGTGTAAGATGAACAAGAAATTGTATAACTATATAATTATTATGCAACTACAAAATTCATTGCTATTTGTATAATTACATAATTATTGTGTAACTACCTAATTATTGTGTAAATACACATTCTTATACGATAACCTAAATCCTTACTATTTTTATAAGAAATTGTGTAACTCGCGCCATTGTAAGGAATTGTGTAGCTACCTAAATCCTTACTTTTTTTATAAGAAATTTTGTAACTTGCGCCTAATTTTAGCCTAATAGTAAGAGTGCCTAACCCTAGAAGTTCCCCAATATACTGGCCTGAAAACTTGAGAGTCTTCTCAATTACATTCGCAATTGTTGAGCAAGAAACGGTAGAAGCTTGAAATTTCTTTTTGACCAATTTACGTGACCATGTCGTCTGACAAGACGGGGTCTGTATTCTATCCAATCGAGGGACAGGTATCAAAGCAACAATTAATCGAGATGGAAGTCATTGGACACCTTCGTACGCATACCCCGTATACTGTGTTCGTCACATCGGTAAGAACAGCTACAAGTAGTTCAAAAATCAATACCTTCGCAATAAGATTTTGAGAATGGTAAGCATCATTTTTTTTCAAACTCAATTATATTTGCATATCCATTTATTTATGTATGTGTTTTGATTTTTCTTTATACTAATAATATTATGACACAGGATGTCTACTAACACGGCCAGATTTTGAGAGGAAAATGGAGAATTTAATGAAGTACGGCGACCGCGTTTGGAGTTGGGCAAACAATATCGAGAGGAAAAGATGGGCCCAATCGTATGATAAAGGTGGTAGACGATACGAGCAAATGACAACCAACCTTGTGGAGTGCATAAATGCAGTACTGAAAGGATCACGTCATCTCCCAATAACAACCATGGTGAAAGAGATGTACTACAGGTTGGTGAAAGTTTGGGCAGTTAAAGGGAAGAAAATCGAGGCTTTAATAAATAGGTGGCAAAGTTGGGCTCCCGAGCTTGTGAGGAAAATGCAAGATAATGTGACGAATGCAACGTCGATGAAGGTTTACAGCTTCGACCGAATCAATCAGACATGTGATTTTGTTGGCCCAGATGCAACAACGAAGTAGCGCACTCAAATGTATTTCGAGTCGATTTCAGACGTAGGTAGTGTGATTCTAGAGCGTTCCAGGCATAGCGATATCCATGTACTCATGCAGTTTCAGCGTGTATGGCCGTAGAGGTTGACCCATACACCTATATTGATGAATGCTTCAATCTCCATAGTATGGTCGAAATTTACATAAGTGAGTTCCCACCGATCGCGAATTCAAAGTATTGGACGTCAATGGAGCATGAAAAATGGTTACCGGATCCTACACTCCGTAGAAGTCCAAATGGCCGACCTAGATCGACTTGCATCTATACCAGTATGGATCTTCATCATAGAGAGAAGGGACAATGAAAGAGATGTACAATATGTAGGGCTGAAGGAAATTCCGGATCAAACTGTCCAAATGAACCAAGATTTGTGCCTATGCCTCTGTAATTTATTATGTTTGTATTCGAAAATATTGATATTTATTTTTTTGAATATGTTGGTGTGGTTACAAGATAGTATATGTTCAATTTTTTTAGCCCTTTAAAAAGGCATACACACCGTGCACACATAGTGTTCGAACTTGAATGAAATATATCGTCCTTTATCACTGGACGACTCCAGAGGAATCACCTGGATGATATATATAGTTTCTACTAATTGAAATTATATAATTTCTACCATATTCTCATTGACATGTATGATTAGCGTACAAAATAAGATAATCTAATCCCTCCAAAATCGTAATGTTCTAATAATTGGGAGCCAAAAAGAATATAAGTATTAGCCGATTAGGGAAGAAAGACACTATCTAGATAGAGGTTGACGTATAAGCGATGAGTAGAATCTGATGGCCAAGCATGCACCGCAAAATCTCCAACACCGCCACCTTGACTGCCGCTACCCAAGTTGAGGTTCTGACCCGACGTTTGATTTGGGAAAACGGCAGGATGCGATGTCGGTGTCCAAGAAGAAGAAGAAGATTGTTCTTTAGAACCCACTGAAGTTGACAAAACCATTTGGTCGTAGGGGTTCATAGACTGCTGCTCGGTTCCACTGGTAAAATCATTGCCGGAACCAACAAAGTACTGAGAATAGTCGATATACTGGAAAATTCTAAATTAGGGAGATATACTGGAAAATTCTAAATTAGGGAGCTAAAATTAGGCGCACTTTTTTGTAGTTATAAATTTTTTTATTATTTTAGTAAAGATTTGTGTAAGATGGACAAGAAATTGTATAACTATATAATTATTATGCAACTATAAAATTCATTCTTTTTTGTATAACTACATAATTATTGTATAACTACCTAATTATTGTGTAAATACACAGTTCTTATATGATAATCTAAATTCTTACCATTTTTATAAGAAATTGTGTAACTCGCGCCATTGTAAGGAATTGTGTAGCTGCCTAAATCCTTACTGTTTTTTTAAGAAATTGTGTAACTTGCGCCTAATTTTAGTCTAATAGTAAGAGTGTCTAACCCTAGAAGTTCCCCAATATACTGGCCTGGAAACTTGAGAGTGTTGAAGTTGAACCAACAAATTTTCTTTCACATTTCTACATCAAAATGATGCTCATTAATATTTAAACAATTTTATTAAATTTTCTTTTGCTTTTCTACGTCAAAATATTCTTTAATTTTTTAAAAAAATTCATAAACTTAATAAAAATAAATAAGATATTTAAAAAACTATTGAAAATAAATATTAATATAAAAATTAAAATATATAAAAAATATAAAAATTAAAATATATTTATAAAGTATTAAAATATAAAACAATTTCATCAAATGTTAAAACATAAATATAAAGTTATAAATATCAAAAAAATCAAAAAAATTTATTGATGAAATTGTTTTATTTTTAATACACAAATACATTTTAATTTTTATATTTATATTTTATCATTTTATAATTTATAATACATTTTTATTTTTATATTAGTTTTTTATTTTCAATAATATTTTTGAATATTTTATTTATTTTTATTAAGTTTATGGATTTTTAAAAAATTGAAGAATATTTTGATTTTTTGTGAGAGTTCTCACTTTGCTTATTTTTAAAATTACCAGGGACCCAAAGGATATTTACACCAATTTTTTTTTATCAATTTTTCATATATTATGTTTGTAAAATTTCAATTTGAAAAACTAAATTATTTATCCAATTTTATTCAAAAACTAAATAAATCGAGGGCAAAATCGCTGCAATTGAATGACTACGAGGGCAAAATTGCATGAATAACTTCACGGTTAACTACCATGTCATCAATTTAACGGTCAACTTCAGTTAAAGGGAAACATTAATGCAATTAACTGACTTTGAGGGTAAAATTATCAAAAAAATAGGGGCAACATTGCTTATTTCAGATTACTCTAAGTGAAATTTTGACCCTTTAGCCGAAGTTAAATCAAATGAACAAAGAAATACGAGTAATGTAAATAAAAATATGATTAATTAAATCGAATGAATAAAAAAATATGAGTAATATAAATAAAAATATTGATATCCCCTTTAATATTTTTTTTTCAAATCAGTCCAACAACCCACTATCATTCAATTCAATTTCACTTGCCCACCCACCCTCTCTCTCCCTGCCACGTTCAGCAATTCAATTGCCTTAAATTCCTTCCTTTTTTTTGAAATTAATGCATTGCATATTTTTTTCAATTGCACTTTTTTTAAATAGGATTTATTTTAAGCATTAGAATTGAAATTAAAATTAGAATTGGAATTTTAATATCAAAATTAAATCGAATGAACAAAAAAATACATGTAATGTAAATAAAAATAGAATTGAAATGGGGTTTATTTCACTAACTTACTATATTCGAATCTACTTTAATTTTTAATTTAAACGTAGTTAAATCTACTTTGATTTTTAATTTAAACGCAGTTTATGTCGGTAATGAGAAAAAATGGTGGATGAATGAAAAATTAAGCATTTGAATTTTTGGATAAACTCAAATGTGTTACAATAAAAGTTCTATTAAGCGAATAATAAAAAGACAGAAAATTATTTCTTACGCAATTTTTACCCATGACGGGGTGTGGTCGAAAGATAAGACTACGGCGGTCGTCGAGCACGTTGTGGCCTCTATGGTGCCTAGGATCCTCTTCAGCATCATCTTCAGTGACCTCCTCAGTCACCAAGGGCATATGAGGCGATGTTGTGAACAAATCCATGTAACCGCTCTGCCCTCCCATAATCTCTGGTGAATTCAGGAAATTTTGCATTTTCTGAAAATCCATGTTCTCGCCAATGCTCGAGTAAATGGTGATTGTGGCAGAATAAACTCGGGTCTGTATAAACCAGCATAATCAAACCCTAAATTATATGAGGAGCTCGAGCCCACTTCTGGTTGTACACATGTAGGAGGCTGATAAAACTCGGGAGTGTATAAACCAACATCATTAAATCCTATATTATCCGATGAGCTTTGGCCCACTGATGGTTGTACACATGTAGGAGTCGGTTCCTTTTCTCATACAACTGTTGGCGTTACTCTGCTCGGATCTGGCTCTCATGTGGTTGGCCAACCTTCGGGATTTCTACTACAAACGTTTCTACTCTCAGATGCGCCCGTTGTAGTCTTCGGTGATTTACCTTTGCCACCATATTTTTTATACCTCTGGCATTCTTCCCATCCATCGAGAGTAGTTAAGTACGGCTTTCCACGACCACGGTAGTACATTATGTACTCTGAACTCTCGAAATCAAAATCACCATCTTATAATGGATTGCGATACAAAAACAATGAAATTCTGTCGTTCCACAAAGCAATGTAATCGACCTAAATGGCTTCCCAATTTGTATCTGGCCTGTCGCATCCATCAAAGGAGTGAAGAAAGTAATGATCACGTGGAATACGCGAAATGGGCTAGTGGAAGCCAAATTGCCTAAGAAATCTATCTCCAAAGTAGAACTCGACAGTATGAAAGTGGATCAACGATGTGACACTACACCATAAAAGTGAATCCTTCACCAAATATTCTGGTAGATATATGCAATCATCGTTTTACGCAATCCAAATAAACTACAAAAAATATGATTATTTATAATAATACATCTAACTAAATGTAAATAATACATTTAACCAAATAAACTTTCCATTCAGATATCTGCTATTAGACAATACAAATTAATATAAGATCTACAAACTCTAACGTTGTTGTGTGCCAATCCCATCCCATGCTTTTACTTGCACCATCTTCATACAAATCACAATTATATTTTAAAAATAAGTAAATTTAATTTAAATATTCAACTCAAAATCAGGATATTTACCTTGCAAAAAAAGAAAATTGTATTTGTGTTCGAGTAATCGGTGTAAAAAAGGGAAGTCATGCCAAGACCACGCTTGCAATAACAGCAGACATCTACCACTACCGCTTACCTTCTTACCCCTTTCTAGTATAGCGCCCTTACACAACTCACGATACAAGTGCGTTAATATGATCGATCCCCAACTATATTGGTGACTAGTTTCCCAAGGAGTATCCAAAAATTGTAGATATCACACACTACCTAGATTGCCAGATTTATCCGACATCAGTATCCCTCCAATCATCTATAGAATATATGTTCGACTGACCTTATAAATCTCATCAACTAGACTATAATGATTGAGTCCAAATTTACTTTCCAACCAACTCAATCTCACACGAAACCTTTTCACATTATTTCCATATGGCACCTTCCCAAGGTATTTTTCGCAAATTTCATTAGTTGAACCCTCAATATGATCGACCAATGGCTTTTCGTTTACCAGTACCTCGATAAGATAAACCACGTCTTCTAGCATGATGGTGCATTTTCCACAAGGCATATAGAATGTATGAGTTTCGAGCCTCAAATGCTCAATTAGATCGGTAATCAATCCGGGAACCAACTTGTACCCACGAAAGAATGTGGCATGATAAAATCTCGCCATCTTCAAAAAACTCAAGATTCTATTATCTAGGTGAGTGTCTACCATGCACATGATGATGTTTGAATGTTTTCTTTATATCGTGTAATTAACACATTATTTAAACATAATTAATAACAAAAATACATAAGTGACTTATTTAATTTCTTGATAATATTCAAAATAAGTTTAAAAATTGTACTAGCTCATCAATTGTAAGACTGGTAATGTGTTGATCTTGTAAATGCAACAAATGAGTTTGCTCAACCATCCTACATGAAAAGTAAGAAAATATTAGTAACACAAGACTAAATATGCTACGTTGAAAAAATAACAATCATAATCAAATAAAAAAATATTAGTAAGAAAATATTAGTAACCTAGTAAACATCAATTAATTCCACAATGTCCATTTTGATCATGATTCAAACTTGTAGGGACTAATTTGTAATAAACTAACAGCTTTAAGGACTTAATAGGTAATTAATCCTAAATTTAATCTATAACATTTACAAACATGTTCTTACTGTTTTTCAACCATAAACCATAAACTCCAAAATTAGACTCGATAAAAGGATTTATTCAATTTTAGTGACTATAATGATAACTATATAAAATTTCCATTCTTTTTCATAAAATGGCCTATATAACAAGGACACAATAACCAAAACCTCTAAAAACAGATTCCTTAAGACACCTTACCACACTCTAATCAATTTATAAAGTGAATCCTATTCTTTTAGCCGAATTTCACTATAGCCAAAGTTTCACCATATTGTCATTTTAGTCACTAATTCACATTAACAAGTTTAACAACATTCAATTTTACCCGACATGCACTTTACAATCCAACAAGTAATTCACAACTATAATATTATTCAATGATCTTCTTTAAAATTGAAGTTATTAACATTAGTAAATAAAAAATTTAAATACACATATAATAATATACTTACAATATTTCTCCAAATTTTCTTCTTCTTTACTCTATCTTGTCAAAAACATTCTTCAACAATATTTCTCGCATTCAACCTTTAACACCTATTTAACACAAACATATTCAAAACATTAAACTTATAATTAATCATCATCAACACTAAGTTAAAAAATGAAAGTCGAATTTTCGTAATAAATTTAGAAAAATAATATTAAACTACAACATATAAAAAACTAAAATTATTAATATTACTAAATTAAAAAATTAAAAAAATCTTCAACAATATTTCTCACCTTCAACCTATATTTAACACAAAATATTCAAAACATTAAAATTATATTAATCATCATCAGCACTAAGTTAAAAAAATATAAATCGGTTTTTCGTACTAAATTAAAAAAATATACTTACAATATTTCTCCAAATCTTCTTCTCAAAAACTATATCTCATTCTCAAAAAATTTCTTCAACAATATTTCTCAACTTCAACCTTCAACCCCTACTTAACACAAAAATATTCAAAACATTAAACTTATATTAATCATTATCAACACTAAGTTAAAAAATATAAACTTATATTCAAATCTTCGTACTAAATTTTAAAAAATAACATTAACCTACTAAATTAAAAAATAAACTTACAATATTTTTACAAATCTTCTTCTCAAAAATAATATCTCCTTCTCAAAAAATTTCTTCAACAATATTTCTCACCTTCAACCCCTATTCAACACAAATATATTCAAAATATTAAACTTATATTAATTATCATCAACACTAGGTTAAAAAATATAAATTTCTTCAACCCCTATTTAACACAAATATATTCAAAATATTAAACTTATACTAATTATCATCAACACTAGGTTAAAAATATAAATCAAATTTTCGTACTAAATTTAAAAAAATATTAACACTAAATTAAAAATATATACCTACAATACTTCTCCAAATCTTTTACTCAAAATTTTTCTCTTCTTCAACCTTCAACCCACAACCCCTATTTAACATACCAAAATTAAATCCCAACCATTCAACCCACCAACCCACCCACCAATCATAATTCTACCCTTCCTCAAACCCACGCTGATCGTGCATCATGCATGCAAAGCTGCCAACCCAGGGACTGTCATGCTAACCTGCCGTGTAGGCTGGCCATATTCAGCACTGTCATAGACGGAGTCAACTGAATCTGTCTTTGAATAGTGTCACGTACCCTGCCGGCGCATCACGTGACAGTGCAACCACTATTTATAGGCGGATGTTGCTGGTGTTGGAGTATGCCCAAAGACCAATTATGAGATGGTTGTAAAAGACATACTTATTTTATATTTTTTATTGATGGTGTTGGAGTATGTCCAAAGACCAATTATGAGATGGTTGTAAAATACACACTTATTTTATATTTTTTATTAATAAGAAGTCATTATTATTATTTCAGTCTTATTCCGTGTATCTATAAATAAACTGAATTATAATAAAGTTCTTAGAATAATATAGTTATTCTTGAATGTCCTTAGTCAAGAATTATTGTGGGCTTGGACAACAATAATGTATTAAGACTAATATGTAGTTGATTGATGACAAAGTGTTGCCATTGACATGGAGATGTCAAAATCAAAACATAAGTATGTGTTAGGGAACGACATACTAGACTGACCCGCTATGAGCATGTTTCTTGGATTATTATGTGACAGTCACAACATTGCTCATGATGATAACTACATGTATGATCCTCAGACTTGAGATCATTATTATTTCAACATCGTGAGTGACATATTTTGACGCGGTCAAACGTGTGTCGTAACTTACTACACTATAAAGACTGATATTGGATATGTCACAATCCATGTAGCGAAATATGGTTGATCAAGATAGGATTTGTCCCTCCTACATAATATGAGTAATAACATAGGCCACTTGATTGAGTGAGACTAGAAAATGCATGGCCATGCTCGAATAAATTGATATGGGATATCATAGTTATTCGTTTATAATAGTCTACTCA
This sequence comes from Hibiscus mutabilis, assembly GCA_019671005.1. Lineage (NCBI taxonomy): Eukaryota > Viridiplantae > Streptophyta > Magnoliopsida > Malvales > Malvaceae > Hibiscus > Hibiscus mutabilis. The sequence continues at coordinate 86,650,489 of CM033711.1, read as the reverse complement.
AGATATCAAAAAACATTAGATGGACAATACAAGTGTGACTAATCCATGACTTATGTCCGATCTAGATATGAGGAAAAAAGGATGAAATACATAAAAGAAGTTAATCACGGAAAAAAAAGGTTAAATTGAACCACGATTTCATGTAACTTAGGTAGCAATGATGTATTGCTAGACTCCACTCATTTCTAGTAATATTAGAATTGTTCTAGATATTACTGCTAACGTTACATGAACCTACAAGGGTCACACCCTATGATTGAAACGAATAAATATTGATTAGATAACATGTGTACAAACTTGTTGTACACGTAATTAGTGAGAAACTGAAATTGTTATGGATAATTTCGTTTTTATACATATGTTAATATTTGATAAGTTATTGTGTTTATCAAATACTATATATATATATATATATATATATATATCTAAAAGAAACCTAATTAAAGTAGAATCAGATTCTACATATTAATTATATTCGGTTAAATATATTGTATATTTAAAGAATCTGAATTTAATTAGAATTTGGTTTTTGAATGTTATATAAAGGCATAAGGTCTAGCAGCCAATATATGCCTTTTTCGAAAATCATCTCTAACAGTTAGAGAAGAGAAAAATTGTTTGTTTTATTCGGGTGGACTGCGTAGAGGTCGAAACGCTGTTGTGACGACTTGGATTCGATTTGGATTCTCTTATACTCGCTGCGAAATTCTAGATTGATTGAGGTAATATTTTTCATCCTTTATCATCCCGAATTCATCCCTTGTACATGGATCACTGGTGGATTACGCCGGATAATTTTTCTGCTACGCCATGGGGTGTACTGACGTTTCCTAACAGCTGGGTCGGTCTTCATCCTTTTTTTTAATTTGTTATTCATAGACGAATTCAGCTAAATCCATCTTTAAAATGACTATAGCTTTTGTAATATTTCAAGAATTAAAATGGCAAGTATATATGTGGGGAAAAAACGAATACAATATTTGTGAGAAAATTCTTGTCTAACACCTCTTAAAATAAAATAATTAAGACTCGAGTTTGTCTTTATCCACTTTAAGAAAAGTTTTATAATTTTTTTAAAAGTTATAAAATCATTATATAAATTTTCAAGCTTCGTCCATAATTGCTATCCGAAAAAATATTTATTTTTTTAAATATGTTAGTGTGGTTATAAGGTATTATCTGTTCAATTTTTTAACCCTTTAATAGGACATACACACCGTGCACAAATAGTGCTCAAACTTGAATGAAATATATCATCATTTATCACTGGACGATATATATAGTTTCTACTAATTGAAATTATATAATCTATACCATATTCTCATTGACATGTATGATTAGCGTACAAAATAAGATAATCTAATCCCTCAAAAATCGTAATGTTCTAATAAGTGGGAGCCAAAAAGAATATAAGTATTAGCCGATTAGGGAAGAAAGACACTATCTAGATAGAGGTTGACGTATAAGGATGAGTAGAATCTGATGGCCAAGCATGCACCGCAAAATCTCCAACACCGCCACCTTGACTGCCGCTACCCAAGTTGAGGTTCTGACCCGACGTTTGATTTGGGAAAACGGTAGGATGCGATGTCGGTGTCCAAGAAGAAGAAGATTGTTCTTTAGAACCCACTGAAGTTGACAAAACCATTTGGTCGTAGGGGTTCATAGACTGCTGCTCTCTTCCACAGGTAAAATCATTGCCGGAACCAACAAAGTACTGAGAATAGTCGATATACTAGAAAATTCTAAATTAGGGAGCTAAAATTAGGCGATTTTTTTATAGTTATAAAATTTCTTACTATTTTGGTAAGAATTTGTGTAAGATGGACAAGAAATTGTGTAACTATATAATTATTATGCAACTACAAAATTCATTGCTATTTGTATAACTACATAATTATTATGCAACTACAAAATTGATTGCTATTTGTATAATTACATAATTATTGTGTAACTACCTAATTATTGTGTAAATAAACAATTCTTATATGATAACCTAAATCCTTACCATTTTTATAAGAAATTGTGTAACTTGCGCCTAATTTTAGCCTAATAGTAAGAGTGCCTAACCCTAGAAGTTCCCCAATAAACTGGCCTAGAAACTTGAGAGTCTTCCCAATTACATTTGCAATTGTTGAGCAAGAAACGATAGAAGCTTGAAATTTCTTTTTGACCAATTTACGTGACCATGTCGTCCGACAAGACGGGGTCTATATTATATCCAATCGAAGGACAGGTATCAAAGCAACAATTAATCGAGACGGAAGTCATTGGACACCTCCGTACGCATACCCCGTATATTGTGTTTGTCATATCGGTAAGAACAACTACAAGTAGTTCAAAAATTAATACCTTCGCAATAAGATTTTGAGCATGGTAAGCATCTTTTTTTTCAAACTCAATTATATTTGCATATCCATTTATTTATGTATGTGTTTTGATTTTGCTCGATACTAATAATATTATGACACAGGATGTCTACTAACACGGCCAGATTTTGAAAGGAAGATGGAGAATTTAATGAAGTACGGCGACCGCATTTGGAGTTGGGCAAACAATATCGAGAGGAAAAGATGGGCTCAATCGTATGATAAAGGTGGTAGATGATACGAGCAAATGACAACCAACCTTGTGGAGTGCATAAATAGAGTACTGAAAGGATCACGTCATCTTCCAATAACAACCATGGTGAAAGAGATGTACTACAGGTTGGTGAAAGTTTGGGCAGTTAAAGAGAAGAAAATCGAGGCTTTAATAAATAGGCGGCAAAGTTGGGCTCCCGAGCTTGTGAGGAAAATGCAAGATAATGTGACGAATGCAAAGTCGATGAAGGTTCACAGCTTCGACCGAATCAATCAGACATGTGATTTTGTTGGCCCAGACGCAACAACGAAGTAGCGCACTCAAATGTATTTCGAGTCGATTTCAGACGTAGATAGTGTGATTCTAAAGCGTTCCAAGCATAGCGATATCCATGTACTCATGCAGTTTCAGCGTGTATGGTGTAGAGGTTGACCCATACACCTATGTTGATGAATGTTTTAATCTCTATAGGATGGTCGAAATTTACATAAGTGAGTTCCCACCTATCGCGAATTCAAAGTATTGGATGTCAATGGAGCATGAAAAATGGTTACCGGATCCTACACTTCGTAGAAGTCCAAATGGCCGACCTAGATCGACTTGCATCTATACTAATATGGATCTTCATCATAGAGAGAAGGGACAACGAAAGAGATGTACCATATGTAGGGCTGAAGGAAATTTCAGATCAAACTGTCCAAATGAACCAAGATTCGAGCCTATGCCTCTGTAATTTATTATATTTGTATTCGAAAATATTGATATTTATTTTTTTGAATATGTTGATGTGGTTACAAGATAGTATATGTTTAATTTTTTTAGCCCTTTAATAGGACATACACACCGTGCACACATGGCGCTCGAACTTGAATGAAATATATCGTCCTTTATCACTGGACCACTCCAACGGAATCACCTGGATGATATATATAGTTTCTACTAATTGAAATTATATAATTTCTACCATATTCTCATCGACATGTATGACTAGCGTACAATATAAGATAATCTAATCCCTCAAAAATCGTAATGTTCTAATAAGTGGGAGCCAAAAAGAATATAAGTATTAGCCGATTAGGGAAGAAAGACACTATCTAGATAGAGGTTGACGTATAAGGATGAGTAGAATCTGATGGCCAAGCATGCACCGCAAAATCTCCAACACCGCCATCTTGACTGCCGCAACCCAAGTTGAGGTTCTGACCCGACGTTTGATTTGGGAAAACGGTAGGATGCGATGTCGGTGTCCAAGAAGAAGAAGAAGATTGTTCTTTAGAACCCACTGAAGTTGACAAAACCATTTGGTCGTAGGGGTTCATAGACTGCTGCTCTGTTCCACTAGTAAAATCAGTGCCGGAACCAACAACGTACTGAGAATAGTCAATATACTGGCCGGAAACTTGAGAGTGTTGAAGTTGAACCGAGCGATGAGATGGTATAGAGAAATGGGTTGCGGCGGGTGGAGGGGGTGATATGAGTTTGACGTTTTCAGGGAAGTTAAGCTTGGCTTTGTTGCCACGGAATCGAAGGGCGGCTTCGTCGTAGGCTCTGGCGGCGGCCTCGGCGGTGTCGAATGTTCCTAACCAAACTCTAGCGGCTTTGAAGGGGTCTCTTATCTCAGCTGCCCATTTCCCCCACGGCCTCTGCCGCACTCCCCTGTATCTCCTCCTTGGTTCTTCTTTGTAGTTCTCGTTGCTCTTGTACTCATGTATTTGGACCGGTTTTGCAGGGGTGTCTGCCTCCACCGCCATGCCTCCGCCGCTAGGACCACCTTCCTGTTCTTCCCTTTCTCTCTTTTTCCCACCAATTCCCGATGACGGACTAATATTGGTATCACTATCATCACCGAAATCACCAACGTTTTCATTCCATGGCAGCTCAGGGATGTCGCCGGTTACAACGTGAGTCAAAGCTGAAACCATGGCGGACATCTCCCTTTCCCTACTAATCTCCGATAGCATCGACGACCCTTCTTCTCGAAACTTCGGCTGATGCGTAAACAACCATTGCAGGTCTTGGTCGACGTCGAGGCCGGAATCTCCCCTGTTTTTACGAACGGGGGCTTCCTCTTTATTGTTCGCCACCGTTTTAACTATCTAACACATGAAAGAATCTAATTCAGAAATATCTTACAAAACCGATTTACTTATTTTAACAAAAAAGGGCAGTTATATAGACAATAAGGTAGAGTTTGTGGGCCTACCAACATTTGGCCGAACAGGGGACTTTAACAGTCGGTTAAACTTGAGAACCGCTTCCTTTAAAGTTTGATTTTTAGAAACGTGGCATTTTTTATATAGAAAAAAAAGAGTGATGTGGCAACCGGGCAAATCGGTAACAGTGAATAACGAAAATGTCAAACTGAAAAAAAATATTCTAACGTGAACAGGTAGTCTTTGGTCACTTATTACAAAAATATATATATAGTTTGGACATTTATTTTATAGTTAAACTTTATTTTTAAGTCAAAAATACTATCTATTTTAGTATAAACTATAAAATTTGTCAAATTGATACCGAGGTAAATTACGTAAATTATCATTGAACTTTTCTCTCAAACATATTTTGGTTACTAGAGCTTTAAAACATTCAATTTACTCACTGAAATTTAGACATTGAGCGTTTTTTGTTATTTTTTCGTTAACAGACGTTAGGTAATACGATCAAAAAAACTCCTCCAAGATTCGAACGGTGGAAAGCTTCATCGACACAAAGGAAGCAATATATTTTTTAAACTTTACACATTTGACTTCAATTTTTTAATTTTTTATGAATTAGTCTTTAAAATTTTCAATCTTTTATGAGTTGTACTCCCCTAAAATTTTAAAAATTATATGTGTTCGCTTTAAAAAATATTTATGAATTCGTTAGTATATAGAATCAATGAAAAAGTCAAAATATCTTTTTTCTATTTTTTAATAAATAATTTATAAACTTGCGTAGTTCAGTTTTAAACGAAAGCTTATATTTGTTTTCTTCTATTCTGCCAAAAACAATGAAATTATTATTTATATTTTAGGCTCAGTCTCGTCATTTATGATCTCAATCAATATAAGTTATTAATTTTAATAATTTTTTTATTTCATTTTTTATCAAGTGAATTTTCACTTATATTTACTGTAAATTAAATTTTAAAAAATAATTTTTACCATAGGAATATTCTCTTGCTAAAAAAATAACATAAAAAATTATTAAAATAAATCATTTTTATTAGTTAAGACTATAAATAATTTGACTAAACGAGCCTATAATATAATTTCTCCTCAACTGTTTTATTTAGATAAACTTCTATACTTTTTCATTGAATATTTAAATAAGCTCTTATGCTTTGATTTGTACTTAAACAAATCATTATTTTCATTTTTTTTTAATATGCATTAATTTCAAGTTACATATTGATTTATACGTACATTAAGATTAAACACTCATTCAAGTATAAGTTAAAATATTAAAAATCTGGGACAAAGAGACGATTAAAATTAAATGGGAGTAGAATATTCATTATTTGTTAGAAAGAAGTCAGTTCATAAGTTAGATAATGATTTTTTTATTATTCGAGTTTGACCACTAGTTCATAAATAATGTTACGTATAATAGGAAAATTTAAAACGTGCAACGAACACCGCTGAACATTATTGACGTTGAACACAGCTGAACATTATTAAATTAATTAATAGATATTAAAAATTTCAAGGACTCAACATACAATTAATAATTTTTTAAAAAAATCAATTAAATTATTTTTCATATATATTAAATTTTTGAATTTTTTAATAAGGATAAACTATATATTTAGTACCTCACATATTTTTGTTTTTCTATTTTGGTCCCTAAAACTTAAACAATCTATTTTTAATATATATGTATATATTACTGTAATAATTTTTGGTTCGAGAGTAATAATCTCTTCTGAGTAATAATTTGTTCTTTATAAAATAAATTATTTTTCACTCACATAAATGTACCTAATTTTAGTATGGGTTTAAGATTTTTATTGACATTTAATTTTTTTCTCTTAGATTATAGATTCTAATCTCAGTTTGAGCAATATTTCATTTCCTCTCCTTAAATAAAAAATGTTAAAAAAATTGCTAGTATGGGTTCAACTTAGGTATCTGTCCGTCGTTCCTTAGGAATGAAAGGAAGGACTGACATTAAAATAATATTATAAAATAGGTAAATTTTGATACACAAATTATGTAAAATTAATTTTACACAAGCTTATATATTTACTCTCTAAAACTCAAATCTTAAATTCTCAATCCTAACCCTAAAAAACTAAAATCATACACCCTATACACTATACCTTAAATTCAAAACACTATCATTAAATTATAAACCATAAAACCTAAACTTTTAAACTCTAAACCCTAAAATATACCATAATTTTTAAAACTAAAATGCTTGTGTAAACTAAAATTTACACGGCCTGTGTGTTGAAATTATTTCTCTTATAAAATTATTACTTTTCCACTCATAAATTATATAACTTATAATTAATTTAATTCTATAAGTTATCTTAGTTTTTTTTTTAATTTCGCCTAATACAATATATATACATTTATTTTATAAACTATAAACTCTAAATCTTGAAATATAAATCTTAAATCATAAAATATAAATTTTAAAATATTATAATTTCTAAATCCTAAAATATAAATATTAAATCTTAAAATGTAAATCAATAAATCATAAATCATAAACTTTGTTAAACTATTCGATCAACCGACGTTATTTATTTGAAGTAAACTCAATTGATTAATCATCATTATTATTATTATTATTATTATTATTATTATTATTATTAATGAGCATGGTTGATTTGAAGTACATATAATAGTTAATATACGGTAAATTATTATTATTATTGAAAATTAATAATAGAAACGGATATCCACGCGTCTTTTCTCTGTAAATACAGATTAGATATTAGAAAATTCTGCCACGCTCGACGAGCACCGATGAGTACCACTAACGACGACTATCGATAGACGTTATTAATTTAATTTATAAAAATTAAAAATTTAAAAGACTCACCGTATAATTATAAATTATTTAAAAATTAAAAGGTAAATTAATTTAAATATATTATTTTATTTTTAATTTTCTTTTAAACATAAATCAAAATATCTATGTACCTCTAAATTACAAAACCTTATTTTTTATTCATTTGAAATTCAAGCCGCGGCCTATTTATTTCCACTTCATTACCCTTGTAGCCAATGACATTGAACCTTAGTTCGTTGGCCTTTGCTAGAACAAAAGAAAGATTGAAAACGAAATCGTCCAAACTTATATTGCTGCATGAGGCCTCACTGTAGGTGACGGAGAAGTCACCAATTTTATGGTTTAGTCCATTGCCATCAAATGATATATCATTTACTAATACCAGTGGCGGCGACAACAGGAGAAAGTGACGACAACAACGGTAAAGATAGAGATAGAGGCAAATTCAGCGCGGCTTAAAATTTCATAAAGATTAAAAATCTAAAGGACTCACTGTATAATTATAAATTATTTAAAAATTAAAAAATAAATTAATTAAAATATATTATTTTTTAATTTTCTTTTAAATATAAATCAAAATACCTATCTACCCCTTAACTATAAAATCTTAATTTTTGTTCATTTAAAATTTAAGCAACTGCTACCGCTAAAAAATACCTATCTATTTTCTTTTCCCCTCAGAAATTGGTGTAATTTGGGGATAATCGAGTGAACTTAAAGAGAAGAGAAGAGTGAATTTGGTCTTTGACGATTTTCTTTTCGGGTGATGAGAATTGAGGGAGGAAAAGAATGAACGATGCCGGTACTGCATAGCGGAGCACGCAAGGGCCGGGCAGCAGCACAGAAACAACATGAGCAGTTGCATTTGCCACCATAATTTTTACTGATTCATTGTAAAAAAATCTTTAAAGCTCAAGAATTTTTTATTCATATGATTTCTTTTTCAAACCAAAAATTATGGAAATCTTTTTTTACTATAATCTTTAAAATTATTGCAACGGCGCCTTTAAATTTTTGAATTTTAAATTTTAATCAATTTACCTTTTAATTTTTAAATAATTTATAATTATACGGTGAGCCCTTTAAATTTTTAATCTTTATAAAATTGAAATTAATGGTGCTCATCGGTGCTCGTCGAGCGTGACAGACTCATCCTTATTTTGGGACCCCAAAGGCGCCACCTTCCCCTAAGTCCACTCCCCGCCATTTCTTAAGATAAAAATATAGATGAGTCTACAGCGCTCGACGAGCACCGATGAATATCACTAACAATGAGCACTATTAATCTAATTTATAAAGATTTAAAATATAAAGAACTTAGCATATAATTATAATTTTTTAAAATCAAAACATACATTAATTAAAATTATTTTTTTATTTTTTAATATTCTTTTAAAAATTTATTTAACAAAACCCTCAATAAATTTAATTCGATTTAAGGGTTTTGCCGCTAATCGCCGTTGTTTCCGGCAACTCGCTGACATCCCCATCTATTCGGCCACCAAATTCTGGCATCCCCCTAAACCAATATCCCCAATTTTGGCATCCCTTAATTCTCAAACCCTAACCATCACCCCAAACCTAATTTTTGAAATTAAGCCAATGTAGGATCCTAATTCCCAAATTGAGTGCCCTAATTCCCATGTTAGAACCCCAATTTCCGTAATAGCACCCTATTTTTAATGTTAGAATCCTAAATCCCATTTTCAATGTCAAATTCCCAAATCGATTACAGTCCACTGTACCGGTACAGTGGTTCAAGAGTATCGGTACACGGCTTTCTCCATATCAGTACTGGATGCGTACCGATACGTAAATTGGCTACTGGAATTTTATTCCAAACAACGCATACCGATACGCCTTAAACATTGTACCAGTACGGTCTATTTGATCATTCAATTTTCTTTGTTTAAGTTCGATTTACTTTCTGTAATTGTAATTTTAAATTTTTGTGTTAAGTTCAATTCCCTTGCCATGTGCAATTATAATAATGTCGTTTTTTTAATTTTGTTAAATTACAGATCTTGACGAGATGGTTGATAACGAAAATACCAAAATTCAAACTAAAGAGTTGGCGCTTTATAACGAGGATGAAGATGACCATAATCAGGATAAATATCGTTAAAATAGTGAATCAGATTGTGAAATTCATGCTGAAGAATAACAAACTGATTATCATGTTGACGATGACAAACATATAGATGATGAGAAGACCCTTGACTAGTTCATTGACGAAAGCATATGAGACAAGATTGGGAAACAATTAAAAGATTACGATGCGAATGATACGAGTATGCTAAAGTGGAAGACTTTAGATGATTGCATTGAATTTTATCATACCTATGCCAAAGTGAAAGGTTTTGGAGTTCGAGTCGACCAAACAATTGCAAAAAAAAAATAGTGTGCCGTAAGGAGGGATATAGAGAGAAAAATAGAGTAATTTGCCAAACAGAAAACATGAAGAAATACCAAACCAACAGAGTTGGATGTGGAGCATTTATTAGATTCAAATTGGACGAACGATATCAATATTGAAAAGTTGTTAAATTCCACACAGAATATAACCATGACATGGTTAAGGCAACACAAGTTGCTTATATCATGTATGTAATTCATCAACAAGTAAATTGTTACATACTAACCTCTAGCTTATATATATTTAATGTTTTTAATGATTTATTTTGTAGGTCATTCTGAAAAATTAGTCAGTTAAATAAAATTAAGATTAAGAGCATGCACCACTCTGGAATTACCCCAAGTAAGATAATGCGAAATTTCATGAACGAAGCTGGTTCAATTGAGAATGTTGGTTTTCTATAGAAGGATTTGTACAGCTATCTATATAGAATTAAATGAGAAGAATTGCAAGATAGTGACGTTAAAACGGCGATAGCGTATTTATATGGAAATCAAGAATCTGATCCTTTCTTTTTTGTGAGGCACACAATGGATGAATTCGGACACTTGGAGAAGTTGTTCTGGTGCGATGGTATATCACGCACCGACTATAAAGAATTCAGTCATGTACTCGCATTTGATACGACTTACAAGTGCAACGAATCAACAAGCCGTTCGTTGTTTTGGTTGGTGTCAATCATCATCGAAACATAGTGCCACTTGGATGTGCATTGGTTGTGAACGAGAAAGAGGATACCTATGTGTGGGTATTACAACAATTGATTGAAGCGGGAGATGGCTACAAACCACTTAATGTTATTACAGATAGAGATAAGGCAATGGAAAATGTTATTTCTCAAGTACTACCCGGGGTAAAAACATAGATTGTGTTTATGGCATATCATGAGGAACGTGCATTCTCATGCTGAACACACTTTTCTTGACGAGTTTATGAGATGCTTGTTGTATTGTTGATGAACTGACTAACAATGTTGTTGTCATCGAGTCGTATCTGATGAGAAAGACCTTTATGCTAGACTCCCAAATAATTACAAACCATCTAGGTCTAGAAAACACTGGTCTTGATAATGAGGATCACCATATTCCTGATTCTCCAGCCTCAGGGTCTGTTACTCAACTAAACGTCCATGATCGTTTTCTCAATTTGATTATCACTTGGTGGTTTCGGCCATCCTGAGGTAAGTATTCTAGCATTAAGACTGTTGATGCTTGGTGGATTTAGTGCTTCCGCACTGGCCAACACATCAATATTGCTCAGATTATTTTTGCTGACCTAGTTTACATCATCAACAACCGCCACACCTCTATGGTTTTACTACAAATGCGTCCTCAGCCATATCTTTATTCAAGATGACATAGATTGTTCCATATATATTCTCTTCCCTCTAGGACACAAGATTGATGCTTCATCTCTTCGAATGGCTCATTTTGAACTCGTCGACAGTGAGTGGATTCCTCGCGTACTCGTCAGGCAGTTGCTCTAGTACTTTAGGGAGATGTCTCTTTGGCATCACTTTCGGAGTTGATTACTCAGATGGAGGGTTGCATTATCGTCGTTTTGATTCAATTGATGAGCGTCTTGTGATCTTAGAGTATTCGGTTCCGCTTCTTTAGGATGATGATGGCAACGATGATGCACCAAAGGATTAGATTTATTTCATGTCCCTTTAGATTATGTTGGATTGTTTTGTTGTGGCTATGCCACTTTGGATTGCTATATGTTTTGGGGATTATGTTGGATTATTTTGTTGAATTATTATATTGCTTAATATTTATGGATACTATGTTTATCTTGCTTGGTTTATGTTTATCTTGCTTGTTCATAGAAATCTCAACAATAAAAAAATGAAAAGTGGCTTCAATATCAAGCTTAAAAGATAAAATTTAAATACTTATGTTTCAAATGGATGTGAAGGTAAATGCATCTAAACATCTACAAGGAGATGATCGTGTTAAATGGCTCTAAAACATCGACAGAAATAACTAACTTCACCAAAAAGCCTCTGGTTTAAACCACAATTTGTTAACTGAGAAGCCTCTAGTTCAAACCACATATTGTTAACTGAAAAGCGATGGGGCTTAACAAAGCATTAAAAATTAAAACATAAGGCATAACCAATACAAACTAAAAATACCCCGATGATGCAAAATATCAAAAGATCTAAGATAGTCAACAAATGTTTGGGTAAACCTAACAATAAATACTGTGAAAATTTATTTAAAATGTTTTAATGTTTGGGTTAACAAAAAACTTTGAAATGTGTAATTATACATTTTTTGTTCATAGATGTAATTATATCGCATCATATAGAAGTCTTTAATTATATTTTTAAAAAATAAATATTTGGTTACAAAATTGTGATATATAACCAAGTCAATGTAAAATTGTCTTTCAAGAATCAAAGCCAAAATAATGAAAGTGAAATGCAATATCAAAAAACTAAAAAAAATAATATTTAAAAATAATAGAAGTGAAATGCAATCAAAATCAAAATAATGGAATCAACACACGCTATGCTGAATTAAATGCTAATTTTTTAAAAAAAATAGTATTTGATGTTTACCTTGTTAAACAAAAAATATATCATAGCGACTAAAATAACCATAATAGTCACATATATGTCAAGCTCTAACAACCTCAAGTCACCACAAATAATCATCACATGAAGAAAATAAATGATAAATGACAAATGACAAATATAGGGAAGCTTGTGATCCACCAAAAAATGATAAAATACCATTTAATATTTCTTAATCTTCAACTTCTTAATTATGTATGTGCAGTTTACAACAATTGAAAATATCAACGTCATTATGGTTGCTTGTCACAAATTTTGCCAAAATTTTCAGTCGTTCAACTCCCATTTGATGCGTCTACATAATAAATATACCACGTTATTCAATATCACACAATAGCCAAACGAAACTACATATGAATCTACTTTACCGTGAAAGTAATCTTGGACCAATCACTTTTGTTATCGGCTTCTATATACTTCAATATATACATGCCACAATCATCCCTGAATCCAATATAAAATAAATTAAATTATTAAAAAGACAATCAAAGACATATCAAAAAATTAAATTATAGTTTAAATTTAATTTACGTATGCTTTTGGTTGGTTCGATAATTCAGGAAAATCGATTGGAAATTTTAGAACACCTCCAAATAATCTACCCAAATAAGCATGACGCTCATACATATATGAAGCTTTACTCGACTGTTACAAGAAGTAAAAAAAAAAGAAATTCATAGTTAAAAACTGGTATAAAAATTCTAATAGTTCTCATAAATGAATTAAAGACTTACTATATTTTGTGCAATTTGTTTGCGCACTTCATTGGAACCAAGAGAGTCCAAAACGTAATTATGTCCCTCCACAACATCAACAACTAATAAAAATCAATGTTTGTCGTCTACATCATGTAAAGGCACATACATATGCTAAATCATGTGAGTTAATATTCATTTTCAACTGCATACAAGCAAATAACAAATTATAAATATACATGTTCAACATTACTACTATCAATAGGTATAAATTCATCTATCCATCGGGTATGAAATTGGAAAAAGGCTTTATTGAATCCTACCTTCTCAGCATGTGTGAAATAGTCCATAATCATGATCTGAGACAAACATTTAATTTGAAAATGTCATGAAATCAGAACCTAAAAATATTGTGATCCCTGACCCATAGATTAGTTTTTACCTAAAAAGACAGAGACAAATATAACTTTTTTGGCGTAGGCGCAAATCGTACACATAGATATCGATAAAATATTAAAGATTTAAAAACAATAAAAATACTTGTATTAATAAAGACAAAAGAACAAATATTGATCATGTAAAAGATTTAGTAATTTAATCTATAATATCCAATCAAATAACTATTTTTCTCGAAAAACAGTACGAGCATTGCCAACGTCCAAAAAATTATATTTGACCATGTAAAGAGTGTCAGATGTGTTATTCCAAGTAGCAACATTCGTACAAATTTTATGTTCTTTAGGCGATAAGTACTCCAAATATTGCTTGTACGCATCGGTTATCGTATTAGTTTCTTTGTTACTTTGTGCCTACAAATCATCTGCCTCAAATTTACCCTGCATAAAAAAACATTTCACTATTGAAAATGGAAATAACATGAAAAATCAATGTAAATACTACAAAATGTGTTTATAGTTTACACCTTTCTTTTGTTACATGTGATTTGAGCTTTTATGCATAAATCTTGCAATTCTGGTTCAATCTCAACATCATTGGGCTTGTTTTCTTTTTCAACATGCACAATAAAAAATAAATTCATCATACATTCAAGTAAAATATTTGTACAATATTTCTTTCAAATTTTTACCATACTACAAATTGTTTCCATCAAGTTACTACTTCATTTTTTTTCAGTACTTTCAACCTTTGATGTTTCTCCAGTATCATGAAATTTTGTGATTTTTTCTTGTATCTATATATCATATGACAAATATTGTTTTCAAACAAACAAATAATATAAAAGTATAAGATGAAATATAAACAATAAAAATGATTTATACATGCCTTTGTATTTACTTTAGAAGTTTGACCTTTTTCTTCGATGTCATATCTTTCGACTTCAAATTATCAGTAAAATCAGAACGTGCAGTCAAACATCTCAGACTCTTTTGCTGTTGAGAGTCTTTATTCTTTGACAATGCATTAGGACCGTTAGACATTTTAGGCCACATTTTTTAATTATTGGAGTTTCCTTCAACATAACTAATTGACTAGGAAATCGATGAGGACTAAATTGAAAGTTAAAAACCTTGCTAGGAATTTTTGGGAGACCATCAATGTCATCTTGATGTTGTCTTCAGAATTAACTTCAAGTTTTCTTTTACCAATAGGTTCTAATGAGGGAGATGAAAAATATGTATCACAATTAATAAGTGGAGACAAACTCGGTTTTTAATGCCACTCTCGGTTTCTTCCTTCAATGATGCGACTCTTAATCTTTCTTCCTTCTGTGATTTATTTTCCAAACCCTCATATTTCAATGGACCGCTATATAAATTAGTCTCTTTTGATCTATTATTTAAAGGATCATCATTCAATGATTGACTACGTATAGCTTCTCCTTTTACTGATCACTATCTTGTATTGAACTTTTAACATTACTCGGAGTTAATATAGTCACTAATTTTTCAAAGTGGCAATTTAATTTCTCAAATTGACCATTGAATTTTTCAAAAATGACCATTCATTTTAACAAATTATTTTTTCAATATCTTTTGTACCGAATGAATGAGTGTCTTGAACTTGAGATCACTCTGAAAAGGAGTTCTAATATTTTCCTCATGTATAACTTCAGCTTTTTTCTATATGTATATAAAATAAAACAAAAATTATATAACAATCTTAACAAAACAAAATTCAACACTATTATTGAAATTTCAGTTAATTATAATAAATGTACCTCGTTGCTTATCTCCTATGAACACATGTTCATATGACGCGTGCGGTCCATCATCTTAACTTGTTTTGTAGGCGTTAAGTTCAGATCCATCATCTACGTTAAAAAGTTAAAATCTAAGTATGCATGAAGCAAACTTAAACAAAGAAAATTGAAGGATCAAATAAACAGTACCGGTACAGTGTTTAAGGCGTACCGGTACACGTTGTTTGGAATAAAATTCCAGAAGCCAATTTACGTATCGGTACGCATCTAGTATCGATATGGAAAAAGTCGTGTACCGATACTCTCGAACCACCGTATCAGTAGGGTGAACTGCAATCGATTTGGGAATTCGACATCAAATATGGGATTTAGGGTTCTAACATTAAAATTGGGATGCTATTAAGAAAATTGGGGTTCTAGCATGAGAATTAAGGCACTCAATTTGGGAATTAGGGTTCTATATTGGCCTAATTTCAAAAACTATGGTTGGGTGGTGGTTAGGGTTTAGGAATTAAAGGACTAGGGGATGTCGAAATTAGGGATATGGGTTTAGGGGGATGCCATAGTTGGGTGTCCGAATGGATGAGATGTTGGCGAGTTGCCAAAAATGGCGGCGATTGGCGGTAAAACCCTTATATCAAATTAAATTTATTTAGGGTTCAAATGGGGGAATTGAGGATAAATTACCTTATTGCAAAAATGGTGGGGAACGGTGGTACACTCAATGACGACCATGGACGAGCGGCGGCAGGACGGTGCGGATATGGCCGGTAGCGGCGATGGCGATAATGTAAAAGAAAAAAATTAGGGTTATGTGATTTGGGGATATATTTTGATTTAATAATGTTTAAAAGAATATTAAAAATAAAAAAGAATTTTAATTAATTTACGTTTTGATTTTTAGAAAAATTATAATTATACAGTAAGTCCTTTAGATTTTAAATCTTTATAAATTATATTAATAGTGCTCATCGTTAGCGATGCTCAATGACGACCATGGACGAGCGGCGGCAGGACGGTGCGGATATGGCCGGTAGCGGCGATGGCGATAATGTAAAAGAAAAAAATTAGGGTTATGTGATTTGGGGATATATTTTGATTTAATAATGTTTAAAAGAATATTAAAAATAAAAAAGAATTTTAATTAATTTACGTTTTGATTTGTAGAAAAATTATAATTATACAGTAAGTCTTTTAGATTTTAAATCTTTATAAATTATATTAATAGTGCTCATCGTTAGCGATGCTCATGGTGCTCGTCGAGCACTGTAGAATTTTCCTAAAAATATTGGCTTTGAGCGAATAATTTCCCTATTTTATATCTTTATTACCTAAATAAATTAAGAAAAAACTACATATTTAGTACCCTAGCTATGTCCGCGTTATTGGTTTTTTATCTCAACATTTATTTTTAGCAAAATAGTACCTAACGTTATATTTTTATCATGTTTTGGTGCATGGCCATTAAAAACTAACAGAGATGATGACATGGCTTGATATAATCACAATTTTAGTCCAAAACACTTATATATATGATCAATCTAGTCCAAAATTCATCAATTTAAATCATCATCTTATTTTTGATGGTAAAATTGCCAATTACGTTCGACTGGAAAAAGAAGAAAAATGAGGAATTTACAATTTAAAATTGATAGAATTTTAGACTAAATTGATAGATTGATTAAGTTTTTAGACTAAAATTGTTATTAACCCAAGCCACGTTATTATTTCCGTTAGTTTTTAACGGCCGAGTACCAAAGCAAAACAAAAAACGTAACATTAAGTACCATTTTACAAAAAACAATAGTTGAGATACTAAATATGTAGTTTTCCCTAAAATTAATGACATGTAAATGTAGTGTAACACTAAACTCCAAATCATCAAATTTCTGATCTGTCCTGCCGACTCTCCTCAACTACAAATGGCGGAAGAGAAAGAATCAACGTCGATTCCACTGAGCCAAGCCGAGAATGGTGGTGTCGATCCCGAAGATCCGGCTAAGTCTCCTCCTACCTCCCCCAATTCCTCCACTCGCAAGGTCCATTTCCCCCCTTTTATTTATTTTAGCTTTGACTTCCCCTAAAATATCGCTCCATTAATCACACTGCGGTTTCTTCTGATCTCTGCTGTTGGATTTCTCTTAAATTTGTATTAACCTAAATGCAATTGTAATTGAAGCTTTGTAATTAATGTAATTTGTGACTAACGAAAACATGAGTGC
Organism: Hibiscus mutabilis; assembly: GCA_019671005.1. Lineage (NCBI taxonomy): Eukaryota > Viridiplantae > Streptophyta > Magnoliopsida > Malvales > Malvaceae > Hibiscus > Hibiscus mutabilis. Next base: position 86,632,824 of record CM033711.1, on the reverse strand, counting down.
ATATAAGGAAAATCCCTGCTAAATTTGGGATGTAGGAGCTGAAAATGGTCAAATACCGCTCAAGATTTGTCATGATTTCTTCTTCACCGTGTTTAATGACTGCCCCAACTTGTTGAGTTCATATATTTATACTAAAAAAGAAAGAAATTGGTTGAATTCCCAATTATATACTGAAATTCTGTTGGTTTCAATTGTCCCCGGGTTTGGCTTCAATATGTGTTGAAAATGGGGAGAACTTGATGACCTGTTGATTTTTTAATTACCGTTTTTGAATGTCAAAAACAAATTAACCTAGTATATTAGGACGATGAAAATACTCAAGATAAATGTCCCTCCTTTAGGGTTTAGGATTAAATTATTTATAGTACCTTTTTCATAACTAAAATAAATTATGTCCTTTGAGATCCACTAATTGGCTCATATTGCCTCATTTTGTATGAATTCGAATCCCGACATTTGCTTTAGGATGTAATATCTCTCTACTTAATAAAAAACCATGACCTTTGCAACGAGTTCTTCGAATATAAAGTTTATTCTCTATACATTTCTTGGTTAAACCAGTTTGGCATTTCTAATCTTGAAATACTTTATGGAAATTTCCAGCGCTCAAAATTTCAAGGAATTTAAATATATTAAAGTCATTAGTAGAATGTTTCAGGGGTTTAACTACTTTGAATGGTTTTAAAGTAATTGTGTTTTCAGCAAATAAATAAAAATGAATAATCATCTGCTAGTTTCAGTGTAAGTCTTAGAAGATGTAGAAGCAATCAGAGCATTTTTTCTATTATAAATAATGCAACAAATCAATGCAATTTCATTTTAAAGTCTGAACACTTTTGTTTTTTGATTCTTCAGGCTTGTTGTTTTGTTCTCCAAAGTTGGGTCTCAAAGAAGTTCATGACTGGATGGTATTGAGAGTTTATATTTCCCCAAAATGTTTTCAGTCTTCCATTATTTCTTTTGATAATTCAGCCCCAATGAGTAACACCGTCTTGCCATGCAAAATTGCAGTGTGGTTCTTTTTCCCGTGGCAGTTACATTTTTCATTACTTGGTGGTTTATTCAATTTGTTGACGGTTTCTTCAGTCCATTATATGAACGACTTGGCATTGACATATTTGGTAAGTTTAATTATATTGTTCATGGCTTTGATGTTTGATGAATCAAGTATGGCTAAGTTTATAAATTATTGCCTCCAATCATCTCGAGTCAACCATGCTTCACGATCATCAAACCCCAAAATTTCTTCATAATCTTGAAATGTATGTTTATTGCAAAAAAGAAAAGAAAAGAAAGACCCCGGTTGATAATAATATATATTCGATAGAGAAGTTCATGGAAGGATAGAACTCAAGCACGCTATTGATGTTTCTAACTCCATGGTGGTAGACGCTGCTAAAGAAGTTTAGCCTCAGGGTTTTAAAATGTCATATTTGTTTCTGTATATCATCAGAAGCATTTATGACTTGTATATATTTTTTGCTTGTGAGTTTTGTGATCAATTTGGAATGGTTTCTATAAGGAACATGTCACAACCTAGCTTCATCTACAAGAGAACTCTTCCTCCTCTTCATTCTTGAATTTTTTCTAGATCTCTTTAGTGATTTTTTTTGCTCCGAGCAATGGTTGTCTGAGCTGTGATTACGTTCTGCAGGACTGGGATTTATCACATCTCTGCTCTTTGTCTTCTTTGTTGGTGTTTTTGTTTCATCATGGCTGGGAGCTGCCGTTATCTCAGTGGGAGAATGGGTTATAAAGCGAATGCCCTTTGTTAGGCATTTATACTCTGCCTCAAAACAAATTAGTGTTGCAATATCCCCAGGTTATACTTAAATAACTACTTCGATAATCTGTTTTTCCTTGTAAATTTAGTTCAATAAGTGATTTGCATCCACGAAAGCAATTTCACATGTTTTCATCAGCCAGGATATACTGCTTGATTGGCATGAAAGCACAGTACCTATTTGATTTGCTTCAATAATAAAAGATGTTATCTTTGTCCTTGTAGATCAAAATACAACGGCATTTAAGGAGGTCGCTATCATTCGTCATCCACGTGTTGGTGAATATGCATTTGGCTTTATCACATCAACTGTCACCCTTCAGGTGTTATTTTAATATATTATCTGTTCTTTTGCCAACATATACTGCTGTTCCATGAATGCCATATCAGTTCCCCCTGTTATATTGGATTATTCAATGGCCATCTAAAACTTAAACTTTCCTGTTATGTCTGTGTAATTGATTTTACTAACAACAAAATGTAAACAAGACTTATTATGCTATACAAGACAAATTGACATGTCTCTTACATACTAATCCACTGGTGTCTCATGTGTTCTCTTAGGTTATGCAATGCTCAATAAAGATGGGCTTTGATGTTATAGTTCTCATCTGCTCATATTGAAGATATCATTTACCCAGCTAGTGCTTCATTATTTTAAGACAAAGGCATTTCTGTGATGTCTTGCTTATCTTAGAAATGATCTTTTCTGAAGGAGTTTGGTATTGCATGTCTAAGTACTCTGAAAGTTGTATATCTCCTTGAAAGCATCTGCTAAGCTTTTATGATGAATTTAAAAATTGAAAGTGTTCCGATGACAAACCTTGTTCACTTTCATTCGGTTTTTTACAAACAATTGTCCAATGCACATTGTGATATATAATCTTTATATTGTCATTGCCTTCCATGTAATGCGGATGAGATATCATATTATTATTTCCCTGGAAACAACCTTTCTGTAATAGGGAAGTGCAGGGCCTACACCATGGGGAGAATTTAAGCATACTGTGTGTGTGGATGGGAGGATTTGAGTGTGTATGGATTGGTGGGAGTCTGGGGGATTGTTTTCAATCACTTACAATATAAGAATCAGGTCTTATTGCAATTACATGTTAATCGGCACTATCTTCAATCTGATTATTTGCTAGGCTTAGCAAAGACGTTTCATCCCTTTTTATCTTGGTGGCTGATAACTTAGTTTGTTCTATGAGATGCTTAATGTCTATTTCATGGATGGTTGTCCTAATTCTACTGGGATGATTATGATATGCCACTTATTCTGTAAGACCCTTGATGAATGAACACTGCTCTTGCTTGTAGTTTTTGAGGCGTGTTGTATCAGAATGCTCCGTTCTACAAGTTTTTTCTTTTTCCCCTACAAGTTTCTTAGGAGATTTGCTTGTTGATTCTGCATGTAGAGAGAAAATGAAGATGAAGAGCTATGCAGTGTTTTTGTGCCAACAAACCATCTATACATTGGCGATATCTTCCTGGTGAACTCCAAAGACATAATAAGGCCCAATCTTTCGATCCGAGAAGGCATAGGTATTTTCTCCATTTTCCGGAGCAAGTTCTTAACTTATCATGCTTTCTCATTCTCTATATTTGGTAAAGAATGCCTGTATCAGGAAATTAAGTAAAACCACGTATTGTTGAGGTTATGAATTCATGGTAAAAAATCCCCTGATTGGGAAAAGAAAAAGAAGAGAAAAGTACAGGATTTCTGACTTCAAGTTTTAGTGGACCTTTCACCGAGAACTTTCTCCAAGTAGAAGATAAAGTTGTAGTTAAAATCCTCTTGAACCAACAAACTTCAAATACAAGCTATAATGAAAAAAATGGAAATCAGTCAAAACTGTTGGAGTCATTTGCAGTAGAGCCAAATATACCTGCTATGGGTTTGTGCTTGTGTAAATTTGTTAAAAGTTTATTTGTTGGTTTACAGTTGATGCCAATACCGGTTCCCATGTGCTTGTATACTTTCTAACCTTTATGATTTCATGTGCAAGAATGAATCGTGGACAAACAATCCATTGATCAGTGTTGCTCCTCGGTTTGTGTTTTCATTGTTATTGTGTTTTGGTGATAATGCAGAGATCATTGTTTCCGGAGGTATGACGATGCCGCAAGTGATATCCCCACAAGAAAGGTTTGCACGGAACAAGGAAAGAATCCCATTAAACAGAATGATATAAAAGAATACATACATAGAGAGAAGAGGAATGTCAGATAAGCTCTATAATTTACTTTCAAGTTTCATCCACCTAAGTTGGAGTGATAATATTCTTTGGTTTAAAGCCCTAGGATAAGTATGGTTGCTTTTTATACCTGCACTTTCTGGTTGCGTCTATGTTCTACAGTCAAAAGACTCACTCATTCCACAGAATGTATATTTTAAATATCCTATCCTATGTTAGTCTGATACAAATATGTTCAATTTTATTTTTCTTAACACTATATTTAAAGGGTCCTTGGATTTAGATATCAAAGCTGAAATTGGATGCGAATATCTTAGGAAAATTGAACTTGTGAGGCAACATAATAAGAATATAGGGATTTGATTAAAGGGTAAACTACTTAAATGACCACCATACTTTTGATAAAGTTGCGATTTGACCATATTACTTTTTTTTTCTAAGCAATTAAACCATCAAACTATTTAAATGGTATCAATGTGACCACCAGCCGTTAGAGGTTAAGGCAAGGTGACGTGGTATTTAAAAAAATAAGAGTATAATTACACTTTTGGTCCTTGCTATTTACACATTCTTTCAATTTGATTCTAATTTTAATTTAATAAAATAAACTAAATATTTAATTAGACCGTGACACATGTCAACACCTTATTAGATGAATTTAATTATTTATATTTGATTCAATAAATTTACACCTGTTTAGGAAAGAAAAACGAAATGACTCAATCTTGCACTGGGCAAGAATTAAAGACAAAGCCACTGCACCAAACATGAGTTCATGCTATAATTCACAACTTTAATATATGTGTTATTGTTTTTTACATTAATTTTTCTAATTTCACATATATAATCATTGAATTATTATTTTTAATTTAATTAAAAAATCTCAATTAAATTATTATTATGTTAAATTATAATTTAAAAAATAAAAATTTAAATTATAATAAAAATTTTAAATTTTTATTATATGTGTTATTATTTAGATTTGTTAAATAAATTTTTAATAAATTTTTAATTTTTTTAATATAATAATTTAATTAAAAATTAATAAAAAAATTTATTATATTAAAAAATCAAAATTTTAAAATTTATTAAAAATTCATTTAACGAATCTAAATTATTATATTAAAAATCAAAATTTTAAAATTTTATTAAAAATTTATTTAACGAATCTAAACAATAACACATATAATAAAATTTAAAATTTTTATTATAATTTAAAGTTTTATTTTTTAAAATATAATTTAACATATATAACAATTTAATTGAGATTTTTTAATTAAATTAAAAAATAATTCGATAATTATATACGTAAAATTAGAAAAATTAATGTAAAAAACAATAACACATATATTAAAGTTAGTGAATTATAGAATGAACTCATGTTTGGTGTAGTGGCAAAGCCATAGTCTTTAACGCCACAGTGCAAGATTGAGTCATTTTGTTTTTCTTTTCTAAGCATGTGTAAATTTATTAAATCAAATATAAATAATTAAATTCATCCAATAAGATGTTGACACGTGTTACAGTCTAATTGAATGTTTACTTTATTTTATTAAATTAAAATTAGGACCAAAATGAAAGAATGTGTAAATAGCAATGACCAAAAGTGTAATTATGCCCTTATTTTTTTAACCGTGTCACCCTGCCGTTAACCTCTAACGGCTGGTGGTCACATTGATATCATTTAAATAATTTGGTGGTTTAATTTATTAAATCAAATATAAATAATTTGGTGGTTAGATTGAGTCATTTTGTTTTTCTTTTCTAAACAAGTGTAAATTTATTAAATCAAATATAAATAATTAAATTCATCCGATAAGGTGTTGACACGTATAAAGCTCTAATTGAATGTTTAGTTTATTTTATTAAATTAAAATTAGGACTAAATTGAAAAATGTGTAAATAGCAAGGACTAAAAGTGTAATTATTACCTTATTTTTTTAACTGTCACGTCACCCTGCCGTTAACCTTTAACGGCTGGTGGTCACATTGATACCATTTAAATAATTTGGTGGTTTAATTGCGTCGAAAAAAAGTAATGTGGTTAAATCGTAACTTTATAAAAAATGTAGTGGTCATTTAAGTAGTTTACCCTAAATTAAACATAACATGGAACAAGTAAACATGCAGGCATCAACAAATTTTAAATTAAAAGATATAATATGGAACTAGTGAATACGCGGACTTTAATTTTTGTACAATTGTATAAATGCAATTTCTGTTTGATTTAATATATATAAATTATTAGCATTGCTATTAAATTATTAATATTGTTATCGAGATAATATATTTTTTAGAATAGTCTAAAAGTGATTATAAAACAATATCTATTTATAAATATTTTTAGTCTTTTGACAATACACATATACTATATAGACATAACAATTTAAACGTCTCCTAATATAAATATCATCCTTTTTTTCATTAGGACACTTATTAGGTTCAGATAATATCCTTTTATGTTACCATATGATATATAAAAATTATATATATGATTAAAAAATCATAATTTACAAATTAAATTAATTTTCACACAAATTTTAAATTTATTTCTATAAATGATTAGGACAAAAACTTTTTGATTGAAAAGAAAGTGGAGGTAGGCTAGGCCGGGCTGGGCTGGGCCGAGACAGGGGCTCGATCAAGGCTTAGGCCGATGAGAGAGAGAGAGAGAGAGCGGTCCAATCGACGAAAAGACCGGGACTACAGTGAAGAAAGCCCTACTCTGGAACAAAAGTAGAACTGAATTTCGTTAAAGACATCACAATATTTTTACTTCTCTGTTCTCATATTTCATACAAAAACAAAATCCCCGTTCAAATAAATTAATAATTAAAAACCGTTTCTAGCTACCCGACCTTATCGCCTGAGCCCATAAACTTTGAAAACTTCAGATACAGAGACAAAAAGAAAAGAAGGAAAAGTTGGGGGTGTTTGGTTCCAGTTCCACGCTCTTAGTTTATTTGCTGATAGTTAAGGTAAATCCAACAAAACCCGGAATTTCTTTTTGTTTGGTTTTTGTATTTTTGATTGTTTTTTTGCTTTAGTTTTGATAGCGGAAAAAGGGAAGTTGTAAAAGAGAGATGGATCGGTATCAGAGGGTGGAGAAGCCAAAAGCAGAGATTCCCATAAACGAAAATGAAATTAGGATAACAACGCAAGGCAGAATGAGGAATTTTATTACCTATGCCACCACTCTCCTCCAAGTAACTCCCTTTTTCTTCTTTCTTTCTTTTAACTTTTTATTTTATTATTTCACTTAATATTTTGCTTTATTCAGCTATAAATATATTGTCTTTTGTAATACAATTGTTGGGATGGAATGCTTCACTTCCTATAGAATGAGTAGCTATGTTACTTTGACTCGAGTTCTCCATTTATTTCGAGATTCATACCCCATAGGTAGGGGTGAGCAACAAAATCGAGAAAACCGAAAAATTGACTCGAACCAGGTTATGCCGTTCGGTTCGGGTTTGCATATTAAGGTTCAGTTTTCGGTTTGGTTTAAAAACCAATCTTTTCAATTCAGTTCGGTTTCGGGGTTTTCATGTGGAACCCGTTTATTCCGTATCAACCCGAATTAAAAATAAAACACTATGACCCATATGGCCATATCAAAGATATTTTAAAGATAGTATCTTGAAATGTTTGGATTTTTTTTAAGATAGTCTCTTGAAATATTTGGATATGTTTTTATAATATTAAGTTGATTGGATATTGTATTTCATATTAGAATATGTTTTTTATAATATTTACTATTAAGGGGTTGTTTTATGACGTTGAATATTTGATTTTGACTTTAATCAAGCAATATATTAGACTAGATATTTGTGTTCTAAGTTGGTGATGTTGAATCATTGAGTGTATATTAATTAAATCAATATTTTCTATAATTTATTTTTTAGATAGGTTGTCTGTTTTGTAATTATCGTTATTTTTTAATTCATTCTTCTTTGAAATCTTAGATTTTTCAAGAGCTCAAGACATGCGTTTTTCTTATTCTTAATTTTAAAATAAATTGATATTAGAGTGTTTAATAGTAAATTAAAATATGTTATGTGTATTGCTTACATTTTTTTAATTTGAAAAAAAAAACCGTTAAAACCGCGGTTTTTAACCGAACCGCAAAATTCGGTTTATGGTATTTCGGTTTTGGACACCCCTATCCATAGGTATGTCGAAACATACATGCTTTTGGACATAGGTACTTTAAGAAGTAGATTATATCTATGGAGGTTTAACTTCATGCTTCATAGTGACAATATTGTGATATTTGGTGTTTCATAAGCGTATTTGTATGGTAGTACTTCAGTTTGTGGAAAACAAGGGTAGAGGGGGAATGCTGCCATAAAAATGCACTCTTCGTCGAATTCAGTAGGCCGTTACGGAAATTATATCACTGACCCAAGATTTAATTGGATTGTTGCAATTTGAGAATTTGAAAATTTTCTCCTTTGGAATTTTCCTGGAGGGGGAGGGGGGGGTCTTAGTTTTAAAGTTCCTTCATATAAAATTAAATTGTTTTTTATTTGACTTTTTTCCCCTCTACATTTTATGTAGGATAAAGGTTCCAGTGAGATTATTCTTAAAGCAATGGGCAGGGCCATTAATAAGACTGTGATGATTGCAGAGCTAATCAAGGTAGCTTGAAGATCTCTCTCTCTGTTTCTCTTCTCAAGTACATGTATATATACATATGTCATTATCTTCATTTATATCAAGGTTTCTGTTTTCAGAGGAGAATTCCTGATCTTCATCAGAATACTTCGATTGGATCAACTGATATAACCGACATGTGGGAACCACTAGAAGAAGGCCTCCTTCCGTACGAAACTGTGACTCCTTTATGCTTATTAAGTCCTTTGCATTTACCATGTGTTTTGAGCATCGGAATTATGTTGATCGGTTTTCTGTTTTAACAGTCTGGAAACTACTCGTCATGTGTCAATGATCACTATTACATTATCAAAGAAGGAGCTGGATGTGTCCTCGATAGGGTAAATAACTGAGATCCAATTTTTCATTCACATTTAAACAGTTAATGTTTGCTTCCACTTATTTTTAATTGTTTCAAAGGTGGTAGTCTAATTTTCGTTTTTGGATTTAGACATTCTATGATGCATTTATGTTTTGTCCCTTGTTTTTGTTTCATCCAAAGAATTGTCTCTGTATAGTTCTATTTTTTCTCATATAATATGGATTGCTGAATACCGTTTACTCAATCTTTCATTGAGAAATATTGAGTACATTTGAGTTTTCCCGTTCTTCGGTTTTGAACTGTGCTTCTTAGGTCATATTTAATTACTCTTAAAATGCAGATATCAGGCTCCTCTTTCCGCTGATCAAGTGAAACCACTAAATGAATTTGAAGATGATGGAGGTAAGCAATCTTGTTTAGTAAACAAGTACTCATCAAAGGGGAAATAAATGAGAGAATGAATTTGTAATATCTAATATTTTGGTATCATCTAGCTGCCGAGGCGCCACCAGGGACGCGAGGAAGGGGACGAGGTGGTCGAGGAAGATCTAGGGGTAGAGGTATGCTTACTATAACATATACGGTTTTCAATTTGAGTATGCCAACTTTTCATTACCCTTTGATACTTGAATTTAGAATAATTATCTCAAAGCAATGTAGTTGCCCTTGTTGCTTCCTATGACCTTTTTTGTGCATGGTGAAAATTGCTCCTTTTTCTTCAGCCATTATATACCGTCTCATTTTAGTAATATTGTTGCATTGATATTTGGTATCTTTTTTCACTTTTCTTTGATGTTGAGTACTGTTTATATAACCATGGTGCAGGAAACTATGGTGCAGTAGGGGGATACAATGGTGATGGTTGGGACGGTGGGCGTGGTATTGGTGGCCTAGGCCGCGGACGAGGAAGAGGTAACTCTTTCCGGGGTCGAGGACGAGGCTATGGTGGTGGAGGGTACTATGACTATGGTGAGTCCGATGCACACCCAGCCCAAGGTCGTGGTAAGTTTGTGATTTGGAACAGAGTTCGAAATATGTTGTACTTGTTTGTTGCTAGCTTGTTGAATAAGAGAAATGAATGTTCACTTTCATATCTTGGAAGCGGCACCCATGTTTTTAATGTTGAAATTCATCTTTGTGCAATATAAGAATAAGGTTAACTACCTACCTTCTGGGAAACATGCCTGCTCAGCATCCCAAATTCATTGCCAACTTGCAGTTTATGCCTATTTTTAAAAAATTAAAATAGTTGGAAATTTCGTAGACTTTGTTCTTTCTGTTGGAATGAACTATCTTCCGTCTTTGCCTTAAACTATGTGTTCCAAAAAATTCATTCGAATGATGCAATTTGTATGACGAAGAAGGCACAGTTCTTGAAAGGAAGAATTTGGTTGTCATAAACGTATGCCAAGAGCGGACACCTATATTATGATATGGAACGTCATCCTTTTCCATCTGTTTTATCGGACGACTTCATATTAGATTCTATTGGTATTGGTTTGTTGTACCTTCTAACATCACTGGCACTATACGATTTGCTTATCATCATTCTTGCAGGACGTGGTCGTGGCCGGGGAAGAAGGGGCCGTGGGGGCCGTGGGCGTGGCAGGCATTCCAGGTCAGACTTACCAATCCAAGCAAACGCCGCGTAACGACAGTGTAGTTGGTGTGGTGTTTGAATTGTGGATGCCTGCTCTACTTGTTTGTTCTTGAAGTTGATGATGTTTAAGGTAATATTATGTTTGGTTTCGAAGCAAGTTAAAAAGTATAGCAGCCTGCCATTGGTGGCTTGCTGTTTTGTCATTCCTAATTGTGGTTTAGGGAATGTTTTTGCTGTGAATTCTGACAAGTATTTACGGTTTTTACACAATCTAGAAAATGTTGTTCAGTTTTTACATTTTTTTTTACCTTTTAGGAATAATAGAGCAGTACATTCTTTTATTCTTAATTGCATTTTGCATGATAATTCCAGATAATAGCACACTATCAAACTGTAAATTAACCTTTTGGCAGTTAAAAGTGAAAGATTGGGTAATCAAATCCACTTTCCTTTTGAAATTTGATCATGATATGCAACTTTTTAAGGACAAATTTAGCACTATTGTAAATTAAGTGTATAATGCGTATGTTTCCTGTACAAAAAAAATATTTTTTCAACCGCAAATATAAAAAATAATTAAAATACTACATGAAATAATTGTAACAAAATTTACACGAATTTTCGTATCTAATTGTCCGATTAAATTTTCTGAGATTTCGTTATTCGGAAATCTCACTTTTTTTACAATATTTATATTTAATATAGGATAATTGTACCATGCAATGGTGGTAGAAATATTTTATTTTCATAAGTGTTTTAATTTTAGGGGTTAGGGATTTAATTTAGGGTTTATAGTTTAGGAATTTATGTTTATGTGCTTAGAATTTAGGGATCGTGATTTGAATTTAAAGTTTAAGGTTAGAATTTAGGAGTTATAGGTAAAATTTTAAATTCTTACTATATTACCCTAAAACTTAAAACCTAACCTCTAAACCCTAAACCTTAACACTAAATTTTAAATTCAAATTATGGTCCCTAAATTTTAAGCACATAAACATAAATCCCTAAGCTATAAACCCTAAATTAAATCACTAACCCTTAAAATTAGGGCGTTTGTAGAAATAAAATGCACTGGCGGTGGAAATATTTTACTTCCACAAGCACCCTAATTTTAGGGGTCATAGATTTAATTTAGGGGTTTAGATTTAGGAGTTTAGAATTTAGAGTATGTGGTTATAATTTATGATTTAGTATTAGGATATGAGGTTTAGAGGTTAGGGTTTAGGTTTTAGAATAATACGATAGAGATTTAGATTGTTACCTATAACCCCTAAACTATAAATTCAAATCATAGTCTCTAAATTCTAAACACATAAACCTAAACCCTAAACTAAATCCTTAATATATATATATATATATTTGAATTTTCTTATCCAATAATGATATCATAGACATAAGTGAACTCAAAAGTATTATCTCAAAAAAGAAACTTCAAACTTATGCGCATGTTAATATTTGGTTTTGGTGATGTCAATTAAATTTATATAGATTTCTTTAGAACGAAAATTATATAGATTTTGATTTTTTATAAAAAAAGTTGTGATTATATTAATATTAATATTAAATTCTCTTTCAAGTAGAAATTGTTAAAAAATATTATATTAATATGAATATGTGCAAGTAATATCTATACTAGTCATTTAAAGTTTTGATTGAGTGTGATTACAGATTAATAAGACATGAATTGGGAAATAACAATATCATGTTTACGTAAAATGATAATTAATATTATAATAGTATTACTTTCTTTTCGTACTTTTTATGTGATATTTAAACAAAACAATTTAAATGTTTATTTGATGCATTGTCCGCATAAATTTTTTTCACATGTGAATAAGGCCGTAAACGAACCAAACTTTCAGCGAACCGTTCGGCGGAAAATTCGTTTATTTATTAAACGAACAAACATGAACAAGATTTTTTGTTTGTTTAATTAAATGAACGAACACGAACAAAAAAATTATTCGTTCATTTACGTTCGTGAACATTCGGTAATCAATTTGTTTGTGCTCGTTTAAATTTATTCACATATGTTTATTTATATTTATTATTTTTTATAAAAAAGTTTTATATTTTAAAAAATAAAACATATATTACAAATATGAACTAAAAAGAAAAAATAAACAAATATTCAATGTACGAGACTTCAGATTTCTTAAGAAAAAAATTAAACAATACTCAATGCTCATTCGTGTTTGTTTGTGTTCGTTTATTATTTTAACGAACAAACACAAACAAGAAATTATGTTCGTTTAGTTGTTCGTGTCTGTTCATTTGTTCGGTTAAAATTAAACAAATGAACATGAGCATACCCTCATTTGTGTTCGTTTGATTCGTTTACAGGCCTACATGTGAGCTTCTAAAATTGCCACATACACCTTTTAGCATACCTAAACTCTAAACTTTAAACTATAAAATTTATTCTCAAACCTTAAAACATAACCACAAACACTAAAACTCTAAAAGTTAGGTCTCGTGGAAAACAAATTTTCTACCATCGGTATATAAAATATTTTCTCATCTTAAAATTTGAAAACAGAATTGGTGAATTAATCTACAATTATGACTTCATTTGTGATTATTTGTTAAGTAGATTTATAAACATAAAATGTTTGTGTAAAAAGTTTAAGACTTTTAAATTTTGAAGAGCAAAGTTATATTTTGATACATAATATTGTAAAAAATTACACTATTTTTCTTTAAAGTTTAAAATTTATTTTTTTATACATGAATTTTAAACAATAAACTTTAAATTCTAACTCATACACTCTTAACCTCTAAATTTAACAAGTATGTGTAAACTAAAACAAACTTGTATATCAAAATTTTTCTATTAAAAATGTCTTAACCGTCAAATAGGTGCCCAAACTATGCCATTTTTTCGGTTAAGTGCCCAAACTATTTTTTGGGCCAAATAGGTGCTTAATGTTTCATTCCGTGACCCATTTAAGGTTCTCCGTTAATTCCCACCGTTAAAGGACACATGCCATCTCCTAAAAATTTTAAAATTATATTAAAAATAAATAAATTTACTTAATTTTCAAAAAATCTCTAAGTTTACTAGATTTCACAAAAAAGCTCCCAAATTCTAAAATCTCTAACTCCCCAAAACCTAAATCCCGATTTGGCTGATTTTGCCGCCGGTTTTCACGCAGCCGCCCACTAGATTGGGCGTCGGACCATCACGGTCATTCCCGTCGTCGAAATACGACTGACATCGTACGAAATGCCAAAATTATCGAATGGTTATTTTGAACGATTCAAGACGAACAGATGCAGGACGGACAACGAACGGCGTGTAGGTTGTTCAGCAAGGAAGGGTGCTTCATTTTGTTGCTGGCAACGTGAACAATACCGGTGGGAGTGATCGGATTTGGGTGTTTAGGGATTTTGGGACTAATTTGGGAATATTTAAAAATTTCAGGATATATTTTATTTTTATTTTGATTTTGATTTATTATTTTTATTTATTTTTAATATAATTTTGGAATTTTCAGGAGATGACACATGTCTTTTAACGGTGAGAATTAACGGAGAACCTTAAATGGGTCACGGAATAAAACTTTAGGCACTATTTTGTCCAAAAAATAGTTTGGGCACCTAAATAAAAAAAAGATATAATTTGAACACCTATTTACGTATTAACTCATTAAAAATATAAAACATAGATAAGTATCATTTGCTTTGTGGAAGAAGACTATACCCATAGTTTTGTTCTTTAGAAATATGGGTAGTTTTTGACAGTTTACAGTAGAATGACAAGTACAATCACAATCATAGTTACAAATATTAATACATACCTCATTAAAAATTTCTCTGAGTCTAATTGGAAAAAAAGAGTACATGTGTTAATATTCAAAGTTCAAACAAACCAGTCTAAAACGAGGCTTATTCCACGCCACTGTCAAAGACTAAATTATCCGCAACCAACAGGTCAAAAATCGAATCCGGAAGATGAATGAGCATAGAGGATTTTAAAGTATCAAACGAAGCGCATTTGGCTAATGTATCCGCCATTTGATTACTACTATAAAAAAACATGTTGAACGTGTACATTCCAATCACGTCTCTTCAACTCCAATATATGTTATACTAGCGAATGTGCCCTATCATAATCCAAACGAAGAATTCGTAACGCTTTCATATTATCAAATTCAAGGATAACATTTTAAGCATATACTAGTCCAATATAGGCATCCCATAGCTTTGCATCGATAACATAACAAACCTCTATAAACTTGAAAAAATCAAATTTCTATGCCCCAAGACTTATCTCGAGATACACAGCCACATCTCGCACACCTATCAGATTCACGCCAGGCAGCATCGGTATTCAACTTTAGCTACTGCGGCGGAAGCGGCAACCAGCGTGAAGGGCCACGAGGCAGTACAACCTGTCTCGCCTGCACAGCTACACCCTCCTCACGAGCGGCAACAATCAACTGCACCAGCCAATCGCTTCATTCAATTACCGACCCTTCCCCAACAAGAGGAGCATCAAAGTACTTATAATACTTAAAAAAAAAAACTCGAATAACATTTTTTATTCTTTCCTCATCGATGTGTGAATTTCCACCTCCAAATTAACCCATTTAGAGTCATAATAAAGGATATGCAAAGGTCCTATCTTTTGAATCCAATCAATGACTGATATTTCTGTGTATGATATATACACACACATGTAATTTATCATATTCTTCATCTTCATTTAACAAGAAAACTATACTGAAGTCGAAACATTTCATTGCCAATAAATGACCATTTATTCTACAGACAAGAAAAAGAAGAGCAGGTGAATGCGCATGCAATGGAGGCTGAACGGAAACTCAGCCATTAATGCCAAACCCTGCTCAACTTTCAAGTTTCAACTCAATCATCTAAAAACTAACCCTTTTCTTTTCTCAGCAATCAAATATGAACACTTCTTCAATCTTACTGCTAAAATTGTCTGGAAAAAAAAAAAGAAAAAGAAAAGCACTGCTATGAATTCTTGCCGTATCTAACCTTCAAAGCAAAGGCTCTCCTTGTAAATGCTATCAAGGAACCGATACCTCCGCTTCTTAAATTCTGGTCTGGAAATGATCCGCTCTTCTCTCCCAAAAATCTCTTGGATGATTGCACAAGTTATCTCAGAACATCTCTTGCTGTTGATATTGGCTTTAATGTTGATGGCGTCATTGCTGCTCTTTTTGCTATCTTCATCGTTGAGCTGCACCAGCTGTTGAGCCGCTGCTTCCATGTCCGACCCCGACATTGTTTTAGCAAAACCAGTACTGCTTGATTTGGTTACTTTTTGGAACTTTTTTTTTTGGGTAGGCGTAGAGCGTGGTTTTGAGGGTTCGTGTTGTGTGACGTCTAAAAGGAAGAAAAACAAGATGCCGCGTCATTTCTATGAAGTCTGCAAGCAAGATCATATTAATGATATATGGGTAAATATGTGTTTTGGTATTTAAATTTGGTTTCAAAGTTTAATTTGGTACTTGTTTTTTTTATCATTACATATTAAATTTGACTTTTGTTTTAATTCAAATCGTAGCTGAACTTGACTTTTTTATTCAATATAATACGTGTTCTTTCTTCGGTCCAATTAATTCAAATAAAAAAAACAATCCAAATAAAATTAAGAAATCAAGTTTATACACCTAATTGAGCCAAGAAATCAAATTCAACTACCTATATAAAAAAGTTGATTAAATTTTTAAACCAAATTCAGATGCTAAAAATGTATATTTACATTAATAATATTTTGACTATTATAGTTGGTTTGACTATTTCCCATTGATGCTCTCATGATCAAGCAAGAAAAACACCTTAACTTGTTACTTTGCTTGTAATATTTGTCATTCCAAATGCAAATGTGATGATCAAACATCATAAGGTTGAATGTTCTAAAATTCTTTGGAATACAACGATATTGAATATTTGGAAGAATTAAATATAATCATTTGGTTTTTAAAAGTTAAAGATTATAGAGAATCTTGTATAAAAAAAACTTCATTGTCCGTAAACGTACCGAACGAGGGTATGTTCATATTCGTTTATTTAATTTTAACCGAACAAATGAACAAACACGAACAACTAAACAAACATAATTTCTTGTTCGTCTTCTTTTGTTAAAATTATAAACGAATGCGTACGAACATTGAATATTGTTTAATTTTTTTCTTAAGAAATCTGAAATCTCGTACATGGAGTATTTGCTTAATTTTTTTTCTTTTTATTTCATATTTTTAATATATGTTCTTTAAATTTTTTAAATATAATACTTTTTGTATGAAAAAATATAAATATAAATAGACATATGTGAATAAATTTAAACGAACGTTCACGAACATAAATGAACGATTAAACCTCTTGTTCGTGTTTGTTCATTTAATTAAACGAACAACAAAAAATCTTGTTTGTGTTCGTTCGTTTAATACATTAACGAACTTCCCGTCGAACGGTTCTTGGTAATTATATTTAAAAAAAACCAATGCTATTGTATAAAAAGAAATATACTATTATACATATGTGGTCAATATTAGACTAAAAGAAATATACATATATGGTCAATATTGTTACACTGCGTTCAATAGGATGAAATTTTGTAATGAAGAAAGTTTTGTGAATTAATCAAATTGACTTAGAAGAGTGTTTCTCTATGTAGATTTCAGCATCCCACACACCCGTCTACATCTCTGATAGTATAATCAAATTGTTCGATTTTTGTTTAAATTCAAAAAATCATATTTGTCACAGTGTACCAAATAATAATATTATCCAGCATTACATTGGACAAATTCCCGAGTCCAAACCAAACATTTAACAAAAAGAGAAAAGTGGGAATGAAGTTTTAGACACCCCCATTGGCCACCATAAAGAGTAAAGACCTCCCAAGAAACATGCATGGAAAATAATCTAAGAAAAAAAATAATAGCTGTAAAAACAAAGAAGAATGTGGTCAGCCCTCTTAATACTATCTACAACACCCACCCCAGGCCCCAACCTATGACAATAATTATTATAGCAAAATTTCTGCTTTGCTCTCATGATAACAGCTTAACTCATCATGAAAACATAAACCACAATACCAGAAAACACAACTCCCTTTTGACAACACCCCATTGGAAGAAGATCCAAAGCTCTTCTTTTCTTCTTTATTTTTATCCTAGTCATCACAATTCAGTCCGCATATTTCCAGTATGGGCCCATCTTTGGAGACGAATGGGTTTATTCGGACCCACATAAGGGTCAATATCGAGGCCAGCAGGATCGACCACACCAAAATAATGGTTGGCATCCGGTCTTGTTTCCCGAGTAAACCTTTGAGGAAGGGGTAAAGGTGGATAACCACCCAAAGGGCGAAAAATAGTCGCCCGAACAATGGGCCCCAGGAATCATAACCGTTATTGATCGCATCGGAGATTCCGACCACGATGCCAACTATGTTTATGATCAATAAGGTGGTGGGAGGGATGAGCAAGGACGTCCACTTGAAGAGGTAAAGCTCAGAGAACTCACCGTCATCAGCTGCTTTAGAGGTCACGGTGAAGCTTGTGCTGACACCAGCCAGAACCTTTAGTAAACCTTGAAAGAGTGCGAAAAGATGTGATGAAACACCTCCAATCACCCAGAATTGCTCATTTCTCCACCAATCATCGATTCCAACACCACCCCACTGCATCTCGAGAATACCAGTTGCAGCAATTGATATGAAGAGAGCCATGAATATAAGACTGGCATAGTTACTAATCTGCAAGTGTTGGAATTCAACTGTTAGACAAGGCCCTAATTAATATGAAGTTAAAAACCAGCAGACACCATACAAGTGGAAATTTGCTTGGGACAAAAAAGCAAAAACTTAAAAGAGAAATTAGCCATGGCACCCAAGTTCTCTTTCTTCAAGGTTAGTAAGTGAAAAATGCTGCCTAAAATGTAAATAAATCGGAGAGAAATAATTCAAAGTTATCCAAGTCCCGATATTGTGACACGATCGATGAATGAACAGTTATCAATGCTGCAAAATTTAATCAAGTATGGGGCATAAAACAAGATAAAAGTGACTTCTTACCTCAGGAACAATAAATTTCCCAGTAAGGAGACAAATAGCTGGAAGGGTACAGTAAACAAGCAAGGGAATGGAGGTCCATGGATATACGACTGAGTTTATGTAGGAAAATCGCTCCAACCATTTCAACCCACCCCCATACCCATACCAAATGGGGCAATGTCTGCTCAAGAAAATTTCAACAGATCCAAGAGCCCATCGCAGAACTTGGTGTAGACGATCTGAGAGGTTAATAGGAGCTGAACCCTTAAAAGCAGGTCGTTTAGGTATGCAGTACACAGATCGCCAACCATGACAGTGCATCTTGAATCCAGTCAGGATATCCTCTGTCACAGAGCCATATATCCAGCCAACCTGGTTTGCAAGTTAGGAATTTTGATGATTATGAGAAATTAATATATTACAAACTTGACTATATTATATACTCATGTTTTTCACTTTTTACTTACTTCCTTCCCCCATTCGGTTTTATCTTCATAGCCGCAACTTATGACTTGGATTGCTTCACTCAGTAATGATGCGGCGCTTGCATTTCGAGGAACTCCACCATTCTCCAGAAGAGTGGAAGCCACGAAAACAGGAGACTGACCAAATTTCTTCTCCAGTTTCATTTGTGGCGTCTCAGATGACTTCTGAGAGTTTGACTCTGACAGTAGCACAAAGATTTCTGGTTTAGAATGTTATATTAAAAACACATGATAGAACGTAGTTAGATTAATAGAACTCTCAGTTGCCCCCTCGTGAGTAAACCCTTACCTGAAGCTCCTTCAATGTTTTCAAGAGCGTGTATCTGCTTTGAAGCTTCCCTTTGCTTAGATTTCTTTGCCGTCTTCTTTTGCTTTGTTTTCTTGTTCTTTCTAGAACAGCAGCAGAGAAAGCAGCACCATTTTGGCAAACAATTGCAGATCTTGCCAGGAGGCTTCTTAGTAACTGGTGCATCAAAACCGTAAAGTGCTTGCCTTCTGAAAACACACCCTGTTCCAACATAGATCGGTCCTTGTATGCCATCTAATCCTTTCATGTTGATCTGATTTAGATTTACAAGATTAGGTTTTGAAAGATGAAATAAAGGAAAGGTAATTAGCAAGGGAAGAAATGAAAAAAGCTTACATCAAAGAACACAACATTCCGGTTCGAGTATCTATCATGTCGATCAATTCCATCAAATCTTTGAGGAAACTGTACATAACAAACTTTCTTTCCTGATGTTGGATCCATCATGAAACACATGGCTTCTCTAAGTGATTTGCTATTGTTAATATAGTGATCACAGTCAACGTTCAGAAGATAAGGAGCATTCGAGAGAACGGCTGAGACTCGCATCTTCAGTACAAAAATGAAAGTTCATCAGTTTGACCATGTGTTAAGTGTTGACTGCTAAAAGAGTATAAAACATGAAAATCAAAGACCTTGTGCCTTACCAAAGCATTCATAGCCCCAGCCTTTTTATGATGTTCAAACCCTGGCCTCTTCTCTCGAGAAACATAAACTAGGCGAGGTAACTCATTTCCCTCCACATCGCAAACACCACTGTGACCTAGGAAAACCTGCACATAAAAGGAATCAAAGATGACTCATGAGCTACTTTGACATATATCAAATAAAATAAATAAACCCAATTTTCCAAGCAAGCATCAATGGTGTTGTGTTCCATACAGCAAATCAGATGCAACACCGTCTCACCTGAATCATTCCGGGATGGTCGCGAACGCTGTTTCCAGGCCAAGGAGTTCCATCCTGCATCGTCCAGCCATCCTCCGGAACCTTCTGTGCTGTGGCAACCAATCCATTTATCCTAACTTTAAATTCTTCATACTCTCTCTGCATTATCAAATAGTATATTAAAATAAATTAAGCACTTCATGCTATCAAGAGCAAAACCATAGTTGCTAAATACAACCTCAAATTGATTGGAACTTAGAAACTGCAGATTATTTTTAGAACTCAAAATTCGAAAGAAATGGGACAGAATACATGTTAAAATCCATGAGAAGTCACACACCTTCATTGCTCGCCTTTCCCTGACAAAAGTTGGATGGACTTTGTCTTTTAGGTAGTCTATCTTCTGAGAAAAATACCACTCTGGCGCACGAGGCTCAATATTGAATTTTTTACAGAAAGGAACCCATTTCCTAGCAAATTCAGATGTCTCAGAGAGAGCCTCAAATGTGAGCATGGCAGCACCGTCATCTGATACATAGCATGCAACTTTATCAACCGGATAATCAACGGCGAGGATGGACAGAACAGTGTTCGCCGTGATCAGTGGAGGTTCTTTCATTGGATCCACTGTACTCACAAAAACATCTATACTAGCTAATTCGGATGGTTTCCCTTCTTTCTCATACCTGTGCATAACAGTAAAATTAGCAAAGAAAGTAACATCATATTCAAAATAGTATGAAGGAAAATTAAACATGGATGTGAAATCTAAATTCAGGTCAAAGAATCATAACACATCAAACATAAAGAGCAATGGGCGGCAAACACCACAAACCTCAAAGCTAGACGATCGAGGTATGTTTCACGCACGATAGGGTACCATTTTGGGAATTGATCCAGAATCCATGAAACAGCAAACCATATTTCACAAATTACAGAAGTCAACCACAAGCCATAAGCATCTCTGACTGGGTGTAGAAGTCTATAGTGAAAAAAGAGGCCAAGAATTGCAAGACGAAGGATGATAATCATTCTGTATGGATTTATCTTGCTCGAAGAAATTGGAAGCTTCCTTGAAAGCGGTTGCCTGCCTTCATCCATCCTGAAAGGACAAACCATATTTGTAAATGACAAAGCAACGACATTATGGATACAAAGCCAGGCCGCAGAATACCAGGGGAAAAAGAAAAGTCTGCCCAAAAACTGTCAATGTTCATAGATACTAGTGTTGTAGCAAATTAAAACTGTAAACTATAAACAGTCACTTACATTGGCAAGTCAGCATCCAGCTCGTCTCCATCAAAGTTTCCCCCATCACTCCCTCCTTCGTGCTTAACTACCTGAAGTTTGTCATTCTGCCTTTTCTTCCACTCTTCCATCCAATCCTTCCATGAGACACTTCCATAACCATATACAGCTATATCTTTCTTAGGAACCATTGGTCTAGGTTGCACTGCAGCAATGGAAATGCTAAGGTTCAAGACTAGAGAGAACTTAATTGAAATTGATGACAAACAGAAGGATGATGACTTACAGGGTACGGATGGTTCAGCATAACTCATTGGATGAACTCTATATCCGTGACCCATAGTCGATGGTACAATGAGAGCATGATGATCAGCAGAAATCTCCGAACCCTAAAACAATAAAAGCATTCTCATAATGCAACTATCACCTGTGCAGTACAGTGTAAAAAAATTGCATCCAGAATATGGAAATTCATATAAATAGAGAGATTAGAAGAGAGACTAACCTCCTCACCGTAGGTCAAGAGAGGAATTTGAGAGCTAGAAGGAGAAGAATCTAGTTCCGAGTGTGTAGGCATTCCAGAAGCGTTCAGGTGGGAACCACGGCCAGTGTTAACGCGTGCAGTAAGCATAGCCTCAGTAACTTGTTGAGGATCCAAAGTGCCATAGTCAAACTCGTTGTCCAGATCATCTATGTCATCTTCTTCTTCATCACCTTCAACTCTAGGACTGCCTGCAGTTTACATCTTTAGTTAGGAACACTGGTAACTCCTTTTTGGCTGCCAATGTAGACCAATACTTGCAGTGAAAATCTCACCTTTAATTCGTTTGTATCTGGTTTTGCACTGAGGGCAAGCTCCGTTTCCCTCTCTTCTCTCATATTCATAGCAGGTCCGGCAAACAGGGAAAGCACATTCGTTGCAGGCAACAAACGGCTCCCCATCTACTGTAATCTCAATTTCATCTCCACAAATCTGACATGTTTGGCCGCTCAATTCTTTCACGGACTTTATCTGGTAAAAACCACAACCATAAAGAGAATGCCATCAACACTTAGCAACGAAATGTGACAACAAATCAAGCAAAAACTAAGATCACTGGTGAATGTTCTTCCATGGCCTCGAAAGATAATGGTTCTCACTGAATCTCAAAAATACTTCAAAATACTAGAAACTAACCAGCTAATTACATCGAAACTTGACCTGTTACCAATCAAAAGTGATAACTTCTGCGTTATTTTGCAAAACAAATAGAATTGCAAATAAAATGAAACTGATTGTCTCGAGTTCCATCTTATTTTAATTTCTAATTATCTATATGTGATCTTGACAGGAATCAATTAACATATTTTGCACTAGCTTAAACCATATATGTACAAGGATCCTAAAAGAGAATATAAATGTTTTAAGCAACTTCATTATATATTTGTATTGATATCTCCAAAAAATGCAGAACTCAATCAGCATTTTGAATAAATTCACACATCCATTGGTCAATTTCCATATGAATTGGATATTTCTGAAGAATCCAGAATTTGGCATTGACACATTTACACCAGAAACAGAATCTTATTCTTTTCTTCCAAATGGTGCCAAAATTCCCAGAATCTATACAAAAGGAACACCAAAATCTTCAATACAAAAGAAAAACCTTACCCGCTCTTAATAAACCAGAAACCATACAATTAACAACAACAGAAAGAAACCCGTCCTTCAACTGAATCAACAAAAATATTGACCATTTTTATGCAAATGTTTGTTAATCAAGTGACACTAGAACAAGTCAACATTTGTATCCTCCAGAAAAAAAAAACCCAAAAAAGTAAATGACAATATTAGAGATTTAACGCTCAAAATAGCAAGGCAAAGGTACTAAATCGTGTAAATTTTGGCCTTAAAAACCCTAACTTGTTACATTTCGAGTGAATCCCATATAAAATGAAACCCAAAAGATCCACTTTTCACATTTTTGGGAATACAAACAGAAAAGAAAGAGGATCGAACTTATTTCATAAAGCAGCAAAATACGCAAATAGGATTCGTCAAATTAACAAATAATGCCAAAAAATGAGAACAAAAAAAAAACGTTTCTTTTTCCAGTGAGATTTGGAATGTCTTACTCTTGAGTTTTCATCAGCATTTATCAAGACAAACTCATTTCTGTTATGAGAACCAGCAATGAGTCGACCCCCAGTGTCCATAACTCAGTACCCCAAACAAAAAGACAAGAACAACCCAACTCAGAAAAACTCGGTATCTTCCTCAATGAATGAATTCAAATATAATACGAGCACCACCAACTTCCTTTAGAGAAAAATGTGATCCCTTGACCTCCCATCACACGAAACCCCAAACTGCAGTTCCACTGGGGGAAAAGAGAAGGCTTTGATTGATGAAATAAAAAGTGGGGGAAAGGGAAAGGGAAAGGGAAAGGGAACAAAAGGAGAGAAAGAGTGTGGGATTTTGTTTGGATTGAGAAACAAGCTAAGTGTAATCTGGGCTGGCCGCTTCGGTCTCAATCTAAAATGGCAATTTCAGAGAGAGAGAGAGAGAAGGGGAGTGTTGAAAATATGGAAACGTAACAAAGAAGAAGCTGGACAAACAGAATACAATACAACTCATCTAATTAGAGAGAGAAAGAAAATTTATAAGGAAAAAAAAAAAGGTGTGGGGTCCAGAAAACGATGGTGGTGGCGCCGGCAGAGGGTATTCAGCAAATGCCATTTCTTCCCCCCCCCCCCCCCCCCACAGCCTCACCAAAGCTTGTGGATTTCCTTGATAAATTAAAGTTTATAATAATAAATAAATTTATTTTTTAGTTTTTGGGAAGTTCTTTTGTTGTTGTCAGAGAACGTATATATGAACTGTTTTTTTTTATTTTTGTGTTCAAAGTCCAGCATTTGTGACTTAAGTACGTGTATTTGTATTTTAAAAAGAAGAGAGTGCATAAATTAGGTACGGGTTATTCTGAATATTTTAGTTGTTTCATACAGTATTAGGTTTTATTCTTCAGATTAGCAGATTTGGATCCGACGGATCAGGTGAACAAACATTTAATAACCTTGCCGATTGAGCCAAAAAAATAAAATCTGAAATTGCACGAATATTTAAAAATCAGGATAAATTTTGATTAATCCAACGGGTACTATACAGGAGCGTTATAATATCTAATACCGGCTATATCTATACAAGAGCATTATAATATCTAATACCGGCTATATTCTGATACGTAAATTGCGTAAATAATTTCTTCATATTTAAACTATAAAATTTAGAAACCTAAATTCATAGCCTTAACATCCTAAAATCTAAGTTTTAAACCTTAAACTCTAAATTCAAACTATAAACCTTAAATTATACACTATACAACCTAAACTCTTAAATCTTAAGCCATAACCTAAATCTCTGAACCTAAAATTGAAAGAAATTTACACAAATTTGTGTATCAAATTATTTTTCTTCATTAAATCAATTGATTATTGATGTATTTTATAGATTGATATTATTTTTACACAAAATATTACATGCATCGATGATGGAAATTTTTTTTATAAATGGAGTTTGTTTTGGAGGTTATAGATTTAGTTTAAAAATTTAAATTTATGGTTTCATGATTTAGAGTTTATTGTTATAAATTAGGATCTAAAAGTTGAGGGTTATTGGTTATGATAACAAGATTATAGATTTATTTTAACCCTAAATTATGTTATAAACTTTAAATTTTGTACTCGTAGACTTAAGCCTTCGTATTCTAAACTCAGAACTCATGCTCTCTTTGTTATTGGAGTGGTAAACGGCCGTGCTGTAAATACCCGTTGATAGAAATTAAAATTTTCATCTGCCAGCAATAGCTCGTTTAGACATTAAATAGTGATGGACAAACGCTCATTCATGTCAAATCAATCCCCGTTTGACACCAAAACTAGACGGTAACCAATTTAGAGATAAAATGCAACTAAAATCAAAGTTTAAATCTTAAACTCTTAAAATTTGTTTGTAATTTTTTTCTACTCAAGTGCATAAAATAACTACTCTCATTTTTAAGTCCTCAATTTAAATTTAGTATTATATTCAACCCTCAGACAATTGATTATCATACATTTGTTGAGAAATTGATAATATAACCTTGTTATCGAGTTAAAATGGGATAAATAAAATGAATCGTACATACAAATATATTGATTGTGTTTGGTTTTTAAATTAGTGGATTTTAATTGTGTTTTTTCAAAATTTATATAAAAAATGAAAAAGACAAAAATATCATTACAAAAATATTCATTATTATTTAAAATAATTTTATTTTTAATTAAATTTGTATCCGAATAATTCTAGCTTAATAAAGGGTTTAATGATAAAGGACTATTAAAATTATAATTAATTTTTATTTGATATGTATACTTTTTATATTTTAATTAAATATATTAGGTTGTTCGAAAATTATATTACGATATATCATTAATAGATAATTTTAAATTTTATTAAAGTACATATAAAAGTGCTAAAAATAAATATAATTAGTATACTTTTCAACATAGGACACATCTTACGTATAAATTACTTCGAGTTGTGATTGACTATCACGTGTGTGGCAAGCCATCCTCTAATTATACGCGTATATCTTTTATGAAAAAGAAATTTAAGACGGGTTGAAAATCTTTTTGCATGTTCGGGTTGTAATTTAATTGAAGTTCTATATGTTTTTTAAAATTTGAGATATTATTAATTTATTTTATATAAATATTATTTAATTTATATTTATTATATTTATATTATTTTTATGTAACAAACTTTACAAATAAATTAGTTCGAGTCTGAATCTCTAGAAAATAACATTTTTTTCATTGGAATTATTCTTTGAATTCAATCATGTAATTACTTCATGGATTAAGAAAATATAATTATATTGGTCAATTATCTATAAAACTTAAAATGTTAAATTGACAATATGACATTTGTTAATACAACTGATTTATTGTTATTGTTGTTGAAACCATGTATTACAATTTCTTCTCGAGCCTCGATAGAATTGATTTTCAATCTTATGATTGTGCGTATATTATAAAATATTAATTAAATTATAACGTGTATAAAATATATTCCCCGCCCCGTTTAATACGTGCTTTGTTGATTTTTTATGCAATTTTAAAAAGACAAATTTGTGTAAAAAATATAACGTAAAATAATTGAAACGATAATTTTATTTTAAAAAAGTTAAATTTTATTTTGTTGGAAAACAAAAAAATTGTATAAAGAAAAATATGACTTGTAAAATATGTTAATTTCTTCGATAAAACAGTTTAAGTGGGACAATTTCAAACGCAAAAAAGACATATTGAGTGAGACTAAGAGAGTATTTATTATTCGTAGCTAATAGATTTAAACTATAACTTTATTTGTGTTATTTTATATCACAAGATATGTTAATTTTGGTACCAGGGGGATGCATATGGGAGCATATGCATCCCCATTTTGGGGGGAAAATTTAAAAGTATAATATAATTTATAAATAAAATTTTATTTTGCATATCCATTTATAAAAAAAAATGTGTATTAAAATCTTGAACTCCATTTTTTATATCAAAATAGCTGATTATTAAAGAGAGAAAAATAAAGAGTTTAAGAATAACCGGTTACAGAACCAACCAGTTACCAAACTTATTTGATCTTGAATCCGCCATTGTTTGATACTCTATATTTTGATATATTGTTTTATTATTTTTTATAGCGTGAAATATCACATGACATCTTGATCTTCAAAGTTACAAAATCTAGTTGAGACATATCCTATCATATTTATTACATATATATCAAATATATGATTTTATTTTGATAAAAGAAGAATATATTAATTTATATTATACTAAAAAAATCTAATGTGCCAATCAAATCACTAAAACTATATTCTAACATACCAATCAAATCAATTGAATTATATTAAAAATAACGACACCTTTTATTTTCTAAATATTTTTGGAACATAAATGGTCCCTGCACTGGTCCTCATTGGTGTAGATGCCCGTGCCAGAAACAAAACTTCAATAATTTTAGAACATTATTGTTTGTAATGTTTAGTAAGTCTCCGTTCATCAAAGATTTTAAAATGTTAGTTGACATTTAATGTTCGTTTTTAGATAAGTTGGGTTTTTCAGTTACAATAAAACGTTAAATTATGCGAAAAATACTCGTTCAACGCGCTGTTCGTACGTATCGAATCCTGAGCTACTTCTAACTTATTTCACCTTAGGTTTTAATGTCTGAAACTGAAATTTCAAGCTCCTCACTTCAATAAACTGGGGTCGATGCTTCTTCAATTCTATAAATATATACATATAATATTCGAGTGATACACCTCCAACTGCATATATCTTTCAGCTTCATTTATTATTTTCTTTATGTCTGCATCAAGAGAGAACGTTTTTTCTTTCTTTTTCAAAACTTTCGAGTATAATTATATAGGTAAATATGAATGGATCGAAGGCGACAGTCGTACTCTTTAAAAATATTAAATTTTTATATAGTTTAATTTTTTTAATATATTTATATTGACGATATAATTTCATATCCCTAACATAAAATTACGTGTATGTTCATATTTATAAATATAACCAAACACGTAAGACCTAAAATTGAACAATAAAACTCAAACACGAAATCTCAAACTTTTTAAGACCTCAATTTTACCATTAAATGTAACGTGAGATTGATAAAATAATAAAGTTCTATTTAATAATTGAATTTGTCAGTGAAAATATTTAAGAAATATTTATATTATAAATATTTTTGAACTTTTATATGATATATACATATATTGAATAGTCTTAAGTAATTACAATATAATATTTTTAACCTTTTAATAATATATATATTTTGTGGATAAAATAATTTGAACATAAATCTTTTACGACAAATTTTATGTTTTTTTACCGAAACTACTTGTTAGGTTCAACTTTTATATTATATATTTTAAAACATTAAAATATTGATAATTGATATATTATATAATATTATAATTATTTTTATGGTGATCGTGATCAAAGTTACGTTAATCTGATGCATTGAATTTATTGATCTCAGATGATCATAAAAGCACGAAAACGGAAAATAATCCCTGCAACCGACGGAAATATAACCCCCCTGTGTCTAAATTGAAGTAACCTCAGAAAAATAAATTCTTGGCTGTTAAGATTTCATTTATTGTTCTTATTTTCAATAATAAATGAAAAAAAGAAAATAGATCTAATTTATTTTTATTAATATATAGTAAAATAAAAAAGTAAGCATTTATTAATATTATTTACAGTGTATGGTATGTGGGTGCCACACCCAAGCAAGTCGCTTTCGTGTTAGATTGGTAGGTAGTAGGTACTTTGACTGTCACAATAGACCGTCGGTGGAGCAATTAGCTTCCTCCCTCCTCTTCAAATAATCATCTTAATTCTTAAGTATTCTTAATTGAAATGCACGATTGCTTCCAAAAGAGCCTTCACGGTTGCACGAAAATTCAATGTGTACAACAAAATATTTCCATTTTAAATATTCCTACTGTTTTAAAAATCATATAAATATTGATAATTTTATTATTTAACGTTACTATTCTTATCGTTTAAATTTGAATCTTATATCCTTCAAAATTATATGAAAACATAATTGATTCAAATATTATATATTAAAAAGTTATATTTTAAATAATTAATTAATCTAATGAGATATGAAACTAATTTTTTTTAAGTAAGGCTAAAAATTATAGTCATTACATGAATAAAATAAATTAAATTAGTAAAATTGTTCTTATAATTAATAATAGACCTCTAAAGTTTCTAATCTAAATTAGTTAACTAATAGATTAAGTATTAGTAATTTATAAAATAAATAAATAAAATTAGTTAAATCGATGATAATTAACATTGAGTTCCAAATGTCATTAATTGGTTACATCAGCAATACGCATTTGCCCACAAATTTTACAATAATATTTGGTCTGTGCTTTGATCCGAGTTTAAAAAAAAACGAAGTTTGATGAACCATGGACATAAACGTGGAGGCTTGCGAGAGGCCCTGTTTCTTCCTTTTGAGGAGATAATAGTAAGATTTTGTTTTAGCTTTAATTTCTAAAGCAACGTGAATTTAAAGGAAGAATGGAGGACTCAATTGAACTACAAGATTATTATTATTATTATTATTATTATTATTATTATTATTATTATTATTATTACCCCCCAAATAATCACTTGCCACGTTGAACAAAAGTAGCGTTATAAGCCTAGGGCTCAATCACTTTTTAATGCAAATAAAATAATTGTATGTATGATTATGTCAAAAACAAAGTTATTAAGAAAATAATAGTGGTTTGTGTCTTCAAATATTTTGTCTAACCATAAATTTAATTTCTATTAATCTGAATATTTCTACATAGAACATTTATTAAATTTATATTAATTTTAAAATTAGTTACATTTCTTTTTCTATCATTTAATCCTAGCTTTGTTTTTTAACTTTATAAAACGGGCCCAAGTGATGTTTGTCTTGAAACATGCCACGTGGTTGACTTTGTTTTCCCCCAATCAAATTTATTTCTACTTTTATTTTCAATTATGCTATTTAGAATTTTTTAAGAAAAAAAAGAGATATTAAAAAAACATATTTGAATTTAGATCATATAAATATATAAATTTTTAATTAATTTTGTAACTAAAAGAAAAGGAAAGAGATATTCAAAAAGAAAAAAAAAAGAAAAGAAAGAGGGTACAGCTGGTAATAGTGATTGGTTGGCTGGAAAGTCAATTGTAAACCACGGAAAATGTAATAGTATTTATTTTCTTTTTATTAATTGAATGAATTCATTCTTAAAAAAAAATTGGGAAACAGATTAGGATAATGTAAGAAAGAGCCAGCCCAAAAACAGTTCACAATGCTCTTTAACTTGGCTGTACGGTAAAGGTTTTTCCGAATTCTTATTTTTTTTTTAATTTGAGTTTGGGATTCACTTTTTCTTTTTATAAAATGGCCCAAAAAGAAAATTATATTTTATGAACAAAACGGA
Organism: Hibiscus mutabilis; assembly: GCA_019671005.1. Classification (NCBI taxonomy): domain Eukaryota; kingdom Viridiplantae; phylum Streptophyta; class Magnoliopsida; order Malvales; family Malvaceae; genus Hibiscus; species Hibiscus mutabilis. The sequence goes on along the minus strand of CM033711.1, from coordinate 86,602,267 downwards.
TCTCAATTCTTTGCCTTAACCCCTAAGTAAAATTAACGTGATATCTATACTTTATAACATATGATATAAAAATGTTTATTTTCCTCATCTTATAATAATATATACAGTTGAATTTTTGCTTAACTAATATGTCAAACAACTATAAAATTTTGATTTATTAGTTCTTATAATTATTTTGTTTTGGTTTAAGTAAAATAAATGGTTATATTTTAATGTACAAACTGTGTAAAAAAATTACACAACCTTTCATATTTAAGCTATAAAATTTAAAACATAAATTTATGGTCCTAACACCCTAAAACTAAAAATTTTAAATCCTAAACCATAAATTCTAACCATAAACTTTATATTCTACACCATATAACCTAAACTCTTGTACCCTAAACCGCATTCTAAATATCTAAACCTAAAATTTAAAATATTTTTCAATAAAAAATAATATAAACTTATAAAAAATCACATTATTAATGCGATCTAAGATTATATAGAGAATGGGTGGCAATAAGATTTTTCGTATGTTAACATATTATCGGCTCAATGTAATGATATTTACACAAGCATAAGAAAGTAAATCTACAATATACATTATTATAAATAATTTAAATATCCGTGAATCAAATACAATCTTATTATTAAACTAAATTGAATTATATGTTACAGAAGATATTTGAAGTTCAAAGAAATATAATTTAAATAACATTTTAAGAGTATGCCAATAATTTAATTTTAACTCATATCGGCAACTTCATTTTAAGATTAAAATAAAATTTATTAATTTATTTCTCTATTACAAAATAGAACACAAGTGATTACTAGATTTATAGAAGCTGTATTTGAAAAGCAACTGTATAATTGAATTTTGAATATATAAAAAATGACATGAATGGATCAACTTATGAGTCGTGCTATTTTTTGTTGTAAAAAATTAATTTAAATTAAATCAATCGTGAAATAAAATTTTTTCATTGTGTGACACAGTTTTTTTATTATTACGCATCTCATTAAAAAATTTTTCAAATTTAATCGTAAAAAAAGAATACACATTATAATAATAATTAAATATTTAGCTTACAGGAAAAAGGCCTGTCGAAACAAAAAAATCAAATATACACACCTCCTATGATCTGAGTCCAATTTCAACAAGCGTAAAACATTCAAGCTATCGACCTTAAGGACGATACGCCGATGACCCAACTCCTATACATACAAGAGACTAATATACACACCTCACACCTGAATATAAAAAAAATAGGTTAATTAAATTTGAAATTTATATATTTCTAATAATAAACGGAGTTTTTATTATCAACCCACCGTACCTTTAACCTAAATACAATAAATAATGTCATTTGATTTTTTTTCCATGTAAACTAATACAGCTTGATCCATAAATATCTATAGAGTGACAAACTCCATTGATGGTGGCAAGAGAATATTAAATGTGCCCACCGCACCCTGTAAACAGCTAGAAAAACATAAATTCCAAAAAAAAAAAACAATATACTTCTATATATTTAGCTGTTTTTTACTTATACAATGATTTTTTTTATTTCATGATCTGAAATAGTTTTTTTTTAATAAAAATTTTCTATAATTATTTTAAAAATTTGTCGGAAAGTATTGGCATTTTTTGAAAGTCGTCAAAAAATCTTGACGACCTAATATATTTTTGGTTCATCCCTTTTTCGTCTTCACTTCACTATTAAAATAAAATTTTCAGCACTTCCTAACATCTTTCTTAAAATCATCTACAGTTTTAGCGAGTTTACTAACATTATTCAAATATTTTTACTTTATGAAATAAAAACAAACTCATCTTAGATTATGAAATAAAATTCCTACATTGAGCTCTTAGTAGTTTATACGTATAATTTGTTTTTGGGTTTATATTTAATTATTTGTCTCAAGTTAAAGATGATATTGTTAGAAACCAAAATATATATTTGATACGAATATAAACCCAAGATCTATATGTATGTCAAATTATTAAGAATAAAAACTAGATTTGCGGAAGCGTACCTGAATCCATTGATGGAGATTTTTCAGAGGGTTTGATCTTCCAAGATGATAGATTACCTCTTGGCACACAACTCTCAGACGGGGAAAAGAGATATGCAAGTTAACCTATATCTCGGGGACCACTACCCTTTATATAAACTGAATTAAAACAGTTTATTAATATTTACAACTCTGCCCCTCATTGAGTTATAAATCTAACTTATGGTATCTACACTTTTAATTCCATGACAATTTAGTACCTATAACACGTGTAACATAATTGGTCACTTAATTACGTGTTAAACTTTATAATAGCAACGTACATTATACATATGTGCCCACTATTATTGAATTTTAATCCAACAATCTCCCACTTGGGCAACATATGTTACCTAACAAATGTACGACCTTATGAGCTCAAAATTTTGCTATCATGTAATAGGTATTCTATAACAATCTCGTCCATAAATTATATCCATATAGGATCAAAGCGGTCTTTGCCATATCAATCATGACTGGACCCATCAATGGTCACGTATACAAACATAATCAAATGACATAGATCAATCATGGATGCGTAGCATGGAAATTACATGTAAATGTGAACCGAACATGCCTATTCCCAACTGGTCCTCTTTAAACATAAGTGAGGTCCTTATCCAAATAAGAAAAGAGTGAATTAATCAATACTTTATTTCGATCGAGAAAATAACCAAATACATAAATGTCTCAAAATAAACATAAACATAAAGTGAACAAATAACAAACTCCCACTCAAACAATAATATCCTTAAATGATGTAACACCCATATGAGCAGTGTGCTCATGAAAGACCTTGGGTGGTAAACCTTTTGTGAGCGAATCCGCTATCATAGAGTTTGTCCCAATGTGTTCTATGGATATTTGTCCACTTTGCACTCTTTCTTTCACAACTAGGAACTTTATGTCAATGTGCTTTGACTTAGACGAGCTCCTATTGTTGTTGGAATACAACACTGCTGATTTATTGTCACAAAATAATTTAAATGGTCTTTCTATATTCTCCAAAATATGCAGCTCAGTGACAAAATTTCGCAGCCATATTCCATGATTAGATGCCTCGTAGCATGCTACAAACTCTACTGCCATAGTGGAAGAAGCTACAAGTGTCTGTTTGGCACTTTTCTAGGATATAGCTCCACCAGCTAACAGATAAATATAGCCTGATGTAGATTTTCTACTATCTTGGCACCCAGCAAAATCAGAATCCGTATACCCTACGACCTCCAAATGATCTGATTTCCTGTATGTGAGCATATAATCTTTTGTTCTCTGAAGATACCTCATAACCCTCTTGGCTGCTTTCTAATGGTCCATACCAGGGTTGCTTGAGTATCTGCCTAACATCCCAACAATGTACGCAATATCCGGACGCGTACATACCTGAGCATACATTAGACTCCCAATAGCTGATGTACAAGGAATCTTATGCATTTCTTGAATTTCAAGATTACTTTTAGGGCATTGGGCAAGATAAAACTTGTCTCCTTTAGTGGCAGGGGTGTCTATTGGTTTACTATTTTGCATGCCAAACCTTTTAATTACTTTATCGATATAGTTCTTTTGTGACAATCCAAGAATACCCCGAGATCGATCTCGATGTATCTGAATTCCTAAAACAAAAGAAGCGTCCCCAAGATCTTTCATTTCAAAATGCTTAGATAGAAATCTCTTGGTTTCGTGCAGTAAGCCTATATCATTTGTGGCAAGCAAAATGTCATCGACATATAAAACCAAAAATATGTACTTACTCTCATTAAACTTGTGATACACGCAATCATCAACAATATTCATCTCAAAACCGAACGAGACAATTACTTGATGAAATTTGTGATACCATTGACGAGAAGCTTGTTTGAGTCCATAGATGGATTTTGTTAATTTGCAAACTATATTCTTTGGGTCTCCCGACTCAAAGTTTTCTGGTTGCACCATATAAATTGTTTCTTCAATTTCTCCATTGAGAAACGCAGTCTTAACATCCATATGATGTAACTCAAGATCAAAATGAGCTACAAGTGCCATGATTGTCCTAAATGAGTCTTTCGATGAAACTGGAGAGAAAGTCTCTAAAAAGTCAATGCCTTCTTTTTGAGTATAACCTTTAACAACAAGACGTGCCTTATACCTCTCCACATTACCATTTGCATCCCTCTTGGTTTTAAAAATCCATTTACAACCAATTGGTTTTGCACCTTCAGGTAATGGGACAAGTTTCCAAACTTTATTGTCTTGCATGGATTTATACTCTTCTTGCATGGCATCAATCCACTTTTGAGAGTTAATACTTTGCATGGCCTGATGAAAGTTGATCGGATCATCTTCCATCATTCCATTATCATCCTCATTTTCTTGGAGAAATACAATATAATCATCCGGAATAGCATTTTCTCCTTTCTCTCGTGGATCTCCTTAATGGCACTTGTTCTTGAGGTTGCTGAGTTTGTTCTTCTGGAACAATTACCTCATCCTGAATAAGAGGGAGCTGTTCGACATTGTCTTGTTGAGGTTCTGGATTCACTTCTTGATTGATGATCGGTATAGAAACTTGAACATCATCAAAAGTGATTGTAGGAACTGAGTTAAAACTCAATTCCTCCTCAAAGACAATGTCTCTTACCTTATTTCTCCCTCCAAACTCAACATCCTAAAAAAATATTGCAATTCCCGTCTCAAAAATATTCTTAATTATGGGATCATAAAATTTATAGTCCCTAGATCGCTCAGAATAACCAATAAAGTAGCTGCTTACTGTTTTGGAGTCCAATTTCTTTTCAAGTGGCCTATAAGGCCTTGCCTCAGCTGGACATCCCCAAATGTGAAAATGCTTTAGAGTGGGCTTTCTACCCACCCAAAGCTCATAAGGTGTATTTTCAACTACTTTAGTGGGTACTCTATTCAGAATGTACGCTGCTGTCTTTAATGCTTCTCCCCAGAGTGACTCAGGTAAGGTAGAATGAGCAATCATACTTCTTACCATATCCTTAAGAGTCTTATTACGTCTCTCAGCAACACCATTCATACTAGGTGTTCCTGGCATGGTGTACTGTGGGACAATACCACATTCCTCTAGGAACTTTGCAAATGGTCCTGAACGTTGTTCACCTGATCCATCATATCTACCGTAGTACTCACCACCATGGTCAGATCAAACTTTTTTAATCCTTTTGTTGAGTTGATTCTCAACTTTAGCTTTATAGGATTTGAACACGTCCAAAGACTGAGATTTTTCATGAATGAGATATAGGTACCCATAACGTGAGTAATCGTCTAAGAATGTTATGAAATATTGTTGACCATTCCAAGATGTCGTAGAGAATGGCCCACAAATATCAGTATGAATTAATTCTAAGACGTCTGTAGAACGATTGGCACCTAATCTCTTAGTTTTGGTCTGCTTTCCCTTGATGCAATCAACACAAACATTAAAGTCTGTGAAGTCAAGGGACTCTAAAATACCATTAGACACAAGACGCTCAATCCTACACTTTGATATATGACCTAAGCGTTTATGCCATAATGATGCTGAATTTTCTTTATTTAATTTTCGCTTAGTACCACGTAATTCCACATTCAAGGTTTCATTATAGGATGCAATTGTATCTAACAAATAAAGGTTGTCATAAGCATTTAAATAACCAGTTCCAACAATACTTGAATTTAAAGACAAAGTAAACTGATTGTTTCCAAATGAACAATAATAACCAAATTTGTCCAATAAAGAAACTGAAACTAAATTCCGCCTAAAAGACAGAACAACAAAAGTGTCTTTCAAATCCAAATAAAAACCAGTTTCTAATAACAACCTAAAATGCCCAATTGCTTCCACTTCCACAGATTTTCCATTGCCCACAAAGATGTTTCTTTCACCATCACTTGGCTTTCGGTAGCTCAGGCAACCCTGCATAGAAACACTTATGTGAGTAGTAGCACCAGAATCTAACCACCAAGTGTTTCTAGGTACTCAAGCTAAATTAACCTCGAAAATGACCAAAGTAAGATTCATACCTTTCTTTGCACGCCATGCGTGATATTTGGTACAATCTTTCTTCATGTGTCCAGGCTTGTCACAAAAAAAACAATTATTTGGAACATTCTCTTGTTTCTTTTGAGTGGACCCTTAGCAGCCTTCATTCGATATTTCTTTTTCTTGCCCTTGTCTTTAGAGGCACTAGACAAATGAGCACTTTCAGTTTTCTCACGCTTCAACCTTTCTTCCTCTTGAACACAATGAGAAATGAGCTCATTTAGAGTCCACTTCTCCTTTTGGCGATTATAACTAATTTTAAATTGGTTAAACTGCATGCGAGAAGCGATACCAAAACCATAAGAACGAGTAAATCATCGAAAACTTCGATTTTAAGTGCCTTAAGTTTTGAAGCAATATGATACATTTCCATAATGTACTCCCTTATATTTCCTTGACCCTTGTATTTCATGGACATCAAAGAATTGAAGTGATGTCATCTCAACCTTATCGTTTTTGACAAAACATTGCTCAATATTGTCAAGGAAATCCTTAGCTTTGAATAATTTCTTGATTCTGCACCCCTAAAGGTTTCGGAATGCTATGTTTCATGATCATCGACTCATGTGATTAGAACGTTCCCACCTCTCAAAATCCCTTTTTGCATCGGGGTGCTTGCCGCAGATGAGAGGTGCAGTTGTTCTTCCCTTAACGCAAGGTCTATGTCCATACTGACCAAGCACTATCGGTAAGTGTCTTTTCCATTCCTTGAAATTCGTCCCATTAAGCATGGGTATAGAATTGACATTAGCAGATATTGTGGCGTGAAAGAACTAGCTGAATATAGAACAAAAGAATAATAAATAAATAAATATGCTCACACCAATAATTCATAAGTAAACAAATAAATTCAAAATAATGACTAATTCCCCTCAAGATACCAAACACAATATTAATATCAAGTCTTTGGACAAGAATATTAATCTGTAAAGCGGTACTCTTTGTTGTAGCAATCAAACATTGACAATAAACTATGTTGAACAACAAGTTAATCTTTGGACTAACGTATTGCACACATAAATTACCTTATAATTGTCACACATTTATCACCACATGTGTTATTTGAAATTCGGCCAAATATTAATTTTCCTTTGGGCCAATTAATAAACGCATGAATTACAAAAACACAAACATCTTGATATTTTAAACAAGTTAATCTACGCAGAAGCGGTCACTTTGGTGACATTGTGTTTCAATTAACCTATTAAAATATTAGACATAACCAAAACATGAATTTATCCGTGTCTAAAGATTTATCGTCATACCTAATGATCAAAACTAAAATTTTGATCCAACCAAATTAAATATATATTTGAAATTAAATATATATTATATAACTTGAGTACTTATATACGATCACTAAACAAATAAAAGAAATATCATAATTTAAAAAAATAATAAAACCATCCTTATTTACTGTAACTAATAAATTCCTAAAAACTTGATTTGGGGCACGCATATTTATAATTATATTAAAAACAACTTTAACCGATTAAAAGAAACATGAAATTAGGGTTATCAAAAATTCAAACAGAAAGCAAACTGCATTATATTCTCAATTGAAAATAATTCTCCATCGCCCATTAATGAATCAACCAACGACAAAACCTAATTTCCGAATCGAGGAATATCCATCCAAAGACAAATCACAGATCATGAATTTTAAATAGTAAAAAAACGATGGAAGATTAATAACCCAAAAATTATGATCTTAATGATTCGACAAACCTGGCACTGATGCCACTTGTTAGAAACCAAAATATATATTCGATACGAATATAAACCCAAGATCTATATGTATGTCAAATCATTAAGAATAAAAACTAGATTTGCGGAAGCGTACCTGAATCCATTGATGGAGATTTTTCAGAGGGTTTGATCTTCCAAGATGATAGATTACCTCTTGGCACACAACTCTCAGACGGGGAAAAGAGATATGCAAGTTAACCTATATCTCGGGGACTTACCCTTTATATAAACTGAATTAAAATAGTTTATTAATAATTACAACTCTGCCCCTCATTGAGTTATAAATCTAACTTATGGTATCTACACTTTTAATTCCATGACAATTTAGTACCTATAATACGTGTAACATAATTGGTCACTTAATTACGTGTTAAACTTTATAATAGCAACGTACATTATACATATGTGCCCACTATTATTGAATTTTAATCCAACATATATATGTTCTCTGATTTCTATTTGAGTAAAAGCAAAATATGATTATTCAAAAATTATAATTTTTCCTACATAATTAAAAGATTACAACTTTTATTAAAGTACATGTCAAATGCAAATAAGAAACATAAATATTTAAAAGAAAAATAAAAAGATCTGAATTAAAGACAACTTGGCTCTTCTGAAGTGTGCACAATTAAAATTCGGAATAAAAATAAAATAAAATAAAACCAGATTGGTTACAGCTGGGTGCAAAAGGAAATATCTTAGAATAGTTTACGAATATCAACATTGCTTTTTGACTTCATTAATCACGTGGAAAATGATATTATTCTTTTTATTATGGAATTATTATTTTATTGTTTCGAAGCTGTCGGCAAACTCATTTGGAGTGTACGTAATAACGTAAACTCTTGACCGTTGCACCATGACAAGCACACATTTAAAAAGGTTATTTATAAGGGTGTTTATTGAGCAATGATTCGTGAATAGTGTTTGATTCATGTTTTTAGTAGTGTTTAATTTGTGTTTAACTGAATTCGTTACAGCTCGATAAAATTTTGTTTGATTCGTAATTATTAAAAATCTTTTTTTTTTCGTTAAAATTTTTATCTTGTTTTTGTAAATATAGGTAAAATCTAGTGATATTATTCGAGTTTAATATAAACATAAAAATTCAAGAAAAAACGTGAGGTTTGAAGAGATAAATAATCGAATCTATCATGACCGAGTTAGAGATAAAGTCGATATTCGAATGTGAAACTCTTTTTATTTTCTTGACGATCTCGGTGAACAACAAATGAGAAAAAACCTTAGAAATTTTGAAGTTTTGACTTTCAATCGTATATTTTTATATGGAAAGGGAAAAAAGCAAAAACTAAAGACTTTTTTTATATATAAAATAATAATAATAATAAAAAAACTCATTATTATAATTTATTATTAATGCAAATTAATTTTTTATTCTAAATACAAAACGTTTTGAAAATTTGAAACCAAAATTTTATGGGTAAATTATCTATAAATTCAATGAACTTTTTTAAAATTTTTAACTATTATTTAAATTTATTAGAACATATTTTTTTAAGATAGCCACCAAAAAATCAGAAAAGAATTTATAAAAAAATAACGAGTTGCTCACGAACTTATTGAGTTGAATTGGACCTTGCTCGACTTGACTCACAAAAATCTCGAGTCGAATAAATTCAAATCGAATGTTAACCGAATTTTAACCAAGTCAAGTTCAAATTGTTTACGAGCTGCACAACTCAATAAGCACCCATTGTCATTTATAGTCTAAAGAATTATAAGAAAATGGTTTTATTTGATGGAGTTGTCACCTTGATTCATCTGAAATCATGCACAAATGAAATGAGATTGATCTCTTATTGTGTTAAGGGATGGATGCTCATCTGATATTCGGCCCGAGTGTGCTCTTTTTGGTCTAACGAAGGCAACATTAAATAAAATTAATTTTTACTAATCTGTTTAGCGACGTTAGACGTTGAGTTAAAAAAGAAAATTAAATTGAGACATTGCTAATGAAATATTTAAACCCGTCATCGAATAGGACCAAGACTAAAAACCTAAACAAACACAATTAAAATCCAAAAAACAAAAAAAAAACTTTTAGTTAAAATTTAAGAGTAAAAAAACCGACTGTTTCATCATAAAATTTCCTTCTGAAACTGTTTGAAGACTTGAAGGAAGATAACAACTGATGTTGGAGGAAAAAGACCTCATCAAACCATAAAAAAATCACCACAAACAAAATAAACCCCCCCAAAAAAAAAAAAAAGAAAAAAAGAAAACTACAACTTCAACAAGAGAAGTGGTGTCAAAAATACTATACACGATTAAGTTAAAAAAATAATACTATACACAATTTTGAATATTCTTATCATGGTTCCGGATTTGATTTTAAGAATTCACAATTTATAATTACTGATAATTTTTCTTTAAGTATCAATTAGGAGTAAAGATAAATAGAAACTGATTTTTAAATGGAGTGTAAGTATCGAAAAATATTATATTGACTACATGGTTTTGTTCTTTTATCAAATTGAATTTGTGATGGAGTTACAAATACATGTTAAATTTAAGTTCAAAGATCAATTTTCAAAACGAAAAGATTTAGACTATTACAAATTCTTATTCGGTCTTATTTTCGTTAATATTTTATATATGAATTATTATTATTATTATTTTGTTTTATTCTCTATAATATAAATTGAAATCCTTTTAAAATAGAACTGGGGTTGTTATGTTCATTGAGCAGGTCCTCAATCCTCTTAAAACCCCATATATCTGCTATGTCCAATATGCATTTTATTTTTTAGATGCTAGAATTTGTCACAGTGCCACTGCAGCTTTGTTTCCTTAAATGTTTGATGGACAATGAACATTGAAGGGATCGACATGATCTAATTTCATCTGATCTATGGAAACTGTAACTCTACCATATTTGCAGGCTTGCAGCAGCCATGGTCACAGTCAGAAAAATATTGATAAAATTATACTCTCAATCGTAATTTAAATTAATGAGGTATATGTACACCATAGATATTGTTATATTTGTAGGATATAAATCCGTATTGGACATTCATCTTCACTCCGGATGTTGGACTTCAATCTTTAAATAGGAAAAACTTCATAAACCATGGAAAATGGGAAATCATGAACAAGAATTATAAAACTAGGAACTTCTTCTCAGATTTACAGTATTAAAACATTGAAACAAACCACCATCAATGATTCCACAAGTTTCTTGGAAATGTTATAGAAACCAAACATTCAACAGAGTTTAGAAATGAAATGATCCAATCAGTCATCATGTTTAAACCGGAAAAATATACCATGTTTAGTTCTCATCGTAGTCCCTCGGGAAGCCCCCTTATCTTTCCTGCTTCGTGTTCCGAATGTCACCATATCTGGCGCCCCACTCCCGGTTGGAGGCAAAACAAAGGTTTGATGAGAAAACTTGGGTGGCTCAGCAATAGAAGTGTCACTACCTTCACTAACCAAGAACCCGTTTAATTAAAACTTATATAGGATCGGACATTAATCATTTCACTTCAATTTGGTCTGATCTATGGAAACTAACTCTACTATAGTTGCAATGGTTGCAACAGCCACTGTCACGTTACACATGAATTATAGAACTAGGAACAACTTCACTTGCGAACACAACTTCTCAAATTTAAAGTATTATAACTCAAAAACATACTAGAATTCTTTGGAATATTGTGTAAACCAGGAATTGACAGATTTCTTCAAAAGAACTGAAATGAAGCGACTTGATTTGTATTCAATCAGTCAACGCATTTAAACCAGAAAAAAATGTACCATGTTTAGTTCTCATCGTAGTGCCACGGGATCTCGCTTATCTTTCTTGGTTCATGTTCTGACTGTCCGATCTCTGGCGCTTGGAGATGGTGACCATCGGAGCACAAACCAGGAAAGATAAGGTGCCTTCACTAACCGAGAACCCGTATCATTACACATTGCACCGGCTCTTTATGTTTTTACTTATTCATGTTTAGTATTCATATATTTCCAACTTCTATTCGGATTGAATATAAAGATATGATTCTCCAAATATATGAAATTTTGTAAAAATCATTCAGCAATACATACGTAAGATGCAGAATTGAATGTGAAAATGCAGTAGTATAGAAACCATGATATACACCATGAGTATTGTTGCTATAATGCTATGTCATTGGAAAAACATGAACATTGATTATGAAATTAGGAATGTGATCGAGTTTATACAAATTTGTCAGATTTAAATTGTTAAAACTTTGAAGCAAATCATCGTCAAGAAATCCAGAAATTTCATGGAATATTAAAGAAACCAAGAATTCAACAGAAACAAAAACAACTATAGTTGGCATGATGAAATGAAATGAAGTAACTTAATCGGTTATCTATCCGTAAACGCGTTTTAAAACGGGGAAATGTACCATGTTTAGTTCTCACAGTTGTGCCGCCATGGAATGCCACCTTATCTTTCTTGATTCGCGTTCCAACAGTCACCCTCTCCAAATCCCCACTCCCCGTCGGCGGAAAAATCCCCGGTGAGTTGGCCGGCGAGTTTTGATAAGAAAACTTGGGTGGCTCAGCAATAGAAGTGTCAGTGTCGGTGTCACTACCTTCACTAACCAAGGACCCGTATCTTGCAACAAGAATCCCGTCGAGTCCGTGGACAGCAATGTTGGACCCAATGAAAAGATCCGGGACCGATACCACGACCCCGTCGACTGTAACAGTTACCAAGGCGGTGCCGTTGCGGGTGGACATAGTACGTTCCACAAAGAGTCGACGGTTAGGGAGGAGGGTGTCGATGAAGGCGGGGCGAGGGAGGGCGAGGAGGTCCGAAGAGGAGAGGAAATGCGGGGAGACGTGGAGGAAGAGAGATACGGTGTAGAGGCGGGCGGAAGAGAGTAGGTCGAGGGAGAAGAGGAGAGAATCCGATGGTGCAAAGAGAGTGAATATGGAAGAGTTTTGGGACGAGAGGAGGCGGACTTGGAGATCGGAGGTGGTTATGGCGTTGGGGAAGAGGGTGTAGCCTCTTGATTGGAGGGTTAAGAGGGCGGCGTCCAGTTCTTTGGTGGTTAAGCCGGAGGTGGTGGTGGTGGTGGTGGCGGTGGCGAGGAGGAGGAGGAGGGGAAGGATTGCGATTGTTGGCTTGGAGGAAAGGATTTCCATTTTCTGTTAGTTTTGGCGGGTGGATTTCTTAGTTTCTAGGTATATGCCATTTGGAAGTATTGGGTTATTGGGTGCGGGTTTTTCTATAGGAGTTATTATGGTCTTGAATCTTTTAATGGATTTCTGGCTGTTGGATGAGTGAAATCTGTAATCCCTTATTTAGCCTTCTATTTTTCAAGCTAGCACCAATTCTCCTCTCAACTTATGCTAGTATTAAGTTTGGTAAAAGAAAAAATATATATAAACGTCTATAATTTAATATATATTTTAAGGATTATTATCCTATATACTGATGGTGGAAAATAAAGTTCCCATGAGCTGTGTTATTTAAGAGTTTAGGGTTTAAAGGTTAGGGGTTTAGATGTTAGAGTTTAGAATTTAAGATTTATGGTTAAAATCCATGCTTTATAATTTGGGGTATGTGGTTAGATTTTTAGGGTTTTAAGGTTAGAATTTTAGATTCTAAATTTAGGCTTGAAAATAGGATGTTTGTGTAAAATTTTTTCTCACTAACAATGTGTCAAATATTTACTTTATATTTCAATTGATATATTTATAATTTTATAACATTAACTAATAAATTATAATTTTTTAATAAAATTTATATATTTTAATAGATATTATAAATATATTTTTATAAAACAAATGCGATTATTTTAAACGCAATTTAACTTTAATGTTATTTTTTAATTATCTAAGTTGATTTAGTGATAAAAACATAATTGAATTATTTTCCGTTTAACCACTTATATCCGACTTATCGACTGACTAATTCGAATCAAGTTTTGCAGATATTCAATATGGGAGACATCCTTCCAACCCAATTTTCTCCATTCATAAATTCAACCTCTAATTTTATTTAAGAGACTAACTCCTTATTCCGCTAGACTAACTTGTTGGTATTTATGCCTAAATAATATTCCAACAAAACCTAAGATTCCATAGTTAATTGGCCCGGTATAAAAAAATTGAAAATGAACTTAATTCAACTTTCATAAATATAATTTAATTCGTTCGATGCAAAAGTTTGAATCAAAACAAATAATAAGCTAAAAGTAATATGTGCAAAACTCATGAAAAAAGTTGCAGAATGAATCATTTTCCCTATATTAATACCATATGATGAGACCATTCATTTGATTCTCACTCTACCTAATATTCCATTAATCAGCTTAACCATTAATGCATTTTCCTCTTTCCATTGTCCTCCATGGAAGTTTCAGTCATCAAATGGCCTTACATGGTATTCCGAACGATCAACCATACTTTCCGTGCGCCACGAGGTATACTTTGTATCCCGTTCTTCCTCACTATTGTACCATGAACTGAGGATTTCCAACAACGGGCTGTCTCTACTGTCCGCTCCTAGCTTCGGTTGCGGTCGTGATAGCTCTGAAGTTGAGATTTCCCCTTTGGAATCTGAAATTTCGTCACCCCAGAGAGACGGTTCATAGTCAGGATATGTCATCTTTGGTTGCACTTCCTTTCTGTTTGAACTTTTGTTCGAATCATCATCACCAGTTATTGGTGCATCATGCAATGAAAAAGATGTCTTTCCTACCGCATGACCTATTTTCTCGAATGTTAGGAATAGCAGTTTGCAGGCCTGAATTTCCTGGAACTTTACTTGCATGAATTATAAAGGTTGACTCGATTTTAACCCTGGGCATTATCTCCAGCAGAGACGACAACTTTTGGTAACCAAGTCCTTGTATATTGAGAGAATAACCATACCTCGAGAGGAAAACATTCCTGAAATTGCTGATATTGTATCCTGCAGGGTGTTCCTTTAGTATCTCTTTCACAAGTTCTTCATGGTCAACCAATATGTCATATCGAGAATGATCCGAAGATTTCTCATTGACGAAGGTAGATGAAACTCCAGAATGAGAAACATTCTGCAACTCTTTTTCTCCTTCATGTTTTGGCTGCATGTTTGCCTCTGATGGATTGCTCATAAAGAAATGGATAACTCCAGAATGCCAAACTTTTCTAAAGAAACTTACTTCAGATTCAGAATCTTGTTCCAGCATAGGACCTTGATGACTCTCAGCTACCTGATCATTAGACACTTCAGCAATCTTGTGACCAACTGGAAGGGTCTGTTCGACCGCCCCTGGAGGTTCTTCTGAATTAACTTTAACAAAATCATCATTTCCTGGAGGAGTATGTTGCACTTTTATTGGTGCAACTCCAGCATTAATTTCAGGGGAATGCTGCAATCTGGACTTATCGTTTACAGCACCACAAGTTGACCCGTCATCATCACTTGAACTAGAATGAACAATGAGCTCGTCTCCATCTCTACATAGAGTTCCTGCAGATAAAGCTGGACTACTCTCAGACAGTTCACCAGTTTTTGAGGTAACTCCACGTACAACAAACTGACCATCATGTGTAGACCGAAGCCTCAGGATGTGTGGCATGGATAAAAGAAAAGGAAGGAACTTTTTATAACCATAAAAGTCTTTATCAAGCTCAATCTTACTACAGGTCAACAAAGTTCGAAGGTCCGTAATGGAAATCCCCTTTGGGTAAGAGTTCAAAATCAGACGAATCCGATTTGTAACTGCCTTGGGAACTGGCCTAGGCCATGGACGCACTGGCTGTTCAACTAAAAACGGGTCTTCCAGGGACACATTGTAATGGCCATACCAAGAACCATGAGGACCGTCTGGAGGTTTATTATAGTACTTTCCCCTCAGCTCCTCTCCTTTGAGCAGTGCACCCCAATTCCACATGATACTTGCAGCACTGCAAAGAACATTGGGAGCAGATTCTCGACTAGCAAGAAGTATATTGCAGTTGTTCATCCGTAATTTATGCAATACAGTGGCATAGTCTCTGTCACTAGATATTAAAAAAAGATGTGCCGGAGGAGGATATTGGGAAACCCAGGAAAAAAGATCAACCAGAAGCAATCGATCAGCGCTGTTCTTTCCATCTGCATTAGTAGCACATTTACTTGGTAAAATAACATGAACTTAGACAATTGATGACAAAAATTCCCATTTCTCCAGCTATGACTCAAGTCTAGAACCACTTCAGCAACATCATACACATAAACAAAAGTTTCAGCATATATTGAGAAATAGAAAATATACCATTGGGAACATGATAAAGGTTAACCCCGGTGGAAGAAAGCGCCTCTTGGGTAGTTCTGGAGAGTTGCGAAATGTCTCCGAAAGCCGTAATCCGAAGAGGACCCATAATTCCATTGGCCCTGAGCGCGGCGGTGATGGTATTAGCAATCTTAAACACATTGACATCTGAGGACACATTGCAGTTCTCGAAATCCCACCAAACCGAGACCTTAACGTTTCGAGACTCCTCCTCGTGGCGCCGCGAGAAAGGGTGGGAATGCAAAGGCTGGGCTTGAGAAGTGGAGAAATAGGAAATGAAGAGTGGGAACGAACATGATGGAGCAGGAGAGGAAAATGAAAGGAGGGATCTAAGAGGGAAAGGTTGAAGCCTCATTGTTTAATGAGAAAATTGGGTTTTCTTAATCATTCCAAAAGATTATGAATTTCTGGGAAATTTTGAAGGACGGTGATGACTGGTACATACAGCCGAGGGTTTTAGGGAGAAAGAGAAAGAACTCAAACCCTTTTGGTTTCCTGTTTTTAAATAAAATAAAATTTGATTTATTTTAGTATCAGGCCACTAAATCTCTAAAATTATTATAATGTATATCGGAAAAAATATGATATGAATATAACAGCAAAAAATAATTAGAAAATATGACTGTCAAAGCATTTTTATTGTCAATTCTTATTATTAATAAAAAATATCGAATTTATAAGTTAAATCGTAAAAGTATTTTTGTTAAATTGAATTATATTTCAAAAGAAGCAAAAAGTTAAAGCTAATTTAAAAGTGCTGCTTATTATTTTTATTATTTATCATTACTTAAAAAATTTCATCAGTGAAAAAAAAATTGTAGTCACTTTTGTCAGAAGAATACAACAAAAGTAAAATGTCACGCTTGAGAAGAGGCGGGGTCATTAATCCCACATCGGAAAGTAAAAGGGAGGTCTTGGGATATAAATACGGTAGCGCTGCACATCCTATCAGACATGTCTTTTGGGAAGAGGGTAATGACCCCGTGACAAGTGGTATCAGAGCGACCCTTTAACTGCCCGATTTCACGCCGAGCGCCCATGAGTGAGGTAGGCAGGGTGGACAACTGTGACAAGGTGGCTCATCACGAGAGCGGAAGCTCGTGACGAGGGCGTCACGAGGTTGAGTGGGGGAGAATGTCACGCCTGAGAAGAGGCGGGGTCATTAATCCCACATCGGAAAGTAAAAGGGAGGTCTTGGGATATAAATACGGTAGCGCTGCACATCCTATCAGACATGTCTTTTGGGAAGAGAGTAATGGCCCCGTGATAAAAACTTCCAGCAATTAACTCTCCCGATAATATAAATATTATAGTACGTGTTAGATATCATAATGTAATTTTATAAAAACATAGTTATTATTTTAGTAATTGTATATTTGATTATAGGTGAGTTGGGTCGAATAAAAAATTTCAAGTTAAATCGTGTTGACGAGTCTTATTTTATAACTAAAATTTTATTTAAATTTTTTCGAATCAATTTATAAAATTATAATTCGAATCAGATTTTTTTTATTGCGTTTGGTCAAGTCAAAAAATACTACTTTTTTAGGTCGAGCTTTGCTAATTATATTATAATTCTCTATGTCATGTTGATTATGCAAATTAGTATAACTTTTTTATGTCATCTATGATACTTGGTAATATAAATCGAGAGTATACACATAATTACATTAATTCTCACCCGGTACTACAAGCACCGTAGAGTGTAATTTGAGTCCTCTTATTACACTGAATTTAGTGAAACCCACAAATTACAATGATAATTTGAATACACCACAAATTATAAAATTACATCTAATTACACGATAATTTACATTTTGAATCATTGAATTTAATGTTTACTTTTATCTACATCACAAATCTTTAATTTAATCAAATTACATCATTCAACTTTTATTATTTATAAATTAAATTACTTATATTGAAATCATTAAATAATTTGAATGAAAAACTGAAATCGACACTTTTATTTAACATATTTTTCACATAGCATCATCATTAAATGTTCAATTGATAATTTTAATATTTTTTGTAAGAATTTTCTTAAACATTTCAGTTTAATAAAATCAAAGGAAAATAACTAGATTTTTTATATAAATTCTAATAAAAATATTTAAAATGCGAATTGAACATTATTTATTGATGATATGTGAAAATATGTTAAATAAAAATGTCAATTTTAGTTTTTTCATTAAAATTATTTAAGGGCTTCAATATAAGTTATTTAATTTATAAATAATAAAATTTGAATGATGTAATTTGATTAAATTAAAAGTTTGTGATGTAACTGAAAGTGAATATTAAGTTTAGTGATTTAAAATGTAAATTACCCTCTAATTACATTTAAATTTAATTTTTCTTTATCAAGAAACGTATGATTTTTATTAGAAAAAAAATCATACATACCCAATTGCTATTTTGTTATTCATTAAAAATCTCTCTAATCTAATATAGAAAAAAAAAGTACGACGAAATAACAACGAAACACCACACGCAACGCAACATGGACCAAATCTAACAAAAAAAAAACAGCACCAAATAAGTTACCATCTCCCATCCCACCCGACAAGCACACAACAACACTCAACGCCGAGCCAGCCAAGTAACAGAAGCCCTGCACCGTGTCACGGCCTTAGCCTTTAGTTCACTCGGTCGCTAAGCCGTGCGGCACTTGAAAATGACTCTTCCCGATCAAGTCAGCATTTTCTCTCGATTGATCTGCTCAAAATAAGCAAGCAACACATTAGTCTCGCGCCACAAAACCATTCTTCAAGCCATGGTCGAAACCGTGGGGCATAGCGGATGCACACAGTCGACCCCCAGCTTCCCCGTAGGAAAAAAGAACGGTTTTTATTTTATTAGAAAAAAAAGAAACATCGGTTACATTAGAAAACTCACCCACACCATCGACTTGGGCGGTAGGGGCCGCCTCGATGGTGTGTAGGATACATACCTTTACCAGTGGATCAGCCCAAACTCTGCCGACTTTCCACCCCTTACATATATACGAAAAAAACATAATAGAAATGACCCGAGTAAACATTCTATTGTTTGAACGAGGACACTTTTTCCTAACTAAAGAAATAATTGAAAACAAAGACTCTTCTTCCTAAAACATTGATGTGCTTGAAAATGGGGCATGGTAGAAGTGACTCGGTTGTGGCCCCGGAACTCGGTTGTAACACCATGTGAGGGAATGGCCACAACACACTGCACCCAGCTCACACACTGCTCAACACTACACAAACGACAGCACAATACACATCCTGCACCCTCACACAATCACGCACCAGCACCGCGCAACTCACCCGCACAAACATGTAACCAGTCCGTACGATCGACTCCGGATTTGGCCAAAGCATCCGCCATGCTATTAGCTTCGTGAAACACCGAGTAAAACGATACGTATAGGAGAGTCAAGCAAGCCGCATCAATACGTCGACGCTCCCTATGCAAAATCTAAAAAAATAGCAACCAACGAATTCGATTCAACGGCGAACAACTCCACATTAACCAAATGCAAACCACACAGGACCTCCAATGCATAATCGATAGCTCTCAACTCCGCAATATTTGAATCCAAGACACTCAACGAACTCGAGAAAAATGACAAAATGCAACCATCAACGTCACGCAAGACCCCCTCACAACCAGCTGGCCCTGGTTTACCCTTCGCCGACCCATCCACGTTGAATTTTAAAATCTCTCGACGTGGTGGACACCAATCAACACTCGCACGTACCAACATCCCCTTCACGGGGAATGAGCATAACAAAGGACTAATTCACCACTGCGACTCTTCAACGACACAGTCTAAAGAATCCGCCTTTACCCAATAAAAAGCGCGCAGCTTAACGTGAAACAACAAATCATTGATCAACATGCGTTTCTCAATGAACATAACCTCATTACGCTCCGACCATAGCGACCACAACACTGCTGCACAACCTATCAACCACCATTGTCACCTCAAACCCGAAAAAAAACCATCAAAACGTTGTTTGTACAAACTCAAATAATGAACGCGGCAAAACACAAGTAATCTGCCACCAACCAAAGAATCGCTGCCACAAATTCCTCGCCCTTTCACAATCATAAAAAATATGTTGTGTCTCATCCTCGGCAACACCACATACAACACACACCGACGAAACATCCCCCAATTGCACACCCCTCGCCCCAAGCATACACATCGTCTGCAACGTATCCAACATCACATACTAATTTTTCAAATATACTCTAAAAATCTTAATTACACTTCAATAAAAAATGTATCAAAATTCTCAATTCAACATTTATATTGTTTAAGAACATAGAAAGAAATATCAGAATAAATTAAGAATCAATTGAACAGTTAAATCTAAAAATTGAACGAAAAAATATTTTATTTAATCTCGTATTTGTTGAAAGACAAACAAGATTACGAGAGACGTCAAAGCTTATGCTGCAAAATGCTATCCAATTCTTAAATTATCAGAGTAAAGAAATCAAATAGTATAAGGAAAATGATTTGATGCAACGGTGGTGAAAATGAAATTTTTTACAAATACTGTATTTTTGGAGTTTAGAGTTATAATTTTAGGGTTAATTTTTAAGGTTTAAAGTTTATAATTTTGGGTTTGATTTTTAGTGCACAGGGTTTAATGCTAGTAAAATGACATGTGACATCATTTAAAGTCCTTGTCAGAAAAGAAAAATATTTAGGTGCATCAAATATTAATCCATAGTTTAAATATATATAAACACGTAAAATAGTTTAAATTATCCATTCAAATGACCATTCATTGGGGGTCGACTGATCATGTTAATGTGCTGGGTTTTTCTGGTGACAAGTTATTTTGCTGATCCTTTCTTACGAGATTAGATATTAGTTATAATTCGACATTGGTGAGTGCTTGAGACTTTATAAGCTCACGTTTTCTGGGTTTTTTTTGTTCGGTAATGTACGCTTTTATTAATTGAGTAAATTATATGTCACGTTAAATTTTTTTTAATTTTAAATGAAAGAAAAGAGTACAACACAATTAGACTAAAAATTAAGGAAAAAATATTACAACATAAAAAGTTCTCTATGGGATAATTTGGTATTGGGATGTAGTTTTTGCTCATATCTATTTTACGTATTAAATATTTATAATGTTATCGATTAATCTAATATCAATTCAATTATAAAATTATAATAGTATATTCTAAATGATCGTAATTGTTGTTATAGTTCTGATAAAAAATACAAAAAAATATAGTGATACTGTCTTTTTATACTATATATAATCATTTAAATAATGGAAAATTCTACGACGCTCGACGAATATCGTTGAATATCACTAACGCTGAATACCGCTGAACACTATTAAATTGATTAATAAAGATTAAAAATCTCAAAGGACTCAACATATAATTATAATTTTTATTTTAAATAAAATTTTAATTAAATTATTTTTCATATATATAATATTTTAATATTTTTTAATAATTAGATCAAATATCAATCTTAGTTAATTTAAAAATAAAACCCTAAACCCTAAACCCTAAACCCAAAATCCTAAACCCTAAACCCAAAATCCAAAGCCTAAAATATGAAACCTTAAATCATAAATTAAAAACCCTAAACTCTAAACCCTACACCGGGTTTGTACTTTTGACGTCCACATTCTGCCATTAATTTTATTATTAATTTCTCAGCCTTTCTTTTTGTACTTAAATATTGAAAAACGTCAAAATAGCTACTGGCTTTAAAAAAACAGAAAACAAAAGCTCTTCCTAATTTCTTCATTGTTATTTGATTCAATCAAATTCAAATTCAAATTTCTCTCTCTCAGACGATATATTTTAGTTTTTTCCTTTCCCAGTTGAGATCTTAACATTTAGGGTTTAAGGTTTTGGATTTCAAGTTTAGGGTTTATGGTTTCAATTTAGGGTTTTGCTTTATAGTTTAGGGTTTATAGCTTTGAGTTTAGGATTTAGGATTTAGGATTTAGGGTTTAGGGTTTTTTATTTTTTAAATTGACTAAAGTTGGTATTTGATCCAATTATTTAAAAAATTAATAAATATAATATATATAGAAAATAATTTAATTGAAATTTTATTTTAAATAATTTATAATTATATGTTGAGTCCTTGAGATTTTTAATATTTATTAATTAATTTAATGGTGTTCAACGATGTTCAGCGTTAGTGGTGTTCGTCGAGCGTGGTAGACTCATCCTTAAATAATAGATAATTAAAAAATGCTTCTTAAGTAGTACTACAAGTTTATATTAAAAAATTAAATAATATACCGACTGAATTTATTAAAAAACAAAATAAAAAATATTTCAAACAAAATAAAAATACAGCCGAAAATAACAAATCAAAGTAAACTAAATTGAAGGGAAAAAATTAGAAAATGAAACATCAAACCGAGTGGCCTGATTTGGGAGTTTAGGAATTTGAGGAATTTTAGGATTATTTAAAAAATTTAATATATTTTAAAAATTTTGATATATTTTTTAAAAAATAAAATTCAGAAAATGTTTAATACTGTCACGTGCACGATTTCATTAGATAACGACAGAAAATTAACCTCCGTTACGGTGAGGCGCATATTTGAATCATGTAAGAAAACGTTAAACACCTAATCGACCCAAAACAAAGTTTAAGCATCTCTATGGAGAAAAAGTAAAATTTGGGCACTTATTTGAGGGTAAAGCTTATGACAAAATATATTATTGCTATAACAAGTTCAATGATTGGGTGAGGCTGACAGGGGCAGTTTTAAAATTTAAGGGACTTTGTGCAATTTAATAAGATGCGCCCTTAATTTATAATTTTTTCAAACTAAGTTTTTTTAATAAAAAATGTTGGATTACTCTCTTAAACAACATAAAAATAACTTACAAACACCTAAAAGTCTAACATTTTCACTTAAAAAGTGATGTTATTCTTGCATATTTTGAAGCAAAATGATCTACAATGCTTTCAATATCAACTTCTTCCAAAAGATCAGTTTTGATTGCCATCAAAACAAGTCTATTTAGTATTTCTTGTGACATAGTTGAATGTAAGTATGAGTTCACAAACTTCAATTTTGAAAAGCTTCATTCTGCAGAAGCAACAATAATAGGATTAGTCAATAAAACTATATGCAATTGTCGAATTTGGGAAGCAATTAAAACATTTTAAAAACTTTAATAAATTCGTTGCTCCTATATTTTCCTTGGGTAAAATACCTAAATCATCACTCAACTTTGCTCATTGACCTAATTTGGTCACTAAACTTTCAAAACGCTCAATTTACTCATTGAACTTTACTTTCTGACCTATTTTGATCCCTCTGAATTATTTTATTAATATTTTGATATGACATGATATATTTTATTATTATTAAATATAAAAATAATTTAAAATAAATATAAATTATTTGGATAAAATACAAAAATCATCACTGAACTTTGCTCTCAGACCTATTTTGGTCACTAAACTTTCAAAATGATCAATTTACTCGTTGAACTTTATACTTTGGCCTATTTTGGTCACTCCATTTTCTCATTAACAGCCCGATGGCGTGATTTATTTTATTAATATTTTTATGTGACATGAATTTTTTATTAATATTTGGTTGACATGTAGGGTTTAAAATAAAAATCCTAAATTCTACCCAAACCCCACCGACAGCACCCTCTCATCCCCAAAACTTCACCGTCTCCTTAAACATCTTACTGCATATTCATCTTCATCATCTTCTTACTGAACATTGTTTTTTTAAGATAATGGTTTTTGAAGTTTGGACAGAAACCTGAATTGCCTGGTTGGTTTCTCTTTCTTTTGACCGACTGAGATTGAGGTGGTTGGTTGGTAGTGCCACCGACACTGTTCTTAGAAGAAACACTTGCTTCGCTGGATGCAGATGTCAAATTAGACATGTTTTCGTCCAGAACTTGCTGTTGTTGATGTTGGTGGAATATATAATATATTTCATTTCATCAAATATTTGGCGACAGGGTATGAAGAAGGATATCAAAACGATGAAGGCAACAATAAGAAGACCGACGATAGGCTAGGGTTTTATTTGGGAGAAATAAATGATTTTTATAGAAAAAATTAAAGAATTTTTTTATAGGGATATAAAACGACGTCGTTTTGGTTTCGTGTGCCATGTCATAACACCGTTAATTAACGGTGGAGTGACCAAAATAGGTCAATGTATAAAGTTCAATGATTAAATTGATCGTTTTAAAAGTTTAGTGACCAAAATAGGTCGGAGAGTAAAGTTCAATGATAATTTTTATAATTTACCAATGAATTATTATTATTTTAAATTATTTTATATTTAATAATAAAATATGCCATGTCATACCAAAACATTAATAAAATAATTTAGAGTGATCAAAATAGGTTAGAAAGTAAAGTTTAATGAGTAAATTGAGCGTTTTGAAAGTTCAGTGACCAAAATAGGTCATAGAGCAAAGTTGAGTGATTATTTAAGTATTTTACCCTTTTCCTTGGGTAAAAGCTCTCTAAGTAATTTTAGATCAACAAATAACTCATTTTCATCAACATCTTGTAACACATCTTTCTTAAGAGATTTTCAAAATTATTGCAATAAGATTCGAGATTGACATCATTCAATAAATGTAATTTATCATAATAAAACAAGAAGCCATTAAATAATGTCATCTTATTTGAAATTTTTTCACTACCAATTGAAAAATGTGAAATTACAAACCGAAAATTGAAAATGTATTTTTTAGGGAACCATCTTATTAATCTTCTAATTGCCACCATATATACTGACACACATCTTACCCATCTTATTAATTTTTCAAAATATCTAATTTATTTAAAAATCAAGATTTATTGGTAATTTTTTTAAAAAATAATTATATGTATAATAATTTATTTTGAGACTTTCTTTTTTCAGGAACCCTTTACGATCGCACATTTCACACATATTCAAAACCACCCCACAGGCTGATGACAACAATTAAGAGCCGGTGGATTTCTCGTGGAGACCACCTTTCCCCCCAACTATTGTTAATAAGTTGATATAACAACCCAATAGATACGCAAAGGTTTGCGATCAATTACGTACCTAACAATGAACTATCTTTTGCATTTCTCATTATCAACGTGTTTCTCAAATTCAAAAAAATCCTACCGACCAACAACCAATTAATTTAATAAGATAATATATTAGATTCGTTAAGTAAGATTAGAGATTTAAATTCTAATATTGCGAATAAAATTATTGGATTGAGAGGGTTGCTCCCATAATGAACTTCTACAATATTCGATTCAAATTAATCAAACCAATAAATTAAATACAAATAGTTTAAAAAAAAACCCTACCAAACCATAAACATGTACATCTCTAACAGTCTCAACCCACCGGAACCTTTTAGACTGCTTTATTTAATTACATGTCCAATCTCCTGTTTTATGAATACCAGACATCCTTTTCATTTCATATGAAACACACATCCAGCTTTACTTCTTAATAAGAAGTTCTTAGAGTGATTTGTATTTAAATCTATTAGTTTTATGTTCAATCATTTATTTATTTAAATTAAAAATTATTTAAAAATGAAAAATAGAAAAACATCATTGAAATAATATGTATATATACATAGATAAGTATCAATTGACATGGTAGATGTTTTTCAGAACAAAATCCATGATTTTAAATACCTTAGTTTAATATAACCATACCACCTATATAGGCTTAGCAACAAAATGATGATGGATTCTATTAAAAAAATGATAATGGATTAGCATAGAAACTCTAATTTTTTTTATTAAGTATATAGAAATTCTCAAGATAAATATCGAGTTTTAAGCTCATATAAGATGAGATAATATAATTATTGGTCACTCATCAATTAGTAGATCTCTATGAACTTTAATTTTCAGTCTTTCTATTTTTAAATTAAAAATAATATTTTTCTCATCTTCCATATTTCGATTTTAACTTTTTAATATTTTCAAATACTAACTTAATGTTTAAAATTTAAACTGACGACTTAACATTAAACACTGAAATTATTTTTTAATTATTGCAAAAAGTTACGTGCTTAGAGAAGATTTTCTTTAAAAAAAATTAAAACTCTTTTTCAAGAAATAAATCAATAGCGAAATGAAAAGTAATAAAAATTACATCCATACATTTTTAAAATGGAAAGTTTTTTTAAAAGAAGTGGACGCTTTTAAAAGTATTATATAAAATGACTCAATAAGAGTTAGCTCAAAATATGATTCTTCTTTGTTTAATTCTAAATCTATGATGGTTTATTGTTTAAGGCAGAAGTTGAATTGAATACAATCCGAGTTTGAACAATGTTTTTTTAGAAAAATACAACTAAAGTCTGATTTCAGCTTGAAGACAGATTAAGGACAGTCCGACTTTGAGCAGTCTTCATTACTTTTACTGTTCAAAGACGGATTACAAGCAGTTTGACTTTTGTAGTTTAATATGAACATGAAAAAAACACTGTTCAAAGACGAATTGAACACAATCCGACTTTTGATTTGCTACAGTAAATGACCCTATTGTTGGAAATAAACTTGAAGGGACTACATTGTTGGAATTTTTTTTGGAGAACCATATTTAGGTAATTTTGCCATAAGAGGGGTTTCACTGTTAGGTTAATATAATAATAACATACTGAATCGAATTTAATTCAGTTAAACTATTAGTGAATGATTATTTTTTTTATAAAATTCAGTTATCGGTTAATTTAGTTCGAAAATAATTAATTAATCTTATTAATTAAATATATATGTATCACAAATTCAATAAAATGTCAAGATACTTAACTATTTTTTTAATCTCAAACCTATTAAAATTTCAATAACCAACTAATTTTTAATCCAAAACGAAAAAAAACCCAAATTAATATGACCTAACTAAAGAAAAGAACAAACTCTAAAACTTATAAATTTTTTTTAGTTAATTTAAAAACCGATAAAATTAACTGGATTTTAATCTGTTCGGTTAAAGAATTTTTTTGATTAATCCAGTTTGATCAGTGACCAAATTAACCCTTTGAACACCCTTTCTCAAGAAGTGGTTCTAGTGGAAAAAAAGATGATGTTCTCCTTAAATGGCTTTGATTCAAGTATTATTCGTAAAATGTACTTGAATTTTATTTAAGACTAAAAAAATAGATCAAATACTCTATGAAACCATATAAAAAAGCTCAAAAGGAATATTATATAAATTTAAAACATGTAATAAAATATTATAATTTTTTTTGTTCTTTATTGTCAAGTGTAATGATTTAATTTGATTGTAACATCATAGTCCATTAGATTTTTTATTAGTACAAATTCGTTTCTTATTAGTATGTGTGTGTGTATATATGCGCATAAAGATGTTGATGAATCGGAAAAGTAGAATACTAGGTAACAAGTAATAGCGTAACCAATTAATCCTTTTTCTTATTTTCCTTTCTTTAAAACAAACTTAATATAATATAAGTAGGCGCTAAACACCAAGAAAAAGCAGCCATGACATTGCACTTTGTGATCAAAAGCAAAGAATTATTTATAAGAAAAAAGAGTTAATTACGGATTAAATGGTCGTAAAAAAGAGTTACACAGTTCTTGATAGTATCTGTTCTTTAATCTTAATCCTTTAAAAACACACACTATACAAATATAATGCTTGAACCTACACCTCCTAAAATATCAACGTTTCTCTTTCGACGAAACTACTGAACGGGTTTGGTTCATGAATAGTTTTTAAATCAATAAATATATTTTTATTGTATTTCTTTCTTCAAAACTAAAAATAACAGAATTATCTGATAATTTTTGCATCAATTCATATGGCTGCGTCAGTTTCCAAGTCTAAAAGCACTTAATTATTTAGTAGCACGGGATTGATAACAACAGGTTAGTGCATGAAAGCTTTCATTTAAAAATTTATAAAGTGTGAAGTACAAAATTTTAAATAATACGAAATTAGATAATTAATAGAAATATAAATAAATATAAAATATATGACAATTTAAATTTTTCAGAGGACATGATCGCCCCAACACCCCTCGATTTATGTTGTATTGAAAGCGACCAAAAGAAAAAGGAAAGGAAAGGAAAGGAAAGCAAGACCTTACTTGAAAGGCATTTTGTTTCTTTGTGAATATGTGGATTTGGTGAAATGAAGTTATGCACTCTTATTTTTGAAATATTAAACAAAATACAAGGTTTATAAAGAAAAGAAGAAGCTTTTTTTTTTCAAAAAAAGGAAGCTTAGAAGATAAGGAAGATAAGCTTAGAATTATTTAGTGTTTAAAGTAGCAAAGTTTTAAAGACTTGTGAATTGTGATGGAGGTAAGAAAGTTAGTTATCGAGATACATGTTTAAATTAGAAAGAAAGAAAAAATTATAATCGTAGTCGGGTCGGGTGACAAAAATAATAATAGAAAAGCCATAAAAAGATTAAATACAATTAAAGTCCCTATAATTTTTATTACTTTTATTTGGATAGACCTTGTAATTACTCATTTTTGTCCGGATTTTTAGTAATTTTAGTATTATTGTAATAATAATATTATTAAATAAAAAAAAATAATTAAAAAAAGGGAAGGGAGCACAAGGCTCCACATCACCCTTCACTTTGCCTATAAAAGGGGCATGTGGGGGGGGGGGGCAATTGAAGAAGCAATGAATCAGCAAAATGGGACTGACCATAAAGAGAACAGTGCTCTCGGCTAGCCCAGGGCCAAGGGGCAGTCCCCTCCGTCCTAACCGATTCAATCATGATCCTATTTTGGACCCGATCTAGTTAATATTTTTAGAGAGGTCGTGGTAGATCTCGATGGGGTTCAGTCGGGGTTCGTCATTCGAGCTCCTAGTTAGGTATATTTTCTTTCCTTTTTATTTGTGTTGTAATTTTTATGATTCAATGAAGTAGTAGTTAATTTAAAATGGTGTTTTTTAGTTTGTATGTTTTAGATTAGTATTTATTATGTTTTAAATTTATGTTTTATATTAATATTTTATTTATGTTAGATTTGTTTTTATTTATGTGTTAAATTAATAGTTATGTATGTATGTTTTATATTAGTATTTTATTTATGTTATATTAGTATTTTATTATGTTAGTGTTTATTTATATTTTTATCGCAATGTATTTATTTATATTTGCCATGTTTTTTTTAAGTTTGCTTAACGAATATATATTTTGTCAACGCGGTGCCCTTTTATTCGAGCGTAAACGGGGCCAGTATCAGGCGTAGTGATAGTGGTTGTGCTTTTACTCTCGAATAACGGGGCTTTTAAAATTTACTCGCACATATAACTGAATTTTAATTTAATCGTCACTTTAATCCGGAAAGTCTAATATTAATAAAGCGGTAATTAGTAAAGTACCAATTTTGGGCGGTGTGGGGGTGCTAATCCTTCCCCATCCGTAACCGACTCTCGAACCAGACATTTTAAAATCTCTGGTTTTTACGGTGTCCGGTCCACCTTGAGTGGCCGGTGGCGACTCTATTTTTAAATAAAACACGAGTTTTACAAAACTCACACGGAAGACATTATTTTCAAAATAAAGTAAAACAAAATAAAAAAACACCATTTTATTTTAGCGAGATGGACATCGCTACAGATGGCGACTCCGCTGGGGATATTTTTTGTTTTTCAAAAACAAATGAGAGTCAAGCTTTTTTAAATAATTACCGCTTTACTAATATTAGAAGTTCCGGATTAAAGTGACTATTAAATTAACATTTGGTTATAATTACGCGTTTATTTTAACGCATTTTAAAATTTGGCATATAAACCCGTCCTTTTAAGTAGGGGGAAAACGCTAATGCTTTCGTGAGGATATCGTTCCTCCGTGTAGGCCTAGCAAGTACCTTTGGGGCTCGAGTACCTTATGCTTTCGTAAGGATATCGTTCCTTTGTGTAGGCATAAGCGAATGGGTCCCCTGAATTGAACCCGGTTGAAAGGAGCCTATGATGGGTGATGACCGGGGGCCTTGCTACTCTTAGTAGGGGATAACAAGGACAATTTGGGTACCTCTTAGCACCAAAACTGCATGTAGAGAATATATAGAAACCCACCCCTTTAGAGCCATGCGGATAACCTAGGTGTTTTAGACGGGATGTAAATAGGGTTGTTTTGTTTGTTTACCTTATCTAAATTGTTCTTCTATTTATGTGTTATTGATCTTATCTGGTACTGACTCATTTTCTTTTTTGTTTTACCCTTTTTGCATACATCATTGCATTTGTATTACATTGGGGTGTTGGTTCAAGTGGTTTGCCCGAACAGAAATCTTTCATTTTTACCATATTTTAATTCAAATTGACCCATTTTTGTGATCACATCATATCTGTTCATTTTGGCATTCACTGCATGGCATATCATAACACTTTAATTTTTGCATTTTACCAGCATGAAATGCTGATTCACGACTGGTTCTCAATTTAAAAAATTATCATCAGGAGAAAATATAGTACTCTAGATATCGAGGCAATATTCAAAGTTGCAAATGAATCCAGTGAGTTCGGAAGTTGTGTCACGAGAACCATTTTTGAATAAGTACTTTCGCATCTAAAACATGCACCTCACATTTACATGCATACATTTTGAAAATTTTAAAGCCGGTCCCCGGGTTGCCCCATTAAATCCAATGAAGTTGGTCGATCTAGCGCCTTACAGAGCCTCATACAAAAGTTTGGTCTTGGGGCATGTCCAAAAGCACCCCCCACATCTTTTACAAATATTGTACCTCTAGCAAGATCCCAGTCTGGGGGCATTCTTTGCCAAGGTCCAACCTTTATTGCCGAGCCAAACTCTTGCATCCTTGATCACAGTCTGCAAAATTGCACCCAATCCAAAAAATAATGAGCTATCATGAACCAACACAATTTATAAACCTAACTTAGGGGGAAACAAAATGTGCACCAAAGTTTCAAATTTGCTACAAGAGCAGTTTCAAACAATGGCATAGAACAAACAAGTTTTGAGGCATGCACCCAGACGAAAGCTAACTCAGATGAAAGCTGATCAAACCCAGGACAAAGTCGGGGCACCGCCACATACAAAAGACCAAGATCCTGACAGGACCAGTGAGGAGTCAGGGGGCATCCCATTGAGGGCCAGAAAAATCATGTCACATTCATGCATTTAGTTGCATTCATCTTGCATTAAATCATTTTTGCATACGCCATACATCTATGTTCAGTGTATACACTAAAGTCACCTTTCATATAGGATAGACACATGCATTTAGGCCTAAAATTCATGCATTTTTGCTTGTACATACAAACAGGTCTACAGAAAAGACCGAGATACCCTCAACATGGGGGCAATCAAGAGTGCCAACCCTAGTCATAGAAGAGG
The DNA here is from genome assembly GCA_019671005.1 of Hibiscus mutabilis. Classification (NCBI taxonomy): domain Eukaryota; kingdom Viridiplantae; phylum Streptophyta; class Magnoliopsida; order Malvales; family Malvaceae; genus Hibiscus; species Hibiscus mutabilis. The sequence goes on along the minus strand of CM033711.1, from coordinate 86,570,855 downwards.
CCAAACAAAAGATGCTGAAATATCTAATAAAAGGTATCATCGACAAAATCTTTGACAATTACTGACCAATGTTTTTTCTTTTGTAGGATTTTATTCCTCCGACGATGGTGTAACGGACGCCGACATTCTAGATCTTACCCTCTGCCGACAGAAGCAGAGCAAATTTTTTCCAAACATAGTCTCGCTGTCAATAGCACAATAATTCAACATCTTGCAAATCATGCCTCCGTCAGTGGTGGTACTCCAACTTAATGAAGATCTTGCCTCCATCGGTGGTGTTGCAGATCAGATTTTCCATTCGGTCCTACCTCTCCGTCGGTGGTGTAGTGGGTCCCATATTTTGTTGATCTAGTCTCTCCGTCAGTGGTAGCAGATAAAAAAACTATCCAAATCTCCTCTTTGTCGGTGTTGTAGATCAAAGTTTCCATTCGGTCCTACCTCTCCGTCGGTGGTGTAGTGGGTCCCACATTTTGCTGATCTAGTATCTTCGTCAGTGGTGTGACAGATCAAATCCTCTTCAAGTCTTGCCTCTTCAACGGTGTTGCAGCTAGACCTAAATTTTACTTAGAATTTACCTTTTTATTATAATTGTAGCTAAAAAATCAATCAAAAAAGAAAAAAATTAGAAAAAAATCAGAAAAAGAGAAAGAAAAAAATCAAAAAAATTTAAAAAAAGAAAAAAGAAGAAAAAACAAAAAAAGAGAAGAAAAAAGAAAAATAAAAATAAAAAATTGAAAAAAAATAAGAAAAAGAAAAGAAAAAGGAAAAATAAAAAAAATGAAGGAAAAATTTAAAAAAATCCGATCCTGCCTCTTCGTCGGTGTCGTAGCTGGATCAAATCTTCAAACCTTGCTCTTCGTCGGTGTTGTAGCTTGGTTAAATATAACTCTCCGATCCTGCCTCTTCATCGATGTCGTAGCTGGATCAAATCTTTAGACCTTGCCTCTTCGTCGGTGTTGTAGCTTGGTCAAACTTAACTTCCGGTTCTGCCTCTTCGTCGGTGTTGTAGCTGAACCAAATCTACTAACTTCCGGTCTTGCCTCTTCGTCGGTGTTGCAGCTAGACCAAATTCACTAACTTTTGATCCTGTCTCTTCGTCGGTGTTGTAGCTTGGTCAAAATTTACTATTTTTCAAATTTTATCAATGTTGTTTCTTGAAAAAAAATAAAGAAAAAGCAAGAAAAGAGCAAAATAAAAAAAGCAATAATGAAATTAAAAAAAAGAGAAAAAAGAAAGAAGAAGAAGAAGAAGAAGAAGAAGAGAACAAATAAGAAAGAAAAAATGAAAAAAAGAGAAAAAATCAAAAAAATCAAAAAGAAAAAAAGAAGAAAAAGGAAAAACGAAAATGAAAAAAAAATCAAAATGAGCTTTCAATCCTTCAATCCTGCATCTTCGTCAGAGTTGTAGCTGGATCAAACATCAGAACTTTCATCCACCGATCCTGCCTCTTCATCAGAGTTGTAGCTGGATCAAATCTTCAGACCTTGCCTCTTCGTCGGTGTTGTAGCTTGGTCAAACTTTGCTTCCGGTTATGCCTCATCGTCGGTGTTGTAGCTAAACCAAATCTACTAACTTCTGGTCTTGCCTTTTCGTCGGTGTTGTAGCTAGACCAAATTCACTAACTCTTGATCCTGCCTCTTAGTTGGTGTCGTAGCTGGATCAACATTACTATTTTTAGACCATGCCTCTTCGTCGGTGTTGTAGCTTGGTCAAAATTTACCAACTTTCAAGTTTTATCAATGTTGTATCAAAAAAAAAGAAAAGGAAGAAGTTGTCAGTTTTCTGGTCTTGTCTCTTCGTCAGAGTTGTAGCTGGATCAGACATCAGGACTTTCATCCATCGGTCTTGCCTCCTCGCCAGTGTTGCAGCTGGATCGAATTTTGTAAACCCTGCCTCTTCGTCGGTGTTGCAGCTGGGTCGAACTCTCTTTAGGTATTAGCTTATTATCAATAATGTGGCAAGTGGGACTCATTTTGCTTCCCCAACAAACAACCCCCAATTTTGAAGGTTTTGCTTCCCCAAGAGTGACAAGGTGGATCAATCAAGACAAGAAAGAAGACCTGAGCCGAAGAGAAAGAAGACACGCAGACACGCGTCAAAAGGAGAGAAGTTCAGCCAGATCGAACAAAAATGGTTATTCTTGTCTTTGCTCTATTCCTGTTACACAACAATGAGCAAAGAGGGGCAACTGTAATCACTCATTTTTGTCCGGGTTTTTAGTATTTTTAGTATTATTGTAATGATAATATTATTAAAAAAATAAATAATAATAATAATTAAAAAAATGGGAGGGGAGTAGAGCACAAGGCTCCACGTCACCCACCTCATCCCTCATTTTTGCCTATAAAAGGGGCATGGGGGGGCAATTGAAGAAGCAATAAATCGGCAAAATAGGGTTGGCCATAAAGAGAGCAGTGCTCTCGGCTAGCCCAGGGCCAAGGGGTTGTCCCCTCGGTCCTAACTGGTTCGATCGGGGTCCTATTTTGGACCCGATCTAGTTAATATTTTTGGAGAGGTCGTGGTAGATCTCGATGGGGTTCAGTCGGGGTTCGTCATTCGAGCTCCTAGTTAGGTATATTTTCTTTCCTTTTTATTTGTGTTGTAATTTTTATGATTTAATGTAGTAGTTAATTTAAAATGGTGTTTTTTAGTTTGTATGTTTATTTATGTTTTAGATTAGTATTTATTATGTTTTAAATTTATGCTTTATATTAATATTTTATTTATGTTAGATTTGTTTTTACTTATGTGTTAAATTAATAGTTATGTATGTATGTTTTATATTAGTATTTTATTTATGTTATATTTGTATTTTATTATGTTAGTATTTATTTATATTTTTATCGCAATGTATTTATTTATATTTGCCATGTTTTTTTAAGTTTGCATAACGGATATATATTTTGTCAACGCGGTGCCCTTTTATTCGAGCGTAAACGGGGCCAGTATCAGGCGTAGTGATAGTGGTTGGGCGTTTACTCTCGAACAACGGGGCTTTTAAAATTTACTCGCACATATAACCAAATTTTAATTTAATCGTCACTTTAATCCGGAAAGTCTAATATTAATAAAGCGGTAATTAGTAAAGTACCAATTTTGGGTGGTGTGGGGTACTAATCCTTCCCCATTCGTAACCGACTCCCGAACCCGACATTTTAAAATCTCTGGTTTTTACGGTGTCCGGTCCACCTTGAGTGGCCGGTGGCGACTCCATTTTTAAATAAAACACGAGTTTTACAAAACTCCCACGGAAGACATTATTTTGAAAATAAAGTAAAACAAAATAAAAAACACCCTTTATTTTAGCGAGAGGGACATCGTTGCAAACCCTTATACTTTTAGTAATCTTAAACAAATCCTCAATCCTTTAACTTTTACATTAATAAACCCTTGACCCCTTAACTTATACCCAAATAAGCTTTTGACCTTAATTTTCTCCTAGAACAACTCTCAACTTAAATCAACCTTTTTCATTTGAAATAAAGACTTACTTTGAAACAAATCGAAGTGTAAGGTTTACTTTAGTCTATTAAGTCCTTCTGCCATGGTGGAAAATGGTTTTATTTTATGATTTTGTTCTTAATTACCTTTGTATGGAAAATTCAGACTATGTAAGAACCTTTGTCATTAATAAAATTAGTTGGGTACTTTTTTTTCCTTCGATTAAAAGGGTTTTTTAATGAGCCCCAATATCTTTTAAAAAGAAAATAGTCTATTAAGTTCAGTTCAGTTAACGATATTGATAATGTCACATATATGAGTATATGAGGGTGTGATATTATATATCTTTAAATTTGACATTCTTTAATTAAGGGCGCCGAGAAGTCTAAATAATCTAGATATCGTATAAAAACTAGTATAATGTTTAATTTAGGCATAGAAAAAGGCTTAATAGGTAAATAGGTGCTCAAACTATGTCTTTTTCTAATTAGGTGCACAAGCTATTTTTTGGGCCAAATAGGTGCATAATGTTTCATTTTGTGACTCATTTAAGGTTCTCCGTTAATTCTCACCGTTAAAGGACACGTGTCTATCTCTTAAAAATTCTAAAATCATATTAAAAATAAACAAAATTTTCAAATATTCTCAAAATAGTCCACAAATCCTTAAACCCCCAAATCCGACCACTCCTGCTGGCGTTGGCCGCGTTGCCAGCGACGAAATAAAGCGCCCTCCCTTCGCTGAACAACCCACACACCGTTTATCGTATGTCTTGTCGTCGTTCGTCATAAATCGTTCGAAAGAACCATTCGACAATTTCGGCGTTTCGCATGGCGTCGGTCGATTTTCGGTGACTGGGTGGTGGGGGAAATGGTCGTGATAGTTCGGCGATCGATGTGGTGGGCGGCGTGTAACAATCGACGACGGAATTAACCAAAATCGGGATTTAGGTTTTGGGGAGTTAAGGATTTTGGAATTTGGGGTTGTTTTGTGAAATCTGAAAAACTTAGAGATTTTCTAAAAATTAAGTAATTTTATTTATTTTTAATATAATTTTGAAGTTTTCAGGAGATGACATGTGTCCTTTAACGGTGGGAATTAACGGAGAACCTTAAATGTGTCACTGAATGAAACGTTAGGCACCTATTTAGCTCAAAAAATAATTTAGGCACCTAACTAAAAATATGGCATAATTTGGGTACCTATTTAACGGTTAAGCCTAGAAAAATCTAAATAAGTTTAGATGAATACATGAATTTGGCAATTTGGGGACGGTTTTTTTTTTCCATCTTTTTGACGAGGAAAAATTATGAACATGTTTTGTCACACTATCAAAATTCAAAAGGCATATTAGTAAATTTAGTCTCTACTTTTACTGATTTTTCATTTTTGCCTCTATGCTCTTTTTTAAACAAAACATTGCAAAATGTTCAAATAATCCTTTTGTTCACAGTCAAATGACTTGATGTGAAATAATATCTATTTCACCATGTTATTGTCGACAATTATTATTATCGACATGTCACTATTTTGTTTTATATGCCATATCAATAAAAATAAAAAATTAAGTTATTAAATAAAAAATATTACTCGTTTCTTTTTATCCAATGAAATCTTATATGATGATTAATATATAAGAACCACCAGATTCCTATAATTAATACTCGTTTTTTATCCAATGAAATCTTATATGATGATTAATATATAATTATTAAAGATATATTCCAAAAATCTATTCCATTAATATATATTTGTTAACATTTAATTATCTTAAAAAATAGCTAATTCCTAAAACGAATTCACTTTTATCTTTTACCGCCTCAATCCCATATTACCAATGTATAAACCATGATTTTTAGCATAAACCTCTACTTTAATGTCGCATTACATATAAACCACGGTTTATCTTAAAATTTTCAACATTTTCTCATTTGGCGCCTAAAACAAGTAGGTATTACTTAAAACTTCAAAGAAAATACAAGATTCAATCCTATATCGACTGTTATTTTCTTTTGTGATCTAAAGGAAACACTTGCATCCATATTACTTAAAGCAGTAATATTTTCATTGTTAGGACAAGTGGGTTTAGTGTGACCGAGTTGTTTGCATATGAAACAACTCTTAGTCTGCTTCTTCGTTAGTTCTTTTCCACTCTTCTCACGCTTCTTTTCCGGCCGCCTTTTCGTTTTTTATTGTGGAGGGCACAACACTTCATCTCCACCTCCAAGTATATTGTCTATCGGGATACATTCTTCTTTTGGCAATGTGTCGCTGTGTTCCGCTTCTTCACTAGTACTAGTGACTTGCAATGCATCACAACACTAACGTACTGGTAAATAGATGGGTGGGACCTTGAAACAATCTTTGTGGGATAATACTCGCACATTATGACAACAAAGTATACCCAAAAGCTCAAAATTTTTACAACTGCACATAGTTGTATTGTCGTCCCAAAAAGACTATGAGATATTTTGTTTTCTCCTTCAAAATAGCACACTATAAATTCATTATCTTCGGCGTGAATTATAGAATATTGAATCGCTCTAAGAAATTATTCTTGAAACTTTTTGAAAGAAAATGGGGTAAGAATTTGAAAAGCTTTTTCTTCCAACGGTGACTTTGTTTTCAAAGAAGTAACTCTAAGAGTGACAATCATATTCGTATGCGTATGCCTTTGACTAATTTCTTCAACTCCAAAATCCACCTAAAATATTTGAATTAAAAACAAGCAGTTACTCAAAAAATATAAACATGTTTAACAAAATCAGTCAAAGATGTATGAGAAGAAACAAATCTCTTGATAAATGCATTTATGCTCCCTGATCTTTCGGTGGTTATCATTCCTCCAAAAAATTATCACGAAGATAAGTTGGTACCCAAAAATATTTGATGTTGTATAGACCTTGGATATGCTTATTGTCTTCTAGTTCATATTTCGCAACCATGAGTGGCCAACGGTGTTCAAACTCCTCGGGTACAATCACCGTGTATAATTGGTAAAAATCAGCACACCATTCTTTATTCTCATTGCGAAGAAGGGCCGCAAACCAACAACTAAATTTGGATGTAATATGCCAAATACAAAAGCTATGTTTTGTGGTTGGCATTCCAGTTGCAATTGCTTGAGTCATCCAAGGGTCTTGGTCAGTTATAATAGTCTTTTGCGGTTTCTTCATGATACCAACAAAAGTCTGTTATTCAAATATCACGAAAGAAACTAAAATTAGTAGGACCAAAATATACCTTAAAAATTTATTTAATTTAATTCCAAACTAAATAAAAGTAAGTTGTTCAAAGACGTACCTCCATCAACCACTTAAAAAAAGAAACTGTCTCATTGCAAAGAATTGCACATCCGAACAAAATAGTCTTTCCATGATTGTCGATGCCAACAAAAATCCCACATGGCATGTCATAAGCATTAACTTTGTATGTAGTATCAAAAACAACTACATCACCATACTTTTTGTACCAATCAAAACTTTGAGCTTGACACCAAAACAAATGTTCAAGTCTCCTATCTTCATCCACCCTAACGGCATATTGAAACATTTTATTTTCTTGCTTTGAAAATTTCAAATATTCTATAACATTTTTTGCATCATTAGCTCCAAGCATTCGCTTAACTCTATCAAAAAGATTATGAACATATTTTTTGATAAATGACAACTCACCCTACTTTACGTTTTTTTTAAAGTTCCATTACTTTAATTATTTGTCTAACTTGCAATCCTACTTCTTTGTATAACAAGATATGTTTTTCATCCTCACAAGTAATAGTTCGATTTACCGGAAGAAAACACATTGCTTCAGGTGAAATCATACCATGATTGTGCAACTTCACAAATTTTGTAACATGCCACTCTTCTGGAAAAATATCAAAGCTCATTTTTAAAGTAATACGCATGTGAGCCTTGCAATCAAATTTTGAAGATTGCTTATTTCTTTGACGTTTGGAGTAATCAATTACCTTTAAACTATGTAGTTTTCCTCCACGATGGCATAAAAAATCATGCCTAATAGTTCTTCCATGTTTGATATTTGAACGATCTTTTCGAACAATAAATCCCTGACATTTGGTGTCACACCCTGAAAACTGGTCTAGTCGGGGTTAGGTTCCGGTTATCAAATACTTTGTACCGTTATATAATTAGCTCGATGTTATACCTAATTTGAAGTAATGAAGGTTACTCGGGCTAACTATAATAATTTATTATTATTATTATTAATATATAAAAAAAGATAAAATAGGGAAACCTCATGGCAGGGGAAAATTTTGGCTATTGCTAAGTACCCAATGCACGTGGGGAAAATATAGCAATAGATGGCAGCTCTCCAATTACATGGAGAACATGAGACGCCATAGTCCTTTAGGCTTATGCCACATGGGCAAGCGAAAGGGCAATATACCCTAAGGATTGGTCACGGCTCCAACATAGGTGGAGTTTGGAGAATCAATTTGGGGGCTGGCCAAATTGAGTATAAAAAGAGGTATGCGCAAGAAACATAGGAAAAAAATAAGGAACAAATAAATTGGTTCAGTGATAGTTTGGTAAGCTTGAGTTTTTTGGTTTAATAAATTCGAGTCTTTGCTATTGATCGGCTCAAGAGGTTAATAAAGAACACCCGTCTTCCTTTCCGAAAGCCAAGGATAAAGGCGCTGTTATCTGAGAGTCTTAAAGCATCGGGTTGTCGAGGTGAGTGTAGTTGTGTCAAGGGATAGGCTCAATGCCACCCCGTTGCATTATTTTGTGGTTATGTTTGTATTTGTTTAAGGGCTCACGTAGAGCAACTATGTCGAATTTGATTGGCAAATCCGGTAAGTGCCTTGCATTGCTTTGATATGTTCAAATATGACTATGATATGCTACACGCATGTGATATATGAAAATAATATGAAATGTAACATGATATAGAGCTAAGGCTCATTTTGATATTTGATATGATATGACTGGAAAAAATATAGACAATGTGAATTTGTGTAATTATAGACATTGGATACAATTAGCATGCCATGGGATTATTGAGCTCGGTTAAGTAATGAATGACTACGGTCCAGGGCTACGGTCTATATGTGGGGGAAATAAGGTCGGCTGTGTAAGGGATATATCTTCAGAGCTATGACTCAAGGGCTACGACCCATTCTCCGTTATATGTGTTGGTGTATAGGGGAATCCGTGTATCCAATGGTACCTAATGTTATATGTGCCTATGAATTGTGCTATGACCATATGATTATGATATGACTATGTGACATGTAATATGTGAATATGAAAGCATGAGAATATGTGTAATAAGCATGAATTGTGCATAGTATAATATGACTACTTGTATATTTGATTATCATGCATTTCATAATATTAATCATTCATTGTAATTGTTATAACTACCTCACTAGACTATGTAAACCTAACATGTGTGTCACATGCATTTTCAGGACCTTGATCAATTTCGAGCCTTGATCATGTTATTGCGGTCGCAAGTCACGTCCCTGCCATATATGTATGTTATCTTTTGCTATAAACTCCTAGTGAAGTGGCATATGGACCAACTTGTTTTGTATAGACCTTTCTAGAATTATATGATGACTTGGTAATATGGTTTTGTTGTATGCTTAGATTTGGATATGTTAAAATGGTTAAAATATGCCTAAAATAAGCCTAAGGTGAAAACTTGGTAAATGGATTCCGAACGCCATAAAATTTGACGTACCAATAGGGACATGGTTTATAAGTATACTGGTAAAATTTGGTAAATTTAGTTAAGTCACAGAACTAATTCTTCGTAAAAAGTCTCAAATTGGTTTAATTGGCTTAGTAATTCGATAGGTTCTAATAATGAAACCCTTAAACCAATAATTGGAGAGTTTAATTACAATTGGTAATACAAAATTCGAATAAAATCAATGACTGGTAAAATCTGGTAAGGTTTGGAAATCACTCGATAGGTTATTCCGAATAAAAACAGTTTTGAACAGTTTACAAGATGGTCACTAAATATTATCGTCTAATCGGATAGGTAAATGACCTCTGTTAGTAATGAAATTTCACAGGCTAATAATTAGTAAGTTTAGTACTAGTATGATAACCTGAATTCCAGTTAAGGACCCTTAAATTGTAAATTTTACAATTTAGTCCCTAAGGTTAAAAAAGTTTAAAATTGACCCCAACTCTGATTAAGTTAGTAACAAACAAAGTGGATAAGTCTTTAGAATAATAAATATGATACTTATATTAGGTTTTGAACTCTGAAACATTTTCTGAACCTTCGATTAGTCTTTCGATAACACTATTTGACCCGGATCTCTACCAGATCGGAAGAGGGTGTTACAATTGTGGTATCAGAGCCAAGGTTTAGTCGATTCTAGGAATAACCAGGCATCCGTTATGAGTCTATGTCTACATATGTCACCTAGGAGTTTATCTGTATATGTTATATGTGACTTGCAACTTACACGATTTAAATTCTTTCTATATGATTAGATCTAAAAATATCTGCGCCTAACGATAGACGTGTTGCAATAGTAACACGTCCATGATCTACGTATCCCTTTATTAGTGAACCGTTGATTAAAAAAAGTATGCTCTAGAATCTGAACCAATTACTTTTAAGGTTATTGTCTCTAACCTAGTAGGAGACAGTGTGGTTATACGATTGATCTGTAATGCTTGTCCTTGAGGATCCAATGAATCCCATTTCTGACCAATTTGATGGCCATACCTTCAATAATTCGATCTCATTCTAGGCCTCGATTGGCTAGACGAGCGTCAAGCTTGGGTAGATTGTTCAAAGAAGAAATTATACCTCCATGGACTCGGTAAGGAGAGAATAACCTTGATGAAGTCTGAACCCGAGCCTAAAAAAAGGCTCATATACCATGGAGTCTAAGAAAGACTTAAAAATCAAAGACGTACACGTGGTGAAAGAATTTCCCAATGTGTTTCCTGATGAACTTCTGGGAATCCCTCACACCCGTGAAGTAGAATTCTAGATAGAAGTACAACCTGGAACTACTACAGTCTCAACTACTCCGTATAGAATGACTTCGGTGGAGTTGAAGGAGTTAAAAGCTCAAATTCAAGACCTTCAAGATAAGGGATTCATCCGACCGAGTTCCTTACCCTAGGGAGCGCCGATTATGTTCGTAAAAAAGAATGATGGATTGATGCGTCTATGCATTGACTATCGTAAATTGAATAAAGTGACGATCAAGAACAAGTAACCACTTCCGAGAATAGAAGACCTCTTTGATCAGTTGAAGGATGCTTCTGTCTTTTTCAAGATAGATCTTCGATTCAGATACTACCAAATGCTGGTAAAAGAGTCTGACGTTCCAAAGACTGTCTTTTGAACCAGATATGGTCACTATGAATTTCTGGTGATGCCTTTTGGGATCACGAATACACCTGCAACCTTCACAGACCTGATGAATCGTGTATTCTGACCCTATCTCGATAAGTTTGTGGTTGTCTTTATAGATGACATTCTGATCTATTCTAAAGACTCTGCTTCTCATGAAGAACATCTCCGGATCGTGCTTCAGACCCTTCGGGAGAAACAACTCTATGTGATCGAGCCAGAGTCTGTGGAAATCTAATCTAATCTGACATACGAGGAAGAACCTGTTCAGATCCTCGCACGAGAAGTTAAACGGCTTCGTAAAAAGACTGTGCCCTTAGTGAAAGTTTTATAGCGAAGCCATTCCGTTGAAGAGGCAACATGGGAACCTGAGGAGACTATGCAGAAACAGTATCCTCATTTGTCCTAAAATGAAAATTCGAGGACAAATTTTCTTAAGGGGGAAGAGTTGTCACGCCTCGAAAACTGGTCTAGTCGGGGTTAGGTTCCGGTGATCAAATACTTTGTACCGGTTATATAATTAGCTTGATCTTATACCTAATTTGAAGTAATAAAGATTACTCGGGCTAACTATAACAGTTTATTATTATTATTATTATTATTATTATTATATTATAAAAAAAGATAAAATAAGAAAACCCCATAGCATAGGAAAACTTTGGCTATTGCCAAGTAACCCATGAACGTGGGGAAAATATAGCAATAGATGGTAGCTCTCCAATTACGTGGAAAGCATGAGACGCCATAGTCCCTTAGGCTTATGCCACGTGGGCAAGAAAAAGGGCAATATGCCCTAAGGATTGGCCACGACTCCAACATAGGTGGAGCTTGGAGGATCAATTTGGGGGCCAACCAAATTGAGTATAAAAGGGGTATGCGCAAGAAACATAGGAAAAAAATAAGGAACAAATAAATCGGTTCAGTGATAGGTTGGTAAGCTTGAGTTTTTCGGTTTAATAAATTCGAGTCTTTGCTATCGATCGACTCAAGAGGTTGATAAAGAACAACCACCATCCTTTCCGAAAGGCAAGGATAAAGGCGTTGTTATCCGAGAGTCTTAAAAGTATTGGGTTATCGAGGTGAGTGTAGTTGTGTCAAGGGATAGGCTCAGTGCTATCCCGTTGCATTATTTTGTGATTATGTTTGTATTTGTTTAAGGGCTCACATAGAGCAACTATGTCAAATTCGATTGGCAAATCCGATAAGTGCCTTGCATTGCTTCGATATGTGCAAATATGACTATGATATGCTACACGTATGTGATATATGAAAATAATATGAAATGTGTCATGATATGGAGCTAAGGCTCATTTTGATATTTGATATGACATGACTAGAAAAAATATGAACTATGTGAATTTGTGTAATTATGGACATTGGATACAATTGGCATGCCATAGGATTATTGAGCTCGGTTAAGTAAGAGAGGACTACGGTCTAAGGCTACGGCCTATATGTGGGGAAAATAAGGTCAGTTGTGTATATCTCCGGAGCTACGGTTCAAGGGCTACGGCCCATTCTCCGTTATATGTATTGGTGTACAGGGGAATTCGTGTATCCAATGGTACCTAATGTTATATGTGCCTATGAATTGTGCTATGACCATATGATTATGATATGACTATGTGACATGTAATATGTGAATATAAAAGCATGGGAATATGTGTAATAAGCATGAATTGTGCATAGTATAATATGACTACTTGTATATTTGATTATCATACATTTCATAATATTAATAATTTATTGTAATTGTTATAACTACCTCACTAGGCTATGTAAGCCTAACATGTGTGTCACGTGCATTTTCAGGACCTTGATCAATTCCGAGCATTGATCGTGTTATTGCGGTTGCAAGTCACGTCCCTGCCATATATGTATGTTATCTTTTGCTATAAACTCCTAGTGAAGTGGCATATGGACCAACTTGTTTTGCATAAGCTTTTCTAGAATTATATGATGACTTGGTAATATGGTTTTGTTGTATGCTTAGATTTGGATAGGTTAAAATGGTTAAAAGGTGCCTAAAATGAGCCTAAGGTGAAAACTTGGTAAATGGATTCCGAACGCCATAAAATTTGACGTACCAATAGGAACATGTTTTATAAGTGTACTGGTAAAATTTGGTAAATTTAGTTAAGTCACAGAACTGATTCTTCATAAAAAGTCTCAAATTGGTTTAAGTGGCTTAGTAATTCAATAGGTTCTAATAATGAAACCCTTAAACCAATAATTGGAGAGTTTAGTTACAATTGGTAATACGAAATCGGAATAAAATCAATGACTGGTAAAATCTGGTAAGGTTTGGAAATCACCCGATAGGTTAATCCGAATAAAAACAGTTTTGAACAGTTTACAAGATGGTCACTAAATATTATCGTCTAATCGGGTAGGTAAATGACCTCCGTTAGTAATGAAATTTCACAGGCTAATAATTAGTAAGCTTAGTTTTAGTATGATAACTTGAATTCCAGCTAAGCACCCTTAAATTGTAAATTTTACAATTTAGTCCCTAAAGTTAAAAAAAGTTTAAAATTGACCTCAACCCCGATTAAGTTAGTAACAAACAAAGTGGATAAGTCTTTAGAATAATCAATATGATACTTAGATTAGGTTTTGAACTCTGAAACTTTTTCTGAACCTTCAATTAGTCTTCTGATAACACTATCCGACCATGATCTCTTACAGACCGGGAAAGGGGTGTTACATTTGGCATAATTGTTATAGAAAACAAATGTCTCGTCTTGACTTTCAAAGGTTTGGCCAATAAAAGGTTCATCATTTGCTCCTAATTTTCTTCCTCAATTGGAGGTTCATTCAAGTCCTAATCAAGCATCTGTAAAATCTGTATAAATATATATAAGTATCTCTTAAAAAGAAAAAAAATTAAATGGAAAAAGAATCATATAAATTGAAAAGATTAAACAACTACAATAGATGAAAACAAATAGAAAAAATCACATCAACTAGAAAGAAGAGAAATAAAAATAAAAAATAAAAATCACACAAACCAGTGTTGGATTGAAAATAGGCTATGTATTTTCCCTTTATTGCAGTAGAAGCTTAGGGAAAGTTGGATTGAAAATATGCTATGTGTTTTCCCTTTCTTGCAGTAAAAGCTTAGGGGAAATTTGGATTGAAAATATGCTTTGTGTTTTCCTTTGGTTTATGATCGTTCACTCATATAGTAGGGATTTTAGCCCCCAAATAACTAATATGTTAAGGCGGTAAAGGGAATTAACTAGTTTTTAGGATAATTAAATGTTAACAAATCTACATTAATGGAATAGATTTTTAGAATATATCACTAAATAATTATGTATTAATCATCATATTAGATTTCATTGGATAAAAGGAAACGAGTATTAATTATAGAAATCTGGTGGTTCTTATACACAGCCCTAAGGGGTGTGTATAGCAAAACCCATATATTTAAATTGCATATTTTATTTATTTGAAAACATTCTTTTTCAAAAGAAAATACTAAACTTACCCTATATAAGTTTTTCTGAACAATTTTTACTTATAGAAGGAAGAATTTGCTCCTAATGAGTTTCGAACCCACAATTTAGAGGAGAGGGGAGGGTGCCAACTGAGCCTGAGAACTTCAATCACTTACTCCAAAGATTGTTAAAATGAGATGAAACTTACCAAATCCAAAACAAATCTCAAAACAAGATATATAATTTAGTTTATTAAAATGAGGTTTACCTTGAGATACACTAATTCGCTTAGTGGCTAAGGATGCCTATCTTATCTCATTTTGTATGGATTCAAACCTCGGTATGAGAATATAATATCTTACTATTTATTTTTAATCAAAAAATGAGATTTACCTTTATGTGAGACTTTCATTTGTTTCGAATATTATTTATTGAAGCCTTTTCTAAGAGCAATTTTATGGTTCTATATATATATATTTTATAAAAAATAATGTGTTTGATTTATTAAATTTTGATATATGCCGAATAAAATATAAAATCTGAATAAATATAGAATATATAAAAGTTTAATTCCATGTTTATATATGGAGTATAATTTATTGAGGAAACTATTTTGCTTTGGTTGAGGCGGGTTGTTTAGAATTGCATAGATGTTTTTAAAAGTGAGTAATGGTGGATTTAAAGGAGCTTAAAAAGAAGTGAAATGAAAAAGAGCTAAATATTTTAGGGGCAACGTTCTTTGTTAATTAAAAGTGTTTTTTTGGTGATTTAGTATAATAAAATATTAGATCCTATAAATAAAATTAAAAGTTTAAATGTTAATGTTATTAATGAAGTAATTAAGTTTAGAGGGTTGTACTTGTATTAAACTTTTGCATTATCTAATTTAAATTAATCAATTAATAAATTAAATACTAATAGTTATACAAAAAACTATTTATGGAGTTGAGAGTGTTTTTAGATCATAAACCTAAACTATATATATAAAAGGTGTATTTAAAAAGCATTTTTCAAATTAAACGCAATA
The DNA here is from genome assembly GCA_019671005.1 of Hibiscus mutabilis. NCBI lineage: Eukaryota > Viridiplantae > Streptophyta > Magnoliopsida > Malvales > Malvaceae > Hibiscus > Hibiscus mutabilis. Next base: position 86,555,585 of record CM033711.1, on the reverse strand, counting down.
ACTAAAATTTTTAATATTTGTACTTGAAAATTATTTTTCGAACCAAATTTATAATTTGAATCTTCGTTCTTCTTTTTTTTATTATCTTGATGTATTTATTATTGGCTTATTAAAATCTTAGTGCTTCAAAGACCTATCCACAACATGGGCAGGTAACAATCAAACAGTGTTCTGAGCATTTTAAACAAAAATAAATATTAATTAATTTACATGGAAAAGCAACTGGTGGGGTTTATGCAAATAAATTATTACCAAAATGCTATCACTAATTACAGTGCTTCTACTTTGTCCTTGATCGTATTTAGTCTTTATGTTCTGTAACCTTTTGCTTTTAAAATATATGTGTTCACTCACGATGCCAATATTTTTTTCTCATTAATTCCATCAACGTGATTTTTTTAGACATAGTAACGAATAAATGTATTTAACGTTTAATTGAATAGTAATTTTAACTCATAATTTTTTAAATATTTTAACTTTCAACGTTTAATTTTAGACTAAAATAGTATTTCTATATATGAAAATCGTTAGTCAACTAAATGTCAACGCCTTAAAATGATACGACAAACTTACATGAAATTGTACAATGATGTGGCAGTATCATATGGACAAATGTGTTGACTTGATAGAATGACATGATAATCAAAAAATAATTTTATAAAATTATATAATGTCACGTACACGACAGTCAAAAAATAATTTTATAAAATTATATAATGTCACGCCTGGGGAGAGGCGAAAATATTAATCCCACATCGGAAAGAAAAATAGAAGTCTTGAGATATGTAAGCGGTTGCGCTGCATATCCTATTTAGACATGTCTTTTGGGAAGAAGGTAATGGCCCCGTGACAAGTGGTATCGGAGTGATCCTTTGACTGCTCGATTTCATGTCGAGAGTCCATAAGTAGGGTAGGCAGGGTGGATAACCGTGACAATGGTCCATCACAAGTGTGGTTGACTCGTAACAAGGGCATCACGAGTTTGAGTGGGGGAGAATGTCGCGCCTGAGAAGAGATGAAGACATTAATCCCACATCGAAAAAGGAAAATAGAGCTCTTGGGATATATAAGTGGTGACGATGTATTATCCTATTAGACATGTCTTTTGGGAAGAGAGCAATGGTCGCATAACAAGATATAAAATATAATATTATTTTTGATTGGCATGCCATTCTGTCAAGTTATCTCTAGACGCTGACTGTCAGAGACGGAGCTATGATTAAATATTGGGAGGGACAAGACTCCATTCAGTCTTTAAATCTCAAAATTGAGAGGGACAAAGTCCTTATTTGAATAATATTTAAACTTAGAAGGACCTCAAATGATATTATACCAAAACATTTTGGGAGGGGCAACAACCCCTCCCAACATATACATAGTTTCGTCCCTGTTAACCGTTAATTGAATAACTATTTTCATCTATGGATGTAGGGGTGGGAATCGGGTAGGGCGATGACAGTTTTGCATCCCTATTCCTACCCAACACTTGCGGTTATGGTTTTAGAAAATCCCCATTAAAAGCTTCGAGGATCTTTTTTGTCTCCATACCTTCCCCGTGCAGATCCTTGCAGTTTTCGGGGAATTCCCGTCCCAAAAAATTAAACAAAATTATTATTTTATTGACCAAAATAAATGGTGAATTCAATTCAAAATATAAGGTTTGGATACTTCGATTAAAACCAATTACAAGATGATGAAGATTGAAAGGGTGTTGCGTTAGGGGAAGATTTAGACAAGGGTTGTCGCTTATATCTAAAAACTAAGAAATATGTTGAGAAACTTCAATGTGGTTAGGTTTGAGAGAAAATTGAAGTGATAATAATATAGTTAGGGTTTTTTTTATTAAGATATATATTAGAGGTATATAGAAAATTAGTATATATATATATATATTAAAAATCTACTAAAATATTGGGAACCTTGCAGATATATTTTAGGGATCCCCACAGTTATTTATACGATTACGGTTCGGTTATCTCCACGGTTCGAATATAGCAATCTCTGTCCCCATCCCTACTTGAGTTTTGGTGATAAAACTTTCTTCGTCCCCGTCCCCATGGGTTAAGATTTCAGTTATTTCTCATCCCGTTGGCTCGAATCCCCGTGTTTTTTAGATACTCCCCACCCAATTCCCAACACTACATGGATGGCCAAAATAAAACGTTGATTTTAAAGTGCTTCAAAAAAGGAATAAGAGTCAAAGTGAATACTCAATCAAATATTAAAGACATTTTCTTAAAATTATGCTTTTTTAACATGTAATGACATAAAATATATAATTTGACGTTTTTATTCACCTTGATTAAGTATTAATTTTAAGTATTATGAATTACTAAGTAAGTATATTTGGCCGGTTGATCAAGTTGCTCATCTTTGTTCCCTTATATCTCCTTAGATCATGGTTCTAGACCCACTAGGACTCTAGGAGCACTCCCTTTATTCTCCTAGAGCTCTCTCTCCCATTACCTCTAGATAAGATTAAATTTAGAATTAAAAATTGTTAAAAAAATCTTATGAATTACTATTAACTCTTAAATGTTAATAATATCTTATATTTACTTCTAAAATTTATTATATTCAAATTTTGATGCATTTACATATTTGTGTTGCCTTAATACTATTTTTTCTCATATCATGTCATTTTTAATTATTTGTCATGTTATTTTAGTACGATAATTTAATTTTAAATCACATTTTATATAGTCTATTATAGTTATTCGATTTTAATTATAAATTTTATCAAAAAAAATAATTCTAAATTTATTTATCTATAAATTACATGAGGGAAACTATTATATATAAGATTATTATTTAGTACAATGTCGTTGAATAATGATATAATCATGAAAAATGTTTTTATTATAAATTTAAGAATTAAAAAAAATAAAATGCAGCTAACCTCATAGGGATCATTACGGTCGTTTGCATCGGCTGGAACTTATTATCCAGGAAATCCACTACTTCCCCCTCATACATTTGCTCGCTTGGCACACTGAAGCTTGAAAGCCTTTTCTTTCCCCCTCTGCTGTTAGGTAAGGCTAGTCACCTCAAGTCTTTGTATGGACAATGTTTCTTGTTGTATAGCTATTTTATCTGGGTTTTTTTCGAACGGGCTAACCGGAAGCGAGAAGGGAGAGTACTAAACTGATAGAAGACTCTCACTTGTGGCTAATAGTCTATATTGTGGGGCACCTTTCAGGCGGATGCAAGCGATTATGCCATGTTTACTGTTTTGATGCAGAATCGAAAGTTTGTATGCTTTCATTCGAGGCTATGAAATAGGTGAAGAATTATCTTACTCATGACAAGGAATTATATGCGTTGATGCAGAACGCGAAGAAATGGAAGCATTACGTCGATCGAAGTGGAGATCAAAGAGAGTAAATACCTAAGTATAGGTGATACTTATGTTTATGTGATACAAATCTATATTTTGATGTAGATTTGTATCACATAAACATATATATCACCTATATTTAGGTACACTTGTCATTGTTTTAATCTTGTTTGTAAAAAAAATAAAAAAAAAATAAAAACTACAGTCAGTGCACATGTTAATAGTCCATATATTAATACAAAACATCATATTTAAATTGTTGATGCGATTTTTTACAATTTTTATTCAAAAAAAAATTAGGATGCGATTTTACAATTTATATTCAAAAAAAAATATTTGATGCAATTTCTCAAAATGTAGTGACTGAGATCTATTAATTGTTCTAGTGACTAAGGATGCTTATATTATCTCATCTTGTATGAGTTCGAATCTCAAACACATGAATATAATATTATCTCTATTTTATCAAAAAAATGCAGTGAGTGATATTTTTTATTATTATAAAATAAAATAAAAAAGTTATTTAAGGTTTAACTTGTAAAATGAACAAAAAGAGTAATTTCCAAAATATACACCTCAAAAACCTAAATTAGGCAAAGAAGCCAATTAGTATTAGATTTAGATCAAAATTTACTCATCTGTCATTTTCTTAAAAAGTGCATCCACGGTGTAATATTGTGGTTGAGTTTTTTAAAGTAAGACATTAATCAATTGATTAATTATATAATTCAAATATCGATTTAACAAACGAGCGTAATTCGTAAAGTTTATTTTCAATTAATTAAAATGAATTCTTATAGTTTTTTATTCAAAGTATTTTATTTTTTTAGTTTTTTATTTACATAAGTTTTATATGTTTTTCTTATACAAAGTTTAATACGTTAATGACTTTTTTATGTTGGTTTTGCAACTCGTATTATATTCATGTTACTTTTATATTGTATTTGTATTTGTATTATTTTTATGGCCAGAATATTATAAATTTCTATATAATACATTGGCACGCTAATAGTTTATGGGAAAATATATGATGTACTGACGGTGAAAATATTTTGTTTCCACAAGCACCTTAATTTCAGGGGTTGGAAATCTAGTTTAGGGTTTATAGTTTAGGGATTTAGAATTTAGAGATTGTAGTTAGAATTTAGAGTTTAATGTTAGAGTATAGAATTTAGAGGTTAGAGGTTCGGTTTTAGAGTAATATGTAGTGATTTAAGTTTTTACCTATAACCTTTAAATTCTAATCCTAAACTTTGAATTCAAACCACAATCCCGAAATTCTAAACACATAGACCTAAACCCCTAAACTATAAGCCCTAAACTAAATCGTTAAACCCTAAAATTAGGGCGTTTGTGAAAACAAAATGTTTCACCGCTGGTGCATGGTATTATTACCCATAGTGTTTTTTAATAATGACATCTAAATTTTATTAACCACCATAAAAGGTAATATAATACAATGCATCAAAAAGAGAAAAAGAGGACAAGACCACTAAGAATCTCTTACAACGGTGCAAAGAAAAACATACACTTACATCGATTATCATACTAAAATTCAGAAATTTTCCTGAATCTTCTTGTCTCTATCCAAACGAGACGTATTACGGGGTGAAAAAGGAGTGGTGAGCGAACAAGCTATTAGGTAGATTGCTCCGCTACTCAGGTCTGATTACATCGGCAACCAACCATCAACCGAGTGAGAATCTATCTTTTTAAGACCACCGACGAAACCATAATCAGAAATTAACGCCGTGAAAATCTATGTACGAACATCAACCCATAGTTTATTTTATGAATATTTTAACGTATTTATGTTATTTTTTGTATGGAATATTATATACATAGTTTCTTACAGTAATTCAAATTGGAGAATATTTCGTGTTCGTGTCATGTTTTTGTTGTGTCTCAAGTCATATCATATTTTACATAACCCTTCATAATATTCAATTTTTTTATTTACTTGAAAACTAAATCGAATCAAATTATTTTTATTATGCATTAATACAATATAATTCTTAGTTTCTCTCAAAAGTAAAGCAATATACATAATCTGGTGACACTAAAATCAACCCAATGATAGTATAATTGCAGCCATCAATCATGCTTAATAACTTTTGGTGGTCCCTTTGCCCCTAAAAAGCAGTCCCAATTAGCTTCACCACACACATCTCGTTACAAAGAAGCAATCGTTGCTTTCGAGGTTGTGGCCAACCAAAGTTTATAAATATCATTTTAAGATAATCTTTTTTATATTTTTCATTCAACAATTAATTACATTTTTATCTAAATATCATCTTAATTACAGTTTATCATTTTCCCATATTTTCAATGGGCATTATTACTTTCCATGGCTCATTTCTAGGGCTCAACAATAAAAATAGAAAAGTAATCCAAATCGCAGAGTTTAATTAGTTTATGATTCACAAGTTTGTAAATTGTAATTATTTGAATTTAATTTATAATATTAATTGTTTTATGATGTAAAAATAAATATTTTATTCTTTAAAGTACTATAAATGAGTTATTAATTATTTTTATTTCCTTGAAAAATTTTATTTTTTAATAAATATTTATGAGAAAAGACTTCAAAAACGTTATTAATGAATATTTAAAAGCCCTAACATAAAACTATTTTGACCAAATAAAATATAAAATTTTAAAATTCAAAGTTAAAATGGAAAACTTGAGATTAACAAAATCGAAAACCGGTAAATTATTAAAAAAGTTTTACTGAATTGAATCGAACAGTGTACACCGTACCCATTCCACACTCTTCAACTTTTATATAAACCCTCCTTCCATTGTTGCATGCACTTTATGTCCGAAAAATTTCAACAAAGAAGAAAAAAAATGGAGAAAAAGAAGCCGTATCTTGCTGTAATTCTGATACAAATCATTTATGCAGGCATGTTCTTGGTGTCCAAGGCTGCATTCGACGGCGGTATGAACAATTTCGTTTTCGTTTTCTACAGACAAGCTGCTGCCACCGTTTTACTCGTCCCTCTCGCCTTGTTCTTCGAATGGTAAAATAAATGTCTATTTTCTTACAATTTCCTCTGAAAAAAACAAGTGATGTAATTATTATTTTCTTCCCAAACTGAAGGAGAACTGCGCCACCTCTGTCATTAGTGACTTTCTGCAAGATTTTTATGCTATCATTGATCGGGTAAGTCTCGTTGAAGTTATCATTATACATACATGCATGGTTTCGGGTTGACTTGTTGTGGAAATATATCAGGATAACTTTAAGCTTGGATATCAATGGTATGGCCCTGGTTTATACAACGGCAACTCTAGCTGCTGCAACCACGAATTGCCTGCCCGTCATCACTTTTTTCATTGCTGTGTTATTAAGGTAAAATGTTAGGTATAGGATTCGTATGCCCCTTTATATATTTTATTAATAATTTTATGACAGGTGTATTATTAATTAAAACATAAAAAATAAATAAAATAGTAGAAAAAATTATTAATACATGTGATATAAAATTATTGATAAAACTTATAGAGTGACAGATGAATTTTATTCAAAATATTAGTGTTTATTTCTTAGATAGGTTTCCACTACCTTTTCCTTTTTTTTTTCCTTTCTTTTTTGTTGTCAATCAATTATTTTGTCCGTGAATAACTTAATTGGTGAGTGTCAAAATCCGTGTATTTTGGTAAACAATTTAAATTTTCTTAATGTAAGATCCAAGATTTGATTTGTGTGTAAACATAACCCCCTTTTCTCTCTCTTTTAAATATAATTATATATATATTTTCAAAAAAATTAAATAATCTTAGGGTGATTGCAAGGTAGTATTTGTTTATTCATATTCTTATTCTTTTGACAATGTACACACCTCGTAAATAAATCGATTTGAGCCCAAATCTCCTAGGATGAACATATTATTTTTCGTTGAAACCACTTGTTGATTTCCAAAAAAAATATAATTATATAATGGACTATATAATTTATATCATACAAGAAAATATTAGATTAAAGTTTAATATAAATTTCTAAACTATATTTAAAAATTTATTTTAGTCTTTCTACCATAAAATTAATCCCTCTTAAAAAAGAAAAATAATTTATTCAATGTATATTTTTGAAGTGAGTAAATAAGAACGATTTATGATGATGTTGATCTTTTCTGTCAATACATGACATGTGTCTAATTGTGACCGGATAATTTTTTAAATAAAATAATAACAAAAAATTATAATATTTTTATAATTTTAAAATTTTCATGAAATTTTAAATATTCTTATGAATTTTATATCATCTTTTACTCTCACTTCAAATTTAAATGTTCTAAGAAAATTCATTGTGTATTTTTTTCATTTAAACATTTTTTATGGTTTTGGCGAAAGACAATGAGATTTGGAGTTTGTAATTATATTAAAATGTTTTTTTATAATAGAGAAAATAAAATAAACTTTTACGTCAATACAATGAATTCTAATAGACTTAAACCGAAATTATTATGACTTGGGCCTAAGATATATAGTGGTATCAATTGCAACGTGATTTAGTAGTGACAGAACCTGAACTATACGCCACACTAAACTTACTAAAACGTTGAAATTTGTATTACAGAATAGAGGCATTGAGACTGAAGACAATTGTTGGATTTGCAAAGCTTGTAGGTATACTAATATGCTTGGCTGGTGCATTGACCCTTGCCTTTTACAAGGGTCCTCATTTCAACCTCTTTTGCCTCCATCACCTGTTCGATCACCAACATAGCCGAACACCTCCGAGCCGGACACCCTCCGGGGGCGAGACATGGATAAAAGGTTGTCTCCTCATGTTGCTTTCCAACACGTTTTGGGGCTTATGGCTGGTTCTACAGGTAGCCGACCATTTACCTTAACCTTGGTACATGCACTATGTCTATATGATAAAATTGTACTCATATTAGTTTGTGAAACAGGGTCTGGTTTTGAAGTGCTACCCTTCGAAACTTCTCTTTACAGCTCTTCAATGCCTTTTGAGCACATTCCAATCATTTGCTATAGCAATTGGCGTGGAACGAGACCCTTACCAATGGAGACTGGGCTGGAATCTTAGACTCCTTGCAGTAGCCTATTGTGTAAACATATACTGCCACTCTTTCTTATTTATTCGATATTCGAATCCCGCTTGTGGAATTTTTTTCAAATAATTATCCATATATGTGTACAGGGGATAGTGGTGACGGGCGTGACATATTACCTACAAGCTTGGGTTATCGAGGCGAAGGGGCCAGTGTTCTTGGCCATGTCCACACCATTGACTCTCATCTTCACAATCTTGTGTTCTGCACTTCTCTTATGCCAGGTTATAACTGCAGGAAGGTCAGTTTTTCTGTCTTCCCTTTGTTATTATTACAACCCATCTCCATTGTCAAGCTGAGTTAATTAATGTCTGAAATTTGTGCAGTCTGTTAGGGGGGCTTCTATTGATCATAGGTCTGTATAGTGTGTTGTGGGGGAAAACCAGAGAGCAAAGAATGGCGGATGATGAGAATACAAATAGTTTAGCAGCACATCATGTAGACCAAGGTTGCACAGAGTTGAAAGTGGTGGCTGCCTCTTGAACTGTATCACATTATTGTTTAGTTGTTGAAATCATGGAGGACCAAGGCTCAAAACTCAAGGCAAAATGACCACACTTTTCAGCACTTCTTGAGATTATTTATTAGGCATCTGAAGATCAATTTGGAGAATAGAAATAGCTTCCAATTAGAGTTTGTATTAATGTTGTAAGATCTAAAAAATCTGTGTCCGGATTAAACTCAAGTCGTAATTTCAACCAGGACTAAAGTGATGTTTTTTTGGTTACGGGACATGTTTGATTGACTATATAACATACTAATTTAAATATGGGTAAAACTAAAGTAGTGGTCACTTTTGTTTCATTTTTTTAAATCTCGATCGTTCAATTTTCAATAGTTATATATCGTCATTTACATTATCAGTATATTACAAAATGATCCGAAGAACGTTAACTCTTATTACATTGATGATATGGCAAGAGAAATCGATGGCAATGATGATAATGATGGATGCCGTGGAAAAGAAAAGTTGTAGTCTTTTTAATATAAGCAGACTTGTACAAAATTTGAGGCTTATATCCCAAATCCGACCATAGTGCCCCATCAATCCTCTATCTATAAGGCCAAAAAAATGTCCATTAACTAACAAACCTAAACCACATCCAGCTTCCCATGCCCAGAGAAACCCAAATTGGATCGAATATGTTGTGTCTAATAGGTGTAAGATCTAATGTATATATATGCTTATGAATTGAACCTAATAAAAACACACGTCACTTGTGAACAAGTAGAAAAAATATATAGAAAGCAAAACACAAACTGAGAAGAAAGAAAAATAAATATTTCAGAGCAAGTCACATAAAAGCCGTAAACCATGTGAACTACTTGTTCTCCATAACATACTAAACAACAATGCAAAATGTGTTTTTATCACTCTTGTTTGAACATAAATGTTGCAACTTCACTCTTCCCTAATTCACCTTCAGCTCCTGTTGCTGTTGCTGTTGCTGCTGCTGCTGATGTTTCGTTCTTTTCTGTCTCGGTCACATCCACTGTTGCTGTTGCTTCGGATTGTACAGACGAAGGTTCTGGCTCCTTGGTCGACTCGATTGGCTCGGCCGGCACCTTCTCCTCCGCTGATTCTTGCTCCACTGGTTCCGTTTTCGTCGGCTCTGATGGTGTGTTATTATCGGCCTCGATCACGGTCCCGTCTCGGTCTCAGCTACCCCCTTCTTTTCATTCTGAAAAAAACATTGTTTTCGTTTATGATCCTTATTTTGTACTGATTCTCACAATTAAAAAAGTATGTAAAAATCCATCAAATTTTGTTCTCGTTATATCCTAAACAAACACAAGAGAGAGACGGCCAAGAATTTTACATGGGAAACTTCACCGCGCTGTATTATTAGGAGTAGTAAATTAAATCATTGATACTGACAAGATATCAGACAAGCAAAAAGACATGCGGGTCAGCTTACGTTGGGCAAGAATATTGAGAAATATTTGTTCCCCGTCAATCTCGTGCTTCGAATCTGTCTAGATTGTTAATACGAAATCAACAGAAAAACATATGTGGAATTATTATTATTTCTTCTTTTTGAATCTTTCCCTCAAATTTCACTTTCTCACCAACCAAACGGCACACATGAACAAGTCATAATTCAGTGAAACATGCAACATATTGCAAAGACACATGAACCAGTCCTGCTTTAGGATTAAACCCTTAATTTCTTCAATACATTAAGACCGTCAAAATGCTTTAAAACGCATACAATATATAATCATGGAATTATAGGAAGTGGTACCTCATTCAACAAGTTACCAACAGATTGTCGCGTGTTTGATTCATCGTTGACCGTTTTGGCCTCAACAACATCCTTGCTCTTAGTATCCTCACCAACAACATCGGCTTCCGCCTTTTGATCACTTTTTTCAGCAATGACATCGCCACCCTCCTTCACTTCAGAAGCCGCAACGGCTTCTTTCATTGAAACGGGAGGCGGTGCCGGGATACTGCGGTCGTCAGCCTTTAAAACCTTAGGTTTGGTGGCGCAACCTCCCATATTTCCTCAGCTTTAGTAATCAAAGAAGAAAGGAAGAGGAGAATTATAGGAGAAATTAAGGAAAGCGAGTATATCAATTCTCAAGGCTGGTTGGCTTCGGATAAATATATAATGCAATTTGCGGTAAAGAAGAATACAAAGACACAAAACAGAACATAAACCAACAACGGAAACTAATTGACATATTTTACTATGTTCTAAAAAATATTGTAATAATAATAATACGAAAAACAGGTGGCTCAAGCTGTAAAGCTTTTGATCAGCCTAGCGTTGATTAAGAGAATATTTTATTTTTGGAAGGTGGGGGGTTTCTTAATGGTTTTGTTTGTGGACCAAGGGAGAAGTTGAGGACCATGAGTTGGCTATATTTTTTTTTTAATTTCTTTGTAAATGGCTCCTTGTGTCAAGCCATTGATGCCTGTAATTTGAAAGGAGAAGGGACCATATGCCATTAATGGAATTGGGTTGAAATAGAGCCAGGTGGGACATGTCATGCTTTCTTCCCAAGTCTATGTTTAAATTTGCCATCATGTATTTCAAATATTTTTTAACCAAATTTTCAATAAACGATTTTTTATATAAATATGTGTACGTATCCAATCCATTGGTTGGATATTACAGAAGTCCTGTGAGCGACACTTTGAACTCAATTTTCTTCATAATGTTAGACTTTAAATTCTTGATCTTGCTAAAACGACATATCTTATTCCGCTAGACTAATTAATAATTAGTTAAAAATTATCATTAAAACTAAGACTCGATAATCAGATTTTAAGCGTGAAACCAAAAAACCACTTCCTCTCATCTTATAATATATATATGGTGTCGATGTGTCACATGTATATTAATTAAATTAAATTTGTTTTTATTTTTTAACATGTTTATATTCCATGCACATTACTTGAACTCCACTAACTTGTTTTAAAATAGGGATTATTATGCAAAATAAATAAATACATATATAGACTCTTGATTTCAACTATCAAGGATCTTCGATATTAAAGAAATAAGAGGGAGAAGAGAATACATTTAATGCAAGCAACATAACAGTAGGATTCGGTGATTTTCAAGATGCCGGCTAGGATTGCAGTTCGGAGCCATCAATGTCTTAAAAGAGGCAGAATTATGCTAATATATTCCAATAAATACATTAATGATTAACTTAGGAAATATACATTAAATACAATGAAAGCCATATAATAAAATTCCCTACAAATTAGGGCCTAAGAATCTGCTCGAGATTAGTTAACAAACCGTCAAATGTGTTAAAGCAGTGAACAAGATCAGTTACTACCCAACATAGGTTGGTTTAATTAGTTAACCTTATTGTCCCAGTGGTAAAGGATGATGTCATTCATTCAAGTGACTCGGGTTTGAGCACCAGTTCTACACGGTGTATGTGTCTTATTTGAAAAGACTAAAAAAGTTGAACATATGCTACTCTTGTATCACACCAGTGTATTAAAAAAAATTATAAACCTTACAAAAAGATGTTTACTCTAATTTATTTTTATCTAAAGTATTTTTAAAAAATTTTATTCAAGAATATCGTATTCAATAGTGATTTTAGTGTCGTTGTCTGATTTTTTCTTTTTTCTTTTAGTTGTAAATAAGAATTATATATGTTTTGGATTCTCCATTTTCTTACGTCTTGATGTATTTGTTTATTTGCCTTTATGACACGATTTTTTATATATATTGTGACACAATTTTTTTCTATCGTCGTGTTAATTTGGTGTTAGTGTGGTATCTCAAGATCAATAATTTAGCACAAGGTTTACTGTTAAAAATAAATGGCTTAATACTAAAATAAGTGCCTAAACTATTTTTTTAGGTGTCTAAACTATTTTTTTACTTTTTTTAGGTGCCTAAACTATTTTTACCTCTTTTAAGTGCCTAAACTATTAATTTTTGGTCAAAGTAGGAGCCTCAGTTTGATCTTAAAAGAGACAAAGAATGATAATTTAAGCACCTAAAATGGGCAAAAAATAATTTTAAGCACCTAAAAAAGAAAGACGAGATAGTTCGTGCACTTAAAAAAAACAAAAAATAGTTTAAACATTTAAAAAGAAGAATATAATATTTTAAGCACTTATTTTAACATTAAGCCAAAATAAATTAACTTCCTTTAAATTGTGCATGCATATCTCAAATGTGTTTACACTCTAAAGTATGATAAATTCAAGTCCTTCAATAAACATGTGAATTAGGTGCTTGTCAAGCATCACATGGCATCGTCGGTAAACTTTTGTTTAATGAAGTTACTACCGATTTCTATGTTAATCTAAAATTTTATAATCATGTTTTCATCAAGAAATATTATATTCTCTCTAATTTTTTGGATTTAATTTTTATGAACCTTATTAAATTTTAAAATTAGGTAAATTAAATTACGTTCTTTTTTTTTTTTGCTTGAAATGAACAACATACTTCAATTAGGTGCCAAGAGTACTCTGTTGCCCGCCACACAACAATTAAATTATGTTCCTTAACGTTTGAGATTTATTTATTTTTAAAGATTTATTAGTTTTAATTGCTTTTTTAGTAATAAAATAACTACTATTTAAAAATAGATAAATTAAGCATTGCCCTTCACATTTTTAGGTACATTTACAATGTTCTTATTAATTTTGAAAGTAGCACTACAACAAAACAGGTCTTTCGTGACGTTTTTTTAGCCCCATATCGGCTTTTTAGCGTCATTAAAAACATTTTCAGCACTTAAAAAAACGTCGCAAGAAGTGCCGCTGAAACCAGCGCCGCGACAATTTGCAGCGTTTTTGGGTAACAAACGCCGCAACAAGTCAAGATCTATAGCGGCGTTTGTGTTTGAAAACGCCACGAAAACCTGTTCTATAGTGGCGATTGTGTTTGCAAACGCCGCGAAAAACTGTTCTCTAGTGGCGCTTGTAGAACCAAACGCCGCAAAAAACCTGTCCTATAGTGGCGTTTGTGTGTGCAAATGCCACGAAAAACCTGTTCTAAGCGTTTGTGTTTGAAAACGCCGAGAAAAACTGTTCTTTAGTGGCGTTTATTTTCACAAACGCTGTGAATAACACCATGTTTCCAAAAAACTCAAAAAACTAAAAGCATACTATATATTATATAATAATATAAAATACATTACATTCAACATCAGTACCGTAAATCAACTACAAAATCTTATGAATGGCGAAATAAATGTTTTGCTAATATGAGATATCTACTCACCACAAAATATTGTGAACAAACAGGGCATTCATGTGGCTTTCCTTTCTCTAGCCAAAACCAAACCACATTATGCTCATCCTCTGCATTTTTTAAATAGTTAAATCAACTAATATTAGTTCATGCAGAATGATTCAACTTTGTATAAACACAGGTCCAAACCTAGAAGAGCAGAACAGATATTTAATGAAAGAAACATACCGCCTTCACCTCCTGGGCATCCAACTATTCTTTTTTCGTAGTAGGACATGATTCAACTATTCATGTGTTACTGTCATTGCCTGCTTTGCCTTGTCTGGATTACTAGCTCCCAGTTCATTCGATACTCTTGCGCTGTGAGGGGAGAGAAATGGTTGTAACAAAAATTTCCGACTTATATTTAAGTTCGAGTGCAAGAGGACTAACCTTGCTGCAGCATTAAGGCCATATGTGATCATGTACGCAATGTCTACGGTATTTACACTACGATTGATATTAAGAGAACAAAAGTCCGTCACAATTAAAGCTCGGAAAAAATGGATAAGAAAATATATGATGAAAAATATAGAAAATGTACTATTTACTATATATAATATTGTCATTATAAAAAATTCAATACGAAAATTAAACAATGTCATTATAATTTGTACTTGCACGTTTAGTTAATATTCTCAGTGTTTTCCATTGCAGTTTCTTAATTCCCATATGTATAACCAATCCTTGGAACAGAGGGATGTAAAAAATTATTCATTTTTTGGGGGACAAATTAGCTCTGTTTTACGGTCTAAACAAACTTTGCTAATCTCGATTGTCACTAAATATCACAAAATTTTCTTTGTTGAGGGGAATGGGTTATCCAAGGTTTGAACCCAGAATTAAATGTGTCTTCTGTCACTACAATGTCCTGTAAAGTCTCAAATTAGCAATTAAGGTAAGATAAATCTAGATTTTTCTTCTAAAATATAGAAACCACATTCAGGCATTTGCTTCTGTTGTAGTTTAAGCCACTGGGCCCAAACGAGTGGTGACTCAGTACGTTAATTATCTAGCAAAAACTTGGACAAAGTGAACTAGAATTGGTTAATACCTTTTGAGTTTATTATTTGGATGTTGTATTATGGCTTTTACATGTAGAAAGAATAGTTTTGTTTTGAACTATGTTCTACAGCTAACGAAAGAAACGATATCCATATTGAAATCGATGCCGCCATGGGAGCACCTCTGAAACCAAGGCTTGTTTTATTTACCAAACTGTTAACAATCCCAAAATGGATACCCAATGTAATGACAGAGAACACGACTAAAGGTAGAACAATGCTTTGTGTCTGAAGAAACCTCAGTTTGTTTTGCAAAAAACCGTTAGCAAACAAACCAGGAATCAGATACTTCATGTAAACAACAACCATTCTTGAGATTTCAGGATCTTGATGAAGCAAAATAAGGATTGGCTCGGTGAAAAACCACAAAATGGATATGATAATGGAGAAAAAGAAAGAAATAATGCAAGAGATTTTTATAACAGAAATCTTCAATCCTAAAAATGTAACATCACAAGAAAGTTCTCGCATTTTAAAGATCAAACATCGACATCCGAAGAAAAGAAATTCACTTGAAGCTCAGCCTGAAGCTCCTCACGCTCATGACCGGTGGCGATAGGCATTACATCTTCAACCTTCTTCACGACACTCTCCGCTACAGAAACCAGAAAAAAAATCAAAACTAGATAAACAAAGGAGATTTCTATAATTTCGAATAAAAATAACTAATAATCTAAAATATTCAAACATAAATGATAACGATTCATTTGACGAGGGCATAAATGATAACGATTCGTTTGTCGAGGGATCCACGAAAACTGGCGTTACTTGACGTGGCGGAGAAGTGACGAGTGAGGAGATAAATAGAAGGTGACGACGAAACGTTATATTTGGACGAGAACGGCGCCGTCCTGGGAGCTGATCGGCATGGAGCTGTTGCTGGGGTTTTAAGCTGTGAAGTCAACAGCCTTCTCTACATACTAGGCTTTTTTTACTCTTCTTTCCTTTTTCATAATACCGTGTCTTTTTTAAATTTTTTATTCCATTTTCCTATAGCGGCATTTGTAAAACCAAACGCCGCTAAAGTGGACCTATGGCGGCATTTGCAAAATTAAACGCCGCTAAAAGTAGATCTATATCGGCGTTTGTAAAATCAAATGCCGCTAAAAGTAGACCTATTGCGGCGTTTATAAAAAATGCTGCTAAAACTAGACTTATTGCGGCGTTTGTGAAACCAAACGCTGCTAAAACTATACCTATTGCGGCATTTTCTACAAAAACGTCACTATATATTATTCTTTACTGGCGTTTATGCTAAAAACTCCGCGAAGTTTATCATTTTGCGGCGATTGTACTGTAAACGCTGTGATGAGTATAATATCCGCGGCGTTTTACCTAAAAACGCCACCAAAAGTGCCGCTATATACCAAATATGGTGTAGTGTAGACAAATTAAGTCTTGATCTATTATTTTTGTTTAAAAACTTTTTAAGTCTTTGTTAACTTGAAATTATACAAATTAAGCATTGGTCATCATTTTTTATTTAAATACTTGTTAAATCTATGTTTTAAAATTATAGAACTTAGACTCTAAACCTTAATTTCAAAATTTTAAATAAAGAACTTAATAATTTAACCCTAGCTTATATTTTATCATTATTTATATTCGCCGCTAATATTTCATCCTATTTGTCCTTGATTCTCATGTTTAGGTTCTTAAGATTTTTTTTTGGGAGCGGGTAATCTCACGTAATTGGCAGTGTTTATATCTAGCAATATGAGTTACCGTCCATTCGCTAAAAAATGAAACATATTTTAATAGACAATGACAAGGTTTAGGATTTATGGGTTAATGTTGTAGTGTCTAAAATTTAGAGTTTATAGTTAAAATTTAAAGTTTAAGGTCTAGAGTTTAGAGTTTAGGATTTATGGTGTTAGAGTTAGAAATTTAAATTTTGGATTATATAGTTTAAATGTGAAGGGTTGCGTAATTTTTTTACATAAGTTGAGTAATATTTAAGCTATAAAATCTAAACCTTAAACTATAAATTCAACCATAAACCTTTAATTCTACACCCTACAACCTAAACCCCTAAACCCTAAACCACAATATAAATCTTTATATCCTAAAAATTAAAAAATTTATACAAAATTTAATTTACACAAACTTTTGTATCAAAGTATTTTTTTAATAACATACATTTATCGACAAATTCATCATTTTTATAACGTCGATCAACTTTTCCATTTAAACCAAAGAAAAAACCATTTGTGACAATTTAACCATTTCTAAATTAGATGAAGTTAAGGAACTAGTTTAGTTAAATTAAATAAAACTTGTTTCTTGTATATTTATAAAATGGAACTCTAATTTAATTTTGTAATCAAATATTCCAATGTTACTATTGGTGGAATCTAGTTCTTATTAGTTATTACTTACAAGGGAAATGAGCATATATAATTGGACTTTTAATATATTTACAACAATGTAAATAGTTGTCACTAAGAAAAGCCCAACATTCATCTTACATATATAATATAATTTGCATGATAATGGTGTCTAAATTTGTCCATTTATTTCTCTCAACATTTTCGGTGAAAAAAATAACTGATAAGTAATGAGTGTAATGACTAAACACATTGTATATTTAAAGAAAAAAATATAAATTCAAATTTTGAATATAACATTATTAGAAACCTAAACAATAAAATAAATATAAAATATAAAAAACAAATTCTATAACAAAATAATTTAGTAAAATATGCTAGTAATCATTAATCTATCAATCGATCAACAAAAATTTAACATCGTGTCCTCTTATTTTCTGGTGATCTAGTCCAATCTATTATCTATATGCGTAAAAAAATTATCTAGAGGTGACAATGTTGGAGAAAATTAGACCTTTTTTCCAAAAACAGATTAGATAGTACAAAATGTGAAAAATAACTTTTTTTTATATATTTTGGTGTGATTATATGATAATATATATTTTTATTTTTAATTCATTAAAAACGTGTATATTGTATAAATAAATTATTTGAATTTAAATATATTAAAAATAATAATGTTTTTTTTTTCATTTAAATCACTCGATGGATTTAACACGAAAAATAACTTATATGTGATGCTCACGAGAATGATATGAATTTGACTTTCAAACTGACTGCAAAATATTATATGTCCAGTGTAAGAGAGATGAATAAATCTTCCAACCCATCTCTAATATCCCTCCTAATTCATTGACTTTTTTATTCCTGTTTGCAACTTATGGATAAATTATTAGGTGAACTTGGCTCATCACGTTATATTTGATCTCAAATAATAAAATTTATCCATTTTATTTTAACTTTTAAATAATTATCACTTTTTATTGATGTGTAAAAAGGAGGCAAAGAATCACCGTAAAAAAATAAAATAAATAGACCTTATTAACTAGACTACAGATGACGACGTAATAGGCAGGTCCATTTAATAATTTTTTTTAACTTATGATTGTTCTCAGTCAGTGATCATGTCGGTTTGCAACCCGACATGCCAGTTTTTCTCCGGAACTCCATAATATATTTACTTTCTCTTAATTTGGCAACCCCACTTCATTGGGAATTTTGTAGCTTTCCTAGATCAATGGTTTCAAATTCCCAAGCCAAAAAGCTTATTGAAATAATATTACCCTTTGTTTCATATGCTAAAACTGAATATAAGAATATTTTAATTATTTTTCGACAAAACTAATTTAATTAATTTGTAACACAAGTTTATAACATATTAAATTATAACATAGAAATAGATGAGTTTACTACGTGCGTCGAATACCACTGAACACTATTAAATTAATCAATAAAGAATAAAAATTTCAAGAATTCTATTTATAATTATAATTATTTTAAAAGAAAAATAGAAATTAAATTTAATAAACCTTTCATATTTTTTATAATATTTTTAATTGATAGGTTAGAATCAAATATCTCAAACCCTCCTAATATCATAAATCCTAAAACTTAATCACCCTTCTATCGCCGCCGCCGTCGAGATCCGGTCGGCTTGTCTCGCCGCCGGTCATTAAATATCAATGACCGTGATTATAATCATGATGTTTCCTATGAACAATCTCTTTGAAAACTAAAAAGGAACACCCAATACTCTTTCCCACTTTGGAAAATATGTCCAGCAACCACGCTCATATATATTCATTGATATAAATCAACAATATTCTGCTTTTAATTTCAGGGACTGCAATGGATGCACCAGGCTTTAACAAAACTTACAGCTTTATGAATTGTGATCTTTCTTTGATCTTCACTTTTCTTTCTTTCTTTTGAAATCTTTTTTTATTATAGATTTTAGTAAAATTTTGCAGGTGCAAGCTCTGCAAGAGGAGTTGGAACGTTTGCAGAAAGAGAATCAAACGCTTAGATTATCGTTTGAAGCAATGAGCAACAAGTACAACGTGCTTCATCAACCATATCTCCAGGAATCAAACTCGCAGTTTGGTTCACACGATGAATATTCAAACAAGGGAATAAGGCATCCAGTTGCAGCCGTAGCTAAGGCGTCGCATGTTTCGTGAAAACGGACCCTAGGGACGAAAGCCTCGTAAGTGATCATCGTTTTAAGTTTACCCTAGCTAGCTAGGTTTCTGAGTGTAATCACTAATTTTGTTTGAAGTGTTAACGGTTTTTATGTTTTATTAATTTTTGTAATAAAAGGACTTTATTTATCTACTATATCTATTTTATTAATGCGTTATTACTATATATTAAGTATGTGTGATTATCATTAAAACTCAAAGTAACAAAAAGATTATCAGTATTATTATCTATTACAATTAAGTATTATTATGTTTTATTATCTATTATCATATTATTATTATCGTATTATTTATATTATTATTATTAAACAAAAAAAACCAAAAATTAAATAATATAATCATAAAAGCCACTCTTTATTAAATAAAGTCCGTTTTACATAGTCCATACAAATATATAATTCCAGTCCATATATAATCCATTTACAAATTTTAAAACCCAAAAATATTATATGTGGCCCGTTTGGCCCAAGATCAACCCTAAGCCTAATTACACATCAGAAACTCTAATCGTCCTCTTTTACCCTTGCATAGTGTCACGTCCGTAAATTCACACAAACTATGACGTGCGGCTTTGGGTGCTTGCTGGGCGGACTAGCAACCAAGCAAGCCTAACTGATCGAAGCTAGAATGCTTGGATCGTCGCGAAAACGAAAAGAACAAAGAAAGGAAATGGCTAGCAAAGAAGACCGAGGGAAATGAGTGAATGCTCAATGTATTACTCAAATCAGAAGTGATGAAATGAGGTGGGGGTAAGCCTCTATTTATACTTGAAGCCCCCTACATCCAACGACTAAGATGAAAGTAAATTAACGGACAAGATTAAAGCTATACAATAATATCCCTTGATCCTAGCTATTTGGATCAAACTTGCCAAAGATAAGGGATTACAACAGATATGGAAATATTCAAGGTGATAAGGCTTGTTGACTTGTGATACTTGCCATATCTGATGGCTCTTCAACCCCAAGTGATGGGCTAGCTCGGATGGGTGCTGGCAAGCCCAAAATAGCATGGAGAGCCTCCTCAGCTGCTTGGTGTGCACTGGGCTCGGACCCTAGGGTGTGGGCCGTGACAATCTCCCCCACTGGTTCTGGCGACGCCCTCGTCGCCCGACTGGTATGGTAGTGCTCCACTTGGTTCTTGAATTTCCAAAGGGCCTCGGCTGGTTCCCAACTTCCTTCACTGTCGGGAAGTCCCTTCCATTGAACAAAGTACTCGTGCCTTGGCCGGTAGTTTTGCCGTCAAATGGCTCTCTCTGCTTGGATCTCTCAAACCTCGTTCTCATAGGAGACCTTCACTCCGACTGGCGTTCGGTGTGACTTGCCTCGATCCGGATCTAACTCATCTCGATGGTAGGGCTTGAGTTGACTGACATGGAACACTGGATGAGTTCGGATGGTCGATGGCAACTCCAATTTGTAGGCCATGGTGCCTACTCACTTCACAACTTCGAATGGACCCTCGTATCTCCGCACAAGACCCTTGTGCATGTTCTTGTTGTGGAAGATCCCGGTGATTTTGGCAAGGACTTGATCACCAACTTGGAAGTTCACGTCCCTACGCTTTCGATCTGCCCACTTCTTGGTCCGCTTCCCTGCCTTGTGTAAACAAGCTCGGGCTAAGTCTTGATTCTCTTGCCACTCATTGGAAAACTTGTGTGCTGCTGGATTAGGTCCCTCATACTTGGTAGCAACAGCGTTGGGTGTAAGCGGTTGTTGCCCCATCACGTATTCAAACGGACTTTGGTTTGTCGCCTCGCTCCGTTGCAAGTTGTAGGAAATTTGGGCCACATCTAACAGCTTTGGCCAGTCGCGTTGTGTGGCACTCACATAGTGCCTCAAATAGATCTCCAACAAAGTATTCACTCGCTCGGTTTGCCCGTCGGTCTATGGGTGGAAACTAGTTGAGAAGTTCAAACTTGATCCCAAGAGCTTGAACAACTCGGTCCAAAACTTCCCTGTAAACCGCGAGTCTCGGTCACTGATGATTGTCTTTGGCACTCCCCAAAGCTTCACCACGTGCTTGAGGAAAAGACGGGCTGCCTCCTCTGCTGGGCATGCCTTAGACGCTGGAATAAACGTCTCATACTTCGAAAACCTGTCAACAACAACCATAATGGTAGACAGGCCATCAGTGCTAGGCAAACTGACAATAAAATCCATGGAAAGACTCTCCCATGGTCGCTCGGGAATGGACAATGGATGCAACAATCCCGCTGGTTTCTTCATCTCCACCTTGTCCTGTTGGCACACAAGACAAGTCCTCACATAGGCTTCAACATCCTCGCCCATGTGTGGCCAGTAGTAATGCTCGTTGATTAGTGCCATGGTCCGATTCATCCCTGGATGTCCGGCCCCCTTGGAGTCATGACACTCCTTGCGCAATTCTCCAAATTGAGGTACGTAGAGGTGGTGTCCTTTGGAATAAAGCAAGCCCCCCTCGAGCCAAAACCTTCTGGTTTTTCCTTCTTTAGCATACTCGATCAACATTTTGGCCGTTAGGTCATGTGACAACCCCTCCTTGATGCGCTCCAACAACTGTCCCTTCGGCAAGCTAACAATCTCTATGTTGTACCTTCGGCTTAAGGCATCGGCAACGGAATTCACTTTCTCGGGCTTGTATTCCATGCTAAAATCGAACTCTGCAAGGAATTCCTGCTAACGAGCCTATTTGGAAGACAATTTCTTCTGGGTCAGAAAATAACTATTGGTAATATTATCAGTGAATACCACAAACCTCGACCTAAGTATGTGGTGACGCCAAGTACGTAAGCAATGCACTACTTCTGTCATCTCCTTCTTATGGACCGTGTATCTTCTTTCGGTCTCATTGAGCTTCCGGCTCTCATATGCAACCAGATGTCCCTCTTGCATCAGGACCCCACCAATGGCAACGTCGGATGCATCGGTGTAAATCTTGAAAGGATTGGAGTGATCCGACAACACCAACACCGGCTCACTCGCCATGGCCTTCTTCAGTCCCTCAAAGGCTTCTTGGCACTCGGCACTCCAGTCCCACCCCTTGTCCTTCTTCAATAGCTCGGTCAATGGTGTGGCGATCTTGGAGTAACCCTTGACGAACTTTCGGTAGTAATTGGCTAGCCCCAGAAAGGATCTCAACTCTGTCACCTTGGTTGACGGCTCCCAATCTAAGATGGCTTGAATTTTGGCCCCATCCATCCGGATCTTGCCATATCCAACTATGTGGCCTAGAAAAGGGACCTCCATTTGAGCAAACAAGCATTTCTCCTCTTTGACATAGAGCATGTTTTCCCGCAAGACCTCGAACACCTGCCTCAAGTGTTCTACATGCTCCCCAAGGCTCTTGCTATAGATGACAATATCATCAAGGTAAACTACAACGAATTGATCAAGGAAAGGTTGTAGTACCTTATTCATCAGGGTGCAGAAGGTGGCGGGAGCATTCGTGAGGCCAAATGGCATCACAAGAAATTTATAAAAACTGTAGCGCGTTACACAAGCTATCTTCGGCTCGTCTCCTTCTACAATCCTCACTTGCCAATATCTGGACCACAAATCTAACTTGGTGAACTATCTTGCACCACCAAGTTGATCGAACAAGTATGCTATAAGCGGGATCGGGTACTTGTTCTTCACAGTGAGCTTGTTCAAAGCCCGATAGTCGATGCACATTCGAAGAGTCCCATCATGTTTCTTCTGAAAGAGCACCGGAGCACCATAGGGTGCATTTGATGGTCGAATATAGCCTGCATTGAGGAGTTCCTTTAATTGTCTGTGTAACTCCTCTAGTTCTGGTTGATCCATTCAGTAAGGGGCTCTAGCGGGTGGCTCCGCGTTTGGCACAAGCTCAATTTTGTGGTCGACCTCCTTTTTGGGTGGAAGATCCTTAGGCAACTCGGCAAACATCACGTCACGGGATTCTGCCAAAACTTATCCCACTTCTGCTAGAACATTCTCGGTCATGGTGGCCTCATTGATCACCAACGTTGCTAGGTAGGTTGGCTCCTCCTTGCGAACTCCCTTGCTGAATTGGATGGTTGAAATCATCTTGGCCCAAACTTCAGCTACTCGGTTTACCGAAACAATACATTGGCCTCTCGAATCAAGTATGCGCAAGCAATCAGCAAATGGAACGGGAAACACATTAATCTTGTCAAGGAAACTAAGCCCAATGACAAATTCAAAATCATCAAGTGGAATTACCTTGATGTTTTCCTTACCAGACCATCCCCCAATCTCAAGTTTGACTCCTTTTGCTACTCCTGCAATCGGAGACTCCTTGGTATTCACGGTCTTGATGAACCCACTTGCCTTCTCAACATGAAGGTCAAGTTTTTTTGCGGCCTGTTCGGACATGAACAACTCTGAGGCACCAATGTCCACTAGCGCGCTCAACTTCTGGCCAGCAATGGTGATGTCGACGAACATCAACCCCTTCTTCTTGGAACCCTTCTTAACCTCCAAGCAACTGAGGATGGAGCCAAGCTTGAGGGTCTCCTCTTGATCTTCCTTTTCTTGTATGGCAACAACTTTTTGTCTTTGTGGGCAATTACTTTTGTATTGTGGTCCTCCACACTCAAAACATTAGAGATTCTCGTCCCCTCTCTTATTCCGGTTCCATGGTTGGTTGGCTGTATAATTGGCGTTGGATTGCCTATTGGAGTTGTTCTTTGGTTTGTCTCCCCCACCATTGCCTCCATTACTACGTAACTTTGGCTTTGGTTTGGTTGACTCATTTCTATTGGCACTATGCTCCTTCAATGATTCTGCAATCGCAATGGCTTTGGAGAGTTCCTTCACGTCTCTCTGTTCTAGCTCGGCGTTCGCCCATGGTTTTAGTCCATCCATGAACTGGAAAAGAACATCCTTCTCGGATAAGTCTGGGATCTGAAGTTGAAGCTCGCTGAACTCTCGAACATAGTTTCGAAGGTTCCCGACATGCTTAAGAGCTCTAAGCTTCGATCTTGCCTCCTTCTCAGCATTGGTAAAACTGCTCCTTCAATTCAGCTTGGAACTCAGCCCACGTTCCAACAGCAGTGCCTCCATGTTGCTCATCCGAGCACCTACGTCGCCACCACAACATAGCGGTATCAGACAAATAAATCGAAGCAGTTGTTACCTTTTCGGTATCCCCTACGATACTCATTGCCTTGAAATATTGCTCAAGTTCCCACATGAAGTTCTCCACTTCTTGAGCAGATCTGGTCCTCTTGAACGGCTTGGGCTTCGAGGCGTCGATCTTGGGCACAGTTACTTCGGCCATCATGCTATTCAACATGACAGTCTTGTAGAGAAGTAGTTCAGCACTGAGCTTCTTCACTTCTTTCATCATCTCCTCCTTCACAGCTTTAACAGCAGCTTTGATGGAGAGATCTTGGTCGTTCAACGACTCATACAGGTTCTCGAGATTCTCGTTAATCTCATTCATGATGTCTTCCTTCATGGAATCCATCTTCTCGAAACGCTCATCGGCTTCCTCATGGATCCCTTGAAGCTCGACAATCGACTCTTCAAGCCTGACGACCCTCTTGTCCAAGACAGCAACAATGTCCCTCGAACTCTCTTGCTTCTTCCCGGCAGCTGCAGCACGAGTCTCACGGTCAGTTGCTGGGACCTCACTGGCGTTCTGTGGTGCCATCTCTCTCGACGAAATTGGCTATGATACCAACTGTCACGTCCGTAAATTCACACAAACTAGGACGTGCGGCCTTGGGTGCTTGCTGGGCGGACTAGCAACCAATTAAGCCTAACTGATCGAAGCTAGAATGCTTAGATCGTCGCGGAAACGAAAAGAACAAAGAAAGGAAATGCCTAGCAAAGAAGACTGAGGGAAATGAGTGAATGCTCAATGTATTACTCAAATCAGAAGTGATGAAATGAGGTGGGGTGAGCCTCTATTTATACTTGAAGCCTCCTACATCCAACGGCTAATATGAAAGTAAATTAACGGACAAGATTAAAGCTATACAATAATATCCCTTGATCCTAGCTATTTGGATCAAACTTGCCAAAGATAAGGGATTACAACATATATGGAAATATTCAAGGTGATAAAGCTTGTTGACTTGTGATACTTGCCATATCTGATGGCTCTTCATCCCCAAGTGATGGGCTAGCTCGGATGGGTGCTGGCAAGCCCAAAATAGCATGGAGAGCCTCCTCAGCTGCTTTGTGTGCACTGGGCTCGGACCCTAGGGTGTGGGCTGTGACAAGTGGTATCAGAGCGACCCTTTGACTGCCCGATTTCATGCCGAGTGCCCATGAGTGGGGTAGGCAGGGTGGACAACCGTGACAAGGTAGCCCATCACGAGAGTGGAAGCTCGTGACGAGGGCGTCACGAGGTTGAGTGGAGGAGAATGTCACGCCTGAGAAGATGCGGGGTCATTAATCCCACATCAGAAAGAAAAAGGGAGGTCTTAGGATATAAATACGGTGGCACTGCACATCCTATTAGACATGTCTTTTGGGAAGAGGGTAATGGCCCCGTGACAAGCCAGATGATAACTGTTAGATCAAATCTTGATCTAACGGTCCAGATTGTCCCTTTAGGATGAAGCTCTAGCAGGTAACACTTTGATGTAGCGTCTCACCCGTTGGATTAGGATCGACATCAATGGCCAAGATTTTATCTTCCGCGAGTGGTCCATATACGCGATTGTTCGATTGTCCCATGAGCGCAATGACGTATCTCGTCATTTCTGCTTCCCTACCAGCGGATAACTTTCACGCACGTCTATCGGTCTTCCAGCTTCATCTCCACGTTGGTGAGGAGAACCAATGGTCAGACACCACCTCACTGCCGCTTGGCCACGTCAGATTTGAACCACCAGTGCCTCACTACCCACGCCGTTTCTCCCTCTGGTCCCCTCCCCCATTGATGGGCACGTTGCGTAAGGGAACACAAAGGACGACGTTAGAGAGGTTCATCGACTGTGCATCTCGTCTGGTTCCCCCTCTTTCTCTCTCGAGCCATTGATAACATGTAAAAAAATCAGAATATCAGAAGGATTAGGGGACAAACCAACATGTCAGAAACGCACAAAAAATATAACAGAATTCTAGAGGCAGCCAATAGGATTAAATGGTGTAATTATCAAGGGTATATAATAAAACCTTAAAGTTATTGTAAAGAAGGGGGAAGGGGATTACATTTGGAATATTGAGCAATAGAGAACGGAAGCAAAAGCCTCTAGATTTCAGAGGTAGTTTTTTTTTTCAGATCATCATCAAAACATCATACATAGGAATTAGAGTTTATTTTTTTTTACCTTTGCGTTGTTTTGCCTTTCTCGCGTCGATTGATCTCCCATCGTGTCCATAGCCTTCCTCACTGGTGATAAGCCTATCGGCCTCCTCGAAGCCACGCATGGTGAATCGGTGAGAGGCAGACATGCAAAGGAAAATTTTTTAGCTTTTGTTTTCAAAAGAAGGTTCTCGGTTTTTACAGAAAATGGGGGTTTAATCTCTTGTTTTCAAAAACAAAAAGAGATTCCATCGTTTTTCTAGATCTGAGTTCAGATCTAGGTTTAGAGGGAAAAAGTAGTTTTGGCTCGTTTGGTGGTTCGTCGGTCACTGTCGAGCGATGGCCGATACGACAAATTACGACTGTCGATCGTCAGAATCTGGAAAATGACGATGTTTTTTGAATTTTTGAATGAACACACGGCGATGTTCATCCTGATTTCAGAGAAAAAAGAGAGAAGAGAGAGTTATCATTTTTTAAATGGTTTTTTTGACAAAAAATGTGAATTTTATACTCGTTTTAAAAGAATAAATGGGTTATTTGCGTTTAAAAACCTTCCGCCTCCCTATATTCACGCCCACAGTCTTTTCGCCTTTTTAAACTACAGTCTTGATCCCTCTAGTTTCTAAAAATGTTCTAATTTCATCATTTTTAAAGCTTAATCTGTTTTAAATTGGTCTAATGCCCTTTTCGAGCCCCAAAACTGTAAATTTTGTTCAATTTAGTCCCAATCTTCATGCATATTTACCTTTTGAGCTTTGCCATTTACTTTTTTTTATTTCAGTCCTTTATATTATTCATGTTGGGTTTTTTTTTGCATTGTTATGATATATGTATATTGTGGCCTTGGTGTATAAATTGGTATAATATATGTTCCTTATATAATATATAGTTTTATAATATACGACGCATGCTTTTACATAATATATGACGCATGGTATTGATATACGTATATTGTATGTGTTTTATAACATATAGTATATAATTTTAATGCATGTATATATTATCTTACATGTAACATATTAAACATATGGATTTTAGATATAAATTATGTTTTTATTATATATTATATAATATATAGTTCCAAATATTACATATATGTACGATATGTATTTATATAATATAGTTTATATAGTATAAAGCATATAGTTTTTTTATATTGTATAAAATATGTGAGTTTTGATATATATATATATATATATATTATGTTTTTATATATAGCATATAATATGTAATGTTAATATATATGGCTATTGCCAAGATATAAACTATAGCTTACCTTTTTAATGTATATAGGTACGTATATATTTGTACGTAATGTCTTATACATATATTATATGTCTTGCATGTGTACATGTGTTATTTTATGGTTTGAAATGCCATGTATATAGCTGCTGCCTTGGTCTTTGTATTTATGTTTGTATATGTGCATATCATATGTGTATTGTTCATATATTTGACATGCGGTTCTTTTTATTTGATTGTTTCATGTCCTTATTTCTTTGTTTATGCCATGTTGTTATAAGTTGCACCCGGGATATGAATTGCTAATGCGGTGTCATTTTATTTGGGAATAAACATGGTCAATACCAGTCGAAATGGTGGTGGTTTTTTTGTTTATTCTCGAATAGTGGACCCTTAAAATGCACTCATATGTATAACTGAATTTTGGTTTAATCGTCACTTAACTCATAAAATTTAATATTAACAAAGTAGTAATTAATTTGGTACCGATTTCCGGCGTAGTGGGGTGCGAGACCTTCCCCACTCGTAACCGACTCCGAACCAATCCGAATATTTGGTTTTATTTTCGGTATCCGGTCTATCTAATTTAAGTAGCTGGTGGCGACTCCAAATTTTTATTCTAAATACGGGTTTTAAAAGAAAATTCCCTTTAAAACAAATATTTTTAAAAAGCGACACACCTCAAACCTATTCGAATTATTATTTTTCCAAAAACGTCGCTACACTTACTATTACTGTAATCATGAATTGTAGATAATCAGAGAGTTGCAAAAAATAACCCATTACCTCGAGCTTACTTCAAGTGCTCTGTAGCTCCCGGATGTCCAGTCAAAAAGAAGGTATATATAGTAATATTTTATGCTCAAACCGAGCCATACTCTTCTTTGTTACCAGTATTAGAATCTCTTTTGGGATCTTTGCTTATGTTTCTTAGGTTCAGCGATGCGTGGAGGGCGAATCTTTTCTTATGGCAACATACGAAGGACAACACAACCATGATGCTTGTTCTACACCAGGACAGTCATTGTCTTCTTCGACAACTATCCGTCCTTGTCCGGTTCTGGAAAACCCTTTTCGACCGACCATCACTCTTGATCTCACTCTTTCAGGATCCAACATTCAAAACAATATTAGGAATTACCTTGAGAATGCTATGGAAGATTACGGCACAAGAAACAACATCGACGATGACGACAACAAGAGAATCGAAGACTATGTTGCATCTTTAACAAAAGATTCTAACTTCACTCGGGCTTTAGCCGCTGCAGTTGCTCGCTCCATAAGTGCCAGACAGCCTAAACCATCAATCTCATGAACTTCAAAAGATACTAGAATGCTAGGGTACACGTGGAGGCATTACTCAACAAAAATTTTATCAATCTCATGAACTTCATGACTTTGGTCTGTGGTGCCAACATACCACAATTTTGTCAATATAACTATGGTAAATCCAAAAATGAGTTAGCTTTATCTATGGTACTCGTGGAGGCATTACTCAAAAGGCAAAAATATCTTATATTGATTATAATCTACAAGCAATTCTTTAAAGCATTTGCATTTACATTCCTTTTAATTAAATGATTTATAATATATAATGAAAAGGAGAACAAAAGTAAAACTATCTTATCAAGTTGTATTCCTACATATTTTCAGCAAAGCTTGTTTGGGCACTGTACAAGTGAGCTTGAGAGGACCTAATATGGACCCCAACCATCAGCTCTGCTCCAAAACCAGAAAGCATGTTAAAGACTGAATGCAGTTAATAGCTCCTCATTCTTGCTGTCTCAACGTAGACCACATGCATGTATTCTAATTTGGTATTTGGCCACAACATTCACCACCTGCATGTATTCTAATTTATAATTCCTCATTCTTGCTGTCTCATCGTAGACCACATGTTTTTCTCGCGATACATTCGTGCTCTAAGCTTCCGAGGGTTTTCCCTCCATTGAGCGAAACTTAACATATTTCTACATGTGAGAATCAGAATGGCAGGTTAATCAGTAGAATGTATCATTGAATAGTGGCGCTCTTGTTTGGCTTCAGACTCCTTGGAAGTACTACTTTTTTAGCTTCTTGTTTTCTGCCTCTTTTGCTTTCTTCATTTCCAATTCAAGCTGTTTGCAGTTTTCCTCGTGTGCTCGGACAAACATCTTCAAAAAGCTTAGCAGAGTAGACATGACTAGAGAAGAAGTTGCAGATAAAGGGAAAGTGATAAATCGGAATAAAATAGAGTAAAAGAGCAAGACTCGAGACGTAAAACTGCTCTACAGCAGAGATTCACAAGGGTGCATGTTGGCTAATAGTTTTCCTAAAGCGCAAATTAACTTTACTGTAGGTATCCAAAGTGATTTAGATCAGTTGCATACTGATGCAAAAACAATAATTGGTTATAGATCAAGAGAAGGTCACCGCCATCATATAGGACAACATCACTCAAACTATTGCTTTTCGGGATTAGTAGAAATGATTATTACAATAAAAGAAAACTATTATATTTCCGTTTGTCCCAAGTTTAAAAAAAATTCTCCCTTTTGGCCCCCACTTTACTTGATCGAAACGTAACACTGTAAATGAATCAGTTGTCTTGATAAGCATTTGGGTCCTAAAATGATGCAGGGTTAAGCATTAACAGACCTGTTAAGGCTAAACAACTACCTTGCTCAAATGGGCAAAGTGCAGGATCTTCCCCAAAATAACGAGCCAATGAATCTGCATTTTTACCCTGAAGGCATCAATTTAGAAATGCTAATGAATTTGCTTTCTTGCAGGCACATCGAATATGCAAGAATAAAGCCTCCTTAAAAGTAAATCATATACCACCTAATTTGCACTGATGCGGATACGGGGACGGGACGGAAAATGGCATTTTTTAAAATTACGGGAAACGGATATGGCAAGGGTACGCCAAATAATAATAATAATAATAATGCAATCAAATTCATAGTAAATTAGAAAATAAAATTTATAAAAAAAATATAATATTAAGGTTACAAATCTCAAACAATAAACTAAGTTTTTAAAATATTCAAAAAAACTAAGTCTTTAAAAATCTTAAACTAACAACATTTTCATTTTAAATTCAGGTTATGAATATTTTAAAATATTTTAGTGGTTTGAATTGTGGATAAAATATTATGACCAAAAGGCATGTTACAGATTGAAGCCCAACGACTAAAGCCTCAATACATTTAACTAATGTCTTGAACCCTAGCCGCCCGAGGTTGATAACCGTTGGATGGTGTATGCTAGAATCCAAGGGCAATAACTAATTTCATGCGGATACCAAGGGTCAGACTATTGTTGATCGTTGGATTGCTTGCGTAGTCAAGGGCCAAGATTTATGCTTCACTCGGATTAATGCTTCATTGATTGCGCATGCCATGTCAGAAATTAATTACCAAGGCTCACGTGATGTCTTCTCTCTTTTTTTTTTATTACCATGTAGTAAAATAACAGGCTTCTTCTTCTTTTCTCTTTTACCATTTTTTCATCTTTTGCAATTTTAAAGGAAAAACCTATAAAAAATAATTATTTAAAGGAATGACCTTCAGACCATTATCTAGAAAAATGATCCCCAAATCTGTCACGTATAAAAAAATCGTGTTCTGCGCAAAGCGATTTTCGACCTCGCTATCTGCGAATAGCGAGTTGTTCTTACGTGACATCGCTTTTCAGAATAACGAACTTAACAGGAACTCGCGCTCTCCGAAACGTGAGGTCCCCGAGAATTTGAAGAGTCGGTTGAATTTATCGCGGGCTGTTTAATGGAACTTGCTTTTTGCAGAAAGCGAGTTCTTTGTAAATCGGGGTAGCAGAACAGACGTCCATAAGCATGTTCGACCGATATTTCGGGGCTATTAATCGTATAATTTCAATTAACGGCGAATTTAGGTGCGTAGTACTGGAACTTGTCTTTCATTTGACACCAATATGGGCAAGTTCGGTGCGCTGTAAACCGGGTAAAATTCGCATTGAAAACGGTACCATAGCTTGTTTTTGTCAATGACCGAAAAGTTAAAAGGGCGTGATAATCTTTTCCCGTTTATTTATCGAGTTTTAATGTACGTTTATTATCGCATTTTTTTGACCTTGGAGGTGTTGTGGAGGAACTTGGCTACCATTTGAGACTAACATTGGAACGTGCAATACACGGAGAATGGTATAAAATTAGCGTTGAAAATGGTTCGAAAGCGTGGGTTTTTGCAGGAACGACAAGGCGGAAAGACACCTTTTAAAACCAATGAGACCTTGTTATTTCAACATAAACTTATATTACATCCGTAGAAAGATGTAACTCGTTACTAGTATTAAATTTCAACATAAACTTATATTACATTCGTAGAAAGTTGCTACTGGAACACGCCTATCATATTCTATCCCACACCCGCGAAAAGCTATAACCTTGCGCATTATCAGCTGTTAAGTCTGGGTTGGAATACAACTTCTATTCTGACCCCGATCAAAGATGAAACCCCGACCGAAGAGGGCATCTTATATATTACCGCGTCGGGGTCGTCATCGACCAATGTTTCCCTACACATTCCAATTCTTCGTGATGTGGGCAATCCTGGATATTGAGGTATACCTCATTACGCTGCATTTACACCAGGATTCCATCATCAGCGCGAATGGTAGGAGCTTTGGCCGCGGTTACCTTCTCGAGTATTGTGATTTGCCGTTCAACTTGTAGGTTTGACCTCGTTCAAATATGATGCAAATGCTCGGAGCTCTGGGCACGTACTCATGATGCAACTACATATACCAACAAATCACAATACTCGAGAAATCTCTTAGCCAAAGTATTTTTCGAGTATTTGATTTGTTGTTATTGGTAGCTACAATAGAAGCGTAATATTCTCTGAAATTACTAGATTGCAACTTCGGGGGAGGTATTTATAGAAGAGATCTCGCATTGTGTGAAGATCGATTTCTTCTAGGATTCCTGACATGGCAGGGATCTCGCGTTCTATAAAGAGCGAGTTTTTCCAGGATTCCTGACGTGTCAAGAATCTCACGTTCTGCAGAATGCGAGTTCTGCTAGGATTCCTGACGTGTCAGGAATCTCGCGTTCTAAGCAGACGAGTAGTTGGTTCAAAATTTTTTAAAAAATAAATAACAACAAATAGCAGCGAACAACAAATATCATATCATATCATAAGATATTAATAAATAAAACTCTAAAATTAATATGAGCAAATACAACAAACACTTAGTTCATACGAGGGCCCGAGCGGTTAGGACACTTGTTAATCGTGTGTCCCGGATTTCTACATGCACTGCAAAGTTTCTTTTGTCCGGTTCTTTCTTTATGTTCGACCATGTCCTTCGCACAGTAAATCTATGTCGATCATGGACGTCCCTTATTTCGTAGTAGTGCAGGATCTGGGAGTATGGTCGGTTCATCATCAACGGTATAAAGATCAATTTCGTTTCTGATGAGAGGAAACTCTTTTTCGTAAATCTTCAATATCGTTTCCAGTAAGTATACTGGATCAAGCAGTTGCATGTAGTGAATTCGTTGGAAAGAACAAGCAACAATGGCGTGTGCGTATGAGTATTTGAATGTTTGGAAGACTCCGCAGTCGCAGGTTCTCTTCCTTAGTCTACCACGTACGCGTTGTGTTGTATGCCTTCCAACGGCCTTGAAAATTCTAAAACACGAAACAAATGGCCTTCTCGAGAGAAGAGAGTTGCAGTCATCGCATTTGAATGGCGCACACAAGTTTGCAATTTTTCCAGGAAGTCCAGATGCACTTTGTGGCCACCTGCCATGTAATCAGTTGCTTGCCTTCCCAGGATTGCAAATAGGGTAGCCAAACGATAGTAGGTCGCTTTGAAAATAGAAGTGATAGGCAAATGTCGCACTCCCTTTAGAGCTGAGTTGACCACCTCAGCCAAGTTCATTGTCATATGACCATATTTTTTACCCCCATCATATGATCGAAGCCATTTTTCCCTCGAGATTTTGGCAAGGTAGCCTGTGCCTTTGTCATTCCTGGCTCTCAGTTCTTCGAACAAATGGTCTACCTCATGTACGTAATGCGAGTTGCCTAGGGAATGACAAACACCTAGTTAGTGGCGAACAATACATACAAAGATATCGTAAACGCAGATGACGTAAACGACGTACCCATTCTAAGCATCATAACACGTTCGTCTTGGTTCTTGTAAATCTATAAGTAGTTGGCCGCAATGTGTCGTAAGCAGTAACGGTGATAAATATGGGGAGGCTGTCAAGATCGGCCCAAACCCTGTATTACGTACTTGATCGTATTGGATCTGTCGGAAATAAGACATATCCCATCATCCATTGCCCGCATTATATGAGAAAGAACATGTCTCCGTAGGTTCTTAAGGAATAACTGCCAAGACTCGAGATCCTCCTTTTTGACTATTACGAAGGCTATAAGAGCGGTTTTCTAATTACCGTCTTGTGCAACTGCCAAAAGTAAGACCTATGCATATTTCCCGTATATCCAAGTACCGTCGATCTGAACCATCAGCTTGCAATGCATGAATGCATTAATGTAATGAGGAATACCCAAAATAATCGGTAGAATTGACAAATATTTGGTAGGACACGATCATTTTCGTATGCCAGAGCCATCTCAAGTTTCACAACCGTTCCGGGTATGTGTTTCTGCATCATTTTTAGCCACAGTCGTAACTCGTTGCAAGATTACTCCCATTGGCCAAATAGTTTTTGTACGGCCTGCCACCTTACATACCATGCTTTCGGGTATTCAGGAATGTAGCTGTACTGATTTTTTCCTGCGACGATACATATGGCAACTGTTACTCGAGAATTTGCTTTGACTAGTGGCATGAAGGTATCACATAGGACGTGCACATCCAAGTTCTTGTGATCTTGACTTAGGCTGCTCACGGTGCATGTATGAGGTCCATCCAGCTTCATGATTCTCCACAGCCAGTTCAGCATCTTTAAGGATGATACACAAACCCTCCACTCACATCCACCTTTCTTGTGGGCGCACTTCCGCAATGTAGAAATTCGGTTGGGTTTTCTTCACAGTCGTCGTAATTGCCCGGAGAATGTTGTAGTGCTTAATCGCGGCCACAACCAGTTCTTTTGTCAAGAATGTCATCCCAATGGCCAGTTCACCATCGGCGCGGTGGTTGTATTCGTCAATTGTTGGGGATTGTGAAAGGTTAATTGGAATCATCATAGTCAGTTGAAATATCTGAACTTAAGTTCTTCGATCAGCTGTTGCTTTTTTTGCCTGCGTCTATACATAAAAAGTTGTAACTCGTCGGCAGCTGCATCAATATCCGGTGAACAAGGAGCTTGTTCACTGCTCGCTACGAGTGCGGACGTAGCAGCTTCTATGGGTGCAAACATACTACATTCTCCGGCCTTCACCTCATCGAACTTAACATTCAAATGTATGTATTTAGCTCCTACAAAATTGAGTTGCTCGTACATGTTACGTACGTCAGTTTCGCTGGTAAACTTTAGAATATAGTGCGTTTCAGTTGCCGCCGGTATCTCGCTTTCCACAGAACGCGAGTTCCATTAAAATCGCTTCCCACCCGGTGCGAGGCCTCTTATAAATAGGGCCATACAGAATCAATAACCCCACACCTCTACATTCTTCTTCTCCTATACTATTATACATATCCTATATTTTCTATACAATGGCGGCTTTATTGAGGCTAGACGAACGACACGTCGTCGACTACTAGCGGGCGAATGAGGAGGTAATATTCTTTTCTTACTTTAAATTAATTTCTTTTTTAAAAAAAAAATATCTCCTCATATATGTATATATTTTTAAATTATTATCTTGTACTATTTTTCTTCAAGAACTACGAACGAGCATTGACATGCTATCTAAATCGTATCACGGCTGCGCCGGACGAGGATATCGTTCCATTTATTGTCGAAGCCAGTTTTGGGCACGTCACTACTATCGTTGGCGGTACGAAGTTGAACCGTCCCTTTATTAATGCCGTATTGGAGCAATGGAGGCCAGAGACCCACAAATTCCATCTTCCGTGTGGTGAGGCTACAATTACACTTGAAGATGTTGCATATCATCTTGGCTTGCCTACTGACGGTGCGGTTATTACCGGTGTTACCGAGGGGGACTGGCCGAACCTATGTGCCGAGCTACTGGGAGTGGTTCCAGACAAGTTCGACGGTGGCAAAGTCTTTCTAACTTTTTTAGAGCAGAATTTTACAATCCTCCACCGGATGCGGATGACAAAACAAAACGGGTAAATATATTTATCTTATTTTACTATATTTTTTGTTTCCTATTTTTTTAATAATTAAAATATTTTTATAATGATACTTATTATTTTCGCAACGGTTTGCTCGTGCCCACATCCTACGCATTATTGGAGGGATTTTGATGCCTGACAAATCTCGCAACAAAGTCCACCTGACGTGGCTGTACCATCTCCGCAATTTTGCAGAATGTAGCAAGAAATGTTGGGGAGCAACGGTCTTGGTCTTTCTGTTCAGGGAGCTTTACAGAACCGTCGACCCAGATAGAGCCGCAATCAGAGGATGTCTCTTACTGCTTCAGTCTTGGGCTTGGTTTTGGATGCCCTTTTTAAGCTCGCAGCCTAGACAACTTACTCCATACATATTCCCGCTTATTCAGAGGTACTATTAAAATTATTTAATTTAATTTAAATTATTTTATTTTATTTGAAATATGTTTTTAAACTATTAAAATTTTTTAAATTGTTTTTCATTAATGACATATGGTGCCTTCCACTCACTCACCAAGGACTGTCGGAGACACAACGAGACTACAGACTGCTGATCGACAAGATACAAAACGGGGTTAGGATTTCAGATATTTTGTTCTTAATTCCTCTAAAAAAATTCGGCCAAAAAATTATATAACTCACATTCAAAATTTTTTGTTCAGTTCCTATGGACTCCGTACGTTGCTCCTCCGATTCGGGACTGTATTCCGCAGGACATCATGGACGGCTCTTACGTCTGGCTGCTGCTGGTGCCACTCATCAACTATGAAATTGTCGAGTGGCATCCTACCTACCGGGTTCTGCGACAATTTGGCTACGTCCAAGGGGTTCCGGAGCTGCCACCCAATTTGGACGAATTACATCGGTTGACGCGGCAGGGGAAGACGAAAGTCTATTGGGGCCATCATCATGCTGACTGGGTCGGGCAATGGATGACAAGGTATGGCAGGCGATCGCCCATCTGTGTACCCCTTGTGAACCAGGACGTCACATTTGACTATATGTAATGATACTACCAAAACGGGAAACCGCATATACTAACTCTGGAGGAGCGCCAACGAGAAATTCTGCTGCCTCTCCGAAACCACCCGCCCGCACAACGTCATGCCACCCAGCGCGGTACCAAAATAGGGCCTAAAAGCCATAGACGTCGAACACACACTGTAGGGCCTCATCCTCTAGAACAATACGAGCAGCAGATCAGTTTGGGGCAGGGCCTTCAACACCAGCGCCAGGACCGACATTCATGTACTCTACTTCATCATCGTTTCTACATATGGGTGGTCTTCAGACGTTTCAGCAGATGAGGCCTCCACCCGAGCTTTTCATGACAGACACCTTTCGTCCCTTTATGCCGATGCCTCCACCATATTACCCGACACTTCCTTTTGCATATGTTCCTCCGGTGTTGGATGTTCCACCATTGGTAGCACAGTTCAACTACAACATTGTCGAGCAGCAGCCGCCGCAGAGTTTGTTCTATATCGACCCCGGTGTCAGCAGTGGTCTGTGTTTCAGGGACGATCATGGAGCTGATGATGAGGACGGCGATGACGATGAAGCACATGCCGATCGGAGGAATTCACCATGAGAAAGTTGTGCACCCAACTACGGAACGGGTGGATATAGGTGTCAGTAGGACGAAGGGATGTTTATTTATCAACTTTAATTATTATTTTATAATAATAATAACTTTATTTTGCCTTATTTTTAAATGGTTTTAGATTTTATATTTATTTTGCCTTATAGTTTTAGATTTATTATTTTATAACCCGATAAATAAACGGGAAAAGATTATCACGCCCTTTTAACTTTTCGGTCATTGACAAAAACAAGCCATGGTACTATTTTCAACGCGAATTTTACCCGGTTTACAACGCACCGAACTTGCCCATATTGGTACCGAATGAAAGACAAGTTCCAGTACTACGCACCTAAAATCGCCGTTAACTAAAATTATACGATTAATAGCCTCGAAACATCGGTTGAACATGCCTATAGACGCATGTTCTGCTACCCAATTTACAAAGAACTCGCTTTCTACAGAAAGCGAGTTCCATTAAACAGCCCGCGATAAATTCAGCCGGCTCTTCAAATAACTCGCTGTTCGCAGATTGTGAGGTCTAAAATCGCTTTGCTCAGAACGCGAGTTCTTCATACGTTGCAGATTTGGGGGTCATTTTTTTAAATAATGGTATGGGGGTTCATTCCTTTAAATAATTATTTTTTATGGGTTTTTTCTTTAAAATTGCCTCTGCAACTCCTCACAGTTAAGACATCGCAGCGCGTTCCAATCGGATCCTGCACTTTTGTGGGTCGCGTTTCATTCTCCGATTAGAATCGTCATTCCTGAAATGTCGTACGGTGGGCCGTTTACAGTTTCGAGTAACTATGATCTTGGGGAGGCAGGTGAAGTCAGCAAACCATCCCCGAAATGTCCCCGAAAAAGTATCAACCGTCCCCAACTTTTTTCAACCGTACCCCATCAACGTGAGACTTCTCCGGTATGTACCACAGCCGTACCCGACGTGTATCAGTCCCGGGGACGTATCTGGTACTTGAAACGGCATAGGGTCACCGTCCCCGTGCTTCATAGTTAATACCACACAAGACAGAAGCAAAATCAAAGACTCGACTTACCTTTCAGCAAAACCAAAGAACTCCCTTACAGTCTGAAGGTTTAAATAAATAAAAGCGTTAACTTAGAAATATGAAGAATAAGAAGCAAGAACAATGAGAATTAGAGAGAACACAAGTTATTTGAAAGTGACTATTGATCCAAACCAAATATGATTTCCGAAACAAGTGATAAAGTTGTAGAGCAGCTCAATGGTCATGGTACTCTTGATTAGCACTTGAACATTTCAAAGGCTGAAGAAGTGCTGCCTTTAGGCACATAGGTGTCACAA
Source organism: Hibiscus mutabilis (assembly GCA_019671005.1). Taxonomy (NCBI): domain Eukaryota; kingdom Viridiplantae; phylum Streptophyta; class Magnoliopsida; order Malvales; family Malvaceae; genus Hibiscus; species Hibiscus mutabilis. The sequence goes on along the minus strand of CM033711.1, from coordinate 86,516,230 downwards.
CGAACGAGTATCTGGAAAAATAATTTGGTTGGTTGGGGACGACGGGGGACTGCGCGAAACGGCCGACGACGGTTGGGATTGGCCGACCAAGGTCGTCGACAAAAGAAAAGGCAGCAATCGCGTACCTTTTCACGGATGGAACGATGGACTCAAGAGTACGGCGGAACGGCAGAGCGATCTGAAGTGACCGACGGCGAGACAAGTCGACCAAATCTCGACGGTGGTGGCAGATGGAGTGCTTGGGTTTAGGGTTCATGATATTAAGAAAGATTTGGGGATATTTGATTCTAAGTATCAATTAAAAATAAATATATTTTTTTAAAATTTAATTTTTATTTTAAAATAATTTAATTATAATTTAAGTTCTTAATATTTTTAATCTTTATTAAAAAATTTAATGATATTTAATGGTGTTCGACGCACGTTGTAAATTTTTTTTATAAAAATAAATATGTTTTTTGGGATTTGATTTAGGTGGAGAGCGATTCCTCTCAATTACATTTACCTTTATGATTAGGAATATAAATTATATGTTTTTTATGCTTTAATATTAAAAAATAAAATTTAAAATTAGAGTTTATAATTTATAATCTAAGTTGAAAGATATATTTTGGCATGTACTCAATCAACACCGAGGTCACCACCATTGCACAAAAGCAATGAAACAGTTGGGGTTTATTTGGATGTACAGTAAGATTAATTTTGATGATATTAAAGATAAGAGTAGTACTGAAATTGGTTATTGCAGTAGTGAGATTAGTTGTTATATAGTGACAGGACTTCAGATAAGCTTAAGTTTTTTATAAAAAATTGGAAGCTTAAACTATAGTTTTCAAAAAATTTGAGAGTTTAACTATTAATAATTTTAAGAGTTGTAATCAGCAATTTTAAAAACTATGAGAGAAAATTTAATTAAAAATGTTAAAAAAATTTGAAGCTTAATATTAATTTTTAAAAATTTAGAGGGCTAAATTAATATTTTAAAAAATTTAGAGGTCAAAATGTAATTTCTCAAAATTAGGAAGGGCTCCCTAGTCCTCACAAAGTTACCCTCTGTCGTTAATTGTTACAGTAAAGTAGCGACCACTTTTTGTTTCTGAAATTAAAAAAGTCTCTTTTTTAAGTCTTTTTGGAAAATAAGATGATTTGAAGTCATCATGGGTCATTTGGATAAGATAGACCGAACACAAAAAAATTAGAAACTTGTGAAATTAAGTTCAGGAGTTGGTTACGTTTGAAGAAGGGTTAGCACTCCCACAACGCCTGAAATCGATACCAAATCATATATTACTTTTAATCGATGAAAACGTATGAAATTCAAATTAACGTTAATTAAATGTTCTCAACTGAGCATGAGCTCCAGTTAAGTGGGCTTAGTCAAATTGGCAGGTTTGAATTAATTAAACGTTTAATTAACAAGGGTGACGATACCATGAACCATAGATTAAACCGACATCGAATAAGGTCGACAGCCGTGTTAATTTACGGTTTAAATTTCGTACATCACCTTTATGCATGATGTAAACATTTAAACATGATGATATGGTTAGTCAATTTTAAATTAATGTTTACCTTCGTGCGGTAGGGATTAATTCAAATATTCGGCCAGCATCCATTGAGCCATGACTGTTATGATACAAATATCGGAATTAATGAACACCCCTTTTTATTGTTTAAGTTAATTAATTTCCGCACCCGATTATAAAATTAAATGCTATATGAATGGCAATTAGAAATGCATGACAAGAGCTTGAAAATTAAAACCCTAGGCCCATTAAAGTCTTATCCTAAAAGGCCTGAATTATGAAAATTTAATTAATGATCTAATTATTAGCTAGGTTAATCTAATATGAATCCTAAATCAATCAACTCTAAAAAAACTAGAAAATCCTAATAATTTACAAATTACCTCGAATCATAATAATTAACTTGATTAATGTTAAACTAGTATCCTAATAAGCCAAGGATTCTATTTAAAACAAATCGAATTAATTAATCATGATTTTAATTAAGTATCCACCTAAGTCCATTGTCAATTTTATCCTAGAGGGTAATTAAGAGATGTTCAACTAATTTAACGAGTTTAACATTTATCCCAATAAGCCAATGATAAATTTAAACTGATTAGGCTAATTCGAACTTTAAATCTAACTATGGGTCTAGATACTTACCCTAGACCTAATTTAATTTAATTAAAATAAAACTACACCCTATTAAGCTAAGGGTATATTTTAAATTAATTAAACTAAATTTTAAGCTAAGCTAAAACTGACTTAAAAGAATTCAAGCAAACAAAAAACGAGAATAAATCACATATGGAAAGGATATGGCAAAATATATCTAACATATACAATATATAACATACACTAAAATATAGCAGTATATACAAATAGTAGCGTATAATAAACCATGTATTATATAGGTATTATAAACCATACATTATATACAAATAAGCTATATAGTATAGAATAGTATATATTATATACTTAAAAACTATATGTTATATACCTAAGAGCCATATATTATATAACATATATTATATACATGTAAACTATATATTATATATAACATAAACGAAGGCTTAAAATAAATACGGAAATGAAGAACAAGCAAATAGATAACTGCAGAAATTTAAAGGCACCAGGCATGAGATTGGATTTGAGCGAGAAAAATAAATATCTGGAAAGGACTGGATCGAACGGAAATAAAGTAAAGTGCAAGAAAAATATCGTCTTTACAGGGATTGGTGTAACTCTAGATTCTAATTTCTTACACCGAAAAGAAAGATAAAAACTAATGATAGGTGTTTGGAGAAAACAAGTAAATTAAACTAAGCAAAGTAAAAAAAATGGAAAATAATCGAATGAGAGTGTAGCCCAGATTATCGTGAGTAGTGGTGCGATAGTTGAATGGATAATCTCGGCAATTGATTGCTTAGGTAACTTGATTGTCGTGGAAACTAAAATGGGATGAATTGTCGTGGCAAGTGATTGTGCCGCGACACTGGTTCAATTGCCGTGGCAGCTGGGTTCCTTCCTTCAAGGTTCGAAGAAGCGTTCTTCAATGTTGTAATACCCTAATTTTGTCTGGGTACCCATACATATTAATAATTCGATATAAATAAAGCCAAATAAATAATAAATCCAATAAATACATAATGTCAGTTCAAAAATTCCAAATGTCTATTACATATTGTCCAAATTACATTCAAAAACCCGAAGGCCCAAGTCTGATATCCCTAGGCCCAAATTACAGTTGATATAACATTTTCCTGCCTATTTTTAACCCCAAACAAACACAATTTTGATCTGAAATGCAAAATCCCGCCCAAAAGTGCCACACATCAACTCCCTATTCGCCCAAATATATTCATACGGATGATGGTTTTGTTGCTCGTTGACATCAGCACCTTGATGTCATCCTTACGTCAGATTCCACCTACCTTTATAAATAGAGGAGAGAGAAGCTGTCAGAGGATTAATGAGAGACCATTAATGATAATTATAAATAATAATAATAAATATATTAATAAAGAAGGAAAGAGAAAGGGACAAATAGGGAATTTTACCGTCACCTCGGAAGTTGAACTGCCTTTGGAGCTCAAACCGTCGCCGTGACGCAAACAGACGCTGGAATTAGATCGCCGGAGCTTCATCGTCTCTATCATCAAAGGTATATTTCCTCCAATATTTTAATTCCTGCATAGAAAAAACCTAAAATAAGTTAGATTGAAACCAAAATTATGAAAAAATAGTAGTTAAAATGAAAAGAGACGCCAGAGTTCTGTTTTGTGTTCCCCGGTGAGGACTAGGTTATGGTCAGAGTTGAAAATGATAGTGTATGGGTAGATCTAAGGAAGAAGTGGGTGGTTCTGATGAACCGGTTAGATCTAGTCCGAATCGGAGAAAAAATGAAGGTTTGAGGGGATTTTAGGTTTCCGGCACGGTGGTCGAAAATCGCCTTACGGCGGCAAGCGATGGCTCAAATCGAACTAGGCGGTGGTTAGAGTATAGGGGTGAACTGAGAAGATGACTGGAGACGACGACGAGTGGTGGCTGACGTCGCCTTCAACGGCTGACGAACAGACTGAGGTTTGGTTATGTGGTGGCAATGGATCAAAGCGGCGGAATGAGTCATGGTTTATAGTCGGTGCTCAACATGTTTTTCATGTTCTTCGAAGAACACCATGCAAAATGCATGGATTTTGATCCATTCCCAGGTGTTTTTCTGGGTTTGGAAATGTTTGCACTTAGAGAATTTAGGAGAAGGGGGAAGTGAGAAAAATGGAAACCAATGCAAATGACCGATTCAACTTGGAATCATGGGTTTTATACTTGGGTCAAAACAGCACCGTTTTGGTGCCGGGTTTGGGCAAACCCGCGAACCAAGTCGGGCCGGGTCAAGAGGACTCGCGCCTTACTCTTAATTTTTCATGTTTTGGGCTTTATACTTTATACTTGTTGCAATTTAGTCACTACTAATTTGTAATTTGACACTTATATTTTAATAATAGTTCAATTCAATCCTTTTTAAAAAAATGTTAATTCGTTTAGTTGTTTAATTGTTGTATGTTTGCATATTTAAAAATAAGCATATAGTATAATTGTTACGAGATTTTAATCACTTAGTTAAAATAATTAGAGCCTTTGAATTTAGGTTCTTTAATTAATTTAAATAATTCAAATAGGTGAGATCATGATAGAAAATAAATAATTATTAAATGGAAACTTTAATGCTCTAAGTTGATTAGTGTCTCATTGTAATGAGATGTTAATCAAGGGAACATTTTAGTGAAGCATTTAATATTTCATTTAAACCTAGAATATGTAATCACATAGTTAATTTAATTAAAATTGAATTAGGTTTAGGTTCAATTAGATAGAATCATTGAGCAATTAAGAATATTGTTGATTTAGGGCCTAATATAGATAGTGCCCAATTGTTTGGGTGTTATCACATAAACCCCTAAATTTGATAATGTTCATAGTTTCTTAATTAATTTAATCAACTAGAGTCATAACTAGGTTTGAACTTAAAATTGACAAGAAAATAATTGGACACACATTAAGAACCTTTTGTGTTGAGATACATTTTTGAATGTAAATTGAAGTATCCTAAAGTAACTAGATATTTCGAAACTTATATTCGCAAAAAATGTATTTTCTTACAAAAGGATACTTCCATTCGAAATGAAATTCAGTTAACAATTAAGGATTTAATTAAATTCAAATGCCAAAATGCCACATAAATTTAAAAAGGTATCGATAACGGGCGTTTGTGGGGTGCTAATCCTTCCCCACACTAACCTACTCTCGAACCCTAATTTTAAAGAAACAAATCTCTGGTTGTTTTTATAGTATCTGGTCTACCAAAGTGACCGATGGAGACTCCAAATTGATTTTAAAAAATGAATAAAAGGGTAATCCAATTTAAAATGAAAACCCTAATTTCAAGACTAAATAAATTAAAATGGAAAAAATCGTATTTTTCCAAAAGAACCAATCGTCAGGCTATTTTTCATATTCGATTTTAAAAATAGTCGCGACAAATGTCTTCTTGTTATCCCTAACCCGAAGAACTGGTTAATTGTGCATGTCTTGGTGATACATCCCTGCGTTAACATTGGGTAAACAACAACCGATCTTACGCTCCTCTTAGCCATTAAAATCCAATCATTATTCCTAAGGTGGATTAATCTTCACCAACGATCGTTCGAATGAAGATCATGCTTATTCGTTTCTTGAATCTAACCCTCACGAGTATAGATAAATGGACAACTCTCGAGATCCTCTCCCAATTCACTCGAAAGCAAAAGTAAAAACCAAGAATGAACAAACCTTGAATTTAAATTGCAATCAAAAACCTAAATCATTCAATTGTTTATCATAACCACAAACCCAAGATAACCCAAGACAATTTAATTTAGTTCATGACTGGGTTCAAAAGAAATACAAAAAGAATAATTCCCAAGCATGAATCGCTTAGAAATAAAGAAGAAAAAGAAGGTGCGGTCTGCTCTATCTCTCGCCTAATTCTCTCACCAATTCGACTCCCTTGGCTGCTATTTGATCTTCTCTATTTAAAGGGGATGATCCGATCGGTTGTGTGTTGATAGGAGAAGTTGGTTCTTGTTGGAATTCTTTGGAGATAGGGCTCTTATCTGATCAAACTCTTGAATTCTGCAGATTGTGTTGTTGATAGGATACAACTTGATTTAATTTGGATAAAAGACAATAAATCTCTTCCATCTTTATCTCCAAAGACTTCTCACAAGGTTGAGTCTTTATCTCCATCAAATTCTGCTTGACAATTCGGATCTTGGGGAGTTATCCCTTGCTTTTCAATCTTATCCCAAAATTGGGGCTAAATCATCCAGGTATGTCACGACAATCTGGCTCGGCAAGGCCTTCAGAAATGTCCCCTACTTGTCACGACAACTCCTTCAGAATTGGCCCTTACTTGTCACAGGAAGACTCACTTGCCAAGACAATCTTAACCTGCACAAAATAGAATACACCAGCAGCGTCTTTTCGACTAAAAACAACCAAAATGCAATACCAAGTTCAATAATGAAGGAAACTAGGAAATTATGCATGAATGCTTAATAATGCAACTAAAATGTGCCTAAGTCTAACAATAATATGAGCAAAAAGGGCAAGAAAAATAGTACTTTTACACACTCAACAGACCAGATCGAACGAAAATAAAGCAAAGTGCAAGAAAAATAAAAGCTAAAATTAAATGTTAGTATTAGATATTAGTATCTATATAATATAAATAATATAGCATAAAAAATAGTAATAATAATAAGGATAATAATAATAAGATAATACATATATGCATATATACATAAGATATTAGACATATATTTTGCTTGTATATCATATAATGACATAAGAGCTACGTAATATTATATATATACATATATACATAATACATGATGTATAAAAAATAATATATAATATGGAATATGGCCCTAATATAACATAAAAGGGTGTAACTTAAATAAACAAAAATGATTACCAACAAACTCATAAATATTTTCATTAAACCATAAGAATGTATTACACAATAAATGAAAAAGGAAAAATATACCCGAAACCTAAGTATTTGTGCTCGATCAACTAAGTTTCACGAATTCTTGTTGGGGTTTCAATGGAGAGTAGTGGCTTGGACTTGGTGATGTTGGTGCCGAGAGAGTGGCTTGGTGAGGGAGTTGGCCGAAAGGGTGGACCCAAGCTCGGGCGAGTGGGGAACGACTCAAAATTATGAAAAATGGGCCGTGGGGAATTGATGATTAGGGTAGTGGGAAAAAATATCAAGCAGATGTGCTTATATATATATATATATGGTGATAAAAAAGGGGAGAGTGTATGGCCGAGCTTGGAAATATAGGAAGGGAGGGAGAAATGAAGTATGATGATAAAAATGAGGGATTTTGTTTTGGGGGACTGCGGGATGCAGAAAAAATAGGGTCCTCCTCCCCTCTTAGTTCTAATGGTGGTATCTACATATATAGTGATGAAGAGTATTTTTTGTTTATTTCTTTAAAATGAGAACCAATAAAAATCGAGACTTTGGGCACTAAGTATTTTTCGACCAATGGGATTGAGGCATTGGTTCATCCAATGAAAACCAAAGAGTCTAAGATATTTTCATTTTGGTATTTTTATTCTCATGTAAGAACCAAATGTAATGGGTCATGTAGTTTTGGACTTAGGGTATAAGATTTTGGGTATTGAAAGGGGTAATGTGGATTGATTTTATTTCGACCACTTAATTTAACCCGAAAAAAATTGGGTGTCTACAAGTACTGCGATCAAAATAATGAAAAGTTTGAAAGATAATGAAAAGTTTGGTAAAAAAAGAAAGATAATGAAAAGATAAAATAATCATTAAAGATATTCGATTAAAACTTGCATACCCTAAAAAAGTGATTGTTTTTTTTATATAAAAAATTGCGTAAACAACTGTTAAAATGAGGACATGTTTATTAGGCCGTTGGATTAAGCCTTATTAATATTAGGCTTTGGATTAGAAAAAGAAAAAAAAGGATAAAATATAACCCGGTTAACTGGTTGCCTTAGAAACAGGGTAAAAACCCAAGCAAATAAGCGGCACGAGAGAGTGGGAAATTGTAGGGTGAGTGTATTTTCATTTTGAAAGAGTTTGAAAGCTTTCAACAGGGGAGATTATGTGTTATTTTCATTTGTGAAGTTGATTTCGAAGGAAGTAAGCTTTAAGGTAAGAATCTTGTTCTTATAAATTCTTAATTTCGACTACACAAATATACATGAGTAAAGAAAGAATTTTTTTCTAGGGTTTTGAAAAAAATTATGGTTTGAGATTCTTTGTGAAGGATTTAGGGTGATGAGTATGTTATTTTGGGTGAAAATAGTCTTAAAATTCTGATAATGAGCAAGGATTCTGGTCTCTACACTGAAATCAACAAGAAAGCCAGATGTATGAAATACGATTTATGTTTAGCAGGAATCGTGTATTTTATACTTATTTGAAGATTTAAAGCTTTAATATTTATGTTCTTTTTTTTTGGATTTTATAGATCTTCTTTACAAGGATTATCAGACTGACCAAAAGTTCACTCTGATCACTAGCTCTAACGCTAGAGTTGTAAGTTCTTTTTTTTGCCTTTTTTGGGTTAAATTTTGGTTTTAATTTTTTTGGAGTTTTCTATTTTATTTTTCTCTAGATTTTTTATTTAAGGAATTAATTTTAGTTGTTTTGTTCTGTGAAACCCAAGTTACTAATTTTGTCATGTTATGGTATTGTAGAGATTTTCTTACCATTCTTTATGGGTTTCTTAAGCTTGATACAAAATGCATGTGTTCTTTATTTCAGTGAACTTGAATGTTGTTTTTGTTTACATTTTTAGATTTTGTAGGATATTTTTTAATGCATGTCTTATTGCAAAGTTATATTAATTACTAATAAGAATGAATAATTATAATACCTTAATTTTGTTCGGGTATCATTATATATACATATATATCTCTATAAATAAATTTCAAATATATATATATATATATATATATATAACCTTTAAATAAAAATCCATAAATCCCAAAAATCAGTTTACATGTCCAAAATCTTTCCAAATGTCCATTTACAATCTAAATGCCCCAAAGCCCGTTTACACTCTTGAAGGCCCAAATCTCATTATTTCCAACCTGATTACATTTGATATTCCCGCCCAAATATAATAAATAACAGCCCAAGAAAACACAAAATCCATTTGTGTTTCTTTAGCCCGCTAAAAAAGGCCACGCAACACTATCCTATGGTGGCAAAGCTCTTCAAGTGGATTAAGCCCTCGCTGACGTCATATCTTACATCATTTTTTACTAATTATAAATAGAGGAGAGAGATTGTCAGACTTAAAAAAATCATGAATTACCCACTAAATAATATTCATTAATAATAAGAAAGCAATAATTAGGAGGGAGAGGGTTTTACTCGGGAGTTGAATCGCTGTTCGAGAGTTGAACCGTCACCGGATCTCCAAACCGCCGCCAAAGAAGATGAACAGACGATTGGAGAAGCTGAGTTTATGCCGTGAAGCACGAACAGTCACCAGAACTCATCAGAGAAGACAGTTAGCGTCACTTTTCTCGCCGTCGTGAAGGTAAAATCTCGGCCTTGCTTTATTTTACCTGCAAAAAACCACGAAAAGACAAGGATATCAGTTTTTTTTTGTGAAAAACCGAAATGAAATAAAGATGAAAAGTGTTGTCAGTGACTTATCTTTGCGGCGACCGTTGTTTGGACAAAGGCAGAGTTGAAGAGGGTTTGGTTCGGGTAGCATAGGATCCAAGCAAGAAGGGTGGTTCTAACGAACCAGGAATAATTTTAGGTTTTTTAGGATCAAAATCGAATTTGGGGGGAAATTAGGTTTCTGACGTGGTGGTTCATGGCGGCCAAAAATCACCAGAGCGGCGGCCGACATTGCTTGCGGAAATCAGGGTTTGAACCCTGGCTGTCGACGAACACATCAGAGCTCGGCTGGTGGTGGCATGATGGATTAAAGGGCAGTGTTTGCGGCGAGGTTGTGCCGGAAAATATGAACTCATTTGAGTTCTTGATGAACTCGATGAGTATTCAAGCAAAAATATGGTATTTTGATATGTTTTGGATCATTTTTCTGGGTATTTGGTGTTATTGGGGAGAGAATTTAGAGAAAGAGTGGATTTTAGAAAAATGAAGAAGAAAGGGAAAATTTTCTGTTAAAAGGGCTTTATATAGCCCAAAGGGAACAACGTCGTTTTGGACCCTGGGTCATGGGGGTCCGTGCGACCTTAACCGGGTTAAAGGGATGACCCGCGCCCTTCTCTTCTTTTTTTCACGTTTTGGGCATTAAATTTTGTGTTTGTTTCAATTTAGTCCTTTTGGCTTGTAATTTGGGCACCCTGGTTCAATATTAATGCAATTTGGTCCTTGTTTTGTTATGTTTTAGTTTAATTTAACTTGTTTAAATTATATGTATGTGTGCATATTTTAAACAAGCATATATTATATTATTCAGGTGACTAATTCACTTAGAATAAATAATTAAAGCTTTTAGAGTTTAGGTTCTTTAATTAATTTAATTAATTAAATAGGAAGATAATTATAGAAAATAAATGAATATTAAATGAAAACTAGGATGTTCTAATTTGATTAACGTCTCAATGTAATGAGATGTTAATCAAGGGAGAATTTTAGTAGAATATTTAATATTTCATTTGAACATAGAATATTGTAATCACACATAGATAGTTTCATCAAAATGAAATTAGGATAAGATTTAAAGTAGTTAGTGTCACTAAATAATTAGGAATATTATTGATTTAGGGTCTAATATGGATAGTGCCCATCGTTTGGGTGTTATCACATAAACCCCTAAATTTGGTAATATTCATAGATCTTTAATTAATTAAATAAATTGGAGCCCTAATTAGGTTTGAACTTAAAAATGACAAGAAAATGATTTGACATGCATTAAAAACCTTTTGTGTTGAGATACATTTTTTAATATAAATTGAAGTATCCTAAAGTATCTGGATGTTTCAAAACTTATATTCGTTAAAAATATATTTTCTTACAAAAGGATATCTCCATTCGGAATGAAATTTATTTAGCAATTAAAGATCAAATTAAATTCAAATTATTGCTCAAAATGCCACGTGGAATTAACAAAGTACCGATAACGGGCGTTTGTAGGGGTGTTAATCCTTCCCCACACGTAACCGACTCCCGAACCCTAATTTTAAAAAGAAAAGAATCTCTGGTTGTTTTTATGGTGTTCGGTCTACTAAAGTGACCGGTGACGACTTCAAATTGATTTTTAACATAAATAAAGGATTTAATATGGAAAACCCTAATTTTTAAGATTTAATAAATTAAAATGAATAAAAACCCGATTTTCAAAATAATCAATCGTTAGGCTTTTTTTCCACACATTTGGTTTCAAAAATGGCCGTGACAAAATTTAAGCCAACCTTAGGCTATTATCTAATGTGTTTTTCAGACATATACATAGATGTGTCTTTTTAGCTCTTTTATATGTTTTGATTTAGAGGATTTCTTGCTATTGTGTTTTTAAGATTTTAGCATGGTTATGTCATTCTTTTTACTACAATGTATCGTGGGAGATGCTCGATATCTCAATCTGCTTTAAGAATTTGAATTAATACTTTTGCCTTGGTTTTTCCCTCTTTACAGACTCTTTCTGGCTGATGTTAACACCCAGCTAAAGAATAGTAATGTTACAATTGATATCAAGGGTGGACACCAACTCCGGTGTAAGTATTTTTATATGTCATTTTTGTTGATTTGTTGTTTATTTGATGTGTAACTTGGACTGCTTGGGTACAATTTCTTTTTTGCATATGAGATATGATGCTCTATTCTCAATTATATTTTCTTCACGTTTCATCTGTTTTCATTTTTTAAGAAAACTACTAATCATGTATCTCATCTTCTGATTCAAGCATGGGGAAGGGTCCTGACAATTGGAATACTCAATTTAATCGGTTTTACCTATCTCATGCACGTATTATCTATAGTCACAAATTTTATTCGGCCCTTTTAAATTTTATGCTTGTAAATATATTAGAGTCTGTATATAAATTAGAGTCCATTAAAAAATAAAAAAGAGTCCATGTACATGAATAAAGGCCCAATTGGCCCTTTTTTATTTCATTTATATTACTTTTATTAATGTATTTTAGTATTTCTTGCAGATCACACAAGATCCTAATCAGGTCGGATATGGGAAGATTACAAGAGATCCTGCTCGACATATATGTAAAGTCAAACTATGTGCAAGGATTCCTGACTGCGGACTTAATGCAAATTTCCGATAGGATCCAAGCGTTTTTGGGCCAGGGTGTATTCTTAAGTATTGACCGTCTTTCAGTTACCTTTCCAACGCATCTTGAAACGCCTCAAACGAACGTCGGGAGCTCTAGATATGCTCGTTTTACTGAAGACAATGCGTGCAGAAAACTGTATAATGGTTCAATACGAGAATTTGATTTTATTACGAATTGTCAATTATTGTATTGAATATTTGTAATTAAATTCAAGCTTAGACATTTCCCTATTTGTTTTAACTCATTTAGGATCATATTAAATGTAAGGAAAGAGTTTGATGCCCAAGTAATAGGCATTATTCTCTTTCCAAGAATGTTGAGCATAAGAAGAGAATATGCTTTTAGGGTTTTAGGATTTTTTAGGTTTTTAGGGTTTATTGAAGCCTATAAATAGGCTTCACCCATTGTAATTCTCATTCACATCCACAACCACACAACATTCATCCTTTGTAACACATTGAGTTTAAGAGCAATACAAGTTATAGTGATTTTTGGAGATATTTTACCCAAACACTAATTCTCTATATTTTTCTTTATTTTTTCCCTTTGTTACTTGGTTTCGAATAGGGAGGAGAAAGGGCACGAGTTATCGTTAAGTGAAGATCGTGAAGGATCCATCATCGCCGAGGGACAGAGGCGGCACCACCACCGGAGGATGGGCAGCAGCGGCGGCCCGCTGTCGGTGCACAATGGTCGGTGTCCAACAGTAGCCGTGATGCCGTATGGTTCGCAGTTTGACTCATACCCCACGTTAACAAGATCGCGCTTTGGTCTAACTGTTTGCAATCTCTTTACTCTAATCTTTTTTATTTTTAATTTGGTTCTTAAATTCTTATTTCGTGCATTTTAATTCATTGTTTGATTCGTTTATATTTACCGTGTTCCTTAATCTATTCATCTTTATGCACTTTAACTTAAAAAATTAGGGTAAATAGGTTTTATTAATAATATGTGTTTTATTTAATAAAAACTTACCAAATAACTTAAAATAAATACTCTTTAGCTTAGTTTCCATAATCAATAGCTTATATTTCTTTTGTGAATAATTTACCAATAATAAAATTTAACACCTAGGCTTAGATTCCTAAAATAATGTAATTTTCAATAATAGATATCTTAAATATTTTCCACCTCACCTTAATGTAGATAATTAAATAACATCCTTAGGTAAACTTTCTTGAAAAGATAAATAATCTATTAATTGTAAATAGTAATAAATAAAAACTAGGTAATTAATTTTAAAAAAGGTAAATAATTCTTTCTCCTTAATTGTAAATAAAACTCTTTTAGGTAATTTTTAAAAAAGTAAATGTATTTTCTTTAAATGTAAATAATTAAATAAAACCTTTTAGGTTTAGTTTTTTTTTAACTCATGCTTTTAAAAAATATAATAATTAACTTTGAAAATTAAACCACCCATAAAAGTCAAAAAGAACATAAGACATCATTTAAAAAGGATCTTTCTTTGCATCATGAAAATGAGGTGTATTTTCAGATAGAGTTAATTTGGTCTTCCCCTAGCCGTTGTGGAAACGATCGAGACTCCTATGCGAAAGTACATTATCGAATTTTAAGGATTAATAGCTTAATCCCTTTGTGTCTAAATTGATTCGGATTTTTTCATCCGTGAGCGAGTTCGAGCCAATTCTAGAACTTCGTGGATTTTTTTATTAACCTTTGCATACACGCATCCGGGTTATAAGGAAAATATTAGTGATCAAGTAAGCATCGGTCTCTGGGCGTGATGGGGGTGCTAATCCTTCCCTACACGTAACTGTGCCCCGAACCCTATATCTGGTTGGTTTTTAGGTTTCCGGTCCGCCTAATATAATAAAAGGGACCGATGGCGACCCCGTTGTTACAGCTTGGCGACTCCGCTGGGGACTGTTTAAGAGGACACAACTTTTACTTTATCACGAGTTATTTTCCTTAGTAATCCGTTACATTTTTGTGTGCATTTTTCTTGGTGCTTTAAAACTGTTTGCATCACAACATAAGCCTTCTACCCGGGCTTTATCAAACTTAAGTGGAAGAAAATAGCTATTCATTCGTAAGTAACCCTCTGTATGGGCTAGTGAAATATTCCGGGATCCAGAGTACTTATGCTTTCGTGAGTAACCTTCCACACGAGTATAACGGAAATGCACCGAGTCGTGTTCGATCTGCAAGCTTGTGATGGGCCAGGATCGAACGTCTTATCCACCTTGGAGTTGGGGATAGAGACGGTTCGAGAACCTTTTCTAGATCCAAACCCTCATAAATGTATATTTTAGTAAACCCACCCCATTAAGCCATGTGAGGCCATAGGTTTTATTTCCTTTACTATTGTTATTTATTGTTTTACTTTTTGTATCTTACCCTTGTGTTTTATTTCATTATTTATACATACTAACATGTTTTTTGAATTTTGAGAGCATACATCACATTGCATCCAGTTGATATTCCGAGACATTGTTCAGTCAAAGATCATGAGTATTCGGGTCACATTATCCAGCTCTAGAGTCCTTCGGCCGAATACTGATGTCCGAAGTGAGCCCACCGAGTTTTAGCACCGATACAGAGATAGCATGCAGAAACATACCACTGTAGATATGCCAAAACAAGTACACGTGGGATTGCCTCATAATCATTTGTCTGGATTGATCACCGTATGGGAAAGCCTAGAAGCCCAAGATCGAGCCATATTCACCAAAAGGTATGGAGATATAGCCCTTCTGCTTGGGGTAGTGATAGACGAGCCCATGATGCTAGCAACCGCCGAATTTTGGGACCCGGCTTATCGTTGCTTCGTTTTCAATTGAGAAGACATGACCCCCCACCATTGAAGAGTACATGGTCTTGCTGCGCCTAGAGCTAGAGAAACCTGATAAAATGTACTGGAAAGAGAAAAACTCGGGTTATTGAAAGAAATTTGCCAAGCTTGCCGGTCTAAATGTTGAAGAAATAGATGCCCATGTTGATGAGAAGAATAAAAGCCCTTGCTTCACGTGGAAATTTATCTACGCCCAAATTATGAAGGACGTAAAGCAAAGAAGAGTCCTTGATTTGCTCGCCTTGGCTGTCTATGCCTTATCCATCTTCCCTAAAGTCTCAGGGCATGTAGAGATAACCCTAGTAGACTTGCTAGCTCAGAAGAACATAAATATTGTCCCAGCAATTTTGGCGGAAACCTTCAGGTCCCTGAATTTTTTACCGAACTAGAGGAAGAGGTAGCCTCACTGGATGCTCACAGCTCATTTACATTGGTTGCGGAGACATTTCTGGATAAGCGAGCACACGACATCTAGAGATTTGTTCATGATCAGAAAAGCTACCAGAAAGCGATGGCATGCTTGGGTAGACAGCTCTATATTGATCATTTGAGACTTCAAATTCAAAAAGTAGTTTCTAAGGTTCGTGAGATGAAGAATCGGGCCAGATAGAATGAACAACAACTATTAAACTACTAGATGAGGCAATCGACTAGTACCAGTAGAATAAT
This sequence comes from Hibiscus mutabilis, assembly GCA_019671005.1. NCBI lineage: Eukaryota > Viridiplantae > Streptophyta > Magnoliopsida > Malvales > Malvaceae > Hibiscus > Hibiscus mutabilis. The sequence continues at coordinate 86,500,378 of CM033711.1, read as the reverse complement.
TCTTCAGTCGTGTTCAGATAGAGGTTGCACCAATTGGAGAATTTGAGCAATTGGCACTAAAGCACATCAAGGGAAGAAAGCAGAATGAAGTATTTGTTATGTGTACATGAACTTCATGATCAATGAGACGTGCTTTTGGTTTCAAAATATCAACAATCTTGCAACAATACCTCATGCACATCATCATCTCCATTTAAGAGATGAAAGTGCATAAACTCAGTAAGATATTATGCCCAGATAGCAGCTATGGCGAGTAAGGCTGTTGACACCAAACTTAGGAAATATTTCAAATCCATATTCTGGTGGAGTCCAGAATTTGAAGTTTCCAATCCAGATGAAAGGTCTGAGCCTAGTACTTGGCCTGATAATTCCTCCAAAACTCAAGAAGTATGACAAACAGAATCAATGGTGGTGCAAGCCCTGATGACGATGGCAGCCCTAATGAATATAAAAAGAAGAAATTAAAATGTTGAAGACGTTCAAGATGAGCCTTGCTACAAAGATTCCCATGCAAACAATTCAAAATGCTCTACAAACAGGAATTTGAGAACTCACGCTGAAGGTGTTTCGCCAATCTTTCTTCTACGAAAATCAGAACAATTGGAAGAGGTGTCATGAGATTTAGATGCTTTCATTCGAGCCATTCAATGAGGCCTTCCACTCAAAATTGATGTGTCAACTACAACGATAGCTAAACCTGGTCTGTCACTCCCTAGATCAAGGCTAGAGAAGCCCTACCAACCAGAAGTACAAGATCACTAGATCGAGTGAGCAGAACAAAAATGAGAATGAAAAACAAAGACAATGAAGATGACCATCTATGATCATAACATATTTTTGCAATATTCTGGTAATTTGCCATGCAAGCCAAAGCATCTCAATGAGCTTTACTTTCATTTTGTCCTACACGAAAGCTCTAACCTCCTCGCAAAGAGCATCCATGCTTGAAACATCCAGGCAGAAGCCATAGAGAAGAATGAATGCATATTGGGACCAGGCCCGCAGTCATCCAAGTTAAAGGATATGCCTGATTTAGTTGATGCTTCCCACCTACCACCAGAGTTGACGTTTGCGATGATGCGATCCAAGCTCACTAAAGCTCCTTTGTCTATTGCCTGATGAAAAAACCTTGATCTCTACAAATTTTTCTGAATTTGGTATAACGACTCAGAACATAATACCAATTGAAGTGAATGACCAACACCCTCTGGTAATGAATGCCAAGATCCATTGTTCAAATTTGATGTTAACCATTGAAAGATCAATACCTATGGATCCATTAAAGGAATGCAAGAACAAGATGAGTACTACAAGAGCATCGAGGTGGCCAGATATGTGAAGCTACAGCTCTCTGCCCGTACAAAATGAGAAGTGCAATCGAAACTTCAAAATTCCTGACTTCAACGAGGTTATCATTGAGAAGGTGGAATTCATAGGACCACATGCCCCTCAGCATACTTGATCATGTGCTACTAAAGACGAGAAGTTACTCATCTACTGTCTATTGGATTCTGCTACCTGATGGCATACCTAACCGAGTTAATCTAAAAACATAGGAGGATTCCATAAGAGCTTCTTCTGAACAGGTTAAAAAGATGACCAACATGGTCTGAAATTAGATTGAGCTGCAAGGCATGGACTTCCACCAGTATACGATGGCAATACAAGATAGCTCTAGTATAGCCATTTTTTTGTCGGAAAGTGAGATTTCTCCGATGACTTTGAGGGAGCCCTTCTATGTCTGTACGAAAAACCATATAGACATGGTTACGAATACTAAGAGCCATCAAGAGTTGAAGACTTAACTGGCAAGCCCAACGCGTAAACAATGAGCCTTGACGAGAGAACTAGCCCCTTAGGGAATGCAAAAGAAAGTGGAACAAGTAGAGGAGTTTCATACTGTTTCTAGGACAATTGTGAAGTCATACTCAGAACCAATCCTTTTGCTTTTGCCCATGAGCATTAGGGATCTTTTGCAATGGCGGCTATGTTATTTTACTTTTTTAAAAGATGCATTTTTTCTCAAGCGGCAAACTTTTTTTTCTTTCTTCTTTTCATTCATAAGTTCTTCACTATATCTATATTCTATATTTTTTTGCAGGGCCCCTATTAGTGATTGCATGAATGATTCTTGAATCCAATTCCGTGATAGAGGAGAAACATAAATGTGCTCAGGATTGATGGGAAAGATCCCAAATACAAATTTTCGAGAGAATTTTCCTCTCAAACATTGTTGTTTAAGGTTTTTGGATTAAGTGATAACTCTAAAACATCTACCAAATGAGGAAAACTTTTCTTCAATGATATCCATGTACAATAGGAGACTTGGCATTCCTTCATTTCCCTTCGCAAAAAAGAAAACGTATCCCTTGTTGTCCCTTTTGAGCCTGATATTTTTTCTTTCGATTGAACCCTAACCAAGGATCACTCCCCACACTGAGGGGAAAAGCGATAAAAGGTGATTACTTCTAACCATTCTATGAAGATAAAAATAATGAGTGCAATAAACAACATGAACAAAACAACGTGTAGACCAGGATGTGTATCCAAAAAAAGGAAAATGAAGAAAAAAATGTGTGAAAGAAAAACATTGAAAATGTACGCATTGGAGGAAGTACCAAGTTGAAAAGTACAAGTTTTCAAGAAAGCATTACATTAACCATGTGTTAGTTAAAGATTCTCGAAGCAAATAGGAGATGAACTCTAGGGTGAAAACCCAAAAATGGGCAGTCTAGAGTGATCCAGGAAGGAAAAGAAAAGAGGAAGCAATACAAACCAGGGACTTCATCAAGAAGAAATGATCCTTGATTTATTCACCCTCAAACAGTTATTTGGGCCTATACAACCTTTTTTTTTTGTAACCATGAACCTTAGTCACATTACAAGCTTTGAAAGGCCATTTCGATCGTATAAGGATATCTGAGAAGAAGGGTTTGTTTCCAGAACACATTCTGCCTATTTGAGTTCATCTTTTTCTAAGGACTTCAAAACTTCTGATGTTTGTTTGAGATTAGAAAATAGGGAGAATAAATTTGAGGGAATGCTGAGTCAAAGAGAGCAACCTAAATGGGTAGAAATTAGGAACACTATCCGGTCGATGGGCTCACAAATCATTCATGCTATGAATTCAGGGGCAACTGACTTTATTTCTTGATTTTACCTTTTCCATGTTTGCCATGATTTTTTTTAAATTTCCTTTAAATTCTCATGATTTCTCACCTCAAGCTTTCATCTTGTTCAGAAGCATCTTACAAGTATGTTAATATAGATTCATGAAAAAACAAAAGATTTCTTGGTACGACTTCCAATTGTAGGGATCCAAAAGTAAATTTTCACACTCGATGTCATTGAAGATAGTTGAGCCCAAGGTCGATGGGGCATTACCTCACATAAGAGGCACTAGTGTTAGAAGAAAAGCTCATGCTTGAAATATCTCAGAAATGCAAGAGCGGGGCAGTGGTTCCCTCCATGAGCAAGCCATGATAAAATGTCCAGCCATATTGGAAAGGTTAGAAGGAGTTCCTCCCAGAGCCTTTAGTAGTGATGCATCGTTACCCATAGAACGACAAGACGAGTTCACATGCAAACAAACAAGATGAAAGCAACTTGAGCAATGCAGAGCTCAGAAGGTTCAAAGTTTAGGGGAATTTGCCCAAATTAAAGATTCCTTAGTCCTTCGAAGAAATTTAAGAGGGGAACAAGCCTTGTTGCAAAGATACTCATGCAAAGAAATCAAAAAATGTTCACAAGAATCCTTGAAGAATTGCTACCAATCAGAAGCACAAGATTACCTGATTAATTTTGGAGGAATAATCCTCATTTCTCGCTATCCTTGGAAGAAGTACATTATTTTTCGATTCGAAGCCTATCCGTTCAGGCTTATAGAGAATGAAAGCCTTTATTTTCAGAAAAAATAGCCTATCCGTCCAGGCCCGTGAATGATGGAAACCTTTTTTTAGCAAATGGCTTATCCGTTCAGGCCCATAGAGAATGAAACTTTATCGATTCAGTGCCTGCAAGGGCGACAGTCACCCTTATCGATTCAGTGCCCGCAGGGGCAAGAGTCACCATTTCTAGGGCAAAACTACTTAAGCATTAAGGTGGAAATAAGCTTTGTTGCAAAGATTCCCCAAAAAGAAGTTCAAAGGTGGTCATAAGAAGCTTTGAAGAGCTAGAAGACTACCCAACTCATTAGGAGTACAAGATTATTGGATAAAGTGAACAAATATGCAAGGATCAAATATGGATGAAGCATGAGACTTATTTGAAGATTATTCATTGCCGCTTAAGAATGACGCACTAGTTATTCGATTTGTTTCTGCCGCTCTGGAGAAACAGGTCATTTGAAGTCATTGCCACTTCGGAATGATACAACAGTTTGTTTCTGTCGCTTCGGAGAAACTGATCCTTTCATCGACTGAAGTTATTACCGCTTCGAAATGATACAACGATTTGTTTCTGCCATTTTAGCGAAACTGATCCTTTCACCGATTGATGTCATTGCCACCTCAGAATGATACAATGGTTATTCAATTTATTTATGTCGCTTCGGAGAAACAAGTTCTCTCATTGATTGAAGTCATTTGTTTCTGTTGCTCTGGAGAAACAAGTTTTTTCACCGATCTATTCGCTGCCGCTTCGGAGGAATAGGTCAATTGAAGAATTACCTCATCCTTTGCCGCTTCGAAAAGACGATTTTGTAGTACCCATTTTGTTTTTGCCGCTCCGAAAAAATGAGCTATTTTCAACCCACTTGGCCAGATAAAATCAATGCCTTTTGTTCTTTGCCCTATTCATGTTTCACCGGAATGAGCAAAGAGGGGCAACTATAGTCACCAATTTTATCTGGCCCTTTTAAATTTTATGCTTGTAAATATATTAGTCTGTATATAAATTAGAGTCCATTAAAAAATAAAAAAGAGTCCATGTACATGAATAAAGGCCCAATTGGCCCATTTTTTCATTTATATTACTTTTATTAATATATTTTAGTTTTTCTTGCAGACCACACAAGTTCCTAATTAGGTCAGATATGGGAAGATTACAAGAGATCCTGCTCGACATATATGGAAAGTCAAACTATGTGCAAGGATTCCTGACTGTGGACTTATTGCAAATTTCCGATAGGATCCAAGCGTTTTTGGGTCAGGGTGTCTTCTTAAGTATTGACCGTCTTTTAGTTACCTTTCCAAAGCATCTTGAAACGCCTCAATCGGACGTCGGGAGCTCTCGATATGCTCGTTTTACTGAAGAGAGTGCGTACAGAAAATTGTATACGAGTTCAATAAGGGAATTTGATTTTATTACGAATTTTCAATTATTTTATTGAATATTTGTAATTAAATTCAAGCTTAGACATTTCCCTATTTGTTTTAACTCATTTAGGATCATATTGAATGTAAGGAAAGAGTTTGATGCCCAAGTAATAGCATTATTCCCTTTCCAAGAATGTTGAGCATAAAAAGAGAATATGCTTTTAGGGTTTTAGGATTTTTTAGGTTTTTAGGGTTTATTGAAGCCTATAAATAGGCTTCACCCATTTTAATTCTCATTCACATCCACAACCACACAACATTCATCCTTTGTAACACATTGAGTTTAAGAGCAATACAAGTTATAGTGATTTTTGGAGGTATTTTACCCAAACACTGCTTCTCTATATTGTTCTTTATTTTTTCCCTTTGTTACTTGGTTTCGAATAAGGAGGAGAAAGGGTACGGGTTATCGTTAAGTGAAGCTTGTGAAGGATCCATTATCGTCGACGGACGGAGGCGGCACCACCACCGGAGGAGGGGCGGCCCGCTGTCGGTGCACAGTGGTTAGCGCCCAACAGTAGCGGTGATGCCGTATGGTTCGCAGTTTGACTCATACCCCACGTTAACAAGATCGCGCTTTGGTCCAACTGTTTGTAATCTCTTTACTCTAATATTTTTTATTTTTAATTTGGTTCTTAAATTCTTATTTCGTGCATTTTAATTCATTATTTGATTCGTTTATATTTATTGTGTTCCTTAATTTATTTATCTTTATGCACTTTAACTTAATAAATCAGGGTAAATAGGTTTTATTAATAATATGTTATCAATCACATTGTCTAGAATGTGTTTTAACCCGGAGAATGTGTGATTGATAACATTGTCTAGAATGTCATATAACTGAAGCATGATGTAACTTTTGGGGATCTAATCTTTTTGGTAGAAACGATATTCAATTAAATGATCTCTTTAGTTTAGTTCATATTTTCTTTTTTCGTATTCCTTTGCTATTGATTTACATGTGTGACATCATTTATAAGCTATTTTGAACATTACTTGTTGTACTAAAGTAGTTTACATTTATCAACTATTTACCACCATAACGGTTGATGAACCTGCACTTGGGCTGAAGATGATCTTTAACTTCAGAGTCCCTGATTAATGGTTTTGAAAGGTACACATTTCTATTATCAAATTTCAATTTGTAGCATCGGGAACTTCCTTTTTTGTTTTGGCTTTTTGCTCGAGAGCATGTTACAATTGCCTAAGCATGGATACAACTTCATGATGCTGTTGGACATATCTATTTTCTCTCTATGTATACCAGATTGAATTCCAGTATTTGCATAAGTATGTCGTTATAAGCTCGAGCATTGGATTGACTACAAACCCAATAATTAACTTCTCTATTGTGGTTGGGACAAATGTTCTTGCACTTGGTATTGATATCTCTTTCGACACGAAGACTAGAAATTTCACCAAATGCAATGCTGGATTGAGCTTCATCTATGTGGATCTCATTGCTTCATTGGCTCTGTATGTGATTATGTTTCTATGTACCTTTTGTAGCCCCCTCGACCTGGCTTAGCCACAAGACTGAACCGAATGAGCTACATTGAGTTTACCGAAACAAACCCAGAAAGATTAACTCGAATTACAACCCATTTTTCTTTTTATCTTATATAAATGCAATATATTAATATATATGGTGTGCATACTGGCTGCGGGTGAAAACTCAACTCAATCGGGAATCAAATCAACATCTGATTGTACGCAATTGCAATTTAGGGACCATAATGAAATTATGAAAATTTATAGGGACTTAGCCTATTTTAAAATTACCAAAATTCAATTAGTCGAATTACATGCTTAAATGTCAAAGATTAACTCAAAACAATCGTACAAACTCATCCAATTGCATGCATAACATTTAGGGACCCAAACGGAAGAAATAGAAACGTCCAAACATCACAATAACTGATTTAACTGCTGCCTGTATCAGTACACGAGCAGATGTATTAGTAAGCCTTGTAAATTGCTTAAATCCTAAATTCCAATAGCTCAAAACTGTATCGATACGCCTTGCCATAATGCTCTTGCCCGTACCAAAACATTTCCCCGCGTACCAAAACACTATACCGTAAATAGCTTACCCGTATCGATACGAGAACACGTGTATCAATATGGTTGGACCTATAATGTCCAATTTTGCTGGTTTTACAAGAATTCAAAACTGCGATAGCAATCCAACATGCTTCAAATATCATCACAACATCATTAAGGATCAATTACCAAAACATCACAGAGTTAGCATCATATCGTAGCATTATGTATCAAAGGTAAACTAGAGCCATGCTTCCTAGACCACAAGTCAATCAAAGCATGAATCTCAAATCCAAATCAAATACCAACCAATAAAGGCCATTTACAATCAAAACACAACAAGACAACCTTACTCAAACGAAAAGTTTAACACACATCTCCCAAAACATCACGGAATCCCATTGCCCTTATTACTCATAGTCTAACTTTGAAAACATACTTTCAATACCGAAGTCCTTGGTTCCCCTTTCTTCCTCGCTGCCTTCGATCTTTAATTCTCTACATTGATGGACAAAGAGAGCGTAAGCACACTAGGTTTAGTGAGGAGTGCTAAAAAAACAACACACCATCAATGTATTTTTAAACCATTTCCCAAAACCACATTGAAATCACCATTTCAATCATTATTTAAAACATCATGCCTTGAAAACCATGCACTTAACACTTTCAAAAACCAGCATATTAAACCATATGTTACATGTATCTTGAATCAACAGCATATCCCAATGCTAACTCTCAATTTAAGTCTTCCCATGCATAACAACCATATGCAAAGCTTAAAGAGTAAAACATGTATAAACCAACATTATACATTAACATTCATTAACATGATACATCAATAATTATATTGTTTTTCAAGTGATCATTAACCAAGTTCCATTTCCAAAAATAGTTCATCGGATACACGGATTCAACAAGTGTCATCTCAACACTTCAAGCCATCTCAACCAGAATTACGATACAATCACAATCATGGTACATTTACAGCCGGGTACAATCACAACCATGGGGACACTAACCCCAATCATCGGTTAGACGCTTAATCCACTAACGAGAGTTTTCGATACCATATAACCCCTCAACTGTTAGGGTACTTGGATAGAGTATTCGATATACTGTATAAACCCCTCAACATCTAAGGTGACTTTTTTATAGTGCACTATCAATCATATGGCCAGCCAACTATATCTGATAACATTTTAAACCACATCATTTGCCAATATAATTCATTATTAACCATGTACCTCACTGATTTTATATGCATCAAATCAAAACCATTTCCAAAGCAACAAACCATGCTTTCAATACAAGTATATCTCATACTTACATGGATCACTTACCACATGCATCCATAATCATCTCATGATCAAAAATAGTATATAACATACTTTAAAACATGCTTAAACAGTAGGTACCATGTATTTCAAAACAAGTGCATAAAAACCATTTTGTAAAAGCACGATCGAGAGAGAAATCCCTTTACACTTACTTCTAAGTTTAAACCAATGTTTTAAAATAAGTTTAAACTCCCATAAACCACCTTTAAATCATTTCAAAGATGAAATCCACATTCTCACTCACCGACTCCGCGAAACCTCAATCGCCAACGCGAAATCAAGCGTCTGAAGCCTCCAAAGCTTAATCGATAGCTATAGGATCGATCTCCCATGTTTTAATCACATAAAAATAGAGGATTAATTCATCATCATGCATTCATAATCCCAACAACACCATCCCTTAATTTCACCTCACAAACATCTATCAAACGCCTTCCGAAAACAACCGAAAGCACCTTCCAACTTAACCTAAACTCAACTCAGCCACAATATAACATTTCAATCCATCAATTAATATCAATTGATATTAAAAACAATCAAAACAATCATTATATCTCTAGTATACATTAAACCTCCACAACACCTCAAAAACAAACCACTAGCAACCTAGAAAATTAGAGATTCACAAAGCTTCGGGATTCTAATGTTAAAAACAACTTAACAACATTTTTAAACATCAAAATCATGTTCTAATCTGATCAATAACCCAGCAAAATAGATCCAATTCAAAAATTACATAAAATCATCAATTAAACCTTGATTTAACCATATTCCATAATTAAATCATTAAAACTCATTAAAAATCATTTATAAAGAGTCAAGAAATTGAGAATTTCAATAAAGAAAATTTCATTAGAGGAGAAAATGCAGCTCACCTCTAATGGATGCTTTCCCCATTAATTGGATTGATTTACATGTAAAAACAAGATTAAACAATAAGGTTTTGATAGGAAACCAATAAGAATTCATTTGATAACAAAAGAATAGAGAAAACAAGAGTTTACCTTAAGATTTTGAAGAAGAAAAGAGTGTTTGGCTGGTGAGAATTTGAGAGAAAGTCTTTTTGAGAAAGTAGCTACGTAAAGTTTATTTTGAGTAATTAATTATAAAATTAATTCTCCCAACCTATTTATATTTTTCCAAAGCCCTTTTAAAATAGCCAATTAAAGGATAAAAGTATGATATTAGACTTTGGGAAAATAGCTCCTTAAAGATTCAAAGTTTTGACTCTTTTACAAAACAATCACTAAAAACAGTTTTCATTTCTTACATTTTGGTCACTAGTCCAAAATGTCAAATTTCCAAATCTTATTTTCCAAAATTGATTTTACCAAAATAATTAATATATTAAATAATGATTTTAAACCTTTTTCATATCTTTATCTTGCTCAAAAATATTTATTCTCAAATCTGACTCGAATCTCTAACTCCGGTCCACCGGACCGTCTAACTAGCCTATAAGCTGCTAGGCCCAAAATCAGGGCGTTACACCTTTCTACAGCTGAACATTCCAAATTATATATCTCTATCTTAATACCTTGGTTTTTGGGTGTAGGAATGAAAAGGGTGACTCTATGAACGCATCATACTATCATTTCATGAACTCGTTGACCAATGTTGTTGTTGGAGCCAAGGTGACACATAGCTTCTCTGCCAATTTGAACACCATCACAGTGGGAACACAACATGCATTGGACCCATTGACCACAATGAAGGCACGGGTGAACAATTTGGGGAAGGCAAACGCTCTCAACCTGCATGAGTGGTGCCCAAAGTCCCTGTTTATGATTTCGGGAGAGGTGGATACCAAGTCCATTGAAAAGAGCCCCAAGGTCGGACTTGCTTTTGCACTTAAGCCTTGAGAAATTATTTTGGTGAAGAGTATGGTAGGCTTAAGATTTTTTTTTTTTTTTGTTTCAGTGACTTTGATGGTGTTGCCATCTATCTATCTACTCCTTTAGGTCAGTGGTTTTTCATTTTAAAAAATAATAAAGTGAAGAAAAATAAAGGTGGGAACTTGGTTATAAACCATTTCTTGTTTTACATATCTTTTGGCATGAAAAGCGATAATAAGCCAACTGTCATTCTTTCTCTCATTAGTTTTATAAGACAAAATTTTGATGATTGGACTTGGAATAGGCTGGTTAGTTGATAATTTCTGAAATTTTTAATTGGTGGAATTGAGATTATTTTCCATGTTATCAAGCCTTTGATTGTAATCTGTATGCTTTATATAAAATATTTGGATGATGTCCAGTAAATAATCAATAAGGATGACTTATTAAGGCAAATTTGCAAGTCTATCGAATGTACTTTGAATAATTCATTTTAAAGCTAATTGGTTTAGTTTTAAGTGTGATTCAACTTAATTTGACTAAAATTAAAATTTGTAGGACTTAATCTATTTTTCTTGGACGAGTCTAAAGAGAGGTATGTTAGAAACGGCTAATAAACGACGTGTTCTTAGAACCGTTGGATGGGTATCTTTCTAATTTTGACCGTTAAATTTAGATCCTCAAAAAGAACTCATGAAATCGAGAAGAGGTTGTTGCCGGTAAGTTTTGAAACTTAGTAATTCAAATAGAAACTTGATGGTGATAATATTCTTGTTGTAACCTAAAATGTTACAATGGTGCATACTATTTAAGTTAAAAACTAAAATTGCGAAACTATGAAACGCACACCAAAACTTTTCGTATAATATGTTAGATTGATAAAATTAGACGTTGAAACAGTAAATGTAAAGAAAGTAGATAACATATTAGGTTGAAGCGCCATATATCAGAATTCATCAACGAGTATCGCAACCTTTAATAGTTAAATATAATATTTTTGATTTAACGAGTCATAGCTTCAGTTTTTCCTAGGTCTTGAAACTTACTTAGTCATTTCGGTACTCGTGGCAATCAAAGCCCTCCCTAAAATGAGAGTTGAACATTCATTTTTTAATAACATTTTAAGGTTAGAACTCATTTCCATACTGAAAATTTGTAAAAAAAAACTCTCAGCCAATGCAACTAATAGAAACCTCAATAGTGTTGTAAAACATTTTAAGGTTAGAAATCATTTTCACAATAAAAATCTACACAATTGTCACTAAAGTTTCTCCAATTCGAACAATTTAGAACTCATTATTGGTGTAAAAAAAGATTATCTTATAACACTTTGTGTGGCTACACAAATGCTTACCATAAGTTGAGCTCGTTTTGGATTAGGTGATATTGGGTAATAAATTGTGTAGTTACACTTTTCCCTACATTTCTATAACAAATTATGTATATTCTGTAATGATTTATGTAGCTACTCAAACTCTTCTAATTTTTGTAAGGAAAAAGGTTATCTTGCAACCCTTTCTCTGTGCACACAAATGCTTACCATGAGTTGAGCTCCTCTTGGATTGGATGATCTCGGGTAAGGATTTGTGTACGCACACTTTTGCTTACCTTTTATGTAACAAATTATGTCTATTTTGTACTAATTTATGTAGCTACTCTAATTCTCATCCTTTTTGTCAAAAAAGGTCATCTTGTAGCCCTTTCTGTGTGTATACAAATGCTTACCATAAGTTGAGATCTTCTTAGATTGAGTGATCTCGAGTAAGGATTTGTGTATGTACACTTTTGCTTACCTTTTTTGTAACAAACTATTTATATTCTGTAATGATTTATGTAGCTACTCAAACTCTCATAATTTTTGTAAGAAAAAAAGTTATCTTGTAACCCTTTCTATGTGTACACTATTGCTTACCATAAGTTGTGCTCCTTTTGGATTGGGCGATCTTGGGTAAGGATTTGTGTATTTACACTTTTGCTTACTTTTTGTGATTTTTATATATATATATATATATTCTATAATGATTTATATAGCTACTCAAACTCTCATAATTTTTGTACGAAAAAAGGTTATCTTGTAGCCCTTTCTGTGTGTACACAAATGCTTACCATAAGTTGAGCTCCTTTTGGTTTGGGTGATATTGAGTAAGAACTTGTGTACATATACTTTTCCTTACGTTTTCTATAACCAATTATGTATATTCTGTAATACTTTTTGTAGCTATTCAAATTATCATCCTTTTTGTAAGATAAAAGGTTATCTTGTAGCCCTTTCTGTGTGTACACAAATGCTTACTATAAGTTGAGCTCCTTTTGGTTTGGATGATCTCGGGTAAGGATTTGGGTACATACACTTTTGCTTACCTTTCCTGTAATCAATTATGTATATTCTGTAATGAATTATGTACCTACTCAAAATCTCATAATTTTTGTAAGAAAAAAGGTTATCTTGTAGCCTTTCTATGTATACACAAATGCTTATCATAAGTTGAGCTCCTTTTGAATTGGGTGATCTCGGGTAAGGATTTGTGTATGTACACTTTTACTTACCTTTTCTGTAACAATTTATGTATATTCTGCAATGATTTATGTAGCTACTCAAACTCACATCCTTTTTGTAAGATAAAAGGTTATCTTGTAACCCTTTTTGTGTGTACACAAATACTTACCATAAGTTGAAATCCTTTTGGTTTAGGTGATCTCGGGTAAGGATTTCTGTACGTATCTTTTTTCTTACCTTTTCTATAACCAATTATGTATATTCTGTAATAATTTAAGTACCTACTCAAATTCTCATAATTTTTGTAAGAAAAAAGGTTATCTTGTAGCACTTTTCTATGTGTACACAAATGCTTACCATAAGTTGAGCATCCTTTGGATTGGGTGATCTCTGGTAAGAATTTGTGTACTTACACTTCTGCTTACCTTTTTTTGTAACAATTTATGTATATTCTGTAGTGATTTATGTAGCTACTTATGTTGGGTCACGCCGGTAAACCCCATGGCCCAGCGAAAAAATTATCTGGCGATTACCACCAGAGATCCATGTACGAGGAACGAATTGGGGTGAATAAGAGTGAAGAATTACCTGTTTAAAATCTGGAATTCTGAATTTGGAGGAGATAGATACCCAATCATGATTCCACGATGTTGATTCCTAAGCCGCAACGATAACGCTCTGACCTCTACGTAGTTCACCCAATTGAAACGAGCATATAAAACTCTCTAAACTATTTAGAGGGTTTTTCCAAAAGCATTAATGATTGCTAGATCTCTCATGTCTTTATATAGCCATTGAAATCTTAATTCAACTTATATTAGGATTTCAATATATATATATTAATATATATAATCCTAATTTAACTTTAATTAGGATTTCAATATATATATTAAATATATATAATCCCAATTTAACTTAATTAGGATTTCTATATATATTAATATATATAATCTCAATTCAACTAATTAGGATTTTAACATATATATATTAATATAATCTCAATTCAACTTTAATTAGGATTTCAATATATATATTAATTTAAATCGAATTATATTATTTATATATATTAAAAGAGTCATAATCACAATAATTATTTTTTTAATATTTATCCAATAGTTAAATTATATATATATCAAATATATATTAATTTAACTAATTCGTGTACACAAATTTGTACATATATAATTCGTTTAATATATGCTCATTTCAACCGTGAGTGTGACCTTGTAGGTTCATGTAACTTTAGTAGTAAATATTAGAACATTTCTAATATTACAATCAATGAGTGCCATCTAGCAATATGTCATTGTCACCTAAGTTACAAGAAATCATGATTCGACATAACCTTTTTCGTGATTAACTTTTTTTTATGTATTACATCCTTTTGTCCTTTATATCTAGATTGGAGACAAGTTATGGAACAATTGCACTTGTATATTCCATATAATATTTCTTGATATCTTGAATAGACTATTATAAACAAATAGCTATTATATCTCATATCAACTTATTCGAGCATAGCCATGCATTTCTAGTCTCACTCAATTAAGTGGCCTACGATATTACTCCTATCGTGTAGGAGGGACAAATCCTATCTTGATCAACCATATCCCACCACATAGATTGTGGCATATCCAATATCAGTCTTTATAGTGTAGTTAGTTACGACACACGTTTGACTGTATCAAAATATGCCACTCACGATGTTAAAATAATGATGATCTCAAGTCTAAGGATCATACATGCAGTTATCACTATGAGCAATGTTGTGATTGTCACGTAATAATCCAAGAAACATGCTCATAGAGGATCAGTCCAGTATGTCGTTCTCTAACACACACTTATGTATTGATTTTGACATCTCCATGTCAATGACAACACTTTGTCATCAATCAACTACATATTAGTCTTAATGCATTATTGTTGTCCATTCCCACAATAATACTTGACTAATAACATTTAAGAATAATCATATTATTCTAAGGACTTTATTATAATTCAGATTATTTATGCACGCAAAATTGCAACTGTAAATAATATTGGCAATGCCTCTTTATAAATGAACAAGGTAAAAACAAATGTCATTTACAATCATCTTATGATTGGTCTTTGGGCATACTCTAACAACTTAAACTCTAATCTTTTTTGTAAGAAAAAAGGTTATCTTGTAGCCATTTCTGTGTATATACAAATGCTTATCATAAGTTGAGCTCCTTTTGAATTGAGTGATATCGGGTAAGGATTTGTGTACGTACACTTTTTCTTACCTTTTCTGTAATAATTTATGTATATTCTATAGTGATTTATGTAGCTACTCAAACTCGCATCCTTTTCATAAGATAAAAGGTTATCTTGTAGCCCTTTATGTGTGTACACAAATGCTTACCATAAGTTGAGCTGCTTTTGAATTGGGTGATCTCGAGTAAGGATTTCTGTACGTACACTTTTGCTTACCTTTTCTGTAACAAATTATGTATATTCTGTAGTGATTTGCGTAGCTACTTAAACTCTAATTCTTTTTGTAAGAAAAAAAAGGTTATCTTGTAGCCCTATTTGTGTGTATATAAATGCTTACCATAAGTTGAGCTCTTTTTGGATTGGGTGATCTCGGGTAAGGATTTGTGCACTTACACTTTTGCTTACCTTTTCTGTAACAATTTATGTATATTCTGTAGTGATTTATGTAGCAACTCAAACTCTCGTCCTTTTGTAAGAAAAAAAGTTATCTTGTAGCCCTTCATGTGTGTACACAAATGCCTACCATAAGTTGAGCTGCTTTTGAATTGGGTGATCTCGAGTAAGGATTTATGTACGTACACTTTTGCTTACCTTTTCTGTAACAAATTATGTATATTCTGTAGTGATTTATGTAGCTACTTAAACTCTAATCCTTTTGTAAGAAAAAGGTTATCTTGTAGCCCTATTTGTGTGTACACAAATGCTTACCATAAGTTGAGCTCTTTTTAGATTAGGTGATCTCGGGTAAGGATTTGTGTACGGACACTTTTTCTTACCTTTTCTGTAACAATTTATGTATATTCTGTATTGATTTATATAGCTACTCAAACTCGCATCCTTTTTGTAAGAAAAAAAAAGGTTATCTTGTAGCCCTTTTTGTGTGTATACAAATGCTTACCATAAGTTGAGCTTCTTTTGGATTGAGTGATCTGGAGTAAGGATTTGTGTACATACACTTTTGCTTACCTTTTATGTAACAATTTAAGTATATTATGTAGTGATTTATGTAGCTACTTGAACTGTCATCCCTTTTGTAAGAAAAAAGGTTATCTTGTAGCCCTTTCTGTGTGTATACAAATGCTTACCATAAGTTGAGCTTATTTTGGTTTGGGTGATATTCAGTAAGAATTTGTGTACGTACACTTTTTCTTACATTTTCTGTAACCAGTTATGTATATTTTGTAATAATTTATGTAGCTACTCAAATTCTCATAGTTTTTGTTGGGCTCGATGTACACAACCAATTAATTAGCCAAGTGGTGGAGAAGGTTGATTTTTGGGTAGAAATGGTGGAAGCAAAAGATAAACAAAAAGACACAAGGATTTTGAGTGGTTCAACTCCCCTAATGCAGTCTACGTCCACTACCTAGGCTTCCCACCTTAGGATTTCAACAATTCACTAAGAATTCTTCCCCTTTTCTAGGCTAAGGAGGCAACCGTTACAATCCTAGAATCACAACTCGTGATCTAGCATCCAAGAACTCACAACCTAAGTCTTGGGAACACTTTCTAACAAAGAGAATTCTAGAAAACTGAAATCTCTCTTAATAGGTAGATGTTTGCACACTAAGCACTCACCCAAAACCTAAAACACTTGAGCAAAATATTACAATTAAAGCTCATAAGTGTTGTCTATACAAAGAAATATACAATTAATCTCTAAGACAAATCTTTGATCATAATGTTGTTGACAATTGAAGCATTAGTCATCCAAAGATGTTTGGAGGTCCCTTTTATACTCCCAAAAGAGTTCATAGTCGTTGGTGACTGTTGGGATTGAATTGGAGCCGTTTGGGTCTTTATTTTCCACATTTATTGCAGTTCTGAGGCTGTTTGTATTGGTACGCGGGTAACCGTATCGGTATGGCCTTCTTTAGAACTAGCCGTTGAGCTCTGGTTAGTTGATGCATATCGATAAGCGTATAGGCGTATCGGTACGACCTGCAATTTAAAAAACCGTTGGGGGGTTTTGGTCGTTGGGATATATGCCACGTAGGCATATCGAAACGCCAAAGGGGTGTATCGAAACGACCCCTTGCTGTTCCGATACGGATATGGCCTGTATCGAAACACATTTTGACAGTTTCAAAAATTCGTAACAAAAACCTTTAGCCGTATCGAAACAGGTATACCTGTATCGAAATAGGTACATTAAAATCACAGGTTTGGCTACTTAAAAACATTTCAAAACACTTCAAAACCTTTTTAAACTTCCTCAAACTTATTTTCAAATTGTTTTGGCTTAAGGCATGTTTTGAATTCTTTTCAATTTAGTCCAAAACCTTTTTCAATTTATTATATCAAAATTTATATCTCAACGGTTTTTGTAAGAAAAAAGGTTATCCTTGTAGCTTTTATGTTGCTACAGAAATCCTTACGTCATAAGACTTTATATATATATATATATATATCATTTTTTTATAGTTATGGTAAACATTTATGTAACCGCCGCGTAAGAATTTATATACAAATTTGCTACCTGTAGAACTGGTCTGCCTCATTCTAGCCTTAAATGAAAGGTTTTACCGCAAAACTACCCAAAAAAAGTTGGATTAGTGACGAAAAAGCTTCATGTAGAGGGTAATTCTAGATGAGTTCAGACGGTGAAAAGTAGGATTCTCTCGTAGTTTGGGTCAATGTTCAGTATTATTGGCCGAGGTTTGAGCGGTGCATGATGTACTCAAGCTTGCTTGGAATATTGGAGCCTGAAAAATGATCGTTGAGACTGACAATACTGATGTTTTCAATATTTTAACTCATGGTTCTATAGCATTACAAGGTCACATTATTGCAGACTCCGTTAAAGCACTTTTATGTTGGGATTGAGAGTTAAGTACATGTTTGATACGAAGAGAACAAAATAGAGTTATTGATACCCTTGCACTGGCAAGCAGTGGACAGCCAGTCATTATATAAAAGAGATTTGTAATATTTTTCTTAGCTTCTGTACAACCCAAAAAAAGTTGGATTAGTTAACATTTAGGAAATATAATAATTTGTTATAACATATACTTGTTCATGGCTAGGATCACAATTCGAATCCTTTCATTTCTTTAAATAGTTCTAGGTTGGGCCGGATTTAAAAACCCATTTCACCATTTAAAATAATATTAAACCTATTTTTATAAGCATATTTTTAATTAAAAATAAATTAAGATATTTTAAATTGATTTAAACATTAATTTGAATAGTGCTGAGACAAGTAAAATTGCCACATGCAAAAACTCTGCCAAAAGCTCGACCATTGTTTAAGTCATAATGAATTTACAATAGTTTAGGGGTTAAAGTACAAATTTTCATTGGATTAATTTATAAGTTAATAATATTCTAAGGAATTAAAGGATGACTTTTCATTTTAGGAGGACAAGATCATTGTTTTATCCCTCTTGCTCCACTCGTAAAACAATACTAATCAAAGTATCAAACTAAGGTTTAAATCGAGATGCACTAATTGGCAGAGTGATAAGGATGTTCAAGTTAGATTTAAATTTTACCGTTATTTTAAAAGTGTAATATTTTTATTTAATTAAAATTAAGATTTAAAACGATAAGACCAGATCAAGCTAATCTTAAACTGAACTGTCATATGCTTTTGTAGATAACTTTTTTTTTGAATGGATTTGTAGATAACTTTGAAGTACTTGACTATCTCATCTCATCTCATCTCATCTCATCTGATTATATTATCTGCCCTAAATCTAGGCAATCGAACTAAGGTGAGTAAAATTACGTTAAATCTGGTCGAATTGATAGAATATTTTTACAGTAAGTGTCATGTATTTTAATGTACTACTATTCATACGTTAATTTACCATTAACTATTTTAATTAGTTTTGAAATTCTAAGGATCGAATGTGTTATTCTCCCCTTCTAAAATAAAATCTTAAAATATATTTTTATATTATTTTTTTCAGATTTTCTTTTATTTTTTAATTCAAAAAATAATTAAACTTTTATTAATATAATAATTCCTACATTCACTTTAATTCCTACATTCAATTTGGTAATCAAACTTCCAATTGCTTCAATGTTACCATTAAACTTTTAGTTTTGTTTAAATTTGGTCACTAGCCTGTTAACAAATGTTAAAAGGGTGACGTGACTGTTAAAATATTCTGTATTATAACATATTTAGTCCTCTCGTTTACACATTCAAACAATTTATTACTAATTCAAAAGAAAAAATAAATGTAACCCTCATTATTTTAATTTGACCATATTTTTAATTAGAGATAATTTAATATTTTATTTTGATCCCTCAATTATAACTAATATTATCTTGTCCCTCCCAATCCCAACCATACCCAATCCATCCTTTAAAAATTGAAATGAATCAATTTATTACTAAACTAAAATTTAGAGTTGAATTACTGGAGGTTAATGGATTTTATATAAATTAATTAAATTATTTTCATAAAAAAATTAAGTATCAATTTTAAAAAATATACTTAATTTTTCTTTTTTATTATGTGTAATTGAATACGCATAATAACAAATATATGTGTTTTTGGTGGCCTATAACAATTTTAAAAATTCAAGTATTAATTTTAAAAAATATACTTAATTTTCCCTTTTATAGTAATAATTTAATTAATCTCTATGAAATTAAATGATGGATTAGGTATGGTTGGAATTAGAAGTGACAAGATAACATTAGTTATAATAGAGGGATCAAAATAAAATATTAAATTATCTCTAATTAAAAATAGGGTCAAATTGAAATAACGAGGGTTAAATTTATTATTCTTATGAATTAGGACTAAATTGTTTGAATGTATAAACGTAGAGGACTAAATGTTTATTATACAAAATAATTTAACAGACACATCACCCTTTTGACCGTCGTTAATGGGTCAGTGGCCAAATTGAAACAAAACTAAAAATTTAATAACAACTTTAAAGCAACTAGAAGTTTACTTACCAAATTGAATAATTAATTAAACTTTAGCGATCGAATTTTACCGTATTTAATTGAAAAACATTTCACTTTAACATAAATAATGTGTGAGATCACGTTGATGTTATGAAAATACATATTTAAGTTACAATGATTTAATTTGCTTTTGTGAAAAGTTATATATTTAGCAATTTTTTTTAAAAAAAATTGAAATCCACTAATTTTATTAAACGAGATATATCTGAAATTACAATGAAAGTTCACAACTTAGTAAATAAAACACCTAAATCCAGACATATCCTAGTAAACAAAACTAGCGTCTCGAGATCAAAAGAGGACCATACAAGGAAAAGGTAAGAACCTAATCCAAAGACTCGAAATAAAAGAAATGCATATTACAATGAAAGTACGTTGACAATAAGATCATTACCACAACTCAATCACGAATAAGGAATGGTAGATGTAATCGCGTATCCAAATCCAGTTCGAGGGTCCAAGACAGGGAGATCAACAACATAATGAAAGGAGCGCCATCATGATCAGTCGTGACGTCGTCAGATCCAACCCTAATAGAAAATTAAAAAAAAATAAAAAGTGTAACACCCAAAAATATAGTCTAGAGTTTTGGCATTAGTTCGAATGTAATTCAATTTGTTGGATATACTATTAGAATGATTAATTAGAAGTCTTAGGACCAAAAAGGGAATTCATAAAACAAAAGTGACCATTTTTAAAAAGGCCTAACCGAACCTTTGATGAAAGTTTGGTATTGCATGATAAATTTATAGAAGTTTGGGGACCTACACACTTGTCAAGCCAAAGGTAAGGAAAGTGTGGAGGAAGAGGGAGAATCGGCTATTCCAAGGAAACAAAAATGAACAAGGCTTGCTCATCTTCATCTTCCTTCATCCTTTCCCAAAACCGAATGAGTGAGAGAATGTGTGAGAAAGCTTACAAACCTCGTTTATGCTAGATTGTGGGGCTTAGATTCGAAAGGAAGATTAGGAGAAGGTAACCTTGTTCTTTCTCCACTCTTAAGTGAAAATTCTTGTTAAAATTATAGAGATATACACATGAATCTAGGGGAGGCTAGAGAAGGTAAGGGAAATTAGATTGAACTTTACAATTTAGTGTATCTTGTGATTTTGTAATTATCATGTTCTAAAGAGAATTTGGTTAAATCATTAGGTAGTATTCGAATGACTTTGATGGGTATAATGTATGTTTGAGCCTGATTTTTCAATGTGATTAAGACATGTAAAACTTCGAATGAACCTTGATGCTTATAATGAAGCTTAAGAATCAAATTGTATCTAATTAGCTTGATAGAAAGATTTAAGAGGGCTGTTTGAATGAATAAATATATATAATTAGGTAAATAATATGTTTTGAGAGTTTAAGGACTGATTTTTCAGGAATAAAGATGTCTAGTAGGTTGTTTTGATGCCATATGTAAAAATGATTGTAAATAGGACTGTTTTGTGATGGTATTGTGAAAATATATGCATTATAGACTGTTTTTGCAAACTGGATTGTTCCGAATAAATTAAGAACATGTTGGACAGTTTTAAGTGTTGGATTTGAGCAAAATTGTGTGAAAGAATGGACTGTTTTAGGTATGATGAAAATATATATGAAAACAGGACATAAAATGCATTACAAGACCTATAGGGACTGTTTTGAGCATGAGTAAATATGTAAGGGCTGTTTTTATGAAAATATGTATGCAAACACATGTAAAATAGACTGTTTTGACACATTTAGGAAAAATTTAGGACGTTTTACTTAAGAACTATTATAAATGGTTGGTGTGAATTGTATGAATTCATAAGTGTTTGAATTGTTGTGTGAATAGTTGAGAAATAAGGATCGATTCTAATGTATAGTCATATCTTTGATATAATTAGATAAAGAAGGATTTGGTCAAGAGAGACATAGAGTAGACCGAGTGATTGAAAAGCAGAAAGGATTTGTGATTCGGGTATTCTGTAACTTCGGGATAAGAGGTGATTGTAGTTTAAAGTCTCGGGATAGGCTAGTAACCTCCTCGACCATCTCTTGTTGATTTTATTCCACTAGTTTATCTTGGGTTACTATATTTATAAGCAAGCTTGGGTTGGAGGTCAGTCCCTAAATGACAAGTATGTTGGTATGTAACACCTGACCATAATATTCCTTGTTTGAACTTGCTCATATGTTTGAAATGTGAATTATATATGATATATGTTGTGAAAAGTATGAGACTTACTTATGTAAGTATTTGAAATGTGAATTATATATGATATATGTTGTGAAAAGTATGGGACTTGCTTATGTAAGCATATGAAATGAGAACTATACATGATATATGTTGAAAGTAATATTGGCTATAATGCCATTCGATTAAAGAAATGATATAACGAGAAATTCACATGAGGTGAATATATACCCAAAATTAAAAAGGGGTAATGAGTTATTAATATGATATCATGATAAGGAGCTATGCTCACTTTATTCTAAGAAAAGGTGACAAATGTGAAAGCCTTGGTCTCGAGTCAGTCGTATGTATAGTTGGCATGCCATAGAGTCCACAGAGCTCGTGTTTGGGGTGGACTATGGTCGTGGACAGAGGTTATTATTTGGCGACAGTAGGAGGGAAGTGTTGTGGTCATTTGGCGATAGTAGGAAGGATTGACTGGTACTGCGAGTACCATTTTATGAGCGACAGTTGGTTGGGGATTCGTGTTCCTAGGTTGAAGTTCGATTCTCAAGACTATGTTAAAAGCAAAATAATGAAATTTGAATTCTTAACTAATAAGTTATCTTAACCATTTATGAGACAAATATCACATGATTGTGATATGATAAGTTGATGTCTTGCAAGCCAAGTAATCCATGTTTTATATGTGTTAAGCTTGACATTTTGTATGTCAAGTGTAATTAAAGAATCCTTGTTGATTACACTTATGCATATATTTGAGTATGAGGATGTTTTGAGTATAATTGAATGCTATGTAAAGAATAAATAATGAAACTGTGAACTAAATTTATGGATTAAGCTTGACATCATGTATGTCAAGAAATTTATGTTTGAGATAAGGCATGTTGGAATCTTATACTATAAATAAGTTATGTCTATTGTATGATGTGTTAATAGCTATTGTGGCAAGTAATACATGATTGTGAGATATTATGTTTAATGTTTTATATGACAAGTAATTATGTTAAACGAGAAACCATGAAAGATTTTAAATTAATCTAAGAAACTCCTCAATAACATGCATAACAAGTAAATTGTACTAATTGTGGTTTGTATATCTTTTGAGGAAATAGATTTGCTTGTTAGAGGGCATAACTAAACATAGGAATTTCATTTGGATGCTTATAAGTGAAAATATGTGTTTTATCCCAGTATTTATAACTATTCGAATGAATATTTGTTCCGTACGCCTTATTCTGCAATAGCTAAGTTGTATTCAAGCCCTCTCAGATACTCTTTGAGTTATGGTATATGAAATTGTTCACAAACTCTAGTTTACGGCAACTCAGATTAATGAGATTTACAAGCTAAACAATGTAATACATTGATACTTAAATGACAAGAAATGTCTGCTTAACTTGGTAGCTTTTGTGATAAGTAACCATTGTATATGATAAGTTATGTGAATAACTTGTTTGATAAGTAAACCCTATCTATGATATGCTATGTTGAATAGCTTGTGTGATAAGTATCACTTGTATATGATATGATATGTTGAATAACTTGTTTGATAAGAAACTCATGACATGGATTGCTATAATTGATGACTTAAGTACTCAGTAACATATATATATTGATAGGCTAAGTTAAAGAGATGTCATGAAAGTTTGTAAGATAAATCACTGAATTGATGTAAAGTCTTGCATAATAAGTAATGACTTTCTATTGGTAATTAGGAAGCAAATTAGGTGAATATATATGGTTATTCGAATATTCCCCTTCGTGTATGTGAAAGTGTTTTGCTTGGATATATATATGTGTGTGTGTGTGTGCGTGTGTGTGTGTATACTTTGTGAGTAATAAAGTATACATGTATGAGCTTTGTCTAAACACCCATGAGAGTATAGGTACATGCTTAGTCGAATGCCTTGAATTACCTCAGATAGTTTCTTGTTCAAAACTAAAGTATCACCTTGATAACTTGAATAGCAAGTACCATAAGTTAATAAGAAGGTTGTATTTATGGGTTGAATTAAGGAAACATTACAAAGTTTGATAGTCTTGTAGTTGTAATAACTTACATGTGATCAAGTAAGTCACTTGCTTGGAGATTATGTGATTTTGATTGATCACCTTCTTGAGTGTAAATTGGTTGATTTATTCGATTTATCTTAAATACTATTATACAATGAATTAGCAATATATATATGTACGTACGTTTAACAAACCCCTAAACCGCTTAAACGGAGATTTAATTATGAGAATAGTTAAGCTAAGTCAATTTTAGTATAAATCTCGATCATTGTACCATGGTTTGTTAATGCCTAATGTTTTGCATAATGTTTGGTCACATACATGTGATTATATATGTATTACCTTAATGTAATACGATAAAGAAGGAGGATTTTAAATGCGAGATCTAAAAACATATCTTTCCGTAGCACTGGTACTAAGTACTCTCTGGTTCGGTTCTTTAGCGGGTTTATTGATAGAGATCAATCGTTTCTTCCCGGATGCGTTAACATTCCCTTTTTTTTATTCTAGTTATTGCCATCCAACGATTTCAAAAGATTTATGTAATTTGGATAGCTTTGTATTAATCGTTAGGACTTTATGTTTTAAGGATTTATCAAATCAACTAGATATTGGGTTGTACACGTTACGTTATATAAAAAGTGTTTCGATTCCTGTCATAATTGTACCATACTTTTACTTTAAAAAAGTATTTCAAATTTCTAATTCTAAAAATATATCTTGATTCATCTTCTTATACAAGCATAGGAATTTTATAGATCACTTAAAATTGATACATTATTTGTATATCCACTAAATTAGAAAGGGGTTTTTTCTCAAGTGGGTTGAAAACAAGGGAAGGATATATAGTAATTCAGAGAAATAATGATTCATAAATTTAAAAAATTGAAACTTCATTTTTAATTTAATGGATTAGTTTCAACAACCCAGTTAAAGCTCTTATGTACGTGCTCCCATATAGTATAAATATCAAAATTATCAATTATTATTATTTATTACTCAAAATTCAATATTATAAAAATAACAAATTATTATAACACTAACATAACAAATGGGCGATGGGGAAAATAAGAGTTCCCACCCTGGAAATAAAAAAAAAGATATTCAAAAAAGAAAACCTTAATTCAAAAAAAAAAACAATTCAGACTCCAAATTTATTTGTCGTACAATTTTTTTTTTGAATTACTCGTAGAAAGAGATTTCGTTAATGAAAAAGCTTTCAACTCCGCCCAATATCTTTTCTTTTTCTAAACATTTTTTCGAATACGCTTTTTTAATTTAGAATTACGTTTTTTTGGAACTGCCATTCAAAAAAAGGTTATTCAATGCTATAGTTGTTTGACATTTATTTTATTTTAAAAAAAATGATCGGGCTTTTTATGTCATTATTTATCTATTCCTATAGATTTTCTAGATTATAACTATATATATACTATACAAATGTTATACAAATTTCATAAAAAAATGAATAGAGATGGGAAAATCACATAAAATGCTTCTATTCTAGAACAAAAAAACAATATGATATAACTTTTTTTATTTATATTCTATATACTATTCAACAAAAAAAAGAGAATTTTTATTTAATTTATTGGTACCTTTCTTTTTTTTTATATCTCCATTCAAATCTATAGGATAAATAGAGTGATTCTATGTGAAACTGCAATTAATTTTAATGAATCAACAAGTTGTTTAAAAGATAAAATTCAAGATAGTTATGAAGTCAATAAAGAACCTAAGCCTTGCTTGGCCTTTAGGACCTTGAAAGAAAAAGGCTTTACTTATGTAAGCCAATGTTTCCTTGGATTCATGCCATGTTCGAATCCTAGGAACAAATGAATTTCATTTGTATAAACTAGTTGCTTACCTAACTCTGATAGTCTAAGAATGAATAAAGTTTCAATATTTGAGCATTTGGTTTATTTGAACTACCTCCCTAAGCCACTGCTTACTCTCTTCTTTTCTTACATTTCAGGATAAATGTGTTATTAATCGCCTCTTGAGCCAGACGTAATCACAAGGGTCCAACAGTATGTTTGAAAGTTGGTCCTTAAAACTCCTAGATGGTGGCACATAAATACTTTGTATGCATAATTCATTTTGATCACCCTTTTGATTATATTTGTTTATGTGTCATAAGAAGTTTCGTGTTGTGTAATGGGCCTTTATAATAACTTTGTGATTAATCATAAATTTGATGGATAACTTGAATGTTTGATAAATGACTAGAAGTTTTGCTTGATGACTTAAGGCTATATAACTGTGCTCGAACTGGATAATAGGATATTATATATGTTTGCAAGTGATTAAAGATCATTTTTATGGCTAGTTTAAATGTTGGGATCAATCAGCTGGGATAGGTTGTTGCACATAGACTTATACATGTAAATTTCTATGGTCGATTCACCGTAATATCTGTGACATGCAAAGTTTAAAATTTGTGAGTACCTTAGTTATGATTTTGACTTTCGAGCAAGTGTTTTAGATTGCTTATAGTAATGAATAAATTGGTAATAGTTAAGCATGATTATATGAATGATGGTAGTTGCTTTCAATTACGATATTGTTTCAAAATTGGTTTACACGTCATGATTATTAAATTTTTGTTGGCCAATTGAACATGATAGAGTCAAATGAAAAAAATTTACTCTGAAAACTGTATAGAACGATCGTACATTCTTTGAATGGCTTGTGTCTCCTCTTCCATCAATGGAGTTGACTACTTTTGTCTGCCTGAAATATGTCTATGAAATGATAAATTATTTGTTCTTGATATCTTTAATGTACGATTTAAGAGCTTTCTAGTATTTTAAGTCTTCCCTTGTATGTGTTAAAATACTTTTAATTCGGTTTAATCTTAAATTAGGTTAGGGATGTTTCAAAAACAATGTCAAAAAACAGAGAAAAAACGTACTAAAAGGTAGAGTAAAACCATGCTACAAGACCAGAAATTTGTTAAAACCTGAAAAACAAAACAAACGAAATGATAGATCTCGGCAGTCGGTGACCAATATTAAAATTAATGCCGCCGCCGGTGTTTAAAGGAAAAGAGGAATAAAAGTGAGCGGCTCTATAGTTGAAAGAAAAAAATTAGTGAGCGTTTACTTACTGCAATTTTTTTTTTTGAAAAGGTTAATGATTTTGTTTTTATATTTAATAATATTTTATGATTATCTCATTTCTCTCACTTTCTCTCGCTCTCATATTTTCTCTGCAGCGGTTATATTTTTTTTAGAGTTTCTTAATAATTTTTAAATTTTTCAAGCTAATGGTGGCGGTTTTGGTCGTCTACCGACGATAATTTCTTTTTTGTTTCTCTATTTTTTTTACTTTTGTTTATTTCTTTGTTTTTATTTTTTGTTTTTCATCGGCTGTTTTGGCCTGCTCTTCATATGTCGTTATAGCACTTTTTTGTCTACTTCTATGGCACGCTGATATTGAAGACGTCTACAACCTGATGTATGTTATAGTTGAATCTTACCGCACAATATTGCGTGGGTTGATTATTCGTGGAGATAACTAAGACGTTTTTCTCTCTTTTTGTTAATTGAAGTAATTCAATGATCTGCGCTCTTCCAGTAAGCACTCTGAGATTTCGTTATAGTGATAGATTTAAAGAACACTAATAAAAATTTTGTAAGAAGATTTAATTTGTTATGCATGTTTGCATACTCTTTATTTTTCTACGTTTATTTTTATATTTTAAAGTATGATTATCTGTGTATTTCTTCTTATTATTTTAATAAAATCTAGCGTTTAATTCAAAATAATATTTTATGATTATTTGTTGATGTCAGGATTTTATATTGAATATATTTACATAAATTATGGACGTTTTTTTAATACAATTTTTAATTAGCGAATCTTAATATATCAAAAATATTTAATATTAAATAAAAATATTTTATTTTGAATTGAATTGGATTCAACAATATTTTGGGCCTTAAACTTTAAATCTAAAACTAAAATCCTAACCTCTGCTATTTGATTTCCTACTGTTCTATTCTTTAACTTCCTACATCTGTTTCGATAAAAAAAAAAAAAAAGAAGAAGAAGAAGAAGAAGAAGAAACTTCCTACATCTTTTGAACAAGCAACTGAGATAGAAGTCAGAACGAAGAGAAGGGGACGAGGAAGAGACCATCTCGGCCTTTTTTTCCTGTTAAAAAAACATCTCCTTTTTTCCATTTAAAAATAGTTAAAAGCCAGTCCTTTCTACCCAAAAGAGAAAACCCCAGAACTTTGATCGGCGCTGCCAGTTTTTAAGGCAGGTGGTTTGGTCGTGTTTTTATCTAATTATGCAAATCTTCAGATGCCGAAGCATCCTTCTACTCAAGAATTCGTTGATTCCAGCTTTCTTACCTGCAAAACAATCGGCTACTGCTGCTACAACCCATGCCGCTTCATTTCATTCCACGCCTTTCACCTGTGAAAAATGGAAGAAGAAATGGGATTTTGTGAGTCTTTCTTCTCCTCTTTCTTTTCATTGGTTTATTTATTTATGATATTTTAAATGCCATGGGTGAGCTTGAATTTGAATTTTTTATTTTCACTTGAATAGCAAGTTCCTGAATTTGTACTATAAAGATAAATGGGATCTCTTCAATGAAAAAGTATTATTTTTTAACCAAGTTCTGTGTGAATGACTCTGCTAACATCAAAATTAGATATGTTAAAGTTATCTGCTTGGTAATGTATTAAAATTTGGGTTCAGGAATTGGGATAAATCTGTACTTTGGCAAGAAAACTTAACAATTAACATTGTTTATACAGGATAAAAGAAGCACTCATACTCAGCAACCAACGAAGGTATGCAGCTTGGCGGGCTTTATATTTGTGTAACCATCTGCGCATGTATCTCTTTACTGTCTTGAATAATCAGGGATTTAAATTGTGGTTACAGCCACGTTTTCGGCTGCAGTGTTTTATAGCGGTTGCGGGCATAACAAATGCTATTGTGATCATTGCATACCGCTATTTTCTGCTACTGCTATTGCGGTAGCGGACCGCTATTTGAATCCCTCTTGATCCTATTATATGAGATAGGCATGTCTTAAGATTGATATTATTCTAGTCCGAGCATTTTGGCTCAGTCTGTTGGTGCATTATCTTCGTGTTCTACTATTAGTGTTCAAATCACCCTTTTTCCAAAAAAAAAAAGAAGATTGGTGATTGTATGGTAACTTCCGGTAAACAAAACGCAAGTCCGAAGTCTGACAACTGAGCTATATTCATAGGATGGTTTATTCTTTTTCTGCTTAGATCAGGAACTTCACTGTCATCATTTAGTGCAA
Source organism: Hibiscus mutabilis (assembly GCA_019671005.1). Taxonomy (NCBI): domain Eukaryota; kingdom Viridiplantae; phylum Streptophyta; class Magnoliopsida; order Malvales; family Malvaceae; genus Hibiscus; species Hibiscus mutabilis. Next base: position 86,470,710 of record CM033711.1, on the reverse strand, counting down.
ATAGAAACCTGATAAAAAAAAGAAACCTGATGCATCTCAGGAAATGATTCAACATGATTAATTTTAATGTTTACGTTGATCGGATGATGGACATTATCTTCTAATAGGTTAAGATACTGCTATTTGTTAATTTCAATCTTCCTAAGTAGCTTTGTATGAACAGTTTGTCTTCCTCTGTAAATTTACTTTCTTACTTTATTTGTTGTTTTCAAAAGTAGAACTTCTTTGGCATTTCAAATATTAAATGCAGAGTTACATAAGATATGCAGTGCGTCAAAAGCGTGCCGAAACAAAGAGAGCTTTGAGAAACCTTTGCTTTAGTGGCCGTGCCTCAAATGTTTTGTTTCAGGTAAACTTTTCTGCACTCTTGTTTGATTTAGAACCTATACCTTACTGAAGGTGTTCACTTACATCTTCCTCATGCACTGTTTACATTATAGAAGTTGTAATAAGTAAAGCAAGCTGGAACATTTCTTGTTTTTCAACGTAAGTGCATCCCTTGGAATTGATTTTAGTCTCTTCATTATATGCATTGCTGTGATTTAAATGTAATATAAAATTTTAAATTTTATTATTCCGTACTATATTTCCTATAAAATATCCGAATAGACTCTGCGTATAAAAGAAGCTTATAATTTTAGTTATGCCATTGAAAGAGTGAGGTTGCAGGCTTGCAGCCTTTTGGAAGTGGCTAAAGACAAGTTCGATCTCATTTTGTTAAGCCTAAAATTTCATTTATTTCCCAAGTAAACCAGTGGTCCCAAGTGTATGGGATCAACACCATTATCCTGCTTCTCAATTGCATTATACCGTAGATTGAGTTTTAGCATTTCATTAGTTCCTGAAATTTGTATCAACTTATGCTTGCCTTTGGCTTCTATTTAGGATGAAGATCCAATATGGAAATTTGATGCGAAAGAAGGCTGGGATTCAGATGGCTCTCTTAAGAAGAATCGGTTGAGGTTTCCTGGACGACGTGCTGGGAAATCTAACCGCAGAAAAAGTAAACCTGAGCTTCAACTTCCTTTTTTAATTTCTTTCCTCTCTTTAAATGATTAAAAAAACAATTGCTTCTTTTATGCACTATTTTCACAGCTAAACCGGCTATATTTTGATGACCTAAATTATCTGCATGTTTTCATAAAAATAACTGTAGAGTTTCCTTGTGCAATGTGCTCACTAGTATCTGGTTTTGTTGGTATAATCTTATGCTTTATTCATCTATCTATTATTTCGAAACAATGAGTAATTAACTCAGTCCAAAACTATTGACGTGACCACTACTAATTCCATTATTTCTTTCGGGTAAAACTTAGTAGGATGAAGGATGGAGAATGTAAGTTTGTGTGCAATTACAGCTAGCCGTTTGAACGTAGCATCTAATCTCATTAGTGAAATGCAAATTAATATTCCTGCTTTTTAAAAGTCGCATGCCTATCAGTGAAAAGACTTTTTCTTGTTAGACAAAATGCAGACTTCATCCTAATATAGAAAAGCAATTGAATTCTGTTTTTATAGCTTTGGTACTAAAAAACTGTTATTTTCCGTTCTGATTCACAAAGATCATATTTATCTATCAGATTTGATGCACAAGAATTTAAGGGCAATTACTTGCTTAAAATCAGAACTTTGGTTTGTTTATATAATCTTCATGTTGTGTATAATACCGAGATATCAGCCACTTGTTTGACACAGTAATAGATTAAGACCTAGCTAATTGCATTTCCAAGTTAAAATACTAAATCCACATAACAGATGCTAACGTTTTACAAGTGCTTGCCCTCATGTGTGATTAACAAACTAGATTTCTTTCTATTACTTACACAGGAAGGTTTAGAAGAGAGAGTTTCTCGGAGGACGTTGATAATCCCGAAACAATATTTGAAGCTGCATTCAGGAGCAAGTGATATACTTGTTTCAGGGCGGATTTTACTTTCCGAAATTCGGACTCTGGATTCGAGTGGAGAGAAAAATCGGACTGGACTAATCAAAGAACAGAAAATCAGGAGATTCCTAGTGAAAGTGAGTCTGAGGACGAGTCGTATGCTGTAGGATCATGTTCTGATAGAGCGATCCTTGGGCTATCTCCAACTGGTCGCTTAAAGCTCAAAGATGTTAAAAAGGCGTAATACTCTGCCTGCTCGAGTGTTTTCATTTCAGAGGCCTGTATTTTAAAATATTTGATATATTTCAGTTTCGCCTTTTCTCATACTTTTTTTAATTATGTATTCTAAAATTATTAAAATCATCTTGCAGCTTCCGCTTATCAGCTTTAAAGTGGCATCCTGATAAACATCAAGGTCCTTCGCAGGTTAGTTATATCCTTTTCGAGAACAATGCTTATGCCCTTGATTTAGTCGTGCTGATCTGTTGCGGCATCAATCTGTTCTGTGATTTCATTTCCTTTTTTTTTTTTTGTCAAGTCACATGATATCAACATATTTATGCAGGCAATGGCTGCAGAGAAATTTAAAACATGTGCTGCTGCATACAAATCATTATGTCATGCTTTAGCCTGAGATGACTAGTGTTCCTTCAAATTTAAGCTCCAAGTAGAGAATAGCTACAACAATAATGGATTTTTTTTAAAAATTATTTTGTAATCTTCTTCGTAAGCACCTCTCATTTACCCAATTTGACTCTTCCAAAGTTTGTTTTTGGTCTCGTAATTAACAATGAGCCATATATGTATTTTTAAGAAGGGCAGAGAGATTGTGTAACTTGAATAAAATATTAGGTGATTAGAAATCTTAATGATTTCTTACTCAAATTTCATGGAAACTGTGACTGGAAAATTCTTTATGATGTAATTTAATTTTGCACAGAAACATGCATGTATATTAATCAACAAATTGTTTGTTTTGCGTATTGGATTGGGAGGGTCACTCTTATAACGAATCTTTGTATTACTCGATCTGAATTAATCAGCCAATGAATTTAACGATAGTTATAAAAAAATCCACTGCACCGCTGCACTATTCTAAATTAGATTCATTTACATTTAAAGAATTGCAGATAACATATAAAACAAGCCTAGATAAAGTTCAAGCAGAAGTGATGAATTCCAAAAGGAAATACTGTATGCAATGATGGCCTTAAGAAAAAAATATATAGCTAAGATGAGACAACGTGTAAAGGGTTTTTCTTAAGCAGGCGCACGAGTGATATAATTACCACTTTTATCAAAAAGTTCAAACCTTGTTGAATGCTGATGAAATTCTACACTTAGTCGAGCATTACAAACACAAGCAAACCAATCACACCAAACCATTTCCCACATTTTTCCCTCACCTTTCAAAAGTTGAAAGAAAATGTTTATTTGAAAGACACACAAACAGCTTATTCCACTCACTTTGCTTCTCACATAGTTTATTCAAAACAAATGATGATAAAAATATACATTTATGGTTATCATTTTACCCAGTTGCCTCCATGCTGTATCAAAAGAAGCTTCTCAAAACTCAAATCTGCTTTCCACAATATTTTACAGACACTAACACTATGGAACCTGACACACTTTAACAAAATTTAAGCATTCGAAAAAGGAACTATCACTATTTGTCTCACAATCAACCAATAACTGCCATTGGAGAAGGATCATTACCTATGATTCGAAGAGCATCTCCTTCTCCTTCCTCAGTTCATCCTGAGTTTGATCAGCATTCTCACTTTCACCATCCTCCATTGCTGTTTCTTGATGCGGTCGTTCTTCTTGGGCACCCATCATGTGCATCAAGAGTTCCTCAGGCTTTATATCATAACCGGAACTAACCGAGCCATCGATTCTTTTAGTTTTTTCTTTGTATAGAGCATCTAGTTGGTTAAAGTAAGGACATGTCTTGGAATCCTCAGGTCGTTTCTTATTGCTTTCTTTCACCCTTTTGAAGTACTTGTTCATATTCTCCCATTTCTCTTTACACCTCTTAGCGCTTCGATCATAGCCAAGTTTTTTCATTTCTGTCGATATTTCCTCCCATAGAGGGCCTTTGGGGCTGTTGTCTTGATATTGCAAATCAAGATTAGTCCTCAATCTTATCAAAGCCTCTGCTTCATCTTTGGGCCAACGAGAACTACTTAGGTGCATATAACTCTCACTACCATTGCTATTTTCTTGCCTGTCAACAGTTTTCTCAACGGGGAATGTGGTCTCGGGTAATTGCACCGAGGTCGATTGATCTGAAAACTTCTGTAGAAACGCTAGCACAGCAGCATCTTTAGCTGCCGCAATCGATCTCTCTTGCACCAAAAGCTCGTGCTCCCTCTTAATCCGAGCCAATTCTTGTACCTTCCATGCTTCCTCTCTTGCCATCCTATCCTGTTCAGACTTCTCTATCGCCTCTATAAACTTCTTCTGCAAATTCTCTTGTTTCTCCATCATCTCCTTCATCAACCTCTCAAAAAAGTCTGTCAGTTTCCTCTTTCTCTTTCTAGTCCCATCCGATTCATCCGACTCCTTACTCGATGAAGAAGTCATTGAGGTAGAGGTTTCATTGAAGTTCAAAGCTGGGTTTCGGACCGAAAACGGAATAGCATCATGGATAACATTCAAAGGCTCTACTGAAGCGTTGAAATTTCCACTTGCAGGTGAAACCAACGAAGGTTGATGATCCAATGCTTCTAATTGCTCGAAAAACCTATAATTCTTACCATTTGATTTCCCGGACCGACTTTCTTTGGTTCTCCTATGGTATTTGTAGATATTCTCAAATTTCTCTTTACATTTCTTGTCACTTCTAATATATCCCAGCTCAGCCATTTTCCTGATAAAAAGAATTCCCATTGTTGCATTAACTCGGCAAATTATAGTAATAAACGGGATTTAACCCACTAGAAATATCAAAGATAGTTAAGATTATTGAACTTGACAGTGATATTAAAACAAAATAGTATTACAAAATCACTTTTTCAACACCTAATTTTTTCTTGCATTTACATCTCTCCAAGTCATTTTAAAATAGTATAGTTAAACTAGAAAGAATTCAATATCCCAACTTAAGTAGAACCTAAATGTTTCCCACATTTTCTGAGTAGAACCCTACATTTCCCAGTTAATTTTCTCGAGAGAAAAAAACCCAAACATAGTTCAGAGGGGAAAAAACAAAGAAAGCAAACCTGGAAACATCTTCCCATAGAGGAGCCTTGACATCGGAGTCTCTAAAAGCAACGTCCATTTCAGACCTTATCTTCAACAAAGCTAAAGTCTCTTCCCTCGGCCAACGGTTCCCTGAAGAAAAATTCCGTTCATTCTCTAAGCTGACGTTGACGGAGACTGTATTGTTTTCTGGGGAACTTGAATTTTCCATCACCACTAAACAAAAACAACACTTCAGTAAATTAGTTTACAGTCCCCCAAAGCCAACAAAATTGTGAAATTTTAATTGGGTTTTTAGTGAAGGTGTGGAAAAAGTAAATATTTTTAGATTCAAGGGGTGGGTTTTCCTCCTTTTTTTCTTTTTTAAGGTAAAGTTTTCATTTTTTTGCCTAGAGAATTCTACCATTTAAGTGGGTTAAGTAAGAAAGGTAGACGTGAAATAGGGTTTTTTTTATGAAAAAGATAAGATAAAGATGGGGAGAGGAGTTGTGTGGGGCTGATACCAAGCTGATATTTTTTCACACATTCATATTGTTTATAAATTATTATTATTTGGTAAAAATTGTTTATAATTATTATGTTAAAATAATAATTCTGTCAAAAAAATATTATGTTAAAATAATAATAATAATTCATAAAATTTTGTTTAATAATATTTTTTACTCTATATTGGTTTTCTATTGTATTTTTAATTATGTTTGATATATATCTTAATATTGTCAAATTTAATTTTACTTATACATTTTGTCTTTTTGACTTTTTTGAATGGTTTCACCCAACTCATGATTTTGAAATTTTGGTCAATATATGTGGGCTTTAAGCAATTTGGGCATGAAAAGATAAGTGACCCTAAATATCTTGGGAAGCCATGGGTAAATTTGGAAATAAAAGATTATTCATATTGCGTTTAAATGTCTTCATATTTTTATTTAAATTTTAATTTCTTAAATGTTTTAATTCAATATTTTTTAAATACTCTAATCATTGGTTTAGGCTTAAATTCTAATTTAATACAAGGTGAAACATATTTAAAACATATAAATTTAAATGTGTGAATAGGGATAGATCTATGCATTAAGTAGAGTGGATCTTGTCCCCTGCTCTTTTTAACCTCTTATTTTTATATATATTTTTAAAACAATTTAATTATAAATTTATCATTACTTTTAAATATTTATATTTTATTCCGATCCCTAACTCTGGTTTTGTGCTTCCCTTAATGTGTTTCTATCATATGATTTATATTGGATTAAATATGTTAAAAATAGTTTTCCTAAACTTTAATAACGATAATTGTTTTTCTAACGCGTTGAACCTAATTTGTTTATGTAATAGATGGTTATGTTTTTAAAATTTGATTTACGTGATTTAAATTATACTTTACATTATATTCGAATTAATATTTAATAATTTGACTATATTTTTGTTATTAATAGAGAGATATTACATTCAAATACTAAGATTCGAACTCATATAAAATGTGACAATATAAACATCATTCGTCATTAGGTCAATTAGTGAATTTTTGACTATATATTTTTTAATAATCTTAATGTGATTATAAAATAGTATTTATTCGTACTTTTATCTTAACTCTTTCATAAAATACACATCTTACAAACAAAGATATTTAGATTCGAATCTCCTAAAATAAACATCATCATCTTCTCTCGTAAAACAACTCTCGTAAAACAACTCGTTGGATTAAGCTTGATTATATTTTACATACACGGTTAAAGATATTTGTTTAATGTTCTTTTATGATCTAGAAACAGCTATGTGAAAGCATGAAGAATAACATGGTGTTGGCAAAGATGCCACTTGCCAACCCTCACTTTAGTCTTCAATTTCCCATTTGCTCATCTTATTTTTTTCTATGCATCAACCATACAATATTATTGATAAACAAAATAAAATTAAAATATAATTAAACAAAGAATAAAAAAAAAATTTTAAAAAAATAAACGTTGCACTAGTCAGATGAAACACTTCTTCTTTGTACTAAAAAAATCTCTATAGTCCATTATAGGAAAGGTTCATGTGAGTTATCAAAGCACGATTTAAATGAAATCTACAAAATCAGTAATCACTTTTCATGCATATTCTCAAAAACGATAATTCGATATAAATTACATCAACAAACAATCCAAAAAAGATCAAACTCTATATGACCACCAAAAGACAAAAATGAAAAACATATGTCATAAGCGTCACATATAAACATTAAAAACCTACAAAAATTAATAACAACCTAGGGAAAAAGCCACTTTCTCTAAATATAAATTTCAAGCTAGTTAAAAAGTTAGGGGGGTTGCCTTGTTCCTTACAATCATATAAACTCATTCATTGTTATTCTGAACCAAACCAAACCAAACCATGACACTTCTCTTCGTGCATGAACAACTATCTCTTGTTTTTTTATTTAAAATATAGCTTTTTTATTCGAAATATCTTAAAAGATATTTTTTATTTTTCAATATTAAACGAATTAAATACTCATACATATAAAGATTTATGTGAATAATTTCTTGGGTTAAACTCTTATCCGTAAGTATTGAGATTAAATCTCTACTTCAAAATTTTTTAAATAAAAAAATGATTTAATTGTTGAGACATGATAATATGACATTATATTTATGTCGGCATCTTTTAGTATCCTTTTCCTATCACTATAAAAATTCTAAACCACTGCCCTCTCAATTAAGCCCTAAACCCTTGTAATTTTAACCATTTTTTACGATTTTATCAAAATATTTAGATTTGTTTATTATTTTTAGGCTTAAGAGTTCAATAGATCTTTAAAATTTTGAAAAACAATTCATATAGCAATTTTTGCACTCAATTAAGACCTCAAAGTTTAGAAAAAATCAATTTGATCATTAGATCAATATTGTCCGTTAATTTTAACAATTTTTTTTATTTTTTTGTCATGTGTTGCAACATGGTAATGCCATCGTATTTCTTTAAAAAAAATTAATTTTAATTTTTAAACAATATTTAAAATCATAAAAAAATCTTGCAAATTCTTACAAATATTTTAAATATATATAAAAATATATCTTTAATGTATATATATATATATTATCAATATTTGAGTTGTTGTTGAGTTTGGTATCACCGGTTAAATAAGTGCTAACTTAGTTAAAAATTATAATGGCCATGTTTGGTAAACAATTATTTGAGCTAAAATTAAAGGTTTTAGTTAAAATTAGAGATTTGACCGGTCAAATCCACTAATTTGGATGTTTGATAAATAGCAGATTGGGGTAAAACCTCTAATTTTGAAAAAGATGCTAATAGAACTTTTTAAAATTAGAGGCTTTAACATAAAAGTTATAAATACCCTTTTACCCTTAACAATTATCAAAAATCTTCAAATAACCTAAATTTAACATTTTCCATTTTAATTCTTCATCATCACGTATTTATATTGTGACATTTGTAAATAATATTTTTTTTATTCTTGCACATTTATATTTGTATCTAAATTTAATAATTAATTAAATTGTATTAAAAATAATTATATAAATAATAAATTAATATATAGATTCTTTAAATATTCTTACTAATGTTATATTAAAAGAATTATTTTTCATAATCTAATTAATATTAATAAATACAAAATATTGAAAATTAATAAACTATTCAAACAAGTATTAAATGTAATTATATCTTTATATGTCGTTTTGCTTGTTTAAATAATCAAACAGCTGTCAGCTGTTAATTAATTTTACCATACACTTTTATGCAATCAGCTAATACAATCCACTAGTCAAATCAGCTAATGTAATCTGCCATCAACTATCAGATATCTGTTAATTGCCAAACATGACCTTGTTTCTAACATGTTACACTTTCAATATTTGGCAGGAATGTAAAATTACCTCTGGGAATGAGATTCTCGGAATGTAACATTACCTTGTTTGGTTTATTTGGCAGGAATGTAAGATTATTATGTTTGGTTGGGGGAATATAAGATTACCTAGAAGTAAATTTACGAAATTATCCATGTGTTATATTTTGTTTCTAACATGTTAAACTTTCAATATTTATCATATTATTAATATAACTATTAGATTAAAAACATTAAAAATAATTTTTATATTTTCATATCTTCGTTACTCTCTATTAAAATAATTTTGTGGATTTTCAAATAGTAATGTATAATAAGTTTAATTTCTTAATTTTTTATTACTTACGACATATTATCAAATAAATTAAAGTAAATAAAAAATAAATCTAAAAGTTGTAAAATAGTGATAAAAATTGTAGATCATAAATTTAACCTACTAAAATGTTTTATAACATGATAAACATCTTATAAATCAAAGAATAAAATTAAAAATATCAACTACTAACTTATTAATTCTCAAGCAATATGCAAATCAACATATAAACATCATAAATATAATAATAATAATAATAATGAATTAAATACTAAAAAATATTTAAATAAGTGTAAAACCATTTAAATATTAAATTAATATTAAGTAAAAATATTTAATTAATTTATACCACAAATAATTAATTATTTAATTAAAAATTCAAATAAAAGATTTGAATGAATAAAATTCACTAAATTAGGGGCAATATAATTCAAAGTGGTGAGAATTGACAAATACCTAAAAAATTAGTAGGGATGACATTCTTACCATTTAAGGGGAAAAGTGACATTATTAGAGAAAGACTATTACCCTATAAGGAGAATTTTCTTCAACCAAACAAGAGAATATTATTCCGAAAAAAATTATTACCCCTAATAATAATTTTTTTCGCAAACTAAACAACTCTAGAAGCGTTATTGTTTTTCCGCACATTTGCAAATTTTTAAATAAAACTACTAAAACTCATCACTTTAAATTCGAACACGTGAGCACAAGCTTTTGTATATAAGTCTTGTACTACTCCACATATAATAATTTAATAATTTAGTTTATATTAATTTTTTAATATATTTTTAAAGTATCTACTTTAATTTAGTGTCATTTAACTTAATGACACAATTTCAGTCTAAAAAGTACGCTTAAACTAGAGTATAAAATAAAAATATATATATATTTACAAGGTTATTATATTAATTCAATTTTATTTTGTACTGGTTAATAGCTATCATTCTATTAAAAAAATTAATAACTATCATTGAAAAATTCCCTAAATTGTGCGTACTTAATTATTTTTTAAAATATAATTATATTTTATAAATTTAACTAATTTTTTTAAAATAAATTATTTATAAAACCAAATGTTTCATTATAGAAATAAGTATTGTTCACACGAATACACATGTTAAATAAATATGTTGAGATAATTAATCAATGGTGGAAGGTCAAGAGGGGTGAATTGACAATTAAAAATTTAAAAGGAAGCAAATGGAAAATTGATGACACAAGAATTTGTAGTGGTTCAAGCTTCTAACAAGCTCTACATCCACTATCTTAGCTCCCCACTAAGGATTTTAACACAATTCACTATGAATTCTTCCCATTTTCTAGGATTAGGAGGAAACCGTTACAAACGGTCAAAGCTTTCTACCCAAAGCTTGATCAAGATTCACTCTCTTACAAGAAATGACGGCAAATGAACAAATACCTCTCAAAGGTGAACAATTTGCCCCAATTACAATCTCACTCAACCCAAACTTGAAATAAAATAAATACAATTTGATCACTCAAGTGGGTTACAATGGATTTGACTCTAATAAGCTCAAAGGGTTGGATTTTCGCTTGAATGTTGTTCAATAGTTGTTGTAGCAGCTTTGGAGACTTGAATTTATACCCTCTCATTGTTTTCTAACAGTTTGGGTGGTTGAGGTCATTAATAGAGCCGTTGGGGACCATTTTTCCCGCAATAAATGTTGTTTGGTGACCAACCGTATCGGTACACAAAGAGCCGTATCGGTACCTATCAAAAGAAGAAAGAGCCGATGTGCAATAGAGTGTCGATACGCTTCAAGGCGTATCAAAACGGATAAAGAGTAAACACAGGGGCGTACTAATACGGTATAGCCGTATCGGTATTGTTTTGGCTCAATGGAATCTGAGATGAAAGTTTGACAAAAAATGTATCAGTATGCCTATAAGGCGTATCGATACGGGTTAAATGATTTTTGAAGTTCACTGATTCCAATAACTGACAAGGCAACGATCATTTAATAAACAAATATTTGAAAATCTTAAGACCTTGTATCGATACGGTGAGATCATATCAGTACGCTTAAGCAAAAACTTAAACCTAGATAAATGTCGTATCGAAATGGACATAGTTGTATCGATATGCATAACCTAAAATACAAGCCTAGATAAAGGCCGTGTCAAAACGAAAATAGCCGTATCGAAACGGTTTGCAAAATTAAAATTCCAGTAGTGAAAAACTGTATCGAAACACATAAGGTGTATTGATACGCCTGGGCATATTTGTTGAATTTGGCTTTGAAATTCTTAGAAATATTTTTGGGTTTAAGCCTTAGACTTAGAAAAAAAATTCTTTGTCATTTTGTGAGAGTTTTGAATACTTAAAAATTTATTTTATTTTACAATTTGGTCCTTAAACAATTTGTTATATCAAAATCGAATATAGGTTTTACAATCTCCCTATTTTTGATATAACAAAACTAAGGTAAATTTTTAAGTAGTTTTGAAAAATATACTCCCACTTACTTTAAGATAGTTTTGAAAAACTTAAAAATGCTCTTTCTTTTACTTCTCCTCCTTTTTGTTAGATCAAAATCAATAGGATATAAATGAAGGAAGATATAAACAATAAAGGTACTCCAAGCATAAAAGGAAACAACATAATTATCATTAAAAGATCAAAGCATAATTCAAAGCAACATAATCAAATCCAACTTAAATCCTAAAAACATAAACCAAAGAAAATAAAATCAAAGCATAAGAGTGCTAAAACATAAAGAAATAGGTGCATAAAACTAATCCTATTATGATATGATATTGCATGAGATGCAAGATGCCTAAGAATCATCTTCATCATCTTCTTCTTTATCCTCTTCATCTTCATCATTGGCATTGGTTCCATGAGATTATCGTCATTCACCATGAAAATATGTAAGGGATATGTCCATAGAAGCTTGGTGATTCTCAATGGCAAGAACTTGCTCCTCCAAAGAAGTGAAACGAGTGTCGATAGCAGCAAATCCGAAAGTCATGGTAGTATCCAAAGATGCAATATTAGTGCCCAAAGTAGTAAATTGCTCGGTGAGGAAGGCCATGAGAGCATCATTGGAAGGTTGAGAACCTGGAGCTTGAGGAGCCATCGGAGTGGGTTGGGCACATTGAGAAAGATCGACAATACGAACCCATTCTCTATTATGATATTGAACTTTGCACGGATGAGAAAACTCTCATCAATTATCTCGATGAGAGGTTCGGTAAGATCATGAGTGTAATCGATCTCCAGCTTATGGAACAAGTAGCTCAAGGCGGTGCCATATGTGAAGGATGAAACATTGGTTGTGTGGCGATGTTGCACAAGGAAGAGATCTCTGTAAACATAATTTGAGCAAGGTCCGGACGCCTACCCTCACGAAAGCAACGGATCCAAAATTCATCAACTTGACGGATCGTAAAGAACTTCCCACTAGATGGACGAAACCACCAAGTGATCATGAGGTGAAGGATGTAATCTTGAGCGTCAAGAACGGTTACAGAGCCACCGAGAACATGTCCTAACGAGTCCTCATCATTAATCCCAATACCCTCAAAACAAAACAAAATTGCTAAGGTTGAAGAATCAATTTGAAATTTCTTTCCCAAGAGATAGGATTCAATAGCAACAACCTCGGACCTATCTTGGTTGTAAACACACCGGGCATTTGCGTAGAAAATCAAAACAAGGTTTCGATATAAAAACCCGAGTATACTCAAAAAGGTATAAATTTCCATTGATACAAAAGGTCAAGGTATTTGAATTGAAAACATTCAAAGGATAAAAAAAGGTATTGAAACAATGCGTTTACGACGAATTTTATAATATTGGTATTGTTTAAAGTGAGCCATTGCATTGGAAAACGAGGTTCATTAAAAAATGTTGAAAAATATAGGTAAGGTTGGGTTTTGTACCATCGTTTTCGGAATTGGAATTAGGATTTGAGGAACTAGAACGATTTCTCTTCTTGGACGTTTCTTAGGACCCATGGTAAAACCCTGAAAACAAATCAAACCAAAAAATGTATGCATAAATCAACACATTTAATCCAACAATTAATCCAACGATCAAGGTATGGTTACAAAAATCTATATAATATTGTTTAAAAACATATGCAAGTATAAAAAGAATTTTTGGTAAAATAAAATTTGAAAAATAGTGTTGAAAAATATACAATATATTTTTAAATTCGAACAAAAAAATTTAAGTTTTGAAAAAGTTTTTACAAAATTTTTGAAACCCATAATATATACATACTAAATATACAATTTTGAATAAAAAATAATATATATACATGAACGAAATCGAAAAGAAAAGAAAAAGAGTTTATACCTTGAATATGGGATTATGGATGAATGAGGAGACGATAATGCACAAGCTTGATGATATAGCTAGGGTTTAATTGGAAACCCAAATCCCTCAAAAAATTTGATGAATTGTGTGAAAAACAAAGGTATTTGAGAGGTGTTTATAGGTAAAATTCATATCTAGGGTTTAAGAGAAAAAAGGTGTTTGATTTAAAGTTGGAAACCCTCTTTTAATGCTCATTAAAATGTCCAGCAGCTACACGTATTGATACGCCACATGGCGTATCGAAACACAATACCGAAACGGTTATTAACCGTTTTGATACGCGACACTATATCGGTACAGTTAAAGTTGCACCGAAACGCGTTCAAGAACCCGTATCGATATGCAAAATATTGTATCGATACACTTGTGCTAGAAATGTCATTTTTGGCAAAAAGTTGCTCAAAAATTCGATTTTACTCGAATCGAAATGCATGTGTATAATATATGAACATCATGTATGATCAAAAACAGATGCATACCCCCTAGCAACAAGCATAGATGCATATAGGAGTAAAAACACATAAGCAATGCAATCAATCAAATTCAAGCAAATTTTAAGATAAAAAGGCTCCAAGGCTCAAGATAGGCTAGTTAAACCTAACTCTCTCCTAAGAGACCAAAAAATGCTCTTTATCTAATGGTTTGGTAAAGATATATGCTAGTTGATTTAAGGTGTCTACATATTCTAGAACACCATCATTTTTCAAGACATGATCTCTAATGAAATAATGTCTTATCTCTATGTGCTTGGTTTTAGAATGTTGGATGAGATTCTTAGTGAGACATATGACATTAGTATTGTCACACTTAAGAGGGATAATACCTACATCAATTCCATAATCTAAAAGTTGTTACTTCATCCAAATGACTTGAGCACAACAACTTCTGGCCTATATGTATTCTGCTTCGGTGGTAGATAGTGTTATACTATTTTGTTTCTTACAGAACCAAGATATAAGCATACTACCTAGGAATTGACAAGTACCGAAGGTAATTTTTATATCTATCTTACAACCTCCATAATTCGCTTCCGAATAAGCATGCAAATCAAAGGAGGAATCTCTAGGATACCAAATGCCTAAATAAGGTGCATCTCTAAGGTATATAAATATCCTCTTAACGGCTATAAGGTGTGATTCTCTAGGACTAGCTTGAAATCTAGCACACAAGCAAACACTAAACATAATGTTAAGTCCACTTACGGTAAGATAAAGCAAAGATCCAATCATAGAGCGATAAAGCTTTAAATTAACACACTTACCTCTTTCATCTTTGTCAAGATTTGTAGAAGAGCTCATTAGTGTAGCTTGAGGTTTCACATTCTCCAAGCTAAACTTCTTAAGCATGTCCTTGATGTACTTAGCTTGATTGATAAAGATGCCATCCTTCCTTTATTTGATTTGGAGTCCCAAGAAGAATAAGAGCTCCCCCATCATACTTATTTCGAACTTACCTAGCATTAACTTAGCAAAGTCTTGGAAAAACAACTCATTAGTAGAACAAAAAATTATATCATCAACATATATTTGAACTACTAAAATGTATGTTCCATTTCTTTTGATAAAGAGAGCAGTATCCACCTTTCTTTTGTTAAAACCTTTTTTCAATTAGAAAACTTGATAATCTTTCATACCAAGCTCTAGGAGCTTGTTTCAAACCATATAAAGCTTTTAAAAGTTTAAAAATATGGTTTGGGTATTTTGGATCTTCAAAACCGAGTGATTGTTCTACATACACCTCTTTATTAATAAAGCCATTTAGAAAATCACTTTTGACATACATTTGAAAAAGCTTGAATTCATGATAGCATGCAAATGCAAGAAGCACCCTAATAGCTTCTATTCTAGCTACGGGTGCATAGGTTTCATCAAAATTGATTCATTCTTCTTGAGTGTAACCTTGAGCAACAAGTCTAGCCTTGTTTCTCACTATGTTACCACTCTCATCTAGTTTATTTCTAAAAACCCATTTAAGACTTATTACTAGGCCTATAAACTAATGTTCATACTTGACCTTTCTCAAATTGATTTAATTCATTTCGCATAGCCAATATCCAATAATCATCTTTTAATGCTTCTTTGATATTTTTAGGCTCAATGCATGAAATAAATGCAACATTGCAAATATTTTTAAGAGAGAGTCTAGTGGTTACCTCTTTGGATGGATCACCCAAAATCTTACCACCTTTGACATAGTTGAACTCCCTTGGGTAGCTCACTTCATTTTCCTCTAGATTCATGCCCTTCAAGGCTTCTAGAGGTGGATCTTGTGCTTCTTCTTCTTTGGTTGGAACTTCATCCACCTTTGATGTTTTTCCTCTATCAATGGCATAAAAAATTCCTACATCATCATCATCACAAGAATCTTTCCTCGGGAGGAGGTTATCATTAAAACCACATGTATATACTCTTCAGCAACCAAAGTTTTTTTATTAAATACATGATAGGCTTTAGAGTTTAAAGAATACCCTAAGAAAATAGCTTCATCACTTTTATCATCGAATTTGCCCAAATTGTCTTTTCCATTGTTCAAAACAAAATATTTTGCATCCAAATGGATGAAAATATCTAATCTTAGGCTTTTTGGATTTTAAAATCTCATAAGGAGTTTTCTTTAAATTTGGCCTAATCATTACTCGGTTGACAATGTAACAAGCGGCATTAGTGGTTCCGCCCAAAAATACTTTGGCAAATTGTTTTCACAAAGCATGGTTCTAGCCATTTCTTCTAAAGTTCGATTTTTTCTCTCAAAGACCTTATTTTGTTGAGGAGTGCGATGAGTGGAAAATTATAGCTTATACCATTTGAGTTACAAAGATCCTTAAAACCTAAAATTTGAAATTCGGTACCATGATCACTTCTAATATGGGAAATATATTGACCAATATCATTTTGAGTAATTTTTGAAAAAGTGATGAATTTTTCTAAAGCCCCATCTTTGGTACTTAAGAATAGAACCCAAGTGTATCTAGAGTAATCATCTACTAAGACAAATGCATATGATTTTTCACCCAAGCTCATTTTCCTAATAGGGCCAAAAAGATCCATGTGGATCAATTGTAAAACTCTACTAGTTGAAACACCATTAATAGGTTTTAAAGAAACTCTTTTATGTTTGCCATTTGCACAAACATCACAAATTTTATCAAGAGAAAACTTTATTTTTGGCAAATCTCTTACTAGATTTTTTGAAACCAAATTTTCTAAAACACTCATGCTTGCATGCCCTAGTTTTCCATGCCATAGCCATGAGTCATGCCCCGGTGATGTTTGAAAAAGATAACTTGGCAATAATAGTGTCGATAACCAATGACCCATCGAGTTCATGGAGAGTAATGAAAAGATCCACGACCCCGTGTACTGTAAAGGTTAGCAAGGCGGAGCCATTGCCGGTGGACATGGTATATTCCAAAAGGACTTGACGACTAGGGTTGCGCGTTGCTGCCACATATTAGGGACCACTATCATCGCCATTAGGATGTGAAATTTTGGCACATACCAAAAACAAGAAATAAGGTGGCAGACCATTTTGCTAAAATGGCTTCACGAGATGAGTTGGAGGCACGTATTTTTAGCTCCGCCACCTGAACTTCTAGGTTTACTGCAAGAGGATGGTGCGGATCATGTATTTCTCCTTGCACTTCCTAGTTAGATTTTATGGTTTTCGTGATTGGGTTTTGTTGGGAAATGGCTTGAAATTTAAAGCCATTGTTAGAGATGACAACCACCAAAGTTTAAAGTGGCTGCACCGTTTATTGAAAATGGTGAAAACAAGTTAGGTAAGTAAGAAATAATTCATGGGATAATTATTTTCTGAGTCACTAAAGATTATGCTATTTGTAAGATAGTCATTGGAATTCAATTATAAATATGCCTAACCATTTACAGTTTTAAATGTATCATGTCAAATATTGAGAGTTCTATTTGGTTTTTAAATTTCTTTCTAGTCTCTTGTATTAGAGTGGTACAAGGTGTAGTTAAATATTTTCTCGGGTGTTTTTGGGGTATCGTGATTGTGAGAATAGTCAACAATTTGCACATAGTGGTTTCTTGGGATGTCTTTGACAATGGTCGTGGATTTTTTTCCCAATCGAGAGTTTCCACGTAAAATCTTGTGTTGTTTTATTGTATTATTTTCTAGTTTATTTCTTTATTTTAGCCGGTTAATCTCAATAGGGAATTGTTTCGCACTTTGATTCTCAACAATTTGTATCAGAGCTAGGTTGAAGGAGTGATAATTTTCTTATTCTTGTGGTTGCAGCATTGTGTGAACCTCCATTTTGGAAAAAAATGTTCATGGTTACTTTGAGTTCATGGTCGTTTGGAGATTGTTCTTGGCTTCTTCTCAATGGGTAGTTATTGTTGTAGTGTGGAAGTGTAGGTCTAGGAAAGTTCTGGCTAAGGAAAGACTTGATATTTGAGAGATTCTTGTGATCCAACTCTCTTTCCTAGGAACTACCTAGTGCATTTTTCACGGACTACATTCAATTGTGATGACATCCGCCATGAAGTTTGACATAGAAAAATTTGATGGAAAGATCGACTTTGGTTTATGGAAAATAAACATGAAAGACATGTTAATACAATGGGGGACGCACAAGGCACTAAAAGAAAAGCCCGCCAACAATAATTCTGGAAAAGACGGCTCTAGTATGTGTAATGAAGATTGGGAAAATTTTGATTAGAGAGCAACAAGTTAAATTTGCTTGGCTTTGGCAAAAATGTTCTTCTTAATGTAAAAAGAATCTCCGGTGCAAAAAAGATTTGTGAGAAACTTGAAGCATTTTACTAAGGGAATGACATTTCAAGCACATTGAAGCTTAATGAGCAGTTTCATACTTTGCGTATGAATAAAGGTTCTAGGATCTCATATATCTCAGTGAACTCAATCATATTGTCATTGAATTAGAGACTATTGGAATTAACATCGATGATGAAGATAAAGCTCTACGACTTATATTGTCTCTTCTGACTTCCTATGAACAGATGAAACCTATTTTGATGTATGGTAAGGAAACTCTGAATTTTTGAAAGATTGCCAATAAGCTTATTTATAAAGAGAAAAGGTTGAAAAACGGAGGTCATAATTCCACAGTTCGTGATTCAACAGATTCGGTATTGGTAGTGAACGAGAAAAAGAATGTGGTTTGTTGGAGGTGTGAAAAGGCTGGGCATGTAAGAAAAATTGTCCATGGGGAGCAAGTTCGACGAAAGGCTCTGAATCAGAAACTAGCATCTTATAACTTGTAATAGGAGATGACTTTGAACTAAAGAGTTGAGAATTATATCCTCATGGTATCTCTGCTTTACCATAGAAGGGGATGTGTTGCTGCTAGCGGATCTGAAGTTATACATGGCATTGGTTGACATTTGATGCAAGATGTGTGGTGTCGATGTCTGATGAACTTCTAAAGGAAGACAACATGAAAGTTACACCATAAGTTTCAGCATTTTTGACATGTCGATGTTTATTATTATTATAAAGGTGAACTTTTTATGGTGGAGTATGACAATTTATGTTTTGAAATTATGAAAGCGGTAGAATTTCAAGTCATGGTGGAGATTTGTTGGGAAATAACTTGAAATTCAAAGCCATTATCAAAGATGACAACCACCAAAGTCTAAAGTGGTTGCACTTTATATTGAAAATGGTGAAAACAAGTTGGGTAAGTAGGAAATAATTATGGGATAATTTGTTACACCCCGAAAATCGGTCTAGTCGAAATTAGGTTCCGATGATCGAAAATTTTGTATCGGTTATGCCTGAATGATGTAATTGTCGAATCTTGTATTTGAAGTAATGAAAGTTATTTAGGCCTAATTGAAGTTATTGGACCTTTTTGTAAGAAATGGAAGTTAGGGTTTCATTGAAAATGCTAAAAATGCTGAAAGTGGGCAAGGCGTATCGATACGGTAGGGTCTGTATCTGTACGGCCTAACTGTTTCTAACTAACTTACCTAATTCAGTCTAGCTGTATCGATACGGCCATGAGGTGTATCGATATGGTTCCTTGTTAAAATTATTTTTATGACCAATTTGTAAAGATTGAAAGTAAGGGTTGAGTCAACTACTAGCTTATCACATCTCCACGTGAGATTGATCAGAAAAGGATGACAATTGGCCATCAATTGTCAAAAAGTTGGAAAAGATTGAGAAAATGTATGAAATAATGAGTTAAGCAAACCCTTTGCTAAGAGAAAGCTTCTCATTAGCTAAGGGTGGGGTAGAGAATGATTAAGGCTTTAGTCACCTTAAAAAGAACAAGGAAAAAGCTTTCTTCATTTGTTCTGAATCTCCCGAAAATCTCACATTTGTCTTAAAGGAACTAAGCATACACCTCCATTGTCATCTTCCTCCCTAAGCTCAAGCAAGCACATCGATCCAATCCTTGGCCTTTGTTTGATTTCGATACACCAATTGAAAGCTTGTAATTGGGTAAGTAAAACCCCTATGTCAATTTGGAGTTTACTTTCAAGATTTAGGCCTTGAATGTTCAAGCTAAGCCCATGTGTTAGGAAGCCAATTTCCTTGTTTCAATGTTGTCTATAAGCTTTGGTTAGTTTGAAAAATGGTTGTGAATCATTAGTTTCAATCCTAATATAATTATCTAATTTTGAACTAGCTCAAGTGGTGGAAGGCAAGTCATCTTCACCATCGGCTATTTCGAACCCTTCCGACGACAAGGGAATCGCTATCCGAGAACCTTGAAGTCTTCGGGTACTAGGTGAGTGTAGCTGTGTCATGGGATTCGCTAGGTGCCGTCCCGGTTGCATTTGTTTTGTGCTTAAAATTGCATTTTGTCAAGGGCTCAAGTAGAGAAAACGTACGTAGATTCAATGGTAAGGGTGGTAAGGTCACTCCATAGTATGATATGTGAATTGGAGCCAAGGCTCAATTGTGATCCGATACGAAATGGCCTAAGGGCACAAAGGTGTGCTATATAATGATATGTGTAACCTTGGATACTTGTGGACATTGGATACAATTGGCATGCCATAGGGTTATTTGATATCACTAAGTAAGGGATTGGACTACGGTCTGGGCTACGACCTATATGTGGGGAGAAAAGGTTGGATTGTGTAAGGGACTCCGGAGCTACGGCACAACGCTAAGGCTTACTTTCGATACGATTGTTTTCTTAATATCTCGCGCTTTTGATTGTTTCTTTTGTAGCAAAAAAAACTGAATAGAGAAAAGAGGCACGAGATTGAAGTTAAACTGAACCCTAAAATGTTTTAAATTTTGGGCTTGTTTGTTTTTACTTTCTCAAATTGCTTCTTAATATCTGGCTGCAATATAAGAGCAATAATCAATTAAAATGAATAATTACCTCATTTTAATGCATAACTGCAGTTAAGTTGTATTTTTTCGTACCCTATTCGAACCGGATACAATGTTTAGTTTGGATGGGGTAAATTCTTCAATATACTGCTTGATCAAACGGAGGTCATATCTGGTGGGTTTACTTGACATAATTGGCGAAAACAAGTTGATCAGACCAAATTACATCAACTGTAGTTTTGCTTTCATGATTCCTTACTGTGTTCGGTCAATGAATTGTGTCACCGGATTCCAGTTTGATGCATTTGTCTATTTTTTAAAATCTGTAATGAGCAAGCCACTTATATCCTTTATACACCCACACACATTGTGAATAACTGTTGAAATGACCTAGATATGAGCACTTAGGTTTGGAATTCCCTTTGGTATTGGATGTTTAAAGTCTTGAATTTATATTTTTGTGTGAATCCTGTTTTATTTCCTAAATTCAAATTGTTTTCAAGCTTTCACATCATGTTGCAACTATGATGTGTACATGGGTTAAGAGATGAAAAGGTAGTCAGATTATTATCTTCTGCTGATCTCTCTATTTGCTGTAAGATGTTGCAAAAATGTAGAAATGAAAAAACTTTCTGCTTTGATCAAATTACTTCTATCTCATAGTATTTAGCCATATCTTCACTTGTCTTGGATCATGGCAGCTAATCATATTATTCAAATGATCTGTAGAATACTTTTACTCTCATCGGTCTCTCCTTCTGCTATAGTTCTTTTAATCCCTTTTCAGAATAATGTTTTGTTGATTACCATTATTTTTCCAATAATGAAAAGTATTCTGATGACTTATCTTTTTGGTTTAATATCAGCTGTCCGCTCTGATTCTCCTGAAGAATGAGTTGCAAGGTTGGTAATCAAAGTGTCAAGACAGGATGGATTTTAATCTAATCTTTTGTAATATTTCTGTAATGTCCGAAACATGAGAACAGATTTCAGGCTTTGAGACGATGTTGCACGTCGTGATAATAATGCACTTTGCGAATTGATTAATGATCCTTCATGGTTTATCTGCATCTCAAGTATTGTTGCTAGGTATTTTGACTTGCACCTTCCGAAACATTGTTTCGTTTAATGGTTTGATTGAGCCAGTGATTTTCTTGATTTTTGGGGAATTTTATGCGTAGTTGTTGTGTATGATTTATGGTTTAAGCCCAGCCAATAGGGTCCCAGTTACTCGCTGCTTGGTATGTACGTAAGGCTGATATTAGTATGTTGTTTATCAATCCCATTTTTCCCATCCAATAGATTCTTTAAAACAGTAAAAAAAAAACCTTTTAAGGCCTCTTTCAATTTGAAGTTGGATATATCAATCTTCTAAAAAAAGTAATTTAATCGTTGTTAATTTTAAAAGTGAATAACTATGAAGAATGCGTTCAAAAAAACTATGAAGAAAAAATGTGCTTTTTTTAATCAATTTTATGCGTTTTTATTTGACATAATAATAAATTTACCCATCACTATTTATATATTATGTTAATTTGATTATAATTTTAAAAGGTTTAAATGAAAAATAGGTATCTAAAGTATGTTTTTTTTTAAGGTGCTTAAAGTATTTTTTTTATAAAAATATGTGCCTAAAATTTCAAAAGTTATAATTTTAGGTGTCTGAATGTTAATGGGTGTTAAATTTTTTTTAACCAATCAATGTTTGACATGTGACACTAATTTGATTTTTTTAATTTTTTAAAAGAAAAACACCTAAAAATTTATTTTTTTATAAAATTTTGAAATTTTGAAAATTTTACGAAATAGTCCTAAAATCCTTTAAATTACCCAAATTCAAAATTTTAAATCCCGCCCCTGACCACACTCTTTTGGTCGCCGAATCAAGGCGGTTATTTTCTCCAACATGGTCTCGCTGGAAATATCGAACAGTGTGTCAGCCGAACGTCAATTTCGCGTTCGACGTTCAATGTTTGGCTCGCGTCGTTCGCCGTTTCTGACGACGCCGTGTTGGGAGAAATGACCGCCTTGGTTCGGCAACCAAAATGGTGTGCTCAGGGGCGGCGATCGGCAACGGAAGCGGCGGCAATTTGGGTAACTTTAGGGATTTTAAGACTGTTTTGTAAAATTTTCAAAATTTTAGTATTTTATGAAAAAATGATTTTTTTTGTTTTAAATTTTTAATTTAAAAAAAATAAATTAAATATGCCAATGTCAACAATTGATTATTTAACAATTTTTTAACACTCTTTAACGGTCAAACATCTAAAATTGCAACTGTTGAAACTTTAAGCACTTAAAATTATAACGGTTGAAACTTTGGGAACTTATTTTTATAAAAAATACTTTAAGCACTTAAAGTTCAAATATAGTATAATTTGAGCACTTATTTTTCATTTAAGCCATTTTAAAATAAATAATACATAATTTGCTGATTCTGTAAATGTTGGGTTAAACTTGTTGAATTAACCTAATATAATATACTATTTTTTAAAAAAAAAAATCAGCTGGTTGTATTTATAGGGTTAAAAAAAAGTACATCACGAAACAAAATAAAACAAATAATCCTAAAGCCAAACTAAAGAGGGAAACAAACGATCCCACTAAAAATTAAATCCAGCTAATTTAAAAACTAGTAAAATCGAAGAGCAGATAAAAATACTCCGAACAAGAAATCAAAATACACGCCTTTCTTCTCCATGCAGAGCATAAACATACAGGGACTTAGAGCCATTGAAGATCAATGCAGCTTTTTTAAATCCAACATTGTTGCAGCTGTTGTCTTTGGAAGTGCTTTTTCAACACAATAATACAGCCTTTACTGCCCTATTTTCTCCTGAACAAGAGTATGAGCAACATTGTTTCTTTTACGATGAATAGACTGGAAATTAACGCTTTCAAACTCCCTACCTGCATCCCTAATATCATGAACTATCGGACTGATTAATAAACTATTTGATGTGCAAGAACGAACCTTCTTCACCATTGTAAGACTGTCGCCTTCAATTACAACTCCTTTGAAGCCAAACTCCTTAGCATAAGTAACAGCATGGAAACAGGCAAGAGCTTTAGCTACAAAAGCATTTGCAACATGGTAATGAGGAACAGTACATGAAGTCATAATGAGTCCCGCATTGTCAACATTCGTTGCAGGTGCGTGACAAGTATTCAACTTCTCCAGTACTCTTGGGGATATGAGGGGATTAACTTGTTACGTGCATACCAAACTGTTCAGAGAGCCATCATCATTACAATTTTGTGTTTAGCATTTAAACTACAAAAAGACATTGCTAGCCATTCCGACCAGTCATTTAAAATCATATTACAGAATTAATGGAAAGCATCAACTTCGATTCGGTTTCGGAATCAACCAAGACTAATTGCTCCTCTTGTTTTAATAAAAATGAATTTAAATAGCGGTCCGCTACTATAATAACGACTGTTATATATTAGTAGTGACGTCATTCAAAGTTGTTATTACGAAAAATAATGATATACAATGACCACAATACATTTATTATTGTTTACAACTTCGATAAATCACCGCAACTGAAAATACGATTGCAACTACTATTTAAATACATCCTAATAATAAGAATAAATTTATTTTTTAGTTATCTTTTCAGTTTTCATAAACTTTGCCATTAATAATTTGAACCAACTCACATCTTATATATAATTTTAATAAATTAATATTCTAAAAAAAATTCTGCCTATACAACAAGTTGATTATTACTTAAACCAGCCAAAACAAATTTATTTAATTTTAAATCGAGAGACTAAAAAATTATTTTTTCATAACAACAACAATATAAACAAGGGGTTTTTTAATCCCGTTCAGTTCAAGAATTTTATCCCGGTGCCGACCCGAACCCACTCTTGCCTTCAAGTTTCAGACAGACCATTGATTTGAATAAGGTAATTTTGAAACCCTAATTGGAGATTGATTTCTACTCGGGAGAGTTTGAGTTATGGTTCGGTGTGTGTTATTTGCATCAGTCTGCCATGTTTGGTTTTCTGTTTTGAATCCTACTGGTTTTGTCTCGCACCCTCTCTGTTTACTTTGTTGAGGAGGGTTTTTTATTAGTAAAAAGGTATCGGTGCAGCGAAACGGCCGACTGTTATCGCATATATTTTCCGTTACACTGTTATTTGCGGCAGCGGACACCGCTCACCTCTATACGAAACCCTAAAGTTAATATTGCTTGAAACCTGTTGTGTCGTATTTTTTACTGTTTTCGTGTCTATTAAACATGTTGCGTTCATGTCTCTGGAGATTACCATGTCTGAAATAGCTTCAGCTATTGATTGTTGCAGTTATGAAGGAAGAAGAAGTAAACCGATGCCAGATTCAAGAATGGTACCCAAAATTTAAATCAGTCTCGATTAGGACTTTGATTCATGAGCTTCCTGAATCTTTTGTCCAGTACCTGCTCGATGATTCGGGACCTTTCGTCCTTCCTGTTTCGATCTCGAATGAGGATGCCTTTCCGAATAGAATTCATAATCCAGATGAGGAAGAAGATTATCAAGTATCTGAAGGGTCGGGAGACGAAGCAGAACCCTCATTGCCACCTTCTTTCCCTGAACTTGAGTTGAAGATTAAGGAGTCAATTGAAGCCCTTGGGGGTGCAATCTTTCCTAAGTTGAATTGGAGTGCACCAAAGGACTCTGCATGGATAAGCACGTCCGGGACTCTCCGATGCCCTACATTCACTGACATTGCTCTCTTGCTTCGTTCATCCGACTCCTTGATCCATGATCTATGTCATGCTTATGATTCATGCAGTGACAAAACCATTTCAAGACCCCCAAGTTTCTTCCTTGCCCTTCGTAAATGGTACCGGTCTTTACGACCGGAAATGGAGTTCCGTTGCTTTGTAAGGGGCCAGATGCTTGTTGGAATTTCGCAGCGGGAGGTCACTACATTTTATCCAGTTCTTTGTGGGAAGAAAAATGATCTTCAAGTGTCGATTGAAGAATTCTTTAATGTAAATGTGAGGCTGAAATTTGAATCAGATGATTACACGTTTGATGTTTATGTTACAGAGGATGGACGGGTAAAGGTGTTGGATTTCAATCCTTGGGGTGCTTTTACATTGCCGCTGCTGTTCACCTGGGAGGAATTGGAGAGGAATCCCGGGGAAGGAGATGATTTGGACTTGAGAATTGTGGAGTGCCAACGTGCCGTTCGGCCAGGTCTGAAGACAGCAGTTCCATATGATTACTTGGATGTTAGTGAAGGCAGTGGTTGGGACCAAATCCTGAGAAATGCTGATGATGAGTTGCAGAGTCAGATCAAGTCTCCTGAAGCAGGAGCTTAAGAACTTCATTTCCGATTTTTTATGTCGGTCGATGTCGTAATTGTTACGACCAAGAGCTTCTTTGTTTTCCAATGCAGCACTTGTTTTAGGTAGAAAATGAATAACTTAGAATTCAAGAACTTCCATTTTTGACGTTCGCTACTTTTTTATGCTAGGACTGGTTGGAATTCAGGAATCTGCGCATGCTTGTTCGTAAACATTGATTCGGACTCGATTGTGCCGAGCCGATAGCCATTCATTCAATAAGATCAGAGTGTTGACCTGATTCTTGTTCTAGAGTGACTCTTGTTCATGTTCATATTTTTCAGAAAATATGAATTTTTTCGGAAAGGTAAAGTTTTTCCAATATAAGAAAAATTTATACAAAGATAGATATGAATCATCCACACCCTCTTTTTTGTGTTTCATTAATTGAATTTTGTTTGATTAAGATTATTAAATGTAAAATATTTCATTATTCAGATAATTTTAAGATTTTTTTTACGAAAACTGTCGAATAATAAAATGTTACTATTATTAATACAATAGTAATATTTAATATTATTATATATATGTAATTAAATTTAAATAAGAATAAATTCAATTAATAAATAATAATTTAGGCCAGAGTGGACAGACAATCGCATTGGTTTATTTTAACTTCTGTTGGGCAATTGCACTGGCATACGGACACCTTGCACCTGGAATTCAAATACATACATATTTAGCCTCTACTGTACATCTGCAGATATACAAGATATATACAGTTACGTATATTAGAGAAAAAAGTTGCGTTCTAAAAGGTTTTCCAGGCCAACAGATGCTTCTCTTGTAGAATAATTCTTTATCTAAAACGTGCATCAAATATATACATGAAAGGGGGAAATGTCTTCAGCCGTATATAGCACGTAGTAATCTCAGGAACACCATAATGCTGTACATATGTGCAAATATATAACAATCTAATAGTCGTAGAAGCTCATGATTCTCATGTACCTTTGCTGATCCTGGAAATGGATTGTTCAGCTGCAGAGGCAAAATCAGCAGATGTGTAAGCCTTACCCCCTTCACCAAGCAACATGTTTTTCATCTCTTTGTAACCCCGAAGTTCCTCTAGTGCATCGGCAGTTGTCTTCGATGCAATGAGCCTAGAAGATGCAGTACTCGAAGCAGCAGCGGGTTCAACAGTCGCAGCTTCTGAGATCTGACTTTGCTTTTGGATGCTGTTGCTCCACATTTCTGCCCTCGAGGCTTCTGGAAAATTATCCTCACGAAGAGGGGGGGCTTTTTTCAGCATTCGGACAAGATCACCTACAGCAGCATCTTGGGATTTTATATTCATGAACAACCCTGCTTCATTTGGATCAGATGGATGCGCTCTTCTATCATACGACTCGGCTCTACAGAATATGCAAATAAAAAGGCCAATTCAGTTAACACAATAACTCAGAAAGATTTGAAGCAGTTTCAGAGGTAAAACAGGAAGATCCAGCCATTCCAGTAATATTTATCCTTGCCAATTCAGCAAGTATTGACAACCATGATAAAGGAGATATGGTGTTTTCTCCAATTTCAACAATCATCGAACTGATTGTGGCATTGGAGATGAAAATCGTTACTCATTTTCTATTAAGGTCCAACTTGAGTTAAATGATCAAATGGATTATCTCGAGGGATAATTCCTAACCAACAATTGCAGAAAAAGAAAATGCCCCACACTCAAACCACCTTTAAAACTTTCAGACTTCTCCCCCGGCGCCAATTTAGAGGTTAAATAAATACAAGTGAAAAGAAAAGCAACTTGTGATTTCATTCTAACCTCAACAGGTTAGTCGGATAATGCAGAAAGGGGATGAAAGCAAGAAAAAATCAGAGGGGAAAGGCAAAGATAAAAGCCCTACTATAAAATATCTCACTATCAGACATCTGTCCAATAATTACATATTAATTAACAAAACCTAATTTTTCCATTGCGGGTACCTACACCAAGACATTACAGCTCACATGCTTTACATACTGAACTTAGCCCAATCATACTACCCTAAAGTGTTAAGCAAAACGAATCTGGTCGTTTAACAATAACAAGCTAACCTTTGTATAACTTAACAAAATGAAAAAAAAAAAAAAAACCAAATGAATGACAAGCAAGAAATTTATAATGCAAATCAGGTTGTCTTTCTCAAAACTAGAAAGCAAAGTTTAGCTGGTGGTAACTCTCCATAGATGATATATCCCGATTCCTAAACTAATAGGGCTACTACCAACTCAATATTGAAATTTATAATGCACAATCTCTTCACTGAAGAACATTTATCCAGTTTGCTAGATAAGTCACCAATTCTGATGCCAACTTTGCATATTGAGAGATAAAAACTCGTTCAAGACAAAATTCACACACACGAAAACAAAAGGAAAAAATAAGATTTACTACTCTTAGCATATGCATGATGGCTGATGTATGTTGAGTGACAAAGAAACTCACAAAACTGACACAAGAGTGCTGAAGAAGAGAGAACAGCTCTCGAGTGGTAAGTCAAGAAAACAGAAAAGAGAATAGAGAGAATAAGGAATTCTGTATAGATTCAAGCATAAATTGAACTGCTGCTTACAAGAGTTTATATGCAGAACCCTAAGTAGCTAACTGTTAGTAACTTCCAGTGGCAGAATAACTACCCCTTGAGCGCTAAGAAGTCACTGACAATAACAGACATAACTGCCGTGACGTACAAGATTAACTACCTTATTTCTTTACACTTATCAATGTCTTACAAGATCTTTTAACAAGTTTATACCACTTTGAGCTGTAAGACACAAGCATAGATAAACCACCCCCAGGGTGAGTTAACACAACCAAATTAAGTCCTCAACTGATGATTCATAAAATTGACCTGCATATCTCAAATTCATAGGAACAATAAAAAGGATATCAAATCATCAAGAAATCAGAATAAAATAACATCTAGTAGTTAAAAGTAAACTTGGTATATTTAATTGTATGCAATGGAATCGTCCACAAATGACGCAAAAGGGTTAAGAAGAAGTATTTAAAAAATACATGAATTCTGTGGATTACCTACTACCAGGGTCTGTCATTTCATCATCCTCAACATCAAATGGACAAGGAAACTCAGAGTCATCAAAATCATCTGGTAAAGACCTACTGGAACATGAAATTCGTGGTGAACTGCAGGAAGATACCTTCACCCCAGAATATTTCCGACAGTCTTCTTTCCCAAAAGAGAACAGCTACAAGAGACAAAAGAGAAATAAATTCCAAGTTGCAAAACAAGATATACTAGAAATAACAATGTATGATGATGTGTATAAGAAATACCTTCTCAATTGTTGCACCAGTTTCAGCAGGTACCCTAATATTATCAGTCCTAGAAGCACCAGCTCTTGTAATTTTAAGAGGAGGAGATGGTGGCAAAGTCTGCTTGCCAGACAATGTAGGGGGATTAGCAAGCTTAGAACCCGGTATGTCAACAGGAGCACTTTCAGAGCGTAAAAGAGCTTTTGACAAATGAGACCTAGGAATGTGGATGGGGAGTGATGGGGAAGGGGAAGCAGAGAAATTGGGGGAAGGACAAAACTCATCTAAGTTCGTAATCTTCTTATGAGCTAGTGATGTTTCAGGATGAGGAGGAGGTAAGCTCATAGGTGGCAACCGATGAGAGCTCGGGTTAGAAACCAAAGCGTGTGACTCTGAATGTGTTGGTGATGGTGAGAAAGAAACCAAAGGTGGTGAAGCCTTGTAAAGGTCATAACTCCAACTATGCCTTCTTGAGAATGGTAAAGATGATGGAGAGCCGTGCGACACAGGAAGAGAAGGAAATCTCCTCAGTGGATCTGCCAATGGGCTTCCGACATAATCTGGTATAAATTGCGGGGACATGGGGGTTGACGACTCCGAGCTCGTATCTGAGATTGATGAATAGTACAAAACAGAAAGGCAAAGCCTTCCGTAAGAAGTGTCAACAGGGGTAAACCAAAATCGCTGCATATCTGCCTCTTCTTTACGAGTCAAAGGTTCAACCAAAGAAGATACCCTAGGAACAAGCTTAAAGGCACAGATTTGACCAGATGAATTGAGATCGCGAAAAATGTTGTAAGCAGGTAAAAGCCTCACAGTCACGTATAAGGACCTCAACAACAATATCAATTTCTTATATAATGCACTCAAATTATTACAACTTGACCTTCTATTCCCTATATTACAATCCCTACCCTTTCTACTTTCGTGCTGCACCAACCATCTTTCTATAATCTTTTCACTTTTTATATCCCTGCCTGATTCTTCTTGATCAGAATTCCAGAAAAACGAATTCTTATCTTTAGAAGACAAATTCCTAACAAGATCCCTTTTGGGGGAAAAGCTTGCAGGTTCCCAATCAAGCGGCTTCTGCTCCAATATAACATCAACAACTACCGGCTCAAAATTACTCTGCCGACAAAGGTCAAGATTTTCTAGCGCTGAAGGGCACTCCCTAAGAGCTAAATTAAACCACTTATCTCTTGGTCTCACACTAGATGAAGAGGACGAGGAAGAAGACGGTGATGACACAGTTTGTTCGCCACTATAATTACGCGATGACACATAAGGAGACCTCGATTCAAGTATTATAAAAAGACTCTTATAGAAGAACTCAGTGATAACTTGTTCCATTTTGGCTGCTTCAGTGTGAGAACTCGTGTTAGTTGATGCCATAACGTTTAAATTTGATACAAGTGGAACAAATCAAACCCTTTTAAGAGAAATTGAGATTATAAGCTTGAAACACCTCGGGAGACAACCTCACTGCAGATAGAATTGGAAAAGCCATAAGGAACAATCGAAAAAGTTCATCCATCGATATAAACCCAGTAAGAAACAACTCAAAAGGAACTAAATTAACCAGTGAAAACAACAAATTAAAGTAGCTGACAGAAAGGGAAAAAAGTACTCCACAAGCAGCAGCCATACAAATATTATATCAAACAAAAGCTATTAGGAAAACTCAATTAAAACAAACAAACAAACAAATCGCTTAGACATTTGTTTTCTAACGTTCTTCTAAGTTTTGCCTTTTGGGTTTTTTTTTCTCGGCATCATCCATCTCAGTTTCCCCAGAAATTGATTTCGAAAAAAAAAACAACTTTCAAAGAAGATGGAAAATTGCATACCCAAAAAGCAAAACCCAAAATTTTTAAAACAATAATAGGGAAAAGGAAGCTAAGAAAGAAGCAAACTCACCTGTTTGTTAACGGAGTGGATTTAATGAAGCATGGTGTTTTTTTCTGTTTAAAAGGCTTATCTCCTCCTTGTTTAGTAAAAATAAATATTTTGGAATTGTTTATATATGATTATTTAGGGAAAGGAAGGAAAGAAGAAGCAAAAGAAGTTATTGTGTAGTTAGAAGTTGGAAGCAACAAGGGGAGAGGATGATGATGGATGGGGGACCCTTAATCTTGCCACGTCATCACTCTCGTTTGCTGTTGTCTTTATTTGGGTTATGGGCCGAATTATTGGGCATCTGATCTGCTTTACTTACCCCTTATCATTATTAGACAAAACTGCTTAGTTGTATTAGATTAAAATCCATTATGATAAGATCTTGTCCTGTAACTTATGAACGGAAGAATTGCATTGGTAGAAGGCAGTAACTCGATAATTTGAATCGGGTTTGGTTCGGTTCATTTTGATTTAATTTATAGCTTTACACTACGGTTGGTTTAAGTTTGATTCGAGATGGTTTGGATTTGGTTTGAGTCTATGGTAGGTCAATTATTGGGTCGAGTGAATATTAGATTCAACGCTTTTTAGGTCTGATCAATATTGAATTGGTCGATTTTTGGTCAGATCAATATTGATTCGGTTAATTTTCATGTCGAGTCAATATCGAATCAATCGAGTTTTTTGGGTCAATCTTTTGATCTTTTAGGTTGGTCAATTCCAATTAGGTTCAACCTTTAGATCTTTGAGTTGAGTATGACTTCAATCAATCGATCAAATTATATATATATAATTATTGATATATTCTTGTAAAAAAAATATGTTTTTGTATTAGACGAATGTTTCATATCAAATATATTTTATTGATATATAAAATTACTAACAATGTATGATTTATATCAAATATTTTTAAAAAATAGAAATCATTGCATCAAATATGAAAATGATTTTTAAAAAATGGAAGGTAATATTAAACAATTGTCAAATGTAACAGTTAATTAGTAGTATAATACAAAAGGAGAATAAAATATACATCATTTACTATTTATCATATTACTAGAAATATATAATAATAAAAATAAATTATTCATTGACTTCGACTCAATTATCAAGTTAAAATTGAGTCGATGTTCGGTTTCATATCGAATTGGGTCAATTAAATCTAGGTTGTTTTCAGTTTGAGCCCATATCGGTCCATCTAAAATTTGAGCCGATTTTGGTTAATTCAGTTTGTTTTGGGGTTTTGAATAAGTTTGAATCATCATATTCGGGTCCATGTCGAGTCTCGAGTCAAATGAATCTATTTAAGTCCATATCGATCAAACTAAAATTCGGGTCGATTTCAATTCATGTTGGTTTGTTTCAAAATTTAGATCAAGTTTAGTCCATAATGTTAAGGTCCATATCAGGTCTTTAGTCATTCAAGTAATGATTAGATTCGGGTCAAGTTTATCAAATCCACTCAAATCTATAACCTTTATTTTTTGCAATGGGTAATTATTCAATATATAGGCGGTGGAAACATTAAGTGTTTAAAGATTTTTGGGCTTAAAGATTATGGGTTTACATTTAGTGTCTAAAAATTAGGGTTGTGCTTAGAATTTAGGAATTTGGGATATAATTTAGGGTTTATAGGTTAAAACCTAAATCCCTTATTATATTACACTAGAATCTAAACCCTCGCCTCTAAACCCTGAGTTATAACCTAAATCCCTAAATTCTAAGCACAACCCATCAATTTTAGACCACTAAATCTAAACCCATAATATTTAAACCTTAAAATCTAGCTTTAAACCTTAAAACCAAGGCACTTGTAGAAATTTTTTTGTTTCTATTGCATGTGTACTGAATATATATATCCTTCCGCGATATACAAACTCTAAGGATTTATATTCAATACACAGACGGTGGAAACTAAAAGTTTTCACAAGCGCCTTAGTTTTACGATTAGAGTATAGGGGTTTAGAATTTAGCGATAGTTGTTAGAATTTAAGGTTTAGAGGTTGGGATAATATGACGAGGGGTTTAGGTTCTAGCCTATAAACCCTAAGGCTTTGCTCGGTAAAGAGAAAATAAATTGGAAAGATAAAAAATTGAAGTGAGAGGAAAATAAATTTTTTATTCTCTATTGCTTGTACAATAGAAAAGTGAGAGGAAAGAAGATTAACCTTTGAAAATTATAATTTATTTTTAGTTTTTATAATTTAGTCGAATGTTTTTAATATGATTATTTTTATTCAATTTAGTTCCTAAAAATTATTTCATCTAAAATTAACTCTTATTTATTTCTAATTTTTATAATTTAATCTAATATTTTTAATATAGTTTTATTTTTATTCAATTTAATCCCTAAACTTTTTCTTTAATTCAAAATTGACCTATATGTATTTTTATTTTTTATAATTGAGTCCAATATTTTTATATGGTTTTATTTTTGTCCAATTTAGTCTATAAATTTTTTATTTAATTTGAAATTGACCTCCATTAATTTCTATTTTTTATAATTTAGTTTAATATTTTTAATTTAATCTCAAGACTTTCACTATCAATGCAACTCCTAATACTCGATACAAACGAATTCAACCCAAATATCGAATGCTACAAATAGCCCATTTGTGGCCTAAAAACATATTTTAAAAAACAAGCATATTCAATTACATGAAAGTAAACAACCAACATGAACATAAAGAGGAAACAATAAGTTAAAGTCACCCGATAAATATAAACCTCTAAAAACTTTAGAAAAAGTAAACGATTTAACAAAAATGCATTTTGGTAGTTTTACAAGATTTAAACCCAAAAAACATTCAAAACTTAAATACATGATTGATATAAGTAGAAACATCTTATACCCATATTTTGCTAATAAAAAGAAGTTCAAATTGAAGTAAATTTAACCGAATCGAGGTTTAGGGACTAAAAAGTAAATAATTCATAAGTTGGATTTTAAGTTAAAAATCTAGTTTCAGTTCTGTTTTAGACTCATTATTTTCAATTAGACTTAATGGTGAATTCTTGTTGAAATCAAAATTGAAAGAGTGTTAATTCCAAAATAAGTAGTTTATGGGCCATTTTGAAAATATTCATAAAATACAAGGCATGTTTTTTAAAAAAGTGAAATTAAACCTTCCTTTATGAAACCAATATCGTCATTAACATATAGACCAAGTTTCAGGTTAATCCGAGCTAAAACGAGTCCTTAATTGCAATTATAAAATTAGTGACTAGAACGTAAAGTTTGCATTTATAAGGTATTGGGTTAAATTATAAAATAGAAAGAAATAGTGATCAATTCCAAATTAGATAAAAAATTAGGGATTAAATTGAACCAAAATAAAACCATTGTAAAAATATTAGATAAAATTATACAAATAGAAACAAATATGGGTCAATTTTGAGTTAAATAAATATTTTATAGGCTAAAGTGAACAAAATATTATTATATCAATAATATTGACTTTAATAATAAAATTTAAAACAAATAAGGAATATTTTATATTAAATAAAAATTTTATGGACTAAATTAAACAAAAATAAAAGCATAATAAAAATTGAAGAACTCGATATCCTCAAGCAAATACCAAGTTAGTGGAGAAGTCCAATTTTAGATGGTGGTGGTGGAAGCAAAAGAAAGAAATAAACATGAAGAATTTAGAGTGATTCGAGCTTCTAACCAAGCTCTACATCCACTACCTTAGCTTTCCCATGAAGGATTTCAACCAATTTCACTATTGAGTTTCTTCCCCTTTTCTAGGCTTAGAAGGCAACCCTTTACACACTCGAAGCTTTCTACCCAAAGCTTGAGCAAACCCTCTTATACAAGAGAAAAATAAAGCAAACTTGAAAACCTTTACAAGGTAGATTGTTTGCATTCCAAAGCACTCACCCAAACCTAAAACACTTGAGCAAGTATTACAATTAAAATCTCCCAAGTGTTGTCTATGAAAGAATGTGAAAATTAAGCACTAAGACTCTTTTTCAATCATTAGAATGTTGGCTTGTTGATCATTAGTTGTTCCAGGTGCTTGAAGGGTCTTTTTATCTTCTCAAATGAGTTCCTAGCCGTTGGTGACCGTTGGGATTGGATTGGAGCCGTTGGGGATGATTTCCATGCTGAATTTCCTAATCTGGTGCAATCGATATCGATACACGGGGTACATGTATCGATACGGCCCTATTTGGGAAATAGCCGTTGGAGTAGTTAAAGCATAGTGGTATCAGCACGCATTGAGGCGTATCGGTACGACCCCCTCTGTATCGGTACGACTAAGCCTGTACCAATATGCGCTTTTGCTATTGGAAAATTACTATAGCTAAAACCCTAAAAGGTATTGATACGGTGTTGCTCTGTATCGGTACGAGGCTGAAAAATGTCTAGTTTGGTTGTGTAAAATCATTTTAAAACATGCCAAAAGCCTTAGAAACATTTTCAAACATATTTTCAAGTTGTTTGGACTTTAATACGAGTTTATAAATTATTCAAACAGATCCAAAAACATTTTTCAAATTATTATATCAAAACAAATATCCTAACAATCTCCCCTTTTGATATAATAAAACCAACTTGAAAAATTGTTTTGTAATTTTCCCCCTTAGTAAAAAAATTTTGAATAAGAGAAAATAGATTCAAAAGATTTAAAAGCACCCCTTTATTCATTTGAAAATTCAAATTTTTAAACCATTCTCCCTTTTTTGTTATATCAAAAAGAATTTTGTAACTTGAAGTTCAATAACAATGAGGGTTTTAAAAATATTTTGCAATTATAAGAGAAATTGACTTCCTCTTACTCAAGCATCAATCAAGATGTTAGTCCAACAATTCATAATTAACTAGTTGAATTAAAAAAAGCAAACAAGAGAATTCAACTAATTTTACCACTTGAATCAAAGGTAGGATGTGAAGCCTCCTTCTTCAAGTGTTCTTCCTTGTGTACATAGAGCTTTCTTGGTTCTTGTACTTTTTGATCAATGCTCCATCACACCTACAATAAGACAGTTAAGTAATTTTTGGTATCCAAATTGCTTTGGATCCAATGACAGTAGTTGCACAAACTTTAGTCCCCTTAGGAATCCTTTTTACAATTTCATCCTTTTTATTTGAAGTAATTAGTCCCTTTGGGATCCAAATACTTCGAAAACATTTACCGTTCAAAAATCTAGGGGCACTAGATTGTCTCTAATAAAAGTTTGATTTTCCAAGATTGTTTTCCTTTTCAAGTTCCTTGGAAACTAAAGCTTTTTCCTTCTTAAGATCATCCACCTCTTCTTGATGATCTTTTTCTAAACTTTGAAGCAAATTTTTTAAATGTAAGACTTTAAGTTCAAAATCCTTAATTTTTGCTTCAAACTCCAATTTGGTTTTTAATTTTGAAATCAACTTTTTATTTTTCGAAAATGAAGCATTGAACTCAAAAACCAATTCGTCATAGGCTTTTTGTAACTCATCAAAAGTATAAAAATTGGAAATAGATGAGTTAGAAGTTACCTTACCCTCTTGAAGGGCCATAAAGCATAAGTGGGCTACCTTATTACCGGTGGAGTCTTCTTCATCACTTCATGTTGCCACATATGCCTTCTTTGAAGATGATCCTTTTTTGTTGAAACAAGGGCAATCGTATTTGGTGTGGCCTTACTTCTTGCATTTATAGCTCTTTAGGAAATCTTTCATCTTCTTTTCGATTCATGCTTGGATTCTTTCATTTTTCTCTTTATTAATCGAGTAAACTTCTTGAAGAGATATACCATCTCTTCACTTTCACTTTCCTCCTCACTTGAATTTTCTTGATTACTAGTGGATGATTGAAGAGTAGTGATGTTTACATCTATTCCTTGTTCTTTGATCTTCTTTTCATTCTCCCTTCTTAAAGGTTGAGACATCAATTCATGGGTAAGTAAAGATCCGATGAGCTCATCAAGCTTGAGCTCTTTTAAGTTTTTAGCTTCAATGATTATCGTCTTCTTTGACTCCCATGATTTGGGAAGTGAATATATCAACTTCCGAACAAGTTTGTCATTTGAAATCTCCTCTGCAAATTCTTTTAGCTCGTTGATGATCGTGGAGAAACGGTCGAACACTCTTGATATCTTCATTCGGGCTCATCTTGAAATTTTTGTAGTTTGTGTTAAGTAGACCAATCTTTGTCTCCTTCACCTTATTTGTACCTTCATGGATCACTTCAAGTTTGTCCCAAACCTCCTTGGCACTCTCACGA
Source organism: Hibiscus mutabilis (assembly GCA_019671005.1). Taxonomy (NCBI): domain Eukaryota; kingdom Viridiplantae; phylum Streptophyta; class Magnoliopsida; order Malvales; family Malvaceae; genus Hibiscus; species Hibiscus mutabilis. The sequence goes on along the minus strand of CM033711.1, from coordinate 86,433,096 downwards.
AAAGAGACTTTGGCATACTCTTTCAGTCTCAATGCATACAAGATAAAGTGTAAGGACTTTGCGTTGAGCTCCATCTTCTTGTGATCATCCACACTCCAATTCGCTTTCCTCCTTTGTGGAACGAACGGGCCATCAAGAAAAATTTCCCAAAGATGGTAGTCCTTGGCTCTCATGAAGAACATCATCCTATTCTTTCAATAGGCGTAGTTGGTCCCGTCGAAGTAAGGTGGCTTGTCGATGGATTGCGCCATGAACTCCGGTTGATATGTAGGATCGATCGAGCTTCACGGATCGTCTCAATAGGTGGTGAAACCTCTCGATTGAGCGTCACTCTGATACCAATTGAAAAACTCGATATCCTTAATCGATTTGCTTGCCAAGTTAGTAGAGAAGTCCAATTTTGGGTGATGGTGGTGGAAGCAAAAGAAAGAAATAAACAAGAAGAATTTAGAGTGGTTCGAGCTTCTAACCAAGCTCTACATTCACTACCTTAGCTTCCCCACTAAGGATTTCACCCAAATTCACTATTGAATTTCTTCTCATTTTCTAGGCTTAGGAGGCAACCCTTTACACACTCAAAGCTTTCTACCCAAAGCTTGAACAAACCCTCTTATACAAGAGAAAAACAAAATAAACTTGAAAACCCTTACAAGGTAGATTGTTTGCATTTTAAAGCACTCACCCAAACCTAAAACACTTGAGCAAGTATTACAATTAAAGCTCTCAAGTGTTGTACCCAAGTGTTGTATATGAAATAATGTGAAAATTAAGCACTAAGAATTTTTTTTCAATTATTAGAATGTTGGCTTGTTGATCATTAGTTGTTCCAGGTGCTTGAAGGGTCCTTTTATCTTCTCAAATGAGTTCCTAGCCGTTGGTGATCTTTCGGTACACGAGGTATCTGTATCGATACGGTCCTGTTTGGGAAATAACCGTTGGAGTAGTTAAAGCATAGGGGTATCGGTACACATTGAGGCGTATCGGTATGACCCCCTCCGTTTCGGTACGACTAAGCCTGTACCGATAGGGTTTCTGCTATTAGAAAATCACTGTAGCTGAAACCCTAAAAGGTATCGATACGGTGTTGCTCCGTATCGGTACGGGGCTGAGAAAATTTTTAGTTTGGCTGTGTAAAACCGTTTTAAAACATGCCAAATAGCCTTACAAGCATTTTCAAACATATTTTCAAGTTGTTTGGACTTTAGTACGAGTTTGCAGATTATTCAAACAAGTCCAAAAATATTTTTCAAATTATTATATCAAAATAAATATCCTAACAAAAATATTGGATGAAATTATTTTAAATATAATTTGATAATTTTATTATTAATGCATGATAGCTTTCACTTTTCTTTCTTATTTCCCACCTAATTTTTAAGGGTGGGTCTGGGGTGCGGTATGTCTAGAGTACGGCTAAAAGATGACAAGTTTCTAAACTTGTCCTCGAACTGAAAATATTAGACTTCTTGATAACATTTTCGATAGATTTTTTGAGTTCTTTCTACGAGTATTGATATTTATTTTGCATGTATCGGACATAACTCCAAATTAAAGCGATATACATATGACTTTTATCATGTGAGGAGCACTTGGAGTGAGTGCAGTTCATGTACTCAGCATACCTTTAACATTGGCGAATTAATGAATAAAAGGAACCTAGACCTAGTACAAACCAAAGCTAACAACCCCACTCCGATGTTGTTTTTATTTTACTTTTATTGGACATGAACTCCAAATTAATTTATTACCAAAACGCTTGGATTCCATTTCCAAGTAATAATACCTTCTGGTTAGCTGTACCCGAAAGCAATTCCAGATAATAAATAAGCTGCTGATTTTCCCAAACAAAACAAGATTCTGCAATCCAACCAAGAGGATATGGATTCTAGAAATACTTGACTGACACTAACACCATATGGATTCTTGAAAGCAACCCCATATCTTATCTCTGTTGCCTGTACATATCTGATTAGCTGCCTAAATTATTATATTATAAAGTGCAACTCATTTGTATCAGTTTGACCAGTTTAGTAAGCCACTCAAAACGAGAAGATCATTGTGTTTTTTATTTATGTTGAGGCTTTGAGCTCGAAACCAGCAGCCGAACATGTATTGCCATCCGTTAATGTCCTTTCCAGCACGACTGGTTAGTGACTGAGCTTTCATTGATGGGAACAGTGGATGAAAAGTTGTATCTTTTCCAATATATAAAAGGAAAAAACTTAGTGGGATAAAATATTACTAAAATATAGGCTCAGACCCCACCTTTTTAGTTTAACTTTTTTCATGTGTATTTAATCTTTCAATGGAACCAACTCTTGGAACAACAATTGCAGACATCTCTGGAAAAACATGTCTACTTCTTCAACACCTACCCAATTATCCCAACGCTTGCTTGAAAACTTTCATCCGAGAAAATTTCTGCATCATTCATCTCTTTATTCAACCGAATCACCGATGGTTTCCCCGGCTCAAGCTAACAACCATGGCATCATCAATAACAACTTCCAAGCGAATGTAATTTTCGGTCTCTCGGTCCTTATATGTAGTGTGATAACGTCTTTGGGGTTGTTTTTTATCGTGAAGTGTGTGATTCGATGCTCGACTTCGATCGCTGCAAACGCTTCAGCCAAGTTGGCAACAGCAGGAGTTGAGAAAAATGCTTTAAAAGCCTTCCCGACAGTGAAATATACATCCGAGTTGAAAGTGCCGGGCTTAGACTCGGCTTGTGTTATATGCTTGTCCGAGTTTGCTGCCGGGGAACGTCTGCGGATTTTGCCCCAGTGCAACCACGGATTTCATATTCAATGCATCGATAAATGGCTTAGTTCGCATTCTTCCTGTCCTACGTGCAGGCAATGCCTGACTGAAAAAGACCAAGAGACCGTTGTTGAGTGCAGCAGGGCAGAGTCATTGGAGCAGTCTGTTCCGGTGCAAGAAAGTTTATAGCAGCAAAGAAGTAGAAAATCCTGAATCTTTCAAGGCTCATAACTAGAGGGATTGGAACTAGGCAAGCTTAAGTGTAATTGTTCTTGGACAAAGATGTTTGAACAATCAAAATTCTTTGTCTGTTGTCTGGTGAGTGGTGACTGAAATTCCATGCCAGTTTTTGACATTAATTACTACTTCAACGGACTTCAAAACCAGTGAAATTTCTCAAAAAACCATTCTTCAGAAAGTGATGAGAATTTGAACATGAAAAAACCACGAATAAGACCGGTGGCATAAAAATCTAAACTCCTCAAGTTTCAACCCGTCCCAACCGCAAGGACAGAATAAGGATTAAACCTTTGGAAGAGTTAATTTATGGACTTAAAGAAAATCAGGCACCTATCAAATATTTGAACTTAAAATTGAAGGATATGGTCTGCATTTGCATAGACTTAAATTGTCATTAGATAAAGAAAACTTGACGAAAGCTGATCTCAAAACAAATATTAGGATTTGAACCCACGTAAAGGTGGTTGATGAGCATCCATGATCACTAAATTATTTAGTGAATCTCAAATTTAGTCGAACTTAATTAAACGAATGATTCGAACATCTATTAAATTTGATTGAACCTATTTCCAAACCTCAACCAGTTCCATCCCTCCAGATAAGGATATTTAAAAAAAAATGAAGGCAAGGCTGTCTATTTTTATTTTTTTAGTAGTTTTAACGTGATTAAAAAAAATAGTTATTATTCCTTTTTAGAATAAAATCTAAAAAAATAATTTTTATATATTTTTTCATATTTTCTTTTATTTTTTTAATTCAAAAAATAATTAAACTTTTCTTACTATAATAATTCCTACATTCATTTTAATGTAAGGGTAAAGTTCACAAATAGTCACTAAACTTTGATCAATTATTCAATTTGGCAACTAAACTTCCAATTGATTCAATGTTAGTATTAAACTTTTAGCTTTGTTTTAATTTGGCCACTTACCTGTTAACAACGGTTAAAAGGGTGATGTGGTTATTAAAATATTTTTGTAATAACACTTTTAGTCCTCCACGTTTACATATTCAAACAATTTAGTCTTTATTCGAAAGAAATAATAAATTTAACCCTCATTATTTCAATTTGATCATATTTTTAATTAGATATAATTTAATAGTTTATTTGATCCCTCAATTATAACTATTGTTATCTTTTTTATCGGCAAAGTAAGTATGATCTATTAGAACGAATCATACAAACTTAAACATGGTCATAGGTCTCGTTAAAAAACTCCTTAACCTAAATGGTGGAAAATAGTACACAATGACCATGTGATAAAAGTTCCAAACACCAAGCAATAGCCAAGCACCATATGACACAAAGCACAACAATAACCCGATCCCCAATACACCACCCGAACATCTCTTGACAAGGAAAAAATGTAAACAAAGCCACCATCCCAACACAACAGCAAGACATAAGACTATGCTCATAACGTCAAACCCCAAGCACAAGGCATTGTGCCCCAACATCATTATCACTCAAAACCATCCGAGAAAAGGTCGGACAATAATATTCTCTTGTCCCTCCCAATCCCAACTATACTCAATCAATCCTTTAAATTTTCATAAAAATTAATTAAATTATTATTATGTAAAGGGTAAATTAAGTATATTTTTAAAATTGATACTTGAATTTTTAAAATTGTTATTAGTTCACCAAAAACACATTTATTTGTTATTATGCGTATTCAATTATACATAATAAAAAGGAAAAAATAAGTATATTTTTTAAAATTAATACTTCATTTTTTTATAAAATAATTTAAATAATTTATATAATATCCATTAGCATCCAGTAATCCAAGAGATAGTAATCATCTCCCTGATAGCTTGGCCAAACGAGGAATTACTCGTGTGGTTGATTTCATTAGTTTAGCCTCGGAGTAATGGTGTCATTTTGTCTCGTATGGTCCTTTGGTAGATTTTGAATTGGCTTTTTTTGTTCTAGTCCTACAGCCTTATCCGAATCCTTTTAGTGTTTTTGGATGTTGTTATTTTGAGTTGTAAGGCTTGCAATAAGCACTAACATTATGTACTCTTTTTCCTCCATTTAGGTTTTAGGGAGTTTTTTAATGAGGCATATGTTTTTATTTTTAGCCAAATCAATAAAATTCCCTTCTCTCAAAAAGACATCCAATAGTCCAACTCTAAATTTTAATTTAGTAATAAAGTGATTCTTTTCAATTTTTAAAGGAAGGATTGAGTATGGTTGGGATTGGAAGGGACAAGACAACATTAGTTATAATTGAGGGATCAAAATAAAATATTAAATTATCTCTAATTAAAAATAGGGTCAAATTGAAATAATGAGGGTTAAATTTATTATTTCTTTCGAATTAGGAAATTGTTTAAATGTGTTAACGTGGAAGACTAAATGTGTTATTATACAAAATATTTTAACTGCCATATCACCCTTTTAATAGTTGTTAATAGGCCAGTGGCGAAATTGAAACAAAACTAAAAGTTTAATGGTAACATTGAAGTAATTGGAAGTTTGATTACTAAATTGAATAATTCATCAAATTTTAGTGACCATTTGTGAACTTTACTCTTAAATTAAAGTGAATGTGAGAACTATTATAGTAACAAAAGTTTAATTATTTTTTAAATTAAAAAATAAAAGAAAATCTGAAAAATAATATAAAAACTATTTTTTAAGATTTTATTCTAAAAGGGATAATAACAGTTTCGGTCCTTAGGATTTCAAAACTAATTAAAACAATTAATGGTACATTTGCAGTACATATGAATAGTAGTACATTGCGGTACATGTCATTTACTATAGAATTATCCCAATAGTAAATACTATTTATAAATATAATATTAATGTTAGGGTAAACTACCCCAATGACCACCGAACAAATTGAGGATACCTATTTTGACCACCGAGCTATCAAAATCGTCAATCAAACCACCAAACTTATTAAATTAACCTATTTTGACCACCATCGTTAAAAAATTAACGGAATGGTAACAGAGGGGTGACGTGGCAGTTAACAAAATTTTATAAAATTACATATTTGGTCCATGTTATTTACCTATTATATCAATTTGATCCTAATTTTAATTAAATAAAATTAGTCAGCCAATCAGAAAATGACACGTGTCATCACCTAATTGGGTAAATTTACTCAAATTTTAATTTATTTTAATTAATATGTCACCACCTGGTTAAAGGAAAATTAACAAATTTGAAATAATGGCTCTGGGGAGATTTGAACTTGAAACATGTAGGTTTTAAACCCATACCTTTTACTACTGCACCAAGCCTCTCTCAATGACATGAATCGCAACATATAATATATATATATATGTTATAATGCAGTAAATGTTAGGGAAAAAAGAAGTAAACATGGTTAAAAGGGGATTCGAACTTCGATCACTTAGGATGTGTATAATCACACAAACATTCGATTTAATTTAAATCTGAAAATTATTAAATATTTGATTTTAAAAAATATTCGATTCAAAAGAAAAAAAAATTGATTTAAAATATTTGAATATTTTTTCTTTTTCATATTTAAATTAAATCGAATATTTATTAAAATATTAATATTTGATTTAAAAAATATTTTATTTTTTAAAATATTTGATTTAAAAAATATTTGATTTAAAAGAAAATAAATTTGATTTAAAAAATATTAAAATATTTTAAATGGAATTTAAAATACTTTAAATATTAGATTTAATTTAAATACTTTAAAATTTTGATTTAAAATATTTGAATATTTTTTAAATCAAATTTCTTTTGTTTTAAATAAAACATTTTTAAACCAAATATTTATATTTTAATAAATATGTGATTTAATTTAAATATGAAAAAGAAAAAATATTCGAATATTTTAAATCGAGTTTCTTTTTTTAAATCAAATATTTTTTAAAATTGAATATTTAATAATTTTCATATTTAAATTAAATCGAATGTTTGTGTGATTATACACATCCCAAGTGATCTAAGTTCAAATCCTCTTTCAACCATGTTTACTTCTTTTCTCCATAACATTTACTGCATTATAACATATATATTAAATGGTGTGATTCATGTTATTGAGAAAGGCATAGTGTAGTGGTAAAGGTGTGGGTTTAAAACCCATATGTTCCAAGTTCGAATTTCCTTACGGCTATTCTTCCAAATTTGTTAATTTTCCTTCAACCAGGTGGTGACACCACCTGGTTGAAGGAAAAATATATTAAATATTAATTAAAATAAATTAAAATTTGAGTAAGTTTACCCAATTGGGTGATGACAATTGTTATTTTCTGATTGACTGACTAATTTTATTTAATTAAATAAAATTAGGATCAAATTGATATAATAGGTAAATAACAAAGACCAAATGTGTAATTTTATAAATTTTTGTTAACTACCATGCACCCCTCCATTACCCTTTCGTTAATTTTTTAACGGCGGTGGTAAAATATACCAGTTTAATAAGTTTGGTGGTCTAATTGACGATTTCGATAGTTTAGTGATTAAAATAAGTATCCCAATTAGTTCGGTAGTCACTGGTAGTTTACCCTTAATGTTATTACCACCTATTTCGTAGGTAATGAAGATTCTAAGATGGAAGTTACATTTCAAACAATTTTATCTCTAAAATAATAAAAAAATATTTTTATTTAAATTTAATTGTAAAAATATATTTTAATTAATTATGAGAAATTCAGTATTTATTTTAGTGCTAATGTGATTGATGATAATAAGTCAGACGTGTACACGATCCTAGGTGTTGCAAAAGTTGATAGTCCGGAAACATATCTCGGCCTCCCGGCAATTGTTGGTAGAAATAAGAAGCAAGCTTTCTGCTATCTTAAAGACAGATTTGGGAACAGAGTTCTTACATTGAGCTCTAAGCCTATCTCGCAAGGAGGAAAAGAGGTATTCATTAAATCTATTCTCCAATCGATTTCGCTCTTTGCAATGTCCTGCTTCCTCTTGCCCATTTCTTTTTGCAAAGAGTTGGAAGCGATAACTGCTCGCTTCTGGTAGCAAAAATTCGCATCACAAAGAGGAATGCACTGGTGCACTTGGCAGAAGTTGAGTAAGCCCAAGGCAGAAGGAGGAATGGGGTTTCGTAACTTTGGCAAATTTAATATTGCCTTGCTTGCTAAGCAGGGGTGGCGTTTATTAACCAATCCGGGCTCTCTTGTTGGTCAGCTACTCAGAGCGAAATATTACCCCCGTACAATGCAAAATCTTGTTATTAAGCGAGTTGCGAATGATCTGTTATGTCAAAGATGTCATTTAGCTATTAAAGACAATATTCATGTTACTAAAGATTGCTTCTTTGCACAAGAAACATGGTCCAGTTTAGGCTTTAATATCACACCTCTGTGTCACCATGGTGATCTTGGGGAATGACTAGTTGACATGCTAAAAAGTGCTAATCAAAGTAGGCACCGTTTGATCCTTGTTACCATTTGGGCTCTATGGCTTTTAAGAAATAAATTTATGTATGAAGGTATTATCCAGAAGACTGAAGATATCAAACCTCCATTGGAGGCTACTGTCAAGAGCTTGAATTCCATAAGCTACCAGCACCCTCGTCGGCACGATCAAGACCGTTGGTTGCCCCTCCACCTTTGACCTACAAGATAAACGTCGACACCAATTATAATTGTGCAAACAGAAAATCTAGCTCGGGTATAATTATTAGAGACAACGATGGGTTTATTATTGGAGCTGGGTACAGAATAAGCATCAAAATATCATCAGTCTTCGAAGCTGAAGCACTTGCAATCTTTCACGGCCTCGAATTTGCATTGAAACTAGGCTTATGATGTGTGATTGTTGAAGGGGATAACAAGTCAGTATCACTAAAGCTTAATTCTCAATCTACTGACCTTTCGGAGATTGGACCCATTATCAGAGATATTAAACAATTCAAAATGAACTTTACCTTTTGTCCGAGTCAGCTTCATTGGTCGAAGTGGTAATCGCCCGGCACATGCACTTGCGTCGGAAGGTCTCCGGTGTGTTGTTGATCGCTCATGGGTGGAAGAGGCCCCTAATTTTGTCCGGTCCCTTGCTGACCATGACCGCCGGTTCCATGATCCATCACGAGTGATTTGTTTGAATCTTTTTTTGGGGGAAATCGCTGTCTCACGCTCTTTGAATAATCCCCAGTTCTCGTCTTCTACTGTGTTCCTTCAGATCTTACTCCAATCTGTAGAAGACCGGTCGGTTGCGTTACACTTTGTTTTTATTGTCCTTTTATTTTCTCTTCACTAGAAGCTTCATCTCTTTTGCGTTTTCTTTTGTGTTTCTTGGGTTGTAGACATTTATGTTTTTTTTTTTCTTTTAAGTGATAATATTGAGGTAACCAGTTTTTATCAAAAAAATTTGTAAAAATATAATTATAAAAATATACTGATAAAATAGATAATTTGGGACAGGTAGCCCGGCCCGGGTCCGATCTTGGGCTTCAAATTTGTTGAAATCAGATATTGTCCTAACCTAGTGCATGGACACATCTATTTAATAAAATGCAAAACCCTATGTTTGTTTGTTTAATGAATAATTATTTCATGCACAAGCGTAAGCGTCTTAGTTTTAAAGATTATGGACTCTATTTAGAGTTTAGAATTTAGGTGATTTAGTATATGGGTTTAAAATTTAGGTGTCGTTGATAGATTTTTGGGTTTAAAGTTAAAATTTAGGGTTTATAGGTTAAAACCTAAATCCCTAACCATATTACCCTAAACCCTAAATTCTAAACTTCTATATTAAAACTTCTAAACTCTAAACCCTAAATTCTAAACTTCTATATTAAAACTTCTAAACTCTAAACCCTAAATCCTGAGAGAGAAAAAGGGGACAATACCACTTAAAGTCTCTTACAATAGTGCAAAGAAAAACATACACTTCTATCGAGATTAGAATACCAAAATTCAGAAACCTTCTTGAATCTTTTTGTCTCTATCCAAATGAGACGCTTTACGGGGATGAAAAATGAGTGGTGAGCGAACAAACTATCAGGTAAATTGCTCCGCTACCCAGGTCTAATTACACCGGCAACCAACCATCAATCGAGTGAGAATCCATCTTTCTAAGAACACCGACGGAACTATAATTAGATATTAGCACCATGAAGATCTCTATACGAGCATCAACTGATCACTAAGGTATGCTGAAATCATGCCATAACGACAGACTGAAACGGACTACAACAAATCAAAGAAAAATGTGTCACAAGTACAGAGAAAACACGTAACACAAAGGCAGAGATTCTTATTAAAATATAAAAAAAATAAAAAAAAACAAGAAAAATAATAGATCCGATAGTCAAAAATCGATACGAAGATTAATTGCCGACCACCGATTAAAGAATTGAACAAAGTTAAGAGCGGTAGTATTGTCGTTTTTTAGCGGAGGAAAAGAGTTAATCCTTGTTTAATTTGTTTGAAACAATTTCTCTGAATATTTTATATTATATAGACTTGACAATATAATACATGTCCAAAAATATATTTGCATATATATATATATATTCATTGTATTAATAATATATGCCTATGAAAACAATATGTTAACGTTGTAGAAAGGTAAACATATCCCCCTGTTTTCTTTTAAGAAATTTGGTTCAAAATATTTTATATTTCTTCTTTATAAACTTAAACTTGTTCTAAAAAAATATGATTCTTGTAGAGTTAAAAATGAAACAATAATAGCAGTACAGTAGTATCATAAGATAGATTCAGGCCAACCTTTGATTATACCAATTTGGCAATTAAAAAACAGTCCCACTGTTCTTGAAAGATCTCACAAATTATTCTGCTCTACTTGTAGCCACAAGTGTAGAACTTGTTTATTTTACTTCGAATGCTGGAAATACTTGAGCGATAATGACATGATTTGTAATGTGTAATAACCGGAAGAGAGTTGGCTTACCTTATTAATTTAATCTTGTATATTTAACAGCTTACAAGTTGGTCGAAATAACAATGCAAATTGTATTTCACTTTTCTGCACACAGCTGATTTGTTGGTTAGGATTTAGGAACCAAACTCCACTACTGTCCCTATCCTTGTTACATCATTAAAGATTCTGTTCGATCTCGAGCAACCTCTCATATCGAAAGGGAAAGATCGTGGTGTTATTATTTATCTTCCGGTGTGGAGTTCGATCCGTTAATGTCCTTTCCAACACAACTGGTTACTGACTGAGCTTTCATTGATGGGAACAATGGATGGAAAGTTGCATCTTTCCCATTATGTAAAAAGAAAAGGCTTAGTGGGATCAAATTTATCAGATATACTCGGCTGCATTAATCTTAAAGTATATAGGCTCAGACCCCACCTTTTGATTTAACTTTTTCATGTGTATATAATCCTTCAATGGAACCAACTCTCAGAACAACAATTGCAGCCATCTGAAAACATGTCTACTTCAACACCTGCCCAATTATCCCAGCACTTGCTTGGTACCTTTCATCCGAGAAGATTTCTGCAACATTCGTCTCTCTATTCAACCGAATCCCCGATGATTTCCCCGGCTCAAGAAAACAGCCATGCCATCATCAACAACAACTTCGATGCAAATGTGATTTTTGTTCTCTCGGTCCTCATATGTAGCGTGATTATCTCTTTAGGGTTGTTCTGTATTGTCAAGTGTGCGATTCGGTTCTCGACTTCCGTTGCTGCAAATGCTTCAGCCAAGTTGGCAAAGGCAGGAGTCGAGAAAAATGCGTTAAAAGCCTTCCCGACCGTGAAATATGCATCCGAGTCGAAACTGCGGGGCTTAGACTCGGCTTGTGTTATATGCTTGTCCGAGTTTGCTACCGGGGAACATCTGCGGATTTTGCCCAAGTGCAACCATGGATTTCATACCCGATGCATCGATAAATGGCTTAGCTTGCATTCTTCGTGTCCTACGTGCAGGCACTGCTTGACTGAAACAGACCAAAAGACTGTTGTTGATTGCAGAAGGGCAGAGTCATTGGAACAGTCAGTTCCGGTGCAGTAAAGTAGTAGAAAATTGTGAATGTTGAAAGGCATAGTTAGCTTGATTAAGTATTGTTGTTTTTATCGTAGAATGTAGTTATCCAACTATTACTTTGATCTGATAGACTCACTCGGTTTGGCAGTATCGTAAAAAATAACTAAGTTGATATAATTTTAAAAATGAAAAGTTAATTTATTAAATTATTTTTAATTAAGATTAAATTGATAAAATACATAAATTTTAAGTCTAAAACTATTAATAAAAATATCAAAATACTGAATGAAATTAAAGTTCAAGTATTAACTTGAGAGTAAAAATTCTTTAAATATAAACTCGGAAGAATATACTTAGTGTATCAATTTAAGAGTTAAAAATTCTTGAGATACCAATTTAAGGGAAAATACTCGGTTCAGATATAAAAAATATAATTAAGTTTTTTAAGTAGTTGGAGACTTGGAGAAGCATAACGCGTTAATTAAAGCAAAGATAAGGTGCAACCTTTGACGTGCCCTACTTTATCTTACCAGACTCCACTGGCAAAAAAAAAAAAAAAACACTAGTCATTATATTTGGACAACGCACATCACTTGGGCTCTAATTCCTTCCAGGAAAGTACTAATCGTATTTTCATAATTTATTCAACGTGGCAAAACATGTCCCAAGCTTTCGGTTACACCTTTCTTTTCATATTTTCTCTAACAAAAACTCTTTCCACTTCGGTTGCTATACACGGAGAAGCAATCTTCACGCACTAAGCTTGATTTTTTTATTGGTGAACAAGTTAAGATGATTGGAGAGATTTTAATGGAATTGTGTGTAATTATATGGATAATTATCATAATTTGTGGGTTTTTCTAAATCGTATGCAATTGGAGGTTTTCAGTTGTGTTTTTCATTCTAAAAAATATGTTTTAAACATAAAATACTCGTATTGTGCGATTGATAAAATCTAATATTTAATGGCATAAAATTAAAAATACTTTTAACGTTTGACTGAATAGTTATTTTGGTATTTATTTTTTTATTCAATTTAACCCTTTAAACATTTTATTTTGAGTTAAATTGTCCCTTCTGCATATGAAACTATTAGTTAACTGACAATAAACAACTTGAAATGATTTGACAAAATAACACGTCAGCAAAAACAAATATTTTACATTTTATACAATTTTATAAAAAATATTTTTTGATTAATGTGTCATTATGTAAAGCACTGGCGAATTCATATATTATATTAGGTGGGTCCGTGTCTACCATAAACTTTTTAAAGTTCACACATTTAGTTTTATTTTTCTTAATTTTTATGAATTAGTCCTTAAATTTTATGACTTGTGCTCACACTGAAATTTTGAATTTTTTATGACTTCTGCTCATCCTTAAAAATATTTTGATTTGTGCCCACCTTCAAAAAAAATTCTAGATCCACCACTGATGTAAAGTTAACATATTTGTCTATATGACACTGCTCTCACGGCTTGCATTTCATTTCAAGCTGTTTATCATTTGTTAACTAACAATTTTCATCATCAAACTGAAATATTGTAGTTAAATTGGTTTAACAAAATAGAAGTCAAAATGAATATTTATAATTATAATTTTTTAAAAATGAATTATTGGCAGCAATTAATAAAATTAACTGGGTGATGATCAGCCACCAAACTGACTTTAATGATACTCCAACAAGGCGACTTCTTCTTATTCTTAATAGCTAAGTTACGCAAAGTTTACTGACCTCAGGCTTGTAAGACAAATAAATATACCATGGTAGAACAACATATATAATTATCACTTCTTTGCTTTCCATTTACTTTTTTTCAGATGCTATCTGCTCACAACGTTCGCCTTGTATCGTTAAGATATAAATAATTCGAATTTAATGAGTAGTTTTAATATATATATATATATATATATTTATTCTTGAAGATTCGAATTTAAGTATATGTGTATGTTGTCAAAAGCTTAAAAAATAGGGTTTTGTTATATACAGTTTGTGTATAAGAACTACTAGATTCTTATCATTAATGGTTATTTTATTTTTCAATAGAATCTATTAAGATATAATTTATTATAATCTTAAAAAATTAAATATCATTAATTTATGGTGTTTAATAGAATTAAATCCTAAACTATAACCCTAAATATTATCTTTGAACCCTAAACTCTAAACCATGTACTTTAAACACTAAACCATATAACCCTAAACCCAAAAAAACCATCAAAATACAATAACACTAAAACTCTAAAACAATAAACCCTAAACCCTAAATTTATAAATCATAAACCCTAAAATTATAAATAATAAACCCTAAACACATAAACCCTTTTATATGATTATTAATTATATTAAACACCTTGAATCAATAATGTTTAATGTTTTAAGAATACAATTAATTACATTCTAATAGATTCTATTGAAAAGTAAAATAACAATTAATGATATGAATCTAGTAGTTCCCTAAGGCTATGTATAGTAAAACTCTAAAAAATATATACAAATACTGTTATTAAATCACATCAGTATATTCAAAAAATATAAGAAAATAATTAAAAATCCTTTAAAATTGTCTTTTAATTGAATTAAACCGTTGACTTTTTGTTTTTTTAATATTTGGATAAAGTACCCTTGATATGAAATAAAATAAATTGAAGGGAATGAAATATAAAAGAGTGACAATTTTTAAACTAACAATAAAGGTTAGTTCTATTAAATAGAGATTAAATATAATAAAATTAGAAGAATAATTTAGAATATTAAAAGGAAAAAACTTTGATACACAGGCCGTGTAAACTTTAGTTTACACGTGCCTTTTAGTTTTAGGGGTTAGGTTTTAGTTTAGGGTTTAAGGTTTAGGTTGTAGGGTTTAGAATTTAAGATTAGTGTTTAGAATTTAGTGTATAGGGTTTAAGGTTTAGGGTTTAGTTTTTTAGGGTTATGGTTAAGAATTTAGGATTTAGATTTTTATAGTGTAAATACACATGCTTGTGTAAAATTAATTTTACACAGTCTGTGTATCAAAGTTTTACCCATATTAAAATAGATTAATCACGCTAATTATTCATTTGTCCTAAAATCAATATGCACAAATTAGATAGTAAATATTAAGATATGCAGAATAAAATAAAAGCATAAAAAAAGCAATAGAAGTTGTGATAAAGTTTAAAGAAAGAAAAGGAAAAGAGAAGAAAAAAAATCAACGATCAACTATCAATCTGAAAAAAAAAAATATGTAATTAATAATAAAAAATAGAGTAAACTATCGTAATTTTTATGTTTGGTTTGTGTACACTTTTGCTCATTGATTTTAAAAATTGAACTTTATGCTCATTTACGTTTTCGGGGTGTAAATTTATCCTCGCTGAAATGTTTTTCACCGTTAACATTTAACGGGAAGTTGATTTGGCAGATTAAAGGTTAACTAATAAAAGGCTTAATACCCAAATAGGTGCCCAAACTATGCTTGTGGATCACTTTTAGTGCCTAAACTATTTGTAGCTCTAAATAGGTGCTTAAAGTTTCAATTTTGGTCATTTTAGGTGTCTAACCGTTAACTACCGTTATTTTTATTAAAATATTTTTTTATTTTATTTCTTTTTTAATTTAATTTATTTTTCAACTTAATTTTTTTTATAAAAAACCCTAAATTTCCCAAAACTTACAAAATGGCCTCAAATTCGAAATCCCTAACTTTCCCAATTCACAAAATCGTTTTTCCCAACCACCCATCGCCAGTAAACGACGATAGGTGTGTCGATCGGCTTCCTAACGTCTAAAGAAGCCAAAATCGCGAAAGGAAGTTATCGGCACACCTACCGTCGGTTATCGGCGATGGGTGGTTGGGGAAAACAGTCGTGGTGGTCCGGCGGCGATAGTGGTAGTCTTCGGTGAGGTAGTAAACGACGACAACAACGGTAATTTAGGGATTTGAGGTTTTGGGTTAGGGATTTGGGACTATTTTGTAAAGATTTAAAACTGTCAATTTTTTAGAAAATTAAAATTTGAATTTTATTTAAAAATTAATTAAAGAAATTAAAAACATGCCACTTGTCACAATTTAATTGGCTAATGGATTTTTATTAACTGTTAGGCACCTAAAATGACCAAAATTAAAACTTTAAGAACCTATTTAGAGCTAAAAGTAGTTTAGGCACCAAAAGTGATCTACAAGCATAGTTTGGGCACTTATTTGGGTATTAAGCCTTTTATTAATTAACCTTTAATATGCCAAATCTGCTTCTCGTTAAATGTTAACGGTGAAAAACGTTTCAGTGAGGATAGGTTTACACCCCGAAAACGTAAATGAGTATAATGTTCAATTTCTAAAATCAGTGAGCAAAAGTGTACACAACTCAAACGTAAATGAGCATTACAGTAGTTTACCTTAAAAAACATTAGAAAAAACGCTCAAGAAAGAGAGAGAGGGAAACACAGCTAGGTTAAGAACATGACTATTCCTTATTGTCTGTTCCCATTCTTTCCATGAATATACAGTTGTAAAAAATAATTCCTTTTGCAACTCTAGTTTTATTACTGTTCATATAGTCGAGTTACTCTTCCAGATTGATTTAGGTTGAGTTTAAATAAGGTAAAAATTAAACAAAATTATTCAATAAAGATGATGTATAGTTTACTATACAATCTTTTATATTTTAGTGATTAGAATTTAAAAATTTAGTTTAGTGTTTAAAGGTTTAGTTTATATGGTTAGAATTTAAGGTTTATGATTAAATATTTAGACTTTAGTTTTTAAAGAGTAAATATGCATATTTGTGTATTTTTTCTACACAATATATGCATAAAATTTACTCAAAGTCTCAAAGATTAATCTAATTCGACTCAAGTTACAATTAATTAGTTAATTTTTTATTCAAATTTAATTGTGAAATATGAATATTATATTAAGGAAAATGTTTCAATACACAAGCTTGTATAAATTTTAGTATACACAAGCCTTTTAATGTTAGGGTTTAGAGGTTTAAGTTGCGGTATAGAATTTAGATCGTAGGGTGTAGAATTTAAAGTTCATGATTATAATTTAGAGTTTAAGATTTAAGTGTTTGGGTGTTAGAGCTAGAATTTAAGTTTTAAATTTTATAGCTTAAATATAAAAGATTGTATAATTTTTTTATACAGTTTGTGTATTAAAATATAACTTTTTATATTAATATTTTTTATTTTTTAATATTAAACTTAACATTTATAGTTGTAAAGTCAAATTACTGCTTAAGCTTTTTTTTAATACTTTACGATAATATAGTTGGCAAAAAAATACTCTGAGATAATATAATAATATGTTCCCTAGATAGCAATAATGTTGCACGTGAGGTATGTTCTATTTTTGTTTAGGGTAAAATTCATAAATGGTCATTGAATTTGGTAAATTTTATAATTTGACAATTAAATTTTTAATTATGTCAAAGTAGGCATTAAAGTTTCAGTTTTGCTTTAAATTGATCATATAGCTGTTAACTACCGTTAAAAGGGTGATGTGACAATTAACAATATTTGTATAATAATACATTTAGTCCTTTAAATTTGCACATTTAAACAAATTAGTCATAATTCAAAAAATTAATAAATTGATCACTCATTATTTACACATTCATTCAATTTGATCATATTTTTAATTAAAAATAACTTAAGAATTATTTTAAAAATAAAAAATGATTTTGAAACCATCCTCCCATAATCACCAACATAACAATAAAAATTAATATCCCCACTCCCCTGTAACACATCATCATAATTTGTTTAATTACCTTTTTTTTAATCATAATTTACATCTTAGAACTATCATTGAAGTTTGCAACTTTTTTCGATTTGAACTATTCGATATTGTTAATTGCTTCTTTTGTTGTGCTGATTGTTAATGTTTCTTTGATTGATCTGAATGTTCCAAGAAATTTCAGCAAGAACCAAGGAGTCTTTGATTGTTCTTTTTCTTCTTTTTTCTTGAGTTAATAGACAAAATTTCCAGCATGAATCTTTTTCTTTTTCTTTTCCCCAGAATTTCCAGCAAGAATCAGATGTAAATGATGATGGTAAGGGTGCTATAGGAGAGTGGGAATATTATTTTTTATTGTTACGTTGGTAATTATGGAGAAATGGTTTTAAAATATTCTCTCATTTTTAAAATATGACCAAATTGAATGAATGTAAAATAACGAGTGTTAAATTCGTTATTTTTTGAATCGTGACTAAATGTTTAAATGTGCAAATTTAAAGGGCTAAATATGTTATTATATAAATTTTATTAACTATCGCGTTACCTTTTAAATAACGGTTAACGACTTGGTGACCAATTTGAAACAAAATTAAAAGTTTAATGCCCACTTTAACATATTTAAAAATTTAATTACTAAATCAAATAATTTACTAAAGTCCAATAATCATTTGTGAACTTTATCATTTTGCTTATTAATCCAATAATGTTTTTACCTATACGCTGAAACTAACTCTGTCAGTGTCGTGACTCATGATTTTAATAATATATATGGAAAGTATTTTAATATATAACTTTGTGCAAATCAAGCCTTTTAATTTTATGGTTTTAAGGTTTTAAGTTAGGGTTTATAGATTTAATGTGTAGGGTATATAATTTAAGATCTATAGTTAAGATTTAAATTTTATGGTTTAAGTTTTAGGATGTAAGAGTTTGAGATCTATGTTTTAAATTTTATAAAAGAGTCGTGTAAATGTTATTTACACAACTTATATATCAAAGTATAACTTTATATAAATCTAATTTTCATAATTAAATTTATCCGAGCTGAGTTAGATAATGGTTTTATTTTTCCTTTTTTTCATATGTTTTTATCCGGAAACATTTTTTGGGGTCATTTTTTTTAGTCCCTAAACTATTTTGGTAAGACAAGAAAAAAGATTGTAATGTAACTTATGTTAATTAAAAATCGTATAAATGTTAGGTATAGATTTATGAGGTTTGACATTTTTCTTAAGCGGTAAGTTAACATTCAACTAATTTTATGCTATTAAAAAAACTAATGTTATGCTATGAATCCAACCAGGTCAATTAAAAATAATATTTATTCTAAAAGACTTATATTTAAATAATTTTATCGGTAAAACATGTGTCTTAATTACATTAAGACTATTTAAAAATTAATATTACGCTAATAACAGCATAAATTACAACAGTAACACATGCATTAAAACATAAATTACAACAAAAAATATTTTATTTGGAGGTATAAACGGTAAAACTTGCAAGTAAAAGATCATCAAAACTCCAAGGGTAGAAAAAGTGCAAAACACGAGATAAGTGGGTCTGAAAAAAAAGGAAAGGCTGTCAGCCAGGTCACCCTATCTTTTCTCATGTTGGTCGAAATGATTTCCAATTGCCTTTTAATTTATATAGTTGTAAAATAATAAAGCATAATAAAAAAAAAATACCAACACAATGTATACAAACAGCTAAACTTTTTTTTGAACTGGACAACTAAATTTATTTTTATATTTCGTGAAATATTTAAATATAAATCTATTTAACTATCAATAAATTATGTAATATAAATCTATTTAAAAAACTAAAATATTTTTATTCAGAATAAAAATAAATTCAATCGCTTCGGTTGGAACATTCCCTATTGTATAATATTTTTTCATATATAAATACCCGGCTTTCTCGCCACCCAGTCTCCATTTCCGTCTCCAACAGCACCGCCACCCGAGAGAAAGAGAGAAAGCAAGCGACGTCGTTTTTTTCGTCTCCGTCTTCATTTACCTCTTTCTTCAACTATTACTTCTCCTTGCTTCTGCTCACATTCAGGTAAATCATTTAGTTTGCTTCTATTTCACTTTAAAACCAATCGATCTGTTGATTTTGATGTTTTACCGATGATGAAACTGAGATCTAAAGTGCTTTTAGTTCCAGAGAGTTTGATATAGCTGGATCTGCTTCTTTTTCTATCCGGATCTTTACTTGGGTTGCTTTGCTTCATTGCATTTGCGATTTCTTTGTAGATCTTTATGAGAATATTCTTTGTAGATCGCTTATTTGGAGGCTCTAGTTTTTATTTTACTTTTTTATCTTTGGATAATTGACTTAGTTTCTTTTTAACTGTCCATGAATGCTGTCTACGTTTTGAATTGAGAAATTGGTTGGCTAACAAACTTAATCTTTTTTTAAAGGGTTGCAAATCGGTAAGTTCCTACCAGTTCAACTTCTATATATAGAAAACTGAATGAATCGATCACTACATCAAAATTGACCGACTTGATGGACTAATCATATATACCTTAACCGAGATAATCCTTCTTTCGGTTTGGTCAATTTTTCTCCTTGTTATCCATAGCTAAATATTCCGTCGGATGGGATTGCTTGGTCTGGGTTGCTGTTTGATTTGGGAAGGGGAGGGCGAGTATACATCAAAACTGATATTGATACTCAAAACTAAACATAACTAATATGGTCAAATTGGTCTTGTTTAGTTTATTTGGTTAACTGACCTTTTGCACAACTGTATTTTCTTTAGCTAGCCAGGATACTGAATAGTTTAGTTTTATATACTTGAAGAAAGGAATGATTACTTAAGTTTCTCTTCTTTCATTTAAAAAATATGTAAAACTAGAACTGGATTTGTAATTGACTTGGATTTCCCTTTTTTCTTAATTATTTGAGATGGCATAGATTCCCGGTAGAGAGTTATTTTTCTAAAACTCACAATATCAAATCTTGTTTTTAGAATTTTAAAGGATGGCTGATACCGAGGATATTCAACCCCTTGTCTGTGACAATGGAACTGGAATGGTGAAGGTTAGTTGATTTGTAAACCTAAGTTATTCTCTCCATTACTGTTTATTTCTTTAATGAAGAGCTTTACTTTGTCTTGGTTGAGCTGATTTTTGTTTATCATTCAGGCTGGTTTTGCTGGTGATGATGCTCCCAGGGCAGTTTTCCCCAGCATTGTCGGCCGACCACGTCACACTGGTGTCATGGTTGGGATGGGTCAGAAGGATGCCTATGTAGGAGATGAGGCACAATCTAAAAGAGGTATCCTTACTTTGAAATATCCCATTGAGCATGGTATTGTCAGCAACTGGGATGATATGGAAAAGATCTGGCATCATACATTCTACAACGAGCTCCGTGTTGCTCCAGAGGAGCACCCTGTTCTTCTCACTGAGGCCCCTCT
The DNA here is from genome assembly GCA_019671005.1 of Hibiscus mutabilis. NCBI lineage: Eukaryota > Viridiplantae > Streptophyta > Magnoliopsida > Malvales > Malvaceae > Hibiscus > Hibiscus mutabilis. The sequence goes on along the minus strand of CM033711.1, from coordinate 86,412,011 downwards.
GAACCCCAAGGCCAACAGAGAGAAGATGACCCAGATCATGTTTGAGACCTTCAATGTACCTGCCATGTATGTTGCCATCCAGGCAGTTCTCTCTTTGTATGCCAGCGGTCGTACAACAGGTTCATTAAATCCCTGTAGATGTTCCATAGTTCTATAGATTGTTTATAATCAACCCACCACTGAATTATCTCCCTATTGGAACAAACAGGTATTGTGCTGGATTCCGGTGATGGTGTCTCTCACACTGTGCCAATTTATGAAGGATATGCCCTTCCACATGCCATTCTCCGTCTAGACCTTGCTGGTCGTGATCTTACTGATGCTTTGATGAAGATTCTTACTGAGAGAGGTTACATGTTCACCACCACTGCTGAACGGGAAATTGTCCGTGACATGAAAGAGAAGCTCGCATATGTTGCGCTGGACTACGAGCAAGAATTGGAGACTGCCAAGAGCAGCTCTTCTGTAGAGAAGAACTATGAGTTACCTGATGGACAAGTCATTACTATTGGGGCTGAGAGATTCCGTTGTCCTGAAGTCCTGTTCCAGCCATCTTTCATTGGAATGGAAGCTGCTGGAGTCCATGAAACTACATACAACTCAATCATGAAGTGCGATGTGGATATCAGGAAGGATCTGTACGGTAACATCGTGCTCAGTGGTGGCTCAACTATGTTCCCTGGCATTGCAGACCGTATGAGCAAGGAAATCACTGCACTCGCTCCAAGCAGCATGAAGATCAAGGTCGTTGCACCACCAGAGAGAAAGTACAGTGTCTGGATTGGAGGATCTATCTTGGCATCGCTCAGCACCTTCCAGCAGGTGAAACATGTTTTTGCATATAAATGGCTTCTATTTTACTTCTCTGTGTGTTGGGTGCCTGAGACTGACATATCTTGGTTTACTTGTTGCATCAGATGTGGATTTCCAAGGGCGAGTATGATGAATCTGGTCCATCCATTGTCCACAGGAAGTGTTTCTAAGAAACTTTGTGATTGCTTTCATGGTCAGTTACATTTTCTGTTTAGTTGGCTTTTTCGTGTCCTCTGTCAAGTCTGGTTCGTGTGGGGAAGCATTGAAGGCAGGGATAATTCAAGGGTGTTCTCCGGTATTACTGTATCCGGTGTCACTGCAGCTGAGATGGCAGCCCTTCAGATATGTTGGTGGGCAGACAATTGGTTCTCGGGTCCTTGCTTTCCATGCATCTTTCAAACACGTTGCTTAATAGGGTGTTTGTATCTGGAGAGTGATTGTGATGCTCCTTATATTTGTTTTTTTTTTTACCAAAGAACATTAATGTTAATAGCTGGTTTTTAAATCTTCTGGTGGTTAATGCATTCTATCTGAATTCATTTGCGGGCTGTTTATAAAATCTGGAGTTGAAGAGGAAACAAAATTTTGAGATTGCATGAATGTAAGAGTTCTTTGGAGTGTACAACAATCCAGCAAAAAACAAAGTAGGATGTTTTCCCATTTTGTTAAGAATTTTCATCTTCATTCTTATCTTGCGACCCGTCTTGAATATAAAATCCTAAATCTTTCCCATCCCACGACTCTCAAGTGTAGAACCATACTCGTTCCACACTCATACGAGTCCTCAGACACCCTAATGCCCGTCCCATAGTGTACTTCATATAATATATTTATAAGTAATTGTTAAATATAAAATATATTTTCAAACTTTCATCATATATGTGATATTATTTTAGTTGCTGTTGTTTTAAAAATAATAATTAGTCGTCGTAATCTTTTAAATGGATGAAAATTGAGAAATCTAGCCTCTGTAAGTGCTATTTTTTTTAAAAAAACAATGAATGTGAATTAGAGTTTTATTAAAATTAATTTTTAATGTTTTTTTTAAATATGCTTATTATATATATTGGTGAACGAGGATGGACAGGATGGGTGGGGCGAAGACAAAATCATATTCACACATATCTTACCACTTATGATGAATCTAATTTTTTTTCACATCTTTATCTCAGCACAGGAAAAATCTATACTCATCTATGTTTAATTGGGAAGTAGGACGAATCCCATGAAACTTGCCCCCTGACATACCTATTCTTAAGCACGGTGGAAACTAAAAATTGAGAAAATTAAATTATGACCCTTTCATTAAAAAATTATATTATGACGCATGATTCGATTTGACTCTGACTTAAAATCGAGCTCGACTCGAGATTTTAGCGAGCTAAGTCGAGTAAGGTCTAACTCGACTCGATAAGTTCGTGAGTAGCTTGTTATTTTTTTTTATAAATTCTTTTATGATTTTTTTGGTGGGCCACCTTAAAAAATTTAAATACTAGTTAAAAGCTCAAGAAAATTTCAGTGAATTGCTAGGCAATTTACCCATAAAATTTTAATTTCAAATTTATATTAAAAAAAGTTAATTTGTATTAATAAAAAAATAAATTGTAATAATGAATTTTATTTCTTTTTTTAATATCTTTTTATTTTATTATTACTTTACGTATAAAAATAGAAAAGGGGAAAAACCTTCAGTTTCCACTTCCCATATAAAAAAAGCGATTGAAAGTTAAAACCTCAAAATTCTTAAGGCATTCTCTCCTTTGTTGTTCATCAAAGATTGTTAAGAAACAAAAAAGAGTCTCACACTCGAATATCGACTTCATCTCTAATTCGGTCATGACATGTTCGTTTATTTATTTCCTTAGATCTCACGTTGTTTTAATCTAAATTTCTTTTTTTATATTAAGGTCTAATAGTATCACTAGATTTTACCTATATTTAAAAAAAACAAGGTAATGGTTTTGGCGAGGTTAACGAGCAACGAGTTGAGTCGAACAATGAGATTTTTTAACAAGCACAAGTATAGCAAAATTTTATTGAGCTTAACGAGCAACGAGTCGAGTTGAGCAATTAAATTTTTAATGAGCACGAGTCGAGCACTACTCAACTCGCGATCGACTCGCTCGATAATCATCCCTACATTTCATCATATCAGGCATAGTTTCAACCAATTGAATACACCCACTTTATTTTTTTCCATGTCATTTTCTTACCAAGTGAATCTTCACTCATAATTTTTCACATTTTTTAAAAATAATTTTTTAAAAGTTACATTTGACCCATTTTAAATTAGTCTCTAAACTTTAAAATATTCTATATAAATCCTCAAACTGTAATTCATTTCAATTTGATCCGTAAACTTTAAAACGTTCTACGTCAATCTTTAAATTATAATGTCATTCCCTTTTGATTCTCTTGGCAATGTATCGTTAATTTTACTGGTTAAAAAATTAATTTACTTTTTGAAAGTCTCGGTGATCACAATGTAAATGTTGCCGCATCAGCTAAGGAGAATCTTAAAAAGTTTGAGTCCAAAATTATAATGGTACAAAACAAATACATTTATAAATAGAAAAATATTTTGATATATATAGACTTAAGGTTTAGGATTTAAGATTTAAAATTTAAGGTTGGAAGTCTAGATTGTAGGATTTAGGCATAAAATTGACAGATTGTATAAAATTTAGGCTTAATGCACTTTCCCCCTAAACTATATGTTGAGATATTTAAATTTGATATAACTTAAAGAAAAATATTTTTGGACTTAAACAAATTTGCAAAAATATTTCAAAAGTCCGATAACTTGAAAAATATATTTGAAATGTTTTCAAAGGGTTTCTGACATGTTTTAAATGATTTTAAATAGCTAAAGTGTCAAAAACAGGCACTGAGTACCGATACGGTTTGACCCGTACCGATAGTATCGTACCAAAACGTTTGTTTCTATATCGATACCCCTGTGTATTAAATTTTCCAACGGCGCTTTCTGTTTAAGGTAGTTACCGATATCGATGTCCCACATACCGATACCAAAGTGCCCAGAACTGCATTTGTGGTTGGAATTAAAGTCCCCAACGGCTAGTAATGACCATGAAGTTATTAGAGAGTTTAAAAGACCACTCCGAGCATCCATGGAACAACAAGAAACCAACTACCAACATTTAGTGATAGAGAAATTGTTCTAGTGCTTAATTTTGTCAATTTTCTTTGTAGAACACACTTGTGAGCTTAATTGTTATATATGTTCAAGTGTTAAGTTTTGAGTGAGTGAGCTTAATTTGCAAACACACAGCCTTGTTAGGGTTTCCCTTGTTTGCACACTTGTATTCTCTTTGTAAAAGAGAGGATTTCTAGACTTTGGGGTATAAGTCTGAGTTTGTAAAGGTTTCCTCTTGAGCCTAGAAAAAGAGAATAAATTCAATAGTGAAATTGAGAAAATCCTTAGTGGGAAGATAAGGTAGTGGATGTAGAGTTTGGTTAGAAGCTCGAACCACTATAAATCATCATGTCCATTTTATTTTCCATTGCTTTCACACCAATCACTCAAAAACCAATTCACTCATCTTAGCTACCTGGTTGATCGAACGAGCATCCTAACAATTGGTATCAGAGCTTCGTCTCTTCATCAGATTAACATCCAATAATCGATCCTAAAAGTGCTCAACCATTCTACATCAACCGGAGTCCATGACGCAATCCATCGACAAGCTTCCTTACTTCGACACTGCCAACTACGCCTATTAGAAGAATAGGATGATGTTCTTCTTGAGAGCCAAAGATTACCCCGTCTTTGGGATATCATCCTTGATGGCCCATTCGTCCCTTAAAGAAGCAAAGAGGAATGGAGTGCGGATGATTGCAAGAAAATAGAGCTAAACGTGAGGGCATTGCACATTCTTTTTTTGCACTTAGCCCAGATGAATGTGCCAAAGTATTTTCTTGTTGAAAGTGCCAAAGAGATTTGGGACAAGCTTGAAGTTACTCATAAGGGTACCAACGATGTCAAGGTGACCAAGATTGGAATCCTCAACTTGAGCTATGAGAAATTCAAAATGGAACCAGATGGGGACATCACCAAGATGTTCGATAGATTCTCTGTCATCGTTAATGGACTTAAGGGTTATGGAGAAATCATTCTGGAAGACAAGCTTGTTCGAAAGCTTATCTACTCTCTTCCCGAGTCATGGGACACAAAGAAGTCCGCCATCATCGAAGCTAAGGATCTTAAGGCCTAGAAGCTCGATGCTCACATGGGGTCACTTCTTACTCATGAAATTATGGAGAAAGAAAAAGAAGAGGAGAAGGAGAATGAAGAGAAGATGATCGAGCAAGGCATTGACATGAATATTGTTGCTCTTAAATCCTCTACAAACTAGCAAGAAGATTCAAATAGAGAGGATAGTGAAGAAGAAGAAGAGATTGCCAAATTCTTCATGAAATTTGCCTGATTCATGAAGTGTCAAGATGGAGAATCAAGTCATGAATTGAGAATGAAGAGGAAGGATCCCATCATATACTTCAAGTGCAAGAAGAAGAAGCCAGGGCATACCAAGTACGATTGTCCCCATTTCAACAAGAAGGAATCAAGTCATAAGAAGAAGGAATATGTGGCTACATGGAGTGATGAAGAGGACTCCGCCGAAAATAAAGTAGCTCATATTTGTCTCATGGCCATAGAAGAAGATTCAAGGGTAACTTCTAACTCATCTTGTTCAAATTCTTATACTTTTGACAAGTTACAAGAAGCCTATGATGATTTGGTTTTGGAATTTAAAGCTTTATTTTTGAAAAATAAAAAGTAACTTTCAAAATTGAAAATCGAAAATGAATTGCTTTCTAAAACCAATCTCGAACTTGAAACAAGATTTGAAGCTTTTGAGAAAAAGAATTTAGATTTACAAAACTTGCTTCTAAAAGTTCAAGAGAATCATCAAAGGGAAATTGATGACCTCAAAAAGAATTTGTTTAACAAAAATGTTCGAAAATATGAAATTGGAGGTAGCTCTAAATCAAATTTTTTTAAAACAATTTTTTATCAAAAAAGATCTAGTTCCCCTAGATTTTTAAATGGAAAATATGTTCGAAACATTTGGGTCCCAAAAGGACTCATTGTTTCAAAGAAAAATGAAGACATTGAAAAATGAATTCCTAAGGGGACTAAAGTTTTGGGGACTAATGCCATTGGATCCAAAGTAATTTGGATATAAAAAATTACTTGATTATCTTGTGTAGGTGTGCTTGAGCAATTGATGGTCAAAGTCAAATCTTAGAAGCTCTTGACACACAAAGGAGGAATGACACTTGGAGAAGGAAGGCTTAACATCTTACCTTGGTTCAAGTGGTAAAAATTTATTTTCATGCAATTGCTTGATCTTGTTATCCATGTCTAGTTTTGATGTTGATCTAAGCATGATTGTATGACTCCATGTTGTGCATAATTACATATAGTTAGATGGAGTCTCATATTGCACGAGTTACATGTTTTTTTGCCTAATACGTCTATTTCTATATTTTGGCCTTAAGCTTGTAAGATTTGGTTGATTTTTGGTGAAATCATACTTTCTTTGTGTTAAATGTTATGTTTTGAGAAACATATGTAGCCAAATGTGCATAATATATGTCTAGGACTTAATAAAGCCTTTGTATGAACTTTCAATTAAGTTGTAAGGCATTTTAAGTTGCTTTTGTTTCCGTTTTTCACCAGACTTGTGCCTTCGGTACAGGTACCGCCCATGCCGTACCAATACGACCTTCAACCAATATCGATATGGTTTCCACCGTACCAGTACCCGTAGACAAAAAGGGACTGTTTTGTCTCCTTTTTGACATACGTTGTATGTTTATGATTCATATTTCATAAATGGCATGTTCAATTGAATTTCATGTGTTTATTTTCTTTATTTACTTGAAATTCAATGCTTTTATCTTGAATTGTTAGACTAACTATCTACTTGATGCTTGAATAAGGGGGGACATTTTCTAAAAATTCTTTTCTTGTTAAATTATTTTCTCTCCAAATGTCATTTTACACCAACAATTGAGATTTACTATCAATTGGTACTAATTTTCCAATAATTGGTGTTTTTGAACTTAATGTGATTTCAAACTTAGTTTTGAAATATTTTTGATATAACAAAAATGGGAAAGTAGGTTGAAAAATTAAATTTCAAAAAGAGTAGGTTGAAAATTTAAATTTCAAAAAGAAAAATGGGGAGTTTTACATATTTTCAAAAATATTCTCTTTTTTCTAAAAATATTTTTCTAAGGGGGTTTCACAACAATAATTTTTCAAGTGGTTTTGATATTTGATTGTTGAGATATTTGATTTTGATATAACTTGAAGAAAAATATTTTTGGACTTAAACGAATTTGTAAAAATATTTCAAAAGTCCACTAACTTGAAAAATATATTTGAAATGATTTTAAAGGGTTATTGATGTGTTTTATATGATTTTAAATAGCCAAAGTGTCAAAAACATGCACCGAGTACCGATACGGTCTGACTCGTATCAGTACAAATTTCCGAGTACCGATACAATTTTTATCTCCAAAGTTTTCCAAATTTCAGTAGCCAAAAACCATACCGATACAGTCTTAACCGTATCAATACAAATGGTATCGTACCGATATGCTTGTATCTGCACCGATACCTTTGTGTATTAAATGCTCCAGCGACTCTTTTTGTTTAAGGCAAATACCGATGTCTCGCGTACTGATACCGAAGTGCCCAGAACTGCATTTATGGTTGGAATTGAAGTCCCAACGGCTCTTAACAACTCCTAACGACTAGTAACGGACATGAAGTTATTAGAAGGTTTAAAAGACCACCCCAAGCATCCATGAAACAACAAGAAACCAACTACCAACATTCAATGATAGAGAGATTGTTCTAGTGATTAATTTTGTCAGTTTTCTTTGTAGAACACATTTGTGAGCTTAAATGTTATATATGCTCAAATGTTAGGTTTTGGGTGAGTGAGCTTAATTTGCAAACACCACAGCCTTGTGAGGTTTTCCCTTGCACACTTATTATCTTTGTAAGAGAGAGAGTTTCTAGACTTTGGGGTATAAGTCTATGTTTGTAAATGTTTCCTCTTGAGCCTTAAAAAATGAAAGAAATTCAATAGTGAATTTGAGAAAATCCTTAGTGGGAAGCTAAGGTAGTGGGTGTAGAGCTTAGTTAGAAGCTCGAACCATTATAAATCATCGTGTCCATTTTTATTTTCCATTGCTTCCACACCAATCACTCAAAAACCAATTCACCTCCTCTTGGCTACTCGGTTGATTGAACGAGCATCTCAACACTATACATGTTTTCCCAACTTGCCCCCTAAAGTATTTTTTGATCTCTTTTGCCTCCCAACGTTTTGCGATGTTGCCCATATTGCCCGAACCGTTAAAAAACTTATCTTGACCAATCAAAACACGCCATGTCACCTAATTATTTTATTTTCTTAATTTTTGATTTAATTAATTAAAATATTTATTAAATTGGTTTTATTTTACTAAAATACTCCCACCTCTTTCCCAAACCTCACCCCTCATCCTTTTCCCCCATTCCCTACGGGCAATGCTACTTCCACCCACTGGATAATCAACCCGATTGATGTGGCACATGACATGACCATTAAAATAAATATAAGTGTTTTTTTAATATTTTGTTGAAAGTTTCACTAATACAAAACAATTAATATTTCTTTTTATCCAGTAACAATTTCCAATACTATAAATGTAAATAAAAAAGACAATTACTGATTATACTTCTCTTTAATTACAATTACAAAATTCTTTGAAAATAAATTAAAAAAATCTTTTGAATTTAAACAATTCTTTAAAAAATAACTTAAATTAGATATTCAAAAAAACTCAAATCTATTCAAAAAAATTAAATTAGAAATTACTATTTTGTTTAAAGTTAAGAGGTCAAATTAGAAATTAACCGTTTTGACTAATGTGTCACACCATTAAATTAACGGGTGTTATTGACACAATAACGAAAATAAAACAGATCGAAAACGTAAATGATAAAAATAACCATTTTTCAAAATATGTGACCAAATAGAACACGACCCACAATTGATGTGGGCTAGTGGAAATTGGCGGGAAATTTAGGTTACATTTTTCTCGGATAAAATACACATATTATCACTCAACTATCTTTTTATTCTTATTTTGATTACTCATCTTTAAAAATTTTCAATTTACTAACTAAACTTTCAAATTGCTCCTATTTTAATCACTCTAAAATATTTTATTATTATTTTCATTTGACATGGCTTTTTTATTAAATATAAAAATAATTTAAAATACAAATAAAATCATTTATTATTATTATTGTTAAAATAAAAATATCTAAAATTATATCTCTAATTCACCCAAACCCTAATCCCCAAATTATAATCCAATCCACAAATCCAAAACCCTCCCTTGTTCTCCGACCACACCTTTGCCTGTCGAACCTTCAACGGCCGGACTTTAGGGTGTGGGTCCAGTGAAATCCCAAAATTTCCCCTGCAAAATACCAGTAAAATCCCAACTTAACAAATGAATATATATAACGAAAAAGACAAAACCCAGTTTACTAAAACCAATTTCCTTCAAAACCCAACTTTGAAAAACAAAATTAAAAAATGCGGACACCTTGGTTTAATAAAAGTTAAAGCGTTTAAAGCTTTGAACGTTGACGGTAGGGTAAGCAAAACTCGACTCGAAAAAAATTAAAAATTTTAACTCGAGGTAAAAAAATTGACCCGTATTGAATTGACTCGAAAAGATTTTAAATAAAGTTTGAGTTGTAAAATAAAAATTTAAATGACTAGAATAACTTGAAATTTTTAGTAATTAGTGGATTGATTTTTAAGTTCGAGTTAAGTCCCTCAAAATTTCCTGATATCTATACCAAAATAAAAAAATATGAAGAAATATATGCCACATATGAAAAATATTTTGAAACATATATGCATATTTTATATTATTAGAGAAAGTCGTTTAAATTGGAATCAAGCTATACTATAACATGATAAATAAACACAATTGAATTTGTACATGAACTTAAAAACTCAACTTGACTCAAACTCAAATCGAATCAAAAAATTTCAAATAAAGTTTGAGTTATAAAATATGGCGTGTCAACTTGATTAACTCGAAATTTTTTAACTCGGCTCGATCGGATGCTCACTCCTATTGATGAGTGGTTTTTGAGTAAATTAGAAGTTCATCAGGTGAGGGTATGGTTGAAGAAGGGGAGATGTTCTGGGGTTTATGGATTGCGATTGTAATTTGGGAATTTAGGTTTAGGGTTTAGGAAATAATTTTAATTTTTTATTCTAAATTATTTTTTATTTAATAATAATATAATATGGTTTTATTTTTATTTTAAATTATTGTATATTTAATAATAATATAATATGGTTTTATTTTTATTTTATATTTGATAATAATATAATATGGTTTTATTTTTATTTTAAATTATTTTATATTTAATAATAATAATTGCCGTGTCATAAGAAAATAATAATAAAATAATTCAGAGTGACCAAAACATGAGCAATCCGAAAGTTCGGTTAGTAAATTAAAAATTATGTAATCTTCACTCGTGGTACCTTTTGTTTAGGTTTTGTTCTATTTTGGTCACTGAAATTTAAAAAAGACTATTCTTGCCGCTTACGTTTGAAAATATTTTTGTTTTGGTCACTAGACCGTTAGTCTTTGTTACTTTTATTTTCCGCTTGTTTCGTTTTGATCACTGTTCTTAATTTTTTGTGTGTTTAAGTCACTTACATTATTGTTTTGTTCTATTTTGGTTATTGGGCCATTAATCCCCATTAATTTGATGATGTGTCACGTTAATAAAAATGAGTAATTTCTAATTTAATCCTTAAACTTTTAAACTTTTATTTTTTCACCATCGTCAATCAAAAACCCCCAAAAATATTTGTCCTTTGCAACATTAACCTTCATTTTTATTGATGCCACCGTCGCCAACCGTTGTTGTTGCCTTAACTACCGTCAACTACAAACGTCCACTGAAATACTGAAACACAATTGATGTTAACTCCGATATAGAACTAACCAAAGAAAATAGTTAGAATAATTATGTTATTCTCGTTTGCTTATGCGATGACTCCTTTTTAAGAGTGTGCATTATTTGATTTTAACTAAATTAACAGATCGAACTAAATTTTTTTTCCGGTTAATCGGTCGGTTAATTTTAGGTAAAATCGGTTAATGGTTAAGAGTTTTTTCAAACTTTGGTTATCGATTAATTTGGTTCGAAATTGGTTAATTATCTGAATTAACCGAAATTATTATATATTAAATATTATATATATTACATATATTAATTTTTGGTCATTAAACTTTTAAAATTTATAAAATGATCATTAAAATTTTTGATATATTATAAAATGGTTGTTAAACTTTTATCAAATTAGCATAAAATGAAAGTTCAGTGACTAAAAAGATTATTTTAGCATAATTTAGTGAATATTAAAAAAAACATAACTTAGTGACCAATTTTGTAATTTAACCAAAATTTTATAACAAATTTCGGTTAATTCAGAATCCAACCGAATTAACCAAAATTTTTTCGGTTTGATTAAAAAATTTTGAAAAAAAATTCGGTTTAGTTAAAAGGAAAAAATCCGGTTAATGGATTTTGGGTAATTCGATTCGGTCGGTTAACCGAATGCACACCCTTACTCCTTTTAAGAAATCGAAGAAAACGAAAAAAATCATTCAAAAAATTGAAGACAAACAAAGCGTTTGCGTGGTTCCAGTGGAACCCAGAGTTTACAAGCCCAGTCGGTGGAGGGGATAAATTTAGAAGACAAAAAGATTATAGAATTTTTTTGTTTGAAGATGGTGAAAAAATAAAATTTTAAAAGTGTAGGGATTAAATTAGAAATTATCCATTTTATTAATGTGACACATCATCAAATTAATGAAGATTAATGGCCTAGTGACCAAAATAGAACGAAACAATAACGATGTGACTAAAGCAAAAAAACTTAAAATTAGTGACCAAAGCGAAACAGACCGAAAACAAAGGAACGGAGACTAATGGTCAAGTGACCAAAACAGACATATTTTCAAACGTAAGTGGCAAGAATAGTTTTTTTTTAAATTTGGGTGACCAACAAAACTTAAACAAAAGGGACCACGGGTAAAGATTACCCTTAAAAATTTTAAAAGTTGAGTGACAAAAATAAGAGTGAGAATACCTTTTTTCCCTCCGAATTTCCTATTTAATCACACTCTTTGTTTACTATTATTCACAATACAATGGGGTAATAGGCGAACTTGTACTCACGTTATTGTAAGGAGAGATAATGATCGTTGAAGGGATAACGGACGAAACCGGCCTCGAATCACCCGAAATGTCTCTATTCTTGCTTCAAATATTTATACTCTTTGTTGTTTTGGTCATTCTCATAACAATCGCAGTAATTCAGGTATTAGATTACTAGTTTTTTCTTTCTTTCTTTTTCTTTTTTTCTTTAGTTTAGCTTTAGGAAGTTAGTTTGCCACCTTGCCCTGCCTTTATGCCCAACCACATCACCGCCTTGATTTTCTTTTCGAACCACACCTGCCAACTCACCTCGGATTTTGCTGCCGACGGAGAGTGGGGTTTTGGATCTTTTCTTGACAGCACCCGTACGAGAATGAAACATGGAATATTTTTTCCTTTTTAAAATGTGTTTAGGTCATTTCAATTCTTTGATGACCTTGGAATGCCCATTATCTTTCTTAGTTTTCTTGTTGCAGATTCTTGGTTTTTTTTCGAAGCACGCCGACTAACTCACTTGGGATTCTGCCGCCAACGAAGAGTAGGGTTTTTTTTATCTTTTCACGCCAGAGTTTACTGAATGATAACTGATTAAGTATGTATAGAATTTATTGATTTTTCCGCTAACTCGTTTTATTGTTATACATGGGACTACTCAAACTTTTTAAATTGGAATATTTGATTCTCACTATGAAATCATTAATCTAAAGACAAATAATTTTTTCTTTTTGGAAGCAAAAGAAATGTGAGACATGGGGTGATAGAGCAACAAGACAATTGAGGGTGGTTGGTATTGAATGGTCATTGAATTTGCATGGTTAGCATTGAATGGCCTGAAAATCAACTTATCTAATAGGACCGAAATCACCATAAACTCGAACTAAAATTAAAATTGAATATAGTCAGATCAAAAGTAACCCAAAATAAAATGATCCGACTCGCACCAGCGTTTTCCACCTCCACCTAAAATTACAATTTCAAAATTTAAAGGAAATAAAATGCTCTATATTTTTATCATTTTACGAGGTTGGCCCCCTATCAGCTCATATAACTCTGTCCTTATCATTTACTTTTTAATGGTGGTTCTTGATATTCGTATATAAATTGAGGGTTTGAACTCAATATTCGTAGATTGCATTTGCGTAATATGACAAAATTTTGAACGTCAACAACTCACATCACCAAAGAAAAAGAGTATAATAACGAAAAAAATCAATTTCGTCCACAACCAGCTAAAAGTACAGGAGTTACGTGGTTTTCTTTCCTTTTACTTTTAAATGTGAATGGCGGTGGGGGTAGGGTTGCACTCTATAACCTACTTCTCGAAATAAAGAGATTTAATGATGCAGAGGTAGCTGAGGGGTCATTTTTATGTGTTAATGCCCTTAATGTAAATTACTAAGGAATTTCGGTTCAAAAGCATGAGTGTTGGGGATAAAGATTACGGGTTTGAGACCCTGATATTCCAAGCCAATTCTCATTTCTTTCCAATTGATGTGGGCCAAAGGAAATTGCCGAAAAATTAGCCTGAGCTCTAACTAGATTTTTTATTTAAGTGACATTCTTTGTTTATAAGTGATTCACAATTCAATGGGTTATCGTTGTACTTGTACGCACATAATCATAGGCAGAGATGATGAGCGTCAAAGGCTTATGTCACATACGTGCTCTTTTCTTCTCGTTCGTGTGGCATTTAGACATGCTTTAATGACTAAGTCTGCTTCAAGTAAGAAAGAAGAGAACTCAAGTATTGAATACTTGAAAAGATAATTCTATTGACTTGGAGAATGCTTTACACCTTCCCATTTATAGTCTTATTTGGGTTACCTTGCCATATGGCGAAGGCTACCTATTTATAGCCTTCCACCTACCGAATAAATGGTGGAGATCAATCTAATCTTACAGTTAATATTTAGTTTTTAGATAAATCTATACAAACCTAAAAATATCTTATAATTCCTAGAACTTTCTAGACAATTTTACAATAGACTAGTCTTGGAGAATTCTCCAAAAACTTCTAGAACATTTCATATTCTTCCCGTTGGGAAACTCTGGTACACCTCATGGCGCACCGGAAAAATTATCCAGCGTATTTCACTAGTGATCCATGTACGAGGAACGAATTCAGGGTGAAAAGGGATGAAACGTTACCTTAATTAAATCTAAAAACCGCAGGGAGTTAGGAGAATCCAATTCTGCTAGCACGATATTGAATCAAAGTCGTCACAATAGCGTTCTGACCTCTACACAGTCCACCCGAACAAAACAAACAATATTTTCTCTTCTTTAACTGTTAAAGAGGTTTTTCACAAAAGCATACTTTGACTGCTAGACCTTATGCCTTTATATAGTATTCAAAACCCTAATTTTAATTAAATTCTGATTCTTTAAATATATAATATATTTAACCGAATATAATTAAATATGTAGAATCTGATTCTACTTCAATCAGATTTCTTTAGGGATATATATTTTAATAGTATCTGATAATTATAATAATTATCTAGTAATAATACATATATATATATAAATGAAACTATCTATAATTACAATAATCATAATAATTTTGATTTTTTACTTATTTCGTGCACAACAAGTTTGTATATATGCTATCTAGTCGATATTTGTTCATTTCAATCATAGGGTGTGACCCTTGTAGGTTCATGCAACGTTAGCAGTAATATCTAGAACAATTATAAAATTACAAGCAATGAGTGACATCTAGCAATACATCATTGCTACCTAAGTTACAGGAAGTCGTGGTTTGACATAACCTTTTTTTGTGATTAACTCTTTTCATACATTACATCCTCTTGTCCTTATATCTAGATCGGACACAAGTCATGAAATAGTCACACTTGTATTGTCCATCTAATATTTCTTGATATCTTGAGTAGACTATTGTAAATGAATAACAATGATATATCATATCAATTTATTCGAGAATGGCCATGCATTTCTAGTCTCACTCAATCAAGTGACCTATGTTATTACTCCGATTATGCAGGAGGAACAAATCCTATCTTGATCAACCATATTCTGCTACATAGATTGCAACATATCCAATATCAGTCTTTATAACGTAGTCAGTCACGACACACGTTTGATTGTATCAAAATATGTCACTCACAATGTTGAAATAATGATGATCTCAAGTCTGAGGATTATACATGTAGTTGTCATTATGAGCAATGTTGTGACTGTCACATAATAATCCAAGAAACATGCTCATAGCGGGTCAGTCAAGTATGTCATTCTCTAACACATACTTATGTATTGATTTTGACATCTCCATGTCAATGACAACACTTTTTCATCAATCAACTACATATTAGTCTTAATATATTATTGTTGTCCATGTCCACAATAATACTCAACTAAAGACATTCTAGGAATAACTATATTATTCTAAGGACTTTACTATAATTCAGTTTATTTATAAACACGGAGAATAAGACTGAAATAATAATAATGGCTTTATATTAATAAACAAGATAAAATATGTCTTTTACAATTATCTTATGATTGATCTTTGGGCATACTCCAACGCTTCCATCATATTCTAAGACCTTCTAGAATGTTTTAGAGTCTTCTTGAACATTCTATGACCTTCTAGAATGTTTTGGATCCTTCCAGCATATTTCTCAGTAATTTTTTAAGAAAATTTTATTACTGTTAGTAAATTATTTCTCAAAGGCTAACCTTGTGAAATCTTCTCTAATTTTATAATTAACAAGATTTTCAAAGAGAGTTAATTCATATGAAGTATCTATCGCGAAAAAAATTCAGATCATGATGAGAAGATTAATCTTACAGGCATGGTGAAAATGAACAAAGTCTACTTGAAATTATGGTTCTACCAATGAGGTCAGATTATTTAGACTTGTTGCCTGTTAATTCATGCTTTTATATACATGAATTAGTTTAGATGAGCCTTTAAATTAGTCTTTAAAACTTAGTGGATATATTATAGACTGAGATAAACCACTAGCATAATGAGTAAGACTAAGGTATTAGTGAGCCCAAAATGTGTATGCTTAATAAGATACTATTGTGAGTAAAAGTATAAAGCATAATTCTTTAAGAGACCTTAATTAAAGAAAGAGAAAAATCATAAATAGCTTATGGGAAAACATTATGAAAATGTATGTCTAGGATTGGTTTTATGAAAGACCTGGTATTTAAGCGTGCGTAGTGCACCACCTCTCTTTCATGGTAACCTATCTGGTGCATTGTTCATTAATGTGCTCAATTTTATAAAAAAAAATACTATGGCAAATAAGATCTCTTTAAACTTATTGAATAAGTTAAAAGAGTTGAGATTAATTTGGTTGAGTAGAATACCATATTTAGTCATAGCAAATAAAATATGTGATGGTCTCTTTAGGGCTAATATGTTGAATAATATGAATGAGAATATGATAGACATTAGTGCCAGTAAAAGATTGCATGTAGCTATTAAATCTCTCCGAGTCTTTTTCCTAAGTAGAGGAAATGAAATAAATAATCTATCTCAGAAGTTGTGTTGAAATCTCTTGTAATAAACTTGAGATAATTTTCATGTTGTTAGAAAAAGTTAAAAACTCCTTATAGACAGTTTTATAATTTTCCTAAACACTTTTTATGAAGAATTAGGAAAACTGAAATTCCTTTTGAATGAAAAAAATTAATAAATGACTACTGATGAGATATAAGGAATTTCATAATCGTTTGAGATTATGCATATTAATCTTAATGATTATGAATATTAATATTAATGATTAGTAACTTCTCAAAACTTTGAAAATATAATAATGTGTAAACAAAATTTAAGTTTGTTAAAACACAGTTTTATGGTTAAAACTCATAACAAACTTTACTCTACTATGGTTGAGTATTTGTTGACACATTGTCCAAGACACTTATGGATTTTTTTATATCTTAATAATGTTAGAAATGCGGGGGTATCTTAAAATGATGATTAAAGTCAGAGAGGAACCTAGTTGATCCGCTTACTAAAGGTTAAAGTCGGAAGTTGGTTCTAGATTCGTCGAGGGGATGGGTCTAAAGCCCATTGGTTGAGGAATAGATACCCAACTTAGTTATCTAAGTTTAATATGGTCAAACGAAACCATGGAAAGACTCGTAGTGTACATTTATACCTACATATCCCTATGACGAATAATGTATATGCACGGGATAAACTTTATTGCTCTTAATAAATTCATAGCCTAGGCTTTGGGTGGTCTTTGTGAGAAAAACTTGATTAATTTACCGATTTTGGATGAATATCTACTTTCAATAAGTTCATGACACAGTGTTGAGTGGGTGGTCCTATCGCAAAGAACCAGATTAACTTGCCTCTATAGAGGGTGAGTTTTGTTAAACTCTTAATGAATTCATCCCAAGAGTTCGGGTGATCCTAAGTAAGAAGGACTCATTGAATTTACTGATTAAAGAGGTTGAGTATTTATTCTTAATGATTTCTTATCCCAGAGTTTGGGTGGTTCATTTAAGATGAACTTGAAGAAATTCACCTTATTTATTGTGAGGTTGAGATGTTGTAAAAACTCTTAATTATTTCATAGCCCATTTTCGAGTGGTTTATGTTGAGATAAACCTGATGAAATAAGCTACGTAAGTGAGAGAGAATAGCTACCTTCTATGAAAAAACGTTTCTATGAAAAATGTTAGGTCGTTTTTCTAGTACACTTACTAGAATCTAATCTTGAGGAAATATGGCTATATATATTCATTTGTATATATACTTTTGTTGACACATCGAGAGCTTCGGTGGATGAAGAGGTTAGTTGTGTGTTATAAGTTCACCCTAATCTTAGAAAGTTCAAGATTCATTTACTTATTTAAGAGAAGGATTACTCATCATCAATATGTTCTAGTTCTAGATACGTTCAGTAGTGCTTAAGCAACTAATCTCGCTATTGCTCTTCTCGTGTTTTAACTTCAATGCTCTCATAATTACAAAGGATATTCTTTTGCATTAGTGGGAGAATGCTGTTAATGCTCAAAAAGTAACATATTTCATAATGTCATTTAATTCTATTATAAATAAAATTAAATTGTGCTTTAAAAATGACATTTTTCCCTAACTATTTAACCTATAAATAGAGTGCTTTAAAAATGATGTTTTCCCTCACTCTTCGAAGAAAACATGAAGGATCAAATGTTTTCAATGTGTCAAACAATGATTTAGAGCTCTATTTATAAGGCAAAAGTAGGGACAAAATAGTAAATACTAGAAGAATCGATTATCGTAAAAATCTCAATCGCCTCTCTAATATTTACTATATTTATAAATAAGATCTTATTTAAAATAAATAAGATTATTTGTTTGCATTATCCAACAGATGAGTCATTGGTTACTAACGTTGCTATTAGTGAGGCACCCAAGTTATCTTTTCAAACATCACCGGGATTTTGTCACCGACGAAAGGAGGGATTGGATAATGAAAAAAAATAAAGTGGCTATCCATTGTGGCACCGGTCTGAGAAGTAAACATGGTATATATTTTTTGTTTTAAAACGCGTTTACTGATTAATTTACTTCGATTCATGTGAAATATGGTTGTTTAGTTTGTTTATGTTGAATTCTTGATTTGTTAAATATTCCATAAAATTTTTGGATTAATTTTGGCACTGTAAGGGATGAGAGGTGGACTATCCTTGAAGCATTATTACTAGTGTTATGAGTTTATATTTGGAAAATAATAATAATAATCAAGCTTTTTTTCAAACTCATTCCATAACCATAGGAAGCTAGCGTGTGAAGCTGAAAATAATCTATTCTACACCTTTACCCCCTTGTTTCCGATGGCCATATTTGGTGGAATCAGACGATCAACTATTAATGATCACTCAAATATAGGATGTCATAAGCACTTGGGATAGAGATGGCGATGGCGAGGGCGAGGAAGGAGAGGAATAGGGTGAAGTGGAAGAAGGGGAAGGAGGTGTTGAAAGTAGCTTAACGTATTTTCAAGCTGCAACTTTTCAAAATTTCAAGATCCAAACAACCAAAGATGCAATGTGTACAACAAGTTTAACTGATCTGGGTAATCAATCCTTATTTTTGAGAATCGGGGATTGTCTTGCACTGGAAAATCTCAATAAATTTGATAAAAATTGCATTTGCTTCTTACGACTGTATAGTTATGTATTGCACAAGATGGTGAAGCGGCGATGTCCCTTAGTTTGTCGTGAAGCTGGTGTTTATCACCTTGATGATGGAAGCATTACACGATATTTCTCGAGCGTTAAAACTGAAGTCTGAAAGCACCTCTTTCATGCACTTAGTTTGAGCCATAGCTCTAGAGTCCCTTACACAATCCAACATTTTCTCCCCACATATAGGTCGTAGCCTGGACCGTAGTCCAATCCCTTACTTAGTGAGCTCAAATAACCCTATGGCATGCCAATTGTATCCAATGTCCACAAGTATCCAAGGTTACATATATCATTATATAACTCACATTTGTGCCCTTAGGCCATTTCGTATCGGATCACAATTGAGCCTTGGCTCCAATTCACATATCATACTATGGAGTGACCTTACCACCCTTACCATTGAATCTACGTACGTTTGCTCTACTTGAGCCCTTGACAAAATGCAATTTTAAGCACAAAACAAATGCAACCGGGATGGCACCTAGCCAATCCCATGACACAACTACACTCACCTAGTACCCAAAGACTTCAAGGTTCTCGGATAGCGATTCCCTTGTCGTCGGAAGGGTTCAAAATAGCCGATAGTGAAAATGACTTGCCTTCCACCACTTGAGCTAGTTCAAAATTAGATAATTATATTAGGATTGAAACTAATGATTCACAACCGTTTTTCAAACTAACCAAAGCTTATAGACAACATTGAACCAAGGAAATTGGCTTCCTAACACATGGGCTTAGCTTGAACATTCAAGGCTTAAATATTGAAATTAAACTCTAAGGATTGATGGAATCATCAAATTGACATAGGTTTTTACTTACCCAATTACAAGCTTTCAATTGGTGTATCAAAATCAAGCAAAGGCCAAGGATTGGATCGAGGTGCTTGCTTGAGCTTAGGGAGGAATATGACAATGGAGGTGTGTGCTTGGTTCATTTAAGACAAAGGTGAGATTTGGTTTCGGGAGATTCAAAACAAATGAAGAAATCTTTTTCCTTGTTCTTTTTAAGGTGACTAAAACCTTAATCATTCTCTACCTCACTCTTAGCCAATGGGAAGCTTTCTCTTAGAAAAGGGTTTGCTTAACTCATTAATTAATACATTTTCTCAATCTTTTCCAACTTTTGACAATTGATGGCCAATTGTCATCCTTTTTTATCAATCTCACGTAGAGAAGTGATAAGCTAGTAGTTGACTCAACTCCCTACTTTCAATCTTTACAATTTGGTCATAAAAATAATTTTAACAAGGAACCGTATCGATAAACCTCATGGCCGTATCGATACAACTAGACTGAATTAGGTAAGTTAGTTAGAAACAGTTAGGACGTATCAATACGCCTTGCCCAATTTCAGCATTTTCAGCATTTTCAATGAAACCCCTAACTTCTATTTCTGACAAAAAGGTCCAATAACTTCAATTAAGCCCAAATAACTTTCATTACTTCAAAATTGGGTACAAGATTCGAAAATTACATCATTCAGGCATAACCGATACAAAATTTTCAATCATCGGAACCTAATTTCGACTAGACCGGTTTTTGGGGTGTAACAAATTATCCCATAATTATTTCCTACTTACCCAACTTGTTTTCACCATTTTCAATATACAGTGTAACCACTTTAGACTTTGGTGGTTGTCATCTTTGATAATGGCTTTGAATTTCATGTTATTTCCCAACAAATCTCCACCATGACTTGAAATTCTACCGCTTTCATAATTTCAAAACAGAAATTGTCATACTCCACCATAAAAAGTTCACCTTTATAATAATAAACATCGACATGTCAAAAATGCTGAAACTTATGGTGTAACTTTCATGTTGGCTCCCTTTAGAAGTTCACCAGACATCGATACCACACACCTTGCATCAAATGTCAACCAATGCCATGTATAACTTCAGATCCGCTAGCAGCAACACATCCTCTTCTATGGTAAAGCGGAGATACCATGAGGACGTAATTCTCAACTCTTTAGTTCAAAGTCATCTCCCATTACAAGTTATAAGATGCTAGTTTCTGATTCGGAGCCTTTCGTCGAACTTGCTCCCCATGGACAAATTTTTCTTACATGACCAGCCTTTTCACACCTCCAACAAACCACATTCTTCTTCTTCTTCTCGTTCACTACCAATATCGAATCTGTTGAATCACGAACTGTGGAATCACAACCTCTATTTTTTAACCTTCTCTCTTTATAAATGAGCTTATTGGCAATCTTTGAAAAATTCAGAGTTTCTTTCCCATACATCAAAATAGGTTTCATGTGTTCATAGGAAGTCGGAAAAGACAATATAAGTCGTAGAGCTTTATCCTCATCATCGATCTTAATTCCAATAGTCTCTAATTCAGTGACAATATGATTGAGTTCATTGAGATATATGAGATCCTAGAATCTTCATTCATACGCAAAGTATGAAATTGCTCCTTAAGGTGCAATGTGCTTGAAATGTTATTCCCTTAGTACAATGCTTCAAGTTTCTCACAAATCTTTTTTTGCACCGGAGATTCTTTTCACATTAAGAAGATCATTTTTGCCAAAGCCAAGCGAATTGAACTTGTTTCTCTCAAATCAAAATTTTCCCAATCTTCATTACACATACTAGATTCGTCTTTTCCATAATTATTGTTGGCGGGCTTTTCTTTCAGTGCCTTGTGTGTCCCCCATTGTATTAACATGTCTTTCATGTTTATTTTCCATAAACCAAAGTCGATCTTTCCATCAAATTTTTCTATGTCAAACTTCATGGCGGATGTCATCATAATTGAATGTAGTCCGTGAACAATGCACTAGGTAGTTCCTAGGAAAGAGAGTTGGATCACAAGGATCTCTCAAATATCAAGTCTTTTCTTAGCTAGAACTTTCCTAGACCTACACTTCCACACTACCACAGTAACTACCAATCGAGAAGAAGCCAAGAACAACCTCCAAACGACCATGAACTCAAAGTAACCGTGAATAATTTTCTTTTCCAAAATAGAGGTTCACACAATGCTGCAACCACAAGAATAAGAAAATTATCACTCCTTCAACCTAGCTCCGATACTAATTGTTGAGAATCAAAGTGCGGAACAATTCCCTATTGAGATTAACCGGCTAAAATAAAGAAATAAACTAGAAAATAATACAACAAAACAACACAAGATTTTACGTGGAAACTCTCGATTGGGAAAAAAAATCTACAACCATTGTCAAAGACATCCCAAGAAACCACTATGTGCAAATTGTTGACTATTTTCACAATCACGATAGCCCAAGTACACCCGAGAAAATATTTAATTACACCTTGCACCACTATAATACAAGAGAATAGAAAGAAATTTAAAAACCAAATAGAACTCTCAATATTTGACATGGTACATTTAAAACTAAAAATGGTTAGGCATATTTATAATTGAATTCCAATGATTAACTTACAAATAGCATAATCTTTAGTGACTCAGAAAATAATTATCCCATGAATTATTTCTTACTTACCTAACTTGTTTTCACCATTTTCAATAAACGGTGCATCCACTTTAAACTTTGGTGGTTGTCCTCTCTGACAATGACTTTGAATTTCAAGCCATTTCCCAACAAAACCCAATCACGAAAACCATAAAATCTGACTAGGAAGTGCAAGAAGAAATACATGATCTGCACCATCCTGTTGCAGTAAACCTAGAAGTTCAGGTGGCGGAGCTCAGAAAATACGTGCCTCCAACTCATCTCGTGAAGCCATTTTAGCAAAATGGTCTGCCACCTTATTTCTCGTTTTTGGTACGTGCCGAAATCTCACATCCTAATGGCGATGATAGTGGTCCCTAATATGTGGCAGCAACGCGCAATCCTAGTCGTCAAGTCCTTTTGGAACGTACCATGTCCACCGGCAACAGCTCTGCCTTGCTAACCTTTACAGTACACGGGGTCGTGGATCTTTTCATTGCTCTCCACGAACTCGATGGGTCCTTGGTTATCGACACTGTTATTGCCAAGTTATCTTTTTCAAACATCACCGGGGATTTTGCCGCCGACGGAGAGGGGAGATTCTGTAGGAAGGACTCGGATAATGAAGAAAGATAAGGTGGCTTTTAGTGGCGGCACCGCTGTGAGAAGTAAACATGGTATACATTTTTCTGTTTTAAAACGCGTTTACAGATTAATTTACTTCGGTTCATATGAAAGATGGTTGTTTAGTTTGTTTACGTTGAATTCTTGGTTTGTTAAATATTCCATAAAATTTTTGGATTAATTTTGGCACTGTGTAGGCCAGGGGATGAGAGGTGGACTATCCTTGAAGCACTATTACCAGCGTTATGAGTTTATATTTGGAAAATAATAATAATCAAGCTTTTTTTCAAACTCATCCCATAACCATAGGAAGCCAGCGTGTGAAGCTGAAAGTAATCTATTCTACACCTCTACCCCTTGTTTCCGATAGCCATATTTGGTGGAATCAGACGGTCAACTATTAATGATCACTCAAATATAGGATGCCATAAGCACTTGGGATGGCGATGGCGAGGGCGAGGAAGGAGAGGAAGAGGGTGAAGTGGAAGAAGGGGAAGGGGGTGTTGAAAGTAGCTTAACGTATTTTCAAGCTGCAACTTTTCAAATTTTCAAGATCCAAACAACCAAAGATGCAATGTGTACAACAAGTTTAACTGATCTGGGTAATCAATCCTTGTTTTTGAGAATCGGGGATTGTCTTGCACTGGAAAATCCCAATAAATTTGATAAAAATTGCATTTGCTTCTTACAACTGTATAGTTATGTATAGCACAAGATGGTGAAGCGGCGATCTCCCTTAGTTTGTCGTGAAGCTGGTGTCTATCACCTTGACGATGGAAGCATTACAACGATGTTTCCCGAGCGTTAAAACTGAAGTCTGAAAGCACCTCTTCCATGCACTGGTTTTCACCAAATATCTAATCTGTTTAGATGTAATGTTTAAGGGTATTCTGTTTAACACCTAATTGTTCATTAGGATTAACGGTCTTTTTTGTAATTGTATTAGTGACGTAATTAAATTTTATTTTTTTAACTTTTTATTTTATTATTTGTGTGATTAACATTTATTGTCGTTGATGTCTATTATGATTGAAATTCTATGTATCATATATGATTTTTGATGTGCTTTATTATTAAGACTTTGACACCCATTAATATTAGAGTTATATATAGCAATTACACCTCATGCCCATAAATATAAAGTTTAGAGAAATCATTTTAAGTATTCTATATTGAGTAAATATTAATATATACTAATAAATATTATTATCATCTTTCGATACTTTATATAAAATTTAAAACAAAATAACTAAAATCACTATATAAAAATCTGACATGAGATTGATAAATTTGTATATAAATCCTATATTATCACTTCATTTATTGAATATATTTTTATATATACTCACACATTACGTTATCAGCTATTAATTCATGCTCATGAACTTTTTCCTATTAAAAGATTGAGGTCTAGGGGTTAAAGTCTTGGGATTTAGTCCTATTGAGAACAAAACCCGGAGTCAAAGATGAATGTCTAATACGGATTTACCCTAAAACATGCATAAATTTAGTGTTAGAATTAAACTAATTGAAAGTTTAATAAACTGTCAGCACCAATAATTTGGTGATATCTAACGTAGTTTATCCTTAATTTTATAATATTTTTTTCTCATTCATTTAACTCAAAAGAAAAAAAAAGGAGAGGGAGCTAAAATTTTAAGGTCTAGACGCTTAAACTTTGTGTTTATTAAATTTGTATTGTATTTTAATTTTCCCCAACTTTTTAATTGCTTTAGACTTTGCAAACTTTTTAATATAAATATTTTCATTGAATTTTTTTGGTTGATATTTTCTAAGCTATTAAAATTAGTAGTAATAAATATATATTATTTTTAAACCAAAAAATAAATATATATTATTTATAATACTAGATGTAAAACATTTCCTGTTTTATTGATTAATCGTACTAAATATATCGGTTAACCGTTTAAGCAATAACCAGTTTAAACGGGACGGTAACAATTTACAAAAATATAATACTTTTCATTTCAATAACCGTAGCGTAACCGACCTTGAGCATCCTTACTTGCACTGCCTCGTTCCCCCACCCCCTCCTAGTATACATAATAAGCCTATGTAAAAATAATAATAATATAACACTCATCTCACAGTCACTACTACTTTTTTATAAAAAATGAGAGCACTCATGAAGTTATATTTTCAATTTTCACTCAATTTTAACACTCACCCCTTTAGTTTTTCAATTTTAACTCAGGTTAAATTTATATTTTAATAAACCAATTAAAAGAGTGCATTGACTTATTATATATTTTTTTAAAATTGTGATAGCGGAAATAATATCACTTATGTGGTTAGAATCTAAAGGAAATATTTTTTTATAAAAGAATAGTTTATATTTATTTAACTAATACTAATATATATATATATATTATGAAGTGGGTTGTGGGGCAAGTATAGAGAAGATTAGGTGGGTCTCATAAATCACATGGGCGATGGGCGGGATGGTTTAGTCTTCTGGATCGCTAGGCGGGGATGGATAGTCTTGGATTTTATACTCATAGGGGGTCATAGGACGGAGATAAAAATGAAATTCTTAGCGAAAATGAATGTGAAGAGAGCACTCTACGCCCCGTCTCACTCAATTGACATCCCTTAATGTATCAGACTCTCCAATAAATAACTCGAATCCAAATCATCATCTTGATTCTAACTTGAATTCAGAAAGCCCCCATCCATATGAACCTTAATTGATTGATAAACCAGTCAATCACAATAATGCATTGAAGTCTTGGGTGTACGATATAATCTACATCTGCACACGTACGAGACCATATGAAGATGAGGAAGGCGACGAAACAAATGAAAACAAGCTTTCGGGCATGCACATTGGTATGATGCCAAGACAACCTTAACATCCTCAGACGAGATGTTTGAACCTGCACGTACTCTCTATCATGACCATGAGCTGGCTCGTTGAATCTGCATCTCAATAATCAGCCACCGAGACGGACAGCTTCCCTTGGATTTCATGCACGTTGTACGTTTGTGCTTGGACCTTTTTTGTTACAACAGTGGTTTTAATATTCTAATAACAACGCTTCAAATAGATTTGAATTATCATTGATGTGTTTGTGCTTTATGCATTATTTTAGTGTCTGGTTTCGAATATTATGATTATTTCAATTATAGTATTTTTTAAAAAATATAGCATGTCTTACTATTAATTATGTCATGTGGCGACCGCACACATCAGTAACAACCAAGAAAGAATGGATCCTAAGCTACCTTAATTTTTCTTTCTTACGTACAAGAGAAATAGGGTTGATGAGAAAAGTCAACAAAATCACATGGGTATTAATAAAATACGATGATTTTTTGACTAAATAATAGAGACATGTTGAAATAAATTACCACACAGTGCCTTCAAAATCCAGCCGGCCAAGAATTTCAAAGAGAAGATAAAAAAGAATCGTATTTCATGTTAATGCAAGTAGCTTTGTGGGGTTCCATTTGACGAAAAAATCACATTGATTTCAACACATTAGTTACATGTCTATTATTAAATTAGTTAAGTAAACTAACATTTGATTTACTAAAACCTAATACTTAATCAATATATTCCTTTTGCTTAACTAAAAAGTAAGATTTTGTTGCTAGATTTCGAGTTTAATCGGTCCAACCATCGTTCTCAAGACATGGAACTGATAAAATCTTGAACTTGAATTAAATTAAACCGTTGAATTTACAATGAAATGGTTTTAGGTCATACCTATATTGGATTTGATTTGATTTTAAAAAGTGGAAGCTATTAATTAGCCTTCTTTTCGTGGAAGCAAGAATCCAATGGAACCTTTGAATGATGACCAAAAAGCTTTGGATCCACCAACAACCCCACCACCATGGGAGGCTGGAGGGGGAATTGATAGAAGCTATCAACTTCTTTGCATTTGTTATGATGCGAAATACGTTAAAGAAGAACCTTGTTGGCGCTATTTAGATACGGCACAATTCCGACAAAATACGTGGCACTAATAAGTAATTATACATAAACTCAAGGAATGATTCTAATGGAAATGTAAATGTTGTTCTTTTTAAGAGACTCGAATTTGAGTTATTTTTTGTGTGAAGTGTGTGTTTCATTAAGGGTTAAAATTAAACAAATATTATTATGGGATCATATTTATAATTTTTTATCTTTAAAAAAATCTGGGAAAAGGAAGAATTTTCAACCAACTTTTTTAAATAAATGTTGTATATGACATGGCTATGTTATATATAATTTCTTTTTCATTCTCCTTAAATGTATCGACAGGTACATTTATTAAACATATAGTATATAACAAATATTTGTCTGAACATATAGATTTTATAAACAAAAATAAGACATCTAATTGTAACACATGTTTGAAAAAAAAAAGTATGAAAATATACATTATCAAATAGATTAAAAAATATATGAACATACTTTTTTGTGTATATAAATTATTATATTATTTGTGAAAATATATTTTCGTTCATTTCTCTTGACATAATAAGTCAGAAGAACTCTGCGTAAATTTAACCGCGATTGTCTAATCTGAATGCATGATTGATGGTACGAACTTCAACTTGCCTTACCTAAGACTGACGATAAATATGATTAAACATCTTCTTTCTAATCATCTATTTTTATTATAATTACCTATACTTGATTCATTGTTCGACTAATTCTAATTAAATATTATATAAGTTTATTATAAACATATTTTTAATCCAATTTATTTTAAGCAGATAAATGTATACTCCATGTAAGGAAGTTGAGAACAAAAGGGAAATAGAAGTGAAACTTTTGCATGTATTAATAATTATATATACACGAGATTTGTCCTCATCCAAACAGAGGATAGAATCAATGAACCAAAATAATCTAGTAATTAAAAGTTAAAACTTCTTTCCTTTCCTGCCATGCTAATTGCTATTACTACTTTTTCTTTCTCTACATGGTCTGATTCACAAACAAAAAAAAATCAAGATAAACCCAACTATTTCCCTTTTGTTAAAACCAAAGCCTTCAAAAATGATTCAACTTAACAACTCCATATACATCACCGAGTAGGCCACCCACTCCTCGTATTCAAATCCCATATCCCAGTAAGAACACTGAAAATAAAATTAAAATAAAAAAGTAACAAACTGATCATCATCACCTTCTTCTTCTTTCTAGGAATAGTAATTCCTATGATCCTCATGGCGATCTCCAACTTTGTAAGCCGAGGTCATTGTGTTTCCTCGAAGGACCGGACGACGGAATCGGGAGATGTCTAGGCAAGAATCCAACGAAATGGCCTACATAAGGAGATTTTGGTTTGATTTTGAAAACGTTGTCGGCAGTGGCCGTGGTTCTTGAACCGTGGCAGTGGCTGACAATGAACGTAAGCATTAACAAGAGCCAGAGGAGAAGTAGTGGAACCAGTTGCCTTCTGCAATCAACCATCATGTTGCAGGCTGCAGCTCAAGTAGAGGAAAAGAGAACGAGATGTGTGAAGAGAGAAATAGAGGTGGAAATTAAGAAGTATTCTGGTGAGAGAAAAAAGGTTGTAACTTGTAAGTAAGCAAGCAAGGGAGAGGAAAGAGAGAGAGAGAAAACAAAAGGGGCGACCTTTCAAACAAAATCATATGCTTTCTACGTGTAGTACAGTGCTAGTACTTAGTAATACAAGTAAACATTTGGAAGCATAGTGTTTAAAAGATTTACGAAATTAGTTTAGTTAGCTATCATGATTTCTTTATTTTGTTCGGGTTAACTATATGTATTGGACAACTCTCTCAATTCAATTTTTTCCATTCATAACGTCAGAATTTGTAATCTCTAAATTTTATTTAAAGGACATAAGACATCATCCTACTAAATCAACTGGTTGTTGGTTGTAATTTCTTTATTTGACAAACTTTGATTCTAACATTGGTATTTAAATTGAATAGTACATAATTCGAATTTTAATATTTAATGTCAACATGTAATAATTTTTGAAGTCGAGTAATGACAAATCGGTTATAAAAACGCGTAGGGGAGAAAAGGAAGAGGAGAAGGTATGGGATTGGGAGCAAAAGGAATGCAAAAATAAAGTTTGGGGGAAGGTGGGGCGAGTGTTATGTTATGTCTTCTCCTTTTTTTTCATGGTTAGGTTGGGGTTTGGTCCCACTCCAACAAGGGAATTCCAACTTTTCTCAGTTTCTACTCCCCTATTCTGTAGGGCTCTGATTTGAAGTTTACCTGCATCAAACATATTACACTATACTTACCATATTCTACATATAAAAATTAAAATATACACACAATTTTCCTTGCCAATAATGTTAAAAAAATTAAATTCGAAATCGAACTATTTAATATTTTACATGTTTGATATGAAAAATTTTGAATTCTTGATTCAATTTCAAGCTATAACATATCCAACTGATACCGGTCAATTGCATTAAATCATCAAAGATTTCAGTCCTTTTTCCCCCTCTTTACAGTTTCAGTGTACCCTATGGTACTATTTTCCCTAACCATCTCCACAACTTCAGTATTTTGTACTCCTTTTGAGAAAGCAATTACTATCTCAAGAGTTCATCTCCATGGCATCAATGAGTTGATGGTAAATTTGTTGTTAAATTGTGAGGGGACAGGATTTTGTTTCAAGAAAATTGAATTTCCCAAATGGCATTGAAACTTTACTTGGTCACACACAGGGAAGTAAATGCAAATGTCAGGTTTCTTCAGGTACACCCATGCCCTTTTTCATATAACCTATGGAACCTACGAGGGCTCGTCAGTAACCTTTGCCTTTTCCCCTGTCTCCCTCTTTCCCTTGTAGGAATCAATTCTTCCCTGGAAATTGATTAGATTTTTTTAATATACTAGTTTGATTATATAATAATATCTCCTCATGTTTACCTTTGGACAACTCCCACATAAATATTTAAATTTGGGTCTTCAAGAATAAATTTCATTTTTTTACAAGAGTTACTCGTTAGATTTTTTTTATTTACTTAAAACAAAGCTCGTGGTTTACTTGGATAACTTCAACGTCAACATGGTTTACTTAGTTTTCTCATGCACAATGTTACAATCACTGTAGCTGTGTGAAAGTCCACATGAACAACATTGTTCTTGAACTGTGACTATGCGGCTGGCATTCGTGCCCTATTTTTTTTTGTCTGATGACATTTTAGGTCCTATCAATTTAAATATTTGTCAAATTAAAAAGCATCCACAATTTTTTGGTTTAAATACTTATTAGGTTTCTGATAATTTTGAATTCTGGATACTTAGCCCTTCATAATGTTTGATTCTAGTTCTATCCTTGATCGCACTAACTTTTTCTATAGAAAAACATCAAAGCATAAGCTACTATCATATAATAAACTCAATCCTTTCACTTAACTAAATTCCAAGATCAGATTTTGATTGAATAAAAGATAATTGTGAAAGTGAAATGTAGAATTTGCAAAATGGGTATTTAGAAAAAGGAAATAAAGAGAGAGGAGAATGTAAAACTTTTGACAATATTGGAGGCCCCAATCCTGCTTTACTTTAAACAATTCTAAAGCGTGTAGGT
This sequence comes from Hibiscus mutabilis, assembly GCA_019671005.1. Classification (NCBI taxonomy): domain Eukaryota; kingdom Viridiplantae; phylum Streptophyta; class Magnoliopsida; order Malvales; family Malvaceae; genus Hibiscus; species Hibiscus mutabilis. Next base: position 86,381,155 of record CM033711.1, on the reverse strand, counting down.
AAATTCCCAAGCAGCAAAATCACTTTTGCTGTGAAGAAACCCCATTTCACACATTTCTTTTTTAATTAAAATAATTTAAGTTCAAAATTTAGAGATAATATTATTAAAAGGACATTTATAAAGTTTGAAAAATTAATTTTCATGAATTGTTAAACGAACTTAGAAGACACCGGTAAGAAAAGAAATTCGGGAAAAAGAAAAGAAATTGAGCATTGGATTTATTAATGGTACAACTGCAAGCCATCCAATCCAAGGGTCCTACTAAGTGAGGACATGGGGGAAGAACAAACAAGTTCATTTCGACTTATCCCATGCTTTTGTTTTTATTTATTAGTGTAGGTTAGGCTTATAGATGCCACGAACTCATAAAGTGAACAGTGGGCGTAGTCTCTTGAATGGATAGAATTTTTTTTTTTGATGCAACACTAAAGTCGTGTTGTTACATTGTCCCACTGATTCGGAACTGTGTTTCGGATTTGGGGACCCATATTTTGAGTGTAAGAAAAGGAGAGTTGAAACATACAAGTAGTTGTATCACATGGTTTCCTTCCTTTTTCTTTTAAGCTTTCATTATCTTCGCAAAATCTCCATCTTTTCATGAGAAGCTTTAGCTCCTACAAGAGTCTCATCATCCTTTAAGACAGACATGTTAAAAAGGCATAGATTATCTGTTAAAATGTAAAGTTTTATTCCATACCCGAAAAGATTTTGATATAATATTGAACTTGGACAACATCGAGATTGTTTGAAGAATAAATTCGAGTACTTTATTTAATGTTAGTTTAATTGAGGGATTCATTAGTCTAAAATATATCATCTCTTAATGTTTAATGGAGGAGACAGTTCATTTGTCATTTGAAATGCGTAATAGAGGGAGGGTTTGAAAGTCTAAAATAGACCATCTCTTAGCATTATCAAAGGAAGCTAATTTCATCTCACTGGTCAAACCATTGTTTTCTTTAACGATGTTCATACTATTTAAATTCATCTTCATCTATAGATAGGTGATGTTAAATGATTAAACAAGTTTGATTATATAACACTCTATGTACAATACCAATGACAATATTGATCGAGCTATACCCAATTAACATCAATTAATTATTGAGTTTTTTCTCGGGTAGTGTTGTGAGTTTTTTTTTTTTTTTGTAAAATAGAGATGCTTTGAAATTATTTCACAATCTATAGATGTTTGAACAGTGTTTTAGAGTTGTTTATACTTCATTGTGACTTCAGGCAAAATTTCTTCGACAAACGTCAATCATATGTATGTATGAGAAGAGAAGAGAAGTCGTCTTTCCTTCCCAACCATTTCAAGCAATTTAAAAAAACCTCTAACAACACCTATACTTTTCGGCGACTTTAACTTTCGCTGTTCAAACATATTTAGATCAAAAAATAATTTTAAAACATCTCTATTTCATGAAATCATATTTTTCAATCACCTCATCCAAAGAAAATACCCATCATTTTTTTTCCGAACAAAATACCCATCAATTGTTAAATGGTCATTGGATAGAGTTGTCATTGTGCTGACCATAGCACTAGTTGTGGTACAATGCAAATGTGACAGGACAAGCGCCTTCATTTTTTTTCTTTAGTCCAAATAATTAATCACAATTTTTTTAATTACAGATGTACGAGAAATTATCTTCATAATTACTGAACAATTATATTAGCAAATCAATTTATGCACAATGAGATTTGAACGAAATAATTAAAAAAATATATTAACAATCAGTAGAATGATTAAAGGACGTAGCAATATAGACTTGCACGGAAAATAAAATGCATCCAAATTTAATTCAATAACAAGAATCAAATTAACAATAAATTAATACATATTAGAGTTTAAAATTATATTTTTTTGACAATGACAACTGGACTTTATTAATAACCATGAAATGTATCTACAATACAACGCATTTAGAAGGGAGAATAATGAGAACAGTCTACCAGAATTCCATACAAAATCCAAAGGTGCAAAGAAAAGTAAATACTTTCTATGGAGATTAGCATACCGAAAAAATCTAGAAGTTTTTCTGAATCTCATTGTCTCTATCCAAATAAGACGCTTTACGGGGTGAAAAAAGAATGGTGAGCGAACCAAACTAGCAGGCAGATTGTTCCGCTACCCAGGTCTGATTAAATCGGCAAACAACCATCAACTCAGTGGGAATTTACCTTTCTATGACAACCGATAGAATCAAAATAAAAAACTAACACCGTGAAGATCTCTACACGAGCGTCAAAAGACGGCTAAGATATGCTGAAATCATGTCAAAACGACAAATGAAACAAACGATAAAATAAAAAAACTTGTCATAAAGGCAGAAAAAATACGTGCTACAAAGATAAATTTTTTATTAAAATATAAAAAATAATAAAATAATAAATTTCGGCAGTCGACAATTAATATTAAAATTGATTGCCGGCCACCGGCCAAGAAACGAAATGAAGAAGCGGCAGTTTAAAATTATAATTACTTTCTACTAATTCCGCACTCACGTATGTATTTCAATTTTGATAGCCTCATGATCTTATGTTCACTTAACAATAATTATTTTTAAAATTAGTATTTATTTATGAAGTAAAATACATAAATCATCATTAAACTTTACTCTTAAACATAGTTCGGTCATTTAAGTTTCAAAACGTTCAATGTACTCACTGCAGTTTAAACATTGAACGTTTTTATAACTATTAAATCTCAAATGGTCATAGATGGTGGTCATTCGTCCTAAATTTTTTACTAGTCACTTTATCTCAGCCCCATGAGTTTGAATTTGACTTCTATTTTGTCGGAAAATGTTTCGAACTTAATAAACCGACCAAAAACTTTTAATTTCTCTCTCGTCGATCTCCCTCTTCTGTCATCGGATATAATCTATTTCTCAGTATGTTACTTCTCTCGTGCCAATGAAGTTTTCTACCATTTAGATCTTAGAGAAGTCACCAAAAATTAACAAATGAGTGACAAAAAACGTTTAGTGTCTGAAATTCATTAAGTAAGTTGAACGTTTTGAAACTTTAATTATCAAAATAAATTTAAGAGTAAAATTCAATGATGTTTACATAATTTACCCTTATTTATGTGCATGAATATGTCATCTACGAGTTTCCAAGTCTTAAGGATTGGGTATCCATCAAATCAGGTGGGTTGACTCATATGGACCGAGCTCTCGAGTCTTTGATATTAATCTACTTAATTAATTAACAAAATTATTTTAAAATTTTTAATTTTGAGGTAAATAAATGTCATTGTTTTTAAAATTTAAATAAAATTCAATAGGTCTAGTAAAAAATTGGAAAATATTCAAAAGTTAATTTAACTGAATTTATCTAATTTCGACAAAATTTATCGATTGACCATATCAAATCAAACTGTAATTTAAATAAATTTATTTTTCTTTACCAGGTTTTAGTCGAGCGTTTAACCTAGAAACTTATAAAACTGTGTAATAATGTTAAAAAATATTATGTTTTGTATAATATTTATTTTTACAAAATAAAAATAATGTTAATTAACTAATAGTAATTCAAATAAACGGTAGACCCGACTAATGCACAAGTCTGGTCTAGAACGGCCCAAGTTTGCGAGGTGTAATTCCGTATCTAATTCATTTAACTACTCACCAAGTACGAGTTTACTACTATTAAAAATAATATGAGAGTTTTGTCAAAAAAAAAAAGTAATATGAGAGTTTTTTAGAGTGAATTCAGGGTTTTTCTAACGCGAGGCGGTTAAAATAGGCTATACAGAAATGCTTATAAAAATTGTAAGAGTTTGTGTATCGACAGATAAGAGATTTTGTAGGTACATAAAAATTAGTAAGTATTTGTGTATATACCGAAATTTTTATTATTTTTTTAAATATTTCTGTAGGTACATAAAAGTCGATACACATATTCTTACCATTTTGTAAGCATTTATGTATAACCTCATTTTAGCGTGCCTCGCCTTAAAATTACCCATGAACTCAGTAGAAAAAAAATATCTGTTTGTAAAAATTTGAGTCTAAACAACATATTTATAAGGTGTATATAAATTATTAAAAGATTAAAAAAACAATATAATCATTACATCTTCACACTTGATGCTCCAAAAATAACCTTTAGATTTATTCACAGGTTAGGCCACTTTTTTGGAATTTAATTGACACATCTTTATCCCACAATCTGAACATATTATGGGTTATATTTTAAATATAGAACCTGCGTAAAAAAATTACATAATATCTGTATTTAAGCTATAAAATTTAAAATTTAAATTTTTATCACTAACACCGTAAAACCTAAATCTTAAATCATAAACTTTAAATCTTAAATTTTAACCATAAATTTAAAATTCTACACCCAACAACTTAAACTCATAAACCGCAATTAGTCTAACAAGTAACAACATCTGTACCCCTCAAACCTTGTAGGAAAAAATATTTTAGTCTTTAAATTTTTCGCTTCTTTTAGTCTTCGAAGTTCAAAATGTTTGTTAAATTGAACCAACCGACATAAATGATGACGAAATCAATCTTGAAAGAAAAATAAAAATAACTCAAAAGAAAACAAGACCAAACTTGTACAAGAGAATATGCATAATTTTCGTGGGACTGTCAGAAGTTAAATAGTTAGAAGTTGTCGGGCCAATTGTTTTAACCCCGTAGTTTGTTAAGAGTTTGTTAGTCATTTAGGTTATAAATGACTGTTATAGGGCTATTGCTCATTATCATATTGTAATCCAATTGTTATTAAAAGTCTATTTACTTTTACTTCATTATACACTTACTTTAACCCTAGCCGTTCGACACCTTCATCTTACAAACTCCACCACCGTTAACCTACTCCAGCCACCATGGCTGCATTCTCACAGGGACAAGAAAGATAACTTTCACTACTTTTTGTAAGGAAATGAGAAGACTTGTTTTAAAAAAAAAATTAAGATCGAATATCAACTAAGAAAATTATAGATATGTAAAAGGGTAAAACTTTGATACACAGGCTGTAAAATTAATTTTACACAAGCATGTGTATTTACACTATAAAAACACAAATACTAAATTTCTAACCCTAACCCTAAAAAACTAAATCCTAAACCTTAAACCCTATACATTAAATTATAAACACTAACCTTGAATTCTAAATCCTGCAACCTAAACTTCTAAACCTTAAACCCTAAATTAAAACCTTAACCCTTAAAACTAAAAGGCATGTATAAACTAAAGTTTACACGGCCTGTGTGTCAAAAATTTTTCCTATGTAAAATAGATAGGCAAAATAAGAGTAGTTGGTGATTGAATCATTTACCAATGTTGATTAAAATCGACGTGAGAAATCATAAGAAAATAAAAAGAAGTAACGATTCAAATAAGTTAGGGAAAATAAAACTTGAATGGGACGATAAAAACTTTGATTATTTTCGTAAGAAAATTATAAGACATATTGAAAAAATCATATATTTACAAAATAAATCATAAATGTGTAAAATTGATAAACAAAATAGAGTTTAGTATATGGTCGAATCATCTCTTGATGTCGATCGAATCAACATGAATAATTGATGATCATGAAAAAACAGTGAGTCAGACAAAAGAAATATGAAAAAGAAGGAAATAATGAAAGGTAGAGTAAGAGGGTAAGATTGGATGATTGACCACGATATTCAGATTGTCGATAATGACAATAAACTAAAATGGTTGTCTAAAGATTTAAAAGGAAAAAAGTGAATTGTATTCGCTAAAAGATTGAGAAAGAAATATGAGTAGTTTTAATAGATTGGGTAAACAAGAAAAATGGAATTAAGGGGATAGAGGAGACCCCACTACTCCATATTTGGACCATTTTAGTTTATTGTCATTATCGAAATAGGCAATTTTTCAATCTTGCAACACATTTCTTTAATGTTAAAAAAAAATCAAACAAAGAGTCATTTATTTTAAGACACTTTTTCAAAAGCTTTGAATTGCTAAATCTGATTGCTCCATTCCTCTTAGAGTTCCTTTTTTTTAAAAGAAAATTAGATTTTTTTTAACCAATTATCACTATAACCACACATATGAACTTATATAAAATACATTGAAACCATATTTTTTTATTATCCTATTAAATTTTGTCTCACGTACAAAATAAAAATAATAATTTAATGAAAAAATAGAATCTTATATACTTTTAAAATTCTAAATTTGTTTTCATATTTCTATGTTGTTATCATTATATTTATTTATGGTGGATATCTATATATTAAATAAGACTTTAATGTACTTTATTATTAGGGCTTAATACCTATTGAAATTAGGGTTTCTATCTTATGCCTATAAATGTAGAGTTTGGAAAAAGCATTGTATACAACCCTACTTTGAGAATATAATACAAGTCTCTCTTTGTCTCTCATTTTGTTCTTGTTCATCTATTTTGTTCTTGCCCTTTACTTTATTCACAAGATGTTATCAGCACGATCTCGCGCAATAACCATGGTCCTTGTCGGCAATTCCCGAAAAAGATTTCAACAAGATATTGGTGATTACATCTACTATATATTCAACTTAGCTTGAAAATTCTAATATATTTTGTTTATTTGTATATCGATATAAAGATTGATTAACCACACTTATATTGAGGTCAGTGTATTTTGATATATTGTTTGATAATTATTTCGTTCTAATATTTTGAATATTTTACCAATTACCATTAATTATATGTCACTTTCTCTAGAATTTATTTTTCTCTCAGATTAATTTTACCCTCGTAGCAGCAACATCTATAAATAATAAAGACTTCGCCATGTTCAGGTTCGCAATAGTAATGCAAAGGAAACAAGAAATTTTTTAGTATTTTACTAGAAGAAGAAAAAGAAAATTTTGGTTCTTACATTACAAAGGGTTGTGCTACATTATGGGGATAAGGCTTCCCTTGCTCTCAACTATGGACCAATGCTTCTCGAAGTAGAAGGCTTTAATTATGGGGTAAGAAAATTATGTAGTATACTTATTAATATATCCTCATAATTAAAGATTAATATTTATTTATGTTATTTTATTGATTAAAGTTGGTATTTTTAACTATTTTTTAAGTTTTACATGATATCTTTAAATGGCTTGGAAAGAGATATAATATAAAGAGATTATGAAAAGTTGTCTTGGTAATTTATATCTCCACCGTTCTCGAGAGAAAAATCAAGATCGGTCAACTCTATTTTTATTCTTTAAATTACGATTTTAAAGTGCAATAAATTATGGTAATTTACGATCTACAAGAAGACTGTTATAAATTATGGTGATTTATGTTCTTTGTTCTATTGGTTTAATCTGAATATATTAACTGGGCATCCCGTTCTGTGAGGCTATTGGTCTCAAAGAAGGTTTCCAAAGGACCTTGTAAACTGGTTTAACAATGCCGCGTACGAAGATTAAATCTTTGGAATAATCAGCTCAAAATAAGGCCAGAGCCATTATACTTCTTTGTCGTCACCTTCATGAGGGGTTGAAATCTGAATATTTAACGGTGAAAGATCCTCTTATTCTTTAGAATAATCTAAAAGAATGATATGATCATTAGAAAACTGTTATTCTACCTAAAGCTCAATATGGTTGGTTACATCTGAGATTGCAAGATTTTAAATTAGTAAGCGAGTATAACTCTGCTATGTTTCGAATTACTTCACAATTGAAGTTATGTGGTCAAACTATTACTGATGAGTGTATGTTAGAAAAAAGATACTCTACTTTTCATGCAATTACTGTTGTCCTCAGACACAATATCGTGAAAAATATTTTAAAGGCCCACTGGCTCCACTCCATTCCCTGAAGTGAATATAGGATTTTATAATGAAAAATAAATAAATGCCACATTAGTAGTTGTGGTCATGGTCAAGGCTATGGACATAGACATTATGGTCATTTTGAGAATAATTATACCCACCACAAGTGGAACAATAAAAATGAAAATAGTGCAAAATATCATTCCAAGAAAGAGGAATCTATGTGTCATAGATGTGGCAACTTAAATAATTGGCTTTGTATTTGCCGAACGTCGAAGCATTATGGACCTTTATCCACAATCATAAATGATAAAGGAAAGAAAAGATAAACAAATTTTGTTTATAGAGAAAATAATTGTGGTGTTTTTGGTCCAACTCAATTAGATATTGTTGATTTCCTCATAACCCTTGAAGGGAATAATTCGCCATTTATTTTATTTCCCTTATAACCTCTAAAGGGAATAATTGATCCTTTATTTATTTTGTTTTATGTTAATTTGTTTTATTTGTTATTTATTTATGTTAATTTAATTTATGTTAATTTGTTTTACATATTATTTATTTACGCTTTATATTAATTTATCCTTTGAAGAATATGATTACTTCCGGAATAAAATATGCAATGAATTGTGGCGATTTATGCTTAGCAGACAGTGCAAGTACTCATACTATACTTAAGCATAAGAACTATTTTCCATTTAAATGCAAGGGGGGAAAATGTGAGTATTATATCTCAAAGTACTAAAATGTCAATGCTCCGGAAGAGTAATAAGTTCTTGTGACATTATCTTTGATAGATAATTGATTTGATATGTGTTATATTTAATATTTTTCATTCCCTGAAGTGAATGGTACAAAGTACATATTTTTCATTATCCGAAGTGAATAGAACAAAACACATATTGAAATGTGCATAATTATACACATTTTCCCATTTAAAATGCAAGGAAATAATGCGAGTACTATATCCGAAAGTACTAATATCATAGAGGGCTCCGGAAGAGCAAATATGTTATTGCCAAATGGAACTCTATTCCATATTCATAATGCATTATACTCGCCAAAATCGCAAAGAGACTTATTGAATTTTAAAGATATTCATAGAAATGAATATTATATTGTGACTATTAGTTAAGGGGATGCCGACTATCTCCATGTTACGAGTATAAACCAAGGCAATAAGAAAATTTTGACAAAATTACATGCACTGTCATCCGGATTGTACTACACAATAAATAGTACAAATTGATGCTCATGCTATTGTAAATCAAAAGTTTACTGATAACTTTATTATTTGGCATGATCGGTTAGGCCATCCTGGTTCAATTATGGTGCGAAAAGCTATTGATACTTCATGTGGTTATTCATTGAATAACAGATAGATTCTTCAAAGTAATATTTTTCATGTGATGCTTGCTCTTAAGGCAAATTGATTAATCAACCATCACTAGCTAAGACAGATTATGAATCTATTAATTTTCTAGAACGAATACAGGGTGGTATATGTGGGCCCATACATCCTTCTTATAGATTATCTAAATATTTTATAGTTTTAATCGATACATCAACTAGATGATCATATGTATCCTTGTTATCAACCTGCAACTTGCGTTTGCGAGGTTACTTGCTCAATTGATAAAATTACGAGCACATTTTTCAGATTACCTTGTACAGACAATTCGTCTTGATAATGCTGGTGACATGTCATTTTACATGCAACATCATTAATTTGCACCAAGCCAACAAATTATCATAAGTTCTCCCCAAAATTTTTGGGTGCGCGGTATATGTTCTAATTGCTCCACCATAACGCACAAAGATGGGCTCTCAAATGAGATTGGGAATATATGTCAGATTCAAATTTCCTTGATAATTAAATATCTCGAGCTTCTTATGGGGAATTTATTTACAGCTCGATTTGCTGACTATCATTTTAATGAGTCAGCTTTCCAACATTAGGGGGAGAAAATAAATAGCTGGAAAAAGAAATAAGTTGTAATGAATTATCATTATCTCAGTTTGATACACGTACTCAACAATGTGAACTATAAGTTCAAAGGATAATTCATTTAGCAAATCAATTGCCATGTGATTTTTCTGACTCTAAAAGAACGACTAAGTCGCATATATCAGCTATGAATGCTCCGATTAAATTTGATGTCCTGGAAGGACAAACTCTAGTTGCTAATGAGTCTAACTTACGTTTTTAGCGTGGTAGACAAGTAGGTTCCAAAGATTAAAAAAATCCTCGAAAAAGAAAATGAGCTGTATATTATGATGGTTCGATCAAGGAATCAACGAATTATGAAAATCTCTAGAAGAGATTAAAAGGTCTCAAACAAAGACATTATACATGACTTAGGTACCTGATACGAGATCTCAATGAATTATGTCATGTCTGGTAATAAGTGGAACCGAAATCAATCAGCGTTGATAATACATTTGCATGCAATATAGCACTAGAGATTTTGATGTGGATCATGAACCATTGTCAATTGCACAATGCAAACAAAGAAATGATTGGCCAAAACAGAAAGAGGCAATTAAGGCGAAACTAAAATCTCTTTCAAGAGAGAAGTATTTGTGAGAAATAAATGGGTCTTTATAAGAAAGATAAATAAAAAGGAAAATCACAAGATATAAGCTCGTTTGGTTGCAAAAGGATTCTCACAAAGACAAAATCGATTATGATGAAACATATTCCTCGGTGGTGGATGCAACTACTTTTAAATTTTGATTAGTCTGGCAATAAATGAAATAACTTAATTTCCGCCTAATAGATGTTGTTACATCCTATTTGTATGAGCCTCTTGATAATAACATTTACATGAAACTTTCGAAATGATTTAGACTGCAGAAGCAGTTAATTCAAGTTCTCGAGAACACTATTCAATCAAATTGAACTTGTCTATTTATGGGTTAAACAAATTGGGCGCATATTGTATAATCGCCTCAATGAATACTTATTAGCGGAAAGCTATAAGAATGATTCAATTTCCCTGAGCATTTTTATTAAGAGGTTTAGCTCTGGATTTTTCGTCGTTGTTGTTGTGTATGTTGATGATTTAATATCGTTGAGACTCGTGAAGAGATTTCCTTAATAATGGAATCCTTGTCCATCAATCGACATATACAGAGAAATGTTTAAAGAGACTTTACATGCATAATGCATATTCGTTGATCACCCTTATGGTTGCTAGGTCTCTTAATATAAACAAAGATCCATTCTGCCTTCGAGAAAAGGGTGATGATATTTTTGGTCCAAAAGCACCATATATATATATATTAATTGATCTGGAAGCATCATATCTTAGTTGGTCCAAAAATACTATCTAAGTGCTATGAGACCATTACCTTTAGATATTTAAAACTCGATGCCTCTCGAGATCATGTAAATAATTGTTATGCACGAGGCAAAGAAAATATGTGTTTGGCTAAACAATCTAGAAGATATGTGAATTGCTTTCACAAGATAAGATGTAAGTTATCTTGTGCAAAGATAATGCAAAATTTATATATCAAGGTGGATACATCAAATGTGATAAAACGAAACATATTTTTTCAAAGTTTCGTCCGTCACGATCTTCAGAATAATAGAATTCGATGAATCCTTTCGAGCAGTAATTTGAAATATATATTCACCAGTGCATAGTCTACTTCAACATTTGAATATTATATTCAATATTGAATTATGAAGATTCAAAGATCTTATGTGATATTTTCATAAGAGAGAGTAAATACGCGTTGCACTCTTTTTCCCTTAACCGAGGTTTTGTCCCAATAGGTTTTCCTGGTAAGGTTTTTAATGAGGCAACATGTTATGCGTATCAAAGATGTGTGTATTCTTTTTCCTTTATTAAGATTTTTTCCCACAGGGGTTTTACCTTAGTAAGATTTTAACGAGGCACATTATCTTCATGGATATCTAAAAGGGGAGTGTTATGAATATCTTTATTTATAGTGGATATCTATATATTAAATGAGACTTTAATGTATTTTATTATTAGGGCTTATTACCCATTGAAATTAGGGTTTTCATCTTATGCTTATAAATATAGAGTTTGGAAGAAAGCAATGTATATAACCCTACTTTGAGAATATAATACAAGTCTCTTTTTATTTCTCATCTTGTTCTTGTTCTTGTTCATCTATTTTATTCTTGCCATTTACTTTATTCCCAAAATATATTAAATTTTTTGAATTATTTCATTTAATAATTTTTTCTTGACCGCTTCACTATAATTGTATGATAAGTGGTGTTTTCTCACATGCGTTCTTCATATTTGATATTATTTTACCGCATTGTCATTGATCATTGCAATTAGTTAATCTAGCCTATTTATTTAATGGACTAATATTTTTTGGTATTTAGTAAAAGTATCATTCGTTTATCTGTTTAACTATTTTAATTATAAACGAGCACATTTAACTTGTTAGTCAAGTTTTATTATCTTTATTTCCTCATAATTTTATAAATTATAGATTCTAAACCTATTAGGAGCACTTCATTTATTCCCGTAGAATCTTCTTTTCTCCTCTCCTGTATATAATATTAGAATTAAATTTAAGATTTGTCAAAAAAATTATTTTAAATAAGATTAATTTTATAAACTCAGGCATAATAAAATATTACTTTAGGTATATAATTAGAAATAAAATATTTTGTATTTTTTTGACAATTTTTAAATCTAATATTAATCCTACCTAAAGAATGAAGAGGACACTAGGAGAAAAAAAGAATAATTCTAACGGGTCTAGAACTTATAATTTAAAAAATATAAAAAAAATAAAGATGAGCAGTTTAACCAACCGATCAAATATACTTTTTCAATTTTTTTAAGTATCGAAGTGAGAAAAATATATAGAGTCATATTTATGTAGCACAATTTACCGATATGAGACGATTATACCATTTCAAAAACGATGTGAAATTTTTTTCGTTAACAATATAAGCAAATAAGATAATATGTGGCACGAATTTCAAAATTATGTTTGAAAATTTAAAAATGATATAAATAGGGAAAGAAGTAGATATGATGAGGTTTGTAGATTATGAAGACAAATAATGTTGGGTGCACATAGACCCCCATTATGTGAAGCTTTCGGTGCTGTTGCAATCATGTTTCTAGAATCAAGTGCATGCATTATTCATTCTACTGCTACCATAATACAAATGACCCATAAATTACATTTTCTAAAAGTTAACGGCCTCCCTATAATTATTTCCCCATTGCATGACTGGTAAAAAAGAGTCGATATATAAGATTTATTAATCGGTTAATTGACTAAATATGCTCATATTATTTAAACATATTTATTGTTTGATTAAAATCGTTAACCGGCTGAATCAAAATAAATTAATAATATTTAATTAGGTTATTTTAGTTTATTAAACACTTTATTGTTATCTTATTTTATATGAGTTTAAATTTTGATAATTACTTTAAAAATATAATAAATCTTTGCTTAATCCACAAAAAGTTCAGTAACTCACGGCTTATCGATGGTGCCATTATTTACTTTAGTTGTTGCATTTCAACAATTGTGTTCAAATAATGCAGGCACATATTAAGTATTTTAAAATAATTTTCTTTATAATTATTTTTAGACTATTTAAAAAATATTTTCCTTTAAATAGTCCGATGAGAGGGCGTCAAAATGTAGTTAGTACCAAAATTAGAAAGTGCATCATCATCCTTCCGTACGAAATCATCTTTTCGTGAATATGAGAAATAAAATTTGACTCGATTTGAAAAAATTAAATTTTTTATTCGATTGGATGTGAAAAAATTGATTCGTATTGACTTGACTTGAATCAAATAAAATTTGTGTTATCAAAATTAAAATTTAATAACTCAAAATTTTTAATAATTAGTGCATCGATTTTCAAGTTTTGTTGACAACATATATGGGCAACACCCTTGGATGGTAGTTCACACTCATTTGGATGGTGAAAATGGTGGTTTGAAGTTGCTCAGGTGGCCGAGTTGAGGTAGTCTTTGGTCAAGTTGAGAGCTTTAGATTAGGTTATGATCTGACGTAAATAGTGGGGAAGCCCCCCTTTAGTTTAGGGGTGACTCATCCCTTATAAAGGATTGAAATGGGTGCGGATACGTGTCAATTAAGGAGGATATGTGTCTTAGTGAGTTGAGTTGTCATGACTCAGTGTCGGTGTGGATCACGTGAATCGTCACATAGTATGGGATAAGGTTCGCATGTCGAGTTCACGATGGGTAATAGTCGATTTGTTCGCATAGTCATGATCTGCTAGTTCGTTCGCATGTGGTCTGTTGATTAGGCGTTCGCATGGATATAGTTTGCTAGTACTAACAAGCTTAAGTTGAGTTTTTAAATTCTATCTGAAATTTATATATGTATCACATCTGGAAAAAAATATAAAGGAATACATATGTATTGTATATGCTTATAGAAAATCGTTTAAATTGAAACTAATTAGTTGCATAACATTATAAAAGTTTAGAATTAAATTTGAACTGAAACTCAAATAATTCAACTCAAAAACATTTAAAATAAAATTTAAATTATAAAATAAAACTCATCATCTCAACTAATTCAGTTTTTTTTACTCAGTCAAATACTCACTCCTACTTGTAAAGGGCTTCATCTATGATTTCCACGCCTACCCGATCCCACAAAATTGCTTCACCTTTAAGATACTGTTGACAAGTCACAAGATCTATCTCGCAAACCGTCAACCAAATTTTAAAAGTATATTGTCTTCTTTTTTTTCTCAAAATATGACACCACCGAGATTATTTTCCAAAATATTGTTGTTTCTACAGCAAAAGTGAAGTCGAATGCATTAAAATCCGACTTAGAACAATGAAATCTATTTTGATGATTAAAAAATTGAAGTCAGATGTATTACAATCCAACTTTGAACAATATTTTACACTGAACCCTCTATCACTGTCTTCAATATTTTTTAATCCAGAAAAATGGGTTGAATAGTGGATGAATAGTGAAGTCAAATTCCGTTGCCGCCGACTTCACTCCTACTATAGCAAATGTTATAGATTGGAAAATAATCTGACAAGTTTTATTTTTTTTGGGGGGGGGGGAACCCAGTTGCCATATTTGGGTATTTTCCCCATACATTATACAATATTCTGAGAACAATTCATTTTTAAAATATGTATAATAACAATTCATTTTTAAAATATGTATAATAACATATTTAGGCAGATTCGTTTGAATATTTCATTTTGAGAAAAAATTTGGAAAATCACCCCATCGAGTTATCATTTGGAAAAATACCCACCATTCGGTACACATAAGGGTGACTCGCGTTCTACTAGACACGATTTCTGAACTCGAGCTATGCCAGAAGCTAGTTGCAGCTAGTGTGGCATGTCTTATCCCTTGTCATCTTTTAATATTCAATAAAATAAACTCGCGTCCTCCAGGACGCAAGTTTAGTCTGATGCGGCGAGTAATTCATAAGAAACGGAGCGAATTTATCGCATGCATTAATTTGAAACTAGCGTTTGGGAAAACGCGAGTTTTGTGTATCCTATTGTTCAAACAAGCTTCGATAGGCATGTTTTAGGTGAATTTATTGGGTGTTGATGGATAATATTTCGTATTTTTCAGCTTTCACATCGTAGTATTGAAATATTTCTTGAAAATGATATAAAGATAAGAGCGTATAAAGCATCCTAAATGGTGTAAAAATCGCGTTAAAAATGGTATGTAGCCATGTTTTTTTGCTTGAAGAACAAGCAAACATGGGTTGGTAGGCATGCTTAAATGGATTTTGTGGTATGTTAGGGGATATTTTTCTTGTTGTTTAACTTTCACGTCGCAGTACTGAAACATATGTTTACAATGGTGCTAAAATTTGTGCGTATAAAGCATCCTAAAAGGTGTAGAAATCGCGTTAAAAATGCTATCTAACCATGTTTATTTTCATGAAGAATAAGCAAACATAAGTTGATAGGCATGCGTTTGGGTCGATAAGAAAGGCATAAAGTTGGTGTATGAAATGAGTGAATTCATGGTGTTAAATAGGGGTGTGGGTGAATAAGAAGGTATTTTTAAAATTTAAAATATCAGAAAACGAAGCGTTTTTGGTCAAATTGATCATTGATTGTTGTGTCTTTTTAGATAAAATTGATTGAATTGCTCTACAACGCTGAAGAAACTCGCTTCCTTCGAACAACGAGTTATGAAAAGCACGTAGTATTGCAACACTGAAGAAACGTCGTAGTAGTGAAGCATATGGTTACAATGGTGCTAAAATTGGCGTGTCTATGACATCCTAAAAAGTGTAGAAATCGTGTTAAAATTGGTACGTAAAACAGAAAATGAAGCTTTAAAGATCATTAAAAATGGCAATAAAACATTACATAGAGAAGTACAATTAGTTGATTTTAGGGCCGATCCTAAGAGGAAATTTTCTCTTGTTGTGTCTAGTGTTCCTACATCTAGTGTACCGTTTAGGTTGTTCGAACCATTCTAGAGGAACCATATCATCGGTACAGTGAATCCTAGTTGAACGTGGGTGACCTTTTTTCTTACGGCGTAGGGAAGGATCTGGGCGTATCTTAGGTTCATCGTTAATGATATCACGATCACGTTCATTCCCGATCAAAGAAAACTCGTATCGGTATACCTTGAATATGTTTTCAAGTTGGTATACCGGATCAATGAGTGTCATGGAGTCAAAATGAATGGATGCACATGTAGTGAAGGCGTGCGCACACGGGTACTTGAATGTTTGAAAGACTCTGCAATCGCACGTTCTTTGGCGCAGATCAACCACATAATTGTTTTGCATTATTCCTTCAAGCGGTCGCGAATATTCTAAAACCTGAAAGTGATGTTGGCAACGAGAGAAGCATATTGCACCCATCGCGTTTGTGTGCGCAATGTATGTTTGAAAATTTTGCTGGAGTTCTAGATGGAACTTGTAGCCACCTGCCATCTAGTCCATTGCTTGTTTTCTGAGGGTTGCAAAAAGGGTAGCCAATCAGTAATATGTCGCCTTGACAACGGACGTAATAGGTAAATGACACATTCCCTTCAGAGATAAATTGATAGCCTCATCCAAGTTCGTTATCATGTGACCATATCGATGACCCCCATCATAACATTGCAACCATTTCTCCCTCATAATATCAACAAGATAGTCATATCCATATGAGTTTTTTATGCTCAACTCTTCCAGCAGCTCCTCAACCTAGTCTACCCGGTGTGCGTTGCCTATTCAATAAAATATGGAATAGTTGACAAAAAATAATAATAAAAGCAATGATAAATAAAACAAAATGAAAGTGGAAGACGTACCCATGCGAAGAACCATTATACGTTCATCGTTATTCTTATATCGTTGGTAGTAGTTTGCTACAATGTGTCGCAAACAGTACCAGTGATGTATATATGGGGGTTTTCAAGACGCGCCCATACGTGAGATTGCTCCCCCATATCCCTATGCCTTTGTCTGAAATAATACATATCCCCTACTCTTTTTCTCATAGAACCTGACAGATGACATATTTGCGCAGTTTGGTGAGAAAAAAATCCCAATAAAGGATATCTTCTTTTTCAACGATTGCGAAAGCTACTGAAATGCATTTACAGTTGCTGTCTTGTGCAACTACCAGTAGTAAGATTTGTGTGTATCTACCATACAAGAATGTGCCATCGAACTGAAGCATTCATAGCACGAGAGTTTGTCTTTCCGGGAGATCAAATTTAATCGGAGCATTCATAGCTGGTATATGTGACTTAGTCACTCTTTTAAGGTTAGCAAAATTATCTGGCAATTGATTTGCTAAATGAATTATCCTTTGAACTTATAGTACGTAGATCAAACTGAGATAATGATAATTCATTCCAACTTATTTCTTTTTCTAGCTATTTTATTTTCTCCCCCTAATGTTGGGAAAATTGACTCATTAAAATGATAATCAGCAAATTAAGTTGTAAAAAAATTCTC
The DNA here is from genome assembly GCA_019671005.1 of Hibiscus mutabilis. Lineage (NCBI taxonomy): Eukaryota > Viridiplantae > Streptophyta > Magnoliopsida > Malvales > Malvaceae > Hibiscus > Hibiscus mutabilis. The sequence goes on along the minus strand of CM033711.1, from coordinate 86,363,444 downwards.
ATTCAAAAGCTCGAGATATTTAATTATCAAGGGGAATTTGAATTCGACATATATTTCCAACCTCTTTTGAGAACCCATCTTTGTGCATTGTGGTGGAGTAATTAAAACATATACCGCACACCCAAAAATTCTAAGATGGAAAAAACCATGTGTAATGGGGAGAAATTATGATAATTTGTTGGCTTGATGCGAATTAGTGATGCTGCATATAAAACGGTGTGTCACTAGTATTATCAAGACAAATTATCTTTATAGGGTAATCTGGAACATGTGCTCGTTATCAATTGAGCAAGTAACCTCGCAAACACCAAGTTGCGGGTTGATAACAAATATACATATGATCATCTAGGTGATGCATCGATTAAAACTGTAAAATATCTAGATGATCTATAAGAAGGGTGTATGTGCCCACATATATAACCATGTATCTGTTCTAGAAAATTAATATATTCATAATCTATCTTAGCTGGTGATGGTTGAATAATTAATTTGCTTTGAAAGCAAGCATCACATAAAAAACATTACTTTGAAGAATCTATCAGTTCTTTAATGAATAACCATATGAAGTGTCAATAACTTTTCGCAGCATAATTGAATCGAGATGGCCTAACCGGTCATGCTAAATAATAAAGCTATCAGTAAACTTCTGGTTTATAATAGCAAGAGCTTCAATTTGTACTAATTCTTGTGTAGTACAACCCAGATGACAGTGCATGTAATTGTCAAGATTTTCTTATTGCCTTGAATTATACTCGTAATATGGAGATAGGCAGTATCCCTTTAACTAATAGTCTCAAAATCATATTCATTTCTGCGAATATCTTTAAAATCCAATAATTCTCTTTGCGACTTTGACGAGTATAACGCATTGTAAATATAGAATTAAGTTCCATTTGGCAATAACATATTTGCTTTTTCGGAGCTTTCCATGATATTAGTACTTCTGGATATAGTACTCGCATCATTCTCTTACATTTTAAATGGGAAAATATGTATAATTATATACATTTCAATATGTGATTTGTTTCATTCACTTTGGATAATGAAAAATATGTGCTTTGTACCATTCACTTTAGGGATGAAAATATTAAATATAGCACATATTAAATTAATTATCTATCAAAGATAATGTCACAATAACTTATTACTCTTCTAGAACATTGATATTTTAGTACTTTGAGATATAGTACTCACATATTTCCACTTGCATTTAAATAGAAAAAATAGTTCTTATGCTTAAGTATAGTATGAGTACTTGCACTGTCTGCTAAGCATAAATCGCTACAATTCATTGCATATTTTATTCCGGAAGTAATCATATTCTTCAAAGGATAATAAATAAATGTTTAAAATATTTAAATATATACATAATAATATGTAAAGCATATTAACATAAAGAAAAATAAAGTAAAAATCAATTATTTCATTTAGAGGTTATAAGGAAACAAAATAAATGGTGAATTATTCCTTTCAATGGTTATGAGGAAATTGACAATATCCAATTGATTTGGACCAACAACGCCATAATTATTTTCTCCATTTTCGTAAACAAAATTTGTTTATATTTTATTTCCTTTATCGTTCATGATTGTGGATAAAGGTCCATAATGTTTCGGCGTTTGACAAGTACAAGATCAATGGTTTGTACCATCGCATTGATAACATACAAATTTTAATATGATCTCTATCATTCTTGTCATCCTTATAATCCCACTTCTGGTGGGTATAAGTATTCTTAAAATGACCATAATGTCTATGTTCATAGCCTTGACCATGACCACAACTACTAATGTGGCATTTATTACAAAATCTCACATTCACTTTAGGGAATAGAGTGAAGCCAATGAGCCTTTAAAATATTTTTCATGATATTGTGTCTGAGGACAACATTATTTGCGTGAAAAAATGGAGTATGTTTTTTTTTTCTAACATATCCTCATCAGTAATATTTTGACCACATAACTTCAATTGTGAAGTAATTCGAAACATAGCAGAGTTATACTCGCTTACTGATTTAAAATCTTGCAATCTCAGATGTATCCAACCCTGTTGAGCTTTAGGTAGAATCACAATTTCTTGATGGTTATATCGTTCCTTTAGATTATTTCAAGGAACAAGAGGATCTTTCAACGTTAAATATTCAGATGTCAACCCCTTATGGAGGTGACGACGAATAAGTATATGGTTCTAGCCTTATTTTGAGCAGATTATTCCAAAGATTTAATCCTCATATGCGACATTGTTAAACCAGTTCACAAGGTCATTTAGAAACATTCTTTGAAACCAATAGCCTCGCAGAACGGATGTCCAGGCAATATATTTGGATTAAACCAACAGAACAGAAAACATAAATCACCATAATTTATAATAGTCTTCTTGTAGATCATAAATCACCATAATTTATTGCACTTTAAAATTGTAATTTAAAGAATAAAAATAAAAATAGAGTTTACCGATATTGATCTTCCTCTCGAGGACAATGGAGATATAAATGACCAAGACAGCTCCTCGTAATCTCTTTATGTTGTATCTCTTTCCAAGCCATCATGTAAAACTCAAAATATGGTTAAAAGTACCAACTTTAATCAATAAAATAATAGAAATATAACCATTACAAGAATAATTGTCATTCTTAAATAAATAAACAACTATAAAGATGTATAAGTAAGAATGATTAATCGATACAATTACTAACCTCCAATGACGTAAATATATATAATCACTATAATAATTTTATATTGTTTAATGTATAAACAACTCATTCCCTCCAATATTTAACGAATAATAATAATAATAATAATAATAATAATAATAACAACAACAACAACAACAACAAAAATAGTTTCTTATTGTTATTAAGAGAAATCAAGTCCCAGCGAATAAAATTAATGTTTAATGATATTAGAATTTACTAACCTTAATATAAGAATGATTAAACAATCGATATATCGAAATATATGGTAGATGTAGTCATTAATATTTAATTGAAATTCTTTTGGAGGATCACCAATAAATGGTAGAATAATTTTGTATGTATTCTTATCATATGATAATAATATTAATAATAATAATAATAAGTGATATTTCAAGAAGCATATCATAATATCGATTAAATACAAACCAAACACGGTCGGATCATCTCTGTCAAATCGTCTTTTGAGTTGTAAAGAGTCACAAACTCATCTCTACCCAATGCTCAAAATCCAAATACAATCAAACATGCTTTCATGCCTTTTAAAAATAAAAATAAAAAACAAATTAAAATATATAAAAAGAAAGACAATCAATAATTAAAAAATAAGGGAAAAAAACTTATCTCGGTTCATCTTATAATCGAATTTTTTCAGTAACTTCTTTTGGATTCGAACAATGAATACCTCAATTGATTAGAGTCCCGTGCTGATAATGTGTTGTTAATAAAGTAAAGAAGAACAAGAGAGATGAGCAAGAACAAAGATGAGAGACAAAGAGAGAGACTTGTATTATATTTTCAATGTAAGGTTGTGCATAATGTTTTCTCCAAACTCTATATTTATAGGCATAAGATAGAAACCTTAATTTCAATAGATATTAAACCATAATAATAAAGTACATTAAATTCTCATTTAATATATGAAAATTCCCCATAAATAAAAATATTTAGGGAAAACTACTACAGTGACCACCCAACTATTGGTCACAACCTGTTTTGACCACCCAACTAAAAAAATTCAAAATTTAACCACTCAACTATTTAAATAGACCTATTTTGACTACCGGCCATTAAAATCTAACAGAACGATGACGTGGCCGTTAAAGTTAAATTTGTATAATTACACATTTGGTCCTTGTTAGTTCCTTATTATATCAATTTAGTCCTAATTTTAATTTAAATAAATAAAATTAATCAACCAATCGGGTGACGACACATGTCGTCACCCGATTTGATGATTTTAATTTTATTTATTTAATATTTACTAAAAATATCTTAATATATATTATATTAATAATGAATTAAGATATTTAATAAAAAATAAAACTATTAATTAAATAATATATTATATTAATAATGAATTAAGATATTTAATAAAATATAAAATTATTAATTAAATTAAAGAACTCGATTCAATATTATATATATATGAAATTATTACAATAAATGTGGAAAAATATTCAATTTAGTTTAAAAATATAAAAATTATAAATTTAATTTCATTTTAAATATTGCTTTAACTATATGTTAAAGATATTTAAAATATATTCACATTTAAATTAAATATTTGAATTGGTTAAGTGATTTTGTCATATGGTTTTACACGTCTCAAGTGATTTAGGTTCAAATCCTCTTGTAACCATTTTTATTTTTATTTTCCCTAGCATTTACTACATTATAAGATATATATAAGATTGTGCAATCCATTTTACAAATAACGGGTTGGTACAATGGTAAAGTATTGGGATTTTTCTGAAGAGGTTGTGGGTTCAAACCATCTGGTGGAAAAAAATGCCACAGAATAAAGAAATAAAAATTGTTACAAGGAATTAATTAAAATATAAAATTATTAAAATAAGTGTGAGAAAAAAATATTCAATTTAGTTTAAAAATATAAAAATTATAAATTTCATTTCATTTTAAATCTTGCTTTAACTATACATTAAAGATATTTAAAATATATTTACATTTAAATTAAATATTTGAATTGGTTAAGTGGTTTGTATGTTTTTATACATCCCAAGTGATTTAGGTTCGAATCCCCTTATAACCATTTTTATTTCTTTATTCCCTAGCATTTACTGCATTATAAGATATATATAAGACTGTGCAATCCATTTCACAAAAAATGTGTTGGTGTAGTGGTAAAGTCTTGGGGTTTATCCCAAGAGGTTGTGGGTTTAAACCCTATGTCAAGTATTTTCCTTATTCTTGAATTTTCCTTCCACGTGTCACTATATGTGTCATCACCTGATTTGTTGATTAATTTTATTTATTTAAATTAAAATTAGGACTAAATTGATATAATAAGGAACTAACAATGACCAAATGTGTAATTATACAAATTTAAATTTGACGGCCAAGTTATCGTTCTGTTAGATTTTAACGGTCGGTGGTCAAAACATGTCTATTTAAATACTTTGGTGGTTGAATTTTAAATTTTTTTAATTGAATGATCAAAACAAGTCGCAACTAATAGTTAAGTGATCAGTAGGATAATTTTCACAAATATTTATAACAAATATTTTGACAAAAAGCCATTAATAAAGCTCAGAACTTGCCAATAAATTTAAAAGCAAAAAACAAAAAGGTTTCACAAACCTTAATTTTAAGGGGGAAGCAAAAAAAAAAAAAAACTTCAACAAAATCAAAGGTGCACGGGTCTCCTTAGTCCTTAAACAACAAATGATGCGAAATCAAGACCGACCTACTGAACCCCTCATGTGGGCCCCTCAACCTTTCCATCGTCAATCTATGCTTCTATATTTCTCCTTCATCTAATCTCTACCGTTCATTCGATCTCGTGATCCGTTATATTTATTTTCTGATATCCATCTCACGGCTCAGAGCTTCAATCCCAAAATATTAACTTACACGCGCGTGAAGATTCCCTCCCAAAAAAACTTTGACCGACGACTCATAAAAAGGAATATTACTTCTTAAAAATTAAAATAAAAAAGTGAATTTTATGACGTCAGTTATCCTTCGACTAATTCTCTCTCTTCTTTAAACCCGCACCGTTCTCCCCCTCTTCCATCTCTCCCAGTTCACTTTCTTTCACTCTCTCTCTCTCTGAAACCTTCGCTTGTTTCTCTCATTTTCTTTCCGTCCAAACAAGGTAAAAGAAAACAAAAATATGGGAAGAGGAAGACACGATTTGCACATTACGGTTCCGAGTATTTTTCGGTGTCATATCGTTGGACGTGATGAAATCCCCGGTGAGCTTGTGCACGGGCGTAACCTACGACCGAGCTTGCATCCAACGGTGGCTGGAAAGCGGCAACAACACGTGTCCGGCCACCATGCAAGTTCTCCAAAGCAAGGAATTCGAGCCGAACAGGAATTTACAACGGCTCATTCAGATCTGGTCCGACTCAGTTGCCAGGCGTCAACTCGAAGCCGATTCGGCGGCCAATTCAGCTGTTCCTTCTCAAGATCAGATCAATCTCTTGGTCAAGCAGCTCGATAGCAACAATTTCTTTTCATCGTTGACGAAGATCGTTTGTTTCGCCAGAGAATCGGAGGAAACCGCGAATTCCTGGCCAGAATCGACGGGTTTCTGAACTCGGTGTTCGATTTCATGAGAAATGTGGAATCGCACGTTAAATTAATCGAACAAGTGGTTGAGATTTTGAATTTGATGTCAAGTAAAATTTTGGAGAAGAAGCCGTTGTTGGAATCAAATTGCTTGTCGACGATCCTTCTGGTTCTACAACGAGGAAGGTTAGATTCGCAAATCCAGTCGATTGGATTACTGAAGTCCATTGCAGTCGATGGAGAGTCCAAGCTCAAAATAGCCGAACAAGAGGGATTACTGCAGGAATTGGTGAAATCATTAAGCAAAGAAAAGGATCCAAGCTTGATCGAAATCACAATGCCCAAAAGAGTAAAAATCAAAGCAATCGAATCCGGAACAATCCCAGAATTAAAGAAACACATATCCGAGCCAAACACGAGCGTTTCAATAATTGAGAAGTCATTAAAACTGCTGGAAACGTTGTCGTCTTGCAGAGAAGGGCGGGTGGAGATATGTCACGATTCCATATTGTTACAAGCGATTGTGCAGAAAGTATCGAACAAAGCGACGGAGCACGCGGTGACGATACTCTGGTGCGTTTTCTATTTGTTTAGGGACGAGAAAGCGCAAGAAGCGGTGGTTAGTAGCAATGGAATGACCAAGTTCTTGTTGCTGATGCAAAGCAATTGCTCGGCAGGCGTTCGGCAAATGTCGTCGGATTTGCTTAAGATTTTCCGGGTTAATTCCAAGTCTTGTTTATCAAGTTATGATACTAAAACCACCCATATTATGCCCTTTTGATGAAGAAAAAAACAGAAAAACCCAAGTTTGTAAATCAAAGGAATTTTTTTGTTAGTGAAGTATTAAAACAGAAATTCATCTGAATGGTACACGATTGGCGTTGCATCTGATGACAATGTTTTGGGGTTCATTCATTGCTTGCTTTGTTTTGTTGTTGTTTCGGATGGTACAGTTTTGTTTTGATTTGATTTTCAACTATGAAGCGTCTGGGGCTCATTCAATGAAAACACTCATAAATAGTTGCTATTGTAGCAATTTGCAGCTTCAAGTTGTGGTACTGTCTGTCATAGTCTATGTCTCCATGAAGGGGCTGTAAATTGCATACTGATCCACAGTTGTCAACTGTTTTCTCTGGACCATTTTTTAAAAAAGATTTTTTGAATTAATATTTTATATTTATAATTGCAGAATTATCCATACACAGTGTATTTTTTTTACACAAACGTGTCCAATCCAAAATTAAAATTTTTAACATCAAATTTTAAATATTAAATCATAAATTTTACGTCCTACGATCTAAATTCTTACCTTTTAAATCTTAAATTAAAACTCTAAACACTTAAACTAATACACTTGTAGAAATTAAGAGTTCATTTGGTTTTAAAAAATATTTTTATTTTTTATTTTAAATTTTTTAAAATTTAGACAACATGCTTAGTTAATAGGAATGAAAATAATAAGAATATGTTTGATACATAGCTTTTCAAAATAGAAATGAAACTAAAAAATAAATAAATAAAATAAAATATAGTTAAAAAATATTAGTATAATAATAAATAGATAAAATATGAGTAAATAAACCAAAATTTTAAAAATAACATTAAAAGAATTCGAAAAACAGGTTAAAATAAAGTTAAATTTTTAATGATGGATTTTGGATTTAGTTTGCGAGAGTGGGTAAACAGTAAACTTAAATAATCACATGAAACATCGTATTTGAAGTTGATGGGCGATGAATTGCATTGAAATTTTTTAATTTGATATGCTAATTTTATAATTAATGCTTATAGTTACATGGTTTATTCTATGTCTCTATCTCCCTAATTTTGTTTGACTTCCCCCCTCTTCTCCAATATAATAAGAGTAGAGTGAATGCGAAATTAATGTGAGCGTAAACCATATTATACATCACTTAATTATTAGCGTGTTTTTATTTTGATCATCAAATTATAAAAAAATAATTTTATTATTAATATTCTTGGTTATTTTTGTTTTGGCCATCTTCTCTTGACTTGTTAAGATAGATGGTGACGCAATCTTTATAAATAGAGATAATAAAATATTGAGCTTTTAATATTTATGTATTTTATTAGTTTAATCTTAATTTTAACTAATTTAATTATTTAAATTTATGAGCTTATTTAAGGGATTTTGTGGCTCGTCTCACTAGATCAACTGTTGTTGACGAATGTAATTTTTTTCAAATAATTATATATTATATTTTTATTTTTAAATGGATTAAATTACTAGAATATGTCAATATTGAGGGTTGAGTTAATTATCATTTCCCTAGAGAACCGTTGGTCTTTGCTTTGAAACTTTGCCAAATTGCAGCCCTACTTTTTACTAAAAACATATTGGGTAGCCCAAGCTTATTCATATATTTGATTATTTGTTCTATTTCAATGACCCATTGTTTTAAAAAGAAAATCAATAGCCCATTGATTTTTTTCAAAAAAAAAAGAGAGAAAAATCAATAGCCCATGGCATATGGGCCAACAAGCATACGTGTAGTTAGCAAATCAATAAAATCTCTTATTTACACACATAATAATTTGATAAACATTCAAACTTCAAACCCCAACTCACTAGACAAATAGACAATGATGAAATTTAGGGAACAATTAATTAAAAATGTTCCGAAAATAGGAAAAGTTATAGAAAAACAAAATAACGTAATTATCAAATTCCAATAGCAAGGAACAATAATGTTATATCAATGGCAAATGGAGGGAGTTGCAAATGAGGATAGATAAATATGATGGTTCTAACGGTGTAGTGATTTAATTAGTGATGTATTTATGCCATAAAGTTAAATGCTAAACTGAGTAGTTTACTAATAATGACATTTGTGTTTTGAACGTTCGTTAAAATGAACAATTTTTCTAACAAGATGATTAATTTGAGAGGATTTTTTGAACGATTATAATATGGTCCGGTATATTATTTGTTCTTTTTTTTTGTTAGTTCTGAATAACTCACACATACTTTGTGGACATAACTAGTCGAATCTAATTCATTTAGAAGAAACAACTCTCTTTTTATTCATTGAGACCATCTCTTAATATTTTTGAATTTTTTAAACTAAACTCAGAGCGTTCGAGAAGTTGTGTAACATCCGAATAATATATCCTACTTATTAAATATGATCAATAATGGCGATTACCATTTACCATTATATAACTAATTAGGCTTAATAGTTAGAAAGATGCCCAACCTATACCATTTTTTTCAGTTTGGTGTCTAACGTTTTTTTCGGGCCACTTTGGTGCTAACGTTTCATTCCGTAACTCAAATTGAGATTTTCCATAAACGGCCGTTAAAATTTTTTGTTATCCATTAAAAACGTGACACGTGGCATATTTTGGTAATTTCTTTAATTTTTATTTTTCTAAAAATAAAAAAATCTTTAATTTCTCTAAAACCCCCAAATCCAACTCTAGATCCCTAAATTCCCCTCTTTCCACCACCGATTCAACCACCACCGGCCACCCTTGTTTTTGTTGGCCCCTCACTACCGAAAACCCCATCATCTCGCCGTCGAAAACTGACGAATGAACCGGCGATTACTTCATCGACGAACATCCAAAAATGAAGAAAAAGAGACTGATTGAGCCTCTAATCGACGACTAGAGGGTGGAGGATGTTGAGCGGTGAGGTGCCCGACGCTTGGAGGTGAAAGGTGAATCGCCAGCGTGTGTGGGATGCCGGACGGCAAGAAAGATGTGGTTTGAGGGTTCGATTGAAAGAAATTAAAATTTTGGGGTTTTTTAAGAAGTTTATATTTTAAAAGAAATTGAGAAATTAAATAAATAGATAAAATAGGCCACATGGTATATTTTTATTGGATAACGAAAAAATTTTAACGGCCGTTGACGGAAAAACTCAAACTGAGTTACGGAATAAAACGTTAAGACACTAAAATGACAAAAAAAAAACGTTAAACACCAAACGAAAAAAAAATATAAGTTGGAACCTTTTTAACTATTAAGCCAACTAATTATCATGTGTTAAAATTCTCTCGCGAGTTGTGAGCAACTGATAACCCCCTCTTTTTAACCGATTATTGTGTTATGATCATCATTCCAATCATTGTGAGAAGAGAGAATATTAAGTTATTTTATCGATTAGGTGTCATGGATTTATTCTATCGGTTGCATGTAAGTGCACAAGATAATGTTTTTTTCTTCTTCTCAAAAACATACGATGTTTGTTTCAGTAGACTCGTAGCAAAATTTAAAGTAAAAATTTGAGGGACAACTTAAATTTTAAAAAAAAATAGAAGCTTAAACGAAAATTTTCAAAAAATTTGAGAGAGAATTTAATTAAAAATTTTAAGCTTAATATGAATTTTTAAAAATCTTAAAGGGGCCAAATTAAAATTTTCAAAAATTTTAAAGGTAAAATTTAATTTTTTTTTAAAACTTTGGAGGTTGTAACCCCCACTAGTCCCTTAAAGAATTTGCCATTATAAACCCGAATTCAATTACAATATCTATAAGATATGTGTACTTTATCAAAAAATTAAAAAAATATATAAATATATATTATCTTGTAATCAACAATAATAAAAAAACACAGGCGACTCAAGTTTCAACTATCTAGGGAAGTTCTAGCTAGCGACAGTTAAATAAAGACTAATTTAAGACTGACTGGTTCAGCAGGTAACATGTTTGTACATAAATTCTTACGACGCTTGTACATAATTGCTTACAAAAACTGTAAGGAAAACGGTATATACATGAATTGTTACAACATAAGGATTTGTGTACATACATAGTTTCCTACGCGAAAACATAATTTAGTACAAGTAATGTAAGGATTTGTGTAGGTACACAGATTATTACAGAGTATACACAAATCCTTACAAAAGTTGTAAGAAAAACGGTAGGTACCGAATTTTTTACACGAGATCACCAAGGCCAAAATGTGCTCAACATGGGGTAAGGATTTGTGTACATACATAATTTCCTACGCGAAAACATAATTTAGCACAAGTAATGTAAGGATTTGTGTAGGTACACAAATTACTACAAAGTATACACAAATCCTTACAAAAGTTGTAAGAAAAATGGTAGATAAAGAATTTTCTTACATGAGATCACCAATGCCAAAAGGGCTCAACATAGGGTAAGAATTTGTGTACATACATAATTTCCTACGCGAAAACATAATTTAGTACAAGTAATGTAAGGATTTGTATAGGTACACAAATTACTACAGAGTATACACAAATCCTTACAAAAGTTGTATGAGAAACGGTAGGTATAGAATTTCTTACACGAGATCACTAAGGCCAAAATGTGCTCAACATAGGGTAAGGATTTGTGTACATACATAATTTCCTATGCGAAAACATAATTTAGTACATGTAATGTAAGGATTTGTGTAGGTACATAACTTACTACAGAGTATGCACAAATCCTTACAAAAGTTGTATGAGAAACGGTAGGTACCGAATTTCTTACACGAGATCACCAAGGCCAAAATGTGTTCAACATAGGGTAAGGATTTGTGTATATACATAATTTCCTACGCGAAAACATAATTTAGTACAAGTAATGTAAAGATTTGAGTAGGTACACAAATTACTACAGAGTATACACAAATCCTTACAAAAGTTGTACGAAAAACGGTAGGTACCGAATTTCTTACACGAGATCACCAAGGCCAAAAGGTGTTAAACATAGGGTAAGAATTTGTGTACATACATAATTTCCTACGTGAAAACATAATTTAGTACAAGTACGTCAGGATTTGTGTAGGTACATAAATTAGTACATAGAATACACAAATCCTTATAAAAGTTGTAAGAAAAACGGTAGGTACCGAATTTCTTACACGAGGTCACGAAGGCCAAAAGGGACTCAACATAGGGTAAGGATTTGTGTACATGCATAATTTCCTACGCGAAAACATAATTTAGTACAAGTAATGTAAGGATTTGTGTAGGTACGCAAATTATTACAAAGTATACACAAATCCTTATAAAAGTTGTAAGAAAAACGGTAGGTACCGAATTTCTTACACGAGATCACCAAGGCCAAAAGGGGCTCAACTTAGGTTAAGGATTTGTGTACATAAATAATTTCCTATGCGAAAACATATTTTATTACAAGAAATGTAGGAATTTCAGTAGGTACAGAAATTACTACAAGGGATACACAAACCCTTAAAAAAGTTGTAAGAAAAACGGTAGGTACCGAATTTATTACACGAGATCACCAAGGCCAAAATGTGCTCAACATAGGGTAAGGATTTGTGTACATACATAATTTCCTATGCGAAAACATATTTTATTACAAGAAATGTAAGGATTTCAGTAGGTACACAAATTACTACAAGGTATACATAAATCCTTATAAATATTGTAAGAAAAATGATAGGTACCGAATTTCTTACACGATATCACCAAGGCCAAAAGGGGCTCAACTTAGGGTAAGGATTTGTGTACATACATAATTTCCCACGCGAAAACATATTTTATTACAAGAAATGTAAGGATTTCAGTAATTACACAAATTACTACAAGGTATACACAAACTCTTTAAAAAGTTGTAAGAAAAACGGTAGATACCGAATTTCTTACACGAGATCACCAAGGCCAAAATGTGCTCAACATAGGGTAAGGATTTGTGTACATACATAATTTCCTATGCGAAAACATATTTTATTGCAAGAAATGTAAGGATTTCAGTAGGTACACAAATTACTACAAGGTATACATAAATCCTTATAAATATTGTAAGAAAAATGGTAGGTACCGAATTTCTTACACGAGATCACCAAGGCCAAAAGGGGCTCAACTTAGGGTAAGGATTTGTGTACATATATAATTTCCTGCGAGAAAACATATTTTATTAGAAGAAATGTAAGGATTTCAGTAGGTACACAAATTACTACAAGGTATACACAAACCCTTACAAAAGGCCAAAAAGACTCAACATAAGATAATGATTTGTGTACATACATAATTTCCTACGATAAAACTTATTTTATTACAAGAAATGTAAGGATTTCAGTAGGTACACAAATTACTACAAGGTATACACAAACCCTTACAAAAATTGTAAGAAAAACGGTACCAAGGCCAAAAGAGGCTCAACATAGGGTAAGGATTTGTGTACATACATAGTTTCCTACGTGAAAACATAATTTAGTACAAGTAATGTAAGGATTTGTGTAGGTACACAAATTACTACAAAGTATACACAAATTCTTACAAATGTTGTAAGAAAAACGGTAGGTACCGAATTTCTTACACGAGATCACCAAAGCCAAAATGTGCTCAACATAGAGTAAGGATTTCTGTACATACATAATTTCTTACGCGAAAACATAATTTAGTACAAATAATGTAAGGATTTGTGTAGGTACACAAATTACTACAAAATATACACAAATCCTTACAAAATTTGTAAGAGAAATGGTAGGTAACGAATTTCTTACACGAGATCACTAAAACCAAAATATGCTCAACATAGGGTAAGAATTTGTGTACATACATAATTTACTACGAGAAAACATATTTTATTACAAGAATTGTAAGGTTTTCAGTATGTACTCAATGTATATATAATTCCTTACACAACTTGTAAGAAAAACGGTAGGTACAAATTTCCTTACAGCATATCAGTTTAAGCAAAATTTGTACTTAATGTAAGCAGTGGTTTCGAAACCCCTCATTTTCAGTATCGAAACCTGGTTGGCAGTTGTTTTTCGAAGCCATCCAATTGGTTTCAAAACCATAACTACCCTCACATAGTTGCACGACGTGCAAACCCTAAAGAGTACCCAAATTTTTGAAACCCCTCGCATAGTTGCACAATGTGCAAACCCTCACATAATTGATTTTTGAAATCCCTCGCCTCTTGCCTGCAAACCGAAAACCCGACAAATAGTTTGAAAATCCATTCTCAAGTGTATTGCCTTTCTTCGTAGCAAAATTTCTCACCTCATTGGGTTGCTTCAACGTCTTATTCAATTTGTGAGGGTAAGTTTATCTAAATATCATATTTAGCAAAACTTGAGAAGTGTCGAATTCCTTATGTTCTTTTTTATGCTTAAAATCTTTAAGACGATAAGAATTTTGTGGTTGCTTTAGTTTCCTAAATAGGATTTTAACAACATCCATACTTTTTGACTACCTACATGTTTGTGGGTATTTCAAAAATCATATAATTTTTAAAAAATGATGCTTGAAATTGATGAATGGCGATTGATTTACGCTACTACTTGTTTCTTATCTTGTATGAGGTTTTAGTGGATCATTCTTAGTATCCTTAGAAAATTTAGTTTTTCTTGCCCACCAAGTATTTAATAAAATTCATAACCCAAAATATTCACCCTAACCCATTCTTAACATGGATCATTTGAACAAAAGATTGCCTATACGGGAAAATAAAAATTTCATGTGATTATTAGAGCATTCATTCCATTACTAAGATTATTATAATTACATAAACCAATTTAACCTACATTCTCATTATCATACTCTAGGATACAATCTCATGATCAAATTTCTAATTAACCTTTAACTTAGTCACATGATTAATTCATAAGATTATAATTATATATATATGAGATAAGCTTATTACAATCATTCGAATAGAAGGAACACAAATCATATGCTTATTTTCTAAAGGTTTTGAGCACCACGACATCTTAACCACAAACAAATCAATTCACAAACATAGAAGCATAACATGTTGTTCCAACCATATACCAAAGAAGCATACCATGCTAATTCAACCACATTCAAAGATGCATAACAAGTTACCATGCTCACTTAAATCTCTTAATTAATTATTTACATAACTTACAAAGATAATCAAAATGATGTGAGCCAAATTACCTATATACTTGTGCCACCTTCTACGAGTTCTAAGATATATTCAAAATGTACTTTTATCTTGCTTCTGATCTTGCTTGTCCCCCAAATTCGATTAAAATCAGTCTAACCTAAAAAATAACAAGGTGAGTCATTAGTAAGATACGCATCATGCGCAACTACAACTAATTAACAAACATATATTCATTTTATCTCACTTTCAAGCATACTCAATTGTTTCTCAACCATCAAACCCGAGACTATTCACTAAGTGCATAGTAATTATCCATCTGCTCTTCATGCTATCAATTCATTCCAATGATACAATAACAATACATGAGTGAGTTGCATGACAATTTCATAACAAGGGTTACTATCCAAGAAGGTTTACATCTCATACTTTATTATTTACATGCATATCATGGCAAAAGATCAGTACAATTAATGATCTACTTTGGTTCTTTCTTCAACCAACCCTTCTTGCTCTAACAATTTACAAGAAATGATTGATATTTTAGAACCATATTTACTCTATACCATATACAATATTTCCCACTCTCAATTGCATGAGTGTACATTCAATGCAACACACATTAATTAAAAGAAAGCAATTCATTGGCATACTTCTTCCATAATTAAACAAGAAGATTAAATTTATACCTATGTGCTTGTATTTCCTGTATCGTAAAGAAAACAGGCCATAAATTATATAATTCATTCAAAATAGTCATTCAATTCTTTGTTTATGCAATTTCTTCGCTTACTCAATTTACCTTCTTCTGTTTTGATGGTAATTCTATAACATAATCCTTAACTTCTTAGCAACTAAATTAATATCTAATAGCTCGAAACTGTTTTACAAATATAATTACACACTGATTTATAATTCAACAGCCCCAAATTAATATAATTATTCATTTACAGTCCTTAATATTTTGCCTAGATGCAGGGCAGATTCGAATGGTAACCTTTCCTATCAAGACATTTCCCATTTATGCTTTAAATATTTTCCATAGTTATAACAATTCTATGACTTATCAACTCCTAATCTAATATACACAACAGTCTCTAATTGTAAACATCGAAACAATCCATACAAATATATCATGGGAGGTTCATGGTAGCATTCGAACCTTCTTCATCATACATTCTTAATTGTACAACATATATTTCAATCACTTAAACATGAGAGATTATTTAGACTCTCTAAACATCATCATCGAAAGCTCCAAACACCAAATTCAACTCAACATGTGATCATTGCAAGCATGAACAAACATTCGCATGTACCTAATTTCTCATAGCAAAATTTTTCTCTATTCCTTAAACATGTTTCGGCCAAATGAGAGAAACAGGGTGATGACGAAACCGAGAATTCATTCTCCCTAATACACATGTTGCCTTAGCTATTGGACATGTGTAGGAATCCTTAATCTAAAATATTTTAGGATGCAATCAACATATTTAGCACATATTTGTTCAACATTTCGAACTAAAATCACAAACCAACACAAATAAACAAACTAAAATAGAGATTATAAAACCCACCATTACTTCTTTCAAAACCCTAGAAAAACCCTACACATTATGAACCATATAAAAATCCCTAATTTCGAACCCAAAACCCACCATTACTTCCTTCAAGATTTCGAACTCAAATCACAAAACCCCGCATAATCTCCCCAAATTTTAAACCCAAAATAACATCTATCTTACCTCAAGTTTTCTTCCTTCCTTGCGATTAAAAATCTCGATCCTTAGCTTTCAGCGTGTGTGTGAGTGCCCTAAACCCTTTCAACCAAAGATATGCTCGATATTTGTTGTGTTTTCTCGCTCCTCCAAATGTGTTTATGACCCTTTAACTTTTTTTTTTTACCTAAACAACAGGTTAACCCTTGTCTTTTTTTATCCAACGGTTAAGACTAATTTAACTTCATCCAAAGGCCTAAAACATGAGGCCTCTTTTTAGTCGTCCTTTAAGCCGCCTGTTTTTAGAATTTCCCAACTATCTCCCCTAATCTGAATTCCAAGTATGAGTTGTTAATGGAGAATATTAGAAATTAATTAATTTAGCAGAAAAAAAAGAAATAATATTTGCATTGACTTTTCTTTTCTTCGGGTTTTCCAAAGTCAAATAATTTTGCCAGAAAGTGTTCAAAATGATTTCACTTCAACTTCATCTACCAACAATTCTGGTCCTCTCTTTCCCTTCTCCTCCTTCCCCGATAAAAAAAAACGCCTTTCTTCGCCGCTCATAATCAGTCATGGATTCCCAATTTCCCAACGGCGGGACAACCCCAAAGCGTCAGCTACAAATCCAAGGTCCGCGCCCATCCCCACTCAAAGTCAGCAAAGATTCCCATAGAATCAGAAAACCGCCTCACCCACCACCCCACGCCGCCGCTGCCGGCCCACCGCTAGCAGCTGCTGCTGCTGCTGCAGCTGCAGCAGATCAACGCCGTCAGCCGGTAATCATCTATGCCGTCTCACCCAAAGTCATCCACGCCAACGAATCGGAGTTCATGTCCATCGTCCAACGCTACACGGGACTTTCATCCGGAGACTTCTCTGGAGGCGGCGACGTATCCCCGGCGGCTAGGTTGGCACTGACGGAGAAGGCGAGCCCGAGAGAGAAGATAATGGACTCGGGGATTATGGGGGAAGGTGGGATGGACGAGGGTCTGATTCGACCGCCGACAGGGATACTTTCGCCTGCACCGGAGACGTTGCCGGCGGTGTCAACGGCGACTGTCTTTACACCAGCTTCGGAAGCAAGAATGATGTCGCCTTGGCATGATTGGAGCCCGATGATACATGGAAGTGGGTTCATGATGTCGCCTTTAATTTCTTCTCCAAACTCCGACATTTTTGCTCAAATTTGGAACTTTTAGCACATTCTTTTTCAATATCCGAATCAAATTTTGGGTTTACAAATTTGGGGATTCTATTATTAGATTAGATTCAGGGCTTCATCAAATTGTAATAATGTTAATAATGCCACAAAGCACTAACTTCTTTCTCATATATAGTACACTAATATTTAGAAAATTTAGGGTTTAGGATGGTAACTTTGTTTTCAAGGGCTTTGTGTCTGTATTTTTTTCTAATTGCAATTTTATTCTATTGAGCATTTGAAT